>JARDYH010000008.1:23016796-27832709 GCA_029215795.1 Anniella stebbinsi
CACAACCACTCTGTGAGATAGGTTAGGCAGAGAATGGGTGAATTCGGACGACACATTAAGCAAACGGGGGAGGGGAACAATCGTCAGTTGTATTGACTATCATGTTGTCCGAATGCTGCCATAATCAACTCAGTGCTGATCCTAATCCACACCACGGTTGATTATTTATTACCATGTTGTGTGGGGAGTACCCCCTAGATGAGCAACTGTAAAGTTGTTTATTACCCCACCATTGACTATCGTGTTGTTCAAATTCAGCCAATCAGTGACTGGCTCAAAGTCACCTAGTGAACTTCATGGGTGGGTGGTGACCAGCACTTGGGTCCCCCAAATCCCAGTCCAACACTCTGATCAGTACACCACATTGGTGCTGCTATCAGAAGAATGATTACTGGAGAAAGAGAGGGGGAGAGAGAGAGAGACTTCTGAATAGTATTGCCTCTTCCAGCCTGACCAAAATAGATAAAGGTTGTGAATGTATGTACTCAATTTTATTCAGCAGGATAACAGTAACTGATATTCACTGATTTCTCCTGCATCCTTTTAGGAACTTGTAGATGTTACTGTATTGTAGCACCTAATGGTCATTTTAATATGTATTCTGAGAGAGTTACATTAAATTGTTTTAAAATATGGATATTATCTTGTTCCTGCTAAGATGGGCTTTCTATGATATGCAAGTAAACATTTGGACATCTTTTCAGATGTTCTTTGGGCTATTGGGAACATCAGTAGTGATATCTTTCCTTTTAATACCACAGAATGGGAAAATGCTTGATTGACAAGGTTATATTTTTTATTATTACATTTATGTCCCACCATTTTCCTCTTGCAAGGAGCCCAAAGCAGTTTACATGACCCCCTCCTCTTCATCTTATCCTCACAACAATGCTGTGAGGTAGGTTAAGCTGAGAGAATTCAGACAACACATTAGTCAATGGTGGGTTGAGTAGCCAACTCACAGTTGGTTATTTTGTGGGTACTCCCCACACAACATATTCCTACACAACTGTGGGTGGTTGGGGCTGGCGTTGAGTGGACTAATAGTCAACCTGGCATTTGACTGACACAGCCCCCACCCCTCTCCCCACCCTCCCTCCTCCCTCAGTCCTCCCAGTTCTATCCCAGCAGCCTCTGCAAATTGCACCATTTGTAGCAGAGTGGCAGCTGCCGCTTTGGTCGCTCTTGCCACCTGCCTCTATGGGCTTGTGTTTTAACCCACTCGCCACACACAATTAACCCACTCACCCCTCCACACAACACTTTAAACAACTGGCTTTGAGCTAAACAACTTGCAAGCCAGTTGTTTCTCTCAGTTGCTTATTTGGGCAGAATAGCATACCATCAGTAGTTTGTGAGCAGCGTGTTACCCTCCACACAACACAATAAGCAACACAACTGATGATTGTTTCCACCCCCCTCAGTTGCTTAATGTGTTGTCTGAATTCAGCCAGTGACTGGCCCAAGGTCAACCAGTGAACTTCATGGTTGAGTGGAGACTAGAACCCAGACCTCCCAAGTCCCAGTCCAACACTCTAACCACTACACCACACTGGCTCTGGTTGGATGGTTTTGCTTTTTGCTTATAACAAGCAGGGAAATGAAATTGACAATACTATTTGTTTTTACATCCAGGGAAGATCTCTGCTGATATGCACAGCCTATTGAAAATAAACACAAACCAAATGCAAAAAAAGGGAAAGCCTCATTATGAAATAAAACAGGGCCTTGCAAAAGAGGGGACAAGATAGTGTTGTTTGTATGTGTTCTGTTTTTGTTTATTGCACACTCGTTACTGGCCACTCATTTTTTTTGTGAGTCCTTTTGACATTGCCATCTGCCTCCTGCAGATCTCCCACCCCTTCTGCTCATTTTCCCATCACAAAAAAAGACCTGGAAAATTCGACTTTTTCAGCTGTAGGGAAATGTGCCACCATTTATCCTGCTGGGATAAAAACACCCACTGAATGGGATACGTGGTCATTATTTACTACTTCTTTCTTCCCCGTGACATTCTTGCAGTGACATTCCAACTTTCTTCTGTCGTGGAATTCAAGATGTCATAGGGTGCCTCTACAAGAGCGATTTAAAGCTCTTTCAAGTCGCATTAAAAAAATTACCTCTACAAGAGCGGAGCGCAAATCGGGGGTTGAGGCGCGTTTTCTCTCCGAATATGCGCATTATCGAATGTGCATTAAATAGCGAGTTTTAATTCTCCGCAGCCGTTAAAGTGCATTGTGACCATGTAAACAAGTGATTTTCCGCATTTCAGCTACTTTAAAGTGTGTTTCATACTGCCGGTTATGCGCCTCATCGTATGTCATTTACAGGATTTAGGCGTAAATGCGATTGTGAGAAGATGCGCATAATTGGGCAACCAGGCGCCAAACTGAATCCTTCTAGAGGGGACCATATATAAGGTTTCCAGGTGGTTTCAAATCTTGGCTCTGACAACACCCAGACTTGCTTAACTTCAGCAAGATTGCTGGATCATATGCCTCTTAGGCTAGGGCTGGACAGATTTTAAGCTTCCAGTATCTACTTTATTTTGTTTTACTAGGACTTCAGGATGCAGTAACTGGAATCTGGGGCATAATAGTGGCTCAGGGCCAGCATACACATAATTGAATTAAGGAACAGGATGCCTCTCTGAGTGCATGGCTCAGACCCAGAATTTGTTTTCAGTATGAGAACTGAGCTCATTGTCTTTCATACGAAAATCTACTCTTGGTTTTTCCTCCAAGCTTCCCTGCACCCATCCACCCAACCCACACAATTCATTTCACCAATTTTATTTAGAGAGGTCAGGGAGACATTTTGTTGCTGCTATGATTTAATAACTAGGAATCCAAAACTCTTGCAGATCTACTGCAAATCACCTAGTTATGCACTGCTAAATCCTGATCAACACCCTTGTTTTAAACTGTGTGCTGGAACTTTACAGAGCAGGGACAGATTTTCATTGGAGGAACAATGTCAGCTAGTGAAGTTCAGTTAAGGATAGTTTGATGATAGGGATTAGAATTCCTGATACAACGTATTGTGAGGTGGATCATTCAGAAGTTTGGATTGATGCTGACACATAGTTTAGCTTGGTGGATTTTGTATTTTGTTCTTTCCATGCTCTACACCTTAAAAGAAAAGAAAAGGTAGCTCTATACTTGAAGTGGGTGGAGGGAAGAGCCAGGATTGAAGATTGGGTGGAGGGGAAGATGTGTAGGAGAGGTGCTGTGGGAGGTGATTATAACAATAAAGAATTGGTTTACTCAGAGGCTGTGACATGGAAAAGGCTCTGAATGTTGCAAAGGCAAATTGAGGAGGTTATATTACAATCCTGCATTGTTATTATTATTATCTCTTTCTCGCTTGTGGTGGTTTTTCTAGATGGGCATGACAGGCTTTGCCAGGTCATGCTGTCTTTTATTGATTCAGGAATTTCCTGATGATTGAGCATGTTTTAATTATGACTGCTTTATGTTAGTGTGGATGTATTCTGGTAGGCCCAGTTTTTGGAGGTTTTCTGTAAAATTTTTTTGATGTGATTTCGGTGACCGATGTGAATAATGGAATAATTGTGATCTTTTCCTGTTGCCTTAGTGCTTTGACTTCCATAGCCAGTGGGGTATATTTGTCTCTCTTTCCTTCTTCCTTTTCAACAACATTTTTGTCATTCGGTATTGCTATGTCGATGAGGTATGTGTGTTTTTCTTTTTTGTCTATGAACGTGATGTCTGGTCAGTTGCAAGGTATTGTCTTGTCTGTATGAATTGTTCTATCCCAGTATATTTTATGATCTGCATTTTCCAAGATGATGATGATGATTTACAATATTTATATACCGCTTAATTATTTAACACAGCTTCCAGAGTGGTGAACATAGGTAGAAACTGTAAAAGAAAGAAGATTAAAAATCAAATTAAAATTGTTCAATTTAAAAACAATAAACATATAAATATATAAGTAACCCCCATCATTATCAATGGAATTTATTTCCAAGGAAAGTTTCTTACACATGCAACCTCAAAATCAGTGTAAACTATCAGCAGAAGCAAGTGGTAAAGGTTTTCCTGGACTGACAACTTCAAGGTGCAAGGAAAAGTGCTTGAATGTTCTCCCATTTCATGGGGGGGGATCCTCCTTGCAGATAGAAAGCTAGCCTATCTGGGAGTCAGATTGGCAATAACTAACATAGAAAGCATTCTTATACTTAGTTCATCAAACTCAGTATTGTCTATTACATTAACAGGCCATGGGTGTCAGACAAAAGCATTTTGCAGCTCTACCTGGAGATGCCAAGAATGAACCCTGATCCTAGGCATTGAAAGCATGCATTCTGCCACAGATCAGCAGCCCTTCCTCAAGATTTCATGGAGGTGAATGCCAAAGCCCAGAGCACAGGTTGTCTTTAACCCACAAGTTGAGCAAGTGTGATAAATGTAGGGTTGTACTGAAGTTTAGTTTTTGCTGACAAAACATGTGACCATGCCCCCATTTGAAGTTCGAAACGCAAGCACAAGCATGCATCCACTGATAATATTCGCAAATTGTAAAACACGCGCTTGCGTTCATCTCATTCCCAACTCCTGGTTCGATTTGCACAAATGTTGATGGACCAGTGAGCTTTTGACTCTGAATGAGAGAGATTCATGTGTTACGAAAAATGGTCAGAGATGGCCCTTAGAGGATTTACTTTGCATGCAAAAGGTCCCAGCTTCTTGTCCTCTCCAATTAAAAGCTGTTAGGGCTGGGAAAGGCATCTGAGACAGAGACAGTGCCAGTTGGAGTTGACCATCCTGTTCTAGATAGACCAATAGTCTGACTCAGTATATGGAGTGAGGGGGCCTTCTCTGGAGTGGCCCCACACCTTGGGAACAAGCTGCCATCAGAGGTCCAACATGCTCCATCATTGCAGGCTTTTAAGATGGCCTTGAGAACATATCCATTTACTGCGGCCTTCTAGTGATATGACAACTGTTGCAGCCGCTACTACCATTGTTGTTGTTGATGGTTTTATTGTTGGTTTTCAATGCTATTTTATTGTGTTTATGTTTTTATTGCTTTTACTGTTTTATTGTCTTTGTGTATTTTATTGCTGTAAGCTGCCTTTGGAAGGCTTCTGCCCTGAAAGGTGGCCAAGAAATGTTAAATAAATAAAATAAATGGCAGTATGATATAGAAGCTCGTGAGTGGAGATGAATGGATGATGTCCCTTATGACTGCGTAGGAGGCGGAAGCTTGCAATTCTGCTTTGGTTGATCTTCCTAGATCATCTCAAGCAGCTTAACCTGCTGGTAGTCCATCCTTGGCAGCTGCTGGTTGCCTCATGGGGAAGATATGCACTTATGTGGCTTTAACCATATACCATCGAGAGCCTTTTGTTTAACATTCCATGCATGCAACTTAAAAAGAGAAATTATTCCTGTCAGGTAGTGATCTGTGTAGTTGGTAATTTCCTTGATATCAATCTTTGCTACCCTGGGGTAAAATCCAACCCTGCAGAGTCAGATGTTTCAAGGGATAAAAAAACACCTTCATGTCTTAGCTCATGCTACAGAAACCACAGATAGACAGATAGATCTATACAGATACATAACTAGACGTGTTAATTAGAACATTGTAATAAGCAAACTGATACATGATAACAAACCCACAGCGTGGAATGTTCGTCAATAGACAGATATGGGAAATGAAACTGCCAACGTACCGTATGTATTATCGATAGTGGATCTTGGGCGCTGAATATTCATGAACAGATAGATGTGGGAAATCAAAGTGCCCAAGTGTCGTATGTATCATTGATAGCACATCTTGGGCACTGAATGTTCATCAACAGATGGGAATGGGAAATTGCAGTGCCCACGTGCCGTAGTGTTGATAGTGGATATCAAAGGCTTTCAGCAAACAAAAGCCACTTGTGAAACTAATGTATGTGTGACGGCGGCTGTAGTAAAGCTAGGATGGCTTTCCCTCCATTAGAAAGCAGAAAACACCACAGGTCCTGCCAAATTGCAGTATTAGTGGATTTCCTGCATTGGCAGGGATTAGACTAAATGACCTTTGAGACCCTTCCAATGTTGTGATTTTATGACCTTTTTGTTTGTCCTACTGAACTGTGCAAAACTAAAGCAGGCTCATTATGAAAATTGGAACTAAGATGAAGCTACTGTATGGCCAGTGACTTAGAACAAAAATTGAAATGCAATGATATTTTCTAACTCAGTCTTGTAGAACAGTTGATTGATTTGTACTCTGCCCTTCCATCCAGAAGGATCCTGAAAGTGGCTTACGTAAAACAATAAAAATCCCATTTTATTGTGGCTGTTCTCATCCACATGGCATTACTTCCTGCCACAATGCCGTAATGAGAATACCGTGGCCGTTCCCATTCTCATATAGCATATTTCACACCCCTGGCTACTGACCCGGGTGGCCCATTGTCTGATGCCATGCTCCTTACTCCCTTTCCCTCCAGGACTCTTGGAAATTTCACTATCCAGGGGCAGAGGAGGAGATGCCAGGTTCAGCCAATGTGTCTCAGGTGAGATGCTGAGCAAACACTCAACATCTTAACCCTTAACTGCATGGTAGACCCGACTATTAATTTGTTTTTGCACATTACCATCTTTCTCTTTGTTTATAAGAGCTCGGCTGACCAGATGGCAAGGGAGGACAGTCCCTTCATATTTTCCCCTGCTTCATCCACACGATTCAGCAAAAGGACAGTCCTTGTGATCAAGAACATTGGTCATTCACCCATCCCTAGTGAAGAGATGTCCCTGATGAATTCCCCACTTCAAACTATTAACAATCAAAGGGATCTATCCTGTTCTGCATTTGCCCCTCCCTCCCTATCCTTTTCTGTCCCTCCCTTTTTCTCTTCCATTTTTTTAAAAACTGTTGTGCAGCATTACTGGTGTAATCCATTTTAGGTCAGGCCGAACCCATTTGTAGGTCCTGACCCTCCAACTGAAGAGTAACATCAACTTATCTTATCAGAAAGAGATACAGAAGCCCACAGAGTTGATCAAGCATGGAAGATACAAGATCTAGGAGACTGTGAGCATTTATTTTGATTTGGAGAATAGAAGCCCGACTGATAAAATGTTCAAGCATTGTCCCCACGCCCATCCCCATCCCACACACAGACATGCTTTAAAATGGATAGGAAGCAAATGTTATTGTTTGAGAGCGTATGGGCTTAATATTAAGAAGGGAAAAAGGAGGTGAAGGTGGCTTACCAGCTCAGATTAAAGGCCAATTGGTCCAAATGATCAGCCCAAGAGCTCAGATTAGCAACCTCTTATGCTCAGTACTTTCCTTGCTTTGCTTGGGGACCACTTCTCTGCCAGGGACTGGCACATGCTCAGGGATACAGGAGCACAGCTGGCTAAATCTCTTGGATGTCTTAGGCTTCAACAGCTGGCTTCCCCACCTGACTGTCAGACACCACACTCACAACCTAGAACATCTGTCAAACCGGTTTTGTGACATTGCATCGCCCTTCTCAGAGCTGGGTATTAAAGCATCTGAGACTCAGAGGACAGTGAGCCCTATCATCCAGAGGGCAACCCTCTTGCTTCTCTCTCCCATCCTGAGGAGGATTAATTGACGGCAGGTCTAAGAGGCTCTCCAAAAGTGAATCATGGCACAACGACAAGGGGCACCCAAATTTGGCAGCATAGGAGCCTTGTTGCTGGTGTTGGATGTGCTGATGATGAGAAGAGGGCTCTGCCTGCAGCAGCATTATGGATATCATTCTTGTGATTATGATGCAGGAGGTAAGGATTTGGAGTCCCCATTCTAGGAAATTTGTGGGATCTTGTTAGCTAGGAGGAGGTCTGGGATTCGGACTTCCACATACTTTCACCAAATGCGGGCATGGTGGATTTGGGAGACAGGACATCTGGGGTTTCTAGGGACATTTACTCAAGATTTCTAGACATGGAAGAGTGAACCTTGCTTTAAAAAGAAGAGACAAATGTGGGGAACTGGGGGTTATGATTCATCCAGGAAAGGGATTAATTGCCTATGGGATATGGACATATGGGGTGGGGATGAATTGTTGCAGGACAATGCTGCACAAAATTTCCTTGAGGTTTGATTTTCCCTGTGAAAGTTGCTATTTTGGGGATGCAAAAATGTTCACTAAAACTACTTTCAACTCATCTGTGCAATGTTTTCACATCTCTTCTTAGATTTTTTTCTACACAATGCATTTATTGTGTGCTTGTTGTTCCCTATACATGGTTGTTTACATGTTCTTTAGACGTTGTTGTGACCCTCCAGTTTTGCTTAAACAGCACTTTTGTCAAAAAAAATATTTAGAGCAGGGATAAATGCAGTATATTTTGTGATGGCGAAAGAAAATGCACCTGCATTATTCTGCTATACCACAGTGTCACCTAGAGGTTATGTTACTGAAAAACAGGAAAGGAAACATTCCTTGTGTAGTTCCTGGAGATCCATTCTGTGACAAACCAGAAAGAAGATACAGTGGATTAACAGCTTCATGTATAAAAGGTCTGATTGGCTACTGCTTGGGGACCAGTCACTAGGGCAGCTAGGACTGGACTTCGGGGGTACAATCCAGGAAACCACAATCCAGGGTGCTCCAAATGATCAGACAGTGACATGTGCAAAAAAAAAAAAATCATTTTATTCCTGTAGTCATGGTAGTACTATGATTTAAGCGAGCTCAAAATCCAGAACTGCAAATGCCCAGAGTATATTTTTTTTTAAAAAAATCAGGATTGGCAAACAGTTTGGTTGGAGGTAGGCAAAATCCTTTTTTTGGCATTTGCTAGCATTTCTAGATGATGGCCAATCAACTGCTCCAATCCAGGCAAAATTGAGGTCTTCTGGGTAAGTGCTTCATCTGACCAGTGAGATGGGATTCCATCTGCTCTGGATGAGGTTGCATTCACTTATAAAGATCAGGTTTGCCATACTCTTTTAATATTTTAATATGCTTGATCATTCCTGCAATTTATTGTTTTAGTTGTTAGCTGCTGTGGGAACCCTTTAGATCAGTCAACACCTGAAGAGTAGAAATGCAATACAGAAGTATTAGATTAATAAAAAGTAATAATTTTGTTTCATTTTAATAGTTTCTGCCAACGAATCCTGGGAGTCATATTCTGGCGATGAAGCAAGTAAAGATCCCTAGAGTCCATCACAGAATTGTAGTTCTCAGAGTTCCTCATGGTAGACTGAAGGACTGCCGAACCAGTTTACTTATGCAGTGTAGATAGGGGTCCACACAGAAGTGAGAAGTAAGAATAAACTACTTTTAAAAACCTGTATTAATTATGTTGTTCACATTGACGTCTGCAAATTATTCAATGATACAGTCATCCCTGTTGCAAAACTCCATTATGCGGTCTTCAAGTCAAAAATATGTTGTTAAATGGATACTTAATTAGGTAATAATGCTTTCCATAATTACATCTGATACTGCTTCATTCATTACCTTGCTATTCTATGGCAATTGCCTTAATAGCGCAGTGACTACCTGATTGACAAGCTGCTTTTGTAATGGTGGGATTGGCTGAGTGGTTTTTAATTAATATCACAGTCTGACACTAATTGAAATAATGAAGACTAAATGCCAAACTGATGGCACTACATCAATCTAATGTTCTGCTTGAACTCATTCAGCAAACTACGCCAAGGTTCAAGCGAAGATTCCACTTTGCTTGAATTAAGTTTAGTATTTAACTTAATTTAATTAGTATTTAAGACTAACCATACTTAGTCTTTCATATACTCTTCCTCCAAAAGAAGGCAGGGCTCCTGCAGCTTTAACTGCTGTGATGAAGAGGGAATTTCACCAGGTGCTGCATGCATAAAAATAACACCTGCTGAAATTCCTTTTTCTATACAACAGTTAAATACACAGGAGCCCTGTGCTCCTTTCCATATGGTCACCCTACATCAGACCATTGGTCCATCTAGCTCAGTATTGTCCACAACAGGGGTAGTCAAACATGAGTACAGTTGGCCTTTTGAGAAATTGTCTTGGGCACCACCACAAGATGGCTGCTGTGGGAGGAATAACAAAGGGATAAGACTGAGTAAAAGGAAGAGGTGGGGCCACACTAAAACAGGCTTTTGAACCCACAGTTCTCAGCTCCAGCAGAAATCTATTTCACAGCAATCCCAGCTGCTGGTAAGAAAATGTGTTCATTTTATTTTTTATGTAGGAGGAGTAGGGCACCTTAGCGAGTGCCAACAGGCATGGGTGGAGGCACATTGGTGCCTGGAGGCATCATGTGGCCTACCCCTGGTCTACAATGACTGGCAATGGCTCTCCAGGGTTTCAGACATGAGGCTTTCCCAGCCCATAGAGAAGCCCAGAGACTGAACCTGGACTTTCTGCATGCAAAGTTGGTACCTTGCTAAAGGCACTTCTTCACTCATAAGAACATAAGAAGAGCCATGCTGAATCAGACAAAGGGTCAATCTAGTTCAGGGGTCTGTTCACACAGTGGCCAACCAGATGCCCATGGGAAACCCACAAGCAGAGCATGCATGTAACATCACCCACCCATGTTCCTCAGCAACTGGTGTACATAGGCTTACTGTCTCTGTTACAGGAGGTAGAATAGAGCCATCAAGACAAATAGCCATTGATAGCCTTCTCCCCAAGGAATTCCACACTGGCACATGTCACAGTCAAAACCTCAAAGCGGTGTGGCAGCTCCCAAATCAACATAATCTTCCAAGCTTCCTATTGTTCAGTCTGTTGTAAGCAGTTTGCAAATCACCTTCCATCATCTAGCCTTTGGATGTGGCTGCACACCTCACCCTTTTCTAGAAAAACCCTTGCATCTGTGGCTTTGTTGCTGCTTGTGAAATTGCTAATCTCACAGTGGGGCACACCCCTATTTCTCCCACTGTACTTTGCAGCACCAAGTCAAACAAACCAAAACAAAAAGCAAAGCAAGGTTCAATACATACTGAGAAAACTAGCTGTGGCTAATGAATGAAAACATGGACTTGTACTGTGTGAAACCTGGATAGTTCTTTTTAACTTATACTCTTTTCAAGACTGAATCTCTCTCTCTCTCTCTCTCTCTCTCTCTCTCTGGTCCCCTCTACAAGAATTCAGTTTGACGCCCGGTTGTCCAATTATGCGCATCTTCTCGCAATCGCTTTTACGCCTAATCCCTATACATGGGAGGCGGTGAAGCGCATTACCGGTTGTATGAAACGCACTTTAAAGGTGTTTAAATGCAGAGAATCGCTTGTTTACATGGTCATAAGGCGCTTCAACTCCCGCAGTAAATTAGGGGGGAATCCACACAGTCCTTTGGAACGTTTTAAAAAGTATTTTAAAACGTTCCAAATAGGTGTGTTCTAAAACATCTTAGGCCACATTACTGAGTACTCACGTTACAGGAGAACAGTCTTCCATCTTTAAAGCAGTGTGTGCAGTCACACGCTGTTCTGCCCTGTCTCTTTCTCTTTCGTTTTTCAATGAATTTAGGGCAAGGCATTGTGGGGGTTGTAGTTCAGTTACACACTTCCTTCTTAGTTCCTCTGTCATTTCCTAGCGAGTATAGGGCTAAGAATTGTGGGTGTTGTAGTTCACTGGTCCACTTCCTTTTTCTTCCCCACCAATCAACTGCTAAGCATTTGGGCACCAGTAAAGGAAGCACTGCCCCCAGGAATCTCAAACGGTAAGGAAGGACACATTATTTTACTTAAAACGATTTATTAAAAGTGAAACCGTTGTATATAACTGAAGTGAGTTTTAAAAAAACTCAGATATACAACGTTATAGGGAGTGTGTCATGTGGCCCAAAGAGTTTTCATAACCCTTAAAAACGTCAAAAAACTCGTGTGTAGATAGGATCTAAAACTAGCTTTTTAATGCACATTTGATAGTGTGCATAATCGGACTGAAAAAGCGCCTTGACCCCCGATTTGCGCTCCGCTCTAGTAGAGGTAAACATTTTAATGTGCCTTGAAAGAGCTTTAAATCGCTCTTGTAGAGGCACCCTCTCTCTCTCTCACCTGCCTTTCTCCCTTTGTGTCTATTTTAGATTGCTTGCTCTTTGTAGCAGATACCCATCTTCTCATTCTTTGTAAAGTGCCATGTACATGCATATAGCACTATGTAATACTAATACTAATGCTAGTTTTCCTACTATTCAAAGAATAGATGCTTTACACCTACCAACTGCAGATCTGAATTACATAGTTCTTGCAATCAGGAGGTGCCTTCATGGCATGGAATTGGCACCGCTTTGCTGCCAAACACCACAGTAGCTCTGCTGCAAGGTGGTGGCAAACAATCTTGATGGAGGGAGGCAGTGCGGGCTTTCCGGTGGCCATTAGGCTTACTGGGCCCACCCCTCCTTCTCCCCCAGCTTTCTGCAACCAATCTGCCTGGGAACGCCCCCGGTGCAGAGCTGGAGTGAGGACAGACATCGGAAGAGCTGTATTGATCTGCAGAAAAAGTTGGAGGAAGTCTCTGACTTTTTTCCTGTGCATCTTCACCTCTTTGCCCCACGGTGGCTCTGAATCGGTGGTTGCATCATATAACTGACACAGAGCTGATTCAGAGACACCCCAGGGCAAAAACAATGTTTAGAGCCCCGAGAAGCCCTGATGAAGGTTTGCAGTCATGGGAATTCTGTGTGTTCAGCTGAACATGTTTACAGAGCCCCCTTCAGACCTTCATGCTCAATATGTGACTGGCTACCCAGTACTTGAGGACGCTGGGGGCAGGGATTACATGGACACCCATGTCCCGCTTCACACTTTAACATTATATCAGCATGCATATGCATGCATAGAGCTTCCGTGTTTCACAAATTCAGGTTCTATATAATGGGCCGGATACAGACTTAGCCATACTTAGAGCTGACCCATTGAAATCAATGGGACTTAAGTTAATCATGAATAACTTAAGACCCCTTGATTTCAGTGGTTCTACTCCCAGCATGGGTCTTCTCTAATTTTGGATCCAGCCTATTATTTATTGTGCTCGGAGCGGTGAAACCTCACCGCTAACAGTTTACACTGCTTTGCTTTGGTTTAGTTAGTTTGGTTTAGTTAGTTGGTTAGTTTTTTTCCCCTTCCTTTCCTTCTTTCTTTTTAGTATGTGGTTGGTCTGAATTATGTTGCAAGTTGCCTCTGAAATATTGTTTGAGAGGCGGGGTGGATGTACTAAAAATTAATAAATTAATAAATTAATTAAAAGTGTCTGGGGGGAGGGGGAGAGAAGAGATAGCAGGGAGAACAATGTGTGCTTTGTCAAACATCACCTTAGCGTTAACACACACTATATATATACTTCCATCAGAGGGTGGAAGTCTGTGAGCAGGGGACCTGTGTGTCTGTCTGTTCAGTCAATGCGTTGCTCAGGTGCTAACTGTTCCTATGGTTCTTCGACTGTGTAAAAATGGCAGATGGCAACTGTATGTGCATATGGGTGTTTATGTGTTTACTCATTTTTTGAGGGGCATGGTGGAAGGGATGGCTATAATTCTCGTCCATTTACAGAAAGATGGGAAAGAGTAGGCATGTTCTGAGAGAGGCAGATAAGGTGTCTCCCCCTTTTCCCCCTCCTTTTATTGTGAACTTAACAAAACAGAACAGAAAATAAATAGTGGAAAAGGAAGAAAAAAAGAACAAACATTACATACATAGGAATGTCATTAGGATTCCCCCATCAAATATATTATTCATTAAAAAGGGGGAGAAATTTATGCATAGGTTTCAAGAAAAGCAAACCAAATATCCATGTATTTATCCATTCAAAAGTGATGTCTATCTTAACACCCTTTCAAAGTGAGGCAGATGAGTCACGTAACATGCATCAAGGAGCCGTCAGAGGATGAGAGAGATTCTCTCATCGTTATGTTGCTTTGGGGGTGGAAAGTGTTGAGTGCATTGGAATAATTTACCAGTTTAAAAGTTGGCTTCTAGGCATTAGAATTATGTTCTTTTATGCATCTATTACATTTATAACCTGCATTTCCTCCACTATTAAATTTAGCATGCATTAGCAAAACTTATAGATCCTGAACCAGATCATGAAAGCTTGCATTTTACAACTCAGATGCATGAATGATGTAATTGTCTGTTTACCTACAAATCCAGATTTCAAGAGCGGGGATTTGGGCAAGATGACCTCAGTGTGTCCATCTCCTTCCTGAGTTTCTCTCCACTTTTTGTCACTGCCACCACTGACCAATCATGGCTTATACTTATTTATTTATTACATTTATATCCCACCTTTACTCCAAGGAGCCTATGGATTTTTTCTACAGCACTGCCACCGCCTACAGGGAAACTGTTCCTTCACTGGGCAATCCCACCTATAGAAGTTCTTATTTATAGCAAGTGCTTATATTTCAGTGCCTAAGGAACTCTCTGCTACTATAACTCAGAGTCTTCAACACAATAACAACACTAGGCCCCAGGTCTACACAGATACATCATAGCCTCTCAGAGGCCACACAAATTATTTGATCAGTATAGGACATCAACAATGACATTTATATACATAACATTTCTTCACAGAGTCCTCCTCCTCTTCATATTATTCTCACAACAATCTTATGATGTAGGTTAGGCTAAGAGCCAGTAACTGGCCCAAAGTCACTTAGTGAGCTTCATGGCTGGGTGGAGCCTCCTGAGTCTCAGTCCAACACCCTAATCATTGCCAGCTCCAATCTTTGAGGGCCCTTGGACAAGTATCCCTCAATGGACTTGCTCAGCAGAGAGTCAGTGAACCACCAGGCATCTGCTGCACCTCCTTCTCACCACCATTGTTGCCTGGGCCAGAGTGAGAGGCAGATGAACAAGCAGGTTGCAATGGTGAAGAGGAGGAGCAATTCGGGGGGAGCTGTTGGCTGGTGCCCAATCATGCCTACCCTTGATGCCTAAACACTACACTACATTGGCTCTTGGGGCAGATTGTACTGGCTCATACACTGGAAGAGGGAAGGTGAATAGGTAATGACAGTATGGAGGGACATAGTCAGGGGCTCTCGGGTTCAGCAGTTGTCTGCCTCTTGGGTTATGAACCTCCGAAGGTGACCAATGATGCCCACATCTGCTGTCGCCCTGTTGGTAAGCATAGTGAAAAAAATATATAAAATAGGTCACATTGGAAGGTATATAACCTGGCCCCACTGCAACTTCAGACAATTTTCCATGAGGAGACCTTGAAAAACTGCCTGGATTTTTAAGAGAGAGATCTGTCATTGGCATTACAGACTCCTGCTAACCGCCAAAATCATTGCCAAAACAAACAAACAACAACCCTCCCTAACATTTCCCTTATTGCTTTAGGCATCCTACCTGAAATCTATTTGATAGCTTCTGCATTCCTGGTGCCTGCCAGAATTTTTTTTATTATTATTTAATTATTTTTTATTTTAAGGTCAATCTCCCAACAGCCTTCATGGTGGCTAAACACATAATACATAAATAGCCATTTTAAAAGGATTTAACCTCCCCACCCCAAGTAATAGTTCCTTATAATAACGACCCTAAAAAAAGTCAGCATCAAAACCAACATAAATTGTTCTATCAAATATATGTCAGGTCATTAGTTAAAAACTACTCACACAACACGAGAAGCCTTCTCAAGGTGAAAACTGAACTGTAAAAAGGAGGCAAAAGGGGAGCGGAAAGTGTGTGTGTTTGACCTGAACCATGTAAGAACAGAAAATCTTACTGAACCACTACATATGTCTTGAGTTCCTGACATTAAGATATTTACACTAAAAGTTAACACAGAACAGTGTGAGTAGTTCTCATGTAAAGGCTTTAAAAATGTGTTTCCTAGCAAAATCCTCACTAAATGGTGGAACAGGTTGAGAAACATGGTCTACAAATGGGTGAATCTGTGTATGATGAATTGAGTTTTTGTTTGCCATAGATTTTGGAGGATGGTCCTCTGCTTCTCGAGGTCCTCCATTGCCTCTAAATAAGCCCAATGGTCAGCTTTTCCCAGCCTGGTGACCGATAGCTGTCTTGGGGGCTATCTAAACACTTGGAAAGCCCCAGGTTGGGTGCGCGGTAGCACACCATTGATTGTATGACGCCACTCCAATTGCGTACCCACCCCAGGGCTTTCCACTGAAACTGTGGAGAAAAAAGTGAGGACTTATCCCGACTTTTTTCTCTGGAGCGAGGCAAGAACATGCAAAATGGCATCAAGACAGCCCCTCACCTTGCTCCAGAGTCTCAGCAGAGACGTGATTGGGCAGTGCTGTTTTATTACCATTGTTTATTATTATTGTTTTAATCTATTTGTATGATACCCAAAGAGCTCCAGTCACTGGGTGGTTTAATACTGCAATGCGGTAACGAGCAGGGTACTGCAAGGCTCAGTCCTGGGCCCAGTGCTCTTCAACATTTTTATTAATGATTTGGACAAGGAGATGTGAGGAATGCTTATCAAATCTGCAGACAGCAAAAATTGGGTGGGATAGCTAATACCCTGGAAGACAGAAACAAACTTCAAAGTGATCTTGATAGGCTGGAGCTCTGGGCTGAAAACAACAGAATGAAATTTAATAGGGATAAATGCCAAGTTCTACATCCAGGAAAAAGTAACTGTGCATTTGGTTTCAAGATGGGGGATACTTGGCTCAGTAATATTACAAGTGAGAAGGATCTTGGAATCGTTATGATGTGGCTGCAAATACTATTTTGGGCTGCATTAATAGAAGTATAGCTTCCAAATAGCATGAGGTACTGGTGCCTCTGTATTCAGCAGAGTACATCTTGAGTACTGCATCCAGTTATGGGCACTACACTTCAAGAAAGGATGCAGACAAGCTGTAGGGGGTTCTGAGGAGGGCAACGAGGATGATCAGGGGTCTGGAAACAAAGCCCTATGAGGAGGGACTGAAACAACTGGGCATGTTTAGCCTTGAGAAGAGAAGACTGAGGGGAGACATGATAGCACTCTTCTAGTACTTGAAAAGTTGTCATTAGGGGTGTGCACGGACCCCCCAGATCGGATCGAGACCAGATCGGGACCTCCAATTTTGTTCCGGATCAGATCGGAACAAAATTGGAGGTCCCCTGGATCGGATTGGACCCGATCCTGATCCGAAAATTGGATGTCCGATTTTTGGATCGGCCGCCATTTTTCCCCATAGGCTTGCATTGGGGGAAAGAAAGCTTTCCCCCAATGCAAGTCTATGGGGAAAAATGGTGGCGGGGGGGTGAGTGAGGACCTAACTCCCCCCTCCCTGTCCCTCCCTCCTCACGCTTCTTACCTGCAGGGGCCTTCTGCTCCCGTCTGCTGGCGCCCACAGGCGCCAGTGGACAGCAGCAGACGACCCCAGGAGATAAGCACCCGCCTTCCCTTAGCGCTCCTTAATTGCTGAGGCCGTCCACTGGTGCCTGCGGGTGCCAGTGGAAGGTCCCGGCAGGTAAGTGGGCTCCCCCTCCCTCCTTGCGATCCCCCTTACCTGCTGGGCCCTTCCGCTGCCATCCGCTGCCGCCCGGGTGGCAGCGGATGGCAGCGGACGGGCTCCAGCAGGTAAGCCCCATCCCCGGCGCTCCTTACCTGCCTGGGACCTCCGCTCCCCTCCGCTCCTGGCCATTACTGCGAAGCAGGCTTCGCGGCCTGCCCCTAAGTAGCGTGCCAGGTGATGACATCACCTGGCGCGCTACCTAGGGGCAGGCCGTGAAGCCTGCTTCGCGATAGTGGCCAGGAGCGGAGGGAAGCGGACGTCCCAGGCAGGTAAGTGGACCCCCTCCCTCCGCCCCCCTCGTGATCCCCCTTACCTGCTAGGGCCTGTCCGCTGCCATCCGCTGCCACCCGTGTGGCAGTGGATGGCGGCGGACGGGCCCCAGAAGGTAAGCCCCGTCCCCGGTGCTCCTTACCTGTATGGGACGTTAACTCCCCTCTGCTCCTGGCCACTACTGCGAAGCAGGCTTCGCAGCCTGTCCCTAAGTAGTGGACCAGGTGATGACATCACCTGGGGCGCTACCTAGGGGCAGGCCGCAAAGCCTGCTTTGCAGTAGCAGCTAGGAGCAGAGGGGAGCGGACATCCCAGGCAGTTAAGTGCCCCCCCTCCCTCCTCCCTCCTCCTCCCTCGCAATCTCCCTTACCTGCTGGGGCCCCTCTGCTTGTGTCCACTGCCACCCGGGTGGCAGCGGATGGCAGCGGAGGGGCCCCAGCAGGTAAGCCCCCCCCACGATCCCCCTTACCTGCTGGGGCCCATCCGCTGCCATCCGCTGCCGCCTGTGTGGCAGCGGATGGTAGTGGACGGGCCCCAGCAGGTACGTCCCCCCTCACTGTCCGCTTCCATCGGCGGGTGCCAGCTGGCACCCACGGATGGCAGCAGACAACCCCCCCAGGTAAGCCCCCTCCGCTCCTTACCTCGCGGGGCGTCCTCTTCCGTCCGTTGATAGCTGTAAACTACTGCGAACTAGGCCCCATGGCCTAGTTTACCTGGCACTCTCCTGTAAACTAAGCCGCGAGGTCTAGTTTGCAGTAGTTTTCAGCCAGCAACGGGAGGAGGAGGAGCACGCCCTGCCAGGTAAGCCCCCCCCGGTTGTCCGCTTCCATCGGCAGGTGCCCACTGGCGGCCACCAATGGAAGTGGCAGTGGGCGCCAGCGGGTGCCCGGCGATCCTCCGATTTTTCCCGAACCGGATCGGGTCCTTCTGGACCCGTTCGGAAAATATCGGACGATCCAGAGGGGGGATCAGAAATCGGATAATTGCATCCAATTTCCCCTGGATCGGCTCCAGATTGTGGATTGGAGCTGATCCAGTGCACACCCCTAGTTGTCATACAGAGCAGGGCCAGGATCTCTCTTTGATCATCCAGAGTGCAGGAATCAAAATAATGGGTTCAAGTTACAGGAAGTCAGATTCTGGCTAGACATCAGGAAAAACTTCCTGACTGTTAGAGCAGTACAACAATGGAACCAATTACCTTGGGAGGTCATGGGCTTTTCCACACTCAGGGCCTTCAAGAGGCAGCTGGACAGCCATCTGTCAGGTATGCTTTAAGGTGGATTCCTGTATTATGCAGGGGGTTGGACTTGATAGCTTTATTGGCCCCTTCCAACTCAACTATTCTATGATTCTATGTTTCTAATCAATGAATAAAAAATACTTTTACCTTTCAATCCCTTACTTCTGAGTCAAAGCAGCCCACACTGATTCCTCCTCTTTCATTTGCAGGGTCTCAGCTGAGCCATTCCCCTTATGGTAAGTTTTCATTTAGCTCAAATAAGTAATGAAATTGTTTCAAAAAAACAAAAATACTTCTTATATATACCAGGATACCCCACTAACATGATATGGGCACTTGTATTATGCTTCTGTATTACAGATGTATTTTATTTATGTATTAGCTGATATGCCCGGTGTTGCTCGGGTCTGTGAATAATGTTTATAGCATTTATTTGATAAATAATAAATTTCTCTGCAACTTATTCATTTTTAGGTTGGTTGGAGTTTTTAGTTTGGTTGAGTTACTAAATTGTTTTGTTAGAATCAAAAAACAATCAGGTCACACAACACCCTTTCTACCAGCTAAAAAAGATGCAAACCTAAAAATATGTTTTCAAAATATACCTGGCATTGGCCAGATATCTAAATAACATATAGTAGGGAAGCTGATCTCAGTGGATAGAGGGAGCTGTTGTATGCATGTGGTCTGATGTTCTTATTATGAAAAAGGAAAAGCAGCCAAAACACAGAATATTTTATTGGCATAATTTATGGCCCCCCTAAAATATATGCTTGCGAGGTAATCATCTTAAAGTAGCAGGCCGGTGCTAGGCCTGTGAGTTCACCTTTAAACAAATTAAATTCATTATTTTTTTCCCTCTCTCACCCTCATGACAACCCTCCAAGGTAGGCCAGTCCTAGGCCTGTGAGGTAACTTTAAAACAAATTAAATTAGTTTCTTTTCCCTCACCCCCCCCTCTCTCACCCTCAACTTATGGCCAGGGTTGCCTTGAAGCTGTTGCCATAGTTTTCCTTGTCCCCATAGAAAATGAAAACTACAACTCCCAGCATGCCTTTTGCTGTGGTGCCTGATTTGCCCAATGGGAGTTCTGCTGCTCATGGGAATTGAATCTGGCTGAACCAGTCCACACTACACTGTGCAACCTGTGGCCATAGGTAGGCCTTGAGGGAGCTGGCTGGCTGGCTAATGGTTAGCTTGGTTGCCGTTGGCAGCCTCCTCCCTCCCTGCTCCCAATGGAGCCTAGCAACTGAGGCAGCTGGCCCCAAGCGCTCTCTGTTCAGGCCCAGGAGGGTGAGCCACTACCAGATAATGGCTCCCAAAGCCTGATAAGTCTTCCCTCCTACCCAATGGCATGCTGGGAGTTGTAGGCATAAACCTAGGTTCCTGAATATCATGTTAATCTTTGAACACCATCTGAGATGTGGTGGGAGAGCGGGCCTTCTTAGTTGTGGCACCCTGCTTGTGGATTACTTTTTCCCATGCAGGCTGGCCTAGTGACTGCATTAGTGGCTTATTTTTTTCCACAGCCTTTTAACTAGGGGTGTGCACGCCAAAAAATATAGTCATTTATCGTTATTGTCATTTTGGACCAAAAAAATTATTGTCTTCATTCATATCGTAGGTGAACCGTATCATCTTCACGATAATTATCGTGAAAAAATGATATTTTTGCAGCTCTATTTTTAAAGAAAAAAATGCCTATACCTTCTGTATTTTAAAAGTTAGAGGCTTGAAACTTGGTCACAGTGCTTATGGGGTATGCCTAAGTATGTGTAGGAAATATAAGGTAGTTCCTTCCAACCCTCAATTTTATATGATATATTTAAAGATCGTTTCCGTTCTGACAGGTCTGAATGAACGCACGTGGTGTGCTGTCATTCTGATCTGTCAGAACTGAAATGATCTTTAATAAATTCATATAAAATTGAGGGTTGGAGGGATCGATCTCAAATTTGGCACATATGTGTAGCAACATGTACTACACATATGTGCCAAATTTGAGATCGAGCCCTCCAACTCTCGCCACATGCATTCATTCAGACCTGTCAGAACGGAAACAATCTTTAAAAAGTTCATATAAAATCAAGGGTTGGAGGAATCGATCTCAAATTTCATACACATACTTAGGCATACCTCATAAGCACGCAACACAAGCCTCTAACTTTTAAAATACAGAAGTTATAGGTATATTTATATGGCAGTCCGATAAAACGATAAAATTGCCTGAAAATTATCATCTCCGATGATTATCGTAGGTTTTTCTGTTGTATCGTTATCATTAAACACATGCACGATAATGACCTTATTGTATCGTTATCGTACATTTTAATGATACGATACACATCCCTACTTTTAACTTGATGCATTTTTATGCTGCATTTTTCTTGTCATAACTAAACCACAACATTCCAAGATAGATGCATGAATTACTGAATAAAATTTATGATTTTTATGTAAAAGCCTGACTATACCATTGAGACAGAAGAGGGAATGGAGGATTGACTGATTTAGCTGAGGCTAGACTGGAATGATGGGCAGGGCTGGAGAAAGTCAGGTAGAAGGAGAACAAAGACAGTTGGTGAGAGGTCAGGGAAGTGGGATCTGAATTAGGATTAAGTGATAGCGACCTGGTCTGCTCACCCCTACTTTATTTTAAATCAGCCACTCTACATACCAGTACTACACCTCCCAGCATGCCTTTGGCAGCCCGCACATGCCCACATCCTCTGAGACAAACTCTTATTGCCAATGCTGCTCCTCAATAGAGCATGAAGGAGTAGCATCACCAAGGAGGGGAGGTAAGCAGCTGTCAGTGGACATGCCCGGCTCCAGCCAATCCTGCTGGGATTGCCTCGTCCTGTGCTTCTCACCCACCAAGTACTCCATCTGGAGCCTGTACTGAAGGGACGGGGCTGGGCAGGGCACTTTCCCCCCTCATTGAGCTGATTTCTGGGCATGTGCAGAGTGCTTCTCTTTCCTCCCCCCTCCCTCTTATGGGTGAAAGCTGTATGTGCACTTCCCCCAGTTTCTGAGAAAACAACAATATCAGGACGGGGTGCCTTTGAGCGTGTCCAGAGTTTGGCCTCTCAAAGACACACTGTTGTATCTATTTATGATTTTAAAGCCACACATGGCGGGTGGGAGGAGGCACCGCAAATGGATGCAGCCCATTTATGTGGGTTGTTTTCTTTTATGTGGAATTGGGTTGACTGCTCGAGACTGACCTTAGGAATCACAATGGCCGCCAAAGGCCAGTAAGCCTGGCCTCCCATCCAAGGCATGCTGGGAGTTCCACCCAAGGCATGCTGGGAGTTGTAGGCGTAAACCTAGGTTTTTATTAAATTCTTTAAAAATACTTAAAACCCCCAAAACCATGTTTTTAGATTTTTTTCCTGATCCATTTACACGAAGATCTGTCTGGGTGTTATTAAGGCAGTACCATATATGGAAGTGGGTAACCATTTCCGGACATATGTGATGCACACATGCTTTCTGCTTTTTAGGTAGAGATGTATTTACGTATTTTGATGGTTTGACTATTTTTCTTTCAACTCGCCAGAGAATATTAATTATCTGGCAATATACAAATGTTGATAAAGAAATAAAATATTCCAAGATCTGTAAATGCCTGTTTAGAGAAATTGCCCACACAAGGCAGTGTTAAGCCCTAGGCTCAAATTCCATTTCAGACATATGAAAGTGGAAGCGCTAATTCCGGACGTAAGAAATTCCGAAGTGTTGAAGCACTGGGTTCGCTCCTCACTTATAATTGAGTGGCTTAAGGTGAACAACTGTCAGGATTTCCCTGGATGTGTGCTGGTTTTTGTTCTATCCTGGGTGTCTGAGGGATTTTCTGTACTTTTCTATAATATACTGGAATGACCACGCCATTAGGACTGCAATAGCATGGCAGGGAGGAATAACACGCTTCCTGGAGGCATGTCATTCCCCCCCCCCAGCTCCAATAGGGGATTTAAAGGGCCCACTCAGTTAGTCTGACCCTCATAGGCTCCCCTGTGGCCCCAGTTCCTGCCCAGTGAACTGTGCCTTCTCAAACCTAACCCAAACTTGAGAATTAACTCTAACCCTAATTTGCCACTGAGACTTCCCTCAATACATTCAAAGTAATTCTGGAAGCAGTCCTGGTAGCCCACTCATTTTGTCTTGGCCCTCCTAGACCCACCTGTGGCTCAGGATCCTGCCCGATGACCTGTACCTCTTCAATCCTAACCCTAACATGAGAATTAACCCTAACACTAATTTACCACTGAGATTTCCCTCCATCCCCTCTATGTCATTATGGAAGCAGTCCTGGAGGTCAACACTGTTAGTCTGGCCCTCCTAGGCCCTTCCATGACTCCGGTTCCTGCCCAGTTACCCATGCCTCCTCAACCCTAACCCTAACCCTAACCCTAACCCTAACCTGAGGATTTCCCTAACCCTAATTTACCACTGAGGCTTCCCTCCATCCACTCAAAGTCAGTATGGAAGCAGTCCTGTTGGCCCACTCAGTGCTTCTGAATTAGCCCTGATCCACCTCAGACCACTTTGGACCGGGTCCAACCTGCTTTGGATCCAGGCACCTGGAAAAGCCAAATATGAGACTGACCAGGAGTCTGTTGGACTCTCTCCTCTGCTCGCCCCCCAGATCCATGGAGCCACTGCCCACCCACCCCGCCTGCTGAGTGAGCAGCTGGGACTTACCTGACCTGTTTGTTCATGCCTGGCAGCTGCCCATCCTCTATGAAAGCTGCCAATTTATGGAAGATGGGGGCTCTGTATTGTTGTACATGCAATGTGGCAGGAATGGCCCTTTGTGGTTACCATTGAGTGGAACATTACATCTATGATAGCCACCAAGAAGCCCCCCTTCTCAACTAAACATATCTTTGTTGAAGATATCAGTAGGCAGCCAGGCAGGCTGCCTACTTGCACATCCTTGTGCCAAGCCTTCAATGGGTTTCACAATCACCACCAGCATTTTGAACGAGGCCCCAGAAACTAATCAAAAGCTACTGCAGTAGTTTTAACAAGGGATTTTCCTGCTCCCTGTAGGCTGCTCCTGTTAATAACTGGGTTACTACATTCTGCACCGATGGTAGTTTTTGGATACTTTTCACATTGTAGTACTTCAGACGTGGGTGTATTGCAGTAATCCAGGAATTATGTAACTGAGGTAGGGATGTCAGAAAACTCCACGATAGAATCAAATGAGTTTGAATTGCTATACATCTGTTCCATATTTTGCAGTGGACCAGGTATTCGCATGGACCATTTTTTAAAAAACGTTTTGGAATTTTATACAAATTCAGTTATAGAAAAATACATTAAAAAAAACCACTGGCTGAAAATGTGCATTTCCCCCATAAGCTAAAACATGAAAATGTATATTGGGACATTTGCACAAGTGCAAATTTGCAGAAATTCAAGAAACTTGGGGAGGGGGAAAATCTGATTTCATCCATGAGCAAGCAATGGAATGAACCTGACAATCTGTTAAACGCAGATGGAATGGATTTTACAAATCTGTGCATCCCCAAACTAAGGTGTGTGTTGCCATGGCCAAATCTACAATCTCAGGTGCATTCAGATTTTACCTAGTGTTAGATTTGACTCTTTCTGCTCCTTTCTTTTCCCAGTATGCGGCCGACCGGCTGCCCTGAATAGGAACGTTGGGGGCGAGGACTCTGTGGATGGGGAATGGCCGTGGCAGGTCAGTGTTAGGAAGATGGACACGCACATATGTGGAGGGGCCCTCATCACCCATGACTGGATTGTGACAGCTGCACATTGTTTCCAACCGTGAGTAAACGAGAAATGGGCTCTCCCTCCCCCCCCACTAGAATTCTTACCATGACAATTTAAAAATGGTTGCAGATGTTTATGGGCGCTGCTGCTGAAATATCCACTTCTCACTTATTGGACAAGCTGTTCCTGCCCAGAAGCTGTTGTGCAACACAACAAAATAGGACCCTGCAAGCTGCTGCTACTGTCAGACAAAGCTCCAGCTCTGAGGGGAACCTTGACCAAATGCCCTCTGGTAAAGCCCCCCAGTGGGCTGTGGTGGCAGGCTGCAACACTGCAAGAAGCACTGGACAGCTGCTTGCAGTGTTGGCCTTTAAATTCCCCATAATGCCTACAATGTGGCATCACTCCAGAGCATTGTGGGAAATCTAAAGGGCAGTCATCATGGAAGGCCACCATTTCCCACAATGCCCCAAGCAAAACTACATTAGGCTATTGTGGAAAATTAAAACAGGAGTTTCCAGAGCCAGTTCCCTGGCACCAGGGGCTCAGCAGGCGTCAGTAGGCCCTGCTGTACTTCTTGGACCTGGCTAGGGTGACCAGATAAAATCCAGGTCAGGGCTCATGTAACTTTAACAGTTGTAGAGAAAAGGGAATTTCAGCCAGTGTCATTTGTATGCAATTAGGTCCTGGTGAAATTCCCTCTTCATCACAACAGTTAAAGGTGCAGGCACTATACTAGAGTGACCATATGCAAAAGAAGGCAGGGCCCCTGCAACTTTAACTGTTGTGATGAAGAGGGAATTTCACCAGGAACTAATTGCATACAAATGACACTGACTGAAATTCCCTTTTCTCTACAACTGTTAAAGTTACATGAGCCCTGACCTGGATTTTATCTGGTCACCATAGACCTGGCAAAAGCCTATGCCTGCCATGTGCTGATGCAAACATGGCAGCTGTCCAGTTTCACATGTCTATGATTTGCTCTTCCCCACAGAATTTCTCTCCATAAAATTCAGTGGCTGAAAGGAGCTTTATTTAATCCTTTCTTTGTTTGTTTTTAAACATTGATACTCAGTCCTTCAAAAGTCTCTCCCAGGGTAGTTTAGAGCTTACAAGCAATAAAACCAATCTCAAATAATAAATTCTAAAAGCAGCAGATGAAAAATAAAAGCATCAAAGCATCAGGGACTTATAGGAACACAAGGAGAGAATTATTTTCCCCATCCATGGCCAGTAGATAAGGCAACACCCCCACCCCACCTCCCTTCTGACTTCTGTCCTGCCAGTAGGACACAGGAAAGAATAGAACACTCCAGTGGTCCGACAAGAGCATAAGATGGCTCTTTTAAACAAGTTGTAAAGGAGGTGAGGCCTTATAAGGAGCTCTGTTTTGTTTAAACAGACATAATATATTGAACTTCCCAAGGAGGTGAAGTTTTGCAAGTAGCTCTGATCTGCTCTAGTGGCTCAGGTGCTGCAAGGCTTATTTTAATTAGCTTGAAGAGGAACTGATTGGCAAGATGATTTGTTGTGATCTGGCAAGCTTTGATCTTTGGAAACATACCAACGGTAAGAAGCTTCAAGTAAAGTAGAACTGCCTCGAACAAAATCGGAGTGGGGTGACAGAAGCAGAATGGCCCTAAAACTATCTTGGGTTCAAAGTACACGTCTGCGTGTTGCTGGTGAGATAGTCTGAATGCTTTCTTGACTGCATTTCTATCCCTCGTTCTAATAACATCCAATACCCTTCCAACTCCAATTAATCACACTGTACATAATTTAGCCATGGTCCTCGTAGCAATTGTTCATCCATCCCCTTACAGAGATGATGATCCCTCCCAATATACCGTGATGTTGGGTGCCAACAAACTGGAGAACTCCTGGAAGCACAAGCAATCCATCGGGGTTGGAAACATCATCAGAAATCCCCGGTATGCTGGCGAGGCCATGAGCGGAGACATTGCCTTGGTGCGGCTGGTTCACCCAGTGAAGTACACCAATTACATCATTCCCATCTGTGTGCCTGCAGCCAATGTGGAGTTTCCCCCGGGTATGATGTGCTGGGTCACTGGCTGGGGAGACATCAGTGAAGGACGTGAGTATTGGGCGAGGAAGTAACTTTAGACCTGGGGTTTGTTTGTTTTTTGGCTAGAAAAATGAAGAGAATAAAACCCCATACATTTCCTCCACCCACCTTTAGCACACCTCTTTCTAAGATCTGTGTCTCATCTTTCCTTTCCTTTGGGAAAAAGTGCAAATAATACAATGTGACTGAATCACAGAAACATAGAGTTGAGATCGTCATCTAGTGGGCATGGGCAGAGATAGGAAAATTAAGGATTACTGAATTCTCCTCCTCCTCCTCCTCCTCCTCCTCCTCCTCCTCCTCCTCTAGAACCCTGAGATCCACAACTGGAGTTGGAGCAAAAAACAGAATTAGAGAATTCTGAGCCCAGGAATTTGTTCCGAGTACAAAAACTGAACAGAGGTTATTGCTTTTCCACACATAAATCCATTCCTGGGTACTCCAAGCTTTCTTCATTTCAGGAGTTTAATTTAGGACCAAGTTTAGGGCAAGGAAATATCATTTTTACTACTATTGTTAAACAATCCCTGCTGATCTACTGTAAATCTCTTTGTAGTCCTGGATCTGCCATTGACTCCTGTAAAGGAAAAAGAAGAAAGGAAAAAAAAATGTACCAAAATTCTTAGAAGTTTATATATGTTTCAGGCTGCACATTTGACTTGGTGAGAAGATTCCCCTTGAAATTTCAAACCCCCAGAATGCCACAGCCCCCTCTTATACCAGAGGACAGGGCTTGGAAACACTCCAACTGTCAGTTCTTAAAGCTAGAAGCCCCACCTCAGCAGAGGTAGGGTGGCCATATGTCAGGAAAAACCAGGACATGTCAGGATTTTTGGTAACAAATCTGGGAAGGGGGGGAATTATGAAATTTGAAGAAAAATCTGGATTTTTTCCCATCCTCACCCTACCCAAAGGGCAGCTCTACTTTATAGTCAATGGGAATTAACAAAAATGCTTACATCTCTGTCACTTTTAAAGAAAAAGAGATGAAACATGGCACCAGGATAGCCCTTAAGTAGGGCTTTAGCAATGCCAAATTTGAAGCAGATCTGTTCATCCATTGTTTTTTAGTTTTTTTTTTTTAAGTTTGAGGTTTTAAAATTATTTTTTTAAAACCGTCAATTTTAAAGATAAAGAGATGAAACTTGGCACCAGGATAGCCCATAGGTAGGGCTTTAGCAGTGCCAAATTTGAAGCAGATCCGTTCATCTGTTGATTTGTAGGAATTTTTTATCTTTGAAGTTTTAAAATTATTTTTTTTAAAAAACTGTCATTTTTAAAGATAAAGAGATGAAACTCTGCATCATGATAGTTCTTAAGTAGGGCTTTAGCCATGCTAAATTTGAAGCAGATCTGTTCATTGATTTTTAGGATTTTTTTAAAAAATTGAGGTTTTAAAATTAGTATTTCTTTTTTTTTAAATCATTTTTAAAAATAAGGAGATCAAACTTGGCATCATGATATATCTTAAAGAGGGCTTCAGCCTTGCCAAGTTTCAAGCAGATGTGTTTATCTGTTAATTTTTAGCAAGTTTCAAAACAAAATTGAAATTTAAAAATAAAATAAAAAATAAAAAAGCCAGCCAGCCAGCTGGCTGGCAGCAAGCCCTGTTAAGCAGCAGCTTGCAGCAGAGTGAGGATACAATCAGAAAAGATATTTGAGGGAAGGGGAGAATGCACAAAAGTAGGAGTGAGTGAAGTTAATTTCAGATACATTGAATGTCTCACTTGTTATTTCAGTGATTTTAACATTAAGATGTTATGTAGAACAGATTTGTCTCAATTGTGTGCTGTAAAATCAGACATGTGACCAAGGCTATGTTCAGGTGGGCACACACCACTTGGTGCTGGACACGTCCCCTGGGGCAGACATGTTGGTGGGGATGCCCCCTTGGGGCGCGACCATCTTGTCCTCCTTTTTGGTTACCAAAATACGGTCACCATAGGTAGGTATGATGTTTGACTCTCTGTCCCACTTCTTACAGCACCGTTAATTTTTACCAGGAGTCTAAGACCCCCTCTAGAAGGATTCGCTTTGGCGCCTGGCTGCCCGATTATGCGCATATTTGCAGAAGCGCATTTAGTCCTAATACCTCTGTACGAGAGGCGGCGAAGCGCATTACGGGACAACCGAAACGTGCTTTAAACTTGTTGACATGCGGAGAATCGCATGTTTACACGGGGGTAAGGCGTTTTAACTGCTGCCGCAAATTAAAACTCGTGGTTTAACGCGCATTCAATAATGTGCATAATCGGAAGTTTAAAGCGCCTCAGTCCCCAATTTGCGCTCCTCTCTTGTAGAGGTAAAAATTTTAATCAGCCTTGAAAGAGCTTTAAACCTCTCTTGTAGAGGCACCCTAATACTTTCTTTGAGGTT
Source organism: Anniella stebbinsi (assembly GCA_029215795.1). Lineage (NCBI taxonomy): Eukaryota > Metazoa > Chordata > Lepidosauria > Squamata > Anniellidae > Anniella > Anniella stebbinsi. The sequence continues at coordinate 23,045,979 of JARDYH010000008.1, forward strand.
TCCTTGCTGTCTTTCTTCATTCTATCCTTGTTCTTCCTTCGCTCCTCTGTGCACCAAGTTCTCTGAGGTTCATAAAGCTGCCTTCTTTCCTGTTCTTTGGCTTCTTTGGCTTCCCAGCCCCACCCTTAGCTGTCCCAGCTGCACTTGCCTGCTAGAGTGGGCAGGAGACTAACTGAACTCACTTTGTTTCTGAAGCTTATCACACTTGGGCCGACATGCCCATCCTGCCATTTTCCAAGATGGCTGACGCGCAGCTAGGGATAGGTGATAACTCATGAATGAAAGCATGAATGCAGGTAGAAAGCTTATTTATGTTACAAAACACAGGGGTTTCTTTTAATTATGATGGTTAGAAGAACTATTTGTGGACAGAATAACAGACTAAAAGTGGGACAATCCAGGTTCAAATCCCTGCTCAGCCATGAAGCTCCTTGGAGGCCCTTCAGGTGCTCTGTGGTCAAAGAGAGCCCACCACCTCCCAAGGCAGTTTGCTCCACATTTGAACAGATTAGTGGAGGCTGGTGGCTCCAATTTCAGAGGGGCTGTAAATCCATTCTGGGTTTTAGTCTGAACCAGCCAGAACTCTAAAGGAGTTATCCAAGGTGCTGAATCCATTTAAGGGGTAGGGTTTGCCACCTTGAATTGCTTCTTTATTTTGGCTGGTTCTGACTAAAATCCAGAATGGATTTACAGCCCCACCTAAACTGGAGCTACCAACCTCCAGATCATAGGTAGAACATTTCTAATAACGTTTAGCATAAATCTGTTTCCTTGCAATTTCCACCTATTGGTTCTAGCCTTGCTACATTTTGGAGCAGCAGAAAAAAAGTTTGGTCTATTTTCTTATGTTGGCTAAACAAACGTACATACATATTGAAAAATGCTGTGATAGATGTCATCGTGAACTTGTGGAGAAGGGAAGTGGGACCACATATGCTGTACCTGCTCCTGGCCTCCATCAGTTCAGCTCAATGTTTGTGTGGAGCCACATGTATCAGGTTCTACAAGGTACTATGTAGTTTTCAAGTTGCACCTACAAGCTGGTGCATGAAAGAAGCAACTTATATGTGAAGGTTACCTCCCTTCACAAAGAAATCTTCACAAACGAATTGCTACTTTCAGGTGCCAGATTGAGGCCTGCTTCTCATTCTTTGCATCTGTTCACACACGGATGTTAGAACCCGAATGTTACATGAATCACAAATATGTGTACTGTGCAATTGGTACAGAAAATATGTGGCTGACCCATGAAGTGGGGAGGAAGAAAATGCAGTAACAAGCTTTTATTGTTGCATGTGAAGCTGTCATGACATATTTCCTTTTCAAAGGCAAGTGCAGAATACTACACTGGCATCCTGTTCATTCTTTGTGTTATGCACACTCAGTTTTTGAGAACCAGAGAGAATACAGGGCAGGGTTCTGCTATCCATTCTGAATGCCTCTTTGCATGCTTCATCTCACTATCTCATGTTCTTCATTGCAGAGGGTCTACCTTCTCCAAAAAAGCTCCAGAAGCTCCAGGTGCCCATAATAGATATTCGGGCCTGCAGAAGACTCTACAACATTGACATGGGCCAGAACCTGCCTCGGAAACAAATCCAAGATGACATGATGTGTGCTGGGTATGCCGAGGGCATGAAGGACACGTGCAAGGTGAGGGGGAGTACCTATCATTAGGACCTGTCTTCATGGGAAGCCCACCCTCTGATCCCAAATCACACAGATAGCGTCATGGATCTCCATATAGATATTGATATAGATACTAATTACATCTAGAAGAACCTATGTTCTGGAAGTCTTCAGTATGCCACTAAATACAAGTTGTTGAGGTGCAGCAGGGAGGGAGAAGGCTATTGCTTTCATTGCCTACATGTGGGCTCTCCAAAGACAAGACTCTTTGCTCTTTATGCTCACAACAACCCCGTGAGGTAGGTGAGATTGTAAAGCAATGACTGGCCCAAGGTCACTCTGCATGGTCTCTCTGGGAGCAGGGATTTGAATACAGGGCTTGCTGGCCCTTAATAACCACTACAGTACACGAGTCCGACTCTTCAATGTATCTCACATCCATCTCTCCATTCCCCTAGGGTGATTCTGGTGGCCCACTGGTGTGTAAGATGAATCAGGAATGGCTCTTGGCTGGTATCGTGAGCTGGGGGGAAGGTTGCGCTGAGAAGAACCGCCCCGGTGTGTACATTCGCCTCACCTCATACCGGGACTGGATTCACAGGATTATCCCCAATCTGGAGTTCATTGAGGCAAACAGGGGCAACCTCAGCTTCAAGAATCAAGGCACCGGTGGAGCTGATGGGAGGAGACAAGTCATCTTTATCATTACTGTGCTGCAGATCTTGGTGTGGACCCAGAATCATGTCTTAGCATAGGACCTGTGGAAAGAAGAAGGAACAAGCAGACAAGCAGTGTGGGGTTGTCCCTTTTCTCATCTCCTTCCCATTTCTCGGTCACTCTTGCCTGGGATTCTCATATTTGGTCTCCATTTGCCCCTGAATGCCACTTAGGTCCCCTCTAGAAGAATTCAGTTTGGCGTCTGGTTGCCCGATTATGCGCATCTTCTCACAATTGCTTTTACACATAATTCCGATAAACGACAGGCAGTGAAGCGCATAACCGGCAGTATGAAACGTGCTTTAAAGTTGTTGACATGCGGAGAATCGCATGTTTACATGGTCATAACACGCTTTAACTGCCGCGGTAAATTAAAACTCGCTATTTAACGTGCATTCGATAATGTGCATAATTGGACAGAAAACGCGCCTCAACTCCCGATTTGCGCTCCGCTCCTGTAGAGGTAATTTTTTTTAATGAGGCTTGAAAGAGCTTTAAATCACTCTTGTAGATAGGGGGACATGGCCCAGAGGCAGAGCAGTTGCTTTGAATGAAGAACAGCCCAGGTCCAATCCCCCACATCTCCAGGAAGGGCTGGAAAAGTTCCCGGCTGTAACCTTGAACAGCTGCTGCCAGTCAGTGTTGACAATACTTGGCTAGATGGACCAATGGTCTTACCCAGTATAAGGCAGCGTCCAATGTTCACTTGCACAAGGAAATACAAATGCTGTGGGGGCACAGATGTCTCTGCAGATATTGTGTCTCAATGCTGATGCCTGTGCCTCAGTGGGGTGGGAGGGATGTGCAGCATCCTTTATCACTAGCATACGAAGCCTCTGTCTCTTGCCACTCCTGCCATGCATTGTCATGGTCCCACAACTTTCCATCTGCTGGTTCTGGGGGCAGCTAATCTCTCCATCCCTCCCTCCCAGCCAGCACATTGCTTTAAAATGGTGTGCGTACATGTACACATGCAACAGAAGAAAACTTGGTGGCTGGAACTGGGGTGCTGCTGATTCCTGGTATCATCTTGTACATGAACGACTCCAGTTGGGTGTTAACTTAAAGGGTTCAACACTGAAATCCAAAGTAGACATGATGCTCAGTTGTATGAATATTTCCCCTGATTATTTTTTAAAAAATGCAAAATAAAGCTGCAATATAGGGGCAGTGCATAGGAACAAGGGAAGCAACCTTATACCCAGGTAAGGTTATTTGCCTTATACCCAGGTAAGATTATTGTCCAATTTGACTGGCATCAACTTTCTCCAAACTCTCTGTTTGAGGACTTGCCCATCACCTGGGGGCTGTCTTGATGGCGCTATGGTTTTACTCCTCTGGGGTTGTGCCACATAATCCCCACACCAGGGAACAAACTGGTGTGGGGTTTATGGCCATCCCTCCCTGGCTTTCCCCCTTACACCCATACCCCCTTTAAAATGCAAAAGGCTCTTCTGCAAAAGGGAAACTCTTCTCCCCACGCGGGGGCAGTGCAGGGCGCAGAGCATTCTGGTGACCATTCAGTTCATTGGTCTGCCCCCTGCCCTGGTGGATGTTGACCAATCAGGAGTTGCCATCCACCCACCACACCTCTGCATCCAGAGTTGAGTGAGGTTAGATGGCTAAAGGGCCATGTTCGCCTTTCTCCATCCTGAAAAGTCAGGCTAAATCCTCGACTTTTAAAATGCCAGGCTTCTCTGGAAAGCCCCACGTTGGCTTTGCGGTGGCTGCTGTGTTGTAGAGTCATATTAATTTGAGTTGAACGAAAATGATCAGATGGTCCTCCCTGAGTGATGGTTCTTCCCTGAAAGGGGCACTCCGTAACCATCTCCGTTCCCATTATGTTTGCTCATAATCACCCTCTGGAGCTGCTTTCTTAGCAACTAGAGGGAAAAAAAGAAGATGCGGGGACCCCTCTAAGCTCTTATTCTCCCTGTAGGGAAGAAGATAAGCCCCCCTGTATCTTTTCCTTTTGTGGGTAGCAAAGCAGCCTGGGTGGTGTTCACTTCAATGGCAAGGAGGGAGAAGGTTAAGTAAGCTTTCCTGTTTGCTCAGTCACAGCCTCTGAGGCTGCTTTGCATTAAACAAGTGAACTCTCTGGGGAAAGACCCAGGCTGCTGAACCTAACGTGTAGTTTGAGCCTCAATTAAATTGCCAGAAATGTCTAACCCAGCCCTTAACATGCCACCCAAGAGTTTTCTGAGCTTAACTGGATTATTTATGCCATCAGGCAGCTCTCCATCGAGAGCCACCCATAAAATCCCCAAACTCGGAGCTTTGACAGATAAAAAAGGGAGGGGGAGACAGGGGAGGGGGGGTGCAATTGACAGCTCAAGCCTCTGTGGAAAAACTTTTATAACTTTTAATCTAAAAAATTCGTAGCCACCAAATGCTTGGACCTATCATTCTGAAATTTCTGACAGACAACTACCCCTAATCCAGCTACAAAGTGAGCAACTTTCAAACTTCTAACTTTTAAAATAAAAAAGTTATAGGCATTTCTTTCCTCATTGTTTCAAAAATTAATTGCCACACAAGGCAAGCACCTATGTTTCTGAAATTTCACACACATATCAAGCCAAGTGTTACCTGTAATGTGCCCAAGTTTCCTGTTTGTATCTTTAAAAATAAAAAGTGGGAGGCATAACTGTATTTACCCCACTACTACCCATTTTTCTAAAATTAATTGCCACACAAGGCAAGCACCTATGTTTCTGAAATTTCACACACATACATCCCAAGGTACCACCTACAATGTGGCACAGTTTCATGTGTGTACCTTTAAAAATGACAAAGTTATAGGCATTCCTGGTTATTTATTAAAAAATTAATTGCCACAAAACACATGCACCAATCTTTCTGAAATTTCTCACAGATAACTATCCCTAACCAGTCTACAATGTGTCCAAGGTTCATCCTTCTATCATTAAAAATGAAAAAGTTATAGGCGTTTTCGTAAAACAATACTTTGCTATGGGAAAAAGCATTCAAAATGGCGTCCGATCCGGATCGGACATCCGATCCGTGGATCGGGATTGGGTCCGATCCGATCTGACCATCCTCTGATCTGATCCAATCCGATCCGACCCCCCAGGTTCGATTCCGATCCGCTATCCGATCCAATCCGAGGGGTCAGTGCACATCCCTAGTGAAAACAGTCCCCAAGGGAAGAAAGCTGTTGTAAGGGAATGAAGAACATTTGAGCCCATGATGTAGAAAGTATCACAATGTTCAAGTTGTTGCCCACTAGAGTGTATGGTTTGCGTGTATTGCAAAACATTACATATTAATAAAAAAAACTTTGCTTATTTGTGTTCAGGCCCCTTTAGTGGTGCAACAAAGCTGACTGGAATAACAGCACTGATGAAGGAGTTACAGCAGATGTAAACATCCATATCTAATACAAGAGATGAAAATGGATAAGAAAGAAAGAGTCAAGACGTCTTTTAGACAACTGTATCTTCATATTCAATCATTGATATATCCTATATTTCTATATACCAGTATGAGCATATTGGTTTCCAGTATCAATATCTTTCAGTATCAGTACACACCAGTCTGTTCTCAGCATCTATTGCACAGAAGCAGGCTATTTCCAAATGTGGCTAATAGCCACAATGATATTGGCTATCATGGCTAATAGCTATTGTACCCAAATCTTCCGCGAGGTCTAGTCACTGTTTAAAGCCACCTAGGTTAATAGGCATCACCACAAAAGATCTTATTTGAGTGATGGGTTGGATCCAGCCTTAGTAGACCTATTGAAATTAGTGGAAAGTAACTGAGACCTGACTAATTTAAGTCCCATTGGTTTCAATAGGTCTGCTTTAAGAATGACTAAGGGCACAATCCTATGCATGTGTAGGCAGAAAAAAATCCTACAACTCCCAGCATTCCGCAGCCTACACATGCATAAGATTATGCCAATCCAGTGTGTTAAATTTGCTCCAAATATAACTTTTGGGTTTTCTATAGCAGATACCCCTGATACCATTCCAGATTACCCATATAAAAACTTTAACAATCTCTTGAAGAAATGGAGCAAAAGGCAGAGTTTTATTTTGTAATCCATACATCTTTTTTCCCCTTGTTATTGCTGTTCTTTGACCTTAGCTGTACTCATCTGTCTCCCCCCTTTTTTAAAGCATCCTTTTGCGAAATGCCTGGACATTGTGTTCTGTGAAGCTGGAAAGGCACAGCTAGACAAATTTCAAAACATGCTTCAGGGCTTCCCTGTTCCAACCCTGAAGAACATTCCCCCCTTTTCCTGTAATATGGCAATTGTGTACTTGGTATTGATGAAACCAGCTGCAGACAAACCTGCCAAGTTTTGAACGTCTACAAAGAAGAAAATGCAGGCTCCCCGCAGTCTTGAAAGTATTTAACTCCCAATGACAGTGGGGTTAAGAAAACTATAGTAGCTAATTAATATCTGCACATCTGGCTCTGTCATGAGGCAGAGTGAGGCGGCTGCCTCAGGCAGAAGTAGGGTGACTATATGAAATGGAGGACAAGGCTTCTGTGGTCCCCTCTACAAGGATTCGCTTTTGCGCCTTGTTAGGCGATTATGTGCATAATCGCAGAAGCGCATTTACGCCTAATCCCTCTGCACGAGAGGCCGGCGAGAGGCAGCGAAGCGCATTAACAGATGTCCAAAATGCGCTTTACAAGTAGCTAATGCGCATAAGCGCTTATTCACACAGTCAAAATGTGCTTTAACGGACGGAGCAAAATAAAACTCGTGATTTAACGCGCATTCGATAATGCGCATAATCGGGGAGATAACGCGCCTCTACGCCCGATTTGCACTCCATTCTTGTAGAGGTAATTTTTTTAATGCACCTTGAAAGAGCTTTAAACCTCTCTTGTAGAGGCAGCCTGTCTCTTTAACAGTTGGATAGGAAATAGAATTTCCGGAGGTGTCATTTGTATGCAAGCAGCACCTGGTGAAACTCCCTCTTCATCACAGCAGTCAAAGCTGCAAGAGCCCTGCCCTCTTTTGTATCTGGTCATGCTAGGCAGGGCTCCTGCATCTTTAACTGTTGAGATGAAGAGGGAGTTTCACCAGGTGCTGCATGCATACAAATGACTCCTCCTGAAATTCCATTTTCTATACAAATGTTAAAGAGACAGGAGACCTGTCCTCCTTTTCATAGGGGCACCCTAGGCAGAAGATGCTGGTAGATGGCAGTAGCAATCCCTCTGCCATTGACCATGATCACCCTCCTCCTGGACATTGTCCCTAACCCAGCCTGAGCCAGAGACTTGGCTGTGGTGATACTTGCTTGCTTCTGGCCTGGGATGTTTACTTGTCTCACCTAGTTATGTTCTCCCAATGTGTCACCAACAATGCTACTGGGAAAGGCAGAGAAGCAGTTAGTTCAGGCCACATAAGCAAGCATCGTGGCCATGCATGCACATTTTTGCTCACATCATGCATGCTTATGCCACCACTACCGCATGGCTGCATTTGTTTGAATGAGTAGGGTACCAGGAGAAGGAGGAGTGGTGAACTACCCCCTAAGCTAGCCTGCTTCCTTCAGATGTGGTGGAGAAGATGCTCTTCTGTCACCAGTGCTGAAGGAAGATTTAACTGGCTTCTACATGTGGGATTGGAAGGAGGCCCGTGGAGGTCAGTGTCTCCGATGTCAGTGGGGCTGTGAATCCGCTCAATAAGAAAGAGTCAGAACTCTAAAGGAGGCATCCAAGATGCTGAGCTCATTTTAGGCATAGGGTTCAGCAACTTGGATGGCTTCTATAGAGTTCTGACTGGATTTGACTGAAGCACAGAGCAGATTCACAGCCCTACTGACAATGGAGGCATCAGCCTCCACTGGAGGAGGCATCTGGTCCTTCTCCTCAGGCAGTCAAATGTCTTAGGCTGACCCTGAATTTGCCCCAGAATTCACATATTCCAGGGGTTGTGGGTGCACTCTCATTGAGAGCAGTATTTGGGGTTTATCTATCTTGTGCTGCCCAATCTGAACAAGTCTTACATTTTTTTATGTCAGTGCTTGTATAACAGATGGATAGAGAGGGCATGGCTCTTTAAATGATGGCTGTAGAAGTCTATGAAGGGCATGATTTGGCTAAAATGGGAAGGGAAGTCAGGAGATGGAGCTCGTGGGTTTATAAAAAGTTAGGGTGACCAGATAAAATCCAGGTGAGGGCTCATGTAACTTGAACAGTTGTAGAGAAAAGGGAATTTCAGCCACACAAAATTGGGTGGGATAGCTAATATACCCTGGAAGACAGAAACAAAGTTCAAAGTAATCTTGATAGGCTGAAGCGCTGGGCTGAAAACAACAGAATGACATTTAATAGGGATAAATGCCAAGTTCTACACCTAGGAAAAAGAAACCAAATGCACAGTTACAAGATGGGGGATACTTGGCTCAGCAATACTACAAGCTCAGCTATATCACAAGCAAGAATGTGTATAAGCAGGGGGTTGGAATCAATGGCCTTATAGCTCAACTATTCCATGATTCTATAACTCCTGAGATCCAGCTATAATAATAAGAATAAGAATAAGAATAAGAATAATACATTGATGTTGCATTTTCAGGTAGCTACATCCCCTTGCTTGCACACACCTTTCCATTGTAATGCAGAATAGTTCATATAACCCTCATTACACTGTTCAAGTTTTACAAGTCATGGGTGGAGACAGCCTAAAGAGCATGATTGGTAGCATGTTGGCTTCAGACTCAGTTGCAACCAAGAGTTTATTAGGTGGCTGATTGTAAGAGAAGATAAGAAAGTCAAGTGGGAAGACCAGTTATGTCAGTCTCTACATTGTGGCTTCTCTTATTAGTGCATCTGCTATTACCAACTCTACAAAACTGTGTAACAATTTTGACCTGGTTGGTCAAGATGGATCAGTTATGCCCCCCCCCCCTCCCAAGCTGATAAGGATATTAAATATGAGGTATTTGCTTTGTTTTAATGTAAGTTTGAGGGAAGGAAGAAAACAATTTATTGTGGGGGAGGGTTTAGAATTCTCAAGCAAATGCTTGTGCTTAATTTTGTATGCAGCATTATATTTTTCTTCTTTCTGAGGGATCAGTCTAGACGAAGTGGAGTTTCTTTGAGTTGCATTCATTTCAGCTGAGAAAAAAATGTTTAGCACCTACTTAATTCTTCCACTGTAATAATCTCTAATCATGGGTGCTTCTGGATTTAGAATGACTGCATGCTTGGTTGCCTAGTTACCAATCTTCACAAATCTCAACAGGCCTGGTAGCACCACCAGGTGGCATAGTTGGGCAGCTGCTGAAGGCCCAGCACCACTTTAATTGTCACTGCTCTTCCTCTTCTCTGGATGTGCTGATACTTCTTCTTACTCTGGCTTTACTGCCACTACTGCCTCCACGTTTCCCTGCAGGGAAATCTTGCCCAGCTTCCCTGCACACAAAAAACAGACTTTTATAGGATGGAGGAACAAGAGGACAACAGATAGCTGGTCCCTTGCTCTCTTCTCAAGGGACCGGCACTACTAACTAGACAGGACAGCTTTGTCATCGGCGAGCAACACATTGAGTCTTGGGTGGCACGTCCTGTTCAATAAATGCCACATTTTGCTGTTTCAAAATCCCAGGAGACATGAGAAACTGCAGGCAGTAATGAAGGACCAAATCCTGCCGCCTTGGACTGTTTCATATGCTAGAACTGAACAGAATCTTTGCTAGAGAAGAAGATGAATCCCTGTGCTGTCATAATTACCAGTGTAGTGGATTTTTAGGATATCAAAATAGATTTGTATTAGAGTTTTAAGATGGGAAATGTTATGGAAACTCTTTTAAGATGTTGTAGATGATGTAGAAAGGAAAATGAAAATTTATCAGACATAGCTTCTGCTGCAAGCTAAAGAATGTGCGTTATCCATGGCAACCAAAGTCAGACTGGCCTGGGCCTCCTGATAAGACAGACATGTACGGCTTCTATTAAGAACTAAGACTGTTAGTATATAACTTTCTTCTAGGGATGTGTATTGTATCGTTCCGATCTCCGGTAACGATCCGATATTGGCATTATCGGACATCCTATTAATAATAACGATATGATACAAATCCCTCCGATAATTATCGGATCTGATAATTTTGGTCTGATAATTATCGGATTTTATCAGACGGCCTTTTTTTTCTGCACCAAATGGACGGAGCTAGAAGGTGGGGTGTGTTTGTTGCTTGAGACTGACAGATTCAGTGACCAATCGTGCAGCAAGAATTCTAGCAGGGTCCAATCTCAATGTTGGAGGAGGGCTGAGGATATCCCCATATAAAATCCCCACTCTTGGGTTTTCCAGCTCTGTTGGGAGTTGGGAGTTGAAGAAGCTGTGTGGATTTTGGTGGAGCTTTGTGTGTGTTAAAGTTACTGGATTGATTTTGGTGGCAATTGTTGGAGATTCATTTTATTATTTTCTGGCATCTTGCTGTTCCCCTCTGTGTCTCAGGTTCATTGCTTGTGTGTGTTACGTTTGCTTGTTGGTTTGATTGAAGGGTTAGGTTAGCGTGAGTGGGGGTAGCGTGAATGAGTGAGTGTGTTGTTGTTCCCTTCCCTGTTTAACTGATATATATATATATATATATATATATATTACAAAAAAAATATTTTCTGTGTGTGTGTGTGGGGGGGGGGTGTTTGCTTGATTGTGCTGGTGTGTCCTGTAGCCTGCTACACAGGATAACACTACACAATCTGTAGTGGTCAAAGCAGCACACAAAGTTAAATAGTTTGGGCAAAGCATACATTTGAATTACTATCAATAATTTCAAATTTTGCAGCACAGTGAAATGCGGCACATCCAAGGGGACTAAGTCGCACTTTGGGTGAGGTGGCTCTGGGTCTGGGAGAGATGCTGTTGCTGGGGGCAGTTCTGGGGTGGCTATCTCTCCCCCAGTGAAAATCAAGCACACGTCTTCCTTTGCGCTTCAGAAGCACCACCAGCAGCTACTGAAATGACTGCCCGCAGGTCCCTATTTGAACAGCCACTTCCAGAGGCCGGTGGTAGCAGCAGCACTGGCCTTCCAGGAGTAGGAGTACCACCATCTCCTTCTCCAGTGGTTGAGGTGGGGAGCCCGCTCAGGGATCTTTTCCCTGAAATAGCTGAGGTCCACCCGGTTGAGGTTGAGAAGGAGGAGGAGGTTGTGGTTGAGGAGGAGCAGCAGGCAGTGGCCCTCTCACCACTATCCCAAACCTCTTCGAGGTCTTCTACCCCTGCTCCTGTGGTGAAACCCCAGAGTCCAGGTGCTGGTGGGCAGACTGGGTCACCCCAGAAGCAACAGGGCAGCATGCCACTTTGAGGTGGCAGCGGATCCCCACTTTGCTGTCTGTCAGAATTGCAAGGCCGCCATCAGCAGGGGTAAAATTCAAGGGCACCTGACCACCTCCAATATGCTCTACCACCTGAGGAAGAACCACCATGCGGTCCTCGTGGACTCATTAGTGAGGGATTGCAAAACCCAGCCAATGTGCCCAGCTCTGCCAAAAAGAACTGCCTGCCTGCCATCTGTATGTGCATGGGGATGGCCTTCCTCCTCCTCCTCCTCCTCCTCCTCCTCATGGAGTCCATTAGTGAGGAGATGCAGAAGCATCTCACACATTGCCTTTTTTGAGCCACTGTGCCTGCCCGACCCACCTTAGAGGGTCAATGTGCATGTGCATTTTTTACTTCGACAACAACATGGAGACAAGCTATGTCATGAGTCCACTCCCTACAGCCCTTCGGTAAGGTCCCCAACTTTAAGGATTAGATCTTTAAAAATGAGGAGTTCTTATAGCACTTAGCAGCAGCATGGAGTGGATTACCTGAAACAATGCATGTTTACAGCTTACTTCTGAGTAATGCCTACAGCTGTGCCTCTGAAATTGGGCACAGATGAGTCCCCTCAAGGCTATCTGTGAGATGCCCATCTGACTGTAATTGACGTCTCTTGAAAAAGGACCACATTTAAGCCACCTGAAAAAGTGGATTGTGAAAGCTTACTTCCGAGTAAGGCTAGCATCTCTGTGTCTGTAATTTGGCACACATGACTAGCAACACTCAGTCTGCACTGCTCAAAACCTTGATCTCTTAGCCACTGTGTTTCACTTCCAGCCTACCTCCAATTGAAGCAAACAGTTCAAAAAGCCATAGTCTGAGCAGTTTCAATGCTCCATACAACACAGCAGAACTCTCACGGGTGTAACTGATAATGCTTTTGTTTTGTTTTCCAGTGGTTGTTTGGGCAAGCAGTGACTGTTAGAATATCCTTTTTTTTCTTTAAAAAGACTAAAGAAAAATAAAACATGACATTTTTTTCCAGCTGACCTCTTAGAACTTTGTTATTTATTCAGTATTTCACAGTATTTGAAGTTCCAATTGCTTGGTAACCTTAGTGATGGCATGAACATCCACTTGGGGTTTGACGCTCAGCAACATCTGTAATGTTACTTAAATAGTCCCTTTTTGGAAAAAGGCTGATCCACCATTTTAACACAAAATGGCTGCTCAGTGAGGGAGTGGGCAGCTGTACGCCACCTGCCAGATGCCCTGGGACCACCCGGTTCCTCAACACATGCGGCAAGGAGGATTGGGCAGCCAGCATGAGTCTGGTGTGCGGCACAGATGGGGGTGAGTTTCCCTATCCCAAGTACTGTTGTCTCAAGGTAAAGGTGTTTTCCACTGATTTTTACCCAGCACAAATGACATCAAAGTGGAAACTGTAAAAGAAGGATACTTCAAAAGCAAATTGAAGGAATATCGGTTTTGTAGGTTGTACCCAAAGAACCTTTAGAACCTGAAGAGAAAGGTTGAAGATATCTGATTTTTGCCACCATAGATCAGGACAGACAGTACATTAAAACAACACCAAGAACAGCCACTGAGCTAGGTTTGCCCACCACTCTCAGGTCAACTCAGCACACCCTCAGCCAAACCTGGAGGAGGTTTCTGGAGGAAGTGTTCATCCTGTTTGATTCAGAGATTGCATAACTCAGTAAAATTACAACCTAGACAGGTTATAACATATATTCCCAAAGCACCAAGAGGAAAGCATAATGACTGACTGAAATAAGCACCATCCTATTATTTCTAGTTGGCGCAAGGGAAGGAAGATGAAAATGTTAGGAGGACTTTGGGGGAGAATAAAACACAATACATAGTGCCGTGCTATATGAGGAACTTGAGACCATCACCTGCCCAAATTGAAGATTCTGCAGTTTGGGTTCCACTCCATCCATCATTGTACCATGTTTGGCTCTAGAAGAGTGAACACAAAGGGACTGGCCCTAGAAGCTAATTTGCTCAGATAGAAAAACCACATACAAGGTAACTAGCCTATAGGTGTTTATATGCATATACTGGGCGCAAAGCACCCATAAACAACACTAGTACTAGGCTATAAACAATACAGAACACTTTAGGAATTCATTGCTCTAAAAGTTCCAACATGATGATATTATACAAACAGAGCACTTACAGAATGATGAAGAAGTGATTAGAAAACACAAACCAAACAGTAACTCCAGATTTATAAAGACCGTTTCAAAAACTTTCTTCAGTGGTTTATTATTAAGCATAGAATTATTTGGTTATCTGTAGTTTACTGTTGAACAAAGAACTTTTTTTTAGGTTAGTGGTCAATCTCTTTTCCAACAACAAATTGAGGGTGTATTCCTCTCCTTCTTGGTGTATCTTTGAGGTTCCACACTTATCTGTTGTAGCACACCAGAATTAAACTATGAAAGTAATATAATTCCATAAAAAACATATTACAGAATTCAAACTCTTTAACCAATGTAAATACACATACAAACATCTAGCTTCATTACCTCATTCACCGGTCATTTACTGTAGAAGACATTTACACTCCTTGATTAGAGTCCACATAGGGAACCATAAACCACATTACCTATTATAGGCTAATGAGCCTATGACTGAGCAATTACCAGTTAACAATTACCCATAGGGGTCCAGGTGAAAGCTATAGAACACAACGATTGACATAAGCAAACTCAACCACAATACAGAAGATTTTTAAAGAAACATAGAGAAATCTAGTCTGTCATTTAAACCTTGAGGAGAAAGAGAATTCAATTGATGAATCCAAAAAGCCTCTGTGAAGTAAAATATTGTTAAGACATCTATATTCGCATGGTTTTTGTGTAGTGTGCTCAATTGCAAAAAATTCGAATGAATCAGGATCATGCTGCATTTGTATAAAATGAGCTGTTAACGGAGCCTCCATGACACGACTGCGTACCTTACTTCTGTGTTCAGATATTCTAATACACAGTGTTCTAGAGGTTTGTCCAACATACATTTTTAAATAAGGACATCTGATCACATAAATCACATGCGAGGTGGCACATGTGGTGAAAGATCTTAAATAATAGACTCTCTTATCTATAGGATTACAGAAATGTTGAATTTGTAGTGATTGACTACAGGAACTGCAATGTCCACATTTATAGTGTCTCCTGGTGGATGACTTAAGAATCTGCCATTGAGAAATGTCAGAATGAACCAGAAGATGTCTCAAGTTCCTGGTTCTACGGAAACCCACCACAGGAGGATCAGCACATCCAGGAATGTCTCGAACAAGGTGCCAATGTTTGTGCACAATGGATTTCAGTCGAGATGTTAAATGATGAAACTCCATAGACCAAAATAGACGGTTGGTATGCTTTTTAGGCTTGGATTGGAACAAAGATGTTCAAGGTATAGTATCTGCTCTGTTTTTTGAAGAGGCAATCACCACACGTGGGTAGCCTCTCTGGATCAGATCTTGACGTAAACCAGCAGCTTGATGACTGTAGGTGTTCTCCAAAGTGCAATTTTTTTAAAATGCAAAAATTGTCCATAAAGTAAATTTTGTTTAAGATGTCTGGGATGATGACTTGAATAATGCGGAAGGGAATTTCTATCCGTTTATTTGGGTGTAGCCAGACACAAATAAACGATTGTTCTCTTTATGTACCATAACATCCGAAAAAAGATATTTGTGAACTATCCATGCATCCAGTGAATTTGATATCTTCACTGATAGTGTTCATCCATGCAAAAAATTGCTTAACTCTGTCTACTGAACAGAATACAATGAATATATCATCTATAAATCGCTCATAATATTTAAACAATTTTTTTAAGGGATTGACATGGGAATTAAGAATCATGGTATTCTTTAAATTCGTCATATATAAATTGGCAATACTGGGGGCTACGGGGCTCCCCATCGCTACACCTTTAATCTGTAAAAAAAAGCATAATCGAACTTGAAATAATTCTTTTCAAGGACAATATCCAACAAATCCATAAGGAAATGAGTGGGTGGATGATCCAATGTACGTTGACTGAAAATATCAAGTGCTACTAGTCTCGCACCTTCCTGAAGAATGGATGTATATAATGAATTGACATCCATAGTAATTAAACAATAGTCGAGTTCAATGTTCAACCCCTCTGTTTGTTGAATGAAATGCCTGGTATCTTTAATATATGAACATGACTTAATAACTGCCTCAGCCAGGAAGGAATCCAAATAAATTGCCAAAGGTTCCAAAACAGAATTCGAACCGGAAACTATTGGGTGACCAGGAGGAGGAAAACCCATTTTATGAATTTTGGGTAAAATATAAAAATGGGTACTCTAGGATGATCTCTCAACAAAAAATCCCCAATAGAATTATTAACATATCCCAGGACATTAGCCTCCTATACTGCAATGTGAATAATTCATTGGATATCCCGAGTCAGGTCCTTCCTGAGATGTAAATAGTTATCTGAATTATTAAGTAATCTGTATTGTTTATAGCTTAGTACTAGTGTTGTTTATGGGTGCTTTGTGCCCAGGATATGCATATAAACACCTGTGGGCTAGTTACCTTGTATGTGGTTTTTCTATCTGAGCAAATTAGCTTCTAGGGCCAGTCCCTTTGTGTTCACTTTTCTCTTGTGAAGGGTCCTCTTCCCTTGTTCTTGTGTTGGCTCTAGAAGAGGACATGGCCTGATGTTGGGCATAGGCCACCACATAGACTGTGTTGTAGATGCTGTAGCTGTGTACAATTGTGTTCATTTCAAAGAATGATCCAGGAAGGCTCTCCAGCTTCTCCTCTCTTGTGCAAATGTTCCCACCCACATTGCTCACAATACTACCTGGGAGTTCACAGCCAAAGGCCTGTTGCCAAAAATCCCTGATAAAACCATCTTCTTTAGAGCTAGAAGGGTTTCTGTTCTCAAGAAACTGCCGAAATCCTGGTAGGTCACTGGAGTGAATTCTGAAGGATATAAAATCATTGAATATTTCTGTATCCCAATTCCTTTGTAGGACAATGGAAGTAAACTCCATCTGAGCTGTTACTATCCATACTTTCCCTTTTACTTCCTTTGCAATGACCTCTTGTTCTGATAGATATGGCAAGAAGCGAAAAAGTGACATGGGATAAGATTCTCTATGGACTACCACTACATTGGCTTTGCTGCTCCTCACTTTATCACGTATTTTTGCCCCCTGTAGAAATGCATCATTAATTTCATTTTCACAACTTAATTTGGGGATTCTTTCTATGAAGGCAAAACAGAAACTTCAATTAGAAAACAGTAGGGGTGTGCATGGACCCCCAAAATCGGATCGGAATCTGAATCAGAGGCTTCCCAGTTCAGTTCGGAGCCGATTCCGATCTGAAAATCGGACGTCCGATTTTCGGATTGGATGCCATTTTAGGTGTTTTCGCCATAGGCTTACTTTGGGGGAAAGAAAGCTTTCCACCAATGCAAGCCTATGGCAAAAATATGGGGGCGGGTGAGTGGGGACCTAACTCCCCCTCCCTCCCTCCCTGTCCCTCCCCCCCACTCGCGTTCCTTACCTGCCGGGGCGCCCACTTTCGTCCGCTGATCCCTTCTACTGAGAAACACGCTTCGTGGCCTGCCTCTCAGTAGCACGCCAAGTGATGATATAGATATAGATATTAACTGATATGCCTGGTGCTGCTTGGGTTCGTGAATAATGTTTATGACATTTATTTGATAAATAATAAATTTCACTGCAACTTATTCATCTTTAGGTTGTTTGTTTGTTTTTAGTTTGATTGAGTTTGTAAATCATTTTGTTAGAATGAATCAATTGGAAATTGTTTTAATAAGAACTGTATTTTAAATTTGAGCCTCGTGATAAACCACATTTTTTTGTTTTACATGAAATGCCTACACCTGTTGTGTTTACCCCTCGTGTTTCTGAGCAGGAGAAGCAGCTGTCAGATGGCGTGGCACGAGCAGATAGGGATCGTGAGTTTTATCTAGGGGTGTGCACGGACCCCCCGGATCGGATCGGGACCCGGATCGGGACCTCCAATTTTGTCCCGGACCGGTTCGGACAAAATCGGAGGCCCCCCGGACCAGATCGAGTCCGATCCCGACCCAAAAATCGTACATTTTTGGATCGGCCGCCATTTTTTTCCCCATAGACTTGCATTGCAATGCAAGTCTATGAGGAAAAAATGGCGGCAGGTGGGTAAGGGGGGGCCTAACTCCCTCCCCCCCCGGGGCCGTCCGCTGTGGACGGCCCCGGCAGGTAAACCCCCTCCCCCGCGCTCCCTACCCCCCCTGGGGCCGCCCGCTTCCATCCGCTGGCGCCCGCGGGCGCCAGCGGATAGAAGCGGACGGCTCCGGGGGGGGGTAAGCCCCCTTCCCCGCCACTGCTTACCTTCTCGGCCCGTCCGGCGCCGGCGGCTACTACCAGCGGGCTCCGCGGCCTACTCTCGAGTAGCGCGCCGGGTGATGACATCACCCGGCGTGCCACCCTGGAGCAGGCCGCGGAGCCTGCTGGGAGTAGTAGGCGCCGGCGCCGGACGGGAGCCGCCGGGCCGGGCAGGTAAGGGCCCCCCTCCCCCCTCCCCCCTCCGCGCGCCCCCTCCTCCCCTCCACGCACCCCCTCCTTACCTTCCCGGCCCGGCGGCTCCCGTCCGGCGCCGGCGCCTACTACTTCCAGCAGGCTCCGCGGCCTGCTCTAGAGTAGCGCGCCGGGTGATGACATCACCCGGCGCGCCACCCTAGAGCAGGCCGCGGAGCCTGCTGGGAGTAGTAGGCGCCGGCGCCGGACGGGAGCCGCCGGGCCGGGCAGGTAAGGGCCACCCTCCCCCCTCCCCCCTCCGCGCGCCCCCTCCTCCCCTCCACGCACCCCCTCCTTACCTTCCCGGCCCGGCGGCTCCCGTCCGGCGCCGGCGCCTACTACTTCCAGCAGGCTCCGCGGCCTGCTCTAGAGTAGCGTGCCGGGTGATGACATCACCCAGCGCGCCACCCTAGAGCAGGCCGCGGAGCCTGCTGGGAGTAGTAGGCGCCGGCGCCGGACGGGAGCCGCCGGGCCGGGCAGGTAAGGGCCCCCCTCCCCCCTCCCCCCTCCGCGCGCCCCCTCCTCCCCTCCACGCACCCCCTCCTTACCTTCCCGGCCCGGTGGCTCCCGTCTGGCGCCGGCGCCTACTACTACCAGCAGGCTCCGCGGCCTGCTCTAGAGTAGCGCGCCGGGTGATGACATCACCCGGCGCGCCACCCTAGAGCAGGCCGCGGAGCCTGCTAGTAGTAGTAGGCGCCGGCGCCGGACGGGAGCCACCGGGCCGAGAAGGTAAGTGCCCCCCTCCTCCCCCCCCGCTGTCCACTTTCATCGGCGGGCGCCTGCTGGCGCCCGCCAATGGAAGCGGCGGTGGGCGCCAGTGGGCACCCGCCGATCCGCCGATCCGCCGAACCGGTTCGGAGCTTTTTCGGACCGGTTCGGATTGGATCGGCCGATCCAGCTGCGGGATCGGAAATCGGATAATTTATCCGATTTCCCACTGGACCGGACTCGGATCGTGGATCGGGTCCGATCCAGTGCACATCCCTAGTTTTATCCAGATCCTGGTACGGAGGAGGAGGCGCTTAGCAGCCCCTCTCTGTCAGCTGATGCGAATCAGCGCTCGGAAATGAGTGCTGATCTCAATGACGATCCAGCAGGTGGAACCATGCCCGTATCCTCTGAGGAAGAGGGAGAAACTCCTTTAAAAGATGCCAAGGAACGCAGACGTTTGAGGAGAACAGAGACGAGAGTGAGACCACGCTGGTCAGAGTGTTTACAAAGAAAGGAGCAAGCTGACCTTAGAGACGGAGTTCGTTAGTTATTGTTACTTTCAACGTTTCGTTTACATTGCTTTCTTTACATTGCTTCCTGAATTGAACAGTTTTCTTTTGCCTGAATTAAAGGCGTTGTTTCTTTCAAAGTTTAAGTATTCTTTCTTTCAAGCTACACAGCTATCAATTGCATTTCATAACAACACCTTCCATCATGCCTTGGCCGGAGAAGCCATCTAAACTTCAAAAACAATCAGGACACACAACACCTATTCTACCAGCTAAAAAAGATGCAACCCTAAAAATATGTTTTCAAAATAGACCCGGCATTGCCCAGATATCTGAATAACATACAGTAGGGAAGCAGATCTCAGTGGACGACAGGAACCATTGTATGCATGTGCTCTGAAATTATTATTATGAATAAAGGAAAGCAGCCAGAACACAGAATACTTTATCGGCATAATATGATATCTACATTTAACAGGTTTTGGCAGAGAGCCAGGATGGTGGAAGCCGCTGGTGACTTGGCCCTTTTATCTCACATAAAAATACTTCAAAGTTTCATGTTTTTAGATTTTTCTGAGACATTGTACAGCCAGACCTATCAGCATGCCTGATTTCAAGTTTCTACCTGGTGTTGCTTGAGCCCCCTAAAATATATGTCTGCAAGGTAATCATCTTAAAGTAGCAGGCTGGTGCTAGGCCTGAGTTAACCTTTAAACAAATTAAATTCATTTCTTTTTTCCTCTCACCCTCATGACCACCATTCAAGGTAGGCCAGTCCTAGGTCTGTGAGGTAACTTTAAAACAAATTAAATTCGTTTCTCTCCCCCTCCCCTCACCTTCAGTGCATGGCCAGGGCTGACTTGAAGCTGTTGCCATAATTTTCCTTGTACCCACAGAAAACTAAAACTACAACTCCTGGAATGCCTTTTGCTGTGGTGCCCGACTTGACCAATGGGAGTCCTGCTGCTGAAGCTCATGGGAAGTGAAGTCTGGCTGAGCCAGTCCACACTACACTGTGCAATCGGTGCCCATAGGTAGGCCATGAGGGAGCTGGCTGGCTGATTGATGGTTCACTTGGTTGCCATTGGCAATGGGCCTGCTCCCAATAGGGCCGAGCAACTGAGGCAGCTGGCCCCAGGCACTCTTCCTTCAGGCCCAGGAGGGTGAGCCACTACCAGATAATGGCTGCCAAAGCCTGATAAGTCTTCCCTCCTACCCAATGGCATGCTGGGAGTTGTAGGCATAAGCCTAGGTCCCTGAATAATCTGTTAATCTTTGAACACCATTTGAGATGCGGTGGAAGACAACTGGAGAGCAAGCCATCTTGATTGTGGCACCCTGCTTGTAGATTTCTGAATAAAGTTTATGATTTTTATGTAAAAGCCTGACAATACCATTGAGGCAGAAGAGTGAATGGAGGATTGCCTGATATAGCTGAGGCTAGAATGGAATACTGGGCAGGGTAGTGGCAGATGGGGAAAGTCAGGTAGGAGAACAAAGACAGTTAGTGAGATGTCAGGGTTTGCTCACCCCTATTTTGTTTTAAACCAGCCACTCTACATGCCAGTACTATACCTCCCAGCATGCCATTGGCGGCCTGCAGGTGCCCACATCCTCTGAGACATCCTCTTGTTGTCGATGCTGCTCCTCAATAGAGCATAGTGGAGTAGCATCGCTAATGAGGGGAGGTAAGTGGCTATCAGTGGACGCACCCAGCTCCAGCCAAACATGCTGGGACTGCCTTGGCCTGTGCTTCTCACCCACCATGCTACATCAGGAGCCTATACTGAAGGGCCGGGGTTGGGCCGGGCACTTCCCCCTCTTTGTCAGGTCTGTTTCTGGGCATGATCAGAGTACCTCCCCTTCCCCCTCCCTCTTAAGGGCAAAGGCTACACACTTGCTTCTCCCAGATTCTGAGAAAACAGTAATATCAGGACGGAGTGCCTTTCAGCATGTTTGGCCTTTCAAAGTAATGCTGTTGTATCTAGTTACATTTTAAAACCACACAGAGGGTGGGAGGAGGCACTGCAAATGGATGCAGCCCATTTATGTGGGTTGTTTCCTTTTATGTGGAATTGGGTTGACCGCTCGAGACCAACCTTACCAGTCAGGGTTGTAAAAGACACTCAGCAGCCACCAACCTGTGCACTCATCATGGCCACCAAGGGCCAGTAAGTCTGGCCTCCTGCCCAAGGCATGGTGGGAGTTACACCCAAGGCATGCTGAAAGTTGTAGGCATAAACATAGGTTTTTATTAAATTCTTTAAAAATACTTAAACCCACAAAATTCGTGTTTTTTCTGGTACATTGTACAGCCAGACCTATCACTGTGTCAAGTTTCTAACTCATCTGGAAGTGGGTAAACATTTCCGGACATACGTGACGCACACATACTTTCCAATATATATGTATGTCTGTATGTGTGTGTGTGTGTGTGTGTGTGTATGTATGTGTATATATATATATATATATATATATATATATATGTATATACATTCTTAGCCAGCATGTAAACATCTTCCATCAAACAACAAAAAGGAACTGGAATGGAAAGCATGAATGTTGTGGCAGATTCAATGGCCTTACAGGCCCCTTCCAACTCTACTATTCTATGATTCTCATATTCCCCAAATAACCTACCTGTGGAGTCTTATAGGTATCCAAGATATTTGCTACATGTAGGGAGATTTCAGAATCCAGTCCCCCAATAACTGCTGTTAATCTATTCTGGATGTCACATACATAGTTAGGTACAACATTTTACAGTCTTGTCAACAATATCATTGTGGCATGATAGGTCCTCTTTGCATTGCCATAGCTATCATAGATGTGGAAGCCCAAGGTGACATTGGGTAAGATCTGAGGGTTCTCATTGATTTTCTTTACTGCAAATGCCAAGGCCAGGATGTGCTGGTAATGCTTAGGAAATACGCAAAACCAAAAGGAGTGGCGCATCCACCCAGGGCAAAAAAAGGAGAGAAACAGGTTATTGGAATGCTGAGATACTTTATTATTCACACCCAACACGTTTTGGCCCATGTCGTTTTTTTAAAGGCCTTCTTCAGGGGGTTGGTAAGAGATGTCTGCAGAAAACTCTTCGCAGGATGATAGTCTCCTATGATATTCACAGTCACCAAGGGGCATGCGGTGTTGTTATTGTGGCAAGCCTCCGTCAAAGCCAAACAAGGGTGAGTTCATCCATCCCTACTTAGAACAGGGTATATTTCAGGATTTCTTTCTGATTAGATGTTCTCTGTCAGTTAGCTCAGGCCGCAACATAATAATGAAACGTTTAGGCAAAATGATACAACCAAGCAACCCAGCACTTACATACTTCTTCCATCTTTTCTCTTTATTATCTGTTTCCTCTTGTTCAGCTGAGGTCTCAACACTATAATGTAACATTTGGGGGAAAAGATACAACCAAGCAACCCAGCACTTGAGGCTAAGATAGAAAAGATCTCCACGGCTACCATGTATTTTCCCTTAGTGCTCAGATAGGATGGAACAAAGGATAACCACACGCTGCAAAAGACCAACATGCTGAAAGTGATGAACTTGGCTTCGTTGAAACTGTCTGGTAACTTCCTGGCAAGGAAAGCTACAGTCAAGCTCAACATGGCCAGGAAGCCCATGTAGCCCAGGACACAGTAAAACAGAGTCACGGACCCGTCATTACATTCCAGTACAATTTCTTCAGTCCCTGAGTGCATGTCCTCATCTGGGAATGGGGCAGAAGTTCCCAGCCACATAGTACAGATATCTACTTGGATGAGGGAGCAGGAAACCACAATGGAGCTGGCCAGCTTCTTCCCCAACCACTTCCTCATTCTGGATCCTGGCCTGGTGGCCAAGAAAGGCAGAACTACCATGATGGTTTTTGCCAGCACACATGAAACGGCCACTGAGAAGATGAGGCCAAAGGCAGTTTGTCGGAGGAGACATGTCACCTCCTGAGGACGGCCGATGAAGAGCAATGGACAAAGGAAGCAGAGCAGGAGGGAGATGAGGAGAG
Source organism: Anniella stebbinsi (assembly GCA_029215795.1). NCBI lineage: Eukaryota > Metazoa > Chordata > Lepidosauria > Squamata > Anniellidae > Anniella > Anniella stebbinsi. Next base: position 23,069,429 of record JARDYH010000008.1, read on the forward strand.
TGTAGGTGAGGTCCCTGTTGTTGGCTATGACGATGGGAGTATCGTGGTGCTTCATAAATGTCCCCAGAACCAGAGCTGTGAGAAAAGAAAAGGAAACAGCAAATGAGGCTAAACTAAGCTCCAAAGGTTCTTCATAAGACAAGAAAGTCACTTTCTTGGGGATACAGAAGTCTTGGTTTTTGCTGGGATAACCTTTAGCTGAGCATTTCATACAGTTGTTTGCATCTGAAAAAAAAGATGTGGTCTTCAGTTCACACACAAACACACTTAAATGTGCTATAAATATATTTAAAAATCCACTTCTCCCACTCATCTAAACATTCTCCGTGGAAATCAATGGATATGGTCACTACTCATGATATGAAATATGGTAGGGGCTGGTTTAGAACTATGGCCTGGTTTGCATGATCGTCACGGAGTAAATAAGCCACAGTGACTCATTTCCCATACTGCACATGTCAGTCACTTGCTGTGGGGGATTTGCATACTTACCCTCCCTGAAGTGGCTTGCCATGCCATCCCAGAACCCTGGAACAGCCCATGAGTGGTTTGTTAACCACAGCAACAAGCCACCCTCACTGGCTGAATTCGGACGACACAATAAGCAACTGGGGAGGGGGAAACAATCATCAGTTGTATTGACTATCGTGTTGTCCGAATGCTGCCATAGTCCCCATGTTGTGTGGGGAGTACCCCCTAGATGAACAACTGTAAAGTTGATTATTACTCCACCATTGACTATCGTGTTGTCCGAATTCAGCCAGTGTGTTCGCACCATGAGGCAAGCTGCCATGATGGCAAGGGTAATGGTGCACATTCCCCTGGCATGAGACCAGAATACTTAGTTGGGGAAATTTACCACTGTGATTTATTTTCCCCACCATGATTGTGTGAACTGGACTTTTGTCTTGTGCTTTCTGGATGAAAGCAAGCCAGCTAAAACAATAAAGGCATGCTCCACATCTCTAATGTCTTTCATGACCAATGTTAAAGAACTGGGTAGAGGGGTAAGTTGTTTGCTTGGCAAAACTGTCTATAGCTTTCATGTTGGAATGGAGGGAAGGGGTAAGAAAGAAAAAACTACCCTTCTTGAACCTTATAGAGCCAGAAGGGTACAGGCTACTGAGCTCAGTGATCTCAACCAGCTACTCTGTAACCATCCATTTGCATAGTGATTGTTGTAACATCTTCCAAGTCCTGTTCTCGGCCAATATATATGAGTGAGATATTTCCCACTCTTCTGTTATTATTACCCTGTGGCTATTGGTGATTTTGCCTAGCAAACTGCCTGATTGGCAGATCTAGTTAATGAGTGACTATCTTGTTGGAATGACTATATGAAAAGGAGGAATTCATTAATGGTTGTATAATTTCAGCAAGTGTCATTTGTATGCATGCAGCACTTGGTGAAATCTCCTCTTCATCACAACTTTTAAAGCTGCAGGAGCCCTGACCTCTGGTCTCTCTAGTAAAGCTCTGCAGCTTCAACTTTTGTGATGAAGAGGAGATTTCACCAAGTGCTGCATGCATACAAGTGACAACTGCTGAAATGCCCTTCTCAATATAATTGTTAACGATACAGGAACCCTGTCCTCCTTTTCATATGGTCACCCTATTCTTGTTCTTTATTAGTTGAAGCTTATTAACAGTGTTCAAAGACAGGAACTCAGCAAAATAGATTCCAGCTGTCAAGTTGACGACGACAGGAACAGTGACTGCTAGGTCGAAAAGAAAAGGGACTTCCCCATGAAGCAATGGCCAATGAAACATACATTTTTATATGCCAGGTAGTGTGGAAGCAAGACACCATATTTGAAAGGTTTATTACCAGAACCACCCACCAAGGGGCTACTCAAAATGCTTTTGTCATTGTTATTTGCTGGATTTATTTAGTCCTCCCAATGTCCATTGAGGACATTTCTACACAAGGCTAAAATTCTGTACCATTACAGGGGCTTCTGCCTTCAGATTCCTTGAAGGATTAAGATCAAGTCCTTTTCACATGGTTTCATTCAGGTGTTTTCTTTCTGAGCATGTGCTCTATGTTTCATTATACACCCACTAGATGGTGCTGCGATATTGTTGCATTATAGCATGTTTCCAGAAATTCACCGTAAATGTAACATGGAAAGTGGGATATAATCTCTTATCTAGGGTGACCAGATAAAATCCAGGTCAGGGCTCATGTAACTTTAACAGTTGTAGAGAAAAGGGAATTTCAGCCAGTGTCATTTGTATGCAATCAGTTCCTGGTGAAATTCCCTCTTCATCATAACAGTTAAAGTTGCAGGGGCCCTGCCTCCTTTTGTATATGGTTACTCTAGTATAGTGCCTGCACCTTTAACTGTTGTGATGAAGAGGGAATTTCACCAGGAACTAATTGCATACAAATGACACTGGCTGAAATTCCCTTTTCTCTACAACTGTTAAAGTTACATGAGTGCTGACCTGGATTTTATCTGGTCAGCCTACTCTTATCAGATTGTCTGGGTTGAGAATCAAGCTGCTATAATGCCCAAAAAGTGGGGCCCTGTAGGTGAAAGGCATTGTGTAAAATGTAACTGACCAATCATGACCACACAATGAAAGCCTTGTGTAGAAATGCTTAAAGACATCCAGTCCAAGGCACCTGCCAGTTTCTTTCTGTTTTTGAAGTTTCCTTCCAGGCCCTCTTTACACACCCTGTTGATCAATTTTGAAGAAAACTCTGTTGTATGGATAATTTTATATACTAGATTACTGTTACTCTGTTTTAATAAATCTCTGCAGTATATTTCTTACCCTCCTGGTTTGAAATCTTCCCTTCTGGACATGGGATGCAATCATAGCAGCAAAATGGCTTCCCCTCCTTCATTTTCTTGTGAGAACCAGGTTGGCAACTCTCAGTACACTGAGAAAGAGGCCGGGACTATTTGAAATATGAATAAGAAATATTATAATGAAGGAATCAGGAGCTTGAAAACCAGAAGCTTTGAGGCCCCTTCTGTATTTTACTAAAGAGACTCTAAGCCCAATTCCTTTTTAAACAGGCATTGAATCTTTCAATTGTTTCATTGCTTATCAACTTTACTGCTACCTCCCCAGTGTTTTAAATATTTTAATTTTTTTAATTTAATATTTTCAATTTGTTATTTTGTTGAAATTTTAAAATAAAAAAAAATATTTTTATGTTTAATATTGCTTTATTTTATACTGTCATTGTGTTGATGATGATGATTATGATATTGTTTTTCAGCTTTATGATTGAATCCCACCCTGAGGGCATTTGCCAGTTGGAAAGTATGTAATTCTAGTACACAAAATCAATAAAGGCATAAGATTTCAGAATTCCTTGAACAGACTCAATAGGAAATACTTGATGTGCTACAATTTTTTGGGACTTTTCTTCATTGTGCTGGTTTTAACTAGGGGTGTGCATCGGATCGGATCCGATCCACGATCCGAATCCGATCCGCCCCAAAATCGGGAAAATCCGATCCGATCTGATCAACCTCCGATCCGATCCGATCCGATCCGACGAGGTCCGATCCGGATCGGACGCCATTTTGAATGCTTTTTCCCATTGCCAAGTATTGTTTTACAAAAATGCCTATAACTTTTTCATTTTTAAAGATAGAAGGATGAAACTTGGGCACATTATACACTGGTTAGGGACAGTTATCTGTGAGAAATTTCAGAACGATTGGTGCATGTGTTTTGTGGCAATTAATTTTTTAATAAATACCCGGGAATGCCTATAACTTTGTCATTTTAAAAGTTACACACATGAAACTTTGCCACATTGTAGGTGGTACTTTGGGACCTATGTGTGTGAAATTTCAGAAACATAGGTGCTTGCCTTGTGTGGCAATTAATTTTTTAATAAATACCCAGGAATGCCTATAACTTTGTCATTTGTAAAGTTACACACATGAAACTTTGCCACATTTGTAAAACAATACTTGGCTATGGGAAAAAGCATTCAAAATGGCATCCGATCCGGATCGGACATCCGGTCCGATCCGATCCAACCATCCTCCGATCCGATCCGATCCGATCCAACCCCCCAGGTCCGATTCCGATCCGCTATCCGATCCGATCCGGGGGGTCAGTGCACATCCCTAGTTTTAACCTATAAAGCCTTACATGGTTTGGGACCACAATACCTGATTGAACGCCTTTCCCTACATGAACCTACCCGTACACTATGCTCAACATCAAAAGTCCTCCTCCTGGTGCCTACTCCGAGGGAAGCTCAGAGGACGGCAACAAGGGAGCGGGCCTTCTCTGTGGTGGCTCCCCAATTATGGAATGATCTCCCCGATGAGGCCCGCCTGGCGCCAACACTGTTATCTTTTCAGCGTCAGGTCAAAACTATTCTTTTCTCCCAGGCATTTTCACAGCTCAAGTTGAGGTTTTGATTGACATTGTGGCCAGACGTAACAGTTAAAATGTTTTAAAGTGTTTCAATGTCAGCTGTTTTATGTTTATGGTTTTAAATATTGTATATTGTCTTTTTAGTGTTCAGTCTTTTAATTTTTGTAACCGACCAGAGAGCTTCGGCTATGGGGCAGTATATAAGTGTAATAAATTATAATAATTAATAATTGTAACAATGAGTATTGTTTTAATAAGAAATTATTAACAATAATTACTTGTTACTGGTTAAACAATTAAGAATAACACTATTAAATGGCATGAAACAATACCATATATTTTCTCTTCCTACCCTGATTGTAGTTCAGGAGGAATTAGATTGAGGCTATATAAATAACAATGTCACTACATTTCTCATGAAAGAATCTCCCAGAACACCTGTGTTCTATACTCTTCCTAAGATCCACAAAGATGGAATTCCACCACCTGGTAGACCAATTATCTCAGGATGTGGCTCCTGGTTAGAACCATTAGTTCAATTTATAGACTCCTTTCTCTTGCCAGCTGCAATTTCTTCAGCACTGTGTATTAAAGATACTGGACATTTTGGAGGCTGCCATGTGTTTGATTACCATGTGTGCCAGATCTACTGTACAAGATCTAATGAATTCTCGCTCTGTAAAAAAACTTCTCACCCATTCTCTTATAGACTTATTTGATATCATTTCCAATTAAAGGAGTGGTCAAGGGCAGCCAAGTTGCCCCTAGTATTGCTAAACTTTTTATGCAAAGATTAGCAAATTCAATTTTTCTGAACACATCCATCAATCCATACAAGAAGTACTTTAAATTGCATGAAGGGTAAATAGATGATATCTTTGTTATGTTCACACAAATTGCTGACGTCAACCATTTTTTCCCTTTGGATTAATTCCATTGATGACCATATTAAATTCACTTGCTGTATGAACTGTCTACAAACACTGTTCATGGATGCTATGGTTTATATTAACAATGGTTAAATCTGTGTAAGAGGGTTTATGAAACCTTTGGATAAAGATTCTGTCTTACTGCTTTCTAGTAATCATTCTAGGCATTTGAAACTCAAGTTTCCCTTTGGTCAATTTTTACATTAAAAAGAAACAGCAAGTTTGACCATATGTGCAACCCACAGAGATATCTTTTCAACTGGAAACTCTTAGATAGGGGTTTTCTGAGACATGTCATTGATTTGGCCAGAACTAGAATGAATAGAACCAGCAGACAGTCTCTGTTTGAGCCCTAGGCTAGAACAAAGAGCAACAGATTGTTTGGGTCTCCAGACATTAACCATCTTGCTCAGTGAACCAAGCACATGACCTACAAGCACTGGCATTTGGTCCAGGATGTACCAAGTTGCAGTTGCTTTCCATTCTTGGATTTCTCAGGACCTTAAATTTCTGTGAAATACTTGTTCAAAACATTAGAAATATAACTATCATCTTCTTTCAGCAATTTCTCCATAAACAAAGTTATTGGGAGAATAGAACCATGAGGCTCTTCGCGAAGGTTGCTCATTTATAAACAGGCCTTTTTCCAAATAGCTGACATTTTGAGCCTACCTGATTAAACCAGCCATTCCATATTATGGCATCTTCATCAATAGTGAACGCTTGACCTAGGGGAGCCTCAGGATCCACCCTCCCCACTCTCACCCTATGAAATGATTGGTTGGAAAAAATCATCCAGTTGATCACATCCAATCCAGCGACTAGTTCCCCATTCTGGTTGAAGGAAACTTTCTCCCCCACACTGTTGTTAAATGAGATCCATTTTAGAAAAGGTTGGAGCTAGAGTGAAAAAGAAAATGCAAGGATTTAGAAAAGATTGGATTTAGTCCTTTATGCATCTAAAACGACATAACATGGAATCAGTATCTAGCATTTGCATCATTTTGTTATTCTTACTTTAGAGTAAGGGCTCCATTCTGGATCTTAAAATCCCCCTACACTCATTCTGTGGCTCTGATCCAGATCCGTTTATCCCTTGATTTTTAGGATTTTTTTAAAGTTCATAGGATGTGCGGATCTGATTCAAACTTGGCATGGCTAAAGCCCTACTTAAGTGCTACCATGGTGCCAAGTTTCATCTCTTTATCTTAAATTTCATTTTTAAACTTATATTGCTCAAGGTCCTAGACCCCAAAGAGGTGATTTGTGTTTGATCTTCAAAAAAATCCTAAAAATCAAGGTTTGAACAGACCTGCTTCAAACTTGGCATGGCTATATCCCTACTTAAGAGCTACCATGGTGCCATGTTCCTTCTCTTTATCTTTAATTTCATTTTTAAACTTGTATTGCTCAAGGTCCTAGACCCCAAAGAGGATATTTGTGTTTGAACTTTAAAAAAATTCTAAATATCAAGGCATGCAGTACCTGGGTTGGCTGGACTTACCGGGGACCAGGAGCAGACATGTCATTACCGCGTGCGATTGCCCTCTCTTCAGCATGAATGCTGGCTTCCCCACCACCATTGTTGGGTTTTTCTCATGAGATCATTTCCTCTCATGAGATTGCCGGCTTCCTCTCGTGAGAATGCCAGCTTGAAGTAGTGATCTCACGAGAGGAAGCCAGCAATGTCAAGTTTCATCTCTTCATCTTTAATTTCTTTTAAAAAAACAAAACAAAACTTGTACTGCTGAAGGTCCTAGACCTCAAAGGGGTTTGAGTTTGAACATAAAAAAATTCTCAAAAATCAAGGCATGAACAGATCTGCTTCAACCTTGGCACAGCTAAATCACTGGTTAACAGCTATCATGCTGCCAAGTGTCATCTCTTTAGCTTTAAAAATGACGGAGCAGTAAGTATTTTGGTTAATTTCCATAGGCTATAATAGGCTGTTTATTCCAACTTTAAAAGTCCCATTGTCTTCAATGGGGCTTACTCCCAAGGAAGTGTGCTGAGGGTCTCATGTCTATTCAGAAGTAAGTCCCATTGTCTTCAATGGGGCTTAGTCCCAAGTAAGTGTGCTGAATGTCTTATGACTAACCAGAATAAGTCCTGGCTTTCCTGGGGGCTGAGAGAACACAGTACAGCAGACGTCCCCTCCCATCCTTTGCACACATGCTAGGAAAGGAGGGAGGCATTTAGAGAAACTCTGGCTTAATTCGGACGACACGTTAACCAACGGGTGTTAAGTTAAACAACCGTCAGTGGGTTAACCCAACATGTCGTCCGAATTCAGCCACACAACGGTTAACCAACCCACAGTTGTTTAAGTCGCGGTTTTAAACAACGGAGTTAAACAACTCACTTGCGAGTTGATTAAAAGTTAGTCAATTGACTAACGTGTTGTCCAAATTCAGCCACATGAGGTGCGTGGGTTAAACAACCGAGGTGAGTACGTTAATGGAAAAGACCATAGGGGAGAGCGGCAAAAGCAGCAGAAAGTGGCCGGGAGCTTGGGCGTGGATGAAACGGAGCACTGGTTTCACCGCCATAGCAACCAGGACGCCCGCCTCCCCCACCAGGCAGCCGGCACGGAGCTCAAAAAAGAGCTGGCTCCTGCAAGCACTCACGCAGGGTGCCCAGTCAGCTACTCACACGGACAGGGAAGCGCACCAGAACGGAGCCATGGGCAAGGGGGGGAGGGTAGACGGAGCAAGCAACAACCCCAGGCACCCAGGAACAAGGGGCAGCACCCTCACACCAACAGGGAGGATGACCCCCACCGCAATGCCACCCCCACTCTCGCATCACCCAGAAGGATGAGGGCAGGGGAAGCAGCGTCCAGATAGCTCCCCCCCCCATTCGCCCAACACGGCTGGACAGCGAGCGTAGGCGAAGCCTATCCCCAAGGCGCTAGAAATGCCTAGGCAATTGGTGCCTGTGGGTGACAGCCAGCCACCTGCGGATGTTGTGGAAAATGAACGAAGGCATGCATAACAATCCCAAGGACATGAAGAGGCCCCGGCCACCATGGACAACAACGCCTACGCACAGGGCACATTCACAGCAACCACTAGAGCCCACCAGCACCCACTGACACACATCCACATGGGACTGGGAAAGGCAGCCCAAGGCACCCACCACCCTCACCACTGAACCACACACCCACTGGCAACATGGAGCCAGAGGGAGAGGGGGCAAGGGACGATCTGGCCGAGGACTCCAGCTCACAATCCCTTGAAGAGGGGAGCAGCCAGGAGCCCCAGGAAAGAAGCAGAGTGCTGCGCTGGTCCGAGGAGGAGATCAGCCACTTCATAGAGCTCTGGGGGAACCCGGAAGCCAGAAGGATCATGGCCACTGCCAGGCACAATAAGCTCTACCCATGGCTAGCCGAGAAAATGCAGGAACGGGGATACGACCGCAATGGAAAGCAATGCAAGGACAAGCTCCACGGACTCAAGAGGAAGTTCAAGGAGGTCGTCACTCACAATAAAAGAACAGGCGCCCAGCCATGCACCAGGCCCTTCTATGACGAACTGTCAAGCCTGCTGTTGGAGCGTCATGACGTCGTCCCGGGGCACATGGCGGGCAGCGGGGTCGCCACCAACGAGCCTCCGCGCACGCGTCAAAGAACACGGCTGGACCAAGGGGCGCAATGGGAAGAGGGCCCCACCACACAGAAACAGGAGCCCTTGGCAAGGCCGGTTGACCCACAGCCAACACCCCCCACCAAGGCCCCCCCGAAAGCATCCCCCGCTCCTCCTGCCAAGAAAGTTGCGAGGGTATCATCCGATCCTTCTGCCAAGGCAGCCCCGAAACCATCCCCTGCTCCTCCTGCCAAGAAAGTTGCGAGGGTATCATCCGCTCCTTCTGCCAAGGCAGCCCCGAAACCATCCCCCGCTCCTCCTGCCAAGAAAGTTGCGAGGGCAGCATCCGCACCCCCTGCTAAGAAAGCTGCGAGGGCATCAGCTGAAGCATGGCCGGCTAAGGCAAGGCCGATGAGCCGGCCCGCAGCATCCCAAAGTCCATCGGTGCTTGCGAGGTCACCACCTGTGCCGCCCAGGACAGCCACCGCCTCAAGGAGCATCACCCCATGCCAGCCTCCTCCAGCAGCAGCAGCCCCACGGCCTTCCTACGCCTCATCTGTGCGGACATGCAGGTAGAGGACCCTGCACCTGCCCCCCGGTGCCAGAGATCCAGCAGGGAGACGAAGAGCCAGGGCCGTCCCGTACGCGGGACACTCTCGCAAAGGGGAGCGTGGCTGCCACCATAGGGTGAGTGACACGGCCAGTTCCAGGGCCACGCACGCGGCTAGGGTCCTCGAAACACGCAACTATGGTGCAGGGCATACCGCATGGGATCCTGGATGTCGTGACAGAGACGAAGCCTGTCTCCCAGGAGGAACAGGATGAAATGGAGCTGCTCATGGAACAACAGGTGGGTGACGTGATCGAGCCTGAACTGTCGCCGTCCCAGGAAGAGCTGCTGCATATTGATACGCAGGCCTCCGACGAAACGTACGTGGAGATGGAGGCGATGGAGGCGGAGGCGCCGTCGGAAGTGGAGCTCGAGGCCGGGGAGGCCGTGCTGGAGCGGGAGATCGAGGGGTCCCCACAGCCGGAGGATGAGCCGATGGAGGGAGGGGCCCCCCTAGAGGAGGAGCCGCCACCATCACATGTAGGCGAGCACGGTGAGGTCGAGGCCGAAGAAGCCTGTCCTCTGACCAATGCACAGAGGTGTGTGCGTATGCGCAACAGGCGCAGGGCAGACCGGCTGCAGGTGGCGAGGGAGTTGGTCTTTGTCACTGAGACAACTGGGGAGCGCATCCACGGCCTGTTCACATGCATGGCGGCCGAGGAGGAGGCACAGCAGCACAAGCTGTGGAGGAGTGCGCCCAAGCCACACGGGAGGCGGGGAGGGATGTGCGTATAGGTCTGGAGTGCCATGTCACCGGCATGACTGAGGCCATGGCCACCACCGATGCCATCATTGACCGAGGCATGTGGGAGCGCACAGCAGCCATCGACCACCAAACCAAGGTGCTCAGGGAGCTCGCCCAATCCTTCCGTGGGGACTACCATTGGTCACCGCAGCCTGCGCCCTACATGGGGCCGTACGGATACATGGCGCCGCTGCAGCAACAGCAGTACATGCCCCCACCGATGGCCACACCATATCGGGCCCCACGGTCGGTGGCGTCAGCAGCAGTTGCCTCAGGGAAGGCAGAGGGGCGGCTGGAGGGCATGTGCACCGGAGCATAGGCGGCAGCCCAAAGAGGGGCCGCGCCATCCCACCAGACACCGACGAAGAGGGAGAGGAGGAGGGGGTGAGGAGCCAGAGGAGGAGGAGGAGGAGGAGGGGGAGGAGGAGGAGGAGGGGTGGTGGTGGAAAGGGCCACTCAGGACGACATGGCCTAAGGCGAGGTCGTCCTACGAGCCCCTAGACCCAACCTCCATAGAACCATAGGGACGTGCTGTTGTATACTCTCCCGCACCCCTATACGCGATAGGACCCCGTTAGATACGCGACCCTCTGGCCGCCGCCTCCCTCAGCCCGGTCTAGACGCTCAAGGCTATGTCCATCAGCATCCCAATGCAACAATGTTGCATGCGCTGGATGCCTCTCGTCCCCGGCCCTATCTCCCCTCATGGCAGCCAGAACCAGGCGTGATGGCAACACCCTACAGGTCCAACGGCCACCAAGCAGGGCACATTGTCCAACGCCGAAGGGCCCTTCGGCACAGAGGTTGGTAACTGGGCTGGTGGGTGGTATGCATTGGTGTTAGTGTGGTCTCCGTGTCACTGATGGCTCTCCCCCTCCTCTTCCGCCTTCTGTTCTCGCCTCCCAGGGAAACTGCGCTCCCTCCGCAGTGCCATCCGTAGAAGGCGGAGGGCCCAAAAGGCACGCCATCTCCACGCTCTGGAGGTGGCCCTGGGAGAAATAATACGTCGCATTTGACGTCTGGAACAAAGCGTTCGGTGCCATCGCCGTCCGAACCAAGGCCAGCCGTAGGGTTTTTTGGCAGCTTGGAGGCGTACGTCCATCCCCCCTAGTCGCAGCGTAGTAATGGCCCGCTCTGCCGATTCCCCATCATGATCCCCACTCTGGCCGCTTCCTGTCACTCCCCTCAGCCTTGCAGGTGCGCTTTAGCCTAAACAAATCCTCCTGTCCTCCCATTCCCATGCTAACGATGTGGACGGTCCCATGCTCCACCTCTAGCCCCACTTCCCTCCACCCTCCGGCTCCGCCTCGCCCACCGGTCCTCCCGTCGAGGTGTTGGTGGCCGAGGTGACCCCTGTCCTACAGTGGGAGTGTACAAATATGCGCAGATGTATTCCAGTCTCCCGTCGGCTTGGCCTCACACTGTACAAGCTGGAGTTCAATGTGGGCTACTTGCCCCTGTTGACCATCTTCGGGGTGGGCGTGTCTACCGCATGCGAGATCTTCCGTGAGACAGTGAGCGTGCTGAACGAGCTGTACCTGGCTGACGTCATCTGGGTGGGGGACGAGAAGGAGAACATGCGTGGCTTCCATGCCCTGGGCTTCCCACGGGCGGTGGGGGCGATGGACTCGACCCACGTGTGCATCCTGGCCCCGCCCTCCCATGGCGAGGAGTACTTCAACTGCAAGCATTTCTACAGCATGGTTCTGCAGGCGGTTGTGGATGCCAAGGGCCACTTCCTGGACGTGTATGCGGGCATGTCTGGGCGGAGCCATGACACAGCTGTCTTCTGGAACTCCCCCCTGGCTGCCAAGCTGACATCGGGGCGCTTCCTGAAGTCTGGTCCCGCTTCCGTGTGTGGCCGTGAGGTGGGTCCACTCCTCCTAGCCGACCAGGCTTTTGCCCTGCAGCCGTGGCTGATGGCCCCGTACCGCTACCCGCGCACCAACGTGCAGTGTAAATACAACTACTACCATTGCTGTGCCTGCCTGCCCATGGAGCGTGCCTTTGGGCGTCTGAAGGAGCGCTGGTGCTCCCTGTTCAGCTTGTTGGACTTGCAGGCCGACATCATTCCGGACGTGATGGTGTGCTGCTGCATCCTGCACTACATCTGCGAGTCCCGTGGGGATGTGTTACTGACCGAGCACCCCAACTTCCCTCGGGAGGGCGAGGACACCGACGCCATCCCTGTGGATGGACGTGACATCGAGCCTTTGCCGGGGCTGGAGAATCCCGTTGGGGAGCGTCGCGCCCGTGCAGAGGCGTCCCGGGTGCGTGAATACATCAGTGCCTGGATCTGGCTGCGCTACCCTGACCCCGTGTGAGCGTTGCCTGTGTACTCCCATCTGTGGACTGGTATCTCTCCCTGGCATGCCGCCCCTCTCCACCTCGTCCCCTTGGCATGTTCCGTGCATGGCTCCCTGGGGGTGTGGCCTCGGCCGTCCACTCTTCACAGCTGTGCCTTCCAGCCACCTCCTCCTCCCTTCCTGGAGGCGCCTATCCTTTCTGTGGGCTCAGCCCTGGCATACTGGTGCCCATGAGCCTTACTGCCCATGTCTGCTTTCCCTGCTGAATAAAGTTGTCCAAACCACCCCGCTCTTGCCTTCTTTCCTGTGTGTGCAGATGATGCTCTAGGAGGGAGGTGGTGGGGAGGTTGGGGGCTGGGGGCCGTAGGTCTTCCTGGTGACTGCCAGGTCCCCTGTGTGGGGAGGGTGGTGGGAGGCCCCCTGGGGCGTGGGTGCCAACGTTGGGATTACTCTGCTGGGCACGGGGTGCGAGTGTTGTATTGGTGCTGCCGTTGCTCCTGGCAGACTCTTTGCCCGAAGCTGCTGAGTTCCGCCCAGTGACTGAGGCAGCCAATGGGGTTTGGGAGGCGTGTCCTGCATCATCCAAGATGGCGGCGCTCATGGTTTTTGGCCGCAGTGTGTGCTGGGATACCTGCTGGAGGACTGCCGGAGTTCGGTAAGTGGGGAAAATGGCGGCCGGCCTGTCAGTCAAAACCGAGTGCATTTTTAACCACCAGGGTGGTTATCTTAACTTTGCATCCCCTGCTGCAGCATGTCGTCCGTATTGAGCCAGCATTTTTAACACACCGTCAGTGGGTTAAGTCCTCTCAGTTGGTTAACGTGTCACCTGAATTGAGCCTCTATGTCTTTTGAAGTTGGTAGGACTTGTTTTGAGCAAGCATACATTATTAGCCCAACACTAAAACCTTAACATTGCATTCTAAAGCAACAGAAGTGTCCCATTTTTAATGAGGAGGATCCTGTACCAATAATAATAATAATAATAATAATAATAATAATAATATATTTATTACCTGCCTCTCCCAGTGGATCAATGTGGGGAACAGCATCAAACATAAAATACAAAACTGATTACAACACATAAAACCAATACATCATTAAAATACCAACAAAACACCAATAAAATAGTTTAAAAAGCATTGGATTACATACTTTTACAAAAGAAAGAGTGTGGATGACAGCTTTATTTCTATTGGATGGAAATGATAGCTTTCCTTTTGCTTTCAGCACTGGGGGGGGGGAAAGGGGAAATCTTCCTTAACTACAACCAACCCCAGGATGGTTTCTCTATGAGCAAGTGTTGTCCTATATTTCCCAATGGGCAAGTATGGTTTCTCTATGGGCAAACACTGTCCTATGTTCCCTATGGGCAGATATGATTTCCTTATGTGCAATTACTACCTTGTTTCCCTATGGGCAAGCATGATTTTCCTACGGGGAGGTATATTTTCCCATGGACATGTATTATCCTATGTTTCCCTGAGGGCAAGTATGGCTTCCCTATGGGCAAGTACTGTCATTTGTTTTAGTATGTCCCCTTATTATCTGTCCTGAATCTCCCACCAATAACCTTCTGGCCAAGGTTCCAGGCAGTTTTAAAAAGGCTTACCTGGGAGTAAGACCATTACACTCAATTGAACTTACTTCTAAGATAGGCTGACCAGATAAAATCCAGGTCAGGGTTCCTGTAACTTTAACAGTTGTAGAGAAAAGGGAATTTCAGCCAGTGTCATTTGTATGCAATTAGTTCCTGGTGAAATTCCCTCTTCAACACAACAGTTACAGTTGCAGGCACTATACTAGAGTGTCCATATACAAAAGAAGGCATACAAATGACTCTGGCTGAAATTCCCTTTTCTCTACAACTGTTAAAGTTACAGGAGCCCTGACCTGGATTTTATCTGGTCAGCCTATTCTAAGAAAACACTGATTATTCTAAGAAGACACTACTAAGGCAAGCCATTTTCCTTCAGCGTTCCAAACTAGCTGAGGCAGGATGGAGGGTAGGGAAAGAGAGAGAGAGAGAGAGAGAGAGAGAGAGAGAGAGAAGCTACTTCAAAAATCATGACCACAAATCTCACCAGTCAAAATTATCAGAACCATTTTGATTCAGAGAGGGTTTTTTCTTTTCTAATTTAAACTACCCTCCTTCCCACAATCTTTCACCAACTTTCATGAAATTTTCAGGTTACGTAAAACTAACACTTTTTTCTGGCACATGGAAATTTCAGGAAGATTGAGGAAACATTATCGATTTTAGGAATGTTGGAATGACCACCTCTCAATTACCCCTTTAACATGGTGGAATGTTTCTTTTCCTGTTGGATGTTAATTAAAGAGGCATTGCCATGCCTCTTTAAATAAAGCTCACCCACTTAGCTCAGGTTGCATTTCCCACCCACCCACCCCTTTTTCTTGGCACCCTGGGTCACCACCCAGCTTGACCACCCCTAAGACCAACCCTGCAGAATGCTTCTGGGGAACTGCTCATGCTATGTGACCCAAAGAATACTTGAGGGGATGCTATGTGAATCAGTTAAATTTCAACCTGCACTGGTCATAACATATATTCATTAAACAAAAAACCTACGGTTTACAAAAACAATGTTAAGGCTCTACAGATTCCAACCAAGCACCAAAAAGCAGGGAAAATGGGAGTTAAGGCTCACAAACCTTAACGCCACATCCTCCCTAAGGAGGCAGAAAGTGCAAGTGAAATTCTCATTCTCCCAAAGCAGATAAACCATGAGGACAGGGTGGGGAATATGATATGCAAAGGTGACTGTGGGGTTGTGGAAAACTGATCACCAACAACTTAGGGCCACCTACTTCTCTTTTTTTGTTTAGAGCAGCCCTTCCCCAACATGGTGCCCTCCAAAGGTGTTGGACTACAACTCCCATCATTGCAAGTCAGTATGTCCCATGGTCAGGAATGCTGGGACTTGACATCTCAAAAATCTAGATATGCAATTTGATCTGCAGAGGTGACTGTGGGGTTGTGGGAAATGATGATGAAAAACTTAAGACCAGCTACTTCTCATTTCTTAGAGCATCTCCTTATGTTGAGAGTTGCAACCCAACACATCTGACAGGCACCAGGTTGGGGAATGTTGTTCAAGAACAAGGGAAGGCAGAATGTAGATCTCCAGATGTTTTGGAATTCAACTTGTAAAAGCCCCTATCAGCATGGGCAGTTATCAGGAATGCCGCGAGTTGATGTCCAAATCATCAGGATAGATCTATTTTCTGCCCACATCTGTACTAAAGTATGATGTTTTCCAGCATTAAGATATGTGATCAATCAAGGAACTACAAAAGAGCTGCATCACTTTAAATAAACTGTCAAAACCAAATGAAACAACAATGAATGAATCTTGAATACCCTATTCCAGATAGCCCTTCAGACATCAACATTAGTTTTCAACACATGGCATAGGATGTCTGTTTCTTGAATATCAGATAAAGGATTTCTCTTACTTGTTCAGCAGTGTGAGATCAAAGACAGAGCTACCACCTAATACTTTCATGTGGAAGTATTATTTTAAAATTAAGTATGAATTGATTTTTGTCTTCCCCATAACACATAACATGAGAGTTACAGTGCAACACATCTGGAGAGCACCAGGCTGGAGAAGGTTGACTCCTATACATGTCTTCTCAGAAGCCAGTGCCACTGAATTCACTAGGGCTTTCTCCCAAGAGGTATAGGATTGCAAACTAATCTTATATGAAAGGTGTTCAAGACAGCCAAACTAAACCTCTTCTGCTCCTCTGTTGCTTTGATGAGATGATGTATTGTGCAGGGGTTGTGGGGAGTGAACAGTATATTTTTTATAAATACATTTAAAGAAAAAAAAACATTGGTTCTTTGAAAGGCAGGATATTGACCAAAAGTTGGAAGTGCCTGGCACATGCTTTGGTTCTAGATCTGTAATGAATAGTGCCCTTTTATTTATCAAGAGTGCTGCTATATGCGAGATGTGTGTGAGAGAAAAGTATTGGGCAGACCCTGTACTTGGTAAGGGTTTGGAACAGCATTCCCAATCCTGCTGCCCTCCAGGTGTTTGAGATGACAAGTCCCAGCATTCCTGACCATGGGACATACTGACTTCCAATGATGGGAGTTGTAGACCAACATCTTTGGAGGGCACCAGGTTGGGGAAAGGCTGTTCTAAACAAAAAAAGAGAAGTAGGTGGCCCTAAGTGGTTCGTGATCAGTTTTCCACAACCCCACAGTCACCTCTGCATATCATATTCTCCACCCTGTCCTCATGGTTTATCTGCTTTGGGAGAATGAGAATTTCACTTGCACTTTCTGCCTCCTTAGGGAGGATGTGGCATTAAGGCTTGTGAGCCTTAGCTCCCAATTTCCCTGCTTTTTGGTGCTTGGTTGGAATCTGTAGAGCCTTAACATTGTTTTTGTAAACTGTAGGTTTTTTGTTTAATGAATTTCATGGCTTTGTGTAATGGATGACTGGATATTATACAGTTGACAACCAAGCCAGCGTCAGCCAGAATGTTATACCATCTTGACATCCAATATAAAATCAAAGCTAGTATTATGTGTTGAACTCACTTTTAACATTAATAAATCAACCAAAATGCTTGCATCTTCCTAATTTTTAAAGATAAAGAGATGAAACCTGGCATCATGGTAGCTCTTAAGTAGGGATATAGCTATGCCAAGTATGAAGCAGATCAGTTCATGCCTTGATTTTTAGGAATTTTTTAAAGTTCAAACAGAAATCACTTTGGAGTCCAGGACCTTGGAGTCCAGGACCTTGCTGCTGTGAGGATAAAATGGAAAGGAGGAGGATTATGTATGCCGCCTTGGGTTTCTTGGCAGAAAAAAGGTGGGATATAAATGCAATAATAAATAATAATAAAAAACTGTCAGGATTTCCCCAGATTTCTCCTGGTTTTTGTTCTATCCTCGGAGTCAGGGGAGATTTTATGCAATAGTCTATAATGACCTGGAATTACACACTTTCCCTTTTAAGGCCACCATTAGCGTGGCAGGGGGGAATTACATGCTTTCTGGAGGTATGTCATTCTCTACCACGGCTCCAATCAAGGCCTTAAAAGGGAAAAACATGTCATTCCCAGGCATTATAGAAAAGGGCCTGATTGGAGCAGTGGGGTGGGGTGAGAATGACATGCTTTCCCCTCCTCCGCTCCAATTGGGGACTTTAAGGTGGCCCCAGAAAGCCATTTTCCTGCCCCCCCACTAGGTGTCCTCTTTTTTGGTTTCCCAAATATGGTCACCCTACTCAGTTCTTGCACAGGCTGCATTTCCATCCCTAGATATTTACTCAAAAGTAAGACCCATTGAATTTCCTTGGTTCTTGAAAAGTAACACACTTGCTTTTAGATTTGCTATGTGTGCTATGAATGCTTACTCTGTCTGTCCCTATAGTTTCCTGCAAGGCCCAGCCAGGGGAAGCCAGTAAATTAAACCCAGGGGTGGAGGGTGGGATTCCCTCAAGTTCATCTGACAGCAGGTGCTATAGAACATGGACCTTCCAGGAGTGTTGAGGCTGGATTTCTGGCAGACCCAGCCAGGCAACTTTATGGCCTGTTAGTCCCTCCATTTGGTAGCCTGCAGAGCACCTGCCTCATAAGGCAAATGGCCACATGAGAACTGTTATTATGGCCTGCTACTTTGTTTGTCTTTAGTAGTCTGTGGTCCAGATCTCTTCAGAAGGGGGAATAGTGTTTTGTGGTTGGGGTCAGTCTAAATTATCTCCAGGGGTCTCTTACTCAGTGCCTCTGATAGCAAAGAAATTGAGGATTTTCCCCAACTCTGTTACTCTTGAAGTTACTAGGCCTGTTGAAAATAGATTTTATAACATAAGCATGAAAACAGTGAATACCCCTTTTAACTTGTTAAACCAATGAAAACATGACACACAATAAGTCTTAAGATATGAATGGTTTATAAAGAAAAGTAAATGCAAAAGAACATCAGATGCAGAAGTGAAATCTGAAACATTACTATTGGGAGTAGTAGTAGTAGTAGTATCCTGCCTTTTGCCCAATGCTAGGCCTCAGGGCAGCCTTACAAAACTAAAACATATACAGCTAAAACTTATAAATAGGAATATACAAGGCTGACCATATGAAAAGGAGGACAGGACTCATGTAAATTTAACAGTTGTAGAGAAAAGGGGATTTGTGTCATTTGTATGCAATTAGTTCCTGGTGAAATTCCCTCTTCATCACAACAGTTAAAGTTGCAGGGGCCCTGCCTTCTTTTGTATATGGTCACTCTAGTATAGTGCCTGCAACTTTAACTGTTCTGATGAAGAGGGAATTTCATCAGGAACTAATTGCATACAAATGATACTGGCTGAAATTCCCTTTTCTCTACAACTGTTAAAGTTACATGAGCCCTGTCCTCCTTTTCATATTGTCAGCCTAAATATAGAAAAGTTAAAAATATAATTAAATACTTTTCAATATTAAATCATTTAAAACATTTTAAATACATAACAATTTAAAAGTCAAAGGTATAGACAGAGGTCCAGATTATTTGCCAAAGGCCTGATGGAACAAAAAAGGGGTTGTCTGCCTCCAAAAACACATCGAGGAGGGAGCCAGTGTAGACTGCAAGGATTAGAAAGAAAATCCATGTGTGTACACTATACAAAATAAACGACAGCTCAACTGTTTCTAAACCTTATTAGAAAAACAGGGTGACTAGGCCGAAACCAACGTTGTAGGCCCAGAAGCACTTTGAAAGGTTTCAACATTGTACTTAAAACTTAACACTGGCCCAAAGTAATTAAATGAAGTGTTTGAAGCTTTCAACTTTATAGCAGTATGGACCAAACTCTTAGAAAAGAGGGAAGGAGCACTGTGTGTGTATGGGGTGGGGGTGGATTTAAAGGGATTTATACCCACCTATTCCCAGGAGAGATCTGAAGATCAGGTTACCATGGATCCAGAGGAACCACACCCTGCTTCACCAGGGAGCAAAAGAGCAAACTGGCCTTATGAAGATAGCCCAAAATACTCTCAGAGCCAAAGGAATGCATGTTTCAGAAGAGAAAAGGGAAACACTTCTTTTTTGCTCAAAAGGTCTGGGCTAGAGGCAGTGGCCATTTCACTCACCCACCCCACATTCTAAGGCAGGAAGGAGGGGGGAGAGCGACGCTATTGAGCATGTGTCGCGCTATGAGGGAAGATGGCCGCCTCATTGACTTGAATGAGAGGTTAAAATAGTCCTTAAAAGTCAACCGAAGGGAATTTTTAAAAAAGAAAAGCTTTCCACCAACTACAGTGAAGGAGGAAGAAGACCCCACCACTGTATTAATTAATAAGGATCTAGAAATTATGCAAATTGTGAGCACAAAAGTCACAACCGGAAGTGATTTGACAAAAGCAGGGAGACAGGTTTGTATTCCTTTTCAACCTTAAACTGCTCTCCTTCCCTCAATCTTTCACCAATCTTCTTGAATTTTTCAGGTAATGTAAAACAAACATTTCTTTCTGGCACCTGTAAATTTCAGAAAGTTTGGTGAAACATTTTCGATTTTATGGCTGTTAGAATGACCCCCCCCCCCCAATTATCACTTTAACATGGCGGAATGTGTTTTTTACTGACAGCCCTTAACAATGCAGGCACGGCTGTGCCTCCATTAATTCCCAAAGTACCAAGAGGAAAGTGTAATGACAGAATGAAATGAGGAGTATTCTATTATTTCTAGTTGGAGCAAAGGAAGGAAGATGAAAATGTTAAGAAGATTTTGTGGGAGAATAAAGCATAATATATAATTTCCTGTTATAGGAGGAACACAAGCCCCTTACCTGCCCAAATTGAAGATTCTGAAGTTTGGTTTCCACTCCATCCATCATTGCACCATGTTTGGCTCTAGAAGAGGACATGGCATGATGTAGGGCATGGGCCACCACATAGACAGCATTGTAGATGCTGTAGCTGTGTCCAATCATGCTCATTTCAAAGAATGATCCAGGAAGGCTCTCCAGCTTCTCTTCTCCTGTGCAAATGTCCCAATTCACCTTGCCCATGATACTATCTGGGAATAAGCAGCCAAAGGCATGTTGCCAGAAATCCCTGATAAAACCATCTTCTTTAGAGCTATAAGGGTTTCTGCTTTCAAGAAACTGCTGAAATCCTGGGAGGTCACTGGAGTGGAACCTGAAGGATATTGCACCATTGAATATTTCAGTATCCCAATCCCTTTGCATGACAATGGAAGTGAACTCCAACTGAGCTGTTACTATCCATACTTTCCCTTTTACTTCCTTTGCCATGACCTCTTGTTCTGATAGATATGGCAAGAAGCGAAAAAATGCCATGGAATAAGATTCAGCATGGGCTACCACCACATTGGCTTTGCTTCCCATCACTTTATCATGTATTTTTGCCCCCTGTAGAAATCCATCATAAATTTTATTGTCAAAACTTAATTTGGGTGCTCTTTCTATGAAGGCAAAACAGACACCCCTCTTAGAAAACAGTGGAACGACCACTTGTAGAAATCTTTCTCCATTATCATTATCCATAACACAGATCCCAATCCAAGTCCACCTGAACTGGAGAAGCAAAGAGAGAATCCCCTCATACTGAATGTCTTCCTAAGGGTCCAACTGGTAGAAGGGAAGGCCTGGAGTTTTAGTGTTCATCATGGGAGAAGGGCCATAGATGAGCTAAGGAGAGATATTTGGTAGAGGGAAAGGAAATCATGTCAGCATTCATGGTCTCATTTCATTTCTTTTATTGCACATGCATTTAATGGGCATCTGGTTGGGAGCAAAATGCTTGGTCAGAGAGCAGTCTGATGTAAGAGAAGACTGACTATCCTATGTGTATCTAGCACTTCAAGGATAAAGGCCTCCGTGGAAGGAGCTACATGATGATATAAGGTCTTTCCAGGGAAATTAGGTTGCCTCCAGACTAAGTATGACTAAGAGTTAAGCCCATTGAATTCAATGTAAAGAAATCCTGTTTGGTTTATATCCCATTTATTTCAATAGGTCTAATTTAAGTATGAGAAAGTCGAGTTCTAATTAGTAGGGATGTGCACTGACCCCCCGGATCGCTATGGGCAAGTGCTGTCCAATGAATCCCTGTGGGCAAGTGCTATGCAATGGATCCCTATGGGCAAGTTCTGTCCAATGAATCCCTATGGGCAAGTATGGTTTCTCAGTGGGGAAGTGCTATGCAAAGAATCCCTTTAAACCCCCCTCCCCACGAATGTCCCTTTCTCTGCCCAGAGCAGTTGCTACAGAGAAGTAAATCAGGAAGCTGCCTCCTCCCCCTCCGTGCTCAGCTCCTCCGTGCGCGCCCCCTTCTTCTCCGCCTGCGATGGGTGGGTAGGTGGGAGACAGAGCTGCCTCCAAAGGGAAGCTCCCACCCAATCCCCAATGTTGGACTTTGCCATTTGAATGTCTGCCTGATGCTGATGCTGCTGATGCTGCTGTCTTGAAGATCCTACGTGCGAGGAGCGCGCTGCCCTTCTCGGGCAAGCTATGGGACTTGTGCTTTTCCCCAAGGGGAAGCTCCCAGCCAGTCCCCAATGTTGCCTTTACAACAACACAGAGTTTTGACAGATAAAAGAGGGAGGGGTAGGCGGGGGAGGGGGTGCAATTGACAGCCCAAGCCTCTGTGGAAAAACTTTTGTAACTTTTAATCTAAAAAATCCATAGCCATCAAATGCCTGGACCTATCATTCTGAAATTTCTTACAGATAACTACCCCTAACCCATCTACAAAGTGAGAAGGTTTAATGTGTGTAACTTTAAAAATGAAAAAGTTATAGGTGTTTCTTTCCTCATTGTTTCAAAAATTAATTGCCACACAAGGCAAGCACCTATGTTTCTGAAATTTCACACACATATCAAGCCAAGTGTTACTTGTAATGTGCCCATGTTTTTTGTTTGTATCTTTGAAAATAAAAAAGTGGGAGGCATAACTGTATTTCCCCCACTACTACCCATTTTTCTAAAATTAATTGCCACACAAAGCAAGCACCTATGTTTCTGAAATTTCACACACATAGGTCCCAAGGTACCACCTACAATGTGGCAAAGTTTCATGTGTGTAACTTTAAAAATGAAAAAGGTATAGGCATTCCTGTTTATTTATTAAAAAATTAATTGCCACAAAATGCATGCACTAATCTTTCTGACATTTCACACAGATAACTATCCCTAACCAGTCTACAAAGTTCCCAAGTTTCATCCTTCTATCATAAAAAATGAAAACGTTATAGGCATTTTTGCAAAACAACACTTGGCTATGGGAAAAAGCATTCAAAATGGCGTCCGATCTGCCGATCCGATCTGGATCGGACCTCGGCGGATTGGATCGGATCGGAGGGTTGGTCGGATCGGTTTGGATCAAATTTTTCCAATTTTGGGGCGGATCGGATTCGGATCGTGGATCGGATCCGATTCGATGCACACCCCTACTAATTAGTAGTTGATTAAGAGAGAGAGAGAGAGAGAACTGATTCTGCAGCCACCCATTCATAGAGCTGTACATGCATATATGCATATATCTCCATACAATCTGGGACCTCATGTAATACTGTCAAAGAACTGGAAGGATCCTGAGGGCCAAACAACATGTGATATATTTCCTACATTCTCCCACAGGCCACATTTGTATGGAGGAGAGCTCCCATTAGCTCCAGTGGTTTAGTGTGTGGGTGGGGTGGGGTTAATGGTTTTCCTTACTACCAGAATGGGGGGTTCAATAGAAGAAGTAGCACAGACCCACAAGAACCCAAAAAAAGAGGACAGACACACAGAGAGACTGCTAACTGCAAAGCAAACACAGCAAAAACAGCAAGCAAGAGTAGAGCTCTCTCTATGGTTCTATCTTTGCTCCTTCCTAATGTTCCACATCCATGAGCTAGCAAAGGAATGAGTTCCACAGTAAGGACAAATGGGTTATGTAGGATTTGTAATCCACTGTTACTGTTGGTTAGCCACAGCTGTCAATCTCAAAACTACCACTCCCTCACCCCTCAGTGTCTCCCTAATATGGAAAGGCGCTCAGGTAGTCCATCATCAACATGAAACAACCCCTCACAAAGCCTGACAAACCTTCAGATACCTGTGGATATCTGCAGAGCTCCAAACTACCTTTACTCCACACCATGGGTATCCAATGGATATGAAACCATAAAATATATGGTCTACGCTATCAGAGCTTCGTCAGTCCTCCATTGGGCTGTCAGATTTGCGGACCAGAGCACACACCCCTACTCTTCTGCATTGCCTGGCTCCATTGCAAATTTCCAAGCACCTTATAGTACCACCCCACAATATGTGCTGTTGTGTATGTTCTTGTTACCCCCACTAAAAAAATAATAATGAAAATCCCTTATCTTTACATCCTAGTCTGTCTGTCTCAGTCAGTGTAGTAGTAGTTTATTCTTCTTCTTCTTATGTGTGTTTGTCTATCTAAAAATCCAAGTGCCTCCCGAGCGTCCCACCCCACATTCCACCTGTGTTGGTATTGTGTGTGTTTGTGTGTGTTTTACTATTGCCCCCCCCACACACACACACTTTATCTTTAAAAGTGATGGAGCTGTAAGCATTTTTGTTAATTTCCAGAGGCTATAATGGGTGGTTTATTCCAAATTTTAACAATCACTAAAAATCAGGGCACAAACAGATCTGCTTCAAACTTGGCATGACTAGCCCTACTAAAGAGCCAACACGGGGTCAAGTTCCATCTCTTTATCTATAAAAATGACAGATCTGTAGTGTTTTGGTAAATTTCATTAGGCTATAATGGGCTGTTCATCAAGGC
Source organism: Anniella stebbinsi (assembly GCA_029215795.1). Taxonomy (NCBI): domain Eukaryota; kingdom Metazoa; phylum Chordata; class Lepidosauria; order Squamata; family Anniellidae; genus Anniella; species Anniella stebbinsi. The sequence goes on from JARDYH010000008.1 coordinate 23,093,747, forward strand.
ATGAATGCATTTGCTCCCAACTTGGCATGGCTAAAGCCCTGTATAAGAGATAACATGGTGACAAGTTTCATCTCTTTATCTTCACTTGTAATTTTTATTAAAATAAAAACCTTGTGTACTACTCAAGGTGCTAGCCTCCAAAGAGAGGTTTCACAACCTGAGTTTGAACTTTAAAAAGTTCCTAAAAATAAAGGCATGAACACAACTGCTTCCTATTTGGTATCCCTACTTAAGAGCTACCATGGTGCCAAGTTTAATCTCTTTATCTTTAATTCCATTTTTTTTAACAAAACTTGAAACTGTGGAAGCTCCTAGACCCCAAAGAGGAGATTCGAGTTTGATTTTTTTTTTAAATCCTAAAAATCAAGGCATGAACAGATCTGCTTCAAACTTGGCATGACTAAATCTCTACTTATGTGCTATCATGCTGCCATGTTTCATCTCTTTATCTTTTAAAATGACAGTGCTGTAAGCATATTTTTAAAATTTCTATAGGCTATAATGGCTGATTATTTCAACATTTTAAAAAATCCCTAAAAATCAAGATATGAATGCATCTGCTTCCACCTTGGCATAGGTAAAACCCTACTTAAGAGCTATCACAGTGCCAAGTTTCATCTCTTTATCTTTGAAATGGATGGAGCTGTAAGCATTTGGGTCAATTTCCATTGACCACAATAGAGTGATTATCTGAAAACAGTACAGTTCTTTGACGGACAATCCGACTGGGTGGAGAAAGGGAGCCGTTCCAAAAATCATAGCAGTGAACCTGGTCATCAGAGCTCTGATCTGAATGTCAGAGTGGAGCAGACCTGCTCTGCACACCTCTACAAAAGAGGATTCTGCACACACAGTTATCAATACAAATGCAATGAGTAGTATCCTACCATACCCATGCACCAATAGAATGGACTGCTAGAGCATTAAGAACTAGTGATTCCTGAAACAACCAGAAATGAGCACCAGTGCTTGTGTCTGGAAGGGGCAGGTCAGTGTTTCTGGGCTATTTCAGCAGCTGCTAGTTCCTGTTGCACTGGCCGTACATTTCACTGGTGTAAGAGAACTAGCAGTGGCACAGAGGCAGTACAGGGTATTGAAAGAAAATGCATTAAGAAGTGGAATGTTTAAACTACTGGATGGCTTAAATGTGGCTTGTGAAATTATAGCAATGTTATGCTATTTCAGCTCCATGGCTATCCATTGAACTATGCACATTAATTGTAATTGATTAATAACATATCTATCTATCTATCTATCTATCTATCTATCTATCAATCATCTATTCTTAGCCAGTATATGATATTCATAAACAATGCATCCATTTCTGTCTCTAAACAACAGAATGGAACTGGAAAAGAAAGGGAAGAGTGAGTGTTGTGGCAGATTCTTATGCTCTCCAAATAACCTACCTGTGGAGTCTTAAAGATATCCAAGATATTTGCCACATGTAGGGAGATTTCGGAATCCAGTCCCCCAATAACTGCTGTTAATCTATTCTGGATATCACATACATAGTTAGGTACAACATTTTCCAATGTTGTCAACAGGAGCATTGTGGCATGATAGGTCCTCCTTGCATTGTCATAGCTGTCATAGATGTGGAAGCCCAAGGTGACATTGGGTAAGATCTGAGGGTTTTCATTGATTTCCTTTACTGCAAATGCCAAGGCCAGGATGTGCTGGTAATGCTTAGGAAACACCCTACAACAAAAACTGCATTCTGTAAGAGCAGGGAATTCCACACATACATTAATTATTGCCACTGTGTTCCACATCATCATCATTAGGTAGGGTGACCATATGAAAAGGAGGACAGGGCTCCTGTATCTTTAACAGTTTTATTGAAAAGGGAATTTCAGCAGGTGTCATTTGTATGCATGCTTTGCTAAATATTGTGTAACCTGATTTGATGTGCCGCCTTCTCAATAATTTGGGGAGATAAAGTGTTTCTTTGCCTCAGAGGGCACATCCATGTAACAATCAGGAAGTGGAGGCTGTGCAACATGAACTCTTTTGTACAAGTGATATTGGAGGTTGGGAGCAAAATGTTCCTCCCTTTTTGCTGATATCACATTGATATAGTTTGGTTTTCTTCTTAGGGTAGGCGACCTTGGGCTTAATAGTACAAAAAGGATTGCATTGAAATGGTGGGAGACTCAGGACACATAAGAGGAATTAATTTATTAAACACCCTCTAGTTGGTTTCCACAGGGTGCTCCTGTGACTTCATGATCCACTTATGTGGATTTTACAATTAGAGTAAAGTATCACAGTGATCTGTATTGGGACCGATGTTTTTCATCTTGTTCATAAATGATCTGAAAATAGGAGCGAGCATTGAAGTGGTTATGTTTCCTCATGATACCAAATTATTTAGGCTTGCTAAAACAGGGATTGTGAGGAGCTCCAAAAGGATCTCTCCGTACCGGGAGAATGGCCATCAAAATAGAAAATGCTGTTCAATATAAGCAAGTGTAAAGTGATGCACATTGGGGACAAATTACAACTCCATGTATTCACTGGTAGGATTTGAGCTAATTAGCGGTGACTGACCAAGAATGAGTTTGGGGTGGGGGACGTGGACAGCTCGATGAAAATGTTGACACAGCTGCCATGAAAAAGGCAAATTCCGTGTAAGGCATAATTAGGAAAGGAATCCTAATTCTCTGATTTGCACTTGATATATGTGGATTCTTTAATCTTACTATAGTAAAAATAACATATTTTAGTGTTAGGTTCATGACTGTATTAGCACTAAGTTAGTTGGGAAACAAATGTATTAGGAAGTGCAAAAGGTGAGTTTATTGAATCATTTGTCACAGACGTCAGTATTCACAGGTAGTTTATGATATGTAGTAAGTAAAGAACAAACCCAAGGATTCCTTCTGTTTGCATATATGAGAGTGACAGGCATACACAGAGACAGACAATGGGCCAGACATAAACTTTGAGCCTGACCTATCTTACAGGGTTGTTGAGATGATAAAAGTAGAACATACCATACACCCAAGCATTATCAAACAGTTGTTTTACATTTCTACAAAAGTGAGCAGGAGAAGAAGAACAAGATTGTTTGGGGCCAGTCTCATACTCTTGGCCTAACTGACCTCATGGGTTTTTGCTGGGGGAAATATGGCATTCAGTTATAACTAGTTTATTGAAGGAACGATCAGTCCCAGGCTAACTGGCTTTCCCCTTCCCCTGCACTAGAGAAGCTTCTTTGCAACTGATCAACTACATGGAGTCTGAACATTGTCTGACATCACTACATCTGACCCACTACCAACAGCAGTCATGTGGCTGTACAGAAATATTGCCCAATTTAATTTTAAACCATCCAAGTTTGAACTTTTTCCTTTTTCGCTTTTAAAATAACTTATGTTCAATGAATCCTATATTAAGCCTGTCAAAGATGTTGGTACTGGATAAAAGGATACACAATAGGTTTGTTCAGCCTGATCAAAAAATATTAGAAAAGCTAAGAGAGTTCAGAATGTCACCAACACTACCATGGGTGCTTTGGGCTATGCACTGACTCTTCTACCTCACAGGGTTGTTGTGATGATAAAATGGAGGAGGATCATGTAAGCCACCTTAGGTTCCTTGCAAGAGGAAAAATGGCAGGATATAAATATAATCATCATCATCATCCTAGTAATTGTTGATAATAATAACAATAATAATAATAATAATAATAATGATAATAATAATAATAATAATAATAATATGATTTGGAACTAGAAGTGAGCAGTTAGATGGCCAAATTTGCTGCTGCCACCAAAATATTTAGGGTTTTTTAAATGAAGTGAGATTATAAAGAGCTCCAAAAGAATCTTTCCATGTTGGGAGAATGGGCTTCAAAAGGCAACAACAATTCTATGGAAGCAAGTGTAAAGTGATGCATACTGGAGCAAAGCATTCCAATGTCACATATACACTGACGGGATCTGATCAACCTGACCAAAAAATATTAGAAAAGCTAAGAGAGTTCAGAATGTCACCAACTTTATTATGGGCTATGCATTGACTCTTCTACCTCACAGGGTTGTTGTGATAATAAAATGGAGGAGGATCATGTAAGCCACCTTAGGTTCCTTGCAAGAGGGGAAAAGGTGGAATACAAATATAATAAAAATAAATTTATTACTACACTTACTTAATAATAATAATATGATCTGAAATTAGGAGTGAGTAGTGAGATCCCCCTCCCAAATAATTGGAAAAATTGAAATATAAGCAATACTTCTTTTTTCAGTTCTCTTTACAGATTTAAAGACACTTTGTTGCTTTAATAGAGCCTTCCCCAACCGGATGCCCTCTAGATATTTTGGACAGCAGCTCCCATCAATCGCCTGCAGCTTGGCTAATGGTCAGGAATGCTGTAGTCCAAAACATTTGGAGGGCACCAGGTTGGGGATGGCTGCTTTAGGAACATAATGCAGCCTTTCTGTTCCTGAAGTTGTTTTGTATATTACTTACTATACCCATAAAAGTAAACTCTGTTAGTGAATTTGTAATTATTGTTTGAATAGATTAGAACCACATTAAATTGCTGCTACAGCAAGAGAAACAGGACTCAATAGAACAAAATCCAAACCTTTAGATCAATAATTTTAATAAGGAATGAAAGTACTAACTATGCTGGGAATCTTACAGAGAAAATTGAGAAGAACCCCCCCCCCCCCATGGCTTCCTGATTTCCAGATGGTTTAAATCTTCAGTCATTCTTTCAAAATGTTCTTATTCCATAGCCTTTAGAACTCATTTTTGGGGGAGTAAAGGCTGGCTAACAATATAGAAATACTATATTGAATATATATTTCTATATAACAATATTGAAATGCTAAAAGACAGTGTTTCATAATCTAAAGCTGCCCAGTGTTCCAAATTTTGAAACTCCCGAACAGAAAACAGTCCTGGGGGAAAAGGGGGGGGGGACATGTTCCCCTGATTTTTTTTTTTGAAAGCGTTCATATCTTTAATTCCACAGTTTTTTTTTTAAAAAAAACTATAGAAAAGAGCAACTAAATGATCCAAGAGTGGGAGCTACTCCTCTATGAGCAAAGGTTATAACATCTGGGACTCTTTAGGTTACAGAACAGGCAAGTGAGGGGAGACATGATAGTGGTGCATAAAATTATGTATGGTGTGGGATTCCCAGGTTCATCCTATGAAGCTGATGGGTGGGAGATTCAGGACAAGTAAAAGAGTCTTCTTCACACAGCACATAGTTAACTATACAATGTAGTATCACCAGATGTTGTGCTGGCCACCAATTTGGATGGCATGTCCTCCTTTCCAAATAGTCACCCTATCAGACATAACACTATTCCCCACTTCCGAAGAGGTAAGTTTGGCAGACCATAATGTGCCCATTTGCTTTATGAGGCAGGTGCTCTGGCAGGCAACCAAATGGGGGGACTACCAGGCCATAAAGTTGCCTAGCTGGGTCTGCCAGAAACCTGGTCTCACCACTGCTGGTAAGTCCATGTTCTCCAGCAACTGCTCTCAGCTGAACTTGATGGAATCCCACCCTCCATCCCTGGCTTTAATTTACTGACCTTTCCTTGCTTGGCCTTGCAGGGACTTATAGGGACAGACAGAGCAGGCATTCATAGCATGCATAGAGTGCTGAGAGTGGCAAATCTAAAAGCAAGTATGTTGCTTTTCAAGAACCAAGGAAATTCAGTGGGTCTTATTTTTGAGTAAATATCTAGGGATGGAAATGCAGCTTGTGCAAGATTGAAACTTGACCACATGCAAACAAGAAGAAAAAGCATGTAGCATAAAATGAGCTATAATAACTAACACAATAAACTGTAACATTCCAATATAGGATATTTTCCTGTATCATCTTGTGAGCTTCTAGAATTAAAAAGGTTATTTTTAATTCCAGTAGAACAATTTTCCGTGTTGTCTCCAAATACAGACACAAACCATGAAATGCTTCCTTTTCATGAGTCAGTTATAGAAAGCATTTCTCTGGACACTGGCTATTGAAAAGTTCAAATGAGATCCTCGGATTTCAAGTGAGAGAGCATAACTTCTGGGGCTCGTTTAATATTTTTAAAAGGGGGTGCAACACATAACAGTAGCTTTGATTTTATATTAGATATCAACATGGTGTAACACCCTAGCCGACATTGGTTTGGTTGTCAACTGTATAATATCTGGTCATCCGTTACACAAACCATGAAATTCATTAAACAAAAAACCTACCGTGTACAAGACAATGTTAAGACTATACAGTTTTCAATCAAGCACCAAAAAGCAGGGAAATTGGGAATTAAGGCTCACAAGCCTTAAAGCCACATCCTCCGTTAGGTGGCAGAAAGTGCAAGTGAAGTTCTCATTCTCCCAAAGCAGATAAATCATGAGGACAGGATGGAGAATATGACATGCAGAAGTGACTGTGGGGTTGTGAAAAACTGATGACGAACAACTTAGGGCCACCTAATTCTTTTTTTTTTTTTAGAGCAGCCCTTCCCCAACCTGGTGCCTTCCAAAGGTGTTGCACTACAACTCCCATCATTGCAAGTCAGTATGTTCTTCAGCTTTATCACTCTCTTATCTCTGATCATCGTAGTGACACCATAAATGGAAATTAAAAAAACAACAACAGTCCTTACACCAGTTCCTCTGACTTTGCCTGATGGGGTTCTTCAGTGAAGGCTATTGGACTGGAGACAAGGAGACCATAATTAGAAATGCCACCAATGATGAGGTCTCCTGACTGATGATACTTGTGAAGTGGAGGGTAAGGATTTCTGACCCAGCAGTTGTCAATGTGAGCTTTGCATCCCATGCAAGCAAGCAGTACCAGCAGCAAGTCCACCATGGTATAGTAGTAACAGTAGTATAGTTGTTTTGGTTTATTGCATTGATAACCAGTCATTCACAAAATAGTTTCCCTATTTGTATCTGTATCCGTAGGTCCTCTATCTACCTCTTAAAGTTACTGGTGATATTGTTGACATCCTTTGGTATTCATTTTGCAATGATTACTGAAATTCCACAGGGGGGTTGAGAATCAGCAGAATTAATTACTACCCTTTAGTTAATTGAAGAGTAGACTAATTACAAAATGATTACTGATGAAAGCTTGTTTGTCACATCTCAACAATAATCCCCCCACCCCGCTGAATAGAAAGCAAGGGACCAAATGGCTTGGGATGGCCCCAATTTTTTTTTTACTTCTGAAATTGATAGCAGAAATAATAGAGTCATCTTGAGAAGATGACCCTGATTGATTTTCCCAGCAATCCTCTTTTCTTGAATGGGAACTTAGAGACAGGACCCGGGGGGGGGGGGGCAGGAGGTGATTCATTACCTGAATGACTTCCTGTTCTCTGGATCAGCAGTGAACAACCATTGCACATTCCTAATGCGGGAATTTCATGTTCTATCCGAAGAGCTGGGTGTACCGCTGGCACACGAAAAAACCGAGGGTCCCTGTTCCACAATTAAGTTCCTGGGAATTGAACTTGACTCTGTCCAACAATGTTGCCATTTGCTTCAGGATAAATTAGACACATTGAGAGAAAAGCTCTTAATAATGACCTACGAGAGGAAAGTGTCCTTGAAGCAATTGCAAGAGCTGGTCGGCCATTTAAATTTTGCCTGCCGGGTTATTGCGCCAGGTAGGGCCTTTTTAAGACAATTTTGCAATGCTATGGCGGGCCTTCGTGCCCCGCATCATAGGGTACGTGTCACTGGTCCCATGAGGGAGGACATAAAGGTGTGGCTTGACTTCTTGCAGCATTTTAATGGTGTCTCATTCTGGTGACAGGATTTGCTGCTGGAGGCCAAGCTGCAAGTGCGCTCTGATGCTTCGGGCTCTTGGGGTTTTGGAGTAATTTCATAGGATCGTAGGTGTGCTGAACCGTGGCCTGCAGTTTGGTCATCTTTGGGTCTTTGTAGAGACCTCACTTTTTTGGATTTTTTTTCCCAATATGCGTGGCCGTACACATCTGGGCCACTGAGATGTCAAACTCCATTGTACATTTCTGGTGTGACAATTTGGCCACGGTGCAAGTGATCAATTTCTTGGCCTCCCGCAACCCCAGAGTGATGGCATTAGTTCGAGTTTTTACCCTGCATTGTCTGAAGTATAATATCTTGTTCAGAGCTAGGCATACTGCGGGCTTGAACAATGATATTGCGGACGCTTTATCGCATCATCAGGTGCAGCGGTTTCGAGATCTGGCTCCCTGGGCTTGGCAAACATCGGAGGTCATGCCACCAACTCTATGGCAGATTGGAGGTGTGAGGTAGAGCGTGCTATGTGGCAGTCAGTGGCACCTAGCACCAGGGTGTCATACCAAAGGTTAGGTAGGGAATTTGCAGATTTCAGGACAGCGGCACATCTTCAACAATCTTGGCCCATCCCAGTGGAGCATATTTTGCAATACTGCGTATCCTCTTGGAGGAAAGGCTTACAAGCCCAAACTATTGGAGGTAAGCTGGCCGCTTTGGCATTCTGGGCAAAGATGAGAGAGGTTGAGGATTCCACTGCTGATTTCAGGGTAAGGCGTACCTTGCAGGGTTGGCTCAGGGGTACCCCCAGAAGGGCAGATGTCAGATCACCCTTATCTCCACAGATTCTCTTGGGCCTGAGGGCATTATGGCCATCATTATGTACTTCCAATTACGAAGCTGTTTTATTTCATGCTGCAGCTTTGACGGCATTCTTTGGCACTGTTAGGATTTCGGAGCTTGTGGCTTCGTCGAGAGGCGATCAATCTGACAGCGCTATTAAATTTAGTAATGTAAAATTCACTCAGGGAGAAGCACACATTCAACTACGAAAGTCAAAAACAGATCAAACAGGGAAAGTCATGGACGTTTGGTTTTTCAAAGTCCCACAATAGGAGCTATGTCCAATTCAGGCACTCCAAGCTTTTGTGGCTGTGCGTGGGGCTTGTCCTGGCAATCTATTTTGCCACCAGGATGCTTTGCCACTGACAAAGTACCAGTTCTGGACAGTGACAAAGCGTGCCTTGCAAGCTTTAGGTTTGGGAGGTGTGCAGTTTGGCACACACTCTTTTCGCATTGGAGCGGCTTCTACCACAGTGGCGGCTGGTTTGTCCCCATCTCAGATTCAAGCAGTGGGCAGATGGCGATCGCCTGCTTTTAAGAATTATGTCGGAAAGTTTCACAGATAAGGGTGTTTGGAGAATTGTTTAATTGACTCGTGTTTAATTTTAGATCTACGAAAGGGGCACGGCTCTGTACGTGTGGTCATTTGTGGCCACAGCATGGTCTTTTGGGCCAGCAGAAGGGCTTCCAGGTCCAGTTTCGGTTCGCAGCTGGGAATGAGCCAACAAGTCTCCATCCAGTGACTGGGCTGTCATGGTATGAGGTGGGAAAACCTCATACCTACATTGTTGCAGTGGTTGGCGTTGCAGGCGCCCCCGCAGATCTTGGTCATACATCTCGGGGGAACGATCTTGGCCTGCTAAAGGGCAAAGCCCTCGTTTTACAAGCAACAGCTGATTTTTGCAGACTGCAACTGCGTTGGCCTGGAGTCTGCATTATTTGGTCTTGTGTGCTTCCCAGGATCAGATGGAGAGAGGGTAGTGACTCCCTGGCGTTGGAGCATGCCAAAGGAAGGTGAACTCAGAGATCTATAGGGAGTTGATTAAACACGAGGATATTAGCATTAAACATCCTTTGATTCAGCGTAACCAGAGGGAGCTGTATAGGAAGGACGGTGTGCACCTGTCTGAAGCCGGAAATATCTTCTTGGCAGATCTGCAGAGGGGTTTGCATGAAGCAACGCTTGTCACCCCCTGTGGTGGTTAGGTGTGGGCATCTCGAGCGTGGGGAAATATTGGTGAGCATTCTCAGGTACCATTGGTGGTGATGGGTAGTGCCTGAAACCTATGGTAGGGAGTCTTGCGGCACCAGCCAATGGGTGAAAGGTTTACCTATGAGGCCAACGCTACTCACTCCCTTGGAGTCTTGCGGCACGGTGACGGTGACATTGGAAGGACTCCCTACCCCAAAATGGGGAGCCCCTGGAGTGGCGAGCTGCAAGGCGCCACTGCAGGGGTTAGAATGGGTCGCCCGATCCAGTTCGGATCCGGTTCGGATTGGATCGACCGATCCAGCTGCGGGATCGGAAATCGGATAATTTATCCAATTTCCCACTGGACCGGACTCGGATCGTGGATCGGTCCGATCCAGTGCACATCCCTAATGGGTAGTGCCACTGCAGGGGTTATTATGGGTCGCCCGATCCTAGAATATGGCCCGATTGAGCCATGTGTGAGATGCCCGCTTAGGAGTATACCCCTGTTGCAGATCTTTAATAAATGTGGCCCATGTTTAAAATCCATATATACTGTGTTGTCTCGTTATTTCTCGCCTCCGTTCCGCAATGCCTGGCATGACTGGGCATGGGGAGACCACTGCGGGTGGGGGTAGCCTGATAAGTCTTCCCTCCTGCCCAAGGCATGCTGGGAGTTGTAGGCATAAACCTAGGTCCCTGAATAATGTGTTAATCTTTGAACACCATCTGAGATGCAGTGGAAGACAACTGGAGAGCAGGCCATCTTGATTGTGGCACCCTGTTTGTAGATTTCTGAATAAAGTTTATGATTTTTATGTAAAGGCCTGACAATACCATTGAGACAGAAGAGTGAATGGAGGATTGCCTGTTATAGCTGAGGCTAGAATGGAATAGTGGGCAGGGTAGTGGCAGATGGGGAAAGTCAGGTAGGAGAACAAAGACAGTTAGTGAGAGGTCAGGGTTTGCTCACCTCTACTTTATTTTAAATCAGCCACTCTACATGCCAGTACTATATCTCTCAGCATGCCTTTGGCAGCCCGCAGGTGCCAGCATCCTCTGAGACATCCTCTTGTTGCCGATGCTGCTCCGCGATAGAGCGTGAAGGAGTAGCATCACCAAGGAGGGGATGTAAGCAGCTGTCAGTGGACATGCCCGGCTCCAGCCAATCCTGCTGGGATTGCCTCGTCCTGCACTTCTCACCCACCAAGTGCTGCATCAGGGGTCTGTACTGAAGGGCCGGGTCTGGGCCGGGCACTTCCCCCCCTTTGTCGGGTCTGTTTCTGGGCATGATCAGAGTACCTCCCCTTCCCCCTTCCTCTTAAGGGCAAAGGCTACGCACTTGCATCTCCCAGATTCTGAGAAAACAGCAATATCAGGACAGAGTGCCTTTGAGCATGTTTGGCCTTTCAAAGTCATGCTGTTGTATCTAATTACATTTTAAAATAACACAAATGGATGCAGCCCATTTATGTGGGTTGTTTCCTTTTATGTGGAATTGGGTTGACCGCTCGAGACCAACCTTACTAGTCAGGGTTGTAAAAGACACACAGCAGCCATCAACCTATGCACTCATCATGGCCACCAAGGGCCAGTAAGTCTGGCCTCCTGCCCAAGGCATGCTGGGAGTTCCAGCCAAGGCATGCTGAGAGTTGTAGGCATAAACGTAGGTTTTTATTAAATTCTTTAAAAATACTTAAAACCACAAAATTCGTGTTTTTAGATTTTTCTGGTACATTGTACAGCCAGATCTATCACTGTGTCAAGTTTCTAACTCATCTGGAAGTGGGTAAACATTTCCGGACATTCGTGACACACACATACTTTCCAATATATATATATATATATATATATATGTATATATATATTCTTAGCCAGCATGTAATATTCATAAAAAAACCCCACTTCTTCCCCCAAACAACAAAAAGGAACTGGAAAGGAAAGCGTGAATATTGTGGCAGATTGAAGGTCTTACAGGCCCCTTCCAACTCTACTATTCCTTGATTCTCATACTCCCCAAATAGCCTACCTGTGGAGTCTTAATAGGTATCCAAGATATTTGCCACACGTAGGGAGATTTCAGAATCCAGTCCCCCAATAACTGCTGTTAATCTATTCTGGATGTCACATACATAGTTAGGTACAACGTTTTCCAGTGTAGTCAACAGGAGCATTGTGGCATGATAGGTCCTCCTTGCATTGTCATAGCTATCATAGATGTGGAAGCCCAAGGTGACATTGGGTAAGATCTGAGGGTTTTCATTGATTTCCTTTACTGCAAATGCCAAGGCCAGGATGTGCTGGTAATGTTTAGGAAATACGCAAAACCAAAAGGTAGGGTGACCAGATTTTGGAACCCAAAATCCCAGTCCCCCCCCACCCAAAACAACCTCCCCACCAAGCCACCCACCCCCAAAAAACATCAGCCTGGGCCTACTGGGTTCTCTTCCTCCTCTGCTGCCGGGTCCCCCGCTGCTGGGTCCTCCTCCGCCGCCGGGTCCCCCGCTGCTGGGCTCGTAAGGCCAGAGGCTGCGCAGAAGAGGCGGGAGAGGTCTGGATCCGGATGTTACGTAATCGGCCCTCCCCTGCATTTTCCGCGCAGGCGTCCGGGCTCCTCAGGGCTCGTCACCATGGCGACGAGCCCTGACGAGGCCAGAGGCTGCGCGGAAGAGGCGGGGAGGGCCGATTACGTTACTTCCGGATCCGGCCCTCTTCTGTCTCTTCCGCGCGGCCTCTGTTCTCACGAGCCTGGCGCGGCGGTGAAGGACATGGCAGTGGCGATGGACCCGGCAGTGGTGGTCGTGGTGGCGGAGGAGCCCAGGAAGCGCCCGGCACCCCGCACCCCACACCCCGCACCCCTTACCTGCAGGGGCGTCCGCTTCCCTCCGGTGCTTGAATCTACTGAGAAACAGGCTTCGCAGCCTGTCTCTCAGTAGCGCGCCAGGTGATGATGTCATCACCCGGCGTGCTACTGAGGGACAGGCCGTGAAGCCTGTTTCTCAGTAGATTCAAGCACTGGAGTTAAGCGGACACCCCTGCAGGTAAGGAGCGCGAGGGGCGAGGGGGGCACTTACCTGCTCGGGCGGCCGCTTCCCGGGCTCCTCCGCTGCCACCGCCGCCGGGTCTACCGCCGCTCGTTGCTCGCTGCCACCGCCGCGTGACCCCCCGCCACCCCGGTTTGCCTGTGCCGCCCCCTGGTTGAGCCGGATCGCCCCAGGTTTCCCGATTAGGACAGGGAAACCCCGGGCCATCTGGTCACCCTACCAAAAGGTTCTCAGACTGCTGAGATACTTTATTATTCATACCCAATGTGTTTCGGCCAATGTTGTGTTTTTAAAGGCCTCCTTCAGGGGGTTGGTAAGAGATATCTGCAGAAAACTCTTAGCAAGATGATAGTCTCCATTGATATTCACAGTCACCAGGGGGCATGCAGCGGTGGTGTTGTGGCAAGCCTCCGTCAAAGCCAAACATGGGTGAGTCCATCCCTTGCTACCTAGAACAGGGTATATTTCAGGATTTCTTTCTGATTAGATGTTCTCTGTCATTTAGCTAAGGCGCAACATAATAATGAAACGTTTAGGCAAAACGATACAACCAAGCAACCCAGCACTTACATACTTCTTCCATCTTTTCTCTTTATTAGCTGTTTCCTATTGTTCAGCTGAGGCCTCAACACTATAATGTAACATTTGGGGGAAAAGATACAACCAAGCAACCCAGCACTTGAGGCTAAGATAGAAAAGATCTCCACGGCTACCATGTATTTTCCCTTGGTGCTCAGATAGGTGGGAACAAAGGATAACCACACGCTGCAAAACACCAACATGCTGAAAGTGATAAACTTGGCTTCGTTGAAACTGTCTGGTAACTTCCTGGCAAGGAAAGCTACTGTCAAGCTCAACATGGCCAGGAAGCCCATGTAGCCCAGGACACAGTAAAACAGAGTCACGGACCCGTCATTACATTCCAGTACAATTTCTTCAGTCCCTGAGTTCATATCCTCATCTGGGAATGGGGCAGAGGTTCCCAGCCACACAGTACAGATGCCTACTTGGATGAGGGAGCAGGAAACCACAATGGAGCTGATCAGCTTCTTCCCCAACCACTTCCTTATCCTGGATCGTGGCCTGGTGGCCATGAAAGCCAGAACTACCATGATGGTTTTTGCCAGCACACATGAAACGGCCACTGAGAAGATGAGGCCAAAGGCAGTTTGTTGGAGGAGACATGTCACCTCCTGAGGACGGCCGATGAAGAGCAATGGACAAAGGAAGCAGAGCAGGAGGGAGATTAGGAGAGTGTAGGTGAGGTTCCGGTTGTTGGCTACGACTATGGGAGTATCATGGTGTTTCATAAATGTCCCCAGCACTAAAGTTGTTAGAAAAGAAAAGGAAACAGCAAATGAGGCTAAAGTGAACCCCAAAGGTTCTTCATAAGACAAGAAAGTTACTTTCTTGGGGATACAGAAATCTTGCTTTTTGCTGGGATAGTCTTTAGCTGAGCATTTCACAGTCATTTGCATCTGGAAAAAAAATATGTGGTCTTCAGTTCACACACAAACACATTTAAATGTGCTATAACTATATTTAAAAATCCACTTCTCCCACACATGTAAACATTCTCCGTGGAAATCAATGGATATGGTCACTACTCATGATATGAAATATGGTAGGGGCTGGTTTAGAACTATGGCCTGGTTTGCATGATCGTCACGGAGTAAATAAGCCACAGTGACTCATTTCCTGTGCTGCACATGTCAGTCACTTGCTGGAGGGGATTTGCATACTTACCCTCCCTGGAGTGGCTTGCCATGCCACCTCAGAACCCAAAACAGCCCATGGTTTCTGAGTGGTTTGTAAACTACAGCAAAAAGCCACCCTCACTGTGTTCGCACAATGAGGCAAGCTGCAATGACGGCAAGGGTAATGGTGCAGATTCTCCCGGTATGAGACTGGCATACTTAGTTGGGGAAATTTGCCACTGTGACTTATTTCCCCTACCATGATTGTGTGAACTGGAGTTTTGTCTTGTGCTTTCCGGATGAAAGCAAGCCAGCTAAAACAATGAAGGCATGCTCCACCATATTTGAAAGGTTTATCACCAGAACCACCCACCAGGGGGCTACTCAAAATGCTTTTGTCATTGTTATTTGATGGATTTATTTAGTCCTCCCAATGATCATTGAGGACATTTCTACACAAGGCTAAAATCCTGTACCATTACAGGGGCTTTGGCCTTCAGATTCCTTGCAGGATTAAGATCAAGTCCTTTTCACATGGTTTCATTCAGGTGTTTTCTTTCTGAGCATGTGCTCTGTGTTTCATGATACACCAACTAGATGGTGCTGCAATATTGTTGCATTATAGCAGGTGTCCTGAAATTCCCCGTAAATGTATCGTGCTTGAAAGTGGGATATAATCTCTTATCACATTGTCTGGGTTGAGAATCAAGCTGCTATAATGCCCAGAAAGCATTGGAGTTGGGCCCTGGAGGTGAATGGCATTGTGCAAAATGTAACTGACCAATCACGAGCACACAATGAAAGACTTGTGTAGAAATGCTTAAAGACATCCAGTCCAAGGCACCTGTTACTGTTACTCTGTTTTAATAAATCTCTGCAGTATATTTCTTACCTTCCTGGTTTGAAATCTTCCCTTCTGGACATGGGATGCAATCGTAGCAGCAAAATGGCTTCCCCTCTTTCATTTTCTTGTGAGAACCAGGTTGGCAACTCTCAGTACACTGAGAAAGAGGCCGGGACTATTTGAAATATGAAAAAGAAATATTATAATGAAGGAATCAGGTGCTTGAAATCCGGAAGCTTTGAGGCCCCTTCTGTATTTTACTAAAGAGACTCTAGGCCCAATTCCTTTTTCAACAGGCATTGAATCTTTCAATTGTTTCATTGCTTATCAACTTTACTGCTACCTCCCCAATGTTTGAAATATTTTAATTTTTTTAATTTAATATTTTAATTTGTTATTTTGTTGAAATTTTAAAATAAAAATAAAAATATTTTTATGTTTAATGTTGCTTTATTTTATACTGTCATTGTGTTGATGATGATGATGATGATGATGATGATATTGTTTTTCAGCTTTAGGATTGAATCCCACCCTGAGGACATTTGCCAGTTGGAAATTACGTAATTCTAAGACATAAAATAAATAAAGGCATCAGATTTCAGAATTGCTTGAACAGGCTCAAGAGGAAATACTTGATGTGCTACAATTTCTTGGGACTTTTCTTTATTGTAACATTGAGTGTTGGTTTAATAAGATATTATTAACAATGATTACTTGGTACTGGTTAAACAATTAAGAATAACACTATTAAATGGCATGAAACAATACCATATATTTTCTCTTCCTACCCTGATTGTAGTCCAGGAGGAATTAGATTTAGGCTATATAAATACCAATGTCACTACATTTCTCATGAAAGAATCTCCCAGAACACCTGTGTGCTATACTCTTCCTAAGATCCACAAAGATGGAATTCCACCACCCGGTAGACCAATTATCTCGGGATGTGGCTCCTGGTTAGAACCATAAGTTCAATTTATAGACTCCTTTCTCTTACCAGCTGCAATTTCTTCAACATTGTGTGTTAAAGATACTGGACATTTTGGAGGCTGCCATGTGTTTGATAACCATGGGTGCCAGATCTACTGTACAAGATACAACATAAATAGATGATATCTTTGTTATGTTCACACAAATTGCTGATGTCACACATTTTTTCCCCCTTTGGATTAATTCCATTGATGACCATATTAAATTCATTTGCTGTATGAACTGTCTACAAACGCCATTCATGGATGCAATGGTTTATACTAACAATGGTAAAATCTGTGTAAGAGGGTTTGTGAAACCCATGGATAAAGATTCTATCTTACAGCTTTCTAGTAATCATTCTAGGCAATTGAAACTCAAGTTTCCCTTTGGCCAATTTTTATGTTAATAAGCAACAGCAAATTTGACCAGATGTGCAACACAGAGAGATATCTTTTCACCTGGAAACTCTTCGATAGGGGTTTTCCGAGACATGTCATTGATTTGTCCAGAGCTAGAATGAATAGAACCAGCAGACAGTCTCTGTTTGAGCCCCATGCTAGAACAACGGATAGTTTGGTCTCTAGACTTTAACCATCTTGCTCAGTGAACCAAGCACATGATCTACAAGCACTGGCATTTGGTCCAGGATGTACCAAATTGCAGTTGCCTTCCATTCTTGGATTTCTCAGGACCTTTAATTTCTGTGAAAGACGTGTTCAAAACATTTGAAATATATCATCATCTTCCAGCAATTTCTCCATAAACAAAGTTATTGGGAGAGCAGAACCATGAGGCTCTTCGCGAAGGTTGCTTATTTATAAACAGGCCTCTTTCCAAATAGCTGACATTTTGAGCCTACCTGATTAAACCAGCCATTCCATATTATGGCATCTTCATCAATAGTGAACGCTTGACCTAGGGGAGCCTCAGGATCCACCCTCCCCACTCTCACCCTATGAAATGATTGGTTGGAAAAAATCATCCAGTTGATCACATCCAATCCAGCGACTAGTTCCCCATTCTGGTTGAAGGAAACTTTCTCCCCCACACTGTTGTTAAATGAGATCCATTTTAGAAAAGGTTGGAGCTAGAGTGAAAGAGAAAATGCAAGGATTTAGAAAAGACTGAATTTAGGCCTTTATGCATCTAAAAGGACATAGCATGGAATCAGTATCCAGCATTCACATCATTTTGTTATTCTTACTTTAGAGTAAGAGCTCCATTCTGGATCTTAAATTCCCCCTACACTCATGCTGTGGCTCTGATCCAGATCCATTTATCCCTTGATTTTTAGGATTTTTTTAAAGTTCAAGGGATGTGCGGATCTGATTCAAACTTGGCATGGCTAAAGCCCTACTTAAGTGCTACCAAGGTGCCAAGTTTCATCTTTTTATCTTAAATTTCATTTTTAAACTTATATTGCTCAAAGTCCTAGACCCCAAAGAGGTGATTTGTGTTTGATCTTCAAAAAAATCCTAAAAATCAAGGTTTGAACAGACCTGCTTCAAACTTGGCATGGCTATATCCCTACTGAAGAGCTACCATGGTGCCATGTTCCATCTCTTTATCTTTAATTTCATTTTTTAAACTTGTATTGCTCAAGGTCCTAGACCCCAAAGAGGATATTTGTGTTTGAACTTTAAAAAAATTCTAAATATCAAGGCATGCAGTGCCTGGGTTGGCTGGACCAGGAGCAGACATGTCATTACCGCCCTCTCTTCATCATGATTGCTGGCTTCCCCACCGCCATTGTTGGGTTTTTCTCATGAGATAGTTTCCTCTCATGAGATTGCCAGCTTCCTCTAACAAGAATGCCAGCTTGAAGTAGTGATCTCACAAGAGGACATTGGGGATCTCACGAGAGGAAGCCAGCAATGTGAAATTTCATCTTTTCATCTTTAATTTCTTTAAAAGAAAAAAAACCTTGTACTGTTGAAGGTCCTAGATCCCAAAGGGATTTGAGTTTAAACATTAAAAATTCCCAAAAATCAAGGCATGAACGGATCTGCTTCAACTTTGGCACAGCTAAATCGCTAGTTAACAGCTATCATGCTGCCAAGTGTCATCTCTTTAGCTTTAAAAATGACAGAGCAGTAAGTATTTTGGTTAATTTCCATAGGCTATAATAGGCTGTTTATTCCAACTTTAAAAGTCCCATTGTCTTCAGTGGGGCTTACTCCCAAGTAAGTGTGCTGAGGGTCTTATGTCTACCCAGAATAAGTCCTGGCTTTCATGGGGGCTGAGAGGACACAGTACAGCAGACGTCCCTTCCCATCCTTTACACACATGCTAGGAAGGGAGGGAGGCACTTAGAGACACTCTATGTCTTTTGAAGTTGGTATGACTTGCTTCTGAGCAAGCATACATTATTAGCCCAACACTAAAACCTTAGCATTGCATTCGAAACTGGTTAACAGTTGGAATCAAGATCTAACTATGGCTTTTGACACGATCACCCCCAAACGTCCTCTCCGTCCCGCTCCTAATCGGGCATCTTGGTATACTGAAGATCTCAGGGAGTTGAAGCGAGAAGGACAATGACTGGAGCGACGATGGCGGAAAACTCGACTTGTATCCGACAAGACGTGACATAGAGAACATCTTCGTTCCTATGGGGTGGCAATACGTGCAGCGAAGAAAGCTTTCTTCTCTGCACGCATTGCTTCTGCGAATTCGCGTCCAGCACAACTGTTCAGGGTGGTGAGGGGTCTAACTCAGGCACCTTCCCCCCTGAACCCGATTTTACAGCCTTCGGCAATTCGCTGTGATACCTTTAATGACCATTTCACAGATAAAATCTCTTGGATAAGAGCCGACTTAGACGGCATCATTATAGCAGAAGCTGACGATGGAGTGTCCAGTAACTCCGCGAGTGGAATTACACTGGATCAGTTTCAGTTAGTAAGTACTGAGGAAGTAGACAAGCTGCTTGGACAAATGAGGAGGAGGACGACTTGCCCTCTCGACCCCTGTCCTTCTTGGCTTATCTTCCAGGGAGGAGATGCAGTTTGATCACATCTACAACATATTATTAATGCATCTCTCAGGGAGGGGAGTTTTCCAACATGTTTAAAAGAGGCAGTAGTACGGCCGCTTCTAAAAAAGCCCTCCCTCGACCCTCTGGACCTTAATAACTACAGGCTAGTATCAAATCTTCCATTTTTGGGCAAGGTGATCGAGAGGGCAGTTGCCTCCCAACTCCAAGCAGTTTTGAATGATACAGATTTTCTAGACCCATTTCAAACCGACTTCAGTGCAGGATATGGAGTTGAGACCACTATGGTCGCCTTAGTGGATGATCTACGCATGAGTATTGACAGTGGGAGTGTGTCCCTGTTGGTACTCCTGGACCTCTCAGTGGCTTTTGATACCATCGACCATGGTATTCTTCTGGAACCCCTGAGGGGATTGGGAATCAGGGGCACTGTGCTTCAGTGGTTCCAGTCCTATCTCTTGGGCAGGTTCCAGATGGTAATGCTTGGGGATAGCTGCTCTTCAAAGAAGGAGCTGCTATGTGGTGTACCACAAGGTGCCATCCTTTCCCCAATGCTGTTTAACATTTATATGAAACCGCTGGGAGAGATCATCCAGAGGCATGGGGCGGGGTGCTATCAGTATGCTGATGACACCCCAATATATTTCTCTATGCCTTCGACAACATCGTCATCTAAGGATAGTGTGTCTCCTCTGAATGAATGCTTGGAGGCGGTAATGGGCTGGATGGGGAAAAACAAACTGAAACTGAATCCAGACAAGATGGATGTGCTTGCTGTCAAAGGCCACAACCTGGGTTTGGAGGTGTGTCAACCAGTTCTGGATGGGGTTACACCCCCCTGAAAGACTGTGTTCGCAGCTTGGGGGTACTCGTGGATCCGTCGCTCCAAATGACAGCTCAGATAGATGCGACGGCCAGGAGTGCCTACTATCAGCTTCGGCTGATACGCCAGCTGCGCCCCTTCCTAGAGTTGGAAGACCTAAAGATGGTAGTGCACTCACTGGTAACTTCGAGGCTTGACTTCTGCAATGCGCTGTACATAGGGCTACCTTTGTGCTTAGTCCGGAAACTTCGATTAGTTCAAAATATGGCAGCCAGGTTGGGCACTGGTACACCTAGGGGTGACCACATAACACCAATCTTAAAATCACTCCACTGGCTGCCCATTAGTTTCCAGGCGATGTATAAAATGTTGGTTATTACCTTTAAAGCCCTACATGGTTTGGGTCCAGGTTACCTGCGGGATCGCCTTCTCCCGTATAATCCGTCCCGCACACTCAGGTCCTCTGGGATGAATTTACTCCAGTCATCCAGAACTAGGCTGACGAGTGTTACCCAGAGGACCTTCTCTTCTGCCACTCCCAGGCTGTGGAATGGCCTGCCGGAGGAGATTTGACAAATTAGCAGTCTTCTGGAATTTAAGAAAGCCGTGAAGACTGCTCTCTTCCGGCAGGCCTACCCAGTTGAATTTTAAGATGTTTTTAATAATGTATTTGTTTTTATCTGTTTTAATGGTTTATCCATTTTATTGTTTTTATATTTATATTTATTGTTGTTCCCCGCCTCGATCTGGATGGAGAGGCGGGGTATAAATGAAATTAATAATAATAATAATAATAATAATAATAATGCAACAGAAGTGTCCCATTCTTAATGAGGAGGATCCTGTACCAATAATAATAATAATAATAATAATAATAATAATAATAATAATATATTTATTTATTACCTACCTCTCCCAGCAGATCGAGGTGGGGAACAGCATCAAACATAAAATACAAAACTGATTACAACACATAAAACCAATACATCATTAAAATACCAATAAAACACCAATAAAACACTTTAAAAAGCATTGGATTACAGACTTTTACAAAAGAAAGAGTTTGGGCAACAGCTTTATTTCTATTGGATGGAAATGATAGCTTTCCCTTTGCTTTCAGCACTGGGGGGGGGGGGGGAAGGGAAATCTTCCTTAACTACAACAAGTTAATTTTAACTTGTTTTTATGCTTTATGCTTTTAAATTTTGTATATCGGTGTTTTAATTGTTCAGTGTTTTTAATTTTTGTAAACCGCCCAGAGAACTTCGGCTATGGGGTGGTATATAAATGGAATTAAATAAATAAATAAATAAATAAACCAATCCCAGGATGGTTTCTCTATGAGCAAGAGTTGTCCTTTATTTCCCTATGGGCAAGTATGGTTTCTCTATGGGCAAACACTGTCCAATATTCCCTATGGGCAGATATGATTTCCTTACGTGCAATTACTATCTTGTTTCCCTATGGGCAAGCATGATTTTCCTATGGGGAGGTATATTTTCCCATGGACATGTATTATCCTATGTTTCCCCGAGGGCAAGTATGGCTTCCCTATGGGCAAGTACTGTCATTTGTTTTAATATGTCCCCTTATTATCTATCCTTAATCTCCCACCAATAACCTTCTGGCCAAGGTTCCAGGCAGTTTTAAAAAGGCTACAATCCTCTGCACACTTACTTGGGAGTAAGACCATTACACTCAATTGAACTTACTTCTAAGAAGACACTGATGATTATTCTACTAAGGCAAGCCATTTTCCTTCAGCATTCCAAACTAGCTGAGGAAGGACGGAGGGGAGGGAAAGAGAGAGAGAGAGAGAGAGAGAGAGAGAGAGAGAGAGAAAGAGAGAGAGAGAGAGAGAGGCTACTTCAAAAATCATGACCACAAATTTCACCAGTCAAAATTATCAGAACCATTGTGATTCAGAGAGGGTTTTTTTCTTTTCTAATTTCAACTGCCCTCCTTCCCACAGTCTTTCACCAATCTTCATGAAATTTTCAGGTTATGTAAAACCAACACTTCTTTCTAGCACAGAGAAATTTCAGGAAGATTGATGAAACTTTATCGATTTTATGAATGTTAGAATGACCACCCCTCAATTACCCCTTTAACATGGTGGAATGTGTCTTTCATGGCACCCTTGGTCACCACCCAGCTTGCCCACCCTTAAGACCAACCCTGCAGAATGCTTCTGGGGAACTGCTCATGCTATGTGAACCAAAGATTGCTTGAGGGGATGCTATGTGAATCAGTTAAATTTCAACCTGCATTGGTCATAACATATATTCCCAAAGTACCAAGAGGAAAGTGTAATGACTGACTGAAATGAGAAGTATTCTATTATTTCTAGTTGGAGCAAGGGCAGGAAGATGAAAATGTGAAGAAGACTTTGGGGGAGAATAAAGCATAATATATAATTTCCTGTTATATGAGGAACTTGAGCCCATTACCTGCCCAAATTGAAGATTCTGAAGTTTGGTTTCCACTCCATCCATCATTGCACCATGTTTGGCTCTAGAAGAGGACATGGCATGATGTAGGGCATGGGCCACCACATAGACAGCATTGTAGATGCTGTAGCTGTGTCCAATCATGCTCATTTCAAAGAATGATCCAGGAAGGCTCTCCAGCTTCTCTTCTCCTGTGCAAATGTCCCAATTCACCTTGCCCACAATATTATCTGGGAATAAGCAGCCAAAGGCATGTTGCCAGAAATCCCTGATAAAACCATCTTCTTTAGAGCTATAAGGGTTTCTGCTTTCAAGAAACTGCTGAAATCCTGGGAGGTCACTGGAGTGGATCTTGAAGGATATTGCACCATTGAATACTTCTGTATCCCAATTCCTTTGTAAGACATTTGATGTGAACTCTATCTGAGCTGTTACTATCCATACTTTCCCTTTTACTTCCTTTGCCATGACCTCTTGTTCTGATAGATATGGCAAGAAGCGAAAAAATGCCATGGAATAAGATTCAGCATGGGCTACCACTACATTGGCTTTGCTGCCCATCACTTTATCATGTATTTTTGCCCCCTGTAGAAATGTGTCACTAATTTTAGTGTCAAAACTTAATTTGGGGACTCTTGCTATGAAGGCAAAGCATACATCCCACATAGAAAACAGTGGAACAACCACTTGTAGAAATCTTTCTCCATTATCATTATCCATAACACAAATTCCAATCCATGTCCACTTGAACTGGAGAAGCAAAGAGAGAATCCCCTCATACTGAATGGCTTCCTGAGGGGCCAACTGGTAGAAGGGAAGGCCTGGAGTTTTAGTGTTCATCATGGGAGCAGGGCCACAGATGAGCTAAGGAGAGATATTTGGTAGAGGGAAAGGAAATCATGTCGGCATTCATGGTGTCATTTCATTTATTTTAACGTACATGCATTTAATGGGCATCTGGTTGGGAGCAAAATGCTTGGTCAGAGAGCAGTCTGATCTAAGAGAAGACTGACTATCCTATGAGTATCTAGCACTTCAAGGATAAAGGCCTCCATGGAAGGATGCTACATGATGATATAAGGTCTTTCCAGGGAAATTAGGTTGCCTCCAGACTAAGTATGACTAAGAGTTAAGCCTATTGAATTCAATGGAATGTAAAGAAATCCTGTTTGGCTTATATCCCATTTATTTCAATAGGTCTAATTTAAGTATGAGAAAGTCGAGTTCTAATTCGTTGATGATTAAAAGAGAGAGAGAGAGAGAGAGAACTGATTCTGCAGCCACCCATTCATAGAGCTGTACATGCATATATGAATATATCTCCATACAATCTGGGACCTCATGTGATACTGTCAAAGAACTGGAAGGATCCTGAGGGCCAAACAACATGTGATATATTTCCTACATTCTCCCACAGGCCACATTTGTGTGGAGGAGAGCTCCCATTAGCTCCAGTGGTTTAGTGTGTGGGTGGGGTGGGGTTAATGGTTTTCCTTACTACCAGAATGGGGGGTTGAATAGAGGAACTAGCACAGACCCACAAGAACCAAAAAAGGAGGACAGACACACAGAGAGACTGCTAACTGCAAAGCAAACACAGCAGAAACAGCAAGCAAGAGTAGAGCTCTGTCTGTGGTTCTCTCTTTGCTCCTTCCTAATGCTCCACATCCATGAGCTAGCAAAGGAATGAGTTCCACAGCAAGGACAAATGGGTTATGTATGATTTGCAATCCCTCCCCCTAAGCAGTGAGATTGGAGGGGACGATGGGGAGTCCACTGTCACTGTTGGTTAGCCACAGCTGTCAATCTCAAAACTACCACTCCCTCACCCCTCAGTGTCTCCCTAATATGGAAAGGCGCTCAGTTAGTCCATCATCAACATGAAACAACCCCTCACAAAGCCTGACAAACCTTCAGATTCCTCTGGATAACTGCAGAGCTCCAAACTACCTTCACTCCACACCATGGGTATCCAGTGGATATGAAACCATAAAATATATGGTCTACGATATCAGAGCTCCATCAGTCCTCCATTGTGCCTTCAGATGTGCGGACCAGAGCACACGCCCCTACTCTTCTGCATTGCCTGGCTCCATTGCAAATTGCAAGCACCTTATAGTACCAACCCACACTATGTGTTATTGTGTATGTTCTTGTTACCCCCACTAAAAAAATAATAATGAAAATCCCTTATCTTTACATCCTTGTCTGTCTGTCTCAGTCACTGTAGTAGCTGCTTCTTCTTCTTCTTCTTCTTCTTCTTCTTCTTCTTCTTCTTCTTCTTCTTCTTCTGTGTGTTTGTCTATCTAAAAATCCAAGTTCCTACCGAGCGCCCCACCCCACACTCCCCCTTTGTTGGTATTGTGTGTGTTTGTGTGTGTTTTACTACTGCTCCCCCCCCCACACTTTATCTTTAAAAGTGATGGAGCTGTAAGCATTTTTGTTAATTTCCAGAGGCTATAATGGGTGGTTTATTTCAAATTTAAAAAATTGTGAAATATCAGGGCATGAAAATATCTGCTTCCAATTTGGCATGATCAAAGCCCTACTAAAGAGCCATCACGGGGCCAAGTTTCATCTCTGTATCTATAAAAATGACAGATCTGTAGTATTTTGGTTAATTCCCTTAGGCTATAATGGGTTGTTTATTCCAACTTTTTTTAAAAAAAAATCCCTATGTATCAACGCATGAATGCATTTGCTCCCAACTTGGCATGGCTAAAGCCCTACATAAGAGCTAACATGGTGACAAGTTTCATCTCTTTATCTTTACTTGTTTTTTTTTTTAAATAAAAACCTTGTGTACTACTCAAGGTGCTAGCCTCCAAAGAGAGGTTTCACAACCTGAGTTTGAACTTTAAAAAGTTCCTAAAAATCAAGGCATGAACGCAACTGCTTCTTATTTGGTATCCCTACTTAAGAGCTACCATGGTGCCAAGTTTAATCTCTTTATCTTTAATTTCATTTTTTTTAAAAAAAATCTTGAAACTGTGAAATCTCCTAGACCCCAAAGAGGAAATTTGAGTTTGATTTTTTTTCAAAATCCTAAAAATCAAGGCATGAACAGATCTACTTCAAACTTGGCATGACTAAATCTCTACTTATGTGCTATCATGCTGCCATGTTTCATCTCTTTATCTTTTAAAATGACAGAGCTGTAAGCATATTTTTAAATTTCTATAGGCTATAATGGCTAATTATTTCAACATTTTAAAAAATCCCTAAAAATCAAGATATGAATGCATCTGCTTCCACCTTGGCATAGGTAAAACCCTACTTAAGAGCTATCACAGTGCCAAGTTTCATCTCTTTATCTTTGAAATGGATGGAGCTGTAAGCATTTGGTCAATTTCTATTGACCACAATAGAGTGATTATCTGAAAACTGTACAGTTCTCTGACGGACAATCCGACTGGGAGGAGAAAGGCAGCCACTCCAAAAATCATAGCAGTGAACCTGGTCATCAGAGCTTTGATCTGAATTTTGGAGTGGAGCAGACCTGCTCTGCACACCTCTACAAAAGAGGATTCTGCACACACAGTTATCAATACAAATGCAATGAGTAGTATCCTACCATACCCATGCACCAATAGAATGGACTGCTAGAGCATTAAGAACAAGCACATCCTGAAACAACCAGAAATGAGCACCAGTGCTTGTGTCTAGAAGGGGCAGATCAGTGTTTCTGGGCTATTTCAGCTACTGCTAGTTCCTGTTGCACTAGCCGTACATTTCACTGGTGTAAGAGAACTAGCAGTGGCACAGAAGCAGTATAGGGTATTGAAAGAGAATGCATTAAGAAATGGAATGTTTAAACTACTGGATGGCTTAAATGCGGCTTGTGAAACTATAGCAATGTTATGCTATTTCAGCTCCATGGCTATCCATTGAACTATGCACATTAATTGTTTTTGATTACTGACATATCTATCTATCTATCTATCTATCATCTATCTATCTATCTATCTATCTATCTATTCTTAGCCAGCATATGATATTCACAAAGAATGCATCCATTTCCGTATCTAAACAACAGAATGGAACTGGAAAGGAAAGGGAAGATTGAGTGTTGTGGCAGATTCTTATGCTCTCCAAATAACCTACCTGTGGAGTCTTAAAGATATCCAAGATATTTGCCACATGTAGGGAGATTTCAGAATCCAGGCCCCCAATAACTGCTGTTAATCTATTCTGGTTGTCACATTCATAGTTAGGTACAACGTTTTCCAGTGTAGTCAACAGGAGCATTGTGGCATGATAGGTCCTCCTTGCATTGTCATAGCTATCATAGATGTGGAAGCCCAAGGTGAGATTGGGTAAGATCTTTGGGTTTTCATTGATTTCCTTTACTGCAAATGCCAAGGCCAGGATGTGCTGGTAATGCTTAGGAAATACCCTACAACAAAAATTGCATTCTGTAAGAGCAGGGAATTCCACACATACATTAATTATTCCACTGTGTTCCACATCATCATCATTAGGTAGGGTGACCATATGAAAAGGAGGACAGGGCTCCTGTATCTTTAACAGTTGTATTGCAAAGGGAATTTCAGCAGGCGTCATTTGTATGCATGCATTGCTAAATATTGTATAACCTGATTTGATGTGCCACCTTCTCAATAATTTGGGGAGATAAAGTGTTTCTTTGCCTCAGAGGGCACATCCATGTAACAATCAGGAAGTGGAGGCTGTGCAACATGAACTCTTTTGCAGAAGTGATATTGGAGGTTGGGAGCAAAATGTTCCTCCCTTTTTGCTGATATCACATTGATATAGTTTTGTTTTCTTCTTAGGGTAGGCCACCTTGGGCTTAATAGTACAAAAAGGATTTCATTGAAATGGTGGTAGACTCAGGATAGATAAGAGGAATTAATTTAGTAAACACCCTCTAGTTGGTTTCCACAGGGTGCTCCTGTGACTTCATGATCCCCATGATACTTATGTGGATTTTACAATCAGAGTAAAGTATCACAGTGATCTGTATTGGGACTGATGTTTTTCATCTTGTTCATAAATGATCTGAAAATAGGAGAGAGCATTGAAGTGATTATGTTTGCTCATGATACCAAATTATTTAGGCTTGCTAAAACAGGGATTGTGAGAAGCTCCAAAAGGATCTCTCCAAACTGGGAGAATGGCCATCAAAATAGCAAATGCTGTTCGATATAAGCAAGTGTAAAGTGATGCACATTGGGGACAAATTACAACTCCATGTATTCACTGGTAGGATTTGAGCTAATTAGGGGTGACTGACCAAGAATGAGTTTGGGGTGGGGGAGGTGGACAGCTCGATGAAAATGTTGACACAGCTGCCATGAAAAAGGCAACTTCCGTGTAAGGCATAATTAGGAAAGGAATCCTAATTCTTGAACAGTAATATGAAAAATGGAAGGTTCTCCGATTTGCACTTGATATATGTGGATTCGTTAATCTTACTATAGTAAAAATAACATATTTTAGTGTTAGGTTCATGACTGTATTAGCACTAAGTTAGTTGGGAAACAAATGTATTAGGAAGTGCAAAAGATGAGTTTATTTAATCATTTGTCACAGACTTCAGTATTCACAGGTAGTTTATGGTATATAGTAGGCAAAGAACAAACCCAAGGATTCCTTCTGTGTGCATATATGAGAGTGACAGGCACACACAGAGACAGACAATGGGCCAGACATAAACTTTGAGCCTGACCTATCTTA
Source organism: Anniella stebbinsi (assembly GCA_029215795.1). Classification (NCBI taxonomy): domain Eukaryota; kingdom Metazoa; phylum Chordata; class Lepidosauria; order Squamata; family Anniellidae; genus Anniella; species Anniella stebbinsi. The sequence goes on from JARDYH010000008.1 coordinate 23,122,059, forward strand.
CAGGGTTGTTGTGATGATAAAAGTAGCACATACCATACACCCAAGCATTACCAAACAGTTGTTTTACATTTCTACAAAAGTGAGCAGGAGAAGAAGCACTAGATGGTTTGGGGCCAGTCACAGAGTCTTAGCCTAACTGACCTCATGGGTTTTTGCTGGGGGAAATATGGCATTCAGTTATAACTAGTTTATTGAAGGAACGATCAGTCCCAGGCTAACTGGCGTTCCCCTTCCCCTGCACTAGAGAAGCTTTTTTGCAACTGATCAACTACATGGAGTCTGAACATTCTCTGACATCTCTACATCTGACCCACTACCAAGAGCAGTGTTTTTAGGATGTTTTAGGATGTTTTAATGCAGTTTTAATAATATTTGTCATGTTTTAATTAGTTTTATGTATTTTATCATGTTGTTGTTCCCCGCCTCGATCTAGACGGAGAAGCGGGTAAGAAATAAATCGTTATTATTATTATTATTATTATTATTATTATTATTATTATTATTATGTGGTTGTACAGAAATATTGCCCAATTTAATTTTAAACCATCCAAGTTTGAACTTTTTCCTTTTTCGCTTTTAAAATAACTTATGTTCAATGAATCCTATATTAAGCCTGTCAAAGATGTTTGTACTGGATAAAAGGATACACAATAGGTTTGTTCAGCCTGATCAAAAAATATTAGAAAAGCTAAGAGAGTTCAGAATGTCATCAACTCTACCATGGGTTCTTCTACCTCACAGGGTTGGTGTGATGATAAAATGGAGGAGGATCATGTAAGCCACCTTAGGTTCCTTGCAAGAGGAAAAATGGCAGGATATAAATGTAATCATCATCATCATCCTAGTGATTGTTGATAATAATAACAATAATAATAATAATAATAATAATAATAATATGATCTGGAACAAGGAGTGAGCAGTTAGATGGCCAAATTTGCTGCTGCCACCAAAATATTTAGGGTTTTTAAATGAAGTGAGATTATAAAGAGCTCCAAAAGAATCTTTCCATGTTGGGAGAATGGGCTTCAAAAGGCAACAACAATTCTATGGAAGCAAGTGTAAAGTGATGCATACTGGAGCAAAGCATTCCAATGTCACATATATGCTGACGGGATCCGATCAACCGGATCAAAAAATATTAGAAAAGCTAAGAGAGTTCAGAATGTCACCAATTCTACCATGGGTGCTTCGGGCTATGCACTCACTCTTCTACCTCACAGGGTTGTTGTGATAATAAAATGGAGGGGGATCATGTAAGTCACCTTAGGTTCCTTGCAAGAGGGAAAAAGGTGGGATACAAATATAATAAAATAAATTTATTACTACACTTACTTAATAATAATAATATGATCTGAAATTAGGAGTGAGCAGTGAGATCCCCCTCCCAAATAATTGGAAAAATTGAAATATAAGCAATACTTCTTTTTTCAGTTCTCTTTACAGATTTAAAGACACTTAGTTGCTTTAATAGAGCGTTCCCCAACCGGATGCCCTCTAGATATTTTGGACAGCAGCTCCCATCAATCGCCTGCAGCTTGGCTAATGGTCAGGAATGCAGTAGTCCAAAACATTTGGTGGGCACCAGGTTGGGGAGGGCTGCTTTAGGAACATAATGCAGCCTTTCTGTTCCTGAAGTTGTTTTGTATATTATTTACTATACCCATAAAAGTAAACTCTGTTAGTGAATTTATAATTATTGTTTCAATAGATTAGAACCACATTAAATTGCTGCTACAGCAAGAGAAACAGGACTCAATAGAACAAAATCCAAAGCTTTAGATCAATAATTTTAATAAGGAATGAAAGTACTAACTATGCTGGAAATCTTACAGAGAAAATTGGATAGAACCCCCCCCCCCCCCACACCACCACCATGGCTTCCTGATTTCCAGATGGTTTAAATCTTCAGTCATTCTTTCAAAATGTTCTTATTCCATAGCCTTTAGAACTCATTTTTGGGGGAGTAAAGGCTGGCTAACAATATAGAAATAATATATTGAATATATATTTCTACATAGCAATATTGAAATGCTAAAAGACAATGTTTCATAATCTAAAGCTGTCCAGTGTTCCAAATTTTGAAACTCCCAAACAGAAAACAGTCCTGGGGGAAAAGGGGGGGGGACTTTTTCCCCTGATTTTTTTTTTTTGAAAGCGTTCACATCTTTAATTCCACAGGGTTTTTTTTAAAAAAACTGTAGAAAAGAGCAACTAAAATGATCCAAGGGTGGGAGCAACTCCTCTATGAGCAAAAGTTATAACATCTGGGACTCTTTAGGTTACAGAACAGGCAAGTGAGGGGAGACATGATAGTGGTGCATAAAATTATGTATGGTGTGGGATTCCCAGGTTCATCCTATGAAGCTGATGGGTGGGAGATTCAGGACAAGTAAAAGAGTTCTTCTTCACACAGCACATAGTTAACTATACAATGTAGTATCACCAGATGTTGTGCTAGCGACCAATTTTGATGGCATGTCCTCCTTTCCAAATAGTCACCCTATCAGACATAACACTATTCCCCACTTCCGAAGAGGTAATTTTGTAATCTTGTACAGTGTACAAGACAATGTTAAGTCTATACAGTTTTCAATCAAGCACCAAAAAGCAGGGAAATTGGGAATTAAGGCTCACAAGCCTTAAAGCCACATCCTCCGTTAGGAGGCAGAAAGTGCAAGTGAAGTTCTCATTCTCCCAAGCAGATAAATCATGAGGATAGGATGGAGAATATGACATGCAAAAGTGACTGTGGGGTTGTGAAAAACTGATGACGAACAACTTAGGGCCACCTAATTCTCTTTTTTTAGAGCAGCCCTTCCCCAACCTGGTGCCTTCCAAAGGTGTTGCACTACAACTCCCATCATTGCAAGTCAGTATGTTCTTCAGCTTTATCACTCTCTTATCTCTGATCATCGTAGTGACACCAGAAATGGAAATTAAAACAACAACAACCGTCCTTACATCAGTTCCTCTGACTTTGCCTGATGGGGTTCTTCAGTGAAGGCTATTGGACTGGAGACAAGGAGACCATAAGTAGAAATGCCACCAATGATGAGGTCTCCTGACTGATGATACTTGTGAAGTGGAGGGTAAGGATTTCTGACCCAGCAGTTGTCAATGTGAGCTTTGCATCCCATGCAAGCAAGCAGTACAAGCAGCAAGTCCACCATGGTATAGTAGTAACAGTAGTATAGTTTGTTTGGTTTATTGCATTGATAACCAGTCATTCACAAAATAGTTTCCCTATTTGTATCTGTATTCGTAGGTCCTCTATCTACCTCTTAAAGTTACTGGTGATATTGTTGACATCCTTTGGTATTCATTTTGCAATGATTACTGAAATTCTACAGGGGGGTTGAGAATCAGCAGAATTAATTACTACCCATTAGTTAATTGAAGAGTAGACTAATTACAAAATGATTACTGATGAAAGCTTGTTTGTCACATCTCAACAATAATCCCCCCCACCCCGCTGAATAGAAAACAAGGGACCAAATGGCTTGGGATGGCCCAAATATTACTTTTTTACTTCTGAAATTAATAGCAGAAATAATAGAGTCATCTTGAGAAGATGACCCTGATTGATTTAGTATGCAATCCTATAGTGGTAAGTTAAACCCATTGATCCCATAGAACATACTTCAGGGTAGACATGCAAAGGATTATATTGTTAATCTGTGCGGTGAAAAATAAAATCTTACTGTGCAACCCTATGCATGTTTATTAGGAGTAAGACCCTTGGTTTTTATTGAGGCTTATTACCCAAGAAGTGTCTTTATGATTGCAGCCTTAGGGTGCCTCTACAAGAGCGATTTAAAGCTCTTTCAAGGCGCATTACAAATTTTACCTCTACAAGAGCGGAGCGCAAATTGGGGGTTGAGGCGCTTTTTATCTCTGCTTACGTGCATTATCGAATGCGCGTTAATTACTGAGTTTCAATTTGCCGCAGGAGTTAAAGCACTTTATGGCCATGTAAACGTGCAATTCTCCACATGTAAATAACTTTAAAGCGCATTTCATACAGCCCGTAATGCGCTTAACTGCCTCTCATGAATAGGTATTAGGAATAAATGCTAGGCTGACCATATGAAAAGGAGGACAAGGCTCATGTAACTTTAACAGTTGTAGAGAAAAGGGAATTACAGCCAGTGTGATTTGTATGCAATTAGTCCCTGGTGAAATTCCTTCTTCATCACAACAGTTAAAGTTGCAGGCACTATACTAGAGTGACCATATACAAAAAAAGGCAGGGCCCCTGCAACTTTAACTGTTGTGATGAAGAGGGCATTTCATCAGGGACTAATTGCATACAAATGACACTGGCTGAAATTCCCTTTTCTCTACAACTGTTAAATTTACATGAGCCCTGTCCTCCTTTTCATATGGTCAGCCTAGTAAATGTGCTTCTCCGTATATGCGCATAATCGGGCAAGCGGGCGTCAAACTGAAATCTTGTAGAGGGGACCTTAGATAGCCCACAGAAAAATCCCTCAAAATGAGCTGAAATATTGTAAGACATAACTGGTCTTACACTATTTCAATAGGTACTGTAGAAGTAATTGCAGTATGGGACGGCGAGAATAACGAGATGAGACTAGAAATTGGATGTTAAACATGGGCCACATTTATTTTTAGTCAAGAGGAAAAGGAGATGGAGGCCTAAGTGGGCATCCTAACTAGACCGTATGATCGGCCATTCTTGGGATTGGGCGAGTCTTTCTTATCCTGAAGGGTGGTGCTTGTAAGTCCCCACCCCCAGGCCTTCCAATGTCCCCACCCCCCAGGTTGCAAAACTCTGAGTGGGTAAGGAAGGTTGGCCTCAGAGGTAAACCCTATCCCACCAATTGGTGCTGCAATCAGGTGCTACCAATCTTCACAACGGTGCCTGCAAATGGTCACCAACCCTATACTTTTCCCCTGAAGCCCGCGCACCTGGTCCAATTGAATGTAAACAAATTGACCAAATCAACCTATTTACTATTCCCTGCTGTCTTACTGTATGAAGTACGTGGGGAAAAAAAGCCCAAACAAAGGTTAGGGGTAAAAAATTACTACTTGGCCCCCTTGAAGGGCAACTGGTGAACCCATGCTGTCTACAGGGAGGGAGGGAAGGAGTTGCAGAAACAGAATGTGAATGGGAGGGGCGCAGGCTCCTAATAAAGGGCTGCAGTCCCCTCGCCTCCTCAGTGGCACCACTTTGAGGCTGCCAATGGCAATCCTCCATGACTCGCCTTGGTCGCCTCCCCCGCAACCACCTCACCGTGTCCTGGTGCGCCGGGCACGGCTGTAAGTCTTTTGCAGGAAATAGGACATGTGTCGCACCTTTCATATAATTAGGCTGACCAGGTGGCTCGGGATTTCCCGGTCCTAACTGGGAATCCAGAGGCCAACCGGGCCAACCGGGGGAAAACCGGGGTGGCGGGGGGTCACGCGGCGGTGGCAGCAAGACCCGGTGGAGGTGGAGGAGCCCGGGAAGCGGACGCCCCTGCAGGTAAGCACGAAGGGGGGCACTTACCTGCTGGGACGGCCACTTCCCGGGCTCCTCCGCCACCTTTGCCGCCGCTGCCGGGCTCGTAAGGCCAGAGGCCGCGCGGAACAGGCAGGAGAGGGCCGGATCCAGAAGTGACATAACCGGCCCTCTCCCGCCTCTTCCGCGCAGCCTCTGGCCTCCTTGGGGCTCAATCGCGATGGCGATGAGCCCTGAGGAGCCCGGACGCCCACGCCCGCCTCTTCCGCGTGGGCGTCCGGGCTCCTCGAGGCTTGTCGCCATTGCGACGAGCCCCAGAAAGGCCAGAGGCCGCGCGGAAGAGACGGGAGAGGGCCGGTTACGTCACTTCCGGATCCGGCCCTCTCCCGCCTCTTCAGCGCGGGCGGCGATGGAGGACCCCGCGCGGCCGCGCGGGCGATGGAGGACCCGGCGCGGCCGCGCGGGCGGTAGCGGAGGACCCCGCGCAGCCACGCGGGCGACGGAGGACCCGGCGCAGCCGCGCGGGCAGCAACAGAGGAACCCGCGTGGCCGCGCGGGCGACAGAGGAACCCGGCGGTAGGTCCAGGCTGGGTTTTTTTGGGGGGGGGGGTGGCTTGGTGGGGGGGTTGTTTTGGGGGGGGGCGGGGGGGTACCGGGATTTTTACTTTTAAAATCTGGACAGCCTAATATAATGCTTTAGGAAGTGTGTGCAAATTAGAAATCTTTTGCTCAATTTTCATTTTTATTTTGGAAGTAGTATTTACAAATGAAATGTTTATCCTTTTAATAACACCCAACCTGTTTTTGTTTGTTTCTGCCACATGTAACATCTTTTAAAAGGCCTACTGTAAACAGATCTTTTCACACAGGCTTTCCTTTGATTTTAACTGAGCTGGTTTTATATTAACTTTTTATATATATGAAAAATACTTTTAATAAGTTTTAAATGTATCTATACTTGTTGTATTTTATGGTTTTAATTGTAGGCTTTCAAGAAGGCCTTAAAAACATTTGATTTTACCATGGACTTCCCGTAATGTATACTGTTATTGCTGCTATTGTTGTTCCTGCTGGTTTTATAGTTTTAACTGCTATTTTTATGTGAACATGTTTTTATTAGGGGTGTGCACGGACCCCCCGGATCGGATCGGGACCCGGATCGGGACCTCCAATTTTGTCCCGGACCGGTTCGGACAAAATCGGAGCCCCCCCGGACCGGATCGAGTCCGATCCCGACCCAAAAATCGTACATTTTTGGATCGGCCGCCATTTTTTCCCCATAGACTTGCATTGCAATGCAAGTCTATGAGGAAAAAATGGCGGCGGGTGGGTAAGGGGGGGCCTAACTCCCTCCCCCCCCGGGGCCGTCCGCTGTGGACGGCCCCGGCAGGTAAACCCCCTCCCCCGCGCTCCCTACCCCCCCTGGGGCCGCCCGCTTCCATCCGCTGGCGCCCGCGGGCGCTAGCGGATAGAAGCGGACGGCTCCGGGGGGGGGTAAGCCCCCTTCCCCGCCACTGCTTACCTTCTCGGCCCGTCCGGCGCCGGCGGCTACTACCAGCGGGCTCCGCGGCCTACTCTCGAGTAGCGCGCCGGGTGATGACATCACCCGGCGCGCCACCCTGGAGCAGGCCGCGGAGCCTGCTGGTAGTAGTAGGCGCCGGCGCCGGACGGGAGCCGCCGGGCCGGGCAGGTAAGGGCCCCCCTCCCCCCTCCCCCCTCCGCGCGCCCCCTCCTCCCCTCCACGCACCCCCTCCTTACCTTCCCGGCCCGGCGGCTCCCGTCCGGCGCCGGCGCCTACTACTTCCAGCAGGCTCCGCGGCCTGCTCTAGAGTAGCGCGCCGGGTGATGACATCACCCGGCGCGCCACCCTAGAGCAGGCCGCGGAGCCTGCTGGGAGTAGTAGGCGCCGGCGCCGGACGGGAGCCGCCGGGCCGGGCAGGTAAGGGCCCCCCTCCCCCCTCCCCCCTCCGCGCGCCCCCTCCTCCCCTCCACGCACCCCCTCCTTACCTTCCCGGCCCGGTGGCTCCCGGCCGGCGCCGGCGCCTACTACTACCAGCAGGCTCCGCGGCCTGCTCTAGAGTAGCACGCCGGGTGATGACTGGTCTTACACTATTTCAATAGGTACTGTAGAAGTAATTGCAGTATGGGACGGCGAGAATAACGAGATGAGACTAGAAATTGGATGTTAAACATGGGCCACATTTATTTTTAGTCAAGAGGAAAAGGAGATGGAGGCCTAAGTGGGCATCCTAACTAGACCGTATGATCGGCCATTCTTGGGATTGGGCGAGTCTTTCTTATCCTGAAGGGTGGTGCTTGTAAGTCCCCACCCCCAGGCCTTCCAATGTCCCCACCCCCCAGGTTGCAAAACTCTGAGTGGGTAAGGAAGGTTGGCCTCAGAGGTAAACCCTATCCCACCAATTGGTGCTGCAATCAGGTGCTACCAATCTTCACAACGGTGCCTGCAAATGGTCACCAACCCTATACTTTTCCCCTGAAGCCCGCGCACCTGGTCCAATTGAATGTAAACAAATTGACCAAATCAACCTATTTACTATTCCCTGCTGTCTTACTGTATGAAGTACGTGGGGAAAAAAAGCCCAAACAAAGGTTAGGGGTAAAAAATTACTACTTGGCCCCCTTGAAGGGCAACTGGTGAACCCATGCTGTCTACAGGGAGGGAGGGAAGGAGTTGCAGAAACAGAATGTGAATGGGAGGGGCGCAGGCTCCTAATAAAGGGCTGCAGTCCCCTCGCCTCCTCAGTGGCACCACTTTGAGGCTGCCAATGGCAATCCTCCATGACTCGCCTTGGTCGCCTCCCCCGCAACCACCTCACCGTGTCCTGGTGCGCCGGGCACGGCTGTAAGTCTTTTGCAGGAAATAGGACATGTGTCGCACCTTTCATATAATTAGGCTGACCAGGTGGCTCGGGATTTCCCGGTCCTAACTGGGAATCCAGAGGCCAACCGGGCCAACCGGGGGAAAACCGGGGTGGCGGGGGGTCACGCGGCGGTGGCAGCAAGACCCGGTGGAGGTGGAGGAGCCCGGGAAGCGGACGCCCCTGCAGGTAAGCACGAAGGGGGGCACTTACCTGCTGGGACGGCCACTTCCCGGGCTCCTCCGCCACCTTTGCCGCCGCTGCCGGGCTCGTAAGGCCAGAGGCCGCGCGGAACAGGCAGGAGAGGGCCGGATCCAGAAGTGACATAACCGGCCCTCTCCCGCCTCTTCCGCGCAGCCTCTGGCCTCCTTGGGGCTCAATCGCGATGGCGATGAGCCCTGAGGAGCCCGGACGCCCACGCCCGCCTCTTCCGCGTGGGCGTCCGGGCTCCTCGAGGCTTGTCGCCATTGCGACGAGCCCCAGAAAGGCCAGAGGCCGCGCGGAAGAGACGGGAGAGGGCCGGTTACGTCACTTCCGGATCCGGCCCTCTCCCGCCTCTTCAGCGCGGGCGGCGATGGAGGACCCCGCGCGGCCGCGCGGGCGATGGAGGACCCGGCGCGGCCGCGCGGGCGGTAGCGGAGGACCCCGCGCAGCCACGCGGGCGACGGAGGACCCGGCGCAGCCGCGCGGGCAGCAACAGAGGAACCCGCGTGGCCGCGCGGGCGACAGAGGAACCCGGCGGTAGGTCCAGGCTGGGTTTTTTTGGGGGGGGGGGGTGGCTTGGTGGGGGGGTTGTTTTGGGGGGGGGGCGGGGGGTACCGGGATTTTTACTTTTAAAATCTGGACAGCCTAATATAATGCTTTAGGAAGTGTGTGCAAATTAGAAATCTTTTGCTCAATTTTCATTTTTATTTTGGAAGTAGTATTTACAAATGAAATGTTTATCCTTTTAATAACACCCAACCTGTTTTTGTTTGTTTCTGCCACATGTAACATCTTTTAAAAGGCCTACTGTAAACAGATCTTTTCACACAGGCTTTCCTTTGATTTTAACTGAGCTGGTTTTATATTAACTTTTTATATATATGAAAAATACTTTTAATAAGTTTTAAATGTATCTATACTTGTTGTATTTTATGGTTTTAATTGTAGGCTTTCAAGAAGGCCTTAAAAACATTTGATTTTACCATGGACTTCCCGTAATGTATACTGTTATTGCTGCTATTGTTGTTCCTGCTGGTTTTATAGTTTTAACTGCTATTTTTATGTGAACATGTTTTTATTAGGGGTGTGCACGGACCCCCCGGATCGGATCGGGACCCGGATCGGGACCTCCAATTTTGTCCCGGACCGGTTCGGACAAAATCGGAGCCCCCCTGGACCGGATCGAGTCCGATCCCGACCCAAAAATCGTACATTTTTGGATCGGCCGCCATTTTTTCCCCATAGACTTGCATTGCAATGCAAGTCTATGAGGAAAAAATGGCGGCGGGTGGGTAAGGGGGGGCCTAACTCCCTCCCCCCCCGGGGCCGTCCGCTGTGGACGGCCCCGGCAGGTAAACCCCCTCCCCCGCGCTCCCTACCCCCCCTGGGGCCGCCCGCTTCCATCCGCTGGCGCCCGCGGGCGCTAGCGGATAGAAGCGGACGGCTCCGGGGGGGGGTAAGCCCCCTTCCCCGCCACTGCTTACCTTCTCGGCCCGTCCGGCGCCGGCGGCTACTACCAGCGGGCTCCGCGGCCTACTCTCGAGTAGCGCGCCGGGTGATGACATCACCCGGCGCGCCACCCTGGAGCAGGCCGCGGAGCCTGCTGGTAGTAGTAGGCGCCGGCGCCGGACGGGAGCCGCCGGGCCGGGCAGGTAAGGGCCCCCCTCCCCCCTCCCCCCTCCGCGCGCCCCCTCCTCCCCTCCACGCACCCCCTCCTTACCTTCCCGGCCCGGCGGCTCCCGTCCGGCGCCGGCGCCTACTACTTCCAGCAGGCTCCGCGGCCTGCTCTAGAGTAGCGCGCCGGGTGATGACATCACCCGGCGCGCCACCCTAGAGCAGGCCGCGGAGCCTGCTGGGAGTAGTAGGCGCCGGCGCCGGACGGGAGCCGCCGGGCCGGGCAGGTAAGGGCCCCCCTCCCCCCTCCCCCCTCCGCGCGCCCCCTCCTCCCCTCCACGCACCCCCTCCTTACCTTCCCGGCCCGGTGGCTCCCGGCCGGCGCCGGCGCCTACTACTACCAGCAGGCTCCGCGGCCTGCTCTAGAGTAGCACGCCGGGTGATGACATCACCCGGCGCGCCACCCTAGAGCAGGCCGCGGAGCCTGCTGGTAGTAGTAGGCGCCGGCGCCGGACGGGAGCCACCGGGCCGAGAAGGTAAGTGCCCCCCTCCTCCCCCCCCCGCTGTCCACTTTCATCGGCGGGCGCCTGCTTTTTTGGACCGGTTCGGAGCTTTTTTGGACCGGTTCGGATTGGATCGGCCGATCCAGCTGCGGGATCGGAAATCGGATAATTTATCCGATTTCCCACTGGACCGGACTCGGATCGTGGATCGGGTCCGATCCAGTGCACATCCCTAGTTTTTATTGCTTTTAATATTTTAATATTTTAATGGTTTTAGTCTTTTACGTATTTTATTGTTGTAAGCCGCTTTGTAAGGGCCTTGGCCCATAAAGGCAGCCAAGAAATTTTTAAAATATTTTTTAAATAAATAAATAATTGTACACTCGGCCAATGGGCAGTATAAGAATGTAATAAATAAATAAAAATATACAAAAGTGGTATGAATTTGAAAGATGTTTTTTCTCAATTTACTGGGGACAGCAAAAACATTTCAACCCTGTCCCGATAATTCATCATCAGCCAATAGCCCTGGGTTCCTAGGATATTTCATCACAAGCCTGCAGTGCCTTGGTTCTCTGATGCTCCTCAACAGGAATGCTTTATGTATCCTGTGACCTGGAATGACCAGTAACAGAGGCTCAATTAAACCTTGTTGTCCTGCCTTGGATTCTGTTGGGACAGAGGTGGGACTGTCCCTGTAAGTCCCTGCAAGGCCAAGCAAGGGAAGGTCATTATTTTGGCACTATTAAAAATTGCCAAAAGGTTGGAAGTAGGTTAATTTTGTGAATTTCATTGATGGTGAGTTCTTCTGTGCTCAAGTAGCAGATCTGCAGAGGGGTATGCATGAAGCAACGCTTGTCACCCCCTGTGGTGGTTAGGTGTGGGCATCTCGAGCGTGGGGAAATATTGGTGAGCATTCTCAGGTACCATTGGTGGTAATGAGTAGTGCCTGAAACCTATGGCAGGGAGTCTTGCGGCACCAGCCAATGGGTGAAAGGTTTACCTATGAGGCCAACCCTACTCACTCCCTCGGAGTCTTGCGGCACGGGGACGGTGACATCGGAAGGACTCTCTACCCCAAAATGGGGAGCCCCTGGAGTGGCGAGCTGCAAGGTGCCACTGCAGGGGTTAGAATGGGTCGCCCGATCCTAGAATATGGCCCGATTGAGCCATGTGTGAGATGCCCGCTTAGGAGTATACCCCTGTTGCAGAACTTTAATAAATGTGGCCCATGTTTAAAATCCATATATACTGTGTTGTCTCGTTATTTCTCGCCTCCGTTCCGCAATGCCTGGCATGACTGGGCATGGGGAGGCCACTGCGGGTGGGGGTAGCCTGATAAGTCTTCCCTCCTGCCCAAGGCATGCTGGGAGTTGTAGGCATAAACCTAGGTCCCTGAATAATGTGTTAATCTTTGAACACCATCTGAGATGCAGTGGAAGACAACTGGAGAGCAGGCCATCTTGATTGTGGCACCCTGTTTGTAGATTTCTGAATAAAGTTTATGATTTTTATGTAAAGGCCTGACAATACCATTGAGACAGAAGAGTGAATGGAGGATTGCCTGTTATAGCTGAGGCTAGAATGGAATAGTGGGCAGGGTAGTGGCAGATGGGGAAAGTCAGGTAGGAGAACAAAGACAGTTAGTGAGAGGTCAGGGTTTGCTCACCTCTACTTTATTTTAAATCAGCCACTCTACATGCCAGTACTATATCTCTCAGCATGCCTTTAGCAGCCCGCAGGTGCCAGCATCCTCTGAGACATCCTCTTGTTGCCGATGCTGCTCCTCGATAGAGCGTGAAGGAGTAGCATCACCAAGGAGGGGATGTAAGCAGCTGTCAGTGGACATGCCCGGCTCCAGCCAATCCTGCTGGGATTGCCTCGTCCTGCACTTCTCACCCACCAAGTGCTCCATCAGGGGTCTGTACTGAAGGGCTGGGTCTGGGCCGGGCACTTCCCCCCCTTTGTCGGGTCTGTTTCTGGGCATGATCAGAGTACCTTCCCTTCCCCCTTCCTCTTAAGGGCAAAGGCTACACACTTGCATCTCCCAGATTCTGAGAAAACAGCAATATCAGGACGGAGTGCCTTTGAGCATGTTTGGCCTTTCAAAGTCATGCTGTTGTATCTAATTACATTTTAAAACAACACAAATGGATGCAGCCCATTTATGTGGGTTGTTTCCTTTTATGTGGAATTGGGTTGACCGCTCGAGACCAACCTTAATAGTCAGGGTTGTAAAAGACACACAGCAGCCATCAACCTATGCACTCATCATGGCCACCAAGGGCCAGTAAGTCTGGCCTCCTGCCCAAGGCATGCTGGGAGTTCCAGCCAAGGCATGCTGAGAGTTGTAGGCATAAACGTAGGTTTTTATTAAATTCTTTAAAAATACTTAAAACCACAAAATTCGTGTTTTTAGATTTTTCTGGTACATTGTACAGCTAGATCTATCACTGTGTCAAGTTTCTAACTCATCTGGAAGTAGGTAAACATTTCCGGACATACGTGACGCACACATACTTTCCAATATATATATATATATATATATATATATATATGTATATATTCTTAGCCAGCATGTAATATTCATAAAAAAAACCCACTTCTTCCTCCAAACAACAAAAAGGAACTGGAAAGGAAAGCGTGAGTGTTGTGGCAGATTCACGGTCTTACAGGCCCCTTCCAACTCTACTATTCCATGATTCTCATACTCCCCAAATAGCCTACCTGTGGAGTCTTATAGGTATCCAAGATATTTGCCACATGTAGGGAGATTTCGGAATCCAGTCCCCCAATAACTGCTGTTAATCTATTCTGGATGTCACATACATAGTTAGGTACAACGTTTTCCAGTGTAGTCAACAGGAGCATTGTGGCATGATAGGTCCTCCTTGCATTGTCATAGCTATCATAGATGTGGAAGCCCAAGGTGACATTGGGTAAGATCTGAGGGTTTTCATTGATTTTCTTTACTGCAAATGCCAAGGCCAGGATGTACTGGTAATGCTTAGGAAATACGCAAAACCAAAAGGTTCTCAGAATGCTGAGATACTTTATTATTCACACCCAACGTGTTTTGGCCTATGTTTTTTTAAAGGCCTGCTTCAGGGGGTTGGTAAGAGATGTCTGCAGAAAACTCTTAGCAAGATGATAGTCTCCTATGATATTCACAGTTGCCAGGGGGCATGCGGCGGTGGTGTGTGGCAAGCCTCCATCAAAGCCAAACATGGGTGAGTTCATCCCTCGCTACCTAGAACAGGGTATATTTCAGGATTTCTTTCTGATTAGATGTTCCCTGTCATTTAGCTCAGGCCACAACATAACAATGAAACGTTTTGGCAAAACGATACAACCAAGCAACCCAGCACTTACATACTTCTTCCATCTTTTCTCTTTATTAGCTGTTTCCTATTGTTCAGCTGAGGCCTCAACACTATAATGTAACATTTGGGGGAAAAGATAAACCCAAGCAACCCAGCACTTGAGGCTAAGATAGAAAAGATCTCCACGGCTACCATGTATTTTCCCTTGGTGCTCAGATAGGTGGGAACAAAGGATAACCACACACTGCAAAAGACCAACATGCTGAAAGTGATGAACTTGGCTTCGTTGAAACTGTCAGGTAGCTTCCTGGCAAGGAAAGCTACTGTCAAGCTCAACATGGCCAGGAAGCCCATGTAGCCCAGGACACAGTAAAACAGAGTCACAGATCCATCATTACATTCCAGTACAATTTCTTCAGTCCCTGAGTGCATGTCCTCATCTGGGAATGGGGCAGAGGTTCCCAGCCACACAGTACAGATACCTACTTGGATGAGGGAGCAGGAAACCACAATGAAGCCAGCCAGCTCCTTCCCCAACCACTTCCTTATCCTGGATCCTGGCCTGGTAGCCATGAAAGCCAGAACTACCATGATGGTTTTTGCCAGAACACATGAAACGGCCACTGAGAAGATGAGGCCAAAGGCAGTTTGTCGGAGGAGACATGTGACCTCCTGAGGACGGCCGATGAAGAGCAATGGACAAAGGAAGCAGAGCAGGAGGGAGATGAGGAGAGTGTAGGTGAGGTCCCTGTTGTTGGCTATGACGATGGGAGTATCGTGGTGCTTCATAAATGTCCCCAGAACCAGAGCTGTGAGAAAAGAAAAGGAAACAGCAAATGAGGCTAAACTAAGCCCCAAAGGTTCTTCATAAGACAAGAAAGTCACTTTCTTGGGGATACAGAAGTCTTGCTTTTTGCTGGGATAGTCTTTAGCTGAGCATTTCATACAGTCATTTGCATCTGAAAAAAAAAGATGTGGTCTTCAGTTCACACACAAACACACTTAAATGTGCTATAAATATATTTAAAAATCCACTTCTCCCACTCATCTAAACATTCTCCGTGGAAATCAATGGATATGGTCACTACTCATGATATGAAATATGGTAGGGGCTGGTTTGGAACTATGGCCTGGTTTGCATGATTGTCACGGAGTAAAGAAGCCACAGTGACTCATTTCCCATACTGCACATGTCAGTCACTTGCTGTGGGGGATTTGCATACTTACCCTCCCTGAAGTGGCTTGCCATGCCATCCCAGAACCCTGGAACAGCCCATGAGTGGTTTGTTAACCACAGCAACAAGCCACCCTCACTGGCTGAATTCGGACGACACAATAAGCAACTGGGGAGGGGGAAACAATCATCAGTTGTATTGACTATCGTGTTGTCCAAATGCTGCCATAGTCCCCATGTTGTGTGGGGACTGCCCCCTAGATGAACAACTGTAAAGTTGATTATTACTACACCATTGACTATCGTGTTGTCCGAATTCAGCCAGTGTGTTCGCACCATGAGGCAAGCTGCCATGATGGCAAGGGTAATGGTGCAAATTCCACTGGCATGAGACCGGAATACTTAGTTGGGGAAATTTACCACTGTGATTTATTTTCCCCACCATGATTGTGTGAACTGGACTTTTGTCTTGTTCTTTCCGGATGAAAGCAAGCCAGCTAAAACAATAAAGGCATGCTCCACATCTCTAATGTCTTTCATGACCAATGTTAAAGAACTGGGTAAAGGGGTAAGTTGTTTGCTTGGCAAAACTGTCTATAGCTTTCGTGTTGGAATGGAGGGAAGGGGTAAGAAAGAAAAAACTACCCTTCTTGAACCTTATAGAGCCAGAAGGGTACAGGCTACTGAGATCAGTGATCTCAAACAGCTACTCTGTAACCATCCATTTGCATAGTGATTGTTGTAACATCTTCCAAGTCCTGTTCTCGGCCAATATATATGAGTGAGATATTCCCACTCTTCTGTTATTATTACCCTGTGTCTATTGGTGATTTTGCCTAGCAAACTGCCTGATTGGCAGATCTAGTTAATGAGTGACGATCTTGTTGGAATGACTATATGAAAAGGAGGAATTCATTAATGGTTGTATAATTTCAGCAAGTGTCATTTGTATGCATGCAGCACTTGGTGAAATCGCCTCTTCATCACAACTTTTAAAGCTGCAGGAGCCCTGACCTCTGGTCTCTCTAGTAAAGCTCTGCAGCTTCAACTTTTGTGATGAAGAGGAGATTTCACCAAGTGCTGCATGCATACAAGTGACAACTGCTGAAATGCCCTTCTCAATATAATTGTTAACGATACAGGAACCCTGTCCTCCTTTTCATATGGTCACCCTATTCTTGTTCTTTATTAGTTGAAGCTTATTAACAGTGTTCAAAGACAGGAACTCAGCAAAATAGATTCCAGCTGTCAAGTTGACGACGACAGGAACAGTGACTGCTAGGTCGAAAAGAAAAGGGACTTCCCCATGAAGCAATGGCCAATGAAACATATATTTTTATATGCCAGGTAGTATGGAAGCAAGACACCATATTTGAATGGTTTATTACCAGAACCACCCACCAAGGGGCTACTCAAAATGCTTTTGTCATTGTTATTTGCTGGATTTATTTAGTCCTCCCAATGTCCATTGAAGACATTTCTACACAAGGCTAAAATTCTGTACCATTACAGGGGCTTCTGCCTTCAGATTCCTTGAAGGATTAAGATCAAGTCCTTTTCACATGGTTTCATTCAGGTGTTTTCTTTCTGAGCATGTGCTCTATGTTTCATTATACACCCACTAGATGGTGCTGCGATATTGTTGCATTATAGCATGTTTCCAGAAATTCACCGTAAATGTAACATGGAAAGTGGGATATAATCTCTTATCTAGGGTGACCAGATAAAATCCAGGTCAGGGCTCATGTAACTTTAACAGTTGTAGAGAAAGGGAATTTCAGCCAGTGTCATTTGTATGCAATCGGTTCCTGGTGAAATTCCCTCTTCATCATAACAGTTAAAGTTGCAGGGGCCCTGCCTCCTTTTGTATATGGTTACTCTAGTATAGTGCCTGCACCTTTAACTGTTGTGATGAAGAGGGAATTTCACCAAGAACTAATTGCATACAAATGACACTGGCTGAAATTCCCTTTTCTCTACAACTGTTAAAGTTACATGAGCGCTGACCTGGATTTTATCTGGTCAGCCTACTCTTATCAGATTGTCTGGGTTGAGAATCAAGCTGCTATAATGCCCAGAAAGTGGGGCCCTGTAGGTGAAAGGCATTGTGTAAAATGTAACTGACCAATCACGACCACACAATGAAAGCCTTGTGTAGAAATGCTTAAAGACATCCAGTCCAAGGCACCTGCCAGTTTCTTTCTGTTTTTGAAGTTTCCTTCCAGGCCCTCTTTACACACCCTGTTGATCAATTTTGAAGAAAACTCTGTTGTATGGATAATTTTATATACTAGATTACTGTTACTCTGTTTTAATAAATCTCTGCAGTATATTTCTTACCCTCCTGGTTTGAAATCTTCCCTTCTGGACATGGGATGCAATCGTAGCAGCAAAATGGCTTCCCCTCTTTCATTTTCTTGTGAGAACCAGGTTGGCAACTCTCAGTACACTGAGAAAGAGGCCGGGACTATTTGAAATATGAATGAGAAATATTATAATGAAGGAATCAGGAGCTTGAAAACCAGAAGCTTTGAGGCCCCTTCTGTATTTTACTAAAGAGACTCTAGGCCCAATTCCTTTTTCAACAGGCATTGAATCTTTCAATTGTTTCATTGCTTATCAACTTTACTGCTACCTCTCCAGTGTTTAAAATATTTTAATTTTTTTAATTTAATATTTTCAATTTGTTATTTTGTTGAAATTTTAAAATAAAAATAAAAAATATTTTTATGTTTAATATTGCTTTATTTTATACTGTCATTGTGTTGATGATGATGATTATGATATTGTTTTTCAGCTTTATGATTGAATCCCACCCTGAGGGCATTTGCCAGTTGGAAAGTATGTAATTCTAGTACACAAAATCAATAAAGGCATAAGATTTCAGAATTCCTTGAACAGACTCAATAGGAAATACTTGATGTGCTACAATTTCTTGGGACTTTTCTTCATTGTGCTGGTTTTAACCTATAAAGCCTTACACGGTTTGGGACCACAATACCTGATGGAACGCCTTTCCCTACATGAACCTACCCGTACACTACGCTCAACATCAAAGGTCCTCCTCCAGGTGCATACTCCGAGGGAAGCTCAGAGGACGGCAACAAGGGAGAGGGCCTTCTCTGTGGTGGCTCCCCAATTATGGAATGATCTCCCCGATGAGGACCGCCTGGCGCCAACACTGTTATCTTTTCGGCGTCAGGTCAAAACTTTTCTTTTCTCCCAGGCATTTTCACAGCTCAAGTTGAGGTTTTGATTGACATTGTGGCCAGACGTAACAGTTAAAATGTTTTAAAGTGTTTCAATGTCAGCTGTTTTATGTTTATGGTTTTAAATATTGTATATTGTCTTTTTAGTGTTCAGTCTTTTAATTTTTGTAACCGCCCAGAGAGCTTCGGCTATGGGGCAGTATATAAGTGTAATAAATTATAATAATTAATAATTGTAACAATGAGTATTGTTTTAATAAGAAATTATTAACAATAATTACTTGTTACTGGTTAAACAATTAAGAATAACACTATTAAATGGCATGAAACAATACAATATATTTTTCTCTTCCTACCCTGATTGTAGTACAGGAGGAATTAGATTTAGGCTATATAAATACCAATGTCACTACATTTCTCATGAAAGAATCTCCCAGAACACCTGTGTTCTATACTCTTCCTAAGATCCACAAAGATGGAATTCCACCACCCGGTAGACCAATTATCTCAGGATGTGGCTCCTGGTTAGAACCATTAGTTCAATATATAGACTCCTTTCTCTTACCAGCTGCAATTTCTTCAGCACTGTGTATTAAAGATACTGGACATTTTGGAGGCTGCCATGAGTTTTATTACCATGGGTGCCAGATCTACTGTACAAGATCTAATGAATTCTCGCTCTGTAGAAAATCCTCTCACCCATTCTCTTATGGATTTATTTGATATCATTTCAGAATACAATTATTTCAATGTGGTGCTCTGTTTTTTGTTTTGTTTTTTTGTTTTACCAATTAAAGGAGTGGCTATTGGCAGCCCAGTTGCCCCTTGGATTGCTAATCTTTTTATGCAAGCATTAGAAAATTCAATTTTTCTGAACACATCCATCAATCCATACAAGAAGTACTTTAAATTGTATGAAGAGTATATAGATGATATCTTTGTTATGTTCACACAAATGGCTGATGTCAACCATTTTTTCGTTTTAGATTAATTCCATTGATGACCATATTAAATTCACTTGCTGTATGAACTGTCTACAAACACTGTTCATGGATGCTATGGTTTATATTAACAATGGTTAAATCTGTGTAAGAGGGTTTATGAAACCTTTGGATAAAGATTCTGTCTTACTGCTTTCTAGTAATCATTCTAGGCATTTGAAACTCAAGTTTGGTCAATTTTTACATTAAAAAGAAACAGCAAGTTTGACCATATGTGCAATACAGAGAGATATCTTTTCAACTGGAAACTCTTCGATAGGGGTTTTCTGAGACATGTCATTGATTTGTCCAGAACTGGAATGAATAGAACCAATGGACAGTCTCTGTTTGAGCCCTATGCTAGAACAAGGAGGAACGGATAGTTTGGGTCTCCAGACATTAACCATCTTGCTCAGTGAACCAAGCACATGATCTACAAGTACTGGCATTTGGTCCAGGATGTACCAAGTTGCAGTTGCTTTCCATTCTTGGATTTCTCAGGACCTTAAATTTCTGTGAAAGACTTGTTCAAAACATTAGAAATATAATTATCATCTTCTTTCAGCAATTTCTCCATAAACAAAGTTATTGGGAGAACAGAACCATGAGGCTCTTCGCGAAGGTTGCTCATTTATAAACAGGCCTCTTTCCAAATAGCTGACATTTTGAGCCTACCTGATTAAACCAGCCATTCCATATTATGGCATCTTCATCAATAGTGAACGCTTGACCTAGGGGAGCCTCAGGATCCACCCTCCCCACTCTCACCCTATGAAATGATTGGTTGGAAAAAATCATCCAGTTGATCACATCCAATCCAGTGACTAGTTCCCCATTCTGGTTGAAGGAAACTTTCTCCCCCACACTGTTGTTAAATGAGATCCATTTTAGAAAAGATTGGAGCTAGAGTGAAAAAGAAAATGCAAGGATTTAGAAAAGATTGGATTTAGGCCTTTATGCATCTAAAAGGACATAATATGGAATCAGTATCTAGCATTCACATCATTTTGTTATTCTTACTTTAGAGTAAGGGCTCCATTCTGGATCTTAAAATCCCCCTACACTCATGCTATGGTTCTTATTTAGATCCGTTTATCCCTTGATTTTTAAGATTTTTTTAAAGTTCAAAGGATGTGCGGATCTGATTCAAACTTGGCATGGCTAAAGCCCTACTTAAGTGCTACCATGGTGCCAAGTTTCATCTCTTTATCTTAAATTTCATTTTTAAACTTATATTGCTCAAGGTCCTAGACCCCAAAGAGGTGATTTGTGTTTGATCTTCAAAAAAATCCTAAAAATCAAGGTTTGAACAGACCTGCTTCAAACTTGGCATGGCTATATCCCTACTTATGAGCTACCATGGTGCCATGTTCCTTCTCTTTATCTTTAATTTCATTTTTTAAACTTGTATTGCTCAAGGTCCTAGACCCCAAAGAGGATATTTGTGTTTGAACTTTAAAAAAATTCTAAATATCAAGGCATGCAGTGCCTGGGTTGGCTGGACCAGGAGCAGACATGTCATTACCGCGTGCGATTGCCCTCTCTTCAGCATGATTGCTGGCTTCCCCACTGCCATTATTGGGTTTTTCTCATGGGATCATTTCCTCTCATGAGATTGCTGGCTTCCTCTCATGAGAATGCCAGCTTGAAGTAGTGATCTCATGAGAGAAAGCCAGCAATGTCAAGTTTCATCTCTTCATCTTTAATTTCTTTTAAAAAAACAAAACAAAACTTGTACTGCTGAAGGTCCTAGACCCCAAAGGGATTTGAGTTTGAACATAAAAAAAAATCCCAAAAATCAAGGCATGAACAGATCTGCTTCAACCTTGGCACAGCTAAATCACTGGTTAACAGTGATCATGCTGCCAAGTGTCATCTCTTTAGCTTCAAAAATGACAGAGCAGTAAGTATTTTGGTTAATTTCCATAGGCTATAATAGGCTGTTTATTCCAACGTTAAAAGTCCCATTGTCTTCAATGGGGCTTACTCCCAAGGAAGTGTGCTGAGGGTCTCATGTCTATTCAGAAGTAAGTCCCATTGTCTTCAATGGGGCTTTACTTCCAAATAAGTGTGCTGAGGGTCTTATGTCTACCCAGAATAAGTCCTGGCTTTCCTGGGGGCTGAGTGGACACAGTACAGCAGACGTCCCTTCCCATCCTTTGCACACATGCTAGGAAAGGAGGGAGGCATTTATAATAATAATAATAATAATAATAATAATAATGATTTATTTCTTACCCGCCTCTCCGTCTGGATCGAGGCGGGGAACAACAACATGATAAAATACATAAAACTAATTAAAACATGACAAATATTATTAAAACTGCATTAAAACATCCTAAAACATCCTAAAAACATTCTAAAAATTACACTGGATATGCCTGCCGGAAGAGAACAGTCTTTATAGCTTTCTTAAATTCTAAAAGACTGTTAAGTTGACGAGTCTCCTCCGGCAGGTCATTCCACAGTCTGGGAGTGGCAGAAGAGAAGGTCCTCTGGGTAACAGTTGTCAGCCTAGTCTTGGCCGACAGCCTCTATGTCTTTTGGAGTTGGTAGGACTTGCTTCTGAGCAAGCATACATTATTAGCCCAACACTAAAACTTTAGCATTGCATTCTAAAGCAACAGAAGTGTCCCATTCTTAATGAGGAGGATCCTGTACCAATAATAATAATAATAATAATAATAATAATAATAAATTTATTTATTACCCGCCTCTCCCAGTGGATCAAGGTGGGGAACAGCATCAAACATAAAATACAAAACTGATTACAACACATAAAACCAATACATCATTAAAATACCAATAAAACACCAATAAAATACTTTAAAAAGCATTGGATTACATAATTTTACAAAAGAGTGTGGGTGACAGCTTTATTTCTATTGGATGGAAATGATAGCTTTCCTTTTGCTTTCAGCACTGGGAGGGAAGGGGAAATCTTCCTTAACTACAACCAACCCCAGGATGGTTTCTCTATGGGCAAGTGTTGTCCTATATTTCCCAATGGGCAAGTATGGTTTCTCTATGGGCAAACACTGTCCTATGTTCCCTATGGGCAGATATGATTTCCTTACGTGCAATTACTACCTTGTTTCCCTATGGGCAAGCATGATTTTCCTATGGGGAGGTATATTTTCCCAATGGACATGTATTATCCTATGTTTCCCTGAGGGCAAGTATGGCTTCCCTATGGGCAAGTACTGTCATTTGTTTTAATATGTCCCCTTATTATCTGTCCTGAATCTCCCACCAATAACCTTTTGGCCAAGGTTCCAGGCAGTTTTAAAAAGGCTACAATCCTTTGCACACTTACCTGGGAGTAAGACCATTACACTCCATTGAACTAACTTCTAAGAAGACACTACTAAGGCAAGCCATTTTCCTTCAGCATTCCAAACTAGCTGAGGAAGGATGGAGGGGAGGGAAAGAGAGAGAGAGAGAGAGAGGCTACTTCAAAAATCATGACCACAAATCTCACCAGTCAAAATTATCAGAACCATTTTGATTCAGAGAGGGTTTTTTCTTTTCTAATTTAAACTGCCCTCCTTCCCACAATCTTTCACCAATCTTCATGAAATTTTCAGGTTACGTAAAACCAACACTTCTTTCTGGCACCTGGAAATTTCAGGAAGATTGAGGAAACATTATCGATTTTATGATTGTTGGAATGAACACCTCTCAATTACCCCTTTAACATGGTGGAATGTTTCTTTTCCTGTCGGACGTTAATTAAAGAGGCATTGCCATGCCTCTTTAAATAAAGCTCACCCACTTAGCTCAGGTTGCATTTCCCACCCACGCACCCCTTTTTCTTGGCACCCTGGGTCACCACCCAGCTTGCCCACCCTTAAGACCAACCCTGCAGAATGCTTCTGGGGAACTGCTCATGCTATGTGAACCAAAGAATACTTGAGGGGATGCTATGTGAATCAGTTAAATTTCAACCTGCATTGGTCATAACATATATTCCCAAAGTACCAAGAGGAAAGTGTAATGACTGACTGAAATGAGGCATATTCTATTGTTTCTAGTTGGAGCAAGGGAAGAAAGATGAAAATGTTAAGAAGACTTTGGGGGAGAATAAACCATAATATATAATTTCCTGTTATATGAGGAACTTGAGCCCATTACCTGCCCAAATTGAAGATTCTGAAGTTTGGTTTCCACTCCATCCATCATTGCACCATGTTTGGCTCTAGAAGAGGACATGGCATGATGTAGGGCATGGGCCACCACATAGACAGCGTTGTAGATGCTGTAGCTGTGTCCAATTGTGCTCATTTCAAAGAATGATCCAGGAAGGCTCTCCAGCTTCTCCTCTCCTGTGCAAATGTCCCAATTCACCTTGCCCACAATATTATCTGGGAATAAACAGCCGAAGGCATGTTGCCAGAAATCCCTAATAAAACCATCTTCTTTAGAGCTATAAGGGTTTCTGCTTTCAAGAAACTGCTGAAATCCTGGGAGGTCACTGGAGTGGATCTTGAAGGATATTGCACCATTGAATACTTCTGTATCCCAATTCCTTTGTAGGACAATTGATGTGAACTCCAACTGAGCTGTTACTATCCATACTTTCCCTTTTACTTCCTTTGCCATGACCTCTTGTTCTGATAGATATGGCAAGAAGCGAAAAAATGCCATGGAATAAGATTCAGCATGGGCTACCACTACATTGGCTTTGCTGCCCATCACTTTATCATGTATTTTTGCCCCCTGTAGAAATGTGTCACTAATTTTTGTGTCAAAACTTGATTTGGGGACTCTTTCTATGAAGGCAAAGCATACATCCCACTTAGAAAACAGTGGAACGACCACTTGTAGAAATCTTTCTCCATTATCATTATCCATAACACAAATTCCAATCCATGTCCACTTGAACTGGAGAAGCAAAGAGAGAATCCCCTCATACTGAATGGCTTCCTGAGGGGCCAACTGGTAGAAGGGAAGGCCTGGAGTTTTAGTGTTCATCATGGGAGAAGGGCCACAGATGAGCTAAGGAGAGATATTTGGCAGAGGGAAAGGAAATCATGTCGGCATTCATGGTGTCATTTCATTTATTTTAACGTACATGCATTTAATGGGCATCTGGTTGGGAGCAAAATGCTTGGTCAGAGAGCAGTCTGATCTTAGAGAAGACTGACTATCCTATGTGTATCTAGCACTTCAAGGATAAAGGCCTCCGTGGAAGGATGCTACATGATGATATAAGGTCTTTCCAGGGAAATTAGGTTGCCTGCAGACTAAGTATGACTAAGAGTTAAGCCTATTGAATTCAATGGAATGTAAAGAAATCCTGTTTGGCTTATATCCCATTTATTTCAATAGGTCTAATTTAAGTATGAGAAAGTCGAGTTCTAATTTGTTGATGATTAAAAGAGAGAGAGAGAGAGAGAGAACTGATTCTGCAGCCACCCATTCATAGAGCTGTACATGCATATATGAATATATCTCCATACAATCTGGGACCTCATGTGATACTGTCAAAGAACTGGAAGGATCCTGAGGGCCAAATAACATGTGATATGTTTCCTACATTCTCCCACAGGCCACATTTGTGTGGAGGAGAGCTCCCATTAGCTCCAGTGGTTTAGTGTGTGGGTGGGGTGGGGTTAATGGTTTTCCTTACTAAAAGAATGAAGGGTTGAATAGAAGAAGTAGCACAGACCCACAAGAACAAATAAAAGAGGACAGACACACAGAGAGACTGCTAACTGCAAAGCAAACACAGCAGAAACAGCAAGCAAGAGTAGAGCTCTGTCTATGGTTCTCTCTTTGCTCCTTCCTAATGCTCCACATCCATGAGCTAGCAAAGGAATGAGTTCCACAGCAAGGACAAATGGGTTAGGTATGATTTGCAATCCCTCCCCCTAAGCAGTGAGATTGGAGGGGACGACGGGGAGTCCACTGTCACTGTTGGTTAGCCACAGCTGTCAATCTCAAAACTACCACTCCCTCACCCTTCAGTGTCTCCCTAATATGGAAAGGCGCTCAGTTAGTCCATCATCAACATGAAACAACCCCTCACAAAGCCTGACAAACCTTCAGATACCTGTGGATATCTGCAGAGCTCCAAACTACCTTCACTCCACACCATGGGTATCCAGTGGATATGAAACCATAAAATATATGGTTTACGATATCAGAGCTTCGTCAGTCCTCCATTGGGCTGTGAGATTTGCGGACCAGAGCACACGCCCCTACTCTTCTGCATTGCCTGGCTCCATTGCAAATTTCCAAGCACCTTATAGTACCACCCCACACTATGTGTTATTGTGTATGTTCTTGTTACCCCCACTAAAATAATAATAATGAAAAGCCCTTATCTTTACATCCCAGTCTGTCTGTCTCAGTCAGTGTAGTAGTAGTTTCTTCTTCTTCTTCTTATGTGTGTTTGTTTATCTAAAATTCCAAGTTCCTCCCGAGCGCCCCACCCCACATTCCACCTGTGTTGGTATTGTGTGTGTTTGTGTGTATTTTACTATTGCCCCCCCACACACACACTTTATCTTTAAAAGTGATGGAGGTGCAAGCAATTTTGTTAATTTCCAGAGGCTATAATGGGTGGTTTATTCCAAATTTAAAAAATAGCTAAAAATCAGGGCACGAACAGATCTGCTTCAAACTTGGCATGACTAAAGCCCTACTAAAGAGCCATAACGGGGCCAAGTTCCATCTCTTCATCTATAAAAATGACAGATCTGTAGTGTTTTGGTTAATTTCCTTAGGCTATAATGGGCTGTTTATTCCTACTTTTTTTTTAAAAAAAATCCCTATGTATCAAGGCATGAATGCATTTGCTCCCAACTTGGCATGGCTAAAGCCCTACATAAGCGCTAACATGGTGACAAGTTTCATCTCTTTATCTTCACTTGTAATTTTTATTAAAATAAAAACCTTGTGTACTACTCAAGGTGCTAGCCTCCAAAGAGAGGTTTCACAACTTGAGTTTGAACTTTAAAAAGTTCCTAAAAATCAAGGCATGAACATAGCTGCTTCCTATTTGGTATCCCTACTTAAGAGCTACCATGGTGCCAAGTTTAATCTCTTTATCTTTAATTTCATTTTTTTAAAAAAACTTGAAACTGTGGAAGCTCCTAGACCACAAAGAGGAGATTCAAGTTTGATTTTTTTTTAATCCTAAAAATCAAGGCATGAACAGATCTGCTTCAAACTTGGCATGACTAAATCTCTACTTACGTGCTATCATGCTGCCATGTTTCATCGCTTTATCTTTTAAAATGACAGAGCTGTAAGCATATTTTTAAATTTCTATAGGCTATAATGGCTGATTATTTCAACATTTTAAAAAATCCCTAAAAATCAAGATATGAATGCATCTGCTTCCACCTTGGCATAGGTAAAACCCTACTTAAGAGCTATCACAGTGCCAAGTTTCATCTCTTTATCTTTGAAATGGATGGAGCTGTAAGCATTTGGTCAATTTCCATTGACCACAATAGAGTGATTATCTGAAAACAGTACAGTTCTCTGACGGACAATCCGACTGGGAGGAGAAAGGGAGCCACTTCAAAAATCATAGCAGTGAACCTGGTCATCAGAACTCTGATCTGAATTTTGGAGTGGAGCAGACCTGCTCTGCACACCTCTACAAAAGAGGATTCTGCACACACAGTTATCAATACAAATGCAATGAGTAGTATGCTGCCATACCCATGCACCAAGAGAATGGACTGCTAGAGCATTAAGAACAAGCACATCCTGAAACAACCAGAAATGAGCACCAGTACTTGTGTCTGGAAGGGGCAGGTCAGTGTTTCTGGGCTATTTCAGCAGCTGCTAGTTCCTGTTGCACTAGCCATACATTTCACTGGTGTAAGAGAACTAGCAGTGGCACAGAAGCAGTATAGGGTATTGAAAGAAAATGCATTAAGAAGTGGAATGTTTAAACGACTGGATGGCTTAAATGTGGCTTGTGAAACTATAGCAATGTTATGCTATTTCAGCTCCATGGCTATCCATTGAACTATGGACATTAATTTTATTTGATTACTGACATATCTATCTATCTATCTATCTATCATCTATCTATCTATCTATCTATCTATCTATCTATCTATCTAATCATCTATTCTTAGCCAGCATATGATATTCATAAACAATGCATCCATTTCTGTCTCTAAACAACAGAATGGAACTGGAAAGGAAAGGGAAGAGTGAGTGTTGTGACAGATTATTATGCTCTCCAAATAACCTACCTGTGGAGTCTTAAAGATATCCAAGATATTTGCCACATGTAGGGAGATTTCAGAATCCAGGCCCCCAATAACTGCTGTTAATCTATTCTGAATATCACATACATAGTTAGGGACAACATTTTCCAGTGTAGTCAACAGGAGCATTGTGGCATGATAGGTCCTCCTTGCATTGTCATAGCTATCATAGATGTGGAAGCCCAAAGTGACATTGGGTAAGATCTGAGGGTTTTCATTGATTTCCTTTACAGCAAAAGCCAAGGCCAGGATGTGCTGGTAATGCTTAGGAAATACCCTACAACAAAAATTGCATTCTGTAAGAGCAGGGAATTCCACACATGCATTAATTATTGCCACTGTGTTCCACATCATCATCATTAGGTAGGGTGACCATATGAAAAGGAGGACAGGGCTCCTGTATCTTTAACAGTTTTGTTGAAAAGGGAATTTTAGCAGGTGTCATTTGTATGCATGCATTGCTAAATATTGTATAACCTGATTTGATGTGCCGCCTTCTCAATAATTTGGGGAGATAAAGTGTTTCTTTGCCTCAGAGGGCACATCCATGTAACAATCAGGAAGTGGAGTCTGTGCAACATGAACTCTCTTGTAAAAGTGATATTGGAGGTTGGGAGCAAAATGTTCCTCCCTTTTTGCTGATATCACATTGATATAGTTTGGTTTTCTTCTTAGGGTAGGCGACCTTGGGCTTAATAGTACAAAAAGGATTGCATTGAAATGGTGGGAGACTCAGGACAGATAAGAGGAATTAATTTATTAAACACCCTCTAGTTGGTTTCCACAGGGTGCTCCTGTGACTTCATGATCCACTTATGTGGTTTTTACAATCAGAGTAAAGTATCACAGTGATCTGTATTGGGACTGATGTTTTTCATCTTGTTCATAAAAGATCTGAAAATAGGAGCGAGCATTGAAGTGGTTATGTTTGCTCATGATACCAAATTATTTAGGCTTGCTAAAACAGGGATTGTGAGGAGCTCCAAAAGGATCTCTCCATACTGGGAGAATGGCCATCAAAATAGCAAATGCTGTTCGATATAAGCAAGTGAAAACTGATGCACATTGGGGACAAATTACAACTCCATGTATTCACTGGTAGGATTTCAGCTAATTAGCGGTGACTAACCAAAATGAGTTTGGGGTGGGGGAGGTGGACAGCTTGATGAAAATGTTGACACAGCTGCCATGAAAAAGGCAACTTCCATGTAAGGCATAATTAGGAAAGGAATCCTAATTCTTGAACAGTAATATGAAAAATGGAAGGTTCTCTGATTTGCACTTGATATATGTGGATTCTTTAATCTTACTATAGTAAAAATAACATATTTTAGTGTTAGGTTCATGACTGCATTAGCACTAAGTTAGTTGGGAAACAAATGTATTAGGAAGTTCAAAAGGTGAGTTTATTGAATCATTTGTCACAGACTTCAGTATTCACAGGTAGTTTATGATATGTAGTAAGTAAAGAACAAACCCAAGGATTCCTTCTGTTTGCATATATGAGAGTGACAGGCACACACAGAGACAGACAATAGGCCAGACATAAACTTTGAGCCTGACCTATCTTACAGGGTTGTTGTGATGATAAAAGTAGCACATACCATACACCCAAGCATTATCAAACAGTTGTTTTACATTTCTACAAAAGTGAGCAGGAGAAGAAGAACAAGATTGTTTGGGGCCAGTCTCATACTCTTGGCCTAACTGACCTCATGGGTTTTTGCTGGGGGAAATATGGCATTCAGTTATAACTAGTTTATTGAAGGAACGATCAGTCCCAGGCTAACTGGCTTTCCCCTTCCCCTGCACTAGAGAAGCTTCTTTGCAACTGATCAACTACATGGAGTCTGAACATTCTCTGACATCACTACATCTGACCCATTACCAAAAGCAGTCATGTGGCTGTACAGAAATATTGCCCAATTTAATTTTAAACCATCCAAGTTTGAACTTTTTCCTTTTTCGCTTTTAAAATAGCTTACGTTCAATGAATCCTATATTAAGCCTGTCAAAGATGTTGGTACTGGATAAAAGGATACACAATAGGTTTGTTCAACCAGATCAAAAAATATTAGAAAAGCTAAGAGAGTTCAGAATGTCACCAACTCTACCATGGGTGCTTTGGGCTATGCACTGACTCTTCTACCTCGCAGGGTTGTTGTGATGATAAAATGGAGGAAGATCATGTAAGCCACCTTAGATTCCTTGCAAGAGGAAAAATGGCAGGATATAAATGTAATAATAATCATCATCATCCTAGTAATTGTTGATAATAATAACAATAACAATAACAATAACAATAACAATAATAATAATAATAATATGATTTGGAACTAGGAGTGAGCAGTTAGATGGCCAAATTTGCTGCTGCCACCAAAATATTTAGAGTTTTTTAAATGAAGTGAGATTATAAAGAGCTCCAAAAGAATCTTTCCATGGTGGGAGAATGGGCTTCAAAAGGCAACAACAATTCTATGGAAGCAAGTGTAAAGTGATGCATACTGGAGCAAAGCATTCCAACGTCACATATACACTGACGGGATCTGATCATCCTGACCAGAAAATATTAGAAAAGCTAAGAGAGTTCAGAATGTCACCAACTTTACTATGGGCTATGCATTGACTCTTCTACCTCACAGGGTTGTTGTGATAATAAAATGGAGGAGGATCATGTAAGCCACCTTAGGTTCCTTGCAAGAGGGGAAAAGGTGGAATACAAATATAATAAAAATAAATTTATTACTACACTTACTTAATAATAATAATATGATCTGAAATTAGGAGTGAGCAGTGAGATCCCCCTCCCAAATAATTGGAAAAATTGAAATATAAGCAATACTTCTTTTTTCAGTTCTCTTTACAGATTTAAAGACACTTTGTTGCTTTAATAGAGCCTTCCCCAACCGGATGCCCTCTAGATATTTTGGACACCAGCTCCCATCAATCGCCTGCAGCTTGGCTAATGGTCAGGAATGCTGTAGTCCAAAACATTTGGAGGGCACCAGGTTGGGGATGGCTGCTTTGGGAACATAATGCAGCCTTTCTGTTCCTGAAGTTGTTTTGTATATTACTTACTATACCCATAAAAGTAAACTCTGTTAGTGAATTTGTAATTATTGTTTGAATAGATTAGAACCACATTAAATTGCTGCTACAGCAAGAGAAACAGGACTCAATAGAACAAAATCCAAACCTTTAGATCAATAATTTTAATAAGGAATGAAAGTACTAACTATGCTGGGAATCTTACAGAGAAAATTGAGAAGAACCCCGCCCCCCCATGGCTTCCTGATTTCCAGATGGTTTAAATCTTCAGTCATTCTTTCAAAATGTTCTTATTCCATAGTCTTTAGAACTCATTTTTTGGGGAGTAAAGGCTGGCTAACAATATAGAAATACTATATTGAATATATATTTCTATATAGCAATATTGAAATGCTAAAAGACAGTGTTTCATAATCTAAAGCTGTCCAATGTTCCAAATTTTGTAACTTCCGAACAGAAAACAGTCCTGGGGGAAAAGGGGGGGGGGAATTGTTCCCCTGATTTTTTTTTTGAAAGCGTTCATATCTTTAATTCCACAGTTTTTTTTTTTTAAAAAAAAGTATAGAAAAGAGCAACTAAATGATCCAAGAGTGGGAGCAACTCCTCTATGAGCAAAAGTTATAACATCTGGGACACTTTAGGTTACAGAACAGGCAAGTGAGGGGAGCCATGATAGTGGTGCATAAAATTATGTACGGTGTGGGATTCCCAGGTTCATCCTATGAAGCTGATGGGTGGGAGATTCAGGACCAGTAAAAGAGTCTTCTTCACACAGCACATAGTTAACTATACAATGTAGTATCACCAGATGTTGTGCTGGCCACCAATTTGGATGGCATGTCCTCCTTTTCAAATAGTCACCCTATCAGACATAACACTATTTCCCACTTCCGAAGAGGTAATTTTGGCAGACCATAATGTGCCCATTTGCTTTATGAGGCAGGTGCTCTGGCAGGCAACCAAATAGTTGCTTAGCTGGGTGTGCCAGAAACCTGGTCTCACCACTGCTGGTAAGTCCATGTTCTCCAGCAACTGCTCTCAGCTGAACTTGATGGAATCCCACCCTCCATCCCTGGCATTAATTTACTGACCTTTCCTTGCTTGGCCTTGCAGGGACTTATAGGGACAGACAGAGCAGGCATTCATAGCACGCATAGAGTGCTGAGAGTGGCAAATCTAAAAGCAAGTATGTTGCTTTTCAAGAACCAAGGAAATTCAGTGGGTCTTATTTTTGAGTAAATATCTAGGGATGGAAATGCAGCTTGTGCAAGATTGAAACTTGACCACATGCAAACAAGAAGAAAAAGCATGTAGCATAAAATGAGCTATAATAACTAACACAAAAAACTGTAACTTATTCTAATATAGGATATTTTCCTGTATCATCTTGTGAGCTTCTAGAATTAAAAAGGTTATTTTTAATTCCAGTAGAACAATTTTCCGTGTTGTCTCCAAATACAGACACAAAACATGAAATGCTTCCTTTTCATGAGTCAGTTATAGAAAGCATTTCTCTGGACACTGGCTATTGAAAAGTTCAAATGAGATCCTCGGATTTCAAGTGAGAGAGCATAACTTCTGGGGCTCGTTTATTATTTTTAAAAGGGGGTGCAACACATAACAGTAGCTTTGATTTTATATTGGATATCAACATGGTGTAACACCCTAGCCGACATTGGTTTGGTTGTCAACTGTATAATATCTGGTCATCCGTTACACAAACCATGAAATTCATTAAACAAAAAACCTACAGTGTACAAGACAATGTTAAGACTTTTCAATCAAGCACCAAAAAGCAGGGAAATTGGGAATTAAGGCTCACAAGCCTTAAAGCCACATCCTCCGTTAGGTGGCAGAAAGTGCAAGTGAAGTTCTCATTCTCCCAAAGCAGATAAATCATGAGGACAGGATGGAGAATATGACATGCAGAAGTGACTGTGGGGTTGTGAAAAACTGATGATGAACAACTTAGGGCCACCTAATTCTTTTTTTTTTTTTAGAGCAGCCCTTCCCTAACCTGTTACCTTCCAAAGGTGTTGCACTACAACTCCCATCATTGCAAGTCAGTATGTTCTTCAGCTTTCTCACTCTCTTATCTCTGATCATTGTAGTGACACCATAAATGGAAATTAAAAAAACAACAACAGTCCTTACATAAGTTCCTCTGACTTTGCCTGATGGGGTTCTTCAGTGAAGGCTATTGGACTGGAGACAAGGAGACCATAAGTAGAAATGCCACCAATGATGAGGTCTCCTGACTGATGATACTTGTGAAGTGGAGGGTAAGGATTTCTGACCCAGCAGTTGTCAATGTGAGCTTTGCATCCCATGCAAGCAAGCAGTACCAGCAGCAAGTCCACCATGGTATAGTAGTAACAGTAGTATAGTTTTTTTGGTTTATTGCATTGATAACCAGTCATTCACAAAATAGTTTCCCTATTTGTATCTGTATCCGTAGGTCCTCTATCTACCTCTTAAAGTTACTGGTGATATTGTTGACATCCTTTGGTATTCATTTTGCAATGATTACTGAAATTCCACAGGGGGGTTGAGAAACAGCAGAATTAATTACTACCCTTTAGTTAATTGAAGAGTAGACTAATTACAAAATGATTACTGATGAAAACTTGTTTGTCACATCTCAACAATAATCCCCCCACCCCGCTGAATAGAAAGCAAGGGACCAAATGGCTTGGGATGGCCCCAATTTTTTTTTTACTTCTGAAATTGATAGCAGAAATAATAGAGTCATCTTGAGAAGATGACTCTGATTGATTTTCCCAGCAATCCTCTTTTCTTGAATGGGAACTTAGAGACAGGACCGGGGGGGGGGGGGCAGGAGGTGATTCATTACCTGAATGACTTCCTGTTCTCTGGATCAGCAGTGAACAACCATTGCACATTCCTAATGCGGGAATTTCATGCTCTAACCGAAGAGCTGGGTGTACCGCTGGCACACGAAAAAACCGAGGGTCCCTGTTCCACAATTAAGTTTCTGGGATTCGAACTTGACTCTGTCCAACAATGTTGCCATTTGCCTCAGGATAAATTAGACACATTGAGAGAAAAGCTCTTAATAATGACCTACGAGAGGAAAGTGTCCTTGAAGCAATTGCAAGAGCTGGTCGGCCATTTAAATTTTGCCTGCCGGGTTATTGCGCCATGTAGGGCCTTTTTAAGACAATTTTGCAACGCTATGGCAGGCCTTCGGGCCCCGCATCATAGGGTACGTGTCACTGGTCCCATGAGGGAGGACATAAAGGTGTGGCTTGACTTCTTGCAGCATTTTAATGGTGTCTCATTCTGGTGACAGGATTTGCTGCTGGAGGCCATGCTGCAAGTGCGCTCTGATGCTTCGGGCTCTTGGGGTTTTGGAGTAATTTGGCAGGATCGTTGGTGCACTGAACTGTGGCCTGCAGTTTGGAGATCTTTGGGCCTCTGTAGAGACCTCACTGTTTTGGAACTTGGCCACTGTGCAAGTGATCAATTCCTTGGCCTCCCGCAACCCCAGAGGGATGGCATTAGTTCGAGTTTTTACCCTGCATTGTCTGAAGTATAATATCTTGTTCAGAGTTAGGCATATTCCAGGCTTGAGCAATGATATTGCGGACGCTTTATCGCATCATCAGGTGCAGCGGTTTCGAGATCTGGCTCCCTGGGCTTGGCAAACATCGGAGGTCATGCCACCAACTCTATGGCAGATTGGAGGTGTGAGGTAGAGCGTGCTATGTGGCAGTCAGTGGCACCTAGCACCAGGGTGTCATACCAAAGGTTAGGTAGGGAATTTGCAGATTTCAGGACAGCGGCACATCTTCAACAATCTTGGCCCATCCCAGTGGAGCATATTTTGCAATACTGCGTATCCTCTTGGAGGAAAGGCTTACAAGCCCACACTATTGGAGGTAAGCTGGCCGCTTTGGCATTCTGGGCAAAGATGAGAGAGGTTGAGGATTCCACTGCTGATTTCAGGGTAAGGCGTACCTTGCAGGGTTGGCTCAGGGGTACCCCCAGAAGGGCAGATGTCAGATCACCCTTATCTCCAGAGATTCTCTTGGGCCTGAGGGCATTATGGCCATCATTATGTACTTCCAATTACGAAGCTGTTTTATTTCATGCTGCAGCTTTGACGGCATTCTTTGGCACTTTTAGGATTTCGGAGCTTGTGGCTTCGTCGAGAGGCGATCAATCTGACAGCGCTATTAAATTTAGTGATGTAAAATTCACTCAGGGAGAAGCACACATTCAACTACGAAAGTCAAAAACAGATCAAACAGGGAAAGTCATGGACGTTTGGTTTTTCAAAGTCCCACAATAGGAGCTATGTCCAATTCAGGCACTCCAAGCTTTTGTGGCTGTGCGTGGGGCTTGTCCTGGCAATCTATTTTGCCACCAGGATGCTTTGCCACTGACAAAGTACCAGTTCTGGACGGTGACAAAGCGTGCCTTGCAAGCTTTAGGTTTGGGAGGTGTGCAGTTTGGCACACACTCTTTTCGCATTGGAGTGGCTTCTACCACAGTGGCGGCTGGTTTGTCCCCATCTCAGATTCAAGCAGTGGGCAGATGGCGATCGCCTGCTTTTAAGAATTATGTCGGAAAGTTTCACAGATAAGGGTGTTTGGAGAATTGTTTAATAGACTCGTGTTTAATTTTAGATCTACGAAAGGGGCACGGCTCTGTACGTGTGGTCATTTGCGGCCACAGCATGGTCTTTTGGGCCAGCAGAAGGGCTTCCAGGTCCAGTTTTGGTTCGCAGCTGGGAATGAGCCCAAAACTCTCCATCCAGTGGCTGGGCTGTCATGGTATGAGGTGGGAAAACCTCATACCTACATTGTTGCAGAGCGCCCCCGCAGATCTTGGTCATACATCTCGGGGGCAACGATCTTGGCCTGCTAAAGGGCAAAGCCCTCGTTTTACAAGCAACAGCTGATTTTCGCAGACTGCAACTGCGTTGGCCTGGAGTCCGCATTATTTGGTCCTGTGTGCTTCCCAGGATCAGATGGAGAGAGGGTAGTGACTCCCTGGCGTTGGAGCATGCCAGAAGGAAGGTGAACTCAGAGATCTATAGGGAGTTGATTAAACATCAGGATATTAGCATTAAACATCCTTTGATTCAGCGTAACCGGAGGGAGCTGTATAGGAAGGACGGTGTGCACCTGTCTGAAGCCAGAAATATCTTCTTGGCAGATCTGCAGAGGGGTTTGCATGAAGCAATTCTAGGGGGGGAGCGACTAAGCAGAGGCTTGTCACCCCCTGTGGCGGTTAGGTGTGGGCATCTCGAGTGTGGGGAAATATTGGTGAGCATTCTCGGGCACCATTGGTGGTGATGGGTAGTGCCTGAAACCTATGGCAGGGAGTCTTGCGGCACCAGCCGATGGGTGAAAGGTTTACCTATGAGGCCAACGCTACTCACTCCCTCGGAGTCTTGCGGCACGGGGACGGTGACATCGGAAGGACTCCCTACCCCAAAATGAGGAGCCCCTGGAGTGGCGAGCTGCAAGGCGCCACTGCAGGGGTTAGAATGGGTCGCCCAATCCTAGAATATGGCCCGATTGAGCCATGTGTCAGATGCCCGCTTAGGAGTATACCTCTGTTGCAGATCTTTAATAAATGTGGCCCATGTTTAAAATCCATATATACTGTGTTGTCTCGTTATTTCTCGCCTCCGTTCCGCAATGCCTGGCATGACTGGGCATGGGGAGGCCACTGTGGGTGGGGGTAGCCTGATAAGTCTTCCCTCCTGCCCAAGGCATGCTGGGAGTTGTAGGCATAAACCTAGGTCCCTGAATAATGTGTTAATCTTTGAACACCATCTGAGATGCAGTGGAAGACAACTGGTGAGCAGGCCATCTTGATTGTGGCACCCTGTTTGTAGATTTCTGAATAAAGTTTATGATTTTTATGTAAAGGCCTGACAATACCATTGAGACAGAAGAGTGAATGGAGGATTGCCTGTTATAGCTGAGGCTAGAATGGAATAGTGGGCAGGGTAGTGGCAGATGGGGAAAGTCAGGTAGGAGAACAAAGACAGTTAGTGAGAGGTCAGGGTTTGCTGACCCCTACTTTATTTTAAATCAGCCACTCTACATGCCAGTACTATATCTCTCAGCATGCCTTTGGCAGCCCGCAGGTGCCAGCATCCTCTGTGACATCCTCTTGTTGCCGATGCTGCTCCTCGATAGAGCATGAAGGAGTAGCATCACCAAGGAGGGGATGTAAGCAGCTGTCAGTGGACATGCCCGGCTCCAGCCAATCCTGCTGGGATTGCCTTCTCCTACACTTCTCACCCACCAAGTGCTCCATCAGGGGTCTGTACTGAAGGGCCGGGTCTGGGCCGGGCTCTTCCCCCCCCCTTTGTCGGGTCTGTTTCGGGGCATGATCAGAGTACCTCCCCTTCCCCCTTCCTCTTAAGGGCAAAGTCTACACACTTGCATCTCCCAGATTCTGAGAAAACAGCAATATCAGGACGGAGTGCCTTTGAGCATGTTTGGCCTTTCAAAGTCATGCTGTTGTATCTAATTACATTTTAAAACAACACAAATGGATGCAGCCCATTTATGTGGGTTGTTTCCTTTTATGTGGAATTGGGTTGACCGCTCGAGACCAACCTTACTAGTCAGGGTTGTAAAAGACACACAGCAGCCATCAACCTATGCACTCATCATGGCCACCAAGGGCCAGTAAGTCTGGCCTCCTGCCCAAGGCATGCTGGGAGTTCCAGCCAAGGCATGCTGAGAGTTGTAGGCATAAACTTAGGTTTTTATTAAATTCTTTAAAAATACTTAAAACCACAAAATTCGTGTTTTTAGATTTTTCTGGTACATTGTACAGCCAGATCTATCACTGTGTCAAGTTTCTAACTCATCTGGAAGTGGGTAAACATTTCCGGACATTCGTGACACACACATACTTTCCAATATATATATATATATATATATATGTATATATATATTCTTAGCCAGCATGTAATATTCATAAAAAAAACCCACTTCTTCCTCCAAACAACAAAAAGGAACTGGAAAGGAAAGCGTGAATATTGTGGCAGATTCAAGGCCTTACAGGCCCCTTCCAACTCTACTATTCCATGATTCTCATACTCCCCAAATAGCCTACCTGTGGAGTCTTATAGGTATCCAAGATATTTGCCACATGTTTGGAGATTTCAGAATCCAGTCCCCCAATAACTGCTGTTAATTTATTCTGGATGTCACATACATAGTTAGGTACAACGTTTTCCAGTGTAGTCAACAGTAGCATTGTGGCATGATAGGTCCTCTTTGCATTGTCATAGCTATCATAGATGTGGAAGCCCAAGGTGACATTGGGTAAGATCTGAGGGTTTTCATTGATTTTCTTTACTGCAAATGCCAAGACCAGGATGTGCTGGTAATGTTTAGGAAATACGCAAAACCAAAAGGTAGGGTGACCAGATTTTGGAACCCAAAATCCCAGTCCCCCCCCCAAAACAACCCCCCCAAGCCACCCCACCCACCCAAAACAACCCCCTCCACCAAGCCATCCCCCCACCCAAAACAACCCCCCCAAGCCACCCCTCCCACCCAAAACAACCCCCCCCACCAAGCCACCCCCCAAAAAAACATCAGCCTGGGCCTACTGGGTTCTCTTCCTCCTCTGCCGCCGGGTCCCCCGCTGCTGGGCTCGTAAGGCCAGAGGCCGCGCAGAAGAGGCGGGAGAGGTCTGGATCCGGATGTTACATAATCGGCCCTCCCCTGCATTTTCCGCGCAGGCGTCCGGGCTCCTCGGGGCTCGTCGCCACAGCGACGAGCCCTGACGAGGCCAGAGGCTGCGCAGAAGAGGCGGGGAGGGCCGATTATGTTACGTCCAGATCCGTCCCTCTTCTGTCTCTTCCGCGCGGCCTCTGTTCTCACGAGCCTGGCAGCGACGGTGAAGGACATGGCAGTGGCGGCGGACCCGGCAGCGGTGGTCATGGCGGCGGAGGAGCCCAGGAAGCGCCCGGCGCCCCTCACCCCACACCCCGCACCCCTTACCTGCAGGGGCGTCCGCTTCCCTTCGGTGCTCGAATCTACTGAGAAACAGGCTTCGCAGCCTGTCTCTCAGTAGTGCGCCAGGTGATGACGTCATCACCCAGCGCGCTACTGAGGGACAGGCCGTGAAGCCTGTTTCTCAGTAGATTCAAGCACTAGAGTTAAACGGACACCCCTGCAGGTGAGGAGCGCGAGGCGCGAGGGAGGCACTTACCTGCTCGGGCGGCCGCTTCCCGGGCTCCGCCGCCGCCACCGCCGCCGGGTCTACCACCGCTCGTTGCTCGCTGCCACCGCTGCGTGACCCCCCGCCACCCCGGTTTGCCTCTGCCGCCTCCTGGTTGAGCTGGATCGCCCCAGGTTTCCCGGTTAGGACTGGGAAACCCCGGGCCATCTGGTCACCCTACCAAAAGGTTCTCAGACTGCTGAGATACTTTATTATTCATACCCAATGTGTTTCGGCCAATGTTGTGTTTTTAAAGGCCTCCTTCAGGGGGTTGGTAAGAGATGTCTGCAGAAAACTCTTAGCAAGATGATAGTCTCCATTGATATTCACAGTCACCAGGGGGCATGCAGCGGTGGTGTTGTGGCAAGCCTCCGTCAAAACCAAACATGGGTGAGTCCATCCCTTGCTACCTAGAACAGGGTATATTTCAGGATTTCTTTCTGATTAGATGTTCTCTGTCATTTAGCTAAGGCGCAACATAATAATGAAACGTTTAGGCAAAACGATACAACCAAGCAACCCAGCACTTACATACTTCTTCCATCTTTTCTCTTTATTAGCTGTTTCCTATTGTTCAGCTGAGGCCTCAACACTATAATGTAACATTTGGGGGAAAAGATACAACCAAGCAACCCAGCACTTGAGGCTAAGATAGAAAAGATCTCCACGGCTACCATGTATTTTCCCTTGGTGCTCAGATAGGTGGGAACAAAGGACAACCACACGCTGCAAAACACCAACATGCTGAAAGTGATAAACTTGGCTTCATTGAAACTGTCTGGTAACTTCCTGGCAAGGAAAGCTACTGTCAAGCTCAACATTGCCAGGAAGCCCATGTAGCCCAGGACACAGTAAAACAGAGTCACGGACCCATCATTACATTCCAGTACAATCTCTTCAGTCCCTGAGTGTATGTCCTCATCTGGGAATGGGGCAGAGGTTCCCAGCCACACAGTACTGATGCCTACTTGGATGAGGGAGCAGGAAACCACAATGGAGCTGACCAGCTCCTTCCCCAACCACTTCCTTATCCTGGATCCTGGCCTGGTGGCCATGAAAGCCAGAATTACCATGATGGTTTTTGCCAGAACACATGAAACGGCCACTGAGAAGATGAGGCCAAAGGCAGTTTGTCGGAGGAGACATGTCACCTCCTGAGGACGGCCGATGAAGAGCAATGGACAAAGGAAGCAGAGCAGGAGGGAGATTAGGAGAGTGTAGGTGAGGTTCCGGTTGTTGGCTACGACTATGGGAGTATCATGGTGTTTCATAAATGTCCCCAGCACCAGAGTTGTGAGAAAAGAAAAGGAAACAGCAAATGAGGCTAAAGTGAACCCCAATGGTTCTTCATAAGACAAGAAAGTTTCTTTCTTGGGGATACAGAAATCTTGCTTTTTGCTGGGATAGTCTTTAGCTGAGCATTTCACACAGTCATTTGCATCTGAAAAAAAAATATGTGGTCTTCAGTTCACACACAAACACATTTAAATGTGCTATAACTATATTTAAAAATCCACTTCTCCCACACATGTAAACATTCTCCGTGGATATCAATGGATATGGTCACTACTCATGATATGAAATATGGTAGGGGCTGGTTTAGAACTATGGCCTGGTTTGCATGATCGTCACGGAGTAAATAAGCCACAGTGACTCATTTCCTGTGCTGCACATGTCAGTCACTTGCTGGAGGGGATTGGCATACTTACCCTCCCTGGAGTGGCTTGCCATGCCACCTCAGAACCCCAAACAGCCCATGGTTTCTGAGTGGTTTGTAAACTACAGCAAAAAGCCACCCCCACTGTGTTCGCACAATGAGGCAAGCTGTAATGACGGCAAGGGTAATGGTGCAAATTCTCCCGGTATGAGACTGGCATACTTATTTGGGGAAATTTGCCACTGTGACTTATTTCCCCTACCATGATTGTGTGAACTGGAGTTTTGTCTTGTGCTTTCTGGATGAAAGCAAGCCAGCTAAAACAATAAAGGCATGCTCCACCATATTTGAAAGGTTTATCACCAGAACCACCCACCAAGGGGCTACTCAAAATGCTTTTGTCATTGTTATTTGCTGGATTTATTTAGTCCTCCCAATGATCATTGAGGACATTTCTACACAAGGCTAAAATCCTGTACCATTACAGGGGCTTTGGCCTTCAGATTCCTTGCAGGATTAAGATCAAGTCCTTTTGACATAGTTTCATTCAGGTGTTTTCTTTCTGGGCATGTGCTCTATGTTTCATTATACACCCACTAATGGTGCTGCAATATTGTTGCATTATAGCAGGTGTCCTGAAATTCCCCGTAAATGTATCGTGCTTGAAAGTGGGATATAATCTCTTATCACATTGTCTGGGTTGAGAATCAAGCTGCTACAATGCCCAGAAAGCATTGGAGTTGGGCCCTGGAGGTGAATGGCATTGTGCAAAACGTAACTGACCAATCACGAGCACACATTGAAAGACTTGTGTAGAAATGCTTAAAGACATCCAGTCCAAGGCACCTGTTACTGTTACTCTGTTTTAATAAATCTCTGCAGTATATTTCTTACCCTCCTGGTTTGAAATCTTCCCTTCTGGACATGGGATGCAATCGTAGCAGCAAAATGGCTTCCCCTCTTTCATTTTCTTGTGAGAACCAGGTTGGCAACTCTCAGTACACTGAGAAAGAGGCTGGGACTATTTGAAATATGAAAAAGAAATATTATAATGAAGGAATCAGGAGCTTGAAATCCGGAAGCTTTGAGGCCCCTTCTGTATTCTACTAAAGAGACTCTAGGCCCAATTCCTTTTTCAACAGGCATTGAATCTTTCAATTGTTTCATTGCTTATCAACTTTACTGCTACCTCCTCAATGTTTGAAATATTTCAATTTTTTTAATTTAATATTTTAATTTGTTATTTTGTTGAAATGTTAAAATAAAATTAGAAATATTTTTATGTTTAATGTTGCTTTATTTTATACTGTCATTGAGTTGTTGTTGATGATGATGATGATGATGATGATGATGATGATGATATTGTTTTTCAGCTTTATGATTGAATCCCACCCTGAGGACATTTGCCAGTTGGAAATTATGTAATTCTAAGACATAAAATAAATAAAGGCATCAGATTTCAGAATTGCTTGAACAGGCTCAAGAGGAAATATTTGATGTGCTACAATTTCTTGGGACTTTTCTTTATTGTAACATTGAATATTGGTTTAATAAGATATTATTAACAATAATTACTTGGTACTGGTTAAACAATTACGAATAACACTATTAAATGGCATGAAACAATACAATATATTTTCTCTTCCTACCCTGATTGTAGTACAGGAGGAATTAGATTTATGCTATATAAATACCAATGTCACTACATTTCTCATGAAAGAATCTCCCAGAACACCTGTGTGCTATACTCTTCCTAAGATCCACAAAGATGGAATTCCACCACCTGGTAGACCAATTATCTCAGGATGTGGCTC
This sequence comes from Anniella stebbinsi, assembly GCA_029215795.1. NCBI lineage: Eukaryota > Metazoa > Chordata > Lepidosauria > Squamata > Anniellidae > Anniella > Anniella stebbinsi. The sequence goes on from JARDYH010000008.1 coordinate 23,164,394, forward strand.
CTGGTTAGAACCATAAGTTCAATTTATAGACTCCTTTCTCTTACCAGCTGTAATTTCTTCAGCACTGTGTGTTAAAGATACTGGACATTTTGGAGGCTGCCATGTGTTTGATTACCATGGGTGCCAGATCTACTGTACAAGATCTAATGAATTCTTGCTCTGTAGAAAATCCTCTCACCCATTCTCTTATGGATTTATTTGATATCATTTCAGAATACAATTATTTCAATGTGGTGCTCTGTTTCGTTGTTTTTTGTTTTCGTTTTACCAATTAAAGGAGTGGCTATTGGCAGCCCAGTTGCCCCTAGTATTGCTAATCTTTTCATGCAAGCATTAGAAAATTCAATTTTTCTGAACACCTCCATCAATCCATACAAGAAGTACTTTAAATTGTATAACGAGTAAATAGATTATATCTTTGTTATGTTCACACAAACTGCTGATGTCACACATTTTTTTCCCCTTTGGATCAATTCCATTGATGACCATATTAAATTCATTTGCTGTATGAACTGTCTACAAACGCCATTCATGGATGCAATGGTTTATACTAACAATGGTAAAATCTGTGTAAGAGGGTTTGTGAAACCCATGGATAAAGATTCTATCTTACAGCTTTCTAGTAATCATTCTAGGCAATTGAAACTCAAGTTTCCCTTTGGCCAATTTTTATGTTAATAAGAAACAGCAAATTTGACCAGATGTGCAACACAGAGAGATATCTTTTCACCTGGAAACTCTTCGACAGGGGTTTTCCGAGACATGTCATTGATTTGTCCAGAGCTAGAATGAATAGAACCAGCAGACAGTCTCTGTTTGAGCCCCATGCTAGAACAATGGATAGTTTGGTCTCTAGACTTTAACCATCTTGCTCAGTGAACCAAGCACATGATCTACAAGCACTGGCATTTGGTCCAGGATGTACCAAGTTGCAGTTGCTTTCCATTCTTGGATTTCTCAGGACTTTTAATTTCTGTGAAATACTTGTTCAAAACATTCGAAATATAACATCATCTTCCAGTAATTTCTCCATAAACAAAGTTATTGGGAACGCAGAACCATGAGGCTCTTCGTGAAGGTTGCTCATTTATAAACAGGCCTCTTTCCAAATAGCTGACATTTTGAGCCTACCTGATTAAACCAGCCATTCCATATTATGGCATCTTCATCAATAGTGAACGCTTGACCTAGGGAAGCCTCAGGATCCACCCTCCCCACTCTCACCCTATGAAATGATTGGTTGGAAAAAATCATCCAGTTGATCACATCCAATCCAGCGACTAGTTCCCCATTCTGGTTGAAGGAAACTTTCTCCCCCACACTGTTGTTAAATGAGATCCATTTTAGAAAAGGTTGGAGCTAGAGTGAAAGAGAAAATGCAAGGATTTAGAAAAGACTGAATTTAGGCCTTTATGCATCTAAAAGGACATAGCATGGAATCAGTATCCAGCATTCACATCATTTTGTTATTCTTACTTTAGAGTAAGAGCTCCATTCTGGATCTTAAATTCCCCCTACACTCATGCTGTGGCTCTGATCCAGATCCATTTATCCCTTGATTTTTAGGATTTTTTTAAAGTTCAAGGGATGTGCGGCTCTGATTCAAACTTGGCATGGCTAAAGCCCTACTTAAGTGCTACCAAGGTGCCAAGTTTCGTCTTTTTATCTTAAATTTCATTTTTAAACTTATATTGCTCAAGGTCCTAGACCCCAAAAAGGTGATTTGTGTTTGATCTTCAAAAAAATCCTAAAAATCAAGGTTTGAACAGACCTGCTTCAAACTTGGCATGGCTATATCCCTACTGAAGAGCTACCATGGTGCCATGTTCCATCTCTTTATCTTTAATTTCATTTTTTAAACTTGTATTGCTCAAGGTCCTAGACCCCAAAGAGGATATTTGTGTTTGAACTTTAAAAAAATTCTAAATATCAAGGCATGCAGTGCCTGGGTTGGCTGGACCAGGAGCAGACATGTCATTACCGCCCTCTCTTCAGCATGATTGCTGGCTTCCCCACCGCCATTGTTGGGTTTTTCTCATGAGATAGTTTCGTCTCATGAGATTGCCAGCTTCCTCTAACAAGAATGCCAGCTTGAAGTAGTGATCTCACAAGAGGACATTGGGGATCTTACGAGAGGAAGCCAGCAATGTGAAGTTTCATCTTTTCATCTTTCATTTCTTTAAAAGAAAAAACCTTGTACTGTTGAAGGTCCTAGATCCCAAAGGGATTTGAGTTTAAACATTAAAAATTCCCAAAAATCAAGGCATGAACGGATCTGCTTCAACTTTGGCACAGCTAAATCGCTAGTTAACAGCTATCATGCTGCCAAGTTTCATCTCTTTAGCTTTAAAAATGACAGAGCAGTAAGTATTTTGGTTAATTTCCATAGGCTATAATAGGCTGTTTATTCCAACTTTAAAAGTCCCATTGTCTTCAGTGGGGCTTACTCCCAAATAAGTGTGCTGAGGGTCTTATGTCTACCCAGAATAAGTCCTGGCTTTCCTGGGGGCTGAGAGGACACAGTACAGCAGACTTCCCTCCCATCCTTTACACACATGCTAGGAAGGGAGGGAGGCACTTAGAGACACTCTATGTCTTTTGAAGTTGGTAGGACTTGCTTCTGAGCAAGCATACATTATTAGCCCAACACTAAAACCTTAGCATTGCATTCGAAACTGGTTAACAGTTGGAATCAAGATCTAACTATGGCTTTTGACACGATCACCCCCAAACGTCCTCTCCATCCCGCTCCTAATCGGGCATCTTGGTATACTGAAGATCTCAGGGAGTTGAAGCGGGAAGGACAATGACTGGAGCGACGATGGCGGAAAACTCGACTTGTATCCGACAAGACGTGACATAGAGAACATCTTCGTTCCTGTGGGGTGGCAATACGTGCAGCGAAGAAAGCTTTCTTCTCTGCACGTATTGCTTCTGCGAATTCGCATCCAGCAGAGCTGTTCAGGGTGGTGAGGGGTCCAACTCAGGCACCTTCCCCCCTGAACCCGATTTTACAGCCTTCGGCAGTTCGCTGTGATGCCTTTAATGACCATTTCACAGATAAAATCTCTCGGATAAGAGCCGACTTAGACGCCATCATTATAGCAGAAGCTGACGATGGAGTGTCCAGTAACTCCACGAGTGGAATTACACTGGATCAGTTTCAGTTAGTAAGTACTGAGGAAGTAGACAAGCTGCTTGGACAAGTGAGGAGGACGACTTGCCCTCTCGATCCCTGTCCTTCTTGGCTTATCTTCCAGGGAGGAGATGCAGTTTGATCACATCTACAACATATTATTAATGCATCTCTCAGGGAGGGGAGTTTTCCAACATGTTTAAAAGAGGCAGTAGTACAGCTGCTTCTAAAAAACCCCTCCCTCGACCCTCTGGACCTTAATAACTACAGGCTAGTATCAAATCTTCCATTTTTGGGCAAGGTGATCGAGAGGGCAGTTGCCTCCCAACTCCAAGCAGTTTTGAATGATACAGATTTTCTAGACCCATTTCAAACCGACGTCAGTGCAGGATATGGAGTTGAGACCACTATGGTCGCCTTAGTGGATGATCTACACATGAGTATTGACAGTGGGAGTGTGTCCCTGTTGGTACTCCTGGACCTCTCAGTGGCTTTTGATACCATCGACCATGGTATTCTTCTGGATCCCCTGAGGGGATTGGGAATCAGGGGCACTGTGCTTCAGTGGTTCCAGTCCTATCTCTTGGGCAGGTTCCAGATGGTAATGCTTGGGGATAGCTGCTCTTCAAAGAAAGAGCTGCTATGTGGTGTACCACAAGGTGCCATCCTTTTCCCAATGCTGTTTAACATTTATATGAAACCGCTGGGAGAGATCATCCAGAGGCATGGGGCGGGGTGCTATCAGTATGCTGATGACACCCCAATATATTTCTCTATGCCTTCGACAACATCGTCATCTAAGGATAGTGTGTCTCCTCTGAATGAATGCTTGGAGGCGGTAATGGGCTGGATGGGGAAAAACAAACTGAAACTGAATCCAGACAAGATGGATGTGCTTGCTGTCAAAGGCCACAACCTGGGTTTGGAGGTGTGTCAACCAGTTCTGAATGGGGTTACACCCCCCCTGAAAGACTGTGTTTGCAGCTTGGGGGTACTCGTGGATCCGTCGCTCCAAATGACAGCTCAGATAGATGCGACGGCCAGGAGTGCCTACTATCAGCTTCGGCTGATACGCCAGCTGCGCCCCTTCCTAGAGTTGGAAGACCTAAAGATGGTAGTGCACTCACTGGTAACTTCGAGGCTTGACTTCTGCAATGCGCTGTACATAGGGCTACCTTTGTGCTTAGTCCGGAAACTTCAATTAGTTCAAAATATGGCAGCCAGGTTGGGCACTGGTACACCTAGGGGTGACCACATAACACCAATCTTAAAATCACTCCACTGGCTGCCCATTAGTTTCCAGGCAATGTATAAAGTGTTGGTTATTACCTTTAAAGCCCTACATGGTTTGGGTCCAGGTTACCTGCGGGATCGCCTTGTCCCGTTTAATCTGCCCCGCACACTCAGGTCCTCTGGGATGAATTTACTCCTGTCATCCAGAACTAGGCTGACGAGTGTTACCCAGAGGACCTTCTCTTCTGCCACTCCCAGGCTGTGGAATGGCCTGCCAGAGGAGATTCGACAAATTAGCAGTCTTCTGGAATTTAAGAAAGCTGTGAAGACTGCTCTCTTCCGGCAGGCCTACCCAGATGAATTTTAAGATGTTTTTAATAATGTATTTGTTTTTATCTGTTTTAATGGTTTATCCATTTTATAGTTTTTATATTTATATTTATTGTTGTTCCCCGCCTCGATCTGGATGGAGAGGCGGGGTATAAATGAAATTAATAATAATAATAATAATAATAATAATAATGCAACAGAAGTGTCCCATTCTTAATGAGGAGGATCCTGTACCAATAATAATAATAATAATAATAATAATAATAATATATTTATTTATTTATTTATTACCCACCTCTCCCAGCAGATCAAGGTGGGGAATAGCATCAAACATAAAATACAAAACTGATTACAACACATAAAACCAATACATCATTAAAATACCAATAAAACACCAATAAAACACTTTAAAAAGCATTGGATTACAGACTTTTACAAAAGAAAGAGTTTGGGCGACAGCTTTATTTCTATTGGATGGAAATGATAGCTTTCCCTTTGCTTTCAGCACTGGGGGGGGGGAAGGGAAATCTTCCTTAACTACAATAAGTTAATTTTAACTTGTTTTTATGCTTTATGCTTTTAAATTTTGTATATCGGTGTTTTAATTGTTCAATGTTTTTAATTTTTGTAAACCGCCCAGAGAACTTCGGCTATGGGGTGGTATATAAATGGAATAAAATAAATAAATAAATAAATAAACCAACCCCAGGATGGTTTCTCTATGAGCAAGTGTTGTCCTTTATTTCCCTATGGGCAAGTATGGTTTCTCTATGGGCAAACACTGTCCAATATTCCCTATGGGCAGATATGATTTCCTTACGTGCAATTACTATCTTGTTTCCCTATGGGCAAGCATGATTTTCCTATGGGGAGGTATATTTTCCCATGGACATGTATTATCCTATGTTTCCCTGAGGGCAAGTATGGCTTCCCTATGGGCAAGTACTGTCATTTGTTTTAATATGTCCCCTTATTATCTGTCCTTAATCTCCCACCAATAACCTTCTGGCCAAGGTTCCAGGCAGTTTTAAAAAGGCTACAATCCTCTGCACACTTACTTGGGAGTAAGACCATTACACTCAATTGAACTTACTTCTAAGAAGACACTGATTATTCTACTAAGGCAAGCCATTTTCCTTCAGCATTCCAAACTAGCTGAGGAAGGAAGGAGGGGAGGGAAAGAGAGAGAGAGAGAGAGAGAAAGAGAGAGAGAGAGAGAGAGGCTACTTCAAAAATCATGACCACAAATCTCACCAGTCAAAATTATCAGAACCATTGTGATTCAGAGAGGGTTTTTTTCTTTTCTAATTTAAACTGCCCTCCTTCCCACAATATTTCACCAATCTTCATGAAATTTTCAGGTTATGTAAAACCAACACTTCTTTCTGGCACAGAGAAATTTCAGGAAGATTGATGAAACTTTATCGATTTTATGAATGTTAGAATGACCACCCCTCAATTACCCCTTTAACATGGTGGAATGTGTCTTTCATGGCACCCTTGGTCACCACCCAGCTTGCCCACCCTTAAGACCAACCCTGCAGAATGCTTCTGGGGAACTGCTCATGCTATGTGAACCAAAGATTGCTTGAGGGGATGCTATGTAAATCAGTTAAATTTCAACCTGCATTGGTCATAACATATATTCCCAAAGTACCAAGAGGAAAGTGTAATGACTGACTGAAATGAGAAGTATTCTATTATTTCTAGTTGGAGCAAGGGCAGGAAGATGAAAATGTTAAGAAGACTTTGGGGGAGAATAAAGCATAATATATAATTTCCTGTTATATGAGGAACTTGAGCCCATTACCTGCCCAAATTGAGGATTCTGAAGTTTGGTTTCCACTCCATCCATCATTGCACCATGTTTGGCTCTAGAAGAGGACATGGCATGATGTAGGGCATGGGCCACCACATAGACAGCATTGTAGATGCTGTAGCTGTGTCCAATTGTGCTCGTTTCAAAGAATGATCCAGGAAGGCTCTCCAGCTTCTCCTCTCCTGTGCAAATGTCCCAATTCACCTTGCCCACAATATTATCTGGGAATAAGCAGCCAAAGGCATGTTGCCAGAAATCCCTGATAAAACCATCTTCTTTAGAGCTATAAGGGTTTCTGCTTTCAAGAAACTGCTGAAATCCTGGGAGGTCACTGGAGTGGATCTTGAAGGATATTGCACCATTGAATACTTCTGTATCCCAATTCCTTTGTAAGACAATTGATGTGAACTCTATCTGAGCTGTTACTATCCATACTTTCCCTTTTACTTCCTTTGCCATGACTTCTTGTTCTGATAGATATGGCAAGAAGCGAAAATATGCCATGGAATAAGATTCAGCATGGGCTACCACTACATTGGCTTTGCTGCCCATCACTTTATCATGTATTTTTGCCCCCTGTAGAAATGTGTCACTAATTTTAGTGTCAAAACTTAATTTGGAGACTCTTGCTATGAAGGCAAAGCATACATCCCACATAGAAAACAGTGGAACGACCACTTGTAGAAATCTTTCTCCATTATCATTATCCATAACACAAATTCCAATCCATGTCCACTTGAACTGGAGAAGCAAAGAGAGAATCCCCTCATACTGAATGGCTTCCTGAGGGGCCAACTGGTAGAAGGGGAGGCCTGGAGTTTTAGTGTTCATCATGGGAGCAGGGCCATAGATGAGCTAAGGAGAGATATTTGGTAGAGGGAAAGGAAATCATGTCGGCATTCATGGTGTCATTTCATTAATTTTAACGTACATGCATTTAATGGGCATCTGGTTGGGAGCAAAATGCTTGTTCGGAGAGCAGTCTGATCTTAGAGAAGACTGACTATCCTATGTGTATCTAGCACTTCAAGGATAAAGGCCTCCGTGGAAGGATGCTACATGATGATATAAGGTCTTTCCAGGGAAATTAGGTTGCCTCCAGACTAAGTATGACTAAGAGTTAAGCCTATTGAATTCAATGTAAAGAAATCCTGTTTGGCTTATATCCCATTTATTTCAATAGCTCTAATTTAAGTATGAGAAAGTCGAGTTCTAATTCGTTGATGATTAAGAGAGAGAGAGAGAGAACTGATTCTGCAGCCACCCATTCATAGAGCTGTACATGCATATATGAATATATCTCCATACAATCTGAGACCTCATGTGATACTGTCAAAGAACTGGAAGGATCCTGAGGGCCAAATAACATGTGATATATTTCCTACATTCTCCCACAGGCCACATTTGTGTGGAGGAGAGCTCCCATTAGCTCCAGTGGTTTAGTGTGTGGGTGGGGTGGGGTTAATGGTTTTCCTTACTACCAGAATGGGGGGTTGAATAGAAGAACTAGCACAGACCCACAAGAACCAAAAAAGGAGGACAGACACACAGAGAGACTGCTAACTGCAAAGCAAACACAGCAGAAACAGCAAGCAAGAGTAGAGCTCTGTCTATGGTTCTCTCTTTGCTCCTTCCTAATGCTCCACATCCATGAGCTGGCAAAGGAATGAGTTCCACAGCAAGGACAAATGGGTTAGGTATGATTTTCAATCCCTCCCCCTAAGCAGTGAGATTGGAGGTGACGATGGGGAGTCCACTGTCACTGTTGGTTAGCCACAGCTGTCAATCTCAAAACTACCAGTCCCTCACCCCTCAGTGTCTCCCTAATATGGAAAGGCGCTCAGTTAGTCCATCATCAACATGAAACAACCCCTCACAAAGCCTGACAAACCTTCAGATTCCTCTGGATATCTGCAGAGCTCCGAACTACCTTCACTCCACACCATGGGTATCCAGTGGATATGAAACCATAAAATATATGGTCTACGCTATCAGAGCTTCGTCAGTCCTCCATTGGGCTGTGAGATTTGCGGACCAGAGCACACGCCCCTACCCTTCTGCATTGCCTGGCTCCATTGCAAATTTCCAAGCACCTTATAGTACCACCCCACACTATGTGTTATTGTGTATGTTCTTGTTACCCCCACTAAAAAAATAATAATGAAAATCCCTTATCTTTACATCCCAGTCTGTCTGTCTCAGTAAGTTTCTTCTTCTTCTTCTTCTTCTTCTTCTTCTTCTTCTTCTTCTTCTTCTTCTTATGTGTGTTTGTCTATCTAAAAATCCAAGTTCCTCCGGAGCGCCCCACCCCACATTCCACCTGTGTTGGTATTGTGTGTGTTTGTGTGTGTTTTACTATTGCCCTCCCCCCCCCCCCACTTTATCTTTAAAAGTGATGGAGCTGTAAGCATTTTTGTTAATTTCCAGAGGCTATAATGGGTGGTTTATTTCAAATTAAAAAAATTGTGAAATATCAGGGCATAAAAATATCTGCTTCCAATTTGGCATGATTAAAGCCCTACTAAAGAGCCATCACGGGGCCAAGTTTCATCTCTGTATCTATAAAAATGACAGATCTGTAGTATTTTGGTTAATTTCCTTAGGCTATAATGGGCTGTTTATTCCAACTTTTTTTTTTTAAAAAATCCCTATGTATCAAGGCATGAATGCATTTGCTCCCAACTTGGCATGGCTAAAGCCCTACATAAGAGCTAACATGGGCCTCCTCCACACGAGACGTTTAATGAGCCTTAGAGGCTCATTATAAATTTTACCTCCACACCAGTGGAGCGCAAAACGGGCGTACAGGCGCGTTATTTCCCTGATAATGCGCATTTTCGAATGCGCGTTAAATAGCGACTTTTATTTTGCTCCAGCCGTTAAAGCGCATTATCGCGGTGTGAACAAGCGATTATGCGCGTTAACGTCTTCTAAAGCGCTTTTTGGACATGAATTAATGCGCTTTGCCGCCTCTCGCCGCCTCCCGTGCAGAGGGATTAGGCGTAAATGCGCCTCCGCGATAATGCGCATAATCCCGGAACCGGGCGCAAAAGCGCATCCTTGTGGAGGGGGCCATGGTGATAAGTTTCATCTCTTTATCTTTACTTGTTTTTTTTTTTAAAAAAAACCTTGTGTACTACTCAAGGTGCTAGCCTCCAAAGAGAGGTTTCACAACCTGAGTTTGAACTTTAAAAAGTTCCTAAAAATCAAGGCATGAACGCAACTGCTTCTTATTTGGTATCCCTACTTAAGAGCTACCATGGTGCCAAGTTTAATCTCTTTATCTTTAATTTCATTTTTTTAAAAAAAATCTTGAAACTGTGAAATCTCCTAGACCCCAAAGAGGAAATTTGAGTTTGATTTTTTTTCAAAATCCTAAAAATCAAGGCATGAGCAGATCTACTTCAAACTTGGCATGACTAAATCTCTACTTATGTGCTATCATGCTGCCATGTTTCATCTCTTTATCTTTTAAAATGACAGAGCTGTAAGCATATTTTTAAATTTCTATAGGCTATAATGGCTGATTATTTCAACATTGTAAAAAATCCCTAAAAATCAAGATATGAATGCATCTGCTTCCACCTTGGCATAGGTAAAACCCTACTTAAGAGCTATCACAGTGCCAAGTTTCATCTCTTTGTCTTTGAAATGGATGGAGCTGTAAGCATTTGGTCAATTTCCATTGACCACAATAGAGTGATTATCTGAAAACAGTACAGTTCTCTGACGGACAATCCGACTGGGAGGAGAAAGGCAGCCACTCCAAAAATCATAGCAGTGAACCTGGTCATCAGAGCTCTGATCTGAATTTTGGAGTGGAGCAGACCTGCTCTGCACACCTCTACAAAAGAGGATTCTGCACACACAGTTATCAATACAAATGCAATGAGTAGTTTCCTACCATACCCATGCACCAATAGAATGGACTGCTAGAGCATTAAGAACAAGCACGTCCTGAAACAACCAGAAATGAGCACCAGTGCTTGTGTCTGGAAGGGGCAGATCAGTGTTTCTGGGCTATTTCAGCTACTGCTAGTTCCTGTTGCACTAGCCGTACATTTCACTGGTGTAAGAGAACTAGCAGTGGCACAGAAGCAGTATAGGGTATTGAAAGAAAATGCATTAAGAAGTGGAATGTTTAAACTACTGGATGGCTAAAATGTGGCTTGTGAAACTATAGCAATGTTATGCTATTTCAGCTCCATGGCTATCCATTGAACTATGGACATTAATTTTATTTGATTACTGACATATCTATCTATCTATCTATCTATCTATCTATCTATCTATCTATCATCTATCTATCTATTCTTCGCCAGCATATGATATTCATAAACAATGCATCCATTTCTGTCTCTAAACAACAGAATGGAACTAGAAAGGAAAGGGAAGAGTGAGTGTTGTGGCAGATTCTTATGCTCTCCAAATAACCTACCTGTGGAGTCTTAAAGATATCCAAGATATTTGCCACATGTAGGGAGATTTCAGAGTCCAGTCCCCCAATAACTGCTGTTAATCTATTCTGGATGTCACATTCATAGTTAGGTACAACGTTTTCCAGTGTAGTCAACAGGAGCATTGTGGCATGATAGGTCCTCCTTGCATTGTCATAGCTATCATAGATGTGGAAGCCCAAGGTGACATTGGGTAAGATCTGAGGGTTTTCATTGATTTCCTTTACAGCAAATGCCAAAGCCAGGATGTGCTGGTAATGCTTAGGAAATACCCTACAACAAAAACTGCATTCTGTAAGAGCAGGGAATTCCACACATACATTAATTATTGCCACTGTGTTCCACATCATCATCATTAGGTAGGGTGACCATATGAAAAGGAGGACAGGGCTCCTGTATCTTTAACAGTTGTATTGCAAAAGGAATTTCAGCAGGTGTCATTTGTATACATGCACTGCTAAATATTGTAAAACCTGATTTGATGTGCCACCTTCTCAATAATTTGGGGAGATAAAGTGTTTCTTTGCCTCAGAGGGCACATCCATGTAACAATCAGGAAGTGGAGTCTGTGCAATATGAACTCTCTTGTAGAAGTGATATTGGAGGTTGGGAGCAAAATGTTCCTCCCTTTTTGCTGATATCAGATTTATATAGTTTGGTTTTCTTCTTAGGGTAGGCAACCTTGGGCTTAATAGTACAAAAAGGATTGCATTGAAATGGTGGGAGACTCAGGATAGATAAGAGGAATTAATTTATTAAACACCCTCTAGTTGGTTTCCATAGAGTGCTCCTGTGACTTCATGATCCCAATGATACTTATGTGGATTTTACAATCAGAGTAAAGTATCACAGTGATCTGTATTGGGACCGATGTTTTTCATCTTGTTCATAAATGATCTGAAAATAGGAGCGAGCATTGAAGTGGTTATGTTTCCTCATGATACCAAATTATTTAGGCTTGCTAAAACAGGGATTGTGAGGAGCTCCAAAAGGATCTCTCCGTACTGGGAGAATGGCCATCAAAATAGCAAATGCTGTTCGATATAAGCAAGTGTAAAGTGATGCACATTGGGGACAAATGACAACTCCATGTATTCACTGGTAGGATTTGAGCTAATTAGCGGTGACTGACCAAGAATGAGTTTGGGGTGGGGGACGTGGACAGCTCGATGAAAATGTTGACACAGCTGCCATGAAAAAGGCAAATTCCGTGTAAGGCATAATTAGGAAAGGAATCCTAATTCTCTGATTTGCACTTGATATATGTGGATTCTTTAATCTTACTATAGTAAAAATAACACATTTTAGTGTTAGGTTCATGACTGCATTAGCACTACGTTAGTTGGGAAACAAATGTATTAGGAAGTGCAAAAGGTGAGTTTATTGAATCATTTGTCACAGACTTCAGTATTCACAGGTAGTTTATGGTATATAGTAGGCAAAGAACAAACCCAAGGATTCCTTCTGTGTGCATATATGAGAGTGACAGGCACACACAGAGACAGACAATGGGCCAGACAAAAACTTTGAGCCTGACCTATCTTACAGGGTTGTTGTGATGATAAAAGTAGCACATACCATACACCCAAGCATTACCAAACAGTTGTTTTACGTTTCTACAAAAGTGAGCAGGTGAAGAAGAACAAGATGGTTTGGGGCCAGTCACAGAATCTTAGCCTAACCGACCTCATGGGTGTTTGCTGGGGAAAATATGGCATTCAGTTATAACTAGTTTATTGAAGGAACGATCAGTCCCAGGCTAACTGGCTTTCCCCTTCCCCTGCACTAGAGAAGCTTCTTTGCAACTGATCAACTACATGGAGTCTGAACATTCTCTGACATCACTACATCTGACCCACTACCAAGAGCAGTCATGTGGCTGTACAGAAATATTGCCCCATTTAATTTAAAACCATCCGAGTTTGAAATTTTTCCTTTTTCGCTTTTAAAATAGCTTATGTTCAATGAATTTCTTCTGCCGCTCCCAGACTGTGGAATGACCTGCCGGAGGAGACTCGTCAACTTAACAGTCTTTTAGAATTTAAGAAAGCTATAAAGACTGTTCTCTTCTGGCAGGCATATCCAGTGTAATTTTTAGAATGTTTTTAGGATGTTTTAGGATGTTTTCATGCAGTTTTAATAATATTTGTCATGTTTTAATTATTTTTGTGTATTTTATCATCTTGTTGTTCCCCGCCTCGATACAGACGGAGAGGCGGGTAAGAAATAAATCATTATTATTATTATTATTATTATTATTATTTATTAAGCCTGTCAAAGATGTTGGTACTGGATAAAAGGATACACAATAGGTTTGTTCAGCCTGATCAAAAAATATTAGAAAAGCTAATAGAGTTCAGAATGTCACCAACTTTACTACGGGCTATGCACTGACTCTTCTACCTCACAGGGTTGTTGTGATGATAAAATGGAGGAGGATCATGTAAGCCACCTTAGGTTCCTTGCAAGAGGGGAAAAGGTGGGATACAAATATAATAAAATAAATTTATTACTACACTTACTTAATAAAAATAATATGATCTGAAATTAGGAGTGAGCAGTGAGATCCCCCTCCCAAATAATTGGAAAAATTGAAATATAAGCAATACATCTTTTTTCAGTTCTCTTTACAGATTTAAAGACACTTTGTTGCTTTAATAGAGCCTTCCCGAACCGGATGCCCTCTAGATATTTTGGACAGCAGCTCCCATCAATCGCCTGCAGCTTGGCTAATGGTCCAGGAATGCAGTAGTCCAAAACATTTGGAGGGCACCAGGTTGCGGAGGGCTGCTTTAGGAACATAATGCAGCCTTTCTGTTCCGGAAGTTGTTTTGTATATTACTTACTATAGCCATAAAAGTAAACTCTGTTAGTGAATTTGTAATTATTGTTTCAATAGATTAGAACCACATTAAATTGCTGCTACAGCAAGAGAAACAGGACTCAATAGAACAAAATCCAAACCTTTAGATCAATAATTTTAATAAGGAATGAAAGTACTAACTATGCTGGGAATCTTACAGAGAAAATTGAGAAGAACCCCCCCCCCCCCCCCATGGCTTCCTGATTTCCAGATGGTTTAAATCTTCAGTCATTCTTTCAAAATGTTCTTATTCCATAGCCTTTAGAACTCATTTTTGGGGAAGTAAAGGCTGGCTAACAATATAGAAATACTATATTGAATATATATTTCTATATAGCAATATTGAAATGCTAAAAGACAGTGTTTCATAATCTAAAGCTGTCCAGTGTTCCAAATTTTGAAACTCCCGAACAGAAAACAGTCCTGGGGGAAAAGGGGGGGGGGACTTGTTCCCCTGATTTTTTTTTTGAAAGCGTTCATATCTTTAATTCCACAGTTTTTTTTAAAAAAAAACCTTTAGAAAAGAGCAACTAAATGATCCAAGAGTGGGAGCAACTCCTCTATGAGCAAAGGTTATAACATCTGGGACTCTTTAGGTTACAGAACAGGCAAGTGAGGGGAGCCATGATAGTGGCGCATAAAATTATGTATGGTGTGGGATTCCCAGGTTCATCCTATGAAGCTGATGGGTGGGAGATTCAGGACAAGTAAAAGAGTCTTCTTCACACAGCACATAGTTAACTATACAATGTAGTATCACCAGATGTTGTGCTGGCCACCAATTTGGATGGCATGTCCTCCTTTCCAAATAGTCACCCTATCAGACATAACACTATTTCCCACTTCCGAAGAGGTAAGTTTGGCAGACCATAATGTGCCCATTTGCTTTATGAGGCAGGTGCTCTGGCAGGCAACCAAATGGAGGGACTCCCAGGCCATAAAGTTGCCTAGCTGGGTCTGCCAGAAACCTGGTCTCACCACTGCTGGTAGGTCCATGTTCTCCAGCAACTGCTCTCAGCTGAACTTGATGGAATCCCACCCTCCATCCCTGGCTTTAATTTACTGACCTTCCCTTGCTTGGGCTTGCAGGGACTTATAGGGACAGACAGAGCAGGCATTCATAGCACGCATAGAATGCTGAGAGTGGCAAATCTAAAAGCAAGTAT
Source organism: Anniella stebbinsi (assembly GCA_029215795.1). Classification (NCBI taxonomy): domain Eukaryota; kingdom Metazoa; phylum Chordata; class Lepidosauria; order Squamata; family Anniellidae; genus Anniella; species Anniella stebbinsi. The sequence goes on from JARDYH010000008.1 coordinate 23,179,398, forward strand.
GTTGCTTTTCAAGAACCAAGGAAATTCAGTGGGTCTTATTTTTGAGTAAATATCTAGGGATGGAAATGCAGCTTGTGCAAGATTGAAACTTGACCACATGCAAACAAGAAGAAAAAGCATGTAGCATAAAATGAGCTATAATAACTAACACAATAAACTGTAACTTATTCTAATATAGGATATTTTCCTGTATCATCTTGTGAGCTTCTAGAATTAAAAAAGTTATTTTTAATTCCAGTAGAACAATTTTCCGTGTTGTCTCCAAATACAGACACAAAACATGAAATGCTTCCTTTTCATGAGTCAGTTATAGAAAGCATTTCTCTGGACACTGGCTATTGAAAAGTTCAAATGAGACCCTCGGATTTCAAGTGAGAGAGCATAACTTCTGGGGCTCGTTTATTATTTTTAAAAGGGGGTGCAACACATAACAGTAGCTTTGATTTTATATTGGATATTAACATGGTGTAACACCCTAGCCGACATTGGTTTGGTTGTCAACTGTATAATATCTGGTCATCCGTTACACAAACCATGAAATTCATTAAACAAAAAACCTACCGTGTACAAGACAATGTTAAGACTATACAGTTTTCAATCAAGCACCAAAAAGCAGGGAAATTGGGAATTAAGGCTCACAAGCCTTAAAGCCACATCCTCCGTTAGGAGGCAGAAAGTGCAAGTGAAGTTCTCATTCTCCCAAAGCAGATAAATCATGAGGACAGGATGGAGAATATGACATGCAGAAATGATTGTGGGGTTGTGAAAAACTGATGACGAACAACTTAGGGCCACCTAATTCTTTTTTTTTAGAGCAACTGTTCCCCAACCTGGTGCCTTCCAAAGGTGTTGCACTACAACTCCCATCATTGCAAGTCAGTATGTTCTTCAGCTTTATCACTCTCTTATCTCTGATCATCGTAGTGACACCATAAATGGAAATTAAAACAACAACAACAGTCCTTACATAAGTTCCTCTGACTTTGCCTGATGGGGTTCTTCAGTGAAGGCTATTGGACTGGAGACAAGGAGACCATAAGTAGAAATGCCACCAATGATGAGGTCTCCTGACTGATGATACTTGTGAAGTGGAGGGTAAGGATTTCTGACCCAGCAGTTGTCAATGTGAGCTTTGCATCCCATGCAAGCAAGCAGTACCAGCAGCAAGTCCACCATGGTATAGTAGTAACAGTAGTATAGTTTTTTTGGTTTATTGCATTGATAACCAGTCATTCACAAAATAGTTTCCCTATTTGTATCTGTATCCGTAGGTCCTCTATCTACCTCATAAAGTTACTGGTGATATTGTTGACATCCTTTGGTATTCACTTTGCAATGATCACTGAAATTCTACAGGGGGGTTGAGAATCAGCAGAATTAATTACTACCCTTTAGTTAATTGAAGAGTAGACTAATTACAAAATGATTACTGATGAAAGCTTGTTTGTCACATCTCAACAATAATCCCCCCCGCCCCGCTGAATAGAAAACAAGGGACCAAATGGCTTGGGATGGCCCCAATTTTTTTTTTTACTTCTGAAATTGATAGCAGAAATAATAGAGTCATCTTGAGAAGATGACTCTGATTGATTTAGCATGCAATCCTATAGCGGTGAGTTAATCCCATTGATCCCATAGAACATACTTCAGGGTAGACATGCAAAGGATTATATTGTTAATCTGCAGGAGTTAAAGCACCTTATGGCCATGTAAACGTGCAATTCTCCACATGTAAACAACTTTAAAGCGCATTTCATACAGCCCGTAATGCGCTTCACCGCCTCTCATGAATAGGTATTAGGAGTAAATGCTAGGCTGACCATATGAAAAGGAGGACAAGGCGCATGTAACTTTAACAGTTGTAGAGAAAAGGGAATTTCAGCCAGTGTCATTTGTATGCAATTAGTCCCTGGTGAAATTCCCTCTTCATCACAACAGTTAAAATTGCAGGCACTATACTAGAGTGCCCATATACAAAAGAAGGCAGGGCCCCTGCAACTTTAACGGTTGTGATGAAGAGGGAATTTCACCAGGAACTAATTGCATACAAATGACACTGGCTGAAATTCCCTTTTCTCTACAACTGGTAAAGTTACATCAGCCCTGTCCTCCTTTTCATATGGTCAGCCTAGTAAATGCGCTTCTCCGTATATGCGCATAATCGGGCAAGCGGGTATCAAACCGAAATCTTGTAGAGGGGACCTTAGATAACCCACAGAAAAATCCCTCAAAATGAGCTGAAAGCTAGACAACCATGAGCTATCAATCAACCTTTATTTACAGTCAATAGACCAAAGGCAAAACAAATATAACATACAGTCATGATGCTTGCAACTTAGCTGATATAAAAGGGACTAGAAATCTACAAATAAATACTATAAATAGTGAGTGTTAAAATTAATCGCCCGCTAATGATCTGGTTCGAATAGCCAGATTCAGAAACTTAGCTACCTGTTCCGTTATTCGCTTATTTGTACCCTGGAGCAAAATACTTGTTAGAGCCTCAGAGGAACGCCCTGGGAGGGACTGTGTAATTGGCCAAATTAAGTCTGCCCTGGCCGATTGGTAAAACCTACAAAAAAATAAAACATGTATTATAGATTCGACCTCGGTGTCATTGCAGGGGCAGCATCTGTTGTGCCAAGGAATTCCCTTGTAGCGGCCCTCCAATACCCTAGACGGGAGAACATTAAACCTGGCTAGCGTAAAGGCCCTCCTATATTTGGGAATTGATAACCACCTTAGATATTGTGCTCCCTCTTTACTAAGGAACACTGATATCCCCAATGCCTGTGGTGAACAGGGGCCCCTTGCTGCCCCAATTAACTCCTGGGTGTCTATATCTGATAATCTTTGCTTGATGATTGGTCTTGCCTTATCAAGTCCTACCGCTAGCAGGTAAGGGGGTGAAAGCCCTATGCTCGAAATCTTGTACTCTACTGCTTTCATCCAGGGAGATACAAATGAGTCTGTTAATACCTTATAGGCTAAAGAGTCGTGAGATATCGCAAGGTGGCACCTGAGCCAGAAGTGGACAGAAAAAATCCAGGCTTGGCATTTTAGTGAGTTAAGACCCACTTCCAAATTTAAAGCACCTCCTGAGATGCATCTAGGTACACCGAAGATTAACCTAAGGAAGGAGTGTTGAATTCCTTCAAGGTTACTTTTAAAGAGTGGAAACCATATCGGTGATCCATACAAAACTTGGGACACGACAGTGGATTTATACACTTGGGTAACTGCTGGTATATATTTCCCGCCCTTTGTAAAATAAAACTGGGCTAAAGCCCCAGAACTTTGTTCTACTTAGTATAATTTATATGGGCCTTCCAGCTGAGAGCTTCGTGAAACCATATGCCTAGATATTTATACGATTCCACTTGTTCGATTCTATTTCCTGCCAGAGTCCACTTATATCTCACTTTCCTGCTTGAAAAAACCATCACTTTAGTTTTTGAGAAATTAATTGTTAAAAAGTTTGATTTACAATATTCAGCAAAACCACTTAATAGTCTCTTTAAGCCCAACCTTGTCTGTGATATTAAAATAACATCATCCGCATAAAGGAGTATGGAGACTTTTGTTTGCCCAATCTTTGGAGAATGTGATGGTAAAGGAGCCAGCGTAGAAGGAAGGTCTGCCAAATATAGGTTGAATAAAGTCGGGGTAAGTACACACCCTTGTCTGACACCTCTAGTAGCAGTGATCTCCTTAGTCACATGGCCCTGTCTGCTACATCGGACTTGTGCTGTTGTGTTTGAATACAAAGACTGGATCAAGAAGAGTAGTCTACCTTCAATGGAGAGTTGCTCTGACTTTGACCACAGTCGGGCTCGAGGTATTGAATCAAAAGCTGCTTTGAGGTCAATAAATACTGTAAATAATTTACCTCGCTTAGGGGTAGAATATTTCTGTGCTAGATGAGCCAAAACTAAGGGGTGGTTCAACGTTGAGCTGCCTGCTCTAAAACCGCTCTGTTCGACTCCCAAAATTCCATTGTCTAAAATCCATTCTTTTAATTTTAGGTTCAAGAAGCCTGCATATAATTTTCCTACTATGGAAAGAAGACTAATAGGGCGATAATTGACAGGATCGTCTTTGGGGCCTTTTTTATATATTGGAATCACGAGGGCCTTCAGCCAGAGTGTTGGAATTTGTCCATGCTTATTTATTGATGTAAAAAGAGCTGCCAATACTGGAGACCACCAGGAGATGTCGTTTTTTATAATTTCAGGTGTGATACCATCTGGACCAGGGGCCTTGCCCATTTTTAACTTGCTTATTAGGTCCTCTATGATTTTGATATCAACCTTTGGCCAATCAGGTGAATCCACTGGCAACCTTGGGGAAGAGATTGGCATTCATGTTTCCTTAAAAGGAAACGCTTCTCCCAGGTGTCCGCTGAAATACAGCATTCATTGTTTCCCCTGGTGTTTTTTAGTTCTCTTGACACTGTTTACCAGAAGGATCTGGTGTCTTTGGTGACTGTAGCTGCGATCAGTACCTGCCTTGACTCCTTGTCTGCCTCTCTTTTTTTTTTTTGTAATAGCTTTTTATATTTTTTCTTTGTCTCATAGTAAGATCTTGGAAGTTTACGTTCATTCTTCTCCCGGTATGAACAATATATAGACTGAAACCTTCTCTTGCAGTCGGCAATTTCCATTTCTAGAAACTTATGGGGATTGGCTCCTAGGCTATTTAAGCTGATTAGGCTAGTAGTTTCCTTTGTTAGGTTACTGTTCAAACCCTTCATCATCTCCTCATACTCTTTTATGCTGTTCTTAGACGTAGTAGCTGCACTAATTCGCTTTTCTGCGTTGGCAAACAGTGGGGACTGCACAAGCTTTGTAAAGACTTGGTCTGTAACTTTGGGCCATTTTGTAGTTCTGGAAGCTTTGTTGTAGGTAAGAGTGCTAGGAGGGGTATACTCTAAGCCCAACCTAAAAGGCCCTGGGATCAAGAGGGAAAGTTCCAGGGGAAAATGATCACTCTCAAAGCGTTGTAAAACTCTAAAATCGCAGCCCCTGGATTTCAGGTTCTCATGGATCAGAATGTAATCAATCACACTTGACCCTCTGGAGGATGTAAATGTAAACTCACCCCATTGGTCTCCAGCAGTGTCGCCATTCATAATCACCAAATTGTTTCTCTTAACAAAAAGAAGCAAGCAGGATCCTGCTAAGTTCACAAAGGGATCTTTTGAATGCCGTAGGTTAGCTTCAAAACATTCTCTTCCCGTTGTTAGACGGTTTTGATCAATTGCCGGGTCCGTCAAATACGTGCCAGACCTAGCATTGAAGTCCCCTACAATTATGTTTTGTCGTCTGTACCAAAAAGAAACTTTCTATTTTGAGCCAAGTTGATGTTGTGGCTTCCTTGGAAGATGACAGAGTGAGATAGACATTAAACAGTAACAGAGACTGCTTTAATGCCCTTAGTTCTAGTAATAGGGGCAGAATGTTAGACTCATAACTAGGCAGTTCCTTTATTTTAGCATCCAAACATGAAGCGATAAGGATGCACAGGCCCTGCCTAGCTCTGCCTTTGCCTTTGTTGGAGATAGCTGGCAAACTGATGGCCACAAACCCGTTCACAAAGATGTTTTCGCAGCTCCAGGTTTCCTGGAGCATCACTATATCATATTCTCCTAGGAAATTCAAAAAATCTTGATTCTTACTCTTAGAGTTCCACCCAGCTATATTCCATGAGAGGATTCTGAGTAGTCTCTTGGATTCCTTTTCATTGGGTCGATCCAGCTCTATAATTTTGTCCAGTACCCGGTTCGGGTCTTTTAGGACACATCCGTTATCTCCCCTAACTGGCGAGTTTGTCCTTCCTGGACATACCCTACTTAGAGTGGACTCAGTTGCCATGCTGTTCTCATGTGGCTCCAAATACCTGTAAGCTGTCCAGTTATTATTCGAGGAGTTTACATACTTGTGACTCTGTTCTTTTGGAGTTATCGACTTTGTGTTCCATGGAGGATCTCTTTTGTTACTGCTAATTGGTCCAGTTATTTGAGCCAGTTTGTTGGGTTCTAACCCCATATCCTTGGAGCCACGGGTCCTATCCTCATCTGAATAAGTATGTTGTAAGACATGGGGTAATAGAGGACCATTACACGGCTCCTTAGCTTCCATTACTATTTGCACCTCCGCTGTAGAAAAGCTTATTTTATTGGCACTGTCAGATTTTCCATTTTGGATCATTAAAATTTCACTCAATGTTGCAAGTCTCTCTAGGATCGCCTGCTGCTCTTGATATGGTAAAGTACCGTAGCTTTTGATCAGTTCCTTTTCTTCTTGAGTAAAATTGTTAAGGGTGTCTTTCAGGTATTCCTTCTTAACTCTTGCTCCCTCTCCCTCCATTTCTGCAATGACCACACTTTTTGGTGCTTGGCTATTTAGAGCCATAGTCTTCACAGGTTTATCTAGATTGATCAAATCTCCTGTGGGTGGCTCCTTGCTGTTACGTATAGGTGGATGCCGTATTCCCAGGGAAAGCATTGGAGAAATATCCCTGAAGAACCTACTCACTGTCATCCCCTTTCTTTGAAAAGCCTCTCTCTCTTTGAGAATTCTATAGGTTAGAAGTGAGGACTCAAAAGTCACTATAGCTCTGGCCGATACATAATTGAAAAAAAAGATAGTCAATTTTTTGGATATCGTCTAACGTTAGGTGTATTGCAGTGACAGCTGATATAAATCGTAAAAAATGTTTAATACGGTCTATCTGTGCCAATGAGCCTTTGGGCTTCGGGTAGTTGGAGAAAACAAGCATATTTTTTATTAACTGTAATTTCCACTTTTTCCTTCCTATCCTGGTTTCTTGAGCCAAATTCTGCTCCTTAGATTTTATCGTAATGGGTTTTACTTCATTAATTAACTGGGATAGGGACCAAGGATCCTGGGGTCTTCCCTGTTCATTATTGTGGTTCTGGTCCGCCCACTCAGATATTTTATCCAAACTAGTTGGGTCTTTACTGTTGTCTTTGTTTGCTAGTTTGCCCATAGTCTGGGGACTTCCATTCTGTTTCCTATCCTCTCCATTAATTTGAATATGCGGTTAAAAATCATTTTTGGTAGTTTTTTAGAGCTGATTACGCCTTTAATATTTTTGAATTTTTTTTGTTTTATATCCTTCGTGGGCCTGGACTTCATTTTCCTTCTTGACCTATTTGAAGCCCTCTTTGTCCTAGTCTCTCTGCTGATGATACTCACATCTTTCCCATGCATAAACACTGGTTCAGTGTGCTCATTAGAAGCTGTAAGTTGGGAGTCATTAAAAGGCTTTGATTCATCTCCCTTTGCCCCTGTTTCCCTTAAGTTTACTAGATCTTTCCCATTCATCTTTGCTAGAACAATTGACGTTAGAGTCGTTACCATATCCTTACATTCTGAGAGAAATTTTTTGATAGCGTGTATATCATCATTCCAAACTGTGAATAGATGCCTAACCAGTTCATGCTGGTACTTAAGTAGATTTGCTACTTCATTGGTATTATGGGCCTTGTCCTTGAGAGGAGGAGATTGTTTATTTTTTACAAGTTTAGGGGTGGAGAAGTTAATTCCACTCTGAGTACCCAATAAATTTTTGGGACTTTTGGAACAGCCCTCTGTTGGCTCAGCTGGACTAGTTTGGAGGCTGGTTTCTGCAGCATATTCTATCACATCCTCTAACATTTCAATTTCAGCTGCTAGACTGCGTCTGCCATTCGATTGCTTATCAAGTTCCGGGACCTTCATAATACATTGAGGTCCCAGTGACCAATCTAAAATCTTCTCGTTTATTAACCTTGGCTCATCTAGAGGGTTGTCCATTTTCTCAATGGTGGGGCTGAAGAATTTAGTGATTTTTTGAACAACCATGAGCTGTAACTCAACATAACTGGTCTTACAATATTTCAATAGGTAATGTAGAAGTAATTGCAGTACGGGAGGGCGAGAATAATGAGATGAGACAAGAAATTGGATGTTAAACATGGGCCACATTTATTTTTAGTCAAGAGGAAAAGGAGATGGAGGCCTAACTGGGCATCCTAACTAGATCGTATGATTGGCCCTCCCCTCCCCAGTGGCACAACTTTGAGGCTGCCAATGGCAATCCTCCATGACTCGCCTTGGTCGCCTCCCCTGCAACCACCTCACCGTGTCCTGGTGGACCAGGCGCTGCTGTAAATCTTTTGCAGGAAATAGGACATGTGTCGCATCTTTCATATAATGCTTTAGGAAGTGTGTGCAAAATAGAAATCTTTTGCTCAATTATCATTTTTATTTTGGAAGTAGTATTTACAAATGAAATGTTTATCCTTTTAATAACACCCAACCTGTTTTTGTTTGTTTCTGCAACATGTAACATCTTTTAAAAGGCCTACTGTAAACAAATCTTTTCACACAGGCTTTCCTTTGATTTTAACTGAGCTGGTTTTATATTAACTTTTTATATATATGAAAAATACTTTTAATAAGTTTTAAATTTATCTATACTTGTTGTATTTTATGGTTTTAATTGTAGGCTTTCAAGAAGGCCTTAAAAACATTTGATTTTACCATGGACTTCCCATAATGTTTACTGTCATTGCTGCTATTGTTGTTCCTGCTGGTTTTATAGTTTTAATTGCTATTTTTATGTGAACATGTTTTTATTGCTTTTAATATCTTAATATTTGAATGGATTTAGTCTTTTATTTATTTTATTGTTGTAAGCTGCCTTGTAAGGGCCTTGGCCCATAAAGGCAGCCAAGAAATGTTTTAAATAATTTTAAAATAAATAAATAATTGTACACTCGGCTAATGGGCAGTATAAGAATGTAATAAATAAATAAAAATATACAAAAGTGGTATGAATTTGAAAGATGTTTTTTCTCAATTTACTGGGGACAGCAAAAACATTTCAACCCTGTCCCAATAATTCATCATCAGCCAATAGCCCTGAGTTCCTAGGATATTTCATCACAAGCCTGCAGTGCCTTGGTTCTCTGATGCTCCTCAACAGGAATGCTTTATGTATCCTGTGTCCCAGAATGACCAGTAACAGAGGTTCAATTAAACCTTGTTGTCCTGCCTCGGATTCTGGTGGGACAGAGGTTTCCATTTCACTATTTTGTCTGTCCCTATAAGGCCCTGCAAGGCCAAGCAAGGGAAGGTCATTATTTTGGCACTATTAAAAATTGCCAAAAGGTTGGAAGTAGGTTAATTTTGTGAATTTCATTGACAGTGAGTTCTTCTGTGCTCAAGTAGGTCCTTCCCTCAGTTTCCATTCTGTCCAAGGCTACTGGTTCTGTCACAGTGCTGGTTCTTGGGACACAGAATGACCTTGCCTGCATTAGGGTGTACAGCTGCCTCGCTAAAGTGGCTCCCATAGACAGCAGTGACTGTGTCCCCATTAACCATCCATGAGTCTGGGATCTTGATCATGCAAGGCCATCCAGAGCTTCGCTGTCATCAAAAGGCTGATGGACCTGCATATGCCTGCTTCTTGAGGCAGCATCCAGGCCAGAGCGCAAAGCTTCATTTCTTTAAAATTGTTTGGGAAGCAAATGTTCCATGCTTCCTTGAACCATGATTTTACTCTGTAGTTTCCAGGGAAACTCTTCTGAAAATATCAATACAGTGATATATATATACATATATATATATTGTGTTTTTATTATTCTCCCCCTTACATTGCACCTAAAAATCAGCATTTACAGATTTCATGCAAATGCATGTCCTCTTTTGTTATTGTTTTTGGTGATGCATGCTTCCCCCCGCCCCCCCTCCACGGTGATGTGCATGGAGGCTGCCAACTCAAAAAGGGGCTGTAACTCAATACGGGAGTTCATTTCCTTTCCCTCTCCTTCCTTTCCCTTTCATTTTCCTTTATCTTCAGTTTTGTTAGCAGATTGTTCCTGTTCAAGCATCTAATGAAAAGGGAATCCCCTCTACATTTTTGAAACTATTCCATGTCAGTTTTCTTGAGCTGGCCTTCTGGCACTGGAAACTTGGCTAATGAGCAGCTTCAAATAATTGTAGTCCCCCCTCCATAGGAGTTTCCAGGGCCAGCCCTACCATGAGGCAGAGTGAAGTGACTGCCTCTGGTGGCAGATGCTGGGAGGCTGTGGTGGCACTCTCAAGGCTGTAACTTATGAATTCTCTGGCCCATTCGGTTGGACAGGAGATCTGTTTACACCATACAACTTGTCCTGCTCACCCCACCCCCCAAACTAGCCTGCTGCCTTAGGGGGCGGCAGAGGACGTGATCCCATCACCACAGTAGATATAAGATTCAAGCCCCTGTCCAGTCAGAATCGGTACAGAGACTGGGGAGCAGAGTGACATCTTGTCATTTGTGCATGGTAGCAAAATGTCTCAGGGCCGGCCCTGGAGGTTTCTTCCTATTTTTTTTGTAAAATATTTTCCTTTACAATAATTTGTTGTATTTATTCTCATCTAAATCTGAGATTTCTCTACTCTATTTTTAAACACTCTCCTCAATTTCCATTGCTTTCCTTTTTTCATGGATTTTCTCCCCTGGGCAGGATCTACACTACCAATTTATAGCAGTTTTGAAGTTCACTGACAACTGTTGGGGCTCATGACACATTCCATATACCATTTTCAAATTGCTTTCAAAGTGTTATATCCTGCTTGGTTTAGATCTGGCCTGGGACAACAGTTTGATTTCTATTAGCCTTCCTCTGAGCCCACATGAGCCCATCTCCTACTTCATCTGAGCCCACATGAGCTTCATCACTACATGAGCTATGTAGTGATGATGTTTTTTCTCTAACTTTAATGTCAAAGTGCTGTACAGGTGGGAATGTAGCAAGTAAACTTTAACTAAAGGACTAGTGGAAGACCATGGGAAATTGTAGAGTTTTGTCAACAAATGTGTAACTCCAAGTGCCTCAATCCCACGCCTGGCACACCTGGGCGGGGGGAGGCTATTTGCGGACGGGCGAGCGAGCGACAAGTTGAGGCAAGCCATTGGCTGCCTCGTTGTGGCACCACTGGGCTAGGGAGGGGGTGCAGTGATTGAAGGGCTGCGCCTCCCTCCAGAGCCCTCTTCGCTTCTCGGCTCCAGTGCGCGCTGCAAGGCTACAGCAAGGAAGGAGCCGAGTGGTGTGGATGGAGAGTGGTGGATCTTTGGGCCTTTCTGGCCCCAGGTCCCTGCGCAACAGCCCAGGCCGCACTCATACCTGGACGCGGCGGTGGGGGTTCCTTGAGTCACGGCTGTGGCGCTTCTTTCTCCTGTGGGTTGGACCCTAAGTAGGGGGTTTCCGGTGGGTGGCAGTAACCAGGCAGATGCGAGTGCGGCATGCTGCAGCACGCATCGGTGGGTCGCAGACATTTAGCCCGGGATTTAGCTGCGGCGTTCGGGCCTGGAAGGGGCTTGTGGCGCCCCCAGGCTTCCAGGCTATGGACCCTCTAGAAGTGCAGGGAGCACTGCAGAGCGGGGCCTAGGCCACGCATGGTCACTTGCAGGCCCGCGTGTGGGGTAAAGGCCCAGGGTGCACAAATTAATAAATTAAGTAGGTTGGCCGGGCTCAAGCCCGTATTAGTAGAACCCCTCCACCGTTGGTTTTTTTTTTCTAGGTGCAATATCTCAATTTATATACTTTGTTTAGTTTGTATTATTATTAATAATAATAATAATAAGAATAATGAGAATAATAAATAATATTTTTTAAAAAACTAAAATAAAAATAAAAATTTAATTTAATCAAAAAAGAAAGAAAGAAAGAAAGAAAAGGGGGACATACAGTTTTGTAACCTATAGACATAAAAAAAATACTTGTTGTTATCTAATTACATTAATACTACTACCATACATAGGCATTTGTAGTTGGCGGTATCCCCTTTTGTAGAATTTTAGACTTATAACTGGCAGTTTGTAAGTTAATGTTATATTGATATTATCCGTATTTAGCTATAGTTAGAGCACACGCCATGCCTCCAAGAAAGGGTATGGGGGGAAAGAAGGGCAAGGGAAAAGCTCTTCGCCCTCCTCCAAAACAATCTAGAAATAACAGTAGTTCAGCCTCGGATGAGGAAATGAACCCGCAAATTGTTGCCTTATTAGCAAGAGTACAGGCCTGGGCACAGGACAAGGGTGTAGCAGCAATGCTGCAGCCACCAGCGCGGCAAGGCTCTTTGAGTATAAGGCGTCATCACACTAGGATGCAAAGGCAGGAAGAGTTACTTTCATCTCTTTCAAGTAGAATGGATGCCATTGAGACGTCACAGACTAGCGTGCAGGTCGGACCGGGTTGCAGGCATCTGAACAGGGACCCCATGTGACGACATCACCTCCTGGGGCGACGGAGACAAGAGATGAAGTAAATACAGCTCAAGCTCCTTTGTCACTCCAACACGTGGCAAATCCAGGGCTGTGGGGACAAGGTGAGCAACATTTGTACACGACACCAGCTCCTCCACAATCTATGGGAGCTTCTTCCCATCCTTGGGGATGGTTCCCATGGTTTCCAGGGATGAGCTGGACAACACCAAACATAAGAGGGGACACAACACATACAGCCCAGCAAGTTTCCCTGGTAACTAGTCCAGCGGTAGCAGCTAGGGAGGTCACTAATGTTCCTGTGCAGAAATCATCTTTTTCTCTTAGCGCCTTGCACGTGCCCATTAATACCTGGTCTGAAAAGGCCATGGAAGGGCAAGGGAATCCAGTAGTGGGTGAGTGAAGCCCGTCCGAGATGCCTACCAGTATTTCAGGAGCAGCCGCGCAGCAGGCAGTATCCCCTGAAGCTGCATGCCCAGTAGTATGGCGGGGGCCCACGAGATCTTCAAGGGCGAGGACCATCCAGCCCGGCCAGGATGTTATAGATCCTTATGCGGGAGCAGACAGAGCAGCCATTCCTTCGGGGAGCACGTCTGCCCCACTAGGCTATCATTTATTACCAGCTACAAGAGAAAAGATATGGAAGGGCGAGTATGTGGACATATTTTCCCTATTCTTTAGAGAGATAGAAAACCCAGATAAAGACAAAACATATGATAAAGAAGCTGAGCGATTGAGGAGAAGGCGGGTCGCATGAACTTGGGCAAATTGGCTGCCAGGTTTCCTCATTTATATGGGAGGGAGCTGTATAGGAAGGATGGTGTGCACCGGTCTGAAGCCGGAAATATCTTCTTGGCAGATCTGCACAGGGGTTTGCATGAAGCAATTCTAGGTAGGTGGGGGGGGGAGCGACTAAGCAGACGCTTGTCACCCCCTGTGGCAGTTAGGTGCGGGCATCTCGAGTGTGGGGAAATATTGGTGAGCATTCTCAGGTACCATTGGTGGTGATGGGTAGTAGGGGTGTGCACGGACCCCCCGGATCGGATCGGGACCCGGATCGGGACCTCCAATTTTGTCACGGATCGGTTTGGACAAAATCGGAGGCCCCCCCGGACCGGATCGAGTCCGATCCCGACCCAAAACCCGGAAATTTTTGGATCGGCCACCATTTTTTTCCCCATAGACTTGCATTGCAATGCAAGTCTATGAGAAAAAAATGGCGGCGGGTGGGTGAGGGGGGGCCTAACTCCCTCCCCCCCGGGGCCGTCCGCTGTGGACGGCCCCGGCAGGTAAGCCCCCTCCCCCGCGCTCCCTACCCCACCTGGGGCCGTCCGCTTCCATCCGCTGGCGCCCGCGGGCGCCAGCGGATAGAAGCGGATGGCTCCGGGGGGGGTAAGCCCCCTTCCCCGCCACTGCTTACCTTCTCGGCCCATCCGCTCCCGTCCGGCGCCGGCGACTACTACCAGCAGCCTCCGCGGCCTACTCCAGGGTGGCGCGCCGGGTGATGTCATCAGCCGGCGCGCTACCCTAGAGAAGGCCGCGGAGCCTGCTGGTAGTAGTAGTCGCTGGCGCCGGACGGGAGCAGCCGGGCCGGGAAGGTAAGGGCCCCCCTCCCCCCCTCCGCGTGCCCCCTCCTCCCCTCCACGCACCCCCTGCTTACCTTCTCGGCCCGTCCGCTCCCGTCCGGCGCCGGCGGCTACTACCAGCAGGCTCCGCGGCCTGCTCTAGTGTAGCGCGCCGGGTGATGACATCACCCGGCGCGCCACCCTAGAGCAGGCCGCGGAGCCTGCTGGTAGTAGTAGTCGCCGGCGCCGGACGGGAGCGGCTGGGCCGGGAAGGTAAGGGCCCCCCTCCCCCCCTCCGTGCGCCCCCTCCTCCCCTCCACGCGCCCCCTGCTTACCTTCTCGGCCCATCCGCTCCCGTCCAGCGCCGGTGGCAACTACCAGCGGGCTCCATGGCCTGCTCTAGAGTAGCGCGCCGGGTGATGACATCACCCGGTGCGCCACCCTGGAGCAGGCCGCGGAGCCCGCTGGTAGTAGCTGCTAGTGCCAGACGGGAGCGGATGGGCCGAGAAGGTAAGCGCCCCCCTCCTCCCCCCCCGCTGTCCACTTTCATCGGCGGGTGCCCGCTGGCGCCCGCCAATGGAAGCGGCGGTGGGCGCTAGTGGGCGCCCGCCGATCCGCCGAACCGTTTCGGAGCCTTTTCGGACCGGTTCGGATTGGATCGACCGATCCAGCTGCGGGATCGGAAATCGGATAATTTATCCAATTTCCCACTGGACCGGACTCGGATCGTGGATCGGTCCGATCCAGTGCACATCCCTAATGGGTAGTGCCACTGCAGGGGTTATTATGGGTCGCCCGATCCTAGAATATGGCCCGATTGAGCCATGTGTGAGATGCCCGCTTAGGAGTATACCCCTGTTGCAGATCTTTAATAAATGTGGCCCATGTTTAAAATCCATATATACTGTGTTGTCTCGTTATTTCTCGCCTCCGTTCCGCAATGCCTGGCATGACTGGGCATGGGGAGACCACTGCGGGTGGGGGTAGCCTGATAAGTCTTCCCTCCTGCCCAAGGCATGCTGGGAGTTGTAGGCATAAACCTAGGTCCCTGAATAATGTGTTAATCTTTGAACACCATCTGAGATGCAGTGGAAGACAACTGGAGAGCAAGCCATCTTGATTGTGGCACCCTGTTTGTAGATTTCTGAATAAAGTTTATGATTTTTATGTAAAGGCCTGACAATACCATTGAGACATAAGAGTGAATGGAGGATTGCCTGATATAGCTGAGGCTAGAATGGAATAGTGGGCAGGGTAGTGGCAGATGGGGAAAGTCAGGTAGGAGAACAAAGACAGTTAGTGAGAGGTCAGGGTTTGCTCACCTCTACTTTATTTTAAATCAGCCACCCTACATGCCAGTACTATATCTCCCAGCATGCCTTTGGCAGCCCGCAGGTGCCAGCATCCTCTGAGACATCCTCTTGTTGCCGATGCTGCTCCTTGATAGAGCGTGAAGGAGTAGCATCACCAAGGAGGGGATGTAAGCAGCTGTCAGTGGACATGCCCGGCTCCAGCCAATCTTGCTGGGATCGCCTCGTCCTGTGCTTCTCAACCACCAAGTGCTCCGTCAGGGGTCTGTACTGAAGGGCTGGGTCTGGGCCGGGCACTTCCCTCCCTTTGTCGGTTCTGTTTCTGGGCATGATCAGAGTACCTCCCCTTCCCCCTTCCTCTTAAGGGCAAAGGCTACACACTTGCATCTCCCAGATTCTGAGAAAACAGCAATATCAGGATGGAGTGCCTTTGAGCATGTTTGGCCTTTCAAAGTCATGCTGTTGTATCTAATTACATTTTAAAACAACACAAATGGATGCAGCCCTTTTATGTGGGTTGTTTCCTTTTATGTGGAATTGGGTTGACCGCTCGAAACCAACCTTACTAGTCAGGGTTGTAAAAGACACACAGCAGCCATCAACCTATGCACTCATCGTGGCCACCAAGGGCCAGTAAGTCTGGCCTCCTGCCCAAGGCATGCTGGGAGTTCCAGCCAAGGCGTGCTGAGAGTTGTAGGCAGAAATGTAGGTTTTTATTAAATTCTTTAAAAATACTTAAAACCACAAAATTCGTGTTTTTAGATTTTTCTGGTACATTGTACAGCCAGATCTATCACTGTGTCAAGTTTCTAACTCATCTGGAAGTGGGTAAACATTTCCGGACATACGTGACGCACACATACTTTCCTATATATATATATATATATATATATGTATATATATATTCTTAGCCAGCATGTAATATTCATAAAAAAAACCTCACTTCTTCCCCCAAACAACAAAAAGGAACTGGAAGGGAAAGTGTGAATGTTGTGGCAGATTCAAGGTCTTACAGGCCCCTTCCAACTCTACTATTCCATGATTCTCATACTCCCCAAATAGCCTACCTGTGGAGTCTTATAGGTATCCAAGATATATGTAGGGAGATTTCGGAATCCAGTCCCCCAATAACTGCTGTTAATCTATTCTGGATGTCACATACATAGTTAGGTACAACGTTTTCCAGTGTAGTCAACAGTAGCATTGTGGCATGATAGGTCCTCTTTGCATTGTCATAGCTATCATAGATGTGGAAGCCCAAGGTGACATTGGGTAAGATCTGAGGGTTTTCATTGATTTTCTTTACTGCAAATGCCAAGGCCAGGATGTGCTGATAATGCTTAGGAAATATGCAAATCCAAAAGGTTCTCAGAATGCTGAGATACTTTATTATTCACACCCAACGTGTTTCTGCCTGTGTTGTTTTTTTAAAGGCCTGCTTCAGAGGGTTGGTAAGAGATGTCTGCAGAAAACTCTTAGCAAGATGATAGTCTCCTTTGATATTCACAGTTGCCAGGGGGCATGCGGCGGTGGTGTGTGGCAAGCCTCCATCAAAGCCAAACATGGGTGAGTTCATCCCTCGCTACCTAGAACACGGTATATTTCAGGATTTCTTTCTGATTAGATGTTCCCTGTCATTTAGCTCAGGCCACAACATAACAATGAAACGTTTTGGCAAAAAGATACAACCAAGCAACCCTGCACTTACATACTTCTTCCATCTTTTCTCTTTATTAGCTGTTTCCTATTGTTCAGCTGAGGCCTCAACACTATAATGTAACATTTGGGGGAAAAGATACAACCAAGCAACCCAGCACTTGAGGCTAAGATAGAAAAGATCTCGACGGCTACCATGTATTTTCCCTTGGTGCTCAGATAGGTGGGAACAAAGGATAACCACACGCTGCAAAACACCACATGCTGAAAGTAATAAACTTGGCTTCATTGAAACTGTCAGGTAACTTCCTGTAGGGGTGTGCATCGGATCGGATCCGATCCACGATCCGAATCCGATCCGACCCAAAATCGGGAAAATCCGATCCGATCCGATCCGATCCGGACAACCTCCGATCCGATCCGATCCGATCCGATGAGGTCCGATCCGGATCGGACGCCATTTTGAATGCTTTTTCCCATAGCCAAGTATTGTTTTACAAAAACGCCTATAACTTTTTCATTTTTAAAGATAGAAGGATGAAACTTGGGCACGTTGTAGACTGGTTAGGGGTAGTTATCTGTGAGAAATTTCAGAAAGATTGGTGCATGCATTTTGTGGCAATTAATTTTTTAATAAATACCCAGGAATGTCTATAACTTTGTCATTTTTAAAGTTACACACATGAAACTTTGCCACATTGTAGGGGGTACCTTGTGACCTATGTGTGTGAAATTTCAGAAACGTAGGTGCTTGTCTTGTGTGGCAATTAATTTTTAGAAAAATGGGTAGTAGTGGGGTAAATACAGTTACGCCTCCCATTTTTTTATTTTTGAAGATACAAACAGGAAACTTGGGCACATTACAGGTACCACTTGCCTTGATATGTGTGTGAAATTTCAGAAACATTGCAGCTTTCCTTGTGTGGCAATTAATTTTTGAAACAATGAGGAAAGAAACACCTATAACTTTGTCATTTTTAAAGTTACACACATGAAACTTTGCCACATTGTAGGTGGTACCTTGGGACCCATGTGTGTGAAATTTCGGAAACGTAGGTGCTTGCCTTGTGTGGCAATTAATTTTTTAATAAATACCCAGGAATGCCTATAACTTTGTCATTTTTAAAGTTACACACATGAAACTTTGCCACATTGTAGGCGGTACCTTGGGACCTATGTGTGTGAAATTTCGGAAACGTAGGTGCTTGCCTTGTGTGGCAATTAATTTTAGAAAAATGGGTAGTGGTGGGGTAAATACAGTTATGCCTCCCACTTTTTTATTTTTGAAGATACAAACAGGAAACATGGGCACATTACAGGTACCACTTGGCTTGATATGTGTGTAAAATTTCAGACAGCTGGGTCCAGGCATGTGGTGGCAAGGTATTTTTGAAACAATGAGGAAAGAAACGCCTATAACTTTTTTATTTTAAAAGTTAGAAGTCTGAACATTGCTCACTTTGTAGATGGGTTAGGGGTAGATATGTGTCAGAAATTTCAGAATTATAGGTCCAGGCATTTGATGGCTATGGAATTTTTAAATTACATGTTTCAAAAAAATTTCTACAGAGGCCAGGTCTTCCCCTCCCGCTTCCCGCGAAGAAAAGGAAACACTCTCTCGTCTCGATCCCTTTGATCCTTGCTAGTAGTATCCATTACAGGGCTCGTGTTTCCTTTCCTACTTTCACTTTTCACTTTGTACTCAAGCAGACACGAGCCCTGTAATGGATACTACCAAGGATCAAAGGGATCGAGACCAGAGTGATCCTTCCTTGCACGCATGGCTGCAAAACTCAGCTAGGCTCAGCCGTTCTGCTTGATAAGTGAAAGTAGGAAAGGAAACACGAGCCCTGTAATGGATACTACTAGCAAGGATCAAAGGGATCGAGACGAGAGAGTGTTTCCTTTTCTTCGCGGGAAGCGGGAGGGGAAGACCTGGCCTCTGTAGAAATTTTTTTGAAACATGTAATTTAAAAATTCCATAGCCATCAAATGCCTGGACCTATAATTCTGAAATTTCTGACACATATCTACCCCTAACCCATCTACAAAGTGAGCAATGTTCAGACTTCTAACTTTTAAAATAAAAAAGTTATAGGCGTTTCTTTCCTCATTGTTTCAAAAATACCTTGCCACCACATGCCTGGACCCAGCTGTCTGAAATTTTACACACACATCAAGCCAAGTGGTACCTGTAATGTGCCCATGTTTCCTGTTTGTATCTTCAAAAATAAAAAAGTGGGAGGCATAACTGTATTTACCCCACCACTACCCATTTTTCTAAAATTAATTGCCACACAAGGCAAGCACCTACGTTTCCGAAATTTCACACACATAGGTCCCAAGGTACCGCCTACAATGTGGCAAAGTTTCATGTGTGTAACTTTAAAAATGACAAAGTTATAGGCATTCCTGGGTATTTATTAAAAAATTAATTGCCACACAAGGCAAGCACCTACGTTTCCGAAATTTCACACACATGGGTCCCAAGGTACCACCTACAATGTGGCAAAGTTTCATGTGTGTAACTTTAAAAATGACAAAGTTATAGGTGTTTCTTTCCTCATTGTTTCAAAAATTAATTGCCACACAAGGAAAGCTGCAATGTTTCTGAAATTTCACACACATATCAAGGCAAGTGGTACCTGTAATGTGCCCAAGTTTCCTGTTTGTATCTTCAAAAATAAAAAAATGGGAGGCGTAACTGTATTTACCCCACTACTACCCATTTTTCTAAAAATTAATTGCCACACAAGACAAGCACCTACGTTTCTGAAATTTCACACACATAGGTCACAAGGTACCCCCTACAATGTGGCAAAGTTTCATGTGTGTAACTTTAAAAATGACAAAGTTATAGGCATTCCTGGGTATTTATTAAAAAATTAATTGCCACAAAATGCATGCACCAATCTTTCTGAAATTTCTCACAGATAACTACCCCTAACCAGTCTACAATGTGCCCAAGTTTCATCCTTCTATCTTTAAAAATGAAAAAGTTATAGGCGTTTTTGTAAAACAATACTTGGCTATGGGAAAAAGCATTCAAAATGGCGTCCGATCCGGATCGGACATCTGGTCCGATCCGATCCGACCAGCCTCCGATCCGATCCGATCCGATCCGACCCCCCAGGTCCGATTCCGATCCGCTATCCGATCCGATCCGGGGGGTCAGTGCACATCCCTAACTTCCTGGCAAGGAAAGCTACTGTCAAGCTCAACATGGCCAGGAAGCCCATGTAGCCCAGGACACAGTAAAACAGAGTCACGGACCCATCATTACATTCCAGTACAATTTCTTCTGACCCTCAGTGCACGTCCTCATCTGGGAATGGGGCAGAGGTTCCCAGCCACACAGTACAAATGCCTACTTGGATGAGGGAGCAGGAAACCACAATGAAGCCAGCCAGCTCCTTCCCCAACCACTTCCTTATCCTGGATCCTGGCCTGGTGGCCATGAAAGCCAGAACTACCATGATGGTTTTTGCCAGCACACAGGAAACAGCCACTGAGAAGATAAGGCCAAAGGCAGTTTGTCGGAGGAGACATGTCACCTCCTGAGGATGGCCAATGAAGAGCAATGCACAAAGGAAGCAGAGCAGGAGGGAGATGAGGAGAGTGTAGGTGAGGTTCCGGTTGTTGGCTATGATGATGGGAGTATCGTGGTGCTTCATAAATGTTCCCAGCACCAGAGTTGTGAGAAAAGAAAAGGAAAGAGCAAATGAGGCTAAACTGAGCCCCAAAGGTTCTTCATAAGACAAGAAAGTTAGTCTCTTGGGGATACAAGAATCTTTCTTTTTGCTGGGATAGTCTTTAGCTGAGCATTTCACACAGTCGTTGGCATCTGAAAAAAAAAGATGTGGTCTTCTGTTCACACACAAACACACTTAAATGTGCTATAAATATATTTAAAAATCCACTTCTCCCACTCATCTAAACATTCTCCGTGGAAATCAATGGATATGGTCACTACTCATGATTTGAAATATGGTAGGGGCTGGTTTGGAACTTTGGCCTGGTTTGCATGATCGTCACGGAGTAAATAAGCCACAGTGACTCATTTCCCATACTGCACATGTCAGTCACTTGCTGAGGGGATTTGTATACTTACCCTCCCTGAAGTGGCTTGCCATGCCATCCCAGAACCTTGGAACAGCCCATGAGTGGTTTGTTAACTACAGCAACAAGCCACCCTCACTGTGTTCGCACAATTGAGGCAAGCTGTAATGACGGCAAGGGTAATGGTGCCAATTCTCCCGGTATGAGACTGGCATACTTATTTGGGGAAATTTGCCACTGTGACTTATTTCCCCCACCATGATTGTGTGAACTGGACTTTTGTCTTGTGCTTTCCAGATGAAAGCAAGCCAGCTAAAACAATAAAGGCATGCTCCACATCTCTAATGTCTTTCACAACCAATTTTAAAGAACTGGGTAGAGGGGGAGGTGGTTTGCTTGGCAAAACTGTCTATGGCTTTCGTAATGGAATGGAGGGAAGGGAAAAGAAAGGAAGGTAAGGAAGAAAGAAAGAAAGAAAGAAAAAAACTACCTTCCTTGAACCTTCTAGAGCCAGAAGGGTACAGGCTACTGAGCTCAGTGATCTCAACCAGCTACTCTCTAACCGTCCATTTGCATAGTGATTGTTGCAACATCTTCCGAGTCCTGTTCTCAACCAATATATATGAGTGAGATATTTCCCACTCTTCTGTTATTATTACCCTGTGGCTATTGGTGATTTTGCCTAGCAAATTGCCTGATTGGCTGATCTTGTTGATGAGTGACTATCTTGTTGGGGTGACCATATGAAAAGGAGGACAGGGCTCCTGTATCATTAATGTTTGTATAATTTGTATGCACGCAGCACGTCGTGAAATCTCCTCTTCATCACAACTTTTAAAGCTGCAGGAGTCCTGCCCTGCGGTCTCTCTAGTATAGCTCTGCAGCTTCAACTTTTGTGATGAAGACAGAATTTCACTAGGTGCTGCATGCATACAAGTGACAACCGTTGAAATACCCTTCTCAATACAATTGTTAAAGATACAGGAGCCCTGTCCTCCTTTTCATATGGTCACCCTATTCTTGTTTTTTATTAGTTGAAGCTTATTAACAGTGTTCAAAGACAGGAACTCAGCAAAATAGATTCCAGCTGTCAAGTTGACAATGGCAGGAACGATGGCTGCTAGGTCTAAAAGAAAAGGGACTTCCCCATGAAGCAATGGCCAATGAAACATGCATTTTTTATGCCAGGTAGTATGGAAGCAGGACACCATATTTGAAAGGTTTATCACCAGAACCACCCACCAAGGGGCTACTCAAAATGCTTTTGTCATTGTTATTTTCTGGATTTATTTAGTCCTCCCAATGTCCATTGAGGACATTTCTACACAAGGCTAAAATCCTGTACCATTACAGGGGCTTTGGCCTTCAGATTCCTTGCAGGATTAAGATCAAGTCCTTTTGACATGGTTTCATTCAGGTGTTTTCTTTCTGGGCATGTGCTCTATGTTTCATTATACACCCACTAATGGTGCTGCAATATTGTTGCATTATAGCAGGTGTCCTGAAATTCCCCGTAAATGTATCGTACTTGAAAGTGGGATATAATCTCTTATCACATTGTCTGGGTTGAGAATCAATCTGCTACAATGCCCAGAAAGCATTGGAGTTGGGCCCTGGAGGTGAATGGCATTGTGTGAAACGTAACTGACCAATCACGAGAACACAATGAAAGACTTGTGTAGAAATGCTTAAAGACATCCAGTCCAAGGCACCTGCCAGTTTCTTTCTGTTTTTGTAGTTTCCTTCCAGGCCCTCTTTACACACCCTGTTGAACAATATTGAAGAAAACTCTGATGTATGGATAATTTTATATACTATTCTCGATACTGTTACTCTGTTTTAATAAATCTCTGCAGTATATTTCTTACCTTCCTGGTTTGAAATCTTCCCTTCTGGACATGGGATGCAATCGTAGCAGCAAAATGGCTTCCCCTCCTTCATTTTCTTGTGAGAACCAGGTTGGCAACTCTCAGTACACTGAGAAAGAGGCTGGGACTATTTGAATTTTGAAAAAGAAATATTATAATGAAGGAATCAGGAGCTTGAAATCCGGAAGCTTTGAGGCCCCTTCTGTATTTTACTAAAGAGACTCTGGGCCCAATTTCTTTTTCAACAGGCATTGAATCTTTCAATTGTTTCATTGCTTATCAATTTTACTGCTACCTCCCCAATGTTTTAAATATTTTAATTTTTTTATTTAATATTTTAATTTTTTATTTTGTTGAAATGTTAAAATAAAAATAAAAATATTTTTATGTTTATTATTGCTTTATTTTATACTGTCATTGCGTTGATGATGATGATGATGACAATGATGATGATATTGTTTTTCAGCTTTATGATTAAATCCCACCCTGAGGGCATTTGCCAGTTGGAAAGTATGTAATTCTAAGACATAAAATAAATAAAGGCATCAGAATTCAGAATTGCTTGAACAGGCTCAAGAGGAAATACTTGATGTGCTACAATTTCTTGGGACTTTTCTTTATTGTAACATTGAGTATTGGTTTAATAAGATATTATTAACAATAATTACTTGGTACTGGTTAAACAATTAAGTGTAACACTATTAAATGGCATGAAACCATACAATATATTTTTCTCTTCCTACCCTGATTGTAGTACAGGAGGAATTAGTTTTAGGCTATATAAATACCAATGTCACTACATTTCTCATGAAAGAATCTCCCAGAACACCTGTGTTCTATACTCTTCCTGAGATCCACAAAGATGGAATTCCACCACCCGGTAGACCAATTATCTCAGGATGTGGCTCCTGGTTAGAACCATAAGTTCAATTTATAGACTCCTTTCTCTTACCAGCTGTAATTTCTTCAGCACTGTGTGTTAAAGATACTGGACATTTTGGAGGCTGCCATGTGTTTGATTACCATGGGTGCCAGATCTCCTGTACAAGATCTAATGAATTCTTGCTCTGTAGAAAATCCTCTCACCCATTCTCTTATGGATTTATTTGATATCATTTCAGAATACAATTATTTCAATGTGGTGCTCTGTTTCGTTGTTTTTTGTTTTCGTTTTACCAATTAAAGGAGTGGCTATTGGCAGCCCAGTTGCCCCTAGTATTGCTAATCTTTTCATGCAAGCATTAGAAAATTCAATTTTTCTGAACACCTCCATCAATCCATACAAGAAGTACTTTAAATTGTATAACGAGTAAATAGATTATATCTTTGTTATGTTCACACAAATTGCTGATGTCACACATTTTTTTCCCCTTTGGATCAATTCCATTGATGACCATATTAAATTCATTTGCTGTATGAACTGTCTACAAACGCCATTCATGGATGCAATGGTTTATACTAACAATGGTAAAATCTGTGTAAGAGGGTTTGTGAAACCCATGGATAAAGATTCTATCTTACAGCTTTCTAGCAATCATTCTAGGCAATTGAAACTCAAGTTTCCCTTTGGCCAATTTTTATGTTAAAAAGAAACAGCAAATTTGACCAGACGTGCAACACAGAGAGATATCTTTTCACCTGGAAACTCTTCGATAGGGGTTTTCCGAGACATGTCATTGATTTGTCCACAGCCAGAATGAATAGAACCAGCAGACAGTCTCTGTTTAAGCCCTATGCTAGAACAAGGAGCAACGGATAGTTTGGTCTCTAGACTTTAACCATCTTGCTCAGTGAACCAAGCACATGATCTACAAGCACTGGCATTTGGTCCAGGATGTACCAAGTTGCAGTTGCTTTCTATTCTTGGATTTCTCAGGACCTTTAATTTCTGTGAAATACTTGTTCAAAATATTCAAAATATAACATCATCTTCCAGCAATTTCTCCATAAACAAAGTTGTTGGGAGAGCAGAACCATGAGGTTCTTCATTTATTTAATTTAGTCATACCTTATCCTTCCGTTCTAAGTGTTTCTTATTGTGCCATAAAATTATTGCAGACATCATGGCAGCTGTTCATTTATAACAGGGTCTCTTTCCAAATAGCTGACATTTCGAGCCTACCTGATTAAACCAGCCATTCCATATTATGGCATCTTCATCAATAGTGAACGCTTGACCTAGGGGAGCCTCAGGATCCACCCTCCCCACTCTCACCCTATGAAATGATTGGTTGGAAAAAATCATCCAGTTGATCACATCCAATCCAGCGAGTAGTTCCCCATTCTGGTTGAAGGAAACTTTCTCCCCCACACTGTTGTTAAATGAGATCCATTTTAGAAAAGGTTGGAGCTAGAGTGAAAGAGAAAATGCAAGGATTTAGAAAAGACTGAATTTAGGCCTTTATGCATCTAAAAGGACATAGCATGGAATCAGTATCTAGCATTCACATCATTTGTTTATTCTTACTTTAGAGTAAGAGCTCCATTCTGGATCTTAAATTCCCCCTACACTCATTCTGTGGCTCTGATCCAGATCCATTTATCTCTTGATTTTTAGGATTTTTTTTAAAGTTCAAGGGATGTGTGGATCTGATTCAAACTTGGCATGGCTAAAGCCCTACTTAAGTGCTACCAAGGTGCCAAGTTTCATCTTTTTATCTTAAATTTAATTTTTAAACTTATATTGCTCAAGGTCCTAGACCCCAAAGAGGTGATTTGTGTTTGATCTCCAAAAAAAATCCTAAAAATCAAGGTTTGAACAGATCTGCTTCAAACTTGGCATGGCTATATCCCTACTTAAGAGCTACCATGGTGCCATGTTCCATCTCTTTATCTTTAATTTCATTTTTTAAACTTGTATTGCTCAAGGTCCTAGACCCCAAAGAGGATATTTGTGTCAAGTTTCATCTCTTCATCTTTAATTTCTTTAAAAGAAAAAACCTTGTACTGCTGAAGGTCCTAGACCCCAAAGGGATTTGAGTTTAAACATAAAAAAATCCTAAAAATCAAGGCATGAACGGATTTGCTCAACCTTGGCACAGCTAAATCGCTAGTTAACAGCTATCATGCTGCCAAGTTTCATCTCTTTAGCATTAAAAATGAAAGAGCAGTAAGTATTTTGGTTAATTTCCATAGGCTATAATAGGCTGTTTATTCCAACTTTAAAAGTCCCATTGTCTTCAATGGGGCTTACTCCCAAGTAAGTGTGCTGAGGGTCTTATGTCTACCCAGAATAAGTCCTGGCTTTCCTGGGGGCTGAGAGGACACAGTACAGCAGACTCCCCTCCCATCCTTTACACACATGCTAGGAAGGGAGGGAGGCACTTAGAGACACTCTATGTCTTTTGAAGTTGGTAGGACTTGCTTCTGAGCAAGCATACATTATTAGCCCAACACTAAAACCTTAGCATTGCATTCGAAACTGGTTACCAATAATAATAATAATAATAATAATAATAATAATAATAACAATATTTATTACCCACCTCTCCCAGCGGATCGAGGTGAGGAACAGCATCAAACATAAAATACAAAACTGATTACAACACATAAAACCAATACATCATTAAAATACCAATAAAACACCAATAAAACACTTTAAAAAGCATTGGATTACAGACTTTTGCAAAAGAAAGAGTGTGGGTGACAGCTTTTAACTTTTTAACTTTTAACAGTTAAAGTTGCAGGGGCTCTGCCTTCTTTTGTATATTGTCACTCTTGTATAGTGCCTGCAACTTTAACTGTTGTGATGAAGAGGGAATTTCACCAGGGACTAATTGCATACAAATGACACTGGCTGAAATTCCCTTTTCTCTACAACTGTTAAAGTTACATGAGCCCTGTCCTCCTTTTCATATGGTCAGCCTAAATATACAAAAGTTTAAAATATAATTAAATACTTTTCAGTATTAAAGCATTTAAAACATTTTAAATACACAACAATTTAAAAGTCAAAGTTATAGACAGAGGTCCAGATTATTTGCCAAAGGCCTGCTGGAACAAAAAAGGGTTTGTCTGCATCCAAAAACACATCGAGGAGGGAGCTAGTGTAGACTGCAAGGATTAGAAAGAAAATACATGTGTGTACACTATGCAAAATACACAACAGCTCAACTGTTTCTAAACCTTATTAGAAAAACAGGGTGACTTGGCTGAAACCAACGTGGTAGGCCCAGAAGCACTTTGAAAGGTTTCAACGTTGTACTTAAAACTTAACACCAGCCCAAACTAATTAAATGAAGTGTTTGAAGCTTTCACTGTGTGTGTATGGGGTAGGGGGGATAGAAAGAAAGGTATAGCCACCTATTCTCAGGAGAGATCTGAAGATCAGGTTACCATGGATCCAAAGGAACCACACCCTGCTTCACCAGGGAGCAAAGGAGCAAACTGGCCTTGTGAAGATAGCCCAAAATACTCTCAGAGCCAAAGGAATGCATGTTCCAGAAGAGAAAAGAGAAACTCTTCTTCTTCTTCTTCACTCAAAAGGTCTGTGCTAGAGGCAGCGGCCATTTCATCCACCCACCCCACATTCTAAGGCAGGAGGGAGGGGGAGAGCGACGGTACTGAGCGTGCCTCGCGCTATGAGGGAAGATGGCCGCCTCATTGACTTGAATGAGAGGTTAAAATAGTCCTTAAAAGTCAACCGAAGGGAATTTTTAAAAAATGAAAAGCTTTCCACCAACTACAGTCAAGGAGGAAGAAGACCCCACCACTGGATTAATTAATAAGGCTCTAGAAATTATGCAAATTGTGAGCACAAAAATCGCAACCAGGAAGTGATTTGACAAAAGCAGGGAGACAGGTTTGTATTCCTTTTCTACCTTAAACTGCTCTACTTCCCTCAATCTTTCACCAATTTTCTTGAAATTTTCAGGTAATGTAAAACAAACATTTCTTTCTGGCACCTGTAAATTTCAGAAAGTTTGGTGAAATATTTTCAATTTTATGGCTGTTAAAATGATCCCCCCAATTATCACTTTAACATGGCGGAATGTGTTTTTTACTGATGCCCCTTAACAATGGAGGCACGGCTGTGCCTCCATTAATTCCCAAAGTACCAAGAGGAAAGTGTAATGACTGACTGAATTGAGGAGTATTCTATTGTTTCTAGTTGGAGCAAAGGAAGAAAGATTAAAATGTTAAGAAAACTTTGGGGGAGAATAAAGCATAATATATAATTTCCTGTTATATGAGGAACTTGAGCCCATTACCTGCCCAAATTGAAGATTC
Organism: Anniella stebbinsi; assembly: GCA_029215795.1. Lineage (NCBI taxonomy): Eukaryota > Metazoa > Chordata > Lepidosauria > Squamata > Anniellidae > Anniella > Anniella stebbinsi. The sequence continues at coordinate 23,207,364 of JARDYH010000008.1, forward strand.
TGAAGTTTGGTTTCCACTCCATCGATCATTGCACCATGTTTGCCTCTAGAAGAGGACATGGCATAATGTAGGGCATGGGCCACCACATAGACAGCATTGTAGATGCTGTAGCTGTGTCCAATCATGCTTGTTTCAAAGAATGATCCAGGAAGGCTCTCCAGCTTCTCTTCTCCTGTGCAAATGTCCCAATTCACCTTGCCCATGATACTATCTGGGAATATGCAGCCAAAGGCATGTTGCCAGAAATCCCTGATAAAACCATCTTCTTTAGAGCTATAAGGGTTTCTGCTTTCAAGAAACTGCTGAAATCCTGGGAGGTCACTGGAGTGGATCTTGAAGGATATTGCACCATTGAATACTTCTGTATCCCAATTCCTTTGTAAGACAATTGATGTGAACTCTATCTGAGCTGTTACTATCCATACTTTCCCTTTTACTTCCTTTGCCATGACTTCTTGTTCTGATAGATATGGCAAGAAGCGAAAATATGCCATGGAATAAGATTCAGCATGGGCTACCACTACATTGGCTTTGCTGCCCATCACTTTATCATGTATTTTTGCCCCCTGTAGAAATGTGTCACTAATTTTCGTGTCAAAACTTAATTTGGGGACTCTTGCTACGAAGGCAAAGCATACATCCCACATAGAAAACAGTGGAACGACCACTTGTAGAAATCTTTCTCCATTATCATTATCCATAACACCGATCCCAATCCATGTCCACCTGAACTGGAGAAGCAAACAGAGAATCCCCTCATACTGAATGGCTTCCTGAGGGGCCAACTGGTAGAAGGGAAGGCCTGGAGTTTTAGTGTTCATCATGGGAGCAGGGCCATAGATGAGCTAAGGAGAGATATTTTGTAGAGGGAAAGGAAATCATGTCGGCATTCATGGTCTCATTTCATTTATTTTAACGTACATGCATTTAATGGGCATCTGGTTGGGAGCAAAATGCTTGGTCAGAGATCAGTCTGATCTTAGAGAAGACTGACTATCCTATGGGCATCTAGCACTTCAAGGATAAAGGCCTCCGTGGAAGGATGCTACATGATGATATAAGGTCTATCCAGGGAAATTGGGTTGCCTCCAGACTTAGTCATACTTAAGAGTTAAACCTATTGAATTCAATGGAATGTAAAGAAATCCTGTTTGGCTTACATCCCATTTATTTCAATAGGTCTAATTTAAGTATGAGAAAGTCGAGTTCTAATTCGTTGATGATTAAAAGAGAGAGAGAGAGAGAACTGATTCTGCAGCCACCCATTCATAGAGCTGTACATGCATATATGAATATATCTCCATACAATCTGGGACCTCATGTGATACTGTCAAAGAACTGGAAGGATCCTGAGGGCCAAACAACATGTGATATATTTCCTACATTCTCCCACAGGCCACATTTGTGTGGAGGAGAGCTCCCATTAGCTCCAGTGGTTTAGTGTGTGGGTGGGGTGGGGTTAATGGTTTTCCTTACTACCAGAATGGGGGGTTGAATAGAAGAACTAGCACAGACCCACAAGAACCAATAAAAGAGGACAGACACACAGAGAGACTGCTAACTGCAAAGCAAACACAGCAGAAACAGCAAGCAAGAGTAGAGCTCTGTCTATGGTTCTCTCTTTGCTCCTTCCTAATGTTCCACATCCATGAGCTAGCAAAGGAATGAGTTCCACAGCAAGGACAAATGGTTATGTATGATTTGCAATCCCTCCCCCTAAGCAGTGAGATTGGAGGGGACGATGGGGCGTCCACTGTCACTGTTGGTTAGCCACAGCTGTCAATCTCAAAACTACCACTCCCTCACCCCTCAGTGTCTCCCTAATATGGAAAGGCGCTCAGTTAGTCCATCATCAACATGAAACAACCCCTCACAAAGCCTGACAAACCTTCAGATACCTGTGGATATCTGCAGAGCTCCAAACTACCTTCACTCCACACCATGGGTATCCAGTGGATATGAAACCATAAAATATATGGTCTACGATATCAGAGCTCCATCAGTCCTCCATTGTGCCTTCAGATGTGCGGACCAGAGCACACGCCCCTACTCTTCTGCATTGCCTGGCTCCATTGCAAATTTCCAAGCACCTTATAGTACCAACCCACACTATGTGTTATTGTGTATGTTCTTGTTACCCCCACTAAAAAAATAATAATGAAAAGCCCTTATCTTTACATCCCAGTCTGTCTGTCTCAGTAAGTTTCTTCTTCTTCTTGTGTGTGTTTATCTATCTAAAAATCCAAGTTCCTCCCAAGCACCCCACCCCACACTCCCCCTTTGTTGGCATTGTGTGTGTTTGTGTGTGTTTTACTATTACCCCCACTTTATCTTTAAAAGTGATGGAGCTGCAAGCAATTTTGTTAATTGCCAGAGGCTATAATGGGTGGTTCATTCCAAATTTTAAAAATCGCTAAAAATCAGGGCATGAACATATCTGCTTCCAACTTGGCATGACTAAAGCCCTACTACAGAGCCATCACGGGGCCAAGTTCCATCTCTTTATCTATAAAAATGACAGATCTGTAGTGTTTTGGTTAATTTCCTTAGGCTATAATGGGCTGTTTATTCCAACTTTTTTTAAAAAAATCCTTATGTATCAAGGCATGAATGCATTTGCTCCTAATTCGGCATGGCTAAATCCCTACATAAGAGCTAACATGGTGACAAGTTTCATGTCTTTATCTTTAATTGTAATTTTTTAAAAATAAAAACCTTGTGTACTGCTCAAGGTGCTAGCCTCCAAAGAGAGGTTTCACAACCTGAGTTTGAACTTTAAGAAGTTCCGAAAAATCAAGGCATGAACAGACTGCTTCCAATTTGGTATCCTTACTTAAGAACTACCATGGTGCCAACTTTAATCACTTTATCTTAAATTTCATTTTTTAAAATAAATCTTGAAACTGTGGAAGCTCCTAGACCCCAAAGAAGAGGTTTGAGTTCGATTTTTTTTAAAAAAATAAATCCTATAAATCAAGGCATAAACAGATCTGCTTCAAACTTAGCATGACTAAATCCCTACTTAGGTGCTATCATGCTTCCACATTTCATCTCTTTATCTTTAAAATGACAGAACTGTAAACATTTTTTGTTAACTTCAAGGCTATAATGGCTGATAATTCCAACTTTAAAAAAATCACTAAAACTCAAGACATGAATGCATCTGCCTCCACCTTGGTATGGCTGAAGCCCTACTTAAGAGCTATCACAGTGCCAAGTTTCATATCTTTATATTTAAAACTAATGAAGCTGTAAGCATTTGTGTCAATTTCCATTGACCATAAGAGAGCGGTTATCCGAACACAGTGCAGTTCTCTGATGGACAATCTGACAGGGCAGATCAAGAGAGCTGCTCCAAAAATCATAGCAGTGAACCTGGTCATCAGAGCTCTGATCTGAATGTCAGTGTGGAGCAGACCTGCTCTGCACACCTCTACAAAAGAGGATTCTGCACACACAGTTATCAATACAAATGCAATGAGTAGTATCCTACCACATCCATGCACCAATAGAATGGACTGCTAAAGCATTAAGAACTAGAGATTCCTGAAAAAAACAGAAATGAGCACCAGTGCTTGTATCTGGAAGGGGCAGGTCAGTGTTTCTGGGCTATTTCAGCAGCTGCTAGTTCCTGTTGCACTAGCCGTACATTTCACTGGTGTAAGAGAACTAGCAGTGGCACAGAGGCAGTATAGGGTATTGAAAGAAAATGCATTAAGAAGTGGAATGTTTAAATTACTGGATGGCTTAAATGTGGCTTGTGAAACTATAGGTTTAGCAATGTTAAGCTATTACAGCTCCACGACTATCTATTGAACTTTGCACTTCATTGATGACTATCTATCATCTATCTATCTATCTATCTATCTATCTATCTATCTATCTATCTATCTTTAGCCAGCATATGATATTCATAAACAATGCATCCATTTCTGTCTCTAAACAACAGAATGGAACTGGAAAGTAAAGGGAAGAGTGAGTGTTGTGGCAGATTCTTATGCTCTCCAAATAACCTACCTGTGGAGTCTTAAAGATATCCAAGATATTTGCCACATGTAGGGAGATTTCAGAATCCAGTCCACCAATAACTGCTGTTAATCTATTCTGGATGTCACATACATAGTTAGGGACAACGTTTTCCAGTGTAGTCAACAGGAGCATTGTGGCATGATAAGTCCTCCTTGCATTGTCATAGCTATCATAGATGTGGAAGCCCAAGGTGACATTGGGTAGGATCTGAGGGTTTTCATTGATTTCTTTTACTGCAAATGCCAAGGCCAGAATGTGCTGGTAATGCTTAGGAAATACCCTACAACAAAAACTGCATTCTGTAAGAGCAGGGAATTCTACACATGCATTAATTATTGCCACTGTGTTCCACATCATCATCATTAGGTAGGGTGACCATATGAAAAGGAGGACAGGGTTCCTGTATCTTCAACAGTTGTATTGAAAATGGAATTTCAGCAGGTGTCATTTGTATGCATGCATTGCTAAATATTGTATAACCTGATTTGATGTGCCACCTTCTCAATAATTTGGGGAGATAAAGTGTTTCTTTGCCTCAGAGGGCACATCCATGTAACAATCAGGAAGTGGAGGCTGTGCAACATGAACTCTCTTGTAGAAGTGATATTGGAGGTTGGGAGCAAAATGTTCCTCCCTTTTTGCTGATATCAGATTGATATAGTTTGGTTTTCTTCTTAGGGTAGGCGACCTTGGGCTTAATAGTACAAAAAGGATTGCATTGAAATGGTGGGAGACTCAGGACACATAAGAGGAATTAATTTATTAAACACCCTCTAGTTGGTTTCCACAGGGTGCTCCTGTGACTTCATGATCCACTTATGTGGATTTTACAATCAGAGTAAAGTATCACAGTGATCTGTATTGGGACCGATGTTTTTCATCTTGTTCATAAATGATCTGAAAATAGGAGTGAGCATTGAAGTGGTTATGTTTGCTTATGATACCAAATTATTTAGGCTTGCTAAAACAGGGATTGTGAGGAACTCCAAAAGGATCTCTCCATACTGGGAGAATGGCCATCAAAATAGAAAATGCTGTTCGATATAAGCAAGTGTAAAGTGATGCACATTGGGGACAAATGACAACTCCATGTATTCACTGGTAGGATTTGAGCTAATTAGCGGTGACTGACCAAGAATGAGTTTGGGGTGGGGGACGTGGACAGCTCGATGAAAATGTTGACACAGCTGCCATTAAAAAGGCATAATTAGGAAAGGAATCCTGGCTGCCTCTACATGAGAGGTTTAAAGCTCTTTCAAGTCTCATTAAAATTTTTACCTCTACATGAGCGGAGCACAAATCGGGAGTTGAGGTTTGTTATCTATTCGATTATGCGCATTATTGAATGCGCATTAAATAGCGAGTTTTATTTTGCTGCGGCCAGTTAAAGCACATTTTTACTATGTAAACAAGCGATTCTCTGCATTAACTACTTCTAAAGTGCATTTCAAACAACCGGTAAGGCCACCAGTTGTGCGTTCATTTTCCTCCCACGTACAGTCATTTACCATAAAGCGCTTCCGAGAAGATGCGCATAATCGGAGAACCAGGCGTCAAACCGAATTCTTGTAGAGGGGGTTCCTAATTCTTGAACAGTAATATGAAAAATGGAAGGTTCTCTGATTTGCACTTGATATATGTGGATTCATTAATCTTACTATAACATATTTTAGTGTTAGGTTCATGACTGTATTAGCACTAAGTTAGTTGGGAGACAAATGTATTAGGAAGTGCAAAAGGTGAGTTTATTGAATCATTTGTCACAGACTTCAATATTCACAGGTAGTTTATGGTATATAGTAGGCAAAGAACAAACCGAAGGATTCCTTCTGTGTGCATCTATGAGAGTCACAGGCACACACAAACACAGAGACAATGGGCAAGACATAAACTTCGAGCCTGACCTATCTTACAGGGTTGTTGTGATGATAAAAGTAGCACATACCATACACCCAAGGATTACCAAACAGTTGTTTTACATTTCTACAAAAGTGAGCAGGAGAAGAAGCACTAGATGGTTTGGGACCAGTCTCAGACTCTTGGCCTAACCGACCTCATGGGTTTTTGCTGGGGGAAATATGGCATTCAGTTATAACTAGTTTATTGAAGGAACGATCAGTCCCAGGCTAACTGGCTTTCCCCTTCCCCTGCACTAGAGAAGCTTCTTTGCAACTGATCAACTACATGGAGTCTGAACATTCTCTGACATCACTACATCTGACCCACTACCAACAGCAGTCATGTGGCTGTACAGAAATATTGCCCAATTTAATTTTAAACCATCCAAGTTTGAACTTTTTCCTTTTTCCTATTTTTTTGTTTTGTTTTTAAAACTGCTTGTGTTCAATGAATCCTATATTAAGCCTGTCAAAGATGTTGGTACTGGATAAGAGGATACACAATAGGTTTGTTCAACCTGATCAAAAAATATTAGAAAAGCTAAGAGAGTTCAGAATGTCACCAACTCTACCATGGGTGCTTTGGGCTATGCACTGACTCTTCTACCTCACAGGGTTGTTGTGATAATAAAATGGAGGAGGATCATGTAAGCAACCTTAGGTTCCTTGCAAGAGGAAAATGGCACGTTTTAAATGTAATCATCATTATCATCATCATTCTAGCAATTGTTGATAATAATAATAATAATAATAATAATAATAATATCTGGAACTAGGAGTGAGCAGTTAGATGGCCAAATTTGCTGCTGCCACCAAAATATTTAGGGTTTTTTAAATGAAGTGTGATTATAAGGAGCTCCAAAAGAATCTTTCCATGGTGGGAGAATGGGCTTCAAAAGGCAACAACAATTCTATGGAAGCAAGTGTAAAGCAATGTCACATATACACTGAAGGGATCCGATCAACCGGATCAAAAAATATTAGAAAAGCTAAGAGTATTCAGAATGTCACATACTCTACCATGGGTGCTTTGGGCTATGCACTCACTCTTCTACCTCACAGGGTTGGTGTGATAATAAAATGGAGGAGGACCATGTAAGCCAACTTAGGTTCCTTGCAAGAAGGAAAAAGGTGGGATACAAATATAATAAAAATAAATTTATTACTATACTTACTTAATAATAATAATATGATCTGAAATTAGGAGTGAGCAGTGAGATCCCCCTCCCAAATAATTGGAAAAATTGAAATATAAGCAATACATCTTTTTTCAGTTCTCTTTACAGATTTAAAGACACTTTGTTGCTTTAATAGAGCCTTCCCCAACCGGATGCCCTCTAGATATTTTGGACAGCAGCTCCCATCAATCGCCTGCAGCTTGGCTAATGGTCCAGGAATGCAGTAGTCCAAAACATTTGGAGGGCACCAGGTTGCGGAGGGCTGCTTTAGGAACATAATGCAGCCTTTCTGTTCCTGATGTTGTTTTGTATATTATTTACTATACTCATAAAAGTAAACTCTGTTAGTGAATTTGTAATTATTGTTTGAATAGATTAAAACCACATTAAATTGCTGCTACAGCAAGAGAAACAGGAATCAATAGAACAAAATCCAAACATTTAGATGAATAATTTTAATAAGGAATGAAAGTACTAACTATGCTGGAAATCTTACAGAGAAAATTGGGAAGGAAAAAAAAAACATCCCCCTTCCAATGGCTTCATGATTTCCAGATAGTTTAAATCTCCAGTCATTCTTTCAAAATGTTCTTATTCCATGGTCTTTAGAACTCATTTTTGGGGGATTAAAGGCTGGCTAACAATATAGAAATACTATATTGAAAATATATTTCTATATAGAAATATAGAAATGCTAAAAGACAATGTTTCATCATCTAAATCTGTCCAATTTTCCAAATGTTGAAACTCCCCAACAGAAAACAGTCCTGGGGGAAAAGGTAGGGGGACCAGATAAAATCCAGGTCAGGGCTCATGTAACTTTAACAGTTGTAGAGAAAAGGGAATTTCAGCCAGTGTCATTTGTATGCAATTAGTCCCTGGTGAAATTCCCTCTTCATCACAACTGTTGAAGTTGCAGGGGCCCTGCCTTCTTTTGTATATGATCACTCTAGTATAGTGCATGCAACTTTAATGGTTGTGATGAAGAAGGAATTTCACCAGGAACTAATTACATACAAATGACACTGGCTGAAATTTCCTTTTCTCTACAACTGTTAAAGTTACATGAGCCCTGACCTGGATTTTATCTGGTCACCCTGGGAAAAGGGGACTTTTTCTCCTATTTTTTTTAAAGCGTTCACATCTTTAATTCCACAGTTTTTTAAAAAAACTGTGGAAAAGAGCAACTAAAATGATCCAAAAGTGGAAGCAACTCCTCTATGAGCAAAGGTTATAAAATTTGGGACTCTTTAGGTTACAGAACAGGCAAGTGAGGGGAGACATGATAGTGGTGCGTAAAATTATGCATGGTGTGGGATTCTCTGGTTCATCCCATGAAGCTGATTGGTGGGAGATTCAGGACCAGTGAAAATGGGTTCTTCTTCACACAGCACATAGTTAACTATACAATGTAGTATCACCAGATGTTGTGCTGGCCACCAATTTGGATGGCATGTCCTCCTTTCCAAATAGTCACCCTATCAGACATAACACTATTCTCCACTTCCGAAGAGGTAATTTTGGCAGACCATAATGTGCCCATTTGCTTTATGAGGCAGGTGCTCTGGCAGGCAACCAAATGGAGGGACTACCAGGCCATAAAGTTGCCTAGCTGGGTCTGCCAGAAACCTGGTCTCACCACTGCTGGTAGGTCCATGTTCTCCAGCAACTGCTCTCAGCTGAACTTGATGGAATCCCACCCTCCATCCCTGGCTTTAATTTACTGACCTTCCCTTGCTTGGGCTTGCAGGGACTTATAGGGACAGACAGAGCAGGCATTCATAGCACGCATAGAGTGCTGAGAGTGGCAAATCTAAAAGCAAGTATGTTGCTTTTCAAGAACCAAGGGAATTCAGTGGGTCTTATTTTTGAGTAAATATCTAGGGATGGAAATGCAGCTTGTGCAAGTTTGAAACTTGACCACATGCAAACAAGAACAAAAAGCATGTAGCATAAAATGAGCTATAATAACTAAACTGTAACTTATACTAATATAGGATATTTCCTGTATCATCTTGTGAGCTTCTAGAATTAATTGGAGGTTTTTAATTCCAGTAGAACAATTTTCATTGTTGTCTTGAAATACAGACACAAAACATGAAATGCTTCCTTTTCATGAGTCAGTTATAGAAAGCATTTCTCTGGACACTGGCTATTGAAAAGTTCAAATGAGATCCTCGGATTTCAAGTGAGAGAGCATAACTTCTGGGGCTCGTTTATTATTTTTAAAAAGGGGTGCAACACATAACAGTAGCTTTGATTTTATATTGGATATCAACATGGTGTAACACCCTAGTCGACATTGGTTTGGTTGTCAACTGTATAACATCTGGTCATCCGTTACACAAACCATGAAATTCATGAAACAAAAAACCTACAGTTTAGAAGACAATGTTAAGAGTCCACAGTTTTCAATCAAGCACCAAAAAGCAGGGAAATTGGGAATTAAGGCTCACAAGCCTTAAAGCCACATCCTCCGTTAGGAGGCAGAAAGTGCAAGTGAAGTTCTCATTCTCCCAAAGCAGATAAATCATGAGGACAGGATGGAGAATATGACATGCAGAAGTGACTGTGGGGTTGTGAAAAACTGATGACGAACAACTTAGGGCCACCTAATTCTTTTTTTTTTTAGAGCAGCCCTTCCCCAACCTGGTGCCTTCCAAAGGTGTTGCACTACAACTCCCATCATTGCAAGTCAGTATGTTCTTCAGCTTTATCACTCTCTTATCTCTGATCATCGTAGTGACACCATAAATGGAAATTAAAAAAAGAACAACAGTCCTTACATAAGTTCCTCTGACTTTGCCTGATGGGGTTCTTCAGTGAAGGCTATTGGACTGGAGACAAGGAGACCATAAGTAGAAATGCCACCAATGATGAGGTCTCCTGACTGATGATACTTGTGAAGTGGAGGGTAAGGATTTCTGACCCAGCAGTTGTCAATGTGAGCTTTGCATCCCATCCAAGCAAGCAGTACCAGCAGCAAGTTCACCATGGTATGGTAGTAGCAGTAGTATAGTTTTTTTTTTGGTTTATTGCATTGATAACCAGTTATTCACAAAATAGTTTCCCTATTTGTATCTGTATTCGTAGGTCCTCTATCTACCTCTTAAAGTTACTGGTGATATTGTTGACATCCTTTGGTATTCATTTTGCAGTGATTACTGAAATTCTACAGGAGGGTTGAGAATCAGCAGAATTAATTACTACCCTTTAGTTAATTGAAGAGTAGACTAATTACAAAATGATTACTGATGAAAGCTTGTTTGTCACATCTCAACAATAATCCCCCACCCACCCCACTGAATAGAAAACAAGGGACCAAATGGCTTGGGATTTTTTTACTTCTGAAATTGATAGCAGAAATAATAGAGTCATCTTGAGAAGATGACCCTGATTGATTTAGCATGCAATCCTATAGCGGTGAGTTAATCCCATTGATCCCATAGAACATACTTCAGGGTAGACATGCAAAGGATTATATTGTTAATCTGTGGGGTGAAAAATAAAATCTTACTGTGCAACCCTCTGCATATTCATTAGGAGTAAGAACCATGTTTTTTATTGAGGCTTATTACCCAAGACGTGTCTTTATGATTGCAGCCTACAAGAGCGATTTAAAGCTCTTTCAAGGCGCATTACAATTTTTACCTCTACAAGAGCGGAGCACAAATTGGGGGTTGAGGCGCTTTTTATCAACGCTTATGCGCATTATTGAATGCGCGTTAAATAGCGAGTTTTAATTTGCCACAGGAGTTAAAGCACCTTATGGCCATGTAAACATGCAATTGTCTGCATGTAAACAACTTTAAAGCACGTTTCATACAGCCCGTAATGCGCTTCACCACCTCTCGTGAATAGGTATTAGGAATAAATGCTAGGCTGACCATATGAAAAGGAGGACAAGGCCCATGTAACTTTAACAGTAGTAGAGAAAAGGGAATTACAGCCAGTGTGATTTGTATGCAATTAGTCCCTGGTGAAATTCCCTCTTCATCACAACAGTTAAAGTTGCAGGCACTATACAAGAGTGACCATATACAAAAGAAGGCAGAGACCCTGCAACTTTAACTGTTAAAAGTTAAAAAGTTAAAAGCTGTCACCCACACTCTTTCTTTTGCAAAAGTCTGTAATCCAATGCTTTTTAAAGTGTTTTATTGGTGTTTTATTGGTATTTTAATGATGTATTGGTTAGGGTTACTGAAAAGTATTTAATTATATTTTAAACTTTTGTATATTTGATGTATTGATGATGTATTGGTTATTGGTTACTGAAAAGTATTTAATTATATTTTAAACTTTTGTATATTTAGGCTGACCATATGAAAAGGAGGACAGGGCTCATGTAACTTTAACAGTTGTAGAGAAAAGGGAATTTCAGCCAGTGTGATTTGTATGCAATTAGTCCCTGGTGAAATTCCTTCTTCATCACAACAGTTAAAGTTGCAGGCACTATACTAGAGTGACAATATACAAAAGAAGGCAGGGCCCCTGCAACTTTAACTGTTGTGATGAAGAGGGAATTTCACCAGGAACTAATTGCATACAAATGACACTGGCTGAAATTCCCTTTTCTCTACAACTGTTAAAGGTACATGAGCCCTGTCCTCCTTTTCATATAATCAGCCTAGTAAACGCGCTTCTCGGTATATGCGCATAATCGGGCAACCGGGCGTCAAACTGAAATCTTGTAGAGGGGACCTTAGATAACCCACAGAAAAATCCCTCAAAATGAGCTGAAAGCTAGACAACCATGAGCATCAACATAACAGGTCTTACAATATTTCAACAAGTAATGTAGAAGTAATTGCAGTATGGGACGGCGAGAATAACGAGATGAGACAAAAAATTGGATGTTAAACATGGGCCACATTTATTTTTAGTCAAGAGGAAAAGGAGATGGAGGCCTAAGGGGGCATCCTAACTACACCGTATGATTGGCCATTCTTGGGATTGGGCGAGTCTTTCTTATCCTGAAGGGTGGTGCTTGTAAGTCCCCACCCCCAGGACCCCCTTTTGGGATAGGAAGGCCTTCCAATGTCCCTACTCCCCAGGTTGCAAAACTCTGAGTGGGTAAAGAAGGTTGGCCTCAGAGGTAAACCCTATCCCACCAATCGGTGCTGCAAGACCCCCGGGTGAGGGCCTCAGGTGCTACCAATCTGCACAATGGTGCTTGTAAATGGTCACGAACCCTATACTTTTCCCCTGAAGCCTGCGCACCTGGTCCAATTGAATGTAAACAAATTGAACAAATCAACCTATTTACTACTCCCTGCTGTCTTACTGTATGAAGTACGTGGGGAAAAAAAGCCCAAACAAAGGTTAGGGGTAAAAAAATTACTACTTGGCCCCCTTGAAGGGCAACTGGCGAACCCATGCTGTCTACAGGGAGGGAGGGAAGGAGTTGCAGAAACAGAATGTGAATGGGAGGGGCGCAGGCTCCTAATAAAGGGCTGCAGTCCCCTCCCCTCCCCAGTGGCACCACTTTGAGGCTGCCAATGGCAATCCTCCATGACTCGCCTTGTTCGCCTCCCCCGCAACCACCTCACCATGTCCTGGTGCGCCGGGCGCGGCTGTAAGTCTTTTGCAGGAAATAGGACATGTGTCGCACCTTTCATATAATGCTTTAGGAAGTGTGTGCAAAATAGAAATCTTTTGCTCAATTATCATTTTTATTTTGGAAGTAGTATTTACAAATGAAATGTTTATCCTTTTAATAACACCCAACCTGTTTTTGTTTGTTTCTGCAACATGTAACATCTTTTAAAAGGCCTACTGTAAACAGATCTTTTCACACAGGCTTTCCTTTGATTTTAACTGAGCTGGTTTTATATTAACTTTTTATATATATGAAAAATACTTTTAATAAGTTTTAAATTTATCTATACTTGTTGTATTTTATGGTTTTAATTGTAGGCTTTCAAGAAGGCCTTACAAACATTTGATTTTACCATGGACTTCCCGTAATGTATACTGTTATTGCTGCTATTGTTGTTCCTGCTGGTTTTATAGTTTTAACTGCTATTTTTATGTGAACATGTTTTTATTGCTTTTAATATTTTAATATTTTAATGGTTTTAGTCTTTTACGTATTTTATTGTTGTAAGCTGCTTTGTAAGGGCCTTGGCCCATAAAGGCAGCAAAGAAATGTTTTAAATAATTTTTAAATAAATAAATAATTGTACACTCGGCCAATGGGCAGTATAAGAATGTAATAAATAAATAAAAATATACAAAAGTGGTATGAATTTGAAAGATGTTTTTTCTCAATTTACTGGGGACAGCAAAAACATTTCAACCCTGTCCCGATAATTCATCATCAGCCAATAGCCCTGAGTTCCTAGGATATTTCATCACAAGCCTGCAGTGCCTTGGTTCTCTGATGCTCCTCAACAGGAATGCTTTATGTATCATGTGACCTGGAATGACCAGTAACAGAGGCTCAATTAAACCTTGTTGTCCTGCCTCGGATTCTGGTGGGACAGAGGTTTCCATTTCACTATTTTGTCTGTCCCTATAAGGCCCTGCAAGGCCAAGCAAGGGAAGGTCATTATTTTGGCACTATTAAAAATTGCCAAAAGGTTGGAAGTAGGTTAATTTTGTGAATTTCATTGACAGTGAGTTCTTCTGTGCTCAAGTAGGTCCTTCCCTCAGTTTCCATTCTGTCCAATGCTACTGGTTCTGTCACAGTGCTGGTTCTTGGGACACAGAATGACCTTGCCCGCATTAGGATGTACAGCTGCCTCGCTAAAGTGGCTCCCATAGACAGCAGTGACTGCGTCCCCATTAACCATCCATGAGTCTGGGTTCTTGATCATGCAAGGCCGTCCAGAGCTTCGCTGTCATCAAAAGGCTGATGGACCTGCATATGCCTGCTTCTTGAGGCAGCATCCAGGCCAGAGCGCAAAGCTTCATTTCTTTAAAATTGTTTGGGAAGCAAATGTTCCATGCTTCCTTGAACCATGATTTTACTCTGTAGTTTCCAGGGAAACTCTTCTGAAAATATCAATACAGTGATATATATACATACATATATATATTGTGTTTTTATTATTCTCTCCCTTACATTGCACCTAAAAATCCTCTTTTGTTATTGTTTTTGGTGATGCATGCTTCCCCCCGCCCCACCTCCACGGTGATGTGCATGGAGGCTGCCAACTCAAAAAGGGGATGTAACTCAATATGGGAGTTCATTTCCTTTCCCTCTCCTTCCTTTACCTTTCATTTTCCTTTATCTTCAGTTTTGTTAGCAGATTGTTCCTGTTCAAGCATCTAATGAAAAGGGAATCCCCTCTACATCTTTGAAACTATTCCATGTCGGTTTTCTTGAGCTGGCCGTCTGGCACTGGAAACTTGGCTAATGAGCAGCTTAAAATAATTTTAGTCCCCCCTCCATAGGAGTTTCCAGGGCCAGCCCTACCATGAGGCAGAGTGAAGTGACTGCCTCTGGTGGCAGATGCTGGGAGGCTGTGGTGGCACTCTCAAGGCTGTAACTTATGAATTCTCTGGCCCATTCGGTTGGACAGGAGATCTGTTTACACCATACAACTTGTCCTGCTCACCCCACCCCCCAAACTAGCCTGCTGCCTTAGGGTGCGGCAGAGGATGTGATCCCATCACCACAGTAGATATAAGATTCAAGCCCCTGTCCAGTCAGAATCAGTACAGAGACTGGGGAGTAGCAAGTAAACTTTAACTAAAGGACTAGTGGAAGACCATGGGAAATTGTAGAGTTTTGTCAACAAATGTGTAACTCCAAGTGCCTCAATCCCACGCCTGGCACACCTGGGCGGGGGGAGGCTATTTGCGGACGGGCGAGCGAGCGACAAGTTGAGGCAAGCCATTGGCTGCCTCGTTGTGGCGCCACTGGGCTAGGGAGGGGGTGCAGTGATTTAAGGGCTGCGCCTCCCTCCAGAGCCCTCTTCGCTTCTTGGCTCCAGTGCGCGCTGCAAGGCTACAGCAAGGAAGGAGCCGAGTGGTGTGGATGGAGAGTGGCGGATCTTTGGGCCTTTCTGGCCCCAGGTCCCTGCGCAACAGCCCAGGCCGCACTCATACCTGAACGCGGCGGTGGGGGTTCCTTGAGTCACGGCTGTGCCGCTTCTTTCTCCTGTGGGTTGGACCCTAAGTAGGGGGTTTCCGGTGGGTGGCAGTAACCAGGCAGATGCGAGTGCGGCATGCCGCAGCATGCATCGGTGGGTCGCAGACATTTAGCTCGGGATTTAGCTGCGGCGTTCGGGCCTGGAAGGGGCTTGTGGCGCCCCCAGGCTTCCAGGCTATGGACCCTCTAGAAGTGCAGGGAGCACTGCAGAGCGGGGCCTAGGCCACGCATGGTCACTTGCAGGCCCGCGTGTGGGGCAAAGGCCCAGGGTGCACAAATTAATAAATTAAGTAGGTTGGCCGGGCTCAAGCCCGTATTAGTAGAACCCCTCCACCGTTGGTTTTTTTTTTCTAGGTGCAATATCTCAATTTATATACTTTGTTTAGTTTGTATTAATAATAATAATAAGAATAATAATAAGAATAATAAATAATATTTTTTTAAAAAAGAATTTTTTTTAATTTAATCAAAAAAGAAAGAAAGAAAGAAAGAAAAGGGGGACATACAGTTTCGTAACCTATAGACATAAAAAAAAACTTGTTGTTATCTAATTACATTAATACTACTACCATACATAGGCATTTGTAGTTGGCGGTATCCCCTTTTGTAGAATTTTAGACTTATAACTGGCAGTTTGTAAGTTAATGTTATATTGATATTATCCGTATTTAGCTATAGTTAGAGCACACGCCATGCCTCCAAGAAAGGGTATGGGGGGAAAGAAGGGCAAGGGAAACGCTCCTCGCCCTCCTCCAAAACAATCTAGAAATAACAGTAGTTCAGCCTCGGATGAGGAAATGAACCCGCAAATTGTTGCCTTATTAGCAAGAGTACAGGCCTTGGCACAGGACAAGGGTGTAGCAGCAATGCTGCAGCCACCAACGCGGCAAGGCTCTTTGAGTGTAAGGCGTCATCACACTAGGATGCAAAGGCAGGAAGAGTTACTTTCATCTCTTTCAAGTAGAATGGATGCCATTGAGACGTCGCAGACTAGCGTGCAGGTCGGACCGGGTTGCAGGCATCTGAACAGGGACCCCATGCGACGACATCACCTCCTGGGGTGACGGAGACAAGAGATGAAGTAAATACAGCTCAAGCTCCTTTGTCACTCCAACACGTGGCAAATCCAGGGCTGTGGGGACAAGGTGAGCAACATTTGTACACGATACCAGCTCCTCCACAATCTATGGGAGCTTCTTCCCATCCTTGGGGATGGTTCCCATGGTTTCCAGGGATGAGCTGGACAACACCAAACATAAGAAGGGACACAACACATACATCCCAGCAAGTTTCCCTGGTAACTAGTCCTGTGCAGAAATCATCTTTTTTTCTTAGCGCCTTGCACGTGCCCATTAATACCCGGTCTGAAAAGGCCATGGAAGGGCAAGGGAATCCAGTAGTGGGTGAGGGAAGCCTGGCCGAGATGCCTACCAGTATTTCAGGAGCAGCCGCGCAGCAGGCAGTATCCCCTGAATTTGCATGCGCAGTAGTATGGCGGGGCCCCACGAGATCTTCAAGGGTGAGGACCATCCAGCCCGGCCAGGATGTTATAGATCCTTATGCGGGAGCAGACAGAGCAGCCATTCCTTCGGGGAGCACGTCTGCCCCACTAGGCTATCATTTATTACCAGCTACAAGAGAAAAGATATGGAAGGGCGAGTATGTGGACATATTTTCCCTACTCTTTAGAGAGATAGAAAACCCAGATAAAGACAAAACATATGATAAAGAAGCTGAGTGACTGAGGAGAAGGCGGGTCGCATGAACTTTGGTAAATGGGCTGCCAGGTTTCCTCATTTATATGGGAGTGTTGCAACAACGCTTTCCAGATAAAGGGGCAATTTTAACCTAATATCTCGATATGATTTATCGAGCTTATTCGGAGTATGAGGGCGGGGTCTGGTTGGTGTATGATGAATCTTTTCGTCGATGTGCAGTGTTCGACCACGCCCTCCAGTGGGACGCCAAGGATAATGACCTTTGGCTACAGTATATGACACCAGCGAGACCAGGTTTTGGCGACAGGTCTGATAGCAGACATATTTTGTCCAGACAGCAGCCCACATCCAACTTTAAAGGGAATGCAGGGCAGGTGGTTGAACACCGCCAGCCTTGCTGGGAGTTTAGTTCCCGCGGGCTCTGTACCTGTCCACAGTGTTGTTACAGGCATGACTGTTTGATATGTGCAGGACACCACCCCGCCTCAAGCTGTCCAAAAAATAGGAAGGGCAGGGGCCAAAATAGAGACGGTCAGGGGCCCAAGAGTCAGGGCAGTCAGCAGCCACCTCCCAAAGGGCCCCAGCCCAATCAAAATTGAACCGCTCAGAAGGTTACTGGCTCGATATCCGAAGCGCCAAGATGCCACCTATTTAGAGTCAGGTTTCATAAATGGTGCTTGAATCCCCTTTCAAGGCAACAGGACAGCTTCAATTTCTAGGAATCAAAAATCGGTTTCCTCAATGGAACTACTCGCCCAGGAGAAGATTCAGAAGGAAGTCATGGCCGGAAGGGTGTTAGGCCCCTTTACCAAGCCACCCATTGCAAATTTGAGGGTGTCCCCATTGGGAATAGTACCTAAGAAAACGCAAGGGGAGTATAGGCTAATCCACAACTTATCATTTCCCAAAGGGGCATCTGTCAATGATGCAATTCCTGAGCAGCTTAGTTTGATAAAATACACATCCTTTGACTCTTCAGTCAGGATGGTGCGCAGGAATGGGTGGGGTGCCTTGATGAGCAAGTGTGACATTAAAGCTGCATTTCGCATTCTTCCCATCAACCCGGATGACTTTGACTTGCTAGGTTTCTGCTTCCAAGGCCATTTTTACATTGATAGGGATTTGCTGATGGGATGTTCTATTTCGTGTGCCATGTTTGAGAAATTCAGCTCTTTTCTTGAATAGCAACTTAGAGACAGGACCGGTGTGTGTGTGTGTGTGCAGGAGGTGATTCATTACCTGAATGACTTCCTGTTCTCTGGATCAGCAGTGAACAACTATTGCGAGTTCCTAATGCGGGAATTTCATGCTCTATCCGAAGAGCTGGGTGTACCGCTGGCACACGAAAAAACCGAGGGTCCCTGTTCCACAATTAAGTTCCTGGGAATCGAACTTGACTTTGTCCAACAATGTTGCCGTTTGCATGTGGATAAATTAGACACATTGAGAGAAAAGCTCTTAATAATGACCCACGAGAGGAAAGTGTCCTTGAAGCAATTGCAAGAGCTGGTCGGCCATTTAAATTTTGCCTGCTGGGTTATTGCGCCAGGTAGGGCCTTTTTAAGACAATTTTGCAACGCTATGGGGGGCCTTCGTGCCCCGCATCATAGGGTACGTGTCACTGGTCCCATGAGGGAGGACATAAAGGTGTGGCTTGACTTCTTGCAGCATTTTAATGGTGTCTCATTCTGGTGACAGGATTTGCTGCTGGAGGCCAAGCTGCAAGTGCGCTCTGATGCTTCGGGCTCTTGGGGTTTTGGAGTAATTTCATAGGATCGTAGGTGTGCTGAACCGTGGCCTGCAGTTTGGTCATCTTTGGGTCTTTGTAGAGACCTCACTTTTTTGGATTTTTTTTTCCAATATGCGTGGCCGTACACATCTGGGCCACTGAGATGTCTACTCCATTGTACATTTCTGGTGTGACAATTTGGCCACGGTGCAAGTGATCAATTCCTTGGCCTCCCGCAACCCCAGAGTGATGGCATTAGTTCGAGTTTTTACCCTGCATTGTCTGAAGTATAATATCTTGTTCAGAGCTAGGCATATTGCGGGCTTGAACAATGATATTGCGGACGCTTTATTGCATCATCAGGTGCAGCGGTTTCGAGATCTGTCTTCCTGGGCTTGGCAAACATCGGAGGTCATGCCACCAACTCTGTGGCAGATTGGAGGTGCGAGGTAGAGCGTGCTATGTGGCAGTCAGTGGCACCTAGCACCAAGGTGTCATACCAAATGTCAGGTAGGGAATTTGCAGATTTCAGGACAGTGGCACATCTTCAACAATCTTGGCCCATCCCAGTGGAGCATATTTTGCAATACTGCGTATCCTCTTGGAGGAAAGGCTTACAAGCCCACACTATTGGAGGTAAGCTGGCCGCTTTGGCATTCTGGGCAAAGATGAGAGGGGTTGAGGATTCCACTGCTGATTTCAGAGTAAGGCGTACCTTGCAGGGTTGGCTCAGGGATACCCCCAGAAGGGCGGATGTCAGATCACCCTTATCTCCAGAGATTCTCTTGGGCCTGAGGGCATTATGGCCATCATTATGTACTTCCAATTACGAAGCTGTTTTATTTCATGCTGCAGCTTTGACGGCATTCTTTGGCACTTTTAGGATTTCGGAGCTTGTGGCTTCGTCGAGAGGCGATCAATCTGACAGCGCTATTAAATTTAGTGATGTAAAATTCACTCAGGGAGAAGCACACATTCAACTACGAAAGTCAAAAACAGATCAAACAGGGAAAGGCATGGACGTTTGGTTTTTCAAAGTCCCACAACAGGAGCTATGTCCAATTCAGGCACTCCAAGCTTTTGTGGCTGTGCGTGGGGCTTGTCCTGGCAATCTATTTTGCCACCAGGATGCTTTGCCACTGACAAAGTACCAGTTCTGGATGGTGACAAAGCGTGCCTTGCAAGCTTTAGGTTTGGGAGGTGTGCAGTTTGGCACATACTCTTTTCGCATTGGAGCGGCTTCTACCGCAGCGGTGGCTGGTTTGTCCCCATCTCAGATTCAAGCAGTGGGCAGATGGCGATCGCCTGCTTTTAAGAATTATGTCGGAAAGTTTCACAGATAAGGGTGTTTGGAGAATTGTTTAATTGACTCGTGTTTAATTTTAGATCTACGAAAGGGGCACGGCTCTGTACGTGTGGTCAGTTGCGGCCACAGCATGGTCTTTTGGGCCAGCAGAAGGGCTTCCAGGTCCAGTTTTGGTTCGCAGCTGGGAATGAGCCCAAAACTCTCCATCCAGTGGCTGGGCTGTCATGGTATGAGGTGGGAAAACCTCATACCTACATTGTTGCAGAGGTTGGCGTTGCAGGCGCCCCCGCAGATCTTGGTCATACATCTCGGGGGCAACGATCTTGGCCTGCTAAAGGGCAAAGCCCTCGTTTTACAAGCAACAGCTGATTTTCGCAGACTGCAACTGCGTTGGCCTGGAGTCTGCATTATTTGGTCCTGTGTGCTTCCCAGGATCAGATGGAGAGAGGGTAGTGACTCCCTGGCGTTGGAGCATGCCAGAAGGAAGGTAAACTCAGAGATCTATAGGGAGTTGATTAAACACGAGGATATTAGCATTAAACATCCTTTGATTCAGCGTAACCGGAGGGAGCTGTATAGGAAGGACGGTGTGCACCTGTCTGAAGCCAGAAATATCTTCTTGGCAGATCTGCAGAGGGGTTTGCATTAAGCAATTCTAGGGGGGGAGCGACTAAGCAGAGGCTTGTCACCCCCTGTGGCGGTTAGGTGCGGGCATCTCGAGTGTGGGGAAATATTGGTGAGCATTCTCGGGCACCATTGGTGGTGATGGGTAGTGCCTGAAACCTATGGCAGGGAGTCTTGTGGCACCAGCCAATGGGTGAAAGGTTTACCTATGAGGCCAACCCTACTCACTCCCTCGGAGTCTTGCGGCACGGGGACGGTGACATCGGAAGGACTCTCTACCCCAAATGGGGAGCCCCTGGAGTGGCGAGCTGCAAGGCACCACTGCAGGGGTTAGAATGGGTCACCCGATCCTAGAATATGGGCCGATTGAGCCATGTGTGAGATGCCCGCTTAGGAGTATACCCCTGTTGCAGATCTTTAATAAATGTGGCCCATGTTTAAAATCCATATATACTGTGTTGTCTCGTTATTTCTTGCCTCCGTTCCGCAATGCCTGGCATGACTGGGCATGGGGAGGCCACTGCGGGTGGGGGTAGCCTGATAAGTCTTCCCTCCTGCCCAAGGCATGCTGGGAGTTGTAGGCATAAACCTAGGTCCCTGAATAATGTGTTAATCTTTGAACACCATCTGAGATGCAGTGGAAGACAACTGGAGAGCAGGCCATCTTGATTGTGGCACCCTGTTTGTAGATTTCTGAATAAAGTTTATGATTTTTATGTAAAGGCCTGACAATACCATTGAGACAGAAGAGTGAATGGAGGATTGCCTGTTATAGCTGAGGCTAGAATGGAATAGTGGGCAGGGTAGTGGCAGATGGGGAAAGTCAGGTAGGAGAACAAAGACAGTTAGTGAGAGGTCAGGGTTTGCTGACCCCTACTTTATTTTAAATCAGCCACTCTACATGCCAGTACTATATCTCTCAGCATGCCTTTGGCAGCCTGCAGGTGCCAGCATCCTCTGAGACATCCTCTTGTTGCCGATGCTGCTCCTCGATAGAGCGTGAAGGAGTAGCATCACCAAGGAGGGGATGTAAGCAGCTGTCAGTGGACATGCCCGGCTCCAGCCAATCCTGCTGGGATTGCCTTGTCCTGCACTTCTCACCCACCAAGTGCTCCATCAGGGGTCTGTACTGAAGGGCCAGGTCTGGGCCGGGCACTTCCCCCCCCCCCTTTGTCGGGTTTGTTTCTGGGCATGATCAGAGTACCTCCCCTTCCCCCTTCCTCTTAAGGGCAAAGGCTACACACTTGCATCTCCCAGATTCTGAGAAAACAGCAATATCAGGACGGAGTGCCTTTGAGCATGTTTGGCCTTTCAAAGTCATGCTGTTGTATCTAATTACATTTTAAAACAACACAAATGGATGCAGCCCATTTATGTGGGTTGTTTCTTTTTATGTGGAATTGGGTGGACCGCTCGAGACCAACCTTACTAGTCAGGGTTGTAAAAGACACACAGCAACCATCAACCTATGCACTCATCATGGCCACCAAGGGCCAGTAAGTCTGGCCTCCTGCCCAAGGCATGCTGGGAGTTCCAGCCAAGGCATGCTGAGAGTTGTAGGCATAAACGTAGGTTTTTATTAAATTCTTTAAAAATACTTAAAACCACAAAATTCGTGTTTTTAGATTTTTCTGGTACATTGTACAGCCAGATCTATCACTGTGTCAAGTTTCTAACTCATCTGGAAGTGGGTAAACATTTCCGGACATACGTGACGCACACATACTTTCCAATATATATATATATATATATATATATATATATGTATATGTATATATTCTTAGCCAGCATGTAATATTCATAAATAAACCCTTCCTCTTCCCCCAAACAACAAAAAAGAACTGGAAAGGAAAGCGTGAATGTTGTGGCAGATTCATGGTCTTACAAGCCCCTTCCAACTCTACTATTCCATGATTCTCATACTCCCCAAATAACCTACCTGTGGAGTCTTATAGGTATCCAAGATATTTGCCACATGTAGGGAGATTTCGGAATCCAGTCCACCAATAACTGCTGTTAATCTATTCTGGATGTCACATACATAGTTAGGTACAATGTTTTCCAGTGTAGTCAACAGGAGCATTGTGGCATGATAGGTCCTCTTTGCATTGTCATAGCTATCATAGATGAGGAAGCCCAAGGTGACATTGGGTAAGATCTGAGGGTTTTCATTGATTTTCTTTACTGCAAATGCCAAGGCCAGAATGTGCTGGTAATGCTTAGGAAATACGCAAAACCAAAAGGGTCTCAGAATGCTGAGATACTTTATTATTCACACCCAACGTGTTTTGGCCTATGTTGTTTTTTTAAAGGCCTGCTTCAGGGGGTTGGTAAGAGATGTCTGCAGAAAACTCTTAGCAAGATGATAGTCTCCTATGATATTCACAGTTGCCAGGGGGCATGCGGCGGTGGTGTGTGGCAAGCCTCCGTCAAAGCCAAACATGGGTGAGTTCATCCCTCGCTACCTAGAACAGGGTATATTTCAGGATTTCTTTCTGATTAGATGTTCCCTGTCGTTTAGCTCAGGCCACAACATAATAATGAAACGTTTAGGCAAAACGATACAACCAAGCAACCCAGCACTTACATACTTCTTCCATCTTTTCTCTTTATTAGCTGTTTCCTATTGTTCAGCTGAGGCCTCAACACTATAATGTAACATTTGGGGGAAAAGATACAACCAAGCAACCCAGCACTTGAGGCTAAGATAGAAAAGATCTCCACGGCTACCATGTATTTTCCCTTGGTGCTCAGATAGGTGGGTACAAAGGATAACCACACGCTGCAAAACACCAACATGCTGAAAGTGATAAACTTGGCTTCATTGAAACTGTCTGGTAACTTCCTGGCAAGGAAAGCTACTGTCAAGCTCAACATGGCCAGGAAGCCCATGTAGCCCAGGACACAGTAAAACAGAGTCACAGACCCATCATTACATTCCAGTACAATTTCTTCTGACCCTGAGTGCATGTCCTCATCTGGGAATGGGGCAGAGGTTCCCAGCCACACAGTACTGATGCTTGCTTGAATGAGTGAGCAGGAAACCACAATGGAGCTGACCAGCTCCTTCCCCAACCACTTCCTTATCCTGGATCCTGGCCTGGTGGCCATGAAAGCCAGAACTACCATGATGGTTTTTGCCAGAACACATGAAACGGCCACTGAGAAGATGAGGCCAAAGGCAGTTTGTTGGAGGAGACATGTCACCTCCTGAGGACGGCCGATGAAGAGCAATGGACAAAGGAAGCAGAGCAGGAGGGAGATTAGGAGAGTGTAGGTGAGGTTCCGGTTGTTGGCTACGACTATGGGAGTATCATGGTGTTTCATAAATGTCCCCAGCACCAGAGTTGTGAGAAAAGAAAAGGAAACAGCAAATGAGGCTAAAGTGAACCCCAAAGGTTCTTCATAAGACAAGAAAGTTACTTTCTTGGGGATACAGAAATCTTGCTTTTTGCTGGGATAGTCTTTAGCTGAGCACTTCACACAGTCATTTGCATCTGAAAAAAAATATGTGGTCTTCAGTTATATGTGCTATAACTATATTTAAAAATCCACTTCTCCCACTCATCTAAACATTCTCCGTGGAAATCAATGGATATGGTCACTACTCATGATATGAAATATGGTAGGGGCTGGTTTAGAACTATGGCCTGGTTTGCATGATCGTCACGGAGTAAATAAGCCACAGTGACTCATTTCCTGTGCTGCACATGTCAGTCACTTGCTGGAGGGGATTGGCATACTTACCCTCCCTGGAGTGGCTTGCCATGCCACCTCAGAACCCCAAACAGCCCATGGTTTCTGAGTGGTTTGTAAACTACAGCAAAAAGCCACCCTCACTGTGTTCGCACAATGAGGCAAGCTGCAATGACGGCAAGGGTAATGGTGCAAATTCTCCCGGTATGAGACTGGCATACTTATTTGGGGAAATTTGCCACTGTGACTTATTTCCCCCACCATGATTGTGTGAACTGGACTTTTGTCTTGTGCTTTCCGGATGAAAGCAAGCCAGCTAAAACAATGAAGGCATGCTCCACCATATTTGAAAGGTTTATCACCAGAACCACCCACCAGGGGGCTACTCAAAATGCTTTTGTCATTGTTATTTGCTGGATTTATTTAGTCCTCCCAATGATCATTGAGGACATTTCTACACAAGGCTAAAATCCTGTACCATTACAGGGGCTTTGGCCTTCAGATTCCTTGCAGGATTAAGATCAAGTCCTTTTCACATGGTTTCATTCAGGTGTTTTCTTTCTGAGCATGTGCTCTGTGTTTCATGATACACCAACTAGATGGTGCTGCAATATTGTTGCATTATAGCAGGTGTCCTGAAATTCCCCGTAAATGTATCATGCTTGAAAGTGGGATATAATCTCTTATCACATTGTCTGGGTTGAGAATCAATCTGCTATAATGCCCAGAAAGCATTGGAGTTGGGCCCTGGAGGTGAATGGCATTGTGCAAAATGTAACTGACCAATCACGAGTACACAATGAAAGACTTGTGTAGAAATGCTTAAAGACATCCAGTCCAAGGCACCTGTTACTGTTACTCTGTTTTAATAAATCTCTGCAGTATATTTCTTACCCTCCTGGTTTGAAATCTTCCCTTCTGGACATGGGATGCAATCGTAGCAGCAAAATGGCTTCCCCTCTTTCATTTTCTTGTGAGAACCAGGTTGGCAACTCTCAGTACACTGAGAAAGAGGCCGGGACTATTTGAAATATGAAAAAGAAATATTATAATGAAGGAATCAGGAGCTTGAAATCCGGAAGCTTTGAGGCCCCTTCTGTATTTTACTAAAGAGACTCTAGGCCCAATTCCTTTTTCAACAGGCATTGAACCTTTCAATTGTTTCATTGCTTATCAACTTTACTGCTACCTCCCCAATGTTTGAAATATTTTAATTTTTTTAATTTAATATTTTAATTTGTTATTTTGTTGAAATTTTAAAATAAAAATAAAAATATTTTTATGTTTAATGTTGCTTTATTTTATACTGTCATAGTGTTGTTGATGATGATGATGATGATGATTATATTGTTTTTCAGCTTTATGATTGAATCCCACCCTGAGGACATTTGCCAGTTGGAAATTATGTAATTCTAAGACATAAAATAAATAAACGCATCAGATTTCAGAATTGCTTGAACAGGCTCAAGAGGAAATATTTGATGTGCTACAATTTCTTGGGACTTTTCTTTATTGTAACAATGAATATTGGTTTAATAAGATATTATTAACAATAATTACTTGGTACTGGTTAAACAATTAAGAATAACACTATTAAATGGCATGAAACAATACCATATATTTTCTCTTCCTACCCTGATTGTAATCCAGGAGGAATGAGATTTAGGCTATATAAATACCAATGTCACTACATTTCTCATGAAAGAATCTCCCAGAACACCTGTGTGCTATACTCTTCCTAAGATCCACAAAGATGGAATTCCACCACCCGGTAGACCAATTATCTCAGGATGTGGCTCCTGGTTAGAACCATTAGTTCAATTTATAGACTCCTTTCTCTTACCAGCTGCAATTTCTTCAACATTGTGAGTTAAAGATACTGGACATTTTGGAGGCTGCCATGTGTTTGATAACCATGGGTGCCAGATCTACTGTACAAGATACAAGATAAATAGATGATATCTTTGTTATGTTCACACAAATTGCTGATGTCACACATTTTTTCCCCTTTGGATTAATTCCATTGATGACCATATTAAATTCATTTGCTGTATGAACTGTCTACAAACGCCATTCATGGATGCAATGGTTTATACTAACAATGGTAAAATCTGTGTAAGAGGGTTTGTGAAACCCATGGATAAAGATTCTATCTTACAGCTTTCTAGTAATCATTCTAGGCAATTGAAACTCAAGTTTCCCTTTGGCCAATTTTTATGTTAATAAGTAACAGCAAATTTGACCAGATGTGCAACACAGAGAGATATCTTTTCACCTGGAAACTCTTCGACAGGGGTTTTCCGAGACATGTCATTGATTTGTCCAGAGCTAGAATGAATAGAACCAGCAGACAGTCTCTGTTTGAGCCCCATGCTAGAACAATGGATAGTTTGGTCTCTAGACTTTAACCATCTTGCTCAGTGAACCAAGCACATGATCTACAAGCACTGGCATTTGGTCCAGGATGTACCAAGTTGCAGTTGCTTTCCATTCTTGGATTTCTCAGGACCTTTAATTTCTGTGAAATACTTGTTCAAAACATTCGAAATATAACATCATCTTCCAGCAATTTCTCCATAAACAAAGTTATTGGGAATGCAGAACCATGAGGCTCTTCCTGAAGGTTGCTCATTTATAAACAGGCCTCTTTCCAAATAGCTGACATTTTGAGCCTACCTGATTAAACCAGCCATTCCATATTATGGCATCTTCATCAATAGTGAACGCTTGACCTAGGGGAGCCTCAGGATCCACCCTCCCCACTCTCACCCTATGAAATGATTGGTTGGAAAAAATCATCCAGTTGATCACATCCAATCCAGTGACTAGTTCCCCATTCTGGTTGAAGGAAACTTTCTCCCCCACACTGTTGTTAAATGAGATCCATTTTAGAAAAGGTTGGAGCTAGAGTGAAAGAGAAAATGCAAGGATTTAGAAAAGACTGAATTTAGGCCTTTATGCATCTAAAAGGACATAGCATGGAATCAGTATCCAGCATTCACATCATTTTGTTATTCTTACTTTAGAGTAAGAGCTCCATTCTGGATCTTAAATTCCCCCTACACTCATGCTGTGGCTCTGATGCAGATCCATTTATCCCTTGATTTTTAGGATTTTTTTAAAGTTCAAGGGATGTGCGGATCTGATTCAAACTTGGCATGGCTAAAGCCCTACTTAAGTGCTACTAAGGTGCCAAGTTTCATCTTTTTATCTTAAATTTCATTTTTAAACTTATATTGCTCAAGGTCCTAGACCCCAAAGAGGTGATTTGTGTTTGAACTTTAAAAAAATTCTAAATATCAAGGCATGCAGTGCCTGGGTTGGCTGGACCAGGAGCAGACATGTCATTACCGCATGTGATCGCCCTCTCTTCAGCATGATTGCTGGCTTCCCCACCGCCATTGTTGGGTTTTTCTCATGAGATAGTTTCCTCTCATGAGATTGCCAGCTTCCTCTAACAAGAATGCCAGCTTGAAGTAGTGATCTCACAAGAGGACATTGGGGATCTCACGAGAGGAAGTTTCATCTTTTCATCTTTAATTCCCTTAAAAGAAAAAAACCTTGTACTGTTGAAGGTCCTAGATCCCAAAGGGATTTGAGTTTAAACATAAAAAATTCCCAAAAATCAAGGCATGAACGGATCTGCTTCAACTTTGGCACAGCTAAATGGCTAGTTAACAGCTATCATGCTGCCAAGTGTCATCTCTTTAGCTTTAAAAATGACAGAGCAGTAAGTATTTTGGTTAATTTCCATAGGCTATAATAGGCTGTTTATTCCAACTTTAAAAGTCCCATTGTCTTCAGTGGGGCTTACTCCCAAGTAAGTGTGCTGAGGGTCTTATGTCTACCCAGAATAAGTCCTGGCTTTCCTGGGGGCTGAGAGGACACAGTACAGCAGATGTCCCTTCCCATCCTTTATACACATGCTAGGAAGGGAGGGAGGCACTTAGAGACACTCTATGTCTTTTGAAGTTGGTAGGACTTGCTTCTGAGCAAGCATACATTATTAGCCCAACACTAAAACCTTAGCATTGCATTCAAAACTGGTTAACAGTTGGAATCAAGATCTAACTATGGCTTTTGACATGATCACCCCCAAACGTCCTCTCCGTCCTGCTCCTAATCGGGCATCTTGGTATACTGAAGATCTCAGGGAGTTGAAGTGGGAAGGACAATGACTGGAGTGACGATGGCGGCAAACTCGACTTGTATCCGACAAGATATGACTGTGGCTGCCTCTACAAGAGGCATTTAAAGCTCTTTCAAGGCGCATTAAAAAATTTACCTCTACAAGAATGGAGCGCAAATCGGGCGTAGAGGCGCGCTATCCCTCCAATTATGCGCATTATCGAATGCGCGTTAAACAGCGAGTTTTATTTTGCTCCGGCCGTTAAAGCGCATTTTGACTATGTGAACAAGCACTTATGCGCATTAACTACTTGTAAAGCGGATTTTGGTCATCCGTTAATGCGCTTCACCGCCGCTCGCCGCCTCTCATGCAGAGGTATTAGGCGTACATGCGCTTCAGCGATTATACACATAATCGCCTAACCAGGCGCAAAAGCGAATCCTTGTAGAGGGGACCATAGAGAACATCTTCATTCCTATGGGGTGGCAATACGTGCAGCGAAGAAAGCTTTCTTCTCTGCACGCATTGCTTCTGCGAATTCGCGTCCAGCAAAACTGTTCAGGGTGGTGAGGGGTCTAACTCAGGCACCTTCCCCCCTGAACCCGATTTTACAGCCTTCGGCAATTCGCTGTGATACCTTTAATGACCATTTCACAGATAAAATCTCTCGGATAAGAGCCGACTTAGACGCCATCATTATAGCAGAAGCTGACGATGGAGTGTCCAGTAACTCCGCGAGTGGAATTACACTGGATCAGTTTCAGTTAGTAATAGGGATGTGCACTGGATCGGACCCGATCCACGATCCGAGTCCGGTCCAGTGGGAAATCGGATAAATTATCCGATTTCCGATCCCGCAGCTGGATCGGCCGATCCAATCCGAACCGGTCCGAAAAGGCTCCGAACCGGTTCGGCGGATCGGCGGATCGGCGGGCGCCCACTGGCGCCCACCGCCGCTTCCATTGGCGGGCGCCAGCGGGCACCCACCGATGAAAGTGGACAGCGGGGGGGGGGAGGAGGGGGGCGCTTACCTTCTCGGCCCGTCCGCTCCCGTCCGGCACTAGCAGCTACTACAAGCGGGCTCCGCGGCCTGCTCTAGGGTGGCGCGCCGGTGATGTCATCACCTGGCGCGCTACTCTAGAGCAGGCTGCGGAGCCTGCTGGTAGTCGCCGCCGGCCCCGGACTGGAGCGGACGGGCCGAGAAGGTAAGCAGGAGGTGCGTGGAGGGGAGGAGGGGGCGCGCGGAGGGGGCGCGCGGAGGGGGGAGGGGGGCCCTTACCTTCCCGTCCCAGCGGCTCCCGTCCCGGCGCCGGCGCCTACTACTGCCAGCAGGCTCCGCGGCCTGCTCTAGGGTGGCGCGCCGGGTGATGTCATCACCCGGCGCGCTACTCTAGAGCAGGCCGCGGAGCCTGCTGGTAGTAGGAGGCGCCGGCGCCGGACGGGAGCCGCCGGGCCGGGAAGGTAAGCAGGGGGTGTATGGAGGGGAGGAGGGGGCACGCGGAGGGGGGAGGGGGGCCCTTACCTTCCCGTCCCAGCGGCTCCCGTCCCGGCGCTGGTGCCTACTACTACCAGCAGGCTCCGCGGCCTGCTCTAGGGTGGCGCGCCGGGTGATGTCATCACCCGGCGCGCTACTCTAGAGCAGGCCGCGGAGCCTGCTGGTAGTAGTAGGCGCCGGCGCCGGACGGGAGCCGCCGGGCTGGGAAGGTAAGCAGGGGGTGCGTGGAGGGGAGGAGGGGGCGCGCGGAGGGGGGAGGGGGGCCCTTACCTTCCCGTCCCGGCGGCTCCCGTCCCGGCGCCGGCGCCTACTACTACCAGCAGGCTCCGCGGCCTACTCCAGGGTGGCGCGCCGGGTGATGTCATCACCCGGCGCGCTACTCGAGAGTAGGCCGCGGAGCCTGCTGGTAGTAGCCGCCGGCGCCGGACGGGAGCGGACAGGCCGAGAAGGTAAGCAGTGGCGGGGAAGGGGGCTTACCCCCCCCGGAGCCGTCCGCTTCTATCCGCTGGCGCCCGCGGGCGCCAGCGGATGGAAGCGGGCGGCCCCAGGGGGGGTAGGGAGCGCGGGGGAGGGGGCTTACCTGCCGGGGCCGTCCACAGCGGACGGCCCCGGGGGGGAGGGAGTTAGGCCCCCCCTCAGCCACCCGCCGCCATTTTTTCCTCATAGACTTGCATTGTCTATGGGGAAAAAAATGGCGGCCGATCCAAAAATTTACGATTTTTGGGTCGGGATCGGACTCGATCCGGTCCGGGGGGCCTCCGATTTTGTCCGAACCGGTCCGGGACAAAATTGGAGGTCCCGATCCGGGTCCCGATCCGATCCGGGTGGTCCGTGCACACCCCTAGTTAGTAAGTACTGAGGAAGTAGACAAGCTGCTTGGACAAGTGAGGAGGACGACGACTTGCCCTCTCGATCCCTGTCCTTCTTGGCTTATCTTCCAGGGAGGAGATGCAGTTTGATCACATCTACAACATATTATTAATGCATCTCTCAGGGAGGGGAGTTTTCCAACATGTTTAAAAGAGGCAGCAGTACGGCCGCTTCTAAAAAAGCCCTCCCTCGACCCTCTGGACCTTAATAACTACAGGCTAGTATCAAATCTTCCGTTTTTGGGCAAGGTGATCGAGAGGGCAGTTGCCTCCCAACTCCAAGCAGTTTTGAATGATACAGATTTTCTAGACCCATTTCAAACCGACTTCAGTGCAGGATATGGAGTTGAGACCACTATGGTCGCCTTAGTGGATGATCTACGCATGAGTATTGACAGTGGGAGTGTGTCCCTGTTGGTACTCCTGGACCTCTCAGTGGCTTTTGATACCATCGACCATGGTATTCTTCTGGAACGCCTGAGGGGATTGGGAATCAGGGGCTCTGTGCTTCAGTGGTTCCAGTCCTATCTCTTGGGCAGGTTCCAGATGGTGATGCTTGGGGATAGCTGCTCTTCAAAGAAGGAGCTGCTATGTGGTGTACCACAAGGTGCCATCCTTTCCCCAATGCTGTTTAACATTTATATGAAACTGCTGGGAGAGATCATCCAGAGGCATGGGGAGGGGTGCTATCAGTATGCTGATGACACCCCAATATATTTCTCTATGCCTTCGACAACATCGTCATCTAAGGATAGTGTGTCTCCTCTGAATGAATGCTTGGAGGCGGTAATGGGCTGGATGGGGAAAAACAAACTGAAACTGAATCCAGACAAGATGGATGTGCTTGCTGTCAAAGGCCGTAACCTGGGTTTGGAGGTGTGTCAACCAGTTCTGGATGGGGTTACACCCCCCCTGAAAGACTGTGTTCGCAGCTTGGGGGTACTCGTGGATCCGTCGCTCCAAATGACAGCTCAGATAGATGCGACGGCCAGGAGTGCCTACTATCAGCTTCGGCTGATACGCCAGCTGCGCCCCTTCCTAGAGTTGGAAGACCTAAAGATGGTAGTGCACTCACTGGTAACTTCGAGGCTTGACTTCTGCAATGCGCTGTACATAGGGCTACCTTTGTGCTTAGTCCGGAAACTTCAATTAGTTCAAAATATGGCAGCCAGGTTGGGCACTGGTACACCTAGGGGTGACCACATAACACCAATCTTAAAATCACTCCACTGGCTGCCCATTAGTTTCCAGGCGATGTATAAAGTGTTGGTTATTACCTTTAAAGCCCTACATGGTTTGGGTCCAGGTTACCTGCGGGATCGCCTTCTCCCGTATAATCCGCCCCGCACACTTAGGTCCTCTGGGAAGAATTTACTCCAGTCATCCAGAACTAGGCTGATGAGTGTTACCCAGAGGACCTTCTCTTCTGCCACTCCCAGGCTGTAGAATGGCCTGCCGGAGGAGATTCGACAAATTAGCAGTCTTCTGGAATTTAAGAAAGCTGTGAAGACTGCTCTCTTCCGGCAGGCCTACCCAGTTGAATTTTAAGATGTTTTTAATAATGTATTTGTTTTTATCTGTTTTAATGGTTTATCCATTTTATAGTTTTTATATTTATATTTATTGGTGTTCCCCGCCTCGATCTGGATGGAGAGGCGGGGTATAAATGAAATTAATAATAATAATAATAATAATAATAATAATAATAATGCAACAGAAGTGTCCCATTCTTAATGAGGAGGATCCTGTACCAATAATAATAATAATAATAATAATAATAATAATAATAATAATAATATATTTATTTATTACCCACCTCTCCCAGCAGATCGAGGTGGGGAACAGCATCAAACATAAAATACAAAACTGATTACAACACATAAAACCAATACATCATTAAAATGCCAATAAAACATCTATAAAACACTTCAAAAAGCATTGGATTACAGACTTTTACAAAAGAAAGAGTTTGGGCGACAGCTTTATTTCTATTGGATGGAAATGATAGCTTTCCCTTTGCTTTCAGCACTGGGGGGGGGGGGGGAAGGGAAATCTTCCTTAACTACAACAAGTTAATTTTAACTTGTTTTTATGCTTTATGCTTTTAAATTTTGTATATCGGTGTTTTAATTGTTCAGTGTTTTTAATTTTTGTAAACCGCCCAGAGAACTTCGGCTATGGGGTGGTATATAAATGGAATAAAATAAATAAATAAATAAATAAACCAATCCCAGGATGGTTTCTCTATGAGCAAGAGTTGTCCTTTATTTCCCTATGGGCAAGTATGGTTTCTCTATGGGCAAACACTGTCCAATATTCCCTGTGGGCAGATATGATTTCCTTACGTGCAATTACTATCTTGTTTCCCTATGGGCAAGCATGATTTTCCTATGGGGAGGTATATTTTCCCATGGACATGTATTATCCTATGTTTCCCTGAGGGCAAGTATGGCTTCCCTATGGGCAAGTACTGTCATTTGTTTTAATATGTCCCCTTATTATCTGTCCTGAATCTCCCACCAATAACCTTCTGGCCAAGGTTCCAGGCAGTTTTAAAAAGGCTACAATCCTCTGCACACTTACTTGGGAGTAAGACCATTACACTCAATTGAACTTACTTCTAAGAAGACACTGATTATTCTATTAAGGCAAGCCATTTTCCTTCAGCATTCCAAACTAGCTGAGGAAGGACGGAGGGGAGGGAAAGAGAGAGAGAGAGAAAGAGAGAGAGAGAAAGAGAGAGAGAGAGAGAGAGGCTACTTCAAAAATCATGACCACAAATTTCACCAGTCAAAATTATCAGAACCATTGTGATTCAGAGAGGGTTTTTTTCTTTTCTAATTTAAACTGCCCTCCTTCCCACAGTCTTTCACCAATCTTCATGAAATTTTCAGGTTATGTAAAACCAACACTTCTTTCTGGCACAGAGAAATTTCAGGAAGATTGATGAAACTTTATCGATTTTATGAATGTTAGAATGATCACCCCTCAATTACCCCTTTAACATGGTGGAATGTGTCTTTCATGGCACCCTTGGTCACCACCCAGCTTGCCCACCCTTAAGACCAACCCTGCAGAATGCTTCTGGGGAACTGCTCATGCTATGTGAACCAAAGATTGCTTGAGGGGATGCTATGTGAATCAGTTAAATTTCAACCTGCATTGGTCATAACATATATTCCCAAAGTACCAAGAGGAAAGTGTAATGACTGACTGAAATGAGAAGTATTCTATTATTTCTAGTTGGAGCAAGGGCAGGAAGATGAAAATGTTAAGAAGACTTTGGGGGAGAATAAAGCATAATATATAATTTCCTGTTATATGAGGAACTTGAGCCCATTACCTGCCCAAATTGAGGATTCTGAAGTTTGGTTTCCACTCCATCCATCATTGCACCATGTTTGGCTCTAGAAGAGGACATGGCATGATGTAGGGCATGGGCCACCACATAGACAGCATTGTAGATGCTGTAGCTGTGTCCAATCGTGCTCGTTTCAAAGAATGATCCAGGAAGGCTCTCCAGCTTCTCCTCTCCTGTGCAAATGTCCCAATTCACCTTGCCCACAATATTATCTGGGAATAAGCAGCCAAAGGCATGTTGCCAGAAATCCCTGATAAAACCATCTTCTTTAGAGCTATAAGGGTTTCTGCTTTCAAGAAACTGCTGAAATCCTGGGAGGTCACTGGAGTGGATCTTGAAGGATATTGCACCATTGAATACTTCTGTATCCCAATTCCTTTGTAAGACATTTGATGTGAACTCTATCTGAGCTGTTACTATCCATACTTTCCCTTTTACTTCCTTTGCCATGACTTCTTGTTCTGATAGATATGGCAAGAAGCGAAAATATGCCATGGAATAAGATTCAGCATGGGCTACCACTACATTGGCTTTGCTGCCCATCACTTTATCATGTATTTTTGCCCCCTGTAGAAATGTGTCACTAATTTTAGTGTCAAAACTTAATTTGGGGACTCTTGCTACGAAGGCAAAGCATACATCCCACATAGAAAACAGTGGAACAACCACTTGTAGAAATCTTTCTCCATTATCATTATCCATAACACAAATTCCAATCCATGTCCACTTGAACTGGAGAAGCAAAGAGAGAATCCCCTCATACTGAATGGCTTCCTGAGGGGCCAACTGGTAGAAGGGAAGGCCTGGAGTTTTAGTGTTCATCATGGGAGCAGGGCCATAGATAAGCTAAGGAGAGATATTTGGCAGAGGGAAAGGAAATCATGTCGGCATTCATGGTGTCATTTCATTTATTTTAACGTACATGCATTTAATGGGCATCTGGTTGGGAGCAAAATGCTTGGTCAGAGATCAGTCTGATCTTAGAGAAGACTGACTATCCTATGGGCATCTAGCACTTCAAGGATAAAGGCCTCCGTGGAAGGATGCTACATGATGATATAAGGTCTATCCAGGGAAATTGGGTTGCCTCCAGACTTAGTCATACTTAAGAGTTAAACCTATTGAATTCAATGGAATGTAAAGAAATCCTGTTTGGCTTACATCCCATTTATTTCAATAGGTCTAATTTAAGTATGAGAAAGTTGAGTTCTAATTCGTTGACGATTAAAAGAGAGAGAGAGAGAGAACTGATTCTGCAGCCACCCATTCATAGAGCTGTACATGCATATATGAATATATCTCCATACAATCTGGGACCTCATGTGATACTGTCAAAGAACTGGAAGGATCCTGAGGGCCAAACAACATGTGATATATTTCCTACATTCTCCCACAGGCCACATTTGTGTGGAGGAGAGCTCCCATTAGCTCCAGTGGTTTAGTGTGTGGGTGGGGTGGGGTTAATGGTTTTCCTTACTACCAGAATGGGGGGTTGAATAGAAGAACTAGCACAGACCCACAAGAACCAAAAAAGGAGGACAGACACATAGAGAGACTGCTAACTGCAAAGCAAAAACAGCAGAAACAGCAAGCAAGAGTAGAGCTCTGTCTATGGTTCTCTCTTTGCTCCTTCCTAATGCTCCACATCCATGAGCTGGCAAAGGAATGAGTTCCACAGCAAGGACAAATGAGTTAGGTATGATTTGCAATCCCTCTCCCTAAGCAGTGAGATTGGAGGGGACGATGGGGAGTCCACTGTCACTGTTGGTTAGCCACAGCTGTCAATCTCAAAACTACCAGTCCCTCACCCCTCAGTGTCTCCCTAATATGGAAAGGCGCTCAGGTAGCCCATCATCAACATGAAACAACCCCTCACAAAGCCTGACAAACCTTCAGATACCTGTGGATATCTGCAGAGCTCCAAACTACCTTCACTCCACACCATGGGTATCCAGTGGATATGAAACCATAAAATATATGGTCTACGATATCAGAGCTCCATCAGTCCTCCATTGGGCCTTCAGATGTACGGACCAGAGCACACGCCCCTACTCTTCTGCATTGCCTGGCTCCATTGCAAATTTCCAAGCACCTTATAGTACCACCCCACACTATGTATTATTGTGTATGTTCTTGTTACCCCCACTAAAAATAATAATAATGAAAAGCCCTTATCTTTACATCCTTGTCTGTCTGTCTCAGTAAGTTTCTTCTTCTTCTTCTTCTTCTTCTTCTTCTTCTTCTTCTTCTTCTTCTTATGTGTGTTTGTCTATCTAAAAATCCAAGTTCCTCCCGAGCGCCCCACCCCACACTCCCCCTGTGTTGGTATTGTGTGTGTTTGTGTGTGTTTTACTATTGCCCCCCCACACACACTTTATCTTTAAAAGTGATGGAGCTGTAAGCATTTTTGTTAATTTCCAGAGGCTATAATGGGTGGTTTATTTCAAATTTAAAAAATTGTGAAATATCAGGGCATGAAAATATCTGCTTCCAATTTGGCATTATTAAAGCCCTACTAAAGAGCCATCACGGGGCCAAGTTTCATCTCTGTATCTATAAAAATGACAGATCTGTAGTATTTTGGTTAATTTCCTTAGGCTATAATGGGCTGTTTATTCCACCTTTTTTTTAAAAAAAATCCCTATGTATCAAGGCATGAATGCATTTGCTCCCAACTTGGCATGGCTAAAGCCCTACATAAGAGCTAACATGGTGACAAGTTTCATCTCTTTATCTTCACTTGTAATTTTTATTAAAATAAAAACCTTGTGTACTACTCAAGGTGCTAGCCTCCAAAGAGAGGTTTCACAACTTGAGTTTGAACTTTAAAAAGTTCCTAAAAATCAAGGCATGAACACAGCTGCTTCCTATTTGGTATCCCTACTTAAGAGCTACCATGGTGCCAAGTTTAATCTCTTTATCTTTAATTTCATTTTTTTTAAAAAACTTGAAACTGTGGAAGCTCCTAGACCCCAAAGAGGAGATTCGAGATTGATTTTTTTTTTAAATCCTAAAAATCAAGGCATGAACAGATCTGCTTCAAACTTGGCATGACTAAATCTCTACTTATGTGCTATCATGCTGCCATGTTTCATCTCTTTATCTTTTAAAATGACAGAGCTGTAAGCATATTTTTAAATTTCTATAGGCTATAATGGCTGATTATTTCAACATTTTAAAAAATCCCTAAAAATCAAGATATGAATGCATCTGCTTCCACCTTGGCATAGGTAAAACCCTACTTAAGAGCTATCACAGTGCCAAGTTTCATCTCTTTATCTTTGAAATGGATGGAGCTGTAAGCATTTGGTCAATTTCTATTGACCACAATAGAGTGATTATCTGAAAACTGTACAGTTCTCTGACGGACAATCCGACTGGGAGGAGAAAGGCAGCCACTCCAAAATCATAGCAGTGAACCTGGTCATCAGAGCTCTGATCTGAATTTTGGAGTGGAGCAGACCTGCTCTGCACACCTTTACAAAAGAGGATTCTGCACACACAGTTATCAACACAAATGCAATGAGTAGTATCCTACCATACCCATGCACCAATAGAATGGACTGCTAGAGCATTAAGAACAAGCACATCCTGAAACAACCAGAAATGAGCACCAGTGCTTGTGTCTGGAAGGGGCAGATCAGTGTTTCTGGGCTATTTCAGCAGCTGCTAGTTCCTGTTGCACTGGCTGGATGGCTTAAATGTGGCTTGTGAAACTATAGCAATGTTATGCTATTTCAGCTCCATGGCTATCCATTGAACTATGCACATTAATTGTATTTGATTACTGACATATCTATCATCTATCTATCTATCTATCTATCTATCTATCTATCTATCTATCTATCTATCATCTATCTATCTATTCTTAGCCAGCATATGATATTCATAAACAATGCATCCATTTCTGTCTCTAAACAACAGAATGGAACTGGAAAGGAAAGGGAAGAGTGAGTGTTGTGGCAGATTCTTATGCTCTCCAAATAACCTACCTGTGGAGTCTTAAAGATATCCAAGATATTTGCCACATGTTTGGAGATTTCAGAATCCAGTCCACCAATAACTGCTGTTAATCTATTCTGGATGTCACATACATAGTTAGGTACAATGTTTTCCAGTGTAGTCAACAGGAGCATTGTGGCATGATAGGTCCTCTTTGCATTGTCATAGCTATCATAGATGTGGAAGCCCAAGGAGACATTGGGTAAGATCTGAGGGTTTTCATTGATTTCCTTTACAGCAAATGCCAAGGCCAGGATGTGTTGGTAATGCTTAGGAAATACCCTACAACAAAAACTGCATTCTGTAAGAGCAGGGAATTCCACACATACATTAATTATTGCCACTGTGTTCCACATCATCATCATTAGGTAGGGTGACCATATGAAAAGGAGGACAGGGCTCCTGTATCTTTAACAGTTGTATTGCAAAAGGAATTTCAGCAGGCGTCATTTGTATGCATGCATTGCTAAATATTGTAAAACCTGATTTGATGTGCCACCTTCTCAATAATTTGGGGAGATAAAGTGTTTCTTTGCCTCAGAGGGCACATCCATGTAACAATCAGGAAGTGGAGTCTGTGCAACATGAACTCTCTTGTAGAAGTGATATTGGAGGTTGGGAGCAAAATGTTCCTCCCTTTTTGCTGATATCAGATTGATATAGTTTGGTTTTCTTCTTAGGGTAGGCGACCTTGGGCTTAATAGTACAAAAAGGATTGCCTTAAAATGCTGGGAGACTCAGGATAGATAAGAGGAATTAATTATTAAACACCCTCTAGTTGGTTTCCACAGGGTGCTCCTGTGACTTCATGATCCCAATGATACTTATGTGGATTTTACAATCAGAGTAAAGTATCACAGTGATCTGTATTGGGACCGATGTTTTTTCATCTTGTTCATAAATGATCTGAAAATAGGAGCGAGCATTGAAGTGGTTATGTTTCCTCATGATACCAAATTATTTAGGCTTGCTAAAACAGGGATTGTGAGGAGCTCCAAAAGGATCTCTCCGTACTGGGAGAATGGCCATCAAAATAGCAAATGCTGTTCGATATAAGCAAGTGTAAAGTGATGCACATTGGTGACAAATTACAACTCCATGTATTCACTGGTAGGATTTGAGCTAATTAGCGGTGACTGACCAAGAATGAGTTTGGGGTGGGGGACGTGGACAGCTCGATGAAAATGTTGACACAGCTGCCATGAAAAAGGCAAATTCCGTGTAAGGCATAATTAGGAAAGGAATCCTAATTCTCTGATTTGCACTTGATATATGTGGATTCTTTAATCTTACTATAGTAAAAATAACATATTTTAGTGTTAGGTTCATGACTGTATTAGCACTACGTTAGTTGGGAAACAAATGTATTAGGAAGTGCAAAAGGTGAGTTTATTGAATCATTTGTCACAGACTTCAGTATTCACAGGTAGTTTATGGTATATAGTAGGCAAAGAACAAACCCAAGGATTTCTTCTGTGTGCATATATGAGAGTGACAGGCACACACAGAGACAGACAATGGGCCAGACAAAAACTTTGAGCCTGACCTATCTTACAGGGTTGTTGAGATGATAAAAGTAGCACATACCATACACCCAAGGATTACCAAACAGTTGTTTTACATTTCTACAAAAGTGAGCAGGAGAAGAAACACTAGATGGTTTGGGGCCAGTCACAGAGTCTTAGCCTAACCGACCTCATGGGTTTTTGCTGGGGGAAATATGGCATTCAGTTATAACTAGTTTATTGAAGGAACAATCAGTCCCAGGCTAACTGGCTTTCCCCTTCCCCTGCACTAGAGAAGCTTCTTTGCAACTGATCAACTACATGGAGTCTGAACATTCTCTGACATCACTACATCTGACCCACTACCAAGAGCAGTCATGTGGCTGTACAGAAATATTGCCCAATTTAATTTTAAACCATCCAAGTTTGAACTTTTTCCTTTTTCGCTTTTAAAATAGCTTATGTTCAATGAATCTCTTCTTCCGCTCCCAGACTGTGGAATGACTTGCCGGAGGAGACTCATCAACTTAACAGTCTTTTAGAATTTACGAAAGCTATAAAGACTGTTCTCTTCCGGCAGGCATATCCAGTGTAATTTTTAGAATGTTTTTAAGATGTTTTAGGATGTTTTAATGCAGTTTTAATAATATTTGTCATGTTTTAATTATTTTTATGTATTTTATCATCTTGTTGTTCCCCGCCTCGATCCAGACGGAGAGGCGGGTAAGAAATAAATCGTTATTATTATTATTATTATTATTATTATTATTATTCATTAAGCCTGTCAAAGATGTTGGTACTGGATAAAAGGATACACAATAGGTTTGTTCAGCCTGATCAAAAAATATTAGAAAAGCTAAGAGAGTTCAGAATGTCACCAACTCTACCATGAGTGCTTTGGGCTATGCACTGACTCTTCTACCTCGCAGGGTTGTTGTGATGATAAAATGGAGGAGGATCATGTAAGCCACCTTAGGTTCCTTGCAAGAGGAAAAATGGCAGGATATAAATGTAATCCTCCTCCTCCTCCTCCTCCTCCTAGTAATTGTTGATGATAATAATAATAATAATAATAATAATAATAATAGTAATAATATGATCTGGAACTAGAAGTGAACAGTTAGATGGCCAAATTTGCTGCTGCCACCAAAACATTTAGGGTTTTTTAAATGAAATGAGATTATAAAGAGCTCCAAAAGAATCTTTTCATGGTGGGAGAATGGGCTTCAAAAGGCAATAACAATTCTATGGAAGCAAGTGTAAAGTGATGCATACTGGAGCAAAGCATTCCAATGTCACATATACACTGATGGGATCTGATCAACTGGATCAAAAAATATTAGAAAAGCTAAGAGAGTTCAGAATGTCACCAACTCTACCATGTGTGCTTCGGGCTATGCACTGACTCTTCTACCTCACAGGGTTGGTGTGATAATAAAATGGAGGAGGATCATGTAAGCCACCTTAGGTTCCTTGCAAGAGGGAAAAAGGTGGGATATAAATATAATAAAAATAAATTTATTACTTTACTTACTTAATAATATTAATATGATCTGAAATTAGGAGTGAGCAGTGAGATCCCCCTCCCAAATAATTGGAAAAATTGAAATATAAGCAATACTTCTTTTTTCAGTTCTCTTTACAGATTTAAAGTAGGGATGTGCACTGGATCGGACCCGATCCACGATCCGAGTCCGGTCCAGTGGGAAATCGGATAAATTATCCGATTTCCGATCCCGCAGCTGGATCGGCCGATCCAACCCGAACCGGTCCGAAAAAGCTCCGAACCGGTTCGGCGGATCGGCGGATCGGCGGGCGCCCACTGGCGCCCACCGCCGCTTCCATTGGCGGGCGCCAGCGGGCGCCCGCCGATGAAAGTGGACAGCGGGGGGGGGAGGAGGGGGGCACTTACCTTCTCGGCCCGGTGGCTCCCGTCCGGCGCCGGCGCCTACTACTACTAGCAGGCTCCGCGGCCTGCTCTAGGGTGGCGCGCCGGGTGATGTCATCACCCGGCGCGCTACTCTAGAGCAGGCCGCGGAGCCTGCTGGTAGTAGTAGGCGCCGGCGCCGGACGGGAGCCACCGGGCCGGGAAGGTAAGGAGGGGGTGCGTGGAGGGGAGGAGGGGGCGCGCGGAGGGGGGAGGGGGGCCCTTACCTTTCCGGCCCGGCGGCTCCCGTCCGGCGCCGGCGCCTACTATTCCCAGCAGGCTCCGCGGCCTGCTCTAGGATGGCGCGCCGGGTGATGTCATCACCCGGCGCGCTACTCTAGAGCAGGCCGCGGAGCCTGCTGGAAGTAGTAGGCGCCGGCGCCGGACGGGAGCCGCCGGGCCGGAAAGGTAAGGAGGGGGTGCGTGGAGGGGAGGAGGGGGCGCGCGGAGGGGGGAGGGGGGCCCTTACCTTTCCGGCCCGGCGGCTCCCGTCCGGCGCCGGCGCCTACTATTCCCAGCAGGCTCCGCGGCCTGCTCTAGGATGGCGCGCCGGGTGATGTCATCACCCGGCGCGCTACTCTAGAGCAGGCCGCGAAGCCTGCTGGAAGTAGTAGGCGCCGGCGCCGGACGGGAGCCGCCGGGCTGGAAAGGTAAGGAGGGGGTGCGTGGATGGGAGGAGGGGGCGCGCGGAGGGGGGAGGGGGGCCCTTACCTTTCCGGCCCGGCGGCTCCCGTCCGGCGCCGGCGCCTACTACTCCCAGCAGGCTCCGCGGCCTGCTCTAGGATGGCGCGCCGGGTGATGTCATCACCCGGCGCGCTACTCTAGAGCAGGCCGCGGAGCCTGCTGGTAGTAGTAGGCGCCGGCGCCGGACGGGAGCCGCCGGGCCGGAAAGGTAAGGAGGGGGTGCGTGGAGGGGAGGAGGGGGCGCGCGGAGGGGGGAGGGGGGAGGAGGGGGCGCGCGGAGGGGGGAGGGGGGCCCTTACCTGCCCGGCCCGGCGGCTCCCGTCCGGCGCCGGCGCCTACTACTACCAGCAGGCTCCGCGGCCTGCTCCAGGGTGGCGCGCCGGGTGATGTCATCACCCGGCGCGCTACTCGAGAGTAGGCCGCGGAGCCCGCTGGTAGTAGCCGCCAGCGCCGGACGTGCCGAGAAGGTAAGTGGCGGGGAAGGGGGCTTACCCCCCCCCGGAGCCGTCCGCTTCTATCCGCTGGCGCCCGCGGGCGCCAGCGGATGGAAGCAGGCGGCCCCAGGGGGGGTAGGGAGCGCGGGGGAGGGGGTTTACCTGCCGGGGCCGTCCACAGCGGACGGCCCCGGGGGGGGGGGAGGGAGTTAGGCCCCCCCTTACCCACCCGCCGCCATTTTTTCCTCATAGACTTGCATTGCAATGCAAGTCTATGGGGAAAAAAATGGCGGCCGATCCAAAAATTTCCGATTTTTGGATCGGGATCGGACTCGATCCGGTCCGGGGGGCCTCCGATTTTGTCCGAACCGGTCCGGGACAAAATTGGAGGTCCCGATCCGGGTCCCGATCCGATCCGGGGGGTCCGTGCACACCCCTAATTTAAAGACACTTTGTTGCTTTAATAGAGCGTTCCCCAACCGGATGCCCTCTAGATATTTTGGACAGCAGCTCCCATCAATCGCCTGCAGCTTGGCTAATGGTCAGGAATGCTGTAGTCCAAAACATTTGGAGGGTACCAGGTTGGGGATGGCTGCTTTAGGAACAAAATGCAGCCTTTCTGTTCCTGAAGTTGTTTTATATATTACTTACTATACCCATAAAAGTAAACTCTGTTAGTGAATTTGTAATTATTGTTTCAATAGATTAGAACCACATTAAATTGCTGCTACAGCAAGAGAAACAGGACTCAATAGAACAAAATCCAAACCTTTAGATCAATAATTTTAATAAGGAATGAAAGTACTAACTATGCTGGAAATCTTACAGAGAAAATTGGGAAGAACCCCCCTCCATGGCTTCCTGATTTCCAGATGGTTTAAATCTTCAGTCATTCTTTCAAAATGTTCTTATTCCATAGCCTTTAGAACTCATTTTTGGGGGAGTAAAGGCTGGCTAACAATATAGAAATCCTATATTGAATATATATTTCTATATAGCAATATTGAAATGCTAAAAGACAGTGTTTCATAATCTAAAGCTGTCCAGTGTTCCAAATTTTGAAACTCCCAAACAGAAAACAGTCCTGGGGGAAAAGGGGGGGGGACTTTTTCCCCTGATCTTTTTTTTTGAAAGCGTTCACATCTTTAATTCCACAGGTTTTTTTTTTAAAAAAAACTGTAGAAAAGAGCAACTAAAATGATCCAAGTGTGGGAGC
Organism: Anniella stebbinsi; assembly: GCA_029215795.1. NCBI lineage: Eukaryota > Metazoa > Chordata > Lepidosauria > Squamata > Anniellidae > Anniella > Anniella stebbinsi. The sequence continues at coordinate 23,251,262 of JARDYH010000008.1, forward strand.
AACTCCTCTATGAGCAAAAGTTTCAACATCTCGGACTGTTTAGGTTACAGAACAGGCAAGTGAGGGGAGCCATGATAGTGGTGCATAAAATTATGTATGGTGTGGGATTCCCAGGTTCATCCTATGAAGCTGATGGGTGGGAGATCCAGGACAAGTAAAAGAGTTCTTCTTCACACAGCACATAGTTAACTATACAATGTAGTATCACCAGATGTTGTGCTGGCCACCAATTTGGATGGCATGTCCTCCTTTTCAAATAGTCACCTTTTCAGACATAACAGTATTCACCACTTCCGAAAAGGTAATTTTGGCAGTCCATAATGTGCCTATTTGCTTTATGAGTCAGGTGCTCCTGCAGGCAACCAAACATAGGGTCTACCAGGCCATAAAGTTGCCTAGCTGGGTCTGCCAGAAACCTGGTCTCACCACTGCTGGTAGGTCCATGTTCTCCAGCTACTGCTCTCAGCTGAACTTGATGGAATCCCACCCTCCATCCCTGGCTTTAATTTACTGACCTTCCCTTGCTTGGCCTTGCAGGGACTTATAGGGACAGACAGAGCAGGCATTCATAGCACGCATAGAGTGCTGAGAGTGGCAAATCTAAAAGCAAGTATGTTGCTTTTCAAGAACCAAGGAAATTCAGTGGGTCTTATTTTTTAGTAAATATCTAGGGATGGAAATGCAGCTTGTGCAAGATTGAAACTTGACCACATGCAAACAAGAACAAAAAGCATGTAGCATAAAATGAGCTATAATAACTAACACAATAAATTGTAACTTATTCTAATATAGGATATTTTCCTGTATCATCTTGTGAGCTTCTAGAATTAAAAAGGTTATTTTTAATTCCAGTAGAACAATTTTCCGTGTTGTCTCCAAATACAGACACAAACCATGAAATGCTTCCTTTTCATGAGTCAGTTATAGAAAGCATTTCTCTGGACACTGGCTATTGAAAAGTTCAAATGAGACCCTCGGATTTCAAGTGAGAGAGCATAACTTCTGGGGCTCGTTTATTATTTTTAAAAGGGGGTGCAACACAAAACAGTAGCTTTGATTTTATATTGGATATCAACATGGTGTAACACCCTAGCCGACATTGGTTTGGTTGTCAACTGTATAATATCTGGTCATCCGTTACACAAACCATGAAATTCATGAAACAAAAAACCTACCGTGTACAAGACAATGTTAAGACTATACAGTTTTCAATCAAGCACCAAAAAGCAGGGAAATTGGGAATTAAGGCTCACAAGCCTTAAAGCCACATCCTCCATTAGGAGGCAGAAAGTGCAAGTGAAGTTCTCATTCTCCCAAAGCAGATAAATCATGAGGACAGGATGGAGAATATGACATGCAGAAGTGACTGTGGGGTTGTGAAAAACTGATGACGAACAACTTAGGGCCACCTAATTCTTTTTTTTTTTAGAGCAGCCCTTCCCCAACCTGGTGCCTTCCAAAGGTGTTGCACTACAACTCCCATCATTGCAAGTCAGTATGTTCTTCAGCTTTATCACTCTCTTATCTCTGATCATCGTAGTGACACCATAAATGGAAATTAAAAAAACAACAACAGTCCTTACATCAGTTCCTCTGACTTTGCCTGATGGGGTTCTTCAGTGAAGGCTATTGGACTGGAGACAAGGAGACCATAAGTAGAAATGCCACCAATGATGAGGTCTCCTGACTGATGATACTTGTGAAGTGGAGGGTAAGGATTTCTGACCCAGCAGTTGTCAATGTGAGCTTTGCATCCCATGCAAGCAAGCAGTACCAGCAGCAAGTCCACCATGGTATAGTAGTAACAGTAGTATAGTTTTTTTGGTTTATTGCATTGATAACCAGTTATTCACAAAATAGTTTCCCTATTTGTATCTGTGTTTGTAGATCCTCTATCTACCTCATAAAGTTACTGGTGATATTGTTGACATCCTTTGGTATTCATTTTGCAATGATTACTGAAATTCTACAGGGGGGTTGAGAATCAGCAGAATTAATTACTACCCTTTAGTTAATTGAAGAGTAGACTAATTACAAAATGATTACTGATGAAAGCTTGTTTGTCACATCTCAACAATAATCCCCCCCACCCCGCTGAATAGAAAACAAGGGACCAAATGGCTTGGGATGGTCCAAATATATATTTTTTTACTTCTGAAATTGATAGTAGAAATAATAGAGTTGTCTTGAGAAGATGACCCTGATTGATTTAGCATGCAATCCTATAGAGTTGAGTTAATCCCATTGATCCCATAGAACATACTTCAGGGTAGACATGCAAAGGATTATATTGTTAATCTGCAGTAGTTGAAGCACCTTATGGCCATGTAAACGTGCAATTCTCCTCATGTAAACAACTTTAAAGCGCGTTTCATACAGCCCGTAATGCGCTTCACCGCCTCTCATGAATAGGTATTAGGAGTAAATGCTAGGCTGACCATATGAAAAGGAGGACAAGGCCCATGTGACTTTAACAGTTGTAGAGAAAAGGGAATTTCAGCCAGTGTCATTTGTATGCAATTAGTTCCTTGTGAAATTCCCTTTTCATCACAACAGTTAAAGTTGCAGGCACTATACTAGAGTGACCATCTGCAAAAGAAGGCAGGGCCCCTGCAACTCTAACTGTTGTGATGAAGAGGGAATTTCACCAGGGACTAATTGCATGCAAATGACACTGGCTGAAATTCCCTTTTCTCTACAACTGTTAAAGTTACATGAGCCCTGTCCTCCTTTTCATATGGTCAGCCTAGTAAATGCGCTTCTCTGTATATGCGCATAATCGAGCAAGCGGGTATCAAACCGAAATCTTGTAGAGGGGACCTTAGATAACCCACAGAAAAATCCCTCAAAATGAGCTGAAAGCTAGACAACCATGAGCTATCAATCAACCTTTATTTACAGTCAATAGATCAAAGGCAAAACAAATATAACATACAGTCATAATGCTTGCAACTTAGCTGATATAAAAGGGACTAGAAATCTACAAATAAATACCACAAATAGTGAGTGTTAAAATTAATCGCCCGCTAAATGATCTGGTTCGAATAGCCAGATTCAGAAACTTAGCTACCTGTTCCGTTATTCGCTTATTTGTACCCTGGAGCAAAATACTTGTTAGGGCCTCAGAGGAACGCCCTGGGAGGGACTGTGTAATTGGCCAAATTAAGTCTACCCTGGCCGATTGGTAAAACCTACAAAAAAATAAAACATGTATTATAGATTCGACCTCGGTGTCATTGCAGGGGCAGCATCTGTTGTGCCAAGGAATTCCCTTGTAGCGGCCCTCCAATACCCTAGACGGGAGAACATTAAACCTGGCTAGCGTAAAGGCCCTCCTATATTTGGGAATTGATAACCACCTTAGATATTGTGCTCCCTCTTTACTAAGGAACACTGATATCCCCAATGCCTGTGGTGAACAGGGGCCCCTTGCTGCCCCAATTAACTCCTGGGTGTCTATATCTGTTAATCTTTGCTTGATGATTGCTCTTGCCTTATCAAGTCCTACCGCTAGCAGGTAAGGGGGTGAAAGCCCTATGCTCGAAATCTTGTACTCTACTGCTTTCATCCAGGGAGATACAAATGAGTCTGTTAATACCTTATAGGCTAAAGAGTTGTGAGATATCGCAAGGTGGCACCTGAGCCAGAAGTGGACAGAAAAAATCCAGGCTTGGCATTTTAGTGAGTTAAGACCCACTTCCAAATTTAAAGCACCTCCTGAGACGCATCTAGGTACACCGAAGATTAACCTAAGGAAGGAGTGTTGAATTCCTTCAAGGTTACTTTTAAAGAGTGGAAACCATATCGGTGATCCATACAAAACTTGGGACACGACAGTGGATTTATACACTTGGGTAACTGCTGGTATATATTTCCCGCCCTTTGTAAAATAAAACTGGGCTAAAGCCCCAGAACTTTGTTCTACTTTGGTCTTAGTATAATTTATATGGGCCTTCCAGCTGAGAGCTTCGTGAAACCATATGCCTAGATATTTATACGATTCCACTTGTTCGATTCTATTTCCTGCCAGAGTCCACTTATATCTCACTTTCCTGCTTGAAAAAACCATCACTTTAGTTTTTGAGAAATTAATTGTTAAAAAGTTTGATTTACAATATTCAGCAAAACCACTTAATAGTCTCTTTAAGCCCAACCTTGTCTGTGATATTAAAATAACATCATCCGCATAAAGGAGTATGGAGACTTTTGTTTGCCCAATCTTTGGAGAATGTGATGGTAAAGGAGCCAGCGTAGAAGGAAGGTCTGCCAAATATAGGTTGAATAAAGTCAGGGTAAGTACACACCGTTGTCTGACACCTCTAGTAGCAGTGATCTCCTTAGTCACATGGCCCTGACTGCTACATCGGACTTGTGCTGTTGTGTTTGAATACAAAGACTGGATCAAGAAGAGTAGTCTACCTTCAATGGAGAGTTGCTCTGACTTTGACCACAGTCGGGCTCGAGGTATTGAATCAAAAGCTGCTTTGAGGTCAATAAATACTGTAAATAATTTACCTCGCTTAGGGGTAGAATATTTGTGTGCTAGATGAGCCAAAACTAAGGGGTGGTTCAACGTTGAGCTGCCTGCTCTAAAACCGCTCTGTTCGACTCCCAAAATTCCATTGTCTAAAATCCATTCTTTTAATTTTAGGTTCAAGAAGCCTGCATATAATTTTCCTACTATGGAAAGAAGACTAATAGGGCGATAATTGACAGGATCGTCTTTGGGGCCTTTTTATATATTGGAATCACGAGGGCCTTCAGCCAGAGTGTTGGAATTTGTCCATGCTTATTTATTGATGTAAAAAGAGCTGCCAATACTGGAGACCACCAGGAGATGTCGTTTTTTATAATTTCAGGTGTGATACCATCTGGACCAGGGGCCTTGCCCGTTTTTAACTTGCTTATTAGGTCCTCTATGATTTTGATATCAACCTTTGGCCAATCAGGCGAATCCACTGGCAACCTTGGGGAAGAGATTGGCATTCGTGTTTCCTTAAAAGGAAACGCTTCTCCCAGGTGTCCGCTGAAATACAGCATTCATTGTTTCCCGTGGTGTTTTTTAGTTCTCTTGACACTGTTTACCAGAAGGCTCTGGTGTCTTTGGTGACTGTAGCCGCGATCAGTACCTGCCATGACTCCTTGTCTGCCTCTCTTTTTTTTTTTTGTAATAGTTTTTTATATTTTTTCTTTGTCTCATAGTAAGATCTTGGAAGTTTATGTTCGTTCTTCTCCCGGTATGAACAATATATAGACTGAAACCTTCTCTTGCAGTCGGCAATTTCCATTTCTAGAAACTTATGGGGATTGGCTCCTAGGCTATTTAAGCGGTTTAGGCTAGTAGTTTCCTTTGTTAGGTTACTGTTCAAATCCTTCATCATCTCCTCGTACTCTTTTATGCTGTTCTTAGACGTAGTAGCTGCACTAATTCGCTTTTCTGCGTTGGCAAACAGTGGGGACTGCACAAGCTTTGTAAAGACTTGGTCTGTAACTTTGGGCCATTTTGTAGTTTTGGAAGCTTTGTTGTAGGTAAGAGTGCTAGGAGGGGTATACTCTAAGCCCAACCTAAAAGGCCCTGGGATCAAGAGGGAAAGTTCCAGGGGAAAATGATCACTCTCAAAGCGTTGTAAAACTCTAAAATCGCAGCCCCTGGATTTCAGGTTCTCATGGATCAGAATGTAATCAATCACACTTGACCCTCTGGAGGATGTAAATGTAAACTCACCCCATTGGTCTCCAGCAGTGTCGCCATTCATAATCACCAAATTGTTTCTCTTAACAAAAAGAAGCAAGCAGGATCCTGCTAAGTTCACAAAGGGATCTTTTGAATGCCGTAGGTTAGCTTCAAAACATTCTCTTCCCGTTGTTAGACGGTTTTGATCAATTGCCGGGTCCGTCAAATACGTGCCAGACCTAGCATTGAAGTCCCCTACAATTATGTTTTGTCGTCTGTACCAAAAAGAAACTTTCTATTTTGAGCCAAGTTGATGTTGTGGCTTCCTTGGAAGATGACAGAGTGAGATAGGCATTAAACAGTAACAGAGACTGCTTTAATGCCCTTAGTTCTAGTAATAGGGGCAGAATGTTAGACTCATAACTAGGCAGTTCCTTTATTTTAGCGTCCAAACATGAAGCGATAAGGATGCACAGGCCCTGCCTAGCTCTGCCTTTGCCTTTGTTGGAGATAGCTGGCAAATTGATGGCCACAAACCCGTTCACAAAGATGTTTTCACAGCTCCAGGTTTCCTGGAGCATCACTATATCATATTCTCCTAGGAAATTCAAAAAATCTTGATTCTTACTCTTAGAGTTCCACCCAGCTATATTCCATGAGAGGATTCTGAGTAGTTGCTTGGATTCCTTTTCATTGGGTCGATCCAGCTCTATAATTTTGTCCAGTACCCGGTTCGGGTCTTTAAGGACACATCCGTTATCTCCCCTAACTGGCGAGCTTGTCCTTCCTGGACATACCCTACTTAGAGTGGACTCAGTTGCCATGCTGATCTCATGTGGCTCCAAATACCTGTAAGCTGTACAGTTATTATTCGAGGAGTTTACATACTTGTGACTCTGTTCTTTTGGAGTTATTGACTTTGTGTTCCATGGAGGATCTCTTTTGTTACTGCTAATTGGTCCAGTTATTTGAGCCAGTTTGTTGGGTTCTAACCCCATATCCTTGGAGCCACGGGTCCTATCCTCATCTGAATAAGTATGTTGTAAGACATGGGGTAATAGAGGACCATTACACGGCTCCTTATCTTCCATTACTATTTGCACCTCCGCTGTAGAAAAGCTTATTTTATTGGCACTGTCAGATTTTCCATTTTGGATCATTAAAATTTCGCTCAATGTTGCAAGTCTCTCTAGGATCGCCTGCTGCTTTTGATATGGTAAAGTACCGTAGCTTTTGATCAGTTCCTTTTCTTCTTGAGTAAAATTGTTAAGGGTGTCTTTCAGGTATTCCTTCTTAACTCTTGCTCCCTCTCCCTCCATTTCTGCAATGACCACACTTTTTGGTGCTTGGCTATTTAGAGCCATAGTCTTCACAGGTTTATCTAGATTGATCAAATCTCCTGTGGGTAGCTCCTTGCTGTTACGTATAGGTGGATGCCGTATTCCGAGGGAAAGCATTGGAGAAATATCCCTGAAGAACCTACTCACTGTCATCCCCTTTCTTTGAAAAGCCTCTCTCTCTTTGAGAATTCTATAGGTTAGAAGTGAGGACTCAAAAGTCACTATAGCTCTGGCCAATACATAATTGAAAAAAAAATAGTCAATTTTTTGGATATCGTCTAACGTTAGGTGTATTGTAGTGACAGCTGATATAAATCGTAAAAAATGTTTAATACGGTCTATCTGTGCCAATGAGCCTTTGGGCTTCGGGTAGTTGGAGAAAACAAGCATATTTTTTATTAACTGTACTTTCCACTTTTTCCTTCCTATCCTGGTTTCTTGAGCCAAATTCTGCTCCTTAGATTTTATCGTAATGGGTTTTACTTCATTAATTAACTGGTATAGGGACCAAGGATCCTGGGGTCTTCCCTGTTCATTATTGTGGTTCTGGTCCGCCCACTCAGATATTTTATCCAAACTAGTTGGGTCTTTACTGTTGTCTTTGTTTGCTAGTTTGCCCATAATCTGGGGACTTCCATTCTGTTTCCTATCCTCTCCCTCCATTAATTTGAATATGCGGTTAAAAATCATTTTTGGCAGCCCATTTATGTGGGTTGTTTCCTTTTATGTGGAATTGGGTTGACCGCTCGAGACCAACCTTACTAGTCAGGGTTGTAAAAGACACACAGCAGCCATCAACCTGTGCACTCATCATGGCCACCAAGGGCCAGTAAGTCTGGCCTCCTGCCCAAGGCATGCTGGGAGTTCCAGCCAAGGCATGCTGAGAGTTGTAGGCATAAACGTAGGTTTTTATTAAATTCTTTAAAAATACTTAAACCCACAAAATTCGTGTTTTTAGATTTTTCTGGTACATTGTACAGCCAGATCTATCGCTGTGTCAAGTTTCTAACTCATCTGGAAGTGGGTAAACATTTCCGGACATTCGTGACACACACACATACTTTCCAATATATATATATATATATATATATATATTCTTAGCCAGCATGTAATATTCATAAAAAACCCCCACTTCTTCCCCCAAACAACAAAAAGGAACTGGAAAGGAAGGAATGTTGTGGCAGATTCAAGGTCTTACAGGCCCCTTCCAACTCTACTATTCCATGATTCTCATACTCCCCAAATAACCTAGCTGTGGAGTCTTATAGGTATCCAAGATATTTGCCACATGTAGGGAGATTTCGGAATCCAGTCCCCCAATAACTGCTGTTAATCTATTCTGGATGTCACATACATAGTTAGGTACAACGTTTTCCAGTGTAGTCAACAGGAGCATTGTGGCATGATAGGTCCTCTTTGCTTTGTCATAGCTATCATAGATGTGGAAGCCCAAGGTGACATTGGGTAAGATCTGAGGGTTTTCATTGATTTACTTTACTGCAAATGCGAAGGCCAGAATGTGCTGATAATGCTTAGGAAATACGCAAAACCAAAAGGTTCTCAGAATGCTGAGATACTTTATTATTCACACCCAACGTGTTTCGGCCTATGTTGTTTTTTTAAAGGCCTGCTTCAGGGGGTTGGTAAGAGATGTCTGCAGAAAACTCTTAGCAATATGATAGTCTCCTATGATATTCACAGTTGCCAGGGGGCATGCGGCGGTGGTGTGTGGCAAGCCTCCGTCAAAGCCAAACATGGGTGAGTTCATCCCTCGCTACCTAGAACAGGGTATATTTCAGGATTTCTTTCTGATTAGATGTTCTCTGTCATTTAGCTAAGGCGCAACATAATAATGAAACGTTTTGGCAAAACGATACAACCAAGCAACCCAGCACTTACATACTTCTTCCATCTTTTCTCTTTATTAGCTGTTTCCTATTGTTCAGCTGAGGTCTCAATACTATAATGTAACATTTGGGGGCAAAGATACAACCAAGCAACCCTGCACTTGAGGCTACCATGTATTTTCCCTTGGTGCTCAGATAGGTGGGAACAAAGGATAACCACACGCTGCAAAACACCACATGCTGAAAGTAATAAACTTGGCTTCATTGAAACTGTCTGGTAACTTCCTGGCAAGGAAAGCTACTGTCAAGCTCAACATGGCCAGGAAGCCCATGTAGCCCAGAACACAGTAAAACAGAGTCACGGACCCGTCATTACATTCCAGTACAATTTCTTCAGTCCCTGAGCACATGTCCTCATCTGGGAATGGGGCAGAGGTTCCCAGCCACACAGTACAGATGCCTACTTGGATGAGGGAGCAGGAAACCACAATGGAGCTGGCCAGCTCCTTCCTCAACCACTTCCTTATCTTGGATCCTGGCCTAGTGGCCATGAAAGCCAGAACTACCATGATGGTTTTTGCCAGCACACAGGAAACAGCCACTGAGTAGATGAGGCCAAAGGCAGTTTGTTGGAGGAGACATGTCACCTCCTGAGGACGGCCAAGGAATAGCAACGCACAAAGGAAGCAGAGCAGGAGGGAGATGAGGAGAGTGTAGGTGAGGTTCCGGTTGTTGGCTATGACGATGGGAGTATCGTGGTGCTTCATAAATGTTCGGAGCACCAGACTTGTGAGAAAAGAAAAGGAAAGAGCAAATGAGGCTAAACTGAGCCCCAAAGGTTCTTCATAAGACAAGAAAGTTACTCTCTTGGGGATACAAGAATCTTTCTTTTTGCTGGGATAGTCTTTAGCTGAGCATTTCACACAGTCGTTTGCATCTGAAAAAAAAAAGATGTGGTCTTCAGTTCACACACAAACACACTTAAATGTGCTATAAATATATTTAAAAATCCACTTCTCCCACTCATCTAAATATTCTCCGTGGAAATCAATGGATATGGTCACTACTCATGATATGAAATATGGTAGGGGCTGGTTTAGAACTATGGCCTGGTTTGCATGATCGTCACGGAGTAAATAAGCCACAGTGACTCATTTCCCATACTGCACATGTCAGTCACTTGCTGAGGGGATTTGCATACTTACCCTCCCTGAAGTGGCTTGCCATGCCATCCCAGAACCCTGGAACAGCCCATGAGTGGTTTGTTAACCACAGCAACAAGCCACCCTCACTGTGTTCACACAATGAGGCAAGCTGCAATGACGGCAAGGGTAATGGTGCCAATTCTCCCGGTATGAGACTAGCATACTTATTTGGGGAAATTTGCCACTGTGACTTATTTCCCCCACCATGATTGTGTGAACTGGACTTTTGTCTTGTGCTTTCCGGATGAAAGCAAGCCAGCTAAAACAATAAAGGCATGCTCCACATCTCTAATGTCTTTCACAACCAATTTTAAAGAACTGGGTAGAGGGGGAGGTGGTTTGCTTGGCAAAACTGTCTATGGCTTTCGTAATGGAATGGAGGGAAGGGAAAAGAAAGGAAGGGAAGGAAGAAAGAAAGAAAGAAAAAAACTACCCTTCTTGAACCTTCTAGAGCCAGAAGGGTACAGGCTACTGAGCTCAGTGATCTCAACCAGCTACTCTCTAACCGTCCATTTGCATAGTGATTGTTGCAACATCTTCCGAGTCCTGTTCTCAACCAATATATATGAGTGAGATATTTCCCACTCTTCTGTTATTATTACCCTGTGGCTATTGGTGATTTTGCCTAGCAAATTGCCTGATTGGCTGATCTTGTTGATGAGTGACTATCTTGTTGGGGTGACCATATGAAAAGGAGGACAGGGCTCCTGTATCATTAATGGTTGTATAATTTGTATGCACGCAGCACTTCGTGAAATCTCCTCTTCATCACAACTTTTAAAGCTGCAGGAGCCCTGCCCTGCGGTCTCTCTAGTATAGCTCTGCAGCTTCAACTTTTGTGATGAAGACAGAATTTCACTAGGTGCTGCATGCATACAAGTGACAACTGTTGAAATACCCTTCTCAATACAATTGTTAAAGATACAGGAGCCCTGTCCTCCTTTTCATATGGTCACCCTATTCTTGTTTTTTATTAGTTGAAGCTTATTAACAGTGTTCAAAGACAGGAACTCAGCAAAATAGATTCCAGCTGTCAAGTTGACAATGGCAGGAACGATGGCTGCTAGGTCTAAAAGAAAAGGGACTTCCCCATGAAGCAATGGCCAATGAAACATGCATTTTTTATGCCAGGTAGTATGGAAGCAGGACACCATATGTGAAAGGTTTATCACCAGAACCACCCACCAAGGGGCTACTCAAAATGCTTTTGTCATTGTTATTTGCAGGATTTATTTAGTCCTCCCAAGGATCACTGAGGACATTTCTACACAAGGTTAAAATCCTGTACCATTACAGGGGCTTTGGCCTTCAGATTCCTTGCAGGATTAAGCTCAAGTCCTTTTGACATAGTTTCATTCAGGTGTTTTCTTTCTGGGCATGTGCTCTATGTTTCATTATACACCCACTAATGGTGCTGCAATATTGTTGCATTATAGCAGGTGTCCTGAAATTCCCCGTAAATGTATCGTGCTTGAAAGTGGGATATAATCTCTTATCACATTGTCTGGGTTGAGAATCAAGCTGCTACAATGCCCAGAAAGCATTGGAGTTGGGCCCTGGAGGTGAATGGCATTGTGTAAAACGTAACTGACCAATCACGAGCACACAATGAAATACTTGTGTAGAAATGCTTAAAGACATCCAGTCCAAGGCACCTGCCAGTTTCTTTCTGTTTTTGTAGTTTCCTTCCAGGCCCTCTTTACACACTCTGTTGAACAATATTGAAGAAAACTCTGATGTATGGATAATTTTATATACTATTCTCGATACTGTTACTCTGTTTTAATAAATCTCTGCAGTATATGTCTTACCTTCCTGGTTTGAAATCTTCCCTTCTGGACATGGGATGCAATCGTAGCAGCAAAATGGCTTCCCCTCCTTCATTTTCCTGTGAGAACCAGGTTGGCAACTCTCAGTACACTGAGAAAGAGGCTGGGACTATTTGAATTTTGAAAAAGAAATATTATAATGAAGGAATCAGGAGCTTGAAATCCGGAAGCTTTGAGCCCCCTTCTGTATTTTACTAAAGAGACTCTGGGCCCAAATTCTTTTTCAACAGGCATTGAATCTTTCAATTGTTTCATTGCTTATCAATTTTACTGCTACCTCCCCAATGTTTTAAATATTTTAATTTTTTTATTTAATATTTTAATTTTTTATTTTGTTGAAATGTTAAAATAAAAATAAAAATATTTTTATGTTTATTATTGCTTTATTTTATACTGTCATTGCGTTGATGATGATGATGATGATGATGATGATGACAATGATGATGATGATATTGTTTTTCAGCTTTATGATTAAATCCCACCCTGAGGGCATTTGCCAGTTGGAAAGTATGTAATTCTAAGACATAAAATAAATAAAGGCATCAGAATTCAGAATTGCTTGAACAGGCTGAAGAGGAAATACTAGGGATGTGCACTGGATCGGACCCGATCCACGATCCGAGTCCGGTCCAGTGGGAAATCGGATAAATTATCCGATTTCCGATCCCGCAGCTGGATCGGCCGATCCAATCCGAACCGGTCCGAAAAAGCTCCGAACCGGTTCGGCGGATCGGCGGATCGGCGGGCGCCCACTGGCGCCCACCGCCGCTTCCATTGGCGGGCGCCAGTGGGCGCCCGCCGATGAAAGTGGACAGCGGGGGGGGGGAGGAGGGGGGCACTTACCTTCTCGGCCCGGTGGCTCCCGTCCGGCGCCGGCGCCTACTACTACTAGCAGGCTCCGCGGCCTGCTCTAGGGTGGCGCGCCGGGTGATGTCATCACCCGGCGCGCTACTCTAGAGCAGGCCGCGGAGCCTGCTGGAAGTAGTAGGCGCCGGCGCCGGCGCCGGACGGGAGCCGCCGGGCAGGGAAGGTAAGGAGGGGGTGCGTGGAGGGAAGGAGGGGGCGCGCGGAGGAGGGAGGGGGGAGGGGGGCCCTTACCTGCCCGGCCCGGCGGCTCCCGTCCGGCGCCAGCGCCTACTACTCCCAGCAGGCTCCGCGGCCTGCTCTAGGGTGGCGCGCCGGGTGATGTCATCACCCGGCGCGCTACTCTAGAGCAGGCCGCGGAGCCTGCTGGAAGTAGTACGCGCCGGCGCCGGCGCCGGACAGGAGCCGCCGGGCAGGGAAGGTAAGGAGGGGGTGCGTGGAGGGAAGGAGGGGGCGTGCGGAGGGGGGAGGGGGGAGGGGGGCCCTTACCTGCCCGGCCCGGCGGCTCCCGTCCGGCGCCGGCGCCTACTACTCCCAGCAGGCTCCGCGGCCTGCTCTAGGGTGGCACGCCGGGTGATGTCATCACCCGGCGCGCTACTCTAGAGCAGGCCGCGGAGCCTGCTGGAAGTAGTAGGCGCCGGCGCCGGCGCCGGCCGGGAGCCGCCGGGCAGGGAAGGTAAGGAGGGGGTGCGTGGAGGGGAGGAGGGGGCGCAAGGAAGGGGGAGGGGGGAGGGGGGCCCTTACCTGCCCGGCCCGGCGGCTCCCGTCCGGCGCCGGCGCCTACTACTCCCAGCAGGCTCCGCGGCCTGCTCCAGGGTGGCGCGCCGGGTGATGTCATCACCCGGCGCGCTACTCAAGAGTAGGCCGCAGAGCCCGCTGGTAGTAGCCGCCGGCGCCGGACGGGAGCGGACGGGCCGAGAAGGTAAGCAGTGGCGGGGAAGGGGGCTTACCCCCCCCGGAGCCGTCCGCTTCTATCCGCTGGCGCCCGTGGGCGGCCCCAGGGGGGGTAGGGAGCGCGGGGGAGGGGGCTTACCTGCCGGGACCGTGTACAGCGGAAGGCCCCGGGGGGGGAGGGAGTTAGGCCCCCCCTTACCCACCCGCCGCCATTTTTCCTCATAGACTTGCATTGCAATGCAAGTCTATGGGGAAAAAAATGGCGGCCGATCCAAAAATGTACGATTTTTGGGTCGGGATCGGACTCGATCCGGTCCGGGGGGCCTCCGATTTTGTCCGAACCGGTCCGGGTTCTCTTCCTACCCTGAATGTAGTACAGGAGGAATTAGTTTTAGGCTATATAAATACCAATGTCACTACATTTCTCATGAAAGAATCTCCCAGAACACCTGTGTGCTATACTCTTCCTGAGATCCACAAAGATGGAATTCCACCACCCGGTAGACCAATTATCTCAGGATGTGGCTCCTGGTTAGAACCATAAGTTCAATTTATAGACTCCTTTCTCTTACCAGCTGCAATTTCTTCAGCACTGTGTGTTAAAGATACTGGCCATTTTGGAGGCTGCCATGTGTTTGATTACCATGGGTGCCAGATCTACTGTACAAGATCTAATGAATTCTTGCTCTGTAGAAAATCCTCTCACCCATTCTCTTATGGATTTATTTGATATCATTTCAGAATACAATTATTTCAATGTGGTGCTCTGTTTTTTGTTTTTTGTTTTCGTTTTACCAATTAAAGGAGTGGCTATTGGCAGCCCAGTTGCCCCTAGTATTGCTAATCTTTTCATGCAAGCATTAGAAAATTCAATTTTTCTGAACACCTCCATCAATCCATACAAGAAGTACTTTAAATTGTATAACGAGTAAATAGATTATATCTTTGTTATGTTCACATAAATTGCTGATGTCACACATTTTTTTCCCCTTTGGATCAATTCCATTGATGACCATATTAAATTCATTTGCTGTATGAACTGTCTACAAACGCCATTCATGGATGCAATGGTTTATACTAACAATGGTAAAATCTGTGTGAGAGGATAAAGATTCTATCTTACAGCTTTCTAGCAATCATTCTAGGCAATTGAAACTCAAGTTTCCCTTTGGCCAATTTTTATGTTAAAAAGAAACAGCAAATTTGACCAGATGTGCAACACAGAGAGATATCTTTTCACCTGGAAACTCTTCGATAGGGGTTTTCCGAGACATGTCATTGATTTGTCCACAGCTAGAATGAATAGAACCAGCAGACAGTCTCTGTTTAAGCCCTATGCTAGAACAAGGAGCAACGGATAGTTTGGTCTCTAGACTTTAACCATCTTGCTCAGTGAACCAAGCACATGATCTACAAGCACTGGCATTTGGTCCAGGATGTACCAAGTTGCAGTTGCTTTCCATTCTTGGATTTCTCAGGTCCTTTAATTTCTGTGAAATACTTGTTCAAAACATTCAAAATATAACATCATCTTCCAGCAATTTCTCCATAAACAAAGTTGTTGGGAGAGCAGAACCATGAGGTTCTTCATTTATTTAATTTAGTCACACCTTATCCTTCCTTTCTAAGTGTTTCTTATTGTGCCATAAAAATATTGCAGACATCACGATGGTTGCTCATTTATAACAGGGTCTCTTTCCAAATAGCTGACATTTCGAGCCTACCTGATTAAACCAGCCATTCCATATTATGGCATCTTCATCAATAGTGAACGCTTGACCTAGGGGAGCCTCAGGATCCACCCTCCCCACTCTCACCCTATGAAATGATTGGTTGGAAAAAATCATCCAGTTGATCACATCCAATCCAGCGACTAGTTCCCCATTCTGGTTGAAGGAAACTTTCTCCCCCACACTGTTGTTAAATGAGATCCATTTTAGAAAAGGTTGGAGCTAGAGTGAAAGAGAAAATGCAAGGATTTAGAAAAGACTGAATTTAGGCCTTTATGCATCTAAAAGGACATAGCATGGAATCAGTATCTAGCATTCACATCATTTTGTTATTCTTACTTTAGAGTAAGAGCTCCATTCTGGATCTTAAATTCCCCCTACACTCATTCTGTGGCTCTGATCCAGATCCATTTATCCCTTGATTTTTAGGATTTTTTTTAAAGTTCATGGGATGTGCGGATCTGATTCAAACTTGGCATGGCTAAAGCCCTACTTAAGTGCTACCAAGGTGCCAAGTTTCATCTTTTTATCTTAAATTTAATTTTTAAACTTATATTGCTCAAGGTCCTAGACCCCAAAGAGGTGATTTGTGTTTGATCTTCAAAAAAATCCTAAAAATCAAGGGTTGAACAGACCTGCTTCAAACTTGGCATGGCTATATCCCTACTGAAGAGCTACCATGGTGCCATGTTCCATCTCTTTATCTTTAATTTCATTTTTTAAACTTGTATTGCTCAAGGTCCTAGACCCCAAAGAGGATATTTGTGTCAAGTTTCATCTCTTCATCTTTAATTTCTTTAAAAGAAAAAACCTTGTACTGCTGAAGGTCCTAGACCCCAAAGGGATTTGAGTTTAAACATAAAAAATCCTAAAAATCAAGGCATGAACGGATTTGCTCAACCTTGGCACAGCTAAATCGCTAGTTAACAGCTATCATGCTGCCAAGTTTCATCTCTTTAGCTTTAAAAATGAAAGAGCAGTAAGTATTTTGGTTAATTTCCATAGGCTATAATAGGCTGTTTATTCCAACCTTAAAAGTCCCATTGTCTTCAATGGGGCTTACTCCCAAATAAGTGTGCTGAGGGTCTTATGTCTACCCAGAATAAGTCCTGGCTTTCCTGGGGGCTGAGAGGACACAGTACAGCAGACTCCCCTCCCATCCTTTGCACACATGCTAGGAAGGGATGGAGGCACTTAGAGACACTCTATGTCTTTTGAAGTTGGTAGGACTTGCTTCTGAGCAAGCATACATTATTAGCCCAACACTAAAACCTTAGCATTACATTCGAAACTGGTTAACAGTTGGAATCAAGATCTAAGTAGGGCTTTTGACACGATTGCCCCCAAATGTCCTCTCCGTCCCGCTCCTAATCAGGCACCTTGGTATACTGACGATCTCAGGGAGTTGAAGTGGGAAGGACGACAACTGGAACGATGATGGCAGAAAACATGACTTGTATCTGACAAGACACGACATAGAGAACATCTTCGTTCCTATGGGGTGGCAATACGTGCAGCGAAGAAAGCTTTATTCTCTGCACACATTGCTTCTGTGAATTCGCGTCCAGCAGAGCTGTTCAGGGTGGTGAGGGGTCTAACTCAGGCACCTTCCCCCCTGAATCCGATTTTACAGCCTTCGGCAGTTCACTGTGATGCCTTTAATGACCATTTCACAGATAAAATCTCTCGGATAAGAGCTGACTTAGACGCCATCATTATAGCAGAAGCTGACAATGGAATGTCCAGTACCTCCGCTAGTGGAATTACACTGGATCAGTTTCAGTTGGTGAGTACTGAGGAAGTAGACAGCTTGGTTTATCTATTTTATTGTTTTTATATTTACATTTATTGTTGTTCCCTGCCTCGATCTGGATGGAGAGGCGGGTTAGAAATGAAATAATAATAATAATAATAATAATAATAATAATAATAATAATGCAACAGAAGTGTCCCATTCTTAATGAGGAGGATCCTGTACCAATAATAATAATAATAATAATAATATTTATTACCCACCTCTCCCAGCGGATCGAGGTGGGGAACAGCATCAAACATAAAATACAAAACTGATTACAACACATAAAACCAATACATCATTAAAATACCAATAAAACACCAATAAAACACTTTAAAAAGCATTGGATCACAGACTTTTGCAAAAGAAAGAGTGTGGGTGACAGCTTTTAACTTTTTAACTTTTAACAGTTAAAGTTGCAGGGGCTCTGCCTTCTTTTGTATATGGTCACTCTTGTATAGTGCCTGCAACTTTAACTGTTGTGATGAAGAGGGAATTTCACCAGGGACTAATTGCATACAAATGAAACTGGCTGAAATTCCCTTTTCTCTACAACTGTTAAAGTTACATGAGCCCTGTCCTCCTTTTCATATGGTCAGCCTAAATATACAAAAGTTTAAAATATAATTAAATACTTTTCAGTATTAAAGCATTTAAAACATTTTAAATACACAACAATTTAAAAGTCAAAGTTATAGACAGAGGTCCAGATTAGGGATGTGCACTGACCCCCCGGATCGGATCGGATAGCGGATCGGAATCGGACCTGGGGGGTCAGATCGGATCGGATCGGAGGCTGGTCGGATCGGATCGGACCAGATGTCCGATCCGGATCGGACGCCATTTTGAATGCTTTTTCTCATAGCCAAGTATTGTTTTACAAAAACGCCTATAACTTGTTCATTTTTAAAGATAGAAGGATGAAACTTGGGCACATTGTAGACTGGTTAGGGAAAGTTATCTGTGAGAAATTTCAGAAAGATTGGTGCATGCTTTTTGTGGCAATTAATTTTTAAATAAATACCCAGGAATGCTTATAACTTTGTCATTTTTAAAGTTACAAACATGAAACTTTGCCACATTGTAGGAGGTACCTTGGGACCTATGTGTGTGAAATTTCAGAAACATAGGTGCTTGCCTTGTGTGGCAATTAATTTTAGAAAAATGGGTAGTAGTGGGGTAAATACAGTTATGCCTCCCATTTTTTTATTTTTAAAGATACAAACAGAAAACCTGGGCACATTACAGGTACCACTTGCCTTGATATGTGAGTGAAATTTCACAAACATTGGAGCTTGCCTTGTGTGGCAATTAAGTTTTGAAACAATGAGGAAAGAAACACCTATAACTTTGTCATTTTTAAGGTTACACACATGAAACTTTGCCACATTGTAGGTGGTACCTTGGGACCTATGTGTGTGAAATTTCAGAAACATAGGTGCTTGCCTTGTGTGGCAATTAATTTTAGAAAAATGGGTAGTAGTGGGGTAAATACAGTTATGCCTCCCATTTTTTTATTTTTAAAGATACAAACAGGAAACCTGGGCACATTACAGGTACCACTTGCCTTGATATGTGAGTGAAATTTCAGAAACATTGGAGCTTGCCTTGTGTGGCAATTAAGTTTTGAAACAATGAGGGATTCATTGGACAGCACTTGCCCATAGGGATTCATTGGAGAGTACTTGTCCATAGGGAATCATTGGAAAGCACTTTCCCATAGGGAATCATTGCATTGCACTTTCCCACTGAGAAATGCAGTTATGCCTCCCACATTTTTATTTTTGAAGATACAAACAGGAAACTTGGGCACATTGTAGACTAGTTAGGGATAGTTATCTGTGAGAAATTTCAGAAAGATTGGTGCATGCATTTTGTGGCAATTAATTTTTTAATAAATACGCAGGAATGCCTATAACTTTGTCATTTTTAAAGTTACACACATGAAACTTTGCCACGTTGTAGGTGGTACCTTGGGACCTATGTGTGTGAAATTTCAAAAACGTAGGTGCTTGCCTTGTATGGCAATTAATTTTAGAAAAATGGGTAGTAGTGGGGTAAATACAGTTACGCCTCCCATTTTTTTATTTTTTAAGATACAAACAGGAAACATGGGCACATTACAGGGAACACTTCACTTGATATGTGTGTAAAATTTCAGAAACATTGGAGCTTGCCTTGTGTGGCAATTAATTTTTGAAACAATGAGGAAAGAAACGCCTATAACCTTTTTATTTTAAAAGTTAGAAGTCTGAACATTGCTCACTTTGTAGATGGGTTAGGGGTAGATATGTGTCAGAAATTTCAGAATGATAGGTCCAGGCATTTGATGGCTATGGAATTTTTAGATAAAATGTTTCAAAAAATTTTCCACAGAGGCCCGGTCTTCCCCTCTTCCCCCTCCCGCTTCCCGCGAAGAAAAGGAAACACTCTCTCGTCTCGATCCCTTTGATCCTGTTGCTAGTATCCATTACAGGGCTCGTGTCTGCTTTCACTTTTTACTCAAGCAGAACGGCTGAGCCTAGCTGAGTTTTGCAGCCATGCGTGCAAGGAAGGATCTCTCTCATCTCGATCCCTTTGATCCTGTTGCTAGTATCCATTACAGGGCTCGTGTCTGCTTTCACTTTTTACTCAAGCAGAACGGCTCAACCTAGCTCAGTTTTGCAGCCATGCGTGCAAGGAAGGATCACTCTCTCTCGATCTCTTTGATCCTTTGTTCCTCCCCTTCTCCTCCTCCTCGCCGGCGTTGTGTGTGCGCCCCGCCGGTGCCCTCGCGTGCGGGCCGGTTCCTGGGCAGCAGAGGCTCTGCCTGGCTGCTGTGAGGCTCCTGAAGGGCTTGCCTAATGCGGGCTGTTGTGCTCCGCTGGGCCGCGGGGGTAGGTTGATGATGAAGAGGATGATGGGGAGGGCGTTCAATGGCCCCTCCGCTCACCAACTGACAGCGCGTGCTCCGCTCCAGACACCCGGCCTCGGCAGCCAGGAGGATACGCTGCCAAGCCCGCCGCCGCCCGCGCGCTCACACACACCACCCGTCCATTATCATTTGGGCAGCCCTAATTAAGGAGCGCTCAAAAAATGGCAAAACCCCCTCTCCTTTTTTCTTAATTCCTTGCAGCTCCCACGATTTAACCCTTTCCTATCAGCTACAATTAATTAATAGTAGGATGACCAGTACCAGGAGACTGGTGTGTACAAATGTTTTTTTTTTTTAGGCTTGAGATCATAAAGAGGCAAATATTCTACCTACAGTATTGGAAGCAGTATGTTGGGAAACAAGGGTGACCATATGACAGTTAAAGCTGCAGGAGCTATACTAGAGTGACCAGATACAAAAGAGAGCAGAGCTCCTGCAATTTTAACTTTTGTGATGAAGAGGGAATTTCACCAGGTGCCGCATGGATACAAATGACACCTGCTGAAATTCCCTTTTCTATTCCACTGTTAAAGCCCTGTATTCCTTTTCATATGGTCATCCTACTAATTACATTTTTTAAAAAAGTAATAATACATACTGCTTCCAATACGGTAGGTAGAATATTTGCCTCTTTATGATCTCAAGCCTAAAAAAAAACCACATTTGTACACACCAGTCTCCTGGTACTGGTCATCCTACTATTAATTAATTGTAGCTGATAGGAAAGGGTTAAATCGTGGGAGCTGCAAGGAATTAAGAAAAAAGGAGAGGGGGTTTTGCCATTTTTTGAGCGCTCCTTAATTAGGGCTGCCCAAATGATAATGGACGGGTGGTGTGTGTGAGCGCGCGGGCGGCGGCGGCGGGCTTGGCAGCGTATCCTCCTGGCTGCCGAGGCCGGGTGTCTGGAGCGGAGCACGCGCTGTCAGTTGGTGAGCGGAGGGGCCATTGAACGCCCTCCCCATCATCCTCTTCATCATCAACCTACCCCCGCGGCCCAGCGGAGCACAACAGCCCACATTAGGCAAGCCCTTCAGGAGCCTCACAGCAGCCAGGCAGAGCCTCTGCTGCCCAGGAACCGGCCCGCACGCGAGGGCACCGGCGGGGCGCACACACAACGCCGGCGAGGGGGAGGAGAAGGGGAGGAACAAAGGATCAAAGAGATCGAGAGAGAGTGATCCTTCCTTGCACGCATGGCTGCAAAACTGAGCTAGGTTGAGCCGTTCTGCTTGAGTAAAAAGTGAAAGCAGACACGAGCCCTGTAATGGATACTAGCAACAGGATCAAAGGGATCGAGATGAGAGAGATCCTTCCTTGCACGCATGGCTGCAAAACTCAGCTAGGCTCAGCCGTTCTGCTTGAGTAAAAAGTGAAAGCAGACACGAGCCCTGTAATGGATACTAGCAACAGGATCAAAGGGATCGAGACGAGAGAGTGTTTCCTTTTCTTCGCGGGAAGCGGGAGGGGGAAGAGGGGAAGACCGGGCCTCTGTGGAAAATTTTTTGAAACATTTTATCTAAAAATTCCATAGCCATCAAATGCCTGGACCTATCATTCTGAAATTTCTGACACATATCTACCCCTAACCCATCTACAAAGTGAGCAATGTTCAGACTTCTAACTTTTAAAATAAAAAGGTTATAGGTGTTTCTTTCCTCATTGTTTCAAAAATTAATTGCCACACAAGGCAAGCTCCAATGTTTCTGAAATTTTACACACATATCAAGTGAAGTGTTCCCTGTAATGTGCCCATGTTTCCTGTTTGTATCTTAAAAAATAAAAAAATGGGAGGCATAACTGTATTTACCCCACTACTACCCATTTTTCTAAAATTAATTGCCATACAAGGCAAGCACCTACGTTTTTGAAATTTCACACACATAGGTCCCAAGGTACCACCTACAACGTGGCAAAGTTTCATGTGTGTAACTTTAAAAATGACAAAGTTATAGGCATTCCTGCGTATTTATTAAAAAATTAATTGCCACAAAATGCATGCACCAATCTTTCTGAAATTTCTCACAGATAACTATCCCTAACCAGTCTACAATGTGCCCAAGTTTCCTGTTTGTATCTTCAAAAATAAAAATGTGGGAGGCATAACTGCATTTCTCAGTGGGAAAGTGCAATGCAATGATTCCCTATGGGAAAGTGCTTTCCAATGATTCCCTATGGACAAGTACTCTCCAATGAATCCCTATGGGTAAGTGCTGTCCAATGAATCCCTCATTGTTTCAAAAATTAATTGCCACACCAGGCAAGCACCAATGTTTCTGAAATTTTACACACATATCAAGTGAAGTGTTCCCTGTAATGTGCCCAAGTTTCCTGTTTGTATCTTCAAAACTAAAAAAATGGGAGGCATAACTGTATTTACCCCACTACTACCCATTTTTCTAAAATTAATTGCCACACAAGGCAAGCACCTATGTTTCTGAAATTCCACACACATAGGTCCCAAGGTACCACCTACAATGTGGCAAAGTTTCATGTGTGTAACTTTAAAAATGACAAAGTTATAGGTGTTTCTTTCCTCATTGTTTCAAAACTTAATTGCCACACAAGGCAAGCTCCAATGTTTGTGAAATTTCACTCACATATCAAGGCAAGTGGTACCTGTAATGTGCCCAGGTTTTCTGTTTGTATCTTTAAAAATAAAAAAATGGGAGGTGTAACTGTATTTACCCCACTACTACCCATTTTTCTAAAATTAATTGCCACACAAGGCAAGCACCTATGTTTCTGAAATTTCACACACATAGGTCCCAAGGTACCTCCTACAATGTGGCAAAGTTTCATGTTTGTAACTTTAAAAATGACAAAGTTATAAGCATTCCTGTGTATTTATTAAAAAATTAATTGCCACAAAACGCATGCACCAATCTTTCTGAAATTTCTCACAGATAACTTTCCCTAACCAGTCTATAATGTGCCCAAGTTTCATCCTTTTATCTTTAAAACTGAAAAAGTTATAGGCGTTTTTGTAAAACAATATTTGGCTATGGGAAAAAGCATTCAAAATGGCGTCCGATCCGGATCGGACCTCGTCGGATCGGATCGGATCGGATCGGAGGTTGGTCGGATCGGATCGGATCGGATTTTCCCAATTTTGGGTCGGATCGGATTCGGATCGTGGATCGGATCCGATCCGATGCACACCCCTAGTCCAGATTATTTGCCAAAGGCCTGCTGGAACAAAAAAGGGTTTGTCTGCATCCAAAAACACATCGAGGAGGGAGCTAGTGTAGACTGCAAGGATTAGAAAGAAAATACATGTGTGTACACTATGCAAAATACACAACAGCTCAACTGTTTCTAAACCTTATTAGAAAAACAGGGTGACTTGGCTGAAACCAACGTGGTAGGCCCAGAAGCACTTTGAAAGGTTTCAACGTTGTACTTAAAACGTAACACCAGCCCAAACTAATTAAATGAAGTGTTTGAAGCTTTCAACTTTATAGCAGTATGGACCAAACTCTTAGAAAAGAGGGAAGGAGCACTGTGTGTGTATGGGGTAGGGGGGATAGAAAGAAAGGTATAGCCACCTATTCTCAGGAGAGATCTGAAGATCAGGTTACCATGGATCCAGAGGAACCACACCCTGCTTCACCAGGGAGCAAAGGAGCAAATTGGCCTTATGAAGATAGCCCAAAATACTCTCTGAGCCAAAGGAATGCATGTTCCAGAAGAGAAAAGAGAAACTCTTCTTCTTCTTCTTCTTCTTCTTCTTCTTCTTCTTCTTCTTCACTCAAAAGGTCTGTGCTAGAGGCAGCGGCCATTTCATCCACCCACCCCACATTCTAAGGCAGGAGGGAGGGGGGAGAGCGACGCTACTGAGCATGCCTCGCGCTATGAGGGAAGATGGCCACCTCATTGACTTGAATGAGAGGTTAAAATAGTCCTTAAAAGTCAACCGAAGGGAATTTTTAAAAAATGAAAAGCTTTCCACCAACTACAGTCAAGGAGGAAGAAGACCACACCACTGGATTAATTAATAAGGCTCTAGAAATTATGCAAATTGTGAGCACAAAAATCGCAACCAGGAAGTGATTTGACAAAAGCAGCGAGACAGGTTTGTATTCCTTTTTTACCTTAAACTGCTCTCCTTCCCTCAATCTTTCACCAATTTTCTTGAAATTTTCAGGTAATGTAAAACAAACATTTCTTTCTGGCACCTGTAAATTTCAGAAAGTTTGGTGAAATATTTTCAATTTTATGGCTGTTAAAATGATCCCCCCAATTATCACTTTAACATGGCGGAATGTGTTTTTTACTGATGCCCCTTAACAATGGATGCACGGCTGTGCCTCCATTAATTCCCAAAGTACCAAGAGGAAAGTGTAATGACTGACTGAATTGAGGAGTATTCTATTGTTTCTAGTTGGAGCAAAGGAAGAAAGATTAAAATGTTAAGAAAACTTTGGGGGAGAATAAAGCATAATATATAATTTCCTGTTACATGAGGAACTTGAGCCCATTACCTGCCCAAATTGAAGATTCTGAAGTTTGGTTTCCACTCCATCGATCATTGCACCATGTTTGCCTCTAGAAGAGGACATGACATAATGTAGGGCATGGGCCACCACATAGACAGCATTGTAGATGCTGTAGCTGTGTCCAATCATGCTCGTTTCAAAGAATGATCCAGGAAGGCTCTCCAGCTTCTCTTCTCCTGTGCAAATGTCCCAATTCACCTTGCCCATGATACTATCTGGGAATATGCAGCCAAAGGCATGTTGCCAGAAATCCCTGATAAAACCATCTTCTTTAGAGCTATAAGGGTTTCTGCTTTCAAGAAACTGCTGAAATCCTGGGAGGTCACTGGAGTGGATCCTGAAGGATATTGCACCATTGAATATTTCTGTATCCCAATTCCTTTGTAGGACAATTGAAGTGAACTCCAACTGAGCTGTTACTATCCATACTTTCCCTTTTACTTCCTTTGCCATGACCTCTTGTTCTGATAGATATGGCAAGAAGCGAAAAAATGCCATGGAATAAGATTCAGCATGGGCTACCACTACATTGGCTTTGCTGCCCATCACTTTATCATGTATTTTTGCCCCCTGTAGAAATGTGTCACTAATTTTAGTGTCAAAACTTAATTTGGGGACTCTTGCTACGAAGGCAAAGCATACATCCCACATAGAAAACAGTGGAACGACCACTTGTAGAAATCTTTCTCCATTATCATTATCCATAACACCGATCCCAATCCATGTCCACCTGAACTGGAGAAGCAAAGAGAGAATCCCCTCATACTGAATGGCTTCCTGAGGGGCCAACTGGTAGAAGGGGAGGCCTGGAGTTTTAGTGTTCATCATGGGAGCAGGGCCATAGATGAGCTAAGGAGAGATATTTTGTAGAGGGAAAGGAAATCAGGTCGGCATTCATGGTCTCATTTCATTTATTTTAATGTACATGCATTTAATGGGCATCTGGTTGGGAGCAAAATGCTTGGTCAGAGATCAGTCTGATCTTAGAGAAGACTGACTATCCTATGGGCATCTAGCACTTCAAGGATAAAGGCCTCCGTGGAAGGATGCTACATGATGATATAAGGTCTATCCAGGGAAATTGGGTTGCCTCCAGACTTAGTCATACTTAAGAGTTAAACCTATTGAATTCAATGGAATGTAAAGAAATCCTGTTTGGCTTACATCCCATTTATTTCAATAGGTCTAATTTAAGTATGAGAAAGTCGAGTTCTAATTCGTTGATGATTAAAAGAGAGAGAGAGAGAGAGAACTGATTCTGCAGCCACCCATTCATAGAGCTGTACATGCATATATGAATATATCTCCATACAATCTGGGACCTCATGTGATACTGTCAAAGAACTGGAAGGATCCTGAGGGCCAAACAACATGTGATATATTTCCTACATTCTCCCACAGGCCACATTTGTGTGGAGGAGAGCTCCCATTAGCTCCAGTGGTTTAGTGTGTGGGTGGGGTGGGGTTAATGGTTTTCCTTACTACCAGAATGGGGGGTTGAATAGAGGAACTAGCACAGACCCACAAGAACCAAAAAAGGAGGACAGACACACAGAGAGACTGCTAACTGCAAAGCAAACACAGCAGAAACAGCAAGCAAGAGTAGAGCTCTGTCTATGGTTCTCTCTTTGCTCCTTCCTAATGCTCCACATCCATGAGCTAGCAAAGGAATGAGTTCCACAGCAAGGACAAATGGGTTATGTATGATTTGCAATCCCTCCCCCTAAGCAGTGAGTTTGGAGGGGACGATGGGGCGTCCACTGTCACTGTTGGTTAGCCACAGCTGTCAATCTCAAAACTACCACTCCCTCACCCCTCAGTGTCTCCCTAATATGGAAAGGCACTCAGTTAGTCCATCATCAACATGAAACAACCCCTCACAAAGCCTGACAAACCTTCAGATTCCTCTGGATATCTGCAGAGCTCCAAACTACCTTCACTCCACACCATGGGTATCCAATGGATATGAAACTATAAAATATATGGTCTACGATATCAGAGCTCCATCAGTCCTCCATTGGGCCTTCAGATGTGCGGACCAGAGCACACGCCCCTACTCTTCTGCATTGCCTGGCTCCATTGCAAATTTCCAAGCACCTTATAGTACCACCCCACACTATGTGTTATTGTGTATGTTCTTGTTACCCCCACTAAAAAAATAATAATGAAAAGCCCTTATCTTTACATCCCAGTCTGTCTGTCTCAGTAAGTTTCTTCTTCTTCTTGTGTGTGTATCTATCTAAAAATCCAAGTTCCTCCCAAGCGCCCCACCCCACACTCCCCCTTTGTTGGTATTGTGTGTGTTTGTGTGTGTTTTACTATTACCCCCACTTTATCTTTAAAAATGATGGAGCTGTAAGCATTTTTGTTAATTTCCAGAGGCTATAATGGGTGGTTCATTCCAAATTTTAAAAATAGCTAAAAATCAGGGCATGAACATATCTGCTTCCATCTTGGCATGACTAAAGCCCTACTACAGAGCCATCACGGGGCCAAGTTCCATCTCTTTATCTATAAAAATGACAGATCTGTAATGTTTTGGTTAATTTCCTTAGGCTATAATGGGCTGTTTATTCCAACTTTTTTTATAAAAATCCCTATGTATCAAGGCATGAATGCATTTGCTCCCAATTTGGCATGGCTAAATCCCTACATAAGAGCTAACATGGTGACAAGTTTCATGTCTTTATCTTTAATTGTAATTTTTTTAAAATAAAAACCTTGTGTACTGCTCAAGGTGCTAGACTCCAAAGAGAGGTTTCACAACCTGAGTTTGAACTTTAAGAAGTTCCGAAAAATCAAGTCATGAACAGACTGCTTCCAATTTGGTATCCCTACTTAAGAACTACCATGGTGCCAACTTTAATCACTTTATCTTAAATTTCATTTTTTTAAAATAAAACTTGAAATTGTGGAAGCTCCTAGACCCCAAAGAAGAGATTTGAGTTTGATTTTTTTTTAAAAAATAAATCCTATAAATCAAGGCATAAACAGATCTGCTTCAAATTTGGCATGACTAAATCCCTACTTAGGTGCTATCATGCTTCCACATTTCATCTCTTTATCTTTAAAATGACAGAACTGTAAACATTTTTTGTTAATTTCAAGGCTATAATGGCTGATTATTCCAACTTTAAAAAAATCACTAAAACTCAAGACATGAATGCATCTGCCTCCACCTTGGT
Source organism: Anniella stebbinsi (assembly GCA_029215795.1). NCBI lineage: Eukaryota > Metazoa > Chordata > Lepidosauria > Squamata > Anniellidae > Anniella > Anniella stebbinsi. Next base: position 23,279,032 of record JARDYH010000008.1, read on the forward strand.
ATGGCTGAAGCCCTACTTAAGAGCTATCACAGTGCCAAGTTTCATATCTTTATATTTAAAACTGATGAAGCTGTAAGCATTTGCGTCAATTTCCATTGAACATAAGAGAGCGGTTATCCGAACACGGTGCAGTTCTCTGATGGACAATCTGACAGGGCAGATCAAGAGAGCTACTCCAAAAATCATAGCAGTGAACCTGGTCATCAGAGCTCTGATCTGAATGTCAGTGTGGAGCAGACCCGCTCTGCACACCTCTACAAAAGAGGATTCTGCACACACAGTTATCAATACAAATGCAATGAGTAGTATCCTACCATATCCATGCACCAATAGAATGGACTGCTAGAGCATTAAGAACTAGAGATTCCTGAAAAAAACAGAAATGAGCACCAGTGCTTGTGTCTGGAAGGGGCAGGTCAGTGTTTCTGGGCTATTTCAGCTGCTGCTAGTTCCTGTTGCACTAGCCGTACGTTTCACTGGTGTAAGAGAACTAGCAGTGGCACAGAGGCAGTATAGGGTATTGAAAGAAAATGCATTAAGAAGTGGAATGTTTAAACTACTGGATGGCTTAAATGTGGCTTGTGAAACTATAGGGTTAGCAATGTTAAGCTATTACAGCTCCATGACTATCTATTGAACTTTGCACTTCATTGATATCTATCTATCTATCTATCTATCTATCTATCTATCTATCTATCATCTATCATCTATCTATCCTTAGCCAGCATATGATATTCATAAACAATGCACCCATTTCTACCTCCAAATAACAAAATGGAACTGGAAAGGAAAGGGAAGGGTGAGTGTTGTGGCAGATTCTCATGCTCTCCAAATAACCTACCTGAGGAGTCTTATAGGTATCCAAGATATTTGCCACATGTAGGGAGATTTCAGAATCCAGTCCACCAATAACTGCTGTTAATCTATTCTGGATGTCACATACATAGTTAGGTACAACGTTTTCCAGTGTAGTCAACAGGAGCATTGTGGCATGATAGGTCCTCCTTGCATTGTCATAGCTGTCATAGATGTGGAAGCCCAAGGTGACATTGGGTAAGATGTACCCAATTGGGTACCCTACAACAAAAACTGCATTCTGTAAGAGCAGGGAATTCCACACATGCATTAATTATTGCCACTGTGTTCCACATTAGGTAGGGTGACCTACCTTAGGTTCCTTGCAAGAGGAAAAATGGCACGTTTTAAATGTAATCATCATCATCATCATCATCCTAGCAATTGTTGATAATAATAATAATAATAATAATACCTGGAACTAGGAGTGAGCAGTTAGATGGCCAAATTTGCTGCTGCCACCAAAATATTTAGGTTTTTTTAAATGAAGTGTGATTATAAAGAGCTCCAAAAGAATCTTTCCATGTTGGGAGAATGGGCTTCAAAAGGCAACAACAATTCTATGGAAGCAAGTGTAAAGCAATGTCACATATACACTGACGGGATCCGATCAACTGGATCAAAAAATATTAGAAAAGCTAAGAGTATTCAGAATGTCACATACTCTACCATGGGTGCTTCGGGCTATGCACTGACTCTTCTACCTCACAGGGTTGGTGTGATAATAAAATGGAGGAGGACCATGTAAGCCACCTTAGGTTCCTTGCAAGAGGGAAAAAGGTGGGATACAAATATAATAAAAATAAATTTATTACTATACTTACTTAATAATAATAATATGATCTGAAATTATGAGTGAGCAGTGAAATCCCCCTCCCAAATAATTGGGAAAATTGAAATATAAGCAATACTTCTTTTTTCAGTTCTCTTTACAGATTTAAAGACACTTTGTTGCTTTAATAGAGCCTTCCCCAACCGGATGCCCTCTAGATATTTTGGACAGCAGCTCCCATCAATAGCCTGCAGCTTGGCTAATGGTCAGGAATGCAGTAGTCCAAAACATTTGGAGGGCACCAGGTTGCGGAGGGCTGCTTTAGGAACATAATGCAGCCTTTCTGTTCCTGAAGTTGTTTTGTATATTATTTACTATACTCATAAAAGTAAACTCTGTTAGTGAATTTGTAATTATTGTTTGAATAGATTAGAACCACATTAAATTGCTGCTACAGCAAGAGAAACAGGACTCAATAGAACAAAATCCAAAGCTTTAGATCAATAATTTTAATAAGGAATGAAAGTACTAACTATGCTGGAAATCTTACAGAGAAAATTGGGAAGGAAAAAAAACACATCCCCCCTCCATTGGCTTCATGATTTCCAGATAGTTTAAATCTCCAGTCATTCTTTCAAAATGTTCTTATTCCATAGTCTTTAGAACTCATTTTTGGGGGAGTAAAGGCTGGCTAACAATATAGAAATACTATATTGAATATATATTTCTATATAGAAATATAGAAATGCTAAAAGAAAATGTTTCATCATCTAAAGCTGTCCAATTTTCCAAATGTTGAAAATCCCCAACAGAAAACAGTCCTGGGGGAAAAGGTAGGGGGACCAGATAAAATCCAGGTCAGGGCTCATTTAACTTTAACAGTTGTAGAGAAAAGGGAATTTCAGCCAGTGTCATTTGTATGCAATTAGTTCCTGGTGAAATTCCCTCTTCATCACAACAGTTAAAGGTGTAGGGGCCCTGCCTTCTTTTGTATATGGTCACTCTAGTATAGTGCCTGCACCTTTAACTGTTGTGATGAAGAGGGAATTTCACCAGGAACTAATTACATACAAATGACACTGGCTGAAATTCCCTTTTCTCTACAACTGTTAAAGTTACATGAGCCCTGACCTGGATTTTATCTGGTCACCCTGGGAAAAGGGGACTTTTTCTCCTATTTTTTTTAAAGCGTTCACATCTTTAATTCCACAGTTTTTTTAAAAAAAAACTGTGGAAAAGAGCAACTAAAATGATCCAAAAGTGGAAGCAACTCCTCTATGAGCAAAGGTTATAAAATCTGGGACTCTTTAGGTTACAGAACAGGCAAGTGAGGGGAGACATGATAGTGGTGCATAAAATTATGCATGGTGTGGGATTCTCTGGTTCATCCCATGAAGCTGATTGGTGGGAGATTCAGGACCAGTAAAAAGAGGTTCTTCTTCACACAGCACATAGTTAACTATACAATGTAGTATCACCACATGTTGTGCTGGCCACCAATTTGGATGGCATGTCCTCCTTTCCAAATAGTCACCCTATCAGACATAACACTATTCCCCACTTTTTAGGAGGTAATTTTGGCAGACCATAATGTGCCCATTTGCTTTATGAGGCAGGTGCTCTGGCAGGCAACCAAATGGAGGGACTACCAGGCCATAAAGTTGCCAGCTGGGTCTGCCAGAAACCTGGTCTCACCACTGCTGGTAGGTCCATGTTCTCCAGCAACTGCTCTCAGCTGAACTTGATGGAATCCCACCCTCCATCCCTGGCTTTAATTTACTGACCTTCCCTTGCTTGGCCTTGCAGGGACAGACAGAGCAGGCATTCATAGCACGCATAGAGTGCTGAGAGTGGCAAATCTAAAAGCAAGTATGTTGCTTTTCAAGAACCAAGGAAATTCAGTAGGTCTTATTTTTGAGTAAATATCTAGGGATGGAAATGCAGCTTGTGCAAGATGCAAACATGCAAACAAGAAGAAAAAACATGTAGCATAAAATGAGCTATAATAACTAACACAATAAACTGTAACTTATTCTAATATAGGATATTTTCCTGTATCATCTTGTGAGCTTCTAGAATTAATTGGAGGTTTTTAATTCCAGTAGAACAATTTTCATTGTAGTCTCCAAATACAGACACAAAACATGAAATGCTTCCTTTTCATGAGTCAGTTATAGAAACCATTTCTCTGGACACAGGCTATTGAAAAGTTCAAATGAGACCCTCTGATTTCAAGTGAGAGAGCATAACTTCTGGGGCTCGTTTATTATTTTTAAAAAGGGGTGCAACACATAACAGTAGCTTTGATTTTATATTGGATATCAACATGGTGTAACACCCTAGCCGACATTGGTTTGGTTGTCAACTGTATAATATCTGGTCATCCGTTACACAAACCATGAAATTCATGAAACAAAAAACCTACAGTTTACAAGACAATGTTAAGACTCCACAGTTTTCAATCAAGCACCAAAAAGCAGGGAAATTGGGAATTAAGGCTCACAAGCCTTAAAGCCATATCCTCCTTAAGGAGGCAGAAAGTGCAAGTGAAATTCTCATTCTCCCAAAGCAGATAAATCATGAGGACAGGATGGAGAATATGACATGCAGAAGTGACTGTGGGGTTGTGAAAAACTGATGACGAACAACTTAGGGCCACCTAATTCTCTTTTTTTAGAGCAGCCCTTCCCTAATCTGGTGCCTTCCAAAGGTGTTGCACTACAATTTCCATCATTGCAAGTCAGTATGTTCTTCAGCTTTATCACTCTCTTATCTCTGATCATCATAGTGACACCATAAATGGAATTTCTTTAAAAAAACAGTCCTTACATAAGTTCCTCTGACTTTGCCTGATGGGGTTCTTCAGTGAAGGCTATTGGACTGGAGACAAGGATACCAGAAGTAGAAATGCCACCAATGATGAGGTCTCCTGACTGATGATACTTGTGAAGTGGAGGGTAAGGATTTCTGACCCAGCAGTTGTCAATGTGAGCTTTGCATCCCATGCAAGCAAGTAGTACCAGCAGCAAGTCCACCATGGTATAGTAGTAACAGTAGTATAGTTTTTTTTTGGTTTATTGCATTGATAACCAGTTATTCACAAAATAGTTTCCCTATTTTTATCTGTATCCGTAGGTCCTCTATCTACCTCTTAATGTTACTGGTGATATTTTCGACATCCTTTGGTATTCGTTTTGCAATGATTACTGAAATTCTACAGGGGGGTTGAGAATCAGCAGAATTAATTACTACCCTTTAGTGAATTGAAGAGTAGACTAATTACAAAATGATTACTGATGAAAGCTTGTTTGTCACATCTCAACAATAATCCCCCACCCACCCTGCTGAATAGAAAACAAGGGACCAAATGGCTTGGGATTTTTTTACTTCTGAAATTGATAGCAGAAATAATAGAGTCATCTTGAGAAGATGACCCTGATTGATTTAGCATGCAATCCTATAGCGGTGAGTTAATCCCATTGATCCCATAGAACATACTTCAGGGTAGACATGCAAAGGATTATATTGTTAATCTGTGGAGTGAAAAATAAAATCTTACTGTGCAACCCCCTGCATATTCATTAGGAGTAAGAACCATGGTTTTTATTGAGGCTTATTACCCAAGAAGTGTCTTTATGATTGCAGCCTTAGGGTGCCTCTACAAGAGTGATTTAAAGCTCTTTCAAGGAGCATTACAATTTTTACCTCTACAAGAGCGGAGCGCAAATTGGGGGTTGAGGCACTTTTTATCTCCGCTTATGCGCATTATTGAATGTGCGTTAAATAGCGAGTTTTAATTTGCCACAGGAGTTAAAGCACCTTATGGCCATGTAAACATGCGATTCTCTGCATGTAAACAACTTTAAAGCACGTTTCATACAGTCCGTAATGCGCTTCACCACCTCTCGTGAATAGGTATTAGGAATAAATGCTAGGCTGACCATATGAAAAGGAGGACAAGGCTCATGTAACTTTATCACAACTTCATCACAACAGTTAAAGTTGCAGGCACTATACTAGAGTGACCATATACAAAAGAAGGCAGGGCCCCTGCAACTTTAACTGTTGTGATGAAGAGGCATTTCATCAGGGAATAATTGCATACAAATGACACTGGCTGAAATTCCCTTTTCTCTACAACTGTTAAAGTTACATGAGCCCTGTCCTCCTTTTCATATAATCAGCCTAGTAAATGCGCTTCTCCATATATGCACATAATCGGGCAACCGGGCGTCAAACTGAAATCTTGTAGAGGGGACCTTAGATAACCCACAGAAAAATCCCTCAAAATGATCTGAAAGCTAGACAACCATGAGCATCAACATAACTGGTCTTACAATATTTCAATAGGTAATGTAGAAGTAATTGCAGTATGGGACGGCGAGAATAACGAGATGAGACAAGAAATTGGATGTTAAACATGGGCTACATTTATTTTTACTCAAGAGGAAAAGGAGATGGAGGCCTAAGGGGGCATCCTAACTAGACCGTATGATTGGCCATTCTTGGGATTAGGTGAGTCTTTCTTATCCTGAAGGGTGGTGCTTGTAAGTCCCCACCCCCAGGACCCCCTTTTGGGATAGGAAGGCCTTCCAATGTCCCTACTCCCCAGGTTGCAAAACTCTGAGTGGGTAAAGAAGGTTGGCCTCAGAGGTAAACCCTATCCCACCAATCGGTGCTGCAAGACTCCCGGGTGAGGGCCTCAGGTGCTACCAATCGTCACAACGGTGCCTGTAAATGGTCACCAACCCTATACTTTTTCCCTGAAGCCCACACACCTGCCCCAATTGAATGTAAACAAATTGAACAAATCAACCTATTTACTACTCCCTGCTGTCTTACTGTATGAAGTATGTGGGAAAAAAAGCCCAAACAAAGGTTAGGGGTAAAAAATTACTACTTGGCCCCCTTGAAGGGCGACTGGCGAACCCATGCTGTCTACAGGGAGGGAGGGAAGGAGTTGCAGAAACAGAATGTGAATGGGAGGGGCGCAGGCTCTTAAGAAAGGGCTGCAGTCCCCTCCCCTCCCCAGTGGCACCACTTTGAGGCTGCCAATGGCAATCCTCCATGACTCGCCTTGGTCGCCTCCCCCGCAACCACCTCACCGTGTCCTGGTGGGCCGGGCGCGGCTGTAAGTCTTTTGCAGGAAATAGGACATGTGTCGCACCTTTCATATAATGCTTTAGGAAGTGTGTGCAAAATAGAAATATTTTGCTCAATTATCATTTTTATTTTGGAAGTAGTATTTACAAATGAAATGTTTATCCTTTTAATAACACCCAACCTGTTTTTGTTTGTTTCTGCAACACGTAACATCTTTTAAAAGGCCTACTGTATACAGATCTTTTCACACAGGCTTTCCTTTGATTTTAACTGAGCTGGTTTTATATTAACTTTTTTTATATATGAAAAATACTTTTAATAAGTTTTAAATTTATCTATACTTGTTGTATTTTATGGTTTTAATTGTAGGCTTTCAAGAAGGCCTTAAAAACATTTGATTTTACCATGGACTTCCCGTAATGTGTACTGTCATTGCTGCTATTGTTGTTCCTGCTGGTTTTATAGTTTTAATTGCTATTTTTATGTGAACATGTTTTTATTGCTTTTAATATCTTAATATTTTAATGGTTTTAGTCTTTTATGTATTTTATTGTTGTAAGCCGCCTTGTAAGGGCCTCGGCCCATAAAGGCAGCCAAGAAATGTTTTAAATATTTTTTAAATAAATAAATAATTGTACACTTGGCTAATGGGCAGTATAAGAATGTAATAAATAAATAAATAAAAATATACAAAAATGGAATGAATTTGAAAGATGTTTTTTCTCAATTTACTGGGGACAGCAAAAACATTTCAACCCTGTCCCGATAATTCATCGCCAATAGCCCTGAGTTCCTAGGATATTTCATCACAAGCCTGCAGTGCCTTGGTTCTCTCTAATGCTCCTCACCAGGAATGCTTTATGTATCCTGTGACCTGGAATGACCAGTAACAGAGGCTCAATTAAACCTTGTTGTCCTGCCTCGGATTCTGGTGGGACAGAGGTTTCCATTTCACTATTTTGTCTGTCCCTGTAAGTCCCTGCAAGGCTAAGCAAGGGAAGGTCATTATTTTGGCACTATTAAAAATTGCCAAAAGGTTGGAAGTAGGTTAATTTTGAAAATTTCATTGATGGTGAGTTCTTCTTTGCTCAAGTAGGTCCTTCCCTCAGTTTCCATTCTGTCCAAGGCTACTGGTTCTGTCACAGTGCTGGTTCTTGGGACACAGAATGACCTTGCCTGCATTAGGGTGTACAGCTGCCTCGCTAAAGTGGCTCCCATAGACAGCAGTGACTGTGTCCCCATTAACCATCCATGAGTCTGGGATCTTGATCATGCAAGGCCGTCCAGAGCTTCGCTGTCATCAAAAGGCTGATGGACTTGCATATGCCTGCTTCTTGAGGCAGCATCCAGGCCAGAGCGCAAAGCTTCATTTCTTTAAAATTGTTTGGGAAGCAAATGTTCCATGCTTCCTTGAACCATGATTTTACTCTGTAGTTTCCAGGGAAACTCTTCTGAAAATATCAATACAATGATATATATATATTGTGTTTTTATTATTCTCCCCCTTACATTGCACCTAAAAATCAGCATTTACAGATTTCATGCAAATGCATGTCCTCTTTTGTCCTCTTTTTTTGGTGATGCATGTTTCCTTCCCCCCCCCCCCACGATGATGTGTATGGAGGCTGCCAACTCAAAAAGGGGCTGTAACACAATATGGGAGTTCATTTCCTTTCCCTCTACTTCCTTTCCCTTTCCTTTCCCTCTATCTTCAGTTTTGTTAGCAGATTGTTTCTGTTCAAGCATCTAATGTGAAATGAATCCCCTCTACATTTTTGAAACTGTTCCATGCCAGTTTTCTTGAGCTGGCCTTCTGGTACTGGAAACTTGGCTAATGAGCAGCTTAAAATAATTTTAGTCCCCCTCCATAGGTGTTTCCAGGGTAGCCCTACCATGAGGCAGAGTGAAGTGACTGCCTCTGGTGGCAGATGCTGGGAGGCTGTGGTGGCACTCTCAAGGCTATAACTGTGATGTTCAGCTACTTTAGAAGTCCTTGTAAATAAAAAATTGTAAGTAGTTGTTTATAAAATGCCCTAAAAGAAGTGGAATAGACTAACAGTTATGTTGTAACTAGGTAAGCATAAGGGGGGGGGGGAATTCATGTGTGAGTGCTGATTGGATGGTGGCGGGGGAGTGCCTAGATTAGCTGGCTGTGTGAGAGTGTCTGTGTATATATTTTGGGAGCTGACAGGAGAGTGTGGAGGAGAGTGTGTGTGAGGGAGAGAGAGGATTAATTGTTGACTGGATTAGAGGCTAGGAAGGACCAATGTGTTTTATTATTTTGGTGAAACTAGATTGTGGGAAAGAGTGTAGTGTAGTTTAGAGTGGGTAGAGTAGGCAGGAGAAACATAGAATGTGAGAGTTTCTATTTGAATTGTTATGAACATAAAGTACTGAAACCATTAAGCATTGTGCCTGTGACCTTAACGAGTATATACCTGAGGAAACCATCACGCTTATTGACATACATATACTTCTGTTAATAAATTCTTGTTAATTACAACTGGTGTGATCTTTGGAAGTGTACCTGAAGAAGGTACTGGTGGCAGCGGACCGAAGAAGGGGAATTTGAGGGCTAGGGTGCTGGGCTGTGGAGCCGTGCGGCCTAAAAGAATAAAGGCGAGACAGGAGCAACAGCAGTAAGCCTAAACCCTCAAACACGTCATAAGCACAGGGGGGGGTTGAAGTAAGCCTTGAGTGTGAGTGGCGTGGACAGCCCTGTTCTGTAGCCTGGTGAATGTCACAGGTGCAGGCAGGGCGTCACAGTAACTTTTGAATTCTCTGGCCCATTCAGTTGGACAGGAGATCTGTTTACACCATACAACTTGTCCTGCTCACTCCCCCCCCCCCCAAACTAGCCTGCTGCCTCAGGAGGCGGCAGAGGATGTGATCCCATCACCACAGTATATATAAGATTCAAGCCCCTGTCCAGTCAGGTCCCCTCTACAAGGATTCACTTTTGCGCCTGGTTAGGCGATTATGCGCATAATCGCTGAAGCGCATTTACGCCTAATACCTCTGCACGAGAGGCGGTGAGAGGCGGCGAAGCGCATTAACGGATGACCAAAATGCGCTTTACAAGTAGTTAATGCGCATAAGCGCTTGTTCACATAGGCAAAATGCGCTTTAATGGCTGGAGCAAAATAAAACTCGCTGTTTAACACGCATTCGATAATGCGCATAATCGGAGAGATAATCTACGCCTGATTTGCGCTCCGTTCTTGTAGAGGTAAATTTTTAAAAGCGCCTTGGAAGAGCTTTAAACCTCTCTTGTAGAGGCAGCCTCAGAATCAGTACAGAGCCTGGGGAGCAGAGTGACATCTTGTCATTCGTTGTATGGTAGCAAAATGTCTCAGGGCCAGCCCTGGAGGTTTCTTCCTAATTTTTTTTGTAAAATCTTTTCCTTTACAATATTTGGTTGTATTTATTCTCATCTAAATCTGAGATTTCGCTACTCTATTTTTAAACACTCTCCTCAATTTCCATTGCTTTTGTTTTTCGTGTATTTTCTCCCCTGGGCAGGATCTACACTACCGATTTATAGCGATTTTGAAGTTCACTGACAACTGTTGGGGCTCATGACACATTCCATATACCATTTTCAAACTGCTTTCAAAGTGTTATATCCTGCTTGGTTTAGATCTGGCCTGGAACAACAGTTTGATTTCTACTAGCCTTCCTCTGAGCCCACATGAGCCCATCTTCTAGTTCATCTGATCCCACATGAGCTTCATCACTACATGAGCTACGTAGTGCTGACATTTTTTCTCTAACTTTAATGCCAAAGTGCTGTACAGGTGGGAATGTAGCAAGTAAACATATTAACTAAAGGACTAGTGGAAGACCATGGGAAATTGTAGGGTTTTGTCAACAAATGTGTAATTCCAATGCCTGGCATGACTGGGCATGGGGAGGCCACTGCGGGTGGGGGTAGGAAGAGGAGCCATGGAGGCACACCACTCCCCTTCCCCACCTAGGAGGGGAGGGGATCTGGAGCCTTTTATTGACTGTCATCCCTCCCATCCTCCTCTTCGATGTGCGGCTCCCACCCTCCCTCCTGGCAGGCAGTGTAGGCTTGCTGGTCATCCTTTTGAGGGCTGAGTAGGATTATTTGCTCATAATCTTACATTGGTTATGAGTTTTTTTTTCACCTACTTCACACTGCAAGGCAGCCTGGGAGTAATAACTAGGTTAATTGGTCATTCAACTTATTTGGTCACATTTGCTGGTAGGCAGTATTGCAGGCATCTTGAGTGGGGTTAGGTTTTGGTGAGTATTCAGAGACACCATTGAGGTGATGGGTAATACCTGAGGCTCCCAGCTGTGAGTTTTATCTTTGAGGCCAACCTTTCTCACCCACTCGGAGCTTTGCGGCACAAGGAGGAGTAACATGAAAGGCTTCCCTACCCCAAAAGGAGCAAGCCTTGGTGATGGCGATCTGTCAGGCGCCACTCTACAGGATGTGAATGTCTTGCCCAATCCAAACAAAGGCATGATGTTGTATTAGAAAAGATGCTCACTTAGCCCCCCCCTTTGCAGATCTATCCATAAATGTGGCCTTGTTTAATCCCATATATGTGTCTTGCCTTGTTATTTCCCACCCTCCATCTGTCTGCAACTCATTTTATCTGAATTTACATGTTGTAAGCATTGTATGGAAAAGTCACTTTACTGTCTTCTTTAAAAGAACTTGTTCCACATTTTGCTTTTTGTTAAAGCATTGCATTATTTCTCCCATAGATGTAATAAGACTTAGCTTTTCTACAAAACACATTAATTTGCCCAGGATGGATGGCTGATGGGAAAGCTTGATGAGGATCTCTCATTGTCATACATACCGGCCTTCTCCAACCCTGCAAATGTTGTGGATTATCCATCAACCAGTAAATTATCTCTCATTGATTTCAGTAGGTCTATTCTAAGCATAATGAAAAATGGATCAAGCCCATTACACATAAAAGTTCACAATAATTGCTTCAAAACAAACTAGAAAAGAATTTCAAAAGTTATATGTTAGTATGTTATTCTGTGTTTTTAGATTGTGCCTTGTTTTATATATTTTAAAATGATTTCATGGTTTTAATTTTTGTGAACCGCCCAGAGAGCTTCGGCTATGGGGCGGTATAAAAATGCAATAAATAATAAATAATAAATAAATAATAATAATAATAAATAATAATAATAATAATAATAAAAAATAATATTCGAGGTTGAGTAGACCCTGAGAATGATGGCTCACCAAAAGGGAGTATTGGATTTACAGACATACGGTTTCCCTGTAGTCAAAGTTTGATTCAGTTTTTCAAATTAATATTTCAGTAAGGGAGAATTTGGAGGCTGGTGAGGTAGGTCTTAGATGGTTCGATTAACTTTTGATATTTCTGAAAAAGAAAGAAGCTATGCAAAGGCAATGGAGTATTCTGATAAACTCTTCTTTGGAAAAGGAAATGCTTTTGGTTAGTAGTTACAGATGCATTCAGTAACCTTTTGGGCTCAATAATATATAAAATTCCTGCCCAGGTTTGGGAAACATATTTCTCAACAGTTTTCTGTGAGCCCAGAAAGTGGTTATTAATGGATTCTTTTCCCCCTTCCTTGCATCTCTCTGACCTCTTAGATTGGGCCTGTGGCAGGAATTTGAGTCCCCCAGGGAGGCCTATGACTCCCTCTTATGATAAAGGGGTCATTTATTGTCACAGATCCCTTATGAGAAAGATCTTTACTCTAATTCTTTATAATGCTTTGATACAGTAACTGGCCTAAATGTAGACTAGGGATGAATAACCCTAAGATGGGAAGGGACCTCCCATAGATCAGTGACATCCCACCCAATAACTTCAAAGGAGTTATATTCATGCAAGCAACTAAACTCAGTTTACAGTGGAGACCAAAGATACTCACGTATTGGTTTCTTAAAAGGTATGTGTATTGAAGAAGACACATCAGCTGAGGGAGGCAGAGATAGACCTCTGACTGCCTTAAGTATATAGGGTATCACTCTTATATAGGAAACTGGAAACATCAGAATTAGCATATCTAGCCTTTTGTACTGAATTACCTTTGTACTAAGGGAAAGTTTACAATAATACAGGGTAGTACATAGGAATGATGTAATTTGTCTCTAAGTCAAAACAGAGAAAGGCACCACATATGAATGATGGAGGTCAAGATAAACTAAAACAATACAGAATGCATATAGTTGCTAGTGGACCAAAGTTCATTATGATGAGGCTTAACACATCTAGCTAGTACATTGCTGGTTCTATCTTACAGGAGAACAGATACATGTAATTATTAGAAAAATGGAATCAATATTAGTTTCTCAATCATTTAAATGTTGTTATTACGAGCTATTGTTATGATCATACCTGAAATATTCCCGCAACAGTCCCACCTTTTGAGCATAACAAGAGTTCACATTGATTTAACAACTGCTGTGGGTTTCAATGGAAACAATTTTATGTATTCTCTTATGTTTCTGAATCATCTGGTTTATTGCTTCAGCAGGAATATCGTGCAGCAGGTTTTATCAAGGGTGCTATGCACTATAGACTTATTGTAACTAGTATTGCTGTTACAATTATAATGACAAGACTCTTTAGCAATCTTTGGATTTATCTTGTTACATCAGGGAGCGTTGTAATTCTGTATGGAGAATTTTAACAGTATCTTTTTATTTTTTCTTACTTCTGTATGATTTATATAGAAGCATCATGCCTCTTGGACCACGGCACAGGTCTCGCTTGCTTGAGCTAATATCAAGGGCTAGACAGTATTGTACTACTATATCTCCAAGAGAAGAGATCTCAGCTTGAAGATTAGTAATACTCATGGCAACATTTGTTACTTGGGAATGATACAAGTCTTTATGATATTGAAGATCTGGAAATAGGTAGGCTATAGAGCATCTCTTTGTCTAATTTTCGGGTAACGTTGCATCTCTACATTGAATAAATACTCTTTTTTGTTTGATGTTAAGCGCAAGGTATGGGTTTTTTTGGTGCTGATAACAGGTTTTTTTATAAACAAGGCTGTTTCTAAATTCAGATTTAAATAGAAGTTCAGAGTCATTCAACTGGACTATTTTTGACTAAAGGCGACTGTGGTCTATGATTTAGCAATTAACTGCTGGTCTCAGGCTATTATAATTCCTATATGTAAGAAAGGAGATAGGCCGATTAGTCTACTTTAGAATAGTGGGTAAGGGGTATGCCTGCTACCTTAATAATAAACTGTTTACCTGGATCAAGGATGAAAATATCCTAGGAGTTGAGCAGACAGGCTTTAGAAGAGGTAGATCAACACTCGACCATTGTCTGGTTTTAAGCCATTAATCCAAAAAATATACAAGATCTCTCAGTAATGGTCTAAATGCTGCTTTTATAGATCTAAAATCTGCTTCCAATTTGACCCCAAGGGATAGGTTATGGGGTAACCTCTGTTCCCCTTCCATTGATAAAGGATTACATTACATAATTATGCATCTATATCAGAATACTCCTGTACAAGTGAGATGTGGCATGGAGGGCACCCTAAGTAATCCTATCCCTGCTACTACAGGAGTACGTCAGGGTTGTCTACTTGCATTCACACTATTTAATTTATACCTTAAGGACCTATCAAAGATTTATTCTTCACCAGATTTTCATACCTCAAAATTGGGTACAGTTAGCATCTCCATACTTTTATATGCAGGTGGTGCTGTTCTCCTGTTTTCCACTAAAGTTGGCTTGAAACGAATGCTGAGAGCATTCATAGGTCATTGCAAAGCAAATGCTCTATCAATTTTAGTAAATCTCAGATTATCATTTTTACAAGGGCCTTACTTTGAATAAATGTGTTATAGGTGATCAGTCCATAGAGCAAGTTAGACAACTCAAGTATTTATGGATTGTTTTTCAGTCTTCTGGTTCTTGTGTGGCTCATCATATTTCTGCTATACAATCAACATCTAGTAGTGCCAAAGCTGTAGTCCATTTTTTATACTAGAAGAGGACAGTTCACCCCTGCTGTATTCTGAGTTTGTAAGGCCAAGGTGCTGCCACAATTATTGTATGGAATTCTAGAGTGGATTTTAGGTTTTTCTCCTGGTACAGAACAAAAACTTTCATCCTTTTTGTGCCAACACTTTAGTGCAGATAAATGTGTGCCATCAGCAGTTCTATGGCTGGCGGCTGGACTTTCACTGGTGGAATGTACTGCATGGTGTTGGGCATTCAGATATTGGCTAAAACTTGTTTATGTCACCTCTGAATCAGGAGATTCCTCAAGTGGGAAGACAACTACAATAGTCAGTGGTCTAAATCAATCAGAGATAAACGACAGAGGTTGGGTTTCTCTGATAACTTTCTTCACATGCAAGATACTTCTCAAGTAAAAACTATGCTTGCACTCTGGGTCAGAGATATTGATATTCAATATTAGCTATCTGCTGCTCATACTACCTGTTCCCCAACTTACTTAGGTTTTACATTTGATATTAAGACTTGTGCAAAATACCTGGAAAACCTGACTATGGACCAATCTACACCAAGCAGGACATAGCACTATGAAAGCAGTATGTGGCATGTGTCTATGGGCCCCAACAGTTGTCAGTGCACTTCAATGCTGCTATAAAACAGTAGTGTGGCTCCTGCCTTTTAAATACTGCTTCCATTGCACTTTCATAGTGCTATATCCTAAATACAGGAGAATTTTGTCTAAAGCCAGGTTTAATGTAATACCATCTTCTGTAATGGATGGTTGCTTTGAGAGAAATCCTTATACATCATTTTTGTCTGTGTGGAGATGATTTGTCCCAGCATTCCTGACCATGGGACATACTGACTTGCAATGATGGGAGTTGTAGTCCAACACCTTTGGAGGGCACCAGGTTGGGGAAGGGCTGCTCTAAACAAAAAAAGAGAAGTAGGTGGCCCTAATTTGTTCGTGATCAGTTTTCCACAACCCCACAGTCACCTCTGCATATCATATTCTCCACCCTGTCCTCATGGTTTATCTGCTTTGGGAGAATGAGAATTTCACTTGCACTTTCTGCTTCCTTAGGGAGGATGTGGCGTTAAGGCTTGTGAGTCTTAACTCCCAATTTCCCTGCTTTTTGGTGCTTGGTTGGAATCTGTAGAGCCTTAACATTGTTTTTGTAAACCATAGGTTTTTTGTTTAATGAATTTCATGGCTTTGTGTAATGGATGACTGGATATTATACAGTTGACAACCAAGCCGGCATCAGCCAGAATGTTATACCATCTTGACATCCAATATAAAATCAAAGCTAGTGTTATGTGTTGAACTCACTTTTAACATTAATAAATCAATCAAAATGCTTGCATCTCCCTCATTTTTAAAGATAAAGAGATAAAACCTGGCATCATGGTAGCTCTTAAGTAGGGATATAGCTATGCCAAGTATGAAGCAGATCAGTTCATGCCTTGATTTTTAGGAATTTTTTAAAGTTCAAACAGAAATTTCTTTGGGGTCCAGGACCTTGAGCAATACAAGTTTAAAAAATGAAATTAAAGATAAAGAGATGAAACTTGGCACCCTGGTAGCTCTGAAGTAGGGATTTAGCCATGCCAAGTTGGAAGCAGATCCGTTCATCCCTTGATTTTTAGAAATGTTTAAAACTTCAATTTAATTTTTTAAATTAACTAAAATGCTTACAATTCCATCATTTTTAAAGATAAAGGGATGAAACTAGACAGCATGGTAGCTCTTAAGTAGGGATTTAGCCATGCCAAGTTGGAAGCAGATCTGTTTATGCCTTGAGTTTTAGGAATTTTTAAAACTTCAAACCCAATTCTCCTCTTTGGGGTCTGGGGCCTTGAGCAGTACATTAAAAAAAAAGAAAGAAAGTAAAGATGAAGAGATGAAACTTGGCACCATGGTACCTCTTAAGTAAGGCTTTAGCCATGCCAAGTTGAAAGCAGATTGGTTCATGCCTTGAATTTTAGAAAAACATTTGAAGTCAAACTTTTTAAAAAACTATCCTAAAAATCAAGGCACGAACCGATCTGCTCCCAACTTGGCATGGCTCAATTCTAGGGTTACCACTAGGGTGTGGCCTAGTGGCTAAAATGTTGGACTGGGAGCTGGGAGATCTGGGTTCTACTCCCCACTTAGCCATGAAAACCCATTGGGTGACTTCGGGCCAGTTCCAGACTCTCAGCCCAACCCATCTCACAGGGTTGCTATTGTGAGGGTAAAATGGAGAGGAGGAGGATTATTTATGCCACCTTGGGTTTCTTGGCGGAAAAGAGGTGGGATATAAATGCAATAATAAATAAAAAACTGTCAGGATTTCCCCAGATTTCTCCTGGTTTTTGTTCTTTCCTCAGTGTCAGGGGGGATTTTATGCAATAGTCTATAATGACCTGGAATTACACACTTTCCCTTTTAAGGCCACCATTAGCGTGGCAGGGGGGAATGACATGCTTTCAGTTCTCTCCCACTGCTCCAATCAAGGCCTTAAAAGGGAAAATCGTGTCATTCCCAGGCATTATAGAAAAGGGCCTGATTGGAGCGTTGGGGTGGGGTGAGAATGACATGATGAAGAGGGAATTTCACCAGGGACTAATTGCAGACAAATGATACTGGCTGAAATTCCATTTTCTCTACAACTGTTAAAGTTACATGAGCCCTGTCCTCCTTTTCATATGGTCAGCCTAAATATACAAAAGTTAAAAATATAATTAAATACTTTTCAATATTAAAGCATTTTCAACATTTTAAATACATAACAATTTAAAAGTCAAAGGTATAGACAGAGGTCCAGATTATTTGCCAAAGGCCTGCTGGAACAAAAAAGGGTTTGTCTGCATCCAAAAACACATCAAGGATGGAGCCAGTGTAGACTGCAAGGATTAGAAAGAAAATCCATGTGTGTACACTATGCAAAATAAACGACAGCTCAACTGTTTCTAAACCTTATTAGAAAAACAGGGTGACTAGGCTGAAACCAGCGTTGTAGGCCCAGAAGCACTTTGAAAGGTTTCAACATTGTACTTAAAACTTAACACCGGCCCAAACTAATTAAATGAAGTGTTTGAAGCTTTCAACTTATAGCAGCATGGACCAAACTCTTAGAAAAGCGGGAAGGAGCACTGTGTGTGAGTGGGGTGGGGAAAATTAAAAGAAAGGTATAGCTACCTATTCCCAGGAGAGATCTGAAGATCAAGTTACCATGGATCCAGAGGAACCACACCCTGCTTCACCAGGGAGCAAAGGAGCAAACTGGCCTTATGAAGATAGCCCAAAAATCTCTCTGAGCCAAAGGAATGCATGTTCCAGAAGAGAAAAGAGAAACTCTTCTTCTTCTTCTTCTTCTTCTTCTTCTTCTTCTTCTCTCAAAAGGTCTGTGCTAGAGGCAGTGGCCATTTCACTCACCCACCCCACATTCTAAGGCAGGAGAGAGGGGGGAGAGTGTGTCACGTTATGAGGGAAGATGGCCGCCTCATTGACTTGAATGAGAGGTTAAAATAGTCCTTAAAAGTCAACCGAAGGGAATTTAAAAAAAAATGAAAAGCTTTCCATCAACTACAGTCAAGGAGGAAGAAGACCCCATCACTGGATTACTTAATAAGGCTCTAAAAATGATGCAAATTGTGAGCACAAAAAGTAGCAACCCGGAAGTAAATTTTGTCAGGTTTGTATTCCTTTTCTACCTTAAACTGCTCTCCTTCCCTCAATCTTTCACCAATCTTCTTGAAATTTTCAGGTAATGTAAAACAAACATTTCTTTCTGGCACCTGTAAATTTCAGAAAGGTTGATGAAACATTTTCGATTTTAGGGCTGTTAGAATGACCCCCCCCAATTATCACTTTAACATGGCGGAATGTGTTTTTTACTGACGGCCCTTAACAATGGATGCACGGCTGTGCCTCCATTAATAAGATAATCCAAAATCCTCCCTCACACAATATCTACTCCTCCCCGTCCCTTTCCCAGCATCACCAGCCACACCCACTCTGTCCAACATTCCGCACTCTCCAAACACACTAATCCAGACATTCCTAAGGAGACAGAAATGTGGGGTATCATCACACATTCCCCCCTTCTTTTGAAACCCAAATATGGCACTGATGTGCTAGTTGCAGGGTTTAGGGCAAACCAAACATTTATACTAGGGATGTGCACTGACCCCCCGGATCGGATCGGATAGCGGATCGGAATCGGACCTGGGGGGTCGGATCGGATCGGATCGGATCGGAGGCTGGTCGGATCGGATCGGACCAGATGTCCGATCCGGATCGGACGCCATTTTGAATGCTTTTTCCCATAGCCAAGTATTGTTTTACAAAAACGCCTATAACTTTTTCATTTTTAAAGATAGAAGGATGAAACTTGGGGACATTGTAGACTGGTTAGGGATAGTTATCTGTGAGAAATTTCAGAAAGATTGGTGCATGCGTTTTGTGGCAATTAATTTTTTAATAAATACCCAGGAATGCTTATAACTTTGTCATTTTTAAAGTTACAAACATGAAACTTTGCCACATTGTAGGAGGTACCTTGGGACCTATGTGTGTGAAATTTCAGAAACATAGGTGCTTGCCTTGTGTGGCAATTAATTTTAGAAAAATAGGTAGTAGTGGGGTAAATACAGTTACGCCTCCCATTTTTTTATTTTTTAAGATACAAACAGGAAACTTGGGCACATTACAGGTACCACTTGCCTTGATATGTGAGTGAAATTTCAGAAACATTGGAGCTTTCCTTGTGTGGCAATTAATTTTTGAAACAATGAGGAAAGAAACACCTATAACTTTGTCATTTTTAAAGTTACACACATGAAACTTTGCCACATTGTAGGTGGTACCTTGGGACCCATGTGTATGAAATTTCGGAAACGTAGGTGCTTGCCTTGTGTGGCAATTAATTTTTTAATAAATACCCAGGAATGCCTATAACTTTGTCATTTGTAAAGTTACACACATGAAACTTTGCCACATTGTAGGTGGTACCTTGGGACCTATGTGTGTGAAATTTCAAAAACGTAGGTGCTTGCCTTGTATGGCAATTAATTTTAGAAAAATGGGTAGTAGTGGGGTAAATACAGTTACGCCTCCCATTTTTTTATTTTTTAAGATACAAACAGGAAACATGGGCACGTTACAGGGAACACTTCACTTGATAGGTGTGTAAAATTTCAGACAGCTGGGTCCAGGCATGTGGTGGCAATTAATTTTTGAAACAATGAGGAAAGAAACGCCTATAACTTTTTTATTTTAAAAGTTAGAAGTCTGAACATTGCTCACTTTGTAGATGGGTTAGGGGTAGATATGTGTCAGAAATTTCAGAATGATAGGTCCAGGCATTTGATGGCTATGGAATTTTTAAATTACATGTTTCAAAAAAATTTCTACAGAGGCCAGGTCTTCCTTTCCTCCCCCTCCCGCTTCCCGCGAAGAAAAGGAAACACTGTCTCGTCTCGATCCCTTTGATCCTTGCTAGTATCCATTACAGGGCTCGTGTCTGCTTGAGTAAAAAAGTGAAAGTAGGAAAGCAGACACGAGCCCTGTAATGGATACTAGCAAGGATCAAAGGGATCGAGACGAGACAGTGTTTCCTTTTCTTCGCGGGAAGCGGGAGGGGGAGGAAAGGAAGACCTGGCCTCTGTGGAACATTTTTTGAAACATTTAATCTAAAAATTCCATAGCCATCAAATGCCTGGACCTATCATTCTGAAATTTCTGACACATATCTACCCCTAACCCATCTACAAAGTGAGCAATGTTCAGACTTCTAACTTTTAAAATAAAAAAGTTATAGGCGTTTCTTTCCTCATTGTTTCAAAAATTAATTGCCACCACATGCCTGGACCCAGCTTTCGGAAATTTTACACACCTATCAAGTGAAGTGTTCCCTGTAATGTGCCCATGTTTCCTGTTTGTATCTTAAAAAATAAAAAAATGGGAGGCGTAACTGTATTTACCCCACTACTACCCATTTTTCTAAAATTAATTGCCATACAAGGCAAGCACCTACGTTTTTGAAATTTAGCACACATAGGTCCCAAGGTACCTCCTACAATGTGGCAAAGTTTCATGTGTGTAACTTTAAAAATGACAAAGTTATAGGCATTCCTGGGTATTTATTAAAAAATTAATTGCCACAAAACGCATGCACCAATCTTTCTGAAATTTCTCACAGATAACTATCCCTAACCAGTCTACAATGTGCCCAAGTTTCCTGTTTGTATCTTCAAAAATAAAAATGTGGGAGGCATAACTGTATTTCTCAGTGGGAAAGTGCAATGCAATGATTCCCTATGGGAAAGTGCAATGCAATGATTCCCTATGGGAAAGTACTGTCCAATGAATCCTTATGGGCAAGTGCTGTCCAATGAATCCCTCATTGTTTCAAAAATTAATTGCCACACCAGGCAAGCACCAATGTTTCTGAAATTTTACACACATATCAAGTGAAGTGTTCCCTGTAATGTGCCCAAGTTTCCTGTTTGTATCTTCAAAACTAAAAAAATGGGAGGCGTAACTGTATTTACCCCACTACTACCCATTTTTCTAAAATTAATTGCCACACAAGGCAAGCACCTATGTTTCTGAAATTTTACACACATAGGTCCCAAGGTACCACCTACAATGTGGCAAAGTTTCATGTGTGTAACTTTAAAAATGACAAAGTTATAGGTGTTTCTTTCCTCATTGTTTCAAAACTTAATTGCCACACAAGGCAAGCTCCAATGTTTCTGAAATTTCACTCACATATCAAGGCAAGTGGTATCTGTAATGTGCCCAAGTTTCCTGTTTGTATCTTAAAAAATAAAAAAATGGGAGGCGTAACTGTATTTACCCCACTACTACCCATTTTTCTAAAATTAATTGCCACACAAGGCAAGCACCTATGTTTCTGAAATTTCACACACATAGGTCCCAAGGTACCTCCTACAATGTGGCAAAGTTTCATGTTTGTAACTTTAAAAATGACAAAGTTATAAGCATTCCTGGGTATTTATTAAAAAATTAATTGCCACAAAACGCATGCACCAATCTTTCTGAAATTTCTCACAGATAACTATCCCTAACCAGTCTACAATGTCCCCAAGTTTCATCCTTCTATCTTTAAAAATGAAAAAGTTATAGCCGTTTTTGTAAAACAATACTTGGCTATGGGAAAAAGCATTCAAAATGGCGTCCGATCCGGATCGGACCTCATCGGATCGGATCGGATCGGATCGGAGGTTGGTCGGATCGGATCGGATCGGATCGGATTTTCCCGATTTTGGGTCGGATCGGATTCGGATCGTGGATCGGATCCGATCCGATGCACACCCCTAATTTATACAAACCTGTGTAATACCTAATACATAAATACATTACATTACTAATTTGTAAGGAAATTTACACAACTCTCTCTATATGTACATAAATACAATACATTCCTGCAAGGGGACCCCCCCCCCCCAGTTAGTGACATTCTCTACCCCCCCCCCCCCAAGTTAGTGGCTCTAATGAAAGTCCATGAGCTCACTATCAATGTCCAAGGCAAAGTCTCACGTTCCATTTTTAGACCTGCCCACACATTCATAACAAAATCAATTAAGCTTTTAGTACATGTGAAGTTTTCTGAGCCATGCCTGCAGGAGGAGGGAAGAGGGAGAGCTGTCGTCTGCTGCTGCTTTGTTGCCATCACCACCTTCTCCCTGTTGGACTGCTGCTTCTTGAGCGGACTGCCACGCCCTGCAGGACCAGGACCCCAGGTACTCAGCCAGCTGCTGCTGACATTCCCCACCTGTCCCTCTCTCCTGGAAGGGGGATATATAAGCTGGGTGGCTGGGGTGTCCTGGGAGAGTCAGTGCCTGCAGGAGGAGGGGACCATCATCACCCCACCCAGGGAAGAGGGAGAGTTGCCTGCCGCTGCTGCTTGTCTGTCTGCTGCTGCTCTTTTTTTCTCCCCCCCCTTTTTCCCCCTATTCCCTGCTTGGCTTTTTCTGGGTCTTGAGCCATGTGCCTGGGAGGGAGGATACAGAGCCAAGTGGGGGGATCTGGGCCCCCCCCAATCAGTGTAGTGATGGGTAGTGGGAGATATGGCGTTGTGAGGAGGACACGCCAGGTAAGGGGAATGTGGCTTAGACAGTTAACAGCTGTGCCATTTTCCAGTCCTCCTCGCAACCACAGATTTGTTGCTTGCCCTATCAGTCAGCCCTCGGGACTCCGGATGCTGCTTTAAAATGCCAGATCAGTACATAATAAGACCTCCCTCATCCACGACTTAATTGTGGATGAGGCAGCCGATCTGGCATGTATAACTGAGACCTGGGTGGGTGAGCAGGGAGGAGTTAGCCTCTCCCAGCTATGCCCACCAGGATACTTGGCTCAGCATCAGGGTAGACCTGAGGGCTGGGGAGCGGGGTTGCTGTGGTCTATAGGAACTCAATCTCCCTCTGCAGGCTCCCTGTCCATGTCACTACAGGTCTGGAGTGTTTGCACCTTGTGTTGGGTCAATGGGACAGATTAGGGATTCTATTGGTGTTCCGCCCACCCCTCTGCTCAACGGACTCCCTAGGTGAGCTGACGGAGGTGGTCTCTGGTGTACTGCTGAGATCCCCCAGACTGTTGGTTCTGGGGGATGTCAACATTCATGCTGAGGGCACCTTATCCGGGGCAGCTCAGGATTTCATGGTCTCCATGACAACCATGGGACTGTCCCAACATGCCATCAGCCCAATGCATGTAGCAGGGCATATTCTAGACCTGGTTTTCGCAACTGGACATGGAGATGGTGATCTGAAACATCAGTCCCTTTGTCATGGACAGATCACTGCTTGCTGAGGTTTAGAGTTACAGCGGCATTTTCCCCTCTGCAAGGGTGGGGGACCTATTAAGATGGTCCGTCCCCGGAGGTTAATGGATCCAGATGGTTTCCAGAGGGCTCTGGGGAGTTTTCTGGCTGTTAGGGCTGGCTCTCCTGTCGAAACCCTGGTTGATCTGTGGAATACAGAAACTTCCCGGGCTGTTGACACGATTGCTCCTGAGTGCCCTCTCCTGTGTAGAGCTCATACGGCTCCATGGTATACCCCAGAACTGAGAACAATGAAACAAAATAGAAAACGGCTGGAGGGCAGATGGAGATGAACTCCTAGTAGATGCACTCAAACACTGCTAAGTGCCTATAAGAAGGTATATTCAGGGGCAGTTAGGGTGGCAAAAAAGCAATACTTTGCTGCCACTATCTTTTTTTAAAAAAAATACTTCTTTATTTCATTTTCATATCTTACATCATTCAACCACCCTTTTAACATCATTACTATTATTTACCCCCCTTCCCCCTCCCTCTTCCTCTCTTTTATTGGTTAATTTGCCCCTGTTCTCTTCTTCTCTTCTTCCAAATTATTCTCTGTCTCTTCTTTCTTTTCAGGAGTCCCATAACTTTGTATATGCTTCCGCAATATTGTTCTTATTCGGATCTTTTTCCATATAATCTATATATGCAAACCATTCTGTTCTAAATGAATCTCTCTTCTTTTTTCCTCTATAGACTCTAAGTTTCTGTGTTAATTTTTCATTCATTGCTATATTCCACAATTTCCCCCCACACACACCTTAATTGTTAACATCCTAGCTGTCTTCCAATTACTAGCTATCTGCTGCCTTGCTGCGGTCAGCATAAATCCAATCAATATTTTATCCTTTACATCACTATTTTCTTTAACAAACATATTGAAAAGAGCTAGTTCTGATGTTCTATTAATTCTTTGAGCAGTGTCCTTTTCTATTTTTTGAAAAACCTTATCCCAAAATTTCCTAACTCTATAACATTCCCACCACATATGCAAATTTGTTCCAAACTCTGTGCATCCTCTCCGACATTCTTGGGTTGCATTCCTGTTCATTGTTGCTACCTTCAATGGAGTCAAATACCATTTTTATATCATTTTTAATGCCCCTTCTCTTATATTTGTGGAGGTAATTTTGAATAGGAATTTTTCGAATATACTTCCCCACTCTCTGTCTTCAATTTCTTGATCCACATCTTCTTCCCATGTCTGTCATATAATATCATCCCCTCCAGTCTCCTCTCCAGAAGAGAGGCTTTTTGGATACATAAGCTCAAATCTCTTAGTCCCAGGGGTCTAAATGACAAAATGGACTTCTCAGTCTTTCTTTAATCTAAACCTTCACTCCCAAGTGGCTTCTCAATTTTTCATGTATATTAAGTTAATAGGGGATAGCTGCCCTGCATGACTTTATATTGAATCTATTGACTTCAAATTGAATCAATCATTTTGACTATTACTCATGATTAGTTCCTCATGTGGTTCCTCCAACTTGAGTATGGGAATCAGTTTCAGGTGTTAACTCACTGTCCTCTACATACATATATTTATGGGATTCATTCCTGAATGTAACATGCTTCTCCCCATTGAGATAGATGCATTGATGTTCAAAGGACACTAACAATAGGTAGTTATATACCTTGTAATAATAATTTTATTATTGTGTGGGACGATTGATGGTTCTATTCTGAGGTTCAACCAAAATATTACAGTATAATTGGATTAATTCTAGATTAAACCCAATAACAATGATGATAGTTTGTATAATGGCATAATGTCTATATGTTTAAATATATTGTTCCAGACACAGCTTGATGTCCCGCTTACAATGGGGATCAAAGACTACCATTCAGATTGAAATATGGACAAAGAACATTGATAAAACTTTGCTACATGTTAAGTTTGATGGCATATTGGATATTGATTAGGGGTGTGCATCGGATCGGATCCGATCCACGATCCGAATCCGATCCGCCCCAAAAATCGGAAAATCCGATCCGATCCGATCCGATACACCATCCGATCCGATCCGATCCGATCCGGCGAGGTCCGATCCGGATCGGATCGGATCGGCGGATCGGACGCCATTTTAAATGCGTTTTTCCCATAGCAAAGTATTGTTGTTTTACAAAAACGCCTATAACTTTTTCATTTTTAACGACAGAAGGATGAAACTTGGGCACATTGTACACTGGTTAGGGATAGGTATCTGTGAGAAATTTCAGAAAGATTGGTGCATGCAGTTTGTGGCAATTGATTTTTTAATAAATAACATGGAATGCCTATAACTCGGTCATTTTTAAAGTTACACACATGAAACTTTGCCACATTGTAGGTGGTACCTTGGGACCCACGTGTGTGAAATCCCAGAACCGTGGGTGCTTGCCTGGTGTGGCAATGAATTTTTGAAAAATGGGTAGTAGTGGGGTAAATGCAGTTATGCCTCCCATGTTTTTATTTTTAAAGATACAAACAGGACACTTCGGCACATTACAGGGAACACTTTCCTTGATATGTGTGTAAAATTTCAGACAGCTAGCTCCAGGCATGTGTTGGCAATGAATTGTTGAAAATTGGGTAGCAGTGGGGTAAAATACAGTTTTGCCTCCCATTTTTTTATTTTCAAAGATACAAACGGGAAACTTTGGCACATTGCAGGGAACACTTCACTTCAAATGTGTGTGAAATTTCCGGAAGCTAGGTGCAACATTTTAGTGGGAAACGAACGTTTATTCATGGCATTTCACATGGGATTTATGGGTTGGTTTGAAGAGCTACAAAGCTCTAACTCGCTCACATGGCACAGGACCTATGCCCGCTCAAACGCTGGAAATTTCACAAACTTTGGTGCAATGCTTTAGTGGGAAAACAAAGGTTTATGCATGGCATTTCACATGGGATTTATGGGTTGGTTTTAAGAGCTACAAAACTCTAACTCGCTCACATGGCACAGGACCTATGCCCGCTCAAACGCTGGAAATTTCACAAACTTTGGTGCAATGCTTTAGTGGGAAAACAAAGGTTTATGCATGGCATTTCACATGGGATTTATGGGTTGGTTTTAAGAGCTACAAAACTCTAACTCGCTCACATGGCACAGGACCTATGCCCGCTCAAACGCTGGAAATTTCACAAACTTTGGTGCAATGCTTTAGTGGGAAAACAAAGGTTTATGCATGGCATTTCACATGGGATTTATGGGTTGGTTTTAAGAGCTACAAAACTCTAACTCGCTCACATGGCACAGGACCTATGCCCGCTCAAACGCTGGAAATTTCACAAACTTTGGTGCAATGCTTTAGTGGGAAAACAAAGGTTAAACTTTATTATTTTAAACCTTCAGGAAAGGGAGGGGGAGGCTGTGTTTGTGTGTGTGTGTTTGACAGCTTGATCCACCAATTGTGCTTTAGAATACATGACTGAATCACCCAATCCTGTGAAGACTTTCTTCAGCCTCCAATCGCAATGCTGGAGGAGGGCACCAGTATATATTCTCTCAGCCCTGCCCTTCTGGCTCTTTGTGGGTTGAACGTGGAGGAGATTAGGGAGTGTTTTGGAGCTGTGTTGGAGAGACTGTATTGATTTGATTGCATTTGGAGGTGGTTTTGAGGAGTTTCTGATCTTTTACTTCAGCTTTTCTTGTTCTCTCTCTTGGCTTTCCTTTCTCTCTTGCCTTTCCTTTCTTAGATAGCACGTTTGTTTGTCTGTGAGTTCAGTTTGTCTTTGCAGTGAGTGTGTTTGTTTGTTCTACTTTCGCTTTCTGAAAAAAACTCAAAAAAATAATAAAAAAATATTTCTATCCTCTCTCTCTCTCTCTCTCTCTCTTTCTCTGTGTGTGTGTGTGTGTGTGTGCGCGCTTGTGAGTGAGTGTGTGTTGCTGGGCTGTGTAGCCTGCTGCTACAAACACAAAAAAAGTCAGCAAAGCACACACTTACACAAAAATAAATAATAATAAAAATAAAATGAAGCGTGGCACTCAAAGGGGGGGTGCTCCCAAGGCAGCATTTGGGAGAGGCCGCTCTGGGCATGGCGCTGCTGCTGCTGCTGCTGGGACCAGCAGCAGGCAGCCTACTTCCACACCCCCAGTTAAACTGAGGCGTTCTCCACTGGGGCAGCAGAAGCAGGCAGAGGCAACTCAAAGTAGTGCCTGCAGGGCACTCTTTCAGCAACATGAGGCAGGTGCTGGGAGCAGCAGTGGGCATGAAGAAGGAGCACTATATCCAGCTCCTTCTTTGGTGGGTGAGCCTGTGAACCCGCTGACTGATCTTTTCCCAGATCTTGTGGAAGTCAGCGAGGTTCAGAGTGAGGAGGAGGACTCTGATGTGGGGCAAGAGGAAGAGCAGGCAGCACCAGAGACTTACTCTCCACAATCCGTCCTCTCTTCCACTCATTCCCTTGCTCCTGAGGTGACACCACAGAGCGAAGGCGCCGGCAGGCCGTCTGTGTCACCCCAGAAGCGACAGGCAAGCAAGGTGTGGGACCACTTTGAGGTGGCAGTGGATTCCCGCTTTGCTGTCTGTCGCCACTGCAAGATGTCAGTGAGCAGGGGAAAAATGCCAGGCCACTTCACCACCACGAACCTCACCCGCCACATGCAGAGGCACCACCAGTCTGTTTTGCTTGGGACTGAGGCGGGCACCTCGCAGCAGACTGATGCTAGTGGCAAGGGCAAGCAGAAGGCTCCTGCAACTTCTGCCAGCTCTCAACCTCCCATCCCCAAGAGGCTTCGCCAGGCCACCATGGAAGAGATGGGGTGGGGGAAGTATGGAGCCACAAGGTGGCGTTTTCCAGCGCCCAACCAGATCACCAATTGCATCGGTGAGATGGTGGCGTTGGATGACCAGCCATTCAGCCTCGTCGAGAACGCAGGCTTCAAGAGGCTGATGGCTCTTGTGGTTCCATACTACAAGCCGCCGTGTCGCACCACCCTGAGCAGGCGTGTGGTGCCCTCCCTGTACCAGGCATGCAGGGAGTTAGTTCTGGGTCGTCTGTGCCAGGCAGAGGCACAGAAGGTGCACTTCACTTCGGACATCTGGTCCAGCGAAGGAGGAGTGCACGCTTACCTGTCCCTGACGGCTCACTGGTGGGGAGCCTCAGGGCAGGAAGCACCCAGGACTTCTGGGACTGGGAAGGAGGGCTGCCGCTGGGCCCTCCTTCATACCGCAGTCATGGACCAGTCCCACACGGCGGAGGAGATTACGGAGGCCATGAACCGCATGGTGGCAGGGTGGCTGGGCGGGCACCAGCACACCCGCGGTTACATGGTCACGGACGGGGGAGCCAATATGCTGAAGGCGGTGCGCGATGGCGGATTTGAGGGCATCCGCTGCATCGCGCACGTCTTCAACCTGGTCGTCAGGGATGGCCTTGGAGGCAGCAAGGCCCCTCTCCCTCCCCAAATCCGTAATCTCCTAGAGAGCTGCAGGAAGGTGGCTGGGCATTTCCACCACAGCGTGAAGGGCAGTCGGTTGCTGCGGGAGAAGCAGCAGGAGCTGGGACTTCCGCAGCACCGGCTAGTGCAGGACGTGGCAACACGTTGGAACTCCACCTACCACATGCTCGAGCGTATGGTGGAGCAACAGCGTGTTGTCCACGAGATGTTCAGGGTCGGGGACATTGGCATCCAGGCCCCACTGTCCAGGCAGCAGTGGGAGGCCATGTCCCAGCTTCTGGTGGTCCTCAAGCCGTTCCTTGAGGCCACCGAGACCCTGAGCAGCAGCACTGCCCTTCTCAGCCAGGTGCTCCCCGTGGCCAGGCATCTCCAGAATCAGATGGGCGAGTTTCTGGAGGCCGGGGATGCCGTCACCGGCAGGCGCTTCCTGCCAGAGGTGCGGGAAGTGGTGACGAGGCTGAGGGAAAGCCTATCCCGCCGGGTCCAGCCTCTCTACAACGAGAGGCAGTACATGTTGGCCACCATGTGCGACCCGCGCATCAAGGATGGGTTATGTGGGCAGACTTCCCGGGCAGGTTGGGTGGAAATGCTGGTGACGGACGTTCGGGCGGCCCGGGATGCCAGGATTGGGCAGGCAGAGGAGGAGCCCACCGAAGCCCAGGCGCTAAGTCCGCTGAGCACCACCAGCAGCGGCGGCACCAGCACCACCACACCCAGCAGGGGGACAGGCCAGGGGTTTTGGGACAAGGCTTTGCAGGCTGCGGTTGGGCATAGAGGCACTCAACCCAGCCTCCGCCAGGATGACGCTGCAGCAGCAGTGCAGCGTTACCTGGCGGAGCAGATGGAGGACGGCTCCATCGAACCCCTGGCCTACTGGTCATCTCGGCGCCAGATGTGGCCTGATCTGGCGCGGGTGGCCATGGACAGAATCAGCTGCCCACCGTCCAGCGTTCCAAGCGAGCGGGTGTTTTCCATGGCGGGCGACGTGGTCACACCCCACCGCTCTCGCTTGGACGCTGAGATTGTGGAGCAGCTGGTCTTCCTCAAGGTCAATCTGCCCCTGCTGGGATACCCCACCCTCATGCCCGCGGGGGAGTAATTGGCAGGCACCCCCCATCCATCCCACACCTTTGGGCAGGCACCGGCAGGCCCTTGATTTTTTAATTCTTATTTTCGGTTAATTAATTTTCTTTACTTTAATTTACTGGCTGTGTTGTTTACAGCTCAGTAACTCAACTCTGAACGATGGATCCTGAAGGGATCTAGTTTCTTCTCCTAGCCTCTTACATTGAGGGGATGCACAAGCATCTCACACATTCTATGTTGTTTGACTTGAACCAATGTGCTTGCACGTGTGCCTCTGAAATTGGACTCCGATGGCTCCCTCCAGGCCTTCTGTAAGGTCCCACACTTCCATGGGCGTTTCTTCTTGTAAGACCACGTCAGAGGCTCATGAGAACTTTGGATAAGAAGAAGGCTTAATTTTATCGCCAAGGAACGCATGCACCTCTCTGACTATGAACGAAGGACGCGATAGGATTCCTCTTCCAGGCTCCTACATTGAGTGGATGACAAGCAGCATCCCACACTGTTTCTGACTGTGTCTTTTGGACTTATGTGGCAGCCTTGCAGGGCTGTCACTGTGTGTTGTGTTTATTTTGGCTATATGATTTAAAAAACTGCCTGCCCGCCTGCCCACCTGCTAGGTTGCCGCCATTGTGAAGTAGCCGGAATGCGTGGGCTGGTCTCACGGTTCTATTGCTTACTTGTGCAATGCGCAAGCGCCTGGCATCATACCCGCCTCTGCCTCTGCCTCTGCCTGCCTGCCTGCCTGCCCGCCTGCTAGGTTGCCGCCATTGTGAAGTAGCCGGAATGCGTGGGCTGGTCTCACGGTTCTATTGCTTACTTGTGCAATGCGCAAGCGCCTGGCATCATGCCCGCCTCTGCCTCTGCCTCTGCCTGCCTGCCTGCCTGCCCGCCTGCTAGGTTGCCGCCATTGTGAAGTAGCCGGAATGCGTGGGCTGGTCTCACGGTTCTATTGCTTACTTGTGCTATGCGCAAGCGCCTGGCATCATGCCCGCCTCTGCCTCTGCCTCTGCCTGCCTGCCTGCCTGCCCGCCTGCTAGGTTGCCGCCATTGTGAAGTAGCCGGAATGCGTGGGCTGGTCTCACGGTTCTATTGCTTACTTGTGCAATGCGCAAGCGCCTGGCATCATGCCCGCCTCTGCCTCTGCCCCTGCCTGCCTGCCTGCCTGCCCGCCTGCTAGGTTGCCGCCATTGTGAAGTAGCCGGAATGCGTGGGCTGGTCTCACGGTTCTATTGCTTACTTGTGCAATGCGCAAGCGCCTGGCATCATGCCCGCCTCTGCCTCTGCCTCTGCCTGCCTGCCTGCCTGCCCGCCTGCCCACCTGCTAGGTTGCCGCCATTGTGAAGTAGCCGGAATGCATGGGCTGGTCTCACGGTTCTATTGCTTACTTGAGCAATGCGCAAGCGCCTGGCATCATGCCCGCCTCTGCCTCTGCCTCTGCCTGCCTGCCTGCCTGCCCGCCTGCCCGCCTGCTAGGTTGCCGCCATTGTGAAGTAGCCGGAATGCGTGGGCTGGTCTCACGGTTCTATTGCTTACTTGTGCAATGCGCAAGCGCCTGGCATCATGCCCGCCTCTGCCTCTGCCTCTGCCTGCCTGCCTGCCTGCCCGCCTGCTAGGTTGCCGCCATTGTGAAGTAGCCGGAATGCGTGGGCTGGTCTCACGGTTCTATTGCTTACTTGTGCAATGCGCAAGCGCCTGGCATCATGCCCGCCTCTGCCTCTGCCTCTGCCTGCCTGCCTGCCTGCCCGCCTGCCCGCCTGCTAGGTTGCCGCCATTGTGAAGTAGCCGGAATGCGTGGGCTGGTCTCACGGTTCTATTGCTTACTTGTGCAATGCGCAAGCGCCTGGCATCATGCCCGCCTCTGCCTCTGCCTCTTCCCGCCTGCCTGCCTGGAGGTGCCCATGCAGCTGTGACTTTGCCTCTGCCAGTGGGACTTTGCCTCTGCCACTGGGACTTTGCCTCTGCCACTGGGACTTTGCCTGGAGGGGCCCATGCAGCTGTGACTTTGCCTCTGCCAGTGGGACTTTGCCTCTGCCACTGGGACTTTGCCTCTGCCACTGGGACTTTGCCTGGAGGGAGCTGTGCCAAACTGTGACTTTGCCTGGAGGAGCCTGTGCCAATGTGACTTTGCCTGGAGGAGCCTATGTGCCACTGTGACTTTGCCTGGAGGAGCCTATGCCAACGTGACTTTGCCTGGAGGAGCCTATGCCACTGTGACTTTGCCTGGAGGAGCCTATGTGCCACTGTGACTTTGCCTGGAGGAGCCTGTGCCAATGTGACTTTGCCTGGAGGAGCCTCTGCCACTGGGACTTTGCCTGGAGGGGCCCATGCAGCTGTGACTTTGCCTCTGCCAGTGGGACTTTGCCTCTGCCACTGGGACTTTGCCTCTGCCACTGGGACTTTGCCTGGAGGGGCCCATGCAGCTGTGACTTTGCCTCTGCCAGTGGGACTTTGCCTCTGCCACTGGGACTTTGCCTCTGCCACTGGGACTTTGCCTGGAGGGAGCTGTGCCAAACTGTGACTTTGCCTGGAGGAGCCTGTGCCAATGTGACTTTGCCTGGAGGAGCCTATGTGCCACTGTGACTTTGCCTGGAGGAGCCTATGCCAACTTGACTTTGCCTGGAGGAGCCTATGCCACTGTGACTTTGCCTGGAGGAGCCTATGTGCCACTGTGACTTTGCCTGGAGGAGCCTGTGCCAATGTGACTTTGCCTGGAGGAGCCTATGTGCCACTGTGACTTTGCCTGGAGGAGCCTATGCCAACGTGACTTTGCCTGGAGGAGCCTATGCCACTGTGACTTTGCCTGGAGGAGCCTATGTGCCACTGTGACTTTGCCTGGAGGAGCCTATGTGCCACTGTGACTTTGCCTGGAGGAGCCTATGCCAACGTGACTTTGCCTGGAGGAGCCTATGCCACTGTGACTTTGCCTGGAGGAGCCTATGTGCCACTGTGACTTTGCCTGGAGGAGCCTGTGCCAATGTGACTTTGCCTGGAGGAGCCTGTGCCACTGGGACTTTGCCTGGAGGGAGCTGTGCCAAACTGTGACTTTGCCTGGAGGAGCCTGTGCCAATGTGACTTTGCCTGGAGGAGCCTATGTGCCACTGTGACTTTGCCTGGAGGAGCCTATGCCAACGTGACTTTGCCTGGAGGAGCCTATGTGCCACTGGAGTCCTCCGATCCACAGCGGCCGCACGAATAAGGTAAGTGTGTGCAGTCAACGCAGGGACACCTGAGAGTGTCCAGAAGTGGGGCAGTCTGAGATCTTACTTCCGAGTAAGCAAGCAGGCAGCCCCGTGTGCCTACTGGGGCGTGGGCACTCAGGACCGGGCAGATGCCAGTCCTGGGTGAGAGGGAGCCAATGGTGGAAAAGTATGATTTATCTCATGTTAATTCTTTCCCCCCCCCTCCTTCTTTTGCAGCCTATGGAACTCTTCGCCACTGCGCAAAGCGCACCCGTGATTCCAGACTGCCCATCTGCCCCAGCCACGGCCACATGGAGGTGGCCCCTCGATTCACGTCACCCCTACGACTCAGGTAAGAGTGCAGGCAGAGTGGCCATATAGAAAAGAAGGCAGGGCCCCTGCACCTTTAACTGTTGTGATGAAGAGGGAATCTCAGCAGGAACTAATTCCATACAAATGACACTGGCAGAAATTCCCTTTTCTCTACAACTGCTGAAGTTAGGAACCCTGACCTGGATTTGATCTGGTCAGCCTAACATAGGGTGCTATTAGGAGTGAATGAATAACCCAAGGACAAAAGAAATGGTGATTCTCTAATGATCCGGTAAGCTGTGTCCTGCCAGACACAAAAGGATAGCCAATCCCTCTAACAATGGGCTCAGAAGAGTGATTTAGAAAGGGAGGGGTGCAGCAGGAGAAAGAGGATTGCATCACAAACAAGAGAAGTGTGCCGGTGGGAGACTAGTTACTAGGACTTGCATGTATTAATTAATACAAATCTTTATTTATTTTCCTTTCTTCTTTTGCAGTATAAAAGTATTTATCCCCCTCCTCTTCTTTTGCAGCCTATGGCACTCTCACTGCCACAGTGCCCGGGAAAGGAGAGACTTTGCCCATTACATGCCAGCCTGCCCGGCCGCACGAATAAGGTAAGTGTGTGCAGTCAACGCAGGGACACCTGAGAGTGTCCAGAAGTGGGGCAGTCTGAGATCTTACTTCCGAGTAAGCAAGCAGGCAGCCCCGTGTGCCTACTGGGGCGTGGGCACTCAGGACCGGGCAGATGCCAGTCCTGGGTGAGAGGGAGCCAATGGTGGAAAAGTATGATTTATCTCATGTTAATTCTTTCCCCCCCCCTCCTTCTTTTGCAGCCTATGGAACTCTTCGCCACTGCGCAAAGCGCACCCGTGATTCCAGACTGCCCATCTGCCCCAGCCACGGCCGCATGGAGGTGGCCCATCGATTCACGTCGCCCGCACGACCCTGGTAAGAGCCTGTCAGAGAGCTTACCCACGAGTAAGCAAGCAGGCAGCCCCGTGTGCCTGCTGGGGCGTGGGCACTCAGGACCGGGCACATGCCAGTCTTGGGTGGGAGGGAGCCAGTGGTGGAAAAGTATCATTTTTCTCATATTCTTCCCCCCCCCTTCTTCTTTTGCAGCCTATGGAACTCTTTGCCACAGTGCCCAGGAGAGACGGTAATGCAGACTGCCCACCTGCCCGTCACTGCCCGCCTGGAAGTGGCATCTTATCAACAACGCCCTCAGGAGGACTACGGTAAGTGTTCTGTGAATGGGGGGGCACCTTCCACCTAACTAAAGGTTGGCTGTCTGCCTGCTAACTTCCGAGTGAGCAGGCAGCCCCGTGTGCCTGCTTTGGCGTGGGCACTCAGGAAGGGCAATCCTGGGTGGAAGGGAGCTGGTTGTGTTAAAGTGGTCAACTAATATTCATTCTTTTCCCCCCCCCTCCTTCTTTTGCAGCCTATGGCACTCTCACTGCCACAGTGCCCGGGAAAGGAGAGACTTTGCCCATTACATGCCAGCCTGCCCGCCCGCTGCTGATGCCGCCTGCCGCCTTCCAGATCGTTCCTGCGAGGCGGGCCAGCCGCCTTCCTTGCACAAGCCATGGGACTAGGGGTCCTCCAGGAGAATCTCACCGAATCCTCAACGCCCTCAGGACTATGGTAAGTGTTCTGTGAATGGGGGGGGCACCTTCCACCTAACTGAAGGTTGGCTGTCTGCCTGCTAACTTCCGAGTGAGCAGGCAGCCCCGTGTGCCTGCTTTGGCGTGGGCACTCAGGAAGGGCAATCCTGGGTGGAAGGGAGCTGGTTGTGTTAAAGTGGTCAACTAATATTCATTCTTTCCCCCCCCCTCCTTCTTTTGCAGCCTATGGAACTCTTCGCCACTGCGCAAAGCGCACCCGTGAATCCAGACTGCCCATCTGCCCCAGCCACGGCCGCATGGAGGTGGCCCATCGATTCACGTCGCCCGCACGACTCTGGTAAGAGCCTGTCAGACAGCTTACCCACGAGTAAGCAAGCAGGCAGCCCCGTGTGCCTGCTGGGGCGTGGGCACTCAGGACCGGGCACATGCCAGTCTTGGGTGGGAGGGAGCCAGTGGTGGAAAAGTATCATTTTTCTCATATTCTTCCCCCCCCCTTCTTCTTTTGCAGCCTATGGAACTCTTTGCCACAGTGCCCAGGAGAGACGGTAATGCAGACTGCCCACCTGCCCGTCACTGCCCGCCTGGAAGTGGCATCTTATCAACAACGCCCTCAGGAGGACTACGGTAAGTGTTCTGTGAATGGGGGGGGGCACCTTCACCTAACTGAAGGTTGGCTGTCTGCCTGCTAACTTCCGAGTGAGCAGGCAGCCCCGTGTGCCTGCTGGGGCGTGGGCACTCAGGAAGGGCAATCCTGGGTGGAAGGGAGCTGGTTGTGTTGAAGTGGTCAACTAATATTCATTCTTTTTTCCCCCCCTTCTTCTTTTGCAGCCTATGGCACTCTCACTGCCACAGTGCCCGGGAAAGGAGAGACTTTGCCCATTAAATGCCAGCCTGCCCGCCCGCTGCTGATGCCGCCTGCCGCCTTCCAGATCCTTCCTGCAAAGAGAGCAAGCCGCCCTCCTCGCACAAGCCATGGGACTTGGCATTCGCCCTCAAGGAGAATGTCACCCAGTCCCCAACGCCGCTGTTGGACTTTGCCCATTAAATGCCAGCCTGCCCGCCCGCTGCTGATGCCGCCTGCCGCCTTCCAGATCCTTCCTGCAAAGAGAGCAAGCCGCCCTCCTCGCACAAGCCATGGGACTTGGCATTCGCCCTCAAGGAGAATGTCACCCAGTCCCCAATGCCGCTGTTGGACTTTGCCCTGGATGCCAGCCTGCCTGCCCGCCTTCCAGATTCTGCTGTGGAAGGAGAAATAAATAATACTAGGTGCTGCAAGAGACCATGTGGATTGGCTCTACATCAAAGCAGCCTTCTGGTTTAGAATTACATACTACACAAGAAAAGAACAATCACTTATCCTGCAAGATCCCTTCCCAGGCTAGGATCTGAATAATAGCTATTAGCTAGGATCTGAATAGCTATTACCTGGGATTAGCTACTAGTGCATTTGGTAGCATTCCTGCAACCAACACCTGTCTTGTCATGTAAATGTATGGGTCCCTAAAGCAATTTACAATCACTTTACATTTTACAAATGAATAAGTGAAACTTTCTTCCCTCATTACCAATCCACACCAGGCAGGCAATGTCCCCTTCCTGAAGGTTTAAAATAATAAAGTTTAACCTTTGTTTTCCCACTAAAGCATTGCACCAAAGTTTGTGAAATTTCCAGCGTTTGAGCGGGCATAGGTCCTGTGCCATGTGAGCGAGTTAGAGTTTTGTAGCTCTTAAAACCAACCCATAAATCCCATGTGAAATGCCATGCATAAACCTTTGTTTTCCCACTAAAGCATTGCACCAAAGTTTGTGAAATTTCCAGCGTTTGAGCGGGCATAGGTCCTGTGCCATGTGAGCGAGTTAGAGTTTTGTAGCTCTTAAAACCAACCCATAAATCCCATGTGAAATGCCATGCATAAACCTTTGTTTTCCCACTAAAGCATTGCACCAAAGTTTGTGAAATTTCCAGCGTTTGAGCGGGCATAGGTCCTGTGCCATGTGAGCGAGTTAGAGTTTTGTAGCTCTTAAAACCAACCCATAAATCCCATGTGAAATGCCATGCATAAACCTTTGTTTTCCCACTAAAGCATTGCACCAAAGTTTGTGAAATTTCCAGCGTTTGAGCGGGCATAGGTCCTGTGCCATGTGAGCGAGTTAGAGCTTTGTAGCTCTTCAAACCAACCCATAAATCCCATGTGAAATGCCATGAATAAACGTTCGTTTCCCACTAAAATGTTGCACCTAGCTTCCGGAAATTTCACACACATTTGAAGTGAAGTGTTCCCTGCAATGTGCCAAAGTTTCCCGTTTGTATCTTTGAAAATAAAAAAATGGGAGGCAAAACTGTATTTTACCCCACTGCTACCCAATTTTCAACAATTCATTGCCAACACATGCCTGGAGCTAGCTGTCTGAAATTTTACACACATATCAAGGGAAGTGTTCCCTGTAATGTGCCGAAGTGTCCTGTTTGTATCTTTAAAAATAAAAACATGGGAGGCATAACTGCATTTACCCCACTACTACCCATTTTTCAAAAATTCATTGCCACACCAGGCAAGCACCCACGGTTCTGGGATTTCACACACGTGGGTCCCAAGGTACCACCTACAATGTGGCAAAGTTTCATGTGTGTAACTTTAAAAATGACCGAGTTATAGGCATTCCATGTTATTTATTAAAAAATCAATTGCCACAAACTGCATGCACCAATCTTTCTGAAATTTCTCACAGATACCTATCCCTAACCAGTGTACAATGTGCCCAAGTTTCATCCTTCTGTCTTTAAAAATGAAAAAGTTATAGGCGTTTTTATAAAACAATAATTTGCTATAGGAAAAAGCATTCAAAATGGCGTCCGATCCGGATCGGAAAATCCGATCCGCGGATCGGAATCGGATCCGATCCGATCCGACACACGATCCGATCCGATCCGATCCGACCCCCCAGGTCCGATTCCAATCCGCTATCCGATCCGATCCGGGGGGTCAGTGCACATCCCTAATATTGATAAATCTTTACTATATGTTAAGTTTTGACACTGAATCTTTTCTAAAACCTGTTGTATAATCATTATTGATATAAATGGCATATTGCACAGTCACTGAAGAAGAATTTTGAAACGGCTCAATGCAAACTGGTATTACTGTCTGTTCACTTGTGTGTGCATCAGTGTATGTGCATACTTGTGTGTGCATCTGTGCATGTTATGTTCACTTGTGTGTACATCAGTGTATGTGCATACTTGTGTGTGTATCTGTGTATGTTACTGTGTATCTTTGCATAGTGTTCAATTGAATTAATAAATAACACTGTTAAATACTACATATGATTGTCTAGTAAGCCAAACTGTTTATCAGACATATTAATAAGCTTTTCATGATTGTAGCATTTCGATATATAGTTTACTATAGTGGTTAAACACACCCATACACACATCAGGGATCCACTACTGTGTGTTTTGTCCAGGTGTCCTGGGTGGCATGAAGTGCCATCTACCAACTTCGATTGGTGGCCCAGCTATGTCCATATCTGGACAGGGATAACCTGGCTTCAGTTATCTATGCTCTGGTGATCTCTAAATTGGATTACTGCAATGCACTCTATGTGGGGCTGCCTTTGAAGATGGTTCAGAAGCTGCAGCTTGTGCAAAATGCAGTGGCCAGATTGGTAACAGGAACCAGAAGGCTTGAGCATATAAAACCTACTCTGGCCCGCTTGCGTTGGCTGCCTATACATTTCCGAGCCCAATTCAAGGTGCTGGTTTTATCCTATAAAGCCTTACATGGCTTGGGACCACAATACCTGATGGAATGCCTCTCCCAAGACGAACCTACTCATACACTACGATCCACGTCTAAGGTCCTCCTCCAGTTGCCTACTCTGAGGGAAGTATGGAGGGTGGCAACAAGGGAGAGGGTCTTTTCAGTGGTGGCCCCCCAATTATGGAATGATCTTCCCGATGAGGCTCGCCTGGCGCCAACATAGTTATCTTTTCGGTGCCAGGTCAAGACTTTCCTCTTCTCCCAGGCATTTAATAGCATATGATGAGGGTTTTGTGTTGTTGTTGCGCTTTGACCCAGAATTGTTGTTTTTAAAGGATATTGTAATTATAACTTGTTTTTATGCTTTTTATGGTTTTAAATTTTATATATCGGTGTGTTTTTTAATGTTCAATGTTTTTAATTTTGTATACCGCCCAGAGAGTTTCATCTATGGGGCGGTATATAAATTAGGGGTGTGCACGGACCCCCCGGATCGGATCGGGACCCGGATCGGGACCTCCAATTTTGTCCCGGACCGGTTCGGACAAAATCGGAGGCCCCCCGGACCGGATCGAGTCCGATCCCGACCCAAAAATCGTAAATTTTTGGATCGGCTGCCATTTTTTTCCCCATAGACTTGCATTGCAATGCAAGTCTATGAGGAAAAAATGGCGGCGGGTGGCTGAGGGGGGGCCTAACTCCCTCCCCCCCCCGGGGCCGTC
Source organism: Anniella stebbinsi (assembly GCA_029215795.1). Lineage (NCBI taxonomy): Eukaryota > Metazoa > Chordata > Lepidosauria > Squamata > Anniellidae > Anniella > Anniella stebbinsi. The sequence goes on from JARDYH010000008.1 coordinate 23,318,635, forward strand.
TGCTGTGGACGGCCCCGGCAGGTAAGCCCCCTCCCCCGCGCTCCCTACCCCCCCTGGGGCCGCCCGCTTCCATCCGCTGGCGCCCGCGGGCGCCAGCGGATAGAAGCGGACGGCTCCGGGGGGGGTAAGCCCCCTTCCCCGCCACTGCTTACCTTCTCGGCCCGTCACCCTGGAGTAGGCCGCGGAGCCTGCTGGTAGTAGTAGGCGCCGGCGCCGGGACAGGAGCCGCCGGGACGGGAAGGTAAGGGCCCCCCTCCCCCCTCCGCGCGCCCCCTCCTCCCCTCCACGCACCCCCTGCTTACCTTCCCGGCCCGGCGGCTCCCATCCGGCGCCGGCGCCTACTACTACCAGCAGGCTCTGCGGCCTACTCTAGAGTAGCACGCCGGGTGATGACATCACCCGGCGCGCCACCCTAGAGCAGGCCGCGGAGCCTGCTGGTAGTAGTAGGCGCCGGGACGGGAGCCGCCGGGACGGGAAGGTAAGGGCCCCCCTCCCCCCTCCGCGCGCCCCCTCCGCGCGCCCCCTCCTCCCCTCCACGCACCCCCTGCTTACCTTCTCGGCCCGTCCGCTCCCGTCCGGGGCCGGCGGCTACCACCAGCAGGCTCCGCAGCCTGCTCTAGAGTAGCGCGCCGGGTGATGCTAGTGCCGGACGGGAGCGGACGGGCCGAGAAGGTAAGCGCCCCCCTCCCCCCCCCCCCCGCTGACCACTTTCATCGGTGGGCGCCCGCTGGCGCCCGCCAATGGAAGCGGCGGTGGGCGCCAGTGGGCGCCTGCCGATCCGCTGATCCGCCGAACCGGTTCGGAGCCTTTTCGGACCGGTTCGGATTGGATCGGCCGATCCAGCTGCGGGATCGGAAATCGGATAATTTATCCGATTTCCCACTGGACCGGACTCGGATCGTGGATCGGGTCCGAACCAGTGCACATCCCTAATATAAATGGAATGAATCATCATCATCATCATCATCATCATCATCATCATCATCAGAGCAGGGCCTCTCGCGTGACTTTGGCATTGCCATTGCTGACTTACCCACCCACCCACCCACTCCAGGGTAGCTCATTTCTTGCCATGGACTACGGTTAGTTGCCTGTTAATGAGGCTGGGGAGGAATTTTACCTGTACACAGATTGGCAATAGGGTGCAGGATTATCGCCTATATATAAACAAACTAACTCCTTCGACTACCCCCGTGCACCCCCCCAAGACCTACTCACATTCATCCATCATCCTTCCAGAATTTTAATGATTCTTTTGAAGGCGATTGTCCCTTTCCCGATCTTAAAACATATTCCAAAAAGGGAGTCCATATATCTCCAAAATCACTCTTACTGGACATTCCCCTCATTATTTTCATTTTACATGTCAACATATCATTCAATGCTATATCCCAAATTTCTTTATACCAATCTTCTATTTTATAACTTCGTTGCCCTTTCCAATTTTTAGCAATCATTATTCTAACGGGTGCCAGGAGGTTGTTTACCAATTCTCTATTAATTGTATGCTTATTCCTACTATCCCATATTGCTAGTAGAGCTAACTTCGGGTTTAATTCCAATTTACTTCCAATTATATCACTTATTTCTTTAAAAACCCTTTCCCAGAATTTTTGTACTTGTTCACAGCTCCACCACATATGAAAATAGGTCCCAACCTCCTGACATCCCCTCCAACAGTTCTTGGACACTTTTTTATCAATCTGGTGAAATCTTACAGGTGTTAGATACCATCTCCAAACTGTCTTATAATAGTTCTCCTTAATTCTAATCGACAATAATTTCAACATTCTTACATTCCATATCCTCCCCCAATTATCTTCATTGATTTTTTCCCTTAGATCTTCTTCCCATACCTCTTTTATAACCTTAAGTGAGTCCTGAAATTCCTCCTCTATTAATATTTTATATATCTCGCTAGTGAGTCCTTTCTTAGCTCTGGCTTCATCTTTTTTTCTATTTGTTCAATTAAATCTTCAAATCTGGTATTGTTTCTACATTTCTTATTTTTCATCCTCCATTCCTCTGTCCATTTTACCAGTTGCAGACACTTGAACAACACTATCTTTTGTCCTTTAAACAAATCTTTAATATGCTCACTAGCCTTCATCTTTCCCATCCAATTCCTTAGCTTAAGAATATCTTGTTCTTTCAGTCTCACTTCTATCTCTGATTTTAATGCTCTTGGGAAGTTTCCCACTACTACCACTGGGGTGAGCGGAGAATCCCCTGGTATCAACTTCCCCCTATACTTCTCCCATATCGATATTATATTTTCCAATAATGGGTTGTCCAGTACCTTCCATTCTTTCTTCTGCATTTTAGTAAAAAATATATTCCGCAATTTACATTCTATCTCTACTGTTTGCGATTCCAACCATTCCAAATCTTGCTCCCCTAAAATAGCATAAATAGCATATCTTAACTGATTAGCAATATAATAATTCTTAATATTAGGAAGTCCTAAACCTCCTTTCTTTTGAGTCTTATACCATAACCCCTTATTTATCCTAGCTCTTTTATCCCCGTTACAATATGCATTAATCATATTTTGCCAATTTTTAATCTCAGCTACTGAAATTCTAATAGGTAGCATTCTAAACAAAAAATTAACCTTAGGTAATATCTTCATTTTAATAACCGCTATTCTACCAAACCAAGAATGTTTTAATTTTCTATTAATCTGTAATTTCTCCCCTACCTCTTTTCTTAAGCTTACAAAATTAAGTTCCTCTATTCTTTCTAATTCTTTATCTATATTAACTCCTAAATATCTTATTATATTTTTATGTCTTAATCCTAACTTAGCTTTACATTTCTCCATCTCTTCCTTGTTATAGTTATACAACATCATTTCTGACTTCCCCCAGTTAACTTGTAATCCTGTAATTTCCCCAAATTCTCTCAAATGTTTCTGAATCATCTCCCCACTTTCTAGGGGATCTTCTATTGTCAATAACGTATCATCCGCAAACATATTTACTTTAATCTTATATTTTCTTCCTATCCCCTTTAATCTTTCATCTTCCCTAATTACATTTGCTAAAATTTCTATAACTATTGCAAATAAAATTGGTGAAAGTGGACATCCTTGCCTAGTTCCTCGAGCTAGTATTATTTGTTGCGTTAACCCATCATTAACCATTATTTCCGCTTTATTATTTTTATACATCTGATTAATCACTCCCATAAATTTATGTCCAAACCCAAATGTTTTTAATATTATTTTTAACGCTGGCCATTCCACGCAATCAAAGGCTTTGAAAATATCTAAAGCTAATAATCCTGCTTTTAAGTTCCTTTTTTTTATAATATTTATTATATTTATAACTCTCCCAATTAAATTCGGCATTTTCCTACCTAAAATAAATCCGCATTGATCATTTTTAATATATTTAAATATAAATGTACCCATTCTTTTAGCCATAATTGCTGAAAATATTTTTGCATCCTGATTTATTAAAGATATTGGTCTATATGATGCTGGATCTGTCAAGTCCTTGCCTGGCTTCTGTATTAAAACAACCAGGGACTGGTCCCACGATGGCGGGGTCATTCCTCCTTCTATTATATTATTAAATAATTTTTTTAATCTAGGTATTAAAATATCTTTAAATATTTTATAAAATTCCTGCCCCAAACCATCAATCCCCAGAGACTTACCTCCTTTTAGTTTTCCAATAATTCCCTTTGACTCCTGCCCCAATGAGGCAGCTGGCAGGCAGGCCAGGTTGATGGAATTGGACTGCAGGTGGGTAGTCCGATTAACAGATCCATGCCCTATGCCCCCGCCAATTCTATTCTAAACTGAACCAATAAAGTTGTGGTCAATTATTTAATCCATCCAAGTCTATGTCTGAATTTGTTTCCTCACCTCCCTGTCTTGTCCCTAAGGAACCAGCTTTACGTTGCCACACACAATTGATAGCAGAAATAATAGAGACTGGTCTGGAATCAGAGACAAAATGCATATGTTTGATGATAGGACTGACCACCTTGAGAAGATGACCTCGATCGATTTAGCTTGCAGTCCTATACACACTTACCTGTGAGTAAGTCCCAGTGATCCCAAGAGGACTTACTTCAGGGTAGACATGCAAATAATTATATTGTTTTTTTTTCTTTTTTATTGTGAATTTCAAAAAATGCAAAACAATAAAAACAAAAACAAATAGTGAAAAATGAAATATATATATATATTAGGGGTGTGCACGGACCCCCCGGATCGGATCGGGACCCGGATCGGGACCTCCAATTTTGTCCCGGACCGGTTCGGACAAAATCGGAGGCCCCCCGGACCGGATCGAGTCTGATCCCGACCCAAAAATCGTAAATTTTTGGATCGGCCGCCATTTTTTTCCCCATAGACTTGCATTGCAATGCAAATCTATGAGGAAAAAATGGCGGCGGGTGGGTGAGGGGGGGCCTAACTCCCTCCCCCCCCGGGGCCGTCTGCTGTGGACGGCCCCGGCAGGTAAGCCCCCTCCCCCGCGCTCCCTACCCCCCCTGGGGCCATCCGCTTCCATCCGCTGGCGCCCGCGGGCGCCAGCGGATAGAAGTGGACGGCTCCGGGGGGGAGGTAAGCCCCCTTCCCCGCCACTGCTTACCTTCTCGGCCCGTCCGCTCCCGTCCGGCGCCGGCAGCTACTACCAGCGGGCTCCGCGGCCTACCCTCGAGTAGCGCGCCGGGTGATGACATCACCCGGCGCGCCACCCTGGAGTAGGCCACGGAGCCCGCTGGTAGTAGTCGCCGGCGCCGGACAGGAGCGGCCGGGCCGGCAAGGTAAGGGCCCCCTCCCCCCCTCCGCACGCCCCCTCCTCCCCTCCACGCACCCCCTGCTTACCTTCTCGGCCCGTCCGCTCCTGTCCGGGGCCGGCGGCTACTACCAGCGGGCTCCACAGCCTGCTCTAGAGTAGCGCGCCGGGTGATGACATCACCCGGCGCGCCACCCTGGAGTAGGCCGCGGAGCCCGCTGGTAGTAGCCGCCGGCCCTGGACGGGAGCGCACGGGCCGGGAAGGTAAGGGCCCCCCTCCTCCCCCCCCGCTGTCCACTTTCATCGGCGGGTGCCCGCTGGCGCCCGCCAATGGAAGCGGCGGTGGGCGCCAGTGGGCGCCCGCCGATCTGCCGATCCGCCGAACCGGTTCGTAGCCTTTTCGGACCGGTTCGGATTGGATCGGCCGATCCAGCTGTCAGATCGGAAATCGGATAATTTATCCGATTTCCCACTGGACCGGACTCGGATCGTGGATCGGGTCCGATCCAGTGCACATCCCTAATATATATATATATATATATATATACAGTGATGTTATCATTTTAATCAAATAATAAAAAAGAGAGAGAGAATTATACATAGGTTTCAAAAAACTCAGACCATATAGCCATATATTTATCCATTTACAAGTTGTGCCTGTATATCACTTGTTCAAATGTCGATAAGGTTATTAATTCCTCAATCCATTGCATTATGGGAGGTGAACATTTATCCTTATACTAATATATTAGTATAAGTCTTTTCCCTGTTATGAGGGCTCTGAAAATCCATTTGCGCTGACCCCTGTGTTAGTTTCCAAGAAACTGGCAGGTAGTTTGGAAGGGCATGAGCATTCTTCCACAATAAAGATTGATTCAGGACAAGGTTTATACTTATTTTAACTAGGGCTGTGCACAGATCCGGATCCAGATCCTGGATCCGGATTGAATCGGGGAGATCCAGACCTCCTGGTTCCAGATCCAAATCAGACCAGGGAAGGTCCGGATTGGTCCGGTTCCAGATCAGATCAATCTGGATCGATCCAGACTGATCCAGATATCTGGGGCATTTTGCCCTTCCGGGTCCCTAGGTGCCGGCTGCAGAGCCGGCATTCATTGATGCCAGGCTGGCGATGAGTCCATTGGCCTCACCACCCTCGCCCCACTCTCCCTGCTTACCTGCTGCTATCCACTGCCATCCACTGTACTGAGAAGCAGGCCTCGGCCTGATCCTCAGTGCAGCAGACAGCAGCAGACAGCACCGCGGACCGTTACAGGTGAGTGGGGAGAGTGGGGTGAGGGTGGGGGTCCCCACTCGCCCACCACTGTCCACGCTGCCGTCCACTGCTCTCCTCTGCCGTCCGCAGTACTGAGAATCAGGCTGAGGCCTGATTCTCAGTAGAACGATGTTGTGCCGGATGACGTCATCACCCAGTGCGATGTCATTCTACAGAGAATCAGGCTGAGGCTTGCTTCTCAGTACAGCGGACGGCAGCGGACGGCAGCAGGTAAGCAGGGAGAGTGGGGGAGGGCGGTGAGAGCTTTTCCCCATAGACTTGCAAGTCTATGGGGAAAAGGAGGATCTCCGAATCTCGAGGGCCCTGGATCCAGATCCGGTTCAAAGTGGGCTGGGTCCGGATCATACAAATCGAAATCGGGCCAATCCGGATCTAACAGATCCAGTTCCGGATCGGGGTCCATGCACAGCCCTAATTTTAACCTCCTCCCAAAAGAAGGAGACTACTGAGCAGTGCCAAAACATATGAGTTAAAGAAGCATTAGGTGCGTTACATCTCCAACAATTATGTACATTAGATAGACCCTTGTTGAAAAGACGTTGTGGGGTCCAGTAGACTCAAAAGAGGATTTTTTGCTGAATAAGACATAGATACAATCTCTAAGGCAACAGTCCATTGATTGGGCAAAATAGGACACTCCAATTCTCGATTCCAATCTAGTCTTTAACTATGAGCATTGTATTTATTTACTACTACTAAATATTTATATGTATATATATGGGTTGTGGATCGACGTATCTGCTCAGCTGCTATAAGTGTTTCTGCAGTAATGGAGGCTCTGAGGCCATAAAAGCAGGATGTCACATGCATAGTTAGGTACAACGTTTTCCAGTGCAGTCAACAGGAGCATTGTAGCATGATAGGTCCTCTTTGCATTGTCATAGCTATCATAGATGTGGAAGCCCAAGGTGACGTTGGGTAAGATCTGAGGGTTTTCATTGATTTCCTTCACTGCAAATGCCAAGGCCAGGATGTGCTGGTAATGCTTAGGAAATACCCTACAACAAAAGTTGCATTCTGTAACAGTAGGGTATTCCACACATACATTAATTATTGCCACTGGGCTCCACATCATCATTATTAGTCATATTACAACTATTAGGTGGATCCATAGTTGGCTACAGAATTGGACTCAAAGAGTGCTTATCAATGGTACCTTCTCACATTGGGGGAAGGTAACGAGCAGGGTACCGCAGGGCTCAGTCATGGGCCCAATGCTCTTCAACATTTTTATTAATGATTTGGATGAGGAGGTGCAGGGAATCCTTATCAAATTTGTAGATGACACAAAATTGGGTGGGATCGCTAATACCCTGGAAGACAGAAACGAACTTCAAAGTGATCCTGATAGACTGGAGTGCTGGACTGCAAACAACAGAATGGAATTCAATAGGGATAAATGCCAAGTTCTACACCTAGAAATCAAATGCACAGTTACAAGATGGGGAATACTTGGCTCAGCAATACTACAAGCGAGAAGGATCTTGGAATTGTTGTAGATCACAAGCTGAATATGAGCCAACAGTATGATGTGGCTGCAAAAAAGCAAGTGCTATTTTGGGCTGCATTAATAGAAGTATAGCTTCCAAATCGCACGAGGTACTGGTTCCCCTCTATTCGGCACTGGTTAGGCCCCATCTTGAGTACTGTGTCCAGTTCTGGGCTCCACACTTCAAGAAGGATGCAGACAAGCTGGAGCGTATTCAGAGGAGGGCAACAAGGATGATCAGGGGTCTGGAAACAAAGCCCTATGAGGAGAGACTGAAAGAACTGGGCATGTTTAGCCTGGAGAAAAGAAGAGTGAGGGGAGACATGATAGCACTCTTCAAATATTTGAAAGGTTGTCACACGGAGGAGGGCCAGGGTCTCTTCTCAATCAACCCAGAGTGCAGGACACAGAATAATGGGCTCTAGTTACAGGAAGCCAGATTCCGACTGGACATCAGGAAAAACTTCCTGACTGTTAGAGCAATACAACAATGGTACGAATTACCTAGGGAGGTCATGGCCTCTCCCTTACTAGAGGCATTCAAGAGGTAGCAGGACAACCGTTTGTCAGGCATGCTTTAAGGTGGATTCCTGTATTAAGCAGAGGGTTGGACTCGATGGCTTTATAGACCTATGAATGGCTATAACTAGGTCAAACTGACTAACTCCAGTGTCAGTCATATTGTGCAACACTACTGACCATTATCATGTATTACCTGCTAAATGCAGTACTATTGTATCAGAGTCATCTAAGACAATGATGAAATCAAACAGAATAAGATGGAATGTTATTATGATGATGATTTTTTATCTCTTTCTCGCTCATGGCAGCTTTTCTAGATGGACATGACGGGCTTTGCCAAGTCATGCTGTCTTTTACAGGTTCAGAAATTTCCTCACAATTGAGCATGTTTTAAGTATGACTGCTTTCTGGATGTTGGTATGGATGTATTTTGGTAGGCCCAGGTTCTGAAGGTTTTTACTTTCAAACTATATTACCCTTTTCTACAACAAAATTGTGCTTAGGCCCATGTAAATGTGTTTAGGCCATTTTATTCCTGTACTCATTATGGTATTATGATTTAAGTTAGTTTAAGCAGCTGTTAAGCATAGAATGGCACTCCTTATGGCATCTTGAAGGATCTATAGCATTAATTCATATCCCTCTCATAAAATGACAAGGAGAGTTAAGCATACTGAAGCTGTGATCCAAATCACAGAACCGCTTTGAATTCTCCTAAGTTTTTCCAATGAATTCACTGATCTTTTGGATCTATTAGCTCTTGCACCGATGGGCGTGGTGGGGGTGGATGGAGAAAGGTTTTTCACTTCTCCTTTAATTGCTAGTTATTTCATATTGACCACCTGAAGTTTCTGAAGACTGAAAGCCCCAGTAAAATTGTTAAAAGTCATAGAGACATTTCCATTAAGGTATTTCCATTGGAGTTCTACTGATGAAAATTCTGACCAGCAAAATATCTCAACCTATGGCAACATGAGCGAGATTTCCTAAAACCTTTGCTGGGTCTCTCTTTTCCTCTTCCTTTTCTGCAACATTTTTGTCATTCGGTATTGCTACGTTAATGAGGTGGTTGTATTTTTCTTTTATATTTATGACTGTTATGTCTGGTCGCTTGCAAAGTATTGTCTTGTCCCGGAATTGTTCTGTCCCAGCATAGCGTGGCTTGGCTTGACTTGTCTGAGTGTGTCTGGATCTCCTAGGCTCTGAAAGCATCTTTCAGGAGAGCACTTGCTGGTTGCATGCTCTAGGAGGCCAGGTTCTGTGAGTGCATAGTTGTCCTTGACAGGAGGGGCTTGCACTTGCTAGAGTAAGGTGAACAGATGTGAAGAAGCTGCAATCCTACGTTCATTTATCTGGGAGTAAGCTTTATTGAAATCAACAAGAGTTATTTCTGAAGTTTCTTGGGGCAGTTTACTTTGGGTCTGTGGTTGGGATTCCTGTCCTTTGCACACTGAGGCAGTGTAAATTCAGGAGATACTTGGATAAAAGCAGGGAAAGATCCTTGTCTAGCACTGTGATAATGGGCATCTGTTCTGGCCTTTCTTTGTATTGCTACTGACCATGGTCTTGTTTACACGGCTAATGAACCAGAGATATAATGACACATTTTAGTTTAGTTTCTCACTGATAAACCAGAAGTTGAAAGAAGCTAGGAGGTGAGAAGTGACTGCAACAAGCCTTTAGTCCATTTTGTTTGCTGGGTAATGTTTGCAAAGGTAATCGTATTTTATACTCTTCCTGCATGCTAGTTTGTTGTACTAGATTTTTCTGCACTTGTCAACTGCTTCGTTTGTTCAGCGGTAGCAATATGCTGAGTCTGTGAGTATGGATATGAGAAAAGTGATGGCGAAAGAGTGTTAAATGTTAGGAAAGTTGAGACTATGGTCATCCAGTGAAGGATTTGCAGTCAGAAAAGATATTTGAGGGAAGGGGAGACTGTAGGCTGACCAGATAAAATCCAGGTCAGGGCTCCTGTAACTTTAACAGTTGTTGAGAAAAGGGAATTTCAGCCAGTGTCATTTGTATGCAATTAGTTCCTGGTGATATTCCCTCTTCATCACAACAGTTAAAGTTGCAGGCACTATAAAAGAGTGACCATATACAAAAGTAGGCGGGGCCCCTGCAACTTTAACAGTTGTGATGAAGAGGGAATTTCACCAGGAACTAATTGCATACAAATGACACTGGCTGAAATTCCCTTTTCTCTACAACTGTTAAAGTTACAGGAGCCCTGACCTGGATTTTATCTGGTCACCCTAGGAGACTGTATCACACAGAGTATAGCAAAAGCTTCAAACTACAGCAAAAGCTACAAAAGTAGGAGTGACTGAAGTTAATTTCTGATACATTGAATGTCTCACTTGTTCTTTATTTCAGTGATTTTAACCTTAAGATCTTGTGTAGAACAGGTTTGTCTTAATAGTATGCTGTGAAATCAGACATGTGACCAAGGCCATGTATGGGTGGGCACGCCCCCTTGTGGGCTGGACATGTTGATGGACACACCCACTTGGTGGTGGCCATATTGTCCTCCTTTTTGGTTTCCAAAATATGGTCACCCTAGAACTGAAAACCATTTTAATTTGGAATACCCAAGGAACTAGATGAGCACATTGCACAGGACTGAGGAGAAAAGTCTTCAAACAAAATGACACAGGGGTTCTGCTTTATTATAGCTATGGCAGAATCCTATCCCTTTTGAAAATGAAATGGGGTGACTGTAGAATACAAGGATCTCTTTAAGTTACTCACTTAACTTCAGGGAGATAAGGAACCAATTTAAAGATATGATTTGCAAACTGAAGCTTTAAGGCAGCTATCCAATCACTCACATCAAAGATTGTTAGTATCTGTTTCTATTGATATAGCTGCATTTGGAACACATTGTGGGATGTGCAAATGAGCTCCTAAATCTGTAACTTGACCACCATTAAAAGCTGAAGACAATCCCTTAATCCATATAGCAGCTCTATATGAGAACCAAAAAATTATTTGAGAATTCATGTCTTTAATAGCTGCTGGAACAACCTACACCTTTTTTATATACAGACTTGATTATAGTAATGTTTCCTACAGCATAATCCAGTAATCCCCTATTTTACAGCTTTATGACCCTTTTATACTCTGATCATTCTGATGGCACACTAAATGGAATTAAAATGAACAACAGTCCTTACACAAATTCCTCTGACATTGCCTGATGGGGTTCTTCAGTGAAGGCTATTGGGCTGGAGACGAAGAGACCATAAGAAGTAATGCCACCAATGATGAGGTCTCCTGACTGATGATACTTGTGAATAGGAGGGTGAGGATTTCTGACCCTACAGTTGTCAATGTGAGCTTTGCATCCCATGCAAGCAAGCAGCACCAGCAGCAAGTCCACCATGTTATAATAGTGGGAATATGGCAGTTTGATTTATTGAATTGAACACCAGTCATTTGCAGAGACAGTTTCCATATCCATATCCAAGATCCTTTCCCTACCTCTAAATGTTATTGGTGATACTTATGACATCCTTTGGTATTCGTTTTGCAAGTGACTACTGAAACTCCACAGAGGATTTGAGGAGCAGCAGAATTAACAACTATCCTTTTGGTAATTGAAGAGGAGGCTAATTTCACAATAATTACTGATGGAAGCTTGTTTGTCACATCTCTACAATATTATTTTCCTCAACAGAATAGAAAGCGAGGGACCATATGACTTGGGATGGCCCACAGAATTTATTTTTTACTTACAGAATTGACAACAGAACTAACAGAGTCTGGAATCAGAGACAAAATGTATATGTTTGATGATAGGACTGACCATCTTGAGAAGATAACCTTGATTGATTTTGCATGCAATCCTAAACGCACTTAGCTGTGAGATAGTCCCATTGATCCCAAGAGGACTAACTTCAGGGTAGACATGCAAAGGATTATTTTGTTAATTTGTGAGGTGAAAAATAACATCTTACTGTGCAGCACTATGCTTGTTTATTCGGAGTAAGACCCAGGGTTTTTAATGAGGTTTATTACTCAAGAAGTGTCTTTATGATTGCAGCCTTAGATAACCCACAGAAAAATCCCTCAAAATGAGCTAGACAACCATGAGCTGTAATGTAAGATAACTGGTCTTACAATATTTCAATATGTAGTGTAGGAGTAATTTCAAGAAATAGGACGTGTGCACATATTTAATATGTTTTGTTTGTTTCTGCAACATAACAAAATGCGTGAGTAACCCAGGGCAGTGAAGGCTCCCCACTCCCCACCTTCTCATCTTCAGTCTAAATTAGGGAGACCATATGAAAAGGTGGACAGGGCTCCTGTAGCTTTAGCAGTTGTATAGGGAAGGGAATTTCAGCAGATGTCATTTGTCTGCATGCAGCACCTAGTGAAATTCATTTTTCATCACAGCAGTTAAAGCTGCAGGAGCCCTGCCAAGCATGACCAGGTGCAAAAGAAGGCAGATCTCCGTAGTCTAAATATCCCAATTGTTACTTTCTAGAACTAGAGTTTTAAATGTGAAGTGAAAGGCCTGCTGTGAGACAACTGTGTCAGGCTAGAAGGACTTCTTCTCTGAACAGGTGCTGGAATTTCTCATGTATTCCTGGTGTATCCATTGGCCTCACCACCCTCGCCCCACTCTCCCTGCTTACCTGCTGCTATCCACTGCCATCCACCGCCATCCACTGTACTGAGAAGCAGGCCTCGGCCTGATCCTCAGTGCAGCAGACAGCAGCAGACAGCACCGCAGACCGTTACAGGTGAGTGGGGAGAGTGGGGAGAGGGTGGGGGTCCCCACTCACCCACCGCTGTCCACGCTGCCGTCCACCGCTCTCCTCTGCCATCCACAGTACTGAGAATCAGGCTGAGGCCTGATTCTCAGTAGAACGATGTTGTGCCGGGTGACGTCATCACCCAGTGCGATGTCATTCTACAGAGAATCAGGCTGAGGCTTGCTTCTCAGTACAGCGGACGGCAGCGGACGGCAGCAGGTAAGCAGGGAGAGTGGGGGAGGGCGATGAGAGCTTTTTCCCATAGACTTGCAAGTCTATGGGGAAAAGGAGGATCTCCGAATCTCGAGGGCCCTGGATCCAGATCCGGTTCAAAGTGGGCTGGGTCTGGATCATACAGATCCAAATTGGGCCAATCTGGATCTAACAGATCCAGTTCCGGATCGGGGTCCATGCACAGCCCTAATTTTAACCTCCTCCCAAAAGAAGGAGACTACTGAGCAGTGCCAAAACATATGAGTTAAAGAAGCATTAGGTGCGTTACATCTCCAACAATTATGTACATTAGATAGACCCTTGTTGAAAAGACGTTGTGGGGTCCAGTAGACTCAAAAGAGGATTTTTTGCTGAATAAGACATAGCCTAAGATTCATAGAAACTTCAGATACAATCTCTAAGGCAACAGTCCATTGATTGGGCAAAATAGGACACTCCAATTCTTGATTCCAATCTAATCTTTAACTATGAGCATTGTATTTATTTACTACTACTAAATGATTATATATATGGGTTGTGGATCGACGTATCTGCTCAGCTGCTATAAGTGTTTCTGCAGTAATGGAGGCTCTGAGGCCGTAAAAGCAGCTGGCCCAAACCTAGATTTCAGCAAATGTTGCAATTATAAATATTGCCATTCAGCCATAGCAGGTAAATTATATGTAACATGCAAATCAGGAAATGGCATAAACTCATCATCTGAACCTATTAATTGATCCAATGTTAAGATTGCCTTATCCATCCATGTCCTCCACAAAAACATTTTTTTTCCAATTTTAAAATCTGGATTTCCCCATAAAGTCAATTTTACATGAGAAAATAGGTCAAACTGCAATTGACATGATAATATGTACCAGAACACTCTAGCGGCCGAGATTGTAAAAGGAGGATTATTTAATCTAACATGTCGAGAACCGAGTGCTATCCATCAGGAAGTGGTTCTAACCATAAGGATTCCAAAACTCACCAGGGTGGCATATCTAATAGAGGTGTGCATGCCTGAAATTATCGTATCGCATCGTTATCGGAAATCACTTTAAAAAAAAATCAGATCGGATTATATTGTAGGTTAATCATATCATCTTCACGATAATTATCGGAAATCCGATATTTAATTTGGAGCCCTATTTTGCCCTGTAGAGCTGGTGTTTTAAAGAAAAAATGCCTATAACTTTTGTATTTTCAAAGTTACAGGCTTGAATCTTGGTCACAATGCTTATGGGGTATGCCTAAGTATGTGTATGAAATTTGAGATCGATCCCTCTAACCCTCAATTTTATATGAATTTATTAAAGAACGTTTAAGTTCTGACATCAGAATGACAGCTCGCCACGTGCGTTCATTCAGAACTGTCAAAAAGTGGCAGGATCTTTTAAAAAATCATTTAAAATACAGGGGTGGAGGGATTGATCTGAAATTTGGCACATATGTGTAGCAACATATGCTAGACATGTGTATGATATTTGAGATCGATCCCTCCAACCCTCGATTTTATATGAATTTATTAAAAGATCGTGCAACTTTATTGACACAGCTGGTTGACCGGGCCTCCGTGCTGTCAACTTGTTGTCTGCTTTTTTCCCCATAGAATTGCATTGCGGGAAACACATGCATAACTTTTTTATTTGAAATGATAATGACATGAAACTTGGGGAGCCAGGACTGGCAAGATCCAATCTGCAATGTCCAAAAAGTTTCATGTCTCTATCTTTTCAAATTAAAAAGTTATAGGGGACCCCCCAAAAGCCTCACCCGCCTCTGTAACTTCTTCATTTTTAAAGATAAAAACTTGAAACTTGTGGGACATTGAAGATGGGATCTGGCTGGTCATTTGTGAAAAAAATCAGAGCAATTGCTGAAACCCTCAATTTTCTATGATTTTTTTAAGATCGTGCTCGTTCTGAAAGGTGAGGCCCAGTCAACCAGCTTTCAGAACGAGCATTATCTTAAAAAAATTCAGTTCATAGGTTTCAAAAAGAACTGCTGAAAGGGAAGCTAAGGGAAACATAGTGGCTGTATGTACATCCTCCTATGCAAGTCTCAATTAATTTTTCCATTTTTTTTTATCTTGGGAGATAAAGGGCAGATACTTAGAGGGAAACTCTTACAAATAGCCGGCAACTTATCTACAATTACATGTCTAGATTACAAAATATAGCAAAAGACACAAACATTTACATACTTCTTCCATCTTTTCTCCGTATTAGCTGTTCCCTCTTGTTCAGCTGAGGTCTCAACACTATAATGTAACATTTGGGGGAAAAGATACAAACCAACAACCCAGCACTTGAGGCTAAGATAGAGAAGATCTCCACGGCTACCATGTATTTCCCCTTAGAGCTCAGATAGGATGGAACAAAGGATAACCACACACTGCAAAAGACCAGCATGCTGAAAGTGATGAACTTGGCTTCATTGAAACTGTCAGGTAACTTCCTTGCAAGGAAAGCCACAGTGAAACTCACCATCGCCAGGAAACCCATGTAGCCCAGAACACAGCAAAACAGAGTCACGGACTGTTCGTTACATTGTAGAACAATTTCTTTAGCCACTGAGTGCATGTCAATATCTGGGAAAGGTGGAGAGGTTGTGAGCCATAAAGTAGAGATGCTTGCTTGGATGAGGGAGCAGAAAAGAACAATGGAGATGGCCAGTCTTTTCCCCACCCACTTCCTCATTCTGGACCCTGGTTTGGTGGCCATGAATGCCAGAACCACCGTGATGGTTTTTGCCAGCACACAAGAAACAGCCAGTGAGAAGATGAGGCCAAAAGTCGTTTGTCGGAGGAGACATGTCACCTTCTGAGGATGGCCAATGAACAGCAATGCACAAAGAAAGGAGAGACAAAGGGAGATGAGGAGAGTGTAGGTGAGGTCCCGGTTGTGGGCTTTGACAATGGGAGTGTTGTGGTGCTTCACAAATGTTCCCAAGACCAGAGCTGTAGTCAAAGAAAAGGAGAAGGCAAGACAGGCTAAACTAAATCCTAAAGGTTCTTCATAAGACAAGAAGGTTACAGTCTTGCGAATGCAGGCATCCTGTTTTTTGTTTGGATAGTTTTCCTCAGTGCATTTATGGCAGTCATTCATGTCTGAAAAAGAAAGGAGGTGGTCTTGATTGCAGGAACAGGAGATCAACTGGGCTCTATTCTTATGACTGTTTCTCTCATACAGTAAACAAGTCTCTATTAATATTGCAGCACAAATTAAGTGCTGATATAATTTGAAATGGGTCAGAGTGCAGGGGCCCTGCCTTCTTTTGTATATGGTCACTCTAGTATAGTGCTTGCAACTTTAACTGTTGTGATGAAGAGGGAATATCACCAGGAACTAATTGCATACAAATGACACTGGCTGAAATTCCCTTTTCTCTACAACTGTTAAAGTTACAGGAGCCCTGACCTGGATTTTATCTGGTCACCCTACAAAATGTGAATGACCAATCATGGGCCTCATGTAGAAATGCTCAAAGACATTCAGTCCAAGACACATGCCAGATTCCTTCCACTTTTCTACCTTCCTTCAAGCCCTTCATCACATAATCTTTTCATTAATATTGAAAAAAACACTCTGATGTATGGATTATGTTATACATTTATCTTTTCTTATAACTCTGCTCTCTCTCTCTCTTACCCTCCTGGTTTGAAATCTTCCCTTCTGGACATGGGATGCAATCATAGCAGCAAAATGGCTTCCCCTCCTTCATTTTCTTGTGAGAACCAGGTTGGCAACTCTCAGTACACTGAGAAAGAGGCCGGGACTACTTGAAAAATGGAAAAGAAACAATATAACGAAGGAATAAGAAGCTCGGGATCCATACATTTGTCTAGAAATCATCCTAGACATTTGAAACTCAATTTTCCTTATGGTCAATTTCTACTTTTAAACAGAAACAGTACAGTACATGTGACCATACATACAACACACACATGGAACTTTTCATCTGGGAAGGAACTCTTAGATAAGGTCTTTCCGAGACAAGTCTGTGATTTGTCCATAGGTAGAGTGAATAGAACCAGCACACAGTCTCCATTTGAGTCTCATGCTAGAACAAGGAGCAACAATTTTTTTGGGACTCTAGAATTTAACCATCTTTCTCACTGAATAAAACAGATTATCTACAATCCCTGGCATTTGGTCCAGGATGTACCAAGTTGAAGTCACTTTCAACTCTTGGATTTCTCAGGACTGCTAATTTCTGTGAAACACTTGTTCAAAATGTTAGAAATATAAGTCTCACCTCATTAAAACTTCTTCCAGCAATTTCTTGGCAAATGGGAAAGCAGAATCATGTTACTCTTCATTTATTTCATCAACTCACATGCTATCTTTCCTTTGTAAGTGTTTATTATTGTGCAATAAAATTACTGTGGACATCAGGACAGTTGCTACTATATAAGAGGGTCAGTTTCCAGAGAGCTGACAATTGGAGCCTACCTGATTAAACCAGCCATGCCATGTGATGGCCTCCTCATCAATGGTGAACGTCTGACCTACGGGAGCCTCAGGATCCATCCTCCCCACTCTCACCCTATGAAATGATTGGTTGGAGAACATAATCCGATTGATCACATCCAATCCAGCGATTAGCTCCCCATTCTGGTTGAAGGAAACTTTCTCCCCCACACTGTTGTTAAATGAGACCCATTTTAGAAAAGGTTGGAGCTAGAGTGAAAAAGAAAATGCAAGGATTTAGAAAAGACTGAATTTAGGCCTGCATCCACGTAGTTTTCTTAGCTTTACTTTAGATTAAGGGCTCCAATCTGGTTCTTAACCCCCCCCCCCGGTGCTATGACTCTGATTTAGATCAGGCCTCCTGCAGCTCCTGTACAATTGGGGCAGGGGGAAGAGTGTAGCTGCAAGATATGCATTTAAAGGAATCAGGCTGCACCAGAAGAATGAGGTTCTGTCAGGCTTACTTTTCATCGGAGTGAAGGCTATGACTGGCCTTAGGATAAATGGCAAACTGGCCGAGGAGCACCTCTAGTGACCAGTCACCATATTAGTCACTTTTTCAGGGCTATGCAGAGGATTTATGGGGCCTGGTGCATATGTGAGAGCCACTGAGACAATGCTCAAAACCTTGATCTCTCAGCCACTGTGTTTCACTTCCAGCCTACCTCCAATTGAAGCAAACAGTTCAAAAAGCCATAGTTTGAGCAGTTGCAATGCTCTATGCAACATAGCAGAACTCTCACAGGTGTAACTGAGAATGCTTTTGTTTTGTTTTCCAGGGGTTCTTTCGGCAAGCATTGTGAATGTTAGAATATCCATTTTTTCCTCTTTGAAAAGAATAAAGAAAAATAATACATGAAAAATTTATCCAGCTGACGGAACTTTGATATTTATATAGTACTTATAGTGTTCACAGTATTTGGAGTTCGAAGTGTTTGGTAAGCTTTGGTGATGGCACTGGTGTCCAGTTGGGGTTTGAAGCTCAGAATGTTTCTTAAATGCCCCCTTTTCTGGAAAAAGGCTGATCCACCATTTTAACAGAAAATGGCAGCTCAGTGAGGCAGTGGGCAGCTGTGTGCCGCCTGCCAGAAGCCCCGGGACCACCCAGTGCCTCACCACACACGGCAAAGAGGATTAGGCAGCCAGCATGTGTCTGGTGCGTGACACATATGGGGGTGAGTTTTCCTATCCCAAGTATTGTTGTCTCATGGCAAAGCTGTGTTCCACTGATTTTTACCCAGCACAAATGACATCAAAGTGGAAACTGAAAAAGAAGCATACTTCAAAAGCTAATTGAAGACATATCGTTTTTGTAGGTTGTACCCAAAGAACCTTTAGAACTTTGAAAGAAATGTTGAAGACACCTGATTTTTGCCATCATAGTTCACTGTAGAAACTACATTAGAAGAAGAAGGAAAAAACAACCACTTAACTCAGGTTGCCTTAACCCCTCCCCCCACCCATTAGTTTGGCATCCTGGGTCACCACCCAGCTTGCCCACCTTTAAGACCATCCCTGCAGAATGATTCTGGGGAATTGTTCATCGTATATGACCCAGAGTTTGCTTAAGGGGATGCTACGTGAATCAGTAATATTACAACCTACATAGCTCATAACAAATATTCCAAAAGCACCAAGAAGAAAACATAATGACTGACTGAAATAAGGACTGTTCTATTATTTCTAGTTGCTGCAAGGAAAGGAAGATGATGATAATAATAATAATAATAATAATAATAATAATAATAATAATAACAACAATTTATTTCTTACCCGCCTCTCCGTCTGGATCGAGGCAGCGAACAACATGATAAAATACATAAAACTGATTAAAACATGACACATATTAAAACTGTATAAAAAATCCTAAAACATCCTAAAAACATCCTTAAAACATTCTAAAATTCCACTGGATATGCCTGCCGGAAGAGAACAGTCTTTATAGCTTTCTTAAATTCTAAAAGACTGTTAAGTTGACGAGTCTCCTCCGGCAGGTCATTCCACAGTCTGGGAGCGGCAGAAGAGAAGGTCCTCTGGGTAACGGTTGTCAGCCTAGTCTTGGCCGACTGCAGTAAGTTCTTCCCAGAGGACCTGAGCATGCGGGGTGGATTGTATGGGAGAAGGCGATCCCGCAGGTAACCTGGACCCAAACCATGTAGGGCTTTAAAGGTAATAACTAACACTTTATACTTCGCCGGAAACTAATTGGCAGCCAGTGGAGCGATTTTAAAGCTGGCGTAATATGGTCACCCCTAGATGTACCGGTGACCAACCTGGCTGCCATATTTTGAACTAGTTGAAGTTTCCAGATTAGGCACAGAGGTAGCCCTATGTACAGCGCATTGCAGAAGTCGAGCTTCGAAGTTACCAGCGCGTGCACTACCATCTTTAGGTCTTCCAACTCTAGGAAGGGGCGCAGCTGGCGTATCAGCCGAAGCTGATAGTAGGCACTCCTGGCTGTCGCATCTATCTGGGCTGTCATTTGGAGCGACAGATCCAGGAGCACCCCCAAGCTGCGAACACAGTCTTTCAGGGGGAGTGTAACCCCATCCAGAACCGGTTGACACACCTCCAAACCCAGGTTGGGGCCTTTGACAGCAAGCATCTCCGTCTTGTCTGGATTCAGCTTCAGTTTGTTTTTCCTCATCCAACCCATTACCGCCTCCAAGCATTCATTCAGAGGAGACACACTATCCTTAGCTGGCGCTGTTATCGAAGGCATAGAGAAATATATTTGGGTGTCATCAGCATACTGATAGCACCCCGCCCCATGCCTCTGGATGATCTCTCCCAACGGTTTCATATAAATGTTAAACAGCATTGGGGAAAGGATGGCACCTTGCGGTACGCCACTCAGCAGCTCCTTCTTTGCAGAGCAGCTATCCCCAAGCATCACCATCTGGAACCTGCCCGAGAGATAGGACCGGAACCACTGAAGCACAGTGCCCCCGATGCCCAATCCCCTCAGGCGCTCCAGAAGGATACCATGGTCGATGGTATAGAATGCCGCTGAGAGGTCCAGAAGTACCAACAGGGTGAGAATAATGCACAATATATCATTTCCTGTTATAAGAGGAACTTGAGCCCATTACCTGCCCAAATCGAAGATTTTGAAGTTTGGGTTCTACTCCATCCATCATTGCATCATTCTTGACTCTAGAAGAGGACATCACATGATGTAGGGCATGGGCCACCACACAGACAGCATTGTAGATGCTGTAGCTGTGTCCAATCATGCTCATTTCAAAGAATGATCCCGGAAGGCTCTCCAGCTTCTCCTCCCCTGTGCAAACGTCACCACCAACATTGCTCACAATACTACCTGGGAGTACACAGCCAAAGGCCTGTTGCCAGAAATCCCTGATAAAACCATCTTCTTTAGCGCTAGAAGGGTTTCTGCTTTCAATAAACTGTTGAAATCCTGGTAGGTCACTGGAGTGGATTCTGAAGGATATTGCACCATTGAATATTTCTGTATCCCAATCCCTTTGCATGACAATGGAAGTGAACTCCATCTGAGCTGTTACTATCCATACTTTCCCTTTTACTTCCTTTGCCAAGACCTCTTGTTCTGATAGATATGGAAAGAAGCGAAAAAATGCCATGGAATAAGATTCTCCATGGACTACCACTACATTGGCTTTGCTGCTCATCACTTTATCACGTATTTTTGCCCCCTGTAGAAATGCATCATTAATTTCATTGTCAAAACTTAATTTGGGGACTCTTGCTATGAAGGCAAAACACACACTCGAATTAGAGAACAGTGGAACAACTACTTGTAGAAATCTTTCTCCATTATCGTTATCCATAACACCAATCCCAATCCAAGTCCACCTGAACCAGAGAACCAAAGAGAGAATCCCCTCATACTGCAGGGCTTCCTGAGGAGCCAACTGGTAGAAGGGAAGGCCAGGACTTTTAGTGTTCATCATGGGAGGAGGGCCATAGATGAGCTAAGGAGAGATTTTGGGTAGAGGGAAAGGAAATCAAAGCAGTATTTATAGAGTCATTCTGTTTTTTAAATATACATACATTGAATGGGCATCTGGTAGGGAACAGAGTGCTTAATTAGATAGCTGTCTGAGCTAAGAGAATGCTTATTAGTTTTGGCCATCTAGTGAGTTCAAGGACAAAGGCCTTAGTGGAAAGTCTCTCCTGGGACATTGGGTTACATCCAGACTTAGTAATACTTAAGAGTTAAACCCATTGATTTCAATGGGACCTAAAGAAACCCTGATTGGCTTACATCCCATTTATTTCAATGGGTCAAATTTAAATATGACAGCATCCAGTTCCTACTGATTGCTGAGTAAAACAGACAGAGAACGCTGCTTCTGTTGCCACCCATTTATAGAATTGTACTTTCATAAGTCTCCACAAAATCTGGGACCTCAGGTGATTCTGTCAAAGAATTGGAAGGATCCTGAGGGTGAAACAACATGTGGCATTATTTCCCACATTCCCCCACAGGCCACGTTCACATGGAGAGGCGCTCCCATTAGCTCCAGTGTGAGTGTGTGTGGGGGTGGGTGGGTGGGGGGATTAATGGTTTTTGCTCCTACCACAATTGCAATGGAAACAAGGCCATGCAGAAGTGAATTCTGCATACGTAGGCTGACCATATGAAAAGGAGGACAGGGTTCATGTAACTTTAACAGTTGTAGAGAAACTGGAATTTCCGCCAGTGTCATTTGTATGCAATTAGTTCCTAGTGAAATTCCCTCTTCATCACAACAGTTAAAGTTGCAGGCACTATACTAGAGTGACCATATACAAAAGAAGACAGTTATCAATACAAATGTGATAAGTAGTATCCTACAGTATACATGCACCATGGCTATCCAATGAACAAAGCAAAGAAACAGCCGCAATTGCAGCATTTTATTTATGACTGAACTCTCTCTCTCTCTTTCTCTCTCTCTCATCTCATTTTTTATTCATAAAAAATGCACCTACTTCTGCCCCCAAACAACAAAATAGAACTGGAATGGAGAGGGAAGCATGAATGTTGGCAGATTTGTTGGCCTTATAGGCCCCTTCCAACTCTACTATTCTATGATACTATGATTCTCATACTCCCCAAATAACCTACCTGTGGTGTCTTATAGGTATCCAAGATATTTGCCACATATTGGGAGATTTCAGAATCCAGTCCCCCAATGACTGCTGTTAATCTATTCTGGATGTCACATGCATAGTTAGGTACAACGTTTTCCAGTGCAGTCAACAGTAGCATTGTGGCATGATAGGTCCTCTTTGCATTGTCATAGCTATCATAGATGTGGAAGCCCAAGGTGACGTTGGGTAAGATCTGAGGGTTTTCATTGATTTCCTTCACTGCAAATGCCAAGGCCAGGATGTGCTGGTAATGCTTAGGAAATACCCTACAACAAAAGTTGCATTCTGTAACAGTAGGGTATTCCACACATACATTAATTATTGCCACTGGGCTCCACATCATCATTATTAGTCATATTACAACTATTAGGTGGATCCATAGTTGGCTACAGAATTGGACTCAAAGAGTGCTTATCAATGGTACCTTCTCACATTGGGGGAAGGTAACGAGCAGGGTACCGCAGGGCTCAGTCATGGGCCCAATGCTCTTCAACATTTTTATTAATGAATTGGATGAGGAGGTGCAGGGAATCCTTATCAAATTTGTAGATGACACAAAATTGGGTGGGATCGCTAATACCCTGGAAGACAGAAACGAACTTCAAAGTGATCCTGATAGACTGGAGTGCTGGACTGCAAACAACAGAATGGAATTCAATAGGGATAAATGCCAAGTTCTACACCTAGAAATCAAATGCACAGTTACAAGATGGGGAATACTTGGCTCAGCAATACTACAAGCGAGAAGGATCTTGGAATTGTTGTAGATCACAAGCTGAATATGAGCCAACAGTATGATGTGGCTGCAAAAAAGCAAGTGCTATTTTGGGCTGCATTAATAGAAGTATAGCAAAAGCTTCAAACTACAGCAAAAGCTACAAAAGTAGGAGTGACTGAAGTTAATTTCTGATACATTGAATGTCTCACTTGTTCTTTATTTCAGTGATTTTAACATTAAGATCTTGTGTAGAACAGGTTTGTCTTAATAGTATGCTGTGAAATCAGACATGTGACCAAGGCCATGTATGGGTGGGCACGCCCCCTTGTGGGCTGGACATGTTGATGGACACACCCACTTGGTGGTGGCCATATTGTACTCCTTTTTGGTTTCCAAAATATGGTCACCCTAGAACTGAAAACCATTTTAATTTGGAATACCCAAGGAACTAGATGAGCACATTGCACAGGACTGAGGAGAAAAGTCTTCAAACAAAATGACACAGGGGTTCTGCTTTATTATAGCTATGGCAGAATCCTATCCCTTTTGAAAATGAAATGGGGTGACTGTAGAATACAAGGATCTCTTTAAGTTACTCACTTAACTTCAGGGAGATAAGGAACCAATTTAAAGATATGATTTGCAAACTGAAGCTTTAAGGCAGCTATCCAATCACTCACATCAAAGATTGTTAGTATCTGTTTCTATTGATATAGCTGCATTTGGAACACATTGTGGGATGTGCAAATGAGCTCCTAAATCTGTAACTTGACCACCATTAAAAGCTGAAGACAATCCCTTAATCCATATAGCAGCTCTATATGAGAACCAAAAAATTATTTGAGAATTCATGTCTTTAATAGCTGCTGGAACAACCTACACCTTTTTTATATACAGACTTAATTATAGTAATGTTTCCTACAGCATAATCCAGTAATCCCCTATTTTACAGCTTTATGACCCTTTTATACTCTGATCATTCTGATGGCACACTAAATGGAATTAAAATGAACAACAGTCCTTACACAAATTCCTCTGACATTGCCTGATGGGGTTCTTCAGTGAAGGCTATTGGGCTGGAGACGAAGAGACCATAAGAAGTAATGCCACCAATGATGAGGTCTCCTGACTGATGATACTTGTGAATAGGAGGGTGAGGATTTCTGACCCTACAGTTGTCAATGTGAGCTTTGCATCCCATGCAAGCAAGCAGCACCAGCAGCAAGTCCACCATGTTATAATAGTGGGAATATGGCAGTTTGATTTATTGAATTGAACACCAGTCATTTGCAGAGACAGTTTCCATATCCATATCCAAGATCCTTTCCCTACCTCTAAATGTTATTGGTGATACTTATGACATCCTTTGGTATTCGTTTTGCAAGTGACTACTGAAACTCCACAGAGGATTTGAGGAGCAGCAGAATTAACCACTATCCTTTTCGTAATTGAAGAGGAGGCTAATTTCACAATAATTACTGAAGGAAGCTTGTTTGTCACATCTCTACAATATTATTTTCCTCAACAGAATAGAAAGCGAGGGACCATATGACTTGGGATGGCCCACAGAATTTATTTTTTACTTACAGAATTGACAACAGAACTAACAGAGTCTGGAATCAGAGACAAAATGTATATGTTTGATGATAGGACTGACCATCTTGAGAAGATACCCTTGATTGATTTTGCATGCAATCCTAAACGCACTTAGCTGTGAGTTAGTCCCATTGATCCCAAGAGGACGAACTTCAGGGTAGACATGCAAAGGATTATTTTGTTAATTTGTGAGGTGAAAAATAACATCTTACTGTGCAGCACTATGCTTGTTTATTCGGAGTAAGACCCAGGGTTTTTAATGAGGTTTATTACTCAAGAAGTGTCTTTATGATTGCAGCCTTAGATAACCCACAGAAAAATCCCTCAAAATGAGCTAGACAACCATGAGCTGTAACGTAAGATAACTGGTCTTACAATATTTCAATATGTAGTGTAGGAGTAATTTCAAGAAATAGGACGTGTGCACATATTTAATATGTTTTGTTTGTTTCTGCAACATAACAAAATGCGTGAGTAACCCAGGGCAGTGAAGGCTCCCCACTCCCCACCTTCTCATCTTCAGTCTAAATTAGGGAGACCATATGAAAAGGTGGACAGGGCTCCTGTAGCTTTAGCAGTTGTATAGGGAAGGGAATTTCAGCAGATGTCATTTGTCTGCATGCAGCACCTAGTGAAATTCATTTTTCATCACAGCAGTTAAAGCTGCAGGAGCCCTGCCAAGCATGACCAGGTGCAAAAGAAGGCAGATCTCCGTAGTCTAAATATCCCAATTGTTACTTTCTAGAACTAGAGTTTTAAATGTGAAGTGAAAGGCCTGCTGTGAGACCACTGTGTCAGGCTAGAAGGACTTCTTCTCTGAACAGGTGCTGGAATTTCTCATGTATTCCTGGTGTATCCATTGGCCTCACCACCCTCGCCCCACTCTCCCTGCTTACCTGCTGCTATCCACTGCCATCCACCGCCATCCACTGTACTGAGAAGCAGGCCTCGGCCTGATCCTCAGTGCAGCAGACAGCAGCAGACAGCACCGCATACCGTTACAGGTGAGTGGGGAGAGTGGGGAGAGGGTGGGGGTCCCCACTCACCCACCGCTGTCCACGCTGCCGTCCACCGCTCTCCTCTGCCATCCACAGTACTGAGAATCAGGCTGAGGCCTGATTCTCAGTAGAACGATGTTGTGCCGGGTGACGTCATCACCCAGTGCGATGTCATTCTACAGAGAATCAGGCTGAGGCTTGCTTCTCAGTACAGCGGACGGCAGCGGACGGCAGCAGGTAAGCAGGGAGAGTGGGGGAGGGTGGTGAGAGCTTTTTCCCATAGACTTGCAAGTCTATGGGGAAAAGGAGGATCTCCGAATCTCGAGGGCCCTGGATCCAGATCCGGTTCAAAGTGGGCTGGGTCCGGATCATACAGATCCAAATTGGGCCAATCTGGATCTAACAGATCCAGTTCCGGATCGGGGTCCATGCACAGCCCTAATTTTAACCTCCTCCCAAAAGAAGGAGACTACTGAGCAGTGCCAAAACATATGAGTTAAAGAAGCATTAGGTGCGTTACATCTCCAACAATTATGTACATTAGATAGACCCTTGTTGAAAAGACGTTGTGGGGTCCAGTAGACTCAAAAGAGGATTTTTTGCTGAATAAGACATAGCCTAAGATTCATAGAAACTTCAGATACAATCTCTAAGGCAACAGTCCATTGATTGGGCAAAATAGGACACTCCAATTCTTGATTCCAATCTAATCTTTAACTATGAGCATTGTATTTATTTACTACTACTAAATGATTATATATATGGGTTGTGGATCGACGTATCTGCTCAGCTGCTATAAGTGTTTCTGCAGTAATGGAGGCTCTGAGGCCGTAAAAGCAGCTGGCCCAAACCTAGATTTCAGCAAATGTTGCAATTATAAATATTGCCATTCAGCCATAGCAGGTAAATTATATGTAACATGCAAATCAGGAAATGGCATAAACTCATCATCTGAACCTATTAATTGATCCAATGTTAAGATTGCCTTATCCATCCATGTCCTCCACAAAAACATTTTTTTTCCAATTTTAAAATCTGGATTTCCCCATAAAGTCAATTTTACATGAGAAAATAGGTCAAACTGCAATTGACATGATAATATGTACCAGAACACTCTAGCGGCCGAGATTGTAAAAGGAGGATTATTTAATCTAACATGTCGAGAACCGAGTGCTATCCATCAGGAAGTGGTTCTAACCATAAGGATTCCAAAACTCACCAGGGTGGCATATCTAATAGAGGTGTGCATGCCTGAAATTATCGTATCGCATCGTTATCGGAAATCACTTTAAAAAAAAATCAGATCGGATTATATTGTAGGTTAATCATATCATCTTCACGATAATTATCGGAAATCCGATATTTAATTTGGAGCCCTATTTTGCCCTGTAGAGCTGGTGTTTTAAAGAAAAAATGCCTATAACTTTTGTATTTTCAAAGTTACAGGCTTGAATCTTGGTCACAATGCTTATGGGGTATGCCTAAGTATGTGTATGAAATTTGAGATCGATCCCTCTAACCCTCAATTTTATATGAATTTATTAAAGAACGTTTAAGTTCTGACATCAGAATGACAGCTCGCCACGTGCGTTCATTCAGAACTGTCAAAAAGTGGCAGGATCTTTTAAAAAATCATTTAAAATACAGGGGTGGAGGGATTGATCTGAAATTTGGCACATATGTGTAGCAACATATGCTAGACATGTGTATGATATTTGAGATCGATCCCTCCAACCCTCGATTTTATATGAATTTATTAAAAGATCGTGCAACTTTATTGACACAGCTGGTTGACCGGGCCTCCGTGCTGTCAACTTGTTGTCTGCTTTTTTCCCCATAGAATTGCATTGCGGGAAACACATGCATAACTTTTTTATTTGAAATGATAATGACATGAAACTTGGGGAGCCAGGACTGGCAAGATCCAATCTGCAATGTCCAAAAAGTTTCATGTCTCTATCTTTTCAAATTAAAAAGTTATAGGGGACCCCCCAAAAGCCTCACCCGCCTCTGTAACTTCTTCATTTTTAAAGATAAAAACTTGAAACTTGTGGGACATTGAAGATGGGATCTGGCTGGTCATTTGTGAAAAAAATCAGAGCAATTGCTGAAACCCTCAATTTTCTATGATTTTTTTAAGATCGTGCTCGTTCTGAAAGGTGAGGCCCAGTCAACCAGCTTTCAGAACGAGCATTATCTTAAAAAAATTCAGTTCATAGGTTTCAAAAAGAACTGCTGAAAGGGAAGCTAAGGGAAACATAGTGGCTGTATGTACATCCTCCTATGCAAGTCTCAATTAATTTTTCCATTTTTTTTTATCTTGGGAGATAAAGGGCAGATACTTAGAGGGAAACTCTTACAAATAGCCGGCAACTTATCTACAATTACATGTCTAGATTACAAAATATAGCAAAAGACACAAACATTTACATACTTCTTCCATCTTTTCTCCGTATTAGCTGTTCCCTCTTGTTCAGCTGAGGTCTCAACACTATAATGTAACATTTGGGGGAAAAGATACAAACCAACAACCCAGCACTTGAGGCTAAGATAGAGAAGATCTCCACGGCTACCATGTATTTCCCCTTAGAGCTCAGATAGGATGGAACAAAGGATAACCACACACTGCAAAAGACCAGCATGCTGAAAGTGATGAACTTGGCTTCATTGAAACTGTCAGGTAACTTCCTTGCAAGGAAAGCCACAGTGAAACTCACCATCGCCAGGAAACCCATGTAGCCCAGAACACAGCAAAACAGAGTCACGGACTGTTCGTTACATTGTAGAACAATTTCTTTAGCCACTGAATGCATGTCAATATCTGGGAAAGGTGGAGAGGTTGTGAGCCATAAAGTAGAGATGCTTGCTTGGATGAGGGAGCAGAAAAGAACAATGGAGATGGCCAGTCTTTTCCCCACCCACTTCCTCATTCTGGACCCTGGTTTGGTGGCCATGAATGCCAGAACCACCGTGATGGTTTTTGCCAGCACACAAGAAACAGCCAGTGAGAAGATGAGGCCAAAAGTCATTTGTCGGAGGAGACATGTCACCTTCTGAGGACGGCCAATGAACAGCAATGCACAAAGAAAGGAGAGACAGAGGGAGATGAGGAGAGTGTAGGTGAGGTCCCAGTTGTGGGCTTTGACAATGGGAGTGTTGTGGTGCTTCACAAATGTTCCCAAGACCAGAGCTGTAGTCAAAGAAAAGGAGAAGGCAAGACAGGCTAAACTAAATCCTAAAGGTTCTTCATAAGACAAGAAGGTTACAGTCTTGCGAATGCAGGCATCCTGTTTTTTGTTTGGATAGTTTTCCTCAGTGCATTTATGGCAGTCATTCATGTCTGAAAAAGAAAGGATGTGGTCTTGATTGCAGGAACAGGAGATCAACTGGGCTCTATTCTTATGACTGTTTCTCTCATACAGTAAACAAGTCTCTATTAATATTGCAGCATAAATTAAGTGCTGATATAATTTGAAATGGGTCAGAGTGCAAGGGCTCTGCCTTCTTTTGTATATGGTCACTCTAGTATAGTGCTTGCAACTTTAACTGTTGTGATGAAGACGGAATATCACCAGGAACTAATTGCATACAAATGACACTGGCTGAAATTCCCTTTTCTCTACAACTGTTAAAGTTACAGGAGCCCTGACCTGGATTTTATCTGGTCACCCTAAAAATGTGAATGACCAATCATGGGCCTCATGTAGAAATGCTCAAAGACATTCAGTCCAAGACACATGCCAGATTCCTTCCACTTTTCTACCTTCCTTCAAGCCCTTCATCACATCATCTTATCATTAATATTGAAAAAAACACTCTGATGTATGAATTATGTTATACATTTATCTTTTCTTATAACTCTGCTCGCTCTCTCGCTCTCTTACCCTCCTGGTTTGAAATCTTCCCTTCTGGACATGGGATGCAATCATAGCAGCAAAATGGCTTCCCCTCCTTCATTTTCTTGTGAGAACCAGGTTGGCAACTCTCAGTACACTGAGAAAGAGGCCGGGACTATTTGAAAAATGGAAAAGAAACAATATAACGAAGGAATAAGAAGCTCGGGATCCATACATTTGTCTAGAAATCATCCTAGACATTTGAAACTCAATTTTCCTTATGGTCAATTTCTACTTTTAAACAGAAACAGTACAGTACATGTGACCATACATACAACACACACATGGAACTTTTCATCTGGGAAGGAACTCTTAGATAAGGTCTTTCCGAGACAAGTCTGTGATTTGTCCATAGGTAGAGTGAATAGAACCAGCACACAGTCTCCATTTGAGTCTCATGCTAGAACAAGGAGCAACAATTTTGGGGGACTCTAGAATTTAACCATCTTTCTCACTGAATAAAACAGATTGTCTACAATCCCTGGCATTTGGTCCAGGATGTACCAAGTTGAAGTCACTTTCAACTCTTGGATTTCTCAGGACTGCTAATTTCTGTGAAACACTTGTTCAAAATGTTAGAAATATAAGTATCACCTCATTAAAATTTCTTCCAGCAATTTCTTGGCAAATGGGAAAGCAGAACCATGTTACTCTTCATTTATTTCATCAACTCCCATGTTATCTTTCCTTTGTAAATGTTTATTATTGTGCAATAAAATTACTGTGGACATCAGGACAGTTGCTAATATATAACAAGGTCAGTTTCCAGATAGCTGACAATTGGAGCCTACCTGATTAAACCAGCCATGCCATGTGATGGCCTCCTCATCAATGGTGAACGTCTGACCTACGGGAGCCTCAGGATCCATCCTCCCCACTCTCACCCTATGAAATGATTGGTTGGAAAAAATCATCCAGTTGATCACATCCAATCCAGCGACTAGCTCCCCATTCTGGTTGAAGGAAACTTTCTCCCCCACACTGTTGTTAAATGAGATCCATTTTAGAAAAGGTTGGAGCTAGAGTGAAAAAGAAAATGCAAGGATTTAGAAAATACTGAATTTAGGCCTGCATCCACATAGTTTTCTTAGCTTTACTTTAGATTAAGGGCTCCAATCTGGTTCTTAAACCCCCCCCCCCCCCACCCTTGTGCTATGGTTCTGATTTAGATCAGGCCTCCTGCACCTCCTGTACAATTGGGGCAGGGGGAAGAGTGTAGCTGCAAGATATGCATTTAAAGGAATCAGGCTGCACCAGAAGAATGAGGTTCTGTCAGGCTTACTTTTCATCGGAGTGAAGGCTATGACTGGCCTTAGGATAAATGGCAAACTGGCCGAGGAGCACCTCTAGTGACCAGTCACCATATTAGTCACTTTTTCAGGGCTATGCAGAGGATTTATGGGGCCTGGTGCATATGTGAGAGCCACTGAGACAATGCTCAAAACCTTGATCTCTCAGCCACTGTGTTTCACTTCCAGCCTACCTCCAATTGAAGCAAACAGTTCAAAAAGCCATAGTTTGAGCAGTTGCAATGCTCTATGCAACATAGCAGAACTCTCACAGGTGTAACTGAGAATGCTTTTGTTTTGTTTTCCAGGGGTTCTTTCGGCAAGCATTGTGAATGTTAGAATATCCATTTTTTCCTCTTTGAAAAGAATAAAGAAAAATTATACATGAAAAAATTATCCAGCTGATGGAACTTTGTTATTTATATAGTACTTATAGTGTTCACAGTATTTGGAGTTCGAAGTGTTTGGTAAGCTTTGGTGATGGCACTGGTGTCCAGTTGGGGTTTGAAGCTCAGAATGTTTCTTAAATGCCCCCTTTTTGGAAAAAGGCTGATCCACCATTTTAACAGAAAATGGCAGCTCAGTGAGGCAGTGGGCAGCTGTGTGCCGCCTGCCAGAAACCCCGGGACCACCCAGTGCCTCACCACACACGGCAAAGAGGATTAGGCAGCCAGCATGTGTCTGGTGTGTGACACATATGTAGGCTGACCATATGAAAAGGAGGACAGGACCCATGTAACTTTAACAGTTGCAGAGAAAAGGGAATTTCAGCTGGTGTCATTTGTATGCAATTAGCACCTGGTGAAATCACCTCTTCATCACAACAGTTAAAGTTGCAGGCACTATACTAGAGTGACCATATACAAAAGAGGGCAGGGCCCCTGCAGCTTTAACTGTTGTAATGAAGAGGGAATTTCACCAGGTACAAATTGCATACAAATGACACCAGATGAAATTCCCTCTTCTCTACAACTGTTAAAGTTACATGAGCTCTGTCCTCCTTTTCATATGGTCAGCCTACACATATGGGGGTGAGTTTTCCTATCCCAGGTATTGTTGTCTCGTGGCAAAGCTGTGTTGCACTGATTTTTACCCAGCACAAATGACATCAAAGTGGAAACTGAAAAAGAAGCATACTTCAAAAGCTAATTGAAGACATATCGTTTTTGTAGGTTGTACCCAAAGAACCTTTAGAACTTTGAAAGAAATGTTGAAGACACCTGATTTTTGCCATCATAGTTCACTGTAGAAACTACATTAGAAGAAGAAGGAAAAAACAGCCACTTAACTCAGGTTGCCTTAACCCCCCCCCCCCCACTCATTAGTTTGGCATCCTGGGTCACCACCCAGCTTGCCCACCTTTAAGACCAGCCCTGCAGAATGATTCTGGGGAATTGTTCATCGTATATGACCCAGAGATTGCATAAGGAGATGCTACGTGAATCAGTAATATTACAACCTACACAGCTCATAACATATATTCCAAAAGCACCAAGAGGAAAACATAATGACTGACTGAAATAAGGACTGTTCTATTATTTCTAGTTGGTGCAAGGAAAGGAAGATGATAATAATAATAATAATAATAATAATAATAACAACAACAATTTATTTCTTACCCGCCTCTCCGTCTGGATCAAGGCAGCGAACAACATGATAAAATACATAAAACTGATTAAAACATGACACATATTAAAACTGCATAAAAAATCCTAAAACATCCTAAAAACATCCTTAAAACATTCTAAAATTCCACTGGATGTGCCTGCCGGAAGAGAACAGTCTTTATAGCTTTCTTAAATTCTAAAAGACTGTTAAGTTGACGAGTCTCCTCCAGCAGGTCATTCCACAGTCTGGGAGCGGCAGAAGAGAAGGTCCTCTGGGTAACGGTTGTCAGCCTAGTCTTGGCCGACTGCAGTAAGTTCTTCCCAGAGGACCTGAGCATGCGGGGTGGATTGTATGGGAGAAGGCGATCCCGCAGGTAATCTGGACCCAAACCATGTAGGTGTCATGACTCTGTAAGTTCTAACGAAAAAGGGTGAGGACAACAACCAGACCTCTTGAAGGAAAAATACAAATCCTTTATTATACACAAAAAACGATCGTTCTCCCTCCTCCAGCAAGACAAAGGAAAACAAGGTTATCAAAAGGTTCTTTAGCCCCTAGGCATTCAGTTGAGCTAACTTAGAGAGAAAAGAGAACAGAGTCATATAATTAAGACAAATTAGCCTGTAGTGCTTTGTTTGCTAGCCTCTCTGAGCGGCGGGCGGTCCTGAGTTTGAAGTCTCTCCTCTTTGCTCTTCGCCTCGCCACTGCATTCCTCAACCCCTTTGTCCCAGAAGAGAAAGTACTCTCTCTCTCGTTAAGGTCCTCGTTGCCTTGGGGATTAACTTCCTCCCCTGCCGTGGGAAAGGGCTCTTCCTCTTCTTCTTGCAGCAACTCCCCCGGCTCTTGCATTCCAAACCCAGGATCTGACTCACTATCTGAGATTTCATCCCTTTGAAGCAGGGAGTTGGACGTAGACACAACACAATCCCCTCTCCCATAACGCTTCCCCCCAGGAGAAATGCGCTCCAAACCTGGGGCAGGTTTATGGGGATAACGTTGGTGAAATTCACGGACTAATAGGGGGGCATGCAAATTTTCTAAAGGTTCCCAGGAACGTTCTTCAGGACCATAACCCTTCCAGTCAATTAAGTATTGAATTTTGCCTCGGAAACAACGGGAGTCTAAAATGCCAGCTATTTCAAACTCTTCCTCTCCCTCCACCAAGACCAGAGGGGGAGGAACCAAATTTGAACGATGAGGGTCGCCTGTTATGAGCGGAGAGAGCAAAGACCTGTGGAAAACTGGGTGAATTCTTAGTGAAGGAGGAAGAGCTAACTTGAAAGCAACTGGGTTAATCTGGGCTATAATTTGAAAGGGACCCGTGCGGTGGGGAGCAAGTTTTTTGCATAACATTCGTGAAGGAAAATGTCGAGTAGACAACCAAACCCAATCTCCAACAGATAAAGAGGGCCCCAGGCACCGGTGACGGTCTGCCGCTATCTTGTAAGAAAGCTTAGCCTGTTCAATCTGGTCTCGAAGAATGTTGTGTAGAGTGTGGAGCTCTTCCAAGAACTTATCAGCGGCAGGAACTGTAGCAGAGCTGAGAGAAGATGGGAAAGTTCTGGGGTGATATCCGTAGTTGACAAAGAATGGGGATTGGTGTGTAGTGGAGTGGCAGGCATTGTTATAGGCAAATTCAGCTAAAGGCAAGAGATCAACCCAATCGTCTTGTTGGTAGTTAACATAGCAACAGAGGTATTGTTCTAAGGTAGCATTAGTACGTTCAGTTTGTCCATCCGTCTGGGGATGATGAGCAGAAGAAAGTCAAAGTTCTATGTGCAGCAGTTCTAACAATTCCCCCCAAAAATGGGCAGTAAACTGAACACCACGATCGGAGACTAATCCCTCTGGCCAACCATGTAAACGGAAAACATGCGTGACAAAGAGTTTAGCAGTGTCCTTGGCCGAGGGTAGACCCGTGCAAGGAATAAAATGAGCCATTTTAGAAAATAAATCCACAACCACCAGGATGGTGGTTTTGCCTTGTGACGAAGGCAAATCAGTAATAAAATCCAGGGAAAGTACTTTCCAGGGTCCCACAGGCGTAGGCAATGGATGAAGTAAACCCGTGGGTTTACCTGGGACAGTTTTTGCTCGTTGACAGGTATCACAAGAGGCTACATAGGAGGTGACATGATTTTGTACTTGAGGCCACCAAAAGTCTCGGGTTACAGCTTCTAAGGTCTTGAAAATTCCGAAGTGTCCAGCTGTGCAGGAATCATGGCATTGCCGAAGGATCTTTTCTCTTAGAGTCTTTGAGGGGACATAGAGTTGGTGTCTGTGATGTAGGAGACCGCCACGCAATGAAAACAAGGAGGATGGGGCAGCCCCTTCCTGCAATCCAAGCTGAGTCACTTTGCGGCATACAAAGGGATCTTGAGCTTGTTCACGACGGAGTTCATCCTGCCAGGAATGTAAGTCCCCCACCGCGGTCAAAGTTTGAGGAGGAAGAATCGGCGGAGGTAGTGGTGTCTCCTCTCCCTCTGCAAAGTATTCCGGCTTGCGGGAAAGCGCATCTGCTTGTTGATTTTCAGAAGCATGGACATGGCATATTTTTAAATCAAAGCGTGAGAAAAACCACGACCATCTAGCTTGTCTTTGATTCATAGCTCAAGCTGTTTGTAAATGAACTAAATTGCGGTGATCGGTCCTAATTTCCACTGGGTGGAGGGCCCCTTCTAAGAGGTGTCTCCAGGTTTCCAAAGCAGATTTTATGGCTAGAAGCTCCTTTTCCCAAATGGTGTAGTTCTTTTCTGAAGCAGTCAATTTTCGAGAATGATAAGCACAGGGCTGCAGGTCTCCTTTCTTCCCGCCCGGTTGTAAAAGGATTGCTCCCAAGGCTACATCGGAAGCATCAGTTTGCACAACAAAAGGGTTTTGTGGATTGGGATGGTGGAGGAGGGGTTCTGAGCTGAACAAAT
The DNA here is from genome assembly GCA_029215795.1 of Anniella stebbinsi. Classification (NCBI taxonomy): domain Eukaryota; kingdom Metazoa; phylum Chordata; class Lepidosauria; order Squamata; family Anniellidae; genus Anniella; species Anniella stebbinsi. Next base: position 23,354,292 of record JARDYH010000008.1, read on the forward strand.
GTTTTAGTTTGTCAAAAGCCTCTTGAGCGGAGGGAGGCCAGTGAAAGGTAGCGCGTTTGCCCCTGAGCAAGTCAGACAAGGGGGCAGTAAGGTTAGCATAGTTAGGTAAAAATTTTCTATAGAAATTGGCAAATCCCAGAAATTTTTGTAAATCCTTCCTGGACCTTGGGGGTTGCCAAGACAAAACTGCCTGTACTTTGGCGGGATCCATCTTAATGCCATGTGTGGAAATCTGATAACCCAAAAAGTCCAATGTAGACAAATCGAAAGCACACTTCTCCAATTTAGCAAAGAGATGGTTCTCCCGAAGACGTTGCAGGACGGCTTCTACATGGAGCTGGTGTTCTTGGGGATCTCGAGAAAAGATAAGCAGATCATCCAGATAAATAATTAAGAACTTGTCCAAAAAATCCCTAAAAATGTCATGCATGAGACGACAAAATGTGGCTGGAGCATTGACAAGGCCGTAACTCATGACCAAAAGCGCCATACCATGTCAAAAAGGCACTTTTCCATTCATCCCCCTCATGGATACGGACCAAATTATAAGCGCCCCTTAGGTCCAATTTAGTGAAAATCGAAGCTTGTCCCAAACGCTCTAACATTTCCGGGATGAGGGGGAGGGGGTATGTGTCACAGATCGTGGCCAAATTTAACTGCCTGTAGTCGTGGACCAGACGGAGGTCTCCAGAGGTCTTCTTTACAAAAAAGGAAGACGCCCCAGCAGGGGAGCTCGAAGGGCGGATGAAACCGCGCCTTAAATTTGTGTCCAGGAATTCCCTAAGGGCCTCCAACTCAGGGCCTGACATCGGATACAGCTTTCCCACAGGGATGGGGGCCCCCGGGATGAGATCTATAGTACAGTCATATGGCCGGTGGGGGGGTAGCTGTTCCGCTTCTGTCTTGTCAAAAACATCATGAAAGGTGGCATATTTCTCTGGGAGAGCAGTCAGGGTGGAGGAGCTGAGGTGGCTGGAAGCTGCTAAAACTGGGAGCGGAGGAGTCAGATCCTGAGCAATTGGAAGGGAGGTCCCTGGAAAACAGTGCTGGCGACAATAAGGAGACGTAAAAAGTACTTGGTGATGTTCCCACAAGATCTGGGGGTTGTGTTTGGTGAGCCAGGACATACCCAGTACAAGTGGGTACTGAGGCATCTTAGCAAGATGGAATTGTAATTGTTCCTCATGCCCTTGGGAACATACAGTGATGGGAAAAGTAATTTGGGTTATCGCTCCTGACAGGAGCGGACGGCCATCTATTGTCTCCACATACAGGGGACGGGGCAGGGGCTGAGTAGGTACATCGTAGCGGTTGGCAAATTGGACATCCATAAAATTTGTGGTCGCCCCTGAGTCTAGTAAGGCCAAAAAATCTCCACCCTTCCAATGAGAGGTGTGCAGACGTACAGGAAGGACGAGGTGGGATGAGGGAGATGCGTGTGAAAGACTTACCCCAGTCGTTGCTGGGACCTCCTGATTACAGACCCCCATGAGACTTGGGGTTCGGTCTAGTCATGCCTGAGGAGCAGAAGTTGTCATAGGAGTAGGCTCTGTCTTCCACACTGGGGATCTGCATGATTTCACATAATGCCCCTTTCTTCCACACTTGAAACATAATCCTTCCGCACGCCGGCGGGTCCTTTCTACTGGGGAAATCAAGGAGTGTGTGGCCCCGATTTGCATGGGAACTTCATCAGTTGCAACAGGAGGAGACTGCTGAGGAGGAGGAAAAGCCCTAGGAGGTATAGGAGGAGGTATGGGCCGGCCGACCGCTGCGCGTCTGGCATCTCTGCGACCCTCCAAGCGAGCATCTATACGCAAGCAGGAAGCGGTAAGCTCTGCCAAAGTCGCCGGGAGCGGAGACCGCGCCAATTCATCTAAGATATCGTCGTTGAGGCCTTCCATAAACTGGGCCTTATAGGCAGCATCATTCCACTGTAAGTCCTGTATAAGTAGCTGAAAATTGGTAATGTAGACAGCAGCAGAATCCTTTCCCTGGCGTAGACGGCGGATTTCTCTGGTTGCAGTCTCCGTCCGAAGAGAATCTCCAAAAAAAGTCGCCATAGAAGTCACAAAATTTTGGTAATTGGCCAATAAGGGGCTATTTGCAATGAGGAGAGCTGACGCCCATTTCACGGCCGCTCCGGAAAGTAGACTAATGAGAAATCCTACCTGCATCTGGTCGGTCGGAAAATCGTCAGCCCTCAAGCGCATGTAGAGCTCTGCCTGAGCGCGAAAAGCAGTAAAAAGCTTCTTATCTCCATCAAACTTCTCCGGAAGACTTATTGGGCATTTCCGACGTGGAGGCACTGGGGGGGGGGGGCACCTGCTGCTGCGGTGCGGCTTGTAATGTAGCAACCGACCCAACCAATTTATTCACCTGGTCTCGGAGAGCTTTGTTATCACGGGTTAATTGATCAAGAGCCGCTTCCATCTTGCAGACGAAGGATGAGAAAAAAGACTCTCTAAGTTAGCTCAAGCTGTCATGACTCTGTAAGTTCTAACGAAAAAGGGTGAGGACAACAAACAGACCTCTTGAAGGGAAAATACAAATCCTTTATTATACACAAAAAACGATCGTTCTCCCTCCTCCAGCAAGACAAAGGAAAACAAGGTTATCAAAAGGTTCTTTAGCCCCTAGGCATTCAGTTGAGCTAACTTAGAGAGAAAAGAGAACAGAGTCATATAATTAAGACAAATTAGTCTGTAGTGCTTTGTTTGCTAGCCTCTCTGAGCGGCGGGCGGTCCTGAGTTTGAAGTCTCTCCTCTTTGCTCTTCGCCTCGCCACTGCATTCCTCAACCCCTTTGTCCCAGAAGAGAAAGTACTCTCTCTCTCGTTAAGGTCCTCGTTGCCTTGGGGATTAACTTCCTCCCCTGCCGTGGGAAAGGGCTCTTCCTCTTCTTCTTGCAGCAACTCCCCCGGCTCTTGCATTCCAAACCCAGGATCTGACTCACTATCCGAGATTTCATCCCTTTGAAGCAGGGAGTTGGACGTAGACACGACAGTAGGGCTTTAAAGGTAATAACTAACACTTTATACTTCGCCGGAAACTAATTGGCAGCCAGTGGAGCGATTTTAAAGCTGGCGTAATATGGTCACCCCTAGATGTACCGGTGACCAACCTGGCTGCCATATTTTGAACTAGTTGAAGTTTCCAGATTAGGCACAGAGGTAGCCCTATGTACAGCGCATTGCAGAAGTCGAGCTTCGAAGTTACCAGTGCGTGCACTACCATCTTTAGGTCTTCCAACTCTAGGAAGGGGAGCAGCTGGCATATCAGCCGAAGCTGATAGTAGGCACTCCTGGCCGTCGCATCTATCTGGGCTGTTATTTGGAGCGACAGATCCAGGAGCACCTCCAAGCTGCGAACACAGTCTTTCAGGGGGAGTGTAACCCCATCCAGAACCGGTTGACACACCTCCAAACCCAGGTTGGGGCCTTTGACAGCAAGCACCTCCGTCTTGTCTGGATTCAGCTTCAGTTTGTTTTTCCTCATCCAGCCCATTACCGCCTCCAAGTATTCATTCAGAGGAGACACACTATCCTTAGCTGGCGCTGTTATCGAAGGCATAGAGAAATATATTTGGGTGTCATCAGCATACTGATAGCACCCCGCCCCATGCCTCCGGATGATCTCTCCCAACGGTTTCATATAAATGTTAAACAGCATTGGGGAAAGGATGGCACCTTGCGGTACGCCACTCAGCAGCTCCTTCTTTGCAGAGCAGCTATCCCCAAGCATCACCATCTGGAACCTGCCCGAGAGATAGGACCGGAACCACTGAAGCACAGTGCCCCCGATGCCCAATCCCCTCAGGCGCTCCAGAAGGATACCATGGTCGATGGTATAGAATGCCGCTGAGAGGTCCAGAAGTACCAACAGGGTGAGAATAATGCACAATATATCATTTCCTGTTATAAGAGGAACTTGAGCCCATTACCTGCCCAAATCGAAGATTTTGAAGTTTGGGTTCTACTCCATCCATCATTGCATCATTCTTGACTCTAGAAGAGGACATCACATGATGTAGGGCATGGGCCACCACACAGACAGCATTGTAGATGCTGTAGCTGTGTCCAATCATGCTCATTTCAAAGAATGATCCAGGAAGGCTCTCCAGCTTCTCCTCTCCTGTGCAAACGTCACCACCAAAATTGCTCACAATACTACCTGGGAGTACACAGCCAAAGGCCTGTTGCCAGAAATCCCTGATAAAACCATCTTCTTTAGCACTAGAAGGGTTTCTGCTTTCAATAAACTGTTGAAATCCTGGTAGGTCACTGGAGTGGATTCTGAAGGATATTGCACCATTGAATATTTCTGTATCCCAATCCCTTTGCATGACAATGGAAGTGAACTCCATCTGAGCTGTCATTATCCATACTTTCCCTTTTACTTCCTTTGCCATGACCTCTTGTTCTGATAGATATGGAAAGAAGCAAAAAAATGCCATGGAATAAGATTCTCCATGGACTACCACTACATTGGCTTTGCTGCTCATCACTTTATCACGTATTTTTGCCCCCTGTAGAAATGCATCATTAATTTCATTGTCAAAACTTAATTTGGGGACTCTTGCTATGAAGGCAAAACACACACTCGAATTAGAGAACAGTGGAACAACTACTTGTAGAAATCTTTCTCCATTATCGTTATTCATAACACCAATCCCAATCCAAGTCCACCTGAACCAGAGAACCAAAGAGAGAATCCCCTCATACTGCAGGGCTTCCTGAGGAGCCAACTGGTAGAAGGGAAGGCCAGGACTTTTAGTGTTCATCATGGGAGGAGGGCCATAGATGAGCTAAGGAGAGATTTTGGGTAGAGGGAAAGGAAATCAAAGCAGTATTTATAGAGTCATTCTGTTTTTTATATATACATGCATTGAATGGGCATCTGGTAGGGTACAGAGTGCTTAATTAGATAGCTGTCTGAGCTAAGAGAATGCTTATTAGTTTTGGCCATCTAGTGAGTTCAAGGACAAAGGCCTTAGTGGAAAGTCTCTCCTGGGACATTGGGTTACATCCAGACTTAGTCATACTTAAGAGTTAAACCTATTGATTTCAATGGGACCTAAAGAAACCCTGATTGGCTTACATCCCATTTATTTCAATGGGTCAAATTTAAATATGACAGCATCCAGTTCCTACTGATTGCTGAGTAAAACAGACAGAGAACGCTGCTTCTGTTGCCACCCATTTATAGAATTGTACTTTCATAAGTCTCCACAAAATCTGGGACCTCAGGTGATTCTGTCAAAGAATTGGAAGGATCCTGAGGGTGAAACAACATGTGGCATTATTTCCCACATTCCCCCACAGGCCATGTTCACATGGAGGGGCGCTCCCATTAGCTCCAGTGTGAGTGTGTGTGGGGGTGGGTGGGTGGGTGGGGGTGGGGGGATTAATGGTTTTTGCTCCTATCACAATTGCAATGGAAACAAGGCCATGCAGAAGTGGATTCTGCATACATAGGCTGACCATATGAAAAGGAGGACAGGGCTCCTGTAACTTTAACAGTTGTAGAGAAAAGGGATTTTCAGGCAGTGTCATTCATATGCAATTAGTTCCTGGTGAAATTCCCTCTTCATCATAGCAGTTAAAGTTGCAGAGGCCCTGCCTTCTTTTGTATATGGTCACTCTAGTATAGTGCCTGCAAGTTTAACTGTTGTGATGAAGAGGGAATTTCACTAGGAACTAATTGCATACAAATGACACTGGCAGAAATTCCCATTTCTCTACAACTGTTAAAGTTACATGAACCCTGTCCTCCTTTTCATATGGTCAGCCTATGCATACACAGTTATCTATACAAATGCGATAAGTAGTATCCTACAGTATACATGCACCATGGCTATCCAATGAACAAAGCAAAGAAACAGCCGCAATTGCAGCATTTTATTTATGACTGAACTCTCTCTCTCTCTTTCATCTCATTTTTTATTCATAAAAAATGCACCTACTTCTGCCCCCAAACAACAAAATGGAACTGGAAAGGAGAGGGAAGCATGAATGTTGGCAGATTTGTTGGCCTTATAGACCCCTTCCAACTCTACTATTCTATGATACTATGATTCTCATACTCCCCAAATAACCTACCTGTGGTGTCTTATAGGTATCCAAGATATTTGCCACATATTGGGAGATTTCAGAATCCAGTCCCCCAATGACTGCTGTTAATCTATTCTGGATGTCACATGCATAGTTAGGTACAACGTTTTCCAGTGCAGTCAACAGGAGCATTGTAGCATGATAGGTCCTCTTTGCATTGTCATAGCTATCATAGATGTGGAAGCCCAAGGTGACGTTGGGTAAGATCTGAGGGTTTTCATTGATTTCCTTCACTGCAAATGCCAAGGCCAGGATGTGCTGGTAATGCTTAGGAAATACCCTACAACAAAAATTGCATTCTGTAACAGTAGGGTATTCCACACATACATTAATTATTGCCACTGGGCTCCACATCATCATTATTAGTCATATTACAACTTTTAGGTGGATCCATAGTTGGCTACAGAATTGGACTCAAAGAGTGCTTATCAATGGTACCTTCTCACATTGGGGGAAGGTAACGAGCAGGGTACCGTAGGGCTCAGTCATGGGCCCAATGCTCTTCAACATTTTTATTAATGATTTGGATGAGGAGGTGCAGGGAATCCTTATCAAATTTGTAGATGACACAAAATTGGGTGGGATCGCTAATACCCTGGAAGACAGAAACGAACTTCAAAGTGATCCTGATAGACTGGAGTGCTGGACTGAAAACAACAGAATGGAATTCAATAGGGATAAATGCCAAGTTCTACACCTAGAAATCAAATGCACAGTTACAAGATGGGGAATACTTGGCTCAGCAATACTACAAGCGAGAAGGATCTTGGAATTGTTGTAGATCACAAGCTGAATATGAGTCAACAGTATGATGTGGCTGCAAAAAAGCAAATGCTATTTTGGGCTGCATTAATAGAAGTATAGCTTCCAAATCGCACGAGGTACTGGTTCCCCTCTATTCGGCACTGGTTAGGCCCCATCTTGAGTATTGTGTCCAGTTCTGGGCTCCACACTTCAAGAAGGATGCAGACAAGCTGGAGCGTGTTCAGAGGAGGGCAACAAGGATGATCAGGGGTCTGGAAACAAAGCCCTATGAGGAGAGACTGAAAGAACTGGGCATGTTTAGCCTGGAGAAAAGAAGAGTGAGGGGAGACATGATAGCACTCTTCAAATATTTGAAAGGTTGTCACATGGAGGAGGGCCAGGGTCTCTTCTCAATCAACCCAGAGTGCAGGACACAGAATAATGGGCTCTAGTTACAGGAAGCCAGATTCCGACTGGACATCAGGAAAAACTTCCTGACTGTTAGAGCAATGCAACAATGGTACGAATTACCTAGGGAGGTCATGGCCTCTCCCTTACTAGAGGCATTCAAGAGGTAGCAGGACAAGCGTTTGTCAGGCATGCTTTAAGGTGGATTCCTGTATTAAGCAGAGGGTTGGACTCGATGGCCTTATAGACCTATGAATGGCTATAACTAGGTCCAACTGACTAACTCCAGTGTCAGTCATATTGTGCAACACTACTGACCATTATCATCTATTACCTGCTAAATGCAGTACCTGCTAAATGCAGTACTATTGTACTGCATTTAGCATGAAATCAAACAGAATAAGATGGAACATTATTATGATGATTAGTATTTATCTCTTTCTCGCTCATGGCAGCTTTTCTAGATGGACATGACGGGCTTTGCCAAGTCATGCTGTCTTTTACAGGTTCAGAAATTTCCTCACAATTGAGCATGTTTTAAGTATGACTGCTTTCTGGATGTTGGTATGGATGTATTTTGGTAGGCCCAGGTTCTGAAGGTTTTTACTTTCAAACTATATTACCCTTTTCTACAACAAAATTGTGCTTAGGCCCATGTAAATGTGTTTAGGCCATTTTATTCCTGTACTCATTATGGTATTATGATTTAAGTTAGTTTAAGCAGCTGTTAAGCATAGAATGGCACTCCTTATGGCATCTTGAAGGATCTATAGCATTAATTCATATCCCTCTCATAAAATGACAAGGATAGTTCAGCATACTGAAGCTGTGATCCAAATCACAGAACCGCTTTGAATTCTCCTAAGTTTTTCCAATGAATTCACTGATCTTTTGGATCTATTAGCTCTTGCACCGATGGGCATGGTGGGGGTGGGTGGAGAAAGGTTTTTCACTTCTCCTTTAATTGCTAGTTATTTCATATTGACCACCTGAAGTTTCTGAAGACTGAAAGCCCCAGTAAAATTGTTAAAAGTCATAGAGACATTTCCATTAAGGTATTTCCATTGGAGTTCTACTGATGAAAATTCTGACCAGCAAAATATCTCAACCTATGCCAACATGAGCGAGATTTCCTAAAACCTTTGCTGGGTCTCTCTTTTCCTCTTCCTTTTCTGCAACATTTTTGTCATTCGGTATTGCTACGTTAATGAGGTGGTTGTGTTTTTCTTTTATATTTATGACTGTTATGTCTGGTCGCTTGCAAAGTATTGTCTTGTCCCGGAATTGTTCTGTCCCAGCATAGCGTGGCTTGGCTTGACTTGTCTGAGTGTGTCTGGATCTCCTAGGCTCTGAAAGCATCTTTCAGGAGAGCACTTGCTGGTTGCATGCTCTAGGAGGCCAGGTTCTGTGAGTGCATAGTTGTCCTTGACAGGAGGGGCTTGCACTTGCTAGAGTAAGGTGAACAGATGTGAAGAAGCTGCAATCCTACGTTCATTTATCTGGGAGTAAGCTTTATTGAAATCAACAAGAGTTATTTCTGAAGTTTCTTGGGGCAGTTTACTTTGGGTCTGTGGTTGGGATTCCTGTCCTTTGCACACTGAGGCAGTGTAAATTCAGGAGATACTTGGATAAAAGCAGGGAAAGATCCTTGTCTAGCACTGTGATAATGGGCATCTGTTCTGGCCTTTCTTTGTATTGCTACTGACCATGGTCTTGTTTACATGGCTAATGAACCAGAGATATAATGACACATTTTTAGTTTAGTTTCTCACTGATAAACCAGAAGTTGAAAGAAGCTAGGAGGTGAGAAGTGACTGCAACAAGCCTTTAGTCCATTTTGTTTGCTGGGTAATGTTTGCAAAGGTAATCGTATTTTATACTCTTCCTGCATGCTAGTTTGTTGTACTAGATTTTTCTGCACTTGTCAACTGCTTCATTTGTTCAGCGGTAGCAATATGCTGAGTCTGTGAGTATGGATATGAGAAAAGTGATGGCGAAAGAGTGTTAAATGTTAGGAAAGTTGAGACTATGGTCATCCAGTGAAGGATTTGCAGTCAGAAAAGATATTTGAGGGAAGGGGAGACTGTAGGCTGACCAGATAAAATCCAGGTCAGGGCTTCTGTAACTTTAACAGTTGTTGAGAAAAGGGAATTTCAGCCAGTGTCATTTGTATGCAATTAGTTCCTGGTGATATTCCCTCTTCATCACAACAGTTAAAGTTGCAGGCACTATACTAGAGTGACCAGATACAAAAGAAGGCAGGGCCCCTGCAACTTTAACAGTTGTGATGAAGAGGGAATTTCACCAGGAACTAATTGCATACAAATGACACTGGCTGAAATTCCCTTTTCTCTACAACTGTTAAAGTTACAGGAGCCCTGACCTGGATTTTATCTGGTCACCCTAGGAGACTGTATTACACAGAGTATAGCAAAAGCTTCAAACTACAGCAAAAGCTACAAAAGTAGGAGTGACTGAAGTTAATTTCTGATACATTGAATGTCTCACTTGTTCTTTATTTCAGTGATTTTAACCTTAAGATCTTGTGTAGAACAGGTTTGTCTTAATAGTATGCTGTGAAATCAGACATGTGACCAAGGCCATGTATGGGTGGGCATGCCCCCTTGGGGGCTGGACATGTTGATGGACACACCCCCTTGTGGGAAAGCCATGTTGGTGGACACACCCACTTGGTGGTGGCCATATTGTCCTCCTTTTTGGTTTCCAAAATATGGTCACCCTAGAACTGAAAACCATTTTAATTTGGAATACCCAAGGAACTAGATGAGCACATTGCACAGGACTGAGGAGAAAAGTCTTCAAACAAAATGACACAGGGGTTTTGCTTTATTATAGCTATGGCAGAATCCTATCCCTTTTGAAAATGAAATGGGGTGACTGTAGAATACAAGGATCTCTTTAAGTTACTCACTTCATCAAAGCACAGTTAGAACTAGATTCAGAGAGATAAGGAACCAATTTAAAGATATGATTTGCAAACTGAAGCTTTAAGGCAGCTATCCAATCACTCACATCAAAGATTGTTAGTATCTGTTTCTATTGATATAGCTGCATTTGGAACACATTGTGGGATGTGCAAATGAGCTCCTAAATCTGTAACTTGACCACCATTAAAAGCTGAAGACAATCTCTTAATCCATATAGCAGCTCTATATGAGAACCAAAAAATTATTTGAGAATTCATGTCTTGAATAGCTGCTGGAACAACCTACACCTTTTTTATATACAGACTTAATTATAGTAATGTTTCCTACAGCATAATCCAGTAATCCCCTATTTTACAGCTTTATGACCCTTTTATACTCTGATCATTCTGATGGCACCATAAATGGAATTAAAATGAACAACAGTCCTTACACAAATTCCTCTGACATTGCCTGATGGGGTTCTTCAGTGAAGGCTATTGGGCTGGAGACGAAGAGACCATAAGAAGTAATGCCACCAATGATGAGGTCTCCTGACTGATGATACTTGTGAATAGGAGGGTAAGGATTTCTGACCCTACAGTTGTCAATGTGAGCTTTGCATCCCATGCAAGCAAGCAGCACCAGCAGCAAGTCCACCATGTTATAATAGTGGGAATATGGCAGTTTGATTTATTGAATTGAACACCAGTCATTTGCAGAGACAGTTTCCATACCCATATCCAAGATCCTTTCCCTACCTCTAAATGTTATTGGTGATACTTATGACATCCTTTGGTATTCGTTTTGCAAGTGACTACTGAAACTCCACAGAGGATTTGAGGAGCAGCAGAATTAACAACTATCCTTTTGGTAATTGAAGAGGAGGCTAATTTCACAATAATTACTGATGGAAGCTTGTTTGTCACATCTCTACAATATTATTTTCCTCAACAGAATAGAAAGCGAGGGACCATATGACTTGGGATGGCCCACAGAATTTATTTTTTACTTACAGAATTGACAACAGAACTAACAGAGTCTGGAATCAGAGACAAAATGTATATGTTTGATGATAGGACTGACCATCTTGAGAAGATAACCTTGATTGATTTTGCATGCAATCCTAAATGTACTTAGCTGTGAGTTAGTCCCATTGATCCTAAGAGGACTAAATTCAGGGTAGACATGCAAAGGATTATTTTGTTAATTTGTGAGGTGAAAAATAACATCTTACTGTGCAGCACTATGCTTGTTTATTCAGAGTAAGACCCATGGTTTTTAATGAGGTTTATTACCCAAGAAGTGTCTTTATGATTGCAGCCTTAGATAACCCACAGAAAAATCCCTCAAAATGAGCTAGACAACCATGAGCTGTAACTTAAGATAACTGGTCTTACAATATTTCAATATGTCGTGTAGGAGTAATTTCAAGAAATAGGACGTGTGCCACATTTTTAATATGTTTTGTTTGTTTCTGCAACATAATAAAATGGATGAGTAACCCAGGGCAGTGAAGGCTCCCCACTCCCCACCTTCTCATCTTCAGTCTAAATTAGGGAGACCATATGAAAAGGTGGACAGGGCTGCTGTAGCTTTAGCAGTTGTATAGGGAAGGGAATTTCAGCAGATGTCATTTGTCTGCATGCAGCACCTGGTGAAATTCATTTTTCAGCACAGCAGTTAAAGCTGCAGGAGCCCTGCCAAGCATGACCAGGTGCAAAAGAAGGCAGATCTCCGTAGTCTAAATATCCCAATTGTTACTTTCTAGAACTAGAGTTTTAAATGTGAAGTGAAAGGCCTGCTGTGAGACCACTGTGTCAGGCTAGAAGGACTTCTTCTCTGAACAGGTGCTGGAATTTCTCATGTATTCCTGGTGTATCATTGGAGTGGATTGCGAAGGAGAAAGCACCAGGGATCATTTTTATGTCCTATTCCCTCTCTATAATCTTTGAATAAGAGCAGTGCTTTTTAAAGATTAGCCTACATTCATGTGAGCAGGCAAAACTAGTGTAAAAAGTCACAGTATATATATATTTTTAAATCCTATTGAAGAAAAGAGTGTGATTTTTGACTAGAAGTCCCTGCACCTTTTAAATTTATATTTGTATTTTATGGTTTTAATCATACAGTCACCTAAGGGGCAGTATACAAATATAATAAATATAACAAATAAATAAAAATGCAAAACCAGTATGAATTTGAAAGGTATTTTTCTCAAAAGGTTGGAAGTAGGTTAATTTTGTAAAGTTCATCGAAAGTGAGTTCCTCTGTGCTCAAGTAGGTCCTTCCTTCAGTTTCCATTCTGTCCAATGGCATTGTCTGATGTAGTCACAGTGCTGGTTCTTGGGACACAGTACGATCTTGCCTGCATTAGGAAGTACAGCCGTGTTGCTAAAGTGAGTCCCATAGATAGCAGTGACGGTGTCCTCATTAATGCTGCATGTGTTTGGGACCTTGATCATGTCTTCTCCAAAAGCTGGGACCTCTTCTGTAGTACCATTGTCAACTGTCAGAAGGTAGGAAGCAAATTCAGATTCATCCTCCAGGGTGCAAATGTAGAGAATAAGCTGGCATTTGGTGACACAGTTCCAGGCATTGGATTTCTTCACCAACTGGCCAGTGATGGCTGGACGGGCACCCCGTGGAACGACAGGCAAGGTCTTCCTAAACTCATTGCCAAGAACAATACTCTTTCCATTGAATGAGGTGTCATTGTTCATGAGTGCCTTCAGCAGCCTATTAGGTCAATAGCAAAGCAGTTAGTCATCAATACTTCATCTCGGATGACAATGGTCCCCTCTACAAGGATTTGCTTTTGTGCCTGGTTAGGCGATTATGCGCATAATCGCTGAAGCACATTTACACCTAATACCTCTGCACGAGAGGCGGCGAGAGGCGGCAAAGCACATTAACGGATGACTAAAATGCGCTTTACAAGTAGTTAATGCGCGTAAGCTCTTGTTCACATAGTCAAAATGCACTTTAACGGCCGGAGCAAAATAAAACTCGCTATTTAACGCGCATTCAATAATGCACATAATCGGAGAGAAAAAGCGCCTCTACGCCCGATTTGTGCTCCGTTCTTGTAGAGGTACATTTTTTAAAGCACCTTGAAAGAGCTTTAAACCTCTCTTGTAGAGGCAGCCAATGTTGGCTGCTTTGAGATACTGATCAGTGCAAGGCCAGCAAGAGCTTTGCTGTCATCAAAAGGCCGATAGGTCACCTGCATATGTACATTTTACAAGGCGGGCGTGGCAGCATCCAGGCCGGAACGCAAAGCTACTGTTCTTTAAAGTTGTTTGGGAAGCAAATGTTCCATGCTTCCTTGAAACAAAATTTTACTCTGTAGTTCCCAGGAGAACTCTTCTGAGAATATCAATACAGTGATATATATTGTGTTTCTATTTAAATTATTGATTTTCCTAACTTTGCCCCTTACAATCAGCATGTGTGTCCTCTTTTGTTCTCTTTTTTTGGTGATACTTGCCTTTTTTTTCTGGAAATCTCTAAGTTGCAAGCCTGCTCAGAAAGGGTTTGCAACTGAGTACTGGAGTTCATTTCCTTTCCCCTGGTTTTGATTTCCCTTTATCTTCAATTTTGTTAGCAAAGTTGTTCCTGGTCTGGCATCTTACGAGAGGTGAATTTTTGCTTGCAATAGTTGCCCCTTTCTATTATTGAAATTCTTCCTTGCTACGTTTCTTGAGTTGGCCTTCTGGGGTTGGAAACTCGGCTTCTGAGCAGCTTCAAATGCTGCTGCTCATAAGCCATTCCCCACCCCCCAATAGAAGTTTCCATGGCCAGCTCTCCCATGAGGCAGAGTGAACTGACTGCCTCAGGCAGCACTTGTTGGGAGGCTGTGGTAGCACTCCGAAGGCTGTGACTGTACAGTGACTGGGGAGTTGGTCATCATCTTGTCATTTGTCTCAGGCAGTAAAATGTCACAGGGGCAGCCCTGGAGGTTTCTTCCTATTTCTTTTATCTTTTCCTTTATGATCTATGTTATATTTATTCTCATATGAATCTGAGACTTCATTATTTTTAAACACTTTCATCAACTCCCATTCTATTAGTTTTTTCCTGGATCTTCTACCCTGGACACAAGGTTGATTTCTACTAACCTTCATCTGAGCCCACATGAGCTCATCTCCTCCTTAAGATATATGTAGTGATGAAGTTTTTTCTCTAACATTAATGTCAAACTGCTAAACAGCTATGATCGTAGTAAGTAAGATTTAACAAATGGGCTAGTAGTTGATGGGAAGGCTTGATGAGGATCTATCAACCTTATGAAATCATCATACACAGCAGGCTTCTCCAATCTGTCAATGTGGTGGAATATCCATCCACCAGGAAATTAACTGTGATTGAATTCAGGGGTCTATTCTAAACATAATGAAACACGGATCAACCCTACGTGTAAAAGTTCACAACAATTGCTCCAAAAATCTGTTTGTCAAGATATACCAGTATAAAAGAATTCTAAAAGCCATTTTTGAGGTTGAGGAGTACCCCCAACTGGATCCAGGAGACCGACGGACTCTCCCATGTCCGTTCCCAGAACCCAGCTCACTGGCCCATGACATGTTTTTGCAAGCCTGCTCTTTTGACCGCACCACAGCCCAACGAGTGCCCAGCCGCCATCTGTCCTGGTTGGGAGCCTCTATTCTTGTGAACAATGGAGGCTCTGGAAATTGTGTATCTCCTACCTAATGTGCATGGCGGCTGTGAAGGTCTCATGTACACAAAATTAAAGGTGTAAACAACACCTTTAATCATGTGTAAATGGGGCTTTTACAGCTGCCTCCACAACAATGAATGCTTTGGACCAGGGCAGATGGCCCTACAGCCTCATCAGGCTCTTGCTGAGCTGCGAAGAAGCTATCATGGCAATGAGAGAGGGTGTGTGCAGTGGTGGTGTCGTGGCAAGCATCTGTCAAAGCCAAACATGAGTGAGGTCATCCTTCCCTCCCTAGAACAGGGTATATTTCAGGATTTCTTTCTGATTAGATGTTCCCTGTTGTTTAGCACAGGCCGCAACATAATAATGAAACGTTTAGGTAAAAAGATACAACCAAGCAACAGCATAGAAAGTGAGGGAAAATATGAGTTAGGATGGCCCACAGAACTTATTTTTTATTTATGAAATTGATAACAGAAATAATAGAGTCTGGCCTGGAATCAGAGACAAGATATATATGTTTGATGATAGACACTGAGAGAGGGAGCATGCGGTGGTGGTGTCGTGGCAAGCCTCCGTCAAAGCCAAACATGGGTGAGTTCATCCCTCCCTCCCTAGAACAGGGTATATTTCAGGATTTCTTTCTGATTAGATGTTCCCTGTTGTTTAGCTCAGGCCGCAACATAATAATGAAACGTTTATGCAAAAAGATACAACCCAGCAACCCAGCAACCCAGCACTTACATATTTCTTCCATCTTTTCTCTTTATTAGCTGTTTCCTCTTGTTCAGCTGAGGTCTCAATACTATAATGTAACATTTGGGGGAAAAGATACACCCAAGCAACCCTGCACTTGAGGCTAAGATAGAAAAGACTTCCACGGCTATCATGTATTTTCCCTTGGTGCTCAGATAGGTGGGAACAAAGGATAACCACACGCTGCAAAACACCAACATGCTGAAAGTGATGAACTTGGCTTCGTTGAAACTGTCTGGTAACTTCCTGGCAAGGAAAGCTACAGTCAAGCTCAACATGGCCAGGAAGCCCATGTAGCCCAGGACACAGTAAAACAGAGTCACAGACCCATCATTACATTTCAATACAATTTCTTCAGTCCCTGTGTGCATGTCCTCATCTGGGAATGGGGCAGAGGTTCCCAGCCACACAGTACAGATGCCTACTTGGATGAGAGAGCAGGAAACCACAATGGAGCTGGCCAGCTCCTTCCCCAACCACTTCCTCATCGTGGATCCTGGCCTGGTGGTCATGAAAGCCAGAACTACCATGATGGTTTTTGCCAGCACACAGGAAACAGCCACTGAGAAGATGAGGCCAAATGCAGTTTGTCGGAGGAGACATGTCACCTCCTGAGGACGGCCAATGAATAGCAACGTACAAAGGAAGCAGAGCAGGAGGGAGATGAGGAGAGCGTACGTGAGGTTCCGGTTGTTAGCTATGACGATGGGAGTATTGTGGTGCTTCATAAATGTTCCCAGCACCAGTGCTGTGAGAAACGAAAAGGAAAGAGCAAATGAGGCTAAACTGAGCCCCAAAGGTTCTTCATAAGACAAGAAAGTTACTCTCTTGGGGATACAGGAATCTTGCTTTTTGCTGGGATAGTCTTTAGTTGAGCATTTCATGCAGTCACTTGCATCTGAAAAAAGAAAAGATGTGGTCTTCTGTTCTCACACAAACACACTTAAATGTGCTAGGAATACATTTAAAAATCCGCTCCTCTCACACATCTAAATATTCTCCATGGAAATCAAAGGATATTGTCACTACTCATGATGTGAAATATGGTAGGGGCTGGTTTAGAACTATGGCCTGGTTTGCACGATCATCATGGGATAAATAAGCCACAGTGACTCATTTCCACTGCAGCACATGTCAGTCACTTGCTGGGGGGATTTGCATAATTACCCTCCCTGGACTGGCTTATCACGCCACCCCAGAACCCTAAAACCACCCATGGTTTCTGAGTAGTTCGTAAACTACAGCAACAAACCACCCTCACTGTGTTCGCACAATGAGGCAAGCTGCAATGACGGCAAGGGTAATAGTGCATATTCCCCCGGTATGAGACTGGCATACTTATTTGGGGAAATTTGCCACTGTGACTTATTTCCCCCACCATGATTGTTTGAACTGGACTTTTTTCTTGTGCTTTCTGGATGAAAGCAAGTCAGCTGAAACAGTAAAGGCATGCGCCACATCTCTAATGTCTTTCACAACCAATTTTAAAGAACTGGGTAGAGGGGGAGGTGGTTTGCTTGGCAAAACTGTCTATGGCTTTCATGTTGGAATGGAAAGCAGAGAAAAGGAAGGAAGGAAGGAAGGAAGGATGGAAGGAAGGAAGGAAAGAAAGAAAGAAGGAAGGAAGGAAGGGAGGGAGGGAGGGAGGGAGGGAGGAAGGAAGGAAGGAAGGAAAGAAGGAAGGAAGGAAAGAAGGAAGGAAGGAAGGAAGGAAAGAAAGAAAGAAAGAAAGAAAGAGCGAGCTACCCTTCTAGAACCTTCTAGAGCCAGAAGGGTACAGGCTACTGAGATCAGTGATCTCAACCAGCTACTCTGTAACCATCTATTTGCATAGCTATCATTGCATCATCTCCCGAGTCCTGTTCTCGACCAATGTACTGTATATGAGTGAGATATTCCCTACTCTTCTGTTATTAACCTGTGGCTATTGGTGATTTTGCCTAGCAAACTGCCTGATTGGCTGACCCTTTTAATGAGTGACTATCTTGTTGGAATGACCACATGAAAAGGAGGACAGGGCTCCAGTATCTTTAATGGTTGTATAATTTCAGCAAGTGTCATTTGTATGAATGCAGCACTTGGTGAAATCTCCTCTTCATGTCACTTTTTAAAGCTGCAGGAGCATTGCCCTCTGGTCTCTCTAGTATGACCCTGCAGTTTTAACTTTTGTGATGAAGAGGGAATTTCACCAGGTGCTGCATGCATACAAGTGACACCTGCTGAAATGCCCTTGTCAATACAATTGTTAAAGATACAGGAGCCCTGTCCTCGTTTTCATATGGTCACCCTATATTTTGTTCTTTATTAGTTGAAGCTTATTAACAGTGTTCAAAGACAGGAACTCAGCAAAATAGATTCCAGCTGTCAAGTTGACAACGGCAGGAACAATGACTGCTAGGTCGAAAAGAAAAGGGACTTCCCCATGAAGCAATGCCCAGGTAGTATGGAAGCAGGACACCATATTTGAAAGGTTTATCACCAGAACCACCCACCAAGGGGCTACTCAAAATGCTTTTGTCATTGTTATTTGCAGGATTTATTTAGTCCTCCCAAGGATCACTGAGGACATTTCTACACAAGGCTAAAATCCTGTACCATTACAAGTGTTTCTGCCTTTAGATTCCTTGCAGGATGAAGCTCAAGTCCTTTTGACATGGTTTCATTCAGGTGTTTTCTTTCTGGGCATGTGCTTTATGTTTCATTATACACCCACTAGATGGTGCTGCAATATTGTTGCATTATAGCAGGTGTCCTGAAATTTACCGTAAATGTATAATGCTTGAAAGTGGGATATAATCTCTTATCACATTGTCTGGGTTGAGAATCAAGCTGATATAATGTCCAGAAAGCATTGGAGTTGGGCCCTGGAGGTGAATGGCATTGTGTAAAATGTAACTGACCAATCACGAGCACACAATGAAAGACTTGTGTAGAAATGCTTAAAGACATCCAGTCCAAGGCACCTGCCAGTTTCTTTCTGTTTTTGTAGTTTCCTTCCAGGCCCTCTTTACACACCCTTTTGAACAATATTGAAGAAAACTCTGATGTATGGATAATTTTATATACTATTCTTGATTACTGTTACTCTGTTTTAATAAATCTCTGCAGTATATTTCTTACCTCCCTGGTTTGAAATCTTCCCTTCTGGACATGGGATGCAATCGTAGCAGCAAAATGGCTTCCCCTCCTTCATTTTCTTGTGAGAACCAGGTTGGCAACTCTCAGTACACTGAGAAAGAGGCCGGGACTATTTGAAATATGAAAAAGAAATATTATAATGAAGGAATAAGGATCTTGAAATCCGGAAGCTTTGAGCCCCCTTCTGTATTTTACTAAAGAGACTCTGGCCCAATTCCTTTTTCAACAGGCATTGAATCTTTCAATTGTTTCATTGCTTATCAACTTTACTGCTACCTCCCCAATGTTTTAAATATATTTTTTTTGGTTTAATATTTTTAATTTGTTATTTTGTTGAAATTTTAAAATAAAAATATTTTTATGTTTAATATTGCCTTCTTTTATACTGTCATTGTGTTGTTGTTGTTGTTGTTGTTGATGATGATGATGATGATGATATTGTTTTTCAGCTTTATGATTGAATCCCACCCTGAGGGCATTTGCCAGTTGGAAAGTATGCAATTCCACTACATAAAATAAATGAAGACATAAGATTTCAGAAATGCTTGAACAGACTCAATAGGAAATACTTGATGTGCTACAATTTCTTGGGACTTTTCTTTATTGCAACAATGAGTGTTGTTTTAATAAGAAATTATTAACAATAATTACTTGTTACTGGTTAAACAGTTAACAATAACAGTATTAAATGGCATGAAACAATACGAGACATTTTTCTCTTCCTGCCATGATTGTAGTACACGAGGAATTAGATTGAGGCTATATAAATACCAATGTCATTACATTTCTCATGAAAGAATCTCCCAGAACACCAGTGTTCTATACTCTTCCTAAGATCCACAAAGATGGAATTCCACCACCTGGTAGACCAATTATCTCAAGATATGGCTCCTGGTTAGAACCATTCATTCAATATATATACTCCTTTCTCTTGCCAGCTGTAATTTCTTCAACATTATGTATTAAAGATACTGGACATTTTGGAGGCTGCCATGTGTTTGATTACCATGTGTGCCAGATCTACTGTACAAAATCTAATGAATTCTCGCTCTGTAAAAAAACTTTTCATCCATTATCTTATGGACTTATTTGATATCATTTCCAATTAAAGGAGTGGTCAAGGGCAGCCAAGTTGCCCCTAGTATTGCTAAACTTTTTATGCAAAGATTAGCAAATTCAATTTTTCTGAACACCTCCATCAGTCCATACAAGAAGTACTTTAAATTGTATGAAGGGTATATAGATGATATCTTTGTTATGTTTACACAAATTACTGATGTCAGCCATTTCCCCCGCTTTGGATTAATTCCATTGATGACCATACTAAATTCACTTGCTGTATGAACTGTCGACAAACGTCGTTCATGGATGCAATGGTTTATACTAACAATGGTAAAATCTGTGTAAGAGGGTTTGTGAAACCCATGGATAAAGATTCTATCTTACAGATGTCTAGTAATCATTCTAGGCATTTGAAACTCAAGTTTCCCTTTGGCCAATTTTTATGTTAAAAAGAAACAGCAAATTTGACCAGATGTGCAACACAGAGAGATATCTTTTCACCTGGAAACTCTTTGATAGGGGTTTTCCGAGACATGCCATTGATTTGTCCAGAGCTAGAATGAATAGAACCAATGGACAGTCTCTGTTTGAGCCCTATGCTAGAACAAGGAGCAATGGATTGTTTGGGTTACTAGACTTTAACCATCTCGCTCAGTGAATCAAACACTTTATCTACAAGCACTGGCATTTGGTCCAGGATGTACCAAGTTGCTGTTGCTTTCCACTCTTGTATTTCACAGGACCTCTAATTTCTGTGAAAGACTTGTTTAAAACATAAGAAATATAACTATCATTTCCTTCCAGCAATTTCTCCATAAACAAAGTTATTGGGAGAGCAGAACCATGTGGCTCTTCATTTATTTAATCTAGTCACATGTTATCTTTCCTTTGTAATTGTTTATTATTGTGCAATAAAATTATTGCAGACATCATGGCAGCTGTTCATTTATAACAGGGTCTCTTTCCAAATAGCTGACATTTCGAGCCTACCTGATTAAACCAGCCATGCCATGTTATGGCATCTTCATCAATGGTGAACGCTTGACCTAGGGGAGCCTCAGGATCCACCCTCCCCACTCTCACCCTATGAAATGATTGGTTGGAAAAAATCATCCAGTTGATCACATCCAATCCAGCGATTAGCTCCCCATTCTGGTTGAAGGAAACTTTCTCCCCCACACTATTGTTAAATGAGATCCATTTTAGAAAAGAGTGGAGCTAGAGAGAAAAAAAAAATGCAAGGATTTAGAAAAGATGGTATTTAGGTCTTTATGCATATAAAAGGACATAACATGGAATCAGTATCGAGCATTCACATCATTTTGTTATTCTTACTTTAGAGTAAGGGTTCCATTCTGGATCTTAACCCCCCCCCCCCCTACACTCATGCTATGGTTTTGATCCAGATCAGGCCTCCTGCACCTTCTGTAGAGCAGAAATTGGGTGGAGGAAGTGTAACTGCTTGAAACGTATTTAAAGTAACATCTAGTTTGGCACTCATACTAAAGTCAAATGGCACCAGAAGAATGAGGCTCTGGATGGCTTATTTTTCAGCTGAGTAAAGGCCATGGTGGGCCCTAGGATAAATAGCACACTGGCCAAGGAGTTCTTTTGGTGGCCAGTCACCCCATTAGTCTGTTTTTCAGGGCCACACAGAGGATGTATGGGGTGTGCGTGGTGCATGAGACTTCAGCGAGGCGGGGAAGCCAGTGAGTGGCAGCTGCCTACTGCTCTGAGGCAGCATGATGAGCCTCAACACACTTGGTGGATGTGGGCTCATCTTCCTCAGCAGCAGCCTATAGATTCAAGCTGTTCCTGGTCATCGATGAGAGTCATACGGACTGGTGAGGTGCAGCTATGACTCTCCCCCTCCTGCAAAGTCTCAGGATTGGTGGTCAGTCTTCCTTCCCCCCATCGTACCCTTGTTTAGGATTGATACAGAAGGCAAAAGAGCTAGCTCTGAATGACAATAGGCGACATGGCCATGGCCACACCTAGGGACTGGAGAGATGGTTTGTGGAAGAGATGCTTGCTAGCTGCATTGGTGTCCATTTGGCTACAGCAAGATCATATCCAGTGGATTATATCAGCAAGTGGTTCCTTTGTTTAACATGGCAGGGGTGGGGGTGGGGGTCTTGTGTCACCTTAGAAACAGAGTTACAGCACAATCCTAAATTTGTTTACTCAGAACTAAGTCCCTCTGAGTTCAATAGGACTTACTCTGAGGTAAATATGCATAGAATTGCATTCTGAAAAAGTAAAATGGTAAATTTATTATTACGGTCAACAAGACCAGCAAGTATAAAACATCATAATATAAAAACATATTTACACATTAGATTTTCAGTTAACCCTCCTGATAATATAAAAACATTTAATAATTGAATACATAGACATCAACCCATAGGGAAATGGTAACTTGTATATTATAACTGTGTTACATGTATACAGTGTCATTTGGTTATAACTAGGGATGTGCACTGGATCGGACCCGATCCACGATCCGAGTCCGGTCCAGTGGGAAATCGGATAAATTATCCGATTTCCGATCCCGCAGCTGGATCGGCCGATCCAATCCGAACCGGTCCGAAAAAGCTCCGAACCGGTTCGGCGGATCGGCGGGCGCCCACTGGCGCCCACCGCCGCTTCCATTGGCGGGCGCCAGCGGGCGCCCGCCGATGAAAGTGGACAGCGGGGGGGGGGAGGAGGGGGGCACTTACCTTCTCGGCCCGGTGGCTCCCGTCCGGCGCCGGCGCCTACTACTACTAGCAGGCTCCGCGGCCTGCTCTAGGGTGGCGCGCCGGGTGATGTCATCACCCGGCGCGCTACTCTAGAGCAGGCCGCGGAGCCTGCTGGTAGTAGTAGGCGCCGGCGCCGGACGGGAGCCACCGGGCCGGGAAGGTAAGGAGGGGGTGCGTGGAGGGGAGGAGGGGGCGCGCGGAGGGGGGAGGGGGGAGGGGGGCCCTTACCTTTCCGGCCCGGCGGCTCCCGTCCGGCGCCGGCGCCTACTATTCCCAGCAGGCTCCGCGGCCTGCTCTAGGATGGCGCGCCGGGTGATGTCATCACCCGGCGCGCTACTCTAGAGCAGGCCGCGGAGCCTGCTGGAAGTAGTAGGCGCCGGCGCCGGACGGGAGCCGCCGGGCCGGAAAGGTAAGGAGGGGGTGCGTGGAGGGGAGGAGGGGGCGCGCGGAGGGGGGAGGGGGGCCCTTACCTTTCCGGCCCGGCGGCTCCCGTCCGGCGCCGGCGCCTACTATTCCCAGCAGGCTCCGCGGCCTGCTCTAGGATGGCGCGCCGGGTGATGTCATCACCCGGCGCGCTACTCTAGAGCAGGCCGCGGAGCCTGCTGGAAGTAGTAGGCGCCGGCGCCGGACGGGAGCCGCCGGGCCGGAAAGGTAAGGAGGGGGTGCGTGGAGGGGAGGAGGGGGCGCGCGGAGGGGGGAGGGGGGCCCTTACCTTTCCGGCCCGGCGGCTCCCGTCCGGCGCCGGCGCCTACTATTCCCAGCAGGCTCCGCGGCCTGCTCTAGGATGGCGCGCCGGGTGATGTCATCACCCGGCGCGCTACTCTAGAGCAGGCCGCGGAGCCTGCTGGAAGTAGTAGGCGCCGGC
Organism: Anniella stebbinsi; assembly: GCA_029215795.1. Taxonomy (NCBI): domain Eukaryota; kingdom Metazoa; phylum Chordata; class Lepidosauria; order Squamata; family Anniellidae; genus Anniella; species Anniella stebbinsi. Next base: position 23,377,722 of record JARDYH010000008.1, read on the forward strand.
GCCGGACGGGAGCCGCCGGGCCGGAAAGGTAAGGAGGGGGTGCGTGGAGGGGAGGAGGGGGCGCGCGGAGGGGGGAGGGGGGCCCTTACCTTTCCGGCCCGGCGGCTCCCGTCCGGCGCCGGCGCCTACTATTCCCAGCAGGCTCCGCGGCCTGCTCTAGGATGGCGCGCCGGGTGATGTCATCACCCGGCGCGCTACTCTAGAGCAGGCCGCGGAGCCTGCTGGAAGTAGTAGGCGCCGGCGCCGGACGGGAGCCGCCGGGCCGGAAAGGTAAGGAGGGGGTGCGTGGAGGGGAGGAGGGGGCGCGCGGAGGGGGGAGGGGGGCCCTTACCTTTCCGGCCCGGCGGCTCCCGTCCGGCGCCGGCGCCTACTATTCCCAGCAGGCTCCGCGGCCTGCTCTAGGATGGCGCGCCGGGTGATGTCATCACCCGGCGCGCTACTCTAGAGCAGGCCGCGGAGCCTGCTGGAAGTAGTAGGCGCCGGCGCCGGACGGGAGCCGCCGGGCCGGAAAGGTAAGGAGGGGGTGCGTGGAGGGGAGGAGGGGGCGCGCGGAGGGGGGAGGGGGGAGGAGGGGGCGCGCGGAGGGGGGAGGGGGGAGGGGGGGCCCTTACCTGCCCGGCCCGGCGGCTCCCGTCCGGCGCCGGCGCCTACTACTACCAGCAGGCTCCGCGGCCTGCTCCAGGGTGGCGCGCCGGGTGATGTCATCACCCGGCGCGCTACTCGAGAGTAGGCCGTGGAGCCCGCTGGTAGTAGCCGCCGGCGCCGGACGTGCCGAGAAGGTAAGTGGCGGGGAAGGGGGCTTACCCCCCCCCCGGAGCCGTCCGCTTCTATCCGCTGGCGCCCGCGGGCGCCAGCGGATGGAAGCAGGCGGCCCCAGGGGGGGTAGGGAGCGCGGGGGAGGGGGTTTACCTGCCGGGGCCGTCCACAACGGACGGCCCCGGGGGGGGGAGGGAGTTAGGCCCCCCCTTACCCACCCGCCGCCATTTTTTCCTCATAGACTTGCATTGCAATGCAAGTCTATGGGGAAAAAAATGGCGGCCGATCCAAAAATTTCCGATTTTTGGATCGGGATCGGACTCGATCCGGTCCGGGGGGCCTCCGATTTTGTCCGAACCGGTCCGGGACAAAATTGGAGGTCCCGATCCGGGTCCCGATCCGATCCGGGGGGTCCGTGCACACCCCTAGTTATAACTATAGAGCAATGCATGCTAGTTGTCCATTCTTTCATGCAGTTTACCAGTCACCTCCCTGCGACGGGAGATGGCTGCTACACAAAATCTGGCCACTTTTAGTGTGACTGGATCATCTAAGTCTGACAATAAATATTCTACATAAAATTTGTCCGGCCTGCCCGGGAGTTTTACTATAAGCAGGGCAATAAGAAAAGATCTAAGATCTTTATATATATAGCAGTGTAGCAGAACATGACCTACTGTTTCGATTGCCCCCTTCCCACATGGGCATACCCGTTCTCTTTGAGGAATTTTTTGGAATCTGCCCTCCAACAGAGCAGATGGCAAAACATTGAACTTGGCCAAAGTAAAAGCTCTTCAAAGTTTTGGAGAGGTCAGGGCCACTAAGTGTTTAGCAAGTATGAGCGGTCTACTATTTTCTCTGATAGCCAGATACAGTATTATTTGGCTTAAGAGGTTTTGGAAATCGACATCTCGGATTTGCTGTGCTATCTCAGCTTTTGCCTTTTCGTAGTCTAGGCTCTGAACAGCAGTCATCGAAAAACCCAAGGTTTGAAGCTTCCTATATAATAGTTTTTTCCACTTTGAATGGAAAGTGTCCAACAAAATTAATGAAGCCAATCCCACAGGCATGAACAACATTTTCAACCAGCAATGCATCTTACGTATCCATATACATGCATCTATTGTAACCAAGCCCGTCTCTAACCTTAAAACTGCATTTGGGACGCAGCTTGGGACCCCAAGTACCGTTCTTAAAAATTTAGTTTGCACAGTTTCGAATGGTACGGATTTTTCGTACAGACAAACCTCCGACCCATACAACAGTTGGGCTAAAACTTTTGCCATGAAGACCTGAAGCACCGAAGGAATGTACTGTCCTCCTTTATTATAGTAAAAAGAAAGGAGAGCCTTGGTACTCCTCTGCACACTTGCAATTGCACTTTTTGAATGGGCAGTCCAGGTACCTAATGAATGAAAAATTATTCCTAGGTATCTGTACAAGGGTACCTGCTCTATTAAGTGATCACTTATTTGCCAATTATATTTTGTTCTTTTTTAAGAAAAAATGACAACCTTGGTTTTGTCATAGTTAATCTGCAGCAATTCATCTTTACAGTAGTTATCTAGGGCCCTCAACAGCCTCCTTAATCCCACTCTTGTCAGTGATAGTATCACTGCATCATCAGCGTAGAGCAGAATCGACAAAGGTCTATTAGCCAGGGTGGGAGGTTGGGCCTGAACCCTCGCCAAATGTCCAACCATTCTGAAAAAGTAGAGACGGTGGAGAAAAGGAAGAAGCGGGATCGCTGAAGGCACTGCAGAAATAGGATGTGATGGGATGTTCAATCATGATTAATGCCCCAAAACATATACAGACTGCCTCCCGTCAAATATTCACAATACTGAATGAGACAGCTTTTCCTTGGGAAACTCTGTACATGATCACAGATGCTTATTTTTAAATTTTAATATATAACCCTTTTTACAACAAAATGGTGTTTACTCCTAAGTAAGTCTATTCATGATCAGGACAGCAGAATGAAATCCTATTTTATTCCTGTAGTCATGCTGTTATGACATGATGAGCTAAAAACATAATCTTCTGCATATTTAGCCATGACAAAGACCCACAACTCCCAGAATTCCCTAGCCAGTATGGCTGACTAGAAAATACTGAGAGTTCTAGGACCTTTTTCTGTCTAAACATGCATAGGATTCACCTTGCCAGTTTAAAATTTGACACTCTGCACATGTGTGGAAACATTAAAAAAAACAACAATTATTACTATTGCTATTGCTATTATTATTACTATTATTGTTCTAGCATAAGAAATGTAGCTGGGGCCAGAAGCTGTGAGTGATCCAGGTGTGCAAGACGCACCCCCCCTCTCCGAGCATGGTTGCTTGATGCCTGCGTCAGCTAGGACCACCACAGCTGTGCACAGCGCAGCCACCAATGCCAAGCCACTGTCCTACAGCATGCTCACCTCAAACTATACCTGCAAGTAGCATGCCAGGTGCACAGACAGCTCCAGTGCCTCTTGCAGTGGTGACTGCTGTTTACTGGGCCACAGGGGCTCCACGCCCTGAAAACAGGCAACGCGCTAGGGCTGTCCACAGCCTCCCTGATTTGGGTGACTTCTGCCCCCTCTCCCATGAAGTGACTCAACCTTGCAAGTTCCTGGGTGCCAGCCACGCAACAAGTACTCAGGAAAGCTGGGCACAAGGCCAGCCAGGAGTCCATGGGACTCCCAACTCCCCATTCTCTGCTTGCAGCCCCCTCACCATCCCTTCCCAGACAACTCCTCTCTTCCCAGCCGACTCCCCCCTCCTCCATCCCCCCCAATCCAGAGCTGCCAGTGCCAGGACTTACCTCTATTGTTTCTAGTTGGAGCAAGGGAAGAAAGATCAAAATGTTAAGAAGACTTTGGGGGAGAATAAAGCATAATATATAATTTCCTGTTATATGAGGAACTTGAGCCCATTACCTGCCCAAATTGAAGATTCTGAAGTTTGGTTTCCACTCCATCGATCATTGCACCATGTTTGCCTCTAGAAGAGGACATGGCATAATGTAGGGCATGGGCCACCACATAGACAGCGTTGTAGATGCTGTAGCTGTGTCCAATCATGCTAGTTTCAAAGAATGATCCAGGAAGGCTCTCCAGCTTCTCCTCCCCTGTGCAAATGTCCCAATTCAACTTGTCCACAATACTATCTGGGAATAAACAGCTGAAGGCATGTTGCCAGAAATCCCTGATAAAGCCATCTTCTTTAAAGCTATAAGGGTTTCTGCTCTCAAGAAACTGCTGAAATCCTGGTAAGTCACTGGAGTGGATCTTGAAGGATATTGCACCATTGAATATTTCAGTATCCCAATTCCTTTGTAGGACAACTGAAGTGAACTCCAACTGAGCTGTTACTATCCATACCTTCCCTCTTACTCCATTTTCCCTGACCTCTTGTTCTGATAGATATGGAAAGAAGAGAAATATTGCCATGGAATAAGATTCAGCATGGGCTACCACTACATTGGCTTTGCTGCCCATCACTTTATCATGTATTTTTGCTCCCTCTAGAAATTTGTCACTAATTTTAGTGTCAAAACTTAATTTGGGGACTCTTACTATGAAGGCGAAACAGACATGCCACCTAGAAAACAGTGGAATAACCACTTGTAGAAATCTTTCTCCATTATCATTATCCATAACACCAATCCCAATCCACGTCCACCTGAACTGGAGAAGCAAAGAGAGAATCCCCTCATACTGAGGGGCCTCCTGGGGGGCCAACTGGTAGAAGGGAAGGCCTGGAGTTTTAGTGTTCATCATGGGAGCAGGGCCATAGATGAGCTAAGGAGAGATATTTGGTAGAGGGAAAGAAAATCACATAATCATGTATAGAGTCATTTCATTTTTTTTTAATGTACATACATTTAATGGGCATCTGGTTGGGAGCAAGATGCTTGGTCAGAGAGCAGTCTGATCTAAGAGAAGACTGACTATCCTATGGGCATCTAGCACTTCAAAGATAAAGGCCTCAGTGAAAGGATGCTACATGATGATATAATGTCCTTCCAGGGACATTGGGTTGCATCCAGACGTAGGCCCTTTCTGGACCTCCTTGAGTTCCAGGAGGGAGTGGGGAGACTCTCATGATAGCCTCATCATGACAGCGTTCCCTAGCGTGTGATGTCCCAGAAGGAAACAGGGGACATTGTGCTCACCATTTTTTTAGGGCCTGAGGAGGGAGTGCATGTGCACTCTAGAACCAAACGTAAGTATAAAATACCCCCCAAAAATGCAAAATTGGGCCCTCACCTTCCTCCCTGCCATCCCCGGGGTGGCAAAATTGCTGCCACCCCCTCCCTTGATGGGCACGGAGCCGCACGGTGTGTCTCCATGCACAATTCTGGTGCTGCACATACTCGCGAGTAAGCACGTCACCAGGCTGGATGGGCGGCCACATCTCCCAAGGTCTCAGGAAGTTCACAGGACTGTGTAAAAATCAGGATTTCCCAGGGATCCCTTATCCCTGGGAAAACCCGTGCCCATCCCCCCTGCCGCCAGAGTCCCTGTGCGTCATCTGAATGTGCAGGGATCACCCAGGGGTAGTTCTGGTAAAAAAGGCTGGTGTAGAGTTAAGAGTTAAGAGTCATAGTTAAGAGTTAAGCCTATTGAATTCAATGGAACGTAAAGAAATCCTGTTTGGCTTACATCCCATTTATTGCAATAGATCTAATTTAAGTATGAGAAAGTCCAGTTCTAATTTGTTGTTGAGTACGAGAGAGAGAGAGAGAGAGAGAGAGAGAGCACTGCTTCTGCTGCCACCCATTCATAGACCTGTACAACGTGCATATGTCTCCATAAAATCTGGGACCTCATGTGATGCTGTGAAAGAACTGGAAGGATCCTGAGGGCCAAACAACATGTGGTATATTTCCTACATTCTCCCACAGGCCACATTTGTATAGACGGGAGCTCCCACTAGCTCCAGTGGTTTAGTGTGTGGGTGCGATGGGTTAATGATTTTCCTAACTACCAGAATTGCAATGGAGCCAGGCAATGCAGAAGAGTGGGGGTGTATACTCCGGTCCGATGGAGGTCTGATAGAGCTCCGATCTCGCAGACCAGATATTGGACGGTTTCATATCTGTCAGATACCTATGGTGCAGAATGAAGGTCGTTTGGAGCTCCACAGGTATCCACAGGTAACTGAAGTTTTTTCAGGCTTTGTGAGGGGCCATTTCATGTTGATGATGGACTAACTGAACACCTTTCCATATTAGGGAGACACTGAGGGGTGAGGGAGTGGTAGTTTTGAGATTGGCAGCTGTGGCTAACCAACAGCGACAGTGGACTCCCCGTCGTCCCCTCTAATCACACTGCTTAGGGGGAGGCATTGCAAATCATATATACCAGATTTCTTCAATTCTAGGACACCATCGATTGTAAGACACACCTTCATTTCAGTACCACCAACAGAAAAAAAGCTTTGATTCTAAGTGTGGGGAAATCGTCATCGATTCTAAGACGCACCCCATTTTTAGGCTGCCTCTACAAGAGGCATTTAAAGTTCTTTCAAGGTGCATTAAAAAATTTACCTCTACAAGAACGGAGCGCGAATCGGGCGTAGAGGCGCGCTATCCCTCCGATTATGTGCATTATCGAATGTGCGTTAAACAGCGAGTTTTATTTTGCTCCGGCCGTTAAAGCGCATTTTGACTATGTGAACAAGCGCTTATGCACATTAACTACTTGTAAAGCACATTTTGGTCATCCGTTAATGCGCTTTGCCGCCTCTCTCCGCCTCTCGTGCAGAGGTATTAGGTGTAAATGCGCTTCAGCGATTATGCACATAATCGCCTAACCAGGCGCAAAAGCGAATCCTTGTAGAGGGGGAAAAAAGTGCATCTTAGAACTGAAGAAATAGGGTAACCCATTTGTCCTTGCTGTGGAACTCATTCCTTTGCTAGCTCATGGACGTGGAGCATTAGGAAGGAGGGAAGAGAGAACCATGGAGAGAGAGAGCTCTTGCTTCCTGCTTTTGCTGTGTTTGCTTTGCAGTTTGCAGTCTGCAGATTCTGTGTGTCTGTCCACTTTTCTTTCATTCTTGTGTGTCTGTGCTAGTTCTTCTATTCAAATCCCCAAATTTCAAGCACCTTATAGTACCACCCCACACTGTGTGTTATTGTGTGTGTTCTTGTTACCCTCACTAAAATAAAAAAATAAAAAATCCCAGTCTGCCTGTCTCAGTCAGTGTAGTAGTAGTTTCTTCTTCTTGTGTGTGTTTGTCTATTTAAAAATCCAAGTTCTTTCCAAGCACCCCACCCCACACTCCCCCTTTGTTGGTATTGTGTGTGTTTGTGTGTGTTTTACTATTACCCCCCCCACACACACACACACTTTATCATTAAAAATGATAGAGCTGTAAGCATTTTTGTTAATTTCCATAGGCTATAAAGGGTGGTTTATTCCAAATTTTCAAAATTGCTAAAAATCAGGGCATGAACATATCTGCTTTCAACTTGGCATCACTAAATTCCTACTAAAGAACCACCATGGAGCCAAGTTTCAGCTCTTTATCTTTAATTCAATTTTTTTAAAAAAAAAAAACATGAAACTGTGCAACCTCCTAGACCCCAAAGAGGAAGTTTGAGTTTGTTTTTTTTTAAAAATCCTAAAAATCAAGGCATGAACAGATTTGCTTCAAACTTGGCATGACTAAATCCCTACTTAGGTGATATCATGCTTCCACGTTTGATCTCTTTATCTTTAAAATGACAGAACTGTAAACATTTTTCGTTAATTTCAATAGGCCATAATAGCTGATTATTCCAACTTTAAAAAAATCACTAAAAATCAAGATATGAATGCATCTGCCTCCACCTTGGTATGGCTGAAGCCCTACTTAAGAGCTATCACAGTGCCAAGTTTCATCTCTTTATCTTTAAAACTAATGGAGCTGTCAGCATTTGTGTCAATTTCCATTGACCATAATAGAGCGGTTATCCGAAAACGGTGCAGTTCTCTGATGGACAATCTGACAGGGCAGATCAAGAGGGCCAGTCCAAAAATTGTAGCAGTGAACCTGGTCATCAGAGCTCTTCTCTGAATTTCAGAGTGGAGCAGACCTGCTCTGCACACCTCTACAAAAGAGGATTCTACACACACTGTTATCAATACAAATGCAATGAGTAGTATCCTACCATACCCATGCACCAATAGAATGGACCGCTAGAGCAACAAGAACAAGCACATCCTGAAACAACCAGAAATGAGCACCAGTGCTTGTGTCTGGAAGGGGCAGGTCAGTGTTTCTGGGCTATTTCAGCAGCTGCTAGTTCCTGTTGCACTAGCCGTACATTTCACTGGTGTAAGAGAACTAGCAGTGGCACAGAGGCAGTACAGGGTATTGAAAGAAAATGCATTAAGAAGTGGAATGTTTAAACTACAGGATGGCTTAAATGTGGCTTGTGAAACTATAGCAATGTTATGCTATTTCAGCTCCATGGCTATCCATTGAACTATGCACTTTAATTGTATTTGATTGATGACTGATTATATATATATATATATATATATATCCTTAGCCAGCATATGATATTAATAAACAATGCAACCATTTCTGCCTCCAAACAACAATGGAACTGGAAAGGAAAGAGTGAGTGTTGTGGCAGATTTGTATGCTCTCCAAATAACCTACCTGTGGAGTCTTATAGGTATCCAAGATATTTGCCACATGTAGGGAGATTTCAGAATCCAGTCCACCAATAACTGCTGTTAATCTATTCTGGATGTCACAAACATAATTAGGTACAACGTTTTCCAGTGTAGTCAACAGGAGCATTGTGGCATGATAGGTTCTCATTGCATTGTCATAGCTATCATAGATGTGGAAGCCCAAGGTGACATTGGGTAAGATCTGAGGGTTTTCATTGATTTCCTTTACTGCAAATGCCAAGGCCAGGATGTGCTGGTAATGCTTAGGAAATACCCTACAACAAAAACTGCATTCTGTAAGAGCAGGATATTCCACGCTTATATTAATTATTGCCGCTGTTTTCTTTTTTTTTCTTTTTTTAAACTTTTTTTTATTCAATTATTCATCAGCATTAGTTAGGATGACCATATGAAAAGGAGAACAGGGCTCCTGTGTCTTTAACAGTTGTATTGAAAAGAGAATTTCAGCAGGTGCCATTTGTATGCATGCAGCACCTGGTGAAATTCCCTCTTCATTACAAGACTTAAAGATACAGAAGTATGGCTAGATTGCCAGATACAAAAGAAGGCAAGCCTCCTGCAGCTTTAACTGCAGGAGCCTTGTCCACTTCTACAGAAGACATGCTCCTTTTCCACACAACTGTTAAAGATACAGGAGCCCTGTCCTCCTTTTCATATGGTCACCTTCAATCATTGGTCATATCATAGCATTTAAATACAATCCTTTTTGTACTTTTAAGTCCAAGGTGGCCAACCCTAAGAAGAACATCAAACTATATCAATGCAATATCAGCAATAAGGGAGGAACATTTTGCTCCCAACCTCCAATATCAATTTTACAAAAGAGTTTATTTTGCTAGACTCTGCTTCCTGATAGTTACATGGATGTGCCATCTGAGGAAAAGGAACACCTTATTTTCCTAAGTTATTGTGAAGGTGGCACATCAAATCAGGCTGTACAATATTTAGCAATATAGAAATTGTTTAAATCGGCAGCTAACTGAGAACCATTTTAATTAGGAATACCCAAGGAACAAGATGACACATTGCAGAGAAATAGCCCAGGGCTTCTGCCTTTATTAGTATAGTTATTGCAGAATCCTGTCCATTCTGAAAAAGAAAAAGGGGCGACTGCACAATAGAAGGAGCTTTTCATCGAAGAACTTTGACAACTAGGTTCAGGGAGATAAGGAACCAAATGCCACAGCCCTCTGAAACACAGGATTCTTACAGTGAAGCTTTAAGGCAACCATCCAAGCACTCACACACAAAGCCTGTTCTTTGTATCTGTTTCCATTAATATATCAGCATTTGGAACACATTGTGGGATGTGCAAAGAACCTCCTAAACCTGTAACTTGGGCACCATTAAAAATTGAAGACAATCTCTTAATCCATATAGCAGGTCTATAAGGGAACCAAAAATGTATCTGAGAATTAAAATCTTTTTACAGATGCTTGAACAACCTACACCATATATATATATATATATATATATATATATATATATATGAGAGAGAGAGAGAGAGAGAGAGAGAGAGAGAGAGAGAGAGAGAGTTAATTTAAGAACGTACAGCCATGCATTCTTAGTTAAGGTCGGACAGAAAAAAAAAGCATTCTACCACGATTAAGGGGTAATTGTGTGTGTGTGTGTGGGGGGGGTTGGTCATTCTAACATTCATAAAATCAAAACTATTTCACCAACCTTCCTGAAGATTACATGTACCAGAAAGAAATGTTCATTTTAGATAACATGAAAGTTTCTAGAAGATTGGTGAAAGACTGAGGAAGGAGGGCAGTTTAAATTAGAAAAGAAAAAAACTCTCTCAATAAAAATGGATCTTAGAATTAACATTGGCGATTATTTCATCTGTCTTTTGTTAGGAAATTAGGGCATGCATAGTAGCATCTCTCTCTCTCTCTCTCTGTGTCCCTCTTGCCTCAGCTAGATTGGAACGTTGAGGAAAAATGGCTGCCTCCTGGAGCCTTAGTGGAATAATCAGTGGCCTGGTTCAGACGACACAATAATCAAAGGGGGGACAATCATCAGTTGTTTTCCTTATTGTGTCATGTGGAGGGCAACACACCACACACACACAAGTGACAGTACACTATTTGGGGCACTTAAACAATGGAGAAAAACAAATGGCTTGCACGTTGTTTGTTCCGAAATCCATTGTTTAAAGTGTCGTGTGGAGGGAACCCCCCTCTCTCCATGTACTATTCTGTTTGGTCATAGAGTTTACCGGTTGAAGCAGCTGAAAAAACCTGGCTGCTCTGATATAGCCGGCAGAACTTGCATGCTGGGATACGGCCGGAGAACTGAGGGAGGTGGGATGGAGGAAAGAGACGACGCAGCCCAGAAGGACACCCGGACTTTCAGCCGTGCGATGGGGGGAGGGGTAACATGTCATGTGGTGGTTGCTGCTGCGGCACCACCAAACTTACACACAGTTAGTATGCTATTCCCCCCTCCATTGCCTAAAGTGTCGTCCAAACTCAGCCAGGGTCTTCTCAAAAATAAGTTCCATTGTCTGTAATAGTCTTACTCCCAGGTAAGTGTGTAGAGGATTGCAGCCTTTTAAAAACTGCCTGGAACCTTGGGAAGGGGGAGAGAGAGAGATGTTACTGAGAATTAGGGATGTGCAGTGATCCCCTTGGATCGGATCGGGACCCGGATCGGGACCTCTAATTTTGTCCTGGATCAGATCAGACAAAACCGGAGACCCCCCCGGACCGGATCGGGCCTGATCCGAAAATTGGACGTCTGTTTTTCGAATCGGCCGCCATTTTTGTTTTCCCTATACACTTGCATTGGGGGAAAGAAAGCTTCCCCCAATGCAAGTCTATGGGGAAAACATGGCGGCAGGTGGGTGAGTGGGGGCCTAACTCCCCCTTCCCCCTTGTGCGTCTTACCTGGCAGGGCCATCCTTTGAAGGCGGCCCCAGCAAGTAAGCCCCCCCTGCTGTCCGCTTCCATCGGCGGGCGCCTACTGGCGCCCGCCAATGGAAGCGGACAGCCCTGGCAGGTAAGCCCCCCCCACGATCCTCACCTGGTGGGGCTGTCCACTTCCATCGGTGGGCGCCCGCTGGTGCCCACTGATGGAAGTGGACAGCCCCGCCAGGTAAGCCCCCTCACTGTTTGCTTCCATCAGCAGGCTCCCGCTGGCGCCTGGCGATGGAAGTGGACAGCCCCACCAGGTAAGCCCCCTTACCTGGTGGGGCATCCTCCTCTGTCCATTGCTGGCTGTAAAGTACTGCGAACTAGGCCTCGCAGCCTAGTTTACAGGAGAGCTGTGAGGCCTAGTTTGCAGTAGTTTACAGCTGGCAATGGAAGGAGGAGGATGCCCCACCAGGTAAACCCCCCATGATCCTCACCTGGTTGGGCTATCCGCTTCCATCGGTGGGTGCCTGCTGGCGCCCGCCAATGGAAGTGGACAGCCCCGCCAGGTAAGCCCTCCCACTGTTCGCTTCCATCGCCCGCCGATCCTCCAATTTTCCCCGAACCGGATTGGGTCCTTCCGGACCGGTTCGGGAAAGATCGGACGATCCAGAGGGGTGATCGGAAATCGGATAATTGTATCTGATTTCCCCTGGATCGGCTCCGGATCGTGGATCGGACCCAATCCAGTGCACACCCCTACTGAGAATCCTACAATTACCAACTTCTTTGCTTGCTTGCTTGCTTGCTGTGTGTATTCTCTTACTCTTCATTTAATCATTGCTGCTGCTTGATTCTTAATTCAATCCTATGCATGTCTACTCATGAGTAAGTTCTATTGGATGCAGTGGGTATTACGCCCAGGAAAGGGTGGATTGCAGCCTTTAAAAAAATGCAAGTGGGGGACTGAAGCAAAAGCATTTCCTGATGAGCCCAATTGTCCATTCTATAATAACTTGCTTGCTTGATGTGTGTGTGTGTGTGTATGTGTGTATCTGGTTTTTTATCCATCATTTGATCATTGCTGCTGCTTGATTTTCAATTCAATCCTAGGCATGTCTACTCAGAAGTAAGTTCCATTGAGTGCAATGAGTCTCACTCCCATGCACTAGCTTCAAGGGGTGTGTGGATTTTGTTGTAAGATTTCTCTGGTAGCTCAGTGACTCTGGCGCCCTCTAGATGGATTCTGTTTAACACCTGTTTCTCCGATTATGTGCATCTTCTCGGAAGCACTTTATCGTAAATGCTTGTATGCAGGAGGTAATTGAGCACTCAACAGGTGACCTTACCGGTTGTTTCAAATGTGCTTTACAAGTAGTTAATGCGGAGAATCACTTGTTCACATAGTCAAAATGCGCTTTAATAGCCGGAGCAAAATAAAACTTGCTATTTAACGTGCATTCGATAATGCACATAATCGGAGAGAAAACGCGCCTCTATGCCCAATTTGCACTCTGTTCTTATAGAGGTAATTTTTTTAATGTGCCTTGAAAGAGCTTTAAATGCCTCTTGTAGAGGCAGCCTCTGCGTATTTAGAGGCCATGGCTTTTAGGGAGGGAACCGGTTTGGGAGGGAACCGGTTTGGGGAGTTTCTCTGGGAGAAAGCACATTACTTTCAGCAATATTTGCATGCGATTCTCAGCATGTCAAAAACTTTAAAATGCCTTTCATACAGCCCGTAATGCGCTTCAACGCCTCCCATGTATAGGGATTGGGTGTAAAAGCAATTGAGAGAAGATGCGCATAATCGGGGAACTGGGCGTCAAACTGAAACCTTGTAGAGGGGGGCTTTGTCCCCCATATCCCCCGTCCCTGGGTTGTTTTTTTAACAGCTTAATTGAGTCAAATAGATCCCTGATCCCTTGCTGCCTGGTAAGCCCCACTGTATAATGCTTACTCTCTTGTATAACTGCTTCAAATCACAGCCTTAATTTGCCTTTACTAAATTGTAATTTCTATGGCAATTCATTGGGATTTACTTGAGAGAATACACATGCAGAGGATTGTGCTATAAACAAACATGATTCTCAGCCAATGGTTATCCCACTCAAGTAGGTTTTGTTCCTATATTTACCCTGCAAATATGTAGTTTTACTTGAAAGTAGCTCCCATTGTGTTCAATGGGATTTATTCCCAGGTAAAGCTTTGTTGTCCCTCCCCTCCTACACACACAGCTGTTGTACTCCTCTTGATCTATTTTGTTTTGTATAGAAAACAATATAATATGGCAATAAGGAAACTGCATGCAGTGAAAATATTGGAGAACTGGAGAGTGGTAAGCAAGACTTCGCTTTTTTCATCTTGGACAACTGATTCCACAACAATCTGTAAGTGTAAAGACTTGTTGTTGTTGTTGTTATTGTTGTTGTTGTTTTAAGTAGAAAAACTACAACTTAGGTGTAAGTTCTGAGTGTGGACAATCTTATTTGGATCGAGACCACAGTGCATGGGTAGGGTAGCTACACTTAGGAAAAAATGTCCCTGTGATATAAATGGGACATATCTTCCTAGTTGTAAAATGCTGTGTGCTGTGCAACCTGTTTGTGTCAAGACAAAGTTAGGGTGACCAGATAAAATCCAGGCCAGGGCTCCTGTAACTTTAACAGTTGTAGAGAAAAGGGAATTTTAGCCAGAGTCATTTGTATGCAATTAGTTCCTGGTGAAATTCCCTCTTCATCACAACAGTTAAAGTTGCAGGGGCCCTGCCTTCTTTTGTCTATGGTCACTCTAGTATAGTGCCTGCACCTTTAACTGTTGTGATGAAGAGGGAATTTCACCAGGAACTAATTGCATACAAATGACTCTGGCTGAAATTCCCTTTTCTCTACAACTGTTAAAGTTACATGAGCCCTGACCTGGATTTTATCTGGTCAGCCTAAAGTTTTCTTTCAAAAATAAGTTATATTTCAATAAAAAAATGTTGCCTTTTCTCCAAAAGTCACAGACTCTCAGTAGGGGCTAGGTTCTATTTCTTTTGTAGTTTTAGTATATGTTATTATGCCCCCTTTTAATCTTATATTGATCTTACATTTTTCTTCTGGTTATTTTACTTTTTGTAAACCTCTTTATGCACTGCAAAAGTTAGGGCAAAATATTTAAATAAGTACTACATTTTTACTCATGCCTTCCCCCACCTGATGCCCTCTAGATATTTTGGACACCAGCTCCCATCAATCACTGGGAGCTTGGCTAATGGTCAGGAATGTTGCAGTCTGAAACATTTGGAGGGCACCAGGTTGGGGAGGGCTGCTTTAGGAACATAGTGCAGCCTTTCTGTTCCTAAAGTTGTTTTATATATTACTTACTGTGCTTATAAAATTATCATTACATTTTAAAACTTTTAAAAGTAAACTCTGTTAGTAAATTTGTAATTATTGTCTGAATAGATTAGAATTACATTAAATTGCTGCTACAGCATGAGAAACAGGACTCAGTAGAACAAAAACCAAACCTTTAGATCAATAATTTTAATAAGGAATGAAAGTACTAACTATGCAGGGAATTGTACAGAGAAAACTGAAAACAAAACAAAACATTTCCCCCCATGGCTTCATGATTTCCAGATGGTTTAAATCTTTAGGTATTCTTTGGGGGAGGGTGGAGAGGGGGTTTAGGACAATTACGATTTTTGTGACGATAAAGTATGATGTTAATTTGGAATTGTCAGGGGATGAAAATGTAATAAAATATTATTTTTTACATTTTTTTTAATCATTCTCTAAAAATGTTCTTATTCCATGGTCTTTAGAAATCAGTTTTGGGGGAGTAAAGGCTGGCTAACAATATAGAAATACTTTCTCTTAAATTCTAAAAGACAATGGGGGAGGAGGGGCTTTTCCCCCATTTTTTTTTGTGAGCTTTCACATCTTTAATTCCACAGGTGTTTCCCCCCCCCAAAAAAAAATACAGAAAAGAGTAACTAAAATGATCCAAGAGTGGGAGCAACTCCTCTAGGAGGAAAAGTTATAAAATCTGGGACACTTTAGGTTACAGAACAGGCAAGTGAGGGGAGACATGATACTGGTGCATAAAATTATGTATGGTGTGGGATTCCCAGATTCATCCCATGAAGCTGATTGGTGGGAGAGTCAGGACAGGTAAAAATACATTATTCTTCACACAACATATAATTAACCATAGAGCGTACTATCACAAGATGTTGTGCTGGCCACCAATTTGGATGGCATGTCCTCCTTTCCATATAGTCACCCTATGACATGACACTTTTCCCCCTTCTGAAGAGGTTTTTATGGCAGACCATAATAACAGTTCTTATGTTCCTTTTTGCTTTATGAGGCAGGTGCTCCTGCAGGCAACAAATGGAGAGATTATCAGGCCATAAAGTTGCCAGCTGGGTCTGCCAGAAACTTGGTCTCACCACTGCTGGTAAGTCTATGTTCTACAGCAACTGCTCTCTGCTGAACTTGATGGAATCCCACCCTCCGTCCCTGGCTTTAATTTACTGACCTTCCCTTGCTTGGCCTTGCAGGGACTTATAGGGACAGACAGAGCAGGCATTCATAGCATGCATAGACTGCCGAGTGTGGCAAATCAAAAAGGAAGTGTATTGCTTTTCAAGAACCAAGGAAATTCAGTGGGTCTTATTTTTGAGTAAATATCTAGGGATGGAAATGCAGCTTGTGCAAGATTGAAACTTGACCACATGCAAACAAGAAGAAAAAGCATGTAGCATAAAATGAGCTATAATAACTAACACAATAAACTGTAACTTATTCTAATATAGGATATTTTCCTTTATCATTTTGTGTGCTTCTAGAATTAAAAAGGTTATTTTTAATTCCAGTAGAACAATTTTTCATGTTGTCTCCAAATACAGGACACAAAACATGAAATGCTTCCTTTTCATGAGACAGTCATAGAAAGCTTTTACCTCTGGACACTGGCTATTGAAAAGTTCAAATGAGACCCTCAGTTTTCAAGACACAGAGCATAAATTCTGGGGCACATTTATTATTTTTAAAAGGGGGTGCAACACATAACATTAGCTTTGATTTTATATTGGATATCAACATGGTGTAACATCCTAGCAGATGTTGGCTTGGTTGTCAACTGTATAATATCTGGTCATCCATTACACAAAGCCATGAAATTCATTAAACAAAAAACCTACAGTTTACAAAACAATGTAAAGGCTCTACAATTTTCAACCAAGCACGAAAAAGCAGGGAAATTCGGAGTTAAGGTTCACAAACCTTAACGCCACATCCCCCGTAAGGCGACAGAAAGCGCAAGTGAAATTCTCATTCTCCCAAAGCAGATACACCATGAGGACAGGATGGAAAATATGATAAACAGAGGTGACTGTGGGGTTGTGAAAAACTGATGATGAACAACTTAGGGCCACCTAATTCTCTTTTTTTTGTTAAGATCAGCCCTTTTCCAACCTGGTGCCCTCCAAAGGTGTTGGACTACAACTCCCATCATTGCAAGTCAGTATATTCCATTGTCAGGAATGCTGGGACTTGTAATCTCAAACATCTGGAAGGCAGCAGGATGGGGAACACTATTCTATATCCTTACCAAACACAGGGTCTGCCCAATACTTTTCTCTCTCACACATCTCGCATATAGCGACACAATTGATTACAGAAGGGGCACTATTCGCTACAGAGCATGTGCCAGGCACTTTCAACTTTTGGTCAATATCCTGCCCTTCAAAGGACCAATACTTTTTATTAAAATGTCTTTATTCAAAATATACTGTTTATTCCCCACAATCCCTCCACAATATATCATCTCATCAAAGTGACAGAGGAGCAGAAAAGATTTAGTGTGGCTGTTTTGAACTCCTTCCTGATGAGATTAGTTTGTAATTCGATACCATTTGAAAGTAAGCCCTAGTGAACTCAGTGGCACTGACTTCTGAGAAGACATGTACAGGATTCAAGTGTAAACCCACCTTCCCCAGCCTGGTGCTCTCCAGATGTGTTGTACTGCAACTACCATGTTATGTCTTATGGGAAAGACAAAAATCATTTTCATTATTTTTAAAATAATCCTTCCGCATGAAAATATTAGGTGCTAGCTCTACCTTTGATCTCACATTGCTGAACATGTAAGAAAAATCCTCTGTATTAGTCTCCCAACACCATATATCTGATATTCAATAAATGAAAACTAATGTTGACATCTGAAGAACTATCTGGGTTAGATATTAAAGATTCATTCATTGTAGCTTCATTTGGTTTAAGACAGTCTATTTAAAGTGATGCAGCTCTTTTGGAGCTCCATGATGGAAAACGTATCTTAATGCTGGAAAATATCATACTTTAGAACAGATGTGGACATAAAATAGATCTATCCTGATGCTTTGGACATAAACTCCCAGCATTCCTGATCACTGCCCATGCTAATAGGGGCTTTTATGTGTTGAAATCCAAAACATCTGGAGACTTACGTTCTGCCTGCCTTCTCTCTACAACAGTGTTCCCCAACCTGGTGCCCATCAGATGTGTTGGGTTGCAACTCTCAACATGAGGAGATAGTCTAAAAAAAGAGAAGTTAGGTGGCACTAAGTTGTTCATCATCAGTTTTCCACAAACCCATAGTCACCTCTGCATATAATATTGCATTTCATAACTTGCTGCACTCCAGATGATTGAGAATACAAGTCCCAGCATTCCTGACCATGGGACATAGTGACATGCAATGATGGTAGTTGTAATCCAACAACTTTGTAGGGCACCAGCACCTTAGGGCTGCTCTAAACCTTAGGTGGCCCTAAGGTGTTGGTCATCAGTTTTTCAAAACCCCACAGTCACCTCTGCATATCATATTCCCTATCCTGTCATCATGTTTTATCTGAATGAATGTTTCACTTGCACTTTCTGCTTCTTACAGAGGATGTGGTGTTAAGGTTTGTGAGCCTTAATTCCCTATTTCCCTGCTTTTTGGTGCTTGGTTGAAAACTATAGAGCCTTAATGTTGTTCTGCAAACTGAAGGGTTTTTGTTTAATGAATAATATTAACATTTCCTACAGCCTAATCCAGTAAGCACCAATTCTACAGCTTTATCACTCTCTTATACTCTGATCATCCTGATGACACCATAAATGGAAATAAAACAAACAACAGTCCTTACACAAGTTCATCCAACACTTCTGGATGGGGTTCTTCAGTGAAGGCTATTGGACTGGAGCTGAAGAGACCATAAGTAGCAATGCCACCAATGATGAGGTCTCCTGACTGATGATACTTGTGAAGCGGAGGGTAAGGATTTCTGACTCTACAGTTGTCAATGTCAGTTTTGCATCCCATGCAAGCAAGCAGTATCAACAGGAAGTCTACCATGGTATAGCAGTAGTAGTAGTAGTAGTAGTATAGTTGTTTATTTTATTTCATTGACAACCAGTCATTCGCAAAATAATTTCCCCATTTGTATCTATATTTGTAGGTCCTCTCTCTACCTGTTAATGTTACTGGTGATCTTTTTGACATCCTTTGGTATTAGTTTTGCAAGTGACTACTGAAATTCTACAGCGGATTTGAGAATCAGCAGAATTAATCACTACCTTTTAGATAATTGAAGAGTAATTACAAAATGATTACTGTTGAAAGCATGTCACATGTGAACAAAAAAAAAATTCTCAACAGCATAGCAAGCGAGGGACCATATGGCTTGGGATGGCTGACAGAATTTAGTTTTTATTAATGAAATTGATAGCAGAAATAATAGAGTCTGGTCTGAAATCAGAGACAAAATGCATATGTTTGATGATAGGACTGACCATCTTTAGAAGATGACCATGATTGATTTAGCATGCAATCCTATACCGGTGAGTAAATCCCATTCATCCCATAGAACATACTTCAGGGTAGACATGCAAAGGATTATTTTGTTAATCTGTGTGGTGAAAAATAAAATCGTACTTTGCAGCACTATGCATGTTTACTTGGAATTAAACCCATGGTTTTTAATGAGGCTTATTACCCATGAAGTGTCTTTATGATGCAGCCTCAGATAACCCACAGAAAAATCCCTCAAAATGAGCTGGAATCTAGACAACAATGAACTGTAACTTAAGATAATATTGGTCTTACAATATTTCAATATGTAGTGTAGGAATAATTTCAGGAAATAGGACGTGTCACATTTTTAATATAATGCTTTAGGAAGTGTGTGCAAAATAGAAATCTTTTGCTCAATTATCATTTTTACTTTGGAAGTAGTATTTACAAATGAAATGCTTATCCTTCTAATAACATCCAACCTGTTTTTATTTGTTCCTGCAACATGTGACATCTTTTAAAGGCCTACTGAAAACAAATCTTTTCACACAGGCTTTGATTTTAACTTAGCTGGTTTTATATTGCCTTGTTATAAATATTTTTAACAAGTTTTACATTTATCTATACTTGTTGTATTTTATGGTTTTAATTGCAGGCTTTCAAGAAGGCCTTAAAAACATTTGATTTTACCATGGGCTTCCCATAATGTATGCTGTTATTGCTGCTATCATTGTTTTTGCTGGTTTTATTGTTTTAATTGCTATTTTTATATGATCATGTTTTATTGCTTTTAATATCTTAATATTTTATTGCATTTAATATTTTATGTATTTGATTGTTGTAAGCCGCCTTGTGAGGGGTTCTGCTCATAAAGGCGGCCAAGTAATGTTTTAAATAAATTTTAAATAAATAAATAATTGTACACTAAGGGACAGTATAACAATGTAATAAATAAATAAAAATATACAAAAATGGTATGAATTTGAAAGGTGTTTTTTCTCAATTTACTGGTGATAATAAAAACATTTCAAACCTGTCCTGATAAATCATCATCAGCCAATAGCCCTGAGTTCCTAGGATATTTCATTACATTCTTGCAGTGCCATGGTTCTCTCTAATGCTCCTCAACAGGAATGATTTATGGCACCTGTGTCCTTGAGGGACCAGTAACAGGGGCTCAATAAAACCTTGTTGTCTTGCCTCAGATTCTGGTGGTACAGAAGTTGCCATTTCAAGACAGGTGCAAGGGTGAGGAGGAGAAGACACCGTTAAAATTGTCATGAGGTTGGAAGCAGGTTAATTTTGTAAGTACATTGACAGTGAGTTCCTCTGCACTCAAGTAGGTCCTTCCCTCAGTTCCCATTCTGTCCAAGGCTACTGGTTCCATTCTCTCCGATGCCACCAGTTCTGTCACAGTGCTGGTTCTCAGGACACAGAATGACCTTGCCAGCTAAAGTGACTCCCATAGACATCAGTGACAGTGTCCTCGTTAACCGGCCATGAGTCTGGGATCTTGATGATATGTAGGCTGACCAGATAAAATCCAGGTCAGGGCTCATGTAACTTTAACAATTGTAGAGAAAAGAGAATTTCAGCCAGTGTCATTTCTAAGCAATTAGTTCCTGGTGAAATTCCCTCTTCATCACAACAGTTAAAGTTGCAGGCATTATACTAGAGTGACCAGATACAAAAGAAGGCAGGCCCCCTTCAACTTTAACAGTTGTGATGAAGAGAGAATTTCACCAGGAACTAATTGCATACAAATGATACTGGCTGGATTCCCTTTTCTCTACAACTGTTAAAGTTACATGAGCTCTGACCTGGATTTTATCTGATCAGCCTAATCATATGAGGCCATCCAAAGCTTTGCTGTCATCAAAAGGCTGATGGGTCGCCTGCATTTGCACTCTTCTCAAAGTGGTGTGGCAGCATCCAGGCCAGAGCGCAAAGCTTCTTTTCTTTAAAATTGTTTGGGAAGCAAATGTTTCATGCTTCCTAGAACCACGATTTTACTCTGTAGTTCCCAGGGGAACTATTTTTTGTGATATTTACTGTGTATCTATTTTTTTCCCATACGCTGCATCTAAAAATCAGCATATACCCATTTCACGCAAATGCATGTCCTCTTTTGTCCTCTTTGTTGGTGATGCATGCTTCTCCCATCCCTGGTGATGTGTAAGAAGGCTGCCTACTCAAAAAGGGGCTGTAACTCAATCCTGGAGTTCACTTCTTTTCCCTCTCCTTCCTTTACCTTTCATTTTCTTTAATCTCCAACTTTGTTAACATTTTTGAAATTGTTCCATACCACCCATCAACCAATAAATTATTTCTCATTGATTTCAGTGGGTCCTTTCTAAGCATAACAAACCAAGGATCAAGCCTATTGTATGTAACCATTCACAACAATTGCTCAAAACCAAGTCTGTTTGTCAAGATATACCACTAGAAAAGAATTTCAAATTTGTTTTTGAGGTTGAGGAGACCCTGGAGAACGATGGCCCACTAAGGCAAAAGGGAGGGTTGGATTTACAGATATACAGTTTCCCGGTAATCAAAGTTTGATTCATTTTTCCAAATTAATATTACAGTCAGGGAGAATTTGGAGGCTGATGGTATCGAAAGCTGCTGAGAGATCCAGAAGTACCAGGAGGTACATGCTCCCCCTGTCAATACTCAAGCGTAGATCATGCATTAAGGTGACCATAGTGGTCTCAACTCCATATTCTGACCTGAAGCCAGATTGAAATGGGTCTAGAAAATCTGTATCATCCAAAATTGCTTGCAGTTGGAAGACAACGGCCCTCTCGATTACCTTGCCCCGAAATGGAAGATTTGATACTGGTCTGTAGTTATTAAGGTCCAGGGGGACCAGGGAGGGCTTTTTTTAGAAATGGCTATACCACCACTTCTTTTAAACATGATGGAGAACTCCCCCTCCTGAGAGATGCATTAATAATATGTTGTTGTTGTAGTCTAATTGCATTTCCTTCCTTGGCATCCAGCCAAGAAGGACAGGGATCAAGAGGGCAAGTAGTCCTCCTCACTCATCCAAGCAGCTTGTTCACATCCTTGGTACTCACCAACTGAAACTGATCCAGTAAAATTTTACTCGCAGAGTTGCTGAACACTCCATTGTCAGCCTCTGCTATAGTGACGGCATCTAAGTCTGCCCTTATCCGAGGGATTTTATCTGTGAAATGATCATTAAAGGCATCACAGCAAACTACCAAAGGCTCTAAGATTGGGTTCAGAGGGGAAGGTGCTTGGGTTAGACCCCTCACCACCCTGAACAGTTCTGCTGGATGTGAATTCGCAGATGCAATGCGTGCAGAGAAAAAAGCTTTCTTTGCTGCATATTGCCACCCCATAGATCTAAAATCTGTTTCTGATTCAACCCCAAGGGATAAGTTATTGGATAAACTCTGTTCCTCTTTCATTGATAAAAGATTATTCTATGTAATTAGGCATCTATATCACAATACTTCTGTACAAGTGAGATGTGGCGTGGAGTATGTCAGGTTTGTATACTTGCATTCACACTATTTAATCTGTACCTTAAGGACCTATCAAAGATTTATTCTTCACCTGATATTCATGCCTAGAAATTGAATGTCGTTAGCTTCCCCATACTTTTATATGCGATGATGCTGTTCTCCTGTTTTCCACTGAAGTTGGCTTGAAACAAATGCTATACAATCAGCATCTACTGGTGCCAAATCTGTAGTCCATTTTTTTATATATACTAGAGGACAGTTCATCCCTACTACATTCTGAGTTTGTAAGGCCAAAGTGCTGCCACGATTCCATTCCAGAGTGGATTTTAGGTTTTTCTTCTGGTTCTGAACAAATACTTTCATCCTTTTTGCGCCAACACTTTGATGCAGATAGGTTTGCACCATCAGCAGTTCTATGGCTGGAGGCTGGGCTTTCACTGGTGGAATGTACTGCATGGTGTTAGGCATGAAGATATTGGCTAAAACTTGTTTATGTGAACTCTGAATCAGACGTGTTCCTCAAGCGGGAAGACAACTACACTAGTCAGTGGTCAAAATCAATCAGAGATAAATGACAGAGGTTGGGTTTCTCTGATAACTTTCTTCACATGCAAGATACTTCTCAAGTAAAAACTATTCTTGCACTCTGAGTCAGAGATATTGATATTCAATATTCGTTATCTGGTGCTTATACTACCTGTTCCCCAACTTCCTTAGGTTTTACATTTGATATTAAGAGTTGTGCAAAATACTGGAAAATCTGACTACGGAACAATCTACACCAAGCAGGATATATCACTATGAAAGTGGTATGTGTCGATGGGTCTCAATGATTGTCAGTGCACTCCAATGCCGCTCTAAAACAGTAGTGTGGCTTCTGCCTTTTAAATTCCACTTTCATTCTGCTTTCATAGTGCTATATCCTGCTTGGTGTAGATCTGGCCTATAGCTAAATATAGGATGACTTTGTCTAGAGCCAGGTTTAATGTAAAACCATCTTCTGTAATGGATGGTCACTCCGAGAGAATTCCTTATACGTCCTCTTTGTCTGTGTGGAGATGAAGTGATAGAGTCTCTATCTCACATAGCACTTTTTTGTAACTATTAGAGGGATGTGAGAATACAATGTATTGCACCTATCTTAAATTCATTTCCTGGAATTTCCTCCGAACGGTATGTGACTTACACACTGGCTGATACTAATATATAAGCAACAAACGTTGCTCTCTCTCCCTCTCTCTCTCTCTCTCTCTTCCATTGTTAAGACTAGTAAGGCTATTCTTCAGACTTATAAGTAATAATTGGTTTAAAATATTTTAAATAGTTGCTGTATCATTGGTTGACCTTTCTTTGGGGGGGGGTGTTATTATGTATTCTGCTTTGTGGATTATCCTGTGTTTTCAGTGGTCTGTGACTGTATAATGAAGAATGATTCATTGATTGAGTCATTGATATTTCAGTAAGAGAGCATTTGGAAACCTGTGATGAAGATATAGCAGAGCAACACCAAGGAATGTTTACACATTTATTAGGGTGTGCTTGCCCATGTTTTTCAGAAACTGGTGCATATTGGCTTTCTTCCTCTGATACTGGAATTAGCAGAGAGCTCTCTGGGTGGTTTACAAAAATTAAAAACATTGAACATTAAAAACAATACCGACATACAAAATTTTAAACCATAAAAAGTATAAAAACAAGTTATAATTACAATATCCTTTAATAACAACAATTCTGGATCAAAGCCCAACAACAACAACACAAAACTCTCACATGTCCACCTGTTCCTACATTTCTGTCACCTCATGAGGATAGCAGTTCCAGTGCCCTTCTGCCCCCAATCTATCTCTATATTGTCCATAAATCAAGCCATACTAATGGGTGCCATTCTGTCGAATCTACATGAAAGCACAAAGGGGAAGTAGAGGGTCAGTATGGAATTACTTTGCTGTTTTAGCATCCAGAGCTTTAGGATTTCATCCAATTTGTAGAGGAAGAGGATTGAGACCTCAAGGGCAAGGAAAGATCAAGGTGCAGGTGTACAGGGGCTGCATTGTAAGTGAGGACAAGATCATTGGAGACCCTAGAACATGTTGCTGAAGTTAGAAAAATATTTTTATTATACAGTTTTTATCTAAAGGTTAGTCATAGATAAAATAGACTCACCTGATTCCATCGTCTTGAAAAGAATAGAGATTATGATTTTAAATTAGAATGTGATGTGGTTGTGGTGCTCACAAGGATTCATGTGATAGTTTCTTTTCTTGATCAGCAGCTAAGACTGGGGAATTTGTTTTAAATAGTTCTGATTTTCTTTCCCCCCCCCCCCAGTTTCTTTTAGTTTTCTTTTAATAAAGCAGTTTATGGGTTTCAAAAAGAACCGCTGAAAGGGAAGCTAAGGGAAACTTAGTGGCTGTATGTACATTATTGATTCCTTTTAGGCAAGTGTTGATTAAGTTTTCCATTTTTTATCTTGGGAGAATTAGAAGACCTATTGGGAAGCTTTATACAGGGCACTTACTTAGAGGGAAACCCTTACAAATAGCCTGCTAGTTATATGCACTTACTTCTCTAGGTTAAAAAGTATAGAA
The DNA here is from genome assembly GCA_029215795.1 of Anniella stebbinsi. NCBI lineage: Eukaryota > Metazoa > Chordata > Lepidosauria > Squamata > Anniellidae > Anniella > Anniella stebbinsi. Next base: position 23,402,911 of record JARDYH010000008.1, read on the forward strand.
AAAGACACAGACACTTACACACTTGCTCCATCTTTTCTCCGTATTAGGTGTTCCCTCCTGTTCAGCTGAGGTCTCAACACTATAATGTAGCATTTGGGGGAAAAGATACAAACCAACAACCCAGCACTCGAGGTTAAGATAGAAAATACCTCCACGGCTACCATGTATTTTCCCTTGGAACTCAGATAGGATGGAACAAAGGATAACCACACACTGCAAAAGACCAACATGCTGAAAGTGATGAACTTGGCTTCATTGAAACTGTCAGGTAGCTTCCTTGCAAGGAAAGCCACAGTGAAACTCACCATTGCCAGGAAACCCATGTAGCCCAGAACACAGCAAAACAGAGTCACGGACTGCTCATTACACTGCATTACAATTTCTTTAGCCACTGAGTGCATGTCAAAATCTGGGAAAGGTGGAGAGGTTGTGAGCCATAAAGTGGCGATGCTTGCTTGGATGAGGCAGCAGAAAAGAACAATGGAGATGGCCAGTCTTTTCCCCACCCACTTCCTCATCCTGGACCCTGGTTTGGTGGCCATGAATGCCAGAACCACCGTGATGGTTTTTGCCAGCACACAAGAAACAGCCACTGAGAAGATGAGGCCAAAAGTCGTTTGTCGGAGGAGACATGTCACCTTTTGAGGACGGCCAATGAACAGCAATGCACAAAGAAAGGAGAGACAGAGGGAGATGAGGAGAGTGTAGGTGAGGTCCCGGTTGTGGGCTTTGACAATGGGAGTGTTGTGGTGCTTCACAAATGTTCCCAGCACCAGAGCTGTAGCCAAAGAAAAGGAAAAAGCAAAAGAGGCTAAACTAAATCCTAAAGGTTCTTCATAAGACAAGAAGGTTACAGTTTTCTGAATGCAGGCATCCTGTTTTTTGTTTGGATAGTTTTCGTCTGTGCATTTATGGCAGTCGCTCATGTCTGAAAAAGAAAGGATGTGGTCGTGACTGCAGAAACATGAATTCAACCAGGCTAAATTGCTATGACTGTTACTCTCACATAGAGTATATGGCCCTTTCTGCAGCAGGCAGTTTGCCTGGGATGGATTCTGGCTGCTCCCTGTGCTCCGATGGTGTGTATTAGGTACTTCAGGGATTGCCCTACCTCCCTTCCTCTACAACCAGGGGCTATCCTAGGAAAAACGCCTGGTGTGGAAAGGGCCTAAGTCTCTGTTAAATTTGCAGCATATATTAAGTGCTGATAATTTGAAATAATAATAATAATAATAATAATAATAATAATAATAATAATAATTTATTTCTTACCTGCCTCTCCGTCTGGATCGAGGCGAGGAACAACAATATGATAAAATACATAAAACTGACCAAAACATGACACACATTTTTAAAACGGCATTAAAACATCCTAAAAAACATCCTAAAAACATGGGCCAGAGTGGTTATTAAATGGTTGAAAGTTTTGTAGGTCTAAAGCAGCATCTTGAATTTTAAGCATAGCGCTGTAGTAAGCCAGGTGAGATCAGAGTGCCCTGCTAAATATTATTATGTGCCATGAGTTTTAAAGAGTGACCTGTTGTTGTTCTGCAACAGTGAAAGGATCCCTTATGAAACATTAGCCAATCTCTTTATTTGGACTAACTCAAATGCCACAACAGATTGTGCAAATTTGATAATCTTTACAGGCTAGGAGGCTGAGTTCATCTGGCTAGGTGGTATTAATGGCAAGGGGGTGATGGTGATGGGGGAGAGAAACAGAGCAGTTCAGAACTTGTGGCCATGAGGTCTGCAGAATAGACTTTGGGTGCCTCCACACGAGACGTTTAAAGCTCTTTGAAGGCTCATTAAAAATTTTACCTCCACACCAGCGGAGAGCAAAACGGGCGTACAGGCGCGTTATCTCCCCGATAATGCGCATTTTCGAATGCGCGTTAAATCGCGACTTTTAATTTGCTCCGGCCGTTAAAGTGCATTTTCGCAGTGTGAACATGCGATTATGCGCAATAACTTCTTGTAAAGCGCTTTTTGGACATTTATTAATGCGCTTCGCCGCCTCTCGCCGCCTCCCGTGCAGAGGGATTAGGAGTAAATGCGCGTCAGCGATAATGCGCATAATCGCCGAACCGTGCGCAAAAGCGCATCCTTGTGGAGGGGGCCTCAGCCCCCCCCAAGTGATTGCAGAGCAAATGAGTCACTGGTAGGTGTTGCAGGTATAAGATGAAAGCTAGCATTCTAGGTGTCCTCCATTTCTGAAAACATAATAGCCATCTGCAGCTCAGAATTCTCTCTTCCCTGGGACAAAACATACAGGTCTTTGAGCTGACAGAGCAGAAATAATAGAAAACTTGACAGTCTTTATGTTAGCAAAGGCAGAGATAAATTTCAGGTGGCACAGGCTGTAACAAAAAAAGTCAGTGTTCTCTCTTTGGTTATCACCAGAACCAGCTACCAATTGGCTACTCAGAATGCTTTTGTCATTGTTATTTGCTGGATTTATTTAGTCCCCCCAGTGATCCCTGAGGGCATTTCTACACTTGGCTAATATCCTGCACCCTTACCATGGCTTCTGCCTCCAGTTTTCTTTCAAGATTAATAGGCCCCTTTTCAGGAGGTTTCGTCTGTGGGTTTTCTTTCCATATGTTTCATTAAAAAGCCACTAGATGGTGACGTGATGTAGTTGCACTATAGCGAGTTTCCAGAAATTCACAGGATAGTTTTAAACATCAAAGTGCAATAAAATCTCTTATCACATGTAATGTATTGAGAATAAAGCTGCTATAATTGCTAGAAAGCATAGGAGGGGTCCTGGAGGTTGATGATGTCATGTAAAGGACCCACAAAAATGTGAATGACAAATCATGAGCCTCATGCAGAAATCCTCAAAGATATTCAGTCCTAAACACATGCCAGATTATTTATGCTTCCTTCCCAGCCCCTCCTTATATAATGTTTTGATCACTATTCAAGAAACCCTCTGATATATGGATGGTTTTATACATTTGTCTTGATTATAGCTCTTCTGTCCTTATCACTATGTACCATATATATTTATTACCCTCTTGGTTTGAAATTTTCCCTTCTGGACACGGGATGCAATCATAGCAGCAAAATGGCTTCCCCTCCTTCATTTTCTTGTGAGAACCATGCTGGCAACTCTCAGTACACTGAGAAAGAGGACTAGACTATTAGAGAAATGGAAAAGAAACGATATAATGATGGAATATGGAGCTTAGAATCCGTAAACTTTGAGGCTCCTTCTGTATTTTACCAAAGAGACTCTGGGCCCAATTCCTCTTTAGTCAGGCCTTAAATCTATCAGTTGTTGCATTGCTTGTTAATTTTACTGCTGCCTCCCTAAAGTTTTTAATCTTTTTTATTATTTTGCATGCTTAATATTTGTAATGATTTGTTTTGTTGAAATCTTAAAATAAAAACATTAATTTAACGTATTTTACATGTTGAATATTGCCTTATTTTATACAGTCATTGTGTTGCTGTTGTTGAGTATGAAATGGCTTTTCAGTATTATCCCACCCTGAAAGCATTTGCCAGTTGGTAATTATGCAAGTCTAATGAATCAAATACAGACATCAGATTTCAGATATAGTTGAACAGACTCAATTGGGAGTACAGACATTTTTCTAGTACTCATTCTAGGCATTTGAAACTCAATTTACCCAATATTCAATTTGTACTCTAAAACAGAAACGGTACATTTGACCATATGTGCAAAATACACATTGATTTTTTAATCATGGAACTCTTAGGTCCCCTTTACAAGAGTTCGCTTTGACGCCCGATTCTCTTATTATGCGCATCTCCTGACAATCATGTTTACGTCTAATACCTAAACACGAGAGCTGTTGAAGCGCAGGATGGGCTCTTCGCAAGGCGATTTAAAAGTTTTTTACATGCGGAGAATCGCATGCAAATGTTGCTGAAAGTAATGCGCTTTGCCCCAGAGGAACTGCCCAAACAGGTTCCCTCCCTTTATTCTCCCTGCCCACCAGAACCTCCCGCCTTTGGTTACCTGGGTTACCTACCAGTAATGACCTGGTTAACCTGTTCGGCTACCTCTCTCCCCTCCCCTTTCGCCCGATCGCCAGCTGAAGTTGTCCCCGTTTCCAGAACTGCTCAGGAGTAAATGGGAATGTGCCTCATAAGTTTCCCCTTCCAGCACCCTTTGTAAACTTATTTTTAGTCAGGGCTGCCTCTCTCCCCCCCCCCCACCTCGCCCGATTGCCATTTCAAGAGAACTGCTCAGGAGTAAATGGGAATGTGTCTAGCACACACGCCAAAACAGACAGGGGAATGCTGCTTCGTTTCTTCCCCCTCCTCATCCACACGCACACACACAGCTCATGTCAGGAACCCAGCAAGAAGCGAGGGGGCAATATGTCTAAGCTGATTGCTTATTATGAGCACATCCTTCCTACCCGCTTTGCTTCTCATGAAACCACTTCCATCTGGCCTCGTGTCTTCATGTAAAAAATATTCCATTAGGGTACTTAAAAGAAACTTTATTTTTGGTTCAAGTTGGGTCTCCTCTTCCTGGAGCTTCCATTCAGAGAGACGGAGAACAAGGAGGAAGTTGCCAGGAGGAGACAGGAAATAAAACGAAACAAAAAAGTGGGAGGTTTTCCCAGCGAAGGGGCAGTTCTGTGCATGATATCAGGACCACAGTCCACACACTCTGATCGTTAATGCACTTGAACAGCAATTATTTACACGGACATAAGGCGCTCTTACTCTCATGGTAAATAAAATTCGCTATTTAACGCACATTAGAAAATGCGCAGAATAGGAGATAAAAAGTGCCTGTACTCCTCATTTGCGCTCCGCTCTTGTAGAGGGAAAATCAGTAATGGGCCTTGAAAGAGCTTTAAATCGCTCTTGTAGAGGCAGCCTTAGATATGGGTTTTCTGAGACATGTCATTGATTTGTCCAGAGCTACAGTGAATAGAACCAGCATATAGTTTCTGTTTGAGCCCTGTGCTAGAACACGGAATAACAAATTCTTTTGGTTTCTAGAATTTAATTATCTTTCTCAGTGAATCAAACACATTATCTATAAGCACTGGCATTTGGTCCAGGATGTACCAAGGTGCAATCACTTTTGACTCTAGGATGTCGCAGGATTGCTAATTTCTGTGAAAGCCTTGTTCAAAACAAAGGAAATATAAGTATCATCTCATTAAAACTTCTTCCAGCAATTTCTTGGCAAATGGGAAAGCAGAACCGTGTTACTCTTCATTCATTTCATCAACTCATACATTATCTTTCTTTTATAAGTGTTTATTATTGTGCAATAAAATCATTCTAGACACCAGAACAGTTGCTCATTTATAGCAACGTCTCTTCCCAAATAGCTGACAATTGGAGCCTACCTGATTAAACCAGCTGTGCCATGTTATGGCTTCCTCGTCAATGGTGACTGCTTGACCTAGGGGAGCCTCGGGATCCACCCTCCCCACTCTCACCCTATGCAATGAATGGTTGGAGAAGATAATCCAGTTGACCACATCCAGTCCAGCGATTAGCTCCCCATTCTGGTTGAAGGAAACTTGGTCCCCTGCACTGTTGTTAAATGAGACCCATTTTAGAAATGGTTGGAGCTAGAGAGAAAAAGAAAAGGCAAGGATTTAGAAAAGACTGAATTTAGGCCTTTCTGGGCCAAATGGACAGAACTTGAAATCAGTATCTAGCATCCACATCACTTTCTTATTTTCAATTTGGAGTAAGGACTCCAATCTGGATCTTAAACACCCCCTGCCCTTGTGCTATGGTTCTGATCCAGATCAGTCCTCCTGCACCTTCAGTGGAACAGAAATGGGGGGAGTGCAGCTGCTAGATACGTATTTGAAGCAATGTCTGTTTTTGTGCTCATACTAAAGTCAAATGGCACCAGAAGAATGAGGTTCTGGATGGCTTATTGTTCAGGCGGGTGAAGGCCATGGTTGGCCCTAGGATTAATGGCACACTGGCTGAGTAGTGCCCTTGGTGGACAGTTGCACTAATAATCAATTTTTCAGGCCCATGCAGTGGACTTATGGAGCCTGGTGTATGAGAGTCCTATTCAGAAAGAGAATGCTCAAAATGCTGATCTCTCAGCCACTGTGTTTCAGTTGCAGCCTACCTCCAATTTATCCAGGTCGTTGAATGGTAAAACATCTGTTATCCAGGATTTGATCCTGGATGAGCATGCCGACCTGGCCTGCATCACAGAGACCTGGCTGAATGAAGCTGGGAGAGTTAATCTCTCTCAGTTTTGCCCACCAGGGTTCTCTGTCCAGCAGCAGGCATGGCCTGGGGTGTGGGGAAGTGGAGTGGCAGTGGTACCATGATACTCAGAACCACTGCAGGGATGGAAAACCAATTAAGATGGTCAACCCCTGGAGGATGATGGATCCAAATGGTTTCCTGACGGATCTTGGGGATTTTCCTGCTGCCTCGGCAGGCGATTCTGTCGAAGCTCTGGTTGACCTCTGGAATGGAGAAATGACCAGGGCAGTGGACACAATCACTCCTGAGCATCTCCTCTCATGAAGTGGAGCCACACCAGCTCCCTGGTTTTCTAGAGAGCTGGCAGTGATGAAACATGTTCTATTTGGCGACTAGAGCACCGTTGGCAGAAAACTCAGAGTAAATCTGATTGAACACGGGCTACATCCTATTTGAAGGCCTACTCCGTGGCAATATGGGCAGCAAAGAAACTAAATTTTGTCTGCCACTATTGCATCTGCAAAGAGCTGTCCAGTAGAGCTGTTTCAGGTGGTCAGGGGGCTTTTACACACTGCCCCCCAAGAGGAGAATTCAGACATTTCGACAGCCCACTGTGATCAATTTGCCCAGCACTTTGCAGACAAAATTGCTCGGATCAACTCTGACTTGGATGCTATTGTCCCAGTGCCAGTGGATGTAACTCTGGCACCTGCTTGACCAGTGTTATTGGATACTTTTCAATTTGTACAGTCTGAGGCTGTGGACAGGATCCTTGGAGAGGTGAGAGCCACCACGAGTGTATAAGATCTTTGCCCTTTCTGGCTTATAAAAGCAGCCAGAGGGGGATTGGCTGAGTGGGTAAGTGGAGTGGTTAATGCCTCCCTTTGCCAAGGCAGGGTGCCAACCTGCTTGAAGGATGCAGTGGTAAGACTCACATTGAAAAGCCCTCCTTGAACCCCACTGTATTAGATAACTATCAGCCAGTCTCCAATGTTTTTGGGCAAAGTATTGGAGCGTGTGGTGGCCTCCCAACTCCAGGGATTACTGGATGAGACAGATTATCTGAATTCATTTCAATCTGGCTTCAGTCTGGTTTATGGGGCAGAAACAGCTTTGGTCGCCTTGGTGGATGACCTACACTGGGAACTGGACAAGGGGAGTGTGTCCCTGTTGGTTCTGTTTGACCTCTCAGTGGCGTTCGATACCATTTTCCATGGTATCCTTCTTGGTTTCCTTGCTGGGATGGGACTTGGAGGCACTGCTTTACAGTGGCTCCATTCCTTCCTGGAGGGGCAGACCCAGAAGGTGATGCTGGGGGATTCCTGTTCTACTCCTTGGCTGTTGGCCTGTGGTGTCCCTCAGGGTTCTCTTTTGTCCCCCATGCTTTTGAACATATACATGAAACTGTTGGGAGAGGTTGTCTGGAGTTTTGGGGTGTTGTGCCATCAGTATGCTGATGACACCCAACTCTACTACTCCTTTCCACCCAATTCCAAGAAAGCTGTTTCAGTGCTGAACTGGTATCTGTTGGCAGGAATGGACTGGATGAGGGCAAACAAATTGAAGCTGAATCCAGACAAGACAGAGGTGCTCCTGGTCAGTCAAAGGGCAGATCAGGGAATAGGGAATCAGCTTGTGCTGGATGGGGTTACACTTCTCCTGAAGACACAGGTTCACAGCTTGAGTGTACTTCTGGATTCAGCCTTGAGCCTGGATACACAGGTTTCAGTGGTGGTGAGGAGTGCATTTGTACATTTAAAGCTAGTGCACCAGCTGCGCCCGTTCCTGGAGATGTCTGACCTGGTTACGGTGACAACATGCCTTAGTTACATCCCGATTGGATTACTGTAACACACTCTACATGGGGCTGCCTTTAAAGAGTGTTCAGAAATTTGAACTGGTTCAAAGAGCTGCCGCCAGATTGTTGACCAGTGCTGCTTACAGGGAGCATACAACTCCCCTGTTAAAATAGCTCCACAGACTTCCAGCTGACCTCTTACAGCTTTTTATTTATATAATGCTTATAGTGCTTACAGAATTTGAAGTTCCAAGTGCTAGGTAACCTTTAGTGATGGAATGGGCATCCAGTTGAGGTTTGAAGCTCAGCCATGTCTGTAATGTTACTTAAATGGCCTCTTTAGGAATAAAGGCTGATCCATCATTTTGACACAAAATAGCAGTTCAGTGAAGTAGTGGGTGGCTGCATGACACTTGCCATATGCCCCAAGACCACTCAATGCCTCACATCTCATGGCAAGAAGGATCGGAAAGCCATCATGGGTCCATAGCGCAGCATAACTGGTGGTGAGTTTTCTTATCCAAAATAATGCTGTCTCAAAGGAAAGCTATGTTCCACTGATTTCTACCTTAGCAGAAGTGACATCAAAGTAGAAATTGAAAGAGAAGTATATTTTAAAGCTTACTGAAGGAAAATCATATTTGAAGTTCGTGTCCAAAGAACCTTTAGAACCTTGAAAGAAAGGTTATCGATTTTTGCCATCACAGCTCACTGTAGACTGTACATTAGAAGGGAAAAAACCAGGCAATTAGCTCAGGTTACTTCCCACACCCATTAGCTTTAAGCCCTTGGTCGCCACTCAGCTTGCCAACCTTTAAGGCCAGCCCTGGAGAATGTTTCTAGGGAACTATAATCCTATATGACCCAGAGATTGCATGAGGGGATGCGACGTGAATCAGTAAAATTACAACCTACACTGGTCACAACATATGTTCCCAAAGCACTATTAGGAAAGCATAATGACTGACTGAAATGGGAACTATTTCTAGGTGTGTCAAGGGAAGGAAGACCAAAATGTAAAAAAGACATTGGAAGAAAATGAAACACAATATACAGTGCATTGTTATATGAGAAACTTGAGGCATTACCTGCCCAACTTGTAGATTCCGAAGTCTGGGTTCCACTACATCCATCATTGCACCTTGTTTGGCTCTAGAAGAGGACATGGCATGATGTAGGGCATGGGCCACAGTGTAGACAGCATTGTGAATACTGTAGCTGTGTCCAATCGTGCTCATTTCGAAGAATGATCCAGGAAGACTCTCCAGCTTTTCCTCCCCTGTGCAAATGTCCCCATTTATGTTGCCCCCAATACTATCTCTGAATACACATCCAAAGGCCTGTTGCCAGAAATCCCTGATAAACCCATCTTCTTTAGAGCTAGAAGGGTTTCTGCTCTCAAGAAACTGCCGAAATCCAGGTAGGTCACTGGAGTGGATTCTGAAGGATATAGCGCCATTGAATATTTCTGTATCCCAATTCTTTTGTTGGACCATTGCAGTGAACTCTATCTGAGCTGTTACTATCCATACTTTCCCTTTTACTTCCTTTGCCATGACCTCTTGTTCTGATAGATATGGCAAGAAGCGAAAAAATGCCATGGAATAAGATTCTGCATGGGCTACCACTACATTGGCTTTGCTGCTCATAATTGTATCACGTATTTTTGCCCCCTGTAGAAATGCATCATTAAGTTCATTGTCAAAACTTAGTTTGGGGACTCTTTCTATGAAGGCAAAACAGACACCCCACTTAGAAAACAGTGGAATGACCACTTGTAGAAATCTTTCTCCATTATCATTATCCATAACACAAATCCCAATCCATGTCCACCTGAACTGAAGAAGCAAAGAGAGAATCCCCTCATACTGAAGAGCTTCCTGAGGAGCCAACTGGTAGAAGGGGAGGCCCGGAGTTTTGGTGTTCATCACTGGAGCAGGGCCATAGATGAGCTAAGGAAAGATGTTGGGTACAGGGAAAGGAAATCATATCAGCATTTATACATGTATTTTAATGTGCATACATTCAATGGGCATCTGGTTAGGAACAGAATGCTTGGTTAGAGAGCAGTTTGATCTAAGAAAATAGTGATTATCTTATGGACATCTTGCATGTTCAAGTATAAAAGGCCTCAGTGGAAGGATGCTACATCATGGCAAAGGTCTGATTGCATTCAGACTTAATCACACTTAACAGTTAAACCTATTGAATTCAATAGAACAAAAAGCAATCCTGATTGACTTATACCCATTCATTTCAATTTATGCTTCCATTATCTCCAGTGTTTTAGTGAGTATGGTAGTGGTGGTGGGATTTAAAGGTTCTCCTTCCTATTGGAGCTGTAATAGAGGCAGGCCATGCAGAAGGGGATTCTGCATACACAGTTATCAATAGAAATGCAATGAGTAGTATTCTACAGCATCCATGCACCAATAGAATGGACCGCTAGAGTAACAAAAACTACCAATTAATGGAACAACCAGAAATGAGCAACAGTACATATTCCTGGAATGGGCAGGCATGTGTTTCTGGGCTACTTCAGCAACTCCGAGTTCTTGTTGCACTAATGGTCCATTTCACTGGTGTAAGAGAACTAGCAGAGGCACAGATGCAGTATAGGGTGTTGCTCTTTGGGAATTATATCTGAAAGAAAATGCATTAAGAAGTGGAATGTTTAAAATACTGAAAGGCTTAATTAAGGCTTGTGATATTTTAGCAATGTTCTGCTACTTTAGCACCACGGCTTTCTAATAAATGAAGCACTTGAACAGTAACAAGTGTATTTTATTCATAACTGATTGATATATTTATTTTTTGTTGCCAGCATATAACGTTCATAAACAATGGAACCACTTCTGCCTCCAAACAACAAATGGAACTGGAAAGGAAAGGGAAGCATGAATGTTGTGGTGGATTCCCATACTCCCCAATTAGCCTACCTGTGGAGTCTTATAGGTATCCAAGATAATTGCCACATAAAGGGAGATTTCAGAGTCCAGTCCCCCAATAACTGCTGTTAATGTATTCTGAATATCACATACATAGTTAGGTACAACGTTTTCCAGTGTAGTCAACAGGAGCATTGTGGCATGATAGGTCCTCCTTGCATTGTCATAGCTGTCATAGATGTGGAAGCCCAAGGTGACATTGGGTACGATCCTTGGGGTTTCATTGATTTCTTTTACTGCAAATGCCAAGGCCAGGATGTGCTGGTAATGCTTAGGAAACACCCTACAACAAAAGTGGCATTCTGTAACAGCAAGATATTCCATATATACATTAGTTATTGCCACTGTATTCCACATTATCATCCTTAGTAGTCTTACAGCATTTAAATACCATCCCTCTACGCGAAGAACAAAATCAAACTATACCAGTGCTCATCTTCAGCACATCACTGTGCTTTTCAGTTCTGGGGAAGGTACCTTTTAAGAGAAGGTTTAGTACTGGGAGGCAACATTATTTGAACATGCGCTTTAATAGCTACAGAGGTACACGGGTTCTGCCTTGTGTTTGTGCAGATCTGGATTCAGTGCCATGGGTTTTCATGGCAAGAATGCTGAACGTGGTGGTGGCAGCATTCATACAGTCAGTGTGTGTGATTACATGCGCATGCATGTGTTTCTGTGGATCACTTGACAATGATAAGTTGGGGCCTGTTATATTAATCATTCTTTGGCTCACCACATAGGGGTGTTGAGATGTTTCAAAGAAACATCAAAGTATCCAAATAAGAGTGAAGGGGCATGTAACAAGGGAGCTTCTTTCCTTCAAAATTCCCTTAATGGAGTGCATGTATATTCTTTATTGCAGTCAAGAGACGAGATTTAGAAACCTTTCCAAGCACTCACATCCAAAGCCTATTATTTGTATCTGTTTCCATTTATATAGTTGCATTTGGAACACATTGTGGGATGTGCGAATGAGCTGCTTAAATTGTGCGAACGAGCTGCTTAAACTGTAACTTGTTCACCATTAAAAACTGAAGACAATCCCTTAATCCCTACAGCAGCTGTAGAAGGGAACCAGAAATTTTTCGCAATTAAAATCTTTAATAGCTGCTGAAACAACTGACACCATTATTTACATAGACTTAATTACATTAATGTTTCCTACAGCCTAATCCAGTAAGCCTCCATTCTACAGTTTTATCACTCTGTTCTGCTCTGATCATTCTGATGACACCACTAAATGGAATTAAAATGAACAACAGTCCTTACATAAGTTCCTCTGACATTGCTTGATGAGGTTCTTCAGTAAAGGCTATTGGACTGGAGACAAGGAGACCATAAGAAGTAATGCCACCAATGATGAGATCTCCTGAATGATGATACCTGTGAGGAGGAGGGTAAGGATTTCTGACCCTACAGTTGTCAATGTCAGCTTTGTATCCCATGCAAGCCAGCAATACCAGCAGCAAGTTTACCATGGTATAGTAGTAGTAATAGTAGTAGTATGGTAGTTTAGTTTGTTGCATTGATCACTAATCATCTGCAATACAGTTTCCCTATCTGTATGCAAGATCGTCTCCCTACCTCTTAATGTTACTAGTGAGATTTATGACATCCTTTGTTATTAGTTTTGCAAGTGTTTACTGGAAATCTACAGGGGAATTGAGAAGCAGCAGAATTAATCACTACCCTTTGGATAATTGGAGACTAAGTACATAATAATTACTGATGATAGCTTGTTTGTCATATCTGAACAATAATCCCTACCGTGCAGAATAGAAAGTGAGGGACCATATGGCTTGGGATGGCCGACAGCATTTACTTTTTACTAATGAAAATGCAGTTCCCAGCTTACCTGGAGAGCAAGGTGGTTGGGGCACGCAGTCCCAAGGGGGAGGTGGGGATAGAGTAGCTGAGCTGTGGTAGCAGCACCAAGTGTTTGCACTCACTTGGGAGGGAGGGAGACAATCAGGGGCTATATTGGCTTGGCAGAGAACAAGGCTTTGTTGGCGCATGAGAGGGAAAACGTCCTTCCCTCAGGTCTTTCAGAAGCTAGTAAGAGCAGGGCGTCTCACGTGGCTTCGGCATTGCCATCGCTGACTTCTCCACCCACCCACTCCAGGGTAGCTCATTTCTTGGCATGGAGCCAATCTACACGCTAGATTTTTAATGTTTTATAAGGGTTATGAAAACTCTTTGGGCCACATGACACACTCCTTTAATGTTGTATACCAGAGGTTTTTTAAAACTCACTTCAGCTATATACAATGGTTTCACTTTTAATAAATCGTAAATTCTCAGCCCTATACTCATTGAAAGCTAGGGGAACTAAGGAGGAAGTGGGTGACTGAACTACAACGCCCACAATGCTTTGCTCTAAACTCATTGTAAAAACGAAACAGAAAGAGATGGGCAAAGAGTATGTGACTGCACACACCGCTTTAAAGACTTAATATTTTTTCTCCTGTAACGTGAGTACTCAGTAATGTGGCCTAAGACATTTTACAATGCACCTATTTGGAACGTTTTAAAGTACTATTTAAAACGTTCCAAGGGACTGTGTAGATAGGCTCATGGACTATGGTTAGTTGCCTGTTAATGGGTCTGGGGAGGAATTTTACCTGCACCCAGATTGGCAATAGGTTGCAGGGTTATCGCCTTCCCCACAGCAAGAATTAATTCAGTGATATTCAGGTTTGTATGACTTGACAAATATAGCTGTAAGGTTGCTTTTAAAACTTTTAATTCTATGTCACAACTTTGTAGGTGTAGAAGGCATTGGGCTGGATCCATTGGTAAGGAAAATGGGATTGGGTGCCCCGTTTTCCCCTTCAAAAGGGGATCCACTTAATAGGCCACTGGGATGTATGGCATTGAGACCCAGCTCAACGTGGGGCTGCACTCTGGGCCACACCCCAGGGAGGCAATAAAGGGATCACTTCAGCTGTTTGTGCCATGGAGTGTATCTCTGACTCCTGCCCTAATGAGGCACCTGGCAGGCAGGCCAGGCTGATGGAATTGGACTGCAGGTGGGTAGTCAGATTAACGGATCCATGCACTGCCACACACAATTGATAGCAGAAATAACAGAGACTGGTCTGGAATCAGAGACAAAATGCATATGTTTGATGATAGGACTGACCACCTTGAGAAGATGAATTTGATCAATTTAGCCTGCAGTCCTATACACACTTACCTGTGTGTAAGTCCCATTGATCCCAAGAGGGTGTACTTCAGGGTAGACATGCAAAGGATTATATTGTTAATCTTTGGGTTGAAAATAAAAATCTTACTGTGCAGTCCTATGCATCTTTCCTCAGAAGTAAGACCCATGGTTTTAAATGAGGCTTATTACCCAAGAGGTGTCTTCATGATTGCAGCCTCAGATAACCCACAGAACAATCCCTCAAGATGAGCTGGAACATAGACAACAATAAACTGGACTTTAAGAAAACAGGCCATACACTGTTTCCATATGTAGTGTAGAAGTAAATTCAGGAAATAGGACACATGACAAACGTTTAATATGATGCATTAGGAAATGTGCATCAAACAGAAATCTTTGGCTCAATTATTATTTTCACTTTCGAAGTATATTTTTTTAACAAAGGAAATGCTTATCCTTTTAAAAACATCTAACTGTTTTTGTTTGTTTCTGCAACATATTAAAACAGGTGAGTAACCCAGGGCAGTGAAGGCTCCCTACTCCCCACCTTCTCCTCTCCAGTCTACATTATGGAGACCATATGGAAAGGAGGTCAGGGCTCCTGTATCTTCAACAGTTGTATAGAAAAGGGAATTTCAGCAGGTGCCATTTGTATGCATGCAGCACTTGGTGAAATTCATTCTTCATCACAGCAGTAAAATCTGCAGGAGCCCTGCCTAGCATGACCAGGTGCAAAAGAAGGCAGTACTTCTGTAGCTTTAACTGTTACGATGAAGAGGGAATTTCACCAGGTGCTGCATGCATAAAAATGACAACTGCTGAGATTCCCATTTCAATAGAACTCTTAAAGATACAGAAGCCCTGTCCACCTTTTTATATGGTCTCCCTAAGTATCCCAATTCCGACTTGCAAGAACTACATTTTTAAATGTGATTCCAAAGGCCTGCTGTGAGATGACTGTGTCAGACTAGAAGGGCTCCTTCTCTGAACAAATGCTGGAATTCCTAGTTTATTCCTGGTATATCATTGGAGTGGATTGCAGAGGAGAAAGCACAATGGATTATGTTTATGTCCTATATCCTCTCAGGTAAGGTTTGAATAAGCACAGTGCTTTTTAAAGGCTAGCCTACGTTCATGTGATCAGGGTAAACTAGAGTAAAAAGTCACAGTATCATTTTTTATATCCTGCTGAACAAAAGAGGGTGATTTTTCTTTATTGGATGTCCCTGTCCCTCCCTAATACATGAAGATGGGGAATCAAAATGGCCTCATGTTTGGGTTTCATGGCTTCATTTAGCTCATTCAAATCACCTTGCTTTGCACAGTGGGCTGGTTGAAACATTGCTTTTCACCCCTTGTTTCTTGTCCTCCATTTTGCAATAATTCTTACATTCATCTCAGAGAAGCTGCAAATTATCTTTTAAATAATATCTAGAATGAAGAGATGGCAAGAATGTAACTCAGCAAAATAAGTATGTTTTAAAGTGGGAATGGACAGATGGGAATTGATGGGTAAAAGCAAAGAACTGCACTGGCTGCCTGTTAGCTACTGAGCCACATTCAAGGTTATGTTGTTATCATATGGTTCGGGATGCAGAAAACGTAATATCTTCTAAATGCCTTCTGAAAACATAGACGTTCCCTGGATTTTAACTTAGCTGGTTTTATATTGCCTTTTTTAGTTTTAATGTTTCAAATTTATCTATACTTGTTGTATCTTATAGTTTTAATTTTACACTCAGGTAATGGGCAGTATAAAAATTTAATAAATAAATAAACAAATATACAAACATGGTATGAATTTGAAAGATGAACTTTCTGAATATATTGGGACAGCAAAAACATTTCAACCCTATCCTGATAAATCATCATCAGCCAATAGCCTTGAGTTCCTAGACTATTTCATCACAATTCTGCACTGCCTGGCTTCTCTGATGCTCCTCACCAGGAATGCTTTATGGCTCCTGTGTTCTTGACAGACCAGTTCCAGGGGCTCAGTGAAACCTTAGTGGCCCACCTCGGATTCTGGTGGGACAGAGGTTTCCAGTTCAGGACAGGTGCAAGAGTGTGGAGTAGAATAATAATAATAATAATAATAATAATAATAATAATAATAATATATTTATTTATCACCCGCCTCTCCCAACGGATCGAGGCGGGGAACAACACCAAACACAAAATACAAAAATTGATTAAAAGCAGATAAAACCAGTACATCATTAAAACACCAATAAAACACCAATAAAACACTTTAAAATTCATCTGGGTAGGCCTGCCGGAAGAGATAAGTCTTTATAGATCTTTTAAATTCCGGAAGACTAGTGAGTTGGCGAATCTCTCCCGGCAGGTCATTCCATAATCTGGGAGCGGCAGAAGAGAAGGTTCTCTGGGTAACGGTTGTCAGTCTAGTTCTTGTTGACTGTAATAAATTCTTCCCAGAGGACCTGAGCGTGCGGGGCGGATTGTATGGGAGAAGGCGATCCCGTAGGTAACCTGGACCCAAACCATGTAGGTTGGAAGTAGGTTAACTTTGAAAAAATTCATCGACAGTGAGTTCTTCTGTGCTCAAGTAGTTCCTTCCCTTGCCTTCCACACTGTTCAATGTCACCTGGTTGAAATAGTCACAGTGCTGGTTATTGGGTGGCAGAACAATCTTGCCTGCATTGGGACGCACAGCTGCCTTGATAAGGTGAGTCCCATAGACTGCAGTGACTATGTCCTCATTAACCATCTATGAGTCTGGAAACTTGATCATGTCTTCTCCAAAAGCTGGGATCTCTTCTGCAATACCATTGTCAACCGTCAGAAGGTAGAAAGCAAATTCAGATTCATCCTCCAGGGTGCACATGTAGAGAATAAGCTGGCATTTGGTGACACAGTTCTAGGTATGGAATATCGGCTTCCCAAAGGAATTTAAAGAAAAGCAGCTTTGTGCTCCAGCCTGGATGATGCTACTCCCATCTTGAGAAACAGGTGGGAGCAGGCGACCCATCGGCCTTTTGATGACAGCAAAATTCTGGCTCCCTTGTATTAGTCAATATCTCAAAGCAGTTGACTGAATAGAGAAGCTGCTGAAAGAGCTCATGAGCAAAGACAGCCCATTTAATGGGAAGACTATTGTTTTTGTCAATGAGTTTAGGTAGACCTTGCCTGTCATCCCACATGTTGCCGTCCAGCCATCACTGGCCAGTTGGTGAAGAAATCCAATGCCTGGAACTGTGTCACCAAATGCCAGCTTATTCTCTACATGCGCACCCTAGAGGGTGAATCTGAATTTGCTTCCTACCTTCTGACTGTTGACAATGGTACCACAGAAGAGATTCCAGCTTTTGGCAAAGACATGCTCAAGGTCCCAGACTCATGCAGTCTTAATGAGGACATCGCCATTGCTGTCTATGGGACTCACTTTATCACATGTCCAATTGTTCCTACATTTCTCTCTTCTCCTAAGGGTAACAGTGTCAGTGTCCATCTGCCCCCAATCTGTCTCTGTACTGTCCATAAATCAACCATTACTCATGGGTGTCATTCTGTCTAATCTAGATGAAAGAGCATAGGGGAAGTAGAGGGTCAGTATGTAACTACTTTGAGCTGTTAAGGTCTAGAGCATTAGGATGTCATCGAATTGATGGAGGAAGAAGTTTGAGCCTGCAAGGCCAAGGAAAGGTCAAGGTACACGTGTGCCGAGACTACATTGTAAGTGAGCACAAGATCATCGGGGACTTTAGAACAGGTTGCTGAAGTGAAGTCTGAATGCCTTGAGTTACAATTGATATGCTTTTTGGTGCATGAGTAAAGTTGTGAGTACCTAAATTCTTTTCTGAGACAAAGTTATTTTTATCCTACAGTTTTTATCTACAGTTTATTCATAGATAGGATAGATTCAACTGATTCCATTGCCTTGAAAATAATAGGGATTATGCTTTTAAATTAGAAGGTGATGTAGATTTATATGTTTTATAGGATTAAATGATTTTGTTCCCCATGACAAAAGCTAATACTAGGGAAATTGTTTCAAGTAGTTCCGAATTTCTTTTCTTTTTTAATACAGCAGTGTATGGGTTTCAAAAACAACTGCTGAAAGGGAAGCTAAGGGGAAATAGCGTGGATACATACATTATTGATTCCTTTTAGGCAAGTCTCTGTTAAGTTTTCCAATTTTTATCGTGGAAGAATGAAAAAACTTATTGGGAAGCTTTATATAGGACAGATGCTTAGAGAGAAACGCTTAAAAATATCTTGCTCTATAATATGAAGTTACTTCTCTCGATTACAAAATATAGCAAAAGACAGACATTTACACACTTCTTCCATCTTTTCTCCTTATTAGCTGTTCCCTCTTGTTCAGCTGAGGTCTCAACACTATAATGTAGCATTTGGGGGAAAAGATGCAAACCAACAACCCAGCACTTGAGGCTAAGATAGAGAAGATCTCCACGGCTACCATGTATTTTCCCTTAGAGCTCAGATAGGATGGAACAAAGGATAACCACACACTGCAAAAGACCAGCATGCTGAAAGTGATGAACTTGGCTTCGTTGAAACTGTCAGGTAGTTTCCTTGCAAGGAAAGCCACAGTGAAACTCACCATTGCCAGGAAACCCATGTAGCCCAGAACACAGCAAAACAGAGTCACAGACTGTTCATTACACTGTAGTACAATTTCATTAGTCATTGAGTGCATGTCAGTATCTGGGAAAGGTGGAGAGGTTGCCAGCCATAAAGTAGAGATGGTTGCTTGGATGAGGGAGCAGAAAAGAACAATAGAGGTGGCCAGTCTTTTCCCCACCCACTTCCTCATCCTGGACCCTGGTTTAGTGGCCATGAATGCCAGAACCACCGTGATGGTTTTTGCCAGCACACAAGAAACAGCCACTGAGAAGATGAGGCCAAAAGTCGTTTGTCGGAGAAGACATGTCACCTTCTGAGGACGGCCAATAAACAGCAATGCACAAAGAAAGGAGAGACAGAGGGAGATGAGGAGAGTGTAGGTGAGGTCCCGGTTGTGGGCTTTGACAATGGGAGTGTTGTGGTGCTTCACAAATGTTGCCAGCACCAGAGCTGTAGTCAAAGAAAAGGAGAAGGCAAGACAGGCTAAACTAAATCCTAAAGGTTCTTCATAAGACAAGAAGATTACAGTCTTGCGAACGCAGGCATCCTGTTTTTTGTTTGGATATTTGTCAGCAGTGCATTTATGGCAGTCATTCATGTCTGAAAAAGAAAGGATGTCGTCTTGATTGCAGAAACATGAGATCAACCAGGCGAAATTGCTATGACTGTAACTCTCACAGAGATACAAGTCTCTATTAAAATTGCAGCAGATATTAGGAGCTGAGAATTTGAAATGGGTTGGAGTGGGTTTTAAATGGTTGATAGTTTTGTAGATCCAAAACAGCAACTTGGATTTTAAGCACAGTGATGTAAGACAGGTGAGATCAGCAATGTTTATTTTTTTAAAAAGCAAAAACAAAAAACCAAATTTAAACTACAGGTTTAAAACAGCAGAGGTAAAGACTATGATAATAGACGTTAAAATATTGTGAAAATAAAAAGATCTTCACCTGGCGTCGGAAGGAGTATAATGTAGGTGCCAGGCGAGTCTCTCTAGGGAGCTCATTCCACAGCTGGGGTGCCATAGCAGAGGCCCTCCTCCTAGTATCCTCATTTGGCAGGAACTCATGGAGAAGGACCC
This sequence comes from Anniella stebbinsi, assembly GCA_029215795.1. Taxonomy (NCBI): domain Eukaryota; kingdom Metazoa; phylum Chordata; class Lepidosauria; order Squamata; family Anniellidae; genus Anniella; species Anniella stebbinsi. Next base: position 23,422,704 of record JARDYH010000008.1, read on the forward strand.
TTGAAGATGATTTTAGGGTCTGGGCAGGCACATATGGGAGGAAGCGTTCCTTCAGATAACCTGGCCCTAAACCATTTAGGGCTTTGGATGTTAATGCCAGCACTTTGAATCGAGCCACAACCTGGGCTGGCATCAAGGGAAGCTGGAAAAGGACTGACGTAATGTGGTCTCATTGGCCAGTCCCTGTAAACAGTCTGGCTGCCCTATTTTGTACCAGTTGAAGTTTCCAGACCATTTTCCAAGGCAGCCCCACATATAACACATTGCAGTAGTCCAGATGACAGGTTATCAGAGTGTGGATAGATGTAGCTAGGCTATCTCTGTCCAGGTAAGGGCGCAGTTGGTATATCAGCCTAAGCTGATAAAAGGGTCTCCTTGTTACTGAGTTCACCTGTGCCTCAAGTGACAGTTCTGGATCCAGGAGCACCTCCAAACTACAGACCCAATCCTTTAGGGGGAGTGCCACCCCCTCCAGAACAGGTTGAACATCACATAGCAAGATAGAAGAACCACCCACAAACAGTACCTCCTTCTTGTCTGGATTGAGGCTCAGTTTGTTGGCCTTCATTCAGTTCATTACTGTGCCCAGGCACTGATTTAGAACAGCCACTGCCTCACCTGAGTTTGATGAAAAGGAGAGGTAGAGCTGGGTGTCATCCACATATTGATGACCTCACCTCACATCTCTGGATAACCTCTCCCAGCGGCTTCATATTAATATTAAACCATATGGGGATAAAATAGAGCCCTGTGGAACCCCATGGCCTAGGTGCCATAGCACAGAGCAATAATCCCCCAGCACCATCTTCTGGAATTGGCCATAGAAGTACGAGCAGAACCACTGCAATGCAGTGCCTCCAACTCCTAGCCCAGACAACCTATCCAGAAGGATACCATGGTCGATGTTATTGAAAGCTGCTGAGAGGTACAAGATAATAATAATAATAATAATAATAATAATAATAATAATAATAATAATAATAATATATTTATTTATTTCTTACCTGCCTCTCCCTCCGGATCAACAGGGTCACACTGCCCCTGTCCCTCTCCTGGCAAAGGTCATCCCACAGGGTGACCAAGGCAGTTTCCATTCCAAAACCAGGCCTGAAGCCCAATTAAAATGGATCTAGATGATCGATTTCATTCAAGAGTGTCTGGAGTTCTCCTGCAACCACCCGCTCGAGCACCTTACCCAGGAAGGGGATGTTAGCCACCTTCCTACAATTGTTAACATCCTTCGGGTCCAGGTCAGGTTTTTTCAGCAGTGGTCTGATTACCGCTTTTTTAAAAGATGCCGGCACCACTTTCTCTCTCAGGGAGGCATTTACAACCTCCTGGACCCAGCTGGCGATCCCTTCCTTATTTGATGTAATGAGCCATGAAGGGCAAGGGTTAAGCATACAGGTGGTTGACCAGACTTGGCCAGACACCTTGTCCACATCCTCAGGCCTCAGTAACTGAAACTACTCCAATAGAACTGGACCAGATGGTACTCTGAACGCCTCTACTAATGGAACTGCATTAAGCGTGGTGTCCAATTCATGACAAATCTGAGCAACTTTATCAAAGTGCTTTGCAAAGTCATCACAGTGTGCTACCAAGGGTTCTACCATCTCTCACCCTGGCCCAGAGTGTAACAGGCCATGAACCACCCGGAAAAGCTCCACTGGACGACAGTGAGAAGACGCAATGGGTTTTCTTTCTATATGTTTCATTCTACAGTAGGCTGACCAGATAAAATCCAGGTCAGAGCACATGTAACTTTAACAGTTGTAGAGAAAAGGGAATTTCAGCCAGTGTCATTTGTATGTAATTAGTTCCTTGTGAAATTCCCTCTTCATCACAATAGTTAAAGGTGCATGCACTATACTAGAGTGACCATATACAAAAGAAGACAGGGCCCCTGCAACTTTAACAGTTGTGATGAAGAGGTAATTTTACCAGGAACTAATTGCATACAAATGACACTGGCTGAAATTCCGTTTTCTCTACAACTGTTAAAGTTACATGAGCCCTGACCTGGATTTTATCTGGTCACCCTATTCTACAGCCACTAGATATTCTATATGTTTTATTATACAGCCACTAGATGGTGCTGTGAAATTCATCACAACTAAAAGCACAATAAAAACTCTTATTATATGTTCAGTGTTGAGAATAAAGCTGCTAGAATATTGGGGAAAAAACTCTGAAGTAGGGATTATTTTATTCATTAGCTTGGATTATAGCTATTCTGTTCTTATAAGTCTGTACTATATATATTTATTACCCTCATGGTTTGAAATCTTCCCTTCTGGACATGGGATGCAATCGTAGCAGCAAAATGGCTCCCCCTCCTTCATTTTCTTGTGAGAACCAGGTTGGCAACTTTCAGTACACAGAGAAAGAGGCTGGGACTATTTGAAAAAATGGAAAAGAAACAATATAATGAAGGAACCAGCGCTTGGAATAGATAAGCTTTGAGGCCCCTTCTGTATTGCACCAAGAGACTCTGGGCCCAATTCTTCTTTAATCAGACATTACTTTTTTTTATTGTTGCAAGATTATTGGGATAGAACAACCCTGTAGCTCTTCAATTATTTCATCAACTCACACATTATCTTTCCTTTGTAATTGTTTATTATTGTACATTGAAATTATTTTAGATATCAAGACAGTTGCTCATTCATTGCAGGGTCTCTTTCCACATAGCTGACAATTGGAGCCTACCTGATTAAACCAGCCATGCCATTTTATGGCCTCCTCATCAATGGTGAATGCTTGACCTAAGGGAGCCTCTGGTTCCACCCTCCCCACTCTCACCCTCTGAAATGAATGGTTGGAGAAGATAATCCAGTTGATGACATCCAATCCAGCAATTAGCTCCCCATTCTGGTTGAAGGAAACTTTGTCTCCCGAACTGTTGTTAAATGAGACCCAATTTAGAAATGGTTGGAGCTGAAGTGAAAAAGAAAATGCAAGGATTTAGAAAAGTCTGGATTTAGGTCTTTCTGGGCCAAAAAGGACATAACTTGAAAACAGTATTTAGCATCCACATTATTTTCTTATCTTCAATATTGAATAAGGGCTCCAATCTGATTCTTAAACAGCCCCAACCCTCATGCTATGGTTCTGATCCAGATCAGTCCTTCTCTAGAGCAGAAATGGGTTGGGGGAATGCAGCTGCTAGATACGTATTAAGGTAATGCCTGTTGCTCATTTTTCAGCTGGGTGAAGGCCATGCCTGCCCCTATGATAAAGGGCACACTGGCCAAGAAGTGCCTTTGGTGGCCAGTCAGTTTCTCAGGGCCACTCAGAGGATTCATGGGGCCTGGTGCATGCGTGAGGTCCATTGAGAATGACCATGCTCGAACGCTTGATCTCTCAGCCACTGCATTTCACTTCCAGCCTACCTCCAATTGAAGCAAACAGTTCAAAAAGCCATATTCTGAGCAGTTGTAATACAGCAAAAAACTCACATGTTTAAATGATAATATTTTTAGCAGTTGTTTTGGTAAAAAAAATTCTTCATTTTAGAATAATCATTATTTTTTCATCTTTATGTAGGATAAGGAACAATAATACATTAAAAACATTATCCAGCTGAGCTCTAACAGCTTTGTTATTTATATAATACTCAGAGGGCTCCATCACACTAGCATTTTATCGCACTCTTGTCATGCCTGCTTTGCTATTTTGCAGTGCTGTACTCACATGACATTGTGCCTGTCCTGCAGTCACTCTTCCCCTCCATTGTCCGTGTTTTCCTAGAGTGGGGAAAGTCCAGTACATTTCCTCCATGCAGGATGAATGCACCCTTTCATCCCCATGTATTATCATCCCGGCCCTATTTTCTTTGTTTGTGGCATGTGCTTTGAAGGGAAGTCTTGCTGATACAAGAGGAGGGTGGGGCTGTTCTCTTCCTTCAGCATACTCTGTTGAAGGAACAGACTTGTGCTGATTTGGTAGAATGGACTTTTGCTGCTCCAACCCCGCTTAGGGTGACCAGATAAAATCCAGGTCAGGGGTCGTGAAACTTTAACAGTTGTAAAGAAAAGGGAATTTCAGCCAGTGTCATTTGTATGCAATTAGTTCCTGGTGAATTCCCTCTTCATCACAACTGTTAAAGTTGCAGGGGGCCTGCCTTCTTTTGTATATGGTCACTCTAGTATAGTGCATGCACCTTTAACTGTTGTGATGAAGAGGGAATTTCACCAGGAACTAATTGCATACAAATGACACTGGCTGAAATTCCCTTTTCTCTACAACTGTTAAAGTTACATGTGTCCTGACCTGGATTTTATCTGGTCAGCCTAACCCCGCTCTCATTGCCCGCAGAAATGGCACCCAACCAATGAAATGTTAAATTGGTAAAACTTTAGGAAAAAAAGCCAGAGTGAGGGGGAAGGTGCCCACATCCATCGCAATGTCACAATCAATGAACTGGAGGGGGAAGGAGAAGGGGTGGGGTGGAGTGGAGTGATAGAATGAACAAGTGAAAGGAGTTTCACCGCTGCACTGGTGATACCACAAGCCCACGTGAAAGGGACCATTAGCTTGACAAACTAATGAAAAAGAGGTGGAAATCACAGAGGCAAACCAGGAAAATAATTATGTGTGATGGAGCCCATAGTGTTTACAGCATTTGAAGTTCTTTGGGCTTGGTAACCTGTTGTGACACCAACAGGGGACCAGTTGGTGTTTGAAGCTCAGCAACGTCTGCAATGTTTTGTAAACGGCCCCTTTACAAAAAAGGCTGAACAATCATTTTAACACAAAATGGCAGCTCATTGAGGGAGAGGGCAGCTGCCAACCACTTGCCAGATGCACCCATACCACCCAGCACCTCACCACATACAGGAAGAAGGATTGGGCAGTGAGTGTGTGTCTTTTGCGTGGTGTACATGGGGGTGGGCTCGCCCTTCCCAAATAATGTTGTCTCAAGTGAAACTGTGTTCTGCTGATTTTTGCCTTGCACAAAGACATCAAAGTGGAAAATGAAAAAAGAAGTATGCTTTAAAAACTAGTTGAAGAAAGATAATTTTTGTAGTTAGTTGCCAAAGAACCTATAGAACTTTGAAAGAATGGTTGAAGACACCTGATATTTGCAACTATAGCTCATTGTAGACAGTACATTAGGAAAAATGCACCCTGGGTCACCACCCTGCTTGCCCACCCTTAAGGCCGGCACTAGAGAATGTTTCTGGGGAATTCTCATCTTACATGGTCTAGAGATTGCATGAGGGGATGCTATGTGAATCAGTAGAATTACAACCTACACTGGTCATAATATGTATTCCCAAAGCACCAAGAGGAAAGCATAATGACTGACTGAAATAAGGACTATTCTATTATTTCTAGTTGGCTCAAGGGAAGGAAGATGAAAATGTTGGGAAGACTTAGGGGGAGAGTAAAACGAAATACAAAGTGCCCTGCTATATGAGGAACTTGAACCCATTACCTGCCCAAACTGAAGATTCTGAAGTTTGGGTTCCACTCCATCCGTCAGTGCACCATGTTTGGCTTTAGAAGAGGCCATGGCATGATGTAGGGCATGGGCCACCACATAGACACCATTGTAGATGCTGTAGCTGTGTCCAATCGTGCTCATTTCAAAGAATGATCCAGGAAGGCTCTCCAGCTTCTCCTCCCCTGTGCAAATGTCCCCATTTATGTTGCCCCCAATACTATCTGTAAATACACATCCAAAGGCCTGTTGCCAGAAATCCCTGATAAAACCATCTTCTTTGGAGCTAGAAGGGGTTCTGCTCTCAAGAAACTGCTGAAATCCTGGTAGGTCAGTGAAGTGGATTCTGAAGGATAAAGCACCATTCAATGTTTCTGTATCCCAATTCCTTTGTAGGACAATTGAAGTAAACTCTGTCTGAGCTGTTATTATCCATACTTTCCCTTTTACTTCCTTTGCCATGACCCCTTGTTCTGATAGATATGGACCCCAGAGCAAAAATGCCATGGAATAAGATTCCGCATAGAATATCACTGCGTTGGCTTTGCTGGCCATCACTTTATCATGTATTTTTGCCCCCTGTTGAAATGCAGAATTAATTTCATTGTCAGAAGTTAATTTGGGGATTCTTTCTATGAAGGCAAAACAGACAGCCCACTTAGAAAACAGTGGAATGACCACTTGTAGAAATCTTTCTCCATTATCATTATTCATAACACCAATCCCAATCCACGTCCACCTGAAATGGAGAAGCAAAGAGAGAATCCCCTTATACTGAAGAGCTTCCTGAGGAGCCAACTGGTAGAAGGGGAGGCCTGGAGTTTTTGTGTTCATCACGGGAGCAGGGCCATAGATGAGCTAAGGAGAGATTTTGAGTAGAGGAAAAAGAAATTATAGCAGTATTATACAGTCATTTCATTTTTTTAAAAAAAATATATACATTTAATGGACATCTGGTTGGGACAGGAATGTTTGGATAAATAGCTGTCTGATCTAGGATGACCTTTATTTGGAAACCAAAAAGGAGGGCAACATAGTTGGTTCCCAAGGGGGCATCCCCACCAACAAGTCTATCCCTAAGGGGCATGTCCACCATGAAGGTGGGGTGCCCACCTGAACATAGCCTTGGTCACATGTCTGATGTTACAGCACACAATTTTGTTCTACAAAATGTCTTAATGTTAAAATCACTGAAATAACAAATGAGACTTCCAATGTAACTGAAATTAACTTCACTCACTCCTACTTTTGTAGCTTTCGCTGTACTTTGTTGCTATACTCTGTGTGATACATTCTCCCTTTCCCTCAAATATCTTTTCTGATTGTATCCTAACTCAGTTGCAAGCTGCTGCTTAACAGGGCTTGCTGCTGGCTGGCTGGCTTTTTATTTTTAAAGTTCATTTTTTCAAAAAAAAACTTGTGTATGATTGTCACAAGTTTCTCTACTCTAACATTAGGGTGTGTGTTGTGGGCAGCAGATACTACTTTGCCCATTCACACTTCTCACTTATATACATTAGCCTCTCAAGGTTTTTGTGTTGGCACTAGGGATGTGTATCGTATTGTTAAAATGTACGATAACAATACAATAAGGTTATTATCGTGCATATGTTTAATAAGAATGATACGATAGAAAAACCTACGATAATCATCGGAGATGATAATTTTCGGGCGATTTTATCGTTTTATCGGATTCCCATAAATATACCTATAACTTCTGTATTTTAAATGTTAGAGGCTTGAAACTTGGTCACAGAGCTTATGGGGTATGCCTAAGTATGTGTATGAAATTTGAGATCGATCTCTCCAACCCTCGATTTTATATGATTTTTTTAAAGATCATTTCCGTTCTGACAGGTCTGAATGAATGCACGTGGCGAGCTGTCATTCTGATCTGTCAGAACTGAAACGATCTTTAATAAATTCATATAAAATCAAGGGTTGGAGGGATCAATATCAAATTTGGCACATACGTATAGCAACATGTGCACATGCGAATGCGAAAATGTAAATAATAGGAGATAAAACGTGCCTGGACCCCTGATTTGCGCTCCGCTCTTGTAGAGGTAAATTTGGTAATGTGCCTTGAAAGAGCTTTAAATCGCTCTTGTAGAAGCACCCAAAGCCTCAAACAATCAATCTGTCTCCTTCTTACATAGTTTCCAACTGTCCAACCGGGCTGCTCACTTGTACCCTGTGGCAAGGGGGAAAGGTGCCAGCTTATTTCTTGATCACATCTGGTGATTTACTTTAAAAACCACCTCTGCCGCCAATCGCCTTTCCCTGCACCAGCACTGGACTCTGAGATGGTGTTAAAAGGCTCTTTGAGGTATGTCAGCCTCTCAGGGTTCAGCTACAGCCATCTCTGAGACGTGTCTTCAGTCTAACTCTGTCTCTAAGAGATATGCCAGCCAGCCAAAGCCGCAAATCTATCTATTTTTCTCTGACATGCACTTCAAACATTCTGCATTGCATTCCAGCAGTGCAGACAGAGCCTAGCTCACAAGTGAACAAAGTGAAATGGAAGGGAAGGGATAGCAAAGCAAAGCAACAACATGCCAGGTTCCAACATCTGTAGCAACAGGACATCTGCAAAGATGGAGCCTCTCTCTCGACTGACACCTCACTGTTGGTCGTGAGAGTTTTTCTCTAAGGATGATCCTTCATCGCCCATGATGTGGAACTCTGAAAAATAGGCCTCTGGCCCATTCTGTGTTGCCCAAGGGCTTGCTTTGACTGACGTCTCCTTTCCCACACTTTGATCTGTGGATGCTTTGCCTCTGCTGAGCTCCATGTGCCCAACTGTCCACCAAATCTGCAACAGGAAAGCTTGATGTGCTCGCCCAGCACTTCTTAGCTAAAAACTTGAGATCCCCTTGATGCCAAGGGCTGAAACTGCTCAAGGTGCAAGACCCGAAAGAGGAGGTTTGACAAGCTGAGTTTGAAGGGTATGGCTCCAGTGTTCTTTTTAAAAAATAATTTTAAACCCTTGAAATTTAAAAAATTCCTAAAACTCAACAAATGAACAGATTTGCTTGAACCTTGGCAAGGTTAAAGCCCTCCATACGAGATATCATGGTGACAAGTTTCATCTCATTATCTTTAAAAATGACAGTTTTAAAAATAATGATTTTAAAACCTCAAAATTTAAAAACTACCTAAAACTCAATGGATGTCATGGCTAAAGCCCTCCTTAAGAGCTTTCAAGTAGGTTTGTGTATCGTATCATTAAAATGTACGATAACGATACGATAAGGTCGTCATCGTGCAAGTGTTTAACGATGACAATACGAAAGAAAAACCTACGTTAATCATCGGAGACGATAATTTTTGGGCGATTTTAGCGTTTTATCGGACTGCCATATAAAGATACTTATAACTTCTGTATTTTCAAAGTTAGAGGCATGAAACTTGGTCACAATGCTTATGGGGTATGCCTAAGTAAGTGTATGAAATTTGAGATTGATCCCTCCAACCCTCGATTTTATACGATTTTTTTAAAGATAGTTTCCATTCTGACAGGTCTGAATGGACACAAGTAATGAGGTGTCATTCTGATCTGTCAGAACTGAAACAAACTTTAATAAATTCATATAAAATCGAGGGTTGGAGGGATCAATCTCAAATTTGGCACATATGTATAGTTCGAAACGACGATAACGATAAACGATGATATTTTTTGGCGTGCACACCCCTACTTTCAAGATTCCAAGTTTCAGCTCTTTATCTTTAAAAATTAAGGTTTTTAAAAATAATAATTTTAAAACCTCAAACTTTAAAAAAAATCTTAAAAATCAACGGAAGAACAGAACTGCTTCAAATGTGGCGTGGCTAATGCCCTCCCTGAGATCCACAATTGTGCCATGTTGCATCTCTTTATCTTTAAAACTGACAGAACGGTAAGCATTTTTGTTAATTCTCGTTGACTATAAAGTAAAGCTGCCCTTTTGGTGGGGGGAGGATGGGAAAAATTCAGATTTTTCTTCAAATTTCACAATTCCCCCCTTCCTAGATTTGTCACCAAAAATCCTGACATGTTGTTTTTTCCTGACATATGGTCACCCTAATACTGACCATTTTGGCCATCTATTGACTTCAAGTATAAACGCCTCAATGGAAGGATGTATGTCATGACAGAATGTCTTTCCTGGGACATTGAGTTGCATCCATACTGAATTATACTTAAGAGTTAAACCCATTGATTTCATCCGGTTCCGGTCGAGGGAGTGGCAGTTAGCTTCCAAGCCTCAGCCTCAGTGCTTTGGCGTTTATTTTAATTAGCTATAACCTGCTTAAAGTGTTTTACTTGTTTTATTCATTTTATTTGTTTTATCTTCATCTGGGCCTTTTTAGTGCTTTCAGACCAATTAAGCCCTAAAGAAGCAGCTTTAGGGCTTAATGCAGTGGTTTATCCCAGCTGCATTAAGATAGTTCACTCCCTTTTGCTGTTGTTAGGAGGTGAAGATATGGTGAGGTTTCCTGGGATTCTTATTTCTATCTACCAGCAGCAAGAAAACAACTGAAAGATAAGAGAGTCCCTCAGCCTTTTGGCTTCCGTAGGTGATAACAACGACGGACTATTCAAGGAATAAAGCCATTTACAACTTGGCCATAGAAGAAGTGAGTATCCCTTGACAAACAATCGCTACCGATGACTCTAAGATGGTTCTCACTAGAAGTAATTACAGAGGACTAGGGATGCTACCAGTTCCTGAGCTAAAGGCCCACAAACGTAGCAAGCAAATGCAAATTACCCAGTACTGCACGCCCAGAGGAATGAAAGGAATGGAGGGGAAAGTAGAAAGGTTTGGAGAAAAACCTGTACAGGAACTGTTGCAACCTATGGATTGGCCAGTAGATACAAAGGGAATGCATACAATCCCAGATATGAATCCATCCATAAATAATCTAGCAAAGGAGATCCTGCAGGCCGAAAATTTGGCTACACAAACATCAAAAAATGTGCTGAAGAATGATGATATATCAAAACAACTTAATGATTTGATGATTAAACAAACGGATAAGCTCTTTAGCAAAGAGACATTAGTGAACACAGAAGAAAAAGAAAACAAAAAGGTGTCACTCTCTCCGAACCAACTGGCCGAAGGAGATGGGGAAAGTCTACCATTAGAAGGATGGCTTTTTATGTTAACAAGAGAAATAGACTTAATCAAAACCTTCTTGTTGGAGTGCAACAATCTCTTAACCACCCTTGTAGAAATGATTATGAAGTCTGACCCAAAACTTGTAGTTGGGGGAGCAGAGCAAAAAGAGGCAGGAAGAGTTACGATCACAGAGGGGGAATACAAAATTGACAACCAACGAGAAACGAGAAAGAAAAAAACAGCCAAGAAGAAAGATATAAGACAATATCTCCTGATGAAAAAGAGTAAAAATATAAAAAACATAAATAATAAAAGAAAATCAAAGAACCAACGCTATAATAAAAGAGATTTTGAAAAACTCTTTAAGCTCTTGGCTACCGGAACAACACAGAAATCTATGGCAAAGAATCTGATGCAAAGAAGTACAGAAAAGATATTAAAGGGTAACAAAGATACAACTGTGGACCACTCTCGAAAGAAGATTTGTACATCTTCCAGCACCAGCAGAGACATCAGACCAACAGGAAGCACGAGATTCCGCTGCATTGCAACATTCATCTTTGCAGGAGTGGATTCTAGATGAGGAAAGGTGGGCCTTGGTATTAAATCGTAAGAAATTAGTACTGCTAAATTACCCAAAAACCCCGGGTTTGCTTACACAGATAGAACGTAAGCTCCATTTATTGGAAATGATAAAAGGAGAGTTTCGAGAGCACCTCACCATAGATGATATAACACGAGTAGAATATTTGTTCTACAATTATATTTCAGCACGTGTTGTAGTTACCTTCAGTGGCCAAGACAAGGCCAAACTACTCTTAAAGCATAAGGGCGTACTAAGCCGCAGAGGTATTCCAGTATTAAGATTCTTTGAAAACCAAGCATCCCCTCTGATTCTAAGACCACACTTTTCTGCAAATGAAAAAGGCAATGAAGTTAACGAGGACAATTATGTAGAAAACCTGATTGAACTTAATTCTGATGAAGAGTGTATCCTTCCCTATAAAGAACAAGAACAGGTTGGTCCAAACAGTGTGCTTCAATCAGAACCTCTGGTTCAAATTACATCTCCAACATTCAAACCCACACTGATTAAAGAAGAGAAGATGCTACTAGAATCCTTCTCTGCTCTTCCCTCAACAGCACAAAAGGATATTATGCAAAGATTTGAAATTCTTAAGTATCACCTGCTTAACCTCCAGGTAGAAGGGAAGGACTTAGCGCATTCTGGAAACAGGCATCAGCCAGGGAAAAAAACAGATTCAATGCAAGAGATATACCTGGAAACTATAAAAGAAAAAGCAAATGCTGGTCTAGGAGCACAAAGTGTGGAAACTAGAGACACAAATTGTCTGATACATGCTGAAGCAAACTCGTTACCAAAAGCTACGGAGACCAAAAATGTATCAGTTCTATTGTCCCCGACAAAGGTTATAAAAACTAGGCCAGTAAAATCTCTCTCTTGGACAGAGATGAGATTTCTTGACGAGGAAGAAATCGGATCACCCAAGAAGCGGAGAAAAGAAACAACATGTAGGAAATTTGATGCTGTGGGATCAGTGATTTCAAATGTTAGTGTTATTGAGCTACCAACTGAAGGAATTGAATATGTGAATGATTTAAGGCCTAAGTCACTGAATCCAGTTAATAACAGAGGGCCTTTCATAAAGTCTCCAAGTCATCAAAACTTAACATGACAAGATTCAGGTTGCTCAAACTCTCAACTGAAAATACTTTCATGGAACATCGCAGGGTGGAAAAGGAAACAGGGAGATTTAAGCTTCTTGGATTTCATTCAAAAACATGACATAATACTATTACAGGAGACTTGGGACACAGAGGATATAGCCTTGAATGGATACACAGCTCTTACACTAAAAGCAAACCCAAGTATAAAGGGCGGGCGCTCCAAAGGGGGACTCTCACTTATGGTCTCAACAAGTATTTATGCTGGGACAATTAACCTTGAACCCCTTCTCGGACTTGCAAACGCTTTGATCATCAAGCTTCCGCGAATAAATGTGCTGATTATAAATGTCTATCTCCCTCCCCAGCGTCAGAAGAAACAGGTGAAGGACACCTGGAGTAGGTTAGAAGACTATGTGGCAAGGCAGATAGCTTTATACCCAGATGTCTCAATTCTATTGGCAGGTGATTTCAACGCCAGAATGGGACAAAATGAGGAGGCTCTGTTTTTATATTTTCATGTCCTCCCTCCCACAACAGATGACATGATAACATTCCCGATGAGGCAGGCCAAAGATAGGGGTTGCAATTTTGCTGGATTATGTCTTATGCAAATGATAAATAGACTAAATCTTGTTATTGTAAATGGCAATGTGGAAGGAGATAGAAATGGTGAATATACTTTCCTCTCATGTTTAGGAGCTTCTATTGTTGGCTACTTCATCGTGTCCCCTGAACTATTTGCGAGAGTGACTAGATGCGAGGTGGGAAACAACATTGAAAGTGATCATCTACCCTTGGTTTTGTCACTAAAATGTGATAACCAAAGGTTACTTACAAACTATAACTCCACTCAATCCGGTGACATTGAAATAAGAAGTTCCCGCATTAGATGGACACCAAGGGTGGATAAGGAGATAAATCATCTATTGCATACTGATAGTTCCCTTCTCCAACATAAGGCATTGTTACAAGCAAAAACTGCAGAGTCTGTTTTGGAAGCTTTTCACGCTCTGATTTCGGCCCTACAAAACCATTTAAACCAAAAGAGAGTAGGAAATAAATCTAACTCCCAGTTTAAATCTAAACAGTGGTTTGATATGGAATGTAAAACTATGAAACATATCTTGGCGGAAAAATATAGAGGGTATAGAAAGGAAAATTTGGTGGCTTTACGGCCTGAATGGTTTGAGTTGAAGAAGAGTTATAAAAAACTAATTAGGAGAAAAAAAACCCAAGCACAGAGAGAGGCGTGGAGACATTTAATAACAGCATCTAGGGAGAAAAATTCAGCCTCTTTCTGGAAATTGGTGGTGAAGGGATGGCCAAATGCTATTACAAAAGCAGAGCTTCATATTTCGCCGAAGCTGTGGGAAGCCCACTATAACAATATCTATGGATTGGGGAGTATGGGCCACCCGAGAAACCAGGCCAACATAGGCAACCTCCCAGAATGGCCTCCGGTTACTGCTTCGGAAATAAAATGCCTTATATCAAAACTTAGAACAGGCAAGGCACCGGGGAATGATAACATCCCCCCCGAAGTATTTAAATCAAACTTAGAATGGTGGGCCCCAGTGTTGGCGGCTCTATTTACGAGTATCGATCAATCAGCTCTTATGCCTGAAGATTGGGGCCTTGCTACTATCATCCCAATATATAAAAAAGGTGACAGATCAAATCCTGCAAATTATAGACCTATTAGCCTGTTGAATGTTGTTAGCAAAATGTATGCTTCTCATTTACTGGAAAAACTGCGGGATTGGCTAGAGCAGGAAAATCTCATAGAAGATGAGCAGGCCGGATTTAGGGCCGAGCGTTCCACAGTGGAGAATGGACTTATTATGCAACATCTAGTCGAAAAATACACATCCACCCCAGGGGGTGCCCTCTATGCGGCCTTCGTTGATCTAAGGTCAGCTTTTGACTTGGTCCCTAGAGACAAATTATGGGAAAAATTTGAAGATACCAATATAGATCGTGGATTATTGAGACTCATACGCACCCTGTATGAGAATACCAGTCTTCGGGTGAGATGTTCCTCTGCTGGACATTTGACCAGGCTGATTCCTACTGCTAGGGGTGTGAAACAGGGTTGTGTCTTAGCCCCTACACTGTTCAACTTCTATATAAACTCTATGGTTAGGTGCCTAGTGGAGGTACGAGCACAACCCCCCAGCTTGTCAAACAGATTACTGACAGTTCTGCTTTATGCTGATGATGCAGTGATCTTGTCATTAACAAGAGCTGGATTGAGGAGACTTCTGAGGACTCTGGATACTTATTGTAAAACTGAAGGACTACAGATTAACTATGACAAAACCAAGGTCCTGGTGTTTTCTAGAAGTAAGTTAAAATGCAAATGGCAGATAAGTGATCACCTGATTGAACAAGTGTCTACTTATAGGTACTTGGGAATTACATTCCATGCAACTGGAACCTGGAGGCCTCACTTAAAAAATGCCATTGCAAATGTGCAAAGGAGCATTAAGGCACTCCTTTCCTTTTATTACAATAAAGGAGGACAGCACGTTCCTTCCGCACTTCAAGTCTTTAATGCAAAGGTTTTAGCACAGATATTATATGGGATAGAAGTGTGTACTTTTGATAACATAGTACCAATGGAAGTGGTGCAGACGAAATTCTTAAGAGCAATTTTGGGTCTTCCAAATTGCATACCAAATACATTAGTAAGAATAGAGGCTGGCCAACCCACAATAGAAGCTCGTATGTGGCGACGTAAAATGCAGTTTTGGCTAAAAATGCTTTTTGTGCCTGTAGGTCTGGCTCCATTGACTCTGACAGACACATTCCACTCAAAGTGGAAAAAAACACTGTCTATGAAGCTCCAAAACCTTGGTTTCTCCTTGACAGCTATTCAGATCCTAGAGTACGAGAAAGCAAAAGCAGCTATCGCCCAACGTATCTATGATGTGGATCTACAAACCCACCTAAGCCAAGCAATCCTATATCATGGGTGTAGGGACTATAGATCTCCACTGGGACTTGCGAAACATCTAATAAATTTGACTGTGCCTGGACTTAGAAGAGCTCTTACACTGGCAAAATTCAATGTTTTGCCATCGGCGTTGCTGGAGGGTAGATATAAAAAAATTCCCCACACTGAGAGAACCTGCCCTTGTGGGACAGGGGACATTGAGACAGCTGATCATGTTCTTTTACATTGTTGTTTCTATAAGGAACTCAGAACTATATGGATTGCCCCACTCATTAATAAAGTCCCAGGCAGACCGGATAAATTTTACCCGGACTATCTTCTGGCTGATCTGGACGACCAAGTTACATCTAAAGTCACCAAATTCTGTGCAGCAGCCATTCGTCGGCTTAGGGAAATATTAACACTATTGAACCCTATCTGATTGCCTCAAATTGAAGCCTGTATATTTTTACATGTATGATTTGTTCTCTTTGCTATGCTGGTTTTTTAACCGTAATAAAGTATTGTATTGTACTTAAGAGTTAAACCCATTAATTTCAATGGGATGGAAAGAAATCCCAATTGGCTTACATCCCAATGATTTCAATGGGATCTATTTACGTATGGCTAACTCCAGTTTCAATTCATTGATGAGTAAAACAGAGAAAAAACTCTGCTTCTGCTGCAACCCATTCATAGACCTGTACAACATGCAAATGTTTCCACAAAATCTGGGGCCTCAGGTGATTTTGTCAAAGAACTGGGAGGATCCTGAGGGCCAAACAAAATGTGGCATTAATTCCCACATTCCCCCATGGGCCTCATTTTCACGGAGGGGAGCTCCCATTAGTTCCAGTGTTTTACTGTGGGGGGATGGGGTGGGGGATTAATAGTTTTCCTTCCTGCCAGGCCATGCAGAAGAGGATTCTGCACACACAGTTATCAATTCATTAAACAAAAAACCTACGGTTTACAAAAACAATGTTAAGGCTCTACAGATTCCAATCAAGCACCAAAAAGCAGGGAAATTGGGAGTTAAGGCTCACAAGCCTTAATGCCACATCCTTCCTAAGGAGGTAGAAAGTGCAAGTGAAATTTCATTCTCCCAAAGCAGATAAACCATGAGGACTGGGTGGAGAATATGATATGCAGAGGTGACTGTGGGGTTGTGGAAAACTATACAGCTAAAATCTATAAATAGGAATATACTAGGCTTACTATATGAAAAGGAGGACAGGGCTCATGTAACTTTAACAGTTGTAGAGAAAAGGGGATTTCAGCCAGTATCATTTGTATGCAATTAGTTCCTGGTGAAATTCCCTCTTCATCACAACAGTTAAAGTTGCAGGGGCCCTGCCTTCTTTTGTATATGGCCACTCTAGTATAGTGTAGGCTGTCCAGATGGCTCGGGGTTTCCCGGTCCTAACCAGGAAACCTGGGGCCAACTTGCCCAACCGGGGGCGGTGGGGGCAAACCGGGGTGGCGGGGGGTCACGCGGCAGTGGCAGCAAGCGAGGAGCGGCGGTAGACCAGGCGGCGGTGGTGGCGGAGGAGCCCGGGAAGCGACCGCCCCAGAAGGTAAGTGCCCTCCCTCACGCCTCGCGCTCCTTATCCGCAGGGGCGTCCACTTCCCTCCGGTGCTCGAATCTACTGAGAAACAGGCTTCACGGCCTGTCCCTCAGTAGCGAGACAGGCCGCGAAGCCTGTTTCTCAGTAGATTCGAGCACTGGAGGGAAGCGGACGCCCCTGTGGGTAAGGAGCGCGAGGCGTGGGGCGTGGGGCGCGGGGCGTGGGGCACTTACCTGCTGGGGTGGCCGGGTCCGCCGCCGCTGGGTCCTCCACCGCCGCTGCTGGGCTCGTGAGGCCAGAGGCCACGCGGAAGGGACGGGAGAGGGCCGGACACAGAAGTGACGTAATCGCCTCTTCCGCGCGGCCTCTGGCCTCGTCGGGGCTTGTCGCGATGGCGACGACCCCCGAGGAGCCCGGACGCCTGCGCGGTAGAGGCGGGGGAGCTCCCCTGCCTCTTCCGCACGGGCATCCAGGCTCCTCGGGGGTCGTCGCCATCGCAACTAGCCCCGACGAGGCCAGAGGCTGCGCGGAAGAGGTGGGGGAGGGCCGATTACGTCACTTCCGGATCCGGCCCTTCCCTGCCTCTTCCGCGCGGCTGCTGGCCTAACGAGCACAGCGGCGGGGGACCCGGCGGCGGTGGCGGGGGACCTGGGGACGGCGGCGGGGGACCTGGGGGGGCGGCGGCGGGGGACCTGGGGGGGCGGCGGGGGTGGCGGACCTGGCAGGGGTGGCAGCGGCAGCGGCAGCGGACCTGGTAGGTCCGGGCTGATGTTTTTGGGGGGTGGGTGGCTTGGTGGGGGGTTTGTTTTGGGTGGGGGGGTGGCTTGGGGGGGTTGTTTTGGGTGGCGGGGGGTGGGGACCGGGATTTTGGGTTCCAAAATCTGGTCACCCGAGTATAGTGCCTGCAACTTTAAGTGCTGTGATGAAGAGGGAATTTCACCAGGGACTAATTGCATACAAATGACACTGGCTGAAATTCCCTTTTCTCTACAACTGTTAAAGTTACATGAGCCCTGACCTCCTTTTCATATGGTCAGCCTAAATATACAAAAGTTAAAAATATAATTAAATACTTTTCAATATTAAAGCATTTTAAACATTTTAAATACATAACAATTTAAAAGTCAAAGGTATAGACAGAGGTCCAGATGATTTGCCAAAGGCCTGCTGGAACAAAAAAGGGGTTGTCTGCATCTAAAAACACTAGGGGTGTGCAGGGACCCCCCGGATCGGATCGGGACCCAGATCGGGACCTCCAATTTTGTCATGGATTGGTTCGGACAAAATCGGAGCCCCCCAGGACCGGATCGAGTCCGATCCCGATCCAAAAATCGTAAATTTTTGGATCGGCCGCCATTTTTTTCCCCATAGACTTGCATTGCAATGCAAGTCTATGAGGAAAAAATGGCGGCGGATGGGTGAGGGGGGGCCTAACTCCCTCCCCCCCAGGGCCGTCCGCTGTGGACGGCCCCGGCAGGTAAGCCCCATCCCCCGCGCTCCCTCCCCCCCCGGGGCCATCCGCTTCCATCCACGGGCGCCCGTGGGCGCCCACGGATAGAAGCGGACGGCTCCGGAGGGGGGTAAGCCCCCTTCCCCACCACTGCTTTCCTTTTAGGGCCGTTCGCTCCCATCCGGCGCCGCGGAGCCCGCTGGTAGTAGCCACTGGTGCCGGATGGGAGCAGATGGGCCGGAAAGGTAAGGGCCCCCCTCCTCCCCTCCGCGCGTCCCCTCCTCCCCTCCCCGCACCCCCTGCTTACCTTCCCGGCCCATCCGCTCCCGTCCGGCACTGGCGGCTACTACCAGCGGGCTCCGCGGCCTGCTCTCGAGTAGCGCGCCGGGTAATGACATCACCCGGCGCGCCACCCTGGAGCAGGCCGCGGAGCCCGCTGGTAGTAGCCGCCGGCGCCGGACGGGAGCAGACGGGCCGGAAAGGTAAGTGCCCCCTCCTCCCCCCCCGCTGTCCACTTTCATCGGCGGGCGCCGATCCACGATCCGAGTCCGGTCCAGTGGGAAATCGGATAAATTATCCGATTTCCGATCCAACAGCTGGCTCCGCCGATCCACCGAACCGGTTTGGAGCCTTTTCGGATCGGTTCGGACTGGATCGGCGGAGCCAGCTGTTGGATCAGAAATCGGATAATTTATCCGATTTCCCACTGGACCGGACTCGGATCGTGGATCGGGTCCGATCCAGTGCATATCCCTAAAAAACACATCAAGGAGGGAGCCAGTGTAGACTGCAAGGATTAGAAAGAAAATCCATGTGTGTACACTATGCAAAATAAACGACAGCTCAACTGTTTCTAAACCTTAATAGAAAACCAGGGTGACTAGGCAGAAACCAGCGTTGTAGTCCCAGAAGCACTTTGATAGGTTTCAATGTTGTACTTAAAACTGAACACCGTCCCAAACTAATTAAATGTAGTGTTTGAAGCTTTCAACTTTATAGCAGTATGGACCAAACTTTTAGAAAAGAGGGAAGGAGCACTGTGTGTGTATGGGGTGGGGGGATAGAAAGAAAGGTATAGCCACCTATTCCCAGGAGAGATCTGAAGATCAGGTTACCATGGATCCAGAGGAACCACACCCTGCTTCACCAGGGAGCAAAAGAGCAAACTGGCCTTATGAAGACAGCCCAAAATACTCTCAGAGCCAAAGGAATGCATGTTCCAGAAGAGAAAAGAGAAACATTCACTCACCCACCCCACATTCTAAGGCAGGAGGGAGGGGGGAGAGCGATGCTACTGAGCGTGTGTCGCGCTATGAGGGAAGATGGCCGCCTCATTGACTTGAATGAGAGGTTAAAATAGTCCTTAAAAGTCAACCGAAGGGAATCTTTAAAAAACGAAAAGCTTTCCACCAACTACAGTCAACGAGGAAGAAGACCCGACCACTGGATTAATTAATAAGGCTCTAGAAATTATGCAAATTGTGAGCACAATAGTCTCAACCCAGAAGTAAATTTTACAAAAGCAGGGAGAGAGGTCTGTATTCCTTTTCTACCTTAAACTGCTCTCCTTCCCTCAATCTTTCACCAATCTTCTTGAAATTTTCAGGTAATGTAAAACAAACATTTCTTTCTGGCACCTGTAAATTTCAGAAAGGTTGATGAAACATTTTCGATTTTATGGCTGTTAGAATGACCCCCCCTAATTATCACTTTCACGTGGCGGAATGTGTTTTTTACTGACGGCCCGTAACAATGGAGGCACGACTGTGCCTCCATTAATACAAATACAATTAGCTGTATCCTACAGCATCCATGTACCAATAGAATGGACCGCTAGAGCAACAAGAACTAGGAATTCTTGAAACAACCACAAATGAGCAACAGTGCTTGTTTCTGGAATAGACAGGTCAGTGTTTCTGGGCTATTTCAGCAACTGCTAGTTTCTGTTGTACTAGACATCCATTTCACTGCTGTAAGTGAACTAGCAGAGGCATAGAGGCAGTATAGGGTATTGCTCATTGGGAACTATACCTGAAAGAAAATGCATTCAGAAGTGCAATGTTTAAAATACTGAATGGCTTTAATGAGGCTAGTGAAACTGTAGCAAAGTTGTGCTATTTCAGCCCCATGGCTGAACTATGCACTTTAATGGTATTCTATATATATATATATATATATATATATATATATCCAGCTTATTACATTCGTAAACAATGCACCCAGTTCTGCCTACAAACAACAAAATGGAACTGGAAAGGAAAGGGAACTGTAAGTATTATGCTGGGTTCTCATGCTCTCCAAATAACTGACCTGTGGAGTCTTGTAGATATCCAAGATATTTGCCACATATAGAGAGATTTCAGAATCCAGTCCCCCAATAACTGCTGTTAATTTATTCTGGATGTCACATACATAGTTAGGTACAATGTTTTCCAGTGTAGTCAACAGTAGCATTGTGGCATGATAGGTCCTCTTTGCATTGTCATAGCTATCATAGATGTGGAAGCCCAAGGAGACATTGGGTAAGATCTGAGGGTTTTCATTGATTTCCTTTACTGCAAATGCCAAGGCCAGGATGTGCTGGTAATGTTTAGGGAATACCCTACAACAAAAGTTGCATTATATAACACCAGGATATTCCATACATACATTAATTATTGCCACTGTGTTCCACGTCATTATCCTTAGTCGTATTACATCATTTAAATACTATCCTCCTATGCTAAGAATAAAATCAATCTATATAAGCGCTCAACTTCAGCACATCACTGTGCTCTTCATTTCTTGGGAAGGTACTTTTTAAGAGCAGGTTTAGTACTTCGAAGCAACAGTATTTGAATTTGCTCTGTAACAGCTACAGAGATATACTGGGTTACATCTGGATTTAGTCATATTTGGAATAGTCCTATTGAAATCAGTGTGACAAGTTAAGCATTATTGATTTCAATTGTCTCACCTATGTATGGCTATAACTAGATCCAACTGACTAACTCCAGTGTCAGTCACATTGTGCAACACAATCGACCTTTATTTTCTATTATCTTCCAAAGGCAGTTCTGTTGTATCAGAGTCATCTAAGGTAATGATGAAATCAAACAGAATAAGAGGGAACAATAAGCTGGATCCTGATTTTCTCCTACTTAGATCAGACCCATTGAAATAAATGGGACTGAAATTAGAAATGACTAACTTAAGTTCCATTAATTTCAAAGATTCCGCTCTGAGTGTGAGTGAATGTGGATTCAGTGCAATGGGTTTTCATAGCAAGAATGTTAAATGTGCTAGGGGCAGCATTCATACAGTCAGTATGTGTGATTGCGTGTTACTGCATGTTTTCCTGTGGATCTCTTGACAATTGTAATATGGAGCCTGATATATTAATCATTCTTTGGCTCACCGAATAAGGTTGTTGAGAAGTTTCAAAGAAGATAAAGTATCCAAATACAAGTGAGAGGTCACGTGACAAAGGAGCTTCTTTTCTTCAAAATCCCATTGATGATATATATGTATACCCTTTATTGTAGTCAAGAGATGAGATTTAAAAATCTATGTGGAACACAGACATCTTAAATGGAAACATACAGTTCGACAAGGACAATTGACAGATCCTATTTCCCCAATATGAAGTCACTCATAGCTTCATCGTTCACATTGCCTCTAACAACAACAACAACAATGCCAGACCAAATGATATTGATGGTATTGGTTTCTATCAACAAATATTTAGAATAAAATTGGGTAGCCTGTCTGGTGAACAGTTTGCTGCCAAACTCCATTATCAATTGTACAGAAGAGTGCATTTTGCACAGACTCCGCTTCCTGATAGTTACATGGATGTGCCCTCCAGGGCAAAATTGACACCTGCCTGAGCTCCAGAGGCTGGGAATTCCATAGGATGGGGACTTTACAATATTTAACAATATACAACTTGTTTAAATTGACAGCTATCAGAAAATCATGTTAATTAGGAATCCCTGAGGAACAAGATGAGCACATTGCACATACTTTAGGAGAAGGACTTGGAAAGATATAACACAAGGGTTCTGCCTTACTCTACCTATCGCAGAATCCTATCCGAACTGAAAAAAAGAAAAAGGGGTGACTGCACCACTTCAACAAAGCACTTTGATAATTAGAATCAGAGAGAGAAGGAACTAAGCTCCATAGCAATCTTAAGGCCTGTTATTTGTACTTGTTTCACACCCAAAGCATATTATTTGTATTTGTTTCCAGTAACACAGCTGCATTTGGAGTACATCCTGTGATATGCGAACGAGCTCCTAAACCTGTAACTTGGCCATCCTTAAAAACTGAAGACAAACCCTTGATCCATGTAGCAGCTCCAAAAGGGAACCAAAAATGTATCAGTCAATTCAAATCATTAATAGCTGCTTGAACAACCTTCACCTATTTTTAAATAGACATAGGGCTCCATCACACCTATCCACCCACCCTGGTCTGCCTCTGCATTTTTACCTCCCTTTCATAAACACGTCAAGGGCTCCATCACACACTGTCCCTTTAATATGAGTTTTTGCTTGTTTGCTCTTCTACTCCACTGCACCCCTATTTCCTAATCCAGTTCATTGGTTGAAGTACTCTGATGGCTTGGGTTCTCCCCACCCCCAATCCAGTAAGCCCCTGTTCTACAGCTTTATGACTCTTTTATCCTCTGATCATTCTGATGGCAACATAAATGGAATTAAAATGAACAACAGTCCTTACATAAATTCCTCTGACATTCCCTGATGGGGTTCCTCAGTGAAGTCTATTGGACTAGAGACAAGGAGACCATACGAAGTAATGCCACCAATGATGAGGTCTCCTGAATGATGATACTTGTGAAGTGGAGGGTAAGGATTGCTGACCCTACCGTTGTCAATGTCAGCTTTGCATCCCATGCAAGCAAGTAGTACCAGCAGCATGTCCACCATGGTATAACAGTGCAAAAACTGTTTCCCTATCCATATCCAAGATCCTCTCCCTACGTCTAAATGTTACTGGTGATACTTATGGCATCCTTTGGTATTAGTTTTGCAAGTGACTACTGAAATTGCACAGATGATTTGAGAAGCAGCAGAGTTAATCACTATCCTTTTGAGAACTGGAGGAGGCTAATTACACCATAATTACTGATGAAAGCTTGTTTGTCACATCTGAACAATATTTCACTCCTACAGAATTGTAAGCGAGGGACCAAAGGGACGGCCGAAAGAAATTATTTTTTACTAATGAAATTGATAACAAAATTAATAGAATCTGGTCTGGAATCAGAGACAAAATGCATATGTTTGAAGATAAGACTGAGCACCTGGAGAAAATGACCTTGATCGGTTTAATCTGCAATCCTATACACACTTACCTGTGAGTAAGTCCCATTGATCCCCATAGGACTGACCTCATGGTAGACAAGCACAGGATTGTAGTGTTAATCTGTGGGGTGAAAAATAAAATTTTACTGTGCCGCCCTATGCATGTTTACTCAGAAGTAAGACCCATGGTTTTGAATGAGGCTTATTACCCAAAAAGAGTCTTTATGATTGCAGCATTAGATAACCCACAGAAAAATTCCTCCAAATGAGCTTGAGTAGACAAGAATGATCTGGAACTTAAGAAAAGTGGCCTTACAGTATTTCAATATGCAGTTCAGGAGTAAATTCAGGAAATGGGACATGTGTCACACCTTTCAAAGAATGCTTCAGGAAGTGTGTATCAAATAGAAATGTTTTGTTCATTTATCATTTTCCCTTTGGAATTATTTTTTGTGCACAGGAAATTTTTATCCTTTTAATAACATCCATATGAAAATGACCATATGAAAAGGAGGACAGGGCTCCTGTATCATTAACAGTTGTATAGAAATGGGAATTTCAGCAGGTGTCATTTGTAGGCATGCAGCACCTGGTGAAATTCTCTCTTCATCACTTTAGTATAACTAGAGTGACCAGATAGCTAGAGTGACCAAATACAAAAGAGGCCAGGGCTCCTGCAGCATTTGGTGATGAAGATGGAATTTCACCACTTGCTGCATGCATACCAAAGATCTGTAAGTTGCCACCTTACTAAAAAAGGGACCGCAACTCAGTACTGTCTGGAGTTTAGTAGTAAGTAAGCTTTGAGTAAGGGACTAGTGGAAGACTGGGAAATTGTAGGGTCATCTTTAATAGAAGTTGTTCCATATTTTGCATTTCATGAAATCACACAGACATTACTTCAAATACTTCTCTGGCAGCTACACTCCCCCACCCCATTTCTGTTCCACTGGAAGTTCAGGAGGACTGTTCTGGATCAGAGTCATAGCACAAGGGTACGGGGTGTTTAAGATTCAGATTGGAGCCCTTACTCAAAATTGAAGATAAGAAAATGAGGTGGATGCTAGATACTGATTTCAATTTATGTCCTTTTTGGCTCATAAAGTCCTAAATTCAGACTTTTCTAAATCCTTGCATTTTCTTTTTCACTCTAGCTCCAACCATTTCTAAAACCATATAACAGCAGTGTAGGGGACAAAGTTTCTTTCAACCAGAATTGTGTTTCAGTTGCCGCCTACCTCCGATTTATTTTTCTCTTTAAGAAGAATGAAGAACAATAATATATAAAAAAGGCATCCAGCTGACCTCTTACAGCTTTGTTATTTCTTTAGTACTGATAGTGTTTACAGCATTTGAAGTTCTAAGTGCTTGGTAACCTTTAGTGATGGTACGGGCATTCAGTTGAAGGTTGAAGCTCAGCGATGAATGCAATGTTGCTTAAGTGGCCCCTTTAGGGAACAAGATTGATCCACCATTTTAACAGAAAATGGTGGCTTAGTGAGGGAGTGGCAGCATTCAGATGACACTTTAGGCAACAGAGGGGGGATAATATACTCACAGTACACTAAAAAGGGCATACTCCCCATACAACATGTTTCTCTGCTGTCCATTGAGTGACTGAAAGGCCCTGCATCCATCTGGGTGGCTGGTGCTCCTCTCTCCCTCCACCATTAGTCCTCCTGGCCCCCCCTCCATCAGCCATAGAGTTCTGCTGGCTGTGTAAGAGCGGCCGGGGTACTTCTGGTCACTCCTGCCTGAGAACACTATTGAAAATGGAATAACCCACTTGTCGGAGGGGGAATACCCTCCACATGACATGTTAATCAACTGATTAACAGATAGTCAGTTGAACAGCCCGTTGTTTTTCCGCAATGGTTAATTCACTAAAATAGCGTACCGTGAGTGGTTTGTCCATTGTGTGTTGCCCTCCACATGACACAAAAAGCAACACAATGGACTGTTGTTTGACCACCCCCTCCGTGAGTTATCATGTTGTCCAAAACAGGCTAATGTGTGGCTGCATGCCACTTGCCAGATTCTCTGGGACCACCCAGTTCCTCAACACACACGACAAGAAGGATTGAGTAGCCAGCATGGGTCTGTTGCATGGCACTGGTGGTGGTGAATTTTCCCATTCATAGTAATGCTGTCTCAAAGTAAAGCTTTGTTCCACTGATTTTTACCCAGCATAACTGACATCAAAGTGGAATTGAAAAAGAAGCATAGTTTACAAGTTAATTGAAGGTAGATCGTTCTTGTAGTTAGTACCCAAAGAACTTTTAGCACCTTGAAAGAAAGGTTGAAGACACCTGATTTTTGCCATCGTAGCTCACTGTAGACAGTACATTAGAAGGTAAAAATCAGCCACATAGCTTGGCACCCTGGGTCGCCACCCAGCTTGCCCACCCTCAATGCCAGGCCTGGAGAATGCTTCTGGGGAACTGCTGATCTTATATGACCCAGAGATTGCATGAGTGGATGCTACCTGAAGCAGTAAAATGACAACCTACACTGATCATAACATATATTCCCAAAGACCAAGAGTAAAGAGGTATAGAACTGACTTATAATAGTGTGGCCACTCAGAAGCTTTTTTTTTTTAACTTAAAACTAGGGATGTGCACTGACCCCCCGGATCGGATCGGATAGCGGATCAGAATCAAACCTGGGGGGTTGGATCAGATCAGATCAGATTGGAGGATGGTCGGATCAGATCGGACCTGATCCCGATCCGTGGATCGGATGTCCGATCCGGATCGGACACCATTTTGAATGATTTTTCCCATAGCAAAGTATTGTTTTTCAAAAATGCCTATAACTTTTTCATTTTTAACGATAGAAGGATGAAACTTTGACAATTTATAGAATGGTTATGGATAGTTATCTGTGAGAAATTTCAGAAAGATTGGTGCATGCATTTCGTGGCAATTTATTTTTTAATAAATAACCAGGAATGCCTATAACTTTGTCATTTTTAAAGTTACGCACATGAAACTTTGCCACTTTGTAGGTGGTACCTTGGGACATAAGTGTTTCAAATTTCAAAAACATAGATGCTTGCCTTGTGTGGCAATTAATTTTAGAAAAATGGGTAGTAGTGGGGTAAATACAGTTATGCCTCCCATTTTTTATTTTTAAAGAGACAAACAGGAAACTTGGGCATGTTACAGGTAACACTTGGCTTGATATGTGTGTGAAATTTCAGAAACATAGGTGCTTGCCTTTTGTGGCAATTAGTTTTTGAAACAATGAGGAAAGAAATGCCTATAACTTTTTTATTTTAAACGTTAGAAGTTTGAAAGTTGCTCACTTTGTAGACGGATTAGGGGTAGTTGTCTGTCAGAAATTTCAGAAAGTGAGGTCCAGGCATTTGGTGGCTACGAATTTTTTAGAGTAAAAGTTATAAAAGTTTTTCCACAGAGGCTTGGGCTGTCAATTGCACCCCCCTCCCCCCCCTCCCCCTCCCTTTTTTATCTGTCAAAACTCAGAGCTTTGACAGATAAAAAAGGGAGGGGGAGGGGGGTGCAATTGACAGCCCAAGCCATCCTTCTATCATTAAAAATGAAAAAGTTATAGGCGTTTTTGTCAAACAATACTTTGCTATGGGAAAAAGCATTCAAAATGGCGTCCGATCCACCGATCCGATCTTGGGTGACACTGATTTTCTAGACCCATTTCAAACCGGCTTCAGGGCAGGATACGGTGTTGAGACCGCTTTGGTCGCCTTAGTGGATGATCTATGCCTTAGTATTGACAGGGGGAGTGTGTCCCTGCTGGTACTCCTGGACCTCTCAGCTGCTTTCGATACCATCGACCATGGTATCCTTCTGGAGCGCCTGGGGGAATTGGGAATCAGGGGCACTGTGCTTCAGTGGTTCCGATCCTATCTCTCGGGCAGGTTCCAGATGGTGATGCTTGGGGATAGCTGCTCTTCAAAATAGGAGTTGCTATGTGGTGTACCACAAGGTGCCATCCTTTCCCCAATGCTGTTTAATATTTACATGAAACCGCTGGGAGAGATCATCCGGAGGCATGGGGCGGGGTGCTATCAATACGCTGATGACACCCAAATATATTTCTCTATGCCTTCGACAACATCGTCATCTAAGGATAGTGTGTCTCCTCTGAATGAATGCTTGGAGGCGGTAATGGGCTGGATGACCCCAACCTGGGTCTGGAGGTGTGTCAACCAGTTCTGGATGGGGTTACACCCCCCCTGAAAGATTGTGTTCGCCGCTTGGGGGTGCTCCTGGATCCGTCGCTCCAAATGACAGCTCAGATTGATGCGACGGCCAGGAGTGCCTACTATCAGCTTCGACTGATACGCCAGCTGCACCCCTTCCTAGAGTTGGAAGACCTAAAGACCTAAAGACGGTAGTGCACGCGCTGGTAACTTCGAGGCTTGACTTCTGCAATGCGCTGTACATAGGGCTACCTTTGTGCCTAGTCCGGAAACTTCAACTTGTTCAAAATATGGCAGCCAGGTTGGTCACCGGTACACCTAGGGGTGATCACATCACACCAGTTTTAAAATCGCTTCATTGGCTGCCAATCAGTTTCCGGGCGAAGTATAAAGTGTTGGTTATTACCTTTAAAGCCCTTCATGGTTTGGGTCCAGGTTACCTGCGGGATTGCCTTCTCCCGTACAATCCGCCCCTCACACTTAGGTCCTCTGGGAAGAAATTACTCAAGTCAGCCAGAACTAGGCTGGCGAGTGTTACCCAGAGGACCTTCTCTTCCATCGCTCCCAGACTATGGAATGGTCTGCCGGAGGAGGTTAGACAAATTAGCAGTCTTCATGGATTTAAGAGAGTCATGAAGACTGCTCTCTTCAGACAGGCCTATCCAGATGAATTTTAAGATGTTTTTAATGATGTATTTTTTTAAAAAATTAACTGTTTTGATTTTTGTGTTTTATATTGTTGTTGTTCCCCGCCTAGATCCAGGTTAATAATAATAATAATAATAATAATAATAATAATTGTAATGGAGATAAAAAAGCAAGGATTAATAAAGGGAAATGGTATAAGACACAAAAGAAAGGAGGGTTGGGTTTTCCTAATATAAAGATGTATTATATACTAATCAATTAAGACATATAAATAGTATATTAGGGGAAGATGAGTTAGAATGGTTAGAGATGCAAACAGGAGAAATAGATTTAAAATTACAAAATAATTTTTACCAAAATACAAAAGAAAGAATTGAAGGGACTGGATAACCCATTATTAAAAATATTTTAGAGATATGGGAGAGATTTAAAGGGAAATTAATACCAGGAATTTCTCCTCTAACTCCAGTTGTGGTAATGGAAAACTTCCCAGGGAATTTAAAAAGAGTGTTGGAAGGGGGATTGAGAGGTCAGGAAATTATTAAATTGAGAGACTGGATGAAAAGAATGACTAATAAGGAGCAAATAGGAGAGATATTAAGAGGACAAAAGATAGCTTGGTTCAAATGTATACAATTAGAAAAATGGATACAAGAATGGAAAAAGAAGAATAAGGATCGTAGAGATAACACTAGATTTGAAGATTTAATAGAATCAAGAGGAAAGAAAGGGGAAAATAAAAGTAAAAAGGGTTTGATTAGTGAAATTTATAAAATTTTGATAGAGGATGGAGACCATCGAGATTCTCTTAAAATGATATGGGAAGATGATTTAAAGGAACAAATTAGTGATTATAACTGGGGGAGGATTTGGGAGGCAAGAATGTTAAAGTTATTATCGGTTAGGATTAAGGAGAATTATTATAAAATAGTATAGAGATGGTATTTAACACCAGCAAGACTACATCAGATAGACAAGAAAATCTCAAAGAACCGTTGGAGGGGATGTCAGGAGGTTGGAACATATTTCCATATGTGGTGGAGTTGTGAATATGTACAAAATTTTTGGAAAAGGGTGTTTAAAGAAATAAGTGAAATAATGGGAAGCAATGTGGAATTAAGTCCAAAACTGGCTTTACTTTCAATATGGGATAAAGGAATTGGGAATTCAAGCATGAAGTAATTGATAAACAACCTCCTGGCACCTGTTAGATTAATGATAGCCAAGAATTGGAAAATGCAAGGGAATTATACATTAGAAGAATGGTATAAAGAAATATGGGATATTGCACTTAATGATAAATTAACATGTAATTTAAAAGTAAAGAGGGGATTATCCAGGAAGAGCGATTTTGAAAATATATGGAGTCCATTTTTGGAATTCGTATTAATAAAGGGGAAAGGATGTTCACCTTTAAAAGACTCTTTACAATTTTGACAAAATGTATAAAATAAATGAATAAATGCAGGTCTCCTGGGGGGAGGGGAGCACGTGTGTCTGTGTGTGTGTGTGAAGGGCTTGTTAGTTTTTATTGTATTTTCTGTTGTGATTATGTTGTATTTTATGTTGAAATATATATATATATATATATATATATATATATGAAACAATCCCTGAACCAATCTCTGTCAATCTTGGCATGCCTAAAGTCCAACTTAAGAGCTCTTAAAGAATCAAGTTTCATCTCTTTATCTTTAAAAAAGAGGGAGCTGTGGGCAAGGAGGGTGGGGTTGGAGCAGTAAAAAGTCCATTCATTCCAACGTTTGACACGGAGTGCTGGAGGAGGAGAACCCTCCCCCCCCGCCTTTCACCTTTCGTCAGGAAGACTTCATTCAAAGCACACACACCCAAAAAAGGAAAAAAGTGAGGGGACAACACTACATAGAGGCTTAAGGGGGCATTAAAGTCACTTAGGGAAAATAATCCAGACTTTCCCCATACCAAAATAATATGTAAAACAGAAGAAAAGAGGCAAAATGTGTGCAGAACAGGGAAGATGTCATGAGAGTCTCAGGCTGCAAAACCAGATACCAGGTGTGGTGAGATTGCATTCAATCATTGTTGTGATGGAGCTCGTAGTCACAGTGCTGGTTATTGGGAGTCAGAACGCTCTCGCCTGCATTAGCACATACAGCTGTCTCTCTAACGTGAGTCCCATAGACAGAAGTGTCTGTGTCCTCATTAATGATGCATGAGTTTGGGACCTTGATCATGTCTTCTCCAAAAGATGGGATCTCTTGTGCAGTACCATTGCCAACAGTCAAAAGGTAGGAAGCAAATTCAGATTCATCCTCCAGGGTGCACATATAGAGAATAAGCTGGCATTTGGTGAAACTGTGTTTCTATTAATCCCTCCACCCCTTACATTGCACCTAAAATCAGCATATACACATTTCATGAGAATGTGTGCCCTCTTTTGTCCTCTTTTTTCATGATGCATACCTTTTCTTTTTCTGGTGATCTATAAATTGCCACCTTACTCAAAAAGGGACTGCAACTCAGTACTGGAATTCTGTAGCAAGTAAGCTTTAACTAAGGGACTAGTGGAAGACTGTAGGAAATTGTAGGGTTTTGTCAACAACTAATTGTAGCTGAATTTGCATGCTGAAAGCCTTATATGGAAAAGCCACTTTACTTTCTTCTTTAATATAAGTTGTTCTGCATTTTACTTGTCATTAAATTATTGCATTATTTCTCCCATATATAAAACTTGCCTTATCTTTTCTCTAAAGAACATTAAATTGCCCAGGATGGTTGGCTGATGGGAAAGCTTGATGAGGAACTGTCTACCTTATGAAATCATTGTCATACATAGCAGCCTTCTCCAGCCCTGTAAATGCGGTGGATTATCCATCAGCCTGTAAATTAGTTCCGATTGATTTCAGTAGGTCTATTCTAAGCATAATGAAATATGGATCAAGCCCATTACATGTAAAAGTTTACAACAATTTCTCCAAACCAAAGTCTGTTTGTCAAGAGATACCACCAGAAAAGAATTTCAAAAGCATTTCATAAGGTTGAGGAGACCCTGGAGAAAGGATGTCTCACTGAAGCAAAAGGAAGGGTTGGGTGTACAGACCTACAGTTTCCCTGTAATCAAAGTCTGATTCATTTTTCCAAATTAATATTACAGTAAGGGAGAATTTGGAGGCCTATGGTATCGAAAGCCGCTGAGAGATCTAGAAGTATCAGCAGGTACACACTCTCCCTGTCAATACTCAAGCGTAGATCATGCACTAAGGTGACCATAGCGGTCTCAACTCCATATCCTGCCCTGAAGCCTGTTTGAAATGGGTCTAGAAAATCGGTATCATCCAAAATTGTTTGCAGTAGGAAGGCAACGGCCCTCTCGATTACCTTGCCCAGAAATGGAAGATTTGATACTGATCTGTAGTTATTAAGGTCCAGGGGGACCAGGGAGGGCTTTTTTTAGAAGTGGCTATACCACCACTTCTTTTAAACATGATGGAGAACTCCCCCTCCTGAGAGATGCATTAATAATATGTTGTTGTTGTAGTCTAATTGCATCTCCTTCCTGAGCATCCAGCCAAGAAGGACAGGGATCAAGAGGGCAAGTAATCCTCCTCACTCATGCAAGCAGCTTGTTCATGTCCTCGGTACTCACCAACTGAAACTGATCCAGTAAAATTTTACTTGCAGAGTTGCTGGACACTCCATTGTCAGCCTGTGGTTTAGTGACGACATCTAAGTCTGCTCTTATCTGAGGGATTTTATCTGTGAAATGTTCGTTAAAGGCATCACAGAGAACTACCAAAGGCTCTACGAATGGGTTCAGAGGGGAAGGTGCCTGGGATAGACCCCTCACCACCCTGAACAGTTCTGCTGGACATGAATTCGCAGATGCAATGCGTGCAGAGAAAAAAGCTTTCTTTGCTGCATATTGCCACCCCATAGATCTAAAATCTGTTTCTGATTCAACCTCAAGGGATAAGTTATTGGATAAACTCTGTTCCTCTTTCATTGATAAAAGATTATTCTATGTAATTAGGTATCTATATCACAATACTTCTGCACAAGTGAGATGTGGCGTGGAGTAAGTCAGGTTTGTATACTTGTATTCACACTATTTAATCTGTACCTTAAGGACCTATCAAAGATTTATTCTTCACCAGATTTTCATGCCTAGAAATTGAATGCCATTAGCATCCCCATACTTTTATATGCGATGATGCTGTTCTCCTATTTTCCACTAAAGTTGGCTTGAAACAAATACTATACAATCAGCATCTACTAGTGCCAAATCTGTAGTCCATTTTTTTTATACTAGAGGAGGACAGTTCATCCCTGCTACATTCTGAGTTTGTAAGGCCAAAGTGCTGCCACAATTATTGTATGGCATTCCAGAGTGGATTTTAGGTTTTTCTACTGGTTCAGAAATATTTTCATCCTTTTTGTGCCAACACTTTCATGCAGATAAGTGTGTGTCATCAGCAGTTCCACGGCTGGAGGCTGGGCTTTCACTGGTGGAATGTACTGCATGGTGTTAGGCATGAAGATATTGGCTAAAACTTGTTTATGTGAACTCTGAATCAAACGTGTTCCTCAAGCGGGAAGACAGCTACACTAGTCAGTGGTCAAAATCAATCAGAGATAAGTGACAGAGGTTGGGTTTCTCTGATAACTTTCTTCACATGCAAGATACTTCTCAAGTAAAAACTATTCTTGCACTCTGAGTCAGAGATATTGATATTCAATATTCGTTATCTGCTGCTCATACTACCTGTTCCCCAACTTCCTTAGGTTTTACATTTGATATTAAGAGTTGTGCAAAATACCTGGAAAATCTGACTACGGAACAATCTACACCAAGCAGGATATATTTCATATATATATGAAAGTGGTATGTGTCGCTGGGTCTCAACGGTTGTCAGTGCACTCCAATGCCACTATAAAACAGTAGTGTGGCTCCTGCCTTTTAAATTCCACTTTCATTCTGCTTTCATAGTGCTATATCCTGCTTGGTGTAGATCTGGCCTATCACTAAATATAGGACAACTTTGTCTAGAGCCAGGTTTAATGCAAAACCATCTTCTGTAATGGATGGTCAATTCGAGAGAATTCCTTATACGTCCTCTTTGTCTGGGTGGAGATGAAGTGATAGAGTCTCTATCTCATATATCACTTTTTTGTAACTATTAGAAGGATGTGAGAATATATATGCAACAAAAGTTGCAATATATATATATATATATATATATTGTTAAGACTAGCAAGGCTATTCTTCAGACTTATAAGTAGTAATTGGTTTAAAACATTTTAAATAGTTGCTGTATCGTTGGTTGATCTTTTTTGGGGGTGGTGGTATTATGTAATCTGCTTTGTGGATTACCTTGTGTTTTCAGTGGTCTGTGACTGTATAATGAAGAATGATTCATTGATTGAGTCATTGATATTTCAGTAAGAGAGCATTTGGAAACCTGTGATGAAGATATAGCAGAGTAACACCGAGGAATGTTTACACATTTACCAGTGTGTGCTTGCCCATGCTTTCCAGAAACTGGTGCATATAGGCTTTCTTCCTCTGATACTGGAGTTAGCAGAGAGCCATCAAGACTAGTAGCCATCGATAGTCGTCCCCTCCAGAAATTTTTCTACCTTCCCCCATTTTAAATGTATCCAAATTTGGTGGTCATTGGTCATCACTATATTTTGGGGTAGTGAATTCCATAATTTGAGATGCACTGTGTGAAGAAGTACTTTCTTTTACCTGCCAGGAATCCCCCACCAATCACCTTCATGGGATGACCCTGGGTTCTCGTATTACGAGAGCGGGAGAAAAATGTTTCTTTATTCACATTCTCCAGACCATGCATAATTTTGCACACCTCTGTCATGTTTCCCCTTACTTGCCTTTTATCGAGGCTAAACAAGAACAGCTATTCTAAACTTCCCTCATAGGGAAGTTGCTCCAGCCCCTTGATAATTTGAGTTGCATTTTCTGCACTTTTTCCAGCTCTACAATATCATTTTTTGGGGTGTGGTGACCAGAACGCTACACAGTATTCTAAGTGTGATCACACCATAGATTTACCTAAGGGCAGTACGATATTGGCAGTTTTATTCTAAGTTCCTTTCCTAATTATCCCTAACATGGAGTTTGACTTTGTCTTCTTTCCTGGCAGCTGTGCACTGGGTGGACAATTGCATCAAGCTGCCCACCACAACCCCAAGATTTCTTTCTTCTTAAGTCACCGCTATCTCAATTCCCATCAGGTTATACTTGAACTTGGGATTTTTTTGCCCCCATGTGTATCACTTTAAACTTGCTGACATTGCACCACATTTGTCATTTAGGTGCCCATTCTGCCAGCTAGGAGAGATACTTTTAGAGCTCCTTCCAATCCTGTTTTGTTTTAACCACCCTAAATACTTGTCATCCATAAACTTGGCCACTTAACATGAGCTTATTATTATTATTATTTATAATTTTTTCCATTTATATACCGCCCCATAGCAGCAGCTCTCTGGGCGGTTTACAAAAATTAAAAACATTGAACATTAAAAACAATACCGATATACAAAATTTTAAACCATAAAAAGTATAAAAACAAGTTATAATTACAATATCCTTTAATAACAACAATTCTGGATCAAAGCACAACAACAACAACACAAAGCTCTCACATGTCCACCTGTTCCTACATTTCTGTCACCTCATGAGGATAGCAGTTCCAGTGCCCTTCTGCCCCCAGTCTATCTCTATATTGTCCATAAATCAAGCCATACTAATGGGTGCCATTCTGTCGAATCTACATGAAAGCACAAAGGGGAAGTAGAGGGTCAGTATGGAATTACTTTGCTGTTTTAGCATCCAGAGCTTTAGGATTTCATCCAATTTGTAGAGGAAGAGGATTGAGACCTCAAGGGCAAGGAAAGATCAAGGTGCAGGTGTACAGGGGCTGCACTGTAAGTGAGGACAAGATCATTGGAGACCCTAGAACATGTTGCTGAAGTTAGAAAAATATTTTTATTATACAGTTTTTATCTAAAGGTTAGTCATAGATAAAATAGACTCACCTGATTCCATCGTCTTGAAAAGAATAGGGATTATGATTTTAAATTAGAATGTGATGTGGTTGTGGTGCTCACAAGGATTCATGTGATAGTTTCTTTTCTGGATCAGCAGCTAAGACTGGGGAATTTGTTTTAAATAGTTCTGATTTTCTTTTTCTTCCCCCTCCCCCAGTTTCTTTCCTTTTTCTTTTAATAAAGCAGTTTATGGGTTTCAAAAAGAACTGCTGAAAGGGAAGCTAAGGGAAACTTAGTGGCTGTACGTACATTATTGATTCCGTTTAGGCAAGTGTTGATTAAGTTTTCCATTTTTTATCTTGGGAGAATTAGAAGACCTTTTGGGAAGCTTTATACAGGGCACTTACTTAGAGGGAAACCCGTACAAATAGCCTGCTAGTTATATGCACTTACTTCTCTAGATTAAAAAGTATAGCAAAAGACACAGACACTTACACACTTGCTCCATCTTTTCTCCGTATTAGGTGTTCCCTCCTGTTCAGCTGAGGTCTCAACACTATAATGTAACATTTGGGGGAAAAGATGCAAACCAACAACCCAGCACTTGAGGTTAAGATAGAAAATACCTCCACGGCTACCATGTATTTTCCCTTGGAGCTCAGATAGGATGGAACAAAGGATAACCACACACTGCAAAAGACCAGCATGCTGAAAGTGATGAACTTGGCTTCATTGAAACTGTCAGGTAGCTTTCTTGCTAGGAAAGCCACAGTGAAACTCACCATTGCCAGGAAACCCATGTAGCCCAGAACACAGCAAAACAGAGTCACGGACTGTTCGTTACACTGTAGAACAATTTCTTTAGCCACTGAGTGCATGTCAATAACTGGGACAGGCGGAGAGGTTGTGAGCCATAAAGTAGAGATGCTTGCTTGGATGAGGGAGCAGAAAAGAACAATAGAGATGGCCAATCTTTTCCCCACCCACTTCCTCATCCTGGACCCTGGTTTGGTGGCCATGAATGCCAGAACCACCGTGATGGTTTTTGCCAGCACACAAGAAACAGCCACTGAGAAGATGAGGCCAAAAGTCGTTTGTCGGAGGAGACATGTCACCTTCTGAGGACGGCCAATAAACAGCAATGCACAAAGAAAGGAGAAACAGAGGGAGATGAGGAGAGTGTAGGTGAGGTCCCGGTTGTGGGCTTTGACAATGGGAGTGTTGTGGTGCTTCACAAATGTTGCCAGCACCAGAGCTGTTGTCAAAGAAAAGGAGATGGCAAAAGAGGCTAAACTAAATCCTAAAGGTTCTTCATAAGACAAGAAGGTTACAGTCTTGCGAACGCAGGCATCCTGTTTTTTGTTTGGATAGTTTTCGTCTGTGCATTTATGGCAGTCATTCATGTCTGAAAAAGAAAGGATGTGGTCTTGATTGCAGAAACATGAGATCAACCGGGCCAAATTGCTATGACTGTTACTCTCACATAGAGTATATGGCCCTTTCTGCAGCAGGCAGTTTGCCTGGGATGGATTCTGGCTGCTCCCTGTGCTCTGATGGTGTGTATTAGGTACTTCTGGGATTGCCCTACCTCCCTTCCTCTACACCCAGGGGCTATCCCAGGCAAACCGCCTGGTGTGAAAAGGGCCTAAGTCTCTGTTAAATTTGCAGCATATATTAAGTGCTGATAATTTGAAATAATAATAATAATAATAATAATAATAATAATAATTTATTTCTTACCTGCCTCTCCGTCTGGATCGAGGCGAGGAACAACAATATGATAAAATACATAAAACTGACCAAAACATGACACACATTATTAAAACTGCATTAAAACACCCTAAAAACATGGGCCAGAGTGGTTATTAAATGGTTGAGAGTTTTGTAGGTCTAAAGCAGCATCTTGAATTTTAAGCACAGCGCTGTAGTAAGCCAGGTGAGATCAGAGTGCCCTGCTAAATATTATTATGTGCCATGAGTTTTAAAGAGTGACCTCTTGTTGTTCTGCAAAAGTGGAAGGATCCCTTATGTAACATTAGCCAATCTCTTTATTTGGACTAACCCAAATGCCACAACAGATTGTGCAAGTTTGATAATCTTTAGAGGCTAGGAGGCTGAGTTCATCTGGCTAAGTGGTATTAATTGCAAGGGGGCGATGGTGATGGGGGAGAGAAACAGAGCAGTTCAGAACTTGTGGCCATGAGGTCTGCAGAATAGACTCAGCCCCCCCCCCCCAAGTGATTGCAGAGCAAATGAGTCACTGGTAGGTGTTGCAGGTATAAGATGAAAGCTAGCATTCTAGGTGTCCTCCATTTCTGAAAACATAATAGCCATCTGCAGCTCAGAATTCTCTCTTCCCTGGGACAAAACATGCAGGTCTTTGAGCTGACAGAGCAGAAATAATAGAAAACTTGACAGTCTTTATATTAGCAAAGGCAGAGATAAATTTCAGGTGGCACACGCTGTAACAAAAAAAGTCAGTGTTCTCTCTTTGGTTATCACCAGAACCAGCTACCAATTGGCTACTCAGAATGCTTTTGTCATTGTTATTTGCTGGATTTATTTAGTCCCCCCAGTGATCCCTGAGGGCATTTCTACACTTGACTAATATCCTGCACCCTTACCATCACTTCTGCCTCCAGTTTTCTTTCAAGATTAATAGGCCCCTTTTCAGGAGGTTTCGTCTGTGGGTTTTCTTTCCATATGTTTCATTGAAAAGCCACTAGATGGTGACGTAATGTAGTTGCACTATAGCGAGTTTCCGGAAATTCACAGGATAGTTTCAAACATCAAAGTGCAATGAAATCTCTTATCACATGTAATGTATTGAGAATAAAGCTGCTATAATTGCTAGAAAGCATAGGAGGGGTCCTGGAGGTTGATGATGTCATGTAAAGGACCCACAAAAATGTGAATGACAAATCATGAGCCGCATGCAGAAATCCTCAAAGATATTCAGTCCAAATCACATGCCAGATTATTTATGCTTCCTTCCCAGCCCCTGCTTATATAATGTTTTGATCAACATTGAAGAAACCCTCTTATATATGAATGATTTTATACATTTGTCTTGATTATAGCTATTCTGTTCTTATGACTCTGTACCATACATATTTATTACCCTCTTGGTTTGAAATTTTCCCTTCTGGACACGGGATGCAATCATAGCAGCAAAATGGCTTCCCCTCCTTCATTTTCTTGTGAGAACCATGCTGGCAACTCTCAGTACACTGAGAAAGAGGACTAGACTATTAGAGAAATGGAAAAGAAACGATAATGATGGAATATAGAGCTTGGAAGCCGTAAGCTTTGAGGCTCCTTCTGTATTTTACCAAAGAGACTCTGGGCCCAATTCCTCTTTAGTCAGGCCTTAAATCTATCAGTTGTTGCATTGCTTGTTAATTTTACTGCTGCCTCCCCAAAGTTTT
This sequence comes from Anniella stebbinsi, assembly GCA_029215795.1. Lineage (NCBI taxonomy): Eukaryota > Metazoa > Chordata > Lepidosauria > Squamata > Anniellidae > Anniella > Anniella stebbinsi. Next base: position 23,461,461 of record JARDYH010000008.1, read on the forward strand.
TAATCTTTTTTATTATTTTGCATGCTTAATATTTGTAATGTTTTGTTGAAAACTTAAAATAAAAACATTAATTTAACATATTTTTCATGTTGAATATTGCCTTATTTTATACTGTCATTGTGTTGCTGTTGTTGAGTATGAAATGGCTTTTCAGTATTATCCCACCCCGAAAGCATTTGCCAGTTGGGGATTATGCAAGTCTAATGAATCAAATAAAGACATCAGATTTCAGATATACTTGAACAGACTCAATTGGGAGTACTTACATTTTTCTAGTACTCATTCTAGGCATTTGAAACTCAATTTTCCCAATATTCAATTTGTACTCTAAAAATGAAACAGTACATTTGACCATATGTACAAAATACACATGGATTTTTCTTCGTGAAACTCTTAGGTCGCCCTTACAAGAGTTCTCTTTGACGCCCAATTCTCTTATTATGCGCATCTCCTGACTATCACGTTTATGCCTAATACCTACACAGGAGAGCTGTTGAAGCGCAGGACAGGCTCTTTGCAAGGCGATTTAAAAGTTATTTACATGCGGAGAATCGCATGCAAATGTTGCTGAAAGTAATGCGATTTGCCCGGGAGGAACTGCCCAAACAGGTTCCCTCCCTTTATTCTCCCCACCCACCAGAACCTCCCATCTTTGGTTACCTGGGTTACCTACCAGTAATGACCTGGTTAACCTGTTTGGCTACCTCTCTTCCCTCCCCTTTCGCCCGATCGCCAGCTGAAGTTGTCCCCCTTCCCAGAACTGCTCAGGAGTAAATGGGAACGTGCCTCATAAGTTTCCCCCTCCAGCACCCTTTGAAAACTTATTTTTAGTCAGGGCTGCCTCTTTCCCCCCCCTCGCCCGATTGCCATTTCAAGTGAACTGCTCAGAAGTAAATGGGAATGTGCCTAACACACACGCCAAAACAGACAGGGGGATGCTGCTTCGTTTCTTCCCCCTCCTCATCCACACGCACACACACAGTTCATGTCTGGAAGCCAGCAAGAAGTGAGGGGACAATATGTCTAAGCTGATTTCTTGTTATGCGCACATCCTTCCTACCCCCTTTGCTTCTCGTGAAACCACCTCCATCTGGCCTCGTGCCTTCATGTAAAAAATATTCCATTAGGGTACTTAAAAGAAACTTTATTTTTGGTTCAAGTTGGGTCTCCTCTTCCTGGAGCTTCTATTCAGAGAGATGGAGAACAAGGAGGAAGTTGCCAGGAGGAGACAGGAAATAAAACTAAACAAAAGAGTGGGAGGTTTTCCCAGCGAAGGGGCAGTTCTATGCATGACATCAGGACCACAGTCCACCCACTCTGATAATTAATGCACTTGAACAGCAATTGTTTACATGGACATAAGGCGCTCTTACTCTCACGGTAAATAAAATTCGCTATTTAACGCGCATTAGAAAATGCGCAGAATAGGAGATAAAAAGTGCCTGTACTCCTCATTTGCGCTCCGCTCTTGTAGAGGGAAAATCAGTAACGGGCCTTGAAAGAGCTTTAAATCGCTCTTGTAGAGGCAGCCTTAGATATGGGTTTTCTGAGACATGCCATTGATTTGTCCAGAGCTACAGTGAATAGAACCAGCATATAGTTTCTGTTTGTGCCCTGTGCTAGAACACGGAATAACAAATTCTTTTGGTTTCTACAATTTAATTATCTTTCTCAGTGAATCAAACACATTATCTATAAGCACTGGCATTTGGTCCAGGATGTACCAAGTTGCAATCACTTTTGACTCTAGGATGTCGCAGGATTGCTAATTTCTGTGAAAGCCTTGTTCAAAACAAAGGAAATATAAGTATCATCTCATTAAAACTTCTTCCAGCAATTTCTTGGCAAATGGGAAAGCAGAACCGTGTTACTCTTCATTCATTTCATCAACTCGCACATTATCTTTCTTTTATAAGTGTTTATTATTGTGCAATAAAATCATTCTAGACACCAGAACAGTTGCTCATTTATAGCAACGTCTCTTCCCAAATAGCTGACAATTGGAGCCTACCTGATTAAACCAGCTGTGCCATGTTATGGCTTCCTCGTCAATGGTGACTGCTTGACCTAGGGGAGCCTCGGGATCCACCCTCCCCACTCTCACCCTATGCAATGAATGGTTGGAGAAGATAATCCAGTTGACCACATCCAATCCAGCGATTAGCTCCCCATTCTGGTTGAAGGAAACTTGGTCCCCTGCACTGTTGTTAAATGAGACCCATTTTAGAAATGGTTGGAGCTAGAGAGAAAAAGAAAAGGCAAGGATTTAGAAAAGACTGAATTTAGGCCTTTCTGGGCCAAATGGACAGAACTTGAAATCAGTATCTAGCATCCACATCACTTTCTTATTTTCAATTTGGAGTAAGGACTCGAATCTGGATCTTAAACACCCCCTGCCCTTGTGCTATGGTTCTGATCCAGATCAGTCCTCCTGCACCTTCAGTGGAACAGAAATGGGGGGAGTGCAGCTGCTAGATACGTATTTGAAGCAATGTCTGTTTTTGTGCTCATACTAAAGTCAAATGGCACCAGAAGAATGAGGTTCTGGCTGGCTTATTGTTCAGATGGGTGAAGGCCATGGTTGGCCCTAGGATTAATGGCACATTGGCTGAGTAGTGCCCTTGGTGGACAGTTGCACTAATAATCAATTTTTCAGGGCCATGCAGCGGACTTATGGGGCCTGGTGCATGCGTCAGTCCTATTCAGAATGACAATGCTCAAAATGCTAATCTCTCAGCCACTGTGTTTCAGTTGCAGCCTACCTCCAATTTATCCAGGTCATTGAATGGTAAAACATCTGTCATCCAGGATTTGGTCCTGGATGAGCATGCCGAACTGGCCTGCATCACAGAGACCTGGCTGAATGAAGCTGGGAGGGTTAATCTCTCTCAGTTTTGCCCACCAGGGTTCTCTGTCCAGCAGCAGGCATGGCCTGGGGTGTGGGGAGGTGGAGTAGCAGTGGTACCGTGATACTCAGAACCTCTGCAGGGATGGAAAACCAATTAAGATGGTCCACCCCAGGAGGCTGATGGATCCAAATGGTTTCCTGACAGATCTTGGGGATTTTCCTGTTGCCTCGGCAGGCGATTCTGTCGAAGCTCTGGTTGACCTCTGGAATGGAGAAATGACCAGGGCAGTGGACACAATCCCTCCTGAGCATCTCCTCTCATGAAGTGGAGCCACACCAGCTCCCTATTTTTCTAGAGAGCTGACAGTGATGAAACAAATGAGATAGCGACTAGAGCACTGTTGGCAGAAAATTCGGAGCAAATCTGTTTGAACATGTGCTAGATCCTATTTGAAGGCCTACTCCGTGGCAATATGGGCAGCAAAGAGACTACATTTTTTCTGCCACTATTGCATCTGCAAAGAGCCATCCAGTAGAGCTGTTTCGGGTGGTCAGGGGGCTTTTACACACTGCCCCCCAAGAGGAGAATTCAGACCTTTCGACAGCCCACAGTGATCAATTTGCCCAGCACTTTGCAGACAAAATTGCTCAGATCCACTCTGTCTTGGATGCTATAGTCCCAGTGACAGTGGATGTAACTCTGGCACCTGCTTGACCAGTGTTATTGAATACTTTTCAATTTGTACAGTCCAAGGATGTGGACAGGATCCTTGGAGAGGTGAGAGCCACCATGTGTGTATTAGATCTTTGCCCTTTCTGGCTTATAAAAGCAGCCAGAGGGGGATTGGCTGAGTGGGTAAGTGGAGTGGTTAATGCCTCCCTTTGTCAAGGCAGGGTGCCAACCTGCTTGAAGGATGCAGTGGTAAGACTCACATTGAAAAACTCTACTTGAACCCCACTGTATTAGATAACTACCAGCCAGTCTCCAATGTTCAATTTTTGGGCAAAGTATTGGAGCGTGTGGTGGTCTCCCAACTCCAGGGATTACTGAATGAGACAGATTATCTTGATCCATTTCAATCTGGCTTCCATCTAGTTTATGGGACAGAAACAGCTTTGGTCGCCTTGGTGGATGACCTACACTGGGAACTGGACAAGGGGAGTGTGTCCCTGTTGGTTCTGCTGGACCTCTCAGTGGCGTTCAATACCATTTTCCATGGTATCCTTCTTGGCTGCCTTGCTGGGATGGGACTTGGAGGCACTGCTTTACGGTGGCTCCATTCCTTCCTGGAGGGGCAGACCCAGAAGGTGATGCTGGGGGATTCCTGTTCTACTCCTTGGCTGTTGGCCTGTGGTGTCCCTCAGGTTTCTGTTTTGTCCCCCATGCTTTTGAACATATACATGAAACTGTTGGGAGAGGTTGTCTGGAGTTTTGGGGTGTGGTGCCATCAGTATGCTGATGACACCCAACTCTCACTCCTTTCCACCCGATTCCAAGAAAGCTGTTTCAGTGCTGAACTGGTGTCTGTTGGCAGGAATGGACTGGATGAGGGCAAACAAATTGAAGCTGAATCCAGACAAGACAGAAGTGCTCCTGGTCAGTCGAAGGGCAGATCAGGGAATAGGGATTCAGCTTGTGCTGGATGAGGTTACACTTTCCCTGAAGACACAGGTTCACAGCTTGAGTGTACTTCTGGATTCAGCCTTGAGCCTGGATACACAGGTTGCAGTCGTGGTGAGGAGTGCATTTGTACATTTAAAGCTAGTGCACCAGCTGCGCCTGTTCCTGGAGATGTCTGACCTGGCCACGGTGACAACATGCCTTAGTTACATCCCGATTGGATTACTGTAACACACTCTACATGGGGCTGCCTTTAAAGAGTGTTCAGAAACTTCAACTGGTTCAAAGAGCTGCCACCAGATTGTTGACCAGGGCTGCTTACATGGAGCATATAACTCCCCTGTAAGCTCCTCTTACAGCTTTGTTATTTATATAATGCTTATAGTGGTTACAGAATTTGAAGTTCCAAGTGCTAGGTAACCTTTAGTGATGGAATGGGCATCCAGTTGAGGTTTGAAGCTCAGCCATGTCTGTAATGTTACTTAAATGGCCTCTTTAGGAATTAAGGCTGATCCATCATTTTGACACAAAATAGCAGTTCAGTGAAGTAGCGGGTGGCTGCATGACACTTGCCATATGCCCCAAGACCACTCAATGCCTCACATCTCATGGCAAGAAGGATCGGAAAGCCATCATGGGTCCATAGTGCAGCATAAGTGGTGGTGAGTTTTCTTATCCAAAATAATGCTGTCTCAAAGTAAAGCTGTGTTCCACTGATTTCTACCTTAGCAGAAGTGACATCAAAGTAGAAATTGAAAGAGAAGTATATTTTAAAGCTTACTGAAGGAAGATCATATTTGAAGTTCGTGTCCAAAGAACCTTTAGAACCTTGAAAGAAAGCTTAAAGAAACCTCATTTTTGCCATCATAGCTCACTTTAGACTGTACATTAGAAGGGAAAAAAAACCAGGCAATTAGCTCAGGTTACTTCCCACACCCATTAGCTTCAAGCCCTTGGTCGCCACTCAGCTTGCCAACCTTTAAGGCCAGCCCTGGAGAATGTTTCTAGGGAATTATAATCCTATATGACCCAGAGATTGCATGAGGGGATGCGACGTGAATCAGTAAAATTACAACCTACACTGGTCACAACATATGTTCCCAAAGCACTATTAGGAAAGCATAATGACTGACTGAAATGGGAACTATTTCTAGGTGTGTCAAGGGAAGGAAGACCAAAATGTAAAAAAGACATTGGAAGAAAATGAAACACAATATACAGTGCATTGTTATATGAGAAACTTGAGGCATTACCTGCCCAACTTGTAGATTCCGAAGTCTGGGTTCCACTGCATCCATCATTGCACCTTGTTTGGGTCTAGAAGAGGACATGGCATGATGTAGGGCATGGGCCACAGTGTAGACAGCATTGTGAATACTGTAGCTGTGTCCAATCATGCTCATTTCGAAGAATGATCCAGGAAGACTCTCCAGCTTCTCCTCCCCTGTGCAAATGTCCCCATTTATGTTGCCCCCAATACTATCTGTGAATACACATCCAAAGGCCTGTTGCCAGAAATCCCTGATAAACCCATCTTCTTTAGAGCTAGAAGGATTTCTACTCTCAAGAAACTGCCGAAATCCTGGTAGGTCACTGGAGTGGATTCTGAAGGATATAACGCCATTGAATATTTCTGTATCCCAATTCTTTTGTTGGACCATTGCAGTGAACTCTATCTGAGCTGTCATTATCCATACTTTCCCTTTTACTTCCTTTGCCATGACCTCTTGTTCTGATAGGTATGGAAACCAGAGAAAATATACCATGGAAAAAGATTCTGCATGGGCTACCAGCACATTGGCTTTGCTGCTCATAATTGTATCACGTATTTTTGCCCCCTGTAGAAATGCAGAATTAATTTCATTGTCAGAAGTTAATTTGGGGAATCTTTCTATGAAGGCAAAACAGACACCCCACTTTGTAAACAGTGGAATGACCACTTGTAAAAATCTTTCTCCATTATCATTATTCATAACACCAATCCCAATCCATGTCCACCTGAACTGAAGAAGCAAAGAGAGAATCCCCTCATACTGAAGAGCTTCCTGAGGAGCCAACTGGTAGAATGGAAGGCCTGGAGTTTTAGTGTTCATCACTGGAGCAGGGCCATAGATGAGCTAAGGAAAGATGTTGGGTACAGGGAAAGGAAATCATATCAGCATTTATACATTTATTTTAGTGGGCATACATTCAATGGGCATCTGGTTAGGAACAGAATGCTTGGTTAGAGAGCAGTGTGATCTAAGAAAATAGTGATTATCTTATGGACATCTAGCATGTTCAAGTATAAAAGGCCTCAGTGGAAGGATGCTACATCATGGCAAAGGTCTGATTGCATTCAGACTAAATCACACTTAACAGTTAAACCTATTGAATTCAATAGAACGAAAAGCAATCCTGATTGACTTATACCCATTCATTTCAATTTATGCTTCCATTATCTCCAGTGTTTTAGTGAGTATGGTAGTGGTGGTGGGATTTAAAGGTTCTCCTTCCTATTGGAACTGTAATAGAGGCAGGCCATGCAGAAGGGGATTCTGCATACACAGTTATCAATAGAAATGCAATGAATAGTATCCTACAGCATCCATGCACCAATAGAATGGACCGCAAGAGTAACAAAAACTACCAATTAATGGAACAACCAGAAATGAGCAACAGTACATATTCCTGGAATGGGCAGGCATGTGTTTCTGGGCTAATTCAGCAACTCCGAGTTCTTGTTGCACTAATGGTCCATTTCACTGGTGTAAGAGAACTAGCAGAGTCACAGAGGCAGTATAGGGTGTTGCTCTTTGGGAATTATATGTGAAAGAAAATGCATTAAGAAGTGGAATGTTTAAAATACTGAAAGGCTTAATTGAGGCTTGTGATACTTTAGCAATGTTCTGCTATTTTAGCACCACGGCTTTCTAATAAATGAAGCACTTAAACAGTAACAAGTGTATTTTATTCATAACTGACTAATATATTTATTTTTTGTTGCCAGCATATGACGTTCATAAACAATGGAACCACTTCTGCCTCCAAACAACAAATGGAACTGGAAAGGAAAGGGAAGCATGAATGTTGTGGTGGATTCCCATACTCCCCAATTAGCCTACCTGTGGAGTCTTATAGGTATCCAAGATAATTGCCACATAAAGGGAGATTTCAGAATCCAGTCCCCCAATAACTGCTGTTAATGTATTCTGAATATCACATACATAGTTAGGTACAACGTTTTCCAGTGTAGTCAACAGGAGCATTGTGGCATGATAGGTCCTCCTTGCATTGTCATAGCTATCATAGATGTGGAAGCCCAAGGTGACATTGGGTAAGATCCTTGGGTTTTCATTGATTTCTTTTACTGCAAATGCCAAGGCCAGGATGTGCTGGTAATGTTTAGGAAATACCCTACAACAAAAGTGGCATTCTGTAACAGCAGGATATTCCATACATACATTAGTTATTGCCACTGTATTCCACATTATTGTCCTTAGTAGTCTTACAGCATTTAAATACCATCCCTCTACGCGAAGAACAAAATCAAACTATATCAGTGCTCATCTTCAGCACATCACTGTGCTTTTCAGTTCTGGGGAAGGTACCTTTTAAGAGAAGGTTTAGTACTGGGAGGCAACATTATTTGAACATGCGCTTTAATAGCTACAGAGGTACACTGGGTTCTGCCTTGTGTTTGTGCAGATCTGGATTCAGTGCAATGGGTTTTATTAGCAAGAATGCCGAATGTAGTGGTGGCAGCATTCATACAGTCAGTGTGTGTGATTACATGCGCATGCATGTTTTTCTGTGGATCACTTGACAATGATAAGGTGGGGCCTGTTATATTAATCATTCTTTGGCTCACCAAATAGGGGTGTTGAGATGTTTCAAAGAAACATCAAAGTATCCAAATACGAGTGAGGGGACATGTAACAAGGGAGCTTCTTTCCTTCAAAATTCCATTAATGGAGTGCATGTATATTCTTTATTGCAGTGAAGAGACGAGATTTAGAAACCTTTCCAAGCACTCACATCCAAAGCCTATTATTTGTATCTGCTTCCATTTATATTGTTGCATTTGAAACACATTGTGGGATGTGTGAACGAGCTTCTTAAACTGTAACTTGGCCACCATTAAAAACCGAAGACAAGCCCTTAATCCCTAGAGCAGCTGTATAAGGGAACCAGAAATTTTTCGCAATTAAAATCTTTAATAGCTGCTGAAACAACTGACACCATTATTTACATAGACTTAATTATGTAAATAATTAATATTTACATAATTAAATATATTTAATTTAATATACAGCCTAATCCAGTAAGCCTCCATTCTACAGTTTTATCACTCTGTTCTGCTCTGATCATTCTGATGGCACCACTAAATGGAATTAAAATGAACAACAGTCCTTACATAAGTTCCTCTGACATTGCTTGATGAGGTTCTTCAGTAAAGGCTATTGGACTGGAGACAAGGAGACCATAAGAAGTAATGCCACCAATGATGAGATCTCCTGAATGATGATACCTGTGAGGAGGAGGGTAAGGATTTCTGACCCTACAGTTGTCAATGTCAGCTTTGTATCCCATGCAAGCCAGCAATACCAGCAGCAAGTTTACCATGGTATAGTAGTAGTAATAGTAGTAGTATGGTAGTTTAGTTTGTTGCATTGATCACTAATCATCTGCAATACAGTTTCCCTATCTGTATGCAAGATCGTCTCCCTACCTCTTAATGTTACTAGTGAGATTTATGACATCCTTTGTTATTAGTTTTGCAAGTGTTTACTGGAAATCTACAGGGGAATTGAGAAGCAGCAGAATTAATCACTACCCTTTGGATAATTGGAGACTAAGTACAAAATAATTACTGATGATAGCTTGTTTGTCATATCTGAACAATAATCCCTACCGTGCAGAATAGAAAGTGAGGGACCATATGGCTTGGGATGGCCGACAGAATTTACTTTTTACTAATGAAAATGCAGTTCCCAGCTTACCTGGAGAGCAAGGTGGTTGGGGCGCGCAGTCCCAAGGGGGAGGTGGGGATAGAGTAGCTGAGCTGTGATAGCAGCACCAAGTGTTTGCACTCACTTGGGAGGGAGGGAGCCAATCAGGGGCTATATTGGCTTGGCAGAGAACAAGGCTTTGTTGGCGCATGGGAGGGAAACGTCCTTCCCTCCGGTCTTTCAGAAGCTAGTAAGAGCAGGGCCTCTCACGTGGCTTCGGCATTGCCGTCGCTGACTTCTCCACCCACCCACTCCAGGGTAGCTCTTTTCTTGGCATGGAGCCAATCTACACGCTAAGTTTTTAATGTTTTATAAGGGTTATGAAAACTCTTTGGGCCATATGACACACTCCTTTTAACGTTGTATACTTGAGGTTTTTAAAACTCACTTAAGCTATATACAATGGTTTCACTTTTAATAAATCGTTTTAAGTAAAATAATGTGTCCTTCCTTACTGTTTGTGATTTGTGGGGGCAGTGCTTCGTTTATTGGTGCCTAAAGGCTTAGCCATTGATTGGTGGGGAAGAAAGTGGGGCTAAGGAGGAAGTGGGCGAGTGAACTACAACACCCACAATTCTCAGACCTATACTCATTGAAAGCTAGGGGAACTAAGGAGGAAGTGGGTGACTGAACTACAACACCCACAATGCTTTGCTCTAAACTCATTGTAAAAACGAAACAGAAAGAGATGGGCAGAAGAGTGTGTGACTGCACACATCGCTTTAAAGACTGAATAATTTTTCTCCTGTAACGTGAGTACTCAGTAATGTGGCCTAAGACGTTTTAGAACGCACCTATTTGGAACGTTTTAAAATACTATTTAAAACGTTCCAAGGGACTGTGTAGATAGGCTCATGGACTATGGTTAGTTGCCTGTTAATGGGGCTGGGGAGGAATTTTACCTGCACCCAGATTGGCAATAGGTTGCAGGGTTATCGCCTTCCCCACAGCAAGAATTAATTCAGTGATATTCAGGTTTGTATGACTTGACAAATATAGCTGTAAGGTTGCTTTAAAAACTTTTAATTCTATGTGACAACTTTGTAGGTGTAGAAGGCATTGGGCTGGATCCATTGGTAAGGGAAATGGGATTGGGTGCCCCGTTTTCCCCTTCAAAAGGGGATCCACTTAATAGGCCACTGCGATGTATGGCATTGAGACCCAGCTCAATGTGGGGCTGCACTCTGGGCCACACCCCAGGGAGGCAATAAAGGGATCACTTCAACCGTTTGTGCCATGGGGTGTATCTCTGACTCCTGCCCTAATGAGGCACCTGGCAGGCAGGCCAGGCTGATGGAATTGGACTGCAGGTGGGTAGTCAGATTAACGGATCCATGCACTGCCACACACAATTGATAGCAGAAATAACAGAGACTGGTCTGGAATCAGAGACAAAATGCACATGTTTGATGATAGGACTGACCACCTTGAGAAGATGAACTTGATCAATTTATCCTGCAGTCCTATACACACTTACCTGTGTGTAAGTCCCATTGATCCCAAGAGGGTGTACTTCAGGGTAGACATGCAAAGGATTATATTGTTAATCTGTGGGTTGAAAATAAAAATCTAACTGTGCAGTCCTATGCATCTTTCCTCAGAAGTAAGACCCATGGTTTTAAATGAGGCTTATTACCCAAGAGGTGTCTTCATGATTGCAGCCTCAGATAACCCACAGAACAATCCCTCAAAATGAGCTGGAACATAGACAACAATAAACTGGACTTTAAGAAAACAGGCCATACACTGTTTCCATATGTAGTGTAGAAGTAAATTCAGGAAATAGAACACATGACAAACGTTTAATATGATGCATTAGGAAGTGTGCATCAAACAGAAATCTTTGGCTCAATTATTATTTTCACTTTCGAAGTATTTTTTTTTAACAAAGGAAATGCTTATCCTTTTAAAAACATCTAACTGTTTTTGTTTGTTTCTGCAACATATTAAAACAGGTGAGTAACCCAGGGCAGTGAAGGCTCCCTACTCCCCACCTTCTGCTCTCCAGTCTACATTATGGAGACCATATGGAAAGGAGGTCAGGGCTCCTGTATCTTCAACAGTTGTATAGAAAAGGGAATTTCAGCAGGTGCCATTTGTATGCATGCAGCACTTGGTGAAATTCATTCTTCATCACAGCAGTAAAATCTGCAGGAGCCCTGCCTAGCATGACCAGGTGCAAAAGAAGGCAGTACTTCTGTAGCTTTAACTGTTACGATGAAGAGGGAATTTCACCAGGTGCTGCATGCATAAAAATGACAACTGCTGAGATTCCCATTTCAATAGAACTCTTAAAGATACAGAAGCCCTGTCCACCTTTTTATATGGTCTCCCTAAATATCCCAATTCCGACTTGCTAGAACTACATTTTTAAATGTGATTGCAAAGGCCTGCTGTGAGATGACTGTGTCAGACTAGAAGGGCTCCTTCTCTGAACAAATGCTGGAATTCCTAGTTTATTCCTGGTATATCATTGGAGTGGATTGCAGAGGAGAAAGCACAATGGATTATGTTTATGTCCTATATCCTCTCAGGTAAGGTTTGAATAAGCACAGTGCTTTTTAAAGGCTAGCCTACGTTCATGTGATCAGGATAAACTAGAGTAAAAAGTCACAGTATCATTTTTTATATCCTGCTGAACAAAAGAGGGTGATTTTTCTTTATTGGAAGTCCCTGTCCCTCCCTAATACATGAAGATGGGGAATCAAAATGACCTCATGTTTGGGTTTCATGGCTTCATTTAGCTCGTTCAAATCACCTTGCTTTGCACAGTGGGCTGGTTGAAACATTGCTTTTCACCCCTTGTTTCTTGTCCTCCATTTTGCAATAATTCTTACATTCATCTCAGAGAAGCTGCAAATTATCTTTTAAATAATATCTAGAATGAAGAGATGGCAAGAATGTAACTCAGCAAAAAAAGTATGTTTCAAAGTGGGAATGGACAGATGGGAATTGATAGGTAAAAGCAAAGAACTGCACTGGCTGCCTGTTAGCTACTGAGCCACATTCAAGGTTATGTTGTTATCATATGGTTCGGGATGCAGAAAACGTAATATCTTCTAAATGCCTTCTGAAAACATAGACGTTCCCTGGATTTTAACTTAGCTGGTTTTATATTGCCTTTTTTTTAGTTTTAATGTTTCAAATTTATCTATACTTGTTGTATCTTATAGTTTTAATTTTACACTCAGGTAATGGGCAGTATAAAAATTTAATAAATAAATAAACAAATATACAAACATGGTATGAATTTGAAAGATGAACTTTCTGAATATATTGGGACAGCAAAAACATTTCAACCCTATCCTGATAAATCATCATCAGCCAATAGCCTTGAGTTCCTAGACTATTTCATCACAATTCTGCACTGCCTGGCTTCTCTGATGCTCCTCACCAGGAATGCTTTATGGCTCCTGTGTTCTTGAGAGACCAGTTCCAGGGGCTCAGAGAAACCTTAGTGGCTCACCTCGGATTCTGGTGGGACAGAGGTTTCCAGTTCAGGACAGGTGCAAGAGTGTGGAGTAGAAGACAATATTAAAAGTTGTCAATAGGTTGGAAGTAGGTTAATTTTGAAAAATTCATTGACAGTGAGTTCTTCTGTGCTCAAGTAGTTCCTTCCTTTGCCTTCCACACTGTTCAATGTCACCTGGTTGAAATAGTCACAGTGCTGGTTATTGGGTGGCAGAACAATCTTGCCTACATTGGGATGCACAGCTGCCTCGATAAAGTGAGTCCCATAGACTGCAGTGACTATGTCCTCATGAACCATCTATGAGTCTGGAACCTTGATCATGTCTTCTCCAAAATCTGGGATCTCTTCTGCAGTACCATTGTCAACCATCAGAAGGTAGGAAGCAAATTCAGATTCATCCTCCAGGGTGCACATGTAGAGAATAAGCTGGCATTTGGTGACACAGTTCTAGGTATGGAATATCAGCTTCCCAAAGGAATTTAAAGAAAAGAAGCTTTGTGCTCCAGCCTGGATGATGCTACTCCCATCTTGAGAAACAGGTGGGAGCAGGCGACCCATCGGCCTTTTGATGACAGCAAAATTCTGGCTCCCTTGTATTAGTCAGTATCTCAAAGCAGTTGACTGAATAGAGAAGCTGCTGAAAGAGCTCATGAGCAAAGAAAGACCATTTAATGGGAAGACTATTGTTTTTGTCAATGAGTTTAGGTAGACCTTGCCTGTCATCCCACATGTTGCCGTCCAGCCGTCACTGGCCAGTTGGTGAAGAAATCCAATGCCTGGAACTGTGTCACCAAATGTCAGCTTATTCTCTACTTGCGCACCCTAGAGGGTGAATCTGAATTTGCTTCCTACCTTCTGACTGTTGACAATGGTACCACAGAAGAGATTCCACCTTTTGGAGAAGACATGCTCAAAGTCCCAGACTCATGCAGTCTCAATGAGGACATCGTCATTGCTGTCTATGGGACTCACTTTATCACATGTCCAATTGTTCCTACATTTCTCTCTTCTCCTAAGGGTAACAGTGTCAGTGTCCATCTGCCCCCAATCTGTCTCTGTACTGTCCATAAATCAACCATTACTCATGGGTGTCATTCTGTCTAATCTAGATGAAAGAGCATAGGGGAGGTAGTATGTAACTACTTTGCACTCTTAGGATCTAGAGCATTAGGATTTAATCCAATTGACGGAGGAAGAAGTTTGAGCCTGCAAGGCCAAGGAAAGGTCAAGGTACAGGTGTGCCGAGACTACATTGTAAGTGAGCACAAGATCATCGGAGACTTTAGAACAGGTTGCTGAAGTGAAGTCTGAATGCCTTGAGTTACAATTGATATGCTTTTTGGTGCATGAGTAAAGTTGTAAGTACCTAAATTCTTTTCTGAGATAAAGTTATTTTTATCCTACAGTTTTTATCTACAGTTTATTCATAGATAGGATAGATTCACCTGATTCCATTGCCTTGAAAATAATAGGGATTATGCTTTTAAATTAGAAGGTGATGTAGATTTATATGTTTTATAGGATTAAATGATTTTGTTCCCCATGACAGAAGCTAATACTAGGGAAATTGTTTTAAGTAGTTCTGAATTTCTTTTCTTTTTTAATACAGCAGTGTATGGGTTTCAAAAACAACTGCTGAAAGGGAAGCTAAGGGGAAATAGCGTGGATACGTATATTATTGATTCCTTTTAGGTAAGTCTCAGTTATGTTTTCCAATTATTATTGTGGAAGAATGAAAAAACGTATTGGGAAGCTTTATATAGGACAGATGCTTAGAGAGAAACGCTTAAAAATATCTTGCTCTATAATATGAAGTTACTTCTCTCGATTACAAAGTATAGCAAAAGACAGACATTTACACACTTCTTCCATCTTTTCTCCTTATTAGCTGTTCCCTCTTGTTCAGCTGAGGTCTCAACACTATAATGTAGCATTTGGGGGAAAAGATGCAAACCAACAACCCAGCACTTGAGGCTAAGATAGAGAAGATCTCCACGGCTACCATGTATTTTCCCTTAGAGCTCAGATAGGATGGAACAAAGGATAACCACACACTGCAAAAGACCAGCATGCTGAAAGTGATGAACTTGGCTTCGTTGAAACTGTCAGGTAGTTTCCTTGCAAGGAAAGCCACAGTGAAACTCACCATTGCCAGGAAACCCATGTAGCCCAGAACACAGCAAAACAGAGTCACAGACTGTTCATTACACTGTAGTACAATTTCATTAGCCATTGAGTGCATGTCAGTATCTGGGAAAGGTGGAGAGGTTGCCAGCCATAAAGTAGAGATCGTTGCTTGGATGAGGGAGCAGAAAAGCACAATACAGGTGGCCAGTCTTTTCCCCACCCACTTTCTCATCCTGGACCCTGGTTTGGTGGCCATGAATGCCAGAACCACTGTGATGGTTTTTGCCAGCACACAAGAAACAGCCACTGAGAAGATGAGGCCAAAAGTCGTTTGTCGGAGGAGACATGTCACCTTCTGAGGACGGCCAATGAACAGCAATGCACAAAGAAAGGAGAGACAGAGGGAGATGAGGAGAGTGTAGGTGAGGTCCCGGTTGTGGGCTTTGACAATGGGAGTGTTGTGGTGCTTCACAAATGTTGCCAGCACCAGAGCTGTAGTCAAAGAAAAGGAGAAGGCAAGACAGGCTAAACTAAATCCTAAAGGTTCTTCATAAGACAAGAAGATTACAGTCTTGCGAACGCAGGCATCCTGTTTTTTGTTTGGATATTTGTCAGCAGTGCATTTATGGCAGTCATTCATGTCTGAAAAAGAAAGGATGTCGTCTTCATTTCAGAAACATGAGATCAACCAGGCGAAATTGCTATTACTGTAACTCTCACAGAGATACAAGTCTCTATTAAAATTGCAGCAGATGTTAGGAGCTGAGAATTTGAAATGGGTTGGAGTGGGTTTTAAATGGTTGATAGTTTTGTAGGTCCAAAACAGCAACTTGGATTTTAAGCACAGTGATGTAAGACAGGTGAGATCAGCAATGCTTATTTTTTAAAAAAGCAAAAACAAAAAACCAAATTTAAAATACAGGTTTAAAACAGCAGAGGTAAAGACTATGATGACGTTAAAATATTGTGAAAATAAAAATATCTTCACCAGGCGTCGGAAGGAGTATAATGTAGGTGCCAGGCGAGTCTCTCTAGGGAGCTCATTCCACAACTGGGGTGCCACAGCAGAGTCCCTCCTCCTAGTAGACTCTTTTGGCTGGGGATCATGGAGAAGGACCCTTGAAGATGATTTTAGGGTCTGGGCAGGCACATATGGGAGGAAGCGTTCCTTCAGATAACCTGGCCCTAAACCATTTAGGGCTTTGGATGTTAATGCCAGCACTTTGAATCGAACCCAGACCTGGGCTGGCACCCAGGGAAGCTGGAAAAGGACTGCCGTAATGTGGTCTCATTGGCCAGTCCCCGTAAACAGTCTGGCTGCCCTATTTTGTACCAGTTGAAGTTTCCAGACCATTTTCCAAGGCAGCCCCACATATAACACATTGCAGTAGTGCAGATGAGAGGTTATCAGAGTGTGGTCTCTGTCTCTGTCCAGGTAAGGGCGCAGTTGGTATATCAGCCTAAGCTGATAAAAGGTTCTCCTTGTCACTGAGTTCACCTGTGCCTCAAGTGACAGCGCTGGATCCAAGAGCACCTCCAAACTGCAGACCCAATCCTTTAGGGGGAGTGCAACCCCCTCCAGAACAGGTTGAACATCACATAGCAAGATAGAAGAACCATCCACAAACAGTACCTCCTTCTTGTCTGGATTGAGGATCAGTTTGTTGGTCCTCATTCAGTGCATTACCGTGCCCAGGCATTAATTTAGAACTGCCACTGCCTCACCTGAGTTTGATGAAAAGGAGAGGTAGAGCTGGGTGTCATCCACATATTGATGACCTCATCTCACATCTCTGGATAACCTCTCCCAGCAGCTTCATGTAAATGTTAAACAGCATAGGGGGTAAAATAGAGCCCTGTGGAACCCCATGGCCTAGGTGTCACAGCACAGAGCAATAATCCCGCAGCATTGGCCACACAAGTACGAGCAGAATCACTACAATGCAGTGCCTCCAACTCCTAGCCCAGACGACCTATCCAGAAGGATACCATGGTTGATGTTATTGAAAGCTGCTGAGAGGTCCAAGAGAATAATAATAATAATAATAATTATTATTATTATTTATTTATTTATTTCTTACCTGCCTCTCCCTCCGGATCAACAGGGTCACATTCCCCCTGTCCCTCTCCTGGCACAGGTCATCCCACAGGATGACCAAGGCAGTTTCCATTCCAAAAGCAGGCCTGAAGCCCAATTGAAATGGATCTAGAAATCCATTTCATTCAAGAGTGTCTGGAGTTCTCCTGCAACCACCCGCTCAAGCACCTTACCCAGGAAGGGGATGTTAGCCACCGACCTATAATTGTTAACATCCTCCGGGTCCAGGTCAGGTTTTTTCAGCAGTGGTCTGATCACAGCTTTTTTTAAAGACGCCGGCACCACTTTCTCTCTCAGGGAGGCATTTACAACCTCCTGGACCCAGCTGGCGATCCCTTCCTTATTTGATGTAATGAACCATGAAGGGCAAGGATTAAGCATACAGGTGGTTGACCAGACTTGGCCAGACACCTTGTCCACATCCTCAGGCCTCAGTAACTGAAACTCCTCCAATAGAACTGGACCAGATGGTACTCTGAACGCCTCTACTAATGGAACTGCATTAAGCGTCGTGTCCAATTCATGACAAATCTGAGCGACTTTATCAAAGTGCTTTGCAAACTCATCACAGTGTGCTACCGAGGGTTCTACCATCTCCCACCCTGGCCCAGGGTGTAACAGGCCATGAACCACCTGGAAAAGCTCCACTGGACGACAATGAGAAGACGCAATGGGTTTTCTTTCTATATGTTTCATTCTACAGTAGGCTGACCAGATAAAATCCAGGTCAGGGCACATGTAACTTTAACAGTTGTAGAGAAAAGGGAATTTCAGCCAGTGTCATTTGTATGCAATTAGTTCCTTGTGAAATTCCCTCTTCATCACAACAGTTAAAGGTGCATGCACTATACTAGAGTGAACATATACAAAAGAAGGCAGAGCCCCTGCAACTTTAGCAGTTGTGATGAAGAGGTAATTTTACCAGGAACTAATTGCATACAAATGACACTGGCTGAAATTCCCTTTTCTCTACAACTGTTAAAGTTACATGAGCCCTGACCTGGATTTTATCTGGTCACCCTATTCTACAGCCACTAGATATTCTATATGTTTTATTATACAGCCACTAGATGGTGCTGTGAAATTCATCACAACTAAAAGCACAATAAAAACTCTTATTATATGTTCAGTGTTGAGAATAAAGCTGCTAGAATATTGGGGAAAAAACTCTGAAGTAGGGATTATTTTATTCATTATCCTGGATTATAGCTATTCTATTCTTATAAGTCTGTACTATATATATTTATTACCCTCCTGGTTTGAAATCTTCCCTTCTGGACATGGGATGCAATCGTAGCAGCAAAATGGCTCCCCCTCCTTCATTTTCTTGTGAGAACCAGGTTGGCAACTTTCAGTACACTGAGAAAGAGGCTGGGACTATTTGAAAAAATGGAAAAGAAACAATATAATGAAGGAACCAGCGCTTGGAATACATAAGCTTTGAGGCCTTTTCTGTATTTTACTAAAGAGACTCTGGGCCCAATTCTTCTTTAATCAGACATTACTTTTTTTAATTGTTGCAAGATTATTGGGATAGAACAACCCTGTAGCTCTTCCATTATTTCATCAACTCACACATTATCTTTCCTTTGTAATTGTTTATTATTGTACATTGAAATCATTTTAGACATCAAGTCAGTTGCTCATTCATTGCAGGGTCTCTTTCCACATAGCTGACAATTGGAGCCTACCTGATTAAACCAGCCATTCCATGTTATGGCTCCCTCATCAATGGTGAATGCTTGACCTAGGGGAGCCTCTGGTTCCACACTCCCTACTCTCACCCTATGAAATGAATGGTTGGAGAAGATAATCCAGTTGATGACATCCAATCCAGCAATTAGCTCCCCATTCTGGTTGAAGGAAACTTTGTCCCCTGCACTGTTGTTAAATGAGACCCAATTTAGAAATGGTTGGAGCTGAAGTGAAAAAGAAAAGGCAAGGATTTAGAAAAGTCTGGATTTAGGTCTTTCTGGGCCAAAAAGGACATAACTTGAAAACAGTATTTAGCATCCACATCATTTTCTTATCTTTAATATTGAATAAGGGCTCCAATCTGAATCTTAAACAGCCCCGACCCTCATGCTATGGTTTTGATCCAGATCAGTCCTTCTCTAGAGCAGAAATGGGTTGGGGGAGTGCAGCTGCTAGATATGTATTAAGGTAATGCCTGTTGCACACGTTTTAGCTGGGTGAAGGCCATGCCTGCCCCTAGGATAAATGGCACACTGGCCAAGAAGTGCCTTTGGTGGCCAGTCAGTTTCTTAGGGCCACTCAGAGGTTTCATGGGGCCTGGTGCATGCATGAGGTCCATTGAGAATGACCATGCCCGAACGCTTGATCTCTCAGCCACTGCATGTCACTTCCAGCCTACCTCCAATTGAAGCAAACAGTTCAAAAAGCCATATTCTTAGCAGTTGCAATACAACAGAACTCTCACAGGTTTAAATTATAATATTTCTAGCAGTTGTTTTGGTAAAAAAAATCTTAATTTTAGAAAAATCATTATTTTTTCATCTTTATGTAGGATAAGGAACAATAATACATTAAAAAATTATCCAGCTGAGCTCTAACAGCTTTGTTATTTATATAATATTTATTTTTTATTTATTTATTACATTTGTATACCGCCCCATAGCCGAAGCTCTCTGGGCGGTTTACATAGGATTAAAAACAATTAAAAACAATATACAAAAATTAAAACAGCAAAAACATACAACATACACACAATCTGTACATTTAAAAACCACTTCAACACTTCAAAAAAACAAAAACAAAAAAAAACAAAAAAAAACAAAAAAAAAAACCTACAAAAACAAAACAAAACAGACCCAGGCTCCTCAGATATTGCCAAATGCCTGAGAGAAGAGGAAAGTCTTGACCTGGCGCCGAAAAGATAACAATGTTGGCGCCAGGCGGGCCTCGACAGGGAGATCGTTCCACAATTGGGGAGCCACCACAGAGAAGGCCCTCTCTCTTGTTGCCGACCTCCGAGCTTCCCTCGGAGGAGGCACTCGGAGGAGGGCCTTAGATGTTGAACGTAGTGTTCGGGTAGGTTCATGTCGGGAAAGGCGTTCCATCAGGTATTGTGGTCCCAAGCCGTGTAAGGCTTTATAGGTTAAAACCAGCACCTTGAACCGGGCTCGGAAACATACAGGCAGCCAATGCAAGCGGGCCAGAGTAGGTCTTATATGTTCGAACCTACTGGTTCCAGTTATCAATCTGGCCGCTGCATTTTGCACAAGCTGCAGCTTCCGAACCACCTTCAAAGGCAGCCCCACGTAGAGTGCATTGCAGTAATCTAACTTGGAGGTTACCAGAGCATGGACAACTGAAGCCAGGTTATCCCTGTCCAGATAGGGACGTAGCTGGGCCACCAACCGAAGTTGGTAGAAGGCACTCCGTGCCACTTAGGCCACCTGCGCCTCAAGTGACAGAGATGGTTCTAGGAGAACCCCCAAGCTACGAACCCGCTCCTTCAAGGGGAGTGCAACCCCATCCAGAACAGGTTGAACACCCTCCATCCGGTCAGCGGAACCACCCACCAACAGCGTCTCAGTCTTGTCTGGATTGAGTTTCAGTTTATTAGCCCTCATCCAGTCCATTGTCGCAGCCAGGCACTGGTTCAGCACATCCACAGCCTCGCCTGATGAAGATGAAAAGGAGAAATAGAGCTGCGTGTCATCAGCATACTGATGACAACGCACTCCAAAACTCCGGATGACTGCACCCAACGGTTTCATGTAGATATTGAACAGCATGGGGGACAAAACTGACCCCTGCGGAACCCCATACTGGAGAATCCACGGGGCCGAGCAATGTTCCCCAAGCACCACCTTCTGGAGCCGACCCACCAAGTAGGAGCGGAACCACTGCAATGCAGTGCCTCCCACTCCCAACTCAGCCAGTCGTGCCAGAAGGATACCATGGTCGATGGTATCGAAAGCCGCTGAGAGATCAAGGAGAATCAACAGAGTCACACTCCCCCTGTCTTTCTCCCGACATAGGTCATCATACAGGGCGACCAAGGCTGTTTCCGTACCAAAACCAGGCTCCATCTTACTAGCTCCATCTTACTAGCATTTTCTCACACTTTTGTCATGCCTGCTTTGCTATTTTGCAGTGCTGTACTCACATGACATTGTGCCTGTCCTGCAGTCACTCTTCCCCTCCATTGTCCCTGTTTTCCTAGAGTGGGGAAAGTCCAGTACATTTCCTCCATGCAGGATGAATGCACCCTTTCATCCCCATGTATTATCATCCCGGCCCTATTTCCTTTGTTCGTGGCATGTGCTTTGAAGGGAGGTCTTGCTGATGAAAGAGGAGGGTGGGGCTGTTCTCTTCCTTCAGCATACTGTGTTGAAGGAACGGACTTGTGCTGAGTTGGTAGAATGGACTTTTGCTGCTCCAACCCCGCTTAGGGTGACCAGATAAAATCCAGGTCAGGGCTCGTGTAACTTTAACAGTTGTAAAGAAAAGGGAATTTCAGCCAGTGTCATTTGTATGCAATTAGTTCCTGGTGAATTCCCTCTTCATCACAACTGTTAAAGTTGCAGGGGGCCTGCCTTCTTTTGTATATGGTCACTCTAGTATAGTGCCTGCACCTTTAACTGTTGTGATGAAGAGGGAATTTCACCAGGAACTAATTGCTTACAAATGACACTGGCTGAAATTCCCTTTTCTCTACAACTGTTAAAGTTACATGTGTCCTGACCTGGATTTTATCTGGTCAGCCAAACCCCGCTCTCATTGCCCGCAGAAATGTCACCCAACCAATGAAATGTTAAATTGATAAAACTTTAGGGAAAAAAGCCATAGTGAGCGGGAAGGTGCCCACATCCATCACAATGTCACAGTCAATGAACTGGAGGGGGAAGGAGAAGGGGTGGGGTGGGGTGGAGTGGAGTGATAGAACGAACAAGTGAAAGGAGTTTCACCGCTACACTGGTGATACCACAAGCCCACGTTAAAGGGACTATTAGCTTGACAAACTATTGAAAAAGAGGTGGAAATCACGGAGGCAAACCAGGAAAATAAGTAAGTGTGATGGAGCCCCTAGTGTTTACAGCATTTGAAATTCTTAGGGCTTGGTAACCTACAGTGATGGGACAAGGGTCCAGTTGGTGTTTGAAGCTCAGCAACGTCTGCAATGTTTTGTAAACGGCCCCTTTACGAAAAAGGCTGAACAATCATTTGAACACAAAATGACAGCTCATTGAGGGAGAGGGCAGCTGCCAACCACTTGCCAGATGCACCCATACCACCCAGCACCTCACCACATACAGCAAGAAGGATTGGGCAGTGAGTGTGTGTCTTTTGCATGGTGTACATGGAGGTGGGCTCGCCCTTCCTATGTAAAGTTGTCTCAAAGTAAAGCTGTGTTCTGCTGATTTTTACCTTGCACAAAAAACATCAAAGTGGAAATTGAAAAAAGAAGTATGCTTTAAAAGCTAATTGAAGGAAGATCATATTTGTAGTTAGTTTCCAAAGAACCTATAGAACTTTGAAAGAATGGTTGAAGACACCTGATATTTGCTACCATAGCTCATTGTAGACAGTACATTAGGAAAAATGCACCCTGGGTCACCACCCTGCTTGCCCACCCTTAAGGCCGGCACTAGAGAATGTTTCTGGGGAATTCTCATCTTACATGGTCTAGAGATTGCATGAGGGGATGCTATGTGAATCAGTAGAATTACAACCTACACTGGTCATAATATGTATTCCCAAAGCACCAAGAGGAAAGCATAATGACTGACTGAAATAAGGACTATTCTATTATTTCTAGTAGGGATGTGCACTGACCCCCCGGATCGGATCGGATAGCGGATCGGAATCGGACCTGGGGGGTCGGATCGGATCGGATCGGATCGGAGGATGGTCGGATCGGATCGGACCGGATGTCCGATCTGGATCGGACGCCATTTTGAATGCTTTTTCCCATAGCCAAGTATTGTTTTACAAAAACGCCTATAACTTTTTCATTTTTAAAGATAGAAGGATGAAACTTTGGCACATTATACACTGGTTAGGGATAGTTATCTGTAAGAAATTTCAGAAAGATTGGTGCATGAGTTTTGTGGCAATTAATTGTTTAATAAATACCCAGAAATGCCTATAACTTTGTCATTTTTAAAGTTACAAACATGAAACTTTGCCACATTGTAGGTGGTACCTTGGGACCTATCTGTGAGAAATTTCAGAAACTTAGGTGCTTGCCTTGTGTGGCAATTAATTTTAGAAAAATGGGTAGTAGTGGGGTAAATACATTTACGCCTCCCATTTTTTTATTTTTGAAGATACAAACAGGAAACTAGGGCACATTACAGGTACCACTTGCCTTGATATGTGTGTGAAATTTCAGAAACATTGGAGCTTGCCTTGTGTGGCAATTAATTTTTGAAACAATGAGGAAAGAAACACCTATAACTTTGTCATTTTTAAAGTTACACACATGAAACTTTGCCACATTGTAGGTGGTACCTTGGGACCTATGTGTGTGAAATTTCAGAAACATGGGTGCTTGCCTTGTGTGGCAATTAATTTTTTAATAAATACCCAGGAATGCCTATAACTTTGTCATTTGTAAAGTTACACACATGAAACTTTGCCACATTGTAGGCGGTACCTTGGGACCTATGTGTGTAAAATTTCAGAAACGTAGGTGCTTGTATTGTGTGGCAATTAATTTTTGAAACAATGAGGGATTCATTGGACAGCACTTGCCCATAGGGATTCATTGGACAGTACTTGCCCATAGGGATTCATTGGACAGTACTTTCCTATAGGAAATCATTGGAAAGCACTTGCCCATAGAAAATCATTGGAAAGCACTTGCCCATTGAGAAATACAGTTATGCCTCCCACTTTTTTATTTTTGAAGATACAAACAGGAAACTTGGGCACATTGTAGACTGGTTAGGGATAGTTATCTGTGAGAAATTTCAGAAAGATTGGTGCATGCGTTTTGTGGCAATTAATTTTTTAATAAATACCCAGGAATGACTATAACTTTGTCATTTTTAAAGTTACATACATGAAACTTTGCCACATTGTAGGTGGTACCTTGGGATATATGTGTGTAAAATTTCAAAAACGTAGGTGCTTGCCTTGTATGGCAATTAATTTTAGAAAAATGGGTAGTAGTGGGGTAAATACATTTACGCCTCCCATTTTTTTATTTTTAAAGATACAAACAGGAAACATGGGCACATTACAGGGAACACTTCACTTGATATGTGTGTAAAATTTCAGAATGATAGGTCCAGGCATGTGGTGGCAAGGTGTCTGCACACACCACTTTGAAGACTGTAGAAAATTTCTCCTGTAACGATCCCAGCGAGAGAGAGTGATCCTAGGCTCAGCCGTTCTGCTTGAGTGAAAGTATCAAAGCAGACACGAGCCAAGTGCTACTTTGTTTCTCCTTTTGTAATGGATACTAGCTCAGTTGCAGCCAAGCGTGCAAGGATCAAAGAGATGAGAGAAAGTGTTTCCTTCTTCTTCCCGGGAGGCGGGAGGGTGCAATTGACAGCCCCAGCCTCTGTGTAAAAAAGGTTAATAACTTTTAATCTAAAAAATTCGTAGCCACCAAATGCCTGGACCTATCATTCTGAAATTTTACACACATATCAAGTGAAGTGTTCCCTGTAATGTGCCCATGTTTCCTGTTTGTATCTTTAAAAATAAAAAAATGGGAGGCGTAAATGTATTTACCCCACTACTACCCATTTTTCTAAAATTAATTGCCATACAAGGCAAGCACCTACGTTTTTGAAATTTCACACACATAGGTCCCAAGGTACCACCTACAATGTGGCAAAGTTTCATGTATGTAACTTTAAAAATGACAAAGTTATAGGCATTCCTGGGTATTTATTAAAAAATTAATTGCCACAAAACGCATGCACCAATCTTTCTGAAATTTCTCACAGATAACTATCCCTAACCAGTCTACAATGTGCCCAAGTTTCCTGTTTGTATCTTCAAAAATAAAAAAGTGGGAGGCATAACTGTATTTCTCAATGGGCAAGTGCTTTCCAATGATTTTCTATGGGCAAGTGCTTTCCAATGATTTCCTATAGGAAAGTACTGTCCAATGAATCCCTATGGGCAAGTACTGTCCAATGAATCCCTATGGGCAAGTGCTGTCCAATGAATCCCTCATTGTTTCAAAAATTAATTGCCACACAATACAAGCACCTACGTTTCTGAAATTTTACACACATGGGTCCCAAGGTACCGCCTACAATGTGGCAAAGTTTCATGTGTGTAACTTTACAAATGACAAAGTTATAGGCATTCCTGGGTATTTATTAAAAAATTAATTGCCACACAAGGCAAGCACCTATGTTTCTGAAATTTCACACACATAGGTCCCAAGGTACCTCCTACAATGTGGCAAAGTTTCATGTGTGTAACTTTAAAAATGACAAAGTTATAGGTGTTTCTTTCCTCATTGTTTCAAAAATTAATTGCCACACAAGGCAAGCTCCAATGTTTCTGAAATTTCACACACATATCAAGGCAAGTGGTACCTGTAATGTGCCCAAGTTTCCTGTTTGTATCTTCAAAAATAAAAAAATGGGAGGCGTAAATGTATTTACCCCACTACTACCCATTTTTCTAAAATTAATTGCCACACAAGGCAAGCACCTAAGTTTCTGAAATTTCTCACAGATAGGTCCCAAGGTACCACCTACAATGTGGCAAAGTTTCATGTTTGTAACTTTAAAAATGACAAAGTTATAGGCATTTCTGGGTATTTATTAAACAATTAATTGCCACAAAACGCATGCACCAATCTTTCTGAAATTTCTCACAGATAACTATCCCTAACCAGTGTATAACGTGCCCAAGTTTCATCCTTCTATCTTTAAAAATGAAAAAGTTATAGGCGTTTTTGTAAAACAATACTTGGCTATGGGAAAAAGCATTCAAAATGGCGTCCGATCCGGATCGGACCTCGTTGGATCGGATCGGATCGGAGGTTGATCGGATCGGATCGGATCGGATCGGATTTTCCCGATTTTGGGGCGGATCGGATTCGGATCGTGGATCGGATCCGATCCGATGCACACCCCTAATTTCTAGTTGGCTCAAGGGAAGGAAGATGAAAATGTTGGGAAGACTTAGTGGAAGAATAAAACAAAATATAAAGTGCCCTGTTATATGAGGAACCTGGGCCCATTACCTGTCCAAACTGAAGATTCTGAAGTTTGGGTTCTACTACATCCATCATTGTACCTTGTTTGGCTCTAGAAGAGGCCATGGCATGATGTAGGGCATGGGCCACCACATAGACAGCGTTGTAGATGCTATAGCTGTGTCCAATTGTGCTCATTTCGAAGAATGATCCAGGAAGACTCTCCAGCTTCTCCTCCCCTGTGCAAATGTCCCCATTTATGTTGCCCACAATACTATCTGTGAATACACATCCAAAGGCCTGTTGCCAGAAATCCCTGATAAAACCATCTTCTTTAGAGCTAGAAGGGGTTCTGCTCTCAAGAAACTGCTGAAATCCTGGTAGATCAGTGAAGTGGATTCTGAAGGATAGAGCACCATTGAATATTTCTGCATCCCAATTCCTTTGTAGGACAATTGAAGTGAACTCAATCTGAGCTGTTACTATCCATACTTTCCCTTTGACTTCTTTTGCCATTACCTCTTGTTCTGATAGATATTGACCCCAGAGAAAAGATACCATGGAATAAGATTCCGCATAGAATATCACTGCATTGGCTTTGCTGGCCATCATTTTATCATGCATTTTTGCCCCCTGTAGAAATGCAGAATTAATTTCATTGTCAGAAGTTAATTTGGGGATTCTTTCTATGATGGCAAAACAGACACCCCACTTAGAAAACAGTGGAATGACCACTTGTAGAAATCTTTCTCCATTATCATTATTCATAACACCAATCCAAATCCACGTCCACCTGAAATGGAGAAGCAAAGAGAGAATCCCCTCATACTGAAGAGCTTCCTGAGGAGCCAACTGGTAGAAGGGGAGGCCTGGAGTTTTTGTGTTCATCACGGGAGCAGGGCCATAGATGAGCTAAGGAGAGATTTTGGGTAGAGGAAAAAGAAATCATAGCCGTATTATACAGTCATTTCATTTTTTTAAAATTATATATACGTTTAATGGACATCTGGTTGAGACAGGAATGCTTGGATAAATAGCTGTCTGATCTAGGATGACCTTTATTTGGAAACTAAAAAGGAGGGCAACATGGTTGGCTCCCAAGGGGGCATCCCCACCAACAAGTCTATCCCCAGGGGGCATGTCCAGCACCAAGGGGGGGCCCCCGGAACATAGCCTTGGTCACATGTCTGATTTTACAGCACACAATTAAGACAAATCTGTTCTACAAAATGTCTTAATGTTAAAATCACTGAAATAACAAATGAGACTTCCAACGTAACTGAAATTAACTTCACTCACTCCTACTTTTGTAGCTTTTGCTGTACTTTGTTGCTATTCTCTGTGTGATACATTCTCCCTTTCCCTCAAATATCTTTTCTGATTGTATCCTTACTCAGCTGCAAGTTGCTACTTAACAGGGCTTGCTACTGGCTGGCTGGGTTTTGATTTTTAAAGTTCAATTTTTCAAAAAAATAAACCTTGTGTATGATTGTCACAAGTTTCTCTACTCTAACATTAGGGTGGGTGTTGTGGGCAGCAGACACTCCTTCACCCATTCATACTTCTCACTTTTATACATTAGCCTTTCAAGGCTTTTGCGTTGGCGCCACTTTTCACATCCAGACTTTGAACTCCTGTCTACTTCCTGCACAAACACTTGACTGTGAAACCTTCTTTCTAATGCCGTGCTTTGCATGCCAGTACAGTGGGGCTTAGTTATAGCAGGAGTCTCTGGGTTGTCTTTGCAGTGTCTGTTGTCTCTCTCATTCTCTAACTCATTGCAGCCAAACCAAAGCCTCCCTCTTACAAAGTTTCCAACCGTCCAACCAGGCCGCACACTTGTGCCCTGTGGCAAGGGGGAAAGGTGCCAGCTTATTTCTTGATCACATCTGGTGACTTACTTTAAAAACCACCTCTGACACCAGTCACCTCTACCTGCACCAACACTGGACTCTGAGATGGTGTTAAAAGGCTCTGTGTGGTATGTCAGCCTCTCAGGCTACAGCCATCTCTGAGACGTGTCTTTAGTCTAACTCTGTCTCTAAGAGATATGCCAGCCAGCCAAAGCTGCAAATCTATCTATTTTTCTCTGACATGCACTTCAAACGTTCTGCATTGCATGCCAGCAGTGCAGACAGAGCCTAGCTCACAAGTGAACAAAGTGAAATGGAAGGGAAGGGATAGCAAAGCAAAGCAACAACATGCCAGGTTCCAACATCTGTAGCAACAGGACATCTGCAAAGATGAGAGCCTCTCTCTCGACTGACACCTCACTGTTGGTCATGAGAGTTTTTCTCTAAGGATGATCCTTCATTGCCCATGATGTGGAACTCAGAGAAAAAGGCATCCAGCCCATTCTGTGTTGCCCTGTGGGCTTGCTTTGACTGATGTCTCCTTTCCCACATTTTGATCTGTGGATGCTTTGCCTCTGTTGAGCTCCATGTGCCCAATTGTCAACCATATCTGCAACAGGAAAGCTGATGTGCTCACCCAGCACTTCTTAGCTAAAAGCATGAGATCCCCTTGATACCAAGGGCTGAAACTGCTCAAGGTGCAAGACCCAAAAGAGTAGATTTGACAAGCTGAGTTTGAAGGGTGTGGCTCCAGTGTTTGTTTTTTTTAATATGATTTTAAACCCTTGAAATTTTTTTTAAAATCCTAAAACTCAACAAAAGAACAGATTTGCTTGAAATGTGGCAAGGTTAAAGCCCTCCATACGAGATATCATGGTGACAAGTTTCATCTCATTATCTTTAAAAATGACAGTTTTAAAAATAATAATTTTAAAACCTCATTAAAAACAAATCCTAAAAATGAATGGATGGATCTGCTGCAAACTTGGCATGGCTAAAGCCCAACTAAAGAGATATCAAGGCACCAAGTTTCATAACTTTTTCTTTAAAAATGACAGATTTTCTTTTTAAATAATAATTTTAAAACCTCAAAATTTAAAAACTTCCTAAATCTCAATGGATGAACGGATCTGTTTCAAATTTGGCATGGTTAAAGCCCTCCATAAGAGCTTTCAAGGTTCCAAGTTTCAGCTCTTTATCTTTAAAAATTACGGTTTAAAAAATAATTATTTTAAAACCTCAAACTTTTAAAAAAATCTTAAAAATCAATGGAAGAACAGAACTGCTTCAAATGTGGCATGGCTAAAGCCCTCCCTAAGATCTATCATTGGGCCATGTTGCATCTCTTTAGCTTTAAAAATGACAGAGCAGTAAGCAATTTTTAAATTCCTGTTGACTATAAAGTAAAGCTGCCTTTTTGGTGTGTGAAGAATGGGGAAAAAATCAGATTTTTCTTCAAATTTCACAATTCCCCCCTTCCTAGATTTGTCACCAAAAATCCTGACATGTTGTGTTTTTATCTGACATACGGTCACCCTAATACTGACTATCTTTGGCCATCTATTGAATTCAAGGATAAATGCCTCAATGGAAGGATGTATATCATGACAGAATGTCTTTCCCGGGACATTGAGTTGCATCCAGACTGAGTTATACTTAAGAGTTAAACCCATTGATTTCAGTGGGATGGAAAGAAATCCCAATTGGCTTACATCCCAATGATTTCAATGGGATCTATTTATGTATGGCTAACTCCAGTTCCAATTCATTGATGAGTAAAACAGAGAAAAAGTTCTGCTTCTGCTGCTACCCATTCATAGACCTGTACAACATGCAAATGTTTCCACAAAATCTGGGGCCTCAGGTGATCTTGTCAAAGAACTGGGAGGATCTTGAGGGACAAACAAAATGTGGCATTAATTCCCACATTCCCCCATGGGCCACATTTGGACGAAGGGGAGCTCCCATTAGTGCCAGTGTTTTACTGTGGGGGGTTGGAGTGGGGGATTAATAGTATTATTTCCTACCAGTCTATGCAGAAGAGGACTCTGCACACACAGTTATCAATACAAATACAATTAGCAGTATCCTACAGCATCCATGTACCAATGGAATGGACCGCTAGAGCAACAAGAACTAGGAATTTTTGAAACAACCACAAATGAGCAACAGTGCAGGTCAGTGTTTCTGGGCTATTTCAGCAACTGCTAGTTTCTGTTGTACTAGACATCCATTTCACTGGTGTAAGAGAACTAGCAGAGGCATAGAGGCAGTATAGGATATTGCTCATTGGGAACTATACCTGAAAGAAAATGCATTCAGAAGTGCTGTGTTTAAAATACTGAATGGCTTAAATGAGGCTCGTGAAACTGTAGCAAAGTTGTGCTATTTCAGGCCCATGGCAGAACCATGCACTTTAATGGTATTCAATATCTATATATCTATATATCTATACATCTATAGCCAGCTTATGACATTCATAAACAATGCACCCAGTTCTGCCTACAAACAACAAAATGGAACTGGAAAGGAAAGGGAACTGTTAGTATTGCACTGGGTTCTCATGCTCCCCAAATAACCTACCTGTGGAGTCTTATAGGTATCCAAGATATTTGCCACATATAGGGAGATTTCAGAATCTAGTCCCCCAATAACTGCTGTTAATGTATTCTGGATGTCACATACATAGTTAGGTACAATGTTTTCCAGTGTAGTCAACAGTAGCATTGTGGCATGATAGGTCCTCCTTGCATTGTCATAGCTGTCATAGATGTGGAAGCCCAAGGTGACATTGGGTAAGATCCTTGGGTTTTCATTGATTTCCTTTACTGCAAATGCCAAGGCCAGGATGTGCTGGTAATGCTTAGGAAATACCCTACAACAAAAGTTGCATCATATAACACCAGGATATTCAATACATACATTAATTATTGCCACTGTGTTCAAACGTCATCAACCTTAGTCGTATTACATCATTGAAATACTATCCTCCTATGTTAAGAACAAAATCAATCTATATCAGCGCTCACCTTTAGCGCATGACTGTGCTCTTCATTTTTTGGGAAGGTACTTTTTAAGAGCAGGTTTAGTACTTCGAAGCAACAGTATTTGAATATGCTCTGTAACAGCTACAGAGATATACTGGGTTACATCTGGATTTAGTCATATTTGGAATAGTCCTATTGAAATCAGTGTGACAAGTTAAGCATGATTGATTTCAATTGTCTCACCTATGTATGGCTGTAACTAGATCCAACTGACTAACTCCAGTGTCAGTCACATTGTGCAACACAATCAACCTTCATTTTCTATTATCTTCCAAAGGCAGTTCTGTGGTATCAGAGTCATCTAAGGTAATGATGAAATCAAACAGAATAAGAAGGAACAATAGGTGGGATCCTGATTTACTACTACTTAGACCAGACCCGTTGATATAAATGGGACTGAAATTAGACATGACTAACTTAAGTTCCATTCATTTCGAAGGTTCTGCTCTAAGTGTGAGTGAATGTGGATTCAGTGCAATGGGTTTTCATTGCTAGAATGTTAAATGTACTAAATATTTTCCTGTGGATCACTTGGCAATTGTAATATGGAGCCTGATATATTAATCATTCTTTGGCTCACCGAATAAGGTTGTTGAGAAGTTTCAAAGAAGATAAAGTATCCAAATACAAGTGAGAGGTCACGTGACAAAGGAGCTTCTTTTCTTCAAAATCCCATTAATGATATGTATGTATACTCTTTATTGTAGTCAAGAGATGAGATTTATAAATCTATGTGGAACACAGACATCTTCAATGGAAACATACAGTTCGACAAGGACCATTGACAGATCCTATTCCCCCAATATGAAGTCACTCATAGCTTCATCATTCACATTGCCTCTAACAACAACAACAACAATGCCAGACCAAATGATATTGATGGTATTGGTTTCTATCAACAAATATTTAGAATAAAATTGGGCTAGCCTGTCTGGTGAACAGTTTGCTGCCAAACTCCATTATCAATTGTACAGAAGAGTTCATTTTGCACAGACTCCTCTTCCTGATTGTTGCATGGATGTGCCCTCCGGGGCAAAGAAACACCAACCTATCTTCCCAAAGTATTGAGAAGGTGGCATTTCAAAATTATTATTTATTTATTTACCACTCCCCATTCAAGACATAGGGCTCCATCACACCTATCCCCCCACCCTCGTCTGCCTCTGCATTTTTACCTCCCTTTTATAAGCACATCAAGGGCTCCATCACACACTGTCCCTTTAACATGGGTTTTTGCCTGTTTGCTCTTCCACTCCACCACACCCCTATTTCCTAATCCAGTTCATTGGTTGAAGTACTCTGATGGCCATAGGCTCTCCCTGTCCCCAAACCAGTAAGCCCCTATTCTACAGCTTTATGACTCTCTTATCCTCTGATCATTCTGATGGCAACATAAATGGAATTAAAATGAACAACAGTCCTTACATAAATTCCTCTGACATTCCCTGATGGGGTTCCTCAGTGAAGTCTATTGGACTAGAGACAAGGAGACCAAACGAAGTAATGCCACCAATGATGAGGTCTCCTGACTGATGATACTTGTGAAGTGGAGGGTAAGGATTGCTGACCCTACAGTTGTCATTGCCAGCTTTGCATCCCATGCAAGCAAGTAGTACCAGCAGCAAGTCCACCATGGTATAATAGTGGGAATATAGTAGTTTGATTTATTGCATTGACAACCAGTCATTTGCAAAAACTGTTTCCCTAACCATATCCAAGATCCTCTCCCTATGTCTAAATGTTACTGGTGATACTTATGACATCCTTTGCTATTGGTTTTGCAAGTGACTACTGAAATTGCACAGATGATTTGAGAAGCAGCAGAGTTAATCACTATCCTTTTGATAACTGGAGGAGGCTAATTACACCATAATTACTGATGAAAGCTTGTTTGTCACATCTGAACAATATTTCTCCCCTACAGAATAGTAAGCGAGGGACCAAAGGGACGGCCGAAAGAAATTATTTTTTACTAATGAAATTGATAACAAAATTAATTGAATCTGGTCTGGAATCAGAGACAAAATGCATATGTTTGATGAAAAGACTGAGCACCTGGAGAAAATGACCTTGATCAACCTGCAATCCTATACACACTTACCTGTGAGTAAGTCCCATTGATCTCCATAGGACTGACCTCAGAGTAGACAAGCACAGGATTGTATTGTTAATCCATGGGGTGAAAAATAAAATCTTATTGTGCAGCCCTATGCATGTTTACTCAGAAGTAAGACCCATGGTTTTGAATGAGGCTTATTACCCAAAAAGAGTCTTTATGATTGCAGCCTTAGATAACCCACAGAACAATCCCTCCAGATGAGCTTGAGTAGACAAGAATGACCTGGAACTTAAGAGAAGTGGCCTTACAGTATTACAATATGTAGTTCAGGAGTAAATTCACAAAATGGGACATGTGTCACACCTTTCAAAGAATGCTTCAGGAAGTGTGTGTCAAATAGAAATGTTTTGCTCATTTATCATTTTCCCTTCGGAAGTAATTGTTTTGCACAGGAAATGTTTATCCTTTTAATAACATCCATATGAAAATGACCTTATGAAAAGGAGGACAGTGCTCCTGTATCATTAACAGTTGTATAGAAATGGGAATTTCAGCAGGTGTCATTTGTATGCAGGCAGCACCTGGTGAAATTCCCTCTTCATCACTTTAGTATAACTAGAGTGACTAGATAGCTAGAGTGACCAAATACAAAAGAGGCCAGGGCTCCTGCAGCTTTTGGTGATGAAGATGGAATTTCACTATGTGTTGCATGCATACCAAAGATCTGTAAGTTGCCACCTCACTCAAAAAGGGATCACAATTCAGTACTGTCTGGAGTTTAGTAGTAAGTAAGCTTTAAGTAAGGGACTAGTGGAAGACTGGGAAATTGTAGGGTCATCTTTAATAGAAGTTATTCCATATCTTGCATTTCATTAAATCACACAGACATTACTTCAAATACCTCTCTGGCAGCTGCACTCCCCCACCCCATTATTATTATTATTATTATTATTATTATTATTATTATTATTATTATTATTATTATTATTATTTCTGTTCCACTGGAAGTTCAGGAGGTCTGTTCTGGATCAGAGTCATAGCACAAGGGTATGGGGTGTTTAAGATTCAGATTGGAGCCCTTACTCAAAATTGAAGATAAGAAAATGATGTGGATGCTAGATACTGATTTCAATTTATGTCCTTTTTGGCTCATAAAGTCCTAAATTCAGACTTTTCTAAATCCTTGCATTTATTTTTCACTCTAGCTCCAACCATTTCTAAAACCATATAACAGAAGTGCAGGGGACAAAGTTTCTTTCAACCAGAATTGTGTTTCAGTTGCCGCCTACCTCCAATTTATTTTTCTCTTTAAGAAGAATGAAGAACAATGATATATAAAACAGGCATCCAGCTGACCTCTTACAGCTTTGTTATTTCTTTAGTACTGATAGTGTTTACAGCATTTCAAGTTCTAAGTGCTTGGTAACCTTTAGTGATGGTACGGGCATTCAGTTGAAGGTTGAAGCTCAGCGATGAATGCAATGTTGCTTAAATGGCCCCTTTAGGAAACAAGACTGATCCACCATTTTTACAGAAAATGGCAGCTTAGTGAGGGAGTGGCAGCATTCAGATGACACTTTAGGCAACAGAGGGGGGATAATATACTCACAGTACACTAAAGAGGGAATACTCCCCATATAACATGTTTCTCCGCCGTCCATTGAGTGACTGAAAGGCCCTGAGTCCATCTGGGTGGCTGGTGCTCCTCCCTCCCTCCACCATTAGTCCTCCTGGCCCCACTCCATCAGCCATAGAGTTCTGCTGGCTGTGTAAGAACGACTGGGGTACTTCTGGTCGCTCCTGCCTGAGAACACTACTGAAAATGGAATAACCCACTTGTCGGAGGGGGAATACCCTCCACATGACATGTTAATCAATTGATTAACAGATAGTCAATTGAGCAGCCCGTTGTTTTTCCGCAATGGTTAATTCACTAAAATAGCATACCGTGAGTTGTGTGTCCATTGTGTGTTGCCCTCCACATGACACAATAAGCAACACAATGGACTGTTGTTTGACCACCCCCTCCATGAGTTATTATGTTGTCCGAAACAGGCTAATGTGTGACTGTTGTTTGACCACTCCCTCCATGAGTTATCATGTTTTCTGAAACAGGCTAGTGTGTGGCTGCATGCCACTTGCCAGATTCTCTGCGACCACCCAGTTCCTCAACACAGGCGACAAGGAGGATTGAGTAGCCGGCATGGGTCTGTTGCATAGTACAGGTGGTGGTGAATTTTCCCTTCCGAAGTAATGCTGTCTCAAAATAAAGCTTTGTTCCACTGATTTTTACCCAGCATAACTGACATCAAAGTGGAATTGAAAAAGAAGCATAGTTTAAAAGTTAATTGAAGGTAGATCGTTCTTGTAGTTAGTACCCAAAGAACTTAGCACCTTGAAAGAAAGGTTGAAGACACCTGAGTTTTGCCATCGTAGCTCACTATAGACTGTACATTAGAAGGTAAAAATCAGCCACATAGCTTGGCTCCCTGGGTCACCACCCAGCTTGCCCACCCTCAATGCCAGGCCTGGAGAATGCTTCTGGGGAACTGCTGATCTTATATGACCCAGAGATTGCATGAGTGGATGCTACCTGAATCAGTAAAATGACAACCTACACTGATCATAACATATATTCCCAAAGACCAAGAGTAAAGAGGTATAGAACTGACTTATAATAGTGGTCACTCAGAAGCTTTTTTTTTTTTTTAACTTAAAACTAGGGATGTGCACTGACCTCCCGGATCGGATCGGATAGCGGATCAGAATAAAACCTGGGGGGTTGGATCAGATCGGATCGGATTGGAGGATGGTCGGATCAGATCGGACCCGATCCCGATCCGTGGATCGGATGTCCGATCCAGATCGGATGCCATTTTGAATGATTTTTCCCATAGCAAAGTATTGTTTTTCAAAAATGCCTATAACGTTTTCATTTTTAAAGATAGAAGGATGAAACTTGGACACTGTATAGAATGGTTATGGATAGTTATCTGGGAGAAATTTCAGAAAGATTGGTGCATGCATTTCATGGCAATTTATTTTTTAATAAATAACCAAGAATGCCTATAACTTTGTCATTTTTAAAGTTACGCACATGAAACTTTGCCACTTTGTAGGTGGTACCTTGGGACCTATGTGTGTCACATTTCAGAAACATAGGTGCTTGCCTTGTGTGGCAATTAATTTTAGAAAAATGGGTAGTAGTGGGGTAAATACAGTTATGCCTCCCACTTTTTTATTTTTAAAGATACAAACAGGAATCTTGGGCACATTACAGGTAGCACTTGGCTTGATATGTGTGTTAAATTTGAGAAACATAGGTGCTTGCCTTGTGTGGCAATTAATTTTTGAAACAATGAGGAAAGAAATGCCTATAACTTTTTTATTTTAAAAGTTAGAAGTTTGAAAGTTGCTCACTTTGTAGATGGATTAGGGGGGAGTTGTCTGTCAGAAATTTCAGAAAATTAGGTCCAGGCATTTGGTGGCTACGAATTTTTTAGATTAAAAGTTATAAAAGTTTTTCCACAGAGGCTTGGGCTGTCAATTGCACCCCCTCCCCCTCCCTTTTTTATCTGTCAAAGCTCCGAGGTTTGACAGATAAAAAAGGGAGGGGGAGGCGGGGGAGGGGGTGCAATTGAATGGGAGGCATAACTAACCAGTCTAAAATATGTCCAAGTTTCATCCTTCTATCGTTAAAAATGAAAAAGTTATAGGCGTTTTTGTAAAACAATACTTTGCTATGGGAAAAAGCATTCAAAATGGCGTCCGATCTGCCGATTCGATCCGATCCGGATCGGTCCTCGGCAGATCGGATCAGATCAGATCGGAGGATTGGTCGGATCAGATCAGATCGGATTTTTCCGATTTGGGGCGGATCGGATTCGGATCGTGGATCGGATCAGATCCGATGCACACCTCTACTTAAAACAGCAAACCAGAAAGAAGTGGTCTGCAACCCTATGCTGACTTGTGAGGTCTTGTGTTTACTCTGAAGTAAGTCTTTCTCTGTTTAATTGAGGTTACTCAAAGGTAAGCATGCATCAGAGTTAGTATGACTTGGATGAAAATGCAGTTGAAATCAATGGGATTTACTCTTGAGTAAGAAAACCAGCGGATCTCTATTTTAAATACTGGGGTTGCACAGCATAGCATTATCAAGTAAAGGACAATAGACCGTCCACAAATGCAAACAGGTGGAATTTCACACTGGTGATGTATAAGGGGAATATTTAAAAAAACTCCTTAGAAATCAATAGATGAACCAATCTGTTTCAATCTTGGCAAGCCTAAAGCTCTACTTAAGAAGTCTCAAGGACTGTTTAATAGCATGTTAACTGGTCTCAGGCTATTATAATTCTCTCTATAAGAAAGGAGATAGAAACAATCCCTGGGGGGCGTGGCTTCGGAGTTATGGAGTGAGGGTGGACATCTTTTCTCTCCTGGAGCAATGATTTTTTAAGCAACAAAATCCCTACTTGTGAGACTACGAACTGTAAGTTACAAAGTAGATTTATGAATCGGAATTAATGCTGCATCTGAGGAGGGAGAGAAAAGCTTACAGCGGCCGAAGTACATAAAGAATCTGGGCCAGCTGCCAGGGACAGGCGATTTGGATTTGACTTTGCGGTGAATAAATCTTTTCCTCATACTGAAGCATTTTAAAAAGAGATAAGAAGGATTTTAAGTCTGGACTGGTGTTGTGAGTAAATTGGGACGTGCTGTTGATTTCCGGAGTATTTGGCTGAATGCCAGATGAATAAAAAGTCCCAAGATAAGCATTTGTCGTCACCTAAGTGGACCAGGAAGTTTAGACAGCACCCTTCTGATAAGAATTTGGACCGGCTCACTAGAATGATGTCGGAGAAAACACAGGAGAAATCACAGGAGAAAACCGCTCCATGTCAAAGCGGAAGTGGGAATCACAAAGCTGGAACTAAGCCAGGAGCTGTTCCTAAAGCTGCCAAACCACAGGAATGTCAACAGATCCCATCAGAGGAAATGCTGGCTAAATTTAAGGCTATGCTGGATGAATCTCTGGCAAAGCAAGAGCAAAATCTTATGAGTGAGGTCAAAAAAAATGTTTTGGACTCCTAGAAGGAGATTTTAACTGGCTTTCAAGATGTAGTGGAGAAGCAAATGGAAGAAAACAGGGAAATTAGCAGACAGCAAGGAATCAAACTACAGGATATGGATTTGCGTCTAATTGCCATGGAGGATAGAGACGGAAGAGCAAATATTCGAATCAGAGCCTTTCAGGAGCAACAGGGGGAAAACTCAAAGATTTTGAGAGATATGATATTGAAATAGATTAAGGAATGGACCCCCATACAGCTTGGGAAGATCAAGACATTGAAAGGATCCATAGAGTTGGATATAAAAGAAGAGGGATGCTCCCAAGGGATATAATTGTAAAATTTGTGAATTATTACAAGAAGGAAAAGTTAATGCAAGCAATTAGACATGCGGGACAACCGATGCTCCAGTCAACACCAGTTCAGTTCTATAATGATTTTTGTCCTCAAACCATCCAATGGCGGAAAAGTGTGAGACTGTGTACGGTGACCCTGCGGAAGAAGGCTATTGCGTATAGCTGGGGATACCCAGTTTTTCTGAGATTTGTGTGGCAGGAGAAACAACACAGAATAACATCATGTGAGCAAGGGATGGAATTGCTGGAGAAGCTGGGATTGATTGAAGAAACTGCAGAGGGAGAAAGAGAGCTGGATGAGCCACAAGGGGCAGCAGGAGGAGGAAGTCTGTGACTGAGTTTGGATTAAAAAGGGATGGAGGAAGAGATTTAAAGGGAGGAGAAGGTCTACTGTCGTTCCAGGGTCGTGAAGTCACCTCCCCCCCCGAAGAGTTCTAAAAGAATTTGAGACTATTGCCCAGGAAGGTCTGTTGATGAGGGGGAAGAAATTTGGGGTAAGTGTGGGGGGAGGGGGAGGGAGGGGTATATGTAACACAGTTGGAGACCAACAAAGAGTATTATGATTGGGAAGATGGAAAATAAATTAAGAGTGGTAACTTTAAATGTTAAAGGGCTGGGAACTGTTATTAAAAGAAAGAGGATAGAAGCGCTGTTAAATAAAGAAAAAGCAGATGTTATATTTTTGCAAGAAACTCATCAATCGAAGGAAGGTGTAAATGAGCTTAAAATGAGGGATGTGGGCGTTTATGAGAAGGCATATGGTACTTCTAAAGCGAGAGGAGTAGCGATAATAATCTCAAAAAAATGTGGTATTAATATACAAAAAGTGAAGAGAGATGAATTGGGTAGATTTTTGATAATTTATTGTACTGTGGGGGAGGAGGAATATGTATTGATTAATGTTTATGCTCCAAATGGAAAACAGATGGAATTTTGTGATAAAGTTTTAAAGGTTGTGGGAGATGTGGGGAAAAGGAATATTGTGATGTCAGGTGACTTTAATATGGTGATGGATAAAGGAAAGGATAAAGATAATATAATGAGGAATTTTAAAGGTGATGGTAAAACTGGTTTAAGCACATTGATGGTTGAAAATGAATTAGTAGATATCTGGAGATTAATAAAAGGAGAAGAAAGGAAATATACTTTTTACTCACCGAAGTATAAGAGTCATTCTAGGATAGATTATATTTTTGTGTCAAAGAAGATGATTTCAAAGATTATAGAATGTGATATAGGAGTTATTAAAGTCATGGATCATGCATTAATGAGTATGGATATTTAAACGAAGAAAGATTATAGAGAAGCAAAGAGATGGAGAATGGATACAAGGATTTTAAATCATAAAAATATTGTTGAGAAAATGAAAAAAGAAATTCAGACAATATGGAATAATAATGAAGTAGAGCAAAACTCCCATGGGATAGTTTGGGATACGATGAAGGCGGTGGCAAGAGCGATGTGTATTAGGGAATTGTGTACTTTAAGAAGAAAACAGGAAGCACAAAATAATAAGATAGAAAAGGAGGTAAGGTATTTAGAGGAACAATTAAGAATAACAAAGGATAAACGCCTATATGCTGAACTTCAAGCTAAAAAGAAGGAACTTGAGAAAGAGGATTTAGAAAGGGTGCAAAAGGAGTTGATATATTTGAAAAGGGATTTTTTTGAATATAGTAACAAAAATTCTAGGATGTTGGCCAGGTCCACTCAGTCGAAGAAGGCAAAGAATACGATAGGGACAATAAAAGATAAAACAGGGAAAAGCTGTAATTTAATGAAAGATAAATTAAATATATTTCAGGAATTTTATAAGGAATTATATGCATCTGATATGGGCCCACAGGTAAGAGTAGTGGAGTATGTAGAGAAAAATTGGAAAATAAGACTACAGGGAGAAGATAGGGATTATATGGAAGGTTTGGTTACAGAAAGGAATTATTGATAAATTAAAAGGAGGGAAATCTCCGGGGTTAGATGGGTTGGGGCTGGAATATTATAAGATTTTTAGAGATATATTGATACCAAGATTGGAAAAATTATTTAATAGTATAATAGAGGGAGGAAAGACCCCACCATCATGGGATCACTCTTTGATCATATTAATCCCGAAACCAGACAAAGATTTGACGGACCCAGCTTTTTATAGACCTATATCTTTAATAAATCAAGATTCAGGTTTTTTTACGGCAATTATGGCTAAAAGAATGAGTACTTTTATAAATAAATATATTAGAAAAGATCAATGTGGATTTATTTCGCAAATGCCTAATTTAATTGGGAGAGTTCTGAATATAATAAATGTTATTAAAAAAGGAATATAAAAGCAGGGTTGATAGCATTAGATATTTTCAAAGCCTTTGATTGTGTGGAATGGCCAGCATTAAAAACAATTATTAAAATATTTGGATTTGGAGATAAATTTATAGGAGTGATTGATCAGTTGTATGTAAATAATAAAGCAGTGGTAATGGTTAATGATGGGTTAATGCAACAGATTACCTTAGCCTGGGGTACTAGGCAGGGGTGTCCACTCTCCCCGATATGATTTGCAATTGTTATAGAAATTTTAGCGAATGTTATCAGGGAAGATGGAAGATTAAAAGGGATAGGAGGAAAAGAAAAGATAAAAAATAATATGTTTGTGGATGTTACATTGTTGACATTAGAAAATCCTCTGGAGAGTGGGGAGGTGATTAAACGGCACTTGAGAGAATTTGGGGAGATTACAGGATTACAAGTTAATTGGGGGAAGTCTGAAATGATGTTATTTAATTATAACAAGAAGGAAAGGGAGGAGTGTAATATAAAATTAGGTCTTAAGATTAAAGATATAGTGTGTTATTTAGGAGTTAATATTGCAAAAGATTTAGAAAGGTTAGAAGAAATTAATTTTAATAGTTAGAAGAAACAGATATTGAAAAAATTAGAGGCTTATAGAAAGTTAAAGCATTCATGGTTTGGTAGAATAGCGGTTATTAAAATGA
Organism: Anniella stebbinsi; assembly: GCA_029215795.1. NCBI lineage: Eukaryota > Metazoa > Chordata > Lepidosauria > Squamata > Anniellidae > Anniella > Anniella stebbinsi. The sequence goes on from JARDYH010000008.1 coordinate 23,503,137, forward strand.
AGATATTACCTAAGATTAATTTTTTGTTTAGAATGTTACCAATTAAAATATCGGAAGTAGAGTTAAAGAGTTGGCACGAGAGAGAGACGACGGGACAACTGAGGCAGCCGTGAGCTGGCAGCGGGAGAACAGAATGGCGTGAGTGGGGGAGAAGGAGAACGAGAAAGTGCAGCTGACAACTTTGCACATCCCCCACCCCCTCTTTCTCTCTCTTGCGCGTGGGAGAGAGACGACGGGACAACTTAGGGCAATTGAAATGTGTCTGGGAGCACCAATATCTGTTGTGTGGGGCAGAGAGAGATATGGCGATAGCAGGACGAAATGCCATTACAGGGGAAGGAAAGATGGATATCTAACACCCATCTTACCTTCCGGTTGCCCTGCTACCCCAGGGATCTTGGGGAACGATCCAGGCCACCCACAGAACCTTTCCTTGCTCCTTTGCAATGCCAGGTCGGTTAAAAACAAAACAAACATAATCTTTGACCTCCTCACAGAAGAGGAGGCCGACCTGGCATGCTTCACGGAAACCTGGCTGGGAGATGACAGTGGCCCGACATGGGCCCAGGCTCTCCCAGCTGGGTACTGTGTTAGTGAGCAGGTGAGGGAAAGTGGGCGGAGGGACGGAGTAGCTGTGGTCTACAAAAACCATCTTAACCTGTCCAGACATCCTGTCCGGCAACTGAATCACATCGAGTGTGTGTACCTGAGTCTGAAGACCAGGGATAGACTAGGGATTCTGTTAGTGTACCGGCCACCCCGCTGCCTATCAGACTCCCTGGCCAAGCTCACGGAACTGGTCTCGGAGCTGGTTGGATTCGCCCAGGCTTTTGGTCCTGGGTGACTTCAACATCCCATTTGAGGCCGGTTTGTCAGGTGGAGCTCGGGAGTTCATGGCATCCATGACAAACATGGGCCTATCCCAATTGGTCTCTGGACCCACACATTCAGCAGGTCACACCCTCGATGCTGTTTTCAGTTCCGAACAGACGGATCTGTGGGTGGAGGTATTGAATACCTCCGAATTGTCATGGACAGACCATTTTCTGGTCAGGGCTAGTATCATGGCTACCACCCACCCCTGTAGGGGTGGCGGACCTATTAAGATGGTCCGCCCTTGAAGGCTGATGGATCCTTCTGGATTCCAGAAAGCCTTGGAGGGTTCTATGGCTGGTATTGTCGACGATCCTGTAGAAGCCCTGGTCAATAGATGGAATCAAGACTTAACTAGGGCTATCGACACTATCGCCCCCAAACGTCCTCTCCGGCCAGCTTCTAGTAGGGCACCCTGGTATACAGAAGACCTCAGGGAGTTGAAGCGGAAAGGACGATGACTGGAGCGCCGATGGCGGAAAACTCGACTTATATCCGACAAGAGATGACATAGAAAACATCTTTGTTCCTATGGGGTGGCAATACGTGCAGCGAAGAAAGCTTTCTCCTCTGCGCGCATTGTGTCTGCAAATTCACATCCAGCAGAACTGTTCAGGGTAGTGAGGGGTCTAACCCAGGCACCTTCTCCCCTGAATCCAATTTTAGAACTTTCGGTAGTTCGCTGTGATGCCTTTAACTATCATTTCTCAGATAAAATCTCTCCGATAAGAGCCGACTTAGATGCCATTGTTATAGCAGAGGCTGACAGTGGAGTGTCCAGCAACTCCGCGAGTAGGATAACACTTGATGAGTTTCAGTTGGTGAGAACCGAGGATGTGGACAAGGTACTTGGATGTGTGAGGAGGAGGACTTGCCCTCTCAATCCCTGCCCTTCTTGATTGTTCGTCCAGGGAGGAGATGCAGTTAGATCATATTTACAACATATCATTAATGCATCTCTTAGGGAGGGGAGTTTTCCATCATGTTTAAAAGAGGCGGTGGTAAGGCCGCTTCTAAAACAGCCCTCCCTGGATCCCCTGGACTTTAATAACTACAGGTCAGTATCAAACCTTCCATTTTTGGGCAAAGTGATCGAGAGGGCAGTTGCCCTCCAACTCCAGGCAGTCTTGGATGTGCTTGCTGTCAAAGGCCCCAACCTGGGTCTGGAGGTGTGTCAACCAGTTCTGGATGGGGTTACACCCCCCCTGAAAGATTGTGTTCGCCGCTTGGGGGTGCTCCTGGATCCGTCGCTCCAAATGACAGCTCAGATTGATGCGACGGCCAGGAGTGCCTACTATCAGCTTCGACTGATACGCCAGCTGCACCCCTTCCTAGAGTTGGAAGACCTAAAGACGGTAGTGCACGCGCTGGTAACTTCGAGGCTTGACTTCTGCAATGCGCTGTACATAGGGATACCTTTGTGCCTAGTCCGGAAACTTCAACTTGTTCAAAATATGGCAGCCAGGTTGGTCACCGGTACACCTAGGGGTGATCAAATCACACCAGTTTTAAAATCGCTTCATTGGCTGCCAATCAGTTTCCGGGCGAAGTATAAAGTGTTGGTTATTACCTTTAAAGCCCTTCATGGTTTGGGTCCAGGTTACCTGCGGGATTGCCTTCTCCCGTACAATCCGCCCCTCACACTTAGGTCCTCTGGGAAGAAATTACTCAAGTCAGCCAGAACTAGGCTGGCGAGTGTTACCCAGAGGACCTTCTCTTCCATCGCTCCCAGACTATGGAATGGTCTGCCGGAGGAGGTTAGACAAATTAGCAGTCTTCATGGATTTAAGAGAGTCATGAAGACTGCTTTCTTCAGACAGGCCTATCCAGATGAATTTTAAGATGTTTTTAATGATGTATTTTTTAAAAAATTTAACTGTTGTGATTTTTGTGTTTTATATTGTTGTTGTTCCCCGCCTAGATCCAGGTTAATAATAATAATAATAATAATAATAATAATAATAATTGTAATGGAGATAAAAAAGCAAGGATTAATAAAGGGAAATGGTATAAGACACAAAAGAAAGGAGGGTTGGGATTTCCTAATATAAAGATGTATTATATACTAATCAATTAAGACATATAAATAGTATATTAGGGGAAGATGAGTTAGAATGGTTAGAGACGCAAACAGGAGAAATAGATTTAAAATTACAAAATATTTTTTTTACCAAAATACAAAAGAAAGAATTGAAGGGACTGGATAACCCATTATTAAAAATATTTTAGAGATATGGGAGAGATTTAAAGGGAAATTAATACCAGGAATTTCTCCTCTAACTCCAGTTGTGGTAATGGAAAACTTCCCAGGGAATTTAAAAAGAGTGTTGGAAGGGGGATTGAGAGGTCAGGAAATTATTAAGTTGAGAGACTGGATGAAAAGTATGACTAATAAGGAGCAAATAGGAGAGATATTAAGAGGACAAAAGATAGCTTGGTTCAAATGTATACAATTAGAAAAATGGATACAAGAATGGAAAAAGAAGAATAAGGATTGTAGAGATAACACTAGATTTGAAGATTTAATAGAATCAAGAGGAAAGAAAGGGGAAAATAAAAGTAAAAAGGGTTTGATTAGTGAAATTTATAAAATTTTGATAGAGGATGGAGACCATCGAGATTCTCTTAAAATGATATGGGAAGATGATTTAAAGGAACAAATTAGTGATTATAACTGGGGGAGGATTTGGGAGGCAAGAATTAGGATTAAGGAGAATTATTATAAAATAGTATGGAGATGGTATTTAACACCAGCAAGACTACATCAGATAGACAAGAAAATCTCAAAGAACTGTTGGAGGGGATGTCAGGAGGTTGGAACATATTTCCATATGTGGTGGAGTTGTGAATATGTACAAATTTTTTGGAAAAGGGTGTTTAAAGAAATAAGTGAAATAATGGGAAGCAATGTGGAATTAAGTCCAAAACTGGCTTTACTTTCAATATGGGATAAAGGAATTGGGAATTCAAGCATGAAGGAATTGATAAACAACCTCCTGGCACCTGTTAGATTAATGATAGCCAAGAATTGAAAAATGCAAGGGAATTATACATTAGAAGAATGGTATAAAGAAATATGGGATATTGCACTTAATGATAAATTAACATGTAATTTAAAAGTAAAGAGGGGATTATCCAGGAAGAACGATTTTGAAAATATATGGAGTCCATTTTTGGAATTCGTATTAATAAAGGGGAAAGGATGTTCACCTTTAAAAGATTCTTTACAATTTTGACAAAATGTATAAAATAAATGAATAAATGCAGGTCTCCTGGGGGGAGGGGAGCACGTGTGTCTGTGTGTGTGTGTGAAGGGCTTGTTAGTTTGTATTGTATTTTCTGTTGTGATTCTGTTGTATTTTATGTTGATATATATATGTATATATATGAAACAATCCCTGAACCAATGTCTGTCAATCTTGGCATGCCTAAAGTCCAACTTAAGAGCTCTTAAAGAATCAAGTTTCATCTCTTTATCTTTAAAAAAGAGGGAGCTGTGGGCAAGGAGGGTGGGGTTGGAGCAGTAAAAAGTCCATTCATTCCAATGTTTGACACGGAGTGCTGGAGGAGGAGAACCCCCCGCCTTTCCCCTTTCGTCAGCAAGACTTCATTCAAAGCGCACACACCCAAAAAAGGAAAAATGTGAGGAGACAGCACTACATAGAGGCTTAAGGGTGCATTAAAGTCACTTAGGGAAAATAATCCAGACTTTCCCCATACCAAAATAATATGTAAAACAGAAGAAAAGAGGCAAAATGTGTGCAGAACAGGGAAGAAGTCATGAGAGTCTCAGGCTGCAAAACCAGATACCAGGTGTGGTGAGAGTGCATTCAACCGTTGTTGTGATGGAGCTCGTAGTCACAGTGCTGGTTACTGGGAAGCAGAACGATCTTGCCTGCATTAGCACATACAGCTGTCTCTCTAAAGTGAGTCCCATAGACAGCAGTGTCTGTGTCCTCATTAAAGATGCATGAGTTTGGGACCTTGATCATGTCTTCTCCAAAAGATGGGATCTCTTGTGCAGTACCATTGCCAACAGTCAAAAGGTAGGAAGCAAATTCAGATTCATCCTCCAGGGTGCGCATATAGAGAATAAGCTGGCATTTGGTGAAACTGTGTTTCTATTAATCCCCCCACCCCTTACATTGCACCTAAAATCAGCATATACACATTTCATGCGAATGTGTGCCCTCTTTTGTCCCCTTTTTTCATGATGCATACCTTTTCTTTTTCTGGTGATCTATCAATTGCCATCTTACTCAAAAAGGGACTGCAACTCAGTACTGGAATTCTGTAGCAAGTAAGCTTTAACTAAGAGACTACTGGAAGACTGTAGGGTTTTGTCAACAACTAATTGTAGCTGAATTTGCATGCTGAAAGCCTTATATGGAAAAACCACTTTACTTTCTTCTTTAATATAAATTGTTCTGCATTTTACTTGTCATTAAATTATTGCATTATTTCTCCCATATGTAAAACATGCCTTATCTTTTCTCTAAAGAACATTAATTTGCCCAGGATGGTTGGCTGATGGGAAAGCTTGATGAGGATCTGTCTACCTTTTGAAATCATTGTCATACATAGCCCTGTAAATGTGGTGGATTATCCATCAGCCTGTACATTAGTTCCGATTGATTTCAGTAGGTCTATTCTAAGCATAATGAAATATGGATCAAGCCCATTACATGTAAAAGTTCACAACAATTTCTCCAAACCAAAGTCTGTTTGTCAAGAGATACCACTTGAAAAGCATTTCAAACGCATTTCAAAAGGTTGAGGAGACCCTGGAGAAAGGATGGCTCACTAAGGCAAAAGGAAGGGTTGAGTGTACAGACCTACAGTTTCCCTGTAATCAAAGTCTGATTCATTTTTCCAAATTAATATTACAGTAAGGGAGAATTTGGAGGCCGATGGTATCGAAAGCCGCTGAGAGATCTAGAAGTAGCAGCAGGTACACACTCCCCCTGTCAATACTCAAGCATAGATCATGCAGTAAGGTGACCATAGCGGTCTCAACTCCATATCCTGCCCTGAAGCCTGTTTGAAATGGGTCTAGAAAATCGGTATCATCCAAAACTGCTTGCAGTAGGAGGCAACTGCCCTCTCAATTACCTTGCCCAGAAATGGAAGATTTGATACTGGTCTGTAGTTATTAAGGTCCAGTGGGACCAGGGAGGGCTTTTTTTTAGAAGTGGCTATACCACCACTTCTTTTAAACATGATGGAGAACTCCCCTTCCTGAGAGATGCATTAATAATATATTGTTGTTGTAGTCTAATTGCATCTCCTCCCTGGGCGTCCAGCCAAGAAGGACAGGGATCAAGAGGGCAAGTAGTCCTCCTCACTCATCCAAGCAGCTTGTTCACGTCCTCGGCACTCACCAACTGAAACTGATCCAATAAAATTTTACTCGCAGAGTTGCTGGACACTCCATGTCAGCCTGTGCTATAGTGAAGGCATCTAAGTCTGCTCTTATCGGAGGGATCTTATCTGTGAAATGATAGTTAAAGGCATCACAGCGAACTACCAAAGGCTCTAAGATTGGGTTCAGATGGGAAGGTGCCTGGGATAGACCCCTCACCACCCTGAACAGTTCTGCTGGATGTGAATTCACAGATGCAATGTGTGCAGAGAAAAAAGCTTTCTTTGCTGCATATTGCCACCCCATAGATCTAAAATCTGTTTCTGATTCAACCCCAAGGGATAAGTTATTGGATAAACTCTGTTCCTCTTCCATTGATAAAAGATTATTCTATGTAATTAGGTATCTATATCACAATACTTCTGTACAAGTGAGATGTGGCGTGGAGTAAGTCAGGTTTGTATACTTGCATTCACACTATTTAATCTGTACCTTAAGGACCTATCAAAGATTTATTCTTCACCTGATATTCATGCCTACAAATTGAATGCCGTTAGCTTCCCCATACTTTTATATGCAGATGGTGCAGTTCTCCTGTTTTCCACTGAAGTTGGCTTGAAACAAATGCTATACAATCAGCATCTACTAGTGCCAAATCTGTAGTCCATTTTTTTATATATACTAGAGGACAGTTCATCCCTACTACATTCTGAGTTTGTAAGGCCAAAGTGCTGCCACAATTCCATTCCAGAGTGGATTTTAGGTTTTTCTTCTGGTTCTGAACAAATACTTTCATCCTTTTTGTGCCAACACTTTCATGCAGATAAGTTTGCGCCATCAGCAGTTCTATGGCTGGAGGCTGGGCTTTCACTGGTGGAATGTACTGCATGGTGTTAGGCATGAAGATATTGGCTAAAACTTGTTTATGCGAACTCTGAATCAGACGTGTTTCTCAAGCGGGAAGACAACTACACTAGTCAGTGGCCAAAATCAATCAGATATAAATGACAGAGGTTGGGTTTCTCTGACAACTTTCCTCACATGCAAGAAACTTCTCAAGTAAAAACTATTCTTGCACTCTGAGTCAGAGATATTGATATTCAATATTCGTTATCTGCTGCTTATACTACCTGTTCCCCAACTTCCTTAGGTTTTACATTTGATATTAAGAGTTGTGCAAAATACTGGAAAATCTAACTACGGAACAATCTACACCAAGCAGGATATATCACTATGAAAGTGGTATGTGTCGATGGGTCTCAACGATTGTCAGTGCACTCCAATGCCGCTCTAAAACAGTAGTGTGGCTTCTGCCTTTTAAATTCCACTTTCATTCTGCTTTCATAGTGCTATATCCTGCTTGGGGTAGATCTGGCCTATAGCTAAATATAGGATGACTTTGTCTAGAGCCAGGTTTAATGCAAAACCATCTTCTGTAATGGATGGTCACTCCGAGAGAATTCCTTATACGTCCTCTTTATCTGTGTGGAGATGAAGTGATAGAGTCTCTATCTCACATAGCACTTTTTTGTAACTATTAGAGGGATGTGAGAATACAACGTATTGCACCTATCTTAAATTCATTTCCTGGAATTTCCTCCGAACGGTATGTGACTTACACACTGGCTGATACTAATATATAAGCAACAAACGTTGCTCTCTCTCCCTCTCTCTCTCTCTCTCTCTCTTCCATTGTTAAGACTAGTAAGGCTATTCTTCAGACTTATAAGTAATAATTGGTTTAAAATATTTTAAATAGTTGCTGTATCATTGGTTGACCTTTTTTTTGGGGGGGGTATTATGTATTCTGCTTTGTGGATTATCCTGTGTTTTCAGTGGTCTGTGACTGTATAATGAAGAATGATTCATTGATTGAGTCATTGATATTTCAGTAAGAGAGCATTTGGAAACCTGTGATGAAGATATAGCAGAGCAACACCAAGGAATGTTTACACATTTACCAGTGTGTGCTTGCCCATGTTTTTCAGAAACTGGTGCATATTGGCTTTCTTCCTCTGATACTGGAATTAGCAGAGAGCTCTCTGGGTGGTTTACAAAAATTAAAAACATTGAACATTAAAAACAATACCGACATACAAAATTTTAAACCATAAAAAGTATAAAAACAAGTTATAATTACAATATCCTTTAATAACAACAATTCTGGATCAAAGCCCAACAACAACAACACAAAACTCTCACATGTCCACCTGTTCCTACATTTCTGTCACCTCATGAGGATAGCAGTTCCAGTGCCCTTCTGCCCCCAGTCTATCTCTATATTGTCCATAAATCAAGCCATACTAATGGGTGCCATTCTGTCGAATCTACATGAAAGCACAAAGGGGAAGTAGAGGGTCAGTATGGAATTACTTTGCTGTTTTAGCATCCAGAGCTTTAGGATTTCATCCAATTTGTAGAGGAAGAGGATTGAGACCTCAAGGGCAAGGAAAGATCAAGGTGCAGGTGTACAGGGGCTGCATTGTAAGTGAGGACAAGATCATTGGAGACCCTAGAACATGTTGCTGAAGTTAGAAAAATATTTTTATTATACAGTTTTTATCTAAAGGTTAGTCATAGATAAAATAGACTCACCTGATTCCATCGTCATGAAAAGAATAGGGATTATGATTTTAAATTAGAATGTGATGTGGTTGTGGTGCTCACAAGGATTCATGTGATAGTTTCTTTTCTTGATCAGCAGCTAAGACTGGGGAATTTGTTTTAAATAGTTCTGATTTTCTTTCCCCCCCCCCCCAGTTTCTTTTAGTTTTCTTTTAATAAAGCAGTTTATGGGTTTCAAAAAGAACTGCTGAAAGGGAAGCTAAGGGAAACTTAGTGGCTGTATGTACATTATTGATTCCTTTTAGGCAAGTGTTGATTAAGTTTTCCATTTTTTATCTTGGGAGAATTAGAAGACCTATTGGGAAGCTTTATACAGGGCACATACTTAGAGGGAAACCCTTACAAATAGCCTGCTAGTTATATGTACTTACTTCTCTAGATTAAAAAGTATAGCAAAAGACACAGACACTTACACACTTGCTCCATCTTTTCTCCGTATTAGCTGTTCCCTCCTGTTTAGCTGAGGTCTCAACACTATAATGTAGCATTTGGGGGAAAAGATACAAACCAACAACCCAGCACTCGAGGTTAAGATAGAAAATACCTCCACGGCTACCATGTATTTTCCTTTGGAACTCAGATAGGATGGAACAAAGGATAACCACACACTGCAAAAGACCAACATGCTGAAAGTGATGAACTTGGCTTCATTGAAACTGTCAGGTAGCTTCCTTGCAAGGAAAGCCACAGTGAAACTCACCATTGCCAGGAAACCCATGTAGCCCAGAACACAGCAAAACAGAGTCACGGACTGCTCATTACACTGCATTACAATTTCTTTAGCAACTGAGTGCATGTCAAAATCTGGGAAAGGTGGAGAGGTTGTGAGCCATAAAGTGGCGATGCTTGCTTGGATGAGGGAGCAGAAAAGAACAATGGAGATGGCCAGTCTTTTCCCCACCCACTTCCTCATCCTGGACCCTGGTTTGGTGGCCATGAATGCCAGAACCACCGTGATGGTTTTTGCCAGCACACAAGAAACAGCCACTGAGAAGATGAGGCCAAAAGTCGTTTGTCGGAGGAGACATGTCACCTTTTGAGGATGGCCAATGAACAGCAATGCACAAAGAAAGGAGAGACAGAGGGAGATGAGGAGAGTGTAGGTGAGGTCCCGGTTGTGGGCTTTGACAATGGGAGTGTTGTGGTGCTTCACAAATGTTCCCAGCACCAGAGCTGTAGTCAAAGAAAAGGAAATAGCAAAAGAGGCTAAACTAAATCCTAAAGGTTCTTCATAAGACAAGAAGGTTACAGTTTTCTGAATGCAGGCATCCTGTTTTTTGTTTGGATAGTTTTCGTCTGTGCATTTATGGCAGTCACTCATGTCTGAAAAAGAAAGGATGTGGTCGTGACTGCAGAAACATGAATTCAACCAGGCTAAATTGCTATGACTGTTAGTCTCACATAGAGTATATGGCCCTTTCTGCAGCAGGCAGTTTGCCTGGGATGGATTCTGGCTGCTCCCTGTGCTCCGATGGTGTGTATAAGGTACTTCTGGGATTGCCCTACCTCCCTTCCTCTACAACCAGGGGCTATCCTAGGAAAAACGCCTGGTGTGGAAAGGGCCTAAGTCTCTGTTAAATTTGCAGCATATATTAAGTGCTGATAATTTGAAATAATAATAATAATAATAATAATAATAATAATAATAATTTATTTCTTACCTGCCTCTCCGTCTGGATCGAGGCGAGGAACAACAATATGATAAAATACATAAAACTGACCAAAACATGACACACATTTTTAAAACGGCATTAAAACATCCTAAAAAACATCCTAAAAACATGGGCCAGAGTGGTTATTAAATGGTTGAAAGTTTTGTAGGTCTAAAGCAGCATCTTGAATTTTAAGCATAGCGCTGTAGTAAGCCAGGTGAGATCAGAGTGCCCTGCTAAATATTATTATGTGCCATGAGTTTTAAAGAGTGACCTGTTGTTATTCTGCAACAGTGAAAGGATCCCTTATGAAACATTAGCCAATCTCCTTATTTGGACTAACTCAAATGCCACAACAGATTGTGCAAATTTGATAATCTTTACAGGCTAGGAGGCTGAGTTCATCTGGCTAGGTGGTATTAATGGCAAGGGGGTGATGGTGATGGGGGAGAGAAACAGAGCAGTTCAGCACTTGTGGCCATGAGGTCTGCAGAATAGACTTTGGGTGCCTCCACACGAGACATTTAAAGCTCTTTGAAGGCTCATTAAAAATTTTACCTCCACACCAGCGGAGCGCAAAACGGGCGTACAGGCGCGTTATCTCCCTGATAATGCGCATTTTCGAATGCACGTTAAATCGTGACTTTTATTTTGCTCCGGCCGTTAAAGCGCATTTTCGCAGTGTGAACATGCGATTATGCGCATTAACTTCTTGTAAAGCGCTTTTTGGACATATATTAATGCGCTTCGCCGCCTCTCGCCGCCTCCCGTGCAGAGGGATTAGGAGTAAATGCGCGTCAGCGATAATGCGCATAATCGCCGAACAGGGCGCAAAAGCGCATCCTTGTGGAGGGGGCCTCAGCCCCCCCCAAGTGATTGCAGAGCAAATGAGTCACTGGTAGGTGTTGCAGGTATAAGATGAAAGCTAGCATTCTAGGTGTCCTCCATTTCTGAAAACATAATAGCCATCTGCAGCTCAGAATTCTCTCTTCCCTGGGACAAAACATACAGGTCCTTGAGCAGATAGAGCAGAAATAATAGCAAACTTGACAGTCTTTATATTAGCAAAGGCAGAGATAAATTTCAGGTGGCACACACTGTAACAAAAAAAGTCAGTGTTCTCTCTTTGGTTATCACCAGAACCAGCTACCAATTGGCTACTCAGAATGCTTTTGTCATTGTTATTTGCTGGATTTATTTAGTCCCCCCAGTGATCCCTGAGGGCATTTCTACACTTGGCTAATATCCTGCACCCTTACCATGGCTTCTGCCTCCAGTTTCCTTTCAAGATTAATAGGCCCCTTTTCAGGAGGTTTCGTCTGTGGTTTTTCTTTCCATATGTTTCATTAAAAAGCCACTAGATGGTGACGTGATGTAGTTGCACTATAGCGAGTTTCCAGAAATTCACAGGATAGTTTTAAACATCAAAGTGCAATAAAATCTCTTATCACATGTAATGTATTGAGAATAAAGCTGCTATAATTGCTAGAAAGCATAGGAGGGGTCCTGGAGGTTGATGATGTCATGTAAAGGACCCACAAAAATGTGTATGACAAATCATGAGCCTCATGCAGAAATCCTCAAAGATATTCAGTCCTAAACACATGCCAGATTATTTATGCTTCCTTCCCAGCTCCTCCTTATATAATGTTTTGATCAATATTCAAGAAACCCTCTGATATATGGATGGTTTTATACATTTGTCTTGATTATAGCTCTTCTGTCCTTATCACTATGTACCATATATATTTATTACCCTCTTGGTTTGAAATTTTCCCTTCTGGACACGGGATGCAATCATAGCAGCAAAATGGCTTCCCCTCCTTCATTTTCTTGTGAGAACCATGCTGGCAACTCTCAGTACACTGAGAAAGAGGACTAGACTATTAGAGAAATGGAAAAGAAACGATATAATGATGGAATATGGAGCTTGGAATCCGTAAACTTTGAGGCTCCTTCTGTATTTTACCAAAGAGACTCTGGGCCCAATTCCTCTTTAGTCAGGCCTTAAATCTATGAGTTGTTGCATTGCTTGTTAATTTTACTGCTGTCTCCCTAAAGTTTTTAATCTTTTTTATTATTTTGCATGCTTAATATTTGTAATGATTTGTTTTGTTGAAATCTTAAAATAAAAACATTAATTTAACGTATTTTACATGTTGAATATTGCCTTATTTTATACTGTCATTGTGTTGCTGTTGTTGAGTATGAAATGGCTTTTCAGTATTATCCCACCCTGAAAGCATTTGCCAGTTGGTAATTATGCAAGTCTAATGAATCAAATACAGACATCAGATTTCAGATATACTTGAACAGACTCAATTGGGAGTACTTACATTTTTCTAGTACTCATTCTAGGCATTTGAAACTCAATTTTCCCAATATTCAATTTGTACTCTAAAAAAGAAACAGTACATTTGACCATATGTACAAAATACACATGGATTTGTTCATCGTGGAACTCTTAGGTACCCTTTGCAAGAGTTCACTTTGACGCCCAATTCTCTTATTATGCGCATCTCCTGACTATCACGTTTATGCCTAATACCTACACAGGAGAGCTGTTGAAGCGCAGGATGGGCTCTTTGCAAGGCGATTTAAAAGTTTTTTACATGTGGAAAATCGCATGCAAATGTTGCTGAAAGTAATGTGCTTTGCCCCAGAGGAACTGCCCAAACAAGTTCCCTCCCTTTATTCTCCCTGCCCACCAGAACCTCCCGCCTTTGGTTACCTGGGTTACCTACCAGTAATGACCTGGTTAACCTGTTCGGCTACCTCTCTCCCCTCCCCTTTCGCCCAATCACCAGCTGAAGTTGTCCCCGTTTCCAGAACTGCTCAGGAGTAAATGGGAATGTGCCTCATAAGTTTCCCCTTCCAGCACCCTTTGAAAACTTATTTTTAGTCAGGGCTGCCTCTCTCTCCCCCCCCCCACCTCGCCCGATTGCCATTTCAAGAGAACTGCTCAGGAGTAAATGGGAATGTGCCTAGCACACACGCCAAAACAGACAGGGGAATGCTGCTTCGTTTCTTCCCCCTCCTCATCCACACGCACACACACAGCTCATGTCAGGAACCCAGCAAGAAGCGAGGGGACAATATGTCTAAGCTGATTGCTTATTATGAGCACATCCTTCCTACCCGCTTTGCTTCTCATGAAACCACCTCCATCTGGCCTCGTGTCTTCATGTAAAAAATATTCCATTAGGGTACTTAAAAGAAACTTTATTTTTGGTTCAAGTTGGGTCTCCTCTTCCTGGAGCTTCTATTCAGAGAGACGGAGAACAAGAAGGAAGTTGCCAGGAGGAGACAGGAAATAAAACGAAACAAAAAAGTGGGAGATTTTCCCAGCGAAGGGGCAGTTCTATGCATGACATCAGGACCACAGTCCACACACTCTGATCATTAATGCACTTGAACAGCAATTATTTACACGGACATAAGGCGCTCTGACTCTCATGGTAAATAAAATTCGCTATTTAACGCGCATTCGAAAATGCGCATAATAGGAGATAAAAAGTGCCTGTACTCCTCATTTGCGCTCCGCTCTTGTAGAGGGAAAATCAGTAATGGGCCTTGAAAGAGCTTTAAATCGCTCTTGTAGAGGCAGCCTTAGATATGGGTTTTCCGAGACATGCCATTGATTTGTCCAGAGCTACAGTGAATAGAACCAGCATATAGTTTCTGTTTGAGCCCTGTGCTAGAACACGGAATAACAAATTATTTTGGTTTCTACAATTTAATTAACTTTCTCAGTGAATCAAACACATTATCTATAAGCACTGGCATTTGGTCCAGGATGTACCAAGTTGCAATAACTTTTGACTCTAGGATGTCGCAGGATTGCTAATTTCTGTGAAAGACTTGTTCAAAACAAAGGAAATATAAGTATCATCTCATTAAAACTTCTTCCAGCAATTTCTTGGCAAATGGGAAAGCAGAACCGTGTTACTCTTCATTCATTTCATCAACTCGCACATTATCTTTCTTTTATAAGTGTTTATTATTGTGCAATAAAATCATTCTAGACACCAGAACAGTTGCTCATTTATAGCAACGTCTCTTCCCAAATAGCTGACAATTGGAGCCTACCTGATTAAACCAGCTGTGCCATGTTATGGCTTCCTCGTCAATGGTGACTGCTTGACCTAGGGGAGCCTCGGGATCCACCCTCCCCACTCTCACCCTATGCAATGAATGGTTGGAGAAGATAATCCAGTTGACCACATCCAATCCAGCGATTAGCTCCCCATTCTGGTTGAAGGAAACTTGGTCCCCTGCACTGTTGTTAAATGAGACCCATTTTAGAAATGGTTGGAGCTAGAGAGAAAAAGAAAAGGCAAGGATTTAGAAAAGATTGAATTTAGGCCTTTCTGGGCCAAATGGACAGAACTTGAAATCAGTATCTAGCATCCACATCACTTTCTTATTTTCAATTTGGAGTAAGGACTCGAATCTGGATCTTAAACACCCCCTGCCCTTGTGCTATGGTTCTGATCCAGATCAGTCCTCCTGCACCTTCAGTGGAACAGAAATGGGGGGAGTGCAGCTGCTAGATACGTATTTGAAGCAATGTCTGTTTTTGTGCTCATACTAAAGTCAAATGGCACCAGAAGAATGAGGTTCTGGCTGGCTTATTGTTCAGATGGGTGAAGGCCATGGTTGGCCCTAGGATTAATGGCACATTGGCTGAGTAGTGCCCTTGGTGGACAGTTGCACTAATAATCAATTTTTCAGGGCCATGCAGCGGACTTATGGGGCCTGGTGCATGCGTCAGTCCTATTCAGAATGACAATGCTCAAAATGCTAATCTCTCAGCCACTGTGTTTCAGTTGCAGCCTACCTCCAATTTATCCAGGTCATTGAATGGTAAAACATCTGTCATCCAGGATTTGGTCCTGGATGAGCATGCCGAACTGGCCTGCATCACAGAGACCTGGCTGAATGAAGCTGGGAGGGTTAATCTCTCTCAGTTTTGCCCACCAGGGTTCTCTGTCCAGCAGCAGGCATGGCCTGGGGTGTGGGGAGGTGGAGTAGCAGTGGTACCGTGATACTCAGAACCTCTGCAGGGATGGAAAACCAATTAAGATGGTCCACCCCAGGAGGCTGATGGATCCAAATTGTTTCCTGACGGATCTTGGGGATTTTCCTGTTGCCTCGGCAGGCGATTCTGTCGAAGCTCTGGTTGACCTCTGGAATGGAGAAATGACCAGGGCAGTGGACACAATCACTCCTGAGCATCTCCTCTCATGAAGTGGAGCCACACCAGCCCCCTGGTTTTCTAGAGAGCTGGCAGTGATGAAACAAATGAGACAGCGACTAGAGCACTGTTGGCAGAAAACTCGGAGCAAATCTGTTTGAACATGTGCTAGATCCTATTTGAAGGCCTACTCCGTGGCAATATGGGCAGCAAAGAGACTACATGTTTTTCTGCCACTATTGCATCTGCAAAGAGCTGTCCAGTAGAGCTGTTTCGGGTGCTCAGGGGGCTTTTATACACTGCCCTCCAAAAGGAGAATTCAGACCTTTCGACAGCCCACAGTGATCAATTTGCCCAGCACTTTGCAGACAAAATTGCTTGGATCCACTCTGACTTGGATGCTATAGTTGATACAGTCCCAGTGGATGTAACTGGCACCTGCTTGACCAGTGTTATTGGAAACTTTTCCATTTGTATAGCCTGATGTGGACAGGATCCTTGGAGAGGTAAGAGCCACAATGTGTGTATTAGATCTTTGCCCTTTCTGGCTTATTAAAGCAGCCAGAGGGGGATTGGCTGAGTGGGTAAGTGGAGTGGTTAATGCCTCCCTTTGCCAAGGCAGGGTGCCAACCTGCTTGAAGGATGCAGTGGTAAGACTCACATTGAAAAGCCCTCCTTGAACCCCACTGTATTAGATAACTACCAGCCAGTCTCCAATGTTCAATTTTTGGGCAAAGTATTGGAGCGTGTGGTGGTCTCCCAACTCCAGGGATTACTGAATGAGACAGATTATCTTGATCCATTTCAATCTGGCTTCCATCTAGTTTATGGGACAGAAACAGCTTTGGTCGCCTTGGTGGATGACCTACACTGACAAGGGGAGTGTGTCCCTGTTGGTTCTGCTGGACCTCTCAGTGGCATTCGATACCATTTTCCATGGTATCCTTCTTGGCTGCCTTGCTGGGATGGGACTTGGAGGCACTGCTTTACAGTGGCTCCATTCCTTCCTGGAGGGGCAGACCCAGAAGGTGATGCTGGGGGATTCCTGTTCTACTCCTTGGCTGTTGGCCTGTGGTGTCCCTCAGGGTTCTGTTTTGTCCCCCATGCTTTTGAACATATACATGAAACTGTTGGGAGAGGTTGTCTGGAGTTTTGGGGTGCGGTGCCATCAGTATGCTGATGACACCCAACTCTCACTCCTTTCCACCCAATTCCAAGAAAGCTGTTTTAGTGCTGAACTGGTGTCTGTTGGCAGGAATGGACTGGATGAGGGCAAACAAATTGAAGCTGAATCCAGACAAGACGGAGGTGCTCCTGGTCAGTCGAAGGGCAGATCAGGGAATAGGGATTCAGTTTGTACTGGATGGGGTTACACTTCTCCTGAAGACACAGGTTCGCAGCTTGAGTGTACTTCTGGATTCAGCCTTGAGCCTGGATACACAGGTTTCAGTGGTGGTGAGGAGTGCATCTGTACATTTAAAGCTAGTGCACCAGCTGCGCCCGTTCCTGGAGATGTCTGACCTGGTCACGGTGACAACATGCCTTAGTTACATCCCGATTGGATTACTGTAACACACTTTACATGGGGCTGCCTTTAAAGAGTGTTCAGAAACTTGAACTGGTTCAAAGAGCTGCCGCCAGATTGTTGACCAGGGCTGCTTACAGGGAGCATACAACTCCCCTGTTAAAATAGCTCCACAGGCTTCCAGCTGACCTCTTATAGCTTTGTTATTTATATAATGCTTATAGTGGTTACAGAATTTGAAGTTCCAAGTGCTAGGTAACCTTTAGTGATGGAATGGGCATCCAGTTGAGGTTTGAAGCTCAGCCATGTCTGTAATGTAACTTAAATGGCCTCTTTAGGAATAAAGGCTGATCCATCATTTTGACACAAAATAGCAGTTCAGTGAAGTAGCGGGTGGCTGCATGACACTTGCCATATGCCCCAAGACCACTCAATGCCTCACATCTCATGGCAAGAAGGATCGGAAAGCCATCATGGGTCCATAGTGCAGCATAAGTGGTGGTGACTTTTCCTATCCAAAATAATGCTGTCTCAAAGTAAATCTGTGTTCCACTGATTTTTACCTTAGCAGAAGTGACATCAAAGTAGAAATTGAAAGAGAAGTATATATTTAAAGCTAACTGAAGGAAGATCATATTTGAAGTTCATATCCAAAGAACCTTTAGAACCTTGAAAGAAAGGTTAAAGAAACCTGTTTTTTGCCATCACAGCTCACTGTAGACTGTACATTAGAAGGGAAAAAAACCAGGCAATTAGCTCAGGTTACTTCCCACACCCATTAGCTTCAAGCCCTTGGTCGCCACTCAGCTTGCCAACCTTTAAGGCCAGCCCTGGAGAATGTTTCTAGGGAATTATAATCCTATATGACCCAGAGATTGCATGAGGGGATGCGACGTGAATCAGTAAAATTACAACCTACACTGGTCACAACATATGTTCCCAAAGCACTATTAGGAAAGCATAATGACTGACTGAAATGGGAACTATTTCTAGGTGTGTCAAGGGAAGGAAGACCAAAATGTAAAGAAGACATTGGAAGAAAATGAAACACAATATACAGTGCATTGTTATATGAGAAACTTGAGCCATTACCTGCCCAACTTGTAGATTCCGAAGTCTGGGTTCCACCGCATCCATCATTGCACCTTGTTCGGCTCTAGAAGAGGACATGGCATGATGTAGGGCATGGGCCACCACATAGACAGCGTTGTAGATGCTGTAGCTGTGTCCAATCGTGCTCATTTCGAAGAATGATCCAGGAAGACTCTCCAACTTCTCCTCCCCTGTGCAACTGTCCCCATTTATGTTGCCCACAATACTATCTGTGAATACACATCCAAAGGCCTGTTGCCAGAAATCCCTGATAAACCCATCTTCTTTAGAGCTAGAAGGGGTTCTGCTCTCAAGAAACTGCTGAAATCCTGGTAGGTCAGTGAAGTGGATTCTGAAGGATATAGCGCCATTGAATATTTCTGTATCCCAATTCTTTTGTTGGACCATTGCAGTGAACTCTATCTGAGCTGTCATTATCCATACTTTCCCTTTTACATCCTTTGCCATGACCTCTTGTTCTGATAGATATGGCAAGAAGCGAAACAATGCCATGGAATAAGATTCTGCATGGGCTACCAGCACATTGGCGTTGCTGCTCATAATTGTATCACGTATTTTTGCCCCCTGTAGAAATGCATCATTAAGTTCATTGTCAAAACTTAGTTTGGGGAATCTTTCTATGAAGGCAAAACAGACACCCCACTTTGTAAACAGTGGAATGACCACTTGTAGAAATCTTTCTCCATTATCATTATTCATAACACCAATCCCAATCCACGTCCACCTGAACTGAAGAAGCAAAGAGAGCATCCCCTCATACTGAAGAGCTTCCTGAGGAGCCAACTGGTAGAAGGGGAGGCCCGGAGTTTTGGTGTTCATCACTGGAGCAGGGCCATAGATGAGCTAAAGAAAGATGTTGGGTACAGGGAAAGGAAATCATATCAGCATTTATACATGTATTTTAATGTGCATACATTCAATGGGCATCTGGTTAGGAACAGAATGCTTGGTTAGAGAGCAGTTTGATCTAAGAAAATAGTGATTATCTTATGGACATCTTGCATGTTCAAGTATAAAAGGCCTCAGTGGAAGGATGCTACATCATGGCAAAGGTCTGATTACATTCAGACTTAATCACACTTAACAGTTAAATCTATTGAATTCAATAGAACGAAAAGCAATCCTGATTGACTTATACCCATTCATTTCAATTTATGCTTCCATTATCTCCAGTGTTTTAGTGAGTATGGTAGTGGTGGTGGGATTTAAAGGTTCTCCTTCCTATTGGAACTGTAATAGAGGCAGGCCATGCAGAAGGGGATTCTGCATACACAGTTATCAATAGAAATGCAATGAATAGTATCCTACAGCATCCATGCACCAATAGAATGGACCGCTAGAGTAACAAAAACTACCAATTAATGGAACAACCAGAAATGAGCAACAGTACATATTCCTGGAATGGGCAGGCTACTTCAGCAACTCCGAGTTCTTGTTGCACTAATGGTCCATTTCACTGGTGTAAGAGAACTAGCAGAGGCACAGAGGCAGTATAGGGTGTTGCTCTTTGGGAATTATAACTGAAAAAAAATGCATTAAGAAGTGGAATGTTTAAAATACTGAAAGGCTTAATTGAGGCTTGTGATACTTTAGCAATGTTCTGCTATTTTAGCACCACGGCTTTCTAATAAATGAAGCACTTAAACAGTAACAAGTGTATTTTATTTATAACTGACTGATATATTTATTTTTTGTTACCAGCATATGACGTTCATAAACAATGGGACCTCTTCTGCCTCCAAACAACAAATGGAACTGGAAAGGAAAGGGAAGCATGAATGTTGTGGTGGATTCCCATACTCCCCAATTAGCCTACCTGTGGAGTCTTATAGGTATCCAAGATAATTGCCACATAAAGGGAGATTTCAGAATCCAATCCCCCAATAACTGCTGTTAATGTATTCTGAATATCACATACATAGTTAGGTACAACGTTTTCCAGTGTAGTCAACAGGAGCATTGTGGCATGATAGGTCCTCTTTGCATTGTCATAGCTATCATAGATGTGGAAGCCCAAGGTGACATTGGGTAAGATCCTTGGGTTTTCATTGATTTCTTTTACTGCAAATGCCAAGGCCAGGATGTGCTGGTAATGTTTAGGAAATACCCTACAACAAAAGTGGCATTCTGTAACAGCAGGATATTCCATACATACATTAGTTATTGCCACTGTATTCCACATTATCGTCCTTAGTAGTCTTACAGCATTTAAATACCATCCCTCTATGCGAAGAACAAAATCAAACTATATCAGTGCTCATCTTCAGCACATCACTGTGCTTTTCAGTTCTGGGGAAGGTACCTTTTAAGAGAAGGTTTAGTACTGGGAGGCAACATTATTTGAACATGCGCTTTAATAGCTACAGAGGTACACTGGGTTCTGCCTTGTGTTTGTGCAGATCTGGATTCAGTGCAATGGGTTTTATTAGCAAGAATGCCGAATGTAGTGGTGGCAGCATTCATACAGTCAGTGTGTGTGATTACATGCGCATGCATGTTTTTCTGTGGATCACTTGACAATGATAAGGTGGGGCCTGTTATATTAATCATTCTTTGGCTCACCAAATAGGGGTGTTGAGATGTTTCAAAGAAACATCAAAGTATCCGAGTGAGGGGACATGTAACAAGGGAGCTTCTTTCCTTCAAAATTCTCTTAATGGAGTGCATGTATATTCTTTATTGCAGTGAAGAGACGAGATTTAAAAACCTTTCCAAGCACTCACATCCAAAGCCTATTATTTGTATCTGCTTCCATTTATATTGTTGCATTTGAAACACATTGTGGGATGTGTGAACGAGCTTCTTAAACTGTAACTTGGCCACCATTAAAAATGGAAGACAAGCCCTTAATCCCTAGAGCAGCTGTATAAGGGAACCAGAAATTTTTCGCAATTAAAATCTTTAATAGCTGCTGAAACAACTGACACCATTATTTATATAGACTTAATTATATTAATGTTTCCTACAACCTAATCCAGTAAGCCTCTATTCTACAGTTTTATCACTCTGTTCTGCTCTGATCATTCTGATGGCACCACTAAATGGAATTAAAATGAACAACAGTCCTTACATAAGTTCCTCTGACATTGCCTGATGAGGTTCTTCAGTAAAGGCTATTGGACTGGAGACAAGGAGACCATAAGAAGTAATGCCACCAATGATGAGATCTCCTGAATGATGATACCTGTGAGGTGGAGGGTAAGGATTTCTGACCCTACAGGTGTGAATGTCAGCTTTGCATCCCATGCAAGCCAGCAGTACCAGCAGCAAGTTTACCATGGTATAGTAGTAGTAATAGTAGTAGTATGGTAGTTTAGTTTGTTGCATTGACCACCAATCATCTGCAAAACAGTTTCCCTATCTGTATGCAAGATCGTCTCCCTATCTCTTAATGTTACTAGTGATATTTATGACATCCTTTATTATTAGTTTTGCAAATGTTTACTGGAAATCTACAGGGGAATTGAGAAGCAGCAGAATTAATCACTACCCTTTAGATAATTGGATACTAATTACAAAATAATTACTGATGAAAGCTTGTTTGACATATCTGAACAATAATCCCTACCGTGCAGAATAGAAAGTGAGGGACCATATGGCTTGGGATGGCCGACAGAATTTAGTTTTTACTAATGAAAATGCAGTTCCCAGCTTACCTGGAGAGTAAGGTGGTTGGGGCGCGCAGTCCCAAGGGGGAGGTGGGGATAGAGTAGCTGAGCTGTGGTAGCAGCACCAAGTGTATGCACTCACTTTGGAAGGAGGGAGCCAATCAGGGGCTATATTGGCTTGGCGGAGAACAAGGCTTTGTTGCTGCATGGGAGGGAAAACTTCCTTCCCTCTCATCTGCCAGAAGCTAATAAGAGCAGGGCCTCTCACGTGGCTTCGGCATTGCCGTCGCTGACTTCTCCACCCACCCAATCCAGGGTAGCTCATTTCTTGGCATGGAGCCGATCTACACGCTAGGTTTTTAATGTTTTATAAGGGTTATGAAAACTGTTTGGGCCACATGACACACTCCCTTTAACATTGTATACATGAGGTTTTTTAAAACTCACTTCAGCTATATACAACGGTTTCACTTTTAATAAATCGTTTTAAGTAAAATAATGTGTCCTTCCTTACTGTTTGTGATTTGTGGGGGCAGGGCTTCATTTATTGGTGCCTAAAGGCTTAGCCATTGATTGGTGGGGAAGAAAGCGGGGCTAAGGAGGAAGTGGGCGAGTGAACTACAACACCCACAATTCTCAGCCCTATACTCATTGAAAGCTAGGGGAACTAAGGAGGAAGTGGGTGACTGAACTACAACGCCCACAATGCTTTGCTCTAAACTCATTGTAAAAACAAAACAGAAAGCGTTGGGAGAAGAGTGTGTGACTGCACACACCTCTTTAAAGACTGAATAATTTTTCTCCTGTAACGTGAGTACTCAGTAATGTGGCCTAAGACGTTTTAGAATGCACCTATTTGGAACGTTTTAAAATACTATTTAAAATGTTCCAAGGGACTGTGTAGATAGGCTCATGGACTATGGTTAGTTGCCTGTTAATGGGTCTGGGCAGGAATTTTACCTGGGCAGGAATTTTACATTGGCAATAGGGTGCAGGGTTATCGCCTTCCCCACAGCAAGAATTAATTCAGTGATATTCAGGTTTGTATGACTTGACAAATATAGCTGTAAGGTTGCTTTAAAAACTTTTAATTCTATTTGACAACTTTGTGGGTGTAGAAGGCATTGGGCTGGATCCATTGGTAAGGGAAATGGGATTGGGTGCCCCGTTTTCCCCTTCAAAAGGGGATCCACTTAATAGGCCACTGGGATGTATGGCATTGAGACCCAGCTCAATGTGGGGCTGCACTCTGGGCCACACCCCAGGGAGGCAATAAAGGGATCACTTCAACCGTTTGTGCCATGGAGTGTATCTCTGACTCCTGCCCTAATGAGGCACCTGGCAGGCAGGCCAGGCTGATGGAATTGGACTGCAGGCAGGTAGTCTGATTAACGGATCCATGCCCTATGCCCCTGCCAATTCTATTCCAAGCTGAACCAATAAAGTTGTGGCCAATTATTTAATCCATCCAAGTCTATGTCTGAATTTGTTTCCCCTCCTCCCTTTCTTGCCCCTAAGGGACCAGCTTTGCACTGCCACACACAATTGATAGCAGAAATAACAGAGACTGGTCTGGAATCAGAGACAAAATGCATATGTTTGATGATAGGAATGACCACCTTGAGAAGATGAACTTGATCAATTTAGCCTGCAGTCCTATACACACTTACCTGTGTGTAAGTCCCATTGATCCCAAGAGGGTGTACCTCAGGGTAGACATGCAAAGGATTATATTGTTAATCTCTGGGTTGAAAATAAAAATCTTACTGTGCAGTCCTATGCATCTTTCCTCGGAAGTAAGACCCATGGTTTTAAATGAGGCTTATTACCCAACAGGTGTCTTCATGATTGCAGCCTCAGATAACCCACAGAACAATCCCTCAAAATGAGCTGGAACATAGACAACAATAAACTGGACTTTAAGAAAACAGGCCATACACTGTTTCCATATGTAGTGTAGAAGTAAATTCAGGAAATAGGACACATGCCACACGTTTAATATAATGCATTAGGAAGTGTGCATCAAACAGAAATCTTTTGCTCAATTATTATTTTCACTTTGGAAGTATTTTTTTTTTAACAAAGGAAATGCTTATCCTTTTAAAAACATCTAACTGTTTTTGTTTGTTTCTGCAACATATTAAAACAGGTGAGTAACCCAGGGCAGTGAAGGCTCCCTACTCCCCACCTTCTCCTCTCCAGTCTAAATTATGGAGACCATATGGAAAGGAGGTCAGGGTTCCTGTATCTTCAACAGTTGTATAGAAAAGGGAATTTCAGCAGGTGCCATTTGGTTGAAAGCCATCAACCTGCAGGAGAGGGAGGCCTGCTGCCAGGGGAGGAGAGGAGTGTGCCTGCCTGCCTGCTGGCTTTTTGTTTTTGTCTTTGGGTGGGTTTTTTTTGGGTTGTTGTTCCCCCCCCCTTTCCCCAGGCTTGAGCTATGTGCTGGGAGGGAGGATACAGGGCCAGGTGGGGGGATCTGAGGGGAGCACAATCAGGGTAGTGACGGGTAGAGGGAGATATGGCGTTGTGAGGAGGACTTGCCAGGTTAGGGGAACAAGGTCCAGACAGTTAATGGCTGTGCCTTGTTCCGGTCCCCCTCACACCCACAGGCTTGTTGGTTGCCTTATCAGCCAGCCCTCAGGCCTCCGGGTGCTGCTTTTAAATGCCAGATCAGTGCATAATTGTGGATGAGGCAGCCGATCTGGCATGTATAACCGAGACCTGGGTGGGAGAGCAGGGAGGAGTTAGTCTCTCCCAGTTATGCCCACCGGGGTACTTGGTTCAGCATGAGGGCAGACTTGAGGGCTGGGGAGGGGGTGTTGCTGTGGTCTATAGGAATTCCATCACCCTCTGCAGGCTCCCTGCCTATGTGACTACTGGTCTGCAGTGTTTGCACCTTGTGTTGGGCCAACGGGACAGATTAGGGATTCTGTTGGTGTACCGCCCACCCCGGTGCTCAACAGACTCCCTAGCTGAGCTGACAGAGGTGGTCTCTGGTGTACTGTTGAGGTCCCCCAGACTCTTGGTTCTGGGGGATGTCAACATTCATGCCGAGGGCATTTTATCTGGGGCAGCTCAGGATTTCATGGTCTCCATGACAACCATGGGACTGTCCCAACATACCATCGGCCCAACGCATGTAGCAGGGCACACGCTAGACCTGGTTTTCTCAATTGGACATGGAGATGGGGATCTGAAAGTGGGGGACTTTACATCAACCCCTCTGTCATGGTCAGATCACTACCTGCTGAGGTTTACTTACAGCAGCTTTTCCCCTCTGCAAGGGCGGGGGACCCATTAAGATGGTCCGTCCCCGGAGGCTAATGGATACAGATGGTTTCCAGAGGGCTCTGGGGAGTTTTCCGGCTGATAGGGCTGGCTCTCCTGTCGAAACCCTGGTTAATCTGTGGAATGCAGAGATGACCCGGGCAGTTGACATGATTGCTCCTGAGCGCCCTCTCCTGTGTAGAGCTCGAACGGCTCTGTGGTATACCCCGGAGCTGAGAGTGATGAATCAAAACAGGAGACGGCTTGAGGGCAGATGGAGATGAACTCCTGATGGATGCAATCAAACACTGGTAAGTGCTTATGGTAAGCTGTATTCAGGGGCAGTGAGGGCAGCAAAAAAAACAATACTTTGCTGCCACTATTCAATCATAAACCTGCCGCCCAGCGGAGCTTTTCAGAGTTGTCCGGGGGCTTTTACATGCTGGCCCCAAGGACATGGTAGAACCATCTGAGGCCCGCTGTAATACATTTGCTGGGCCCTTCCAGAATAAAATCTCTGGCATCCATCAGGACTTAGACTCCAGTGTTATAGCAGGTGAATCTAGTGAGGTATCCAGAGCACAGGCTTGTCCTATTTTCTTGGATGAGTTTCAGTTGGTGCAGCTCGAGGATGTTGACAAGGTGCTTGGACAGGTTCGTGCAACCACTTCCATATTGGATCCTTGCCCCTCTTGGCTAATAAAAGCTAGCAGGGATGGAACAACTGGCTGGGCCAGGGAAGTGATTAATGCCTCTTTGCAAGAGGGAGTGGTCCCAGGCCTCCTGAAAGAGGCGGCAGTGAGACCACTCCTAAAGAAATCTTCCCTGGACCCTGAAAATCTTAATAACTACAGGCCAGTAGCAAATATTCCATTCCTGGGCAAGGTCCTGGAGCGGGTGGTTGCGAGCCAACTCCAGGCACTCTTGGATGAGACTGATTATCTGGATCCATTTCAGTCGGGTTTCAGGCCTGGTTTTGGTATGGAAACAGCCTTAGTTGCCCTGTATGATGACCTATGTTGGGAGAAAGACAGGGGGAGTGTGACTCTGTTGATTCTCCTTGATCTCTCAGCGGCTTTCGATACCATCGACCATGGTATCCTTCTGGGACGACTGGCTGAGTTGGGAGTGGGAGGCACTGCATTGCAGTGGTTCCGCTCCTACTTGGGGGGGCGGCTCCAGAAGGTGGTGCTTGGGGAACATTGCTCGGCCCCGTGGATTCTCCAGTATGGGGTTCCGCAGGGGTCAGTTTTGTCCCCCATGCTGTTCAACATCTACATGAAACCGTTGAGTGCAGTCATCCGGAGTTTTGGAGTGCGTTGTCATCAGTACGCTGATGACACGCAGCTCTATTTCTCCTTTTCATCTTCATCAGGTGAGGCTGTGGATGTGCTGAACCAGTGCCTGGCTGCGACAATGGACTGGATGAGGGCTAATAAACTGAAACTCAATCCAGACAAGACTGAGACGCTGTTAGTGGGTGGTTCCGCTGACCAGATGGAGGGTGTTCCACCTGTTCTAGATGGGGTTGCACTCCCCTTGAAGGAGCGGGTTCGTGGCTTGGGGGTTCTCCTAGAACCATCTCTGTCACTTGAGGCGCAGGTGGCCTCAGTGGCACGGAGTGCCTTCTACCAACTTCGGTTGGTGGCCCAGCTACGTCCCTATCTGGACAGGGATAACCTGGCTTCAGTTGTCCATGCTCTGGTAACCTCCAAGTTAGATTACTGCAATGCACTCTACGTGGGGCTGCCTTTGAAGATGGTTCGGAAGCTGCAGCTTGTGCAAAATGCAGCGGCCAGATTGATAACTGGAACCAGTAGGTTCGAACATATAAGACCTACTCTGGCCCACTTGCATTGGCTGCCTGTATGTTTCCGAGCCCGGTTCAAGGTGCTGGTTTTAACCTATAAAGCCTTACACGGCTTGGGACCACAATACCTGATGGAACGCCTTTCCCGACATGAACCTACCCGAACACTACGTTCAACATCTAAAGCCCTCCTCTGAGTGCCTCCTCTGAGGGAAGCTCAGAGGTCAGCAACAAGAGAGAGGGCCTTCTCTGTGGTGGCTCCCCAATTGTGGCACGATCTCCCCGACGAGGCCCGCCTGGCGCCAACATTGTTATCTTTTCGGCGCCAGGTCAAGACTTTCCTCTTCTCTCAGGCATTTGGCAATATTTGAGGAGCCTGGGTTTGTTTTGTTTTGTTTTGGTTTTTGTAGCTTTTTGAAGTGTTGAAGTGGTTTTTAACTGTACAGATTGTGTGTATGTTGTATGTTTTTGCTGTTTTAATTTTTGTATATTGTTTTTAATTGTTTTTAATCCTATGTAACCCGCCAAGAGAGCTTCAGCTATGGGGCGGTATACAAATGTAATAAATAAATAAATAAATAAATAAATTCATTCTTCATCACAGCAGTAAAATCTGCAGGAGCCCTGCCTAGCATGACCAGGTGCAAAAGAAGGCAGTACTTCTGTAGCTTTAACTGTTACGATGAAGAGGGAATTTCACCAGGTGCTGCATGCATAAAAATGACAACTGCTGAGATTCCCATTTCAATAGAACTCTGAAAGATACAAAAGCCCTGTCCACCTTTTTATATGTTCTCCCTAAATATCCCAATTCCTACTTGCTAGAACTACATTTTTAAATATGATTCCAAAGGCCTGCTGTGAGATGACTGTGCCAGGCTAGAAGGGCTCCTTCTCTGAAAAAATGCTGGAATTCCTAGTATATTCCTGGTATATCATTGGAGTGGATTGCAGAGGAGAAAGCACAATGGATCATGTTTATGTCCGATATCCTCTCAGGTAAGGTTTGAATAAGCACAGTGCTTTTTAAAGGCTAGCCTACGTTCATGTGATCAGGGTAAACTAGAGTAAAAAGTCGTAGTATCATTTTTAAAAATCCTGCTGAAGAAAAGAGAGTGATTTTTCTTTATTGGAAGTCCCTGTCCCTCCCTGATACATGAAGATGGGGAATCAAAATGGGCTCATGTTTGGGATCATGGCTTCAATTAGCTCATTCAAATCACTTTGTTTTGCATAGTGGGCTGGTTGAAACATTGCTTTTCACCCCTTTGTTTCTCATCCTCCATTGTGCAATAATTCTTACATTTATCTCAGAGAAGCTGCAAATTATCTTTTAAATAATATCTAGAATGAAGAGATGGCAAGAATGTAACTCAGCAAAATAAGTATGCTTTAAAGTGGGAATGGACAGATGGGAATTGATGGGTAAAAGCAAAGAACTGCATTGGCTGCCTGTTAGCTACTGAGCCACATTCAAGGTTATGTTGTTATCCGACAAAGCCCTAACCACCTTGGGTCAAGCATATGTAGTAGACCACCTTCCCTTATATACACCCGGATGACAGCTGTGATCCTCACAGGAGGTCCTGCTGGCCATTCTGAAATGAATGGAATATGATCATGAAGAACCTTGGTGCTGGGCCTTCTCTACAGTGTCACCCACCCTCAGGAAAACCTTCCCTGGTATGGTTTGGGACACAGAAAACATAACATCTTCTAAATGCCTTCTGAAAACATAGATGTTCCCTGGATTTTAACTTAGCTAGTTTTATATTGCCTTTTTTTACTTTTAATGTTTCAAATTTATCTATACTTGTTGTATTTTATAGTTTTAATTTTACACTCAGGCAATGGGCAGTATAAAAATTTAATAAATAAACAAATATACAAACAAGGTATGAATTAGAAAGTTGAACTTTCTGAATATATTGGGACAGCAAAAACATTTCAACCCTATCCTGATAAATCATCACCAGCCAACAGCCTTGAGTTCCTAGACTATTTCATCACAATTATGCACTGCCTGGCTTCTCTGATGCTCCTCACCAGGAATGCTTTATGGCTCCTGTGTTCTTGAGAGACCAGTGCCAGGGGCTCAGTGAAACCTTAGTGGCCCACCTTGGATTCCGGTGGGACAGAGTTTTCCATTTCAGGACAGGTGCAAGGGTGTGGAGTAGAAGACAATATTAAAAGTTCTCAATAGGTTGGAAGTAGGTTAATTTTGAAAAATTCATTGACAGTGAGATCTTCTGTGCTCAAGTAGTTCCTTCCCTTGCCTTCCACAATGCTCAATGTCACTTGGTTGAAATAGTCACAGTGCTGGTTATTGGGTGGCAGAACAATCTTGCCTGCATTGGGACCCACAGCTGCCTTGATAAAGTGAGTCCCATAGACTGCAGTGACTATGTCCTTAGTAACCATCTATGAGTCTGGAACCTTGATCATGTCTTCTCCAAAAGCTGGGATCTCTTCTGCAGTACCATTGTCAACCGTCAGAAGGTAGGAAGCAAATTCAGATTCATCCTCCAGGGTGTGCATGTACAGAATAAGCTTGCATTTGGTGACACAGTTCTAGGTATGGAATATCGGCTTCCCAAAGGAATTTAAAGAAAAGAAGTTTTGTGCTCCAGCCTGGATGATGCTACTCCCATCTTGAGAAACAGGTGGGAGCAGGCGACCCATCGGCCTTTTGGTGACAGCAAAACTCTGGCTGCCTTGCATTAGTCAGTATCTCAAAGCAGTTGACTGAATAGACAAGCTGCTGAAAGAGCTCATGAGAAAAGACAGCCCATTTAATGGGAAGACTATTGTTTTTGTCAATGAGTTTAGGTAGACCTTGCCTGTCATCCCACATGTTGCCGTCCAGCCATCACTGGCCAGTTGGTGAAGAAATCCAATGCCTGGAACATTGACACCAAATGCCAGCTTATTCTCTACATGCGCACCCTAGAGGGTGAATCTGAATTTGCTTCCTACCTTCTGACTGTTGACAATGGTACCACAGAAGAGATTCCAGCTTTTGGCAAAGACATGCTCAAGGTCCCAGACTCATGCAGTCTTAATAAGGACATTGTCATTGCTGTCTATGGGACTCACTTTATCACATGTCAATTGTTCCTACATTTCTCTCTTCTCCTAAGGGTAACAGTGTCAGTGTCCATCTGCCCCCAATCTGTCTCTGTACTGTCCATATATCAACCATTACTCATGGGTGTCATTCTGTCTAATCTAGATGAAAGAGCATAGGGGAAGTAGAGGGTCAGTATGTAACTACTTTGCACTCTTAGGATCTAGAGCATTAGGATTTAATCCAATTGACGGTGGAAGAAGTTTGAGCCTGCAAGGCCAAGGAAAGATCAAGGTACAGGTGTGCTGAGACTACATTGTAAGTGAGCACAAGATCATCGGAGACTCTAGTACCTAAATTCTTTTCTGAGATAAAATTATTTTTATCGTACAGTTTTTATTTCCAGTTTATTCATAGATAGGATAGATTCACTTGATTCCATTGCCTTGAAAATAATAGGGATTATGCTTTTAAATTAGAAGGCATGCTTCACTGAGACCTGGTTGGGAGATGATAGTGGACCGACATGGGCGCAGGCCCTCCCAGCTGGGTACTGTGTTAGTGAGCAGGTGAGGGAAAGTGGGCGGGGGCGGAGTAGCTGTGGTCTACAGGGATAATCTTAACCTGACCAGACTTCCTGTTCGTGAACTGAATTACATCGAGTGTGTGTACCTGAGTCTGAAGACCAGGGATAGACTAGGGATTCTGTTGGTGTACCGGCCACCCCGCTGCCTATCAGACTCCCTGGCTGAGCTCATGGAACTGGTCTCGGAGCTGGTGTTGGATTCGCCCAGGCTTTTGGTCCTGGGCGATTTCAACATCCCATTCGAGACTGGTTTGTCAGGTGGAGCTTGGGAGTTCGTGGCATCCATGACAACCATGGGCCTATCCCAATTGGTCTCTGGACCCACACATTCAGCGGGTCATACCCTCGATGCTGTTTTCAGTTCCGAACAGACGGATCTTTGGGCGGAGGTAACGAATACCTCCGTGTTGTCATGGACAGACCATTTTCTGGTTAGGGTTAGTATCACGGCTACCACCCGTCCCTGCAGGGGTGGTGGACCTATTAAGATGGTCCGCCCTCAAAGGCTGATGGATCCTGCTGGATTCCAGAAAGCCTTGGAGGGTTTTATGGCTGGTATCGTCGACAATCCTGTAGAAGCCCTGGTTGATAGATGGAATCAAGACCTAACTAGGGCTATCGACACGATCGCCCCCAAACGTCCTCTCCGACCCGCTTCTAACAGGGCACCCTGGTATACGGAAGATCTCAGGGAGTTGAAGCGGAAAGGATGATGACTGGAGCACCGATGGCGGAAAACTCGACTTCTATGCGACAAGACATGGCATAGAGAACATATTCGTTCCTATGGGGTGGCAATACGTGCAGCGAAGATAGCTTTCTTCTCTGCGCGCATTGCGTCTGCAAATTCGAGTCCAGCGGAATTGTTCAGGGTGGTGAGGGGTCTAACCCGGGCACCTTCCCCCCTGAATCCGATTTTAGAGCCTTCGGCAGTTCGCTGCAATGCCTTTAATGATCATTTCACAGATAAAATCTCTCGGATAAGAGCCGACTTAGATGCCGTCGTTATAGCAGAGGCTGACGATGGAGTGTCCAGTGACTCCGCGAGTAGAATTATACTGGATCAGTTTCAATTGGTGAGTAACGAGGACGTGGACAAGCTGCTTGGACGAGTGAGGGGGACGACTTGCCCTCTCGATCCCTGTCCTTCATGGCTGGTCATCCAGGGAGGAGATGTGGTTAGATCGCAATTACAATATATTATTAATGCATCTCTCAGGGAGGGGAATTTTCCATCATGTTTAAAAGAAGCGGTGGTACGGCCGCTTCTAAAGAAGCCCTCCCTGGATCCCCTGGACTTTAATAACTACAGACCGGTATCAAACCTTCCATTCTTGGGCAAGGTGATCGAGAGGGCGGTTGCCTTTCAACTCCAGGTAGTCTTGGATGACACTGATTTTCTAGACCCATTTCAAACTGGCTTCAGGGCAGGATACGGAGTTGAGACTGCTATGGTCGCCTTAGCGGATGATCTACGCCTGGGTATTGACAGGGGGAGTGTGTCCCTGTTGGTACTTTTGGACCTCTCAGCGGCATTCGATACCATCGACCATGGTATCCTTCTGGAACGCCTGAGGGGATTGGGAATTGGGGGCACTGTGCTTCAGTGGTTCTGGTCCTACCTCTCGGGCAGGTTCCAGATGGTGATGCTTGGGGATAGCTGCTCTGCAAAGAAGGAGCTGCTGTGTGGCGTACCGCAAGGTGCCATCCTTTCCCCAATGCTGTTTAACATTTATATGAAACCGTTGGAAGAGATCATCCGGAGGCATGGGGCGGGGTGCTATCAGTATGCTGATGACACCCAAATATATTTCTCTATGCCTTCGACAACATCGTCAGCTAAGGATAGTGTGTCTCCTCTGAATGAATGCTTGGAGGTGGTAATGGGCTGGATGAGGAAAAACAAACTGAAGCTGAATCCAGACAAGACGGAGGTGCTTGCTGTCAAAGGCCGCAACCTGGGTTTGGAGGTGTGTCAACCGGTTCTGGATGGGGTTACACTCCCCCTGAAAGACTGTGTTCGCAGCTTGGGGGTGCTCCTGGATCTGTCGCTCCAAATGACAGCCCAGATAGATGCAACGGCCAGGAGTGCCTACTATCAGCTTCGGCTGATACGCCAGCTGCGCCCCTTCCTAGAGTTGGAAGACCTGAAGATGGTAGTGCACGCGCTGGTAACTTCGAGGCTCGACTTCTGCAATGCGCTGTACATAGGGCTACCTTTGTGCCTAGTCCGGAAACTTCAACTAGTTCAAAATATGGCAGCCAGGTTGGTCACCGGTACATCTAGGAGTGACCATATTACGCCAGCTTTAAAATCGCTCCACTGGCTGCCAATTAGTTTCTGGGCGAAGTATAAAGTGTTGGTCATTACCTTTAAAGCCCTACATGGTTTGGGTCCAGGTTACCTGCGGGATCGCCTTCTCCCGTACAATCCGCCCCACACGCTCAGGTCCTCTGGGAAGAACTTACTGCGGTTGGCCAAGACTAGGCTGACAACTGTTACCCAGAGGACCTTCTCTTCTGCCGCTCCCAGACTGTGGAATGACCTGCCGGAGGAGACTCGTCAACTTAACAGTCTTTTAGAATTTAAGTAAGCTATAAAGACTGTTCTCTTCCGGCAGGCATATCCAGTGTAATTTTTAGAATGTTTTTAGGATGTTTTAGGATGTTTTAATGCAATTTTAATAATATTTGTCATGTTTTAATTAGTTTTATGTATTTTATCATGTTGTTGTTCCCCGCCTCGATGTAGACGGAGAGGCGGGTAAGAAATAAATCGTTATTATTATTATTATTATTATTATTATTATATGTTTTATAGGATTAAATGATTTTGTTCCCCATGACAGGAGCTAATACTAGGGAATTTGTTTTAACTAGTTCTGAATTTATTTTCTTTTTTAATACAGCAGTTTATGGGTTTCAAAAACAACTGCTGAAAGGGAAGCTAAGGGGAAATAGCATGGATACGTACATTATTGATTCCTTTTAGGCAAGTCTCAATTAAGTTTTCCAATTTTTATCTTGGGAGAATGAAAAAACCTATTGGGAAGTTTTATATAAGACAGATGCTTAGAGAGAAACACTTAAAAATATCTTGCTCTATAATATGAAGTTACTTCTATCGATTACAAAGTATAGCAAAAGACTGACACTTACAAACTTCTTCCATCTTTTCTCCTTATTAGCTGTTCCCTCTTGTTCAGCTGAGGTCTCAACACTATAATGTAGCATTTGGGGGAAAAGATGCAAACCAACAACCCAGCACTTGAGGCTAAGATAGAGAAGATCTCCACTAGGGATGTGCACTGGATCGGACCCGATCCACGATCCGAGTCCGGTCCAGTGGGAAATCGGATAAATTATCCGATTTCCGATCCCGCAGCTGGATCGGCCGATCCAATCCGAACCGGTCCGAAAAAGCTCCGAACCGGTTCGGCGGATCGGCGGATCGGCGGGCGCCCACTGGCGCCCACCGCCGCTTCCATTGGCGGGCGCCAGCGGGCGCCCGCCGATGAAAGTGGACAGCGGGGGGGGGGGAGGAGGGGGGCACTTACCTTCTCGGCCCGGTGGCTCCCGTCCGGCGCCGGCGCCGGCGCCTACTACTACTAGCAGGCTCCGCAGCCTGCTCTAGGGTGGCGCGCCGGGTGATGTCATCACCCGGCGCGCTACTCTAGAGCAGGCCGCGGAGCCTGCTGGTAGTAGTAGGCGCCGGCGCCGGACGGGAGCCACCGGGCCGGGAAGGTAAGGAGGGGGTGCGTGGAGGGGAGGAGGGGGCACGCGGAGGGGGGAGGGGGGCCCTTACCTTTCCGGCCCGGCGGCTCCCGTCCGGCGCCGGCACCTACTACTCCCAGCAGGCTCCGCGGCCTGCTCTAGGATGGCGCGCCGGGTGATGTCATCACCCGGCGCGCTACTCTAGAGCAGGCCGCGGAGCCTGCTGGAAGTAGTAGGCGCCGGCGCCGGACGGGAGCCGCCGGGCCGGAAAGGTAAGGAGGGGGTGCGTGGAGGGGAGGAGGGGGCGCGCGGAGGGGGGAGGGGGGCCCTTACCTTTCCGGCCCGGCGGCTCCCGTCCGGCGCCGGCGCCTACTACTCCCAGCAGGCTCCGCGGCCTGCTCTAGGATGGCGCGCCGGGTGATGTCATCACCCGGCGCGCTACTCTAGAGCAGGCCGCGGAGCCTGCTGGAAGTAGTAGGCGCCGGCGCCGGACGGGAGCCGCCGGGCCGGAAAGGTAAGGAGGGGGTGCGTGGAGGGGAGGAGGGGGCGCGCGGAGGGGGGAGGGGGGAGGGGGGCCCTTACCTGCCCGGCCCGGCGGCTCCCGTCCGGCGCCGGCGCCTACTACTCCGAGAAGGCTCCGCGGCCTGCTCTAGGATGGCGCGCCGGGTGATGTCATCACCCGGCGCGCTACTCTAGAGCAGGCCGCGGAGCCTGCTGGAAGTAGTAGGCGCCGGCGCCGGACGGGAGCCGCCGGGCCGGAAAGGTAAGGAGGGGGCGTGCGGAGGGGGGAGGGGGGCCCTTACCTTTCTGGCCCGGCGGCTCCCGTCCGGCGCCGGCGCCTACTACTCCCAGCAGGCTCCGCGGCCTGCTCTAGGATGGCGCGCCGGGTGATGTCATCACCCGGCGCGCTACTCTAGAGCAGGCCGCGGAGCCTGCTGGAAGTAGTAGGCGCCGGCGCCGGACGGGAGCCGCCGGGCCGGAAAGGTAAGGAGGGGGTGCGTGGAGGGGAGGAGGGGGCGCCCTTACCTGCCCGGAGGGGGGAGGGGGGCCCTTACCTGCCCGGCCCGGCGGCTCCCGTCCGGCGCCGGCGCCTACTACTACCAGCAGGCTCCGCGGCCTGCTCCAGGGTGGCGCGCCGGGTGATGTCATCACCCGGCGCGCTACTCGAGAGTAGGCCGCAGAGCCCGCTGGTAGTAGCCGCCGGCGCCGGACGGGCCGTGAAGGTAAGTGGCGGGGAAGGGGGCTTACCCCCCCCGGAGCCGTCCGCTTCTATCCGCTGGCGCCCGCGGGCGCCAGCGGATGGAAGCGGGCGGCCCCAGGGGGGGTAGGGAGCGCGGGGGAGGGGGTTTACCTGCCGGGGCCGTCCACAGCGGACGGCCCCGGGGGGGGGAGGGAGTTAGGCCCCCCCTTACCCACCCGCCGCCATTTTTTCCTCATAGACTTGCATTGCAATGCAAGTCTATGGGGAAAAAAATGGCGGCCGATCCAAAAATGTACGATTTTTGGGTCGGGATCGGACTCGATCCGGTCCGGGGGGCCTCCGATTTTGTCCGAACCGGTCCGGGACAAAATTGGAGGTCCCGATCCGGGTCCCGATCCGATCCGGGGGGTCCGTGCACACCCCTAATCTCCACGGATACCATGTATT
The DNA here is from genome assembly GCA_029215795.1 of Anniella stebbinsi. Taxonomy (NCBI): domain Eukaryota; kingdom Metazoa; phylum Chordata; class Lepidosauria; order Squamata; family Anniellidae; genus Anniella; species Anniella stebbinsi. The sequence continues at coordinate 23,539,187 of JARDYH010000008.1, forward strand.
TTCCCTTAGAGCTCAGATAGGATGGAACAAAGGATAACCACACACTGCAAAAGACCAGCATGCTGAAAGTGATGAACTTGGCTTCGTTGAAACTGTCAGGTAGCTTCCTTGCAAGGAAAGCCACAGTGAAACTCACCATTGCCAGGAAACCCATGTAGCCCAGAACACAGCAAAACAGAGTCACGGACTGTTCATTACACTGTAGTACAATTTCATTAACCACTGAGTGCATGTCAGTATCTGGGAAAGGTGGAGAGGTTGTGAGCCATAAAGTAGAGATGGTTGCTTGGATGAGGGAGCAGAAAAGAACAATAGAGATGGCCAATCTTTTCCCCACCCACTTCCTCATCCTGGACCCTGGTTTGGTGGCCATGAATGCCAGAACCACCGTGATGGTTTTTGCCAGCACACAAGAAACAGCCACTGAGAAGATGAGGCCAAAAGTTGTTTGTTGGAGGAGACATGTCACCTTCTGAGGACGGCCAATGAACAGCAATGCACAAAGAAAGGAGAGACAGAGGGAGATGAGGAGAGTGTAGGTGAGGTCCCGGTTGTGGGCTTTGACAATGGGAGTGTTGTGATGCTTCACAAATGTTCCCAGCACCAGAGCTGTAGTCAAAGAAAAGGAGAAGGCAAGACAGGCTAAACTAAATCCTAAAGGTTCTTCATAAGACAAGAAGGTTACAGTCTTGCGAACGCAGGCATCCTGTTTTTTGTTTGGATATTTGTCAGCAGTGCATTTATGGCAGTCATTCATGTCTGAAAAAGAAAGGATGTCGTCTTGATTACAGAAACATGAGATCAACCAGGCTAAATTGCTATGACTGTAACTCTCAAAGAGATACAAGTCTCTATTAAAATTGCAGCAGATGTTAGGAGCTGAGAATTTGAAATGGGTTGGAGTGGGTTTTAAATGGTTGATAGTTTTGTAGGTCCAAAACAGCATCTTGGATTTTAAGCACAGTGATGTAAGCCAGGTAAGATCAGCAATGCATTTTTTTTAAAAAAAAACAAATTTAAAATACAGGTTTAAAACAGCAGAGATAAAAGGTTATGATAATAGACGTTAAAATATTGTGAAAATAAAAAGATCTTCACCTGGCGTCGAAAGGAGTATAATGTAGGTGCCAGGCGAGTCTCTCTAGGGAGCTCATTCCACAACTGGGGTGCCACAGCAGAGTCCCTCCTCCTAGTAGACTCTTTTGGCTGGGGATCATGGAGAAGGACCCTTGATGATGATTTTAGGGTCTGGGCAGGCACATATGGGAGGAAGCGTTCCTTCAGATAACCTGGCCCTAAACCATTTAGGGCTTTGGATGTTAATGCCAGCACTTTGAATCGAGTCACAACCTGGGCTGGCAGCCAGGGAAGCTAGAAAAGGACTGCCGTAATGTGGTCTCATCAGCCAGTCCCTGTAAACAGTCTGGCTGCCCTATTTTGTACCAGTTGAAGTTTCCAGACCATTTTCCAAGGCAGCCCCACATATAACACATTGCAGTAGTCCAGATGAGAGGTTATCAGAGTGCGGATAGCTGTAGCTAGGCTATCTCTGTCCAGATAAGGGCGCAGTTGGTATATCAGCCTAAGCTGATAAAAGGTGCTCCTTGTCACTGAGTTCACCTGTGCCTCAAGTGACAGTTCTGGATACAGGAGCACCTCCAAACTACAGACCCAATCCTTTAGGGGGAGTGCAACCCCCTCCAGAACAGGTTGAACATCACATAGCAAGATAGAAGAACCACCCACAAACAGTACCTCCTTCTTGTCTGGATTGAGGCTCAGTTTGTTGGCCCTCATTCAGTTCATTACTGTGCCCAGGCACTGATTTAGAACAGCCACTGCCTCACCTGAGTTTGATGAAAAGGAGAGGTAGAGCTGGGTGTCATCCACATATTGATGACCTCACCTCACATCTGTGGATAACCTCTCCCAGATGCTTCATATTAATATTAAACAGTATAGGGGATAAAATAGAGCCCTGTGGAACCCCATGGCCTAGGTGCCACAGCACAGAGCAATAATCCCCCAGCACCACCTTCTGGAATTGGCCATACAAGTACGAGCAGAACTACTGCAATGTAGTGCCTCCAACTCCTAGCCCAGACAACCTATCCAGAAGGATACCATGGTCGATGGTATTAAAGCTGCTGAGAGGTCCAAGAGAATAATAATAATAATAATAATAATAATAATAATAATAATAATAATATATTTATTTCTTACCTGCCTCTCCCTCTGGATCAACAGGGTCACACTCCCCCGTCTCTCTCCTGGCAAAGGTCATCCCACAGGGTGACCAAGGCAGTTTCCATTCCAAAAGCAGGCCTGAAGCCCAATTGAAATGGATCTAGATAATCCATTTCATTCAAGAGTGTCTGGAGTTCTCCTGCAACCACCCGCTCAAGCACCTTACCCAGGAAGGGGATGTTAGCCACCGACCTATAATTGTTAACGTCCTCCGGGTCCAGGTCAGGTTTTTTCAGCAGTGATCTGATTACCGCTTTTTTTAAAGAGGCCAGCACCACTTCCTCTCTCAGGGAGGCATTTACAACCTCCTGGACCCAGCTGGCGATCCCTTCCTTATTTGATGTAATGAGCCATGAAGGGCAAGGGTTAAGCATACAGGTGGTTGACCAGACTTGGCCAGACACCTTGTCCACATCCTCAGGCCTCAGTAACTGAAACTCCTCCAATAGAACTGGACCAGATGGTACTCTGAACGCCTCTACTAATGGAACTGCATTAAGCGTGGTGTCCAATTCATGACAAATCTGAGCAACTTTATCAAAGTGCTTTGCAAACTCATCACAGTGTGCTACCAAGGGTTCTACCATCTCTCACCCTGGCCCAGAGTGTAACGGGCCATGAACCACCCGGAAAAGCTCCACTGGACGACAATGAGAAGACACAATGGGTTTTCTTTCTATATGTTTCATTCTACAGTAGGCTGACCAGATAAAATCCAGGTCAGAGCACATAGTTGTAGAGAAAAGGGAATTTCAGCCAGTGTCATTTGTATGCAATTAGTTCCTTGTGAAATTCCCTCTTCATCACAACAGTTAAAGGTGCATGCACTATACAAGAGTGACCATATACAAAAGAAGACAGGGCCCCTGCAACTTTAACAGTTGTGATGAAGAGGTAATTTTACCAGGAACTAATTGCATACAAATGACACTGGCTGAAATTCCGTTTTCTCTACAACTGTTAAAGTTACATGAGCCCTGACCTGGATTTTATCCGGTCACCCTATTCTACAGCCACTAGATATTCTATATGTTTTATTATACAGCCACTAGATGGTGCTGTGAAATTCATCACAACTAAAAGCACAATAAAAACTCTTATTATATGTTCAGTGTTGAGAATAAAGCTGCTAGAATATTGGGGAAAAAACTCTGAAGTAGGGATTATTTTATTCATTAGCCTAGATTATAGCTATTCTGTTCTTATAAGTCTGTACTATATATATTTATTACCCTCCTGGTTTGAAATCTTCCCTTCTGGACATGGGATGCAATGGTAGCAGCAAAATGGCTCCCCCTCCTTCATTTTCTTGTGAGAACCAGGTTGGCAACTTTCAGTACACTGAGAAAGAGGCTGGGACTATTTGAAAAAATGGAAAAGAAACAATATAATGAAGAAACCAGCGCTTGGAATAGATAAGCTTTGAGGCCCCTTCTGTATTGTACCAAGAGACTCTGGGCCCAATTCTTCTTTAATCAGACATTACTTTTTTTATTGTTGCAAGATTATTGGGATAGAACAACCCTGTAGCTCTTCAATTATTTCATCAACTCACACATTATCTTTCCTTTGTAATTGTTTATTATTGTACATTGAAATTATTTTAGATATCAAGACAGTTGCTCATTCATTGCAGGGTCTCTTTCCACATAGCTGACAATTGGAGCCTACCTGATTAAACCAGCCATGCCATTTTATGGCCTCCTCATCAATGGTGAATGCTTGACCTAGGGGAGCCTCTGGTTCCACACTCCCCACTCTCACCCTCTGAAATGAATGGTTGGAGAAGATAATCCAGTTGATGACATCCAATCCAGCAATTAGCTCCCCATTCTGGTTGAAGGAAACTTTGTCCCCCGAACTGTTGTTAAATGAGACCCAATTTAGAAATGGTTGGAGCTGAAGTGAAAAAGAAAATGCAAGGATTTAGAAAAGTCTGGATTTAGGTCTTTCTGGGCCAAAAAGGACAGAACTTGAAAACAGTATTTAGCATCCACATCATTTTCTTATCTTCAATATTGAATAAGGGCTCCAATCTGACTCTTAAACAGCCCCAACCCTCATGCTATGGTTCTGATCCAGATCAGTCCTTCTCTAGAGCAGAAATGAGGTGGGGGAGTGCAGCTGCTAGATATGTATTAAAGTAATGCCTGTTGCTCATTTTTCAGCTGGGTGAAGGCCATGCCTACCCCTATGATAAAGGGCACACTGGCCAAGAAGTGCCTTTGGTGGCCAGTCAGTTTCTCAGGGCCACTCAGAGGATTCATGGGGCCTGGTGCATGCGTGAGGTCCGTTGAGAATGACCATGCCCGAACGCTTGATCTCTCAGCCACTGCATTTCACTTCCAGCCTACCTCCAATTGAAGCAAACAGTTCAAAAAGCCATATTCTGAGCAGTTGTAATACAGCAAAACTCTCACAGGTTTAAATGATAATATTTTTAGCAGTTGTTTTGGTACAAAAATTCTTCATTTTAGAATAATCATTATTTTTTCATCTTTATGTAGGATAAGGAACAATAATACATTAAAAACATTATCCAGCTGAGCTCTAACAGCTTTGTTATTTATATAATACTCAGAGGGCTCCATCACACTAGCATTTTATCGCACTCTTGTCATGCCTGCTTTGCTATTTTGCAGTGCTGTACTCACATGACATTGTGCCTGTCCTGCAGTCACTCTTCCCCTCCATTGTCCGTGTTTTCCTAGAGTGGAGAAAGTCCAGTACATTTCCTCCATGCAGGATGAATGCACCCTTTCATCCCCATGTATTATCATCCCGGCCCTGATACAAGAGGAGGGTGGGGCTGTTCTCTTCCTTCAGCATACTGTGTTGAAGGAACAGACTTGTGCTGATTTGGTAGAATGGACTTTTGCTGCTCCAACCCCACTTAGGGTGACCAGATAAAATCCAGGTCAGGGGTCGTGTAACTTTAACAGTTGTAAAGAAAAGGGAATTTCAGCCAGTGTCATTTGTATGCAATTAGTTCCTGGTGAATTCCCTCTTCATCACAACTGTTAAAGTTGCAGGGGGCCTGCCTTCTTTTGTATATGGTCACTCTAGTATAGTGCATGCACCTTTAACTGTTGTGATGAAGAGGGAATTTCACCAGGAACTAATTGCATACAAATGACACTGGCTGAAATTCCGTTTTCTCTACAACTGTTAAAGTTACATGTGTCCTGACCTGGATTTTATCTGGTCAGCCTAACCCCGCTGATGAAATGTTAAATTGGTAAAACTTTAGGGAAAAAAGCCATAGTGAGGGGGAAGGTGCCCACATCCATCGCAATGTCACAATCAATGAACTGGAGGGGGAAGGAGAAGGGGTGGGGTGGGGTGGAGTGGAGTGATAAAATGAACAAGTGAAAGGAGTTTCACCGCTACACTGGTGATACCACAAGCCCACGTGAAAGGGACCATTAGCTTGACAAACTAATGAAAAAGAGGTGGAAATCACGGAGGCAAACCAGGAAAATAATTATGTGTGATGGAGCCCATAGTGTTTACAGCATTTGAAGTTCTTAGGGCTTGGTAACCTGTTGTGACACCAACAGGGGACCAGTTGGTGTTTGAAGCTCAGCAACGTCTGCAACGTTTCTTAAGTGGCCACTTTACAAAAAAGGCTGAACAATCATTTTAACACAAAATGGCAGCTCATTGAGGGAGAGGGCAGCTGCAAACCACTTGCCAGATGCACCCATACCGCCCAGCACCTCACCACATACAACAAGAAGGATTGGGCAGTGAGTGTATGTCTTTTGCGTGGTGTACATGGGGGTGGGCTCGCCCTTCCCAAATAATGTTGTCTCAAGTGAAACTGTGTTCTGCTGATTTTTGCCTTGCACAAAGACATCAAAGTGGAAATTGAAAAAAGAAATATGCTTTAAAAACTCGTTTAAGAAAGATAATTTTTGTAGTTAGTTGCCAAAGAACCTATAGAACTTTGAAAGAATGGTTGAAGACACCTGATATTTGCAACTATAGCTGATTGTAGACAGTACATTAGGAAAAATGCACCCTGGGTCACCACTCTGCTTGCCCACCCTTAAGGCCGGCACTAGAGAATGTTTCTAGGGAATTCTCATCTTACAAGGTCTAGAGATTGCATGAGGGGATGCTATGTGAATCAGTAGAATTACAAAATACACTGGTCATAATATATATTCCCAAAGCACCAAGAGGAAAGCATAATGACTGACTGAAATAAGGACTATTCTATTATTTCTAGTTGGCTCAAGGGAAGGAAGATGAAAATGTTGGGAAGACTTAGTGGAAGAATAAAACAAAATATAAAGTGCCCTGCTATATGAGGAACTTGAACCCATTACCTGCCCAAACTGAAGATTCTGAAGTTTGGGTTCCACTCCATCCATCATTGCACCATGTTTGGCTTTAGAAGAGGCCATGGCATGATGTAGGGCATGGGCCACCACATAGACAGCGTTGTAGATGCTGTAGCTGTGTCCAATCGTGCTCATTTCAAAGAATGATCCAGGAAGGCTCTCCAGCTTCTCCTCCCCTGTGCAAATGTCCCCATTTATGTTGCCCCCAATACTATCTGTGAATACACATCCAAAGGCCTGTTGCCAGAAATCCCTGATAAAACCATCTTCTTTAGAGCTAGAAGGATTTCTGCTCTCAAGAAACTGCCGAAATCCTGGTAGGTCACTGGAGTGGATTCTGAAGGATAAAGCACCATTCAATGTTTCTGTATCCCAATTCCTTTGTATGACAATTGAAGTGAAATCTGTCTGAGCTGTTATTATCCATACTTTCCCTTTTACCTCCTTTGCCATGACCCCTTGTTCTGATAGGTATGGACCCCAGAGAAAAAATGCCATGGAATAAGATTCCGCATAGAATATCACTGCGTTGGCTTTGCTGGCCATCACTTTATCATGTATTTTTGCCCCCTGTTGAAATGCAGAATTAATTTCATTGTCAGAAGTTAATTTGGGGATTCTATCTATGAAGGCAAAACAGACACCCCACTTAGAAAACAGTGGAATGACCACTTGTAGAAATCTTTCTCCATTATCATTATTCATAACACCAATCCCAATCCACGTCCACCTGAAATGGAGAAGCAAAGAGAGAATCCCCTTATACTGAAGAGCTTCCTGAGGAGCCAACTGGTAGAAGGGGAGGCCTGGAGTTTTTGTGTTCATCACGGGAGCAGGGCCATAGATGAGCTAAGGAGAGATTTTGAGTAGAGGAAAAAGAAATTATAGCAGTATTATACAGTCATTTCATTTTTTAAAATATATATATATATACATTTAATGGACATCTGGTTGGGACAGGAATGCTTGGATAAATAGCTGTCTGATCTAGGATGACCTTTATCTGGAAACCAAAAAGGAGGGCAACATGGTTGGTTCCCAAGGGGGCATCCCCACCAACAAGTCTATCCCTAAGGGGCATGTCCACCATGAAGGGGGGGGGCCCACCTGAACATAGCCTTGGTCACATGTCTGATGTTACAGCACACAATTTTGTTCTACAAAATGTCTTAATGTTAAAATCACTGAAATAACAAATGAGACTTCCAATGTAACTGAAATTAACTTCACTCACTCCTACTTTTGTAGCTTTCGCTGTACTTTGTTGCTATACTCTGTGTGATACATTCTCCCTTTCCCTCAAATATCTTTTCTGATTGTATCCTAACTCAGTTGCAAGCTGCTGCTTAACAGGGCTTGCTGCTGGCTGGCTTTTTATTTTTAAAGTTCATTTTTTCAAAAAAAAACTTGTGTATGATTGTCACAAGTTTCTCTACTCTAACATTAGGGGGTGTGTTGTGGGCAGCAGATACTACTTTGCCCATTCACACTTCTCACCTATATACATTAGCCTCTCAAGGTTTTTGTGTTGGCACTAGGGATGTGTATCGTATCGTTAAAATGTACGATAACAATACAATAAGGTCATTATTGTGCATATGTTTAATAAGAATGATACGATAGAAAAACCTACGATAATCATCGGAGATGATAATTTTCGGGCGATTTTATCGTTTTATCGGATTCCCATAAATATACCTATAACTTCTGTATTTTAAAAGTTAGAGGCTTGAAACTTGGTCACAGTGCTTATGGGGTATGCCTAAGTATGTATATGAAATTTGAGATCGATCTCTCCAACCCTCGATTTTATATGATTTTTTAAAAGATCATTTCCGTTCTGACAGGTCTGAATGAATGCACGTGGTGAGCTGTCATTCTGATCTGTCAGAACTGAAACGATCTTTAATAAATTCATATAAAATCAAGGGTTGGAGGGATCAATATCAAATTTGGCACATACGTGTAGCAACATGTGCACATGCAAATGCGAAAATGCAAATAATAGGAGATAAAACGTGCCTGGACCCCTGATTTGCGCTCCGCTCTTGTAGAGGTAAATTTGGTAATGCACCTTGAAAGAGCTTTAAATCGCTCTTGTAGAAGCACCCAAAGCCTCAAACAATCAATCTGTCTCCTTCTTACATAGTTTCCAACCGTCCAACCGGGCTGCTCACTTGTACCCTGTGGCAAGGGGGAAAGGTGCCAGCTTATTTCTTGATCACATCTGGTGATTTACTTTAAAACCCACCTCCGCCGCCAGTCGCCTTTCCCTGCACCAGGACTGGACTCTGAGATGATGTTAAAAGGCTCTGTGAGGTATGTCAGCCTCTCAGGGCTCAGCTACAGCCATCTCTGAGACGTGTCTTCAGTCTAACTCTGTCTCTAAGAGATATGCCAGCCAGCCAAAGCCGCAAATCTATCTATTTTTCTCTGACATGCACTTCAAACATTCTGCATTGCATTCCAACAGTGCAGACAGAGCCTAGCTCACAAGTGAACAAAGTGAAATGGAAGGGAAGGGATAGCAAAGCAAAGCAAAGCAACAACATGCCAAGTTCCAACATCTGTAGCAACAGGACATCTGCAAAGATGGAGCCTCTCTCTCAACTGACACCTCACTGTTGGTCATGAGAGTTTTTCTCTAAGGATGATCCTTCATTGCCCATGATGTGGAACTCAGAGAAAAAGGCATCCAGCACAATGATATTTTTTGGCGTGCACACCCCAACTTTCAAGATTCCAAGTTTCAGCTCTTTATCTTTAAAAATTAAGGTTTTAAAAAATAATAATTTTAAAACCTCAAACTTTTTAAAAAAATCTTAAACATCAATGGAAGAACAGAACTGCTTCAAATGTGGCGTGGCTAATGCCCTCCCTGAGATCCATAATTGTGCCATGTTGCATCTCTTTATCTTTAAAACTGACAGAACGGTAAGCATTTTTGTTAATTCTCGTTGACTATAAAGTAAAGCTGCCCTTTTGGTGGGGGGAGGATGGGAAAAATTCAGATTTTTCTTCAAATTTCACAATTCCCCCCTTCCTAGATTTGTCACCAAAAATCCTGACATGTTGTTTTTTCCTGACATATGGTCACCCTAATACTGACCATTTTGGCCATCTATTGATTTCAAGGATAAACGCCTCAATGGAAGGATGTATGTCATGACAGAATGTCTTTCCTGGGACATTGAGTTGCATCCAGACTGAATTATACTTAAGAGTTAAACCCATTGATTTCATCCGGTTCCAGTTGAGGGAGTGGCGGTTAGCTTCCAAGCCTCAGCTTCAGTGCTTTGGCGTTTATTTTAATTAGCTATAACCTGCTTAAAGTGTTTTACTTGTTTTATTCATTTTATTTGTTTTATCTTCATCTGGGCCTTTTTTGTGCTTTCAGACCAATTAAGCCCTAAAGAAGCAGCTGATATTAGTGGTTTATCCCAGCCGCATTAAGATAGTTCACTCCCTTTTGCTGTTGTTAGGAGGTGAAGATATGGTGAGGTTTCCTGGGATTCTTATTTCTATCTACCAGCAGCAAGAAAACAACTGAAAGATAAGAGAGTCCCTCAGCCTTTTGGCTTCCGTAGGTGATAACAACGACGGACTATTCAAGGAATAAAGCCATTTACAACTTGGCCATAGAAGAAGTGAGTATCCCTTGACAAACAATCACTACCGATGACTCTAAGATGGTTCTCACTAGAAGTAATTACAGAGGACTAGGGATGCTACCAGTTCCTGAGCTAAAGGCCCACAAACGTAGCAAGCAAATGCAAATTACCCAGTACTGCACGCCCAGAGGAATGAAAGGAATGGAGGGGAAAGGAGAAAGGTTTGGAGAAAAACCTGTACAGGAACTGTTGCAACCTACGGATTGGCCAGTAGATACAAAGGGAATGCATACAATCCCAGATATGAATCCATCCATAAATAATCTAGCAAAGGAGATCCTGCAGGCCGAAAATTTGGCTACACAAACATCAAAAAATGTGCTGAAGAATGATGATATATCAAAACAACTTAATGATTTGATGATTAAACAAACGGATGAGCTCTTTAGCAAAGAGACATTAGTGAACACAGAAGAAAAAGAAAACAAAAAAGTGTCACTCTCTCCGAACCAACTGGCCGAAGGAGATAGGGAAAGTCTACCATTAGAAGGATGGCTTTTTATGTTAACAAGAGAAATAGACTTAATCAAAACCTTCTTGTTGGAGTGCAACAATCTCTTAACCACCCTTGTAGAAATGATTATGAAGTCTGACCCAAAACTGGTAGTTGGGGGAGCAGAGCAAAAAGAGGCAGGAAGAGCTACGATCACAGAGGGGGAATACAAAATTGACAACCAACGAGAAACGAGAAAGAAAAAAACAGCCAAGAAGAAAGATATAAGACAATATCTCCTGATGAAAAAGAGTAAAAATATAAAAAACATAAATAATAAAAGAAAATCAAAGAACCAACGCTATAATAAAAGAGATTTTGAAAAACTCTTTAAGCTCTTGGCTACCGGAACAACACAGAAATCTATGGCAAAGAATCTGATGCAAAGAAGTACAGAAAAGATATTAAAGGGTAACAAAGATACAACTGTGGACCACTCTCGGAAAGAAGATTTGGACCCTCCACCAGACCCGCCTGTACATCTTCCAGCACCAGCAGAGACATCAGACCAACAGGAAGCACGAGATTCTGCTGCATTGCAACATTCATCTTTGCAGGAGTGGGTTCTAGATGAGGAAAGGTGGGCCTTGGTATTAAATCGTAAGAAATTAGTACTGCTAAATTACCCAAAAACCTCGGGTTTGCTTACACAGATAGAACGTAAGCTCCATTTATTGGAAATGATAAAAGGAGAGTTTCGAGAGCACCTCACCATAGATGATATAACATGAGTAGAATATTTGTTCTACAATTATATTTCAGCACGTGTTGTAGTTACCTTCAGTGGCCAAGACAAGGCCAAACTACTCTTAAAGCGTAAGGGCGTACTAAGCCGCAGAGGTATTCCAATATTAAGATTCTTTGAAAACCAAGCATCCCCTCTGATTCTAAGACCACACTTTTCTGCAAATGAAAAAGGCAATGAAGTTAACGAGGACAATTATGTAGAAAACCTGATTGAACTTAATTCTGATGAAGAGTGTATCCTTCCCTATAAAGAACAAGAACAGGTTGGTCCAAACAGTGTGCTTCAATCAGAACCTCTGGTTCAAATTACATCTCCAACATTCAAACCCACACTGATTAAAGAAGAGAAGATGCTACTAAAATCCTTCTCTGCTCTTCCCTCAACAGCACAAAAGGATATTATGCAAAGATTTGAAATTCTTAAGTATCACCTGCTTAACCTCCAGGTAGAAGGGAAGGACTTAGCGCATTCTGGAAACAGGCATCAGCCAGGGAAAAAAACAGATTCAATGCAAGAGATATACCTGGAAACTATAAAAGAAAAAGCAAATGCTGGTCTAGGAGCACAAAGTGTGGAAACTAGAGACACAAATTGTCTGATACATGCTGAAGCAAACTCGTTACCAAAAGCTACGGAGACCAAAAATGTATCAGTTCTATTGTCCCCGACAAAGGTTATAAAAACTAGGCCAGTAAAATCTCTCTCTTGGACAGAGATGAGATTTCTTGACGAGGAAGAAATCGGATCACCCAAGAAGCGGAGAAAAGAAACAACATGTAGGAAATTTGATGCTGTGGGATCAGTGATTTCAAATGTTAGTGTTATTGAGCTACCAACTGAAGGAATTGAATATGTGAATGATTTAAGGCCTAAGTCACTGAATCCAGTTAATAATAGAGGGCCTTTCATAAAGTCTCCAAGTCATCAAAACTTAACATGACAAGATTCAGGTTGCTCAAACTCTCAACTGAAAATACTTTCATGGAACATCGCAGGGTGGAAAAGGAAACAGGGAGATTTAAGCTTCTTGGATTTCATTCAAAAACATGACATAATACTATTACAGGAGACTTGGGACACAGAGGATATAGCCTTGAATGGATACACAGCTCTTACACTAAAAGCAAACCCAAGTATAAAGGGCGGGCGCTCCAAAGGGGGACTCTCACTTATGGTCTCAACAAGTATTTATGCTGGGACAATTAACCTTGAACCCCTTCTCGGACTTGCAAACGCTTTGATCATCAAGCTTCCGCGAATAAATGTGCTGATTATAAATGTCTATCTCCCTCCCCAGCGTCAGAAGAAACAGGTGAAGGACACCTGGAGTAGGTTAGAAGACTATGTGGCAAGGCAGATAGCTTTATACCCAGATGTCTCAATTCTATTGGCAGGTGATTTCAACACCAGAATGGGACAAAATGAGGAGGCTCTGTTTTCATATTTTCATGTCCTCCCTCCCACAACAGATGACATGATAACATTCCCGATGAGGCAGGCCAAAGATAGGGGTTGCAATTTTGCTGGATTATGTCTTATGCAAATGATAAATAGACTAAATCTTGTTATTGTAAATGGCAATGTGGAAGGAGATAGAAATGGTGAATATACTTTCCTCTCATGTTTAGGAGCTTCTACTGTTGACTACTTCATCGTGTCCCCTGAACTATTTGCGAGGGTGACTAGATGCGAGGTGGGAAACAACATTGAAAGTGATCATCTACCCTTGGTTTTGTCACTAAAATGTGATAACCAAAGGTTACTTACAAACTATAACTCCACTCAATCCGGTGACATTGAAATAAGAAGTTCCCGCATTAGATGGATACCAAGGGTGGATAAGGAGATAAATCATCTATTGCATACTTATAGTTCCCTTCTCCAACGTAAGGCATTGTTACAAGCAAAAACTGCAGAGTCTGTTTTGGAAGCTTTTCACGCTCTGATTTCGGCCCTACAAAACCATTTAAACCAAAAGAGAGTAGGAAATTAATTTAACTCCCAGTTTAAATCTAAACAGTGGTTTGATATGGAATGTAAAACTATGAAACATATCTTGGCGGAAAAATATAGAGGGTATAGAAAGGAAAATTTGGTGGCTTTACCGCCTGAATGGTTTGAGTTGAAGAAGAGTTATAAAAAACTAATTAGGAGAAAAAAACCCCAAGCACAGAGAGAGGCGTGGAGACATTTAATAACAGCATCTAGGGAGAAAAATTCAGCCTCTTTCTGGAAATTGGTGGTGAAGGGATGGCCAAATGCTATTACAAAAGCAGAGCTTCATATTTCGCCGAAGCTGTGGGAAGCCCACTATAACAATATCTATGGATTGGGGAGTATGGGCCACCCGAGAAACCAGGCCAACATAGGCAACCTCCCAGAATGGCCTCCGGTTACTACTTCGGAAATAAAATGCCTTATATCAAAACTTAGAACAGGCAAGGCACCGGGGAATGATAACATCCCCCCCGAAGTATTTAAATCAAACTTAGAATGGTGGGCCCCAGTGTTGGCGGCTCTATTTACGAGTATCGATCAATCAGCTCTTATGCCTGAAGATTGGGGCCTTGCTACTATCATCCCAATATATAAAAAAGGTGACAGATCAAATCCTGCAAATTATAGACCTATTAGCCTGTTGAATGTTGTTAGCAAAATGTATGCTTCTCATTTACTGGAAAAACTGTGGGATTGGCTAGAGCAGGAAAATCTCATAGAAGATGAGCAGGCCGGATTTAGGGCCAAGCGTTCCACAGTGGAGCATGGACTTATTATGCAACATCTAGTCGAAAAATACACATCCACCCCAGGGGGTGCCCTCTATGCGGCCTTCGTTGATCTAAGGTCAGCTTTTGACTTGGTCCCTAGAGACAAATTATGGGAAAAATTTGAAGATACCAATATAGATCGTGGATTATTGAGACTCATACGCACCCTGTATGAGAATACCAGTCTTCGGGTGAGATGTTCCTCTGCTGGACATTTGACCAGGCTGATTCCTACTGCTAGGGGTGTGAAACAGGGCTGTGTCTTAGCCCCTACACTGTTCAACTTCTATATAAACTCTATGGTTAGGTGCCTAGCGGAGGTACGAGCACAACCCCCCAGCTTGTCAAACAGATTACTGACAGTTCTGCTTTATGCTGATGACGCAGTGATCTTGTCATTAACAAGAGCTGGATTGAGGAGACTTCTGAGGACTCTGGATACTTATTGTAAAACTGAAGGACTACAGATTAACTATGACAAAACCAAGGTCCTGGTGTTTTCTAGAAGTAAGTTAAAATGCAAATGGCAGATAAGTGATCACCTGATTGAACAAGTGTCTACTTATAGGTACTTTGGAATTACATTCCATGCAACTGGAACCTGGAGGCCTCACTTAAAAAATGCCATTGCAAATGTGCAAAGGAGCATTAAGGCACTCCTTTCCTTTTATTACAATAAAGGAGGACAGCACATTCCTTCCGCACTTCAAGTCTTTAATGCAAAGGTTTTAGCACAGATATTATATGGGATAGAAGTGTGTACTTTTGATAACATAGTACCAATGGAAGTGGTGCAGACGAAATTCTTAAGAGCAATTTTGGGTCTTCCAAATTGCATACCAAATACATTAGTAAGAATAGAGGCTGGCCAACCCACAATAGAAGCTCGTATGTGGCGACGTAAAATGCAGTTTTGGCTAAAAATGCTTTTTTGCCTGTAGGTCTGGCTCCATTGACTCTGACAGACACATTCCACTCAAAGTGGAAAAAAAACACTGTCTATGAAGCTCCAAAACCTTGGTTTCTCCTTGACAGCTATTCAGATCCTAGGGTACGAGAAAGCAAAAGCAGCTATTGCCCAACGTATCTATGATGTGGATCTACAAACCCACCTAAGCCAAGCAATCCTATATCATGGGTGTAGGGACTATAGATCTCCACTGGGACTTGCGAAACATCTAATAAATTTGACTGTGCCTGGACTTAGAAGAGCTCTTAACTGGCAAAGTTCAATGTTTTGCCATCGACGTTGCTGGAGGGTAGATATAAAAAAATTCCCCACACTGAGAGAACCTGCCCTTGTGGGACAGGGGACATTGAGACAGCTGATCATGTTCTTTTACATTGTTGTTTCTATAAGGAACTCAGAACTATATGGATTGCCCCACTCATTAATAAAGTCCCAGGCAGACCGGATAAATTTTACCCGGACTATCTTCTGGCTGATCTGGACGACCAAGTTACATCTAAAGTTGCCAAATTCTGTGCAGCAGCCATTCGTCGGCGTAGGGAAATATTAACACTATTGAACCCTATCTGATTGCCTCAAATTGAAGCCTGTATATTTTTACATGTATGATTTGTTCTCTTTGCTATGCTGGTTTTTTAACCATAATAAAGTATTGTATTGTACTTAAGAGTTAAACCCATTAATTTCAATGGGATGGAAAGAAATCCCAATTGGCTTACATCCAAATGATTTCAATGGGATCTATTTATGTATGGCTAACTCCAGTTCCAATTCATTGATGAGTAAAACAGAGAAAAAGCTCTGCTTCTGCTGCAACCCATTCATAGACCTGTACAACATGCAAATGTTTCCACAAAATCTGGGGCCTCAGGTGATTTTGTCAAAGAACTGGGAGGATCCTGAGGGCCAAACAAAATGTGGCATTAATTCCCACATTCCCCCACGGGCCACATTTTCACGGAGGGGAGCTCCCATTAGTTCCAGTGTTTTACTGTGGGGGGATGGGGTGGGGGATTAATAGTTTTCCTTCCTACCAGGCCATGCAGAAGAGGATTCTGCACACACAGTTATCAATTCATTAAACAAAAAACCTACGGTTTACAAAAACAATGTTAAGGCTCTACAGATTCCAATCAAGCACCAAAAAGCAGGGAAATTGGGAGTTAAGGCTCACAAGCCTTAATGCCATATCCTTCCTAAGGAGGCAGAAAGTGCAAGTGAAATTTCATTCTCCCAAAGCAGATAAACCATGAGGACTGGGTGGAGAATATGATATGCAGAGGTGACTGTGGGGTTGTGGAAAACTATACAGCTAATAATCTATAAATAGGAATATACTAGGCTTACTATATGAAAAGGAGGACAGGGCTCATGTAACTTTAACAGTTGTAGAGAAAAGGGGATTTCAGCCAGTATCATTTGTATGCAATTAGTTCCTGGTGAAATTCCCTCTTCATCACAACAGTTAAAGTTGCAGGGGCCCTGCCTTCTTTTGTATATGGCCACTCTAGTATAGTGTAGGCTGTCCAAATGGCTCGGGGTTTCCCGGTCCTAACCAGGAAACCTGGGGCCAACCAGCCCAACCGGGGGCGGTGGGGGCAAACCGGGGTGGCGGGGGGTGACGCGGCGGTGGCAGCAAGCGAGGAGCGGCGGTAGACCAGGCGGCGGCGGTGGCGGAGGAGCCCGGGAAGCGGCCGCCCCAGAAGGTAAGTGCCCTCCCTCGCGCCTCGCGCTCCTTATCCGCAGGGGCGTCCACTTCCCTCCGGTGCTCGAATCTACTGAGAAACAGGCTTTGCGGCCTGTCCCTCAGTAGCGAGACAGGCCGCGAAGCCTGTTTCTCAGTAGATTCGAGCACTGGAGGGAAGCGGACGCCCCTGCGGGTAAGCGTGGCATGGGGCGCGGGGCGCGGGGCACTTATCTGCTGGGGTGGCAGGGCCGCCGCCGCTGGGTCCTCCACCGCCACTGCTGGGCTCGTGAGGCCAGAGGCCGCGCGGAAGGGACGGGAGAGGGCCGGATCCGAAAGTGACGTAATCCCCTCTTCCGCGCGGCCTCTGGCCTTGTCGGGGCTCGTCGCGATGGCGACGACCCCCGAGGAGCCCGGACACCTGCGCGGTAGAGGCGGGGGAGCTCCCCCGCCTCTTCCGCACGGGCATCCAGGCTCCTCGGGGGTCGTCGCCATCGCGACGAGCCCCGACGAGGCCAGAGGCTGCGCGGAAGAGGCGAGGGAGGGCCGATTACGTCACTTCCGGATCCGGCCCTTCCCTGCCTCTTCCGCGCGGCTGCTGGCCTAACGAGCCCAGCGGCGGGGGACCCGGCGGCGGTGGCGGGGGACCTGGGGACGGCGGCGGGGGACCTGGTAGGTCTGGGCTGATGTTTTTTGGGGGTGGGTGGCTTGGTGGGGGGGTTGTTTTGGGTGGGGGGATGGCTTGGGGGGGTTGTTTTGGGGGGGTGGCTTGGTGGGGGGGTTTGTTTTGGGTGGCGGGGGGGGACCGGGATTTTGGGTTCCAAAATCTGGTCACCCTAGTATAGTGCCTGCACCTTTAACTGTTGTGATGAAGAGGGAATTTCACCAGGGACTAATTGCATACAAATGACACTGGCTGAAATTCCCTTTTCTCTACAACTGTTAAAGTTACATGTGCCCTGTCCTCCTTTTCATATGGTCAGCCTAAATATACAACAGTTAAAAATATAATTAAATACTTTTCAATATTAAAGCATTGAAAACATTTTAAATACATAATAATTTAAAAGTCAAAGGTATAGACAGAGGTCAAGATGATTTGCCAAAGGCCTGCTGGAACAAAAAAGGGGTTGTCTGCATCTAAAAACACTAGGGGTGTGCACGGACCCCCCGGATCAGATCGGGACCTGGATCGGGACCTCCAATTTTGTCATGGATCGGTTCGGACAAAATCGGAGGCCCCCCGGACCGGATCGAGTCCGATCCCGATCCAAAAATCGTAAATTTTTGGATCGGCCGCCATTTTTTTCCCCATAGACTTGCATTGCAATGCAAGTCTATGAGGAAAAAATGGCGGCGGGTGGCTGAGGGGGGGCCTAACTCCCTCCCCCCCGGGGCCGTCCGCTGTGGACGGCCCCGGCAGGTAAGCCCCCTCCCCCGCGCTCCCTCCCCCCCGGGGCCGTCCACTTCCATCCGCGGGCGCCTGCGGGCGCCCACGGATAGAAGCGGACAGCTCCGGGGGGGTAAGCCCCCTTCCTCACCACTGCTTACCTTTTAGGGCCGTTCGCTCCCATCCGGCGCCGGCGGCTACCGCCAGCCGGCTATGCGTCTTGCTCTAGAGTAGGGCGCCGGGTAATCACCCAGCACGCCACCCTGGAGCAGGCTGCGGAGCCCACTGGTAGTAGCCGCCGGCGCCAGACGGGCGTCCCTAAAAGGTAAGCACCCCCCCTCCCCTCCGCGCGCCCCCTCCTCACCTATCCGGGCCGTTCCCTACCGTCCGGCGCCGGCGGCTACCGCCAGCCGGCTTTGCGACTTGCTCTCGAGTAGCGCGCCAGGTGATCACCTGGCGCGCCACCCTGGAGCAGGCCGCGGAGCCCGCTGATTGTAGCCGCTGGCGCCGGACGGGAGCGGACGGGCCGGAAAGGTAAGGGCCCCCCTCCTCCTATCTGCGCGCCCCCTCCTCCCCTCCACGCGCCCCCTGCTTACCTTCCCGGCCCATCTGCTCCCGTCCTGCGCCGGCAGCTACTACCAGCGGGCTCCGCGGCCTGCTCTTGAGTAGCGCGCCGGGTGATGACATCACCCAGTGCGCCACCCTGGAGCAGGCCGCGGAGCCCGCTGGTAGTAGCCGCCGGCGCCGGACGGGAGCGGACGGGCCGGAAAGGTAAGCGCCCCCTCCTCCCCCCCCCGCTGTCCACTTTCATCGGCGGGCACCCGCTGGTGCCCGCCAATGGAAGCGGCGGTGGGCGCCAGTGGGCGCCGCCGATCCGCCGATCTGCCGAACCGGTTCGGAGCCTTTTCGGATCGGTTCGGACTGGATCGGCGGAGCCAGCTGTTGGATCAGGAATCGGATAATTTATCTGATTTCCCACTGGACCGGACTCGGATCGTGGATCGGGTCCGATCCAGTGCACATATTTAATAAACACATCAAGGAGGGAGCCAGTGTAGACTGCAAGGATTAGAAAGAAAATCCATGTGTGTACACTATGCAAAATAAAAGACAGCTCAACTGTTTCTAAACCTTAATAGAAAACCAGGGTGACTAGGCAGAAACCAGCGTTGTAGTCCCAGAAGCACTTTGATAGGTTTCAATGTTGTACTTAAAACTGAACACCGGCCCAAACTAATTAAATGAAGTGTTTGAAGCTTTCAACTTTATAGCAGTATGGACCAAACTCTTAGAAAAGAGGGAAGGAGCACTGTGTGTGTATGGGGTGGGGGGATAGAAAGAAAGGTATAGCCACCTATTCCCAGGAGAGATCTGAAGATCAGGTTACCATGGATCCAGAGGAGCCACACCCTGCTTCACCAGGGAGCAAAAAAGCAAACTGGCCTTATGAAGACAGCCCAAAATACTCTCAGAGCCAAAGGAATGCATGTTCCAGAAGAGAAAAGAGAAACATTCACTCACCCACCCCACATTCTAAGGCAGAAGGGAGGGGGGAGAGCGATGCTACTGAGCGTGTGTCGCGCTATGAGGGAAGATGGCCGCCTCATTGACTTGAATGAGAGGTTAAAATAGTCCTTAAAAGTCAACCGAAGGGAATCTTTAAAAAACGAAAAGCTTTCCACCAACTACAGTCAACGAGGAAGAAGACCCCACCACTGGATTAATTAATAAGGCTCTAGAAATTATGCAAATTGTGAGCACAATAGTCTCAACCCGGAAGTAAATTTTACAAAAGCAGGGAGAGAGGTCTGTATTCCTTTTCTACCTTAAACTGCTCTCCTTCCCTCAATCTTTCACCAATCTTCTTGAAATTTTCAGGTAATGTAAAACAAACATTTCTTTCTGGCACCTGTAAATTTCAGAAAGGTTGATGAAACATTTTCGATTTTATGGCTGTTAGAATGACCCCCCCAATTATCACTTTCACGTGGCGGAATGTGTTTTTTACTGACGCCCCGTAATAATGGAGGCACGACTGTGCCTCCATTAATACAAATACAATTAGCTATATCCTACAGCATCCATGTACCAATAGAATGGACTGCTAGAGCAACAAGAACTAGGAATTCTTGAAACAACCACAAATGAGCAACAGTGCTTGTTTCTGGAATAGACAGGTCAGTGTTTCTGGGCTATTTCAGCAACTGCTAGTTTCTGTTGTACTAGACATCCATTTCACTGCTGTAAGTGAACTAGCAGAGGCATAGAGGCAGTATAGGGTATTGCTCATTGGGAACTATACCTGAAAGAAAATGCATTCAGAAGTGCAATGTTTAAAATACTGAATGGCTTTAATGAGGCTCGTGAAACTGTAGCAAAGTTGTGCTATTTCAGCCCGATGGCTGAACTATGCACTTTAATGGTATTCGATATATATATATATATATATATATATATATATATATATATCTCCAGCTTATTACATTCGTAAACAATGCACCCAGTTCTGCCTACAAACAACAAAATGGAACTTGAAAGGAAAGGGAACTGTAAGTATTATGCTGGGTTCTCATGCTCTCCAAATAACTGACCTGTGGAGTCTTGTAGATATCCAAGATATTTGCCACATATAGAGAGATTTCAGAATCCAGTCCCCCAATAACTGCTGTTAATTTATTCTGGATGTCACATACATAGTTAGGTACAATGTTTTCCAGTGTAGTCAACAGTAGCATTGTGGCATGATAGGTCCTCTTTGCATTGTCATAGCTATCATAGATGTGGAAGCCCAAGGAGACATTGGGTAAGATCTGAGGGTTTTCATTGATTTCCTTTACTGCAAATGCCAAGGCCAGGATGTGCTGGTAATGCTTAGGGAATACCCTACAACAAAAGTTGCATTATATAACACCAGGATATTCCATACATATATTAATTATTGCCACTGTGTTCCACGTCATCATCCTTAGTCGTATTACATCATTTAAATACTATCCTCCTATGCTAGGAATAAAATCAATCTATATAAGCGCTCAACTTCAGCACATCACTGTGCTCTTCATTTCTTGGGAAGGTACTTTTTAAGAGCAGGTTTAGTACTTCGAAGCAACAGTATTTGAATATGCTCTGTAACAGCTACAGAGATATACTGGGTTACATCTGGATTTAGTCATATTTGGAATAGTCCTATTGAAATCAGTGTGACAAGTTAAGCATGATTGATTTCAATTGTCTCACCTATGTATGGCTGTAACTAGATCCAACTGACTAAGGCCCCCTCCACAAGGATGCGCTTTTGCGCCCGGTTCGGGGATTATGCGCATTATCGCAGAGGCGCATTTACTCCTAATCCCTCTGCACGGGAGGCGGCAAGAGGCGGCGAAGCGCATTAATTGATGTCCAAAAAGTGCTTTACATGTAGTTAATGCGCATAATCACTTGTTCACACGGGGAAAATGCGCTTTAACGGCCGGAGCAAAATAAAAGTCGCTATTTAACGCGCATTCGATAATGCGCATAATCCGGGAGATAACATGCCTCTACGCCCGTTTTGCGCTCCGCTGGTGTGGAGGTAAAATTTATAATGAGCCTTCAAAGAGCATTAAACCTCTCTTGTGGAGGTAGCCTAACTCCAGTGTCAGTCACATTGTGCAACACAATCGACCTTTATTTTCTATTATCTTCCAAAGGCAGTTCTGTTGTATCAGAGTCATCTAAGGTAATGATGAAATCAAACAGAATAAGAGGGAACAATAAGATGGATCCTGATTTTCTCCTACTCAGATCAGACCCATTGAAATAAATGGGACTGAAATTAGAAATGACTAACTTAAGTTCCATTAATTTCAAAGATTCCGCTCTGAGTGTGAGTGAATGTGGATTCAGTGCAATGGGTTTTCATAGCAAGAATGTTAAATGTGCTAGGGGCAGCATTCATACAGTCAGTATGTGTGATTGCGTGTTACTGCATGTTTTCCTGTGGATCTCTTGACAATTGTAATATGGAGCCTGATATATTAATCATTCTTTGGCTCACCGAATAAGGTTGTTGAGAAGTTTCAAAGAAGATAAAGTATCCAAATACAAGTGAGAGGTCACGTGACAAAGGAGCTTCTTTTCTTCAAAATCCCATTGATGATATGTATGTATACTCTTTATTGTAGTCAAGAGATGACATTTAAAAATCTATGTGGAACACAGCCATCTTCAACGGAAACATACAGTTCGACAAGGACAATTGACAGTACCTATTTCCCCAATATGAAGTCACTCATAGCTTCATCGTTCACATTGCCTCTAACAACAACAACAACAATGCCAGACCAAATGATATTGATGGTATTGGTTTCTATCAACAAATATTTAGAATAAAATTGGGCTAGCCTGTCTGGTGAACAGTTTGCTGCCAAACTCCATTATCAATTGTACAGAAGAGTGCATTTTGCACAGACTCCGCTTCCTGATTGTTACATGGATGTGCCCTCCGGGGCAAAGTTGACACCTGCCTGAGCTCCAGAGGCTGGGAATTCCATAGGATGGGGACTTTACAATATTTAACAATATACAACTTGTTTAAATTGACAGCTATCAGAAAATCATTTTAATTAGGAATCCCTGAGGAACAAGATGAGCACATTGCACATACTTTAGGAGAAGGACTTGGAAAGAAATAACACAAGGGTTCTGCCTTACTCTAGCTATCGCAGAATCCTATCCCATCTGAAATGGAATGGTCTGCTGGAGGAGGTTAGACAAATTAGCAGTCTTCATGGATTTAAGAGAGTCATGAAGACTGCTCTCTTCAGACAGGCCTATCCAGATGAATTTTAAGATGTTTTTAATGATGTATTTTTTAAAAAATTTAACTGTTGTGATTTTTGTGTTTTATATTGTTGTTGTTCCCCGCCTAGATCCAGGTTAATAATAATAATAATAATAATAATAATAATAATAATAATAATTGTAATGGAGATAAAAAAGCAAGATTAATAAAGGGAAATGGTATAAGACACAAAAGAAAGGAGGGTTGGGATTTCCTAATATAAAGATGTATTATATACTAATCAATTAAGACATATAAATAGTATATTAGGGGAAGATGAGTTAGAATGGTTAGAGACGCAAACAGGAGAAATAGATTTAAAATTACAAAATATTTTTTTTACCAAAATAGAAAAGAAAGAATTGAAGGGACTGGATAACCCATTATTAAAAATATTTTAGAGATATGGGAGAGATTTAAAGGGAAATTAATACCAGGAATTTCTCCTCTAACTCCAGTTGTGGTAATGGAAAACTTCCCAGGGAATTTAAAAAGAGTGTTGGAAGGGGGATTGAGAGGTCAGGAAATTATTAAATTGAGAGATTGGATGAAAAGAATGACTAATAAGGAGCAAATAGGAGAGATATTAAGAGGACAAAAGATAGCTTGGTTCAAATGTATACAATTAGAAAAATGGATACAAGAATGGAAAAAGAAGAATAAGGATTGTAGAGATAACACTAGATTTGAAGATTTAATAGAATCAAGAGGAAAGAAAGGGGAAAATAAAAGTAAAAAGGGTTTGATTAGTGAAATTTATAAAATTTTGATAGAGGATGGAGACCATCGAGATTCTCTTAAAATGATATGGGAAGATGATTTAAAGGAACAAATTAGTGATTATAACTGGGGGAGGATTTGGGAGGCAAGAATGTTAAAGTTATTATCGGTTAGGATTAAGGAGAATTATTATAAAATAGTATGGAGATGGTATTTAACACCAGCAAGACTACATCAGATAGACAAGAAAATCTCAAAGAACTGTTGGAGGGGATGTCAGGAGGTTGGAACATATTTCCATATGTGGTAGAGTTGTGAATATGTACAAAATTTTTGGAAAAGGGTGTTTAAAGAAATAAGTGAAATAATGGGAAGCAATGTGGAATTAAGTCCAAAACTGGCTTTACTTTCAATATGGGATAAAGGAATTGGGAATTCAAGCATGAAGGAATTGATAAACAACCTCCTGGCACCTGTTAGATTGATGATAGCCAAGAATTGGAAAATGCAAGGGAATTATACATTAGAAGAATGGTATAAAGAAATATGGGATATTGCACTTAATGATAAATTAACATGTAATTTAAAAGTAAAGAGGGGATTATCCAGGAAGAACGATTTTGAAAATATATGGAGTCCATTTTTGGAATTCGTATTAATAAAGGGGAAAGGATGTTCACCTTTAAAAGATTCTTTGCAATTTTGACAAAATGTATAAAATAAATGAATAAATGCAGGTCTCCTGGGGGCAGGGGAGCACGTGTGTCTGTGTGTGTGTGTGAAGGGCTTGTTAGTTTGTATTGTATTTTCTGTTGTGAATATGTTGTATTTTATGTTGATATATATATATATATATATATATATGAAACAATCCCTGAACCAATCTGTGTCAATCTTGGCATGCCTAAAGTCCAACTTAAGAGCTCTTAAAGAATCACGTTTCATCTCTTTATCTTTAAAAAAGAGGGAGCTGTGGGCAAGGAGGGTGGGGTTGGAGCAGTAAAAAGTCCATTCATTCCAATGTTTGACACGGAGTGCTGGAGGAGGGGAACCCCCCGCCTTTCCCCTTTCGTCAGCAAGACTCCATTCAAAGCGCACACACCCAAAAAAGGAAAAAATGTGAGGGGACAGCACTACATAGAGGCTTAAGGATGCATTAAAGTCACTTAGGGAAAATAATCCAGACTTTCCCCATACCAAAATAATATGTAAAACAGAAGAAAAGAGGCAAAATGTGTGCAGAACAGGGAAGAAGTCATGAGAGTCTCAGGCTGCAAAACCAAACACCAGGTGTGGTGAGAGTGCATTCAACCGTTGTTGTGATGGAGCTCGTAGTCACAGTGCTGGTTACTGGGAAGCAGAACGATCTTGCCTGCATTAGCACATACAGCTGTCTCTCTAAAGTGAGTCCCATAGACAGCAGTGTCTGTGTCCTCATTAAAGATGCATGAGTTTGGGACCTTGATCATGTCTTCTCCAAAAGATGGGATCTCTTGTGCAGTACCATTGCCAATAGTCAAAAGGTAGGAAGCAAATTCAGATTCATCCTCCAGGGTGCGCATATAGAGAATAAGCTGGCATTTGGTGAAACTGTGTTTCTATTAATCCCCCCACCCCTTACATTGCACCTAAAATCAGCATATACACATTTCATGCGAACGTGTGCCCTCTTTTGTCCTCTTTTTTCATGATGCATACCTTTTCTTTTTCTGGTGATCTATCAATTGCCATCTTACTCAAAAAGGGACTGCAACTCAGTACTGGAATTCTGTAGCAAGTAAGCTTTAACTAAGGGACTAGTGGAAGACTGTAGGAAATTGTAGGGTTTTGTCAACAACTAATTGTAGCTGAATTTGCATGCTGAAAGCCTTATATGGAAAAGCCACTTTATTTTCTTCTTTAATATAAGTTGTTCTGCATTTTACTTGTCATTAAATTATTGCATTATTTCTCCCATATGTAAAACATGCCTTATCTTTTCTCTAAAGAACATTAATTTGCCCAGGATGGTTGGCTGATGGGAAAGCTTGATGAGGATCTGTCTACCTTTTGAAATCATTGTCATACATAGCCCTGTAAATGTGGTGGATTATCCATCAGCCTGTACATTAGTTCCGATTGATTTCAGTAGGTCTATTCTAAGCATAATGAAATATGGATCAAGCCCATTACATGTAAAAGTTCACAACAATTTCTCCAAACCAAAGTCTGTTTGTCAAGAGATACCACTTGAAAAGCATTTCAAACGCATTTCAAAAGGTTGAGGAGACCCTGGAGAAAGGATGGCTCACTAAGGCAAAAGGAAGGGTTGAGTGTACAGACCTACAGTTTCCCTGTAATCAAAGTCTGATTCATTTTTCCAAATTAATATTACAGTAAGGGAGAATTTGGAGGCCGATGGTATCGAAAGCCGCTGAAAGATCTAGAAGTAGCAGCAGGTACACACTCCCCCTGCCAAAACTCAAGCGTAGATCATGCACTAAGGTGACCATTGCGGTCTCAACTCCATATCCTGCCCTGAAGCCTGTTTGAAATGGGTCTAGAAAATCGGTATCATCCAAAACTGCTTGCAGTAGGAGGCAACTGCCCTCTCAATTACCTTGCCCAGAAATGGAAGATTTGATACTGGTCTGTAGTTATTAAGGTCCAGGGGGACCAGGGAGGGCTTTTTTTTAGAAGTGGCTATACCACCACTTCTTTTAAACACGATAGAGAACTCCCCTTCCTGAGAGATGCATTAATAATATATTGTTGTTGTAGTCTAATTGCATCTCCTCCCTGGGCGTCCAGCCAAGAAGGACAGGGATCAAGAGGGCAAGTAGTCCTCCTCACTCATCCAAGCAGCTTGTTCACGTCCTCGGCACTCACCAACTGAAACTGATCCAATAAAAATTTACTCGCAGAGTTGCTGGACACTCCATGTCAGCCTGTGCTATAGTGACGGCATCTAAGTCTGCTCTTATCGGAGGGATTTTATCTGTGAAATGATAGTTAAAGGCATCACAGAGAACTACCAAAGGCTCTAAGATTGGGTTCAGAGGGGAAGGTGCCTGGGATAGACCCCTCACCACCCTGAACAGTTCTGCTGGATGTGAATTCGCAGATGCAATGTGTGCAGAGAAAAAAGCTTTCTTTGCTGCATATTGCCACCCCATAGATCTAAAATCTGTTTCTGATTCAACCCCAAGGGATAAGTTATTGGATAAACTCTGTTCCTCTTTCATTGATAAAAGATTATTCTATGTAATTAGGTATCTATATCACAATACTTCTGTACAAGTGAGATGTGGCGTGGAGTAAGTCAGGTTTGTATACTTGCATTCACACTATTTAATCTGTACCTTAAGGACCTATCGAAGATTTATTCTTCACCT
The DNA here is from genome assembly GCA_029215795.1 of Anniella stebbinsi. Classification (NCBI taxonomy): domain Eukaryota; kingdom Metazoa; phylum Chordata; class Lepidosauria; order Squamata; family Anniellidae; genus Anniella; species Anniella stebbinsi. Next base: position 23,566,423 of record JARDYH010000008.1, read on the forward strand.
GATATTCATGCCTACAAATTGAATGCCGTTAGCTTCCCCATACTTTTATATGCAGATGGTGCTGTTCTCCTGTTTTCCACTGAAGTTGGCTTGAAACAAATGCTATACAATCAGCATCTACTAGTGCCAAATCTGCAGTCCATTTTTTTATATATACTAGAGGACAGTTCATCCCTACTACATTCTGAGTTTGTAAGGCCAAAGTGCTGCCACAATTCCATTCCAGAGTGGATTTTAGGTTTTTCTTCTGGTTCTGAACAAATACTTTCATCCTTTTTGCGCCAACACTTTCATGCAGATAAGTTTGCGCCATCAGCAGTTCTATGGCTGGAGGCTGGGCTTTCACTGGTGGAATGTACTGCATGGTGTTAGGCATGAAGATATTGGCTAAAACTTGTTTATGTGAACTCTGAATCAGATGTGTTCCTCAAGTGCGAAGACAACTACACTAGTCAGTGGTCAAAATCAATCAGAGATAAATGACAGAGGTTGGGTTTCTCTGATAACTTTCCTCACATGCAAGATACTTCTCAAGTAAAAACTATTCTTGCACTCTGAGTCAGAGATATTGATATTCAATATTCGTTATCTGCTGCTTATACTACCTGTTCCCCAACTTCCTTAGGTTTTACATTTGATATTAAGAGTTGTGCAAAATACTGGAAAATCTGACTACGGAACAATCTACACCAAGCAGGATATATCACTATGAAAGTGGTATGTGTCGATGGGTCTCAACGATTGTCAGTGCACTCCAATGCCGCTCTAAAACAGTAGTGTGGCTTCTGCCTTTTAAATTCTACTTTCATTCTGCTTTCATAGTGCTATGTCCTGCTTGGTGTAGATCTGGCCTATAGCTAAATATAGGATGACTTTGTCTAGAGCCGGGTTTAATGCAAAACCATCTTCTGTAATGGATGGTCACTCCGAGAGAATTCCTTATACGTCCTCTTTGTCTGTGTGGAGATGAAGTGATAGAGTCTCTATCTCACATAGCACTTTTTTGTAACTATTAGAGGAATGTGAGAATACAATGTATTGCACCTATCTTAAATTCATTTCCTGGAATTTCCTCCGAACGGTATGTGACTTACACACTGGCTGATACTAATATATAAGCAACAAACGTTGCTCTCTCTCTCTCCCTCTCTCTCTCTCTCTCTTCCATCGTTAAGACTAGTAAGGCTATTCTTCAGACTTATAAGTAATAATTGGTTTAAAATATTTTAAATAGATGCTGTATCATTGGTTGACCTTTCTTTGGGGGGGGGGTGTTATTATGTATTCTGCTTTGTGGATTATCCTGTGTTTTCAGTGGTCTGTGACTGTATAATGAAGAATGATTCATTGATTGAGTCATTGATATTTCAGTAAGAGAGCATTTGGAAACCTGTGATGAAGATACAGCAGAGCAACACCAAGGAATGTTTACACATTTACCAGTGTGTGCTTGCCCATGTTTTTCAGAAACTGGTGCATATTGGCTTTCTTCCTCTGATACTGGAATTAGCGGAGAGCTCTCTGGGTGGTTTACAAAAATTAAAGACATTGAACATTAAAAACAATACCGACATACAAAATTTTAAACCATAAAAAGTATAAAAACAAGTTATAAGTACAGTATCCTTTAATAACAACAATTCTGGATCAAAGCACAACAACAACAACACAAAACTCTCACATGTCCACCTGTTCCTACATTTCTGTCACCTCATGAGGATAGCAGTTCCAGTGCCCATCTACCCCCAGTCTATCTCTATATTGTCCATAAATCAAGCCATACTAATGGGTGCCATTCTGTCGAATCTACATGAAAGCACAAAGGGGAAGTAGAGGGTCAGTATGGAATTGCTTTGCTGTTTTAGCATCCAGAGCTTTAGGATTTCATCCAATTTGTAGAGGAAGAGGATTGAGACCTCAAGGGCAAGGAAAGATCGAGGTGCAGGTGTACAGGGGCTGCACTGTAAGTGAGGACAAGATCATTGGAGACCCTAGAACATGTTGCTGAAGTTAGAAAAATATTTGTATTATACAGTTTTTATCTAAAGGTTAGTCATAGATAAAATAGACTCACCTGATTCCATCGTCTTGAAAAGAATAGGGATTATGATTTTAAATTAGAATGTGATGTGGTTGTGGTGCTCACAAGGATTCATGTGATAGTTTCTTTTCTGGATCAGCAGCTAAGACTGGGGAATTTGTTTTAAATAGTTCTGATTTTCTTTCCCCCCCCCCAGTTTCTTTTAGTTTTCTTTTAATAAAGCAGTTTATGGGTTTCAAAAAGAACCGCTGAAAGGGAAGCTAAGGGAAACTTAGTGGCTGTATGTACATTATTGATTCCTTTTAGGCAAGTGTTGATTAAGTTTTCCATTTTTTATCTTGGGAGAATTAGAAGACCTATTGGGAAGCTTTATACAGGGCACTTACTTAGAGGGAAACCCTTACAAATAGCCTGCTAGTTATATGCACTTACTTCTCTAGATTAAAAAGTATAGCAAAAGACACAGACACTTACACACTTGCTCCATCTTTTCTCCGTATTAGCTGTTCCCTCCTGTTCAGCTGAGGTCTCAACACTATAATGTAGCATTTGGGGGAAAAGATACAAACCAACAACCCAGCACTCGAGGTTAAGATAGAAAATACCTCCACGGCTACCATGTATTTTCCCTTGGAACTCAGATAGGATGGAACAAAGGATAACCACACACTGCAAAAGACCAACATGCTGAAAGTGATGAACTTGGCTTCATTGAAACTGTCAGGTAGCTTCCTTGCAAGGAAAGCCACAGTGAAACTCACCATTGCCAGGAAACCCATGTAGCCCAGAACACAGCAAAACAGAGTCACGGACTGCTCATTACACTGCATTACAATTTCTTTAGCCACTGAGTGCATGTCAAAATCTGGGAAAGGTGGAGAGGTTGTGAGCCATAAAGTGGCGATGCTTGCTTGGATGAGGCAGCAGAAAAGAACAATGGAGATGGCCAGTCTTTTCCCCACCCACTTCCTCATCCTGGACCCTGGTTTGGTGGCCATGAATGCCAGAACCACCGTGATGGTTTTTGCCAGCACACAAGAAACAGCCACTGAGAAGATGAGGCCAAAAGTAGTTTGTCGGAGAAGACATGTCACCTTTTGAGGACGGCCAATGAACAGCATTGCACAAAGAAAGGAGAGACAGAGGGAGATGAGGAGAGTGTAGGTGAGGTCCCGGTTGTGGGCTTTGACAATGGGAGTGTTGTGGTGCTTCACAAATGTTCCCAGCACCAGAGCTGTAGTCAAAGAAAAGGAAAAAGCAAAAGAGGCTAAACTAAATCCTAAAGGTTCTTCATAAGACAAGAAGGTTACAGTTTTCTGAATGCAGGCATCCTGTTTTTTGTTTGGATAGTTTTCGTCTGTGCATTTATGGCAGTCCCTCATATCTGAAAAAGAAAGGATGTGGTCGTGACTGCAGAAACATGAATTCAACCAGGCTAAATTGCTATGACTGTTACTCTCACATAGAGTATATGGCCCTTTCTGCAGCAGGCAGTTTGCCTGGGATGGATTCCGGCTGCTCCCTGTGCTCCGATGGTGTGTATGAGGTACTTCTGGGATTGCCCTACCTCCCTTCCTCTACAACCAGGGGCTATCCTAGGAAAAACGCCTGGTGTGGAAAGGGCCTAAGTCTCTGTTAAATTTGCAGCATATATTAAGTGCTGATAATTTGAAATAATAATAATAATAATAATAATAATAATAATAATAATTTATTTCTTACCTGCCTCTCCGTCTGGATCGAGGCGAGGAACAACAATATGATAAAATACATAAAACTGACCAAAACATGACACACATTTTTAAAATGGCATTAAAACATCCTAAAAAACATCCTAAAAACATGGGCCAGAGTGGTTATTAAATGGTTGAAAGTTTTGTAGGTCTAAAGCAGCATCTTGAATTTTAAGCATAGCGCTGTAGTAAGCCAGGTGAGATCAGAGTGCCCTGCTAAATATTATTATGTGCCCTGAGTTTTAAAGAGTGACCTGTTGTTGTTCTGCAACAGTGGAAGGATCCCTTATGAAACATTAGCCAATCTCTTTATTTGGACTAACTCAAATGCCACAACAGATTGTGCAAATTTGATAATCTTTAGAGGCTAGGAGGCTGAGTTCATCTGGCTAGTTGGTATTAATGGCAAGGGGGTGATGGTGATGGGGGAGAGAAACAGAGCAGTTCAGAACTTGTGGCCATGAGGTCTGCATAATAGACTTTGAGTGCCTCCACACGAGACGTTTAAAGCTCTTTGAAGGCTCATTAAAAATTTTACCTCCACACCAGCGAAGCGCAAAACGGGCGTACAGGCGCGTTATCTCCCCGATAATGCGCATTTTCGAATGCGCATTAAATCGCGACTTTTATTTTGCTCCGGCCGTTAAAGCGCATTTTCGCAGTGTGAACATGCAATTATGCGCATTAACTTCTTGTAAAGCGCTTTTTGGACATATATTAATGCGCTTCGCTGCCTCTCGCCGCCTCCCGTGCAGAGGGATTAGGAGTAAATGCGCGTCAGCGATAATGCGCATAATCGCTGAACCGGGCGCAAAAGCACATCCTTGTGGAGGGGGCCTCAGCCCCCCCCAAGTGATTGCAGAGCAAATGAGTCACTGGTAGGTGTTGCAGGTATAAGATGAAAGCTAGCATTCTAGGTGTCCTCCATTTCTGAAAACATAATAGCCATCTGCAGCTCAGAATTCTCTCTTCCCTGGGACAAAACATACAGGTCCTTGAGCAGATAGAGCAGAAATAATAGAAAACTTGACAGTCTTTATATTAGCAAAGGCAGAGATAAATTTCAGGTGGCACACGCTGTAACAAAAAAAGTCAGTGTTCTCTCTTTGGTTATCACCAGAATGGCCTTTCCTTACCCGGCTCGCTGGGTGGGGAGAGGTGGTTGCGGGCGAGGATGGGGTGAGGTGACGTTTTGGCCCACTATTTGCTGGGCCAGGATGGTGCCACTGGAGATGGGAGGGGTCTACGGCTATTTAAGTCCAAGGACCCCTCCTCACCTCCACAGTTTGTTCCGCAGCTTGCGGGACGAAGCAGGAGCGGCGGCAGCAGAGCAGCAGCAGCAGCAGCAGCAGCAGCAGCAGCAGCAGCAGCGCGGGAAGGCGGCGAATCTAGGAGCCACTCGCCGGGCGAAGGAGGAAGAAAAGCGGCTTGAAGACCGGCGAGGGACCACAGTTGAGGATCCGGCGGCGGAGCGAGCGGCAAGGCTCGGCTCCGGCCGTGACCGGCAGCGTCGGTAGCAGCAGGGAACAGAAGAGCCGGCGAAGGAGGCCGCCCCCACGGCTGAAGATCCATCGCCGGAGCGTGCAGGGCTCGGCTGCGGCCGGAGGCGGAAGCCGCAGCGCGGGCTGAAGAAACGGCAGAGGGGGCCGCCCCCCCCGACAGACATCCTGCAAGCGGCTGGGTTCGGCTCTTAGTAGGCACGCTTGCAGCGCGGAGGGACAGGGGGCATCCAGGAGGGGCCGCGGCCGCGGCTGAACTGTAGGCAAAGGCTGTGGGGGCGGGGCCTCGGCTGCGGAAGAGCTGCGCAGCCTAATAAGGCCGACTGCACCCCCCACGAAGAGCTGCAGAGACATCCAGGCAGCAAGTGCCTGACAACGGAGGACTCGCGCCAAGCAGCGGGGAGGACAGGAACCTTCTTCAAGGCCTCGCAGGCCAAACAGGTTACGGGTGTTTGGGGGGGAATCTAAGTGGGCATCCAGGGCAGGCTTGCCTGGAGCCACAATTGTCAATATTGGGGTTTATTAGGAGGGGTGTAGGTTCCTGTTGGTGGCTTTGCCCCCCTCCCCCCCCCGGTGTTGGGTGACAACCCCCCCCAGAGGGTTGTTAGCTGGCTTTCATAGCCACTTTTTGCTGGAAATCTAGGTTGGCTGGCTTTAATTCTTCTGTCCAGTTGAACTCCTTATTTGAAGGGCCCTCTTTAGTTGAAAGTGGTTTGTGGTTGGCCTGTGTAAGGAAGGTCCTGGGTTCTATCCCCGCCATTGACAAACAGGGTTAGGAAGTACTTGGTGGCCTTGCCCACCCCACCCCCCACCCCCTGTTAATTATTAACTAGCGTTATTTGGTTATTCACCTCAGGTGGGCAGGCTTTATCCATCTGCCCATTTGTACATTTAGCACAGCATTTGTGCATTTAGAGGTGTAATTGCTGGCATAAGGCGGGTCACGTGTGTAAGCCTGGGTTAATCCTTGTCGTTTAAGACTCCTGTTTGGCACGTGACAATATTGCTATTCATTCATCCCCTCACAGTGCAGCATATTCCTCTGGTTATTAATTAATAGTCATTTCCTGGCTATTATTGAATATTAGCCCTAATTCAAGTGTAGTGTGGTAACAGGGGATATTTTGCCTCATCCGCCTTTACAGTATGCCTCCTAAAAAAGGTGTGGGAGGTGGTAAAGGCAAAGGAAAGGCTCCTGCACAATCCGCTAAACGGAGCAGGCCCATTGACAATTCTTCCTCAGAGGAAGAATTAGATCCCCAGGTATCTAGTATTGTAGCTAGATTACAGTCATTAGAAAAAGAAAAGGGCATCACTTCCCCTCCAGTGCCGATCCCTCCGCACACTGTGGCAGGGCGCAGACAGACACGTAAAAAGAGGCAGGATGATTTATGGGATGCTCTTTCAGCTCGGTTAAAGGTAGTTGAAGACTCCTCGAGCGGAGCGACCAGGGATGCCTTGGGTACAGAAGCAAACATCAGATCATCCACCCCGTCCATCGTAGAAGTACCCGCAAGTTCACCTGCTGAGCCTCCTCTTCACCATCTCAACCCAGTGCCGGGAATCAGTCACGCCTTACAAGGTGAGCAGCCGATGCAGTACATCTCACCATCACATCACGCACCGGGGTCTTTTCCTGCACAGTGGGGCTTCATGCCATGGTTTCCAGGTGTGGGATCACAAATGGGAAGCATGGCACAACCTATTGCTCCACCTCTTCCTTTTACTGCTCCGGCCACAGTCGTTAATACGCAGCAAGCCAGCACCATTCCTTCGATTGCTTCGGCCACAGTTCTTAATGCACAGCTAGCCAGCAACGTGGCTGCTGGGACTGAGGCATATCAACAGCCAATTGCTGTAGGGAACGTTCCCCCGGAAGGCCAACCTCAATCAGCCTTGGTTACTGAGGCTATGGGTGCCTGTGCCAATGTCTGGCTAGGACCTGCAGGTGCAGCTGGAGTAGGGACCACAATGGGAACTAGGGATCCTTATGCTGGCGCTACATACGACTCTATCCCAACTGGAAGCACATCTGCTCCATTGGGATATCATTTGTTGCCCGCAACAAGAGAAAAAATCTGCACGGGAGAGTATGTGGACATATTTTCTCTGCTTTTCCGGGAACAAGAGAGCTCTGAAAAAGAAAAGGGGATGGAAAAGGAAGCAGAACGGATCAAAAGGAAGAAAGTGGCCCGTACATGAGCCAATTGGCTTCCTGGATTTCTTATATACATGGGGGTCGTGCTCCAGCGTTTCCCAGGAAAAGGAGTTATTCTGGCTAAGTATCTCGATATGATTTATCGAGCTAACTCGGAATATGAGGGCGCAGCCTGGTTGGCTTATGATGAGTCATTTCGCCGTAGAGCGGCCTTTGATCACGCCCTTCGCTGGGATTTAAAGGATAACAACTTGTGGCTGCAGTTCATGACGCCGGCCCGACCTGGTTTCGGCGACAGGGCGGACAGCGGCCACATTTTGGCTAAACAACAGCCTGCGTCCACCTCCCGAGGGTACGCAGGCCAGGCGGTTCAACACCGCTCGCTCTGTTGGGATTTTAACAAAGGGATTTGCTCACGCAACCCTTGTAAATTCAGACACGACTGCCAAACCTGTGCAGGCCATCATGCCGCAATTAATTGTTTCAAAAATAAGCCCGGGAAATGGCCTGTTAGGGACGGACAGGGCGCCAGGCGTACCGGGGAACAACAACCTCCTGCCAAAGGGGCCCAGTCCGGTCAACCTTGAGCCCCTGAATAAGTTGTTAGCGCTTTACCCCAATCGGCGTGAAGCTTCATACATTAGTACTGGCTTTAGGGAAGGATTTTGTATTCCTTTTCAGGGCGTTAGGTGCGGTTCGCTGGCCAAAAATCAGAAATCCATCAATCAGTTTGAGGACATTGCAAAGGAGAAAATTGGCAAAGAAGTCATGGCAGGAAGGGTGTTGGGGCCTTTTGAAGACCCCCCAATCCCTCATTTGCGGGTATCGCCTCTAGGAATAGTACCTAAGAAAGCTCCTGGGGAATACAGGTTGATTCACAACCTGTCTTTCCCAAAAGGGGCTTCCGTAAATGATGCTATCCCGGAACAACTAAGTTCTGTCAGGTATGCATCATTTGATTCCGCCGTACGTATGGTAAGGAATAATGGCCCTGGGGCTTTAATGGGCAAATGCGATATAAAAGCAGCCTTTCGCATTTTGCCTATTCACCCTAAGGATTTCAATTTATTAGGTTTTTGTTTCCAAGAGAAATTCTATATAGATCGTGCCTTGCCAATGGGATGTTCCATCTCTTGCGCAATGTTCGAAAAGTTCAGCACATTTTTGGAATGGGCCCTGGTTTTTAGGGCGGGAGCACGGGATGTCATTCATTATCTTGATGACTTCCTGTTCTCGGGGCCAGCCGGCAGCCCACATTGCGGGCGCCTGATGGGTGAGTTTCAAGCTTTATGCGAGGAGCTCGGGGTGCCATTGGCGCACGAGAAAACCGAAGGCCCATCAGCCATTCTTAAATTTCTAGGTGTAGAATTAGATTCTACTTCGCAATGCTGCCGGCTGCCAATTGACAAGCTGTCCACATTACGGATCAAATTGGCTCACATTACAAACGATAGAAAAGTATCTTTAAAACAACTGCAGGAAATAGTGGGGCACCTGAATTTCGCATGTAGGGTTGTCGCCCCGGGACGTGCTTTCCTGCGGCGCTTGTGCTCCGCAATGTCAGGATTGCGCAAGCCACATCACAGAACAAGGGTCACCAGGTCCATGCGGGAGGATATTGCAGTATGGATGGACTTTTTGGAACATTTCAACGGAGTTTCATTCTGGAGGCAGGAGCTATTGTTAAAGACAGAATTTCAGGTTCATTCTGACGCGTCAGGTTCATGGGGTTTCGGAGTTATTTGGGGAAGAAAATGGTGTGCGGAGCAGTGGCCAGAGGAATGGCTTTTAGATGGCACTTGCAAGGATCTCACCTTTTTGGAGCTATTCCCAATCGTGGTGGCGGCACACATGTGGGCCAGCGATTTTGCTGACTCCACAGTCTTGTTCTGGAGTGACAACCAGGCCACGGTCCAGGTCATCAATTCTCTGTCTTCTCGTAATCTGCGCGTCATGAACCTGGTTAGGAAGTTTACCTTGCATTGTCTAAAATTCAATATTCTTTTCCGGGCAAAACACATACCGGGTTTGAATAATGATATAGCGGATGCTTTGTCCCGACGTCAGGTACGAAGATTTCGGGAACTGGCACCTTGGGCCCTCCCACAGCCAGAGAACATGCCTCCAGCTCTGTGGCAGACTGGAAGGTGGAGGTAGAACAGGCTATTTGGCAGTCCTTGGCGCCTAGCACCAAGGCCGCATACCAAGCAGCAGGTAGGGAATTTCAGGCCTTTCGCTTAGCCAATCAACTTCAACTCTTATGGCCCATTCCAGTGGACCACGTGCTGCAGTTTTGTGTAAGTGCCAAACATAGGGGCCTGTCAATGCGCACGATTTCCCTCAAGCTTGCAGCATTAGCATTTATGGCTAAAGCACGCGGCGTGGCGGACTGTACTTCGGATTTCCGAGTACGGAGGGCGCTTAACGGTTGGGCAAGGGCATCCCCCCGGGGACCGGATCCAAGACTGCCATTGTCACCTGACATTCTGATCGGGTTACAAGCTCGCTGGCCACTTCTTTGTCACTCGCCATATGAGTCAAGCTTGTTTCACGCGGTGGCGCTGACAACTTTTTTCGGGGCTTTCCGTATATCCGAGGTTTTGGCGTCATCCAAAAATGATGGTTCCTCCAGGGCATTCCAATTCTCTGATTTGCGGTTAGGGCCAAGTGAGGTCCGATTATGTTTACGCCATTCCAAAACAGATCAAAAGGGTCAGGGGCATTGGATTTCTTTATTTCCGTCAACTAGCGAGGAATTATGCCCTGTGAGAGCTTTGGCTGCATTTATGGCTTTGCGGGGGGTTTCCCCGGGTTTCCAGTTTCAGCACCAGGACTTCTCTCCCCTTACCAAATATCAATTTTGGGCTGTGGCAAGGAAAGCGCTTGATGATTTAGGTTTGTGCGGTGCTAGGTTTGGCACGCATTCATTTCGCATTGGGGCTGCTTCAACGGCTGCAACTTTGGGTTTTTCCCATTCACAGATAAAATCGCTGGGGCGATGGCGTTCTGCAGCATTTAAATCGTATGTGAGGCAATTTTCTATATAACCAAACGTGATGGGTGCTAACGTCCTTATGTTTGTTTTAGATCCGCCAGAGGCTATGGCACCCGTGCGGGTTTCTATATGTGGCCACAGCATGGTGTTCTGGGCCAGCAAGCACGCAGCTAGTTCCAGCTGGGGATCTCAGCTTGGCTTAAGTCAACACGCATCTATCCGTTGGCTCGGGAAACGTGGTATGCGGTGGGACGAGCTCATCCCCACCTTGCTGCAGCGGCACCCGGCTTGGCTTCCCCCGCAGATTCTGCTCATTCATTTAGGGGGAAACGATCTGGGCCTAATGAAAGGCAAGGCCCTTATCTTGCAAGTTTTGGCTGATTTTCAGCAGCTCCGCCAGCGTTGGCCTCACATACGGGTCGTTTGGTCCTGCATCTTGCCCCGGTTGCATTGGAGGGTGGCACACGACCACCGTGCTATTGAGCTTGCCCGAAAACGGGTTAATTCTGCAATCTTTAAAGCCTTGGCTAAGCATGGGGATGTTAGCATTCAACATTGTAATATTGGAACTTCCCGGAGGGAGCTGTATCGTCATGATGGTGTGCATTTGTCCCAGGCTGGAAATGAGTTGTTCTTAGCTAATTTACAAGAGGGTCTTCTTAAGGTGTTCGGAGGGGGGAGGGGGGGAGAAGTTCAGGCCAAGGCTTGACTTCTCCTGTGGCGGTAGGAGCGGGCATTTTTATGTTTTTTAATGGTGAGCATTCACAGGCACTGTTAGGTGATGGGTAACGCCTGAGGGCCAACCACTGAGAGCCCTGCGGCATCAGTTGGGGGGATAAGGCTTACCTTTGGGGCTAACCCTTCTCGTCTACTCGGAGCCCTGCGGCGCGAGTGGAGACGACACCGGAAGGCCCCCCACCTCAGATTGGGGAAGCTCGGGGGGTGGCGAAAGCACAGCCGCCACTTCCCGGGCTGAGAATGTCTCGCCCGACCCCTTCATTGGCCTGGCTGGCCATGCTAAAATGCCCGCTTAGGATTTACCTCCCCCCTTTGTTATCTGAAAATAAAGTGGCCCTTGTTTATATCCCAATTCTTGTGTCGCCTCATTATTTCTCGTCCTTCGCTCCGCAATGGCCTTTCCTTACCCGGCTCGCTGGGTGGGGAGAGGTGGTTGCGGGCGAGGATGGGGTGAGGTGACGTTTTGGCCCACTATTTGCTGGGCCAGGATGGTGCCACTGGAGATGGGAGAGGTCTACGGCTATTTAAGTCCAGGGACCCCTCCTCACCTCCACAGTTTGTTCTGCAGCTCCCTCCCGCCCTCCCCTGTTGTCAGTGAGGGTTCGCTGGTCGTCACTTTTGAGGCCAAGTAGGAATTTTTTGCTCACAATCTAACATGGTTGTGAGTTTTTTCGCCTACTTCACACTGCGAAAGCAGGATGGGTGTTAAGTTAATTGGCTATTTGGTCACTATGTTGGGTGGTAGGAGCGGGCATTTTTATGTTTTTTAATGGTGAGCATTCACAGGCACTGTTAGGTGATGGGTAACGCTTGAGGGCCAACCACTGAGAGCCCTGCGGCATCAGTTGGGGGGATAAGGCTTACCTTTGGGGCCAACCCTTCTCGTCTACTCGGAGCCCTGCGGCGCGAGTGGAGACGACACCGGAAGGACCCCCACCTCAGATTGGGGAAGCTCGGGGGGTGGCGAAAGCGCAGGCGCCACTTCCCGGGCTGTGAATGTCTTGCCCGACCCCTTCATTGGCCTGGCTGGCCATGCTAAAATGCCCGCTTAGGATTTACCTCCCCCCTTTGTTATCTGAAAATAAAGTGGCCCTTGTTTATATCCCAATTCTTGTGTCGCCTCATTATTTCTCGTCCTTCGCTCCGCAACCAGCTACCAATTGGCTACTCAGAATGCTTTTGTCATTGTTATTTGCTGGATTTATTTAGTCCCCCCAGTGATCCCTGAGGGCATTTCTACACTTGGCTAATATCCTGCACCCTTACCATGGCTTCTGCCTCCAGTTTCCTTTCAAGATTAATAGGCCCCTTTTCAGGAGGTTTCGTCTGTGGGTTTTCTTTCCATATGTTTCATTAAAAAGCCACTAGATGGTGACGTGATGTAGTTGCACTATAGCGAGTTTCCAGAAATTCACAGGATAGTTTTAAACATCAAAGTGCAATAAAATCTCTTATCACATGTAATGTATTGAGAATAAAGCTGCTATAATTGCTAGAAAGCATAGGAGGGGTCCTGGAGGTTGATGATGTCATGTAAAGGACCCACAAAAATGTGAATGACAAATCATGAGCCTCATGCAGAAATCCTCAAAGATATTCAGTCCTAAACACATGCCAGATTATTTATGCTTCCTTCCCAGTCCCTCCTTATATAATGTTTTGATCAATATTCAAGAAACCCTCTGATATATGGATGGTTTTATACATTTGTCTTGATTATAGCTCTTCTGTCCTTATAACTATGTACCATATATATTTATTACCCTCTTGGTTTGAAATTTTCCCTTCTGGACACGGGATGCAATCATAGCAGCAAAATGGCTTCCCCTCCTTCATTTTCTTGTGAGAACCATGCTGGCAACTCTCAGTACACTGAGAAAGAGGACTAGACTATTAGAGAAATGGAAAAGAAACGATATAATGATGGAATATGGAGCTTGGAATCCGTAAACTTTGAGGCTCCTTCTGTATTTTACCAAAGAGACTCTGGGCCCAATTCCTCTTTAGTCAGGCCTTAAATCTATCAGTTGTTGCATTGCTTGTTAATTTTACTGCTGCCTCCCTAAAGTTTTTAATCTTTTTTATTATTTTGCATGCTTAATATTTGTAATGATTTGTTTTGTTGAAATCTTAAAATAAAAACATTAATTTAACGTATTTTACATGTTGAATATTGCCTTATTTTATACAGTCATTGTGTTGCTGTTGTTGAGTATGAAATGGCTTTTCAGTATTATCCCACCCTGAAAGCATTTGCCAGTTGGTAATTATGCAAGTCTAATGAATCAAATACAGACATCAGATTTCAGATATATTTGAACAGACTCAATTGGGAGTACTTACATTTTTCTAGTACTCATTCTAGGCATTTGAAACTCAATTTTCCCAATATTCAATTTGTACTCTAAAAAAGAAACAGTACATTTGACCATATGTGCAAAATACACATGGATTTTTTCATCATGGAACTCTTAGGTCCCCTTTACAAGAGTTCGCTTTGACGCCCGATTCTCTTATTATGCGCATCTCCTGACAATCATGTTTACGTCTAATACCTAAACACGAGAGCTGTTGAAGTGCGGGATGGGCTCTTTGCAAGGCGATTTAAAAGTTTTTTACATGCGGAGAATCGCATGCAAATGTTGCTGAAAGTAATGCGCTTTGCCCCAGAGGAACTGCCCAAACAGGTTCCCTCCCTTTATTCTCCCTGCCCACCAGAACCTCCCGCCTTTGGTTACCTGGGTTACCTACCAGTAATGACCTGGTTAACCTGTTCGGCTACCTCTCTCCCCTCCCCTTTCGCCCGATCGCCAGCTGAAGTTGTCCCCGTTTCCAGAACTGCTCAGGAGTAAATGGGAACGTGCCTCATAAGTTTCCCCTTCCAGCACCCTTTGAAAACTCATTTTTAGTCAGGGCTGCCTCTCTCCCCCCCCCCCCCTCACCTCGCCCGATTGCCATTTCAAGAGAACTGCTCAGGAGTAAATGGGAATGTGCCTAGCACACACACCAAAACAGACAGGAGAATGCTGCCTCGTTTCTTCCTCATCCACACGCACACACACAGCTCATGTCAGGAACCCAGCAAGAAGCGAGGGGACAATATGTCTAAGCTGATTGCTTATTATGTGCACATCCTTCCTACCCGCTTTGCTTCTCATGAAACCACCTCCATCTGGCCTCGTGTCTTCATGTAAAAAATATTCCATTAGGGTACTTAAAAGAAACTTTATTTTTGGTTCAAGTTGGGTCTCCTCTTCCTGGAGCTTCCATTCAGAGAGATGGAGAACAAGGAGGAAGTTGCCAGGAGGAGACAGGAAATAAAACGAAACAAAAAAATGGGAGGTTTTCCCAGCGAAGGGGCAGTTCTATGCATGACATCAGGACCACAGTCCACACACTCTGATCGTTAATGCACTTGAACAGCAATTATTTACACGGACATAAGGCGCTCTTACTCTCATGGTAAATAAAATTCACTATTGAACACGCATTCGAAAATGCGCATAATAGGAGATAAAAAGTGCCTGTACTCCTCATTTGCGCTCCGCTCTTGTAGAGGGAAAATCAGTAATGGGCCTTGAAAGAGCTTTAAATCGCTCTTGTAGAGGCAGCCTTAGATATGGGTTTTCCGAGACATGCCATTGATTTGTCCAGAGCTACAGTGAATAGAACCAGCATATAGTTTCTGTTTGAGCCCTGTGCTAGAACACGGAATAACAAATTATTTTGGTTTCTAGAATTTAATTATCTTTCTCAGTGAATCAAACACATTATCTATAAGCACTGGCATTTGGTCCAGGATGTACCAAGTTGCAATCACTTTTGACTCTAGGATGTCGCAGGATTGCTAATTTCTGTGAAAGACTTGTTCAAAACAAAGGAAATATAAGTATCATCTCATTAAAACTTCTTTCAGCAATTTCTTGGCAAATGGGAAAGCAGAACCATGATACTCTTCATTCATTTCATCAACTCGCACATTATCTTTCTTTTATAAGTGTTTATTATTGTGCAATAAAATCATTCTAGACACCAGAACAGTTGCTCATTTATAGCAACGTCTCTTCCCAAATAGCTGACAATTGGAGCCTACCTGATTAAACCAGCTGTGCCATGTTATGGCTTCCTCGTCAATGGTGACTGCTTGACCTAGGGGAGCCTCGGGATCCACCCTCCCCACTCTCACCCTATGCAATGAATGGTTGGAGAAGATAATCCAGTTGACCACATCCAATCCAGCGATTAGCTCCCCATTCTGGTTGAAGGAAACTTGGTCCCCTGCACTGTTGTTAAATGAGACCCATTTTAGAAATGGTTGGAGCTAGAGAGAAAAAGAAAAGGCAAGGATTTAGAAAAGACTGAATTTAGGCCTTTCTGGGCCAAATGGACAGAACTTGAAATCAGTATCTAGCATCCACATCACTTTCTTATTTTCAATTTGGAGTAAGGACTCCAATCTGGATCTTAAACACCCCCTGCCCTTGTGCTATGGTTCTGATCCAGATCAGTCCTCCTGCACCTTCAGTGGAACAGAAATGGGGGGAGTGCAGCTGCTAGATACGTATTTGAAGCAATGTCTGTTTTTGTGCTCATACTAAAGTCAAATGGCACCAGAAGAATGAGGTTCTGGATGGCTCATTGCTCAGGTGGTTGAAGGCCATGGTTGGCCCTAGGATTAATGGCACACTGGCTGAGTAGTGCCCTTGGTGGACAGTTGCACTAATAATCAATTTTTCAGGGCCATGCAGCGGACTTATGGAGCCTGGAGTATGAGAGTCCTATTCAGAAAGAGAATGCTCAAAATGCTAATCTCTCAGCCACTGTGTTTCAGTTGCAGCCTATCTCCAATTTATCCAGGTCATTGAATGGTAAAACTTCTGTCATCCAGGATTTGGTCCTGGATGAGCATGCCGAACTGGCCTGCATCACAGAGACCTGGCTGAATGAAGCTGGGAGGGTTAATCTCTCTCAGTTTTGCCCACCAGGGTTCTCTGTCCAGCAGCAGGCATGGCCTGGGGTGTGGGGAGGTGGAGTGGCAGGGGTGGAAAACCAATTAAGATGGTCCACCCCAGCAGGCTGATGGATCCAAATTGTTTCCTGATGGATCTTGGGGATTTTCCTGTTGCCTCGGCAGGCGATTCTGTCGAAGCCCTGGTCAATCTCTGGAATGGAGAAATGACCAGGGCAGTAGACACAATCACTCCTGAGCATCTCCTCTCATGAAGTGGAGCCACACCAGCCCCCTGGTTTTCTAGACAGCTGGCAGTGATGAAACAAATGAGACGGCGACTAGAGCACTGTTGGCAGAAAATTCGGAGCAAATCTGTTTGAACATGGGCTAGATCCTATTTGAAGGCCTACTCCGTGGCAATATGGGCAGCAAAGAGACTACATTTTTTCTGCCACTATTGCATCTGCAAAGAGCCATCCAGTAGAGCTATTTCGGGTGGTCAGGGGGCTTTTACACACTGCCCCCCAAGAGGAGAATTCAGACCTTTCGACAGCCCACAGTGATCAATTTGCCCAGCACTTTGCAGACAAAATTGCTTGTATCCACTCTGACTTGGATGCTATAGTCCCAGTGCCAGTGGATGGAACTCTGGCACCTGCTTGACCAGTGTTATTGAATACTTTTCAATTTGTACAGTCCGAGGATGTGGACAGGATCCTTGGAGAGGTGAGAGCCACCATGTGTGTATTAGATCTTTGCCCTTTCTGGCTTATAAAAGCAGCCAGAGTGGGTAAGTGGGTGGTTAATGCCTCCCTTTGCCAAGGCAGGGTGCCAACCTGCTTGAAGGATGCAGTGGTAAGACTCACATTGAAAAGCTCTACTTGAACCCCATTGTATTAGATAACTACCAGCCAGTCTCCAATGTTCCATCTTTGGGCAAAGTATTGGAGCGTGTGGTGGTCTCCCAACTCCAGGGATTACTGGATGAGACAGATTATCTGGATCCATTTCAATCTGGCTTCCATCTAGTTTATTGGACAGAAACAGCTTTGGTCACCTTGGTGGATGACCTACACTGGGAACTGGACAAGGGGAGTGTGTCCCTGTTGGTTCTGCTGGACCTCTCAGTGGCGTTTGATACCATTTTCCATGGTATCCTTCGTGGCTGCCTTGCTGGGATGGGACTTGGAGGCACTGTTTTACAGTGGCTCCATTCCTTCCTGGAGGGGCAGACCCAGAAGGTGATGCTGGGGGATTCCTGTTCTACTCCTTGGCTGTTGGCCTGTGGTGTCCCTCAGGGTTCTGTTTTGTCCCCCATGCTTTTCAACATATACATAAAACTGGTCGGAGAGGTTGTCTGGAGTTTTGGGGTGCGGTGCCATCAGTATGCTGATGACACCCAACTCTACTACTCCTTTCCACCCAATTCCAAGAAAGCTGTTTCAGTGCTGAACTGGTGTCTGTTGGCAGGAATGGACTGGATGAGGGCAAACAAATTGAAGCTGAATCCAGACAAGACAGAAGTGCTCCTGGTCAGTCGAAGGGCAGATCAGGGAAGAGGGATTCAGCTTGTGCTGGATGGGGTTACACTTTCCCTGAAGACACAGGTTCACAGCTTGAGTGTACTTCTGGATTCAGCCTTGAGCCTGGATACACAGGTTGCAGTGGTGGTGAGGAGTGCATTTGTACATTTAAAGCTAGTGCACCAGCTGCGCCCGTTCCTGGAGATGTCTGACCTGGCCACGGTGACAACATGCCTTAGTTACATCCCGATTGGATTACTGTAACACACTCTACATGGGGCTGCCTTTAAAGAGTGTTCAGAAACTTCAACTGGTTCAGAGAGCTGCCACCAGATTGTTGACCAGTGCTGCTTACAGGGAGCATACAACTCCCCTGTAAGCTCCTCTTACAGCTTTGTTATTTATATAATGCTTATAGTGGTTACAGAATTTGAAGTTCCAAGTGCTAGGTAACCTTTAGTGATGGAATGGGCATCCAGTTGAGGTTTGAAGCTCAGCCATGTATGTAATGTAACTTAAATGGCCTCTTTAGGAATTAAGGCTGATCCATCATTTTGACACAAAATAATGCTGTCTCAAAGGAAAGCTGTGTTCCATTGATTTCTACCTTAGCAGAAGTGACATCAAAGTAGAAATTGAAAGAGAAGTATATATTTAAAGCTAACTGAAGGAAGATCATATTTGAAGTTCATATCCAAAGAACCTTTAGAACCTTGAAAGAAAGGTTAAAGAAACCTGTTTTTTGCCATCACAGCTCACTGTAGACTGTACATTAGAAGGGAAAAAAACCCAGGCAATTAGCTCAGGTTACTTCCCACACCCCTGAGCTTTAAGCCCTTGGTCGCCACTCAGCTTGCCAACCTTTAAGGCCAGCCCTGGAGAATGTTTCTAGGGAACTATAATCCTATATGACCCAGAGATTGCATGAGGGGATGCGACGTGAATCAGTAAAATTACAACCTACACTGGTCACAACATATGTTCCCAAAACACTATTAGGAAAGCATAATGACTGACTGAAATGGGAACTATTTCTAGGTGTGGCAAGGGAAGGAAGACCAAAATGTAAAGAAGACATTGGAAGAAAATGAAACACAATATACAGTGCATTGTTATATGAGAAACTTGAG
The DNA here is from genome assembly GCA_029215795.1 of Anniella stebbinsi. Lineage (NCBI taxonomy): Eukaryota > Metazoa > Chordata > Lepidosauria > Squamata > Anniellidae > Anniella > Anniella stebbinsi. The sequence goes on from JARDYH010000008.1 coordinate 23,585,191, forward strand.
CCATTACCTGCCCAACTTGTAGATTCCGAAGTCTGGGTTCCACTGCATCCATCATTGCACCTTGTTCGGCTCTAGAAGAGGACATGGCATGATGTAGGGCATGGGCCACAGTGTAGACAGCATTGTGAATACTGTAGCTGTGTCCAATCGTGCTCATTTCGAAGAATGATCCAGGAAGACTCTCCAACTTCTCCTCCCCTGTGCAAATGTCCCCATTTATGTTACCCACAATACTATCTGTGAATATACATCCAAAGGCCTGTTGCCAGAAATCCCTGATAAACCCATCTTCTTTAGAGCTGGAAGGGTTTCTGCTCTCAAGAAACTGCCGAAATCCTGGTAGGTCACTGGAGTGGATTCTGAAAGATATAGCGCCATTGAATATTTCTGTATCCCAATTCTTTTGTTGGACCATTGCAGTGAACTCTATCTGAGCTGTCATTATCCATACTTTCCCTTTTACTTCCTTTGCCATGACCTCTTGTTCTGAAAGATATGGCAAGAAGCGAAAAAATGCCATGGAATAAGATTCTGCATGGGCTACCAGCACATTGGCTTTGCTGCTCATAATTGTATCACGTATTTTTGCCCCCTGTAGAAATGCATCATTAAGTTCATTGTCAAAACTTAGTTTGGGGAATCTTTCTATGAAGGCAAAACAGACACCCCACTTTGTAAACAGTGGAATGACCACTTGTAGAAATCTTTCTCCATTATCATTATTCATAACAACAATCCCAATCCATGTCCACCTGAACTGAAGAAGCAAAGAGAGAATCCCCTCATACTGAAGAGCTTCCTGAGGAGCCAACTGGTAGAAGGGGAGGCCCGGAGTTTTGGTGTTCATCACTGGAGCAGGGCCATAGATGAGCTAAAGAAAGATGTTGGGTACAGGGAAAGGAAATCATATCAGCATTTATACATGTATATTAATGTGTATACATTCAATGGGCATCTGGTTAGGAACAGAATGCTTGGTTAGAGAGCAGTTTGATCTAAGAAAATAGTGATTATCTTATGGACATCTTGCATGTTCAAGTATAAAAGGCCTCAGTGGAAGGATGCTACATCATGGCAAAGGTCTGATTACATTCAGACTTAATCACACTTAACAGTTAAACCTATTGAATTCAATAGAACGAAAAGCAATCCTGATTGACTTATACCCATTCATTTCAATTTATGCTTCCATTATCTCCAGTGTTTTAGTGAGTATGGTAGTGGTGGTGGGATTTAAAGGTTCTCCTTCCTATTGGAACTGTAATAGAGGCAGGCCATGCAGAAGGGGATTCTGCATACACAGTTATCAATAGAAATGCAATGAATAGTATTCTACAGCATCCATGCACCAATAGAATGGACCGCTAGAGTAACAAAAACTACCAATTAATGGAACAACCAGAAATGAGCAACAGTACATATTCCTGGAATGGGCAGGCATGTGTTTCTGGGCTACTTCAGCAACTCCGAGTTCTTGTTGCACTAATGGTCCATTTCACTGGTGTAAGAGAACTAGCAGAGGCACAGAGGCAGTATAGGGTGTTGCTCTTTGGGAATTATAACTGAAAAAAAATGCATTAAGAAGTGGAATGTTTAAAATACTGAAAGGCTTAATTGAGGCTTGTGATACTTTAGCAATGTTCTGCTATTTTAGTACCACGGCTTTCTAATAAATGAAGCACTTAAACAGTAACAAATGTATTTTATTTATAACTGACTGATATATTTATTTTTTGTTGCCAGCATATGACGTTCATAAACAATGGAACCTCTTCTGCCTCCAAACAACAAATGGAACTGGAAAGGAAAGGGAAGCATGAATGTTGTGGTGGATTCCCATACTCCCCAATTAGCCTACCTGTGGAGTCTTATAGGTATCCAAGATAATTGCCACATAAAGGGAGATTTCAGAATCCAGTCCCCCAATAACTGCTGTTAATGTATTCTGAATATCACATACATAGTTAGGTACAACGTTTTCCAATGTAGTCAACAGGAGCATTGTGGCATGATAGGTCCTCTTTGCATTGTCATAGCTATCATAGATGTGGAAGCCCAAGGTGACATTGGGTAAGATCCTTGGGTTTTCATTGATTTCTTTTACTGCAAATGCCAAGGCCAGGATGTGCTGGTAATGTTTAGGAAATACCCTACAACAAAAGTGGCATTCTGTAACAGCAGGATATTCCATACATGCATTAGTTATTGCCACTGTATTCCACATTATCATCCTTAGTTGTCTTACAGCATTTAAATACCATCCCTCTGTGCGAAGAACAAAATCAAACTATATCAGTGCTCATCTTCAGCACATCACTGTGCTTTTCAGTTCTGGGGAAGGTACCTTTTAAGAGAAGGTTTAGTACTGGGAGGCAACATTATTTGAACATGCGCTTTAATAGCTACAGAGGTACACTGGGTTCTGCCTTGTGTTTGTGCAGATCTGGATTCAGTGCAATGGGTTTTATTAGCAAGAATGCCGAATGTAGTGGTGGCAGCATTCATACAGTCAGTGTGTGTGATTACATGCGCATGCATGTTTTTCTGTGGATCACTTGACAATGATAAGGTGGGGCCTGTTATATTAATCATTCTTTGGCTCACCACATAGGGGTGTTGAGATGTTTCAAAGAAACATCAAAGTATCCAAATACGAGTGAAGGGGCATGTAACAAGGGAGCTTCTTTCCTTCAAAATTCCCTTAATGGAGTGCATGTATATTCTTTATTGCAGTGAAGAGACGAGATTTAGAAACCTTTCCAAGCACTCACATCCAAAGCCTATTATTTGTATCTGTTTCCTTTTATATAGTTGCATTTGGAACACATTGTGGGATGTGCGAATGAGCTGCTTAAATTGTGCGAACGAGCTGCTTAAACTGTAACTTGGTCACCATTAAAAACTGAAGACAATCACTTAATCCCTACAGCAGCTGTAGAAGGGAACCAGAAATTTTTCGCAATTAAAATCTTTAATAGCTGCTGAAACAACTGGCACCATTATTTACATAGACTTAATTATATTAATGTTTCCTACAGCCTAATCCAGTAAGCCTCCATTCTACAGTTTTATCACTCTGTTCTGCTCTGATAATTCTGATGACACCACTAAATGGAATTAAAATGAACAACAGTCCTTACATAAGTTCCTCTGACATAGCTTGATGAGGTTCTTCAGTAAAGGCTATTGGACTGGAGACAAGGAGACCATAAGAAGTAATGCCACCAATGATGAGATCTCCTGAATGATGATACCTGTGAGGAGGAGGGTAAGGATTTCTGACCCTACAGTTGTCAATGTCAGCTTTGTATCCCATGCAAGCCAGCAGTACCAGCAGCAAGTTTACCATGGTATAGTAGTAGTAATAGTAGTAGTATGGTAGTTTAGTTTGTTGCATTGATCATTAATCATCTGCAATAAAGTTTCCCTATCTGTATGCAAGATCGTCTCCCTACCTCTTAATGTTACTAGTGATATTTATGACATCCTTTGTTATTAGTTTTGCAAGTGTTTACTGGAAATCTACAGGGGAATTGAGAAGCAGCAGAATTAATCACTACCCTTTGGATAATTGGAGACTAAGTACAAAATAATTACTGATGATAGCTTGTTTGTCATATCTGAACAATAATCCCTACCGTGCAGAATAGAAAGTGAGGGACCATACGGCTTGGGATGGCCGACAGAATTTACTTTTTACTAATGAAAATGCAGTTCCCTGCTTACCTGGAGAGCAAGGTGGTTGGGGCGCGCAGTCCTAAGGGGGAGGTGGGGATAGAGTAGCTGAGCTGTGGTAGCAGCACCAGGTGTTTGCACTCACTTGGGAGGGAGGGAGACAATCAGGGGCTATATTGGCTTGGCAGAGAACAAGGCTTTGTTGGCACATGGGAGGGAAAACGTCCTTCCCTCCGGTCTTTCAGAAGCTAGTAAGAGCAGGGCCTCTCACGTGGCTTCGGCATTGCCGTCGCTGACTTCTCCACCCACCCACTCCAGGGTAGCTCATTTCTTGGCATGGAGCCAATCTGCACGCTAGGTTTTTAATGTTTTATAAGGGTTATGAAAACTCTTTGGGCCTCATGACACACTCCTTTTAACGTTGTATACTTGAGGTTTTTAAAACTCACTTCAGCTATATACAACGGTTTCACTTTTAATAAATCGTTTTAAGTAAAATAATGTGTCCTTCCTTACTGTTTGTGATTTGTGGGGGCAGTGCTTCGTTTATTGGTGCCTAAAGGCTTAGCCATTGATTGGTGGGGAAGAAAGTGGGGCTAAGGAGGAAGTGGGCGAGTGAACTACAACACCCACAATTCTCAGACCTATACTCATTGAAAGCTAGGGGAACTAAGGAGGAAGTGGGCGAGTGAACTACAACACCCACAATGCTTTGCTCTAAACTCATTGTAAAAACGAAACAGAAAGAGATGGGCAGAAGAGTGTGTGACTGCACACACCGCTTTAAAGACTGAATAATTTTTCTCCTGTAACGTGAGTACTCAGTAATATGGCCTAAGACGTTTTAGAACGCACCTATTTGGAACGTTTTAAAATACTATTTAAAATGTTCCAAGGGACTGTGTAGATAGGCTCATGGACTATGGTTAGTTGCCTGTTAATGGGGCTGGGGAGGAATTTTACCTGCACCCAGATTGGCAATAGGTTGCAGGGTTATCGCCTTCCCCACAGCAAGAATTAATTCAGTGATATTCAGGTTTGTATGACTTGACAAATATAGCTGTAAGGTTGCTATAAAAACTTTTAATTCTATGTCCCAACTTTGTAGGTGTAGAAGGCATTGGGCTGGATCCATTGGTAAGGGAAATGGGATTGGGTGCCCCGTTTTCCCCTTCAACAGGGGATCCACTTAATAGGCCACTGGGATGTATGGCATTGAGACCCAGCTCAATGTGGGGCTGCACTCTGGGCCACACCCCAGGGAGGCAATAAAGGGATCACTTCAACTGTTTGTGCCATGGAGTGTATCTCTGACTCCTGCCCTAATGAGGCACCTGGCAGGCAGGCCAGGCTGATGGAATTGGACTGCAGGTGGGTAGTCAGATTAACGGATCCATGCCCTATGCCCCTGCCAATTCTATTCCAAGCTGAACCAATAAAGTTGTGGCCAATTATTTAATCCATCCAAGTTTATGTCTGAATTTGTTTCCCCTCCTCCCTTTCTTGCCCCTAAGGGACCAGCTTTGCACTGCCACACACAATTGATAGCAGAAATAACAGAGACTGGTCTGGAATCAGAGACAAAATGCATATGTTTGATGATAGGACTGACCACCTTGAGAAGATGAACTTGATCAATTTAGCCTGCAGTCCTATACACACCTACCTGTGTGTAAATCCCATTGATCCCAAGAGGATGTACCTCAGGGTAGACATGCAAAGGATTATATTGTTAATCTCTGGGTTGAAAATAAAAATCTTACTGTGCAGTCCTATGCATCTTTCCTCAGAAGTAAGACCCATGGTTTTAAATGAGGCTTATTACCCAAGAGGTGTCTTCATGATTGCAGCCTCAGATAACCCACAGAACAATCCCTCAAAATGAGCTGGAACATAGACAACAATAAACTGGACTTTAAGAAAACAGGCCATACACTGTTTCCATATGTAGTGTAGAAGTAAATTCAGGAAATAGGACACATGACACACGTTTAATATGATGCATTAGGAAGTGTGCATCAAACAGAAATCTTTGGCTCAATTATTATTTTCACTTTGGAAGTATTTTTTTTTTAACAAAGGAAATGCTTATCCTTTTAAAAACATCTAACTGTTTTTGTTTGTTTCTGCAACATATTAAAACAGGTGAGTAACCCAGGGCAGTGAAGGCTCCCTACTCCCCACCTCCTCCTCTCCAGTCTAATTTATAGAGACCATATGGAAAGGAGGTCAGGGCTCCTGTATCTTCAACAGTTGTATAGAAAAGGGAATTTCAGCAGGTGCCATTTGTATGCATGCAGCACTTGGTGAAATTCATGCTTTATCACATCAGTAAAATCTGCAGGAGCCCTGCCTAGCATGACCAGGTGCAAAAGAAGGCAGTACTTCTATAGCTTTAACTGTTACGATGAAGAGGGAATTTCACCAGGTGCTGCATGCATAAAAATGACAACTGCTGAGATTCCCATTTCAGTAGAACTCTTAAAGATACAGAAGCCCTGTCCACTTTTTTATATGGTCTCCCTAAATATCCCAATTCCGACTTGCTAGAACTACATTTTTAAATGTGATTGCAAAGGCCTGCTGTGAGATGACTGTGGCAGACTAGAAGGGCTCCTTCTCTGAACAAATGCTGGAATTCCTAGTTCATTCCTGGTATATCATTGGAGTGGATTGCAGAGGAGAAAGCACAATGGATTATGTTTATGTCCTATATCCTCTCAGGTAAGGTTTGAATAAGCACAGTGCTTTTTAAAGGCTAGCCTACGTTCATGTGATCAGGGTAAACTAGAGTAAAAAGTCACAGTATCATTTTTTATATCCTGCTGAACAAAAGAGGGTGATTTTTCTTTATTGGAAGTCCCTGTCCCTCCCTAATACATGAAGATGGGGAATCAAAATGACCTCATGTTTGGGTTTCATGGCTTCATTTAGCTCATTCAAATCACCTTGCTTTGCACAGTGGGCTGGTTGAAACATTGCTTTTCACCCCTTGTTTCTTGTCCTCCATTTTGCAATAATTCTTACATTCATCTCAGAGAAGCTGCAAATTATCTTTTAAATAATATCTAGAATGAAGAGATGGCAAGAATGTAACTCAGCAAAAAAAGTAAGTTTCAAAGTGGGAATGGACAGATGGGAATTGATGGGTAAAAGCAAAGAACTGCACTGGCTGCCTGTTAGCTACTGAGCTACATTCAAGGTTATGTTGTTATCATATGGTTCGGGATGCAGAAAACGTAATATCTTCTAAATGCCTTCTGAAAACATAGACGTTCCCTGGATTTTAACTTAGCTGGTTTTATATTGCCTTTTTTTTAGTTTTAATGTTTCAAATTTATCTATACTTGTTGTATCTTATAGTTTTAATTTTACACTCAGGTAATGGGCAGTATAAAAATTTAATAAATAAATAAACAAATATACAAACATGGTATGAATTTGAAAGATGAACTTTCTGAATATATTGGGACAGCAAAAACATTTCAACCCTATCCTGATAAATCATCATCAGCCAATAGCCTTGAGTTCCTAGACTATTTCATCACAATTCTGCACTGCCTGGCTTCTCTGATGCTCCTCACCAGGAATGCTTCATGGCTCCTGTGTTCTTGAGAGACCAGTTCCAGGGGTCAGTGAAACCTTAGTGGCCCACCTCGGATTCTGGTGAGACAGAGGTTTCCAGTTCAGGACAGGTGCAAGAGTGTGGAGTTGAAGACAATATTAAAAGTTGTCAATAGGTTGGAAGTAGGTTAATTTTGAAAAAATTCATCGACAGTGAGTTCTTCTGTGCTCAAGTAGTTCCTTCCCTTGCCTTCCACACTGTTCAATGTCACCTGGTTGAAATAGTCACAGTGCTGGTTATTGGGTGGCAGAACAATCTTGCCTGCATTGGAACGCACAGCTGCCTCGATAAGGTGAGTCCCATAGACTGCAGTGACTATGTCCTCATTAACCATCTATGAGTCTGGAACCTTGATCATGTCTTCTCCAAAAGCTGGGATCTCTTCTGCAATACCATTGTCAACTGTCAGAAGGTAGAAAGCAAATTCAGATTCATCCTCCAGGGTGCACATGTAGAGAATAAGCTGGCATTTGGTGACACAGTTCTAGGTATGGAATATCGGCTTCCCAAAGGAATTTAAAGAAAAGAAGCTTTGTGCTCCAGCCTGGATGATGCTACTCCCATCTTGAGAAACAGGTGGGAGCAGGCGACCCATCAGCCTTTTGATGACAGCAAAATTCTGGCTCCCTTGTATTAGTCAGTATCTCAAAGCAGTTGACTGAATAGAGAAGCTGCTGAAAGAGCTCATGAGCAAAGACAGCCCATTTAATGGGAAGACTATTGTTTTTGTCAATGAGTTTAGGTAGACCTTGCCTGTCATCCCACATGTTGCCGTCCAGCCATCACTGGCCAGTTGGTGAAGAAATCCAATGCCTGGAACTGTGTCACCAAATGCCAGCTTATTCTCTACATGCGCACCCTAGAGGGTGAATCTGAATTTGCTTCCTACCTTCTGACTGTTGACAATGGTACCACAGAAGAGATTCCAGCTTTTGGCAAAGACATGCTCAAGGTCCCAGACTCATGCAGTCTTAATGAGGACATCGCCATTGCTGTCTATGGGACTCACTTTATCACATGTCCAATTGTTCCTACATTTCTCTCTTCTCCTAAGGGTAACAATGTCAGTGTCCATCTGCCCCCAATCTGTCTCTGTACTGTCCATAAATCAACCATTACTCATGGGTGTCATTCTGTTTAATCTAGATGAAAGAGCATAGGGGAAGTAGAGGGTCAGTATGTAACTACTTTGAGCTGTTAAGATCTAGAGCATTAGGATGTCATCGAATTGATGGAGGAAGAAGTTTGAGCCTGCAAGGCCAAGGAAAGATCAAGGTCCAGGTGTGCCGAGACTACATTGTAAGTGAGCACAAGATCATCGGAGACTTTAGAACAGGTTGCTGAAGTGAAGTCTGAATGCCTTGAGTTACAATTGATATGCTTTTTGGTGCATGAGTAAAGTTGTAAGTACCTAAATTCTTTTCTGAGATAAAGTTATTTTTATCCTACAGTTTTTATCTACAGTTTATTCATAGATAGGATAGATTCACCTGATTCCATTGCCTTGAAAATAATAGGGATTATGCTTTTAAATTAGAAGGTGATGTAGATTCATATATTTTATAGGATTAAATGATTTTGTTCCCATGACAGGAGCTAATACTAGGGAATTTGTTTTAACTAGTTCTGAATTTATTTTCTTTTTTGATACAGCAGTTTATGGGTTTCAAAAACAACTGCTGAAAGGGAAGCTAAGGGGAAATAGTGTGGATACATACATTATTCCTTTTAGGCAAGTCTCAATTAAGTTTTTCATTTTTTATCTTGGGAGAATGAAAAGACCTATTGGGAAGTTTTATATAGGACAGCTGCTTAGAGAGAAATACATACAAATACCCTGCTCTATAATATGAAGTTACTTCTCTAGTTTACAAAGTATAGCAAAAGACACAGACACTTACAAACTTGTTCAATCTTTTCTCTTTATTAGCTGTTCCCTCTTGTTCAGCTGAGGTCTCAACACTATAATGTAGCATTTGGGGGAAAAGATGCAAACCAACAACCCAGCACTTGAAGCCAAGATAGAGAAGATCTCCACGGCTACCATGTATTTTCCCTTAGAGCTCAGATAGGATGGAACAAAGGATAACCACACACTGCAAAAGACCAGCATGCTGAAAGTGATGAACTTGGCTTCGTTGAAACTGTCAGGTAGCTTCCTTGCAAGGAAAGCCACAGTGAAACTCACCATTGCCAGGAAACCCATGTAGCCCAGAACACAGCAAAACAGAGTCACAGACTGTTCATTACACTGTAGAACAATTTCTTTAGCCATTGAGTGCATGTCAATATCTAGGAAAGGTGGAGAGGTTGTGAGCCATAAAGTAGAGATGGTTGCTTGGATGAGGGAGCAGAAAAGAACAATAGAGATGGCCAATCTTTTCCCCACCCACTTCCTCATCCTGGACCCTGGTTTGGTGGCCATGAATGCCAGAACCACCGTGATGGTTTTTGCCAGCACACAAGAAACAGCCACTGAGAAGATGAGGCCAAAAGTCGTTTGTCGGAGAAGACATGTCACCTTCTGAGGACGGCCAATAAACAGCAATGCACAAAGAAAGGAGAGACAGAGGGAGATGAGGAGAGTGTAGGTGAGGTCCCGGTTGTGGGCTTTGACAATGGGAGTGTTGTGGTGCTTCACAAATGTTGCCAGCACCAGAGCTGTAGTCAAAGAAAAGGAGAAGGCAAAACAGGCTAAACTAAATCCTAAAGGTTCTCCATAAGACAAGAAGGTTACAGTCTTGCGAACGCAGGCATCCTGTTTTTTGTTTGGATATTTGTCAGCAATGCATTTATGGCAGTCATTCATGTCTGAAAAAGAAAGGATGTCGTCTTGATTGCAGAAACATGAGATCAACCAGGCTAAATTGCTATGACTGTAACTCTCACAGAGATACAAGTCTCTATTAAAATTGCAGCAGATGTTAGGAGCTAAGAATTTGAAATGGGTTAAAGTGGGTTTTAAATAGTTGATAGTTTTGTAGGTCCAAAACAGCATCTTGGATTTTAAGCACAGTGATGTAAGCCAGGTGAGATCAGCAATGCATATATTTTTGAAAAAACAAACAAACTTAAAATACAGGTTTAAAACAGCAGAGAAAAAGGACTATGATAATAGACATTAAAATATTGTGAAAATAAAAATATCTTCACCTGGCGTCGAAAGGAGTATAATGTAGGTGCCAGGCAAGTCTCTCTAGGGAGCTCATTCCACAGTCGGGGTGCCACAGCAGAGGCCCTCCTCCTAGTAGCCTCATTTGGCAGGCACTCACAGAGGACCCTTGAAGATGATTTTAGGGTCTAGGCAGGCACATATGGGAGGAAGCGTTCCTTCAGATAACCTGGCCCTAAACCATTTAGGGCTTTGGATGTTAATGCCAGCACTTTGAATCGAGCCCAGACCTGGGCTGGCAGCCAGGGATGCTGAAAAAGGACTGCCATAATGTGGTCTCATTGGCCAGTCCCCGTAAACAGTCTGGCTGCCCTATTTTGTAACAATTGAAGTTTCCAGACCATTTTCCAAGGCAGCCCCACATATAACACATTGCAGTAGTCCAGATGAGAGGTTATCAGAGTGTGGATAACTGTAGCTAGGCTATCTCTGTCCAGATAAGGGTGCAGTTGGTATATCAGCCTAAGCTGATAAAAGGTTCTCCTTGTCACTGAGTTCACCTGTGCCTCAAGTGACAGTTCTGGATCCAGGAGCACCTCCAAACTACAGACCCAATCCTTTAGGGGGAGTGCAACCCCCTCCAGAACTGGTTGAACATCACATACCAAGATAGAAGAACCACCCACAAACAGTACCTCCTTCTTGTCTGGATTGAGGATCAGTTTGTTGGCCCTCATTCAGTTCATTACCGTGCCCAGGCATTGATTTAGAACTGACACTGCCTCACCTGAGTTTGATGAAAAGGAGAGGTAGAGCTGGGTGTCATCCACATATGGATGACCTCACCCCACATCTCCGGATAACCTCTCCCAGTGGCTTCATGTTTCTATATGTTTCATTCTTCAGCCACTAGATGGTGCTGTGAAATTCATCACAACTCAAAGCACAATAAAAACTCTTATTACGTGTTCAGTGTTGAGAATAAAGCTGCTAGAATATTGGGGGAAAAAAACTCTGAAGTAGGGATTGTTTTATACAGTAGTCTGGATTACAGCTATTCTGTTCTTATAAATCTGTACTATATATATTTATTACCCTCCTGGTTTGAAATCTTCCCTTCTGGACATGGGATGCAATCGTAGCAGCAAAATGGCTCCCCTTCCTTCATTTTCTTGTGAGAACCAGGTTGGCAACTTTCAGTACACTGAGAAAGAGGCTGGGACTATTTGAAAAAATGGAAAAGAAACAATATAATGAAAGAACCAGCACTTGGAATACATAAGCTATGAGGCCCGTTCTGTATTGTATCAAGAAACCCTGGACCCAATTCTTCTATAATCAGACATTACTTTTTTTGATTGTTGCAAGATTATTAGGATAGAACAACCCTGTAGCTCTTCAATTATTTCATCAACTCGCACATTATCTTTCCTTTGTAATTGTTTATTATTGTACATTGAAATTATTCTAGACACCAGAACAGTTGCTCATTTATAGCAACGTCTCTTTCCAAATAGCTGACAATTGGAGCCTACCTGATTAAACCAGCCATTCCATTTTATGGCCTCCTCATCAATGGTGAATGTTTGACCCAGGAGAGACTTGGGATCCAGCCTTCCAACTCTCACTCTATGAAATGAATGGTTGGAGAAGATAATCCAGTTGACCACATCCAATCCAGCGATTAGCTCCCCATTCTGGTTGAAGGAAACTTGGTCCCCTGCACTGTTGTTAAATGAGACCCATTTTAGAAATGGTTGGAGCTAGAGAGAAAAAGAAAAGGCAAGGATTTAGAAAAGACTGAATTTAGGCCTTTCTGGGCCAAATGGACAGAACTTGAAATCAGTATCTAGCATCCACATCACTTTCTTATTTTCAATTTGGAGTAAGGACTCCAATCTGGATCTTAAACACCCCCTGCCCTTGTGCTATGGTTCTGATCCAGATCAGTCCTCCTGCACCTTCAGTGGAACAGAAATGGGGGGAGTGCAGCTGCTAGATACGTATTTGAAGCAACGTCTGTTTTTGTGCTCATACTAATGTCAAATGGCACCAGAAGAATGAGGTTCTGGATGGCTCATTGCTCAGGTGGTTGAAGGCCATGGTTGGCCCTAGGATTAATGGCACATTGGCTGAGTAGTGCCCTTGGTGGACAGTTGCACTAATAATCAATTTTTCAGGGCCATGCAGCGGACTTATGGAGCCTGGTGTATGAGAGTCCTATTCAGAAAGAGAATGCTCAAAATGCTAATCTCTCAGCCACTGTGTTTTAGTTGCAGCCTATCTCCAATTTATCCAGGTCATTGAATGGTAAAACTTCTGTCATCCAGGATTTGGTCCTGGATGAGCATGCCGAACTGGCCTGCATCACAGAGACCTGGCTGAATGAAGCTGGGAGGGTTAATCTCTCTCAGTTTTGCCCACCAGGGTTCTCTGTCCAGCAGCAGGCATGGCCTGGGGTGTGGGGAGGTGGAGTGGCAGGGGTGGAAAACCAATTAAGATGGTCCACCCCAGGAGGCTGATGGATCCAAATTGTTTCCTGACGGATCTTGGGGATTTTCCTGTTGCCTCGGCAGGCGATTCTGTCGAAGCTCTGGTCGATCTCTGGAATGGAGAAATGACCAGGGCAGTAGACACAATCACTCCTGAGCATCTCCTCTCATGAAGTGGAGCCACACCAGCCCCCTGGTTTTCTAGACAGCGGGCAATGATGAAACAAATGAGACGGCGACTAGAGCACTGTTGGCAGAAAACTCGGAGCAAATCTGTTTGAACATGTGCTAGATCCTATTTGAAGGCCTACTCCGTGGCAATATGGGCAGCAAAGAGACTACATTTTTTCTGCCACTATTGCATCTGCAAAGAGCCATCCAGTAGAGCTATTTCGGGTGGTCAGGGGGCTTTTACACACTGCCCCCCAAGAGGAGAATTCAGACCTTTCGACAGCCCACAGTGATCAATTTGCCCAGCACTTTGCAGACAAAATTGCTTGGATCCACTCTGACTTGGATGCTATAGTTGATACAGTCCCAGTGGATGTAACTGGCACCTGCTTGACCAGTGTTATTAGAAACTTTTCAATTTGTATAGCCTGAGGATGTGGACAGGATCCTTGGAGAGGTAAGAGCCACCATGTGTGTATTAGATCTTTGCCCTTTCTGGCTTATTAAAGCAGCCAGAGGGGGATTGGCTGAGTGGGTAAGTGGAGTGGTTAATGCCTCCCTTTGCCAAGGCAGGGTGCCAACCTGCTTGAAGGATGCAGTGGTAAGACTCACATTGAAAAGCTCTCCTTGAACCCCACTGTATTAGATAACTACCAGCCAGTCTCCAATGTTCCATTTTTGGGCAAAGTATTGGAGCATATGGTGGTCTCCCAACTCCAGGGATTACTGGATGAGACAGATTATCTGGATCCATTTCAATCTGGCTTCAATCTGGTTTATGGGGCAGAAACAGCTTTGGTCGCCTTGGTGGATGACCTACACTGGGAACTGGACAAGGGGAGTGTGTCCCTGTTGGTTCTGCTGGACCTCTCAGTGGCATTTGATACCATTTTCCATGGTATCCTTCTTGGCTGCCTTGCTGGGATGGGACTTGGAGGCACTGTTTTACAGTGGCTCCATTCCTTCCTGGAGGGGCAGACCCAGAAGGTGATGCTGGGGGATTCCTGTTCTACTCCTTGGCTGTTGGCCTGTGGTGTCCCTCAGGGTTCTGTTTTGTCCCCCATGCTTTTGAACATATACATGAAACTGTTGGGAGAGGTTGTCTGGAGTTTTGGGGTGCGGTGCCATCAGTATGCTGATGACACCCAACTCTCACTCCTTTCCACCCAGTTCCAAGAAAGCTGTTTCAGTGCTGAACTGGTGTCTGTTGGCAGGAATGGACTGGATGAGGGCAAACAAATTGAAGCTGAATCCAGACAAGACGGAGGTGCTCCTGGTCAGTCGAAGGGCAGATCAGGGAATAGGGATTCAGTTTGTACTGGATGGGGTTACACTTTCCCTGAAGACACAGGTTCACAGCTTGAGTGTACTTCTGGATTCAGCCTTGAGCCTGGATACACAGGTTTCAGTGGTGGTGAGGAGTGCATCTGTACATTTAAAGCTAGTGCACCAGCTGCGCCCGTTCCTGGAGATGTCTGACCTGGTCACGGTGACAACATGCCTTAGTTACATCCCGATTGGATTACTGTAACACACTTTACATGGGGCTGCCTTTAAAGAGTGTTCAGAAACTTGAACTGGTTCAAAGAGCTGCCACCAGATTGTTGACCAGTGCTGCTTAAAGGGAGCATAGAACTCCCCTGTTAAAATAGCTCCACAGGCTTCCAGCTGACCTCTTATAGCTTTGTTATTTATATAATGCTTATAGTGGTTACAGAATTTGAAGTTCCAAGTGCTAGGTAACCTTTAGTGATGGAATGGGCATCCAGTTGAGGTTTGAAGCTCAGCCATGTCTGTAATGTAACTTAAATGGCCTCTTTAGGAATAAAGGTTGATCCATCATTTTGACACAAAATAGCAGTTCAGTGAAGTAGCGGGTGGCTGCATGACACTTGCCAGATGCCCCAGGACCACTCAGTGCCTCACATCTCATGGCAAGAAGGATCAGAAAGCCATCATGGGTCCATAGCGCAGCATAAGTGGTGGTGAGTTTTCCTATCCAAAATAATGCTGTCTCAAAGTAAAGCTGTGTTCCACTGATTTCTACCTTAGCAGAAGTAATATCAAAGTAGAAATTGAAAGAGAAGTATATTTTTAAAGCTAACTGAAGGAAGATCATATTTGAAGTTCGTATCCAAAGAACCTTTAGAATCTTGAAAGAAAGGTTAAAGAAACTTCATTTTTGCCATCATAGCTCACTGTAGACTGTACATTAGAAGGGAAAAAAACCAGGCACTTAGCTCAGGTTACTTCCCTCACCCATAAGCTTCAAGCCCTTGGTTGCCACTCAGCTTGCCAACCCTTAAGGCCAGCCCTGGAGAATGTTTCTAGGGAACTATAATCCTATATGACCCAGAGATTGCATGAGGGGATGCGACGTGAATCAGTAAAATTACAACCTACACTGGTCACAACATATGTTCCCAAAGCACTATTAGGAAAGCATAATGACTGACTGAAATGGGAACTATTTCTAGGTGTGGCAAGGGAAGGAAGACCAAAATGTAAAAAAGACATTGGAAGAAAATGAAACACAATATACAGTGCATTGTTATATGAGAAACTTGAGCCATTACCTGCCCAACTTGTAGATTCTGAAGTCTGGGTTCCACCGCATCCATCATTGCACCTTGTTTGGGTCTAGAAGAGGACATGGCATGATGTAGGGCATGGGCCACAGTGTAGACAGCATTGTGAATACTGTAGCTGTGTCCAATCGTGCTCATTTCGAAGAATGATCCAGGAAGACTCTCCAACTTCTCCTCCCCTGTGCAAATGTCCCCATTTATGTTACCCACAATATTATCTGTGAATACACATCCAAAGGCCTGTTGCCAGAAATCCCTGATAAACCCATCTTCTTTAGAGCTAGAAGGGGTTCTGCTCTCAAGAAACTGCCGAAATCCTGGTAGGTCACTGGAGTGGATTCTGAAGGATATAGCGCCATTGAATATTTCTGTATCCCAATTCTTTTGTTGGACCATTGCAGTGAACTCTATCTGAGCTGTTACTATCCATACTTTCCCTTTTACTTCCTTTGCCATGACCTCTTGTTCTGATAGATATGGAAAGAAGCGAAAAAATGCCATGGAATAAGATTCTGCATGGGCTACCACTACATTGGCTTTGCTGCTCATAATTGTATCACGTATTTTTGCCCCCTGTAGAAATGCATCATTAAGTTCATTGTCAAAACTTAGTTTGGGGACTCTTTCTATGAAGGCAAAACAGACACCCCACTTTGTAAACAGTGGAATGACCACTTGTAAAAATCTTTCTCCATTCTCATTATTCATAACAATAATCCCAATCCATGTCCACCTGAACTGAAGAAGCAAAGAGAGAATCCCCTCATACTGAAGAGCTTCCTGAGGAGCCAACTGGTAGAATGGAAGGCCCGGAGTTTTAATGTTCATCACTGGAGCAGGGCCATAGATGAGCTAAGGAATGATGTTGGGTACAGGAAAAGGAAATCATATCAGCATTTATACATGTATTTTAATGTGCATACATTCAATGGGCATCTGGTTAGAAACAGAATGCTTGGTTAGAGAGCAGTTTGATCTAAGAAAATAGTGATTATCTTATGGACATCTTGCATGTTCAAGTATAAAAGGCCTCAGTGGAAGGATGCTACATCATGGCAAAGGTCTGATTGCATTCAGACTTAATCACACTTAACAGTTAAACCTATTGAATTCATTAGAACAAAAAGCAATCCTGATTGCCTTATACTCATTCATTTCAATTTATGCTTCCATTATCTCCAGTGTTTTAGTGAGTATGGTAGTGATGGTGGGATGTAATGGTTCTCCTTCCTATTGGAGCTGTAATAGAGGCAGGCCATGCAGAAGGGGATTCTGCATACACAGTTATCAATAGAAATGCAATGAGTAGTATCCTACAGCATCCATGCACCAATAGAATGGACCGCTAGAGTAACAAAAACTACCAATTAATGGAACAACCAGAAATGAGCAACAGTACATATTCCTGGAATGGGCAGGCATGTGTTTCTGGGCTACTTCAGCAACTCCGAGTTCTTGTTGCACTAATGGTCCATTTCACTGGTGTAAGAGAACTAGCAAAGTCACAGAGGCAGTATAGGGTGTTGCTCTTTGGGAATTATATCTGAAAGAAAATGCATTAAGAAGTGGAATGTTTAAAATACTGAAAGGCTTAATTGAGGCTTGTGATACTTTAGCAATGTTCTGCTATTTTAGCACCATGACTTTCTAATAAATGAAGCACTTAAACAGTAACAAGTGTATTTTATTCATAACTGACCCATATATTTATTTTTCGTTGCCAGCATATGACGTTCTAAACAATGGAACCACTTCTGCCTCCAAACAACAAATGGAACTGGAAAAGAAAGGGAAGCATGAATGTTGTGGTGGATTCCCATACTCCCCAATTAGCCTACCTGTGGAGTCTTATAGGTATCCAAGTTAATTGCCACATAAAGGGAGATTTCAGAATCCATTCCCCCAATAACTGCTGTTAATGTATTCTGAATATCACATACATAGTTAGGTACAACGTTTTCCAGTGTAGTCAACAGGAGCATTGTGGCATGATAGGTCCTCTTTGCATTGTCATAGCTATCATAGATGTGGAAGCCCAAGGTGACATTGGGTAAGATCTTTGGGTTTTCATTGATTTCTTTTACTGCAAATGCCAAGGCCAGGATGTGCTGGTAATGCTTAGGAAATACCCTACAACAAAAGTTGAATTCTGTAACAGCAGGATATTCCATACATACATTAGTTATTGCCACTGTATTCCACATTATCATCCTTAGCTTTTACTAATGAAATGCAGTTCCCAGCTTACCTGGAGAGTAAGGTGGTTGGGGCGTGCAGTCCCAAGGGGGAGGTGGGGATAGAGTAGCTGAGCTGTGGTAGCAGCACCAAGTGTATGCACTCACTTTGGAAGGAGGAGCCAATCAGGGGCTATATTGGCTTGGCGGAGAACAAGGCTTTGTTGCTGCATGGGAGGGAAAACTTCCTTCCCTCTCATCTGCCATAAGCTAATAAGAGCAGGGCCTCTCACGTGGCTTCGGCATTGCCGTCGCTGACTTCTCCACCCATCCACTCCAGGGTAGCTCATTTCTTGGCATGGAGCCAATCTACACGCTAGATTTTTAATGTTTTATAAGGGTTATGAAAACTGTTTGGGCCACATGACACACTCCCTTTAACATTGTATACATGAGGTTTTTTAAAACTCACTTCAGCTATATACAACGGTTTCACTTTTAATAAATCGTTTTAAGTAAAATAATGTGTCCTTCCTTACTGTTTGTGATTTGTGGGGGCAGGGCTTCATTTATTGGTGCCTAAAGGCTTAGCCATTGATTGGTGGGGAAGAAAGCGGGGCTAAGGAGGAAGTGGGCGAGTGAACTACAACACCCACAATTCTCAGCCCTATACTCATTGAAAGCTAGGGGAACTAAGGAGGAAGTGGGTGACTAAACTACAACGCCCACAATGCTTTGCTCTAAACTCATTGTAAAAACAAAACAGAAAGAGATGGGCAGAAGAGTGTGTGACTGCACACACCGCTTTAAAGACTGAATAATTTTTCTCCTGTAACGTGAGTACTCAGTAATGTGGCCTAAGACGTTTTAGAATGCACCTATTTGGAACGTTTTAAAATACTATTTAAAATGTTCCAAGGGACTGTGTAGATAGGCTCATGGACTATGGTTAGTTGCCTGTTAATGGGTCTGGGCAGGAATTTTACCTGGGCAGGAATTTTACATTGGCAATAGGGTGCAGGGTTATCGCCTTCCCCACAGCAAGAATTAATTCAGTGATATTCAGGTTTGTATGACTTGACAAATATAGCTGTAAGGTTGCTTTAAAAACTTTTAATTCTATGTGACAACTTTGTGGGTGTAGAAGGCATTGGGCTGGATCCATTGGTAAGGGAAATGGGATTGGGTGCCCCGTTTTCCCCTTCAAAAGGGGATCCACTTAATAGGCCACTGGGATGTATGGCATTGAGACCCAGCTCAACGTGGGGCTGCACTCTGGGCCACACCCCAGGGAGGCAATAAAGGGATCACTTCAACCGTTTGTGCCATGGAGTGTATCTCTGACTCCTGCCCTAATGAGGCACCTGGCAGGCAGGCCAGGCTGATGGAATTGGACTGCAGGTGGGTAGTCAGATTAACGGATCCATGCCCTATGCCCCTGCCAATTCTATTCCAAGCTGAACCAATAAAGTTGTGGCCAATTATTTAATCCATCCAAGTCTATGTCTGAATTTGTTTCCCCTCCTCCCTTTCTTGCCCCTAAGGGACCAGCTTTGCACTGCCACACACAATTGATAGCAGAAATAACAGAGACTGGTCTGGAATCAGAGACAAAATGCATATGTTTGATGATAGGAATGACCACCTTGAGAAGATGAACTTGATCAATTTAGCCTGCAGTCCTATACACACTTACCTGTGTATAAGTCCCATTGATCCCAAGAGGGTGTACTTCAGGGTAGACATGCAAAGGATTATATCGTTAATCTCTGGGTTGAAAATAAAAATCTTACTGTGCAGTCCTATGCATCTTTCCTCGGAAGTAAGACCCATGGTTTTAAATGAGGCTTATTACCCAAGAGGTGTCTTCATGATTGCAGCCTCAGATAACCCACAGAACAATCCCTCAAAATGAGCTGGAACATAGACAACAATAAACTGGACTTTAAGAAAACAGGCCATACACTGTTTCCATATGTAGTGTAGAAGTAAATTCAGGAAATAGGACACATGCCACACGTTTAATATAATGCATTAGGAAGTGTGCATCAAACAGAAATCTTTTGCTCAATTATTATTTTCACTTTGGAAGTATTTTTTTTTTAACAAAGGAAATGCTTATCCTTTTAAAAACATCTAACTGTTTTTGTTTGTTTCTGCAACATATTAAAACAGGTGAGTAACCCAGGGCAGTGAAGGCTCCCTACTCCCCACCTTCTCCTCTCCAGTCTAAATTATGGAGACCATATGGAAAGGAGGTCAGGGTTCCTGTATCTTCAACAGTTGTATAGAAAAGGGAATTTCAGCAGGTGCCATTTGGTTGAAAGCCATCAACCTGCAGGAGAGGGAGGCCTGCTGCCAGGGGAGGAGAGGAGTGTGCCTGCCTGCCTGCTGGCTTTTTGTTTTTATCTTTGGGTGGTTGTTTTTTTTTTTGGTTGTTGTTCCCCTCCCCTTTCCCCAGGCTTGAGCTATGTGCTGGGAGGGAGGATACAGGGCCAGGTGGGGGGATCTGAGGGGAGCACAATCAGGGTAGTGACGGGTAGAGGGAGATATGGCGTTGTGAGGAGGACTTGCCAGGTTAGGGGAACAAGGTCTAGACAGTTAATGGCTGTGCCTTGTTCCGGTCCCCCTCACACCCACAGGCTTGTTGGTTGCCTTATCAGCCAGCCCTCAGGCCTCCGGGTGCTGCTTTTAAATGCCAGATCAGTGCATAATAAGATCTCCCTCATCCACGGCTTAATTGTGGATGAGGCAGCCGATCTGGCATGTATAACCGAGACCTGGGTGGGAGAGCAGGG
Organism: Anniella stebbinsi; assembly: GCA_029215795.1. Lineage (NCBI taxonomy): Eukaryota > Metazoa > Chordata > Lepidosauria > Squamata > Anniellidae > Anniella > Anniella stebbinsi. The sequence continues at coordinate 23,605,826 of JARDYH010000008.1, forward strand.
AGGAGTTAGTCTCTCCCAGTTATGCCCACCGGGGTACTTGGTTCAGCATCAGGGCAGACTTGAGGGCTGGGGAGGGGGTGTTGCTGTGGTCTATAGGAATTCCATCCCCCTCTGCAGGCTCCCTGTCTATGTGACTACTGGTCTGGAGTGTTTGCACCTTGTGTTGGGCCAACGGGACAGATTAGGGATTCTGTTGGTGTACCGCCCACCCCGCTGCTCAACAGACTCCCTAGCTGAGCTGACAGAGGTGGTCTCTGGTGTACTGTTGAGGTCCCCCAGACTCTTGGTTCTGGGGGATGTCAACATTCATGCCGAGGGCATTTTATCTGGGGCAGCTCAGGATTTCATGGTCTCCATGACAACCATGGGACTGTCCCAACATACCATCGGCCCAACGCATGTAGCAGGGCACACTCTAGACCTGGTTTTCTCAATTGGACATGGAGATGGGGATCTGAAAGTGGGGGACTTTACATCAACCCCTCTGTCATGGTCAGATCACTACCTGCTGAGGTTTACTTACAGCGGCTTTTCCCCTCTGCAAGGGCGGGGGACCCATTAAGATGGTCCATCCCCGGAGGCTAATGGATACAGATGGTTTCCAGAGGGCTCTGGGGAGTTTTCCGGCTGATAGGGCTGGCTCTCCTGTCGAAACCCTGGTTAATCTGTGGAATGCAGAGATGACCCGGGCAGTTGACACGATTGCTCCTGAGCGCCCTCTCCTGTGTAGAGCTCGAACGGCTCCGTGGTATACCCCGGAGCTGAGAGTGATGAAACAAAACAGGAGACGGCTTGAGGGCAGATGGAGATGAACTTCTGATGGATGCAATCAAACACTGGTAAGTGCTTATGGTAAGCTGTATTCAGGGGCAGTGAGGGCAGCAAAAAAACAATACTTTGCTGCCACTATTCAATCATAAACCTGCCGCCCAGCGGAGCTTTTCAGAGTTGTCCGGGGGCTTTTGCATGCTGGCCCCAAGGACATGGTAGAACCATCTGAGGCCCGCTGTAATACATTTGCTGGGCTCTTCCAGAATAAAATCTCTGGCATCCATCAGGACTTAGACTCCAGTGTTATAGCAGGTGAATCTAGTGAGGTATCCAGAGCACAGGCTTGTCCTATTTTCTTGGATGAGTTTCAGTTGGTGCAGCTTGAGGATGTTGACAAGGTACTTGGACAGGTTCGTGCAACCACTTCCATATTGGATCCTTGCCCCTCTAGGCTAATAAAAGCTAGCAGGGATGGAACAACTGGCTGGGCCAGGGAAGTGATTAATGCCTCTTTGCAAGAGGGAGTGGTCCCAGGCCTCCTGAAAGAGGCGGCAGTGAGACCACTCCTAAAGAAATCTTCCCTGGACCCTGAAAATCTTAATAACTACAGGCCAGTAGCAAATGTTCCATTCCTGGGCAAGGTCCTGGAGCGGGTGGTTGCGAGCCAACTCCAGGCACTCTTGGATGAGACTGATTATCTGGATCCATTTCAGTCGGGTTTCAGGCCTGGTTTTGGTATGGAAACAGCCTTGGTTGCCCTGTATGATGACCTATGTTGGGAGAAAGACAGGGGGAGTGTGACTCTGTTGATTCTCCTTGATCTCTCAGCGGCTTTCGATACCATCGACCATGGTATCCTTCTGGGACGACTGGCTGAGTTGGGAGTGGGAGGCACTGCATTGCAGTGGTTCCGCTCCTACTTGGGGGGTCGGCTCCAGAAGGTGGTGCTTGGGGAACATTGCTCGGCCCCGTGGATTCTCCAGTATGGGGTTCCGCAGGGGTCAGTTTTGTCCCCCATGCTGTTCAACATCTACATGAAACTGTTGAGTGCAGTCATCCGGAGTTTTGGAGTGCGTTGTCATCAGTATGCTGATGACACGCAGCTCTATTTCTCCTTTTCATCTTCATCAGGTGAGGCTGTGGATGTGCTGAACCAGTGCCTGGCTGCGACAATGGACTGGATGAGGGCTAATAAACTGAAACTCAATCCAGACAAGACTGAGACGCTGTTAGTGGGTGGTTCCGCTGACCAGATGGAGGGTGTTCCACCTGTTCTAGATGGGGTTGCACTCCCCTTGAAGGAGCGGGTTCGTGGCTTGGGGGTTCTCCTAGAACCATCTCTGTCACTTGAGGCGCAGGTGGCCTCAGTGGCATGGAGTGCCTTCTACCAACTTCGGTTGGTGGCCCAGCTACGTCCCTATCTGGACAGGGATAACCTGGCTTCAGTTGTCCATGCTCTGGTAACCTCCAAGTTAGATTACTGCAATGCACTCTACGTGGGGCTGCCTTTGAAGATGGTTCGGAAGCTGCAGCTTGTGCAAAATGCAGCGGCCAGATTGATAACTGGAACCAGTAGGTTCGAACATATAAGACCTACTCTGGCCCACTTGCATTGGCTGCCTGTATGTTTCCGAGCCCGGTTCAAGGTGCTGATTTTAACCTATAAAGCCTTACACGGCTTGGGACCACAATACCTGATGGAACGCCTTTCCCGACATGAACCTACTCGAACACTACTTTCAACATCTAAAGCCCTCCTCTGAGTGCCTCCTCTGAGGGAAGCTCAGAGGTCAGCAACAAGAGAGAGGGCCTTCTCTGTGGTGGCTTCCCAATTGTGGCACGATCTCCCCGACGAGGCCCGCCTGGCGCCAACATTGTTATCTTTTCGGCGCCAGGTCAAGACTTTCCTCTTCTCTCAGGCATTTGGCAATATTTGAGGAGCCTGGGTTTGTTTTGTTTTGTTTTGGTTTTTGTAGCTTTTTGAAGTGTTGAAGTGGTTTTTAAATGTACAGATTGTGTGTATGTTGTATGTTTTTGCTGTTTTAATTTTTGTATATTGTTTTTAATTGTTTTTAATCCTATGTAAACCGCCCAGAGAGCTTCAGCTATGGGGCGGTATACAAATGTAATAAATAAATAAATAAATAAATAAATTCATTTTTCATCACAGCAGTAAAAGCTGCAGGAGCCTGCCTAGCATGACCAGGTGCAAAAGAAGGCAGTACTTCTGTAGCTTTAACTGTTACGATGAAGAGGGAATTTCACCAGGTGCTGCATGCATAAAAATGACAACTGCTGAGATTCTCATTTCAATAGAACTCTTAAAGATACAAAAGCCCTGTCCACGTTTTTATATGTTCTCCCTAAATATCCCAATTCCTACTTGCTAGAACTACATTTTTAAATATGATTCCAAAGGTCTGCTGTGAGATGACTGTGTCAGGCTAGAAGGGCTCCTTCTCTGAACAAATGCTGGAATTCCTAGTTTATTCCTGGTATATCATTGGAGTGGATTGCAGAGGAGAAAGCACAATGGATCATGTTTATGTCCGATATCCTCTCAGGTAAGGTTTGAATAAGCACAGTGCTTTTTAAAGGCTAGCCTACGTTCATGTGATCAGGGTAAACTAGAGTAAAAAGTCATAGTATCATTTTTAAAAATCCTGCTGAAGAAAAGAGAGTGATTTTTCTTTATTGGAAGTCCCTGTCCCTCCCTGATACATGAAGATGGGGAATCAAAATGGGCTCATGTTTGGGATCATGGCTTCAATTAGCTCATTCAAATCACTTTGTTTTGCATAGTGGGCTGGTTGAAACATTGCTTTTCACCCCTTTGTTTCTCATCCTCCATTGTGCAATAATTCTTACATTTATCTCAGAGAAGCTGCAAATTATCTTTTAAATAATATCTAGAATGAAGAGATGGCAAGAATGTAACTCAGCAAAACAAGTATGCTTTAAAGTGGGAATGGACAGATGGGAATTGATGGGTAAAAGCAAAGAACTGCACTGGCTGCCTGTTAGCTACTGAGCCACATTCAAGGTTATGTTGCTATCCGACAAAGCCCTAACCACCTTGGGTCAAGCATATGTAGTAGACCACCTTCCCTTATATACACCCTGATGACAGCTGTGATCCTCACAGGAGGTCCTGTTGGCCGTTCTGAAATGAATGGGATATGATCATGAAGAACCTTGGTGCTGGGCCTTCTCTATAGTGTCACCCACCCTCTGGAAAACCCTCCCTCGTATGGTTCAGGACACGGAAAACGTAACATCTTTTAAATGCCTTCTGAAAACACAGACGTTCCCTGGTTTTTAACTTAGCTGGTTTTTAACTTAACTTACTTTTAATGTTTCAAATTTATCTATACTTGTCGTATCTTATAGTTTTAATTTTACACTCAGGTAATGGGCAGTATAAAAATTTAATAAATAAATAAACAAATATACAAACAAGGTATGAATTAGAAAGATGAACTTTCTGAATATATTGGGACAGCAAAAACATTTCAACCCTATCCTGATAAATCATCACCAGCCAACAGCCTTGAGTTCCTAGACTATTTCATCACAATTCTGCACAGCCTGGCTTCTCTGATGCTCCTCACCAGGAATGCTTTATGGCTCCTGTGTTCTTGAGAGACCAGTGCCAGGGGCTCAGTGAAACCTTAGTGGCCCACCTCGGATTCCGGTGGGGCAGAGGTTTTCATTTCAGGATAGGTGCAAGGGTGTGGAGTAGAAGACAATATTAAAAGTTGTCAATAGGTTGGAAGTAGGTTAATTTTGAAAAGTTCATCGACAGTGAGTTCTTCTGTGCTCAAGTAGTTCCTTCCCTTCCCTTCCACTCTGTTCAATGTCACCTGGTTGAAATAGTCACAGTGCTGGTTATTGGGTGGCAGAACAATCTTGCCTGCATTGGGACGCACAGCTGCCTCGATAAAGTGAGTCCCATAGACTGCAGTGACTATGTCCTTAGTAACCATCTGTGAGTCTGGAACCTTGATCATGTCTTCTCCAAAAGCTGAGATCTCTTCTGCAGTACCATTGTCAACAGTCAGACGGTAGGAAGCAAATTCAGATTTATCCTCCAGGGTGCACATGTAGAGAATAAGCTGGCATTTGGTGACACAGTTCTAGGTATGGAATATCGGTTTCCCAAAGGAATTTAAAGAAAAGAAGCTTTGTGCTCCAGCCTGGATGATGCTACTCCCATCTTGAGAAACAGGTGGGAGCAGGCGACCCATTGGCCTTTTGATGACAGCAAAATTCTGGCTCCCTTGTATTAGTCAATATCTCAAAGCAGTTGACTGAATAGAGAAGCTGCTGAAAGAGCTCATGAGCAAAGACAGCCCATTTAATGGGAAGACTATTGTTTTTGTCAATGAGTTTAGGTAGACCTTGCCTGTCATCCCACATGTTGCCGTCCAGCCATCACTGGCCAGTTGGTGAAGAAATCCAATGCCTGGAACTGTGTCACCAAATGCCAGCTTATTCTCTACATGCGCACCCTAGAGGGTGAATCTGAATTTGCTTCCTACCTTCTGACTGTTGACAATGGTACCACAGACTGTTCATTACACTGTAGTACAATTTCATTAGCCATTGAGTGCATGTCAGTATCTGGGAAAGGGGGAGAGGTTGTGAGCCATAAAGTAGAGATCGTTGCTTGGATGAGGGAGCAGAAAAGCGCAATAGAGGTGGCCAGTCTTTTCCCCACCCACTTTCTCATCCTGGATCCTGGTTTGGTGGCCATGAATGCCAGAACCACTGTGATGGTTTTTGCCAGCACACAAGAAACAGCCACTGAGAAGATGAGGGCAAAAGTTGTTTGTCGGATGAGACATGTCACCTTCTGATGACGGCCAATGAACAGCAATGCACAAAGAAAGGAGAGACAGAGGGAGATGAGGAGAGTGTAGGTGAGGTCCCGGTTGTGGGCTTTGACAATGGGAGTGTTGTGGTGCTTCACAAATGTTCCCAGCACCAGAGCTGTAGTCAAAGAAAAGGAGAAGGCAAGACAGGCTAAACTAAATCCTAAAGGTTCTTCATAAGACAAGAAGATTACAGTCTTGCGAACGCAGACATCCTGTTTTTTGTTTGGATATTTGTCAGCAGCGCATTTATGGCAGTCATTCATGTCTGAAAAAGAAAGGATGTCGTCTTGATTGCAGAAACATGAGATCAACCAGGCGAAATTGCTATGACTGTAACTCTCATAGAGATACAAGTCTCTATTAAAATTGCAGCAGATGTTAGGAGCTGAGAATTTGAAATGGGTTGGAGTGGGTTTTAAATGGCTGATAGTTTTGTAGGTCCAAAACAGCAACTTGGATTTTAAGTACAGTGATGTAAGCCAGGTGAGATCAGTAATGCTTATTTTTTAAAAAAGCAAAAACAAAAAACCAAATTTAAAATACAGGTTTAAAACAGCAGAGGTAAAGACTATGATAATAGACGTTAAAATATTGTGAAAATAAAAAGATCTTCACCTGGCGTCGGAAGGAGTATAATGTAGGTGCCAGGTGAGTCTCTCTAGGGAGCTCATTCCACAGCTGGGGTGCCATAGCAGAGGCCCTCCTCCTAGTAGCCTCATTTGGCAGGAGCTCATGGAGAAGGACCCTTTAAGATGATTTTAGGGTCTGGGCAGGCACATATGGGAGGAAGCGTTCCTTCAGATAACCTGGCCCTAAACAATTTAGGGCTTTGGATGTTAATGCCAGCACTTTGAATCGAACCCAGACCTGGGCTGGCACCCAGGGAAGCTGGAAAAGGACTGCCGTAATGTGGTCTCATTGGCCAGTCCCCGTAAACAGTCTGGCTGCCCTATTTTGTACCAGTTGAAGTTTCCAGACCATTTTCCAAGGCAGCCCCACATATAACACATTGCAGTAGTCCAGATGAGAGGTTATCAGAGTGTGGTCTCTGTCTCTGTCCAGGTAAGGGCGCAGTTGGTATATCAGCCTAAGCTGATAAAAGGTTCTCCTTGTCACTGAGTTCACCTGTGCCTCAAGTGACAGTTCTGGATCCAAGAGCACCTCCAAACTGCAGACCCAATCTTTTAGGGGGAGTGCAACCCCCTCCAGAACAGGTTGAACATCACATAGCAAGATAGAAGAACCACCCACAAACAGTACCTCCTTCTTGTCTGGATTGAGGCTCAGTTTGTTGGCCCTCATTCAGTGCATTACCGTGCCCAGGCATTGATTTAGAACTGCCACTGCCTCACCTGAGTTTGATGAAAAGGAGAGGTAGAGCTGGGTGTCATCCACATATGGATGACCTCATCTCACATCTCTGGATAACCTCTCCCAGCAGCTTCATGTAAATGTTAAACAGCATAGGGGGTAAAATAGAGCCCTGTGGAACCCCATGGCCTAGGTGCCATAGCACAGAGCAATAATCCCGCAGCATTGGCCACACAAGTACGAGCAGAATCACTACAATGCAGTGCCTCCAACTCCTAGCCCAGACGACCTATCCAGAAGGATACCATGGTTGATGTTATTGAAAGCTGCTGAGAGGTCCAAGAGAATAATAATAATAATAATAATAATATATTTATTTATTTTGTTATTTCTTACCTGCCTCTCCCTCCGGATCAACAGGGTCACACTCCCCCTGTCCCTCTCCTGGCAAAGGTCATCCCACAGGGTGACCAAGGCAGTTTCCATTCCAAAAGCAGGCCTGAAGCCCAATTGAAATGGATCTAGATAATCCATTTCATTCAAGAGTGTCTGGAGTTGTCCTGCAACCACCCGCTCAAGCACCTTACCCAGGAAGGGGATGTTAGCCACTGACCTATAATTGTTAACATCCTCCGGGTCCAGTGGTCTGATCACCGCTTTTTTTAAAGACGCCGGCACCACTTTCTCTCTCAGGGAGGCATTTACAACCTCCTGGACCCAGCTGGCGATCCCTTACTTATTTGATGTAATGAACCATGAAGGGCAAGGATTAAGCATACAGGTGGTTGACCAGACTTGGCCAGACACCTTGTCCACATCCTCAGGCCTCAGTAGCTGAAACTCATCCAATAAAACTGGACCAGATGGTACTCTGAACGCCTCTACTAATGGAACTGCATTAAGCGTGGTGTCCAATTCATGACAAATCTGAGCGACTTTATCAAAGTGCTTTGCAAACTCATCACAGTGTGCTACCGAGGGTTCTACCATCTACCACCCTGGTCCAGGGTGTAACAGGCCATGAACCACCCGGAAAAGCTCCACTGGACGACAATGAGAAGACGCAATGGGTTTTCTTTCTATATGTTTCATTCTACAGTAGGCTGACCAGATAAAATCCAGGTCAGGGCACATGTAACTTTAACAGTTGTAGAGAAAAGGGAATTTCAGCCAGTGTCATTTCTATGCAATTAGTTCCTTGTGAAATTCCCTCTTCATCACAACAGTTAAAGGTGCATGCACTATACTAGAGTGAACATATACAAAAGAAGGCAGAGCCCCTGCAACTTTAGCAGTTGTGATGAAGAGGTAATTTTACCAGGAACTAATTGCATACAAATGACACTGTCTGAAATTCCCTTTTCTCTTCAACTGTTAAAGTTACATGAGCCCTGACCTGGATTTTATCTGGTCACCCTATTCTACAGCCACTAGATATTCTATATGTTTTATTATACAGCCACTAAATGGTGCTGTGAAATTCATCACAACTAAAAGCACAATAAAAACTATTATATGTTCAGTGTTGAGAATAAAGCTGCTAGAATATTGGGGAAAAAACTCTGAAGTAGGGATTATTTTATTCATTAGCCTGGATTATAGCTATTCTATTCTTATAAGTCTGTACTATATATATTTATTACCCTCCTGGTTTGAAATCTTCCCTTCTGGACATGGGATGCAATCGTAGCAGCAAAATGGCTCCCCCTCCTTCATTTTCTTGTGAGAACCAGGTTGGCAACTTTCAGTACACAGAGAAAGAGGCTGGGACTATTTGAAAAAATGGAAAAGAAGCAATATAATGAAGGAACCAGCACTTGGAATACATAAGCTTTGAGGCCCCTTCTGTATTTTACTAAAGAGACTCTGGGCCCAATTCTTCTTTAATCAGACTTTACTTTTTTTAATTGTTGCAAGATTATTGGGATAGAACAACCCTGTAGCTCTTCCATTATTTCATCAACTCACACATTATCTTTCCTTTGTAATTGTTTATTATTGTACATTGAAATCATTTTAGACATCAAGTCAGTTGCTCATTCATTGCAGGGTCTCTTTCCACATAGCTGACAATTGGAGCCTACCTGATTAAACCAGCCATTCCATGTTATGGCTCCCTCATCAATGGTGAATGCTTGACAAAGGGGAGCCTCTGGTTCCACACTCCCTACTCTCACCCTATGAAATGAATGGTTGGAGAAGATAATCCAGTTGATGACATCCAATCCAGCAATTAGCTCCCCATTCTGGTTGAAGGAAACTTTGTCCCCCGCACTGTTGTTAAATGAGACCCAATTTAGAAATGGTTGGAGCTGTAGTGAAAAAGAAAAGGCAAGGATTTAGAAAAGTCTGGATTTAGGTCTTTCTGGGCCGAAAAGGACATAACTTGAAAACAGTATTTAGCATCCACATCATTTTCTTATCTTTAATATTGAATAAGGGCTCCAATCTGAATCTTAAACAGCCCCGACCCTCATGCTATGGTTTTCATCCAGATCAGTCCTTCTCTAGAGCAGAAATGGGTTGGGGGAGTGCAGCTGCTAGATACGTATTAAGGTAATGCCTGTTGCACACGTTTTAGCTGGGGGAAGGCCATGCCTGCCACTAGGATAAATGGCACACTGGCCAAGAAGTGCCTTTGGTGGCCAGTCAGTTTCTCAGGGCTACTCAGAGGTTTCATGCAGCCTGGTGCATGCGTGAGGTCCATTGAGAATGACCATGCCCAAACGCTTGATCTCTCAGCCACTGCATGTCACTTCCAGCCTACCTCCAATTGAAGCAAACAGTTCAAAAAGCCATATTCTTAGCAGTTGCAATACAGCAGAACTCTCACAGGTTTAAATGATATTTCTAGCAGTTGTTTTGGTAAAAAAAAATCTTAATTTTAGAAAAATCATTATTTTTTCATCTTTATGTAGGATAAGGAACAATAATACATTAAAAAATTATCCAGCTGAGCTCTAACAGCTTTGTTATTTATATAATACTCAGAGGGCTCCATCTCACTAGCATTTTCTCGCACTCTTGTCATGCCTGCTTTGCTATTTTGCAGTGCTGTACTCACATGACATTGTGCCTGTCCTGCAGTCACTCTTCCCCTCCATTGTCCGTGTTTTCCTAGAGTGGGGAAAGTCCAGTACATTTCCTCCATGCAGGATTAATGCACCCTTCCATCCCCATGTATTATCATCCCGGCCCTATTTCCTTTGTTTGTGGCATGTGCTTTGAAGGGAGGTCTTGCTGATGAAAGAGGAGGGTGGGGCTGTTCTCTTCCTTCAGCATATTGTGTTGAAGGAACGGACTTGTGCTGAGTTGGTAGAATGGACTTTTGCTGCTCCAACCCCGCTTAGGGTGACCAGATAAAATCCAGGTCAGGGCTCATGTAACTTTAACAGTTGTAAAGAAAAGGGAATTTCAGCCAGTATCATTTGTATGCAATTAGTTCCTGTTGAATTCCCTCTTCATCACAACTGTTAAAGTTGCAGGGGCCCTGCCTTCTTTTGTATATGGTCACTCTGGTATAGTGTCTGCACCTTTAACTGTTGTGATGAAGAGGGAATTTCACCAGGAACTAATTGCATACAAATGACACTGGCTGAAATTCCCTTTTCTCTACAACTGTTAATGTTACATGAGCCCTGACCTGGATTTTATCCGGTCAGCCTAACCCCGCTCTCATTGCCCGCAGAAATGTCACCCAACCAATGAAATGTTAAATTGGTAAAACTTTAGGGAAAAAAGCCATAGTGAGCGGGAAGGTGCCCACATCCATCGCAATGTCACAATCAATGAACTGGAGGGGGAAGGAGAAGGGGTGGAGTGGGGTGGAGTGGAGTGATAGAATGAACAAGTGAAAGGAGTTCCACCGCTACACTGGTGATACCACAAGCCCACGTGAAAGGGACCAGTAGCTTGACAAACTAATGAAAAAGAGGTGGAAATCACAGAGGCAAACCAGGAAAATAAGTAAGTGTGATGGAGCCCCTAGTGTTTACAGCATTTGAAATTCTTAGGGCTTGGTAACCTGCAGTGATGGGACAAGGGTCCAGTTGGTGTTTGAATCTCAGCAACGTCTGCAATGTTTCGTAAATGGCCCCTTTACGAAAAAGGCTGAACAATCATTTGAACATAAAATGGCAGCTCATTGAGGGAGAGGGCAGCTGCCAACCACTTGCCAGATGCACCCATACCACCCAGCACCTCACCACATATAGGAAGAAGGATTGGGCAGTGAGTGTGTGTCTTTTGCATGGTGTACATGGAGGTGGGCTCGCCCTTCCTATGTAAAGTTGTCTCAAAGTAAAGCTGTGTTCTGCTGATTTTTACCTTGCACAAAAAACATCAAAGTGGAAATTGAAAAAAGAAGTATGCTTTAAAAGCTAATTGAAGGAAGATCATATTTGTAGTTAGTTTCCAAAGAACCTATAGAACTTTGAAAGAATGGTTGAAGACACCTGAAATTTGCAACTATAGCTCATTGTAGACAGTACATTAGGAAAAATGCACCCTGGGTCACCACTCTGCTTGCCCACCCTTAAGGCCGGCACTAGAGAATGTTTCTGGGGAATTCTCATCTTACATGGTCTAGAGATTGCATGAGGGGATGCTATGTGAATCAGTAGAATTACAACCTACACTGGTCATAATATATATCCCCAAAGCACCAAGAAGAAAGCATAATGACTGACTGAAATAAGGACTATTCTATTATTTCTAGTTGGCTCAAGGAAAGGAAGATGAAAATGTTGGGAAGACTTAGGGGGAGAATAAAACAAAATATAAAGTGCCCTGTTATATGAGGAACCTGGGCCCATTACCTGTCCAAACTGAAGATTCTGAAGTTTGGGTTCCACTGCATCCATCATTGTACCTTGTTTGGCTCTAGAAGAGGCCATGGCATGATGTAGGGAATGGGCCACCACATAGACAGCGTTGTAGATGCTGTAGCTGTGTCCAATTATGCTCATTTCGAAGAATGATCCAGGAAGACTCTCCAACTTCTCCTCCCCTGTGCAAATGTCCCCATTTATGTTGCCCACAATACTATCTGTGAATACACATCCAAAGGCCTGTTGCCAGAAATCCCTGATAAAACCATCTTCTTTAGAGCTAGAAGGGGTTCTGCTCTCAAGAAACTGCTGAAATCCTGGTAGGTCAGTGAAGTGGATTCTGAAGGATAGAGCACCATTGAATATTTCTGCATCCCAATTCCTTTGTAGGACAATTGAAGTGAACTCAATCTGAGCTGTTACTATCCATACTTTCCCTTTGACTTCTTTTGCCATTACCGCTTGTTCTGATAGATATGGACCCCAGAGAAAAGATACCATGGAATAAGATTCCGCATAGAATATCACTGCATTGGCTTTGCTGGCCATCATTTTATCATGCATTTTTGCCCCCTGTAGAAATGCAGAATTAATTTCATTGTCAGAAGTTAATTTGGGGATTCTTTCTATGATGGCAAAACAGACACCCCACTTAGAAAACAGTGGAATGACCACTTGTAGAAATCTTTCTCCATTATCATTATTCATAACACCAATCCAAATCCACGTCCACCTGAAATGGAGAAGCAAAGAGAGAATCCCCTCATACTGAAGAGCTTCCTGAGGAGCCAACTGGTAGAAGGGGAGGCCTGGAGTTTTTGTGTTCATCACGGGAGCAGGGCCATAGATGAGCTAAGGAGAGATTTTGGGTAGAGGAAAAAGAAATCATAGCAGTATTATACAGTCATTTCATTTTTTTAAAATTATATATACGTTTAATGGACATCTGGTTGAGACAGGAATGCTTGGATAAATAGCTGTCTGATCTAGGATGACCTTTATTTGGAAACTAAAAAGGAGGGCAACATGGTTGGCTCCCAAGGGGGCATCCCCACCAACAAGTCTATCCCCAGGGGGCATGTCCAGCACCAAGGGGGGGCACCGGAACATAGCCTTGGTCACATGTCTGATTTTACAGCACACAATTAAGACAAATCTGTTCTACAAAATGTCTTAATGTTAAAATCACTGAAATAACAAATGAGACTTCCAATGTAACTGAAATTAACTTCACTCACTCCTACTTTTGTAGCTTTTGCTGTACTTTGTTGCTATTCTCTGTGTGATACATTCTCCCTTTCCCTCAAATATCTTTTCTGATTGTATCCTCACTCAGCTGCAAGTTGCTACTTAACAGGGCTTGCTACTGGCTGGCTGGCTTTTTAAAGTTCAATTTTTCAAAAAAATAAACCTTGTGTATGATTGTCACAAGTTTCTCTACTCTAACATTAGGGTGGGTGTTGTGGGCAGCAGACACTCCTTCACCCATTCACACTTCTCACTTTTATACATTAGCCTTTCAAGGCTTTTGCGTTGGCGCCACTTTTCACATCCAGAATTTGAACTCCTGTCTACTTCCTGCACAAACACTTGACTGTGAAACCTTCTTTCTAATGCCGTGCTTTGCATGCCAGTACAGTGGGGCTTAGTTATAGCAGGAGTCTCTGGGTTGTCTTTGCAGCGTCTGTTGTCTCTCTCATTCTCTAACTCATTGCAGCCAAACCAAAGCCTCCCTCTTACAAAGTTTCCAACCGTAAAACCAGGCCGCACACTTGTGCCCTGTGGCAAGGGGGAAAGGTGCCAGCTTATTTCTTGATCACATCTGGTGACTTACTTTAAAAACCACCTCTGACACCAGTCACCTCTGCCTGCACCAACACTGGACTCTGAGATGGTGTTAAAAGGCTCTGTGTGGTATGTCAGCCTCTCAGGCTACAGCCATCTCTGAGACGTGTCTTCAGTCTAACTCTGTCTCTAAGAGATATGCCAGCCAGCCAAAGCTGCAAATCTATCTATTTTTCTCTGACATGCACTTCAAACGTTCTGCATTGCATGCCAGCAGTGCAGACAGAGCCTAGCTCACAAGTGAACAAAGTGAAATGGAAGGGAAGGGATAGCAAAGCAAAGCAACAACATGCCAGGTTCCAACTTCTGTAGCAACAGGACATCTGCAAAGATGAGAGCCTCTCTCTCGACTGACACCTCACTGTTGGTCATGAGAGTTTTTCTCTAAGGATGATCCTTCATTGCCCATGATGTGGAACTCAGAGAAAAAGGCATCCAGCCCATTCTGTGTTGCCCTGTGGGCTTGCTTTGACTAATGTCTCCTTTCCCACATTTTGATCTGTGGATGCTTTGCCTCTGCTGAGCTCCATGTGCCCAATTGTCAACCAAATCTGCAACAGGAAAGCTGATGTGCTCACTCAGCACTTCTTAGCTAAAAGCATGAGATCCCCTTGATACCAAGGGCTGAAACTGCTCAAGGTGCAAGACCCAAAAGAGTAGGTTTGACAAGCTGAGTTTGAAGGGTGTGGCTCCAGTGTTTTGTTTTGTTTTTAATATGATTTTAAACCCTTGAAATTTTTTTTAAAATCCTAAAACTCAACAAATGAACAGATTTGCTTGAAATGTGGCAAGGTTAAAGCCCTCCATACGAGATATCATGGTGACAAGTTTCATCTCATTACCTTTAAAAATGACAGTTTTAAAAATAATAATTTTAAAACCTCATTAAAAACAAATCCTAAAAATGAATGGATGGATCTGCTGCAAACTTTGCATGGCTAAAGCCCAACTAAAGAGATATCAAGGCACCAAGTTTCATCACTTTTTCTTTAAAAATGACAGATTTTCTTTTTAAATAATAATTTTAAAACCTCAAAATTTAAAAACATCCTAAAACTCAATGGATGAACGGATCTGTTTCGAATTTGGCATGGTTAAAGCACTCCATAAGAGCTTTCAAGGTTCCAAGTTTTAGCTCTTTATCTTTAAAAATTATGGTTTAAAAAAATAATTATTTTAAAACCTCAAACTTAAAAAAAAATCTTAAAAATCAATGGAAGAACAGAACTGCTTCAAATGTGGCATGGCTAAAGCCCTCCCTAAGATCTATCATTGTGCCATGTTGCATCTCTTTAGCTTTAAAAATGACAGAGCGGTAAGCATTTTTTAAATTCCTGTTGACTATAAAGTAAAGCTGCCTTTTTGGTGTGTGAAGAATGGGGAAAAAATCAGATTTTTCTTCAAATTTCACAATTCCCCCCTTCCTAGATTTGTCACCAAAAATCCTGACATGTTGTGTTTTTACCTGACATACGGTCACCCTAATACTGACTATCTTTGGCCATCTATTGAATTCAAGGATAAACGCCTCAATGGAAGAATGTATATCATGACAGAATGTCTTTCCCGGGACATTGAGTTGCATCCAGACTGAGTTATTCTTAAGAGTTAAACCCGTTGATTTCAATGGGATGGAAAGACATCCCAATTGGCTTACATCCCAATGATTTCAATGGGATCTATTTACGTATGGCTAACTCCAGTTCCAATTCATTGATGAGTAAAACAGAGAAAAAGTTCTGCTTCTGCTGCTACCCATTCATAGACCTGTACAACATGCAAATGTTTCCACAAAATCTGGGGCCTCAGGTGATCTTGTCAAAGAACTGGGAGGATCTTGAGGGCCAAACAAAATGTGGCATTAATTCCCACATTCCCCCATGGGCCACATTTGGACGGAGGGGAGCTCCCATTAGTGCCAGTGTTTTACTGTGGGGGGTTGGGGTGGGGGATTAATAGTATTATTTCCTACCAGGCTATGCAGAAGAGGACTCTGCACACACAGTTATCAATACAAATACAATTAGCAGTATCCTACAGCATCCATGTACCAATGGAATGGACCGCTAGAGCAACAAGAACTAGGAATTTTTGAAACAACCACAAATGAGCAACAGTGCAGGCCAGTGTTTCTGGGCTATTTCAGCAACTGCTAGTTTCTGTTGTACTAGACGTCCATTTCACTGGTGTAAGACAACTAGCAGAGGCATAGAGGCAGTATAGGGTATTGCTCATTGGGAACTATACCTGAAAGAAAATGCATTCAGAAGTGCTGTGTTTAAAATACTGAATGGCTTAAATGAGGCTCGTGAAACTGTAGCAAAGTTGTGCTATTTCAGCCCCATGGCAGAACCATGCACTTTAATGGTATTCAATATCAATATATCTATATATCTATAGCCAGCTTATGACATTCATAAACAATGGACCCAGTTCTGCCTACAAACAACAAAATGGAACTGGAAAGGAAAGGAAAGGGAACTGTTAGTATTGTACTGGGTTCTCATGCTCCCCAAATAACCTACCTGTGGAGTCTTATAGATATCCAAGATATTTGCCACATATATGGAGATTTCAGAATCTAGTCCCCCAATAACTGCTGTTAATTTATTCTGGATGTCACTTACATAGTTAGGTACAATGTTTTCCAGTGTAGTCAACAGGAGCATTGTGGCATGATAGGTCCTCCTTGCATTGTCATAGCTGTCATAGATGTGGAAGCCCAAGATGACATTGGGTAAGATCTGAGGGTTTTCATTGATTTCCTTTACTGCAAATGCCAAGGCCAGGATGTGCTGGTAATGCTTAGGAAATACCCTGCAACAAAAGTTGCATCATATAACACCAGGATATTCCATACATACATTAATTATTGCCACTGTGTTCAAACGTCATCATCCTTAGTCGTATTACATCATTGAAATACTATCCTCCTATGTTAAGAACAAAATCAATCTATATCAGCGCTCACCTTTAGTGCATGACTGTGCTCTTCATTTTTTGGGAAGGTACTTTTTAAGAGCAGGTTTAGTACTTCGAAGCAACAGTATTTGAATATGCTCTGTAACAGCTACAGAGATATACTGGGTTACATCTGGATTTAGTCATATTTGGAATAGTCCTATTGAAATCTGTGTGACAAGTTAAGCATGATTGATTTCAATTGTCTCACCTATGTATGGCTGTAACTAGATCCAACTGACTAACTCCAGTGTCAGTCACATTGTGCAACACAATCGACCTTTATTTTCTATTATCTTCCAAAGGCAGTCCTGTTGTATCAGAGTCATCTAAGGTAATGATGAAATCAAACAGAATAAGAGGGAACAATAGGTTGGATCCTGATTTCTACTACTTAGACCAGACCCATTGATATAAATGGGACTGAAATTAGACATGACTAACTTAAATTCCATTCATTTCGAAGGTTCTGCTCTAAGTGTGAGTGAATGTGGATTCAGTGCAATGGGTTTTCATTGCTAGAATGTTAAATGTACTAAATATTTTCCTGTGGATCACTTGGCAATTGTAATATGGAGCCTGATATATTAATCATTCTTTGGCTCACCAAATAAGGTTGTTGAGAAGTTTCAAAGAAGATAAAGTATCCAAATACAAGTGAGAGGTCACGTGACAAAGGAGCTTCTTTTCTTCAAAATCCTATTAATGATATGTAGGTATACTCTTTATTGTAGTCAAGAGATGAGATTTATAAATCTATGTGGAACACAGACATCTTCAATGGAAACATACAGTTCGACAAGGACCATTGACAGATCCTATTCCCCCAATATGAAGTCACTCATAGCTTCATCATTCACATTGCCTCTAACAACAACAACAACAATGCCAGACCAAATGATATTGATGGTATTGGTTTCTATCAACAAATATTTAGAATAAAATTGGGCTAGCCTGTCTGGTGAACAGTTTGCCGCCAAACTCCATTATCAATTGTACAGAAGAGTTCATTTTGCACAGACTCCTCTTCCTGATTGTTGCATGGATGTGCCCTCCGGGGCAAAGAAACACCAACCTATCTTCCCAAAGTATTGAGAAGGTGGCATGTCAAAATTATTATTTATTTATTTACCACTCCCCATTCAAGAAGTTTGGAGAGGTGGACAAATCAAATAAAAGAATAAAAACAGAATAAAAAACAAAATTAAAAATATATCTTTAAAAGAAACGAAAGTGCAATAAAACTGTGGCTGGCCATTAAGGGAATGCTTCCTGGAACAACAATGTTTTCAGGAGGCGTTGAAAGGAATACAAAGTTGGCGCCTGCCTGAGCTCCAGAGGCTGGGAATTCCATAGGATGGGGACTGTATAATATTTAACAATATACAACTTGTTTAAATTGACAGCTATCAGAAAATCATTTTAATCAGGAATCCCTGATTACACAAGGGTTCTGCTTTACTATAGCTATCGCAGAATCCTATCCCATCTCAAAAAAAGAAAAAGGGGTGACTGCACCACTTCACCAAAGCACTTTGATAATTAGAATCAGAGAGAGAAGGAACCAAGCCCCATAGCCATCTCAAAGCCTGTTTGTACTTGTTTCACACCCAAAGCATATTATTTGCATTTGTTTCCAGTAATACAGCTGCATTTGGAGTACATCCTGTGATATGCAAACAAGCTCCTAAACCTGTAACTTGGCCATCATTAAAAACTGAAGACAAACCCTTAATCCATGTAGCAGCTCTAAAAGTAGGCTGACCAGATAAAATCCAGGTCAGGGCTCATGTAACTTTAACAGCTGTAGAGAAAAGGGAATTTCAGCCAGGGTCATTTGTATGAAATTAGTTCCTGGTGAAATTCCCTCTTCATCACAACAGTTAAAGGTGCATGCACTATATTAGAGTGACCATATATAAAAGAAGGCAGGGCTCCTGCAACTTTAACTGTTGTGATGAAGAGGGAATTTCACCAGGAATTAATTGCATACAAATGACACTGGCTGAAATTCCCTTATCTGTACAACTGTTAAAGTTACATGAGCCCTGACCTGGATTTTATCTGCTCACCCTACTAAAAGGGAACCAAAAATGTATCAGTCAATTCAAATCATTAATAGCTGCTTGAGCAACCTTCTCCTATTTTTATATAGACATAGGGCTCCATCACACCTATCCCCCCACCCTCATCTGCCTCTGCATTTTTACCTCCCTTTTATAAGCACATCAAGGGCTCCATCACACACTGTCCCTTTAACATGGGTTTTTGCCTGTTTGCTCTTCCACTCCACCACACCCCTATTTCCTAATCCAGTTCATTGGTTGAAGTACTCTGATGGCCATAGGCTCTCCCCGCCCCCAAACCAGTAAGCCCCTATTCTACAGCTTTATGACTCTCTTATCCTCTGATCATTCTGATGGCAACATAAATGGAATTAAAATGAACAACAGTCCTTACATAAATTCCTCTGACATTCCCTGATGGGGTTCCTCAGTGAAGTCTATTGGACTAGAGACAAGGAGACCAAACGAAGTAATGCCACCAATGATGAGGTCTCCTGACTGATGATACTTGTGAAGTGGAGGGTAAGGATTGCTGACCCTACAGTTGTCATTGCCAGCTTTGCATCCCATGCAAGCAAGTAGTACCAGCAGCAAGTCCACCATGGTATAATAGTGGGAATATAGTAGTTTGATTTATTGCATTGACAACCATTCATTTGCAAAAACTGTTTCCATATCCAAGATCCTCTCCCTACGTCTAAATGTTACTGGTGATACTTATGACATCCTTTGCTATTAGTTTTGCAAGTGACTACTGAAATTGCACAGGTGATTTGAGAAGCAACAGAGTTAATCACTATCCTTTTGATAACTGGAGGAGGCTAATTACACCATAATTACTGATGAAAGCTTGTTTGTCACATTTGAACAATATTTCTCCCCTACAGAATAGTAAGCGAGGGACCAAAGGGACGGCCGAAAGAAATTACTTTTTACTAATGAAATTGATAACAAAATTAATTGAATCTGGTCTGGAATCAGAGACAAAATGCATATGTTTGATAAAAAGACTGAGCACCTGGAGAAAATGACCTTGATCGACCTGCAATCCTATACACACTTACCTGTGAGTAAGTCCCATTGATCTCCATAGGACTGACCACAGAGTAGACAAGCAAAGGATTGTATTGTTAATCCATGGGGTGAAAAATAAAATCTTATTGTGCCGCCCTATGCATGTTTACTCAGACGTAAGACCCATGGTTTTGAATGAGGCTTATTACCCAAAAAGAGTCTTTATGATTGCAGCCTTAGATAACCCACAGAACAATCCCTCCAGATGAGCTTGAGTAGACAAGAATGACCTGGAACTTAAGAGAAGTGGCCTTACAATATGTAGTTCAGGAGTAAATTCACAAAATGGGACGTGTGTCACACCTTTCAAAGAATGCTTCAGGAAGTGTGTGTCAAATAGAAATGTTTTGCTCATTTATCATTTTCCCTTCGGAAGTAATTGTTTTGCACAGGAAATGTTTATCCTTTTAATAACATCCATATGAAAATGACCTTATGAAAAGGAGGACAGTGCTCCTGTATCATTAACAGTTGTATAGAAATGGGAATTTCAGCAGGTGTCATTTGTATGCTGGCAGCACCTGGTGAAATTCCCTCTTCATCACTTTAGTATAACTAGAGTGACTAGATAGCTAGAGTGACCAAATACAAAAGAGGCTAGGGCTCCTGCAGCTTTTGGTGATGAAGATGGAATTTCACTACGTGTTGCATGCATACCAAAGATTTGTAAGTTGCCACCTCACTCAAAAAGGGATCACAATTCAGTACTGTCTGGAGTTTAGTAGTAAGTAAGCTTTAAGTAAGGGACTAGTGGAAGACTGGGAAATTGTAGGGTCATCTTTAATAGAAGTTATTCCATATCTTGCATTTCATTAAATCACACAGACATTACTTCAAATACCTCTCTGGCAGCTGCACTCCCCCACTCCATTTCTGTTCCACTGGAAGTTCAGGAGGACTGTTCTGGATCAGAGTCATAGCACAAGGGTATGGGGTGTTTAAGATTCAGATTGGAGCCCTTACTCAAAATTGAAGATAAGAAAATGATGTGGATGCTAGATACTGATTTCAATTTATGTCCTTTTTGGCTCATAAAGTCCTAAATTCAGACTTTTCTAAATCCTTGCATTTACTTTTTCACTCTAGCTCCAACCATTTCTAAAACCATATAACAGAAGTGCAGGGGACAAAGTTTCTTTCAACCAGAATTGTGTTTCAGTTGCCGCCTACCTCCAATTTATTTTTCTCTTTAAGAAGAATGAAGAACAATAATATATAAAACAGGCATCCAGCTGACCTCTTACAGCTTTGTTATTTCTTTAGTACTGATAGCGTTTACAGCATTTGAAGTTCTAAGTGCTTGGTAACCTTTAGTGATGGTATGGGCATTCAGTTGAAAGTTGAAGCTCAGCGATGAATGCAATGTTGCTTAAATGGCCCCTTTAGGAAACAAGACTGATCCACCATTTTTACAGAAAATGGCGGCTTAGTGAGGGAGTGGCAGCATTCAGATGACACTTTAGGCAACAGAGGGGGATAATATACTCACAGTACACTAAAGAGGGAATACTCCCCATATAACATGTATCTCCGCCGTCCATTGAGTGACTGAAAGGCCCTGCGTCCATCTGGGTGGCTGGTGCTCCTCCCTCCCTCCACCATTAGTCCTCCTGGCCCCACTCCATCAGCCATAGAGTTCTGCTGGCTGTGTAAGAACGGCTGGGGTACTTCTGGTCGCTCCTGCCTGAGAACACTATTGAAAATGGAATAACCCACTTGTCGGAGGGGGAATACCCTCCACATGACATGTTAATCAATTGATTAACAGATAGTCAATTGAGCAGCCCATTGTTTTTCCGCAATGGTTAATTCACTAAAATAGCATACCGTGAGTTGTGTGTCCATTGTGTGTTGCCCTCCACACGACACAATAAGCAACACAATGGACTGTTGTTTGACCACTCCCTCCATGAGTTATCATGTTTTCTGAAACAGGCTAGTGTGTGGCTGCATGCCACTTGCCAGATTCTCTGGGACCACCCAGTTCCTCAACACAGGCGACAAGGAGGATTGAGTAGCCGGCATGGGTCTGTTGCATAGCACAGGTGGTGGTGAATTTTCCCTTCCGAAGTAATGCTGTCTCAAAATAAAGCTTTGTTCCACTGATTTTGACTAGGGATGTGCACTGGATCGGACCCGATCCACGATCCGAGTCCGGTCCAGTGGGAAATCGGATAAATTATCCGATTTCCGATCCCGCAGCTGGATCGGCCGATCCAATCCGAACTGGTCCGAAAAAGCTCCGAACCGGTTCGGCGGATCGGCGGGCGCCCACTGGCGCCCACCGCTGCTTCCATTGGCGGGCGCCAGCGGGCGCCCGCCGATGAAAGTGGACAGCGGGGGGGGGAGGAGGGGGGCACTTACCTTCTCGGCCCGGTGGCTCCCGTCCGGCGCCGGCGCCTACTACTACTAGCAGGCTCCGCGGCCTGCTCTAGGGTGGTGCGCCGGGTGATGTCATCACCCGGCGCGCTACTCTAGAGCAGGCCGCGGAGCCTGCTGGTAGTAGTAGGCGCCGGCGCCGGCCGGGAGCCACCGGGCCGGGAAGGTAAGGAGGGGGTGCGTGGAGGGGAGGAGGGGGCGCGCGGAGGGGGGAGGGGGGAGGGGGGCACTTACCTGCCCGGCCCGGCGGCTCCCGTCCGGCGCCGGCGCCTACTACTCCCAGCAGGCTCCGCGGCCTGCTCTAGGGTGGCGCGCCGGGTGATGTCATCACCCGGCGTGCTACTCTAGAGCAGGCCGCGGAGCCTGCTGGAAGTAGTAGGCGCCGGCGCCGGACGGGAGCCGCCGGGCCGGGAAGGTAAGGAGGGGGTGCATGGAGGGGGGTGGGGGGAGGGGGGAGGGGGGCCCTTACCTGCCCGGCCCGGCGGCTCCCGTCCGGCGCCGGCGCCTACTACTCCCAGCAGGCTCCGCGGCCTGCTCTAGGGTGGCACGCCGGGTGATGTCATCACCCGGCGCGCTACTCTAGAGCAGGCCGCGGAGCCTGCTGGAAGTAGTAGGTGCCGGCGCCGGACGGGAGCCGCCGGGCCGGGAAGGTAAGGAGGGGGTGCGTGGAGGGGAGGAGGGGGCGCGCGGAGGGGGGAGGGGGGAGGGGGGCTCTTACCTGCCCGGCCCGCCGGCTCCCGTCCGGCGCCGGCGCCTACTACTACCAGCAGGCTCCGCGGTCTGCTCCAGGGTGGCGCGCCGGGTGATGTCATCACGCGGCGCGCTACTCGAGAGTAGGCCGCGGAGCCCGCTGGTAGTAGCCGCCGGCGCCGGACGGGCCGAGAAGGTAAGCAGTGGCGGGGAAGGGGGCTTACCCCCCCCAGAGCCGTCCGCTTCTATCCGCTGGCGCCCGCGGGCGCCAGCGGATGGAAGCGGGCGGCCCCAGGGGGGGTAGGGAGCGCGGGGGAGGGGGTTTACCTGCCAGGGCCGTCCACAGCGGACGGCCCCGGGGGGGGAGGGAGTTAGGCCCCCCCTTACCCACCCGCCGCCATTTTTTCCTCATAGACTTGCATTGCAATGCAAGTCTATTGGGAAAAAAATGGCGGCCGATCCAAAAATGTACGATTTTTGGGTCGGGATCGGACTCGATCCGGTCCGGGGGGCCTCCGATTTTGTCCGAACCGGTCCGGGACAAAATTGGAGGTCCCGATCCGGGTCCCGATCCGATCCGGGGGGTCCGTGCACACCCCTAATTTTTACCCAGCATAACTGACATCAAAGTGGAATTGAAAAAGAAGCATAGTTTAAAAGTTAATTGAAGGTAGATCGTTCTTGTAGTTAGTACCCAAAGAACTTTTAGCACCTTGAAAGAAAGGTTGAAGACACCTGATTTTTGCCATCGTAGCTCACTGTAGACAGTATATTAGAAGGTAAAAAGCAGCCACATAGCTTGGCACCCTGGGTCACCACCCAGCTTGCCCACCCTCAATGCCAGGCCTGGAGAATACTTCTGGGGAACTGCTGATCTTATATGACCCAGAGATTGCATGAGTGGATGCTACCTGAAGCAGTAAAATGACAACCTACACTGATCATAACATATATTCCCAAAGACCAAGAGTAAAGAGGTATAGAACTGACTTATAATAGTGTGGTCACTCAGAAGCTTTTTTTTTTTTTAAACTTAAAACTAGGGATGTGCACTGACCTCCCGGATCGGACCGGATAGCGGATCAGAATCAAACCTGGGGGGTTGGATCAGATCGGATCGGATTGGAGGATGGTCGGAGCAGATCGGACCCGATCCCGATCCGTGGATCAGATGTCTGATCCGGATCGGACGCCATTTTGAATGATTTTTCCCATAGCAAAGTATTGTTTTTCAAAAACGCCCATAACTTTTTCATTTTTAATGATAGAAGGTGAAACTTGGACACTTTATAGACTGGTTATGGATAGTTATCTGGGAGAAATTTCAGAAAGGTTGGTGCATGCATTTTGTGGCAATTTATTTTTAAATAAATAACCAGGAATGCCTATAACTTTGTCATTTTTAAAGTTACGCACATGAAACTTTGCCACTATGTAGGGGGTACCTTGGGACATAAGTGTTTCAAATTTCAAAAACAAAGATGCTTGCCTTGTGTGGCAATTAATTTTAGACAAATGGGTAGTAGTGGGGTAAATACACTTATGTCTCCCATTCAATTGCACCCCCCTCCCCCGCCTCCCCCTCCCTTTTTTATCTGTCACAACTCAGAGCTTTGACAGATAAAAAAGGGAGGGGGAGGGGGGTGCAAATGACAGCCCAAGCCTCTGTGGAAAACTTTTATAACTTTTAATCTAAAAAATTCATAGCCACCAAATGCCTGGACCTAACTTTCTGAAATTTCTGACAGACAACTACCCCTAATCCATCTACAAAGTGAGCAACTTTCAAACTTCTAAGTTTTAAAATAAAAAAGTTATAGGCATTTCTTTCCTCATTGTTTCAAAAATTAATTGCCACACAAAGCAAGCACCTATGTTTCTGAAATTTAACACACATATCAAGCCAAGTGTTCCCTGTAATGTGCCCAAGTTTCCTGTTTGTAACTTTAAAAATAAAAAAGTGGGAGGCATAACTGTATTTAACCCACTACTACCAATTTTTCTAAAATTAATTGCCACACATGGCAAGAACCTATGTTTCTGAAATGTCAGACACATAGGTCCCAAGGTACCACCTACAATGTGTCAAAGTTGCATGTGTGTAACTTTAAAAATGACAAAAGTATAGGTATTCCTGGTTATTTATTAAAAAATAAATTGCCACAAACTGCATGCACCAATCTTTCTGAATTTTTTCACAGATAACTATCCCTAACCAGTCTAAAATGTGTCCAAGTTTCATCCTTCTATCGTTAAAAATGAAAAAGTTATAGGCATTTTTGTAAAACAATACTTTGCTATGGGAAAAAGCATTCAAAATCGCGTCTGATCCGCCGATCCGATCCGATCCGGATCGGACCTCGGCGGATCAGATCAGATCGGATCGGAGGATTGGTCGGATCAGATCAGATCGGATTTTTCCGATTTTGGGGCGGATCGGATTCGGATCGTGGATCGGATCGGATCCGATGCACACCCCTACTTAAAACAGCAAACCAGAAAGAAGTGGTCTGCAACCCTATGCTGACTTGTGAGGTCTTGTGTTTACTCTGAAGTAAGTCTTTCTCTGTTTAATTGAGGTTACTCAAAGGTAAGCATGCATCAGAGTTAGTATGACTTGGATGAAAATGCAGTTGAAATCAATGGGATTTACTCTTGAGTAAGAAAACCAGCGGATCTCTATTTTATATATTGGGGTTGCACAGCATAGCATTATCAAGTAAAGGAAAATAGACCGTCCACAAATGCAAACAGGTGGAATTTCACACTGGTGATGTATAAGGGAAATATTTTTTAAAAACTCCTTAAAAATCAATAGATGAACCAATCTGTTTCAATCTTGGCAAGCCTAAAGCTCTACTTAAGAAGTCTCAAGGACTGTTTAATAGCATGTTAACTGGTCTCCGGCTATTATAAGTCTCTCTATAAGAAAGGAGATAGAAACAATCCCTGGGGGGCGTGGCTTTGGAGTTATAGAGTGAGGGTGGACATCTTTTCTCTCCTGGAGCAATGATTTTTTAAGCAACAAAATCCCTACTTGTGAGACTACGAACTGTAAGTTACAAAGTAGATTTATGAATCGGAATTAATGCTGCATCTGAGGAGGGAGAGATAAGCTTACAGCGGCCGAAGTACATAAAGAATCTGGGCCAGCTGCCAGGGACAGGCGATTTGGATTTTACTTTATGGTGAATAAATCTTTTCCTCATACTGAAGCATTTTAAAAAGAGATAAGAAGGATTTTAAGTCTGGACTGGTGTTGTGAGTAAATTGGGACGTGCTGTTGATTTCCGGAGTATTTGGCTGAATGCCAGATAAATAAAAAGTCCCAAGATAAGCATTTGTCGTCACCTAAGTGGACCAGGAAGCTTAGACAGCACCCTTCTGATAAGAATTTGGACCGGCTCACTAGAATGATGTCGGAGAAAACACAGGAGAAATCACAGGAGAAAACCGCTCCATGTCAAAGCGGAAGTGGGAATCACAAAGCTGGAACTAAGCCAGGAGCTGTTCCTAAAGCTGCCAAACCACAGGAATGTCAACAGATCCCATCAGAGGAAATGCTGGCTAAATTTAATGCTATGCTGGATGAATCTCTGGCAAAGCAAGAGCAAAATCTTATGAGTGAGGTCAAAAAAAATGTTTTGGACTCCTAGAAGGAGATTTTAACTGGCTTTCAAGATGTAGTGGAGAAGCAAATGGAAGAAAACAGGGAAATTAGCAGACAGCAAGGAATCAAACTACAGGATATGGATTTGCGTCTAATTGCCATGGAGGATAGAGACGGAAGAGCAAATATTCGAATCAGAGCCTTTCAGGAGCAGCAGGGGGAAAACTCAAAGATTTTGAGAGATATGATATTGAAATAGATTAAGGAAGTGGACCCCCATACAGCTTGGGAAGATCAAGACATTGAAAGGATCCATAGAGTTGGATATAAAAGAAGAGGGATGCTCCCAAGGGATATAATTGTAAAATTTGTGAATTATTACAAGAAGAAAAAGTTAATGCAAGCAATTAGACATGCGGGACAACCGATGCGCCAATCAACAACATTTCAGTTCTATAATGATTTTTGTCCTCAAACCATGCAATGGCGGAAAAGTGTGAGACTGTGTACGGTGACCCTGCGGAAGAAGGCTATTGCGTATAGCTGGGGATACCTAGTTTTTCTGAGATTTGTGTGGCAGGAGAAACAACACAGAATAACATCATGTGAGCAAGGGATGGAATTGCTGGAGAAGCTGGGATTGATTGAAGAAACTGCAGAGGGAGAAAGAGAGCTGGATGAGCCACAAGGGGCAGCAGGAGGAGGAAGTCTGTGACTGAGTTTGGAATTAAAAAGGGATGGAGGAAGAGATTTAAAGGGAGGAGAAGGTCTACTGTCGTTCCAGGGTCGTGAAGTCATCTCCCCCCCCTGAAGAGTTCTAAAAGAATTTGAGACTATTGCCCAGGAAGGTCTGTTGATGAGGGGGAAGAAATTTGGGGTAAGTATGGGGGGAGGGGGAGGGAGGGGTATATGTAACACAGTTGGAGACCAACAAAGAGTATTATGATTGGGAAGATGGAAAATAAATTAAGAGTGGTAACTTTAAATGTTAAAGGGCTGGGAACTGTTATTAAAAGAAAGAGGATAGAAGCGCTGTTAAATAAAGAAAAAGCAGATGTTACATTTTTGCAAGAAACTGATCAATCGAAGGAAGGTGTAAATGAGCTTAAAATGAGGGATGTGGGCGTTTATGAGAAGGCATATGGTACTTCTAAAGCGAGAGGAGTAGCGATAATAATCTCAAAAAAATGTGGTATTAATATATAAAAAGTGAAGAGGGATGAATTGGGTAGATTTTTGATAATTTATTGTACTGTGGGGGAGGAGGAATATGTATTGATTAATGTTTATGCTCCAAATGGAAAACAGATGGAATTTTGTGATAAAGTTTTAAAGGTTGTGGGAGATGTGGGGAAAAGGAATATTGTGATGTCAGGTGACTTTAATATGGTGATGGATAAAGGAAAGGATAAAGATAATATAATGAGGAATTTTAAAGGTGATGGTAAAACTGATTTAAGCACATTGATGGTTGAAAATGAATTAGTAGATATCTGGAGATTAATAAAAGGAGAAGAAAGGAAATATACTTTTTACTCACCGAAGTATAAGAGTCATTCTAGGATAGATTATATTTTTGTGTCAAAGAAGATGATGTCAAAGATTATAGAATGTGATATAGGAGTTATTAAAGTCATGGATCATGCATTAATGAGTATGGATATTTAAATGAAGAAAGATTATAGAGAAGCAAAGAGATGGAGAATGGATACAAGGATTTTAACTCATAAAAATATTGTTGAGAAAATGAAAAAAGAAATTCAGACAATATGGAATAATAATGAAGTAGAGCAAAACTCCCATGGGATAGTTTGGGATACGATGAAGGCGGTGGCAAGAGCGATGTGTATTAGGGAATTGTGTACTTTAAGAAGAAAACAGGAAGCACAAAATAATAAGATAGAAAAGGAGGTAAGGTATTTAGAGGAACAATTAAGAATAACAAAGGATAAACGCCTATATGCTGAACTTCAAGCTAAAAAGAAGGAATTTGAGAAAGAGGATTTAGAAAGAGTGCAAAAGGATTTGATATATTTGAAAAGGGATTTTTTTGAATATAGTAACAAAAATTCTAGGATGTTGGCCAGGTCCACTCAGTCGAAGAAGGCAAAGAATATGATAGGGACAATAAAAGATAAAACAGGGAAAAGCTGTAATTTAATTAAAGATAAATTAAATATATTTCAGGAATTTTATAAGGAATTATATGCATCTGATATGGGCCCACAGGTAAGAGTAGTGGAGTATGTAGAGAAAAATTGGAAAATAAGACTACAGGGAGAAGATAGGGATTATATGGAAGGTTTGGTTACAGAAAAAGAAATAGAAGGAATTATTAATAAATTAAAAGGAGGGAAATCTCCGGGGTTAGATGGGTTGGGGCTGGAATATTATAAGATTTTTAGAGATATATTGATACCAAGATTGGAAAAATTATTTAATAGTATAATAGAGGGAGGAAAGACCCCACCATCATGGGATCACTCTTTGATCATATTAATCCCGAAACCAGACAAAGATTTGACGGACCCAGCTTTTTATAGACCTATATCTTTAATAAATCAAGATTCAGGTTTTTTTTCGGCAATTATGGCTAAAAGAATGAGTACTTTTATAAATAAATATATTAGACAAGATCAATGTGGATTTATTTCGCAAATGCCTAATTTAATTGGGAGAGTTCTGAATATAATAAATGTTATTAAAAAAGGAATATAAAAGCAGGGTTGATAGCATTAGATATTTTCAAAGCCTTTGATTGTGTGGAATGGCCAGCATTAAAAACAATTATTAAAATATTTGGATTTGGAGATAAATTTATAGGAGTGATTGATCAGTTGTATGTAAATAATAAAGCAGTGGTAATGGTTAATGATGGGTTAATGCAACAGATTACCTTAGCCTGGGGTACTAGGCAGGGGTGTCCACTTTCCCCGATATGATTTGCAATTGTTATAGAAATTTTAGCGAATGTTATCAGGGAAGATGGAAGATTAAAAGGGATAGGAGGAAAAGAAAAGATAAAAAATAATATGTTTGTGGATGATACATTGTTGACATTAGAAAATCCTCTGGAGAGTGGGGAGGTGATTAAACGGCACTTGAGAGAATTTGGGGAGATTACAGGATTACAAGTTAATTGGGGGAAGTCTGAAATGATGTTATTTAATTATAACAAGAAGGAAAGGGAGGAGTGTAATATAAAATTAGGTTTTAAGATTAAAGATATAGTGCGTTATTTAGGAGTTAATATTGCAAAAGATTTAGAAAGGTTAGAAGAAATTAATTTTAATAGTTTGAAGAAACAGATATTGAAAAAATTAGAGGCTTATAGAAAGTTAAAGAATTCATGGTTTGGTAGAATAGCGGTTATTAAAATGAAGATATTACCTAAGATTAATTTTTTGTTTAGAATGTTACCAATTAAAATATCGGAAGTAGAGTTAAAGAGTTGGCACGAGAGAGAGACGACGGGACAACTGAGGCAGCCGTGAGCTGGCAGCGGGAGAACAGAATGGCGTGAGTGGGGGAGAAGGAGAACGAGAAAGTGCAGCTGACAACTTTGCACTTCCCCCACCCCCTCTTTCTCTCTCTTGCGCGTGGGAGAGAGACGACGGGACAATTTAGGGCAATTGAAATGTGGCTGGGAGCACCAATATCTGTTGTGTGGGGCAGAGGGAGATATGGCGATAGCAGGACAAAATACCATTACAGGGGAAGGAAAGATGGATATCTAACACCCATCTTACCTTCCGGTTACCCTGCTGCCCCGGGGATCTTGGGGAACGATCCAGGCCACCCACAGAACCTTTCCTTGCTCCTTTGCAATGCCAGGTCAGTTAAAAACAAAACAAACATAATCTTTGACCTCCTCACAGAAGAGGAGGCCGACCTGGCGTGCTTCACGGAGACCTGGCTGGGAGATGACAGTGGCCCGACATGGGATCAGGCTCTCCCAGCTGGGTACTGTGTTAGTGAGCAGGTGAGGGAAAGTGGGCGGAGGGACGGAGTAGCTGTGGTCTACAAAAACCATCTTAACCTGTCCAGACATCCTGTCCGGCAACTGAATCACATCGAGTGTGTGTACCTGAGTCTGAAGACCAGGGATAGACTAGGGATTCTGTTAGTGTACCGGCCACCCCGCTGCCTATCAGACTCCCTGGCCAAGCTCACGGAACTGGTCTCGGAGCTGGTTGGATTCGCCCAGGCTTTTGGTCCTGGGTGACTTCAACATCCCATTCGAGGCCGGTTTGTCAGGTGGAGCTCAGGAGTTCATGGCATCCATGACAAACATGGGCCTATCCCAATTGGTCTCTGGACCCACACATTCAGCAGGTCACACCCTCGATGCTGTTTTCAGTTCCGAACAGACGGATCTGTGGGCGGAGGTATTGAATACCTCCGAATTGTCATGGACAGACCATTTTCTGGTCAGGGCTAGTATCATGGCTACCACCCACCCCTGTAGGGGTGGCGGACCTATTAAGATGGTCCGCCCTTGAAGGCTGATGGATCCTTCTGGATTCCAGAAAGCCTTGGAGGGTTCTATGGCTGGTATTGTCGACGATCCTGTAGAAGCCCTGGTCAATAGATGGAATCAAAACTTAACTAGGGCTATCGACACTATCGCCCCCAAACGTCCTCTCCGGCCAGCTTCTAATAGGGCACCCTGGTATACAGAAGACCTCAGGGAGTTGAAGCGGAAAGGACGATGACTGGAGCGCCGATGGCGGAAAACTCGACTTATATCCGACAAGACACGACATAGAAAACATCTTCGTTCCTATGGGGTGGCAATACGTGCAGCGAAGAAAGCTTTCTGCTCTGCGTGCATTGTGTCTGCAAATTCACATCCAGCAGAACTGTTCAGGGTGGTGAGGGGTCTAACCCAGGCACCTTCTCCCCTGAATCCAATTTTAGAGCTTTCGGTAGTTCGCTGTGATGCCTTTAACGATCATTTCTCAGATAAAATCTCTCAGATAAGAGCCGACTTAGATGCCATTGTTATAGCAGAGGCTGACAGTGGAGTGTCCAGCAACTCCGCGAGTAGGATAACACTTGATCAGTTTCAGTTGGTGAGAACCGAGGATGTGGACAAGGTACTTGGATGTGTGAGGAGGAGGACTTGCCCTCTCAATCCCTGCCCTTCTTGGTTGTTCGTCCAGGGAGGAGATGCAGTTAGATCATATTTACAACATATCCTTAATGCATCTCTTAGGGAGGGGAGTTTTCCATCATGTTTAAAAGAGGCGGTGGTAAGGCCGCTTCTAAAACAGCCCTCCCTGGATCCCCTGGACTTTAATAACTACAGGCCAGTATCAAACCTTCCATTTTTGGGCAAAGTGATCGAGAGGGCAGTTGCCCTCCAACTCCAGGCAGTCTTGGATGTGCTTGCTGTCAAAGGCCCCAACCTGGGTCTGGAGGTGTGTCAACCAGTTCTGGATGGGGTTACACCCCCCCTGAAAGATTGTGTTCGCCGCTTGGGGGTGCTCCTGGATCCGTCGCTCCAAATGACAGCTCAGATTGATGCGACGGCCAGGAGTGCCTACTATCAGCTTCGACTGATACGCCAACTGCGCCCCTTCCTAGAGTTGGAAGACCTAAAGACGGTAGTGCACGCGCTGGTAACTTTGAGGCTTGACTTCTGCAATGCGCTGTACATAGGGCTACCTTTGTGCCTAGTCCGGAAACTTCAACTTGTTCAAAATATGGCAGCCAGGTTGGTCACCGGTACACCTAGGGGTGATCACATCACACCAGTTTTAAAATCGCTTCATTGGCTGCCAATCAGTTTCCGGGCGAAGTATAAAGTGTTGGTTATTACCTTTAAAGCCCTTCATGGTTTGGGTCCAGGTTACCTGCGGGATTGCCTTCTCCCGTACAATCCGCCCCTCACACTTAGGTCCTCTGGGAAGAAATTACTCAAGTCAGCCAGAACTAGGCTGGCGAGTGTTACCCAGAGGACCTTCTCTTCCATCGCTCCCAGACTATGGAATGGTCTGCCGGAGGAGGTTAGACAAATTAGCAGTCTTCATGGATTTAAGAGAGTCATGAAGACTGCTCTCTTCAGACAGGCCTATCCAGATGAATTTTAAGATGTTTTTAATGATGTATTTTTAAAAAAATTTAACTGTTGTGATTTTTGTGTTTTATATTGTTGTTGTTCCCCGCCTAGATCCAGGTTAATAATAATAATAATAATAATAATTGTAATGGAGATAAAAAAGCAAGGATTAATAAAGGGAAATGGTATAAGACACAAAAGAAAGGAGGGTTGGGATTTCCTAATATAAAGATGTATTATATACTAATCAATTAAGACATATAAATAGTATATTAGGGGAAGATGAGTTAGAATGGTTAGAGACGCAAACAGGAGAAATAGATTTAAAATTACAAAATATTTTTTTTACCCAAATACAAAAGAAAGAATTGAAGGGACTGGATAACCCATTATTAAAAATATTTTAGAGATATGGGAGAGATTTAAAGGGAAATTAATACCAGGAATTTCTCCTCTAACTCCAGTTGTGGTAATGGAAAACTTCCCAGGGAATTTAAAAAGAGTGTTGGAAGGGGGATTGAGAGGTCAGGAAATTATTAAGTTGAGAGACTGGATGAAAAGAATGACTAATAAGGAGCAAATAGGAGAGATATTAAGAGGACAAAAGATAGCTTGGTTCAAATGTATACAATTAGAAAAATGGATACAAGAATGGAAAAAGAAGAATAAGGATTGTAGAGATAACACTAGATTTGAAGATTTAATAGAATCAAGAGGAAAGAAAGGGGAAAATAAAAGTAAAAAGGGTTTGATTAGTGAAATTTATAAAATTTTGATAGAGGATGAATAAATGCAGGTCTCCTGGGGGGAGGGGAGGGGAGCACGTGTGTCTGTGTGTGTGTGTGAAGGGTTTGTTAGTTTGTATTGTATTTTCTGTTTTGAATATGTTGTATTTTATGTTGATATATATATATATATATATATATATATATATGAAACAATCCCTGAACCAATCTGTGTCAATCTTGGCATGCCTAAAGTCCAACTTAAGAGCTCTTAAAGAATCAAGTTTCATCTCTTTATCTTTAAAAAAGAGGGAGCTGTGGGCAAGGAGGGTGGGGTTGGAGCAGTAAAAAGTCCATTCATTCCAATGTTTGACACGGAGTGCTGGAGGAGGAGAACCCCCCGCCTTTCCCCTTTCATCAGCAAGACTCCATTCAAAGCGCACACACCCAAAAAAGGAAAAATGTGAGGGGACAGCACTACATAGAGGCTTAAGGGTGCATTAAAGTCACTTAGGGAAAATAATCCAGACTTTCCCCATACCAAAATAATATGTAAAACAGAAGAAAAGAGGCAAAATGTGTGCAGAACAGGGAAGAAGTCATGAGAGTCTCAGGCTGCAAAACCAAATACCAGGTGTGGTGAGAGTGCATTCAACCGTTGTTGTGATGGAGCTCGTAGTCACAGTGCTGGTTACTGGGAAGCAGAACGATCTTGCCTGCATTAGCACATACAGCTGTCTCTCTAAAGTGAGTCCCATAGACAGCAGTGTCTGTGTCCTCATTAAAGATGCATGAGTTTGGGACCTTGATCATGTCTTCTCCAAAAGATGGGATCTCTTGTGCAGTACCATTGCCAATAGTCAAAAGGTAGGAAGCAAATTCAGATTCATCCTCCAGGGTGCGCATATAGAGAATAAGCTGGCATTTGGTGAAACTGTGTTTCTATTAATCCCCCCACCCCTTACATTGCACCTAAAATCAGCATATGCACATTTCATGCGAACGTGTGCCCTCTTTTGTCCTCTTTTTTCATGATGCATACCTTTTCTTTTTCTGGTGATCTATCAATTGCCATCTTACTCAAAAAGGGACTGCAACTCAGTACTGGAATTCTGTAGCAAGTAAGCTTTCACTAAGAGACTACTGGAAGACTGTAGGGTTTTGTCAACAAC
This sequence comes from Anniella stebbinsi, assembly GCA_029215795.1. Taxonomy (NCBI): domain Eukaryota; kingdom Metazoa; phylum Chordata; class Lepidosauria; order Squamata; family Anniellidae; genus Anniella; species Anniella stebbinsi. Next base: position 23,640,200 of record JARDYH010000008.1, read on the forward strand.
TAATTGTAGCTGAATTTGCATGCTGAAAGCCTTATATGGAAAAGCCACTTTATTTTCTTCTTTAATATAAGTTGTTCTGCATTTTACTTGTCATTAAATTATTGCATTATTTCTCCCATATGTAAAACATGCCTTATCTTTTCTCTAAAGAATATTAATTTGCCCAGGATGGTTGGCTGATGGGAAAGCTTGATGAGGATCTGTCTACCTTTTGAAATCATTGTCATACATAGCCCTGTAAATGTGGTGGATTATCCATCAGCCTGTACATTAGTTCCGATTGATTTCAGTAGGTCTATTCTAAGCATAATGAAATATGGATCAAGCCCATTACATGTAAAAGTTCACAACAATTTCTCCAAGCCAAAGTCTGTTTGTCAAGAGATACCACTTGAAAAGCATTTCAAACACATTTCAAAAGGTTGAGGAGACCCTGGAGAAAGGATGGCTCACTAAGGCAAAAGGAAGGGTTGAGTGTACAGACCTACAGTTTCCCTGTAATCAAAGTCTGATTCATTTTTCCAAATTAATATTACAGTAAGGGAGAATTTGGAGGCCGATGGTATTGAAAGCCGCTGAAAGATCTAGAAGTAGCAGCAGGTACACACTCCCCCTGTCAATACTCAAGCGTAGATCATGCACTAAGGTGACCATTGCGGTCTCAACTCCATATCCTGCCCTGAAGCCTGTTTGAAATGGGTCTAGAAAATCGGTATCATCCAAAACTGCTTGCAGTAGGAGGCAACTGCCCTCTCAATTACCTTGCCCAGAAATGGAAGATTTGATACTGGTCTGTAGTTATTAAGGTCCAGGGGGACCAGGGAGGGCTTTTTTTTAGAAGTGGCTATACCACCACTTCTTTTAAACATGATGGAGAACTCCCCTTCCTGAGAGATGCATTAATAATATATTGTTGTTGTAGTCTAATTGCATCTCCTCCCTGGGCGTCCAGCCAAGAAGGACAGGGATCAAGAGGGCAAGTAGTCCTCCTCACTCATCCAAGCAGCTTGTTCACGTCCTCGGCACTCACCAACTGAAACTGATCCAATAAAAATTTACTCGCAGAGTTGCTGGACACTCCATGTCAGCCTGTGCTATAGTGACGGCATCTAAGTCTGCTCTTATCGGAGGGATTTTATCTGTGAAATGATCGTTAAAGGCATCACAGAGAACTACCAAAGGCTCTAAGATTGGGTTCAGAGGGGAAGGTGCCTGGGATAGACCCCTCACCACCCTGAACAGTTCTGCTGGATGTGAATTCGCAGATGCAATGTGTGCAGAGAAAAAAGCTTTCTTTGCTGCATATTGCCACCCCATAGATCTAAAATCTGTTTCTGATTCAACCCCAAGGGATAAGTTATTGGATAAACTCTGTTCCTCTTTCATTGATAAAAGATTATTCTATGTAATTAGGTATCTATATCACAATACTTCTGTACAAGTGAGATGTGGCGTGGAGTAAGTCAGGTTTGTATACTTGCATTCACACTATTTAATCTGTACCTTAAGGACCTATCAAAGATTTATTCTTCACCTGATATTCATGCCTACAAATTGAATGCCGTTAGCTTCCCCATACTTTTATATGCAGATGGTGCTGTTCTCCTGTTTTCCACTGAAGTTGGCTTGAAACAAATGCTATACAATCAGCATCTACTAGTGCCAAATCTGCAGTCCATTTTTTTATATATACTAGAGGACAGTTCATCCCTACTACATTCTGAGTTTGTAAGGCCAAAGTGCTGCCACAATTCCATTCCAGAGTGGATTTTAGGTTTTTCTTCTGGTTCTGAACAAATACTTTCATCCTTTTTGCGCCAACACTTTCATGCAGATAAGTTTGCGCCATCAGCAGTTCTATGGCTGGAGGCTGGGCTTTCACTGGTGGAATGTACTGCATGGTGTTAGGCATGAAGATATTGGCTAAAACTTGTTTATGCGAACTCTGAATCAGACGTGTTCCTCAAGTGTGAAGACAACTACACTAGTCAGTGGTCAAAATCAATCAGAGATAAATGACAGAGGTTGGGTTTCTCTGATAACTTTCCTCACATGCAAGATACTTCTCAAGTAAAAACTATTCTTGCACTCTGAGTCAGAGATATTGAAATTCAATATTCGTTATCTGCTGCTTATACTATCTGTTCCCCAACTTCCTTAGGTTTTACATTTGATATTAAGAGTTGTGCAAAATACTGGAAAATCTGACTACGGAACAATCTACACCAGGCAGGATATATCACTATGAAAGTGGTATGTGTCGATGGGTCTCAATGATTGTCAGTGCACTCCAATGCCGCTCTAAAACAGTAGTGTGGCTTCTGCCTTTTAAATTCCACTTTCATTCTGCTTTCATAGTGCTATATCCTGCTTGGGGTAGATCTGGCCTATAGCTAAATATAGGATGACTTTGTCTAGAGCCAGGTTTAATGCAAAACCATCTTCTGTAATGGATGGTCACTCCGAGAGAATTCCTTATACGTCCTCTTTGTCTGTGTGGAGATGAAGTGATAGAGTCTCTATCTCACATAGCACTTTTTTGTAACTATTAGAGGGATGTGAGAATACAACGTATTGCACCTATCTTAAATTCATTTCCTGGAATTTCCTCCGAACGGTATGTGACTTACACACTGGCTGATACTAATATATAAGCAACAAACGTTGCTCTCTCTCTCTCCCTCTTTCTCTCTCTCTCTCTCTTCCATCGTTAAGACTAGTAAGGCTATTCTTCAGACTTATAAGTAATAATTGGTTTAAAATATTTTAAATAGTTGCTGTATCATTGGTTGACCTTTTTTGGGGGGTGGTGGTATTATGTATTCTGCTTTGTGGATTATCCTGTGTTTTCAGTGGTCTGTGACTGTATAATGAAGAATGATTCATTGATTGAGTCATTGATATTTCAGTAAGAGAGCATTTGGAAACCTGTGATGAAGATATAGCAGAGCAACACCAAGGAATGTTTACACATTTACCAGTGTGTGCTTGCCCATGTTTTTCAGAAACTGGTGCATATTGGCTTTCTTCCTCTGATACTGGAATTAGCAGAGAGCTCTCTGGGTGGTTTACAAAAATTAAAGACATTGAACATTAAAAACAATACTGACATACAAAATTTTAAACCATAAAAAGTATAAAAACAAGTTATAATTACAATATCCTTTAATAACAACAATTCTGGATCAAAGCACAACAACAACAACACAAAACTCTCACATGTCCACCTGTTCCTACATTTCTGTCACCTCATGAGGATAGCAGTTCCAGTGCCCATCTACCCCCAGTCTATCTCTATATTGTCCATAAATCAAGCCATACTAATGGGTGCCATTCTGTCGAATCTACATGAAAGCACAAAGGGGAAGTAGAGGGTCAGTATGGAATTACTTTGCTGTTTTAGCATCCAGAGCTTTAGGATTTCATCCAATTTGTAGAGGAAGAGGATTGAGACCTCAAGGGCAAGGAAAGATCAAGGTGCAGGTGTACAGGGGCTGCATTGTAAGTGAGGACAAGATCATTGGAGACCCTAGAACATGTTGCTGAAGTTAGAAAAATATTTGTATTATACAGTTTTTATCTAAAGGTTAGTCATAGATAAAATAGACTCACCTGATTCCATCGTCTTGAAAAGAATAGGGATTATGATTTTAAATTAGAATGTGATGTGGTTGTGGTGCTCACAAGGATTCATGTGATAGTTTCTTTTCTTGATCAGCAGCTAAGACTGGGGAATTTGTTTTAAATAGTTCTGATTTTCTTCCCCCCCCCCAGTTTCTTTTAGTTTTCTTTTAATAAAGCAGTTTATGGGTTTCAAAAAGAACTGCTGAAAGGGAAGCTAAGGGAAACTTAGTGGCTGTATGTACATTATTGATTCCTTTTAGGCAAGTGTTGATTAAGTTTTCCATTTTTTATCTTGGGAGAATTAGAAGACCTATTGGGAAGCTTTATACAGGGCACTTACTTAGAGGGAAACCCTTACAAATAGCCTGCTAGTTATATGCACTTACTTCTCTAGATTAAAAAGTATAGCAAAAGACACAGACACTTACACACTTGCTCCATCTTTTCTCCGTATTAGCTGTTCCCTCCTGTTCAGCTGAGGTCTCAACACTATAATGTAGCATTTGGGGGAAAAGATACAAACCAACAACCCAGCACTCGAGGTTAAGATAGAAAATACCTCCACGGCTACCATGTATTTTCCCTTGGAACTCAGATAGGATGGAACAAAGGATAACCACACACTGCAAAAGACCAACATGCTGAAAGTGATGAACTTGGCTTCATTGAAACTGTCAGGTAGCTTCCTTGCAAGGAAAGCCACAGTGAAACTCACCATTGCCAGGAAACCCATGTAGCCCAGAACACAGCAAAACAGAGTCACGGACTGCTCATTACACTGCATTACAATTTCTTTAGCCACTGAGTGCATGTCAAAATCTGGGAAAGGTGGAGAGGTTGTGAGCCATAAAGTGGCGATGCTTGCTTGGATGAGGGAGCAGAAAAGAACAATGGAGATGGCCAGTCTTTTCCCCACCCACTTCCTCATCCTGGACCCTGGTTTGGTGGCCATGAATGCCAGAACCACCGTGATGGTTTTTGCCAGCACACAAGAAACAGCCACTGAGAAGATGAGGCCAAAAGTCGTTTGTCGGAGAAGACATGTCACCTTCTGAGGACGGCCAATGAACAGCAATGCACAAAGAAAGGAGAGACAGAGGGAGATGAGGAGAGTGTAGGTGAGGTCCCGGTTGTTGGCTTTGACAATGGGAGTGTTGTGGTGCTTCACAAATGTTCCCAGCACCAGAGCTGTAGTCAAAGAAAAGGAGAAAGCAAAAGAGGCTATACTAAATCCTAAAGGTTCTTCATAAGACAAGAAGGTTACAGTTTTCTGAATGCAGGCATCCTGTTTTTTGTTTGGATAGTTTTCGTCTGTGCATTTATGGCAGTCGCTCATGTCTGAAAAAGAAAGGATGTGGTCGTGACTGCAGAAACATGAGATCAACCAGGCTAAATTGCTATGACTGTTACTCTCACATGGAGTATATGGCCCTTTCTGCAGCAGGCAGTTTGCCTGGGATGGATTCCGGCTGCTCCCTGTGCTCCGATGGTGTGTATTAGGTACTTCTGGGATTGCCCTACCTCCCTTCCTCTACAACCAGGGGCTATCCTAGGAAAAACGCCTGGTGGGGAAAGGGCCTAAGTCTCTGTTAAATTTGCAGCATATATTAAGTGCTGATAATTTGAAATAATAATAATAATAATAATAATAATAATAATAATTTATTTCTTACCTGCCTCTCCGTCCGGATCGAGGCGAGGAACAACAATATGATAAAATACATAAAACTGAACAAAACATGACACACATTTTTAAAACGGCATTAAAACATCCTAAAAAACATCCTAAAAACATGGGCCAGAGTGGTTATTAAATGGTTGAGAGTTTTGTAGGTCTAAAGCAGCATCTTGAATTTTAAGCACAGCGCTGTAGTAAGCCAGGTGAGATCAGAGTGTCCTGCTAAATATCATTATGTGCCATGAGTTTTAAAGAGTGACCTGTTGTTGTTCTGCAACAGTGGAAGGATCCCTTATGAAACATTAGCCAATCTCTTTATTTGGACTAACTCAAATGCCACAACAGATTGTGCAAATTTGATAATCTTTAGAGGCTAGGAGGCTGAGTTCATCTGGCTAAGTGGTATTAATGGCAAGGGGTGATGGTGATGGGGGAGAGAAACAGAGCAGTTCAGAACTTGTGGCCATGAGATCTGCAGAATAGACTCAGCCCCCCCCCCCCAAGTGATTGCAGAGCAAATGAGTCACTGGTAGGTGTTGCAGGTATAAGATGAAAGCTAGCATTCTAGGTGTCCTCCATTTCTGAAAACATAATAGCCATCTGCAGCTCAGAATTCTCTCTTCCCTGGGACAAAACATGCAGGTCCTTGAGCAGATAGAGCAGAAATGATAGAAAACTTGACAGTCCTTATATTAGCAAAGGCAGAGATAAATTTCAGGTGGCACACGCTGTAACAAAAAAGGTCAGTGTTCTCTCTTTGGTTATCACCAGAACCAGCTACCAATTGGCTACTCAGAATGCTTTTGTCATTGTTATTTGCTGGATTTATTTAGTCCCCCCAGTGATCCCTGAGGGCATTTCTACACTTGGCTAATATCCTGCACCCTTACCATGGCTTCTGCCTCCAGTTTCCTTTCAAGATTAATAGGCCCCTTTTCAGGAGGTTTCGTCTGTGGGTTTTCTTTCCATATGTTTCATTAAAAAGCCACTAGATGGTGACGTGATGTAGTTGCACTATAGCGAGTTTCCAGAAATTCACAGGATAGTTTTAAACATCAAAGTGCAATGAAATCTCTTATAACATGTCATGTATTGAGAATAAAGCTGCTATAATTGCTAGAAAGCATAGGAGGGGTCCTGGAGGTTGATGATGTCATGTAAAGGACCCACAAAAATGTGTATGACAAATCATGAGCCTCATGCAGAAATCCTCAAAGATATTCAGTCCTAAACACATGCCAGATTATTTATGCTTCCTTCCCAGCCCCTCCTTATATAATGTTTTGATCACTATTCAAGAAACCCTCTGATATATGGATGGTTTTATACATTTGTCTTGATTATAGCTCTTCTGTCCTTATCACTATGTACCATATATATTTATTACCCTCTTGGTTTGAAATTTTCCCTTCTGGACACGGGATGCAATCATAGCAGCAAAATGGCTTCCCCTCCTTCATTTTCTTGTGAGAACCATGCTGGCAACTCTCAGTACACTGAGAAAGAGGACTAGACTATTAGAGAAATGGAAAAGAAGCGATATAATGATGGAATATGGAGCTTGGAATCCGTAAACTTTGAGGCTCCTTCTGTATTTTACCAAAGAGACTCTGGGCCCAATTCCTCTTTAGTCAGGCCTTAAATCTATCAGTTGTTGCATTGCTTGTTAATTTTACTGCTGCCTCCCTAAAGTTTTTAATCTTTTTTATTATTTTGCATGCTTAATATTTGTAATGATTTGTTTTGTTGAAATCTTAAAATAAAAACATTAATTTAACGTATTTTACATGTTGAATATTGCCTTATTTTATACAGTCATTGTGTTGCTGTTGTTGAGTATGAAATGGCTTTTCAGTATTATCCCAACCTGAAAGCATTTGCCAGTTGGTAATTATGCAAGTCTAATGAATCAAATACAGACATAGGATTTCAGATATACTTGAACAGACTCAATTGGGAGTACTTACATTTTTCTAGTACTCATTCTAGGCATTTTAAACTCAATTTTCCCAATATTCAATTTGTACTCTAAAAAAGAAACAGTACATTTGACCATATGTAAAAAATACACATGGATTTTTTCATCATGGAACTCTTGGGTCCTCTTTCCAAGAGTTCGCTTTGACGCCCGATTCTCTTATTATGCGCATCTCCTGACAATCATGTTTACGTCTAATACCTAAACACGAGAGCTGTTGAAGCGCAGGACAGGCTCTTTGCAAGTTATTTGGAGAATCGCATGCAAATGTTGCTGAAAGTAATGCGCTTTGCCCCAGAGGAACTGCCCAAACAGGTTCCCTCCCTTTATTCTCCCTGCCCACCAGAACCTCCCGCCTTTGTTTACCTGGGTTACCTACCAGTAATGACCTGGTTAACCTCTCTCCCCTCCCCTTTCGCCCGATCGCCAGCTGAAGTTGTCCCCATTTCCAGAACTGCTCAGGAGTAAATGGGAACGTGCCTCATAAGTTTCCCCTTCCAGCACCCTTTGAAAACTTATTTTTAGTCAGGGCTGCCTCTCTCCCCCCCCCCCTTGCCCAATTGCCATTTCAAGAGAACTGCTCAGGAGTAAATGGGAATGTGCCTAACACACACGCCAAAACAGACAGGGGGATGCTGCTTCGTTTCTTCCCCCTCGTCATCCACACGCACACACACAGTTCATGTCTGGAACACAGCAAGAAGCTAGGGAAAATATGTCTAAGCTGATTGCTTATTATGTGCACATCCTTCCTACCCGTTTTGCTTCTCATGAAACCACCTCCATCTGGCCTCGTGTCTTCATGTAAAAAATATTCCATTAGGGTACTTAAAAGAAACTTTATTTTTGGTTCAAGTTGGGTCTCCTCTTCCTGGAGCTTTCATTCAGAGAGACGGAGAACAAGGAGGAAGTTGCCAGGAGGAGACAGGAAATAAAATGAAACAAAAATGTGGGAGGTTTTCCCAGCGAAGGGGCAGTTCTATGCATGACATCAGGACCACAGTCCACACACTCTGATCGTTAATGCACTTGAACAGCAATTATTTACACGGACATAAGGCACTCTTACTCCCATGGTAAATAAAATTCGCTATTTAACGCGCATTCGAAAATGCGCGTAATAGGAGATAAAAAGTGCTTGTGCTCCTCATTTGCGCTCCGCTCTTGTAGAGGGAAAATCAGTAATGGGCCTTGAAAGAGCTTTAAATCGCTCTTGTAGAGGCAGCCTTAGATATGGGTTTTCCGAGACATGCCATTGATTTGTCCAGAGCTGCAGTGAATAGAACCAGCATATAGTTTCTGTTTGAGCCCTATGCTAGAACACGGAATAACAAATTATTTTGGTTTCTACAATTTAATTAACTTTCTCAGTGAATCAAACACATTATCTATAAGCACTGGCATTTGGTCCAGGATGTACCAAGTTGCAATAACTTTTGACTCTAGGATGTCGCAGGATTGCTACTTTCTGTGAAAGACTTGTTCAAAACAAAGGAAATATAAGTATCATCTCATTAAAACTTCTTTCAGCAATTTCTTGGCAAATGGGAAAGCAGAACCGTGTTACTCTTCATTCATTTCATCAACTCGCACATTATCTTTCTTTTATAAGTGTTTATTATTGTGCAATAAAATCATTCTAGACACCAGAACAGTTGCTCATTTATAGCAACGTCTCTTTCCAAATAGCTGACAATTGGAGCCTACCTGATTAAACCAGCTGTGCCATGTTATGGCTTCCTCATCAATGGTGACTGCTTGACCTAGGGGATCCTCAGGATCCACCCTCCCCACTCTCACCCTATGCAATGAATGGTTGGAGAAGATAATCCAGTTGACCACATCCAATCCAGCGATTAGCTCCCCATTCTGGTTGAAGGAAACTTGGTCCCCTGCACTGTTGTTAAATGAGACCCATTTTAGAAATGGTTGGAGCTAGAGAGAAAAAGAAAAGGCAAGGATTAAGAAAAGACTGAATTTAGGCCTTTCTGGGCCAAATGGACAGAACTTGAAATCAGTATCTAGCATCCACATCACTTTCTTATTTTCAATTTGGAGTAAGGACTCCAATCTGGATCTTAAAGAAACCTCATTTTTGCCATCATAGCTCACTTTAGACTGTACATTAGAAGGGAAAAAACCAGGCAATTAGCTCAGGTTACTTCCCACACCCATTAGCTTCAAGCCCTTGGTCGCCACTCAGCTTGCCAACCCTTAAGGCCAGCCCTGGAGAATGTTTCTAGGGAATTATAATCCTATATGACCCAGAGATTGCATGAGGGGATGCGACGTGAATCAGTAAAATTACAACCTACACTGGTCACAACATATGTTCCCAAAGCACTATTAGGAAAGCATAATGACTGACTGAAATGGGAACTATTTCTAGGTGTGGCAAGGGAAGGAAGACCAAAATGTAAAAAAGACATTGGAAGAAAATGAAACACAATATACAGTGCATTGTTATATGAGAAACTTGAGCCATTACCTGCCCAACTTGTAGATTCCGAAGTCTGGGTTCCACTGCATCCATCATTGCACCTTGTTTGGCTCTAGAAGAGGATATGGCATGATGTAGGGCATGGGCCACAGTGTAGACAGCATTGTGAATACTGTAGCTGTGTCCAATCATGCTCATTTCGAAGAATGATCCAGGAAGACTCTCCAGCTTCTCCTCCCCTGTGCAAATGTCCCCATTTATGTTGCCCCCAATAATATCTGTGAATACACATCCAAAGGCCTGTTGCCAGAAATCCCTGATAAACCCATCTTCTTTAGAGCTAGAAGGATTTCTGCTCTCAAGAAACTGCCGAAATCCTGGTAGGGCACTGGAGTGGATTCTGAAGGATATAACGCCATTGAATATTTCTGTATCCCAATTCTTTTGTTGGACCATTGCAGTGAACTCTATCTGAGCTGTCATTATCCATACTTTCCCTTTTACTTCCTTTGCCATGACCTCTTGTTCTGATAGGTATGGAAACCAGAGAAAATATACCATGGAAAAAGATTCTGCATGGGTTACCAGTACATTGGCTTTGCTGCTCATAATTGTATCACGTATTTTTGCCCCCTGTAGAAATGCAGAATTAATTTCATTGTCAGAAGTTAATTTGGGGATTCTTTCTATGAAGGCAAAACAGACACCCCACTTAGAAAACAGTGGAATGACCACTTGTAAAAATCTTTCTCCATTATCATTATCCATAACACAAATCCCAATCCATGTCCACCTGAACTGAAGAAGCAAAGAGAGAATCCCCTCATACTGAAGAGCTTCCTGAGGAGCCAACTGGTAGAATGGAAGGCCTGGAGTTTTAGTGTTCATCACTGGAGCAGGGCCATAGATGAGCTAAGGAAAGATGGTGGGTACAGGGAAAGGAAATCATATCAGCATTTATACATGTATTTTAGTGGGCATACATTCAATGGGCATCTGGTTAGGAACAGAATGCTTGGTTAGAGAGCAGTTTGATCTAAGAAAATAGTGATTATCTTATGGACATCTAGCATGTTCAAGTATAAAAGGCCTCAGTGGAAGGATGCTACATCATGGCAAAGGTCTGATTGCATTCAGACTAAATCACACTTAACAGTTAAACCTATTGAATTCAATAGAACGAAAAGCAATCCTGATTGACTTATACCCATTCATTTCAATTTATGCTTCCATTATCTCCAGTGTTTTAGTGAGTATGGTAGTGGTGGTGGGATTTAAAGGTTCTCCTTCCTATTGAAACTGTAATAGAGGCAGGCCATGCAGAAGGGGATTCTGCATACACAGTTATCAATAGAAATGCAATGAATAGTATCCTACAGCATCCATGCACCAATAGAATGGACCGCAAGAGTAACAAAAACTACCAATTAATGGAACAACCAGAAATGAGCAACAGTACATATTCCTGGAATGGGCAGGCATGTGTTTCTGGGCTAATTCAGCAACTCCGAGTTCTTGTTGCACTAATGGTCCATTTCACTGGTGTAAGAGAACTAGCAGAGTCATAGAGGCAGTATAGGGTGTTGCTCTTTGGGAATTATATCTGAAAGAAAATGCATTAAGAAGTGGAATGTTTAAAATACTGAAAGGCTTAATTGAGGCTTGTGATACTTCAGCAATGTTCTGCTATTTTAGCACCACGGCTTTCTAATAAATGAAGCACTTAAACAGTAACAAGTGTATTTTATTCATAACTGACTAATATATTTATTTTTTGTTGCCAGCATATGACGTTCATAAACAATGGAACCACTTCTGCCTCCAAACAACAAATGGAACTGGAAAGGAAAGGGAAGCATGAATGTTGTGGTGGATTCCCATACTCCCCAATTAGCCTACCTGTGGAGTCTTATAGGTATCCAAGATAATTGCCACATAAAGGGAGATTTCAGAATCCAGTCCCCCAATAACTGCTGTTAATGTATTCTGAATATCACATACATAGTTAGGTACAACGTTTTCCAGTGTAGTCAACAGGAGCATTGTGGCATGATAGGTCCTCTTTGCATTGTCATAGCTATCATAGATGTGGAAGCCCAAGGTGACATTGGGTAAGATCCTTGGGTTTTCATTGATTTCTTTTACTGCAAATGCCAAGGCCAGGATGTGCTGGTAATGTTTAGGAAATACCCTACAACAAAAGTGGCATTCTGTAACAGCAGGATATTCCATATATACATTAGTTATCGCCACTGTATTCCACATTATCATCCTTAGTAGTCTTACAGCATTTAAATACCATCCCTCTACGCGAAGAACAAAATCAAACTATATCAGTGCTCATCTTCAGCACATCACTGTGCTTTTCAGTTCTGGGGAAGGTACCTTTTAAGAGAAGGTTTAGTACTGGGAGGCAACATTATTTGAACATACGCTTTAATAGCTACAGAGGTACACTGGGTTCTGCCTTGTGTTTGTGCAGATCTGGATTCAGTGCAATGGGTTTTATTAGCAAGAATGCCGAATGTAGTGGTAGCAGCATTCATACAGTCAGTGTGTGTGATTACATGCGCATGCATGTTTTTCTGTGGATCACTTGACAATGATAAGGTGGGGCCTGTTATATTAATCATTCTTTGGCTCACCAAATAGGGGTGTTGAGATGTTTCAAAGAAACATCAAAGTATCCAAATACGAGTGAGGGGCATGTAACAACGGAGCTTCTTTCCTTCAAAATTCCCTTAATGGAGTGCATGTATATTCTTTATTGCAGTGAAGAGACGAGATTTAGAAACCTTTCCAAGCACTCACATCCAAAGCCTATTATTTGTATCTGCTTCCATTTATATTGTTGCATTTGAAACACATTGTGGGATGTGTGAACGAGCTTCTTAAACTGTAACTTGGCCACCATTAAAAACCGAAGACAAGGCCTTAATCCCTAGAGCAGCTGTATAAGGGAACCAGAAATTTTTCGCAATTAAAATCTTTAATAGCTGCTGAAACAACTGACACCATTATTTACATAGACTTAATTATATTAATGTTTCCTACAGCCTAATCCAGTAAGCCTCCATTCTACAGTTTTATCACTCTGTTCTTCTCTGATCATTCTGATGACACCACTAAATGGAATTAAAATGAACAACAGTCCTTACATAAGTTCCTCTGACATTGCTTGATGAGGTTCTTCAGTAAAGGCTATTGGACTGGAGACAAGGAGACCATAAGAAGTAATGCCACCAATGATGAGATCTCCTGAATGATGATACCTGTGAGGAGGAGGGTAAGGATTTCTGACCCTACATTTGTCAATGTCAGCTTTGTATCCCATGCAAGCCAGCAATACCAGCAGCAAGTTTACCATGGTATAGTAGTAGTAATAGTAGTAGTATGGTAGTTTAGTTTGTTGCATTGATCATTAATCATCTGCAATACAGTTTCCCTATCTGTATGCAAGATCGTCTCCCTACCTCTTAATGTTACTAGTGATATTTATGACATCCTTTGTTATTAGTTTTGCAAGTGTTTACTGGAAATCTACAGGGGAATTGAGAAGCAGCAGAATTAATCACTGCCCTTTAGATAATTGAAGAGGAGACTAAGTACAAAATAATTACTGATGATAGCTTGTTTGTCATATCTGAACAATAATCCCTACCGTGCAGAATAGAAAGTGAGGGACCATATGGCTTGGGATGGCCGACAGAATTTACTTTTTACTAATGAAAATGCAGTTCCCAGCTTACCTGGAGAGCAAGGTGGTTGGGGCGCGCAGTCCCAAGGGGGAGGTGGGGATAGAGTAGCTGAGCTGTGGTAGCAGCACCAAGTGTTTGCACTCACTTGGGAGGGAGGGAGCCAATCAGGGGCTATATTGGCTTGGCAGAGAACAAGGCTTTGTTGGCGCATGGGAGGGAAAACGTCCTTCCCTCCGGTCTTTCAGAAGCTAGTAAGAGCAGGGCCTCTCACGTGGCTTCGGCATTGCCGTCGCTGACTTCTCCACCCACCCACTCCAGGGTAGCTCATTTCTTGGCATGGAGCCAATCTACACGCTAGATTTTTAATGTTTTATAAGGGTTATGAAAACTCTTTGGGCCACATGACACACTCCTTTTAGCGTTGTATACCAGAGGTTTTTTAAAACTCACTTCAGCTATATACAATGGTTTCACTTTTAATAAATCGTTTTAAGTAAAATAATGTGTCCTTCCTTACTGTTTGTGATTTGTGGGGGTAGTGCTTCGTTTATTGGTGCCTAAAGGCTTAGCCATTGATTGGTGGGGAAGAAAGCGGGGCTAAGGAGGAAGTGGGCGAGTGAACTACAACACCCACAATTCTCAGCCCTATACTCATTGAAAGCTAGGGGAACTAAGGAGGAAGTGGGTGACTGAACTACAACACCCACAATGCTTTGCTCTAAACTCATTGTAAAAACGAAACAGAAAGAGATGGGCAGAAGGGTGTGTGACTGCACACACCGCTTTAAAGACTGAATAATTTTTCTCCTGTAACGTGAGTACTCAGTAATGTGGCCTAAGACGTTTTAGAACGCACCTATTTGGAACGTTTTAAAATACTATTTAAAACGTTCCAAGGGACTGTGTAGATAGGCTCATGGACTATGGTTAGTTGCCTGTTAATGGGGCTGGGGAGGAATTTTACCTGCACCCAGATTGGCAATAGGTTGCAGGGTTATCGCCTTCCCCACAGCAAGAATTAATTCAGTGATATTCAGGTTTGTATGACTTGACAAATATAGCTGTAAGGTTGCTTTTAAAACTTTTAATTCTATGTGACAACTTTGTAGGTGTAGAAGGCATTGGGCTGGATCCATTGGTAAGGGAAATGGGATTGGGTGCCCCGTTTTCCCCTTCAAAAGGGGATCCACTTAATAGGCCACTGGGATGTGTGGCATTGAGACCCAGCTCAACGTGGGGCTGCACTCTGGGCCACACCCCAGGGAGGCAATAAAGGGATCACTTCAACTGTTTGTGCCATGGAGTGTATCTCTGACTCCTGCCCTAATGAGGCACCTGGCAGGCAGGCCAGGCTGATGGAATTGGACTGCAGGTGGGTAGTCAGATTAACGGATCCATGCACTGCCACACACAATTGATAGCAGAAATAACAGAGACTGGTCTGGAATCAGAGACAAAATGCATATGTTTGATGATAGGACTGACCACCTTGAGAAGATGAACTTGATCAATTTAGCCTGCAGTCCTATACACACTTACCTGTGTGTAAGTCCCATTGATCCCAAGAGGGTGTACTTCAGGGTAGACATGCAAAGGATTATATTGTTAATCTGTGGGTTGAAAATAAAAATCTTACTGTGCAGTCCTATGCATCTTTCCTCAGAAGTAAGACCCATGGTTTTAAATGAGGCTTATTACCCAAGAGGTGTCTTCATGATTGCAGCCTCAGATAACCCACAGAACAATCCCTCAAAATGAGCTGGAACATAGACAACAATAAACTGGACTTTAAGAAAACAGGCCATACACTGTTTCCATATGTAGTGTAGAAGTAAATTCAGGAAATAGGACACATGACAAACGTTTAATATGATGCATTAGGAAGTGTGCATCAAACAGAAATCTTTGGCTCAATTACTATTTTCACTTTCGAAGTATTTTTTTTTTAACAAAGGAAATGCTTATCCTTTTAAAAACATCTAACTGTTTTTGTTTGTTTCTGCAACATATTAAAACAGGTGAGTAACCCAGGGCAGTGAAGGCTCCCTACTCAATCAATCAAATTTATTAGGCAACCTAAAATAGGTTTTAGCCAAAATCATAAAAAATATACAATACAATACATAGCAGAAAAGTATAAGAATTCAATCGGAGTAAAATATATTAAATACAGTATAGGTAGTATATCAGAATGGCACATATCCTAAACATGACCATTGTCCTCTAAAGCAGTTCTGAGCTGAGCTGCTTTCACTGCAAACCTAGCTATATTTAACATAATGGACTTAGATGTGTCTGTCAGAAGATATATAATTTTATCCATATCTTTAAGATTAACTACCAGTGCTAGTTATCTCTTTAGGTATTTGTCTCTAGGGATTTTATACAGTTTACAATATAATACATAATGTATCGTGTCCTCTACCTCGTGACTGCCACAAATGCATAAGCGTTGTTCTCGGGGGATGTTCTTGTATCTCCCTTCTCTAAAGTTTGTTTTCATTGTCTGGAAATGTAAATCAATAACAGCTTTGCGAAGAGGGGGGGACGTGATCTCAGAGAGATATTTCTCTTCCCCATGAGAGATTTTTAGGAAAGGGAAGCTAGAGGAGAATCTCGATATTTTAATTGCTTCCATATCCAGCTTAGCATAATGTTCCTGCAACCTATCTTTAATACATTTATGGCTGTGTTGTATATCAGTTGCCACTACAGCTTTAGGGTCAAACCCAAGGTTCTTTAAACTTGTTTCGCAACGACTCAGCCAGTGGTTTTTTAAGTAGGTGTTTCTCTGCTCCGTTACGCAAAGGGTTATCAGTCTGTTGGATGTATAGTTTGTTTTAACATAATAAAAGAACATCGTTCGCCAGATAGAATATATTATTGGCATTACCCCAAGTTCTGCCCTTATATAACTAGTGGGCGTACCTGGAGGAAGGGCCAGCAATATCCTTAGAAACTTGTTTTGTATGATCTCAAGTGAGTGTGGTGCTGAGCAACCCCATATCTCAGCACCATATGTGATCTGAGGGATAACCTTTGCTACAAAAACTCTAATGGCTGGGATAATTAGCTGACCTCCCTTAACTTTAGCAAATTTTAGCACTGTTTGCATAGATTTTTGGGCTTTCAATTTGATAGCTGATAGGTGACCAGACCATGCTCCGTTCTGCCTAAAACAAATATCCAAAGAAGTGAATTGATTTGTTTGCTCCAGATGATGCTCATTTAGCATCCATTTATGTTTAGGGGGGCGAGCACCGAAAATCATAACTTTAGTTTTGGAGTAGTTTACATGTAGTTATTCTCTTTTGCAAACTTCCCCAAAGGCTCTTAACAATCTCCTCATACGTATAAGGTTCTGGGATAACAAGACCATATCGTCGGCATATAGCAATATGTTCAATTTCCTAGGGCCCACAGACACAGGGAAGTTAGAATCGCTTGATAGCTGTTCAATTATATCATTTACATATATGTTGAACAAGATTGGAGCTAGCAAGCATCCCTGTCTAACACCCATAGATGTTTTAACCTTCTTTGAGAGTTGTCCCCCTTTTCCGACTCTGACTTGAATTGACGTGTCGGAATATAGTTTCTTAATCAGAATGAGGAGACGTCTGTTCATCCCGAGGTGCCATAGTTTGTGCCACAGCCTCTCCCTGTTTATTCTGTCGAAAGCTGAAGTTAAGTCCACAAAAGTTGCGTATAAATACTTCTTCGGAGAGCAGACGTATTTCTCTCTCAGGTGGTTTAATACAAAGCACTGGTCTATGGTTGATTTACCCCGGCAGAAGCCTGCTTGTTCTTCTCCAATGATGTTATGTTGATCTACCCAATCCTCGACTTTGGTTAACAAGAATCTTGTATACAGTTTTGAGGATATGTCCAACAAACTAATGGGTTGATAGTTTGCTGGTATGGATTTGTCCCCTTGCTTAAAAATAGGGACCACAATGCTTTGATCCCATCCACTAGGAAGTTTGCCGTTTGTGTTGATATAGGTAAATAACTTAGCCAATATGGGGGCCCACCAATGTATGTTATCCATAAAGATCTCTGGTGGGAGCATATCTTCCCCAGGAGCTTTCTGTCTTCTTAGACTTAGAATTAGGTGCTTTACTTCACTGACTGTAACGTCCGGCCACTTGTCAGTTTCAGTGATACTAGGAAGTTGAAGTTGCAGTCGATAGTTCATATCCAGGCCTGTGCTAACCACAGGGTTGAGAGCTTGCTGAAAGTGTGTTTCCTACATTTTAGCCATAATGGGAGAAGCCAAACCATAGGTGGTATCTTTTAGTTTGCAGTTTACCAGCTGCCAAAATTTTGTGGGGTCTCGAGCTGTGGCAGCCAGTTCGATATCTGCCCACAATTGGGTATAATAGGCATTTTGCTTTTGTTTTAGCAATTTCCTATATAGTCGACGTTTTGTCATTAACTCATACAGCAGAGAGTTATGGGCTCCTGCCTGGGCCTGTCTGCTCAGGGTGCAGAGGTGACGTCTTACTTGTCTGCATTCCTGGTCAAACCAGCCCTCCACGTGGTGTCTTTGCTTAGGAGGTAGCATAGTTGTACAAATGGTGCCCAGTTGGTTTATCATACTATGGAACAGTGGTAGAAGATCATATGGGTCTGCTCCAAGGAATCTTTTTCTAAGTATCAACATATTCTCACTGAATAGGGCATCCGACGTCTTCATCTGCAAATTTGTATCCCATCTCAGTCTGCGCTTCCCATACTATACATATGGGGGATCTAGTATCGGGCCTTTCTTAATCTCTTGGAACCCTACTAGTTCCAGAACCAAAGGTTGATGGTCGCTCGTTGGCTGGGCACCAACCGAGAACTTCTTTACGTATGGGGCAGATAGCGAATTTAAGAGAAAGTAGTCGATGACGCTCCCCCCTTTTAAAGAGGCGTAAGTGAAGTTTCCAGATGATTCATCTAAACCAGTGCCATTAGTTATAAACATTGTAAACTTATACATTAATCTAAATAAACAAATACCAGCCTTATTTATTGACTTATCCCTGGATTTCCTAATTGGTAAATATGCTATATCTTCCATACTTAGAGATAGCTTTTTTAGTGCAATTGTATATTCATCTCCTATTCTTGCATTAAAATCTCCCATCACAATGATTGGGCATAAGAGATACTGCTGGTTAACAACTTCCAAAAGGGCCTCCAAGGTCTCCCAGATGTTAGAAACATAATAATTGGATCCTCTAGGGGGGATGTATACATTTATACACATTAAACTAACCCCCTTCTGATTAGTCAGCCGAATGGCCTGCAGGAATGGTGAGTTGGTAGCTATTTCCTGGGCCTCAACATTTAGGCTGGCAGATATCCCCATGGCAAGGCCACCACAGCTCCTCCCCTTCTTATAGATCTTTTTAGCTGGTGCTGAATATACTTGATAACCATGCAGTTCTATTTTTTGTGTCCAAGTTTCCTGTAGACTAAATATATGATAGTTGGACAAATATTGTAAAAATTCCAAGTCCTTTAACTTATTCTCCCACCCCGCAATATTCCAAGACAGTAGTTTAAGCGACTCTGTTTGTACTTCCAGATGTAGCCTTTGAGTTAAATCAGGCATTAAAGTTTCATCATTACATCTACTTCTATCTAGGCATTGTCAGGCTTCATCAGACCTCAATTTCGGTATGTTACCTTGCTTTGGTTTGGTGGCTTCTAAAGAGATATCTTCTCCAACTGGGCTCAGTGACAGCTTTCCTTCAAATACCGCAGGGTTCATACACAGTTTGCGGCCCTTCTTTGTTTGAGCCCCACTATCTATGGATACCTGCATGTCCTGCTCTTTCTCTGGGCATTCTCCCTTGTGTATCATGGGATGTCCATGTAGGGATCTCTTAATTACACTGATACTGGGGTTTAGTGTTTCTGGCTTATGGTTTGTGTTCTTAGTCGCATATTGATCTAAGATAGGACTAATTTGATCTGAATTATCTCCCTGGGCACTATGGTTCATGGAGACATCATTTTGACATCTTATAGAGAGCTGTAGTGCCAAAGTCTCTGCACCTAGAGCCACCTCTCCCATATTATTAGGGGGTTGAAACTTATCCTGGGCTCTATAGGTGACACACTCTTCCTTAGCTTGCCTGATTGATCCTCTTTTACTGGGGTTCCCAACTACAGCAGAATCTTGAAGTGGAGATTGCACAGTGTTCTGCGTATTCTTCTTCTTCAATAGCTCTAGCAGAGTTGATAGTCTTGATAAGGTCTCCTGTTGGTCTTGCCGTGGTAGGGCATCAAAGCTATCTATTAACTTTAGTTCTTCTGGGCAAAAAAATCCAGAGGGGCCATTTGAGTCCTCCACCTTTATTTGTCCCATATCTCTATGGACAGTAGGGTTTCCCAAAGATAAAAACCCTTGTGATGTGTGGGGCAAAATGCTACCCGAAGAGTCATTTATGGCATTTAAACCTATCAGATTTCCGATCGGTGGCTCTGTATAGGGAGGACTACAAAAGTGCCTATTCTCTCTTCTAAGGTTTCCCAGAGAAAAAATTGGAGAAACATCTTTAAAATGTCTATTCACTTTCATACCAAACCAGAGGTATTCCTCTTTAGTTTCGTATATTCTAGCTGCAATGGTAGATGAGGTGAAGGTGATTATAGCTCTTGCCGATTTATAGTTATTGAAGAGATATTCAATTTTTTGTACTGAGTCCAAATCTAAGTCTACTGTCTTTTCAGGGAGAGCTGATGTGAGTTGCAAAAAATGCACTATACGCTCCTGCTGAGTTAGAATGCCCGCTGGCTTTGGGTAATTAATAAAAACCAAATTATGTTTCACTAGCTGTAAATGCCATACTTTCTTTGTCCAGTTAAGATATGTGGGGGTTCCTACCCTTCTCCTCACTAGTGGGGATGATATTTTTTTACTTTCAAGGCCAGTAATTGACCAAGGGTCCTGTAATGCACTTGAGTTTTGTGATTCAACCTGTTTACATGGAGAAGTTAACTTTGGTGTCATCACAGCACTGGCATCTGTCTCCTTTACCGTGTTATTACCAGGTGTCACCACCCGTGTTACCTGTTTCTTATCTTTATCTTCCAGGATCTTAAATAGTTTGTCAAATCTCATTTTAGTCGAAATTTTATCCTTGGATGAACTTCTAATGTTTTTTGATTTCTTCCTCGCACGGCTAAGAGCTGTGCTCTTTTTGTGCTTAAAGTTCTTAAAGTTCTTAGTGCCTGGGCTTATGTTTTTATCTTTCTTTCTTTTGATAAATGTTTTCCCCTCTTTCCCAGTAGGGTATACTTGCTCTGTTAGATTAATAACTGCTGGGCCATGGGCTTTTGACTTAGAACCGTACATATCTTCCTTTATTTCAAGGCCTCTACCATTAACTTCATCCACCCCATTATATTTAGATAATACAAAATCAGTAAGTATGGTCAGAAGGTCCTTACACTCGGACAAGAATTTCTTTATCCGAGTTATGTCCTCTGACCAACTAATAAAGAGTGATTTGATCAACTCATGTTGATTACCAAGCAAACTAGTAATCGCTTGGGAGTCCATCTTCCTGTCCTCAAATGAGCTTTGGCACTGGTTTGGTTCAGGAGGGGATAGGTCACCGTTACTAGCCCTCCCACTGTTTGAGGGAGACAGAATTGTAGACCCTTTTAAATTTCCTTGCGGTGATCGGACGTGTTGAATAAACATTGAATGGCCATCTCCACTCAAAGCCAATGCATTCGCCAGACTGCATCTACCTTCCTCCCGCAATTCTGAGTCCAGGGATTTCATTATACAGGAAGGGCCCAATGACCAGTCCAGGATTTCATCGACTGGCCTTGAATTGATGTCAGAATAATCTTTGGGTGATAGTTTATTCCCCTCTGGGTTGGGTTGGAAGAAGTTTGTTATTTTAGGTTGTTTGAAACCCTTATGGCCATTTGCCAGAGGCACTTTCCTATCTACCACTGGAACCAGACCCAATTGTTTGTATCCTTCTCTGGTTAGAACCATTATGACACATAAGTAGGCAAATAACCACATGGAAGTTCTTATGGTGGGGGTATACATTAACTGATTGGATCAATCTACTAACAATCTACTAACCATATACTAAATAATAATAATAATAATAATAATAATAATAATAATAATACTAACAATAACAAATAGCAAGTATCAAATCCAAATCCCAAGATCGTGCTTACTTAAAACCTTTCAGCATTGGATTACCCCCCTACTACAGACATTAATAATATCAAATCCTACCACATCCCAAGACGATTTTTGGAATAATACAACTGAAACTCTTGGAGTAATTTCTTCAAAGGTTTCCTAATTTGCTATCCCTACTCCCCACCTTCTCCTCTCCAGTCTAAATTATGGAGACCATATGGAAAGGAGGTCAGGGCTCCTGTATCTTCAACAGTTGTATAGAAAAGGGAATTTCAGCAGGTGCCATTTGTGTGCATGCAGCACTTGGTAAAATTCATTCTTCATCACAGCAGTAAAATCTGCAGGAGCCCTGCCTAGCATGACCAGGTGCAAAAGAAGGCAGTACTTCTGTAGCTTTAACTGTTACGATGAAGAGGGAATTTCACCAGGTGCTGCATGCATAAAAATGACAACTGCTGAGATTCCCATTTCAGTAGAACTCTTAAAGATACAGAAGCCCTGTCCACCTTTTTATATGGTCTCCCTAAATATCCCAATTCCGACTTGCTAGAACTACATTTTTAAATGTGATTGCAAAGGCCTGCTGTGAGATGACTGTGTCAGACTAGAAGGGCTCCTTCTCTGAACAAATGCTGGAATTCCTAGTTTATTCCTGGTATATCATTGGAGTGGATTGCAGAGGAGAAAGCACAATGGATTATGTTTATGTCCTATATCCTCTCAGGTAAGGTTTGAATAAGCACAGTGCTTTTTAAAGGCTAGCCTACGTTCATGTGATCAGGGTAAACTAGAGTAAAAAGTCACAGTATCATTTTTTATATCCTGCTGAACAAAAGAGGGTGATTTTTCTTTATTGGAAGTCCCTGTCCCTCCCTAATACATGAAGATGGGGAATCAAAATGGCCTCATGTTTGGGTTTCATGGCTTCATTTAGCTCATTCAAATCACCTTGCTTTGCACAGTGGGCTGGTTGAAACATTGCTTTTCACCCCTTGTTTCTTGTCCTCCATTTTGCAATAATTCTTACATTCATCTCAGAGAAGCTGCAAATTATCTTTTAAATAATATCTAGAATGAAGAGATGGCAAGAATGTAACTCAGCAAAATAAGTATGTTTTAAAGTGGGAATGGACAGATGGGAATTGATGGGTAAAAGCAAAGAACTGCACTGGCTGCCTGTTAGCTACTGAGCCACATTCAAGGTTATGTTGTTATCATATGGTTCGGGATGCAGAAAACATAATATCTTCTAAATGCCTTCTGAAAACATAGACGTTCCCTGGATTTTAACTTAGCTGGTTTTATATTGCCTTTTTTTTAGTTTAAATGTTTCAAATTTATCTATACTTGTTGTATCTTATAGTTTTAATTTTACACTCAGGTAATGGGCAGTATAAAAATTTAATAAATAAATAAACAAATATACAAACATGGTATGAATTTGAAAGATGAACTTTCTGAATATATTGGGACAGCAAAAACATTTCAACCCTATCCTGATAAATCATCATCAGCCAATAGCCTTGAGTTCCTAGACTATTTCATCACAATTCTGCACTGCCTGGCTTCTCTGATGCTCCTCACCAGGAATGCTTTATGGCTCCTGTGTTCTTGAGAGACCAGTTCCAGGGGCTCAGAGAAACCTTAGTGGCCCACCTCGGATTCCGGTGGGACAGAGGTTTCCAGTTCAGGACAGGTGCAAGAGTGTGGAGTAGAAGACAATATTAAAAGTTGTCAATAGGTTGGAAGTAGGTTAATTTTGAAAAATTCATTGACAGTGAGTTCTTCTGTGCTCAAGTAGTTCCTTCCTTTGCCTTCCACACTGTTCAATGTCACCTGGTTGAAATAGTCACAGTGCTGGTTATTGGGTGGCAGAACAATCTTGCCTACATTGGGATGCACAGCTGCCTCGATAAAGTGAGTCCCATAGACTGCAGTGACTATGTCCTCATTAACCATCTATGAGTCTGGAACCTTGATCATGTCTTCTCCAAAAGCTGGGATCTCTTCTGCAATACCATTGTCAACCATCAGAAGGTAGAAAGCAAATTCAGATTCATCCTCCAGGGTGCACATGTAGAGAATAAGCTGGCATTTGGTGACACAGTTCTAGGTATGGAATATCAGCTTCCCAAAGGAATTTAAAGAAAAGAAGCTTTGTGCTCCAGCCTGGATGATGCTACTCCCATCTTGAGAAACAGGTGGGAGCAGGCGACCCATCGGCCTTTTGATGACAGCAAAATTCTGGCTCCCTTGTATTAGTCAGTATCTCAAAGCAGTTGACTGAATAGAGAAGCTGCTGAAAGAGCTCATGAGCAAAGACAGCCCATTTAATGGGAAGACTATTGTTTTTGTCAATGAGTTTAGGTAGACCTTGCCTGTCATCCCACATGTTGCCGTCCAGCCATCACTGGCCAGTTGGTGAAGAAATCCAATGCCTGGAACTGTGTCACCAAATGCCAGCTTATTCTCTACATGCGCACCCTAGAGGGTGAATCTGAATTTGCTTCCTACCTTCTGACTGTTGACAATGGTACCACAGAAGAGATTCCAGCTTTTGGCAAAGACATGCTCAAGGTCCCAGACTCATGCAGTCTTAATGAGGACATCGCCATTGCTGTCTATGGGACTCACTTTATCACATGTCCAATTGTTCCTACATTTCTATCTTCTCCTAAGGGTAACAGTTTCAGTGTCCATCTGCCCCCAATCTGTCTCTGTACTGTCCATAAATCAACCATTACTCATGGGTGTCATTCTGTTTAATCTAGATGAAAGAGCATAGGGGAAGTAGAGGGTCAGTATGTAACTACTTTGAGCTGTTAAGATCTAAAGCATTAGGATTTAATCCAATTGACGGTGGAAGAAGTTTGAGCCTGCAAGGCCAAGGAAAGATCAAGGTCCAGGTGTGCCGAGACTACATTGTAAATGAGCACAAGATCATCGGAGACTTTAGAACAGGTTGCTGAAGTGAAGTCTGAATGCCTTGAGTTACAATTGATATGCTTTTTGGTGCATGAGTAAAGTTGTAAGTACCTAAATTCTTTTCTGAGATAAAGTTATTTTTATCCTACAGTTTTTATCTACAGTTTATTCATAGATAGGACAGATTCACCTGATTCCATTGCCTTGAAAATAATAGGGATTATGCTTTTAAATTAGAAGGTGATGTAGATTCATATATTTTATAGGATTAAATTATTTTGTTCCCATGACAGGAGCTAATACTAGGGAATTTGTTTTAACTACTTCTGAATTTATTTTCTTTTTTGATACAGCAGTTTATGTGTTTCAAAAACAACTGCTGAAAGGGACGCTAAGGGGAAATAGTGTGGATACATACATTATTGATTCCTTTTAGGCAAGTCTCAATTAAGTTTTTCATTTTTTATCTTGGGAGAATGAAAAGACCTATTGGGAAGTTTTATATAGGACAGCTGCTTAGAGAGAAACACATACAAATACCCTGCTCTATAATATGAAATTACTTCTCTAGTTTACAAAGTATAGCAAAAGACACAGACACTTACAAACTTCTTCAATCTTTTCTCCTTATTAGCTGTTCCCTCTTGTTCAGCTGAGGTCTCAACACTATAATGTAGCATTTGGGGGAAAAGATACAAACCAACAACCCAGCACTTGAAGCTAAGATAGAGAAGATCTCCACGGCTACCATGTATTTTCCCTTAGAGCTCAGATAGGATGGAACAAAGGATAACCACACACTGCAAAAGACCAGCATGCTGAAAGTGATGAACTTGGCTTCGTTGAAACTGTCAGGTAGCTTCCTTGCAAGGAAAGCCACAGTGAAACTCACCATTGCCAGGAAACCCATGTAGCCCAGAACACAGCAAAACAGAGTCACGGACTGTTCGTTACACTGTAGAACAATTTCTTTAGCCATTGAGTGCATGTCAATATCTGGGAAAGGTGGAGAGGTTGTGAGCCATAAAGTAGAGATGGTTGCTTGGATGAAGGAGCAGAAAAGAACAATAGAGATGGCCAATCTTTTCCCCACCCACTTCCTCATCCTGGACCCTGGTTTGGTGGCCATGAATGCCAGAACCACCGTGATGGTTTTTGCCAGCACACAAGAAACAGCCACTGAGAAGATGAGGCCAAAAGTCGTTTGTTGGAGGAGACATGTCACCTTCTGAGGACGGCCAATGAACAGCAATGCACAAAGAAAGGAGAGACAGAGGGAGATGAGGAGAGTGTAGGTGAGGTCCCGGTTGTGGGCTTTGACAATGGGAGTGTTGTGGTGCTTCACAAATGTTGCCAGCACCAGAGCTGTAGTCAAAGAAAAGGAGAAGGCAAGACAGGCTAAACTAAATCCTAAAGGTTCTCCATAAGACAAGAAGGTTACAGTCTTGCGAACGCAGGCATCCTGTTTTTTGTTTGGATATTTGTCAGCAATGCATTTATGGCAGTCATTCATGTCTGAAAAAGAAAGGATGTCGTCTTGATTGCAGAAACATGAGATCAACCAGGCGAAATTGCTATGACTGTAACTCTCACAGAGATACAAGTCTCTATTAAAATTGCAGCAGATGTTAGGAGCTAAGAATTTGAAATGGGTTAAAGTGGGTTTTAAATAGTTGATAGTTTTGTAGGTCCAAAACAGCATCTTGGATTTTAAGCACAGTGATGTAAGCCAGGTGAGATCAGCAATGCATATTTTTTTTTTAAAAAAAAAACTTAAAATACAGGTTTAAAACAGCAGAGAAAAAAGACTATGATAATAGACATTAAAATATTGTGAAAATAAAAATATCTTCACCTGGCGTTGAAAGGAGTATAATGTAGGTGCCAGGCAAGTCTCTCTAGGGAGCTCATTCCACAGTCGGGGTGCCACAGCAGAGGCCCTCCTCCTAGTAGCCTCATTTGGCAGGGACTCACAGAGGACCCTTGAATATGATTTTAGGGTCTAGGCAGGCACATATGGGAGGAAGCGTTCCTTCAGATAACCTGGCCCTAAACCATTTAGGGCTTTGGATGTTAATGCCAGCACTTTTAAACGAGCCCAGACCTGGGCTGGCAGCCAGGGAAGCTGGAAAAGGACTGCCGTAATGTGGTCTCATTGGCCAGTCCCCGTAAACAGTCTGGCTGCCCTATTTTGTACCAACTGAAGTTTCCAGACCATTT
Source organism: Anniella stebbinsi (assembly GCA_029215795.1). Taxonomy (NCBI): domain Eukaryota; kingdom Metazoa; phylum Chordata; class Lepidosauria; order Squamata; family Anniellidae; genus Anniella; species Anniella stebbinsi. The sequence continues at coordinate 23,666,936 of JARDYH010000008.1, forward strand.
TCCAAGGCAGCCCCACATATAACACATTGCAGTAGTCCAGATGAGAGGTTATCAGAGTGTGGATAACTGTAGCTAGGCTATCTCTGTCCAGATAAGGGTGCAGTTGGTATATCAGCCTAAGCTGATAAAAGGTTCTCCTTGTCACTGAGTTCACCTGTGCCTCAAGTGACAGTTCTGGATCCAGGAGCACCTCCAAACTACAGACCCAATCCTTTAGGGGGAGTGCAACCCCCTCCAGAACAGGTTGAACATCACATAGCAAGATAGAAGAACCACCCACAAACAGTACCTCCTTCTTGTCTGGATTGAGGCTCAGTTTGTTGGCCCTCATTCAGTTCATTACCGTGCCCAGGCATTGATTTAGAACTGACACTGCCTCACCTGAGTTTGATGAAAAGGAGAGGTAGAGCTGGGTGTCATCCACATATGGATGACCTCACCCCACATCTCCGGATAACCTCTCCCAGTGGCTTCATGTTTCTATATGTTTCATTCTTCAGCCACTAGATGGTGCTGTGAAATTCATCACAACTCAAAGCACAATAAAAACTCTTATTACGTGTTCAGTGTTGAGAATAAAGCTGCTAGAATATTGGGGGGAAAAAACTCTGAAGTAGGGATTGTTTTATACAGTAGTCTGGATTACAGCTATTATGTTCTTATAAATCTGTACTATATATATTTATTACCCTCCTGGTTTGAAATCTTCCCTTCTGGACATGGGATGCAATCGTAGCAGCAAAATGGCTCCCCTTCCTTCATTTTCTTGTGAGAACCAGGTTGGCAACTTTCAGTACACTGAGAAAGAGGCTGGGACTATTTGAAAAAATGGAAAAGAAACAATATAATGAAAGAACCAGCACTTGGAATACATAAGCTATGAGGCCCGTTCTGTATTGTATCAAGAAACCCTGGACCCAATTCTTCTATAATCAGACATTACTTTTTTTGATTGTTGCAAGATTATTAGGATAGAACAACCCTGTAGCTCTTCAATTATTTCATCAACTCACACATTATCTTTCCTTTGTAATTGTTTATTATTGTACATTGAAATTATTCTAGACAACAAGACAGTTGCTCATTCATTGCAGGGTCTCTTTCCACATAGCTGACAATTGGAGCCTACCTGATTAAACCAGCCATTCCATTTTATGGCCTCCTCATCAATGGTGAATGCTTGACCTAAGGGAGCCTCAGGGTTCACCCTCCCCACTCTCACCCTCTGAAATGAATGGTTGATGAAGATGATCCAGTTGATGACATCCAATCCAGCAATTAGCTCCCCATTCTGGTTGAAGAAAACTTTGTCCCCCGAACTGTTGTTAAATGAGACCCAATTTAGAAATGGTTGGAGCTAAAGTGAAAAAGAAAACGCAAGGATTTAGAAAAGTCTGGATTTAGGTCTTTCTGGGCCAAAAAGGACATAACTTGTAAACAGTATTTAGCATCCACATCATTTTCTTATCTTTAATATTGAATAAGGGCTCCAATCTGAATCTTAAACAGACCCGACCCTCATGCTATGGTTTTGATCCAGATCAGTCCTCCTGTACCTTCTCTAGAGCAGAAATGGGTTGGGGGAATGCAGCTGCTACATTATTGAAGTAATGCCTATTTTGGCACTCATACATTCTGGCTTGATCATTTTTCAGCTGGGTGAAGGACATGGCTGCCCCTAGGATAAATGGCACACTGGCCAGGGAGTGCCTTTGGTGGCCAGTCCCCATTAGTCAGTTTCTCAGGGCCACTCAGAGGATTCATGGGGCCTGGTGCATGCGTGAGGTCCCTTGAGGATGACCATGCCCGAACGCTTGAACTCTCAGCCACTGCGTTTCACTTCCAGCCTACCTCCAATTGAAGCAAACAGTTCAAAAAGCCATATTCTGAGCAGCTGCAATACAGCAGAACTCTCACAGGTTCTGCTGTATTGCTGTATATTAAATGATAATATTTCTAGCAGTTGTTTTGGTAAAAAAAAATCTTCATTTTAGAATAATCATTATTTTTTCCTCTTTATGTAGGATAAGGAACAATAATACATTAAAAACATTATCCAGCTGAGCTCTAACAGCTTTGTTATTTATATAATACTCAGAGGGCTCCATCACACTAGCATTTTATCGCACTCTTGTCATGCCTGCTTTGCTATTTTGCAGTGCTGTACTCACATGACATTGTGCCTGTCCTGCATTCACTCTTCCCTTCCATTGTCTGTGTTTTCCTAAATGGGGAAAGTCCAGTACATTTTCTCCATGCAGGATGAATGCACCCTTTCATCCCCATGTATTACCATCCCCGCCTTATTTCCTTTGTTTGTGGCATGTGCTTTGAAGGGAGGTCTTGCTGATGAAAGAGGAGGGTGGGGCGGTTCTCTTCCTTCAGCATACTGTGTTGAAGGAACAGACTTGTGCTGAGTTGGTAGAATGGACTTTTACTACTCCAACCCCGCTCTTACTGCACGCAGAAATGGCACCCAACCAATGAAATGTTAAATTGGTAAAACTCTAGGGAAAAATGCCAGAGTGAGGGGGAAGGTGCCCACACCCATCGCAATGTCACAATCAATGAACTGGAGGGGGAAGGAGAAGGGGTGGGGTGGGGTGGGGTGGGGTGGGGTGGAGTGGAGTGGAGTGGAGTAGAGTAGAGTGGTGGAACGAACAAGTGAAAGGAGTTTCACTGCTGCACTGGTGATACCACAAGCCCATGTGAAAGGGACCATTAGCTTGACAAACTAATGAAAAAGAGGTGGAAATCACGGAGGCAAACCAGAAAAATAATTATGTGTGATGGAGCCCAGAGTGATTACAGCATTTGAAGTTATTAGGACTTGGTAACCTGTAGTGATGGGAAAGGGGAACAGTTGGTGTATGAAGCTCAGCAACGTCTGCAATGTTTTGTAAATGGCCCCTTTACAAAAAAGGCTGAACAATCATTTTAACACAAAATGGCAGCTCATTGAGGGAGAGGGCAGCTGCAAACCACTTGCCAGATGCATCCATACTGCCCAGCACCTCACCACATACAACAAGAATGATTGGGCAGTGGTGTAGATGGGGTGGGCTCACCCTTCCCATGTAATGTTGCCACAAAGTAAAGCTGTGTTCTGCTGATTTTTACCTTGCACAAAATACATCAAAGTGGAAATTGAAAAAAGAAATATGCTTTAAAAGCTAATTGAAGGAAAATAATTTTTGTAGTTAGTTGCCAAAGAACCTATAAAACTTTGAAAGAATGGTTGAAAACACCTGATATTTGCAACTATAGCTGATTGTAGACAGTACATTAGGAAAAATGCACCCTGCTTGCCCACCCTTAAGGCCGGCACTAGAGAATGTTTCTGGGGAATTCTCATCTTACAAGGTCTAGAGATTGCATGAGGGGATGCTATGTGAATCAGTAGAATTACAACCTACACTGGTCATAATATGTATTCCCAAAGCACCAAGAGGAAAGCATAATGACTGACTGAAATAAGGACTATTCTATTATTTCTAGTTGGCTCAAGGGAAAGAAGATGAAAATGTTAGGAAGACTTAGGGGAAGAATAAAACAAAATATAAAGTGCCCTGCTATATGAGGAACTTGAACCCATTACCTGTCCAAACTGAAGATTCTGAAGTTTGGGTTCCACTCCATCCATCATTGCACCTTGTTTGGCTCTAGAAGAGGACATGGCATGATGTAGGGCATGGGCCACAGTGTAGACAGCATTGTGAATGCTATAGCTGTGTCCAATCGTGCTCATTTCGAAGAATGATCCAGGAAGGCTCTCCAGCTTCTCCTCCCCTGTGCAAATGTCCCCATTTATGTTGCCCACAATATTATCTGTGAATACACATCCAAAGGCCTGTTGCCAGAAATCCCTGATAAAACCATCTTCTTTAGAGCTAGAAGGGGTTCTGCTCTCAAGAAACTGCTGAAATCCTGGTAGATCAGTGAAGTGGATTCTGAAGGATATACCACCATTGAATATTTCTGGATCCCAATTCCTTTGTATGACAATTGCAGTGAACTCAATCTGAGCTGTTACTATCCATACTTTCCCTTTGACTTCCTTTGCCATGACCTCTTGTTCCGATAGATATGGAAACCAGAGAAGATATACCATGGAATGAGATTCTGCATGGACTACCATGGCACTGGCTTTGCTGGCCATCGTTTTGTCATGTATTTTTGCCACCTGTAGAAATGCAGAATTAATTTCATTGTCAGAAGTTAATTTGGGGAGTCTTTTTATGATGGCAAAACAGACACCCCACTTAGAAAACAGTGGAATGACCACTTGTAGAAATCTTTCTCCATTTTCATTATCCATAACAACAATCCCAATCCACGTCCACCTGAAATGGAGAAGCAAAGAGAGAATCCCCTCATACTGAAGAGCTTCCTGAGGAGCCAACTGGTAGAAGGGGAGGCCTGGAGTTTTTGTGTTCATCACGGGAGCAGGGCCATAGATGAGCTAAGGAGAGATTTTGGGTAGAGGAAAAAGAAATCATAGCAGTATTATACAGTCATTTAATTTTTTAAAAAATTATATATACGTTTAATGGACATCTGGTTGAGACAGGAATGTTTGGATCAATAGCTGTCTGATCTAGGATGACCTTTATTTGGAAACTAAAAAGGAGGGCAACATGGTTGCTCCTAAGGGGGCATCCCCACCAACAAGTCTGTCCCCAGGGGGCATGTCCAGCGCCATGTGGGGGGCACCTGAACAAAGCCTTGGTCACATGTCTGATTTTACAGCACACAATTAAGACAAATCTGTTCTACAAAATGTCTTAATGTTAAAATCACTGAAATATGTAACTGAAATTAACTTCACTCACGCCTACTTTTGTAGCTTTTGCTGTACTTTGTTGCTATTCTATGTGTGATACATTCTCCCTTTCCCTCAAATATCTTTTCTGATTGTATCCTTACTCAGCTGCAAGTTGCTACTTAACAGGGATTGCTGCTGGCTGGCTTTTTATTTTTAAAGTTCAATTTTTCAAAAAAAAAACTTGTGTATGATTGTCACAAGTTTCTCTACTCTAACATTAGGGTGGGTGTTGTGGGCAGCACACACTCCTTCACTCCTTCACCCGTCTCACTTATATACATTAGCCTTTGAAGGCTTTTGCGTTGGTGCCACTTTTCACATCCAGACTTTGAACTCCTGTCTACTTCCTGCACAAACACTTGACTGTGAAACCTTCTTTCTAATGCCTTGCTTTGCATGCCAGTACAGTGGGGCTAAGTTATAGCAGGTGTCTCTGGGTTGTCTGTGCAGCCCCTGTTGTCTCTCTCATTCTCTAACTCATTGCAGCCAAACCAAAGCCTCCCTCTTACAAAGTTTCCAACCGTCCAACCAGGCCGCACACTTGTGCCCTGTGGCAAGGGGGAAAGGTGCCAGCTTATTTCTTGATCACATCTGGTGACTTACTTTAAAAACCACCTCTGATGCCAGTCACCTCTGCCTGCACCAACACTGGACTCTGAGACGGTGTTAAAAGGCTCTGTGTGGTATGTCAGCCTCTCAGGGCTCAGCTACAGCCATCTCTGAGATGTGTCTTCAGTCTAACTCTGTCTCTAAGAGATATGCCAGCCAGCCAAAGCTGCAAATCTATCTATTTTTCTCTGACATGCACGTCAAACGTTCTGCATTGCATTCCAGCAGTGCAGACAGAGCCTAGCTCACAAGTGAACAAAGTGAAATGGAAGGGAAGGGATAGCAAAGCAAAGCAACAACATGCCAGGTTCCAACATCTGTAGCAACAGGACATCTGCAAAGATGAGAGCCTCTCTCTCGACTGACACCTCACTGTTGGTCATGAGAGTTTTTCTCTAAGGATGATCCTTCATTGCCCATGATGTGGAACTCAGAGAAAAAGGCATCCAGCCCATTCTGTGTTGCCCTGTGGGCTTGCTTTGACTGATGTCTCCTGTCCCACATTTTGATCTGTGGATGCTTTGCCTCTGCTGAGCTCCATGTGCCTAATTGTCAACCAAATCTGCAACAGGAAAGCTGATGTGCTCGCCCAGTACTTCTTAGCTTAAAGCATGAGATCCCCTTGATGCCAAGGGCTGAAACTGCTCAAGGTGTAAGACCCAAAAGAGGAGGTTTGACAAGCTGAGTTTGAAGGGTATAGCTCCAGTGTTCTTTTTTTTTTAAAAAAATATAATTTTAAACCCTTGAAATTTAAAATTTTTTTAAAACTCAACAAATGAACAGATTTGCTTGAAATGTGGCAAGGTTAAAGCCCTCCATATGAGATATCATGGTGACAAGTTTCATCTCATTATCTTTAAAAATGACAGTTTTAAAAATCATAATTTAAAAACCTCATTAAAAAGAAATCCTAAAAATGAATGGATGGATGTGCTGCAAACTTGGCATGGCTAAAGCCCAACTAAAGAGATATCAAGGCACCAAGTTTCATAACTTTTTCTTTAAAAATGACAGATTTTCTTTTTAAATAATAATTTTAAAATCTCAAAATTTAAAAACTTCCTAAAACTCAATGGATGAACGGATCTGCTTCGAATTTGGCATGGCTAAAGCCCTCCATAAGAGCTTTCAAGGTTCCAAGTTTCAACTCTTTATCTTTAAAAATTACGGTTTAAAAAAATAATTATTTTAAAACCTCAAACTTAAAAAAAAATCCTAAAAATCAACGGAAGAACAGAACTGCTTCAAATGTGGCGTGGCCATGTTGCATCTCTTTAGTTTTAAAAATGACAGAGGGGTAAGCATTTTTGTTAATTCCTGTTGACTATAAAGTAAAGCTGCCTTTTTGGTGTGTGGAGGATGGGGAAAAAATCAGATTTTTCTTCAAATTTCACAATTCCCCCCCTTCCTAGATTTGTCACCAAAAATCCTGACATGTTGTGTTTTTACCTGACATATGGAACCCTAATACTGACTATCTTTGGCCATCTATAGACTTCAAGGATAAACGCCTCAATGGAAGGATGTATATCATGACAGAATGTCTTTCCCGGGATATTGAGTTGCATCCAGACTGAGTTATACTTAAGAGTTAAACCCATTGATTTCAATGGGATGGAAAGAAATCTCAATTGGCTTACATCCCAATGATTTCAATGGGATCTATTTACGTATGGCTAACTCCAGTTCCAAGTCATTGATGAGTAAAGCAGAGAAAAAGCTCTGCTTCTGCTGCTACCCATTCATCGACCTGTACAACATGCAAATGTTTCCACAAAATCTGGGGCCTCAGGTGATCTTGTCAAAGAACTGGGAGGATCTTGAGGGCCAAACAAAATGTGGCATTAATTCCCACATTCCCCCATGGGCCACATTTGCATGGAGGGGAGCTCCCATTAGTGCCAGTGTTTTACTGTGAGGGGTGGGGGTGGGGGATTAATACTATTCCTTCCTACCAGGCCATGCAGAATAGGATTCTGCAAACACAGTTATCTATACAAATACAATTAGCAGTATCCTACAGCATCCATGTACCAATGGAATGGACCGCGAGAGCAACAAGAACTAGGAATTTTTGAAACAACCACAAATGAGCAACAGTACAGGTCAGTGTTTCTGGGCTATTTCAGCAACTGCTAGTTTCTGTTGCACTAGACGTCCATTTCACTGGTGTAAGAGAACTAGCAGAGGCATAGAGGCAGTATAGGGTATTGCTCATTGGGAACTATACCTGAAAGAAAATGCATTCAGAAGTGCTGTGTTTAAAATACTGAATGGCTTAAATGAGGCTCGTGAAACTGTAGCAAAGTTCTGCTATTTCAGCCCCATGGCAGAACCATGCACTTTAATGGTATTCGATATCTATATATCTATATATCTATACATCTATACATCTATAGCCAGCTTATGACATTCATAAACAATGCACCCAGTTCTGTCTACAAACAATAAAATGGAACTGGAAAGGAAAGGGAACTGTTAGTATTGTACTGGGTTCTCATGCTCCCCAAATAACCTACCTGTGGAGTCTTATAGATATCCAAGATATTTGCCACATATAGGGAGATTTCAGAATCCAGTCCCCCAATAACTGCTGTTAATTTATTCTGGATGTCACATACAAAGTTAGGTATAATGTTTTCCAGTGTAGTCAACAGTAGCATTGTGGCATGATAGGTCCTCTTTGCATTGTCATAGCTATCATAGATGTGGAAGCCCAAGGTGACATTGGGTAAGATCTGAGGGTTTTCATTGATTTCCTTTACTGCAAATGCCAAGGCCAGGATGTGCTGGTAATGCTTAGGGAATACCCTACAACAAAAGTTACATCATATAACACCAGGATATTCCATACATACATTAATTATTGCCACTGTGTTCAAACGTCATCATCCTTAGTCGTATTACATCATTTAAATACTATCCTCCTATGTCAAGAACAAAATCAATCTATATCAGCGCTCACCTTTAGCGCATGACTGTGCTCGTCATTTCTTGAGAAGATACTTTTTAAGAGCAGGTTTAGTACTTCGAAGCAACAGTATTTGAATATGCTCTGGAAATATGCTGGATTTAGTCATATTTGGAATAATCCTATTGAAATCAGTGTGACAAGTCAAGCATGATTGATTGTAATTGTCTCACCTATGTATGGCTGTAACTAGATCCAACTGACTAACTCCAGTGTCAGTCACATTGTGCAACACAATCGACCCTTATTTTCTATTATCTTCCAAAGGCAGTTCTGTTGTATCAGAGTCATCTAAGGTAATGATGAAATCAAACAGAATAAGAGGGAACAATAGGTTGGATGTTGATTTGCTCCAACTTAGATCAGACCCATTGAAACGAATGGGACTGAAATTAGACATGACTAACTTAAGTTCCATTAATTTCAAAGGTTCTGCTCTGAGTGTGAGTGAATGTGGATTCAGTGCAATGGGTTTTCATAGCAAGAATGTTTAATGTGCTAGGGGCATTATTCATACAGTCAGAATGTGTGATTGCGTTTTACTGCATGTTTTTCTGTGGATCACTAGACAATTGCAATATGGAGCCTGATATATTAATAATTCTTTGGCTCACCGAATAAGGTTGTTGAGAAGTTTCAAAGAAGATAAAGTATTCAAATACAAGTGAGAGGTCACGTGACAAAGGAGCTTCTTTTCTTCAAAATCCCATTAATGATATGTTTGTAAACTCTTTATTGTAGTCGAGATTTAAAAATCTATGTGGAACACAGACATCTTCAACAAAAACATACAGTTCGACAAGGACAATTGACAGATCCTATTCCCCCAATATGAAGTCACTCATAGCTTCATCGTTCACATTGCCTCTAACAACAACAACAACAACGCCAGACCAAATGATATTGATGGTATTGGTTTCTATCAACAACTATTTAGAATAAAATTGGGCTAGCCTGTCTGGTGAACAGTTTGCTGCCAAATTCCATTTTCAATTGTACAGAAGAGTTCATTTTGCACAGACTCCGCTTCCTGATTGTTACATGGATGTGCCCTCCGGGGCAAAGAAATACCAACCTATCTTCCTAAAGTATTGAGAAGGTGGCACGTCAAATACATTATTTATTTATTTACCACTCCCCATTCAAGAAGTTTGGAGAGGTGGACAAATCAAATAAAAGAATAAAAACAGAATAAAAAACAAAATTAAAAATATATCTTTAAAAGAAACAAAAGTGCAATAAAACTGTGGCTGGCCATTAAGGGAATGCTTCCTGGAACAGCAATGTTTTCAGGAGGTGCTCAAAGGAATACAAAGTTGGCACCAGCCTGAGCTCCAGAGGCTGGGAATTCCATAGGATGGGGACTGTGCAATATTTAACAATATACAACTTGTTTAAATTGACAGCTATCAGAAAATCATTTTAATTAGGAATCCCTGAGGAACAAGATGAGCACATTGCACATACTTCAGGAGAAGGACTTGGAAAGAAATAACACAAGGGTTCTGCTTTACTATAGCTATTGCAGAATCCTATCCCATCTGAAAAAAAGAAAAAGGGGTGACTGCACCACTTCATCAAAGCACTTTAATAATTAGATTCAGAGAGAGAAGGAACTAAGCCCCATACCCATCTTAAAGCCTGTTATTTGTACTTGTTTCACACCCAAATCATATTATTTGTATTTGCTTCCAGTAATACAGCTGCATTTGGAGTACATCCTGTGATATGCAAACAAGCTCCTAAACCTGTAACTTGGCCATCGTTAAAAACTGAAGACAAACCCTTAATCCATGTAGCAGCTCTAAAAGTAGGCTGACCAGATAAAATCCAGGTCAGGGCTCATGTAACTTTAACAGTTGTAGAGAAAAGGGAATTTCAGCCAGGGTCATTTGTATGAAATTAGTTCCTGGTGAAATTCCCTCTTCATCACACCAGTTAAAGGTGCATGCACTACATTAGAGGGACCATATATAAAAGAAGGCAGGGCCCCTGCAACTTTAACTGTTGTGATGAAGAGGGAATTTCACCAGGAATTAATTGCATACAAATGACACTGGCTGAAATTCCCTTTTCTCTACAACTGTTAAAGTTACATGAGCCCTGACCTGGATTTTATCTGCTCACCCTACTAAAAGGGAACCAAAAATGTATCAGTCAATTCAAATCATTAATAGCTGCTTGAACAACCTTCACCTATGTTGATATAGACATAGGGATCCATCACACCTATCCCCCCACCCTGGTCTGCCTCTGCATTTTTACCTCCCATTTATAAGCACGTCAAGGGCTCCATCACACACTGTCCCTTTAACGTGGGTTTTTGCCTGTTTGCTCTTCCACTCCACCACACCCCTATTTCCTAATCCAGTTCATTGGTTGAAGTACTCTGTTGGCCATGGGCTCTCGTCACCCCCAATCCAGTAAGCCCCTATTCTACAGCTTTATGACTCTCTTATCCTCTGATCATTCTGATGGCAACATAAATGGAATTAAAATGAACAACAGTCCTTACATAAATTCCTCTGACATTCCCTGATGGGGTTCCTCAGTGAAGTCTATTGGACTAGTGACAAGGAGACCAAACGAAGTAATGCCACCAATGATGAGGTCTCCTGAATGATGATACTTGTGAAGTGGAGGGTAAGGATTACTGACCCTACAGTTGTCAATGTCAGCTTTGCATCCCATGCAAGCAAGTAGTACCAGCAGCATGTCCACCATGGTATAATAGTGGGAATATAGTAGTTTGATTTATTGCATTAACAACCAGTCATTTGCAAAAACTGTTTCCCTATCCGTATCCAAGAACCTCTCCCTACGTCTAAATCTTACTGGTGATACTTATGACATCCTTTGCTATTGGTTTTGCAAGTGACTACTGAAACTCCACAGAGGATTTGAGAAGCAGCAGAGTTAATCACTATCCTTTTGATGACTGGAGGAGGCGAATTACACCATAATTACTGATGAAAGCTTGTTTGTCACATCTGAACAATATTTCTCCCCTACAGAATAGTAAGCGAGGGACCAAAGGGACGGCCGAAAGAAATTACTTTTTACTAATGAAATTGATAACAAAATTAATTGAATCTGGTCTGGAATCAGAGACAAAATGCATATGTTTGATGATAAGACTGAGCACTTTGAGAAAATGACCTTGATCGACCTGCAATCCTATACACACTTACCTGTGAGTAAGTCCCATTGATCCCCATAGGACTGACCTCACGGTAGACAAGCACAGGATTGTAGTGTTAATCTGTGGGGTGAAAAATAAAATCTTATTGTGCCGTCCTATGCATGTTTACTCAGAAGTAAGACCCATGGTTTTGAATGAGGCTTATTACCCAAAAAGAGTCTTTATGATTGCAGTCTTAGATAGCCCACAGAACAATCCCTCCAGATGAGCTTGAGTAGACAAGAATGACCTGGAACTTATGAGAAGTGGCCTTACAGTATTACAATATGTAGTTCAGGAATTAATTCAGGAAATGGGACCTGTGTCACAGCTTTCAAAGAATATTTCAGGAAGTGTGTGTCAAATAGAAATGTTTTGCTCATTTATCATTTTCCCTTCGGAAGTAATTGTTTTGCACAGGAAATGTTTATTCTTTTAATAACATCCATATGAAAATGACCTTATGAAAAGGAGGGCAGTGCTCCTGTATTATTAACAGTTGTATAGAAATGGGAATTTCAGCAGGTGTCATTTGTATGCAGGCAGCACCTGGTGAAATTCCCTCTTCATCACTTTAGTATAACTAGAGTGACTAGATAGCTAGAGTGACCAAATACAAAAGAGGCCAGGGCTCCTGCAGCTTTTGGTGATGAAGATGGAATTTCACTATGTGTTGCATGCATACCAAAGACTTGTAAGTTGCCACCTCACTCAAAAAGGGATCACAATTCAGTACTGTCTGGAGTTTAGTAGTAAGTAAGCTTTAAGTAAGGGACTAGTGGAAGACTGGGAAATTGTAGGGTCATCTTTAATAGAAGTTATTCCATATCTTGCATTTCATTAAATCACACAGACATTACTTCAAATACCTCTCTGGCAGCTGCACTCCCCCACCCCATTTCTGTTCTAATGGAAGTTCAGGAGGACTGTTCTGGATCAGAGTCATAGCACAAGGATATGGGGTGTTTAAGATTCAGATTGGAGCCCTTACTCAAAATTGAAGATAAGAAAATGATGTGGATGCTAGATACTGATTTCAATTTATGTCCTTTTTGGCTCATAAAGTCCTAAATTCAGACTTTTCTAAATCCTTGCATTTTCTTTTTCACTCTAGCTCCAACCATTTCTAAAACCATATAACAACAGTGATGGGGACAAAGTTTCATTCAACCACAATTGTGTTTCAGTTGCCGCCTACCTCCAATTTATTTTTCTCTTTAAGAAGAGATGAATGGTCACCACCCAGCTTGCCCACCCTCAGTGCCAGGCCTGGAGAATACTTCTGGGGAACTGCTGATCTTATATGACCCAGAGATTGCATGAGTGGATGCTACCTGAATCAGTAAAATGACAACCTACACTGATCATAACATATATTCCGAAAGACCAAGAGGAAACACGTATAGAACTGACTTATAATAGTGTGGTCACTCAGAAGCTTCTTTTTTTAAAAAAAACTTAAAACAGCAAACTGGAAAGAAGTGGTCTGCAACCCTATGCTTACTTGTGAGGTCTTGTGTTTACTCTGAAATAAGTCTTTCTCTGTTCAATGGAGTTAACTCAAAGGTAAGCATGCATCAGAGTCAGTATGACTTGGATGAAAATGCAGTTGAAATCAATGGCATTTACTCTTGAGTAAGAAAACCAGCGGATCTCTATTTTATATACTGGGGTTGCACAGCTTAGCATTATCAAGTAAAGGAAAATAGATCATCCACAAATGCAAACAGGTGGAATTTCACACTGGTGATGTATAAGGGAAATATTTTTAAAAAACTCCTTAAAAATCAATAGATGAACCAATCTGTTTCAATCTTGGCAAGCCTAAAGCTCTACTTAAGAAGTCTCAAGGACTGTTTAATAGCTTGTTAACTGGTCTCAGGCTATTATAATTCTCTCTATAAGAAAAGAGATAGAAACAATCCCTGAACCAATCTCTGTCAATCTTGGCATGCCTAAAGTCCAACTTAAGAGCTCTTAAAGAATCAAGTTTCATCTCTTTATCTTTAAAAAAGAGGGAGCTGTGGGCAAGGAGGGTGGGGTTGGAGCAGTAAAAAGTCCATTCATTCCAACGTTTGACACGGAGTGCTGGAGGAGGAGAACCCTCCCCCCCCCGCCTTTCACCTTTCGTCAGGAAGACTTCATTCAAAGCACACACACACAAAAAAGGAAAAAAGTGAGGGGATAACACTACATAGAGGCTTAAGGGGGCATTAAAGTCACTTAGGGAAAATAATCCAGACTTTCCCCATACCAAAATAATATGTAAAACAGAAGAAAAGAGGCAAAATGTGTGCAGAACAGGGAAGATGTCATGAGAGTCTCAGGCTGCAAAACCAGATACCACGTGTGGTGAGATTGCATTCAATCATTGTTGTGATGGAGCTCATAGTCACAGTGCTGGTTATTGGGAGTCAGAACGCTCTCGCCTGCATTAGCACATACAGCTGTCTCTCTAAAGTGAGTCCCATAGACAGAAGTGTCTGTGTCCTCATTAATGATGCATGAGTTTGGGACCTTGATCATGTCTTCTCCAAAAGATGGGATCTCTTGTGCAGTACCATTGCCAACAGTCAAAAGGTAGGAAGCAAATTCAGATTCATCCTCCAGGGTGCGCATATAGAGAATAAGCTGGCATTTGGTGAAACTGTGTTTCTATTAATCCCTCCACCCCTTACATTGCACCTAAAATCAGCATATACACATTTCATGAGAATGTGTGCCCTCTTTTGTCCTCTTTTTTCATGATGCATACCTTTTCTTTTTCTGGTGATCTATAAATTGCCACCTTACTCAAAAAGGGACTGCAACTCAGTACTGGAATTCTATAGCAAGTAAGCTTTAACTAAGGGACTAGTGGAAGACTGTAGGAAATTGTAGGGTTTTGTCAACAACTAATTGTAGCTGAATTTGCATGCTGAAAGCCTTATATGGAAAAGCCACTTTACTTTCTTCTTTAATATAAGTTGTTCTGCATTTTACTTTTCATTAAATTATTGCATTATTTCTCCCATATATAAAACTTGCCTTATCTTTTCTCTAAAGAACATTAATTTGCCCAGGATGGATGGCTGATGGGAAAGCTTGATGAGGAACTGTCTACCTTATGAAATCATTGTCATACATAGCAGCCTTCTCCAGCCCTATAAATGCGGTGGATTATCCATCAGCCTGTAAATTAGTTCCGATTGATTTCAGTAGGTCTATTCTAAGCATAATGAAATATGGATCAAGCCCATTACATGTAAAAGTTCACAACAATTTCTCCAAACCAAAGTCTGTTTGTCAAGAGATACCACCAGAAAAGAATTTCAAAAGCATTTCATAAGGTTGAGGAGACCCTGGAGAAAGGATGTCTCACTAAAGCAAAAGGAAGGGTTGGGTGTACAGACCTACAGTTTCCCTGTAATCAAAGTCTGATTCATTTTTCCAAATTAATATTACAGTAAGGGAGAATTTGGAGGCCTATGGTATCGAAAGCCGCTGAGAGATCTAGAAGTAGCAGCAGGTACACACTCTCCCTGTCAATACTCAAGCGTAGATCATGCACTAAGGTGACCATAGCAGTCTCAACTCCATATCCTGCCCTGAAGCCAGTTTGAAATGGGTCTAGAAAATCTGTATCATCCAAAATTGTTTGCAGTAGGAAGGCAACTGCCCTCTCGATTACCTTGCCCAGAAATGGAAGATTTGATATTGATCTGTAGTTATTAAGGTCCAGGGGGACCAGGGAGGGCTTTTTTTAGAAGTGGCTATACCACCACTTCTTTTAAACATGATGGAGAACTCCCCCTCCTGAGAGATGCATTAATAATATGTTGTTGTTGTAGTCTAATTGCATCTCCTTCCTGAGCATCCAGCCAAGAAGGACAGGGATCAAGAGGGCAAGTAATCCTCCTCACTCATGCAAGCAGCTTGTTCACGTCCTCGGTACTCACCAACTGAAACTGATCCAGTAAAATGTTACTTGCAGAGTTGCTGGACACTCCATTGTCAGCCTGTGCTTTAGTGACGACATCTAAGTCTGCTCTTATCTGAGGGATTTTATCTGTGAAATGATCATTAAAGGCATCACAGCAAACTACCAAAGGCTCTACGAATGGGTTCAGAGGGGAAAGTGCCTGGGATAGACCCCTCACCACTCTGAACAGTTCTGCTGGACGTGAATTCGCAGATGCAATGCGTGCAGAGAAAAAAGCTTTCTTTGCTGCATATTGCCACCCCATAGATCTAAAATCTGTTTCTGATTCAACCCCAAGGGATAAGTTATTGGATAAACTCTGTTCCTCTTTCATTGATAAAAGATTATTCTATGTAATTAGGTATCTATATCACAATACTTCTGTACAAGTGAGATGTGGCGTGGAGTATGTCAGGTTTGTATACTTGCATTCACACTAATTAATCTGTACCTTAAGAACCTATCAAAGATTTATTCTTCACCAGATTTTCATGCCTAGAAATTGAATGCTGTTAGCATCCCCATACTTTTATATGCAGATAATGCTGTTCTCCTGTTTTCCACTAAAGTTGGCTTGAAACAAATGCTATACAATCAGCATCTACTAGTGCCAAATTTGTAGTCCATTTTTTTTATACTTGAGGAGGACAGTTCATCCCTGCTACATTCTGAGTTTGTAAGGCCAAGGTGCTGCCACAATTACTGTATGGCATTCCAGGGTGGATTTTAGGTTTATCTACTGGTTCAGAACAAATACTTTCATCCTTTTTGCACCAACACTTTCATGCAGATAAGTTTGCGCCATCAGCAGTTCTATGGCTGGAGGCTGGGCTTTCACTGGTGGAATGTACTGCATGGTGTTAGGCATGAAGATATTGGCTAAAACTTGTTTATGCGAACTCTGAATCAGACGTGTTCCTCAAGTGTGAAGACAACTACACTAGTCAGTGGTCAAAATCAATCAGAGATAAATGACAGAGGTTGGGTTTCTCTGATAACTTTCCTCACATGCAAGATACTTCTCAAGTAAAAACTATTCTTGCACTCTGAGTCAGAGATATTGATATTCAATATTCGTTATCTGCTGCTCATACTGCCTGTTCCCCAACTTCCTTAGGTTTTACATTTGATATTAAGAGTTGTGCAAAATACTGGAAAATCTGACTACGGAACAATCTACACCAAGCAGGATATATCACTATGAAAGTGGTATGTGTCGATGGGTCTCAACGATTGTCAGTGCACTCCAATGCCGCTCTAAAACAGTAGTGTGGCTTCTGCCTTTTAAATTCCACTTTCATTCTGCTTTCATAGTGCTATATCCTGCTTGGTGTAGATCTGGCCTATCGCTAAATATAGGATGACTTTGTCTAGAGCCAGGTTTAATGCAAAACCATCTTCTGTAATGGATGGTCACTTCGAGAGAATTCCTTATACGTCCTCTTTGTCTGTGTGGAGATGAAGTGATAGAGTCTCTATCTCACATAGCACTTTTTTGTAACTATTAGAGGGATGTGAGAATACAATGTATTGCACGTATCTTAAATTCATTTCCTGGAATTTCCTCCAAACGGTATGTGACTTACACACTGGCTGATACTAATATATAAGCAACAAACGTTGCTATATATATATATATATATATATTCCATTGTTAAGACTAGCAAGGCTATTCTTCAGACTTATAAGTAATAATTGGTTTAAAATATTTTAAATAGTTGCTGTATCATTGGTTGATCTTTTTTTTGGGGGGGGGGTATTATGTATTCTGCTTTGTGGATTATCCTGTGTTTTCAGTGATCTGTGACTGTATAATGAAGAATGATTCATTGATTGAGTCATTGATATTTCAGTAAGAGAGCATTTGGAAACCTGTGATGAAGATATAGCAGAGCAACACCAAGGAATGTTTACACATTTACCAGTGTGTGCTTGCCCATGTTTTTCAGAAACTGGTGCATATAGGCTTTCTGCCTCTGATACTGGAGTTAGCAGAGAGCCATCAGGACTAGTAGCCATTGATAGTCATCCCCTCCAGAATTTTTTCTACCTTCCCCCATTTTAAAGGTATCCAAATTTGGTGGTCACTGGTCATCACTATATTTTGTGGTAGTGAATTCCATAATTTGAGATGCACTGTGTGAAGAAGTACTTCCTTTATCTGCCAGGAATCCCCCACCAATAACCTTCATGGGATGACCCCATTGGGTTCTGGTATTATGAGAGCGGAAGAAAAATGTTTCTTTATTCACATTCTCCAGACCATGCATAATTTTGCACACCTCTGTCATGTTTCCCCTTACTTGCCTTTTTTTGAGGTTAAACAAGCACAGCTATTCTAAACTTCCCTCATAGGGAAGTTGCTCCAGCCCCTTGATAATTTGAGTTGCGTTTTCTGCACTTTTTCCAGCTCTACAATATCATTTTTTGGGGTGTGGTGACCAGAACGCTACACAGTATTCTAAGTGTGATCACACCATAGATTTACCTAAGGGCAGTACGATATTGGCAGTTTTATTCTAAGTTCCTTTACTAATTATCCCTAACATGGAGTTTGACTTTTTCTTCTTTCCTGGCAGCTGTGCACTGGGTGGACATTTGCATCGAGCTGCCCACCACAACCCCAAGATTTCTTTCTTCTTAAGTCACCGCTATCTCAATTCCCATCAGGTTATACTTGAACCTGGGAGTTTTTGCCCCCATGTGTATCACTTTAAACTTGCTGACATTGCACCACATTTGTCATTTAGGTGCCCATTCTGCCAGCTGGGAGAGATACTTTTGGAGCTCCTTCCAATCCTGTTTTGTTTTAACCACCCTAAATAATTGTCATCCATAAACTTGGCCACTTAACATGAGTTTCTTCTTCTTCTTCTTCTTCTTCTTCTTCATCATCATCATCATCATTATTTATTCCATTTATATACCGCCCAATAGCCGAAGCTCTCTGGGTGGTTTACAAAAATTAAAAACATTGAACATTAAAAAAAAAAGATATACAAAATTTTAAACCACAAAAAGTATAAAAACAAGTTATAATTACAATATCCTTTAATAACAACAATTCTGGGTCAAAGTTCAACAACAACAACACAAAACCCTCAACATATGCTGTTAAATGCTGTTAAAGTCTTGACCTGGTGCCGAAAAGATAACAATGTTGGCATCAGGCGAGCCTCGTCAGGGAGATCATTCCATAATCTCACAGGTCCACCTGTTCCTACATTTCTGTCACCTCATGAGGATAGCAGTTCCAGTGCCCTGCTGCCCCCAGTCTATCTCTATATTGTCCATAAATCAAGCCATACTAATGGGTGCCATTCTGTCGAATCTACATGAAAGCACAAAGGGGAAGTAGAGGGTCAGTATGGAATTGCTTTGCTGTTTTAGCATCCAGAGCTTTAGGATTTCATCGAATTTATAGAGGAAGAGGATTGAGACCTCAAGGGCAAGGAAAGGTCAAGGTGCAGGTGTACAGGGGCTGCATTGTAAGTGAAAACAAGATCATTGGAGACCCTAGAACATGTTGCTGTAGTTAGAAAAATATTTTTATTGTACAGTTTTTATCTAAAGGTTAGTCATAGATAAAATAGACTCACCTGATTCCATCGTCTTGAAAAGAATAGGGATTATGATTTTAAATTAGAATGTGATGTGGTTGTGGTGCTCACAAGGATTCATGTGATAGTTTCTTTTCTTTTTTTCCCATTTAATTTTTTATTTTTCCAAACATAAAAAACATGTAACACATACACCTTACCCACACCCATAAACAACAAAAATTACATACAACAAACAACATTAAAACGGACTTCCGAATTTCCTCTTTTCTTAATAATTTGTCACAATAAGCCAAAATAAGCCAAAATAGTGAGTGAAATTTCCCCTCTTGTATTTCTTTAACAAATATTTTCTTCCAGTTTAGTCACTGAATCCACTTGCAAAATGTCCTTCTAATTCCCTCTTTTTCAGAAAATCCACCAGAGGTTTCCATTCCTCAATGAACCCGGTTGTTGTTTTGTCTTTTATTATTGCAGTAAGTTTTGCTATCTCCGCCAGTTCTGTAATTTTCAACAGCCAATCCTCCTCTGTTGGTATTTTCTCAGTCTTCCAATTCTGTGCATAAAGTAAGCTTGCTGCCGTTATCATATATAAAAATAAAGTTCCATAACCTTGTAATAATTGTTCATCTATAATCCCCAACAGAAAATATTCTGGACACATTTGTATTTTTATCTTCAATACAACTTGTATCATTCTATGCATTTGTGTCCAAAAAGATCTTGCTTTTTTACATGTCCACCATACATGATAAAATGTGCCTTCCAGCTCTTTACATTTCCAACACTTTCCCAATGTCCCCTTATACATTTTTGCCAATTTTGATGGAGATATATACCATCTATAAACTTCAAACCTCTCAACCACATATTCTACCACTGATTCATAGTAATATTATGCCCAATATTTATCATATATTCTTTTACTTGCTCATCTTCAGTCTCATATTTTAACAAAAGTTTATATATCTTTGAAATAACATGATTATCATTTGTACACAAAGCTTTCTCAAATTCATATTTTTTACATTCAAAACCCCAGGTTTTTTTTTTATCTATCTTAAATTTTTCCATCATTTGTGCATATGCAAACCACTGAATTATAATTCCTTCATTCCGTAGCTCCTCTCTTGATTTCATTTTAACCTCTCCATCTTTCATTTCTAACATTTCACCATACGTCAGCCATTTTTTCGTAGTTGCCAATTCTCTCGTATAAAAAGCCTCCTGTGAGGAAACCCAAAGAGGTGTTCTCTGACACAATCTTGTCTTATATTTAATCCATGTTCTCAAAATTGCTCGACTCACATAATGATCATTAAATTCTGCATTCACTTTAGCTTTATCATACCACAGATACCCATGCCAACCAAATCTTAAATCATGTCCCTCTAATTCCAATAGTTTGTTATTCTTCATCAAAATCCACTCCTTCATCCACATCAAGCAACAAGCAGAGAAATAAATCCTCAAATCTGGCAATCCCAAACCTCCTCTCTCTTTAGAATCTTGTAATATTTTAAATTTCACCCTTGGTTTTTTGGATTGCCATATAAACTTAGAAATCTCTCTCTGCCACTGCTTGAATGGTAACTCTGATGTTACAATAGGGATTGTCTGAAATAAATACAACATTCTTGGTAAAACATTCATCTTGATTATTGCAATCCTCCCCATCAATGACATTTGAAGTTTATCCCACCTTATCAAATCCTGTTTGATTTCATTCCAAACCTTAATATAATTATTATGAAACAACATACAATTCATATTTGTCAAATTTATACCCAAATAGTTCACCTTCTTTTCCACTTTGAAACCAGTTTTTTCTTCCATCTTTAGTTGATCTTGTTTATTCATATTTTTTGTAAGTCTTTTGTTTATTTACCTTAAAACCTGCTAATGTGCCAAATTCATTCAACTTACTTATTAAAATTTCAATTCCATTCAATGGATCCTCTCATATAAACACCAAGTCATCTGCAAAGGCTCTCAATTTATAAGATTCTTTTCAATTTTTATTCCTCCAATTTTTCCCTCTTGTCTTACTGCTCTATTCAATACTTCCAACATCAAGATGAATAACAAAGGTGACATTGGACAACCCTGCCTAGTCCCTTTTGCAATCTTACATGGTTTCGTCAAATCTCCATTAATTATGATCTGTGCATTCTGTTCAGTATAAATTGACTTCACCCAAGTTGTGAAATTAGTCCCAAAATCCATTACTTCCAGTATTTTAAACAAGAAATCCCAATTAAGGTTGTCAAAGGCCTTCTCCACATCTAAAAAAATCAAGGCCGCTTGTTTTTCTGGATGTTTGTCCAAATATTCTACAATGTTCAATACTACTCTCATGTTGTCCTTTATCTGTCTTTTCGGCAAAAATCCACATTGATCTTCATGAATAAATTCCCTCAACACAAACTTCAACCTTTCTGCCATTATCGATGTGAACAGCTTGTAATCATTGTTCAACAACGAGATTGGCCTATAATTTTTAGTCAGTGTTAGATCCTGATCTTCTTTAGGTATCAACGTTACATATGCTGCTTTCCATGTCTCTGGTATCTTCCCCTCTTTCAAAATAGCATTCATCATACTTTGCAATGGTAATAAAAATTCCTCTTCAAAATTTTTATAATATAAACCTGAAAGACCATTTGGTCCCGGTGCTTTCCCCACTTTTGTTCTTTTTATAGCTGCATCCATGATAGTTTCTTTTCTTGATCAGCAGCTAAGACTGGAGAATTTGTTTTAAATAGTTCTGATTTTCTTTTTCTTTTTTTCCCCCCCCAGTTTTTTTTTCTTTTGATAAAGCAGCTTATGGGTTTCAAAAAGAACTGCTGAAAGGGAAGCTAAGGGAAACTTAGTGGCTGTATGTACATTATTGATTCCTTTTAGGCAAGTGTTGATTAAGTTTTCCATTTTTTATCTTGGGAGAATTAGAAGACCTATTGGAAAGCTTTATACAGGGCACATACTTAGAGGGAAACCCTTACAAATAGCCTGCTAGTTATATGCATTACTTCTCTAGATTAAAAAGTATAGCAAAAGACACAGACACTTACACACTTGCTCCATCTTTTCTCCGTATTAGCTGTTCCCTGCTGTTCAGCTGAGGTCTCAACACTATAATGTAACATTTGGGGGAAAAGATACAAACCAACAACCCAGCACTCGAGGTTAAGATGGGAAAATACCTCCACGGCTACCATGTATTTTCCCTTGGAACTCAGATAGGATGGAACAAAGGATAACCACACACTGCAAAAGACCAGCATGCTGAAAGTGATGAACTTAGCTTCATTGAAACTGTCAGGCAGCTTTCTTGCTAGGAAAGCCACAATGAAACTCACCATTGCCAGGAAGCCCATGTAGCCCAGAACACAGCAAAACAGAGTCACAGACTGTTCGTTACACTGTAGAACAATTTCTTTAGCCATTGAGTGCATGTCAATATCTGGGAAAGGTGGAGAGGTTGTGAGCCATAAAGTGGCGATGGTTGCTTGGATGAGGGAGCAGAAAAGAACAATAGAGATGGCCAGTCTTTTCCCCACCCACTTCCTCATTCTGGACCCTGGTTTGGTGGCCATGAATGCCAGAACCACCGTGATGGTTTTTGCCAGCACACAAGAAACAGCCACTGAGAAGATGAGGACAAAAGTTGTTTGTCGGAGAAGACATGTCACCTTCTGAGGACGGCCAATGAACAGCAATGCACAAAGAAAGGAGAGACAGAGGGAGATGAGGAGAGTGTAGGTGAGGTCCCGGTTGTGGGCTTTGACAATGGGAGTGTTGTGGTGCTTCACAAATGTTGCCAGCACCAGAGCTGTGGTCAAAGAAAAGGAGAAGGCAAGACAGGCTAAACTAAATCCTAAAGGTTCTTCATAAGACAAGAAGGTTACTGTTTTGTAAATGCAGGCATCCTGTTTTTTGTTTGGATAGTTTTCGTCTGTGCATTTATGGCAGTCACTCATGTCTGAAAAAGAAAGGATGTGGTCTTGATTGCAGAAACATGAGATCAACCAGGCTAAATTGCTATGACTGTTACTCTCACATAGAGTATATGGCCGTTTCTGCAGCAGGCAGTTTGCCTGGGATGGATTCCGGCTGCTCCCTGTGCTCCAATGGTGTGTATGAGGTACTTCTGGGATTGCCCTACCTCCCTTCCACTACACCCAGGGGCTATCCCAGGCAAAACGCCTGGTGTGAAAAGGGCCTAAGTCTCTGTTAAATTTGCAGCATATATTAAGTGCTGATAATTTGTAATAATAATAGCAATAATAATAATAATAATAATAATAATAATTTATTTCTTACCTGCCTCTCCGTCTGGATTGAGACAAGGAAAAACAATATGATAAAATACATAAAACTGACCAAAACATGACACACATTATTAAAACTGCATTAAAACACCCTAAAAACATCCTAAAAACATGGGCCAGAGTAGTTATTAAATGGTGGAGAGTTTTGTAGGTCTAAAGCAGCATCTTGAATTTTAAGCACAGCGCTGTAGTAAGCCATGTGAGATCAGAGTGCCCTGATAAATATCATTATGTGCCATGAGTTTCAAAGAGTGACCTCTTGCTGTTCTGCAAAAGTGGAAGGATCTCTTTATTTGGACTAAGTCAAATGTCATAAAAGATTGTGCAAATTTGATAATCTTTAGAGGCTAGGAGGCTGAGTTCATCTGGCTAGGTGGTATTAATGGCAAGGGGGTGATTGTGATGGGGGAGAGAAACAGAGCAGTTCAGAACTTGTGGCCATGAGGTCTGCAGAATAGACTAAGCCCCCCCCCCCCAAGTGATTGCAGAGCAAATGAGTCACTGGTAGGTGTTGCAGGTATAAGATGAAAGCTAGCATTCTAGGTGTCCTCCATTTCTGAAAACATAATAGCCATCTGCAGCTCAGAATTCTCTCTTGCCTGGGACAAAATATGCAGGTCCTTGAGCTGACAGAGCAGAAATAAAAGAAAACTTGACAGTCTTTATATTAGCAAAGGCAGAGATAAATTTCAGGTGGCACACGCTGTAACAAAAAAAGTCAGTGTTCTCTCTTTAGTTATCACCAGAACCAGTTACCAATTGGCTACTCAGAATGCTTTTGTCATTGTTATTTGCTGGATTTATTTAGTCCCCCCAGTGATCCCTGAGGGCATTTCTACACTTGGCTGATATCCTGCACCCTTACCATGGCTTCTGCCTCCAGTTTCCTTTCAAGATTAATAGGCCCCTTTTCAGGAGGTTACGTCTGTGGGTTTTCTTTCCATATGTTTCATTAAAAAGCCACTAGATGGTGACGTGATGTAGTTGCACTATAGCGAGTTTCCGGAAATTCACAGGATAGTTTCAAACATCAAAGTGCAATAAAATCTCTTATCACATGTAATGTATTGAGAATAAAGCTGCTATAATTGCTAGAAAGCATAGGAGGGGTCCTGGAGGTTGATGATGTCATGTAAAGGACCCACAAAAATGTGAATGACAAATCATGAGCCTCATGTAGAAATCCTCAAAGATATTCAGTCCTAAACACATGCCAGATTATTTATGCTTCCTTCCCAGCCCCTCCTTATATAACGTTTTGATCAATATTCAAGAAACCCTCTGATATATGGATGATTTTATACATTTGTCTTGATTATAGCTATTCTGTTCTTATCACTCTGTACCATATATATTTATTACCCTCTTGGTTTGAAATCTTCCCTTCTGGACACGGGATGCAATCATAGCAGCAAAATGGCTTCCCCTCCTTCATTTTCTTGTGAGAACCATGCTGGCAACTCTCAGTACACTGAGAAAGTGGACTAGACTATTAGAAAAACGGAAAAGAAATGTTATAATGATGGAATATGGAGCTTGGACTCCGTAAGCTTTGAGGCTCCTTCTGTATTTTACCAAAGAGACTCTGGGCCCAATTCTTCTTCAGTCAGGCCTTAAATCTATCTGTTGTTGCATTGCTTGTTAATTCTACTGCTGCCTCCCCAAAGTTTTTAATCTTTTTATTATTTTGCATGCTTAATATTTGTAATGTTTTGTTTTGTTGAAATCTTAAAATAAAAACATCAATTTAACGTATTTTACATGTTGAATATTGCCTTATTTTATACAGTCATTGGCTCAATTCGGATGATACAGTAAACAACTGGGGTGGGGGAAACAGTTGTTTTGACTATTGTGTCATCCAAATGCTGCCACAGTCAACTCAGCGATGATCCTCATCCACACCACAGTTGATTATTTATTACCATGTTGTGTGGGGAGTACCCCCTAGGGTTAGGGTTAGGGTTAGTCAACCCACCATTGACTATCGTGTCGTCCGAATTGAGCCATTGTGTTGCTGTTGTTGAGTATGAAATGGCTTTTCAGTATTATCCCACCCCGAAAGCATTTGCCGGTTGGGAATTATGCAAGTCTAATGAATCAAATACAGACATAAGAATTTAGATATACTTGAACAGACTCAATTGGGAGTACTTACATTTTTCTAGTACTCATTCTAGGCATTTGAAACTCAATTTTCCCAATATTCAATTTGTACTCTAAAAAAGAAACAGTACATTTGACCATATGTACAAAATACACATGGATTTTTTCATCGTGGAACTCTTAGGTCCCCTTTGCAAGAGTTCACTTTGACGCCCAATTGTCTTATTATGCGCATCTCCTGACAATCACATTTACGCCTAATACCTACACAGGAGAGCTGTTGGAGCGCAGGACGGGCTCTTTGCAAGGTGATTTAAAAGTTATTTACATGCAGAGAATCGCATGCAAATGTTGCTGAAAGTAATGCGCTTTGCCCCGGAGGAACTGCCCAAACAGGTTCCCTCCCTTTATTCTCCCCACCCACCAGAACCTCCCACCTTTGGTTACCTGGGTTACCTACCAGTAATGACTTGGTTAACCTGTTCGGCTACCTCTCTCCCCTCCCCTTTCGCGCGATCGCCAGCTGAAGTTGTCCCCCTTCCCAGAACTGCTCAGGAGTAAATGGGAATGTGCCTCATAAGTTTCCCCCTCCAGAACCCTTTGAAAACTTATTTTTAGTCAAGGCTGCCTCTCTCCCCCCCCCCTCGCCCGATTGCCATTTCAAGTGAACTGCTCAGGAGTAAATGGGAATGTGCCTAGCACACACGCCAAAACAGACAGGGGGATGCTGCTTCGTTCCTTCCCCCTCCTCTTCCCAGCGAGCTCAAACATTGTAAAACATCCACACGCACACACACAGCTCATGTCAGGAACCCAGCAAGAAGCGAGGGGACAATATGTCTAAACTGATTGCTTATTATGTGCACATTTTTCCTACCCCTTTTGCTTCTCGTGAAATCACCTCCATCTGGCCTCATGTCTTCATGTAAAAAATATTCCATTAGGGTACTTAAAAGAAACTTTATTTTTGGTTCAAGTTGGGTCTCCTCTTCCTGGAGCTTCCGTCCAGAGAGATGGAGAACAAGGAGGAAGTTGCCAGGTGGAGACAGGAAATAAAACTGAACAAAAAAGTGGGAGGTTTTCCCAGTGAAGGGGCAGCTCTATGCATGACATCAGGACCACAGTCCACACACTCTGATTGTTAATGCACTTGAACAGCAATTGTTTACACGGACATAAGGCGCTCTTACTCTCGCGATAAATAAAACTCGCTATTTAACGCGCATTCGAAAATGTGCATAACAGGAGATAAAAAGTGCCTGTACTCCTCATTTGCGCTCCGCTCTTGTAGAGGGAAAATCAGTAATGAGCTTTGAAAGAGCTTTAAATTGCTCTTGTAGAGGCAGCCTTAGATATGGGTTTTCTGAGACATGCCATTGATTTGTCCAGAGCTAGAGTGAATAGAACCAGCATATAGTTTCTGTTTGAGCCCTGTGCTAGAACACGGAATAACAAATTCTTTTGGTGTCTAGAATTTAATTATCTTTGACCCCCTCTAGAAGAATTCAGTTTGACGCCTGATTCTCCGATTATGCGCATCTTCTTGGAAGCACTTTATGGTAAATGAGTGTACGCGGGAGGTAATTGAGCGCACAACTGGTGGCCTTACCGGTTGTTTGAAATGCACTTTACAAGTAGTTAATGCGGAGAATCGCTTGTTCACATAGTCAAAATGCACTTTAATGGCTGTAGCAAAATAAAACTCGCTATTTAACACGCATTCGATAATGCACATAATCGGATAGATAACGCGCCTCAACTCCCGATTTGCACTCTGCTCACGTAGAGGTAATTTTTTTAATGAGACTTGAAAGAGCTTTAAACCTTTCGTGTAGAGGCAGCCTTTCTCAGTGAATCAAACACGTTATCTATAAGCACTGGCATTTGGTCCAGGATGTACCAAGTTGAAATGTGCTGCAATTTGCTGCTAATTTCTGTGAAAGATTTGTTCAATCACTTTTGACTCTAGGATGTCGCAGGATTGCTAATTTCTATGAAAGCCTTGTTCAAAACAAAGGAAATATAAGTATCATCTCATTAAAACTTCTTCCAGCAATTTCTTGGCAAATGGGAAAGCAGAACCATGTTACTCTTCATTCATTTCATCAACTCGCACATTATCTTTCCTTTGTAATTGTTTATTATTGTACATTGAAATTATTCTAGACACCAGAACAGTTGCTCATTTATAGCAACGTCTCTTTCCAAATAGCTGACAATTGGAGCCTACCTGATTAAACCAGCTGTGCCATGTTATGGCTTCCTCGTCAATGGTGACTGCTTGACCTAAGGGAGCCTCGGGATCCACCCTCCCCACTCTCACCCTATGCAATGAATGGTTGGAGAAGATAATCCAGTTGACCACATCCAATCCAGCGATTAGCTCCCCATTCTGGTTGAAGGAAACTTGGTCCCCTGCACTGTTGTTAAATGAGACCCATTTTAGAAATGGTTGGAGCTAGAGAGAAAAAGAAAAGGCAAGGATTTAGAAAAGACTGAATTTAGGCCTTTCTGGGCCAAATGGACAGAACTTGAAATCAGTATCTAGCATCCACATCACTTTCTTATTTTCAATTTGGAGTAAGGACTCCAATCTGGATCTTAAACACCCCCTGCCCTTGTGCTATGGTTCTGATCCAGATCAGTCCTCCTGCACCTTCAGTGGAACAGAAATGGGGGGAGTGCAGCTGCTAGATACGTATTTGAAGCAATGTCTGTTTTTGTGCTCATACTAAAGTCAAATGGCACCAGAAGAATGAGGTTCTGGCTGGCTTATTGTTCAGATGGGTGAAGGCCATGGTTGGCCCTAGGTTTAATGGCACACTGGCTGAGTAGTGCCCTTGGTGGACAGTTGCACTAATAATCAATTTTTCAGGCCCATGCAGTGGACTTATGGAGCCTGGTGTATGAGAGTCCTATTCAGAAAGAGAATGCTCAAAATGCTGATCTCTCAGCCACTGTGTTTTAGTTGCAGCCTATCTCCAATTTATCCAGGTCGTTGAATAGTAAAACATCTGTTATCCAGGATTTGGTCCTGGATGAGCATGCCGACCTGGCCTGCATCACAGAGACCTGGCTGAATGAAGCTGGGAGAGTTAATCTCTCTCAGTTTTGCCCACCAGGGTTCTCTGTCCAGCAGCAGGCATGGCCTGGGGTGTGGGGAGGTGGAGTGGCAGTGGTCTACTGGGATTCCATCCCCCTGACCAGGTACACTGTCCCACAGTCTGCGGGGTTTGAGTGTGTGTATCTGAAGGTGGGTGCCCGGGACAGAATAGGGATTCTGTTGGGGTAATGTCCACTGCTCAACAGTCTCCCTTCCTGTGCTAGCCAGGGTAGTCTCAGGGTTGTAGTCCCCCTGGCTTGTCGTGCTGGGGGATTTCAACATCCATGCTGAGGCTGCCTTGTCAGGAGTGGCTCAGGACTTCATGTCCACCATGACAACCATGCATCTGTCCCAAATGGTATCTGGCCCCAACCATGCTGCTGGGCACTTTCTGGACCTTGTGTTCTGTGTTGGATGGGGTGATAGTGATCTGAGAGTGGAGGAACTTTGTATAGTTCCATTGTCATGGACAGATCACTACCTGGTGGGGTGTAGACTTGCTGGTACTCAGAACCTCTGCAGGGGTGGAAGACCAATTAAGATGGTCCACCCCAGGAGGTTGATGGATCCAAATGGTTTCCTGACGGATCTTGGGGATTTTCCTGTTGCCTTGGCAGGTGATTCTGTCGAAGCTCTGGTCGATCTCTGGAATGGAGAAACGACCAGGGCAGTGGACACAATCACTCCTTAGCATCTCCTCTCACGAAGTGGAGCCACACCAGCTCCCTGGTTTTCTAGAGAGCTGGCAAATGAAACAAATGAGATGGTGACTAGAGCATAGTTGGCGAAAATCTTGGAGCAAATCTGATTGAACTCGGGCTAGATCCTATTTGAAGGCCTACTCCATGGCAATATGGGCAGCAAAAAACCTATTTTTTTCTGCTACTGTTGCATCTGCAAAGAGCCGTCCAGCAGAGCTGTTTCGGGCGGTCAGGAGGCTTTTACACATTGCCCCCCAAGAGGAAAATTCAGACCTTTCGACAGCCCACTGTGATCAATTTGCCCAGCACTTTGCAGACAAAATTGCTCGGATCCACTCTGACTTGGATGTTATAGTTGATACAGTCCCAGTGGATGTAACTGGCACATGCTTGACCAGTGTTATTGGATACTTTTCAATTTGTACAGCCCGAGGATGTGGACAGGATCCTTGGCGAGCTGAGTGGGTAAGTGGAGTGGTTAATGCCTCCCTTTGCCAAGGCAGGGTGCCAACCTGCTTGAAGGATGCAGTGGTAAGTCCCACATTGAAAAGCCCTCCTTGAACCCCACTGTATTAGATAACTACCAGCCAGTCTCCAATGTTCCATTTTTGGGCAAAGTATTGGAGCGTGTGGTGGTCTCCCAACTCCAGGGATTACTGGATGAGACAGATTATCTGGATCCATTTCAATCTGGCTTCAATCTGGTTTATGGGGCAGAAACAGCTTTGGTCACCTTGGTGGATGACCTACTCTGGGAACTGGACAAGGGGAGTGTGTCCCTGTTGGTTCTGCTGGACCTCTCAGTGGCATTCGATACCATTTTCCATGGTATCCTTCTTGGCTGCCTTGCTGGGATGGGACTTGGAGGCACTGCTTTACAGTGGCTCCATTCCTTCCTGGAGGGGCAGACCCAGAAGGTGATGCTGGGGGATTCCTGTTCTACTCCTTGGCTGTTGGCCTGTGGTGTCCCTCAGGGTTCTGTTTTGTCCCCCATGCTTTTGAACATATACATAAAACTGTTGGGAGAGGTTGTCTGGAGTTTTGGGGTGCGGTGCCATCAGTATGCTGATGACACCCAACTCTCACTCCTTTCCACCCAGTTCCAAGAAAGCTGTTTCAGTGCTGAACTGGTGTCTGTTGGCAGGAATGGACTGGATGAGGGCAAACAAATTGAAGCTGAATCCAGACAAAACAGAAGTGCTCCTGGTCAGTCGAAGGGCAGATCAGGGAATAGGGATTCAGCTTGTACTGGATGGGGTTACACTTTCCCTGAAGACACAGGTTCACAGCTTGAGTGTACTTCTGGATTCAGCCTTGAGCCTGGATACACAGGTTGCAGTGGTGGTGAGGAGTGCATTTGTACATTTAAAGCTAGTGCACCAGCTGCGCCCGTTCCTGGAGATGTCTGACCTGGCCACGGTGACAACATGCCTTCGTTACATCCCGATTGGATTACTGTAACACACTCTACATGGGGCTGCCTTTAAAGAGTGTTCAGAAACTTCAACTGGTTCAAAGAGCTGCAGCCAGATTGTTGACCAGGGCTGCTTACAGGGAGCATACAACTCCCCTGTTAAAATAGCTCCACAGGCTTCCAGTCTGTTTCTGGGAACAATTCAAAGTGCTGGTTATGACCTATAAAGCCCTATACAGCTCGGGTCCAGGTTATCTGAAAGACTGTATTCTCCCTCACGTGCCTGCCTGTGCTTTTAGATCTTCAGAGAAAGCCTTCTCTTATTCCCACCACCATTACAGGCATGCCTGGTTGGATCGCGAGAGAGGGCCTTCTTGGTGGCTGTTCCAGTGCTTTCGAACTTCCTCCCCAGGGAAGCTGGACTGGCTCCCTCCTTGATGTGTTCCCAGAGGTGCACAAAAACTTTCTTCTTCTGGCATGTCTTTGGAGAATAATGTGGACCCCCATCTATATTTTAAGACTTTTAATTTTAATATGTATTTTAAATGTTGAAATGTTTTAACATTGAAACCTATTTAATTATGCATTAAACTTTTGTATATCTCTTATTTATAGCTTTTAACTGTATCTTTTTAAGCCACCTTTACAAGATCCTCCTCCTCCTCCTCCTCCTCCTCCTCCTCCTCCTTCTCTTTAAGAACAATAAAGAACAATAATACATAGAAAAAGTATCCAGCTGACCTCTTACAGCTTTGTTATTTATATAATGCTTATAGTGGTTACAGAATTTGAAGTTCCAAGTGCTAGGTAACCTTTAGTGATGGAATGGGCATCCAGTTGAGGTTTGAAGCTCAGCCATGTCTGTAATGTTACTTAAATGGCCCCTTTAGGAATAAAGGCTGATCCATCATTTTGACACAAAATAGCAGCTCAGTGAAGTAGTGGGTGGCTGCATGCCACTTGCCAGCTGCCCCGGGACCACTCAGTGCCTCACATTTCATGGCAAGAAGGATCGGAAAGCCATCATGGGTCCATAGCGCAGCATAAGTGGTGGTGACTTTTCCTATCCAAAATAATGCTGTCTCAAAGTAAAGCTGTGTTCCACTGATTTCTACCTTAGCAGAATTGACATCAAAGTAGAAATTGAAAGAGAAGTATATTTTAAAGCTTACTGAAGGAAAATCATATTTGAAGTTCGTGTCCAAAGAACCTTTTTAGAACCTTGAAAGAAAGGTTAAAGAAACCTGATTTTTGCCGTCATAGCTCACTGTAGACTGTAAATAGGAAGGGAGAAAACCAGGCAATTAGCTCAGGTTACCTCCCACACCCATTAGCTTCAAGCCCTTGGTCACCACCCAGCTTGCCAACCCTTAAGGCCAGCCCTGGAGAATGTTTCTTGGGAATTATAATCCTACATGACCCAGAGATTGCATGAAGGGACGCTACGTAAATCAGTAAAATTACAACCTATACTGGCCACAACATATGTTCCCAAAGCACTATTAGGAAAGCATAATGACTGACTGAAATGGGAACTATTTCTAGGTGTGGCAAGGGAAGGAAGACCAAAATGTAAAAAAGATATTGGAAGAAAATGACACACAATATACAGTGCATTGTTATATGAGAAACTTGAGCCATTACCTGCCCAACTTGTAGATTCCGAAGTCTGGGTTCCACTGCATCCATCATGGCACCATGTTCAGCTCTAGAAGAGGACATGGCATGCTGTAGGGCATGGGCCACCACATAGACAGCATTGTAGATGCTGTAGCTGTGTCCAATCGTGCTCATTTCAAAGAATGATCCCGGAAGGCTCTCCAGCTTCTCCTCCCCTGTGCAAATGTCCCCATCCGCCTTGCCCACAATACTATCTGGGAATACACAACCAAAGGCTTGTTGCCAAAAATCCCTGATAAACCCATCTTCTTTAGAGCTAGAAGGGTTTCTGCTCTCAAGAAACTGCCGAAATCCAGGTAGTTCACTGGAGTGGATTCTGAAGGATATAGCACCATTGAATATTTCTGTATCCCAATTCTTTTGTTGGACCATTGCAGTGAATTCCAACTGAGCTGTTACTATCCATACCTTCCCCTTTACTTCCTTTTCCATGACCTCTTGTTCTGATAGATAAGGAAACCAAAGAAAATATACCATTGAAAAAGATTCTGCATGGACTACCACTACATTGGCTTTGCTGCTCGTAATTGTATCACGTATTTTTGCCCCCTGTAGAAATGCATCATTAAGTTCATTGTCAAAACTTAGTTTGGGGACTCTTTCTATGAAGGCAAAACAGACACCCCACTTTGTAAACAGTGGAATGACCACTTGTAGAAATCTTTCTCCATTCTCATTATTCATAACACTAATCCCAATCCATGTCCACCTGAACTGAAGAAGCAAAAAGAGAATCCCCTCATACTGAAGAGCTTCCTGAGGAGCCAACTGGTAGAATGGAAGGCCCGGAGTTTTAGTGTTCATCACTGGAGCAGGGCCATAGATGAGCTAAGGAAAGATTGTGGGTACAGGGAAAGGAAATCATATCAGCATTTATACATGTATTTTAATGTGTATACCTTCAATGGGCATCTGGTTAGGAACAGAATGCTTGGTTAGAGAGCTGTCTGATCTAAGAAAATAGTGACTATCCTACGGACATCTAGCATGGTCAAGTATAAAAGGCCTTAGTAGAACTATGCTACATCATGGCAAAGGTCTGATTGCATTCAGACTTAATCACACTTAACAGTTAAACTTACTGAATTCAATAGAATGAAAAGCAATCCTGATTGACTTATACCCATTCATTTTAATTGGTGTTTCCATTTTCTCC
The DNA here is from genome assembly GCA_029215795.1 of Anniella stebbinsi. Taxonomy (NCBI): domain Eukaryota; kingdom Metazoa; phylum Chordata; class Lepidosauria; order Squamata; family Anniellidae; genus Anniella; species Anniella stebbinsi. The sequence goes on from JARDYH010000008.1 coordinate 23,700,534, forward strand.
AGTGTTTTAGTGAGTATGGTAGTGGTGGTAGGATTTAATGGTTCTCCTTCCTATTAGAACTGTAATAGAGGCAGGCCATGCAGAAGAGGATTCTGCATACACAGTTATCAATACAAATGCAATGAGTAGTATCCTACAGCATCCATGCACAAATAGAATGGACCGCTAGAGTACCAAAACTACCAATTAATGGAACAACCAGACATGAGCAACAGTGCATATTCCTGGAATGGGCAGGCATGTGTTTCTGGGCTATTTCAGCAACTCCGAGTTCTTGTTGCACTAATGGTCCATTTCACTGGTGTAAGAGAACTAGCAGAGACACAAAGGCAGTATAGGGTGTTGCTCTTTGGGAATTATATCTGAAAGAAAATGCATTAAGAAGTGGAATGTTTAAAATACTGGAAGGCTTAATTGAGGCTTGTGATACTTTAGCAATGTTCTGCTATTTTAGCACCATGGCTATCTAATAAATGAAGCACTTAAACAGTAACAATTGTATTTCATTTATAACTGACCCATATATTTATTTTTCGTTGCCAGCATATGACGTTCATAAACAATGGAACCACTTCTGCCTCCAAACAACAAAATGGAACTGGAAAGGAAAGGGAAGCATGAATGTTGTGGTGGATTCCCATACTCCCCAATTAGCCTACCTGTGGAGTCTTATAGGTATCCAAGATATTTGCCACATGTAGGGAGATTTCAGAATCCAGTCCCCCAATAACTGCTGTTAATGTATTCTGAATATCACATACATAGTTAGGTACAACGTTTTCCAGTGTAGTCAACAGGAGCATTGTGGCATGATAGGTCCTCTTTGCATTGTCATAGCTATCATAGATGTGGAAGCCCAAGGTGACATTGGGTAAGATCCTTGGGTTTTCATTGATTTCTTTTACTGCAAATGCCAAGGCCAGGATGTGCTGGTAATGTTTAGGAAATACCCTACAACAAAAGTGGCATTCTGTAACAGCAGGATATTCCATACATACATTAGTTATTGCCACTGTGTTCCACATTATCGTCCTTAGTAGTCTTACAGCATTTAAATATTATCCCTTTATGCTAAGAACAAAATCAAACTATATCAGTGCTCATTTTCAGCACATCACTGTGCTTTTCAATTCTGGGGAAGGTACCTTTTAAGAGAAGGTTTAGTACTGGGAGGCAACATTATTTGAACATGCGCTTTAATAGCTACAGAGATACATCGGGTTCTGCTTTGAGTTTGTGTAGATCTGGATTCAGTGCAATGGGTTTTCATGGCAAGAATGCCGAACGTGGTGGTTGCAGCATTCATGCAGTCAGTGTGTGTGATTACATGCACATGCATGTGTTTCTGTGGATCACTTGACAATGATATGGTGAGGCCTGATATAAAAATCATTCTTTGACTCACCAAATAGGGTATTGAGATGTTTCAAAGAAACATCAAAGTATCCAAATACGAGTTAGGGGGCATGTAGCAAGGGAACTTCTTTTCTACAAATTTCCCTTAATGGAGTGCATGTATATTCTTTACTGTAGTCAAGAGATGAGATTTAGAAACCTTTCTAAGCACTCACATCCAAAGCCTATTATTTGTATCTGTTTCCATTTATATAGTTGAATTCGGAACACATTGTGGGATGTGCGAACGAGCTGCTTAAACTGTAACTTGGCCACCATTAAAAACTGAAGACAATCCCTTAATCCCTAGAGCAGCTGTAGAAGGGAACCAGAAATTTATCTCAATTAAAATCTTTAATAGCTGCTGAAACAACTGACACCATTATTTATATAGACTTAATTATATTAATGTTTCCTACAGCCTAATCCAGTAAGCCTCTATTCTACAGTTTTATCACTCTGTTCTGCTCTGATCATTCTGATGGCACCACTAAATGGAATTAAAATGAACAACAGTCCTTACATAAGTTCCTCTGACATTGCCTGATGAGGTTCTTCAGTAAAGGCTATTGGACTGGAGACAAGGAGACTATATGAAGTAATGCCACCAATGATGAAATCTCCTGAATGATGATACCTGTGAGGTGGAGGGAAAGGATTTCTGACCCTACAGTTGTCAATGTGAGCTTTGCATCCCATGCAAGCAAGCAGTACCAGCAGCAAGTCTACCATGGCATAGCAGTAGTAGTAGTAGTAATAGTAGTAGTATGGTAGTTTAGTTTGTTGCATTGACCACCAATCATTTGCAAAACAGTTTTCCTATCCGTATGCAAGATCCTCTCCCTACCTCTTAATGTTACTAGTGACATCCTTTGTTATTAGTTTTGCAAGTGTTTACTGGAAATCTACAGGGGAATTGAGAAGCAGCAGAATTAATCACTACCCTTTAGATAATTGAAGAGGAGACTAATTACAAAATAATTACTGCTGAAAGCTTGTTTGTCATATCTGAACAATAATCCCTACCGTGCAGAATCTAAAGTGAGGGACCATATGGCTTGGGATGGCCGACAGAATTTACATTTTACTAATGAAAATGCAGCTCCCAGTTTACCTGGAGAGCAAGGTTGTTGGGGCACGCAGTCCCAAGGGGGAGGTGTGGATAGAGTAGCTGAGCTGTGGCAGCAGCACTAAGTGTTTGCACTCACTTGGGAGGGAGGGAGCCAATCAGGGGCTTTATTGGCTTGGCAGAGAACAAGGCTTTGTTGGCTCATGGGAGGGAAAACTACCTTCCCTCCGGTCTTTCAGAAGCTAGTAAGAGCAGGGCCTCTCATGTGACTTCGGCATTGCCGTCGCTGACTTCTCCACCCACCCACTCCAGTGTATCTCATTTCTTGGCATGGACTATGGTTAGTTGCCTATTGATGGGGCTGGGGAGGAATTTTACCTGTACACAGATTGGCAATAGCATGCAGGGTTATCGCCTTCCTCACAGCAAGAATTAATTCAGTGATATTCAGGTTTTTATGACTTGACAAATACAGCTGTAAGGTTGCTTAAAAACTTTTAATCCTATTTCACAACTTTGTAGGTGTAGAAGGAATTGGGCAGGATCCATTGGTAAGGGAAATGGATTGGTTGCCCCTTTTTCCCCTTCAGAAGGGCGTCCACTTAATAGGTCACTGGGATGTGTGGCATTGAGACCCAGCTCAATGTGGAGCTGCACTCTGGGCCACACCCCAGGGAGGCAATAAAGGGATCACTTCAAAGGTTTGCACCGTGGAGTGTACTTCTGACTCCTGCCCCAATGAGGCACCTGGCAGGCAGGCCAGGCTGATGAATTGGACTGCAGGTGGGTAGTCCAATTAACGGATCCATGCCCTATGCCCCCGCCAATTATATTCCAAGCTGAACCAATAAAGTTGTGGCTAATTATTTAATCCATCCAAGTCTATGACTGAATTTGTTTCCCCACCTCCCTTTCTTGCCCCTAAGGAACCAGCTTTGTGCTGCCACACACAATAGCAGAAATAATAGAGACTGGTCTGGAATCAGAGACAAAATGCAAATGTTTGATGATAGGAATGACCACCTTGAGAAGATGACTGTGCCACCACGGCCTCAAACGCTAGGCCTAGATGAGCAGGCTAAGCCTCAACACTTAAATATCTAAGGGAAAGGCAAAAGACACACCACTTTTCCCTTATAGCAGAGTGGGGAAAGGTGTTAAGGGTTTTGAATAAGGTTCTCCTGTGAGCATGTTGGCTGAAGGTGTAATGATATGTGTTTCTTTATTAAACTGATAGTGCAGATTACAAAGCCAAGCTGACACGTGGGGCCTAACTACACGTCATTGTGGATGCGCGTTCTCTCGAATTTTTTCCCCCCACAATATTATGTCACGCGCCACACTGTTGTTTCCCTTCCGTTTCTTCTAAGTGTTTTGTGTGGTACTTTGCGTATCAGTGATGCATATGTGATGCATACCAAAACTCGGAGCTCTGCTCATGCCCTCACCGCAGCCGCGGCCCTTTAATCCTGGCCGGTCCCAGGGGGGAGGGGGGAGGGCTGTAAACAAAACCCAGCGATTGGGAAATCCCTCTCCAGATTGCTGACTTTTGTTTATACCCCTCCCTCCTCCCTCTCCAGGACCTGCCGGGATTAAAGGGCTGCGGCTGCAGCGAGGGTGCAAGCAGAGCTTGGTCCACACTGAGCAGGGAGCAGCGCTCCCAGGGCGGCTCGAGAAGCACAGAGAGGGTTGCTCTGCGCGCCTAAAATGAACTTTCAAAATGATTGGCTAAGAGGGAAAAGAAGGGAGACCAGAAACGGAAGTTATCACAAAGAAGGGAAGAAGGAGTAGCAGGAAATAACGCTAGAACGAGGCACACTAAGACATTCAGAGCGATTTAAAATGGATTAAAGGATTCGTTTGGGAGAAAAAAAAGGAGCCAATAAAATGCACAACATAACGCTTTAACATAAACGTCATGTGAATAGACAGGGTTCGGAATGCACATCCAGCGAAATGAGGCGATATCACAACGACGTGTAGATCCTGCCGTGGTTTGTGGTAGCAAAAATAAAAGAAAATGTGTATTGTTGTTAACAGTCTTTTTAAATCAATTTAAAACCTGCCTATTCTTCATACTTCAAACAATCTTGTTAATAATAATCCTAGGTATTTATAATCTCCTGACTAGAACACACACAGCTGTCATCCACCCAACCAAGACAATAAGATGATAAGACCATAAGATAATACAAAAAACTCCCTCACACAATATCTACTACTCCCCTTCCCTTTCCCAGCATCATTACCCACACCCACTCCATCCAACATTCCGCACCGTCCAGACGTACCAAGCCAGACATACATAGGGAGATGGAAATGTGGGGTATCGTCACAATGACCTTGATCAATTTAGCCTGCAGTCCTATACACACTTACATGTGAGTAAATCCCATTGATCCAAAGAAGATGTACATCAGGGTAGACATGCAAAGGATTATATTATAAATCTGTGGGGTGAAAATAAAGATCTTACTTTGCAGTCCTATGCATCTTTCCTCGGAAGTAAGACCCATGGTTTTAAATGAGGCTTATTACCCAAGAAGTGTCTTCGTGATTGCAGCCTCAGATAACCCACAGAACAATCCCTCAAAATGAGCTGGAACATAGACAGCAGGTGCCATTAGGATGCATGCAGCACCTGGTGAAATTCCCTCTTCATCACAGCAGTTACAGCTGCAGGAGCCTTTCCTCTCATGACCTGGTGCAAAAGAAGGCAGTACTTCTGCAGTTTTAACTGTTAAGATGGAGAGAGAATTTCCCCAGGTGGTGCATGCATAAAAATGACAACTGCTGAGATTCCCTTTTCAATAGAACTCTTACAGATACAAAAGCCCTGTCCACCTTTTCATGTGGTCTCCCTAATTATCCCAATTCCTACTTGCTAGAACTACATTTTTAAATGTGAATCCAAAGGCCTGCTGTGAGATGACTGTGTCAGGCTAGAAGGGCTCCTTCTCTGAACAAATGCTGGAATTCCTAGTTTATTCCTGGTATATCATTGGAGTGGATTGCGGAGGAGAAAGCACAATGGATTATGTTTATGTCCTATGTCCTCTCAGGTAAGGTTTGAATAAGGTCAGTGCTTTTTAAAGGCTAGCCTACATTCATGTGAGCAGGGAAAACTAGAGTAAAAACTCACAACATCATTTTTAAAAATCCTGCTGAAGAAAAGAGAGTGATTTTTCTTTATTAGAAGTCCCTGTCCCTCCCTGATACATGAAGATGGGGAATCAAAATGGGCTCATGTTTGGGATCATGGCTTCAATTAGCTCATTCAAATCACTTTGTTTTGCATAGTGGGCTGGTTGAAACATTGCTTTTCACCCCTTTGTTTCTCATCCTCCATTGTGCAATAATTCTTACATTTATCTCAGAGAAGCTGCAAATTATCTTTTAAATAATATCTAGAATGAAGAGATGGCAAGAATGTAACTCAGCAAAACAAGTATGCTTTAAAGTGGGAATGGACAGATGGGAAATGATGGGTAAAAGCAAAGAACTGCACTGGCTGCCTGTTAGCTACCGAGCCACATTCAAGGTTATGTTGTTATCCGACAAAGCCCTTAACCACCTTGGGACCAGCATACCTAGTAGACCACCTTCCCTTATATACACCCGGATGACAGCTATGATCCTCACAGGAGGTCCTGCTGGCCATTCTGAAATGAATGGAATATGATCATGAAGAACCTTGGTCCTGGGCCTTCTCTATAGTGGCACCCACCCTCTGGAAAACCCTCCCTCATATGGTTCGGGATGCAGAAAACGTAACATCTTCTAAATGCCTTCTGAAAACATAGACGTTCCCTGGATTTTAACTTAGCTGGTTTTATATTGCCTTTTTTTTTAGTTTTAATGTTTCAAATGTATCTATACTTGTTGTATCTTACAGTTTTAATTTTACACTCAGGTAATAGGCAGTATAAAAATTTAATAAATAAATAAACGAATATACAAACATGGTATGAATTTGAAAGATGAACTTTCTGAACATATTGGGACAGCAAAAACATTTCAACCGTATCCTGATAAATCATCATCAGCTAATAGCCTTGAGTTCCTAGACTATTTCATCACAATTCTGCACTGCCTGGCTTCTCTGATGCTCCTCACCAGGAATGCTTTATGGCTCCTGTGTTCTTGAGAGACCAGTTCCAGGGGCTCAGGGAAACCTTAGTGGCCCACCTCAGATTCTGGTGGGACAGAGGTCTCCAGTTCAGGACAGGTGCAAGAGTGTGGAGTGGAAGACAATATTAAAAGTTGTCAATAGGTTGGAAGTAGGTTAATTTTGAAAAAATTCATCGACAGTGAGTTCTTCTGTGCTCAAGTAATTCCTTCCCTTGCCTTCCACACTGTTCAATGTCACCTGGTTGAAATAGTCACAGTGCTGGTTATTGGGTGGCACAACAATCTTGCCTGCATTGGGACGCACAGCTGCCTCGATAAGGTGAGTCCCATAGACTGCAGTGACTATGTCCTCATTAACCATCTATGAGTCTGGAACCTTGATCATGTCTTCTCCAAAAGCTGGGATCTCTTCTGCAGTACCATTGTCAACAGTCAGACGGTAGGAAGCAAATTCAGATTCATCCTCCAGGGTGCGCATGTAGAGAATAAGCTGGCATTTGGTGACACAGTTCTAGGTATGGAATATCGGCTTCCCAAAGGAATTTAAAGAAAAGAAGCTTTGTGCTCCAGCCTGGATGATGCTACTCCCATCTTGAGAAACAGGTGGGAGCAGGCGACCCATCGGCCTTTTGATGACAGCAAAATTCTGGCTCCCTTGTATTAGTCAATATCTCAAAGCAGTTAACTGAATAGAGAAGCTGCTGAAAGAGCTCATGAGCAATGACAGCCCATTTAATGGGAAGACTATTGTTTTTGTCAATGAGTTTAGGTAGACCTTGCCTGTCATCCCACATGTTGCCGTCCAGCCATCACTGGCCAGTTGGTGAAGAAATCCAATGCCTAGAACATTGACACAAATGCCAGCTTATTCTCTACATGCGCACCCTAGAGGGTGAATCTGAATTTGCTTCCTACCTTCTGACTGTTGACAATGGTACCACAGAAGAGATTCCAGCTTTTGGAGAAGACATGCTCAAAGTCCCAGACTCATGCAGTCTCAGTGAGGACATCGTCATTGCTGTCTATGGGACTCACTTTATCACATGTCCAATTGTTCCTACATTTCTCTCTTCTCCTAAGGGTAACAGTGTCAGTGTCCATCTGCCCCCAATCTGTGTCTGTACTGTCCATAAATCAACCATTACTCATGGGTGTCATTCTGTTTAATCTAGATGAAAGAGCATAGGGGAAGTAGAGGGTCAGTATGTAACTACTTTGCACTCTTAGGATCTAGAGCATTAGGATTTAATCCAATTGACGGTGGAAGAAGTTTGAGCCTGCAAGGCCAAGGAAAGATCAAGGTACAGGTGTGCTGAGACTACATTGTAAGTGAGCACAAGATCATCGGAGACTCTAGTACCTAAATTCTTTTCTGAGAGAAAATTATTTTTATCGTACAGTTTTATCTACAGTTTATTCATAGATAGGATAGATTCACTTGATTCCATTGCCTTGAAAATAATAGGGATTATGCTTTTAAATTAGAAGGTGATGTAGATTTATATGTTTTATAGGATTAAATGATTTTGTTCCCCATGACAGAAGCTAATACTAGGGAAATTGTTTCAAGTAGTTCTGAATTTCTTTTCTTTTTTAATACAGCAGTGTATGGGTTTCAAAAACAACTGCTGAAAGGGAAGCTAAGGGGAAATAGTGTGGATACGTACATTATTGATTCCTTTTAGGCAAGTCTCAGTTAAGTTTTCCAAATTTTATTGTGGAAGAATGAAAAAACCTATTGGGAAGCTTTATATAGGACAGATGCTTAGAGAGAAACACTTAAAAATATCTTGCTCTATAATATGAAGTTACTTCTCTCGATTACAAAGTATAGCAAAAGACAGACATTTACACACTTCTTCCATCTTTTCTCCTTATTAGCTGTTCCCTCTTGTTCAGCTGAGGTCTCAACACTATAATGTAGCATTTGGGGGAAAAGATGCAAACCAACAACCCAGCACTTGAGGCTAAGATAGAGAAGATCTCCACGGCTACCATGTATTTTCCCTTAGAGCTCAGATAGGATGGAACAAAGGATAACCACACACTGCAAAAGACCAGCATGCTGAAAGTGATGAACTTGGCTTCATTGAAACTGTCAGGTAACTTCCTGGCAAGGAAAGCTACTGTCAAGCTCAACATTGCCAAGAAGCCCATGTAGCCCAGGACACAGTAAAATAGAGTCACAGACTGTTCATTACACTGTAGTACAATTTCATTAGCCATTGAGTGCATGTCAGTATCTGGGAAAGGTGGAGAGGTTGCCAGCCATAAAGTAGAGATCGTTGCTTGGATGAGGGAGCAGAAAAGCACAATAGAGGTGGCCAGCCTTTTCCCCACCCACTTCCTCATCCTGGACCCTGGTTTGGTGGCCATGAATGCCAGAACCACTGTGATGGTTTTTGCCAGCACACAAGAAACAGCCACTGAGAAGATGAGGCCAAAAGTCGTTTGTCGGATGAGACATGTCACCTTCTGAGGACGGCCAATGAACAGCAATGCACAAAGAAAGGAGAGACAGAGGGAGATGAGGAGAGTGTAGGTGAGGTCCCGGTTGTGGGCTTTGACAATGGGAGTGTTGTGGTGCTTCACAAATGTTCCCAGCACCAGAGCTGTAGTCAAAGAAAAGGAGAAGGCAAGACAGTCTAAACTAAATCCTAAAGGTTCTTCATAAGACAAGAAGGTTACAGTCTTGCGAACGCAGGCATCCTGTTTTTTGTTTGGATATTTGTCAGCAGTGCATTTATGGCAGTCATTCATGTCTGAAAAAGAAAGGATGTGGTCTTGATTGCAGAAACATGAGATCAACCAGGCGAAATTGCTATGACTGTAACTCTCACAGAGATACAAGTCTCTATTAAAATTGCAGCAGATGTTAGGAGCTGAGAATTTGAAATGGGTTGGAGTGGGTTTTAAATGGTTGATAGTTTTGTAGGTCCAAAACGGCAACTTGGATTTTAAGCACAGTGATGTAAGCCAGGTGAGATCAGCAATGCTTATTTTTTAAAAAAGCAAAAACAAAAAACCAAATTTAAAATACAGGTTTAAAACAGCAGAGGTAAAGACTATGATAATAGACGTTAAAATATTGTGAAAATAAAAAGATCTTCACCTGGCGTCGGAAGGAGTATAATGTAGGTGCCAGGCGAGTCTCTCTAGGGAGCTCATTCCACAGCTGGGGTGCCATAGCAGAGGCCCTCCTCCTAGTAGCCTCATTTGGCAGGAGCTCACGGAGAAGGACCCTTGAAGATGATTTTAGGGTCTGGGCAGGCACATATGGAAGGAAGCGTTCCTTCAGATAACCTGGCCCTAAACCATTTAGGGCTTTGGATGTTAATGCCAGCACTTTGAATCGAACCCAGACCTGGGCTGGCACCCAGGGAAGCTGGAAAAGGACTGCCGTAATGTGGTCTCATTGGCCAGTCCCTGTAAACAGTCTGGCTGCCCTATTTTGTACCAGTTGAAGTTTCCAGACCATTTTCCAAGGCAGCCCCACATATAACACATTGCAGTAGTCCAGATGAGAGGTTATCAGAGCGTGGATAGCTGTAGCTAGGCTATCTCTGTCCAGGTAAGGGCGCAGTTGGTATATCAGCCTAAGCTGATAAAAGGTTCTCCTTGTCACTGAGTTCACCTGTGCCTCAAGTGACAGTTCTGGATCCAGGAGCACCTCCAAACTACAGACCCAATCCTTTAGGGGGAGTGCCACCCCCTCCAGAACAGATTGAACATCACATAGCAAGATAGAAGAACCACCCACAAACAGTACCTCCTTCTTGTCTGGATTGAGGCTCAGTTTGTTGGCCCTCATCCAGTTCATTACCGTGCCCAGGCATTGATTTAGAACTGACACTGCCTCACCTGAGTTTGGTGAAAAGGAGAGGTAGAGCTGGGTGTCATCCACATATTGATGACCTCATCTCACATCTCTGGATAACCTCTCCCAGCGGCTTCATATTAATATTAAACCGTATAGGGGATAAAATAGAGCCCTGTGGAACCCCATGGCCTAGGTGCCATAGCACAGAGCAATAATCCCCCAGCACCATCTTATGGAATTGGCCACACAAGTACGAGCAGAACTATGGCAATGCAGTGCCTCCAACTCCTAACCCAGACAACCTATCCAGAAGGATACCATGGTCGATGGTATTGAAAGCTGCTGAGAGGTCCAAGAGAATAATAATAATAATAATAATAATAATAATATAATATTTATTTATTTATTTCTTACCTGCCTCTCCCTCTGGATCAATAGGGTCACACTCCCCTCCTGGGAAAGGTCATCCCACAGGGTGACCAAGGCAGTTTCCATTCCAAAACCAGGCCTGAAGCCCAATTGAAATGGATCTAGATGATCCATTTCATTCAAGAGTGTCTGGAGTTCTCCTGCAACCACCCGCTCAAGCACCTTACCCAGGAAGGGGATGTTAGCCACCTTCCTACAATTGTTAACATCCTCCGGGTACAGGTCAGGTTTTTTCAGCAGTGGTCTGATTATCGCTTTTTTTAAAGATGCCGGCACCACTTTCTCTCTCAGGGAGGCATTTACAACCTCCTGGACCCAGCTGGCGATCCCTTCCTTATTTGATGTAGTGAGCCATGAAGGTCAAGGGTCAAGCATACAGGTGGTTGACCAGACTTGGCCAGACACCTTGTCCACATCCTCAGGCCTCAGTACCTGAAACTCATCCAATAGAACTGCACCAGATGGTACTCTGAATGCCTCTACTAATGGAACTGCATTAAGCGTGGTGTCCAATTCATGACAAATCTGAGCGACTTTATCAAAGTGCTTTGCAAACTCATCACAGTGTGCTACCGAGGGTTCGACCATCTCCCACCCTGGCCCAGAGTGTAACAGGCCATGAACCACCCGGAAAAGCTCTACTGGACGACAATGAGAAGACGCAATGGGTTTTCTTTCTATATGTTTCATTCTACAGTAGGCTGACCAGATAAAATCCAGGTCGGAGCACATGTAACTTTAACAGTTGTAGAGAAAAGGGAATTTCAGCCAGTGTCATTTGTATGCAATTAGTTCCTTGTGAAATTCCCTCTTCATCACAACAGTTAAAGGTGCAGGCACTATACTAGACTGACCATATACAAAAGAAGACAGGGCCCCTGCAACTTTAACAGTTGTGATGAAGAGGTAATTTTACCAGGAACTAATTGCATACAAATGACACTGGCTGAAATTCCATTTTCTCTACAACTGTTAAAGTTACATGAGCCCTAACCTGGATTTTATCTGGTCACCCTATTCTACAGCCACTAGATATTCTATATGTTTTATTATACAGCCACTAGATGGTGCTGTGAAATTCATCACAACTAAAAGCACAATAAAAAATCTTATTATATGTTCAGTGTTGAGAATAAAGCTGCTAGAATATTGGGGAAAAAACTCTGAAGTAGGGATTATTTTATTCAGTAGCTTGGATTATAGCTATTCTGTTTTTATAAGTCTGTACTATATATATTTATTACCCTCCTGGTTTGAAATCTTCCCTTCTGGACATGGGATGCAATCGTAGCAGCAAAATGGCTCCCCCTCCTTCATTTTCTTGTGAGAACCAGGTTGGCAACTTTCAATACACAGAGAAAGAGGCTGGGACTATTTGAAAAAATGGAAAAGAAACAATATACTGAAGGAACCAGCGCTTGGAATACATAAGCTTTGAGGCCCCTTCTGTATTTTACTAAAGTGTCTCTGGGCCCAATTCTTCTTTAATCAGACATTACTTTTTTTAATTGTTGCAAGATTAATGGGATAGAACAACCCTGTAGCTCTTCAATTATTTCATCAACTCACACATTATCTTGCCTTTGTAATTGTTTATTATTGTACATTGAAATCATTTTAGACATCAAGTCAGTTGCTCATTCATTGCAGGGTCTCTTTCCACATAGCTGACAATTGGAGCCTACCTGATTAAACCAGCCATTCCATGTTATGGCTCCCTCATCAATGGTGAATGCTTGAACTAGGGGAGCCTCTGGTTCCACACTCCCTACTCTCACCCTATGAAATGAATGGTTGGAGAAGATAATCCAGTTGATGACATCCAATCCAGCAATTAGCTCCCCATTCTGGTTGAAGGAAACTTTGTCCTCCGCACTGTTGTTAAATGAGACCCAATTTAGAAATGGTTGGAGCTGAAGTGAGAAAGAAAATGCAAGGATTTAGAAAAGTCTGGATTTAGGTCTTTCTGGGCCAAAAAGGACATAACTTGTAAACAGTATTTAGCATCCACATCATTTTCTTATCTTCAATATTGAATAAGGGCTCCAATCTGACTCTTAAACAGCCCCGACCCTCATGCTATGGTTCTGATCCAGATCAGTCCTTCTCTAGAGCAGAAATGGGGTGGGGGAGTGCAGCTGCTAGATACGTATTAAAGTAATGCCTGTTACGCATTTTTCAGCTGGGTGAAGGCCATGCCTGCCCCTAGGATAAATGGCACACTGGCCAAGAAGTGCCTTTGGTGGCCAGTCAGTTTCTCAGGGCTACTCAGAGGTTTCATGGGGCCTGGTGCATGCGTGAGGTCCGTTGAGAATGACCATGCCCGAACGCTTGATCTCTCAGCCACTGCATTTGACTTCCAGCCTACCTCCAATTGAAGCAAACAGTTCAAAAAGCCATATTCTGAGCAGTTGCAATACAGCAGGACTCTCACAGGTTTAAATGATAATATTTCTAGCAGTTGTTTTGGTAAAAAAAATTCTTAATTTAAGAATAATCATTATTTTTTCCTCTTTATGTAGGATAAGGAACTATAATACATTAAAAAAATATCCAGCTGAGCTCTAACAGGTTTGTTATTTACATAATACTCAAAGGGCTCCATCTCACTAGCATTTTCTCGCACTCTTGTCATGCCTGCTTTGCTATTTTGCAGTGCTGTACTCACATGACATTGTGCCTGTCCTGCAGTCACTCTTCCCTTCCATTGTCCGTGTTTTCCTAGAGTGGGGAAAGTCTAGTACATTTCCTCCATGCAGGATTAATGCACCCTTTCATCCCCATGTATTATCATCCCGGCCCTATTTCCTTTGTTTGTGGCATGTGCTTTGAAGGGAGGTCTTGCTGATGAAAGAGGAGGGTGGGGCGGTTCTCTTCCTTCAGCATACTGTGTTGAAGGAACAGACTTGTGCTGAGTTTGTAGAATGGACTTTTGCTGCTCCAACCCCGCTTAGGGTGACCAGATAAAATCCAGGTCAGGGCTCGTGTAACTTTAACAGTTGTAAAGAAAAGGGAATTTCAGCCAGTGTCATTTGTATGCAATTAGTTCCTGGTGAATTCCCTCTTCATCACAACTGTTAAAGTTGCAGGGGGCCTGCCTTCTTTTGTATATGGTCACTCTAGTATAGTGCATGCACCTTTAACTGTTGTGATGAAGAGGGAATTTCACCAGGAACTAATTGCATACAAATGACGCTGGCTGAAATTCCCTTTTCTCTACAACTGTTAAAGTTACATGTGTCCTGACCTGGATTTTATCTGGTCAGCCGAACCCCGCTCTCATTGCCCGCAGAAATGGCACCCAACCAATGAAATGTTAAATTGGTAAAACTTTAGGAAAAAAAGCCATAGTGAGGGGGAAGGTGCCCACATCCATCGCAATGTCACAATCCATGAACTGGAGGGGGAAGAAGAAGGGGTGGGGTGGAGTGGAGTGATAGAACGAACAAGTGAAAGGAGTTTCATCGCTACACTGGTGATACCACAAGCCCACGTTAAAGAGACCATTAGCTTGACAAACTAATGAAAAAGAGGTGGAAATCACGGAGGCAAACCAGGAAAATAATTATGTGTGATGGAGCCCATAGTGTTTACAGCATTTGAAGTTCTTAGGGCTTGGTAACCTGTTGTGATGGGACAGGGGACCAGTTGGTGTATGAAGCTCAGCAACGTCTGCAATGTTTCTTAAGTGGCCCCTTTACAAAAAAGGCTGAACAATCATTTTAACACAAAATGGCAGCTCATTGAGGGAGAGGGCAGCTGCCAACCACTTGCCAGATGCACCCATACCACCCAGCACCTCACCACATACAACAAGAAGGATAGGGCAGTGAGTGTGTGTCTTTTGCGTGGTATACATGGGGGTGGGCTCGCCCTTCCCAAATAATGTTGTCTCAAGTGAAACTGTGTTCTGCTGATTTTTGCCTTGCACAAAGACATCAAAGTGGAAATTGAAAAAAGAAGTATGCTTTAAAAACTAATTGAAGAAAAATCATTTTTGTAGTTAGTTGCCAAAGAACCTATAGAACTTTGAAAGAATGTTTGAAGACACCTGATATTTGGAACTATAGCTCATTGTAGACAGTACATTAGGAAAAATGCACCCTGGGTTACCACCCTGCTTGCACACCCTTAAGGCCAGCACTAGAGAATGTTTCTGGGGAATTCTCATCTTATAAGGTCTAGAGATTGCATGAGGGGATGCTATGTGAATCAGTAGAATTACAACCTACACTGATCATAATATGTATTCCGAAAGCACCAAGAGGAAAGCATAATGACTGACTGAAATAAGGACTGTTCTATTATTTCTAGTTGGCTGAAGGGAAGGAAGATGAAAATGTTAGGAAGACTTAGGGGAAGAATAAAACAAAATATAAAGTGTCTTGCTATACGAGGAACTTGAACCCATTACCTGCCCAAACTGAAGATTCTGAAGTTTGGGTTCCACTCCATCCATCATTGCACCTTGTTTGGCTCTAGAAGAGGACATGGCATGATGTAGGGCATGGGCCACAGTGTAGACAGCATTGTGAATACTGTAGCTGTGTCCAATCGTGCTCATTTCGAAGAATGATCCAGGAAGACTCTCCAGCTTCTCCTCCCCTGTGCAAATGTCCCCATTTATGTTGCCCACAATATTATCTGTGAATACACATCCAAAGGCCTGTTGCCAGAAATCCCTGATAAAACCATCTTCTTTAGAGCTAGAAGGGGTTCTGCTCTCAAGAAACTGCTGAAATCCTGGTAGATCAGTGAAGTGGATTCTGAAGGATATACCACCATTGAATATTTCTGGATCCCAATTCCTTTGTATGACAATTGCAGTGAACTCAGTCTGAGCTGTTACTATCCATACTTTTCCTTTTACATCCTTTGCCATTACCTCTAGTTCCGATAGATATGGACCCCAGAGAAGAAATGCCATGGAATAAGATTCCGCATAGAATATCACTGCGTTGGTTTTGCTGGCCATCACTTTATCATATATTTTTGCCCCCTGTTGAAATACAGAATTAATTTCATTGTCAGAAGTTAATTTGGGGATTCTTTCTAGGAAGGCAAAACAGACACCCCACTTAGAAAACAGTGGAATGACCACTTGTAGAAATCTTTCTCCATTATCGTTATCCATAACAACAATCCCAATCCACGTCCACCTGAAATGGAGAAGCAAAGAGAGAATCCCCTCATACTGAAGAGCTTCCTGAGGAGCCAACTGGTAGAAGGGGAGGCCTGGAGTTTTTGTGTTCATCACGGGAGCAGGGCCATAGATGAGCTAAGGAGAGATTTTGAGTAGAGGAAAAATAAATCATAGCAGTATTATACAGTCATTTCATTTTTTAAAAATGTTATATATACATTTAATGGACATCTGGTTGGGACAGGAATGCTTGGATAAATAGCTGTCTGATCTAGGATGACCTTTATTTGGAAACCAAAAAGGAGGGCAACATGGTTGGCTCCCAAGGGGGCATCCCCACCAACATGTCTGTCCCTAGGAGGCATGTCCAGCACCAAGGGGGGTGCCCACCTGAACATAGCCTTGGTCATATGTCTGATGTTACAGCACACAATTCAGATAAATCTGTTCTACAAAATGTCTTAATGTTAAAATCACTGAAATAACAAATGAGACTTCCAATGTAACTAAAATTAACTTCACTCACTCCTACTTTTGTAGCTTTTGCTGTACTTTGTTGCTATACTCTGTGTGATACAGTCTCCCTTTCCCTCAAATATCTTTTCTGATTGTATCCTTACTCAGCTGCAAGCTGCTGCTTAACAGGGCTTGCTGCTGGCTGGCTGGCTTTTTATTTTTAAAGTTCATTTTTTCAAAAAAAACTTGTGTATGATTGTGACAAGTTTCTCTACTCTAACATTAGGGTGTGTGTTGTGAGCAGCAGATACTACTTTGCCCATTCACACTTCTCACCTATATACATTAGCCTCTCAAGGTTTTTGTGTTGGCACTAGGGATGTGTATCGTATCGTTAAAATGTACGATAACAATATGATAAGGTCATTATCGTGCATATGTTTAATAAGAATGATACGATAGAAAAACCTACGATAATCATCGATGATAATTTTCGGGCGATTTTATCGTTTTATCGGATTCCCTTAAATATACCTATAACTTCTGTATTTTAAAAGTTAGAGGCTTGAAACTTGGTCACAGTGCTTATGGGGTATGCCTAAGTATGTGTATGGAATTTGAGATCGATCTCTCCAACCCTCGATTTTATATGAATTTTTTAAAGATCGTTTCCGTTCTGACAGGTCTGAATGAACGCATGTGGTGAGCTGTCATTCTGATCTGTCAGAACGGAAATGATCTTTAATCCAGAAACCAGGTAAGGATTTGACGGATCCAGCATCTTATAGATCAATATCGTTAATAAATCAGGACTCAAATTTTTTTACAGCAATAATGGCAAAAAGAATGGGTTCATTTATATCTAAATATATTAAAAAAAGACCAATGTGGATTTATCCCTGGTAGGCAAATGTCTAATTTAATTGGAAGAGTTTTAAATATAATTAATATTATTAAAAAAAGGAATTTAAAAGCAGGTTTATTAGCATTGGATATATTCAAAGCCTTTGATTGCATGGAATGGCCAGCGCTTAAAATAATTCTAAAAACATTTGGGTTTGGAGATAAATTTATGGGATTGATTGATCAGCTGTATAAAAATAATAAAGCTGTAATAATGGTTAATGGTGGGTTAACGCAACAGATTACACTAGCTCGAGGAACTAGGCAAGGATGTCCACTTTCACCGATCTTATTTGCAATAGTGATAGAAATTTTGGCAAATGTGATAAGGGAGGATGAAAGATTAAAGGGGATAGGAAGAAAGGAGAAGATTAAATTGAATATGTTTGCGGACAACACATTACTGACATTAGAAGATCCCCTGGAGAGTGGGGAGGTAATTAAGAAGCATTTGAGAGAATTTGGGGAAATTACGGGCTTACAAGCTAATTGGGGGAAGTCAGAAATGATGTTATTTAATTATAACAAGGAAGAGTTGGAGGAGTGTAAAAATAAGTTAGGTCTTAGGTTTAAAAATATGATACGCTATTTAGGAATTAATCTTGCTAAAGATTTAGATAGGTTAGAGGAATTTAATTTTGTAATTTTGAAAAAACAGGTTGGGGAAAAATTAGAGATATATAGAAAATTAAAACATTCTTGGTTTGGTAGAATAGCGGTTACTAAAATGAAGATATTACCTAAGATTAATTTTTTGTTTAGAATGTTACCGATTAAAATATCAGAAATGAGTTAAAAAGTTGGCAAAATATGATTAACGCTTTTTGTAATGGAGATAAGAGAGCTAGGATTAATAAAGGGTTATGGTATAAGGCTCAAAAGAAAGGAGGTTTGGGACTTCCAAATATTAAATATTACTATATTGCTAATCAGTTAAGATATGTTATAAATAATATTTTAGGGGAGGAAGATCTTGAATGGTTGAAATCGCAAACAGGGGAAATAGATTTTAAACTGCAAAATATTTTTTTTTATTAAATTGCAAAAGAAAGGTAGGAGGGGACTGTCCAACCCGTGGTTGGAAAACATTCTAGAGATCTGGGAGAAATTTAAAGGAAAGTGGATACCAGGAGATTCCCCACTTGCCCCAGTGGTAGCAGTGGGTAACTTCCCAAGGGTCTTAAAAACAGAGATAGAAGAGAGACTGAAAGATCAGGAAATAATTAAGCTAAGGAATTGGATGCAAAGAATGAAGGATAATGAGCAAATTAAAGAGATATTAAAAGGACAAAAGATAGCCTGGTTCAAATGTTTACAATTCGGGAAATGGACTCAGGAATGGAAAATGAAAAATAAGAATTGCAGAAACAATACAAGATTTGAAGATTTAATTGAGCTAAAAGGAAGAAAAGAAGAAATTAAAAATAAGAAAGGATTGACTAGTGAGATATATAAAATATTGATAGATGATGATCTTCAGGACTCTATTAAAGCTATAAAAATGATCTGGGAAGAAGATGTAAAAGAAAAAAAATAATGATTATAACTGGGAGAGGTTGTGGAATGCAAGAATGTTAAAGCTGTTGTCGATTAGAATTAAGGAGAATTTTTATAAGATAGTGTGGAGATGGTATCTAACACCTGTAAGATTTCACCAGATAGATAAAAAAGTGTCTAAGAATTGTTGGAGAGGATGTCAGGAGGTTGGAACTTATTTTCATATGTGGTGGAGCTGTGAACATGTACAAAAATTTTGGAAAAGGGTGTTTAAAGAAATAAGTGAAATAATTGGAAGTAAATTGGAATTAAACCCAAAGATAGCTCTACTAGCAGTATGGGATAGAGAGAATGAGAATAGAACTAAGAGGGAATTGATAAACAACCTCCTGGCACCCGTTAGAATAATGATTGCTAAAAATTGGAAAGGACAAGGAAGCTATACAATAGAAGAATGGTATAAAGAAATATGGGATATGGCATTGAATGATAAATTGACGTGTAGAATGAAAATTAGGAGGGGAATGTCCAGTAAGAATGATTTTGGAGAAATATGGAGTCCCTTTTTGGAATATGTATTAAGTTTGGGGAAGGGACAAATACCTTCAAAAGAATCGTTAAAATTAAGAGCTGTTAAAATTTTGGAAAGATGAAGAATGATTAAGAGAAGGTCTCATGGGGGTGGGGTGCACGGGGGGGGGTTGTAGAGGGTTATGTATTGTATTTTATGTTGTTTATGTTTTATTATGTCGAAATAAATAAAAATTATATATAAAAAAAGAACTGAAACGATCTTTAATAAATTCATATAAAATCAAGGGTTGGAGGGATCAATATCAAATTTGGCACATATGTGTAGCAACATGTGCACACGCGAATGCAAAAATGCGAATAATAGGAGATAAAACGTGCCTGGACCCCTGATTTGCGCTCCGCTCTTGTAGAGGTAAATTTGGTAATGTGCCTTGAAAGAGCTTTAAATCGCTCTTGTAGAAGCACCCAAAGTCTCAAACAATCAATCTGTCTCCTTCTTACAAAGTTTCCAACTGTCCAACCGGGCTGCTCACTTGTACCCTGTGGCAAGGAGGGAAGGTGCCTGCTTATTTCTTGATCACATCTGGTGACTTACTTTAAAAACCACCTCCGCCGCCAGTCGCCTTTCCCTGCACCAGCACTGGACTCTGAGATGGTGTTAAAAGGCTCTGTGAGGTATGTCAGCCTCTCAGGGCTCAGCTGCAGCCATCTCTGAGATGTGTCTTCAGTCTAACTCTGTCTCTAAGAGATATGCCAGCCAGCCAAAGCTGCAAATCTATCTATTTTTCTCTGACATGCACTTCAAACATTCTGCATTACATTCCAGCGGTGCAGACAGAGCCTAGCTCACAAGTGAACAAAGTGAAATGGAAGGGAAGGGACAGCAAAGCAAAGCAACAACATGCCAGGTTCCAACATCTGTAGCAACAGGACATCTGCAAAGATGAGAGCCTCTCTCTCGACTGACACCTCACTGTTGGTCGTGAGAGTTTTTCTCTAAGGATGACCCTTCATTGCCCATGATGTGGAACTCTGAGAAAAAGGTCTCTGGCCCATTCTGTGTTGCCCTGTGGGCTTGCTTTGACTGACATCTCCTTTCCCACACTTTGATCTGTGGATGCTTTGCCTCTGCTCATTGCAAGTCAGTATGTCCCATGGTCAGGAATGCTGGGACTTGTCATCTCAAAAATCTAGATATGCAATTTGATATGCAGAGGTGACTGTGGGGTTGTGGGAAATGATGATGAACAACTTAGGACCAGCTACTTCTCATTTCTTAGAGCATCTTCTTATGTTGAGAGTTGCAACCCAACACATCTGACAGGCACCAGGTTGGGAAATGTTGTTCAAGAACAAGGGAAGGCAGAATGTAGATCTCCAGATGTTTTGGAATTCAACTTGTAAAAGCCCCTATCAGCATGGGCAGTTATCAGGAATGCCGCGAGTTGATGTCCAAATCATCAGGATAGATCTATTTTCTGCCCACATCTGTACTAAAGTATGATGTTTTCCAGCATTAAGATATGTGATCAATCAAGGAACTACAAAAGAGCTGCATCACTTTAAATAAACTGTCAAAACCAAATGAAACAACAATGAATGAATCTTGAATACCTAATCCAGATAGCCCTTCAGACATCAACATTAGTTTTCAACACATGGCATAGGTTGTCTGTTTCTTGAGTATCAGATAAAGGATTTCTCTTACTTGTTCAGCAGTGTGAGATCAAAGGCAGAACTACCACCTAATACTTGCATGCGTAAGTATTATTTTAAAATTAAGTATGAATTGATTTTTGTCTTCCCCATAACACATAACATGGGAGTTACAGTGTAATTGATATTGGGCAGACCCTGTATTTGGTAAGGGTATGGAACAGCATTCCCCATCCTGCTGCCCTCCAGGTATTTGAGATGACAAGTCCCAGCATTCCTGACCATGGGACATACTGACTTGCAATGATGGGAGTTGTAGTCCAACACCTTTGGAGGGCACCAGGTTGGGGAAGGGCTGCTCTAAACAAAAAAAGAGAAGTAGGTGGCCCTAAGTTGTTCGTGATCAGTTTTCCACAACCCGACAGTCACCTCTGCATATCATATTCTCCACCCTGTCCTCATGGTTTATCTGCTTTGGGAGAATGAGAATTTCACTTGCACTTTCTGCATCCTTAGGGAGGATGTGGCATTAAGGCTTGTGAGTCTTAACTTCCAATTTCCCTGCTCTTTGGTGCTTGGTTGGAATCTGTAGAGCCTTAACATTGTTTATGTAAACCGTAGGTTTTTTGTTTAATGAATTTCATGGCTTTGTGTAACGGATGACTGGATATTATACAGTTGACAACCAAGCCGGCATCAGCCAGCATGTTATACCATCTTGACATCCAATATAAAATCAAAGCTAGTGTTATGTGTTGAACTCACTTTTAACATTAATAAATCAACCAAAATGTTTGCATCTCCCTCATTTTTAAAGATAAAGAGATGCCAAGTATGAAGCAGATCCGTTCATGCCTTGATTTTTAGGAATTTTTTAAAGTTCAAACAGAAATCTCTTTGGGGTCCAGGACTTTGAGCAGTACAAGTTTAAAAAATGAAATTAAAGATAAAGAGATGAAACTTGGCACCCTGGTAGCTCTGAAGAAGGGATTTAGCCATGCTAAGATGGAAGCAGATCCGTTCATCCCTTGATTTTTAGAAATGTTTAAAACTTCAATTTAATTTTTTAAATTAACTAAAATGCTTACAATTCCATCATTTTTAAAGATAAAGGGATGAAACTTGACAGCATGGTAGCTCTTAAGTAGGGATTGAGCCATGCCAAGTTGGAAGCAGATTTGTTTATGCCTTGAATTTTAGAAAAAAAATTGAAGTCAAACTTTTAAAAAAACTATCCTAAAAATCAAGGCATGAACCAATCTGCTC
This sequence comes from Anniella stebbinsi, assembly GCA_029215795.1. NCBI lineage: Eukaryota > Metazoa > Chordata > Lepidosauria > Squamata > Anniellidae > Anniella > Anniella stebbinsi. The sequence continues at coordinate 23,722,833 of JARDYH010000008.1, forward strand.
CCAACTTGGCATGGCTCAATTCTAGGGTGACCACTAGGGTGTGGCCTAGTGGCTAAAGTGTTGGACTGGGAGCTGGGAGATCTGGGTTCTACTCCCCACTTAGCCATGGAAACCCATTGGTTGACTTTGGGCCAATTGCAGACTCTCAACCCAACCCATCTCACAGGGATGCTGTTGTGAGGATAAAATGGAGAGGAGGAGGATTATGTATGCCGCCTTGGGTTTCTTGGCGGAAAAAAGGTGGGATATAAATGCAATAATAAATAATAATAAAAAACTGTCAGGATTTCCCCAGATTTCTCCTGGTTTTTGTTCTATCCTCGGTGTCAGGGGGGATTTTATGCAATAGTCTATAATGACCTGGAATTACACACTTTCCCTTTTAAGGCCACCATTAGTGTGGCAGGGGGGGATGACATGCTTTCTGGAGGTGTGTCATTCTCTCTCACTGTTCCAATCAAGACCTTAAAAGGGAAAAACGTGTCATTCCCAGGCATTATAGAAAAGGGCCTGACTGGAGCAGTGGGGTGGGGTGAGAATGACATGCTTTCCCCTCCTCCGCTCCAATTGGGGACTTTAAGGTGGCCCCAGAAAGCCATTTTCCTGCCCCCCCACTAGGTGTCCTCTTTTTTGGTTTCCCAAATATGGTCACCGTACTCAGTTCTTGCACAGGCTGCATTTCCATCCCTAGATATCTACTCAAAAGTAAGACCCATTGAATTTCCTTGGTTTTTGAAAAGCAGGATTATTAGCATTGGATATTTTCAAAGCCTTTGATTGCGTGGAATGGCCAGCGTTAAAAATTATATTAAAAACATTTGGGTTTGGACGTAAATTTATGAGAGTGATTAATCAGTTGTACAAAAATAATAAAGCGGAAATAATGGTTAATGATGGGTTAACGCAATAAATTACACTAGCTCGAGGAACTAGGCAAGGATGTCCACTTTCACCGATTTTATTTGCAATAGTTATAGAAATTTTAGCAAACGTAATTAGGGAAGATGAAAGCTTAAAGGGGATAGGAAGTAATCACAAGATTAAAGTGAATATGTTTGCGGATGACACGTTATTGACACTAGAAGATCCCCTAGAAAGCGGTGAGACGATTCAGAAGCATTTGAGAGAATTTGGGGAAATTACAGGATTACAAGATAATTGGGGGAAGTCAGAAATGATGTTGTATAATTATAACAAGGAAGAGATGGAGAAATGTAAAGCTAAGTTAGGATTAAGGCATAAAAATATAATACGATATTTAGGAGTTAATATAGATAATTAGAAAGAATAGAGGAACTTAATTTTGTAAGGTTAAGAAAAGAGGTAGGGGAGAAATTACAGATATATAGAAAATTAAAACATTCTTGGTTTGGTAGAATAGCGGTTATTAAAATGAAGATTTTACCTAAGGTTAATTTTTTGTTTAGAATGTTACCGATTAGAATTTCAGTAGCTGAGATTAAAAGTTGGCAAAATATGATTAATGCTTATTGTAATGGGGATAAAAGAGCTAGGATAAATAAAGGATTATGGTATAAGGCTCAAAAGAAAGGAGGTTTAGGACTTCCGAATATTAAGAATTATTATATTGCTAATCAGTTAAGATATGTTATTAATGGCATTTTAGGGGAGGAAGATTTGGAATGGTTGGAACCGCAAACAGTAGAGATAGAATGTAAATTGCGAAATATATTTTTTACTAAAATGCAAAAGAAAGAATTGAAGGTACTGGACAACCCATTGTTGGAAAATATATTAATGATATGGGAGAAGTATAGAGGGAAGTTGATACCAGGGGATTCTCTGCTCGCCCCAGTTGTTGTAGTGGGAAACTTCCCAAGAGTATTAAAACCAGAGATAGAAGCGAGACTGAAAGAACAAGATATAATTAAGCTAAGGAATTGGATGGAAAAGATGAAGGATAGTGAGCATATTAAAGATTTGTTTAAAGGTCAAAAGATAGCTTGGTTCAAGTGTTTGCAATTGGTAAAATGGACACAGGAATGGAGGATGAAAAATAAGAAATGTAGAAATAACACTAGATTTGAAGATTTAATTGAACTAATAGGGAAAAAAGAAGAAGCAGGAGCTAAGAAAGGATTGACTAGTGAGATATATAAAATATTAATAGAGGAGGAATTTCAGGACTCACTTAAGGTTATAAAAGAGGTATGGGAAGAAGATGTAAGGGAAAAAATCAACGAAGACAATTGGGGGAGGATATGGAATGTAAGAATGTTAAAGTTATTGTCGATTAGAATTAAGGAGAATTACTATAAGACAGTTTGGAGATGGTATCTAACACCTGTAAGATTTCACCAGATCGATAAAAAAGTGTCTAAGAATTGTTGGAGGGGTTGTCAGGAGGTTGGGACCTATTTTCATATATGGTGGAGCTGTGAACAAGTACAAAAATTTTGGGAAAGGGTTTTTAAAGAAATAAGTGATGTAATTGGAAGTAAATTGGAATTAAACCCAAAGTTAGCTCTACTAGCAATATGGGATAGTAGGAATAAGCATATAATTAATAGAGAATTGGTAAACAACCTCCTGGCACCCGTTAGAATAATGATTGCTAGAAATTGGAAAGGGCAACGAAGTTATATAATAGAAGATTGGTATAAAGAAATTTGGGATTTAGCATTGAATGATATGTTGACATGTAAAATGAAAATAAAGAGGGGAATGTCCAGTAAGAGTGACTTTGGAGAAATATGGAGTCCCTTTTTGGAATATGTCTTAAGATCGGGAAAGGGACAAACGCCTTCAAAAGAATCGTTAAAATTTTGGAAGGAGGAAGAATGATTATGAGAAGGTCTCGGGGGGGTGCACGGGGGAAGTCGAGGGAGGTAGTTTGTTTTACATTGTGTATTACGTGTATGTTTGTTTTGTGGAAATTAATAAAAATTATATCATAATAATAATAATAAAAAGTTCATCTGACAGCAGGTGCTATAGAACATGGACCTTCCAGGAGTGTTGAGGCTGGATTTCTGGCAGACCCAGCTAGGCAACTTCATGGCCTGTTAGTCCCTCCATTTGGTAGCCCGCAGAGCACCTGCATCATAAGGCAAATGTCCCCATGAGAACTGTTATTATGGCCTGCTACTTTGTTTGTCTTTAGTAGTCTGTGGTCCAGATCTCTTCAGAAGGGGGAATAGTGTTTTGTGGTTAGGGTCAGTCTAAATTATCTCCAGGGGTCCCTTACTCAGTGCCTCTGATAGCAAAGAGATTGAGGATTTTCCCCAATTCTGTTACTCTTGAAGTTACTAGGCCTGTTGAAAATAGATTTTATAACATAAGCATGAAAACAGTGAATACCCCTTTTAACTTGTTAAACCAATGAAAACATGCCACACAAGAAGTCTTAAGATATGAATGGTTTATAAAGAAAAGTAAATGCAAAAGAACATCAGATGCAGAAGTGAAATCTGAAACATTACTAGTAGTAGTAGTAGTAGTATCCTGCCTTTTGCCCAATGCTGGGCATCAGGGCAGCCTTACAAAACTAAAACATATACAGCTAAAATCTATAAATAGGAATATACCAGGCTGACTATATGAAAAGGAGGACAGGGCTCATGTAACTTTAACAGTTGTAGAGAAAAGGGGATTTCAGCCAGTATGATTTGTATGCAATTAGTTCCTGGTGAAATCCCCTCTTCATCACAACAGTTAAAGTTGCAGGGGCCCTGCCTTCTTTTGTATATGGTCACTCTAATATAGTGCCTGCAACTTTAACTGCTGTGATGAAGAGGGAATTTCACCAGGGACTAATTGCATACAAATGACACTGGCTGAAATTCCCTTTTCTCTACAACTGTTAAAGTTACATGTGCCCTGTCCTCCTTTTCATATGGTCAGCCTAAATATACAAAAGTTAAAAATATAATTAAATACTTTTCAATATTAAAGCATTTAAAACATTTTAAATACATAACAATTTAAAAGTCAAAGGTATAGACAGAGGTCCAGATGATTTGCCAAAGGCCTGCTGGAACAAACAAGGGGTTGTCTGCATCTAAAAACACATCAAGGAGAGAACCAGTGTAGACTGCAAAGATTAGAAAGAAAATCCATGTGTGTACACTATGCAAAATAAACGACAGCTCAACTGTTTCTAAACCTTAATAGAAACCAGGGTGACTAGGCAGAAACCAGCGTTGTAGTCCCAGAAGCACTTTGACAGGTTTCAACGTTGTACTTTAAACTGAACACCGGCCCAAATTAATTAAATGAAGTGTTTGAAGCTTTCAACTTTATAGCAGTATGGACCAAACTCTTAGAAAAGAGGGAAGGAGCACTGTGTGTGTATGAGGTGTGGGGGGGGGGGGGGAATAGAAAGAAAGGTATAGCCACCTATTCCCAGGAGAGATCTGAAGATCAGGTTACCATGGATCCAGAGGAACCACACCCTGCTTCACCAGGGAGCAAAAGAGCAAACTGGCCTTATGAAGATAGCCCAAAATACTCTCAGAGCCAAAGGAATGCATGTTCCAGAAGAGAAAAGAGAAACTCTTCTTCTTCTTCACTCAAAAGGTCTGTGCTAGAGGCAGAGGCCATTTCACTCACCCACCCCACATTCTAAGGCAGGAGGATGGGGGGAAAGCAATGCTACTGAGCGTGTGTCGCACTATGAGGGAAGATGGCCGCCTCATTGACTTGAATAAGAGGTTAAAATAGTCCTTAAAAGTCAACCAAAGGGAATTTTTAAAAAACGAAAAGCTTTCCACCAACTACCGTCAAGGAGGAAGAAGACCTCACCACTGGATTTATTAATAAGGCTCTAGAAATTATGCAAATTGTGAGCACAAAAGTCTCAACCCGGAAGTAAATTTTACAAAAGCAGGGAGAGAGGTTTGTATTCCTTTTCTACCTTAAACTGCTCTCCTTCCCTCAATCTTTCACCAATCTTCTTGAAATTTTCAGGTAACGTAAAACAAACATTTCTTTCTGGCACCTATAAATTTCAGAAAGGTTGATGAAACATTTTTGATTTTATGGCTGTTAGAATGACCCCCCCCCCAATTATCACTTTAACGTGGCGGAATGTGTTTTTTTACTGACAGCCCTTAACAATGGAAGCACGACTGTGCCTCCATTAATATAAATACAATTAGGGATGTGCACTGACCCCCCGGATCGGATTGGATAGCGGATCGGAATCGGACCTGGGGCGTCGGATCGGATCGGATCGGAGGCTGGTCGGATCGGATCGGACCAGATGTCCGATCCGGATCGGACGCCATTTTGAATGCTTTTTCCCATAGCCAAGTATTGTTTTACAAAAACGCCTATAACTTTTTCATTTTTAAAGATAGAAGGATGAAACTTGGGCACATTGTAGACTGGTTAGGGGTAGTTATCTGTGAGAAATTTCAGAAAGATTGGTGCATGCATTTTGTGGCAATTAATTTTTTAATAAATACCCAGGAATGCCTATAACTTTGTCATTTTTAAAGTTACACACATGAAACTTTGCCACATTGTAGGGGGTACCTTGGGACCTATGTGTGTGAAATTTCAGAAACATAGGTGCTTGCCTTGTGTGGCAATTAATTTTTTAATAAATACCCAGGAATGCCTATAACTTTGTCATTTTTAAAGTTACACACATGAAACTTTGCCACTTTGTAGGCGGTACCTTGGGACCTATGTGTGTGAAATTTCGGAAACGTAGGTGCTTGCCTTGTGTGGCAATTAATTTTAGAAAAATGGGTAGTGGTGGGGTAAATACAGTTACGCCTCCCACTTTTTTATTTTTGAAGATACAAACAGGAAACATGGGCACATTACAGGTACCACTTGGCTTGATATGTGTGTAAAATTTCAGACAGCTGGTTCCAGGCATGTGGTGGCAAGGTATTTTTGAAACAATGAGGAAAGAAACGCCTATAACTTTTTTATTTTAAAAGTTAGAAGTCTGAACATTGCTCACTTTGTAGATGGGTTAGGGGTAGATATGTGTCAGAAATTTCAGAATTATAGGTCCAGGCATTTGATGGCTATGGAATTTTTAAATTACATGTTTCAAAAAAATTTCTACAGAGGCCAGGTCTTCCCCTCCCGCTTCCCGCGAAGAAAAGGAAACACTCTCTCGTCTCGATCCCTTTGATCCTTGCTAGTAGTATCCATTACAGGGCTCGTGTTTCCTTTCCTCCTTTCACTTTTCAAGCAGAACGGCTGAGCCTAGCTGAGTTTTGCAGCCATGCGTGCAAGGAAGGATCACTCTGGTCTCGATCCCTTTGATCCTTGGTAGTATCCATTACAGGGCTCGTGTCTGCTTGAGTACAAAGTGAAAGCAGACACGAGCCCTGTAATGGATACTACCAAGGATCAAAGGGATCGAGACCAGAGTGATCCTTCCTTGCACGCATGGCTGCAAAACTCAGCTAGGCTCAGCCGTTCTGCTTGAAAAGTGAAAGGAGGAAAGGAAACACGAGCCCTGTAATGGATACTACTAGCAAGGATCAAAGGGATCGAGACGAGAGAGTGTTTCCTTTTCTTCGCGGGAAGCGGGAGGGGAAGACCTGGCCTCTGTAGAAATTTTTTTGAAACATGTAATTTAAAAATTCCATAGCCATCAAATGCCTGGACCTATAATTCTGAAATTTCTGACACATATCTACCCCTAACCCATCTACAAAGTGAGCAATGTTCAGACTTCTAACTTTTAAAATAAAAAAGTTATAGGCGTTTCTTTCCTCATTGTTTCAAAAATACCTTGCCACCACATGCCTGGACCCAGCTGTCTGAAATTTTACACACATATCAAGCCAAGTGGTACCTGTAATGTGCCCATGTTTCCTGTTTGTATCTTCAAAAATAAAAAAGTGGGAGGCGTAACTGTATTTACCCCACCACTACCCATTTTTCTAAAATTAATTGCCACACAAGGCAAGCACCTACGTTTCCGAAATTTCACACACATAGGTCCCAAGGTACCGCCTACAAAGTGGCAAAGTTTCATGTGTGTAACTTTAAAAATGACAAAGTTATAGGCATTCCTGGGTATTTATTAAAAAATTAATTGCCACACAAGGCAAGCACCTATGTTTCTGAAATTTCACACACATAGGTCCCAAGGTACCCCCTACAATGTGGCAAAGTTTCATGTGTGTAACTTTAAAAATGACAAAGTTATAGGCATTCCTGGGTATTTATTAAAAAATTAATTGCCACAAAATGCATGCACCAATCTTTCTGAAATTTCTCACAGATAACTACCCCTAACCAGTCTACAATGTGCCCAAGTTTCATCCTTCTATCTTTAAAAATGAAAAAGTTATAGGCGTTTTTGTAAAACAATACTTGGCTATGGGAAAAAGCATTCAAAATGGCGTCCGATCCGGATCGGACCTCATCGGATCGGATCGGATCGGAGGTTGTCCGGATCGGATCGGATCGGATTTTCCCGATTTTGGGTCGGATCGGATTCGGATCGTGGATCGGATCCGATCCGATGCACACCCCTAAATACAATTAGCTGTATCCTACAGCATCCATGTACCAATGGAATGGATTGCTAGAGCAACAAGAACTAGGAATTCTTGAAACAACCACAAATGAGCAACAGTGCTTGTTTATGGAATAGACAGGTCAGTGTTTCTGGGCTATTTCAGCAACTGCTAGTTTCTGTTGTACTAGACATCCATTTCACTGCTGTAAGTGAATTAGCAGAGGCATAGAGGCAGTATAGGGTATTGCTCATTGGGAGCTATACCTGAAAGAAAATGCATTCAGAAGTGCAATGTTTAAAATACTGAATGGCTTTAATGAGGCTCGTGAAACTGTAGCAAAGTTGTGCTATTTCAGCTCGATGGCTGAACTATGCACTTTAATAGTATTCAATATATATATATATATATATATATATATATATAGCCAGCTTATGACATTCATAAACAATGCACCCAGTTCTGCCTACAAACAACAAAATGGAACTGGAAAGGAAAGGGAACTGTTAGTATTGTGCTGGGTTCTCATGCTCCCCAAATAACCTACCTGTGGAGTCTTATAGATATCCAAGATGTTTGCCACATATAGGGAGATTTCAGAATCCAGTCCCCCAATAACTGCTGTTAATTTATTCTGGCTGTCACATACATAGTTAGGTATAATGTTTTCCAGTGTAGTCAACAGTAGCATTGTGGCATGATAGGTCCTCTTTGCATTGTCATAGCTATCATAGATGTGGAAGCCCAAGGAGACATTGGGTAAGATCTTTGGGTTTTCATTGATTTCCTTTACTGCAAATGCCAAGGCCAGGATGTGCTGGTAATGCTTAGGGAATACACTACAACAAAAGTTGCATTATATAACACCAGGATATTCCATACATATATTAATTATTGCCACTGTGTTCCACGTCATCGTCCTTAGTCGTATTACATCATTTAAGTACTATCCTCCTATGCTAAGAACAAAATCAATCTATATCAGCACTCAACTTCAGCACATCACTGTGCTCTTCATTTCTTGGGAAGGTACTTTTTAAGAGCAGGTTTAGTACTTCGAAGCAACAGTATTTGAATATGCTCTGTAACAGCTACAGAGATATACTGGGTGACATCTGGATTTAGTCATATTTGGAATAGTCCTATTGAAATCAGTGTGACAAGTTAAGCATGATTGATTTCAATTGTCTCACCTATGTATGGCTGTAACTAGATCCAACTGACTAACTCCAGTGTCAGTCACATTGTGCAACACAATCAACCTTCATTTTCTATTATCTTCCAAAGGCAGTTCTGTTGTATCAGAGTCATCTAAGGCAATGATGAAATCAAACAGAATAAGAGGGAACAATAGGTTGGATCCTGATTTGCTCCTACTTAGATCAGACCCATTGAAAGAAATGGGACTGAAATTAGACATGACTAACTTAAGTTCCATTAATTTCAAAGATTCCGCTCTGAGTGTGAGTGAATGTGGATTCAGTGCAATGGGTTTTCATAGCAAGAATGTTTAATGTGCTAGGGGCATTATTCATACAGTCAGAATGTGTGATTGCATTTTACTGCATGTTTTCCTGTGGATCACTTGACAATTGTAATATGGAGCCTGATATATTAATCATTCTTTGGCTCACCGAATAAGGTTGTTGAGAAGTTTCAAAGAAGATAAAGTATCCAAATACAAGTGAGAGGTCATGTGACAAAGGAGCTTCTTTTCTTCAAAATCCCATTAATTATATGTATGTATACTCTTTATGGTAGTCAAGAGATGAGATTTAAAAATCTATGTGGAACACAGCCATCTTCAACGGAAACATACAGTTCTACAAGGACAATTGACAGAACCTATTCCCCCAATATGAAGTCACTCATAGCTTCATCGTTCACATTGCCTCTAACAACAACTATGCCAGACCTAATGATATTGATGGTATTGGTTTCTATCAACAAATATTTAGAATAAAATTGGGCTAGCCTGTCTGGTGAACAGTTTGCTGCCAAACTGCATTATCAATTGTACAGAAGTGTTTTTGCACAGACTCCGCTTCCTGATTGTTACATGGATGTGCCCTCCGGGGCAAAGTTGACGCCTGCCTGAGCTCCCGAGGCTGGGAATTCCATAGGATGGGCTGTACAATATTTAACAATATACAACTTGTTTAAATTGACAGCTATCAGAAAATCATTTTAATTAGGAATCCCTGAGGAACAAGATGAGCACATTGCACATACTTTAGGAGAAGGACTTGGAATGAAATAACACAAGGGTTCTGCTTTACTCTAGCTATCACAGAATCCTATCCCATCTGAAAAAAAGGAAAAGGGGTGACTGCACCACTTCATCAAAGCACTTTGATAATTAGAATCAGAGAGGGAAGGAACTAAGCCCCATAGCAATCTTAAGGCCTGTTATTTGTACTTGTTTCACACCCAAAGCATATTATTTGTATGTTTCCAGTAATACAGCTGCATTTGGAGTACATCCTGTGATATGCGAACGAGCTCCTAAACCTGTAACTTGGCCATCATTAAAAACTGAAGACAAAACCTTAATCCATGTAGCAGCTCCAAAAGGGAACCAAAAATGTATCAGTGAATTCAAATCATTAATAGCTGCTTGAACAACCTTCACCTATTTTTATATAGACATAGGGCTCCATCTCACCTACCCCCCACCCTGTTCTGCCTCTGCATTTTTACCTCCCTTTCATAAGCATGTCAAGGGCTCCATCACACACTGTCCCTTTAATATGAGTTTTTGCTTTTTTGCTCTTCTACTCCACCGCAACCTTATTTCCTAATCCAGTTCATTGGTTGAAGTACTCAGATGGCTTGGGTTCTCCCCACCCCCAATCCAGTAAGCCCCTGTTCTACAGCTTTATGACTCTCTTATCCTCTGATCATTCTGATGGCAACATAAATGGAATTAAAATGAACAACAGTCCTTACATAAATTCCTCTGACATTCCCTGATGGGGTTCTTCAGTGAAGTCTATTGGACTAGAGACAAGGAGACCATACGAAGTAATGCCACCAATGATGAGGTCTCCTGACTGATGATACTTGTGAAGTGGAGGGTAAGGATTGCTGACCCTACAGTTGTCAATGTCAGCTTTGCATCCCATGCAAGCAAGTAGTACCAGCAGCAAGTCCACCATGGTATAATAGTGGGAATATAGTAGTTTGATTTATTGCATTAACAACCAGTCATTTGCAAAAACTGTTTCCCTAATCATATCCAAGATCCTCTCCCTATGTCTAAATGTTACTGGTGATACTTATAACATCCTTTGCTATTAATTTTGCAAGTGACTACTGAAATTGCACAGATGATTTGAGAAGCAGCAGAGTTAATCAATATCCCTTTGATAACTGGAGGAGGCTAATTACACCATAATTACTGATGAAAGTTTGTTTGTCACATCTGAACATTTCTCCCCTACAGAATAGTAAGCGAGGGACCAAAGGGACAGCCGAAAGAAATTATTTTTTACTAATGAAATTGATAACAAAATTAATAGAATCTGGTCTGGAATCAGAGACAAAATGCATATGTTTGATGATAAGACTGAGCACCTGGAGAAAATGACCTTGATCGACCTGCAATCCTATACACACTTACCTGTGAGTAAGTCCCATTGATCCCCATAGGACTGACCTCACGGTAGACAAGCACAGGATTGTATTGTTAATCTGTGGGGTGAAAAATAAAATCTTTCTGTGCCGCCCTATGCATGTTTACTCAGAAGTAAGAGCCATGCTTTTGAATGAGGCTTATTACCCAAAAAGAGTCTTTATGATTGTAGCCTTAGATAGCCCACAGAATAATTCCTCCAAATGAGCTTGAGTAGACAAGAATGATCTGGAATTTAAGAAAAGTGGCCTTACAGCATTTCAATATGTAGTTCAGGAGTAAATTCACAAAATGGGACATGTGTCACAGCTTTCAAAGAATGCTTCAGGGTGTGTCAAATAAAAATGTTTTGTTCATTTATCATTTTCCCTTTGGAATTATTTTTTGTGCACAGGAAATGTTTATCCTTTTAATAACATCCATATGAAAATGACCATATGAAAAGGAGGACAGGGCTCCTGTATAGAAACGTGAATTTCAGCAGGTGTCATTTGTAGGCATGCAGCACCTGGTGAAATTCTCTCTTCATCACTTTAGTATAACTAGAGTGACCAGAAAGCTAGAGTGACCAAACACAAAAGAGGCCAGGGCTCCTGCAGCTTTTGGTGATGAAGATGGAATTTCACCACGTGCTGCATGCATACCAAAGATCTGCAAGTTGCCACCTTACTCAAAAAGGGACCGCAACTCAGTACTGTCTGGAGTTTAGTAGTAAGTAAGCTTTAAGTAAGGAACTAGTGGAAGACTGGGAAATTGTAGGGTCATCCTTAATAGAAGTTGTTCCATATCTTGCATTTCATTAAATCACACAGACATTACTTCAAATACCTCTCTGGCAGCTGCACTCCCCCACCCCATTTCTGTTCCACTGGAAGTTCAGGAGGACTGTTCTGGATCAGAGTCATAGCACAAGGGTACGGGGTGTTTAAGATTCAGATTGGAGCCCTTACTCAAAATTGAAGATAAGAAAATGATGTGGATGCTAGATACTGATTTCAAGTTATGTCCTCTTTGGCCCATAAAGTCCTAAATTCAGACTTTTCTAAATCCTTGCATTTTCTTTTTCACTCTAGCTCCAACCATTTCTAAAACCATAAAACAGCAGTGTAGGGGACAAAGTTTCTTTCAACCAGAATTGTGTTTCAGTTGCTGCCTACCTCCAATTTATTTTTCTCTTTAAGAAGAATGAAGAACGATAATATATAATACAGGCATCCAGCTGACCTCTTACAGCTTTGTAATTTCTTTAGTACTGATAGTGTTTACAGCATTTGAAGTTCTAAGTGCTTGGTAACCTTTAGTGATGGTACGGGCATTCAGTTGAAGGTTGAAGCTCAGCGATGAATGCAATGTTGCTTAAATGGCCCCTTTAGGAAACAAGACTGATCCACCATTTTTACAGAAAATGGCGGCTTAGTGAGGGAGTGGCAGCATTCAGATGACACTTTAGGCAACAGAGGGGGGGATAATGTACTCACAGTACACTAAAGAGGGCATACTCCCCACACTACATGTTTCTCTGCCGTCCATTGAGTGACTGAAAGGCCCTGCGTCCATCTGGGTGGCTGGTGCTCCTCCCTCCCTCCACCATTAGTCCTCCTGGCCCCACTCCATCAGCCATAGAGTTCTGCTGGCTGTGTAAGAGCGGCCAAGATACTTCTGGTCGCTCCTGCCTGAGAACACTATTGAAAATGGAATAACCCACTTGTTGGAGGGGGAATACCTTCCACATGACATGTTAATCAATTGATTAACAGATAGTCAATTGAGCAGCCCGTTGTTTTTCCGCAATGGTGAATTCACTAAAATAGCATACTGTGAGTGGTGTGTCCATTGTGTGTTGCCCTCTACACGACACAATAAGCAACACAATGGTCTGTTGTTTGACCACCCCCTCCATGAGTTATTATGTTGTCCGAAACAGGCTAATGTGTGGCTGCATGCCACTTGCCAGATTCTCTGGGACCACCGAGTTCCTCAACACAGGTGACAAGGAGGATTGAGTAGCCGGTATGGGTCTGTTGCATGGAACAGGTGGTGGTGAATTTTCCCATCCTAAGTAATGCTGTCTCAAAGTAAAGCTTTGTTCCACTGATTTTTACCGAACATAACTGACATCAAAGTGGAATTGAAAAAGAAACATAGTTTAAAAGTCAATTGAAGGTAGATCATTCTTGTAGTTAGTACCCAAAGAACTTAGCACCTTGAAAGAAAGGTTGAAGACACCTGATTTTTGCCATCGTAGCTCACTGTAGACTGTACATTAGAAGGTAAAAATCAGCAACATAGCTTGGCTCCCTGGGTCGCCATCCAGCTTGCCCACCCTCAATGCCAGGCCTGGAGAATGCTTCTTGGGAACTGCTGATCTTATATGACTCAGAGATTGCATGAGTGGATGCTACCTGAATCAGTAAAATGACAACCTACACTGATCATAACATATATTCCCAAGACCAAGAGTAAAGATGTATAGAACTGACTTATAATAGTGTGGTCACTCAGAAGCTTTTTTTTTTAAAAAAAACTTAAAACAGCAAACCGGAAAGAAGTGCTCTGCAACCCTATGCTTACTTGTGAGGTCTTGTGTTTACTCTGAAGCAAGTCTCTCTCTTTTCAATGGGGTTTACTCAAAGGTAAACATGCATCGGAGTTAGTATGACTTGGATGAAAATGCAGTTGAAATCAATGGGATTTACTCTTGAGTAAGAAAACCAGCAGATCTCTATTTTATATAGTGGAGCTGCACAGCTTAGCATTATCAAGTAAAGAAAAATAGATCATCCATAAATGCAAACAGGTGGAATTTCACACTGGTGATGTATAAGGGAAATATTTAAAAAAACTCCTTAAAAATTAATAGATGAACCAATCTGTTTCAATCTTGGCAAGCCTAAAGCTCTACTTAAGAAGTCTCAAGGACTGTTTAATAGCATGTTAACCACTGGCGTGCGCACAGGTGGTTCACCTGGTGCCCAGGCACCACCTAATGAAAAGTCCGGGAAAGATGCGGCACGGAGAGAAGGGTGGGAAGCAGGCTGTGTGTTGTCTGAAGCTATGGAAAGTGCACAGATGGCCGACACTATTAGCATGACTAACACACTAATAGGGTAGGCCACCTGTGCACTTTCTGGAGCTTCGGACAATGTGTGGCCTCCTCTGCCCCCTCCCCCCGCACCTTTCCCAGTATGAAAAGATCTCTTAATGCTTGAAGTAAGAGGCCTTTTCACACTGGGAAAGGTGGGAGGGGGTGGAGGAGGGGGCAGAGCAGACCACGCGTTCTCCAGAGCTCCAGAAAGCGTGGAGATCACCTAACGCCATTAGCATGGTTGGGAGGATTCTCCCAGCCATGCTAATGGCGTTAGGTGATCTCCACATCTCTAGAGAACATGCAGCCTGCTCTATCCCCCTCCCACCTTTCCCAGTATGAAATGGCCTCTTACTTCAAGTGCTAAGAGACCCTTTCATATGGGGAAAGGTGCGGGGGGGGGGGAACGGAGCAGTCACAGCTTACTTGCTCTCTCCTCTCCCCCAGTCTCGCGATACTTCAGGATGAGACTTCTGACATTTCATCCCCATTTCGCGAGACTTGTGGGAGAGGAGGGGTCTGAGTACGAGCGGCAAAACAGAGGGAGGAAGCAGCAGCAGCAGCAGCGTGAGCCTGGGGGTCAGTAAGGCAGGGCGGGCGGGCAGCGTGGGCAGACAGAGGGCAGGGCATGTGGGCAGTCGAGCAGTGGGTGGCGGTCGAGTGAGCAAGCGAGTGGTGGGTGAGCGAGTAGCAGGCAGGTTGGGTGGGCAGGTGGCGGGTAGCGCAGGCGGGCTGCTGGCAGCTGAGCAGCAGGAAGCCTAAGGATGAAGGTGCGAGGGGTGAGGTGGGGGCTCAAACTGCAGGCTCAAAGGAGTGGTTTTCTGCTTGCACACAGAACCTCGGTCTAATTACCAGCCAATATGTTTCACTTTGCTTTTTTAAAAATGGGTTTCTGCAGGAGCAAACAAATGTGGATTCAAAGGACACAGAGTTTTGTGTTTTGGATGTTCAGACTCCACCTCTGCTTATTGCTCCTATTTCTGCTTACCCAGGTGCCCAAGTCTCTGAACTTTGTTGCCAGTTCTTTTATATATTATCTGTAAGTATTTTCATGTATATATCAAAATGTACAACATTATGATGTATGACATATTACCCCATGCCTTTTACAGCTACTCGATGTTCCTACATAGCTTTTCAGACAAGGGAATAACTTTGGATCATTTCACTTGCATGTGTTGTAGATCACAAGCTGAATATGAGCCAACAGTGTGATGTGGCTGCAAAAAAAGCAACTGCTATTTTGAGATGCATTAATAGAGTATAGCTTCCAAAATGCATGAGGTACTGGTTCCCCTTTATTTGGCACTGGTTAGGCCTCATCTTGAATATTGCATCCAGTTCTGGGCACCACACTTCAAGAGGGATGCATACAACTTGGAGGCCTAAATCCAATTGCTACTCCTAACTAGAATAGACACAGTGAATCAATGGGAACTTGTTAAGTCCACACTTATCTAAGTTTCATTGCTTCAGTGTGTTTGCTCTGGTGGGGACTAGCAATTGGACTGGTGATCTGATCTGTTTCTGTAATAGCCAGAAATGCAGAATGTGATACTGCTGGACCCAGAGTTCAGCCACCTGAAAATCTGAGTTTTTTTTTTTAAAAAAAGGATTCTAGCCTCTATGGCTGCAAAAATGTCATTGGAAGTGTGTCATAATGCCTGCTGAAATCTCAGCATTTGTATTCTTTGATGGTGATGTAACTCACTTTTGTTTTTGAGAGACATGTTGGTAAAATAAACATGGGAAGTGGTGATGTTGTAGTTCTGTCCCTTTCCTCTTTTTTCCAAGCTCTGACTGCATTTCACAACAGTAATGGTTTAGTTGTAGGATTCAGAGATGCTTGACGATATCATATTTTATTGACTTTTAGATTCTGGTTTACAGTTCAGTAAATCAGATGTGTGATCAAGGTCACACACCCTTGGGGATGGTTATGTCAGGATGGGCACACATCCTTGGGGGCTGGACATGTTGGGGTGGGAACGCCTCCTTGAGGGTCGGCTATGATGTCCTCCTTTTTGGTTTCCAAAATATGGTCACCCTAGTTAAATGGAATTTACTCCCAAGTTTACCTTAAAAAATCCCTGGGGGCACCACCTAATGAAATGTGCTGCGCACGCTTATGATGTTAACTGGTCTCAGGCTATTATAAATCTCTCTATAAGAAAGGAGATAGAAACAATCCCTGAACCAATCTCTGTCAATCTTGGCATGCCTAAAGTCCAACTTAAGAGCTCTTAAAGAATCAAGTTTCAGCTCTTTATCTTTAAAAAAGAGGGAGTTGTGAGCAAGGAGGGTGGGGTTGGAGCAGTAAAAAGTCCATTCATTCCAACGTTTGACATAGAGTGCTGGAGGAGGAGAACCCCCTGCCTTTCCCCTTTCATCAGTAAAACTCCATTCAAAGCACACACACACCCAAAAAGGGGAAAAGCGAGGGGACAACACTACATAGAGGCTTAAGGGTGCATTAAAGTCGCTTGGGGAAAATAATCCAGACTTTCCCCACACCAAAATAATATGTAAAACAGAAGAAAAGAGGCAAAATGTGTGCAGGACAGGGAAGATGTCATGAGAGTCCCAGGCTGCAAAACCAGATACCAGGTGTGGTGAGAGTGCATTCAACCATTGTTGTGATGGAGCTCATAGTCACAGTGCTGGTTACTGGGAAGCAGAACGATCTTGCCTGCATTAGCACATACAGCTGTCTCTCTAAAGTGAGTCCCATAGACAGCAGTGTCTGTGTCCTCATTAAAGATGCATGAGTTTGGGACCTTGATCATGTCTTCTCCAAAAGATGGGATCTCTTGTGCAGTACCATTGCCAATAGTCAAAAGGTAGGAAGCAAATTCAGATTCATCTTCCAGGGTGCACATATAGAGAATAAGCTGGCATTTGGTGAAACTGTGCTTCTATTAATCCCCTCACTCCTTACATTGCACCTAAAATCAGCATATACACGTTTCATGCGAATGTGTGTCCTCTTTTGTCCTCTTTTTTCATGATGCATACCTTTTCTTTTTCTGGTGATCTATAAATTGCCACCTTACTCAAAAAGGGACTGCCACTCAGTACTGGAATTCTATAGCAAGTAAGCTTTAACTAAGGGACTAGTGGAAGACTGTAGGAAATTGTAGGGTTTTGTCAACAACTAATTGTAGCTGAATTTGCATGCTGAAAGCCTTATATGGAAAAGCCATTTTACTTTCTTCTTTAATATAAGTTGTTCTGCATTTTACTTTTCATTAAATTATTGCATTATTTCTCCCGTATATAAAACTTGCCTTATCTTTTCTCTAAAGAACATTAAATTGCCCAGGATGGTTGGCTGATGGGAAAGCTTGATGAGGAACTGTCTACCTTATGAAATCATTGTCATACATAGCAGCCTTCTCCAGCCCTGTAAATGCTGTGGATTATCCATCAGCCTGTAAATTAGTTCCGATTGATTTCAGTAGGTCTATTCTAAGCATAATGAAATATGGATCAAGCCCATTACATGTAACAGTTCACAACAATTTCTCCAAACCAAAGTCTGTTTGTCAAGAGATACCACCAGAAAAGAATTTCAAAAGCATTTCATAAGGTTGAGGAGACCCTGGAGAAAGGATGTCTCACTAAAGCAAAATGAAGGGTTGGGTGTACAGACCTACAGTTTCCCTGTAATCAAAGTCTGATTCATTTTTCCAAATTAATATTACAGTAAGGGAGAATTTGGAGGCCTATGGTATCGAAAGCCGCTGAGAGATCTAGAAGTAGCAGCAGGTACACACTCTCCCTGTCAATACTCAAGCGTAGATCATGCACTAAGGTGACCATAGCGGTCTCAACTCCATATCCTGCCCTGAAGCCTGTTTGAAATGGGTCTAGAAAATCGGTATCATCCAAAATTGTTTGCAGTAGAAAGGCAACTGCCCTCTCGATTACCTTGCCCAGAAATGGAAGATTTGATACTGATCTGTTGTTATAAAGGTCCAGGGGGACCAGGGAGGGCTTTTTTTAGAAGTGGCTATACCACCGCTTCTTTTAAACATGATGGAGAACTCCCCCTCCTGAGAGATGCATTAATAATATGTTGTTGTTGTAGTCGAATTGCATCTCCTTCCTGAGCATCCAGCCAAGAAGGACAGGGATCAAGAGGGCAAGTAATCCTCACTCATGCAAGCAGCTTGTTCATGTCCGTGGTACTCACCAACTGAAACTGATCCAGTAAAATTTTACTTGCAGAGTTGCTGGACACTCCATTGTCAGCCTGTGGTTTAGTGACGACATCTAAGTCTGCTCTTATCTGAGGGATTTTATCTGTGAAATGATCGTTAAAGGCATCACAGAGAACTACCAAAGGCTCTACGAATGGGTTCAGAGGGGAAGGTGCCTGGGATAGACCCCTCACCACCCTGAACAGTTCTGCTAGACGTGAATTCGCAGATGCAATGCGTGCAAAGAAGAAAGCTTTCTTTGCTGCATATTGCCACCCCATAGATCTAAAATCTGTTTCTGATTCAACCCCAAGGGATAAGTTATTGGATAAACTCTGTTCCTCTTTCATTGATAAAAGATTATTCTATGTAATTAGGTATCTATATCACAATACTTCTGTACAAGTGAGATGTGGCGTGGAGTAAGTCAGGTTTGTATACTTGCATTCACACTATTTAATCTGTACCTTAAGGACCTATCAAAGATTTATTCTTCACCAGATTTTCATGCCTAGAAATTGAATGCCATTAGCATCCCCATACTTTTATATGCAGATAATGCTGTTCTCCTGTTTTCCACTAAAGTTGGCTTGAAACAAATACTATACAATCAGCATCTACTAGTGCCAAATCTGTAGTCCATTTTTTTTATACTAGAGGAGGACAGTTCATCCCTGCTACATTCTGAGTTTGTAAGGCCAAGGTGCTGCCACAATTATTGTATGGCATTCCAGAGTGGATTTTAGGTTTTTCTACTGGTTCAGAAATATTTTCATCCTTTTTGTGCCAACACTTTCGTGCAGATAAATGTTTGTCATCAGCAGTTCCACGGCTGGAGGCTGGGCTTTCACTGGTGGAATGTACTGCATGGTGTTAGGCATGAAGATATTGGCTAAAACTTGTTTATGTGAACTCTGAATCAAACGTGTTCCTCAAGCGGGAAGACAGCTACACTAGTCAGTGGTCAAAATCAATCAGAGATAAATGACAGAGGTTGGGTTTCTCTGATAACTTTCTTCACATGCAAGATACTTCTCAAGTAAAAACTATTCTTGCACTCTGAGTCAGAGATATTGATATTCAGTATTCGTTATCTGCTGCTCATACTACCTGTTCCCTAACTTCCTTAGGTTTTACATTTGATATTAAGAGTTGTGCAAAATACCTGGAAAATCTGACTACGGAACAATCTACACCAAGCAGGATATATTTCATATATATATGAAAGTGGTATGTGTCGCTGGGTCTCAACAGTTGTCAGTGCACTCCAATGCCACTATAAAACAGTAGTGTGGCTCCTGCCTTTTAAATTCCACTTTCATTCTGCTTTCATAGTGCTATATCCTGCTTGGTGTAGATCTGGCCTATCGCTAAATATAGGACGACTTTGTCTAGAGCCAGGTTTAATGCAATACCATCTTCTGAAATGGATGGTCAATTCGAGAGAATTCCTTATACGTCCTCTTTGTCTGTGTGGAGATGAAGTGATAGAGTCTCTATCTCATATATCACTTTTTTGTAACTATTAGAAGGATGTGAGAATATATATGCAACAAAAGTTGCAATATATATATATATATATATATATTGTTAAGACTAGCAAGGCTATTCTTCAGACTTATAAGTAATAATTGGTTTAAAACATTTTAAATAGTTGCTGTATCATTGGTTGATCTTTTTTGGGGGTGGTGGTATTATGTAATCTGCTTTGTGGATTACCTTGTGTTTTCAGTGGTCTGTGACTGTATAATGAAGAATGATTCATTGATTGAGTCATTGATATTTCAGTAAGAGAGCATTTGGAAACCTGTGATGAAGACATAGCAAAGCAACACCAAAGAATGTTTACACATTTACCAGTGTGTGCTTGCCCATGCTTTCCAGAAACTGGTGCATATAGGCTTTCTTCCTCTGATACTGGAGTTAGCAGAGAGCCATCAAGACTAGTAGCTATCAATAGTCGTCCCCTCCAGAAATCTGTCTACCTTCCCCCATTTTAAATGTATCCAAATTTGGTGGTCATTGGTCATCACTATATTTTGGGGTAGTGAATTCCATAATTTGAGATGCACTGTGTGAAGAAGTACTTTCTTTTACCTGCCAGGAATCCCCCACCAATCACCTTCATGGGATGACCCTGGGTTCTCGTATTACGAGAGCGGGAGAAAAATGTTTCTTTATTCACATTCTCCAGACCATGCATAATTTTGCACACCTCTGTCATGTTTCCCCTTACTTGCCTTTTTTCGAGGCTAAACAAGAACAGCTATTCTAAACTTCCCTCATAGGGAAGTTGCTCCAGCCCCTTGATAATTTGAGTTGCATTTTCTGCACTTTTTCCAGCTCTACAATATCATTTTTTTGGGGTGTGGTGACCAGAACGCTGCACAGTATTCTAAGTGTGATCACACCATAGATTTACCTAAGGGCAGTACGATATTGGCAGTTTTATTCTAAGTTACTTTCCTAATTATCCCTAACATGGAGTTTGACTTTGTCTTCTTTCCTGGCAGCTGTGCACTGGGTGGACATTTGCATCAAGCTGCCCACCACAACCCCAAGATTTATTTCTTCTTAAGTCACCGCTATCTCAATTCCCATCAGGTTATACTTGAACTTGGGATTTTTTTGCCCCCATGTGTATCACTTTAAACTTGCTGACATTGCACCACATTTGTCATTTAGGTGCCCATTCTGCCAGCTGGGAGAGATACTTTTGGAGCTCCTTCCAATCCTGTTTTGCTTTAACCACCCTAAATACTTGTCATCCATAAACTTGGCCACTTAACATGAGCTTATTATTTTTATTATTTATAATTTTTTCCATTTATATACCGCCCCATAGCAGCAGCTCTCTGGGCGGTTTACAAAAATTAAAAACATTGAACATTAAAAACAATACCGATATACAAAATTTTAAACCATAAAAAGTATAAAAACAAGTTATAATTACAATATCCTTTAATAACAACAATTCTGGGTCAAAGCACAACAACAACAACACAAAACCCTCAACATATGCTGTTAAATGCCTGGGAGAAGAGGAAAGTCTTGACCTGGCGCTGAAAAGATAACGATGTTGGCGCCAGGCGAGCCTCGTCAGGGAGATCATTCCATAATCTCACATGTCCACCTGTTCCTACATTTCTGTCACCTCATGAGGATAGCAGTTCCAGTGCCCATCTACCCCCAGTCTATCTCTATATTGTCCATAAATCAAGCCATACTAATGGGTGCTATTCTGTCGAATCTACATGAAAGCACAAAGGGGAAGTAGAGGGTCAGTATGGAATTACTTTGCTGTTTTAGCATCCAGAGCTTTAGGATTTCATCCAATTTGTAGAGGAAGAGGATTGAGACCTCAAGGGCAAGGAAAGATCAAGGTGCAGGTGTACAGGGGCTGCATTGTAAGTGAGGACAAGATCATTGGAGACCCTAGAACATGTTGCTGAAGTTAGAAAAATATTTGTATTATACAGTTTTTATCTAAAGGTTAGTCATAGATAAAATAGACTCACCTGATTCCATCGACTTGAAAAGAATAGGGATTATGATTTTAAATTAGAATGTGATGTGGTTGTGGTGCTCACAAGGATTCATGTGATAGTTTCTTTTCTTGATCAGCAGCTAAGACTGGGGAATTTGTTTTAAATAGTTCTGATTTTCTTTTTCTTCCCCCTCCCCCAGTTTCTTTCCTTTTTCTTTCAATAAAGCAGTTTATGGGTTTCAAAAAGAACTGCTGAAAGGGAAGCTAAGGGAAACTTAGTGACTGTAAGTACATTATTGATTCCGTTTAGGCAAGTGTTGATTAAGTTTTCCATTTTTTATCTTGGGAGAATTAGAAGACCTTTTGGGAAGCTTTATACAGGGCACATACTTAGAGGGAAACTCTTAAAAATAGCCTGCTAGTTATATGCACTTACTTCTCTAGATTAAAAAGTATAGAAAAATACACAGACACTTACACACTTGCTCCATCTTTTCTCCGTATTAGCTGTTCCCTCCTGTTCAGCTGAGGTCTCAACACTATAATGTAGCATTTGGGGGAAAAGATGCAAACTAACAACCCAGCACTTGAGGTTAAGATAGAAAATACCTCCACGGCTACCATGTATTTTCCCTTGGAACTCAGATAGGATGGAACAAAGGATAACCACACACTGCAAAAGACCAGCATGCTGAAAGTGATGAACTTGGCTTCATTGAAACTGTCAGGCAGCTTTCTTGCTAGGAAAGCCACAGTGAAACTCACCATTGCCAGGAAACCCATGTAGCCCAGAACACAGCAAAACAGAGTCACGGACTGTTCGTTACACTGTAGAACAATTTCTTTAGCCACTGAGTGCATGTCAATAACTGGGACAGGCGGAGAGGTTGTGAGCCATAAAGTAGAGATGCTTGCTTGGATGAGGGAGCAGAAAAGAACAATGGAGATGGCCAGTCTTTTTCCCACCCACTTCCTCATCCTGGACCCTGGTTTGGTGGCCATGAATGCCAGAACCACCGTGATGGTTTTTGCCAGGACACAAGAAACAGCCACTGAGAAGATGAGGCCAAAAGTCGTTTGTCGGAGGAGACATGTCACCTTCTGAGGACGGCCAATAAACAGCAATGGACAAAGAAAGGAGAAACAGAGGGAGATGAGGAGAGTGTAGGTGAGGTCCCGGTTGTGGGCTTTGACAATGGGAGTGTTGTGGTGCTTCACAAATGTTGCCAGCACCAGAGCTGTTGTCAAAGAAAAGGAGATGGCAAAAGAGGCTAAACTAAATCCTAAAGTTTCTTCATAAGACAAGAAGGTTACAGTCTTGCGAACGCAGGCATCCTGTTTTTTGTTTGGATAGTTGTCGTCTGTGCATTTATGGCAGTCATTCATGTCTGAAAAAGAAAGGATGTGGTCTTGAACATGAGATCAACCGGGCCAAATTGCAATGACTGTTACTCTCACATAGAGTATATGGCCCTTTCTGCAGCAGGCAGTTTGCCTGGGATGGATTCTGGCTGCTCCCTGTGCTCTGATGGTGTGTATTAGGTAATTCTGGGATTGCCCTACCTCCCTTCCTCTACACCCAGGGGCTATCCCAGGCAAACCGCCTGGTGTGAAAAGGGCCTAAGTCTCTGTTAAATTTGCAGCATATATTAAGTGCTGATAATTTGAAATAATAATAATAATAATAATAATAATAATAATAATAATTTATTTCTTACCTGCCTCTCCGTCTGGATCGAGGCGAGGAACAACAATATGATAAAATACATAAAACTGAACAAAACATGACACACATTATTAAAACTGCATTAAAACACCCTAAAAACATGGGCCAGAGTGGTTATTAAATGGTTGAGGGTTTTGTAGGTCTAAAGCAGCATCTTGAATTTTAAGCACAGCGCTGTAGTAAGCCAGGTGAGATCAGAGTGCCCTGCTAAATATTATTATGTGCCATGAGTTTTAAAGAGTGACCTCTTGTTGTTCTGCAAAAGTGGAAGGATCCCTTATGTAACATTAGCCAATCTCTTTATTTGGACTAACCCAAATGCCACAACAGATTGTGCAAGTTTGATACTCTTTAGAGGCTAGGAGGCTGAGTTCATCTGGCTAAGTGGTATTAATTGCAAGGGGGTGATGGGGGAGAGAAACAGAGCAGTTCAGAACTTGTGGCCATGAGGTCTGCAGAACAGACTCAGCCCCCCCCCCCCAAGTGATTGCAGAGCAAATGAGTCACTGGTAGGTGTTGCAGGTATAAGATGAAAGCTAGCATTCTAGGTGTCCTCCATTTCTGAAAACATAATAGCCATCTGCAGCTCAGAATTCTCTCTTGCCTGGGACAAAACATGCAGGTCTTTGAGCTGACAGAGCAGAAATAATAGAAAACTTGACAGTCTTTATATTAGCAAAGGCAGAGATAAATTTCAGGTGGCACACGCTGTAACAAAAAAAGTCAGTGTTCTCTCTTTAGTTATCACCAGAACCAGTTACCAATTGGCTACTCAGAATGCTTTTGTCATTGTTATTTGCTGGATTTATTTAGTCCCCCCAGTGATCCCTGAGGGCATTTCTACACTTGGCTAATATCCTGCACCCTTACCATGGCTTCTGCCTCCAGTTTTCTTTCAAGATTAATAGGCCCCTTTTCAGGAGGTTTCATCTGTGGGTTTTCTTTCCATATGTTTCATTAAAAAGCCACTAGATGGTGACGTGATGTAGTTGCACTATAGCGAGTTTCCGGAAATTCACAGGATAGTTTCAAACATCAAAGTGCAATAAAATCTCTTATCACACGTAATGTATTGAGAATAAAGCTGCTATAATTGCTAGAAAGCATAGGAGGGGTCCTAGAGGTTGATGATGTCATGTAAAGGACCCACAAAAATGTGAATGACAAATCATGAGCCGCATGCAGAAATCCTCAAAGGTATTCAGTCCAAATCACATGCCAGATTATTTATGCTTCCTTCCCAGCAACTCCTTATATAATGTTTTGATCAACATTGAAGAAACCCTCTGATATATGGATGATTTTATACATTTGTCTTGATTATAGCTATTCTGTTCTTATGACTCTGTACCATACATATTTATTACCCTCTTGGTTTGAAATTTTCCCTTCTGGACACGGGATGCAATCATAGCAGCAAAATGGCTTCCCCTCCTTCATTTTCTTGTGAGAACCATGCTGGCAACTCTCAGTACACTGAGAAAGAGGACTAGACTATTAGAGAAATGGAAAAGAAACAATAATGATGGAATATAGAGCTTGGAATCCGTAAGCTTTGAGGCTCCTTCTGTATTTTACCAAAGAGACACTGGGCCCAATTCCTCTTTAGTCAGGCCTTAAATCTATCAGTTGTTGCAGTGCTTGTTAATTTTACTGCTGCCTCCCCAAAGTTTTTAATCTTTTTTATTATTTTGCATGCTTAATATTTGTAATGTTTTGTTTTGTTGAAATCTTAAAATAAAAACATTAATTTAACATATTTTTCATGTTGAATATTGCCTTATTTTATACTGTCATTGTGTTGCTGTTTTTGAGTATGAAATGACTTTTCAGTATTATCCCACCCCGAAAGCATTTGCCAGTTGGGAATTATGCAAGTCTAATGAATCAAATACAGATATAAGATTTCAGATATACTTGAACAGACTCAATTGGGAGTACTTACATTTTTCTAGTACTCATTCTAGGCATTTTAAACTCAATTTTCCCAATATTCAATTTGTACTCTAAAAATGAAACAGTACATTTGACCATATGTACAAAATACACATGGATTTTTCTTCGTGGAACTCTTAGGTCCCCCTTACAAGAGTTCTCTTTGATGCCCAATTCTCTTATTATGCGCATCTCCTGACTATCACGTTTATGCCTAATACCTACACAGGAGAGCTGTTGAAGCGCAGGACAGGCTCTTTGCAAGGCGATTTAAAAGTTATTTACATGCGGAGAATCGCATGCAAATGTTGCTGAAAGTAATGCGATTTGCCCGGGAGGAACTGCCCAAACAGGTTCCCTCCCTTTATTCTCCCCACCCACCAGAACCTCCCATCTTTGGTTACCTGGGTTACATACCAGTAATGACCTGGTTAACCTGTTTGGCTACCTCTCTTCCCTCCCCTTTCGCCCGATCGCCAGCTGAAGTTGTCCCCCTTCCCAGAACTGCTCAGGAGTAAATGGGAACGTGCCTCATAAGTTTCCCCCTCCAGCACCCTTTGAAAACTTATTTTTAGTCAGGGCTGCCTCTCTCCCCCCCCTTGCCCGATTGCCATTTCAAGTGAACTGCTCAGAAGTAAATGGGAATGTGCCTAACACACACGCCAAAACAGACAGGGGGATGCTGCTTCGTTTCTTCCCCCTCCTCATCCACACGCACACACACAGTTCATGTCTGGAAGCCAGCAAGAAGTGAGGGGACAATATGTCTAAGCTGATTTCTTGTTATGCGCACATCCTTCCTACCCGCTTTGCTTCTCGTGAAACCACCTCCATCTGGCCTCGTGCCTTCATGCAAAAAATAGTCCATTAGGGTACTTAAAAGAAACTTTATTTTTGGTTCAAGTTGGGTCTCCTCTTCCTGGAGCTTCTATTCAGAGAGATGGAGAACAAGGAGGAAGTTGCCAGGAGGAGACAGGAAATAAAACTAAACAAAAGAGTGGGAGGTTTTCCCAGCGAAGGGGCAGTTCTATGCATGACATCAGGACCACAGTCCACCCACTCTGATCGTTAATGCACTTGAACAGCAATTGTTTACATGGACATAAGGCGCTCTTACTCTCACGGTAAATAAAATTCGCTATTTAACGCGCATTAGAAAATGCGCAGAATAGGAGATAAAAAGTGCCTGTACTCCTCATTTGCGCTCCGCTCTTGTAGAGGGAAAATCAGTAACGGGCCTTGAAAGAGCTTTAAATCGCTCTTGTAGAGGCAGCCTTAGATATGGGTTTTCTGAGACATGCCATTGATTTGTCCAGAGCTACAGTGAATAGAACCAGCATATAGTTTCTGTTTGAGCCCTGTGCTAGAACACGGAATAACAAATTCTTTTGGTTTCTAGAATTTAATTATCTTTCTCAGTGAATCAAACACATTATCTATAAGCACTGGCATTTGGTCCAGGATGTACCAAGTTGCAATCACTTTTGACTCTAGGATGTCGCAGGATTGCTAATTTCTGTGAAAGCCTTGTTCAAAACAAAGGAAATATATGTATAATCTCATTAAAACTTCTTCCAGCAATTTCTTGGCAAATGGGAAAGCAGAACCGTGATACTCTTCATTCATTTCATCAACTCGCACATTATCTTTCTTTTATAAGTGTTTATTATTGTGCAATAAAATCATTCTAGACACCAGAACAGTTGCTCATTTATAGCAACGTCTCTTTCCAAATAGCTGACAATTGGAGCCTACCTGATTAAACCAGCTGTGCCATGTTATGGCTTCCTCATCAATGGTGACTGCTTGACCTAGGGGAGCCTCGGGATCCACCCTCCCCACTCTCACCCTATGAAATGAATGGTTGGAGAAGATTATCCAGTTGATCACATCCAATCCAGCGATTAGCTCCCCATTCTGGTTGAAGGAAACTTGGTCCCCTGCACTGTTGTTAAATGAGACCCATTTTAGAAATGGTTGGAGCTAGAGAGAAAAAGAAAAGGCAAGGATTTAGAAAAGACTGAATTTAGGCCTTTCTGGGCCAAATGGACAGAACTTGAAATCAGTATCTAGCATCCACATCACTTTCTTATTTTCAATTTGGAGTAAGGACTCCAATCTGGATCTTAAACACCCCCTGCCCTTGTGCTACGGTTCTGATCCAGATCAGTCCTCCTGCACCTTCAGTGGAACAGAAATGGGGGGAGTGCAGCTGCTAGATACGTATTTGAAGCAATGTCTGTTTTTGTGCTCATACTAAAGTCAAATGGCACCAGAAGAATGAGGTTCTGGCTGGCTTATTGTTCAGATGGGTGAAGGCCATGGTTGGCCCTAGGTTTAATGGCACACTGGCTGAGTAGTGCCCTTGGTGGACAGTTGCACTAATAATCAGTTTTTCAGGGCCATGCAGTGGACTTATGGGGCCTGGTGTATGAGAGTCCTATTCAGAAAGAGAATGCTCAAAATGCTGATCTCTCAGCCACTGTGTTTCAGTTGCAGCCTACCTCCAATTTATCCAGGTCGTTGAATGGTAAAACATCTGTTATCCAGGATTTGATCCTGGATGAGCATGCCGACCTGGCCTGCATCACAGAGACCTGGCTGAATGAAGCTGGGAGAGTTAATCTCTCTCAGTTTTGCCCACCAGGGTTCTCTGTCCAGCAGCAGGCATGGCCTGGGGTGTGGGGAGGTGGAGTGGCAGTGGTACCGTGATACTCGGAACCACTGCAGGGATGGAAAACCAATTAAGATGGACAACCCCTGGAGGCTGATGGATCCAAATGGTTTCCTGACGGATCTTGGGGATTTTCCTGCTGCCTCGGCAGGCGATTCTGTCGAAGCTCTGGTCGATCTCTGGAATGGAGAAATGACCAGCGCAGTGGACACAATCACTCCTGAGCATCTCCTCTCTTGAAGTGGAGCCACACCAGCTCCCTGGTTTTCTAGAGAGCTGGCAGTGATGAAACATGTTCTATTTGGCGACTAGAGCACCGTTGGCAGAAAACTCAGAGTAAATCTGATTGAACACGGGCTACATCCTATTTGAAGGCCCACTCCGTGGCAATATGGGCAGCAAAGAAACTAAATTTTGTCTGCCACTATTGCATCTGCAAAGAGCTGTCCAGTAGAGCTGTTTCGGGTGGTCAGGGGGCTTTTACACACTGCCCCCCAAGAGGAGAATTCAGACATTTCGACAGCCCACTGTGATCAATTTGCCCAGCACTTTGCAGACAAAATTGTAACAGGGACAAAAGAGCTAGGATAAATAAGGGGTTATGGTATAAGGCTCAAAAGAAAGGAGGTTTAGGACTTCCGAATATTAAGAATTATTATATTGCTAATCAGTTAAGATATGCTATTCATGCTATTTTAGGGGAGCAAGATTTGGAATGGTTGGAATCGCAAACAGTAGTGATAGAATGTAAAATGCGGAATATATTTTTTACTAAAATGCAGAAGAAAGAATGGAAGGTACTGGACAACCCATTATTGGAAAATATATTATCGATATGGGAGAA
Organism: Anniella stebbinsi; assembly: GCA_029215795.1. Taxonomy (NCBI): domain Eukaryota; kingdom Metazoa; phylum Chordata; class Lepidosauria; order Squamata; family Anniellidae; genus Anniella; species Anniella stebbinsi. Next base: position 23,751,877 of record JARDYH010000008.1, read on the forward strand.
GTATAGAGGGAAGTTGATACCAGAGGATTCTCCGCTTGCCCCAGTGGTAGTAGTGGGAAACTTCCCAAGAGCATTAAAATCAGAGATAGAAGTGAGACTGAAAGAACAAGATATTATTAAGCTAAGGAATTGGATGGGAAAGATGAAGGATAGTGAGCATATTAAAGATTTATTTAAAGGACAAAAGATAGCTTGGTTCAAGTGTTTGCAACTGGTAAAATGGACAGAGGAATGGAGGATGAAAAATAAGAAATGTAGAAACAATACCAGATTTGAAGATTTAATTGAACAAATAGGAAAAAAAGATGAAGCCAGAGCTAAGAAAGGACTCACTAGCGAGATATATAAAATATTAATAGAGGAGGAATTTCAGGACTCACTTAAGGTTATAAAAGAGGTATGGGAAGAAGATCTAAGGGAAAAAATCAGTGAAGATAATTGGGGGAGGATATGGAATGTAAGAATGTTAAAGTTATTGTCGATTAGAATTAAGGAGAACTATTATAAGACAGTTTGGAGATGGTATCTAACACCTGTAAGATTTCACCAGATTGATAAAAAAGTGTCCAAGAACAGTTGGAGGGGATGTCAGGAGGTTGGGACCTATTTTCATATGTGGTGGAGCTGTGAACAAGTACAAAAATTTTGGGAAAGGGTTTTTAAAGAAATAAGTGATATAATTGGAAGTAAATTGGAATTAAACCCGAAGTTAGCTCTACTAGCAATATGGGATAGTAGGAATAAGCATATAATTAATAGAGAATTGGTAAACAACCTCCTGGCACCCGTTAGAATAATGATTGCTAAAAATTGGAAAGGGCAACGAAGTTATAAAATAGAAGATTGGTATAAAGAAATTTGGGATATAGCATTGAATGATATGTTGACATGTAAAATGAAAATAATGAGGGGAATGTCCAGTAAGAGTGATTTTGGAGATATATGGACTTCCTTTTTGGAATATGTTTTAAGATCGGGAAAGGGACAATCGCCTTCAAAAGAATCATTAAAATTTTGGAAGGATGATGGATGAATGTGAGTAGGTCTCGGGGGGGTGCACGGGGGTAGTCGAGGGTGTTAGTTTGTTTATATATTATGTATTATGTGTATGTTTGTTTTGTTTTGTTGAAAAATTAATAAAAATTATACAATAAAAAAAAACAAAAAAAAACTCTGACTTGGATGCTATTGTCCCAGTGCCAGTGGATGCAACTCTGGCACCTGCTTGACCAGTGTTATTGGATACTTTTCAATTTGTACAGTCTGAGGCTGTGGACAGGATCCTTGGAGAGGTGAGAGCCACCACGTGTGTATTAGTTCTTTGCCCTTTCTGGCTTATAAAAGCGGCCAGAGGGGGATTAGCTGAGTGGGTAAGTGGAGTGGTGAATGCCTCCCTTTGCCAAGGCAAGATGCCAACCTGCTTGAAGGATGCAGTGGTAAGACTCACATTGAAAAGCCCTCCTTGAACCCCACTGTATTAGATAACTATCAGCCAGTCTCCAATGTTTTTGTGCAAAGTATTGGAGCGTGTGGTGGCCTCCCAACTCCAGGGATTACTGGATGAGACAGATTATCTGAATTCATTTCAATCTGGCTTCAATCTGGTTTATGGGGCAGAAACAGCTTTGGTCGCCTTGGTGGATGACCTACACTGGGAACTGGACAAGGGGAGTGTGTCCCTGTTGGTTCTGTTTGACCTCTCAGTGGCGTTCGATACCATTTTCCATGGTATCCTTCTTGGTTTCCTTGCTGGGATGGGACTTGGAGGCACTATTTTACAGTGGCTCCATTCCTTCCTGGAGGGGCAGACCCAGAAGGTGATGCTGGGGGATTCCTGTTCTACTCCTTGGCTGTTGGCCTGTGGTGTCCCTCAGGGTTCTGTTTTGTCCCCCATGCTTTTGAACATATACATGAAACTGTTGGGAGAGGTTGTCTGGAGTTTTGGGGTGTGGTGCCATCAGTATGCTGATGACACCCAACTCTACTACTCCTTTCCACCCAATTCCAAGAAAGCTGTTTCAGTGCTGAACTGGTATCTGTTGGCAGGAATGGACTGGATGAGGGCAAACAAATTGAAGCTGAATCCAGACAAGACAGAGGTGCTCCTGGTCAGTCAAAGGGCAGATCAGGGAATAGGGAATCAGCTTGTGCTGGATGGGGTTACACTTCTCCTGAAGACACAGGTTCGCAGCTTGAGTGTACTTCTGGATTCAGCCTTGAGCCTGGATACACAGTTTCAGTGGTGGTGAGGAGTGCATTTGTACATTTAAAGCTAGTGCACCAGCTGCGCCCATTCCTGGAGATGTCTGACCTGGTCATGGTGACAACATGCCTTTTTTACATCCCGATTGGATTACTGTAACACACTCTACATGGGGCTGCCTTTAAAGAGTGTTCAGAAATTTGAACTGGTTCAAAGAGCTGCTGCCAGATTGTTGACCAGGGCTGCTTACAGGGAGCATACAACTCCCCTGTTAAAATAGCTCCACAGACTTCCAGCTGACCTCTTACAGCTTTTTATTTATATAATGCTTATAGTGGTTACAGAATTTGAAGTTCTAAGTGCTAGGTAACCTTTAATGAAGGAATGGGCATCCAGTTGAGGTTTGAAGCTCAGCCATGTCTGTAATGTTACTTAAATGGCCTCTTTAGGAATTAAGGCTGATCCATCATTTTGACACAAAATAGCAGTTCAGTGAAGTAGTGGGTGGCTGCATGACATTTGCCATATGCCCCAAGACCACTCAATGCCTCACATCTCATGGCAAGAAGGATCGGAAAGCCATCATGGGTCCATAGTGCAGCATAAGTGGTGGTGAGTTTTCTTATCCAAAATAATGCTGTCTCAAAGTAAAGCTGTGTTCCACTGATTTCTACCTTAGCAGAAGTGACATCAAAGTAGAAATTGAAAGAGAAGTATATTTTAAAGCTTACTGAAGGAAAATCATATTTGAAGTTCGTGTCCAAAGAACCTTTAGAACCTTGAAAGAAAGGTTAATGATTTTTGCCATCATAGCTCACTGTAGACTGTACATTAGAAGGGAAAAAACCAGGCAATTAGCTCAGGTTACTTCCCTCACCCATTAGCTTCAAGCCCTTGGTCACCACCCAGCTTGCCAACCTTTAAGGCCAGCCCTGGAGAATGTTTCTAGGGAATTATAATCCTATATGACCCAGAGATTGCATGAGGGGATGCGACGTGAATCAGTAAAATTACAACCTACACTGGTCACAACATATGTTCCCAAAGCACTATTAGGAAAGCATAATGACTGACTGAAATGGGAACTATTTCTAGGTGTGGCAAGGGAAGGAAGACCAAAATGTAAAGAAGACATTGGAAGAAAATGAAACACAATATACAGTGCATTGTTATATGAGAAACTTGAGCCATTACCTGCCCAACTTGTAGATTCCGAAGTCTGGGTTCCACTGCATCCATCATTGCACCTTGTTTGGCTCTAGAAGAGGACATGGCATGATGTAGGGCATGGGCCACAGTGTAGACAGCATTGTGAATGCTATAGCTGTGTCCAATCGTGCTCATTTCGAAGAATGATCCAGGAAGACTCTCCAACTTCTCCTCCCCTGTGCAAATGTCCCCATTTATGATGCCCACAATACTATCAGTGAATACACATCCAAAGGCCTGTTGCCAGAAATCCCTGATAAACCCATCTTCTTTAGAGCTAGAAGGATTTCTGCTCTCAAGAAACTGCCGAAATCCTGGTAGGTCACTGGAGTGGATTCTGAAGGATATAACGCCATTGAATATTTCTGTATCCCAATTCTTTTGTTGGACCATTGCAGTGAACTCTATCTGAGCTGTCATTATCCATACTTTCCCTTTTACATCCTTTGCCATGACCTCTTGTTCTGATAGATATGGCAAGAAGCGAAAAAATGCCATGGAATAAGATTCTGCATGGGCTACCACTACATTGGCTTTGCTGCTCATAATTGTATCACGTATTTTTGCCCCCTGTAGAAATGCATCATTAAGTTCATTGTCAAAACTTAGTTTGGGGACTCTTTCTATGAAGGCAAAACAGACACCCCACTTTGTAAACAGTGGAATGACCACTTGTAGAAATCTTTCTCCATTATCATTATTCATAACACAAATCCCAATCCATGTCCACCTGAACTGAAGAAGCAAAGAGAGAATCCCCTCATACTGAAGAGCTTCCTGAGGAGCCAACTGGTAGAATGGAAGGCCCGGAGTTTTGGTGTTCATCACTGGAGCAGGGCCATAGATGAGCTAAGGAAAGATGTTGGGTACAGGGAAAGGAAATCATATCAGCATTTATATATGTATTTTAATGTGCATACATTCAATGGGCATCTGGTTAGAAACAGAATGCTTGGTTAGAGAGCAGTTTGATCTAAGAAAATAGTGACTATCCTATGGACATCTTGCATGTTCAAGTATAAAAGGCCTCAGTGGAAGGATGCTACATCATGGCAAAGGTTTGATTGCATTCAGACTTAATCACACTTAACAGTTAAACCTATTGAATTCAATAGAACGAAAAGCAATCTTGATTGACTTATACCCATTCATTTCAATTTATGCTTCCATTATCTCCAGTGTTTTAGGGAGTATGGTAGTGGTGGTTGGATTTAATGGTTCTTCTTCCTATTGGAACTGTAATAGAGGCAGGCCATGCAGAAGAGGATTCTGCATACACAGTTGTCAATACAAATGCAATGAGTAGTATCCTACAGCATCCATGCACCAATAGAATGGACTGCTAGAGTAACAAAAACTACCAATTAACGGAACAACCAGACATGAGCAACAGTGCATATTCCTGGAATGGGCAGGCATGTGTTTCTGGGCTATTTCAGCAACTCCTAGTTCTTGTTGCACTAATGGTCCATTTCACTGGTGTAAGAGAACTAGCAGAGTCACAGAGGCAGTATAGGGTGTTGCTCTTTGGGAATTATATCTGAAAGAAAATGCATTAAGAAGTGGAATGTTTAAAATACTGAAAGGCTTAATTGAGGCTTGTGATACTTTAGCAATGTTCTGCTATTTTAGCAACATGGCTATCTAATAAATGAAGCACTTAAACAGTAACAAGTGTATTTTATTTTTAACTGACCCATATATTTATTTTTCGTTGCCAGCATATGACGTTCAAACAACAAAATGGAACTGGAAAGGAAAGGGAAGCATGAATGTTGTGGTGGATTCCCATAATCCCCAAATATCCTACCTGTGGAGTCTTATAGGTATCCAAGATATTTGCCACATGTCGGGAGATTTCAGAATCCAGTCCCCCAATAACTGCTGTTAATGTATTCTGAATATCACATACATAGTTAGGTACAATGTTTTCCAGTGTAGTCAACAGGAGCATTGTGGCATGATAGGTCCTCTTTGCATTGTCATAGCTATCATAGATGTGGAAGCCCAAAGTGACATTGGGTAAGATCCTTGGGTTTTCATTGATTTCTTTTACTGCAAATGCCAAGGCCAGGATGTGCTGGTAATGTTTAGGAAATACCCTACAACAAAAGTGGCATTCTGTAACAGCAGGATATTCCATACATACATTAGTTATTGCCACTGTGTTCCACATTGTCGTCCTTAGTAGTCTTCCAGCATTTAAATACTATCCCTCTATGCTAAGAACAAAATCAAACTATATCAGTGCTCATCTTCAGCACATCACTATGCTTTTCAGTTCTGGGGAAGGTACCTTTTAAGAGAAGGTTTAGTACTGGGAGGCAACATTATTTGAACATGTGCTTTTATAGCTACAGAGATACATCGGGTTCTGCTTTGAGTTTGTGTAGATCTGGATTCAGTGCAATGGGTTTTCATGGCAAGGATGCCGAACGTGGTGGTGGCAGCATTCATGCAGTCAGTGTGTGTGATTACATGCGCATGCATGTGTTTCTGTGGATCACTTGACAATGATAAGGTGTGGCCTGTTATATTAATCATTCTTTGCCTCACCACATAGGGGTGTTGAGATGTTTCAAAGAAACATCAAAGTATCCAAATACGAGTGAAGGGGCATGTAACAAGGGAGCTTCTTTCCTTCACAATTCCCTTAATGGAGTGCATGTATATTCTTTATTGCAATGAAGAGACAAGATTTAGAAACCTTTCCAAGCACTCACATCCAAAGCCTATTATTTGTATCTGTTTCCATTTATATAGTTGAATTCGGAACACATTGTGGGATGTGCGAACGAGCTGCTTAAACTGTAACTTGGTCACCATTAAAAACCGAAGACAATCCCTTAATCCCTAGAGCAGCTGTATAAGGGAACCAGAAATTTATCTCAATTAAAATCTTTAATAGCTGCTGAAACAACTGACACCATTATTTATATAGACTTAATTATATTAATGTTTCCTACAGCCTAATCCAGTAAGCCTCTATTCTACAGTTTTATCACTCTGTTCTGCTCTGATCATTCTGATGGCACCACTAAATGGAATTAAAATGAACAACAATCCTTACATAAGTTCTTCTGACATTGCCTGATGAGGTTCTTCAGTAAAGGCTATTGGACTGGAGACAAGGAGACTATATGAAGTAATGCCACCAATGATGAGATCTCCTGGATGATGATACCTGTGGGGTGGAGGGTAAGGATTTCTGACCCTACAGTTGTCAATGTCAGCTTTGCATCCCATGCAAGCAAGCAGTACCAGGAGCAAATCTACCATGGCATAGCAGTAGTAGTAGTAGTAATAGTAGTAGTATGGTAGTTTAGTTTGTTGCATTGACCACCAATCATTTGCAAAACAGTTTTCCTATCCGTATGCAAGATCCTCTCCCTACCTCTTAATGTTACTAGTGATATTTATGACATCCTTTGTTATTAGTTTTGCAAGTGTTTACTGGAAATCTACAGGGGAACTGAGAAGCGGCAGAATTAATCACTGCCCTTTAGATAATTGAAGAGGAGACTAATTACAAAATAATTACTGATGAAAGCTTGTTTGTCATATTTGAACAATAATCCCTACCATGCAGAATAGAAAGTGAGGGACCATATGGCTTGGGATGGCCGACAGAATTTTTTTTTTACTAATGAAAATGCAGCTCCCAGCTTACCTGGAGAGCAAGGTGGTTGGGGAGCGCAGTCCCAAGGGGGAGGTGTGGATAGAGTAGCTGAGCTGTGGCAGCAGCACTAAGTGTTTGCACTCACTTGGGAGGGAGGGAGCCAATCAGGGGCTATATTGGCTTGGCAGAGAACAAGGCTTTGTTGGCTCATGGGAGGGAAAAACGTCCTTCCCTCCGGTCTTTCAGGAGCTAGTAAGAGCAGGGCCTCTCAAGTGGCTTCGGCATTGCCGTCGCTGACTACTCCACCCACCCACTCCAGGGTAGCTCATTTCTTGGCATGGACTATGGTTAGTTGCCTGTTGATGGGGCTGGGGAGGAATTTTACCTGTACACAGATTGGCAATAGGGTGCAGGGTTATCGCCTTCCTCACAGCAAGAATTAATTCAGTGATATTCAGGTTTTTATGACTTGACAAATACAGCTGTAAGGTTGCTTAAAAACTTTTAATCTTATTTCACAACTTTGTAGGTGTAGAAGGCATTGGGCTGGATCCATTGGTAAGGGAAATGGATTGGTTGCCCCTTTTTCCCCTTCAGAAGGGCGTCCACTTCATAGGTCACTGGGATGTGTGGCATTGAGACCCAGCTCAATGTGGGGCTGCACTCTGGGCCACACCCTAGGGAGCCAATAAAGGGATCACTTCAACGGTTTGCACCGTGGGGTGTACTTCTGACTCCTGCCCCAATGAGGCACCTGGCAGGCAGGCCAGGCTGATGGAATTGGACTGCAGTTGGGTAGTCCAATTAACGGATCCATGCCCTATGCCCCCGCCAATTATATTCCAAGCTGAACCAATAAAGTTGTGGCTAATTATTTAATCCATCTAAGTCTATGACTGAATTTGTTTCCCCACCTCCCTTTCTTGCCCCTAAGGAACCAGCTTTGTGCTGTCACACACAATAGCAGAAATAATAGAGACTGGTCTGGAATCAGAGACAAAATGCAAATGTTTGATGATAGGAATGACCACCTTGAGAAGATGACTGTGCCACCACGGCCTCAAACGCTAGGCCTAGATGAGCAGGCTAAGCCTCAACACTTAAATATCTGAGGGAAAGGCAAAAGACACACCACTTTTCCCGTATAGCAGAGTGGGGAAAGGTGTTAAGGGTTTTGAAGAAGGTTCTCCTGTGAGCATGTTGGCTGAAGGTGTAATGATATGTGTTTCTTTATTAAACTGATAGAGCAGATTACAAAGCCAAGCTGACACGTGGGGCCTAACTACACGTCGTTGTGGATACGCGTTCTCTCGAATTTCCCCCCCCCCCGCAATATTACGTCATGCGCCACACTGTTGTTTCCCTTCCGTTTCTTCTAAGTGTTTTGTACGGTACTTTGCGTATCAGTGATGCATACGTGATGCATACCAAACCTCGAAGGCTCTGCTCGTGCCCTCGCCGCAGCTGCGGCCCTTTAATCCTGGCCGGTCCCAAGGGGGAGGGGGAGGGGGAGGGCTGTAAACAAAACCCAGCGATTGGGAAATCCCTCTCCAGATTGCTGACTTTTGTTTATACCCCTCCCTCCTCCCTCCCCAGGACCGGGCGGGATTAAAGGGCTGCGGCTGCAGCGAGGGTGCAAGCAGAGCTTCGTCCACACTGAGCAGGGAGCAGCGCTCCCAGGGCGGCTCGGGAAGCACGGAGAGGGTTGCTCTGCGCGCCTAAAATGAACTTTCAAAATGATTGGCTAAGAGGGAAAAGAAGGGAGACCAGAAACGGAAGTTATCACAAAGAAGGGAAGAAGGAGTAGCAAGAAATAACGCTAGAACGAGGCACACTAAGACATTCAGAGCGATTTAAAATGGATTAAAGGATTCTTTTGGGAGAAAAAAAGGAGCCAATAAAATGCGCAACATAACGCTTTAACACAAACGTCATGTGAATCGACAGGGTTCGGAATGCACATCCAGCGAAATGAGGCGATATCACAATGACGTGTAGATCCTGCCATAGTTTGTGGTAGCAAAAATAAAAGAAAATGTGTATTGTTGTTAACAGTCTTTTTAAATCAATTTAAAACCTGCCTATTCTTCATACTTCAAACAATCTTGTTAATAATAATCCTAGGTATTTATAATCTCCTGACTAGAACACACACAGCTGTCATCCACCCAACCAAGACAATAAGATGATAAGACCATAAGATAATACAAAAAACTCCCTCACACAATATCTACTACTCCCCTTCCCTTTCCCAGCATCATTACCCACACCCACTCCATCCAACATTCCACACCGTCCAGACGTACCAAGCCAGACATACATAGGGAGATGGAAATGTGGGGTATCGTCACAATGACCTTGATCAATTTAGCCTGCAGTCCTATACACACTTACCTGTGTATAAGTCCCATTGATCCCAAGAAGATGTACATCAGGGTAGACATGAAAAGGATTATATTATAAATCTGTGGGGTGAAAATAAAGATCTTACTTTGCAGTCCTATGCATCTTTCCTCGGAAGTAAGACCCATGGTTTTAAATGAGGCTTATTACCCAAGAAGTGACTTCGTGATTGCAGCCTCAGATAACCCACAGAACAATCCCTCAAAATGAGCTGGAACATAGACAGCAGGTGCCAATAGGATGCATGCAGCACCTGGTGAAATTCCCTCTTCATCACAGCAGTTACAGCTGCAGGAGCCTTTCCTCGCATGACCTGGTGCAAAAGAAGGCAGTACTTCTGCAGTTTTAACTGTTAAGATGGAGAGAGAATTTCCCCAGGTGCTGCATGCATAAAAATGACAACTGCTGAGATTCCCTTTTTAATAGAACTCTTAATGATACAGAAGCCCTGTCCACCTTTTCATGTGGTCTCCCTAATTATCCCAATTCCTACTTGCTAGAACTACATTTTTAAATGTGAATCCAAAGGCCTGCTGTGAGATGACTGTGTCAGGCTAGAAGGGCTCCTTCTCTGAACAAATGCTGGAATTCCTAGTTTATTCCTGGTATATCATTGGAGTGGATTGCGGAGGAGAAAGCACAATGGATTATGTTTATGTCCTATGTCCTCTCAGTTAAGGTTTGAATAAGACCAGTGCTTTTTAAAGGCTAGCCTACGTTCATGTGAGCAGGGAAAACTAGAGTAAAAACTCACAGTATCATTTTTAAAAATCCTGCTGAAGAAAAGAGAGTGATTTTTCTTTATTGGAAGTCCCTGTCCCTCCCTGATACATGAAGATGGGGAATCAAAATGGGCTCATGTTTGGGATCATGGCTTCATTTAGCTCATTCAAATCACTTTGTTTTTCATAGTGGGCTGGTTGAAACATTGCTTTTCACCCCTTTGTTTCTCATCCTCCATTGTGCAATAATTCTTACATTTATCTCAGAGAAGCTGCAAATTATCTTTTAAATAATATCTAGAATGAAGAGATGGCAAGAATGTAACTCAGCAAAATAAGTATGCTTTAAAGTGGGAATGGACAGATGGGAAATGATGGGTAAAAGCAAAGAACTACACTGGCTGCCTATTAGCTACTGAGCCACATTCAAGGTTATGTTGTTATCCGACAAAGCCCTAACCACCTTGGGACCAGCATACCTAGTAGACCACCTTCCCTTATATACACCCAGATGACAGCTATGATCCTCACAGGAGGTCCTGTTGGCCATTCTGAAATGAATGGAATATGATCATGAAGAACCTTGGTGCTGGGCCTTCTCTATAGTGGCACCCACCCTCTGGAAAACCCTCCCTCATATGGTTCGGGATGCAGAAAACGTAACATCTTCTAAATGCCTTCTGAAAACACAGACGTTCCCTGGATTTTAACTTAGCTGGTTTTATATTGCCTTTTTTTACTTTTAATGTTTCAAATTTATCTATACTTGTTGTATCTTATAGTTTTAATTTTACACTCAGGTAATGGGCAGTATAAAAATTTAATAAATAAATAAACAAATATACAAACAAGGTATGAATTAGAAAGATGAACTTTCTGAATATATTGGGACAGCAAAAACATTTCAACCCTATCCTGATAAATCATCATCAGCCAATAGCCTTGAGTTCCTAGACGATTTCATCACAATTCTGCACTGCCTGGCTTCTCTGATGCTCCTCACCAGGAATGCTTTATGGCTCCTGTGTTCTTGAGAGACCAGTGCCAGGGGCTCAGTGAAACCTTATTGGCCCACCTCCGATTCTGGTGGAACAGAGGTTTCCATTTCAGGACAGGTGCAAGGGTGTGGAGTAGAAGACAATATTAAAAGTTGTCAATAGGTTGGAAGTAGGTTAATTTTGAAAAATTCATTGACAGTGAGTTCTTCTGTGCTCAAGTAGTTCCTTCCCTTGCCTTCCACAATGCTCAATGTCACCTGGTTGAAATAGTCACAGTGCTGGTTATTGGGTGGCAGAACAATCTTGCCTGCATTGGGACGCACAGCTGCCTTGATAAAGTGAGTCCCATAGACTGCAGTGATTATGTCCTTAGTAACCATCTATGAGTCTGGAACCTTGATCATGTCTTCTCCAAAAGCTGGGATCTCTTCTGCAATACCATTGTCAACCGTCAGAAGGTAGAAAGCAAATTCAGATTCATCCTCCAGGGTGCACATGTAGAGAATAAGCTGGCATTTGGTGACACAGTTCTAGGTATGGAATATCGGCTTCCCAAAGGAATTTAAAGAAAAGAAGCTTTGTGCTCCAGCCTGGATGATGCTACTCCCATCTTGAGAAACAGGTGGGAGCAGGCGACCCATCGGCCTTTTGGTGACAGCAAAACTCTGGCTGCCTTGCATTAGTCAGTATCTCAAAGCAGTTGACTGAATAGACAAGCTGCTGAAAGAGCTCATGAGCGATGACATGCCATTTAATGGGAAGACTATTGTTTTTGTCAATGAGTTTATGTAGACCTTGCCTGTCATCCCACATGTTGCCATCCAGCCATCACTGGCCAATTGGTTAAGAAATCCAATGCCTGGAATATTGACACCAAATGCCAGCTTATTCTCTACAAGCGCACCCTAGAGGGTGAATCTGAATTTGCTTCCTACCTTCTGACTGTTGACAATGGTACCACAGAAGAGATTCCAGCTTTTGGCAAAGACATGCTCAAGGTCCCAGACTCATGCAGTCTTAATGAGGACATCGTCATTGCTGTCTATGGGACTCACTTTATCACATGTCAAATTGCTCCTACATTTCTCTCTTCTCCTAAGGGTAACAGTGTCAGTGTCCATCTGCCCCCAATCTGTCTCTGTACTGTCCATAAATCAACCATTACTCATGGGTGTCATTCTGTCTAATCTAGATGAAAGAGCATAGGGGAAGTAGAGGGTCAGTATGTAACTACTTTGCACTCTTAGGATCTAGACGGTGGAAGAAGTTTGAGCCTGCAAGGCCAAGGAAAGATCAAGGTACAGGTGTGCTGAGACTACATTGTAAGTGAGCACAAGATCATCGGAGACTCTAGTACCTAAATTCTTTTCTGAGATAAAATTATTTTTATCGTACAGTTTTTATCTACAGTTTATTCATAGATAGGATAGATTCACTTGATTCCATTGCCTTGAAAACAATAGGGATTATGCTTTTAAATTAGAAGGTGATGTAGATTTATATGTTTTATAGGATTAAATGATTTTGTTCCCCATGACAGAAGCTAATACTAGGGAAATTGTTTTAAGTAGTTCTGAATTTCTTTTCTTTTTTAATACAGCAGTGTATGGGTTTCAAAAACAACTGCTGAAAGGGAAGCTAAGGGGAAATAGTGTGGATACATACATTATTGATTCCTTTTACGCAAGTCTCAGTTAAGTTTTCCAATTTTTATTGTGGAAGAATGACAAAATGTATTGGGAAGCTTTATATAGGACAGATGCTTAGAGAGAAACACTTAAAATATCTTGCTCAATAATATGAAGTTACTTCTCTCGATTACAAAGTATAGCAAAAGACAGACATTTACACACTTCTTCCATTTTTTCTCCTTATTAGCTGTTCCCTCTTGTTCAGCTGAGGTCTCAACACTATAATGTAGCATTTGGGGGAAAAGATGCAAACCAACAACCCAGCACTTGAGGCTAAGATAGAGAAGATCTCCACGGCTACCATGTATTTTCCCTTAGAGCTCAGATAGGATGGAACAAAGGATAACCACACACTGCAAAAGACCAGCATGCTGAAAGTGATGAACTTAGCTTCGTTGAAACTGTCAGGTAACTTCCTTGCAAGGAAAGCCACAGTGAAACTCACCATTGCCAGGAAACCCATGTAGCCCAGAACACAGCAAAACAGAGTCACAGACTGTTCATTACACTGTAGTACAATTTCATTAGCCATTGAGTGCATGTCAGTATCTGGGAAAGGTGGAGAGGTTGCCAGCCATAAAGTAGAGATCGTTGCTTGGATGAGGGAGCAGAAAAGAACAATAGAGGTGGCCAGTCTTTTCCCCACCCACTTTCTCATCCTGGACCCTGGTTTGGTGGCCATGAATGCCAGAACCACTGTGATGGTTTTTGCCAGCACACAAGAAACAGCCACTGAGAAGATGAGGCCAAAAGTCGTTTGTCGGATGAGACATGTCACCTTCTGAGGATGGCCAATGAACAGCAATGCACAAAGAAAGGAGAGACAGAGGGAGATGAGGAGAGTGTAGGTGAGGTCCCGGTTGTGGGCTTTGACAATGGGAGTGTTGTGGTGCTTCACAAATGTTGCCAGCACCAGAGCTGTTGTCAAAGAAAAGGAGATTGCAAAAGAGGCTAAACTAAATCCTAAAGGTTCTTCATAAGACAAGAAGGTTACAGTCTTGCGAACGCAGGCATCCTGTTTTTTGTTTGGATAGTTTTCGTCTGTGCATTTATGGCAGTCATTCATGTCTGAAAAAGAAAGGATGTGGTCTTGATTGCAGAAACATGAGATCAACCAGGCGAAATTGCTATGACTGTAACTCTCACAGAGATACAAGTCTCTATTAAAATTGCAGCAGATGTTAGGAGCTGAGAATTTGAAATGGGTTGGAGTGGGTTTTAAATGGTTGATAGTTTTGTAGGTCCAAAACAGCAACTTGGATTTTAAGCACAGTGATGTAAGCCAGGTGAGATCAGCAATGCTTATTTTTTAAAAAAGCAAAAACAAAAAACCAAATTTAAAATACAGGTTTAAAACAGCAGAGGTAAAGACTATGATAATAGACGTTAAAATATTGTGAAAATAAAAAGATCTTCACCTGGCGTCGGAAGGAGTATAATGTAGGTGCCAGGCGAGTCTCTCTAGGGAGCTCATTCCACAGCTGGGGTGCCATAGCAGAGGCCCTCCTCCTAGTAGCCTCATTTGGCAGGAGCTCACGGAGAATGACCCTTGAAGATGATTTTAGGGTCTGCTCACACTGCCCCTGTCCCTCTCCTGGCAAAGGTCATCCCACAGGGTGACCAAGGCAGTTTCCATTCCAAAACCAGGCCTGAAGCCCAACTGAAATGGATCTAGATGATCGATTTCATTCAAGAGTGTCTGGAGTTCTCCTGCAACCACCCGCTCAAGCACCTTACCCAGGAAGGGGATGTTAGCCATCTTCCTACAATTGTTAACATCCTCCGGGTCCAGGTCACGTTTTTTCAGCAGTGGTCTGATTACCGCTTTTTTTAAAGATGCCGGCACCACTTTCTCTCTCAGGGAGGCATTTAAAACCTCCTGGACCCAGCTGGCGATCCCTTCCTTATTTGATGTAATGAATCATGAAAGGCAAGGGTTAAGCATACAGGTGGTTGACCAGACTTGGCCAGACACCTTGTCCACATCCTCAGGCCTCAGTAACTGAAACTCATCCAATAGAACTGGACCAGATGGTACTCTGAACGCCTCTACTAATGGAACTGCATTAAGTGTGATGTCCAATTCATGACAAATCTGAGCGACTTTATCAAAGTGCTTTGCAAACTCATCACAGTGTGCTACCGAGGGTTCGACCATCTCCCACCCTGGCCCAGGGTGTAACAGGCCATGAACCACCCAGAAAAGCTCCACTGGACGACAATGAGAAGACGCAATGGGTTTTCTTTCTTTATGTTTTATTCTACAGTAGGCTGACCAGATAAAATCCAGGTCAGGGCACATGTAACTTTAACAGTTGTAGAGAAAAGGGAATTTCAGCCAGTGTCATTTGTATGCAATTAGTTCCTTGTGAAATTCCCTCTTCATCACAACAGTTAAAGGTGCATGCACTATACTAGAGTGACCATATACAAAAGAAGACAGGGCCCCTGCAACTTTAAGAGTTGTGATGAAGAGGTAATTTTACCAGGAACTAATTGCATACAAATGACACAGGCTGAAATTCCATTTTCTCTACAACTGTTAAAGTTACATGAGCTCTGACCTGGATTTTATCTGGTCACCCTATTCTACAGCCACTAGATATTCTATATGTTTTATTATACAGCCACTAGATGGTGAGGTGCAATTCATCACAACTAAAAGCACAATAAAAACTCTTATTATATGTTCAGTGTTGAGAATAAAGCTGCTAGAATATTGGGGAAAAAAGTCTGAAGTAGGGATTATTTTATTCATTAGCCTGGATTATAGCTATTCTGTTCTTATAAGTCTGTACTATATATATTTATTACCCTCCTGGTTTGAAATCTTCCCTTCTGGACATGGGATGCAATCGTAGCAGCAAAATGGCTCCCCCTCCTTCATTTTCTTGTGAGAACCAGGTTGGCAACTTTCAGTACACAGAGAAAGAGGCTGGGACTATTTGAAAAAAATGGAAAAGAAGCAATATAATGAAGGAACCAGCGCTTGGAATACATAAGCTTTGAGGCCCCTTCTGTATTTTACTAAAGAGACTCTGGGCCCAATTCATCTTTAATCAGACATTACTTTTTTTAATTGTTGCAAGATTATTGGGATAGAACAACCCTGTAGCTCTTCAATTATTTCATCAACTGACACATTATCTTTCCTTTGTAATTGTTTATTATTGTACATTGAAATTATTCTAGACAACAAGACAGTTGCTCATTCATTGCAGGGTCTCTTTCCACATAGCTGACAATTGGAGCCTACCTGATTAAACCAGCCATTCCATGTTATGGCTCCCTCATCAATGGTGAATGCTTGACCTAGGGGAGCCTCTGGTTCCACACTCCCTACTCTCACCCTATGAAATGAATGGTTGGAGAAGATAATCCAGTTGATGACATCCAATCCAGCAATTAGCTCCCCATTCTGGTTGAAGGAAACTTTGTCCCCCGCACTTTTGTTAAATGAGACCCAATTTAGAAATGGTTGGAGCTGAAGTGAAAAAGAAAATGCAAGGATTTAGAAAAGTCTGGATTTAGGTCTTTCTGGGCCAAAAAGGACAGAACTTGAAAACAGTATTTAGCATCCACATCATTTTCTTATCTTCAATATTGAATAAGGGCTCCAATCTGAATCTTAAACAGCCCCGACCCTCATGCTATGGTTCTGATCCAGATCAGTCCTTCTCTAGAGCAGAAATGGGGTGGGGGAGTGCAGCTGCTAGATACGTATTAAAGTAATGCCTGTTGCTCATTTTTCAGCTGGGTGAAGGCCATGCCTGCCCCTAGGATAAATGGCACACTGGCCAAGAAGTGCCTTTGGTGGCCAGTCAGTTTCTCAGGGCTACTCAGAGGTTTCATGGGGCCTGGTGCATGCGTGAGGTCTGTTGAGAATGACCATGCCCGAACGCTTGATCTCTGAGCCACTGCATTTCACTTCCAGCCTACCTCCAATTGAAGCAAACAGTTCAAAAAGCCATATTCTGAGCAGTTGCAATACAGCAGGACTCTCACAGGTTTAAATGATAATAATTCTAGCAGTTGTTTTGGTAAAAAAAATTCTTCATTTTAGAATAATCATTATTTTTTCCTCTTTATGTAGGATAAGGAACAATAATACATTAAAAAAATATCCAGCTGAGCTCTAACAGGTTTGTTATTTACATAATACTCAAAGGGCTCCATCTCACTAGCATTTTCTCGCACTCTTGTCATGCCTGCTTTGCTATTTTGCAGTGCTGTACTCACATGACATTGTGCCTGTCCTGCAGTCACTCTTCCCTTCCATTGTCCGTGTTTTCCTAGAGTGGGGAAAGTCTAGTACATTTCCTCCATGCAGGATTAATGCACCCTTTCATCCCCATGTATTATCATCCCGGCCCTATTTCCTTTGTTTGTGGCATGTGCTTTGAAGGGAGGTCTTGCTGATGAAAGAGGAGGGTGGGGCGGTTCTCTTCCTTCAGCATACTGTGTTGAAGGAACAGACTTGTGCTGAGTTGGTAGAATGGACTTTTGCTGCTCCAACCCCGCTTAGGGTGACCAGATAAAATCCAGGTCAGGGCTCGTGTAACTTTAACAGTTGTAAAGAAAAGGGAATTTCAGCCAGTGTCATTTGTATGCAATTAGTTCCTGGTGAATTCCCTCTTCATCACAACTGTTAAAGTTGCAGGGGGCCTGCCTTCTTTTGTATATGGTCACTCTAGTATAGTGCATGCACCTTTAACTGTTGTGATGAAGAAGGAATATCACCAGGAACTAATTGCATACAAATGACACTGGCTGAAATTCCCTTTTCTCTACAACTGTTAAAGTTACATGTGCCCTGACCTGGATTTTATCTGGTCAGCCTAACCCCGCTCTCATTGCCCGCAGAAATGGCACCCAACCAATGAAATGTTAAATTGGTAAAACTTTAGGGAAAAAAGCCATAGTGAGGGGGTAGGTGCCCACATCCATCGCAATGTCACAATCAATGAACTGGAGGGGGAAGGAGAAGGGGTGGGGTGGGGTGGAGTGGAGTGATAGAATGAACAAGCGAGAGGAGTTTCACCGCTACACTGGTGATACCACAAGCCCACGTGAAAGGGACCATTAGCTTGACAAACTAATGTAAAGGAGGTGGAAATCACGGAGGCAAACCAGGAAAATAATTATGTGTGATGGAGCCCATAGTGTTTACAGCATTTGAAGTTCTTAGGGCTTGGTAACCTGTTGTGATGGGACAGGGGACCAGTTGGTGTATGAAGCTCAGCAACGTCTGCAATGTTTCTTAAGTGGCCCCTTTACAAAAAAGGCTGAACAATCATTTTAACACAAAATGGCAGCTCATTGAGGGAGAGGGCAGCTGCCAACCACTTGCCAGATGCACCCATACCACCCAGCACCTCACCACATACAACAAGAAGGATAGGGCAGTGAGTGTGTGTCTTTTGCGTGGTGTACATGGGGAAGGGCTCGCCCTTCCCAAATAATGTTGTCTCAAGTGAAACTGTGTTCTGCTGATTTTTGCCTTGCACAAAGACATCAAAGTGGAAATTGAAAAAAGAAGTATGCTTTAAAAACTAATTGAAGAAAGATCATTTTTGTAGTTAGTTGCCAAAGAACCTATAGAACTTTGAAAGAATGTTTGAAGACACCTGATATTTGCAACTATAGCTCATTGTAGACAGTACATTAGGAAAAATGCACCCTGGATCACCACACTGCTTGCCCACCCTTAAGGCCGGCACTAGAGAATGTTTCTGGGGAATTCTCATCTTACATGGTCTAGATATTGCATGAGGGGATGCTATGTGAATAAGTAGAATTACAAAATACACTGGTCATAATATATATTCCCAAAGCACCAAGAGGAAAGCATAATGACTGACTGAAATAAGGACTGTTATATTATTTCTAGTTGGCTCAAGGGAAGGAAGATGAAAATATTAGGAAGACTTAGGGGAAGAATAAAACAAAATATAAAGTGCCCTGCTATATGAGGAACTTGAACCCATTACCTGACTAAACTGAAGATTCTGAAGTTTGGGTTCCACTCCATCCATCATTGCACCATGTTTGGCTTTAGAATAGGCCATGGCATGATGTAGGGCATGGGCCACCACATAGACACCATTGTAGATGCTGTAGCTGTGTCCAATCGTTCTCATTTCAAAGAATGATCCAGGAAGGCTCTCCAGCTTCTCCTCCCCTGTGCAAATGTCCCCATTTATGTTGCCCACAATACTATCTGGGAATACACAGCCAAAGGCCTGTTGCCAGAAATCCCTGATAAAACCATCTTCTTTAGAGCTAGAAGGGGTTCTGCTCTCAAGAAACTGCTGAAATCCTGGTAGATCAGTGAAGTGGATTCTGAAGGATATAGCACCATTGAATGTTTCTGTAGCCCAATTCCTTTGTAGGACAATTGAAGTGAACTCTATCTGAGCTGTTACTATCCATACTTTCCCTTTGACTTCCTTTGCCATGACCTCTTGTTCCGATAGATATGGACCCCAGAGAAGAAATGCCATGGAATAAGATTCCGCATAGAATATCGCTGCGTTGGTTTTGCTGGCCATCACTTTATCATATATTTTTGCCCCCTGTTGAAATACAGAATTAATTTCATTGTCAGAAGTTAATTTGGGGATTCTTTCTATGAAGGCAAAACAGACACCCCACTTAGAAAACAGTGGAATGACCACTTGTAGAAATCTTTCTCCATTATCATTATTCATAACACCAATCCCAATCCACGTCCACCTGAAATGGAGAAGCAAAGAGAGAATCCCCTCATACTGAAGAGCTTCCTGAGGAGCCAACTGGTAGAAGGGGAGGCCTGGAGTTTTTGTGTTCATCACGGGAGCAGGGCCATAGATGAGCTAAGGAGAGATTTTGAGTAGAGGAAAAAGAAATCATAGCAGTATTATACGGTCATTTCATTTTTTAAAAAAATTATATATACATTTAATGGACATCTGGTTGGGACAGGAATGCTTGGATAAAGAGCTGTCTGATCTAGGATGACCTTCATTTGGAAACCAAAAAGGAGGGCAACATGGTTGGCTCCCAAGGGGGCATCGCCACCAACAAGTCTGTCCCCAGGAGGCATGTCCAGCACCCAGGGGGGGGGGGGTGCCCACCTGAACATAGCCTTGGTCACATGTCTGATGTTACAGTACACAATTAAGATAAATCTGTTCTACAAAATGTCTTAATGTTAAAATCACTGAAATAACAAATGAGACTTCCAATGTAACTGAAATTAACTTCACTCACTCCTACTTTTGTAGCTTTTGCTGTACTTTGTTGCTATACTCTGTGTGATACAGTCTCCCTTTCCCTCAAATATCTTTTCTGATTGTATCCTTACTCAGCTGCAAGCTGCTGCTTAACAGGGCTTGCTGCTGGCTGGCTGGCTTTTTATTTTTAAAGTTCATTTTTTTCAAAAAAAACTTGTGTATGATTGTCACAAGTTTCTCTACTCTAACATTAGGGTGTGTGTTGTGGGCAGCAGATACTACTTTGCCCATTCACACTTCTCACAAATACATTAGCCTCTCAAGGTTTTTGTGTTGGCACTAGGGATGTGTATCATATCTAGGGGTGTGCATCGGATCGGATCCGATCCACGATCCGAATCCGATCCGACCCAAAATTGGGAAAATCCAATCCGATCCGATCCGACCAACCTCCGATCCGATCCGATCCGATCCGATGAGGTCCGATCCGGATCGGACGCCATTTTGAATGCTTTTTCCCATAGCCAAGTATTGTTTTACAAAAATGCCTATAACTTTTTCATTTTTAAAGATAGAAGGATGAAACTTGGGCACATTGTAGACTGGTTAGGGATAGTTATCTGTGAGAAAATTCAGAAAGATTGGTGCATGCATTTTGTGGCAATTAATTTTTTAATAAATACCCAGGAATGCCTATAACTTTGTCATTTTTATAGTTACACACATGAAACTTTGCCACATTGTAGGGGGTACCTTGGGACCTAAGTGTGTGAAATTTCAGAAACGTAGGTGCTTGTCTTGTGTGGCAATTAATTTTTAGAAAAATGGGTAGTAGTGGGGTAAATACAGTTACGCCTCCCTTTTTTATTTTTGAAGATACAAACAGGAAACTTGGGCACATTACAGGTACCACACGCGTTGATATGTGTGTGAAATTTCAGAAACATTGGAGCTTTCCTTGTGTGGCAATTAATTTTTGAAACAATGAGGAAAGAAACACCTATAACTTTGTCATTTTTAAAGTTACACACATGAAACTTTGCCACATTGTAGGTGGTACCTTGGGACCTATGTGTGTGAAATTTTGGAAACGTAGGTGCTTGCCTTGTGTGGCAATTAATTTTTTAATAAATACCCAGAATGCCTATAACTCGGTCATTTTTAAAGTTACACACATGAAACTTTGCCACATTGTAGGCGGTACCTTGGGACCTATGTGTGTGAAATTTCGGAAACGTAGGTGCTTGCCTTGTGTGGCAATTAATTTTTAGAAAAATGGGTAGTAGTGGGGTAAATACAGTTACGCCTCCCACTTTTTTATTTGTGAAGATACAAACAGGAAACATGGGCACATTACAGGTACCACTTGGCTTGATATGTGTGTAAAATTTCAGACAGCTGGGTCCAGGCATGTGGTGGCAAGGTATTTTTGAAACAATGAGGAAAGAAACGCCTATAACTTTTTTATTTTAAAAGTTAGAAGTCTGAACATTGCTCACTTTGTAGATGGGTTAGGGGTAGATATGTGTCAGAAATTTCAGAATTATAGGTCCAGGCATTTGATGGCTATGGAATTTTTAAATTAAATGTTTCAAAAAATTTTTCCACAGAGGCCAGGTCTTCCCCTCCCGCTTCCCACGAAGAAAAGGAAACACTCTCTCGTCTCGATCCCTTTGATCCTTGCTAGTAGTATCCATTACAGGGCTCGTGTTTCCTTTCCTACTTTCACTTTTCAAGCAGAACGGCTGAGCCTAGCTGAGTTTTGCAGCCATGCGTGCAAGGAAGGATCACTCTCGTCTCGATCCCTTTGATCCTTGCTAGTATCCATTACAGGGCTCGTGTCTGCTTGAGTACAAAGTGAAAGCAGACACGAGCCCTGTAATGGATACTAGCAAGGATCAAAGGGATCGAGATGAGAGTGATCCTTCCTTGCACGCATGACTGCAAAACTCAGCTAGGCTCAGCCGTTCTGCTTGAAAAGTGAAAGTAGGAAAGGAAACACGAGCCCTGTAATGGATACTAGCAAGGATCAAAGGGATCGAGACGAGAGAGTGTTTCCTTTTCTTCGCAGGAAGCGGGAGGGGAAGACCTGGCCTCTGTGGAAAATTTTTTGAAACATTTAATTTAAAAATTCCATAGCCATCAAATACCTGGAACTATAATTCTGAAATTTCTGACACATATCTACCCCTAACCCATCTACAAAGTGAGCAATGTTCAGACTTCTAACTTTTAAAATAAAAAAGTTATAGGCGTTTCTTTCCTCATTGTTTCAAAAATACCTTGCCACCACATGCCTGGACCCAGCTGTCTGAAATTTTACACACATATCAAGCCAAGTGGTACCTGTAATGTGCCCATGTTTCCTGTTTGTATCTTCAAAAATAAAAAAATGGGAGGCGTAACTGTATTTACCCCACTACTACCCATTATTCTAAAAATTAATTGCCACACAAGACAAGCACCTACGTTTCTGAAATTTCACACAATTAGGTCCCAAGGTACCCCCTACAATGTGGCAAAGTTTCATGTGTGTAACTTTAAAAATGACAAAGTTATAGGCATTCCTGGGTATTTATTAAAAAAATAATTGCCAAAAATGCATGCACCAATCTTTCTGAAATTTCTCAGAGATAACTACCCCTAACCAGTCTACAATGTGCCCAAGTTTCATCCTTCTATCTTTAAAAATGAAAAAGTTATAGGCGTTTTTGTAAAACAATACTTGGCTATGGGAAAAAGCATTCAAAATGGCGTCCGATCCGGATCGGACATCTGGTCCGATCCGATCCGACCAGCCTCCGATCTGATCCGATCCGATCTGACCCCCCAGGTCCAATTCCGATCCGCTATCCGATCCGATCCAGGGGGTCAGTGCACATCCCTAATCATATTATTAAAATGTACGATAACAATATGATAAGGTCATTATCGTGCATATGTTTAATAAGAATGATACGATAGAAAAACCTACGATAATCATCGATGATAATTTTCGGGCGATTTTATCGTTTTATCGGATTCCCTTAAATAAACCTATAACTTCTGTATTTTAAAAGTTAGAGGCTTGAAGCTTGGTCACAGCGCTTATGGGATATGCCTAAGTATGTGTATGAAATTTGAGATCGATCCCTCCAACCCTCGATTTTATATGAATTTTTTAAAGATCGTTTCCGTTCTGACAGGTCTGAATGAACGCATGTGGCGAGCTGTCATTCTGATCTGTCAGAACGGAAATGATCTTTAATCCAGAAACCAGGTAAGGATTTGACGAATCCAGCATCTTATAGACCAATATCGTTAATAAATCAGGACTCAAAAATTTTTACAGCAATAATGGCAAAAAGAATGGGTTCATTTATATCTAAATATATTAAAAAAGACCAATGTGGATTTATCCCTGGTAGGCAAATGTCTAATTTAATTGGAAGAGTTTTAAATATAATTAATATTATTAAAAAAAGGAATTTAAAAGCAGGTTTATTAGCATTGGATATATTCAAAGCCTTTGATTGCATGGAATGGCCAGCAATTAAAATAATTCTAAAAACATTTGGGTTTGGAGATAAATTTATGGGATTGATTGATCAGCTGTATAAAAATAATAAAGCTGTAATAATGGTTAATGGTGGGTTAACGCAACAGATTACACTAGCTCGAGGAACTAGGCAAGGATGTCCACTTTCACCGATCTTATTTGCAATAGTGATAGAAATTTTGGCAAATGTGATAAGGGAGGATGAAAGATTAAAGGGGATAGGAAGAAAGGAGAAGATTAAATTGAATATGTTTGCGGACGACACATTACGGACATTAGAAGATCCCCTGGAGAGTGGGGAGGTGATTAAGAAGCATTTGAGAGAATTTGGGGAAATTACGGGCTTACAAGTTAATTGGGGGAAGTCAGAAATGATGTTATTTAATTATAACAAGGAAGAGTTGGAGGAGTGTAAAAATAAGTTAGTTCTTAGGTCTAAAAATATGATACGCTATTTAGGAATTAATCTTGCTAAAGATTTAGATAGGTTCGAGGAATTTAATTTTGTAATTTTGAAAAAACAGGTTGGGGAAAAATTAGAGATATATAGAAAATTAAAACATTCTTGGTTTGGTAGAATAGCGGTTACTAAAATGAAGATATTACCTAAGATTAATTTTTTGTTTAGAATGTTACCGATTAAAATATCAGAAGCTGAGTTAAAAAGTTGGCAAAATATGATTAACGCTTTTTGTAATGGAGATAAGAGAGCTAGGATTAATAAAGGGTTATGGTGTAAGGCTCAAAAGAAAGGAGGTTTGGGACTTCCAAATATTAAATATTACTATATTGGTAATCAGTTAAGATATGTTATAAATAATATTTTAGGGGAGGAAGATCTTGAATGGTTGGAATCGCAAACAGGGGAAATAGATTTTAAACTGCAAAATATTTTTTTTATTAAATTGCAAAAGAAAGGTAGGAGGGGACTGTCCAACCCGTGGTTGGAAAACATTCTAGAGATCTGGGAGAAATTTAAAGGAAAGTGGATACCAGGAGATTCCCCACTTGCCCCAGTGGTAGCAGTGGGTAACTTCCCAAGGGTCTTAAAAACAGAGATAGAAGAGAGACTGAAAGATCAGGAAATAATTAAGCTAAGGAATTGGATGCAAAGAATGAAGGATAATGAGCAAATTAAAGAGATATTAAAAGGACAAAAGATAGCCTGGTTCAAATGTTTACAATTCGGGAAATGGACTCAGGAATGGAAAATGAAAAATAAGAATTGCAGAAACAATACAAGATTTGAAGATTTAATTGAGCTAAAAGGAAGAAAAGAAGAAATTAAAAATAAGAAAGGATTGACTAGTGAGATATATAAAATATTGATAGATGATGATCTTCAGGACTCTATTAAAGCTATAAAAATGATCTGGGAAGAAGATGTAAAAGAAAAAAAATAATGATTATAACTGGGAGAGGTTGTGGAATGCAAGAATGTTAAAGCTGTTGTCGATTAGAATTAAGGAGAATTTTTATAAGATAGTGTGGAGATGGTATCTAACACCTGTACGATTTCAACAGATAGATAAAAAGTGTCTAAGAATTGTTGGAGAGGATGTCAGGAGGTTGGAACTTATTTTCATATGTGGTGGAGCTGTGAACATGTACAAAATTTTTGGAAAAGGGTGTTTAAAGAAATAAGTGAAATAATTGGAAGTAAATTGGAATTAAGCCCAAAGATAGCTCTACTAGCAGTATGGGATACAGAGAATGAGAATAGAACTAAGAGGGAATTGATAAACAACCTCCTGGCACCCATTAGAATAATGATTGCTAAAAATTGGAAAGGACAAGGAAGCTATACAATAGAAGAATGGTATAAAGAAATATGGGATATGGCACTGAATGATAAATTGACGTGTAGACTGAAAATTAGGAGGGGAATGTCCAGTAAGAATGATTTTGGAGAAATATGGAGTCCCTTTTTGGAATATGTATTAAGTTTGGGGAAGGGACATCAACCTTCAAAAGAGCTGTTAAAATTTTGGAAAGATGAAGAATGATTAAGAGAAGGTCTCATGGGGGTGGGGTGCACGGGGGGGGGTTGTAGAGGGTTATGTATTGTATTTTATGTTGTTTATGTTTTATTATGTCGAAATAAATAAAAATTATATATAAAAAAAGAACTGAAACGATCTTTAATAAATTCATATAAAATCAAGGGTTGGAGGGATCAATATCAAATTTGGCACATATGTGTAGCAACATGTGCACAGGCGAATGCAAAAATGCGAATAATAGGAGATAAAACGTGCCTGGACCCCTGATTTGCGCTCCGCTCTTGTAGAGGTAAATTTGGTAATGTGCCTTGAAAGAGCTTTAAATCGCTCTTGTAGAAGCACCCAAAGCCTCAAACAATCAATCTGTCTCCTTCTTACAAAGTTTCCAACTGTCCAACCGGGTTGCTCACTTGTACCCTGTGGCAAGGAGGAAAGGTGCCTGCTTATTTCTTGATCTCATCTGGTGACTTACTTTAAAAACCACCTCCGCCGCCAGTCGCCTTTCCCTGCACCAGCACTGGACTCTGAGATGGTGTTAAAAGGCTCTGTGAGGTATGTCAGCCTCTCAGGGCTCAGCTGAAGCCATCTCTGAGATGTGTCTTCAGTCTAACTCTGTCTCTAAGAGATATGCCAGCCAGCCAAAGCTGCAAATCTATCTATTTTTCTCTGACATGCACTTCAAACATTCTGCATTACATTCCAGCGGTGCAGACAGAGCCTAGCTCACAAGTGAACAAAGTGAAATGGAAGGGAAGGGACAGCAAAGCAAAGCAACAACATGCCAGGTTCCAACATCTGTAGCAACAGGACATCTGCAAAGATGAGAGCCTCTCTCTCGACTG
Organism: Anniella stebbinsi; assembly: GCA_029215795.1. Taxonomy (NCBI): domain Eukaryota; kingdom Metazoa; phylum Chordata; class Lepidosauria; order Squamata; family Anniellidae; genus Anniella; species Anniella stebbinsi. The sequence continues at coordinate 23,778,319 of JARDYH010000008.1, forward strand.
ACACCTCACTGTTGGTCGTGAGAGTTTTTCTCTAAGGATGACCCTTCATCGCCCATGATGTGGAACTCTGAGAAAAAGGTCTCTGGCCCATTCTGTGTTGCCCTGTGGGCTTGCTTTGACTGACATCTCCTTTCCCACACTTTGATCTGTGGATGCTTTGCCTCTGCTCATTGCAAGTCAGTATGTCCCATGGTCAGGAATGCTGGGACTTGTCATCTCAAAAATCTAGATATGCAATTTGATATGCAGAGGTGACTGTGGGGTTGTGGGAAATGATGATGAACAACTTAGGACCAGCTACTTCTCATTTCATAGAGCATCTTCTTATGTTGAGAGTTGCAACCCAACACATCTGACAGGCACCAGGTTGGGAAATGTTGTTCAAGAACAAGGGAAGGCAGAATGTAGATCTCCAGATGTTTTGGAATTCAACTTGTAAAAGCCCCTATCAGCATGGGCAGTTATCAGGAATGCCACGAGTTGATGTCCAAATCATCAGGATAGATCTATTTTCTGCCCACATCTGTACTAAAGCATGATGTTTTCCAGCATTAAGATATGTGATCAATCAAAGAACTACAAAAGAGCTGCATCACTTTAAATAAACTGTCAAAACCAAATGAAACAACAATGAATGAATCTTGAATACCTAATCCAGATAGCCCTTCAGACATCAACATTCATTTTCAACACATGGCATAGGTTGTCTGTTTCTTGAATATCAGATAAAGGATTTCTCTTACTTGTTCAGCAGTGTGAGATCAAAGGCAGAACTACCACCTAATACTTGCATGCGTATTATTTTAAAATTAAGTATGAATTGATTTTTGTCTTCCCCATAACACATAACATGGGAGTTACAGTGTAATTGATATTGGGCAGACCCTGTATTTGGTAAGGGTATGGAACAGCATCCCCCATCCTGCTGCCCTCCAGGTATTTGAGATGACAAGTCCCAGCATTCCTGACCATGGGACATACTGACTTGCAATGATGGGAGTTGTAGTCCAACACCTTTGGAGGGCACCAGGTTGGGGAAGGGTTGCTCTAAACAAAAAAAGAGAAGTAGGTGGCCCTAAGTTGTTCGTGATCAGTTTTCCACAACCCCACAGTCACCTTTGCATATCATATTCTCCACCCTGTCCTCATGGTTTATCTGCTTTGGGAGAATGAGAATTTCACTTGCACTTTCTGCCTCCTTAGGGAGGATGTGGCGTTAAGGCTTGTGAGTCTTAACTCCCAATTTCCCTGCTCTTTGGTGCTTGGTTGGAATCTGTAGAGCCTTAACATTGTTTTTGTAAACCGTAGGTTTTTTGTTTAATGAATTTCATGGCTTTGTGTAATGGATGACTGGATATTATACAGTTGACAACCAAGCCAGCATCAGCCAGAATGTTATACCATCTTGACATCCAATATAAAATCAAAGCTAGTGTTATGTGTTGAACCCACTTTTAACATTAATAAATCAACCAAAATGCTTGCATCTCCCTCATTTTTAAAGATAAAGAGATGCCAAGTATGAAGCAGATCCGTTCATGCCTTGATTTTTAGGAATTTTTTAAAGTTCAAACAGAAATCTCTTTGGGGTCCAGGACCTTGAGCAGTACAAGTTTAAAAAATGAAATTAAAGATAAAGAGATGAAACTTGGCACCCTGGTAGCTCTGAAGAAGGGATTTAGCCATGCCAAGATGGAAGCAGATCCGTTCATCCCTTGATTTTTAGAAATGTTTAAAACTTCAATTTAATTTTTTAAATTAACTAAAATGCTTACAATTCCATCATTTTTAAAGATAATAATAATAATAATAACAATTTATTTCTTACCCGCCTCTCCGTCTGGATCGAGGCGGGGAACAACAACATGATAAAATACATAAAACTAATTAAAAACATGACAATTATTATTAAAACTGCATTAAAACATCCTAAAACATCCTAAAAACATTCTAAAAATTACACTGGATATGCCTGCCGGAAGAGAACAGTCTTTATAGCTTTCTTAAATTCTAAAATACTGTTAAGTTGACGAGTCTCCTCCGGCAGGTCATTCCACAGTCTGGGAGCGGCAGAAGAGAAGGTCCTCTGGGTAACGGTTGTCAGCCTAGTCTTGGCCAACCGCAGTAAGGTCTTCCCAGAGGACCTGAGCGTGCGGGGTGGATTGTATGGGAGAAGGCAATCCCGCAGGTAACCTGGACCCAAACCATGTAGGGCTTTAAAGGTAATGACCAACACTTTATACTTTGCCCGGAAACTAATTGGCAGCCAGTGGAGCGATTTTAAAGCTGGCGTAATATGGTCACTCCTAGATGTACTGGTGACCAACCTGGCTGCCATATTTTGAACTAGTTGAAGTTTCCGGACTAGGCACAAAGGTAGCCCTATGTACAGAGCATTGCAGAAGTCGAGCCTTGAAGTTACCAGTGCGTGCACTACCATCTTTAGGTCTTCCAACTCTAGGAAGGGGCGCAGCTGGCGTATCAGCCAAAGCTGATAGTAGGCACTCCTGGCCGTCGCATCTATCTGGGCTGTCATTTGGAGCGACGGATCCAGGAGCACCCCCAAGCTGCGAACATAGTCTTTCAGTGGGAGTGTAACCCCATCCAGAACCGGTTGACACACCTCCAAACCCAGGTTGCGGCCTTTGACAGCAAGCACCTACGTCTTGTCTGGATTCAGCTTCAGTTTGTTTTTCCTCATCCAGCCCATTACCGCCTCCAAGCATTCATTCAGAGGAGACACACTATCCTTAGCAGACGCTGTTATCGAAGGCATAGAGAAATATATTTGGGTGTCATCAGCATACTGATAGCACCCCGCCCCATGCCTCCGGATGATCTCTCCCAACGGTTTCATATAAATGTTAAACAGCATTGGGGAAAGGATGGCACCTTGCGGTATGCCACACAGCAGCTCCTTCTTTGCAGAGCAGATATCCCCAAGCATCACCATCTGGAACCTGCCCGACAGGTAGGACCGGAACCACTGAAGCACAGTGCCCCCGATTCCCAATCCCCTCAGGCATTCCAGAAGGATACCATGGTCGATGGTATCGAATGCCGCTGAGAGGTCCAAAAGTACCAACAGGGACACACTCCCCCTGTCAATACCCAGGCATAGAACATCCGCTAAGGCGACCATAGCAGTCTCAACTCCGTAGCCTGCCCTGAAGCCAGTTTGAAATGGGTCTAGAAAATCAGTGTCATCCAAGACTACTTGGAGTTGAAAGGCAACCGCCCTCTCGATCACCTTGCCCAAGAATGGAAGGTTTGATACCGGTCTGTAGTTATTAAAGTCCAGGGGATCCAGGGAGGACTTCTTTAGAAGCGGCCGTACCACTGCTTCTTTTAAACATGATGGAAAACTCCCCTGCCTGAGAGATGCATTAATAATATATTGTAATTGCGATCTAACCACATCTCCTCCCTGGACGACCAGCCATGAAGGACAGGGATCGAGAGGGCAAGTCGTCCCCCTCACTCGTCCAAGCAGCTTGTCCACGTCCTCGGTACTCACCAACTGAAACTGATCCAGTATAATTCTACTCGCGGAGTCACTGGACACTCCATCGTCAGCCTCTGCTATAACGATGGCATCTAAGTCGGCTCTTATCCGAGAGATTTTATCTGAGAAATGATCATTAAAGGCATCGCAGCGAACCGCCGAAGGCTCTAAAATCGGATTCAGTGGGGAAGGTGCCCGAGTTAGACCCCTCACCACCCTGAACAGTTCCGCTGGATGCGAATTCGCAGACGCAATGCGCGCAGAGAAGAAAGCTTTCTTCGCTGCACGTATTGCCACCCCATAGGAACGAAGATGTTCTCTATGCCGTGTCTTGTCGGATAGAAGTCGAGTTTTCCACCATCGGCGCTCCAGTTGTCATCCTTTCCGCTTCAACTCCCTGAGGTCTTCCGTATACCAGGGCGCCCTGTTAGAAGCGGGTCGGAGAGGACGTTTGGGGACGATCGTGTCGATAGCCCTAGTTAGGTCTTGATTCCATCTATCAACCAGGGCTTCTACAGGATCGTCGACGATACCAGCCATAAAATCCTCCAAGGCTTTCTGGAATCCAGCAGGATCCATCAGCCTTCGAGGGCGGACCATCTTAATAGGTCCACCACCCCTGCAGGGGCGGGTGGTAGCAGTTATACTAACCCTAACCAGAAAATGGTCTGTCCATGACAACACGGAGGTATTCGTTACCTCAGCCCACAGATCCGCCTGTTCGGAACTGAAAACAGCATCGAGGGTATGACCCGCTGAATGTGTGGGTCCAGAGACCAATTGGGATAGGCCCATGGTTGTCATGGATGCCATGAACTCCCGAGCTCCACCTGACAAACCAGTCTCGAATGGGATGTTGAAATCGCCCAGGACCAAAAGCCTGGGCGAATCCAACACCAGCTCCGAGACCAGTTCCGTGAGCTCAGCCAGGGAGTCTGATAGGCAGCGGGGTGGCCGGTACACCAACAGAATCCCTAGTCTATCCCTGGTCTTCAGACTCAGGTACACACACTCGATCTAATTCAGTTCACGAACAGGAAGTCTGGTCAGTTTAAGATTATCCCTGTAGACCACAGCTACTCCGCCCCCCCCGCCCACTTTCCCTCACCTGCTCACTAACACAGTACCCAGCTGGGAGGGCCTGCGCCCATGTCGGTCCACTATCATCTCCCAACCAGGTCTCAGTGAAGCATGCCAGGTCGGCCTTCTCATCCGAAAGGAGGTCATGGATGACATGTGTTTTATTTTTAACTGACCTGGCATTACATAGGAGCAAGGAGAGGTTCTGTGGGTGGCCTGGTTCATTCTCCAAGTTCCCCGGGATAGCAGAGCAATCGGAAGGTAAGATGGGTGTTAGATAACTATCTCTCCTTCCCCTGTAACAGCACATCGCCCTGCCAACGCCATATCTCCCTTTGCCCAGCACAACAGAAATTGCCATTCCCCTACACATTGTGGACAGCTGGAAGGAAGGGTGGGGTGTAGGTAGCTCTTGACAGCATGGTAGCTCTTAAGTAGGGATTGAGCCATGCCAAGTTGGAAGCAGATCTGTTTATGCCTTGAATTTTAGAAAAAAAATTGAAGTCAAACTTTTAAAAAAACTATCCGAAAAATCAAGGCACGAACCGATCTGCTCCCAACTTGGCATGGCTCAATTCTAGGGTGACCACTAGGGTGTGGCCTAGTGGCTAAAGTGTTGGACTGGGAGCTGGGAGATCTGGGTTCTACTCCCCACTTAGCCATGGAAACCCATTGGTTGACTTTGGGCCAATTGCAGACTCTCAACCCAACCCATCTCACAGGGATGCTGTTGTGAGGATAAAATGGAGAGGAGAAGGATTATGTATGCCGCCTTGGGTTTCTTGGCGGAAAAAAGGTGGGATATAAATGCAATAATAAATAATAATAAAAAACTGTCAGGATTTCCCCAGATTTCTCCTGGTTTTTGTTCTATCCTCGGTGTCAGGGGGGATTTTATGCAATAGTCTATAATGACCTGGAATTACACACTTTCCCTTTTAAGGCCACCATTAGTGTGGCAGGGGGGAATGACATGCTTTCTGGAGGTGTGTCATTCTCTCTCACTGTTCCAATCAAGACCTTAAAAGGGAAAAACGTGTCATTCCCAGGCATTATAGAAAAGGGCCTGATTGGAGCAGTGGGGTGGGGTGAGAATGACATGCTTTCCCCTCTTCCGCTCCAATTGGGGACTTTAAGGTGGCCACAGAAAGCCATTTTCCTGCCCCCCCAATAGGTGTCCTCTTTTTTGGTTTCCCAAATATGGTCACCGTACTCAGTTCTTGCACAGGCTGCATTTCCATCCCTAGATATCTACTCAAAAGTAAGACCCATTGAAATTCCTTGGTTTTTGAAAAGCAACACACTTGCTTTTAGATTTGCCAGTCTCAGCATTCTATGTGTGCTATGAATGCCTGCTCTGTCTGTCCCTATAGTTTCCTGCAAGGTCCAGCCAGGGGAAGCCAGTAAATTAAATCCAGGGTGGAGGGTGGGATTCCCTCAAGTTCATCTGACAGCAGGTGCTATAGAACATGGACCTTCCAGGAGTGTTGAGGCTGGATTTCTGGCAGACCCAGCCAGGCAACCTTATGGCCTGTTAGTCCCTCCATTTGGTAGCCCGCAGAGCACCTGCCTCATAAGGCAAATGGCCACATGAGAACTGTTATTATGGCCTGCTACTTTGTTTGCCTTTAGTAGTCTGTGGTCCAGATCTCTTCAGAAGGGGGAATAGTGTTTTGTGGTTGGGGTCAGTCTAAATTATCTCCAGGGGTCCCTTACTCAGTGCCTCTGATAGCAAAGAGATTGAGGATTTTCCCCAACTCTGTTACTCTTGAAGTTACTAGGCCTGTTGAAAATAGATTTTATAACATAAGCATGAAAACAGTGAATACCCCTTTTAACTTGTTAAACCAATGAAAACATGCCACACAAGAAGTCTTAAGATATGAATGGTTTATAAAGAAAAGTAAATGCAAAAGAACATCAGATGCAGAAGTGAAATCTGAAACATTACTACTAGTAGTAGTAGTAGTATCCTGCCTTTTGCCCAATGCTGGGCATCAGGGCAGCCTTACAAAACTAAAACATATACAGCTAAAATCTATAAATAGGAATATACTAGGCTGACTATATGAAAAGGAGGACAGGGCTCATGTAACTTTAACAGTTGTAGAGAAAAGGGGATTTCAGCCAGTATGATTTGTATGCAATTAGTTCCTGGTGAAATCCCCTCTTCATCACAACAGTTAAAGTTGCAGGGGCCCTGCCTTCTTTTGTATATGGTCACTCTAGTATAGTGCCTGCAACTTTAACTGCTGTGATGAAGAGGGAATTTCACCAGGGACTAATTGCATACAGATGACACTGGCTGAAATTTCCTTTTCTCTACAACTGTTAAAGTTACATGTGCCCTGTCCTCCTTTTCATATGGTCAGCCTAAATATACAAAAGTTAAAAATATAATTAAATACTTTTCAATATTAAAGCATTTAAAACATTTTAAATACATAACAATTTAAAAGTCAAAGATATAGACAGAGGTCCAGATGATTTGCCAAAGGCCTGCTGAAACAAAAAAGGGGTTGTCTGCATCTAAAAACACATCAAGGAGAGAGCCAGTGTAGACTGCAAAGATTAGAAAGAAAATCCATGTGTGTACACTATGCAAAATAAACGACAGCTCAACTGTTTCTAAACCTTAATAGAAACCAGGGTGACTAGGCAGAAACCAGCGTTGTAGTCCCAGAAGCACTTTGACAGGTTTCAACGTTGTACTTAAAACTGAACACCGGCCCAAACTAATTAAATGAAGTGTTTGAAGCTTTCAACTTTATAGCAGTATGGACCAAACTCTTAGAAAAGAGGGAAGGAGCACTGTGTGTGTATGAGGTGTGTGGGGGGGGGGAATAGAAAGAAAGGTATAGCCACCTATTCCCAGGAGAGATCTGAAGATCAGGTTGTCATGGATCCAGAGGAGCCACACCCTGCTTCACCAGGGAGCAAAAGAGCAAACTGGCCTTATGAAGATAGCCCAAAATACTCTCAGAGCCAAAGGAATGCATGTTCAAGAAGAGAAAAGAGAAACTCTTCTTCTTCTTCTTCTTCACTCAAAAGGTCTGTACTAGAGGCAGCGGCCATTTCACTCACCCACCCCACATTCTAAGGCAGGAGGATGGGGGGAAAGCGATGCTACTGAGCGTGTGTCACACTATGAGGGAAGATGGCCGCCTCATTGACTTGAATGAGAGGTTAAAATAGTCCTTAAAAGTCAACCAAAGGGAATTTTTAAAAAATGAAAAGCTTTCCACCAACTACCGTCAAGGAGGAAGAAGACCCCACCACTGGATTTATTAATAAGGCTCTAGAAATTATGCAAATTGTGAGCACAAAAGTCTCAACCCGGAAGTAAATTTTACAAAAGCAGGGAGAGAGGTTTGTATTCCTTTTCTACCTTAAACTGCTCTCCTTCCCTCAATCTTTCACCAATCTTCTTGAAATTTTCAGGTAACGTAAAACAAACATTTCTTTCTGGCACCTATAAATTTCAGAAAGGTTGATGAAACATTTTCGATTTTATGGCTGTTAGAATGACCCCCCCCAATTATCACTTTAACGTGGCGGAATGTGTTTTTTACTGACGGCCCTTAACAATGGAAGCACGACTGTGCCTCCATTAATAAAAATACAATTAACTGTATCCTACAGCATCCATGTACCAATGGAATGGATTGCTAGAGCAACAAAAACTAGGAATTCTTGAAACAACCACAAATGAGCAACAGTGCTTGTTTCTGGAATAGGCAGGTCAGTGTTTCTGGGCTATTTCAGCAACTGCTAGTTTCTGTTGTACTAGACATCCATTTCACTGCTGTAAGTGAATTAGCAGAGGCATAGAGGCAGTATAGGGTATTGCTCATTGGGAACTATACCTGAAAGAAAATGCATTCAGAAGTGCAATGTTTAAAATACTGAATGGCTTTAATGAGGCTCGTGAAACTGTAGCAAAGTTGTGCTATTTCAGCCCGATGGCTGAACTATGCACTTTAATGGTATTCAATATATATTTATATATATATATATATATATATATATATATAGCCAGCTTATGACATTCATAAACAATGCACCCAGTTCTGCCTACAAACAACAAAATGGAACTGGAGAGGAAAGGGAACTGTAAGTATTGTGCTGGGTTCTCATGCTCCCCCAATAACCTACCTGTGGAGTCTTGTAGATATCCAAGATATTTGCCACATATAGAGAGATTTCAGAATCCAGTCCCCCAATAACTGCTGTTAATTTATTCTGGCTGTCACATACATAGTTAGGTACAATGTTTTCCAGTGTAGTCAACAGTAGCATTGTGGCATGATAGGTCCTCTTTGCATTGTCATAGCTATCATAGATGTGGAAGCCCAAGGAGACATTGGGTAAGATCTTTGGGTTTTCATTGATTTCCTTTACTGCAAATGCCAAGGCCAGGATGTGCTGGTAATGCTTAGGGAATACCCTACCACAAAAGTTGCATTATATAACACCAGGATATTCCATACATACATTAATTATTGCCACTGTGTTCCACGTCATCATCCTTAGTCGTATTACATCATTTAAGTACTATCCTCCTATGCTAAGAACAAAATCAATCTATATAAGCGCTCAACTTCAGCACATCACTGTGCTCTTCATTTCTTGGGAAGGTACTTTTTAAGAGCAGGTTTAGAACTTTGAAGCAACAGTATTTGAATATGCTCTGTAACAGCTACAGAGATATACTGGGTTACATCTGGATTTTGTCATATTTGGAATAGTCCTATTGAAATCAGTGTGACAAGTTAAGCATGATTGATTTCAATTGTCTCACCTATGTATGGCTGTAACTAGATCCAACTGACTAACTCCAGTGTCAGTCACATTGTGCAACACAATCAACCTTCATTTTCTATTATCTTCCAAAGGCAGTTCTGTTGTATCAGAGTCATCTAAGGCAATGATGAAATCAAACAGAATAAGAGGGAACAATAGGTTGGATCCTGATTTGCTCCTACTTAGATCAGACCCATTGAAATAAATGGGACTGAAATTAGACATGACTAACTTAAGTTCCATTAATTTCAAAGATTCCGCTCTGAGTGTGAGTGAATGTGGATTCAGTGCAATGGGTTTTCATAGCAAGAATGTTTAATGTGCTAGGGGCATTATTCATACAGTCAGAATGTGTGATTGCATTTTACTGCATGTTTTCCTGTGGATCACTTGACAATTGTAATATGGAGCCTGATATATTAATCATTCTTTGGCTCACCGAATAAGGTTGTTGAGAAGTTTCAAAGAAGATAAAGTATCCAAATACAAGTGAGAGGTCATGTGACAAAGGAGCTTCTTTTCTTCAAAATCCCATTAATTATATGTATGTATACTCTTTATGGTAGTCAAGAGATGAGATTTAAAAATCTATGTGGAACACAGCCATCTTCAACGGAAACATACAGTTCTACAAGGACAATTGACAGATCCTATTCCCCCAATATGAAGTCACTCATAGCTTCATCGTTCACATTGCCTCTAACAACAACTATGCCAGACCAAATGATACTGATGGTATTGGCTTCTATCATCAAATATTTAGAATAAAATTGGGCTAGCCTGTCTGGTGAACAGTTTGCTGCCAAACTCCATTATCAATTGTACAGAAGAGTTTTTGCACAGACTCCGCTTCCTGATTGTTACATGGATGTGCCCTCCGGGGCAAAGTTGATGCATGCCTGAGCTCCAGAGGCTGGGAATTCCATAGGATGGGCTGTACAATATTTAACAATATACAACTTTTTAAATTGACAGCTATCAGAAAATCATTTTAATTAGGAATCCCTGAGGAACAAGATGAGCACATTGCACATACTTTAGGAGAAGGACTTGGAAAGAAATAACACAAGGGTTCTGCTTTACTATAGCTATCACAGAATCCTATCCCATCTGAAAAAAAAGAAAAAGGGGTGACTGCACCACTTCATCAAAGCACTTTGATAATTAGAATCAGAGAGGGAAGGAACTAAGCCCCATAGCAATCTTAAGGCCTGTTATTTGTACTTGTTTCACACCCAATAGGATGACCAGATAAAATCCAGGTCAGGGCTCATGTAACTTTAACAGTTGTTGAGAAAAGGGAATTTCAGCCAGTGTCATTTGTATGCAATTAGTTCCCAGTGAAATTCCCTCTTCATCACAACTGTTAAAGTTGCAGGGGCCCTGCCTTCTTTTGTATATGGTCACTCTAGTATAGTGCATGCACCTTTAATTGTTGTGATGAAGAGGGAATATCACCAGGAACTAATTGCATACAAATGACACTGGCTGAAATTCCCTTTGCTCTACAACTGTTAAAGTTACATGAGCCCTGACCTGGATTTTATCTGGTCAGCCTGACACCCAAAGCATATTATTTGTATTTGTTTCCAGTAATACAGCTGCATTTGGAGTACATCCTGTGATATGCAAACGAGCTCCTAAACCTGTAACTTGGCCATCATTAAAAACTGAAGACAAAACCGTGATCCATGTAGCAGCTCCAAAAGGGAACAAAAATGTATCAGTGAATTCAAATCATTAATAGCTGCTTGAACAACCTTCACCTATTTTTATATAGACATAGGGCTCCATCACACCTATCCCCCCCCCCCCATCCTGGTCTGCCTCTGCATTTTTACCTCCCTTTCATAAGCATGTCAAGGGCTCCATCACACACTGTCCCTTTAATATGAGTTTTTGCTTGTTTGCTCTTCTACTCCACCGCACCCCTTTTTCCTAATCCAGTTCATTGGTTGAAGTACTCTGATGGCCATGGGATCTCCCCGCCCCCAATCCAGTAAGCCCCAGTTCTACAGCTTTATGACTCTCTTATCCTCTGATCATTCTGATGGCAACATAAATGGAATTAAAATGAACAACAGTCCTTACATAAATTCCTCTGACATTCCCTGATGGGGTTCTTCAGTGAAGTCTATTGGACTAGAGACAAGGAGACCATATGAAGTAATGCCACCAATGATGAGGTCTCCTGACTGATGATACTTGTGAAGTGGAGGGTAAGGATTGCTGACCCTACAGTTGTCAATGTCAGCTTTGCATCCCATGCAAGCAAGTAGTACCAGCAGCAAGTCCACCATGGTATAATAGTGGGAATATAGTAGTTTGATTTATTGCATTAACAACCAGTCATTTGCAAAAACTGTTTCCCTATTCATATCCAAGATCCTCTCCCTATGTCTAAATGTTACTGGTGATACTTATGACATCCTTTGCTATTAGTTTTGCAAGTGACTACTGAAATTGCACAGATGATTTGAGAAGCAGCAGAGTTAATCACTATCCCTTTGATAACTGGAGGAGGCTAATTACACCATAATTGCTGATGAAAGCTTGTTTGTCACATCTGAACAATATTTCTCCCCTACAGAATAGTAAGTGAGGGACCAAAGGGACAGCCGAAAGAAATTATTTTTTACTAATGAAATTGATAACAAAATTAATAGAATCTGGTCTGGAATCAGAGACAAAACGCATATGTTTGAAGATAAGACTGAACACCTGGAGAAAATGACCTTGATCGACCTGCAATCCTATACACACTTACCTGTGAGTAAGTCCCATTGATCCCCATAGGACTGACCTCATGGTAGACAAGCAGAGGATTGTATTGTTAATCTGTGGGGTGAAAAATAAAATCTTTCTGTGCTGCCCTATGCATGTTTACTCAGAAGTAAGACCCATGCTTTTGAATGAGGCTTATTACCCAAAAAGAGTCTTTATAATTGTAGCCTTAGATAGCCCACAGAATAATTCCTCCAAATGAGCTTGAGTAGAATGATCTGGAATTTAAGAAAAGTGGCCTTACAGTATTTCAATATGCAGTTCAGGAGTAAATTCACAAAATGGGACATGTGTCACAGCTTTCAAAGAATGCTTCAGGGTGTGTCAAATAAAAATGTTTTGTTCATTTATCATTTTCCCTTTGGAATTATTTTTTGTGCACAGGAAATGTGTATCCTTTTAATAACATCCATATGAAAATGACCATATGAAAAGGAGGACAGGGCTCCTGTATAGAAATGGGAATTTCAGCAGGTGTCATTTGTAGGCATGCAGCACCTGGTGAAATTCTCTCTTCATCACTTTAGTATAACTAGAGTGACCAGAAAGCTAGAGTGACCAAACACAAAAGAGACCAGGGCTCCTGCAGCTTTTGGTGATGAAGATGGAATTTCACCACATGCTGCATGCATACCAAAGATCTGCAAGTTGCCACCTTACTCAAAAAGGGACCGCAACTCAGTACTGTCTGGAGTTTAGTAGTAAGTAAGCTTTAAGTAAGGAACTAGTGGAAGACTGGGAAATTGTAGGGTCATCCTTAAAAGAAGTTGTTCCATATCTTGCATTTCATTAAATCACACAGACATTACTTCAAATACCTCTCTGGCAGCTGCACTCCCCCACCCCATTTCTGTTCCTCTGGAAGTTCAGGAGGACTGTTCTGGATCAGAGTCATAGCACAAGGGTACGGGGTGTTTAAGATTCAGATTGGAGCCCTTACTCAAAATTGAAGATAAGAAAATGATGTGGATGCTAGATACTGATTTCAAGTTATGTCCTTTTTGGCCCATAAAGTCCTAAATTCAGACTTTTCTAAATCCTTGCATTTTCTTTTTCACTCTAGCTCCAACCATTTCTAAAACCATAAAACAGCAGTGTAGGGGACAAAGTTTCTTTCAACCAGAATTGTGTTTCAGTTGCTGCCTACCTCCAATTTATTTTTCTCTTTAAGAAGAATGAAGAACAATAACATATAAAACAGGCATCCAGCTGACCTCTTACAGCTTTGTAATTTCTTTAGTACTGATAGTGTTTACAGCATTTGAAGTTCTAAGTGCTTGGTAACCTTTAGTGATGGTACGGGCATTCAGTTGAAGGTTGAAGCTCAGCGATGAATGCAATGTTGCTTAAATGGCCCCTTTAGGAAACAAGACTGATCCACCATTTTTACAGAAAATGGCGGCTTAGTGAGGGAGTGGCAGCATTCAGATGACACTTTAGGCAACAGAGGGGGGGATAATGTACTCACAGTACACTAAAGAGGGCATACTCCCCACACTACATGTTTCTCTGCCGTCCATTGAGTGACTGAAGGGCCCTGCGTCCATCTGGGTGGCTGGTGCTCCTCCCTCCCTCCACCATTAGTCCTCCTGGCCCCACTCCATCAGCCATAGAGTTCTGCTGGCTGTGTAAGAACGGCTGGGGTACTTCTGGTCGCTCCTGCCTGAGAACACTATTGAAAATGGAATAACCCACTTGTCAGAGGGGGAATACCTTCCACATGACATGTTAATCAATTGATTAACAGATAGTCAATTGAGCAGCCGTTGTTTTTCCGCAATGGTGAATTCACTAAAATAGCATACTGTGAGTGGTGTGTCCATTGTGTGTTGCCCTCCACACGACACAATAAGCAACACAATGGACTGTTGTTTGACCACCCCCTCCATGAGTTATTATGTTGTCTGAAACAGGCTAATGTGTGGCTGCATGCCACTTGCCAGATTCTCTGGGACCACCCAGTTCCTCAACACAGGCGACAAGGAGGATTGAGTAGCTGGCATGGGTCTGTTGCATGGAACAGGTGGTGGTGAATTTTCCCATCCTAAGTAATGCTATCTCAAAGTAAAGCTTTGTTTCACTGATTTTTACCGAACATAACTGACATCAAAGTGGAATTGAAAAAGAAGCATAGTTTAAAAGTCCATTGAAGGTAGATCATTCTTCTAGTTAGTACCCAAAGAACTTTTAGCACCTTGAAAGAAAGGTTGAAGACACCTGATTTTTGCCATCGTAGCTCACTGTAGACTGTACATTAGAAGGTAAAAATCAGCCACATAGCTTAGCTCCCTGGGTCACCACCCAGCTTGCCCACCCTCAATGCCAGGCCTGGAGAATGCTTCTGGGGAACTGGTGATCTTATATGACTCAGAGATTGCATGAGTGGATGCTACCTGAAGCAGTAAAATGATAACCTACACTGATCATAACATATATTCCCAAAGACCAAGATTAAATACGTATAGAACTGACTTATAATAGTGTGGTCACTCAGAAGCTTTTTTTTTTTTTTTAACTTAAAACAGCAAACTGGAAAGAAGTGCTCTGCATCCCTATGCTTACTTGTGAGGTCTTGTGTTTACTCTGAAGTAAGTCTCTCTCTGTTCAGTGGAGTTTACTCAACAGTAAGCATGCATCAGAGTTAGTATGACTTGGATGAAAATGCAGTTGAAATCAATGGGATTTACTCTTGAGTAAGAAAACCAGCGGATCTATATTTTATATACTGGGGTTGCACAGCTTAGCATTATAAAGTAAAGGAAAATAGATCATCCACAAATGCAAACAGGTGGAATTTCACACTTGTGATGTATAAGGGAAATATTAAAAATCAATAGATGAACCAATCTGTTTCAATCTTGGCAAGCATAAAGCTCTATTTAAGAAGTCTCAAGGACTGTTTAATAGCATGTTAACCATTGGCGTGCGCACAGGTGGTTCACCCAGGCACCACCTAATGTAAAGTCCGGGAAAGATGCGGCACGGAGAGAAGGGTGGGAAGCAGGCTGTGTGTTGTCTGAAGCTATGGAAAGTGCACAGATGGCCTACACTATTAGCATGACTAACACGCTAATAGCGTAGGCCACCTATGCACTTTCTGGAGCTTCGGACAATGTGTGGCCTCCTCTGCCCCCTCCCCTGCGCACCTTTCCCAGTATGAAAAGATCTCTTAATGCTTGAAGTAAGAGGCCTTTTCACACTGGGAAAGGTGGGAGGGGTGGAGGAGGGGGCAGAGCAGACCACGCGTTCTCCAGAGCTCCGGAAAGCGTGGAGATCACCTAACGCCATTAGCATGGCTGGGAGGATTCTCCCAGCCACGCTAATGGCGTTAGGTGATCTCCACATCTCTAGAGAACATGCGGCCTGCTCTATCCCCCTCCCACCTTTCCCAGTATGAAATGGCCTCTTATTTCAAGTGCTAAGAGACCCTTTCATATGGGGAAAAGTGCGGGGGGGGGGGGGGACGGAGCAGTCACAGCTTACCTGCTCTCTCCTCTCCCCCAGTCTCGCGATACTTCAGGATGAGACTTCTGACATTTCATCCCCATCTCGCGAGACTTGTGGGAGAGGAGGGGTCTGAGTACGAGCGGCAAAACAGAGGGAGGAAGCAGCAGCAGCAGCAGCGTGAGCCTGGGGGTCAGTAAGGCAGGGCGGGCGGGCAGCGTGGGCAGACAGAGGGCAGGGCATGTGGGCAGTCGAGCAGTGGGTGGTGGTCGAGTGAGCAAGCGAGCGGTGGGTGAGCGAGTAGCAGGCAGGTTGGGTGGGCAGGTGGCGGGCAGCGCAGGCGGGCTGCTGGCAGCTGAGCAGCAGGAAGCCTAAGGATGAAGGTGCGAGGGGTGAGGTGGGGGCTCAAACTGCAGGCTCAAAGGAGTGGTTTTCTGCTTGCACACAGAACCTCGGTCTAATTATCAGCCAATATGTTTCACTTTGCTTTTTTAAAAATGGGTTTCTGCAGGAGCAAACAAATGTGGATTCAAAGGACACAGAGTTTTGTGTTTTGGATGTTCAGACTCCACCTCTGCTTATTGCTCCTATTTCTGCTTACCCAGGTGCCCAAGTCTCTGAACTTTGTTGCAAGTTCTTTTATATATTATCTGTAAGTATTTTCATGTATATATCAAAATGTACAACATTATGATGTATGACATATTACCCCATGCCTTTTACAGCTACTCGATGTTCCTACATAGCTTTTCCGACAAGGGAATAACTTTGGATCATTTCACTTGCATGTGTTGTAGATCACAAGCTGAATATGAGCCAACAGTGTGATGTGGCTGCAAAAAAAGCAACTGCTATTTTGAGATGCATTAATAGAGTATAGCTTCCAAAACGCATGAGGTACTGGTTCCCCTTTATTTGGCACTGGTTAGGCCTCATCTTGAATATTGCATCCAGTTCTGGGCACCACACTTCAAGAGGGATGCATACAACTTGGAGGCCTAAATCCAATTGCTACTCCTAACTAGAATAGACACAGTGAATCAATGGGAACTTGTTAAGTCCACACTTATCTAAGTTTCATTGCTTCAGTGTGTTTGCTCTGGTGGGGACTAGCAATTGGACTGGTGATCTGATCTGTTTCTGTAATAGCCAGAAATGCAGAATGTGATACTGCTGGACCCAGAGTTCAACCACCTGAAAATCTGAATTTTTCTTTTAAAAAAGGATTCTAGCCTTTATGGCTGCAAAAATGTCATTGCAAGTGTGTCATAATGCCTGCTGAAATCTCAGCATTTGTATTCTTTGATGGTGATGTAACCCACTTTTGTTTTTGAGAGACATGTTGGTAAAATAAACATGGGAAGTGGTGATGTTGTAGTTCTGTCCCTTTCCCCTTTTTTCCAAGCTCTGACTGCATTTCACAACAGTAATGGTTTAGTTGTAGGATTCAGAGATGCTTGACGATATCATATTTTATTGACTTTTAGATTCTGGTTTACAGTTCAGTAAATCAGATGTGTGATCATAACCTTGGGGATGGTTATGTCAGGATGGGCACACATCCTTGGGGGCTGGACATGTTGGGGTGGGCACGCCTCCTTGAGGGTCGGCTATGATGTCCTCCTTTTTGGTTTCCAAAATATGGTCGCCCTAGTTAAATGGAATTTACTCCCAAGTTTACCTTAAAAAATCCCTGGGGGCACCACCTAATGAAATGTGCTGCGCACGCTTATGATGTTAACTGGTCTCAGGCTATTATAATTCTCTATATATGAAAGGAGATAGAAACAATCCCTGAACCAATCTCTGTCAATCTTGGCATGCCTAAAGTCCAACTTAAGAGCTCTTAAAGAATCAAGTTTCAGCTCTTTATCTTTAAAAAAGAGGGAGTTGTGAGCAAGGAGGGTGGGGTTGGAGCAGTACAAAGTCCATTCATTCCAACGTTTGTCATAGAGTGCTGGAGGAGGAGAACCCCCTGCCTTTCCCCTTTCATCAGTAAAACTCCACTCAAAGCACACACACCCCAAAAAAGGGGAAAAGCGAGGGGACAACACTACATAGAGGCTTAAGGGTGCATTAAAGTCGCTTAGGGAAAATAATCCAGACTTTCTCCATACCAAAATAATATGTAAACCAGAAGAAAAGAGGCAAAATGTGTGCAGGACAGGGAAGATGTCATGAGAGTCCCAGGCTGCAAAACCAGATACCAGGTGTGGTGAGAGTGCATTCAAACATTGTTGTGATGGAGCTCGTAGTCACAATGCTGGTTACTGGGAAGCAGAACGATCTTGCCTGAATTAGCACATACAGCTGTCTCTCTAAAGTGAGTCCCATAGACAGCAGTGTCTGTGTCCTCATTAAAGATGCATGAGTTTGGGACCTTGATCATGTCTTCTCCAAAAGATGGGATCTCTTGTGCAGTACCATTGCCAACAGTCAAAAGGTAGGAAGCAAATTCAGATTCATCTTCCAGGGTGCACATATAGAGAATAAGCTGGCATTTGGTGAAACTGTGCTTCTATTAATCCCCTCACTCCTTACATTGCACCTAAAATCAGCATATACACATTTCATGCGAATGTGTGTCCTTTTTTGTCCTCTTTTTTCATGATGCATACCTTTTCTTTTTCTGGTGATCTATAAATTGCCACCTTACTCAAAAAGGGACTGCAACTCAGTACTGGAATTCTATAGCAAGTAAGCTTTAACTAAGGGACTAGTGGAAGACTGTAGGAAATTGTAGGGTTTTGTCAACAACTAATTGTAGCTGAATTTGCATGCTGAAAGCCTTATATGGAAAAGCCACTTTACTTTCTTCTTTAATATAAGTTGTTCTGCATTTTACTTGTCATTCAATTATTGCATTATTTCTCCCATATGTAAAACATGCCTTATCTTTTGTCTAAAGAACATTAATTTGCCCAGGATGGTTGGCTGATGGGAAAGCTTGATGAGGATCTGTCTACCTTATGAAATCATTGTCATACATAGCAGCCTTCTCCAGCCCTGTAAATGTGGTGGATTATCCATCAGCCTGTAAATTAGTTCCGATTGATTTCAGTAGGTCTATTCTAAGCATAATGAAATATGGATCAAGCCCATTACATGTAAAAGTTCACAACAATTTCTCCAAACCAAAGTCTGTTTGTCAAGAGATACCACTAGAAAAGCATTTCAAAAGCATTTCATAAGGTTGAGGAGACCCTGGAGAAAGGATGGCTCACTAAGGCAAAAGGAAGGGTTGAGTGTACAGACCTACAGTTTCCCTGTAATCAAAGTTTGATTCAGTTTTCCAAATTCGTATTTCAGTAAGTGAAAATTTGGAGGCCGGTGAAGAAGGTCTTAAAAAGTACTATGAGGCTTTTATAGTTCTGAAAAAGAAAGAAGCTATGCAAAGGCTATGGAGTATTCTGATGAACTCTACTTTGGAAAAGTATACCAAATGCTTTCGGTCAGTAGTTACAGATGTGTTAAGTATTATTTCAGGCTCAATAGTATGTAAAATTCCTGCTCAGGTTTGGGAGGCATATTTTTCAGCAGTTTTCTGGGAGTCCAGGAACCAAATATTAATGGATTCTTTTATCCCCCTCCTTGGATCTCTCTGACCTCTCAGATTGGGCCCCAATGACCCACTCTAAAATAAAGATTTTAATCTCTCAAATAAAATCTGGAAAGGCTCCAGGAACAGATTTAGTTATGCCCGAACTCTTAAAAGTTAATGCTATACATGTTGGTCACCTTTATTAGTAGCCCTATTTCCACAAATTAATAGCACCACTCAATTGCCTGATAACTGGTTTTAGGATATTATAATTCCTATATATGAGAAAGACGATAGAAACAATCCCACTAATTATCAGCCGATCAGTCTACTTTAGGATAGATGGTAAATGGTATGCCCGCTACCTTAACATAAATTGGTTCCCTAGATCGAGGATGAAAATATCCTAGGAGATGAGCAGGCAGGCTTTACAAGAGGTAGATCAGCACTCAACCATTGTCTGGTTTTAAGACATTTATCTGAAAAATATAGAAGATCTCTCACTAATGGTCTATATGCTCCTTTTATAGATTTAATATCTGCTTCCGATTTGACCCCAAGAGATAAGTTAAGGGATAAGCTCAGTTCCTCTTCCACTGATAAAACATTACTTTACTTAATTATGCATCTATATCAGAATGCATACAAGAATGTACAAGTGAGATGTGGCGTGGAGGGCACCCTAATGAATCCTGTCCCTGCTATTAAGGGAGAATGTCAGGGTTGTATACTTGCATCCATGTTATATAATTTGCACTTTAATGTACCTCAATACCTATCAAAGACTGAGTCTTCACCAGATTTTCATGCCTCAAAATTGGATACAGTTCGCATCCCTATACTTTTATATGCAGGTGATGCTGTTCTCCTAGGTTCATGGGTTATTGCAAAGAAAATGTGCTAACTATTATTTTAGTAAAACTAAGATAATCCTTTTTACACGAGTCTTACTTTGAATAAATGGGTTATACATGATCAGACCATAGATCAGGTTAGATAGCTCAAAAATTTAGGAATTTGATTTCAGTCTTCTGGTTCTTGTGTGACTCATCAGATTTCTGCTATAAAATCAGCATCTAATAATGCCGAAGATGTGGTCCATTTATTCATACTACAGTAGGACAGTTCATCCCTGCAGCACCCTGAGTTTTTAAAGCCATGGTGTTGCCATGATTATTGTATGGAATTCCAGTGTGGATTTTAGGTTTTTCTCCTGTTTTAGTAAAAAACACTTTCATCCTTTTTGTGCCAACACTTACATGCAAATAAATGTGTGCCATCAGGAATTCTACTGCTGGAGGCTGGAGGCTTGGGTTTCATTGGTGGAATGTACTGCTTGGTGTTGGGCATTCAGATAGAGGCTAAAACTCCCAGTGGAAGACAACTACAGTAGTTTAAATCAATCAGAGATAAACTGCAGAGGTTGGGTTCCTCTTATAACTTTCTTCGCACACAAGATGCTTCTCAAGTAAAATCTACTCCTGCCATCCTGATCAAAGATATTGATATTCAATATTCATTATCTGCTGCCTATGCTACCAGTTCCCCAACTTACTTAAGTTTGACATTTGATATTAAGAGTTGTGCAAACTACCTGGAAGACTTGACTATACATAAATATAGAATAACTTTTTCTCAAGCCAGGTTTAACGCAATACTGGAAGGTGTAATGGATGGTCGCTTCCAGATAATTCCTTATACAAATCATCTCTGCCCATGTGGAGATGAAGGGATAAAGTCTCTATCTCATATATTACTTGTTTTTTGTAACTGGGTATGAGAGAATAAGATGTATTGCACCTATCTTAAATATATTCCCTGGAAGATCTTCTGACTGGTATGTAACTTACTGGCCGGTCCTAATAAATTTATAACAGAGGTTGTTGCAAAATATATATATTTTCCTTTAAGACTACCAAGGCTATTCTTCAGATTCATAAGTAATAATTGGTTTAAAGTAATTTAAATAGTTGCTGTATCATTAGTTGGTCTTTTGTTTGTTGGTGTTATTTATTCTGCTTTGTGGATTATCCTGTGTTTTAAATGACCAGTGACACATAATAAAGATTGATTCATTAATATTTCAGTAAGGGAGAATTTGGAAACCTGCGATTTGTCTACCCCTCTTTTGAAAGAATCCAAATTGGTGGTCACTGGTCATTACTATATCTTGTGTTAGTGAATTCCATTAGTTGATGGTGAACTCTGAACCTTATCAGACCAGAATCTCCCATCAGTCATCTTCATGGGATGACACTGGCTTCTAGTATTGTGAGAGATACACATTCTTCACACCATGCACAATTTTGTACATCTCAATTTTGTTTTTGGTTTTGATGCTAAACAATCACAGCTATTGTAAATTTCCCTTGTGGGGTAGTTGCTCCAGCCCTTTGATCGTTTTAGTTGCCCTTTTCTCCACTTTTTCCAGTTCTAGAATATCTTTTTGTTAGGTGTGGCAACCAGAACACTACATAGTATACTATGTGTGATCATAGGCAGTATGACATTGGGAATTTTATTCTCAGTTCCTTTCCTAATTATTCCTAACATGGAGTTTGCCTCCCCCCCCCCCACCTGCTGCACACTGGGTGGACATTTTCATAGAGCTGCCCCCACCACAACTGGAAGATTTCTTTCTTGTTTTGTCACCGCTACCTCAAATCCCATCAGGTTATACCTAAACATGGGATTTCCCCCCAATATGTATCATGTTAGACTTGCTTACATTGAACCACATTTGTCATTTAGGTGCCCGTTCCGCCAGTTGGGAGAGTTTGTTTTGGAGCTTCTCACAATCCCATTGTCTTTTAACCACCCTAAATAATTTGGTGTCATCGGTAAACTTGGCCACTTCACATGAGCTTAAATCTCACATGTCCACCTGTTTCTACATTTCTGACAACTCATGAGGATAACAGTCCCAGTGCCAATCTGCCACCAGTCTATCTCTATACTGTCCATAAATCAACCATTACTAATGGGTGTCATTCTGCAAATCTAGATGAAAGCACGTAGGGGAAGTAGAGGGTCAGTATATAACCACTTAGCCCTCTTAGAATCCAGAGCTTTAGGATTTCATCCAAATTCTAGAGGAAGAAGATTAAGGCTGCAAGACCAAAGAAAGATCAAGGTGCAGGTGTGGAGGGGCTACATTGTAAGTAAGAACTAGATCATTGGAGACTCTAGAACATGTTGCTGAAGTCCTTGAGTTACAATTTATATACTTCCTGCTTCGTGAGTACATTTGTAAATGCCTAAGTTCTTTTCTGAGAAAAAAATATTTTTATCATACAGTTTTTATTTACAGTTTAGTTGTAGATAGGAGAGACTCACCTGATTCCATTGTCTTGAAAAGTATAGGGATTATGGTTTGAAATTAGAGGTGATGTACTTGTGATGCCAACAAGGATTTATCTGCCGGAGGAAACTCGTCAACTTTGGAATATAAGTAAGCCATAAAGACTTTTCTCTTCCGGCAGGCATATCCAGTGGAATATTCGGATGTTTTTAGGATGTTTTTAGGATGTTTTAATGCAGTTTTAATAATGTGTGTCATGTTTTAATCAGTTTTATGTATTTTATTATATTGTTGTTCCCTGCCTCGATCCAAATGGAGAGGCAGGTAAGAAATAAATGATTATTATTATTATTATTATTATTATCATTATTATTATCTGATTTTTTTTCTTTTTCAGCAGCTAATACTCGGGAAGTTGTTTTAAATAGTTCTGTTTTTATTTTTTTTTTCTGTGATTTTCTTTAAGAAAAAGCAGTTCATGGGTTTCAAAAAGAACTGCTGAAAGGGAAGCTAAGGGAAATAGAGTGGGTGTATGTACATCCTACTAGGCAAGTCTCGAATAATTTTTCCATTTTTTCTCTTGGGAGAATTAGAAAACCTTTTGGAAATTTTGTATAAAACACATACTTAGAGGGAAACTTTTACAAATATCCTGCTATTTATATGCACTTATATGTCTAGATTACAAAGTACAGCAAAGGACACAGACACTTACATGCTTCTTCCATCTGTTCTCCGTATTAACTGTTCCCTCTTGTTCAGCTGAGGTCTCAACACTATAATGTAACATTTGGGGAAAAAGATACAAACCAACAACCCAGTACTTGAAGCTAAGATAGAGAAGATCTCCACTGCTACCATATATTTTCCCTTGGAGCTCAGATAGGATGGAACAAAGGATAACCACACACTGCAAAAGACCAACATGCTGAAAGTGATGAACTTGGCTTCATTGAAACTGTCAGGCAGCTTTCTTGCTAGGAATGCCACAGTGAAACTCACCATCGCCAGGAAGCCCATGTAGCCCAGAACACAGCAAAACAGAGTCACGGACTGTTCGTTACACTGTAGAACAATTTCTTTAGCCATTGAGTGCATGTCAATATCTGGGAATGGTGGAGAGGTTGCCAGCCATAAAGTAGAGATGCTTGCTTGGATGAGGGAGCAGAAAAGAACAATGGAGATGGCCAATCTTTTCCCCACCCACTTTCTCATCCTGGACCCTGGTTTGGTGGCCAAGAAAGCCAGAACCACTGTGATGGTTTTTGCCAGCACACAAGAAACAGCCACTGAGAAGATGAGGCCAAAAATCATTTGTCGGAAGAGACATGTCACCTTCTGAGGACGGCCAATAAACAGCAATGCACAAAGAAAGGAGAGACAGAGGGAGATGAGGAGAGTGTAGGTGAGGTCCCGGTTGTTGGCTATGACTATAGGAGTATCATGGTGCTTCATAAATGTTCCCAGCACCAGAGCTGTAGTCAAAGAAAAGGAAAAGGAAAAAGAGGCTAAACTGACTCCTAAAGGTTCTTCATAAGACAAGAAGGTTACAGTCTTGCGAACGCAGGCATCCTGCTTTGTGTTTGGATAGTTTTCATCAGTGCATTTATGGCAGTCATTCATGTCTGAAAAGGAAAGGATGTGAGATTAACCAGGCTAAATTCCTATGACTCTATTAAAATTGCAGCATATATTAAGTGCTGATAATTTGAAATGGGCCAAGGTGGTTATTAAATGGTTGAGAGTTTTGTTGGTCTAAAGCAGCATCTTGGATTCTAAGCACAGTGCTGTCGTAAGCCAGGTGAGATCAGAGTGCCCTGCCAACTTCCTGTTTGGATCCAATATCTAACTTTAGGCAATCCCTTTATTTGGACTAACCCAAATGCAACAAAATTTCAAATTGTTTAGCAAACTTTCAAATTGTTTAGAAGCTAGGAAGCTGAGTTCATCTGTCTTGATGGTATTAAAGGCAAGGGGGTGATGGTGGTGGGAGGAGACAAACAGAGTAGGTCAGATCTTATGGCCCTGAGGCCTGCAGAATCAACTCAGTATCAAAAAACAAAAGTGATTGCAGAGTGAATTGGATTTTCGATTAATTATCGGAAATCCGAAACGATACAAAAATTAGGGGTGTGCATCGGATCGGATCCGATCCACGATCCGAATCCGATCCGACCCAAAATCGGGAAAATCCGATCCGATCCGATCTGATCCGGCCAACCTCCGATCCGATCCGATCCGATGAGGTCCGATCCGGATCGGACGCCATTTTGAATGCTTTTTCCCATAGCCAAGTATTGTTTTACAAAAACGCCTATAACTTTTTCATTTTTAAAGATAGAAGGATGAAACTTGGGCACATTGTAGACTGGTTAGGGGTAGTTATCTGTGAGAAATTTCAGAAAGATTGGTGCATGCATTTTGTGGCAATTAATTTTTTAATAAATACCCAGGAATGCCTATAACTTTGTCATTTTTAAAGTTACACACATGAAACTTTGCCACATTGTAGGGGGTACCTTGGGACCTATGTGTGTGAAATTTCAGAAACGTAGGTGCTTGTCTTGTGTGGCAATTAATTTTTAGAAAAATGGGTAGTAGTGGGGTAAATACAGTTACGCCTCCCATTTTTTATTTTTGAAGATACAAACAGGAAACTTTGGCACATTACAGGTACCACTTGCCTTGATATGTGTGTGAAATTTCAGAAACATTGGAGCTTTCCTTGTTTGGCAATTAATTTTTGAAACAATGAGGAAAGAAACACCTATAACTTTGTCATTTTTAAAGTTACACACATGAAACTTTGCCACATTGTAGGTGGTACCTTGGGACCTATGTGTGTGAAATTTCAGAAACATAGGTGCTTGCCTTGTGTGGCAATTAATTTTTTAATAAATACCCAGGAATGCCTATAACTTTGTCATTTTTAAAGTTACACACATGAAACTTTGCCACATTGTAGGCGATACCTTGGGACCTATGTGTGTGAAATTTCGGAAACGTAGGTGCTTGCCTTGTGTGGCAATTAATTTTTAGAAAAATGGGTAGTAGTGGGGTAAATACAGTTACGCCTCCCACTTTTTTATTTTTGAAGATACAAACAGGAAACATGGGCACATTACAGGTACCACTTGGCTTGATATGTGTGTAAAATTTCAGACAGCTGGGTCCAGGCATGTGGTGGCAAGGTATTTTTGAAACAATGAGGAAAGAAACGCCTATAACTTTTTTATTTTAAAAGTTAGAAGTCTGAACATTGCTCACTTTGTAGATGGGTTAGGGGTAGATATGTGTCAGAAATTTGAGAATTATAGGTCCAGGCATTTGATGGCTATGGAATTTTTAAATTACATGTTTCAAAAAAATTTCTACAGAGGCCAGGTCTTCCCCTCCCGCTTCCCGCGAAGAAAAGGAAACACTCTCTCGTCTCGATCCCTTTGATCCTTGCTAGTAGTATCCATTACAGGGCTCGTGTTTCCTTTCCTACTTTCACTTTTCAAGCAGAACGGCTGAGCCTAGCTGAGTTTTGCAGTCATGCGTGCAAGGAAGGATCACTCTCGTCTCGATCCCTTTGATCCTTGCTAGTATCCATTACAGGGCTCGTGTCTGCGAGCCCTGTAATGGATACTAGCAAGGATCAAAGGGATCGAGACCAGAGTGATCCTTCCTTGCACGCATGGCTGCAAAACTCAGCTAGGCTCAGCCGTTCTGCTTGAAAAGTGAAAGTAGGAAAGGAAACACGAGCCCTGTAATGGATACTACTAGCAAGGATCAAAGGGATCGAGACGAGAGAGTGTTTCCTTTTCTTCGCGGGAAGCGGGAGGGGAAGACCTGGCCTCTGTAGAAATTTTTTTGAAACATGTAATTTAAAAATTCCATAGCCATCAAATGCCTGGACCTATAATTCTGAAATTTCTGACACATATCTACCCCTAACCCATCTACAAAGTGAGCAATGTTCAGACTTCTAACTTTTAAAATAAAAAAGTTATAGGCGTTTCTTTCCTCATTGTTTCAAAAATACCTTGCCACCACATGCCTGGACCCAGCTGTCTGAAATTTTACACACATATCAAGCCAAGTGGTACCTGTAATGTGCCCATGTTTCCTGTTTGTATCTTCAAAAGTAAAAAAGTGGGAGGCGTAACTGTATTTACCCCACCACTACCCATTTTTCTAAAATTAATTGCCACACAAGGCAAGCACCTACGTTTCCGAAATTTCACACACATAGGTCCCAAGGTACCGCCTACAATGTGGCAAAGTTTCATGTGTGTAACTTTAAAAATGACAAAGTTATAGGCATTCTGGGTATTTATTAAAAAATTAATTGCCACACAAGGCAAGCACCTATGTTTCTGAAATTTCACACACATAGGTCCCAAGGTACCACCTACAATGTGGCAAAGTTTCATGTGTGTAACTTTAAAAATGACAAAGTTATAGGTGTTTCTTTCCTCATTGTTTCAAAAATTAATTGCCACACAAGGAAAGCTCCAATGTTTCTGAGATTTCACACACATATCAAGGCAAGTGGTACCTGTAATGTGCCCAAGTTTCCTGTTTGTATCTTCAAAAATAAAAAAATGGGAGGCGTAACTGTATTTACCCCACTACTACCCATTTTTCTAAAAATTAATTGCCACACAAGACAAGCACCTACGTTTCTGAAATTTCACACACGTAGGTCCCAAGGTACCCCCTACAATGTGGCAAAGTTTCATGTGTGTAACTTTAAAAATGACAAAGTTATAGGCATTCCTGGGTATTTATTAAAAAATTAATTGCCACAAAATGCATGCACCAATCTTTCTGAAATTTCTCACAGATAACTACCCCTAACCAGTCTACAATGTGCCCAAGTTTCATCCTTCTATCTTTAAAAATGAAAAAGTTATAGGTGTGTTTGTAAAACAATACTTGGCTATGGGAAAAAGCATTCAAAATGGCGTCCGATCCGGATCGGACATCTGGTCCGATCCGATCCGACCAGCCTCCGATCCGATCCGATCCGATCCGACCCCCCAGGTCCGATTCCGATCCGCTATCCGATCCGATCCGGGGGGTCAGTGCACATCCCTAACAAAAATGTCTGATAATATCGGATCCGAAAAAATTTAATATTGGAAATACTAATAACGATATGGTATTTTTTGGCCATGCACATCCCTAGTAAAAAGCATAAAGAAAGAAAGAAAGAAAGAAAGAAAGAAAGAAATCTGAATTTCTGGAGAACACAAGGCAAGCCTTTCAGACAGAAATCCTGTGCTCATTGAAACACAATGAGGCTTACTTCTGAGTAAACAAACACCTAGGATCGAGTTGCATGCAGGTCTCCTCTTTCATGTGCCCATCTGCAGCATATTTTCTCTTGAATAGAGTGCAGTTGGCATGGATGACCCACACAGTCCTATCTATGTTTACTTGAGAGTAAAGCGGAGCAGTGCAGTTACAGTAAAATGCCAGGCAAAACCCCACATTTTTTTAAAAAAAAAACATAAGCAAAAGGTAGCGAGGAGATGAATATGGCTGCCATCCAAGATTGCGGGGAGCTGGAGAGGGGGAAAAACTGGGGGCACGGGGAGAAACACGGAGCAGGAGGAGGGGAAAACAGGGGGGAGGAACAGGGTGATTGGGGAAGCAGTGCAGGCACCCAGCAACAGGGAGGAGCCGGCTCTGCTCTTCGCTAGTCTTGAGAAGTAGCACGGTTAGATGAAAAGATTTTTCAAAAAGAAGAAAAAGATGGAGCAAGGCTCAGGCGACTGACTGGTTCTGTGAAGCTTCACTTAAATAGGTTTTTAAAAAGAATGGAGGAGGAGCGTGCACACCAGTGCCCAGGCTGCCATCCACATTTGCTTTTCCTCCCACATAAAACCTGCGCTAGCTCTTTCATGTTGTGGAGACAACAGGAAGGAACTCAAATGCGGGAGATTGAGGGATCGCAGCGTCAATGTGCTGCCATCAAGACATGGCCTAAGACACATGCCAGAGTTTTTACGCTTTCTTCCAGCCCTTCCTAATCTTTTGATGAATATGGGGGAAAAAACCCTCTGATGTACAGGTATTTTATACATTTGTCTGGATTACAGCTTTTCTGTTGTTATAAATCTCACTATATGTATTTCTTACCCTCCTGGTTTGAAATCTTCCCTTCTGGACATGGGATGCAATCATAGCAGCAAAATGGCTTCCCTTCCTTCATTTTTTTGTGAGAACCAGGTTGGCAACTCTCAGTACACTGAGAAAGAGGCCGGGACTATTTGAATGATGGAAAAGAAACAATATAACAAAGGTATAAGGAGCTTGAAATCTTTCAACTTTTAGGCCCCTCCTGTATTTTACCAAAGCGATTAGGTGCCCAATTCCCCTTTAGTCAGGCCTTAAATCTTTCAGTGGTTGCATTGCTTATTAATTCTACTTCCACCTCCCCAAAGTTTTTAATATTTTTATTGTTTTGTTTGTTTAATATTTGTAATGTTTTGTTTTGTTGAAATTTTAAAATAAAAACATTAATTTAACGTATTTAAATATTTAAGATTGCCTAATTTTATACTGTCATTATGTTGTTGTTGTGGAGTATAATATAGCTTTTCAGTTTTATCCTACCCTGAGGGAATTTGCTAGTTGGGCAGTAAATAAATAAAGACATAAGATTTTAGAAATACCTGATGAGACTCAGTGGGGAGTACTTCCTTTTTTCTAGTAATTATCCTAGGCACTTGAATTCCAATTTTCCCTATGGTCAATTTCTACTTTAAAAAAGGAACAGTACATTTGACCATATGTACAAAAGAGACATGGGTCTTTTCAGCTAGAAACTCTTAGACAAGGGTTTTCTGAGACATGTCATTGATCTGTCCAGAGCTAAAGTGAATAGAACCAGCATACAGTTTCTGTTTGAGTCCTGTGCTAGAACACAGAATAACAAATTGTTTTGGTTTCTAGAATTTAATCATCTTTCTCCGTGAATCAACACATTATCTACATGCACTGGCATTTGGTACGGGATGTACCACACTGCCATCGCTTTCCACTCTTGGATTTTGCAGGAACTCTATTGACTGTGAAAGACTTGGTCAAAACGTTAGAAATATAGCTATCATCTCATTAAAAATTCTTCCATCAATTTCTTGGTAAATGAAGTTATTGGGAGGGCAGAATCCTCTGGCTCTTTATTTATTTCATCAACTCACACATTATCTTTCCTTTGTAAATGTTTATTACTGTACAATAAAAATATTGTAAGCATCAGGACAGTTGCTCGTTTATAACAGGATCTTTTTCCACATAGCTGATAGTTGAAGCCTACCTGATTAAACCAGCCATGCCATGTTATGGCCTCCTCATCAATGGTGAATGCTTGACCCAGGAGAGCCTTGGGATCCAGCCTTCCCACTCTCACCCTATGAAATGAATGGTTGGAGAAGATTATCCAGTTGATCACATCCAATCCAGCGACTAGCTCCCCATTCTGGTTGAAGGAAACTTTGTCCCCTGCACTGTTGTTAAATGAGACCCATTTTAGAAATGGTTGGAGCTAGAGAGAAAAAGAAAATGCAAGGATTTAGAAAAGACTGAATGTAGGACTTTATGGGCCAAAAAGGACATAATCTGAAATCAGTATCAAGCATCCACATCATCTTTTTATCTTAGAGTAAGGGCTCCAATCTGGATCTTAAAAGCTTCCTACCTTCGTGCTGTGGTTCTGATCCAGATTAGTCCTCCTGCACCTTCAGTAGAACAGAAATGGGGGGAGTATAGCTGCAAGATACGTATTTTGAAGCAATGTCTGTTTTAGCACTCATAGTAAACTCAAATGGCACCAGAAGAAGGAGGTTCTGGCTGGTTTATTGTTCAGATGGGTGAAGGCCATGGTTGGTCCTAGGATTAATGGCACACTAGCTGAGGAGTGCCTTTGGTGGCCAGTTGCCTCATTAGACAGTTTTTCAGGGCCACACAGAGGACATATGGAGCTTGTTGCATGTGTGAAATCCATCCAGAATGAAAATGCTCTAATCCTTGATTTCTAGTCGCTGTGTTTGTGTTGCAGCCTACCTCCAATTTATTCTTCTCTTTGAGAAGAACAAAGAACAACAATACTTAGAAAAAGTATTCAGCTGAAAACTACAGCTTTGTTATTTATATAGTACTTATAGTGTTTACAGTAGGGACATGCATGTCAAAAAGTATCATCGTTTATCGTTATTGTCATGTCGGACCAAAAAAATTATCGTCTTCATTCATATCATAGGTGAACCGTATCATCTTCACAATAATTATCGTGAAACAATGGTATTTTTGCTGCCCTATATTTAAAGAATAAAATGCCTATAACTTCTGTATTTTAAAAGTTAGAGGCTTGAAACCTGGTCACAGTGCTTATGGGATATGTTGAAGTATGTATATGAAATTTGAGACTGATCTCTCCAACCCTCTATTTTATATGAATTTTTAAAAGATCTTTAAATTCTGACATTCTGAATGAATGCACATGGCGAGCTGTCATTCTGATCTGTCAGAACTGAAACGATCATTAATAAATTTGTATAAAATCGAGGGTTGGAGGGATCGATCTCAAATTTCATACACATACTTAGGCATACCCCATAAGCACTGTGACCAAGTTTCAAACCTCTAACTTTTAAAATACAGAAGTTATAGGTATATTTATATGGCAGTCTGATAAAACGATAAAATCGCCCGAAAACTATGATTATTGTAGAATTTTCTATCATATCATCATCGTTAAACACATGCATGATAACAACCTTATTGTATCATTATTGTACATGTTAATGATACAATACACATCCTAGTTTACAGCATTTGAAGTTCTAAGTGCTTGGTAACCTTTAGTGAAGGGATGGGCGTCCAGTTGAGGTTTGAAGCTCAGCCATGTCTGTAATGTTACTTAAATGGCCCCATTAGGAATAAAGGCTGATCCACTAATATAACACAAAATGGAAGCTCAGTGAGGTAGTGGTAGGATGCATGCCACTTGCCCTGGGACCACCCAGTGCCTCACCATATGCAGCAAGAAGTATTGGACAGTTTGCATGGGTCTTGTGCATGGTGTAAGTGGTGTTGAGTTTTCCCATCCCAAGTAATGCTTCCTGAAAGTAAAGTTGTGTTCCACTGATATTTACCCTAGCACAAAGGACATCCAAGTGGAAACTGAAAAAGAAGCATATTTTTTAAAGCTAATTGAAGGAAGATAATTATTGTAGTTCATAATCAAAGAACACTTAGAACATCGAGAGAAAGGTTGAAGACACCTGATTTTTGTCACTGTAGCTCACTGTAGACAGTACATTAGAATGAAAAAAAATTCAGCCACATAGCTCAGGTTGCGTCCCACACCCAATATCTTCACATCCTGGGTCACCACCCAGCTTGCCCACCCTTAAGGCCAGCCCTGGAGCATGTTTCTAGGGAACTGCTCATCCTATATAACCTAGAGATTGCATGAGGAGATGCTATGTGAATCAGTAAAATTACAACCTACAGTGGTCATAACATCTATTCCCAAAGACCAAGAGTACACACGTACGTATAGACCTGACTTTTAATAGTGTGGTCAGTCAGAAGTTGTTTTTAAAAAGTCTAAAACAGCAAACTGGAAGGAAGTGTTCTGCAATCCTATGCTTACTTCTGAGGACTTCTGTTTAATCAGAAGTAAGTCTCTCTCTGTTCAGTGGGGTTTACTCACAGGTAAGCATGCCTTGCATTTTAGTATGACTGGGATATAAATGCAGTTGAAATGCATTTACTCTTGAGTAAGGAAACCAGCAGATCTCATTTTATGACCCAGAGATTACATGAGGGGATGCTATGTGAATTAGTAAAATTACAACTCTACACAGCTCAAAACATATATTCCGAAAGCACCAAGAGGAAAGCATAATGACTGACTGAAATGGGGACTATTTCTAGTTGGGGCAAGAGAAGGAAGTTGAAAATGTAAAGAAAACATTGGCAGAGAATCAAACACAATATACAGTGCATTGTTATATGAGTAACTTGAGCCAATTACCTGCCCAAATTGTAGATTCTGAAGCTTGGGTTCCACTGCATAACTCATTGCACCATGTTCAGCTCTAGAAGAGGACATGGCATGATGTAGGGCATGGGCCACAGTGTAGACAGCATTGTAGATGCTGTAGCTGTGTCCAATCATGCTCATTTCAAAGAATGATCCAGGAAGGCTCCACATCTTCTCTTGTCCTGTGCAAATGTCTTCATCTTCTTTGCCCACAATACTATCTGGGAATACACAGCCAAAGGCCTGTTGCCAGAAATCCCTGATAAAACCATCTTCTTTAGAACTAGAAGGGTTTCTACCCTCAAGAAACTGCCGAAAACCTGGTAGGTCATTGGAGTGGATTTTGAAGGATATAGCGCCATTGAATATTTCTGTATCCCAATTCCTTTGTAGGACAAGTGAAGTGAACTCTATCTGAGCTGTTACTATCCATACTTTCCCTTTTACTTCCTTTTCCATGTCCTCTTGTTCTGATAGATATGGAAAGAAGAGAAATAATGCCGTGGAATAAGATTCTGCTTGGACGACAACTACATTTGCTTTGCTACTCATCACTTTATCATGTATTTTTGCCCCCTGTTGAAGTCCATAATTAATTTCATTGTCAAAACTTAATTTGGGGACTCTTTCTATGAAGGCCAAACAGAGACGCCACTTAGAAAACAGTGGAACAACCACTTGTAGAAATCTTTCTCCATTATCGTTATTCATAATACCAATACCAATCCACGTCCATCTGAACCGGAGAAGCAAAGAGAGAATCCCCTCATGCTGATGAGCTTCCTGAGGAGCCAAGTGGTAGAAAGGAAGCCCTGGAGTTTTAGTGTTCATCACGGGAGCAGGGCCATAGATGAGCTAAGGAGAGATTTTTGGTGGAGGGAAAGGAAATCGTATCAGCATTTATATCTATATATTTTAATGTACATACATTTAATGGGCATCTGATTAGGAACAGAGTGCTTGATGAGAGAGCAGTCTGATTGAAGAAAACAATGACTATCCTATGGCCATCTAGAAAGTTCAATGATAAAAGCCTCAGTGGAAGGACGATACATCATGGCATAAGTCTGGTTGCATTCTAACTTAGTCACACTTAACAATTAAACCTATTGCATTCAATGGAATGAAAAGAAATCCTGATTGGCTTATATCCCATTTATTTCAATGTGGAGCTCCCATTACCTCCAGTATGTTAGAGTGCAGTGGTGGTGGGATTTAATGGTTCTCCTTCCAACCATAATTGTTCTAGATGCAGGCGATGCAGAAGAGGATTCTGCATACACTGTTATCAATACAAATGCAATGAGTAGTATCCTACAGCGTTCATGCACAATGGACTGCTAGAGCAACAGGAATTAGCAGTTGATGAAACAATGAGAAATGAGCAACAGTGCATATGTCTGGAATGGGCAGGCATGAGTTTCTGGTCCATTTCAGCAACTGCTAGTTCTTGTTGCACTAGTGGTCCATTTCACTTGTGTAAGAGAACTAGCAGAGGCACAGAGGTACTACAGGGCATTGCGCTTTGGGAACTGTATCTGAAAGAAAATGCATTAAGAAGTGGAATGTTTAAAATACTGAATGGCTAAAATGAGGCTTGTGAAACTATAGCAATATTCTGCTATTTCAGCACCATGGCTATCCAATGAATGAAGCACTTAAACAGTAACAATTGTATTTTATTATGACTGAACCATATATATCATTTTGTTGCCAGCATATAACATTCATGAACAATGCACCCATTTCTGCCTCCAACCAAGAAAATGGAACTGGAAAGGAAAGGGAAGAGTGAGTCTTGCGTTGGATTCTCATGCTCCCCAAATAACCTACCTGTGGAGTCTTATAGGTATCCAAGATATTTGCCACGTATTGGGAGATTTCAGAATCCAGTCCACCAATCACTGCTGTTAATCTATTCTGGATGTCACATACATAGTTAGGTACAATGTTTTCCAGTGTAGTCAACAGTAGCATTGTGGCATGATAGGTCCTCCTTGCATTGTCATAGCTATCATAGATGTGGAAGCCCAAAGTGATATTGGGTAAGATCAGAACGTTTTCATTGATTTCCTTTACTGCAAATGCCAAGGCCAAGATGTGCTGGTAATGTTTAGGTAATACCCTACAAGAAAAGTGGCATTCTGTAACAGCAGGATATTTCATACATACATTAATTATTGCCACTGTGTTCCACATCATGATCCTTAGTAGTCTTACATCATTTAATTACTATCCTATGCTAAGAACGAAATCAAAATGTATCAGTGCTCATCTTCAACACATCAATGTGCTTATCAGTTCTGGAGAAGGTACCTTTTAATACAAGGTTTAGTACTGTGATGCAACACCATTTGAATGTGGTGTTTAAAGCTACAGAGATACACTGGGTTACATTCGGATGTTATCATACTTGGATTAGACCTATTGAAGTCAATGGGACAAGTTTTGCATGGTTTAGAATAGAATAGAATAGAATTTCTTACGGTTGCAGGACCAGCAAAGTTATGCATGATTTAGTTAATCAAGACATTCTTAAGCAAGACTGATTTCAATTGTGTCACCTATGTATGGCTATAATGAGATCCAACTGACTAACTCCTGTGCCAGTCATATTGCACAACAGTATTGAGCTTTAACATCTTTTATCTTCCAAAGGCAGTTGATGATGAAATCGAACAGAATAAGAGGGAACAATGGGTAGGATCCTGATTTACTCATACTTAGATTAGACCCATTGATATCAATAGGATTGAAATTAGACATGACTAACTTATGTTCCATTAATTTAAATGGTTCTGCTTTGAGTTTGAGTATATGTGGATTCAATGCAATGAGTTTTTATATCAAGAATGCTGAATGTGATGGTGGCAGCTTCCATAGAGTCAGTGTGTGTATTTGAGTGTGAATGAATGTGTTTCTGAACTTGATAATGATAAGGTGTGGCCCGATATATTAATCATTCTTTGGCTCACCAGATAATGTTGTTGAGAAGTTTCATAGAAGAAGATAGAGTATCCAAATCCAATGAGAGGGCATGTAACAAGGGAACTTCTTTTCTTCAAAATTCCCTTAATGGTATGTATGTATATTCTTATTGCAGTCAAAAGGAGAGATTTAGAAACCTATATAGAACCTAGACATCCTGAATCAAAATATACAGTTCTACAAGGACAATTGAGAGAAACTCTCCCCCCCCCCAGAATGACGTCACTCATAGCTTAATCGTTCACATTGCCTCGAACAACAGCAACACGAAATTTACAGAATGAATGATATTGATGGTATTGTTATCTATCAACAATTATTAAAAATAAAATTGTGCTGGCCTGTCTGGTAAACAATAAGGGAGGAACAATTTGCTGCCACCCTCCATTATCAATTTTACAAAAGAGTTCATGTTGCACAGACTTCACTTCCTGATTGTTACATGGATGCGCTCTCTGAA
This sequence comes from Anniella stebbinsi, assembly GCA_029215795.1. NCBI lineage: Eukaryota > Metazoa > Chordata > Lepidosauria > Squamata > Anniellidae > Anniella > Anniella stebbinsi. The sequence goes on from JARDYH010000008.1 coordinate 23,814,270, forward strand.
GCAAAGAAACACCACACTTTCTTCCTAAATTATTGAGAAGGTGGCACATCAAATCAGGTTTTACAATATTTAACAAATCCCAAATTGCTTACATCTGAAAATCATTTTAATTAGGAATCCCCAAGGAATAAGATGAGCACATTGCACATACTTTAGGAGAGGGACTTGGAAAGAAATAACACAGGGATTCTGCCTTATTATAGCTATTGCAGAATCCTATCCCTTTTGAAAAAAGAAGAAGGGGTGACTGCACAATACAAGGAGCTCTTTAAGTGACCCACTTCATCAAAGCATTTTGATAACTACATTCAGAGAGATAAGGATCAAACCCACTGCGTTCTTGAAGACAGGATTCTTAAAGTGAAGCTTTAAGGCAGCCCACCAAGCATTCACATCCAAAGCCTCTGATTTGTAACTGTTTCCATTAATATAGTTGAATTTGGAACACTTTGTAGGATATGCAAACGAGCTCTTTAAATTGTAACTTGGCCACTATTAAAAATTGAAGACAATCCCTTAAACCATATAGCAGCTATATCAGGTAACCAAAATTTATCCGAGAAGTCAAATCTTTAACAGTTGTTGGAACAACATACACCTGTTTTTATTTAGAGAGTTAATTATATTAATGTTCCTACAGCCTAATCCAGTAAGCCCTTATCCTCCAGCTTTATCACTGTTTTATACGCTGATGATTCCAGTGGCACCATAAATGGAATTAAAATGAACAACAGTCCTTACATAAGTTCCTCTGATATTGCCTGGTGGGGTTCTTTAGTGAAGGCTGTTGGACTAGAGACAAGGAGACCATAAGTAGCAATGCCACCAATGATTAGGTCCCCTGACTGATGATACTTGTGAAGCGGAGGGTAAGGATTTCTAACCCTACAGTTGTCAATGTCAGCTTTGCACCCCATGCAACCAAGCAGTACCAGCAGCAAGTCCACCATGGTATAGTAGTAGTAGTAGTAGTAGCGGTGGTAGTAGTATGGTAATTTAGTTTATTGTATCCACTAGTCATTCGCAAAACAGTTTCCCTATCCTTATCCAAGAGATCCTCTCCCTACCTCTTAATGTTACTAGTGATGTTTATGACATCCTTTGTTATTAGTTTTGCAAGTGTCAATTGGAACTCAACAAGGGATTTGAGAAGCAGCAGAATTAATCACTACCCTTTAGACAATTGAAGAGGGGACTAATTACAAAATAATTATTGATGAAAGCTTGTTTGTCACATCTCAACAATACCCCTCCCCCCAAACAGAATAGAAAGGAGGGACCAAATGGCTTGGGATGGCTCACAGAATTTATTTTTTTACTAATGCAATTGATAGCAGAAATAACACAGTCTGGCCTGGAATCAGAGACAAGATGCACACATTCGATGTTAAGACTGACCACATTGAGAATATGACCTTGATTTATTTAACCTGCATTTCTATACACACTTACCTGTATGTCCCATTGATCCCAAAAGGACTTACTTCATGGTAGACATGCAAAGGATTATACTGTTAATCTGTTGGGTGAAAAAGAAAATCTTATTGTGTAGTCCTATGCATGTTTACTCAGAAGAAAGGCACATGGATTATAATGAGGCTACCTACCCAAGAAGTGTCTTTATAATTGAAGCCTTTTATAAAACACAGAAAAAAATCCCTCAAAATGGGCTGGAAGCTAGACAACAATGAGCTGGAAACTGGCCCTACAATATTTCAATATGGAGTGTAGAAGCAAATTCAGGAAATAGGACATATGTTGGACCTTTAATATAATGCTTTAGGAAGTGTGCGTCAACTAGAAATCTTTTTCTCAAGTATCATTTTCACTTTGGAAATAAGTTTTTAAACACAAAATTGGAGCTGTGCTGTCTGCACTGCAAATCTGAAGGTTCGATGAAGCTCCATTGAAGCTCCACTCTTGTGGAGGGGAGCATGGATGTTCTTAAAAACATTAGATACTTTCAAAGTGGACTGGAGCTCCATCTAATCTCTGAACCCCTTTGAACGTATCTGACTATTTCTTAGGCTTCTGAAGGGTCTTTTTTTAAAACTTGGAACTATGTTGCTGTACTGAACGGACACAGCTCCATATCAGGAAGATGCTAAGGGGGTGAGGGGTAGATTTAAGGTTGACAGCTGTGGCTAACCTATTAACTACAGTGTTTTCCCTGTCCCCTCAATCACAGTGCTTGGTGGGAGCATTTGCAAATGATATAACCAGTTGTAGGCTGACCAGATAAAATCCAGGTCAGGACTCATGTAACTTTAACAGTTGTAGAGAAAAGGGAATTTCAGCCAGTGTCATTTGTAGGCAATTAATTCCTGGTGATATTCCCTCTTCATCACAACAGTTAAAGGTGCAGGCACTATACTAGAGTGACCATATACAAAAGAAGGCAGGGCCCCTGCAACTTTAACTGTTGTGATGAAGAGGGAATTTCACCAGGAACTAATTGCATACAAATGACACTGGCTGAAATTCCCTTTTCTCTACAACTGTTAAAGTTACATGAGCCCTGATCTGGATTTTATCCGGTCACCCTAACCAGTTGTCCTTGCCCTGGAAGAGCATTCTGTCTGCTAGCTCACAGAGCGTTCGAAGGAAGGAGGAGAGAGAGAGAGAGAGAGAGAGAGGGCTTGCTCTGCCTCTCTGCTTTTCCTGTGATTTCTGACTTTGATTTCTAATAGATTTATGTGTCCTTCTATTCATTAATCCCCCAAAATCCAAGGTCCAAGCACTTTTACCCACACCACACTCCCCCTTTGCTGTGTGTGTTTGTGTGCTCTTGTTCCTATTACCCACCACTATTTTTTTAAAAACAACAACAAAAAACCCACCTCATCTTTCCCGTATTCAATCCTTCTTTAAACCCTTTTACCTTTTCCACCTCACCCCAGTGCCTGCTGTTACTGTTTGTGTGCGTGTGTGTGTGTGTGTGTTTAAGGTCTTGTTCCACTCCCACTAAATAATCTTTTAAAAATGAAAAAAAAATCCTCTGACTTCTGTGTGGTTGTGTTGTTGTTCTGTGTCTCCTAGTTTGTGTGTGTGTGTGTGTGTGTGTGTGTGTGTTGTGCACAATCACACATTTTCACCCCCCCCCCATTAATAAAACTTGCCCCTCATATTCCATCATGGAATGGGTGCTGGTGGTTCTGGCCATGGTGGGAGAGGGAAAGGGAGAGGTCTTAATCCCCCCCAATAATTAGGTGCAGACTTTTCTCTGCCGCTGACGCCCTTGCTGTTGGTGCTGCTGGTCATTCTGAGGGGTAGGAGAAGAAGAAGGCTGTGGAGGTTCCTAGTACCTTCCAAATGCCCCTCACTATATCTGTGGTGCCAGCACTGTCCATTGTGGAGGAGCATCTGGATCTGAGCTTGGAGGAGATTGTGGGGGTCTAGAAGGAGGTGATAGAGGAGGCTGAGGGAGAGTTTGTCATTTCCTCACCTCTGAGCTCACCTGGAGGCAGAAGTGTGTCACCAGCTGGCAGGAGCCCCAGACCGAGCCATGCTGAGGAGGGTGTGGGTGCTCTTGAGGCTCCACACACACCTTCACTTGCAAAATGCAAGTCTAGCACCTGGGATGGTTTTTCTGTGGTGGTGGAGGAGCCCAGGTATGCTAGGTGCAACATCTGCAGGGCAAAGATAAGGAAGAGGAAGATAGGAAGCATCTGGGCACATCAGCAATGCTCATGCATCTTAAGAAGCTGCACCCCCTTCAAGCCAGCTGTCTCTCTCAGGCTGGCGGCAGCAGCAGAAGTTGCGGTGCTGTGGGCAAGGCTCCTGCCCCCACACCCTTTCCCTAACCTCTGGGAGGCAGCACAGGCAGTCAATGCTGGACCGGTGGGGCAAGGGCAGAGAGGACTTCAAAATGCCCACATATAGGGAGGTGACCAGGGCCATCAGAGAGATGCTGGCTCTCGACGACCAGCCCTTCCTGATGGTGGAGGAGGAGGGATCTAGTCGTCTGATGGCTCTGGTGTCCACCCAATATAAAGTCCCCTTGCACACCACCTTCTCACACAGGGTAGTGCCATACCAGTATTGGGGCTGCAGGGTGCATATGGCGCAACTGCTGGAGGGTGCTGGCGGTGCATCTGTGCACTTCACCATGGACATCTGGTCCAGCCATGGTGGTGGCCACACGTACCTCTCCCTCTCTGGCCATTGATGGGAGAGGAAAGGGACCATGGAGACATAGCATCACTGGGCCCTGTACTTGACTGTTCGCACACAACTGTGGAGGTTCAGCGGGCCACATAGCAGCTCACCCGCAGTTTCATGGTAACCAACAGTGGTGCGGACATGGTCAAGGCAGTGAGGGATGCCAGGTTTGAGGGCATCCAGTGCATGGCACACAGGTTCCACCTGATAATCCAGGATGCCCTTGGGCTGTGGGATACTGGGAAGAAACCTGTTCCCAGTGACATTCACTGTATTGCCCACCTGATAGAGCAATGCAGGAAGATCCCTGGGTATTTCCACTGCAGCATCAAGGGAGGCCAACCGCTTAGGGAGAAACAAGAAGAACTCAGCCTCCTGTAGCACAGGCTGCAGCAGGATGTCCCCACATGGTGGAACTCAACATACCTGATGCTCAAATGGCTGGCTAAACAACAGGACGCAATCCAGGGTGGTGGAAATAGGCGTCAGCAGCAACTTTACCATCTGCAACTGTGATCTCCTTTCCCAGCCAGTCTCCGTGCTTGAACCCATCCTCTGCACCATGGAGATTGTGAGCTGTTTGACCACCCTCCTCAGCCAGGTGCTTTCTCTCATGTGCCTCCTCAAATCAAAACTTGAGGGGATGGAGGCAGGGTCCACGCTGGCGGACCTGACTTCACTGTTATCACTGAAAGTGCAGGTGCTGACACGGCTCTGGGAGGGTGTCAATAGGTGGCTGGATCCCCTCTTCCAGAAGAGGGCATATGTTTTGGCAGGGATGGGCAACCCTTGAGTGAAGATGGGTGCCTGCCTGGGCATGAGTTCTCTTGCCCAGTGGAAGGAGGAGTTGGTGGAACAAGTGAGGGAGGCCCATAGACACAGGCTGGGTGGGGAGCAGGAAGGTGCTTGTGTGGCGGCAGTCAGACCTTTGACCTCTCCCTCCTTCTCCACATAGAGGAAACTGAACAGCATTGCCAGTGGGATGGTGGCCGCTGGCAGCTGGGCAGGCAGGCAGTGGGGGAAGATCGAGATGATGTGGCTGGAATCTCTGTCACCTCTGCCAGTGGCGGAGTCTAGACTGTGCAGTATGGATCCTCGATGAGCTCCTACCTCCAGGAGCCCTGGGAGGATCTGTCCTGGACCCTCTGGCATACTGAGCAGCCTGCAGCCAGATGTGGGAGGATCTGGCTATGGTTGCCCGGGAACACCTGTTCTGCCCTCCATCCAGCTTTCCCAGTGAGTGTGTGTGTTCAGCATGGCCGGCAATGTTGTCACACCTCACAGCACCACCCTGGAACCTGTGTTGGTGGAGAAGATGGTGTTCCTTAAAGTAAACCTCCCCCTCTTGGATTTCCCGAGGCTGGACCCACAGATGGAGTGGTTGCTTAGCATCCTCTTAAAAGGCCCTAGGTGGCAAGACAAAGGTGCATCTGGGTTGTCCTTAGCCTCTCTCCGCCTCATGCCAGACTCTTTCTGTCTCTCTGCAAAAGTCTCCCAATGGTCCAGCTGGGCTGCCGTCCTGTACCTTTGGCTCAAGGTAAGGTGCCCATGCGAGCTTACAGCTTGGTCATGTCTGGTGATGCTTCTTTAAAAGTCTCCACTGCCAGCCTCTGCCTCCTCTCCATGGAAGCACTCTCATAAAGCCCTGAGTGGCTAGCTAGCCTCTAGGATGCATCTGGGTTGTCCTCAGCCTCTCTCCACCCTGTGCCAGTCTTTCTCTCTGTCTGCAAAAGTCTCCTGATGGTCCAGCCAGGCTGTGCTCCTATACCCTATGGCCAGGGGTGAGGTGCCAGCTGACAGCTTGGTTGTGTCCAGTGAATCTTCTTTAAAAGCCCTCACCATCAGCTTCTGCCTCCTCTCCTTGGATGCACTCTCAGAAGGACCTGGGTGGCAAGCTAGTCTCTCAGAGCCAAGACATAAGTGCATTTGGGGTGCCTTTCTCCACCTTATGCCAGCCAGTCAGCCTGCCAATCAGCCAAGCCTCCAGCTTGAAACCATCTCCCTCTCTCCCTCTTTCTCTCACTCCCCGCAAAAGTCTTCTGATGGTCCAGCCGGGCTGAGCATTTGTTCCCTGTGGCCAGGGGAAGGGTGCCAGCTCATACCATGGTCGGTCATGTCTGGAGACTGTTTTTTAAAAATCACCACCACCAACCTGCTCTCCATTGATGCACTCTCAAAAGGCTCGGAAAATATACAAGATCTCTCAGTAATGGTCTATATGCTGCTTTTATAGATCTAAAATCTGCTTCCAATTCGATCCCAAGGGATAAGTTATGGAATAAGCTCTGTTCCCCTTCCATTGATAAAAGATTACTTTACTTAATTATGCATCTGTATTGGAATACTACTGAACAAGTGAGATGTGGTGTGGAGGGCACCTAACTAATCCTATCCCTGGTACTAAAGTTGTTTCCTTGCATTCATGTTATTTAATCTGTGCCTTAATGGACCTTAATGGCCTATCACGGATTTATTGTTCACCAGCTTTCCATGCCTCAAAATCTGATGCAGTCAGTATCCCCATACTTTTGCATGCAGATGATACTGTTCTCCTAGGTTCATGGGTTATTGCAAAGAAAATGTGCTAACTATCAATTTAGTAAAAATAAGCTTCTCCTTTTTAAAGAATCCTCACTTTGAATAAATGGGTTATAGATGATCAGACCATAGAGCAAGTTAGACAGCTCAAGTATTTAGGGATTGTTCTTGCATGGCTCATCAGATTTCTGTTATACAATCTTCATCTAATAGTGTGAAAGCTGGGGTCTTTTTCCCCTAGAGGAGGATATTTCATCCCTGCTGCTTGACCATGTTTTCCAGAAAATGGTGCATATAGGCTTACTGCCTCTGATACTGGAGGTAGCAGAGAGCCATGAAGACCAGTAGCCACTGATAGCCTTCTCCTCCAGGAATTTGTCTATTCCCCCCTTTAAAGGCATCCAAATTGGCGATCACTGGTTTTGAGGCTAAACAGTCACAGCTATTGTAACTTCCCTTATAGGGAGTTGCTCCAACCCCTTAAACCTTTTAATTTCCTTTTTCTGCACTTTTTCCAGCTCTACAATCTTGGTTTTTTTAGTTGTAATGACCAGGACTTTACACAGTATTCTCAGTGCGATCACAGGTTTATATAAGGGCTGTTGGATATTGGTAGTTTTATTCTAAGTTTCTTTCCTAATTATCCTTAACATACAGTTTGCCTTCCCCCCCCCGGCAGCTGCATATTGGGTGGACATTTTCATCAATCTACCAACCACAACCTTAAGATTTCTTTCTTGGTTAGTCACTGCTACCTCAAATCCCTTCAGGTTATACTTGAATGTGGGATTTTTTGCCCCAATGTGTCTCCCTTTAGACTAGCTTACATTGAACCATGTTTGTCATTTAGGTGCCCATTCTTCCAGTTGGAAAAGGTCAGTTTGGAGCTCCTCACAATCCTGATTTTCTTTTAAAATCACCCTAAATAATTTGGTGTCATCTGTAAACATCTCCACTTCACATGAGTTTAAACCTCACATGTCCACCTGTTCCTCCACTTCTGTCACCTCATGAAGATAACAGTCCCAGTGCCCATTTGCCCCCAGTCTATCTCACTATTGCCCATAAATCAACCATTACTAATCGGGTTGAATCTGGATGCCTCTCGTACAGAGGTATTAGGCATAAATGCGCTTCCGTGAATATGCACATAATCGCCTAACCAGGCGTAAAGGTGAATTCTTGTAGATGAGGGCTCTGTCTAATCTAGATGAAAGCACATAATTGAAGTAGAGGGTCAGTATGTAACTACTTTGCTAAGGTGACCAGATAAAATCCAGGTCAGGGCTCATGTAACTTTAACAGTTGTAGAGAAAAGAGAATTTCAGCCAGTGTCATTTGTATGTAATTAGTTCCTGGTGAAATTCCCTCTTCATCACAAAAGTTAAAGTTGCAGGGGCCCTGCCTTCTTTTGTATATGGTCACTCTAGTATAGTGCCTGCACCTTTAACTGTTGTGATGAAGAGGGAATTTCACCAGGAACTAATTGCATACAAATGACACTGGCTGAAATTCCCTTTTCTCTACAACTGTTAAAGTTACATGAGCCCTGTCCTCCTTTTCAGATGGTCAGCCTAGTCTCGATTTATTTTCAATTTTTTACCTTGGGAGAATTAGTAGACTTCTTCTAAAGCTTTAGAAAGGGCAGATACTTAGGGGAAAACTCTTACAAATATCCTGGTATTTATTTGCATTTACATGTCTAGATTACGATGTATATCAAAGGACCCAGACATTTATACACTTCTTCCATCTTTTCTCCGTATTAGCTGTTCCCTCTTGTTTAGCTGAGGTCTCAACACAATAATGTAACATTTTGGGGAAAAGATGCAAACCAACAACCCAGCACTTGAGGCTAAGATAGAGAAGATCTCCACTGCTACCATGTATTTCCCCTTAGAGCTCAGATAGGTGGGAACAAAGGATAACCACACACTGCAAAAGACCAGCATGCTGAAAGTGATGAACTTGGCTTCATTGAAACTGTCAGGTAACTTCCTTGCAAGGAAAGCCACAGTGAAACTCACCATCGCCAGGAAACCCATGTAGCCCAGAACACAGCAAAACAGAGTCACGGACTGTTCGTTACACTGTAGAACAATTTCTTTAGCCACTGAGTGCATGTCAATATCTGGGAAAGGTGGAGAGGTTGTGAGCCATAAAGTAGAGATGCTTGCTTGGATGAGGGAGCAGAAAAGAACAATAGAGGTGGCCAGTCTTTTCCCCACCCACTTTCTCATTCTGGACCCTGGTTTGGTGGCCATGAATGCCAGAACCACCGTGATGGTTTTTGCCAGGACACAAGAAACAGCCACAGAGAAGATGAGGCCAAAAGTCATTTGTTGGAGGAGACATGTCACCCTCTGAGGACGGCCAATGAACAGCATTGCACAAAGAAAGGAGAGACAGAGGGAGATGAGGAGAGTGTAGGTGAGGTCCCGGTTGTGGGCTTTCACAATGGGAGTGTTGTGGTGCTTCATAAATGTTCCCAGCACCAGAGCTGTAGTCAAAGAAAAGGAGAAGGCAAGACAGGCTAAACTAAATCCTAAAGGTTCTTCATAAGACAAGAAGGTTACAGTCTTGCGAACGCAGGCATCCTGTTTTTTGTTTGGATAGTTTTCGTCTGTGCATTTATGGCAGTCATTCATGTCTGAAAAAGAAACGATGTGGTCTTGATTGCAGAAACATGAGATCAAGTTTTGCAAAACTGCTATGACTGTTACTCTCACACAGATAACATGTCTCTATTAAAACTGCACTCTAAATGTAAATTTCCTCTTCAAGCCTGCTGAGGTCAGTGATAGCAACCAATCATTTGTACAATGATTGTTGCAACTTCCGCCAAGTATGTACTCGACCAATATATATGTGTGAGATATTATTCTGTTATTAACCTGTGGCTGTTGGCGAGTTTGCCTAGCAAACTGCCTGAATGGCTGACCCTGTTAATGAGTGACTACCTTGTTCTTCAATAGTTAGGCTGACCAGATAAAATCCAGGTCAGGGTTAATGTAACTTTAACATTTGTAGAGAAAAGGGAATTTCAGCCAGTGTCATTTGTATGCAATTAGTTCCTGGTGATATTCCCTCTTCATCACAACAGTTAAAGTTGCAGACACTATACTAGAGTGACCATATACAAAAGGAGGCAGGGTCCCTGCACCTTTAACTGTTGTGATGAAGAGGGAATATCACCAGGAACTAATTGCATACAAATGACACTGGCTGAAATTCCCTTTTCTCTACAACTGTTAAAGTTACATGAGCCCTGACCTGGATTTTATCCAGTCACCCTATCAATAGTTGAAGCTTATTTACAATGGTCAACGGCAGGCCCAAGAGAAATATATTCCAGCTGTGAAGTTGACATTGGCATGAACGATGGCTTCTAAGTCTAGAAGAAAAGGGACTTCCCCATGAACCAATGCCCAATGAAAAATTCACTTTTGACATGCCAGGTTGTTCTTAAGCTAGACACCAAATTCAAAGATCTATTCTCTCTTTAGTTATCACCAGAACCACCCATCAATTGGCTACTCAGAATGGTTTTGTCAGTGTGATTTGCTGGATTATTCAGTCCCTCCAATGATCCCTGAGGACACAAGGCTAATATCCTCCACCCTTACCAGGGCTTCTGCTGCCAGATTACTTGCAGGATAAATATGCTTCTTTTCATGAGGTTTCTCCTGTAGGTTTTCTTTCTGTATGTTTCATTTTACAGCCACAAGATGGTGATGCGATACAGTTGCACTATAGCGAGTTTCTGGAAATTCACAGGATAGTATCACACCTCAAAGTGCAATAAAATCTCTAAGCATATTTTCGGTGTTGAGAATAAAGCTGCTATAACTGCTAGAAAGCATAGGAGGGATCCTGGAGAGTGATGATGTCATGTCAAGGACCAGCAAAAAAATGTGAATGACCAAACATGAGCCTCATGTAGAAATCATCAAAGTTATTCAGTCCAAGATACATGCCAGATTCTTTACACCATCCTCCAACTCCTACTTATATACTTGTTTTGATCAATATTGGAAAAAAAACCCTCTGATGTATGGATTATTTTATACATTTGTCTGGATTACAGCAATTCTGTTGTTATAACTCTGTTGTATATATATTTCTTACCTTCCTGGTTTGAAATCTTCCCTTCTGGACATGGGATGCAATCGTAGCAGCAAAATGGCTTCCCCTCCTTCATTTTCTTGTGAGAACCGGGTTGGCAACTCTCAGTACACTGAGAAAGAGGTTGGGACTATTTGAAAAATGGAGAAGAAACAATAAATTGATGGAATACGGAACTTGGAATCCGTAAGCTTTGAGGCCCCTCCTGTATTTTACCAAAGAGACTCTGGGCCCAATTCCTCTTTAGTCAGGCACTAAATCTTTCAGTTGTTGCATTGCTTGTTAATTTTACTGCTGCCTCCCCAAACTTTTTAATATTTTGTATTGTTTTGTTTGTTTCGTATTTGTAATGTTTTGTTTTGTCAGAAATTTAAAATAAAAACATTTATTTAACATATTTTAAATGTTGAATATTGCCTAATTTTATAGTGTCATTGTGTTGTTGTTGTGGAGTGTAATATAGCTTTTCAGTTTTATCCCACTCTGAAGGCATTTGCCTGTTGGGCAGTAAATAAATAAAGACATAAGATTTTAGAAATACCTGAACAGACTCAATGGGGAGTACTTCCTTTTTTCTATTAATTATCCTAGGCACTTGAATAACAATTTTCCCTATGGTCTACTTTAAAAAAGGAACAGTACATTTGACCATATGTACAAAAGAGACATGGATCTTTTCAGCTAGAAACTCTTAGACAAGGGTTTTCCGAGACATGTCATTGATCTGTCCAGAGCTAGAGTGAATAGAACCAGCATACAGTTTCTGTTTGAGTCCTGTGCTAGAACAAGGAATAACAAATTGTTTTGGTTTCTAGAATTTAATCATCTTTGAATCAACACAATATCTACATTCACTGGCATTTGGTACAGGATGTATCACACTGCAATCGTTTTCCACTCTTGAATTTCGCAGGAATTCTATTGTCTGTGAAAGACTTGTTCAAAATATTAGAAATATAGCTATCATCTCATTAAAAATTCTTCCATCAATTTCTTGGTAAATGAAGTTATTGGGGAGCAGAATCCTGTGGCTCTTCATTTATTTCATCAACTCACACATTATCTTTCATTTCTAAGTGTTTATTCTTGGGCAATAACATTATTCTAGACATCAGGACAGTTGTTCATTTATAACAGGATCTCTTTCCATGTGGCTGACATTTGGAGCCTACCTGATTAAACCAGCCGTTCCATGTTATGGCTTCCTCATCAATGGTGAATGCTTGACCTAGGGGAGCCTCAGGATCCACCGTCCCCACTCTCACCCTATGAAATGATTGGTTGGAAAAAATCATCCAGTTGATTACATCCAATCCAGCGATTAGCTCCCCATTCTGGTTGAAGGAAACTTTGTCCCCTGCACTGTTGTTAAATGAGACCCATTTTAGAAATGGTTGGAGCTAAAGTGAAAAAGAAAATGCAAGGATTTAGAAAAGGCTGAATCTTAAACACCCCCTGCCCTTGTGCTATGGTTTTAGCGCTCATAGGTAAATTCAAATGGCACCAGAAGAAGGAAGTTCTGGCTGGTTTATTGTTCAGGTGAGTGAAGGACTTGGTTGGTCCTAGGATTAATGGCACACTAGCTAAGGAGTGCCTTTGGTGGCCAGTTGCCTCATTAGTCAGTTTTTCAGGGCCACACAGAGGACATATGGGGCTTGTTGCATGTGTGAGATCCATCCAGAATGGCAAAGCTCAAATCCTTGATTTCTAGCCAGTGTGTTTGTGTTGCAGCCTAGCTCCAGTTTATTCTTCTCTTCAAGAAGAACAAACAACAACAATACTTAGAAAAAGTATTCAGCTGACCACTTACAGCTTTGTTATTTATATAGTACTTATAGTGTTTACAGTATTTGAAGTTCTAAATGCTTGGTAACCTGTAGTGATGGGACAGGCATCCAACTGGGATTTGAAGCTCATCCATGTCTGTAGTGTTACTTAAACTGCCCCTTTTGGAAGAGATGCTGATCCACCATTTTAACACAACATGGCAGCTCAGTGAGGCAGTGGGTGGATGCATGCCACTTGCCAGATGCCCCGGGACCACCCTGTGCCTCACATCACATGGCAAGAAGGATGGGGAAGCAGTCATAGGTCCATTGTGCTGCATAAGTACTGGTGAGTTTTCCCATCCGAAGTAATGCTGCCTCAAAGTAAAGTTGTGTTCCAGTGATTTCTACCAAAGCACAAATGGCATCAAAGTGGAAATTAAAAAGAAACATATTTTTAAAGCCAATAGAAGGAATATCATTTTTGTAGTCAGCACCCAAAGAACCCTCAGAAACTTGAAAGAAAGGTTGAGGACACCAGCTTTTTTGCAATCGTGGCTCACTATAGACTGTGGCCAGATCTACACGTCATCCTCAATGCACTCTCCCTGTGCCACAAGCCGCTTTGGAGTGCTGCACTTCGTCTAGTGTGGCTCAAGCCTCGGAGGCTCGGCTCGTGCTCTCGCTGCCACCACCACCCTTTCATCCCGGCTGGTCCCAGAGAGGGAGGAGGGAGGGTTGTAAACAAAAGCTAGCAATTGGAAATCCCTCTCCCAATTGCTGGCTTTTGTTGAAAACCCTCCCCCTCCCTTCTTCCTCCCCGGGACTGGCCTGGATGAAAGGGTGGCGGCTGCAATGGCACGGGAGTGGGCAGAGCCTCCGAGGCTTGAGCCACACTAGGCGGGGTGAAGCGCTCCTAAGCGGCTTGTGGCGCAGGGAGGGCACATTGAGGACGACGTGTAGATCCTGCCTGTATATCAGAACGGAAAAAACCCAGGCAATTAGCCCAGGTTGCCTCCCACACCCATTAACTTCAAACCCTTGGTCACCACCCAGCTTGTCCACCTTTAATGTCAGCCCTGGAGAATGTTTCTAGGGAATTCTCATCCTATATGACCCAGAGATTGCATGAAGGGATGCTACATGAATCAGTAAAATTACAGACTACGCTGGTCACTACATCTGTCCCAAAAGCACTAAGAGGAAAGCATAAGGGCTGACTGAAATGGGAACTATTTCTAGGTGGGGCAAGGGAAGGAAGATGAACATGTAAAGACTTTGGGAGAGAATAAAACACAATATACAGTGCATTCTTATATGAGTAACTTGAGCCCATTACCTGCGCAAATTGTAGATTCTGAAATTTGTGTTCCACTGCATCAATCATGGCACTGTGTTCAGCTCTAGAAGAAGACATGGCATGATGTAGGGCATGGGCCACAGTATAGACGGCATTGTAAATGCTGTAGCTGTGTCCAATCATGCTCATTTCAAAGAATGATCCAGGAAGGCTCCACAGCTTCTCTTGTCCTGTGCAAATCTCTCCATCTGCTTCTCCCAGAATACTATCTGGGAATACACAATCAAAGGCCTGTTGCCAGAAATCCCTGATAAAACCGTCTTCTTTAGAGCTAGAAGGGTTTCTACCCTCAAGAAACTGCTGAAATCCAGGTAGGTCACTGGAGTGGATTCTGAAGGATATTGCACCATGGAACATTTCTGTATTCCAATTCTTTTGTGGGACAATTGAAGTGAACTCCACCTGAGCTGTTACTATCCATACTTTCCCTTTTACTTCCTTTGCCATGACCTCTTGTTCCGATAGATATGGAAACCAGAGAAGATGTGCCATGGAATGAGATTCTGCATGGACTACCACTGCATTGGCTTTGCTTCCCATCACTTTATCATGTATTTTTGCCCCCTGTAGAAATGCATTATTAATTTCATTGCCAAAACTTAGTTTGGGGACTCTTTCTTTGAAGGCAAAGCAGATACCCCACTTAGAAAACAGTGGAACAACCACTTGTAGAAATCTTTCTCCATTATCATTATTCATAATACCAATACCAATCCATGTCCACCTAAACTGGAGAAGCAAAGAGAGAATCCCCACATACTGAATGGCTTCCTGAGGGGCCAATTGGTAGAAGGGGAGGCCCGGAGTTTTAGTGTTCATCATGGGAGCAGGCCCATAGATGAGCTAAGGAGAGATTTTGGGTAGAGGGAAAGAAAATCGTATCAACATTTATATGTATATATTTTAATGTACATGCATTTAATGGGCATCTGGTTGGGTGCAAAATGCTTGGTTAGATAGCAGTCTGATCTAAGAGAATACTGACTATCTTTGGCTATCTATCAAGTACAAGGATAAAGGCTCAGTGGAAGGATGCTACATCATGGCATAAGTCTGGTTGCATTCAGACGTAGTAACACTTAACAGTTACATGAAACATAAAGAAATCCTGCTTGGCTTACATCCCATTTATTTCAATGGGTTGAATTTAAGTATGGGTAAGTCCAGTTCCAATTCATTGACGAGTAAAACAGAGAAACAGCTCTGCTTCTAATGCCACCTATTCAGAGATCTGTACTTGCATAAATCTGCGGCCTCAAGTGATTCTGCCGAAAACCTGGAAGGATACCGAGGGCCAAACAACATGTGGCATTATTTCCCACTTTCTCCCATAGGACACATTTGGATGACGAGGAGCTCCTGTTTGCTCCAGTGTTTTAGTGTGTGAGGGGTGGAGGTGGGTGTTAATGGTTTTCCTGCATTGGAGGAAACTGCATTGGAGTCAGACAATGCAGAAGAAGATTTTGCATACACATCTATCAATACAAATGCAATGAGTAGTATCCTACAGCATCCATGTACCAACAGAATGGACTGCTAAAGCAACAAGAACTATGAATTCTTCGAACAACCAGAAATGAGCAACAGTTCTTGTTTCTGGAATGGGCAGGACAGTGTTTCTGGGCTATTTCAGCAACTGCTAGTTCCTGTTGCAGAGCTGTCTATTTCACTGGTGTAAGAGAACTAGCAGAAGCACAGAGGTACTACAGAGCATTGCGCTTTGGGAACTATATCTGAAAGAAAATGTATTAAGAAGTGGAATGTTTAAAATACTGAATGACTAAAATGAGGTTTGTGAAACTATAGCAATGTTCTGCTTTTTCAGCACCATGGCTATCAAATGAATGAAGCACTTCAACAGTAACAATTGTATTTTATTTATGACTGAACCGTGTATATATTCATTCCCAGCATATGACATTCATAAACAAAGCACCCATTTCTGTCTCCAAACAAACAAACAAACAAAGAAAACTGAAAAGGGAAGGGAAGTGTAAGTATTGCGGCAGATTCTCATGCTCCCCAAATAACCTACCTGTGGAGTCTTATAGGTATCCAAGATATTTGCCACATGTAGGGAGATTTCAGAATCCAGTCCCCCAATAACTGCTGTCAATCTATTCTGGATGTCACATACATAGTTAGGTACAACGTTTTCCAGTGTAGTCAATAGTAGCATAGTGGCATGATAGGTTCTCATTGCATTGTCATAGCTGTCATAGATGTGGAAGCCCAAGGTGATATTGGGTAAGATCTTTGGGTTTTCATTAATTTCCTTTACTGCAAATGCCAAGGCCAGGATGTGCTGGTAATGCTTAGGAAATACCCTACAAGAAAAGTGGCATTCTGTAATAGCAGGATATTCCACGCACACATTAATTATTGCCACTGTGTTCCACATCATGATTTTTAGCAGTCTTTCATCATTTAAACACTATCATCCTAATAACTAAATCAAAATATCTCAGAGCTCTTCTTCAGCACATCACTATGCTTTTCAGTTCTGGCAAAGGTTCCTTTTCTTAGAAGGTTTAGTAATGTGCGGAAACATCATTTGAACGTGCTCTTTAACAGCTAGAGAGATTCACTGGGTTACATCCGGATTTAGTCATACTTGGAGTAGACCTATTGAAATCATTGGGACAAGTTATGCATGATTTAGTCAATTATAACATTCTTCAGCATGATTGATTTCAATTGTCTCACCTATGTACGGCTATACACATGTCAGTCACATTGTACAACAGTATAACAGTATTGACCTTTATCATCTATTATCTTCCAAAGGCAGTTGATGATTTAATCAAACAGAATACGATTAGACCCATTGCAATCAGTGTGACTGAAATTCGACATGCCTAACTTAAGTTCCATTAATTTCAATCATTCTGCTTTGAGTTTGCAAAGATCTGGAATGGAAGCAATGAGTTTTCAAAGCAAGAATGCTGTACGTGGTGGTGGAGGCGGCATTCATACAGTCAGTGTGTGTGATTGTGTGTGCAGGCATGTTTTTCTGTGGATCACATGACAATGGTAATGCGTGGCCTGATATATCAATCACTCTTTGGCTCACCGCATGAGGCTGTTGAGAAGTTTCAAGGAAGACAAAGTATCCAAATACAAGTGAGAGGGCATGTAACAAGGGAGGTTATTTTCTTCAAAATTCTCTGAATGGTATGACGCGTATTCTTTATTGCAGTCAAGAGATGAGATTTAGAAACTGATGTAGAACCTAGACATCCGCAACCAAAATATACAGGTCTACAAGGGGAAGTGACAGAACCTATCCTCCCAATATGAAGTCCGTCAAAGCTTCATCATTCACATTGGCTCTAGCAAGAACAACATGAAATTGCCAGAGAGAATGATATCGATGTTATTATTATCTACCAACAAATATTAAAAATAAAATTGGGCTGGCCTGTCTGGTAATGTAACCAATAAGGGAGGAACAGTTTGCTGCCAACCTCCATTGTCAATTTCACAAAAAGAGTTAATGTTCCACAGACTCCACTTGCGGATTGTAACATGAATGTGCCCTCTGTGGCAAAGAAACACCACTCCATCCTCTAAAATTATTGAGAAGGTGGCACATGAAACCAGGCTGTACAATATTTAACAAAATGCAAATTGCTTAAATTGACAGCTATCTGAAATCCATTTTAATTTGGAATACCCAATGAACATGATTAGCACATTGCACATGCCTTAGGAGAAGGACTTGGAAAGAAATAACACAGGGCTTCTGCCTTATTATAGCTATTGCAGAATCCTATCCTTTTGAAAAAGAAAAGGGGGTGACTGCACAATGTAAGGAGCTCTTTAAGATACCCACTTCATCAAAAAACTTTGATAACTTCATCCAGGGAGAGAAGGAACCAAAAGCCATAGCCCTCTTAAAGATAGGGATCTTAAAGTGAAGCTTGAAGGCAGCTGTCCAAGAACTCATATCCAAAGCCTGTAATTTGTATATGTTTCCATTAGTACACCTGCATTTGGAACACATTGTGGGATGTGCAAACAAGCTCTTACAACTGTAACATGGCTGCCATAAAAAAACTGAAGGCAATCCTTTAGTCCATATAGCAGCTGTATAAGGGAACCAAAAATTTATCTAAGAAATCAAATCTTTAATAGATGCTGGAACAATGCACACCTGTTTGTTTATCTATAGACAATTATATTTATGTTTTCTACAGCCTAATCCAGTAAGCCCCTATTCTACAGCTTTATCACTCTCTTCTGCTCTGATTATTCTGATGGCATCATAAATGGAATTAAAATGAACAACAGTCCTTACATAAGTTCCTCTGACATTGCTTGATGGGGTTCTTCAGTGAAGGCTATTGGACTGGAGACAAGGACACCATAAGTAGCAATGCCTCCAATGATGAGGTCTCCTGACTGATGATACTTGTGAAGTGGAGGGTAAGGATTGCTGACCCTACAGTTGTCAATGTTAGCTTTGCATCCTATGCAAGCAAGCAGTACCAGCAGCAAGTTCATCATGGTATAACGGTAGTAGTAGTAATAGTAGTAGCATGGAAGTTTAGTTTATTGCCTTGTCCACCAGTCATTCACAAAACTGTTTCCCTATCCATATCCAAGATCCTCACCTATTTGTAGGTCCTCTTTCTACCCTTAATGTTACTGGTGATATTTATGACATCCTTTGTTATTAGTTTTGCAAGTGGTTACTGGAAATTAACAGGGGATTTGAGGAGCAACAGAATTAATCACTATCCTTTTGATAAGTGAAGAGGAGGCTAATTAATTACAAAAGAATTACTGATGAAAGCTTGTTTGTCATATCTCAACAATATCCCTCCCCCCAAACAGAATAGAAAGTGAGGGACCAAATGGCTTGGGATGGCTCACAGAATTTCTTATTTTATGGATTAAATTGATAACAGAAATAATAGTATCTGGTGTGGAATCAGAGACAAAATGCACATGTTTGATGATATTGAGAATATGACCTTGATTTATTTAGCCTGCAATCCTATATATACTTACCTGTGAGTAAGTCCCAGTGATCCCAATAGGACTTACTTCAGGGTAGACATGGAAAGGTTTATATTGTTAATCTGTGGGGTGAAAAATAGAATCTTACTGTGCTGCCCTATACATGTTTACTCAGAAGTAAGACACATGGTTTTTAATGAGGTTTATTACCTAAGAAGTGTCTTTATGATTGCAGCCTTGGATAACCCACAGAAAAAATCCTTCAAAATGAGCTGGAAGCTAGACAACTATGAGCTGGAAACTGGCCTTACACTGTTGCAATATATAGTGTAGAAGTCAATTCAGAAAATAGGACATGTGTTGAACCTTTAATATAATGCTTTAGGAAGTGTGCATCAACTAGAAATATTTTGCTCAATTATCATTTTCACTTTGGGAAGTGTTTTTTTTACACTGGAAATGTTTATTCTTTCAATACATTAAACCTGTTGTTGTTTGTTTCTCAGCAGGTGAGTAACCCAGGGCAGTGTAGGCTCTCCCCACCTTCTCATCACCAGACTAAATTAGGCTGACCATATGAACAGGAGGACAGGGCTTCTGTACCTTTAACAATTGTATAGAAAAGAGAATTTCAGTAGGTGCCATTGGTATATATGCAACACTTGGTGAAACTGATTCCGCATCACAAGAATTAAAGCTGCAGGAGCCCTGCCCTCTTGACCAGATACAAAAGAGGGCAGAGCTCTTCCAGCTTTAACTGTTGTGATGAAGAGGGAATTTCACCAGTCGCTTCAAGCATAGAAAATGACAACTGCTGAAATTCCTTTTTCAATAGAACTCTTAAAGAGACAGAAGCTCTATCCTCCTTTTTATATGGTCTCCCAAAATATCCCAATTCTGAATTCCTAGAACTAGTTTTTTAAATGTGCAGCCAAAGTCCTGCCATGAGATGACTGAATCGCTTCTTCTTTGAACAAATGCTGGAATTCCTGGTATATCATCAGAGTTGATTGCGAAGAAGAAAACACCTTAGGGCTGTGCACAAACCTCCCAATTCACTTCTGATATCGATTTGGACCTAACGAATCTAGCCTGAATCACTTTGGATCAATTTGGACCTGATCCACTTTGATTTGGATCTGAAGACGAATTGAGATTCGGATGTCCGAACCATTCTGATTTTTCATTTTCCAGTAGACTTGTATTGGAAAAAATAAACACCTATAACTTTTTTATTTTACAAGATACTGTCATGACTCCCTATCCCTTTGTATTCATTGAAGTCAATAAAGAGGTATCTTAGGAAAACAATCAACCTTTATTTTGGCAAATGACCCCTTTCTTCAGCTGAAGGGAGTTTAAAAGTAGAAAGTGTTTTGCCCCAATGCGTAATTTAGCTAAGCAAACAAAACAGTTGATCCATTCAAGACAAAGAGAGAGTCAGTCCATAGGCGGATCTAAACCAAGCCTTTTCTGAGCCACCAATCTTTCTGAGTGCCGCTTTCTGACCTCCTTGGTCTGCGCACGCGTTTCCCTCCTACAGAAATTGGCATCTCTGAGATTGCTTACACTCTCCCCTTTGGATGAGGAGGGCAGTTTCTCAGCCTGAGGTTTATTTACATCACCATAGATAAGCTCTGGGAACTGTTCATTCGAAGCTGGGAAAGAGCCCATGGGAATTAACCCTTCCCCTTCTGGTATGGATCGGAATGCCTGTTCAAATTCAGAATCAGATTCTGAATTAATGTCTGACATCCCTTTGCCCTGCACAAGGGGAGGAGGATTAGACACAACAGATACAAACATGAAAGTTGGACACCTTACAGATGCCCTGGAGGTGCTCCTGAGTACTCAATTCCAGACAGATCGGTGTGGTCATTTTCTTGTAATCCACTGCTGAAAATGTGATTTTTTTTGGGCAAACTACTCAAAGCAGACACTCAAAGCAAAGAGCAATTTGAAAGTGTGTATTCAGCTCACACTATCCCTTCAAGTGTAAATCTCCCCTACTCAGGTTTTCTTTTGTGTGTTCTGAAGCTGACCTCAGGCTCTTCACATTCAGAGAAAGAGGGAAAGTAGGCTGCCTGCAATATACACATTACCTGGCTGGGAGCAAACCAGCAATGAAAGAAGAACGATGATGATGATGATGATGAAATGAAAAAGCCTGTTGATTCTTCTTTTGAAGTAGTGGGAGAGGCTTCACGCATTGTGATCATTTGGTCCTGCCTATTGCCACAGATTAATTGAAGAACAGACAGTGATCATCAGGCCATGGAACGGGTACAAAGAAAAGTGAACAACAAATATACAAAGAATTAATTAAGCGTGGAGATTATAGTATCCAACATCCTGCGATTGTGCTTGCATGGAGGGAGCTCTTTAGACAGGATGGCGTACATTTATCAGATAGCAGTAATGATATATTCCTCTTGGATCTGCAGAGGGGTTTAAAAATGTTATGAAGTCTTATGGGTGGGGGGTGACGAGACAAGTGCTTTGTCGTTCCCAGTGGCAGGTAGGTGTGGGCATCTGGAGTGGGATAGGGTCAGTGAGCATTCACAGGCACAGTTACGGTGATCGGTAATGCCTGAAGGCCCCCAGCTGTTAGTTATACGGCCTCAGCTGGAGGGATAAGGGTTACCTTTGAGGCCAACCTTCCTCACCCACTCGGAGCTAGACAGCACAAGGGGAGTGACAATGGAAGGCTTCCCTACCTCACAAGGGGCAGTCTGTGTTGTGGCGATGCCCGCATAGGTTTTTCCTCTCTGCAGATCCTTAAAATAAAGTGGCCCTGTTTAAGTCCACTTTCTGTGTCTTGCCTCATTATTTCCCACCCTCCATTACCTGCAACCAGTGTATCTGAAATTAACTTCACTCACTCCTACTTTTGTAGCTTTTGCTGTACTTTGTCACTATACTCTGTGTAATACATTCTCCCCTTCCCTCAAATAACTTTTCTGATTGTATCCTCACTCTGCTGCAAGCTGCTGCTTAACAGGGCTTGCTGCCAGCTGGTTTTTTATTTTTAAAGTTCAATTTTATTTTGAAACTTGTGTATGATTGTCACAAGTTTCTTTACTCTAACATTAGGGTGGGTGTTGTGGGCAGCAGACACTACTTTGCCCATTCACACTTCTCACTTATTTACATTAGTTTCTCAAGGCTTTTGTGTTGGCACCACTTTCCACATCCAGACTTTGAACTCCTATCTACTTCCTGCACAAATACATGACTCTGAGACCCCCCTTTTTAATGCCCTGTGTTACATGCCAGAATGTCTCTGGGTTGTGTTGTCTGTGCATCTTCTGTTGTCTCTCTCTCTAAGTCATTGCAACCAAACCAAAGCATCCAGCCTCAAACAATCAATCTCCCTCCCTCATCCCAAGTCTCCCAACAGTCCAGCTGGGCTGCACACTTGTCCCCTGTGGCCAAAGGGAAGGGTGCCCGCTTATTGCTTGATCACATCTGGTGACTCTTACTTTAAAAACCACCTCCACTGCCAGCTGCCTCTGCCTGCATTAACACTGGACTCTGAGACACTCTTAAAAGGCTCTGTGTGGCACGCCAGCCTCTCAGGGCTCAGCCACTGAATTCATAGCCACCAAACGCTTGCACCTCTGTGCCTGTAATTTGGCACACATGAGTACCTACATGCCATCTGCAATGTGCCCAACTTTTATGTGTGTATCTTGAAAAATAAAGAAGTTATAGGTGTTTCTTGATCATTTTTCAAAAATTCATAGCCACTACACGCTTGTACCTATGTTTCTGAAATTTTGTACACACGAGTACCTATAGCCCATCTGCAATGTGTCCAAGTTTCATTTTTATATCTTTCAAATTAAAGAAGCTATAGCCCTTTCTTTCCCCCAATGCAAGTCTATGGGGAAAATGAGTAATCTGAATCTTGCTTTGGCTCCAGATCTGAATCAGATCAGGGGAGATCTGAATAGATCCAAAGCTAATCAGGACCGATTTGGACCTGACAGATCCAGATCTGAATCGGATCGGGGGGGCGGGCACAGCCCTAGTCTTCGATCTAACTCTGGCCCTTTCTACACCATAGGGTGTAGAGGGAGGGAGGGAGGGCAATCCTGGAAGTACCTAATACACACCATCGGCACACGAGGGAGGGTGATCCCGGAAGTACCTAATTTACACCATCGGCGCACAGGGACCAGCCGGGGGCTATCCCAGGCAAACAGATTTGTGTTCTGTCTCTAAGGCCTTTATCACACAGGTGGTTTTAAGCACACTCGCCACAGTTGTGATCCAATTCTTCAGTGCAGGACTCGCATGACATCATCCCCCTCGTGCTGTTCTCACATCCTGAGTGCTCCGTTTTTTATTTCCGTTTCGATTTAATCCTTAATGGACAAAGTCCATTACAGGTAAGTTCAACTGGCCAAGCTGAGTTATTGCAGCAAGCCCAGCCACGTGAGATTCAAAATGGGAGATTCACATAGGAAATGGATGAGGAACCAGCAGAAGCAATCCAGGAAGGTGGGAAATGGTAGGTGTGATAAAGGCCTGAGAGATATGCTTGCCAGCCAAAGCCGCAAATCTATCTATTTTTCTCTGACATGCACTTCAAACATTCTGCATTGCATGCCAGCAGTGCAGACAGAGCCTAGCTCACAAGTGAACAAAGTGAAGTGGAAGGAAAGGAATAGTGAAGCACAGCAACGACATGCCAGGTTCCAACATCCGCAGCAACAGGGCATCTGCAAAGATGAGAGCTTCTCTCTTTCGGCTGGCACCACACTGTTGGTCATGAGAGTTTTTCTTGATAGATGACCCTTCATCATCCATGATGAGGAACTCTGAGAAAAAGGCCTCTGGCCCATTCTGTTTAGCCCTGTGAGCTGCTCTGACTGACCTCTCCTTTCCCACATTTTAATCTGTGGATGCCTCACCTCTGCTGAGCTCTATGTGCCCTACTGCCCACCAAATCTGCAACAGGAAAAGTGCCATGGTCGCCCAGAACTTCGTAGCTAAAAACTTGAGATCCCCTTGATGCCAAGGGCTGAAACTGCTCAAGGTGTAAGACCCCAAAGAAGAGGTTTGACAACCTGAATTTGAAGTATTTTTTTTTTAAAAAAAATAATTTTAAAATCTCAAACTTTAAAAACTTCCTAAAAATCACAAGATAAACAGATTTACTTGAAACTTGACATGGCTAAAGTCCTACTTAAGAGCTCTCAAGATGCCAAGTTTCATCTCATCTTTAAATATGATGGTTTTATTTAAAAATAATTATTTTAAAAGCTCACATTTTAAAATAATTCCTAAAAATCAATGGATGAACAGATCTGCTTGAAACTTGGCACTACTACAGCCCTACACAAGAGCTATCATGATGAGAAGTTTAATCCCTTTATCTTTAAAAATAATGTGTTTAATTTTTTTTTAAAAAAAAACCTCAATATTTTAAAATTCCTATATATCAACAGATGAAAGGATATGCTTGAAACTTGGTATGACTACAGCCCTGCATAAGAGCTATCATGGTGCCAAGTTTCATCTCTTTATCTTTACAAATGACAGAGCTGTAAGCATTTTTGTGAATTCTCATTGACTATAAAGTAGAGTTGCCCTTTGGGTGGAGGGAGGATGGGAAAAATCCAAATTTTTCTTCAAATTTCATAATTCTCCCCCTTCCCAGATTTGTTTACCAAAAATCCTGACATGTCTTGGTTTTTCCTGACATATGGTCACTCTATGCTTGGGGATATAGATGCTTTTGCTGAGAGAGAGAGATGAGGGGAGTTGTTGTTGACTGGATTAGAAGCTAGGAAGGGCCAACGTGTTTTATTATTTTGGTGGAAGTAGACTGTGGGAAGGAGTGTACTGTAGCTTAGAGTGGGTAGAGTAGGCAGGAGAAATGTAGAACTTGGAAGTTTATAGTTGAAACGTGTTTTGAAGAAAAAGTACTGAAACCATTAAGTAGGCTGACCATCTGATAAGGAGGACAGGGCTCATGTAACTTTAACAGTTGTAGAGAAAGGGGAATTTCAGCCAGTGTCATTTGTATGTAATTAGTTCCTGGTGAAATTCCCTCTTCATCACAACAGTTAAAGTTGCAGGGGCCCTGCCTTCTTTTGTATATGGTCACTCTAGTATAGTGCCTGCAACTATACTAGAGTGACCATATACAAAAGAAGGCAGGGCACATTTAAAGTGCCTGCAACTTTAAATGTTGTGATGAAGAGGGAATTTCACCAGGAACTAATTGCATACAAATGACACTGGCTGAAATTCCCTTTTCTCTACAAATGTTAAAGTTACATGAGCCCTGTCCTCCTTTTTAGATGGTCAGCCTACATTAAGCATTGTGCATTTGTAACCTTTACAAGTATAGGAAACCATCGTGTTTATTGACATACATATACTTCTGTTAATAAATTATGTTAATTACATCAACTGGTGTGGTGTTTGGGTGTACCTGAGGAGAGTACTGGTGGCAGTGGAAAGGGATAGATTGAAAGCCAGGTTGCTGGGCAGTGGTGCTGTGGTGCCTAAAATAGTACAGGCGAGACAGAAGCAGCAGCAAGTGGTCTGAAACATCACAATCAGCCAATACAATAAGCATTCCTATAATATATCATCACAATCCTGCACTGCCTTGCTTCTCTGATGCTCCTCACCAGGAATGCTTTATGGCTCCTGTGCCCTTGAGGGACCAAAAACAGGGGCTCAATGAAACCTTAGTGGCTTGCCTCAGATTCTGATGGGACAGAGGTTTCCATTTCAGGACAGGAGCAAGTTTGGAAGTAGGTTAATTTTGAAAATTTCACCGACAGTGAGTTCCTTTGTGCTCAAGTAGGTCCTTCCCTCAGTTTCCATTCTGTCCAATGGCACTAACTGATGTAGTCACAGTGCTGGTTCTTGGGACACAGAATGACCTTGCCTGCATTAGGAAGTACAGCTGTGTTGCTAAAGTGAGTCCCATAGATAGCAGTGACGGTGTCCTCATTAATGCTGCATGTGTTTGGGACCTTGATCATGTCTTCTCCAAAAGCTGGGATCTCTTGTGCAGTACCATTGTCAACAGTCCGAAGGTAGGAAGCAAATTCAGATTCATCCTCCAGGGTGCACATGTAGAGAATAAGCTGGCATTTGGTGACATAGTTCCAGGCATTGGATTTCATCACCAACTGGCCAGTGATGGTTGGACGGGCACCACGTGGAATGACAGGCAAGGTCTTCCTAAACTCATTGCCCAAAACAATAGTCTTTCCATTGAATGGGGTGACATTGCTCATGAGCTCCTTCAGCAGCCTGTCTATTAGGTCAATAGCAAAGCAGTTAGGCATCAATACTTCATCCCGACAATGTTGGCTGCTTTGAGATACTGATCAGTGCAAGGCCAGCAAGAGCTTTGCTGTCATTAAAAGGCCAGTGGGTCACTTGTATATGCACACTTCATGAGGCAGGTGTGGCAGCATCAAGGCTGGAGTTCAAAGATTATTTTCTTTAAAATTGTTCCAGAAGCAAATGTTCCATGCTTCCTTGAAACAAAATTTTACTCTGTAGTTCCCAGGAGAACTCTTCTGAGAATATCAATACAGTGATATGATTTTTTTCTATTTAAATTATTGATTTTTCTTTCTTTGCGCTTTACAATTAGCATGTGTGACCTCTTTTGTCCTCTTTTTTTTGGTGATGAATGCCTCTTTTTCCTGGTGATCTCTAAGTTGCCTGCCTACTCAGAAAGGGATTGCAACTGAGTACTGGAGTTGATTTCTTTCCCCTCCCTTAGTTTTTATTTCCTTTAGCTTCAATTGTGTTAGCAAAGTTGTTCCTGTTCTGGCATCTTATGAGAGGTGAATTTTTGCTTGCAAAAGTTGCCCCTTTCCATTATTGAAATTCTTCCTTGCTACTTTTCTTGAGCTGGCCTTCTGGGGCTGGAAACTTGGCTTCTGAGCAGGTTCAAATGCTGCTGCTCATAAGCCAAACCCCACACCCAATAGGAGTTTCCATGGCCAGCTCTCCCATGAGGCAGCATGAACTGCCTGCTTCAGGCAGCAGTCGCTGGGAGGCTGTGGAAGCACTCTGACGGCTGTGACTGTACAGTGACTGGGGAGTGGGTCATCATGTCATTTGTCTCAGGCAGCAAAATGTCACAGGGTCAGTCCTGGAGGTTTCTTCCTATTTCTTTAATCTTTTCCTTTATGATCTTTGATTAAATATATTATCATATGAAGCTGGGGCTGTGTCTAGATCTACACTACTGCCTATTATTATTATTATTATTATTATTATTATTCTATCCCACTTTTTCCCCAATACAATACTCAAGGCAGCTTTACAGAATTGAATTTTATATAATTACAATAAATTAATAGAAATTTACAAAAGTTAATAATATAGTGGTATTGAAGTGCGCTGATAACGGTTGGGGCACAAGAAACATTCCATATACCACTTTCATAGTGTTATCTCCTGCTTTTTATTCCACATTAATAACGATTTGACATAAGTTGTAGAGATCAGGGATGTGCACTTGGTCGGTTCTGATCCATGATCCGGACCCGATCCAGCCAAAATCGGATAAAATCGTCTGATTCCGATCCCCACATCTCAATTGTCCAATCTCATCTGAACCAGTCTGGGGGGACCCGATCCGGTTTGGATAAAATCAGAGGATCAGTCTTCCTCACCCTCTCATGCTCCTTACCTGCCGGGGCCATCCGCTGATCCCTTCTACTGAGAAAACAAGAGTGCCCTTGGCACACAGCTGTAG
Source organism: Anniella stebbinsi (assembly GCA_029215795.1). Lineage (NCBI taxonomy): Eukaryota > Metazoa > Chordata > Lepidosauria > Squamata > Anniellidae > Anniella > Anniella stebbinsi. The sequence goes on from JARDYH010000008.1 coordinate 23,841,934, forward strand.
ATAATGTTAAGTAATTACAACTTGAACAATCAAAGATAGTTTATAATCAATTTGAATCTATATGAATCATAAGTAGATAGAAACTGTCCAATATGTACATATAATTCCTGTTATACACACAAATGGATGTGGTATATAATAAATCAACTGAATTTCTCTAAGTCCAGTTAATAGTAATTATATAGTGAAACAATTTAATAAACAATTCAGGACTTTTATATAATGAAACAATATAATAAACAATGCAGGGCTTTGACAAGATTCTAGATACAATTCTTGTTTCACATTGGTTTCTTCAAGAAAGCCTTGTAGATACGGTAATAAAAAGAAAAATTTCAAACTCCTGTTCCATGTTCACACATCTAATATTAACAACCCAAATAACATACTTATTTAGTAACAACATATCATCCCCACTTATTTACTCACCAGCAAGTTTTGTCTGGAAAAGTCTTTCCAAGTATAGTATTATTTTCTTAATATTTGGCTGCTATATCCTGTTTATTGGGAAATCTACTGACAAAACCATAACACTGTTAGTTATATACATCCTTCTAACTGAGAATAAAATAGATATTAAATCTACACCAGAGAAGAGAAATAACAGACCTTGCTTCAGTATGTAAGAAATGAATAGTTTTTGTAAGTCAGCAGTCCAACAGCTATTAGTGATTTTGTGCCTTAAATATAATTTCCTTGAGGTCTTTAAAGGCATTTTGCACCAATTGATTGCTGTTACATGTTGAATGCAATGAAATAAATGTGTCACCAGAGGGCACTGACAACCCAAAAATTGGTTTCACTTTGCCCAAAAGGCAGTAAATTCCAATGTGCTTTTCAAACCATTGGGATTTACTGTATTCAGTTTGTAAATCCATTCAGCTTCTTTTTTAAGTAAGCATTATCATGGTTCCTCCAATTGCATTTGTGTGAAGTAATTGTCTCAATCACCAGGAAGGAAAATTCATCAAAATTGTGGTTCTTGTTTATGAAATGTTCAAATAATGGGGCATCCGTGACTCTGTGTTTCAGTTTGGATCGATGTTCTATTATACGTGTTCTAATGGAATGTGCCATCTTTCCAACATATAAAAGGCCACATGGACAGATAATTATATAAAAAACACATTTGGTTGAACAGTTGGAAAAATGATTTAACTTGAACATGCGGTTATCACTTGGATGATCGAAAGTTTTTATCTGTAGTGCCAATGCGCACTCTGAACATCTGCCACACCTAAAATGTCAGTATATAGTATTTGGGACTCTCTCTGGGATGTCCATATCTGAATGGATCAAGATGTCACGAAAATTAGAAGCATGTTTTGGCCGCACATTAGGAAAAATATGACACCCTGGCAAGTCTTCAACAATGTGCCAATGTCTTTTTATACTGTTAATTATTGGACGTGCAAGATGAGAGTAGGAAAGAGAACATGTAATTCTATTAGTATTTTTTAATTTCTGGTTGCCTAATAGCATAGTACGAGGAGTTGCTTTCTCATTATTAGTTTAGCAGACCTGTATTCCTCTGGTCAAGTACAGTTTCTTTTCAGACGGAGGTATTGCCCATATGGTAAGTTTGACTTTAGTTGAGGTGGATGTAAAGACGTATAATGTAATAAAGAATTACGATCTGTAGGTTTCAAGAACGGTTTAATATGAAAAGTGTTATTTTCACTATATATAACTGTGTCCAGGAATGGAATACAGTATACATCTTGCTGGAAAGAAAACTTGATGTTATCATAGATCGTGTTAATCCAATTGAAGAATTCAATTACTTTATGTCCGTCAGCAAAGACCAAGAAGATGTCGTCTAGATAACGTTTGCATAAAATAAAATATTGATAGAAGGGATTGATGTTAGCATTGTATATGACAGTTTCCTCAAGATTGGCCATAAATAAATTAGCCACACTAGGTGCCATTGGACTTCCCATCGCCACGCCTTTGATTTGGAAATAAAACTGATCTGAAAATCTAAAATAATTATTTTCCATAATAATATCAATAAGTTCTAGAAGAAAAATGTTGAGGGAAAATGTTCCTCCCTACTGTCCAAAATGGTTTGAATCACCATCCTTGCTTCCTCATGTGGTATATTAGTATACAGAGTGTTTACATCCAAGGTAACCAGTACTGCCTGGGTAGGAATTCTAATTCCATCTACTTTTTGTATAAGGTCCTTGGTGTCCTTGAGATACGATGGAATCTTAGTTACAAATGGGTGAAGAAAATGGTCAATAAATTGTGCCAAAGGTTCCAGTAAGGAAATAGATACCGAAATGATCGGTCGACCCGGAGGTAGATTTCCTGTCTTATGAATTTTGGGCAATATGTAAAATACTGGAACTCTAGGGAAATAGTTTTGTAAAAATTTAGAAGTTGGTTCATCTATGAAACCCAACAATAATGCTTCCACCACTGTTGTCCGAATAATTGATAAAATATGTTTCGCAGGATCAGATGATATAGTCAGATAATATGCGGAATAATTGAGTTGACAATATACTTCCTTTAGATAGTCCTCCCTATTCATGAGTATTATGGCTCCCCCTTTAGCAGCTTCCTTAATAATGATGGAAGTGTCTTTTGTTAAAGTCTGCATAATATTTCGATCAAATTTATTAAAGTTATGCCAGGTTTTTCGCTTAGATTGTTCCAGTTTAGTTAGGTCTTTTCCCACCAATTCTTGAAACACCTTGATATTGGGGTTAAAGGACACTAGATTGAATGTGGAAAGTGGATGAAAAGAAGTACTCGAAGGCATCAAGTTTCCAAATAGCTTTCTCAGTTTGAGCTGTCTGTAGTGACAAAATAGATCCACCCTAGTATGAAATGCATTATACACTGGTGTAGGCACAAACCTGAGCTCCTACCCTTCTACTGAGAAACAGGCTTCACGGCCTGCCTCTCAGTAGCACGCCGGGTGATGACGTCACCCAGCGTGCTACTGAGAGGCAGGCTGCAAAGCCTGTTTCTCAGTAGAAGGGGGCAGAGGACAGCAGCGGACGGCCCCAGCAGGTAAGGAGTACGAGGGGGGAGGGGGAGTGCCCCACTTACCTGCCGGGGCATCCACTTCCCCCTGCTGCTCTTATCTACTGAGAAACAGGCTTTGTGGCATAGTTCTCAGTAGAGCGCCAGGTGATGACATAAATAATAAATTTGCCCTGGATCATTTAGTGGATGGGAAAGCTTGGTGAGGATCTCTCTACCTTATGGAATCACCATCATATAAACCAACCTTCTCCAACCAAACACCCTGTACTTGTGTTGGATTATCCATCAACCAGTAAATTAACTCTCATTGATTTCAGGGGGACTATTCTAAGTGTAATAGTATGTAGCCCTACATGTAAAAGTTCACAACACTTGCTCCCAGAGTCTGTTTGTCAAGCTATACCAGTAGAAAACAATTTCAAAGGCTTGCTGAGTTGCAAAGAAGTTTTCGTGGCAATGAGAGTGGAGGTGTGCAGTGGTGGTGGCTTTACAGGCATCCATCAAAACCAAACATTGGTGATTTCATCCATCCCTACATACAACAGAGTATATTTCAGGATTTCTTTCTGATTAACTGTTCCCTGTTGTTTAGCTCAGGCCGCAACACAATAATGAAACATTTAGGCAAAAAGATACAACCAAGTAACCCAGCACTTGAGGCTAAGATAGAAAAGATCTGCACGGCTACCATGAATTTTCCCTTGGTGCTCAGATAGCTGGGAACAAAGGATAACCACACGCTGCAAAAGACCAACATGCTGAAAGTGATGAACTTGGCTTCATTGAAACTGTCGGGTAACTTCCTGGCAAGGAAAGCTACTGTCACGCTCAACATTGCCAGGAAGCCCATGTAGCCCAGGACACAGTAAAACAGAGTCACAGACCCATCATTACATTCCAGTACAATCTCTTCAATCCCTGAGTGCATGTCCTCATCTGGGAATGGGGCAGAGGTTCCCAGCCACACAGTACAGATGCCTACTTGGAGGAGGGAGCAGGAAACCACAATGAAGCTGGCCAGCTCCTTCCCCAACCACTTCCTTATCCTGGATCCTGGCCTGGTGGCCATGAAAGCCAGAACTACCATGATGGTTTTTGCCAACACACATGAAACGGCCACCGAGAAAATGAGGCCAAATGCAGTTTGTCGGAGGAGACATGTCACCTCCAGAGGATGGCCAATGAAGAGCAATGGACAAAGGAAGCAGAGCAGGAGGGAGATGAGGAGAGCGTAGGTGAGGTTCCGGTTGTTGGCTATGACGATGGGAGTATTGTGGTGCTTCATAAATGTTCCCAGCACCAGAGCTGTGATCAAAGAAAAGGAAAGAGCAAATGAGGCTAAAGTGAGCCCCAAAGGTTCTGCATAAGACAAGAAAGTTACTCTCTTTGGGATACAGAAATCTTGGTTTTTGCTTGGATAGTCTTTAGCTGAGCATTTCACACAGTCACTTGCATCTGGAAAAAGGATAGATGTGATCTTCAGTTCACATAGAAACACACTCAAATATGCTATAAATATATTTTTAAAAATCACTTGTCCCACACATACAAACATTCTCCATGCAAATCAATGAATACTGATGTATGGCAGGGGCCGACATAAAACTATGGCCTGGTTCACACAATCATGGTGGGGTAAGTAAACCACAGTGGCTTATTTCCCCCGCTGCACATGTTAGTGAGTTGCTGGAAGAATTTGCATAATTAGCCTTCCTGGAGTTGCTTGCCATGTCATTCAAACCCAACAACAGGTAGAATACTGCTTTGGTTAACATGCCACCCCAGGACCCTAAAACACCCCATGGATTCTGAATGGTTTGTTCACCACAGCAAGAAGTGCCCCTCACTGTGTCCACACAATGTGGCAAGCTGCAAAGGCAGCAAGGGTAATGATGGAAGTTCCACTGGCATGAGACAGGCATGCTTAGTAGGTGGAAATTAGCCACTGTGGCTTATAACCCGCAGCATGATTGTGTGAACTGGACTTATGTGTCATGCTTTAAAGATAAAGGCATGCTCCATTTCCCTTTCACAACCAATGTTAAAGAACTGGGGTGTTGGGTGAGCTGGTTTGCTTGGCAAAACTGTCTATGCTTTTCATGTTGGAATGGAGGGAATAGAAAAAGAAGGAAGGAAGGTAGGAATAAAGGAAAGAAAGAAAGAACTATCCATCTAGAATCTTCAGGGGGAAGTCTCTTTTCTTCTAGACCTAGAAGATGTCATTCATGCCATTGTCAATTTGACACCAGGAATAAATTTTGCTGAGTTCCTTTCTTTGAACACTGTTAATAAGCTTCAACTAATAAAGAACAAGATATAGAGTGACCGTATGAAAATGAGGACAGGGCCCCTGTATATTTAACTGTCCGATATACCTGGAATTGGACGGCCCCCCTAAGATATATGTCTGTGAGGTAATCATCTTAAAGTAGTAGGCTGGTGCTAGGCCTGTAAGTTAACTTTTAATCAAATTACATTTGTTTCTTGTTTCCCTTTCTCACCCTCATAACAACCCTGCAAGGTAGGCTGATGTTAGGCCTATGCAGTAACTTTAAAATGAATTAAATTTGTTTCCTCTCTCTCTCTCTCTCTCTCCTGATGCATGGCCAGGGCCTCCTTAAAGCCACTGCCATGAGTTCCCTTGTCCCACAGAAAACAAAAACTACAACTTCCGGCATGCTTTTTACCATCGTGCCTGACTTGCTCAATAGGAATCCTTCCACTGAGACTCATGGGAAGTGAAGTCTGGCTGAGCCAGTCCACACTGCACTGTTCAATCAGTGCCTGTAGGCAGGCCGTGAGGGAGCCAACCTGCTTACTGACTGACAGGTAGCTTGGTTGCCATAAACAATGGGCCCAGACCTGCAACCTCCTGCTCTCCTGCTCTAGATGGGGCCTAGCGACTGAGGCAGCTGGCCCCAGGCACTCTCCCTTAAGGCCCAGGAGGGTAAGTCACTACCAGATGATGGCTGCCAAAGCCTGATAAATCTTCCCTCTTGCCCATGGCATGCTGGGAGTTGTAGGCATAAGCCTAGGTCCCTGAATAATGTGTTACACTTTGAGCACCATCTGAAGTGGGGTAGGAGACAACTGGAGAGCGTACCTTATTACTTTTGGCACCCTGCTTATGGATTTCTTTATCCGAGGCAGGCTGGCCTAGTGACTGCATTAATGGCTTTCCAGTGCCAAGTGAATGTTTTTCCCCAAGTCCTTTTAACTTGATGAGATTTTTTATGCTGCGTTTTCCCCCCTGTCATAACTAAAACACAACATTCTAAGGCAGATGCAGGAATTACTGAATAAAGATTTTTATGTAAAAGCCTGACTATACCATTGAGACAGACATGTGAATGGAGGAATGACTGATAACAGGCTAGAGTGGAATGGTGGGTGAGGTTAGTAGCAGTTGGAGGAAGTCAAGTAGAAGGAGAACAGAGACTGTTAGTCAGTTAGGATTGAGAGATAGTGTCCTGGCTTGCACATAGTGACTTGGCTTTCTAACCCATGCTTTATTTAAAATCAGCCACTCTACATGCCAGTATTACCCATCCCAGCATGCCTTTCATGGCCCATAGATGCCCAAGTCCTCTGAGAGGCACTTCCCTCGTCTCATTGTCGATGTTGATCTTCAATAGAGTGTCAAAACGTAGCATCACCAAGGAGGGGAGGTAGGCAGATGTCAGTGGATGTGCCCAGCTCTGGCCAAGTCCTGCTGGGACTGCCTTGGCCCATGCTTCTTGTCCACCAGGTGCTCTATCAGGAGCCTGTATTGAATGGCCAGGGCTGGTCAGTGCACTTGCCTCCTTTATTGGATCTGTTCCTCTTAAGGGCAAAGGCTGCATGCTTGCTTCCCCAGATTCTGAGAGAACAGTAATATCAGGACAGGGTACCTTTGAGCACGTTCAGAGTTTGGCCTCAAAGTCACACAGTTGTATCTAGTTATGATTTTAAAACCACATATAGCAGGTGGGAGGAGGCACCATGAATGGATGCAACCCATTGATGTGGGCTGTTTTCTTTTATGTGGAATTGGGTTGACTACTCAACACTGACCTTAGGAGTCTGGGTTGTGAAATACATGCAGCAGACACCCATATGTGCACTCATAATGGCTGCCAAATGCCAGTAAGTCTGGCCTCCTGCCCAAGGTGTGCTGGGGGTTCCACCCAAGGCATGCTGGGAGTTGTAGGCATAAGGCTAGCTTTTTATTAAATTCTTTAAAAAAAATTAAACTCTCCAAAATATGTTTTTAGATTTTGCTAGTACAGTGTATAGCCAGACCTATCAGTGTGCCAAGTTTCAAGTTTCTAACTCATCTTGAAGTGGGTAAACTTTTCCGGACATACATGAAACACACATACTTTCTGCTTTATTGGTAGAGATGGTTCTATTGAAAAAGGAATTTCAACAGGTTTCATCATGCAGCACATGATGAAATTCCCTCTTCATCACAACTTTTAAAGCTGCAGGAGCCTTGCCCTCTTTTGTATCTGGTCATTCTAGTATAGCTCTCCAGCTTTAACAGAATTTCCCCTGAAGCAATGCCCAATGAAAATTCAATTTTGGTATGCCAGGTAGTACGGAAGCTGGGCACCATATTTGGAAGGTGTCTTCTGACTTTAGTTATCACCAGAACTACTCATCAATGGACTACTCAGAATGCTTTTGTCATGGTTGTTTGCTGGATTTATTTAGTCCTCCCAATGATCACTAAGAACATTTCTATGCAAAGCAAAAATCCTCCACCTTTACTGGGGGCTTCTCCCTCCAGGTTCATTGCAGGATTAATAGACTGCTTTTCATGAGGTTTCATCTGTGGATTTTCTGTCTATATATTTTATTATATAGCCACTAAATGGTGCCATACTATAGTTGCTGTATAGTACAGGAAATTTATCACATGTCAAAGTGCAATAAAATCTCTTAACCTTTAAGTATGGATTATTTTTTACATTTGTCTGGATTACAGCTATTGCGTTCTTATAACTCTGATATCTATCTATCTATCTATCATCTATCTATCTATCTATCATCTATCTATCTATCTATCTATCTATCGTCTATCTATCTATCTATCTATTCTTAATCTCACCTTTCTGATTTGAAATCTTCCCTTCTGGACATGGGATGCAATCGTAGCAGCAAAATGGCTTCCCCTCCTTCATTTTCTTGTGAGAACCAGGTTGGCAACTCTCAGTACACTGAGAAAGAGGACGGGACTATTTGAAAATGGAAAAGAATCAATATGAGGGCATTTGCCAGTTGGGAAGTATGCAATTCTAATAAATCAAATAAATAAAGACATAAGATTTCAGAAATACTTGGACAGACCCAATGGGAAATACTTACATTTTTCTAGTAAACATCCTAGACATGTGAAACTCAACTTTCCCTTTTGCCAATTTTTACATTAAAAGAAACAGTATATTTGACCATATGTGCAAGACACAGATATATCTTTTCACTTGGGAACTCTTAGAGAGGGGTTTACTGGGACAAGTCATTGATTTGTCCAGAGCTAGAATGAATAAAACCAACAGACAGTCTCTGTTTGAGCCCCATGTTAGAACAAGGAGCAACAGATTTAGACATATAACTATAATGTCGTTAAACATTCTTCCAGGAATTTCCCCGAAAACAAATTATTGGGAGAGCAGAACCCTGAGGATCCTCATTTATTTCATCTCCTCACACATTATCTTTCCTTTGTAATTGTTTATTATTGTACAATAAAATTATCGTGGACTTCACAATGGTTGCTCATTTATAACAGAATCACTTTCCATTTGGTGCCTACCTGATTAAACCAGCCGTGCCATGTTATGGCCTCTTCCTTAATGGTGAACACTTGACCTAGGGGAGCCTCGGGATCCACCCTCCCCACTCTCACCCTATGAAATGAATGGTTGGAGAAGATAATCCAGTTGATCACATCCAATCCAGCGACAAGCTCCCCATTCTGGTTGAAGGAAACTTTGTCCCCTGCACTGTTGTTAAATGAGACCCATTTGAGAAATGGTTGGAGCTAGAGTGAAAAAGAAAAGGCAAGGATTTAGAAAAGACTGAAAAGGACATATCATGAAATCAGTATCTAGCATCCACATCAGTTTCTTATTCTTACTTTACCATAAGGACTCCATTCTGGAGGTCCATACACTCATGTTGTGGTTCTGATCCAGATCAGTCCTCTTGCAACGTCTTTAGAGCAGAAATTGGAGCAGGGAAGGGTAGCTGCTAGATACATATTTAAAGTAATGTTTGCAGTCATAATGGTGCCAGATGAATTAGGTTCTGGCTGGCTTATTTTTCAGCTGTGTGAAGGCTATGGTTGGCCCTAGTATAAAATGTACACTGGCCAAGGAGTGCCTTTAATGGCCAGTCACCCCATTCGTCAGTTTTTCATGGTGACACAGAGGATTTATGGGCCCTGGTGCACATGTGAGGTCCATTGAGAATGACAGTGCTCAAAACCCTGATCTTTCAGCCACTGTGTTTCAGTTGCAGCCTACCTCCAATTGAAGCAAAGAGTTCAAAAAGCCATATTCTGAGTGGTTGTAATGCTCTGTGTAATACAGTAACACTCTCAGATAATATTTTTTTTGTTTAGTTTTCTAGCAGTTCTTATCTTTTGGTTAGGGTGACCAACTGTCTGGATCCATGAGGATTTGTCCAGGTCTGGGAGGATTTTAAATGAAGTCTGAGGAAATCTCTGGCCAGTCACCCAACTGACATCCATGATTCTCCCTTTCTTGCATCTCGCAAGACTTCCAGGATGAGGTGTCTGACATCTTGCGAGAATTGTAGGACTTTTTTCTGTCTAAACATGCATAGGATTCACCTTATGAATTTAAAATATTAAACCCTGCACATACGTGGAAATGTTTAATTTTTTTTATAGGGTTGCGTTATTTTCTCTAGCAGCAGCAACATAGAACCATGGGTTATGTATGGCTGGGGGCAGGTCCTGTGGGTGAGACAGGTGTACAAGACTTACATTTAAATCATAGCCTTGGATCTCTGGGAGGAGGATGCCATATGTCCTTGCAACATGATATCGCCCACTCCTAGGCATGATTGCCAGCTTTCCTGGTGCCAATGTTGGCTTTATCTCACAAGATTGCCAGTATCCTCCTGAGAGATTGCTGCTTCAAGCCAGTGATTTCATGAGAGGAAGCCGGCAATGGTGGCGGGGAAACCAGTGGTCATGACGAGGAGTGGGTGATCAAACGCAGCAAAGACACATTTGTTCTGGACCCCAGAAAGGCCAGCTTTCCCAGGCAGTGCATGCTGGGGGTTAGAGGCTGTACCAGGGCCCAGGGTTGTGCAGGAAAATGGTCAATCCATCCTAAAATGGCAGATCTGCCACAAAATCTCCTCTAAACCTCAGACTCGAACATTTGAGGTTTGAACCTTGCACAGCCCTAAACTGAAACACCCTTCTATTCCACTCCCACAAAACCATTGACTGCCACTCAGAACTGTTGAAGGTTGCACAGTTCTTTTTGCTGTTCCCTCCCACAATGCTAATGTGGAGCGTGTTTTCTATCAACGACAAAGCCAGTGGACAAAGGAAAGGAGTCTGTTCTTTCCTTTTCACAGCCAGAGTTGTATGCTAGGACAGCAAAAAGAACATTGAAGAATTCTACAAATAACTGTGTACAGCAACTAAAAATAAATGTTAATTTCAGCTACACTGAATGTCTCATTTGTTCCTTATTTCAATGATTTTAACGTTGATATATAATGTAAAACAGGTTTGTCTCCATTGTGGGTTGTAGAATCAGAAATGTGACCAAGTCCCTATAGGACTGGGCATTCCCCTTTGGGAGATGGGCATGGTGGGGTGTCCTCAATTTTGGTTTCCAAAATATGGTCACCCGACTTTTGGTAAGCATTCTTTATTTTAGAATATCCATTCCTTTTTCTCTTTAAGAACAAAAAGGAACAATAATACATAAAAACATATCCAGCTGACCTCTTACAGCTTTGCTATTTGTATAGTACTTAGACTGTATGAAGTTTTAAGTGCCTGGTAACCTTTGGTGATGGCACAGGAATCCAGCTGAGGTTTGAAGCTCAATGATGTCTATATTGTCACTTAAATGGCCTCTACAAGAAAGGCTGATCCAATATTTTAACCCAAAATGGCAGCTCAGTGAGGGAGTGGGCAGCTGCATGCCCCTTGCCAGTGGCAAGAAGAATTGGGCAGCTGGTGTGGGTCTGGTATGTGGCACATTTGGGGGTGAGTTTTCCAATCCCAAGTAATGCTGCCTCAAAGTAAAGCTGTGTTCCACTGGTTTTAATATAGCAGAAGAGCCATCAAAGTGGAAATTAAAAAAGAAACATACTTTAAAAGTTAATTGTAGGAAGAACATTTTTGTAATTTTACCCAAAGAACCTGCAGAACCTTAAATGATTTTGCCTATGTAGTGCAATGTGGACACTACATTAGAAGAAACACAGACCACCCACTTAACTCAGGTTGCCTCTCCCCCTCAGCCACATTACCTTGACATCCTGGGTCACCACCCAGCTTTCCCACCCTTAAGGCCAGCACTGGAGAATGCTTCTAGGGACCTGCTTATCTTATATGACCCAGAAATTGCCTGAGGGGATGTTACGTGAATCTGTAAAATCAAAACCTATACTGCTCATAACATACTGGGTGGCCCAAAAGTAGGTATACAGTTGTTTAGAATGTTGATGGGTGGAGTCAGAATGACAGTTGGGAAGAGTATACTGTATACCTACTTTTGGGCCACTTAGTAAATACCCAAAGCACCGAAATGCACACATAAAGACATCCTGAAATGGGGACTATTCCATTACTTCTAGCTGAGGCAAAGGAAGGAAGATGAAACTAGTAAGAAGACTTGGAGGAGACTAAAACGAAATATTCAGTATCCTATTATTATTATTATTATTAATAATAATAATAATAATATTGTTATTGTTATTGCTATTTTCATTTATATACCGCCCATAGCCAAAGCTCTCTGGGCGGTTTACAAAAATTAAAAATCTTGAACATTAAAAAAACACCGATATACAAAATTTAAAACCATAAAAAGCATAAAAAGAAGTTATAATTACAATATCCTTTAAAAACAACAATTCTGGGTCAAAGCACAACAACAACAACAATAACAACAACTACACAAAACCCTCATCATATGCTGTTAAATGTCTGGGAGAAGAGGAAAGTCTTGACCTGGCGCCTGAGAAGATAACAATGTTGGCGTCAGGCGAGCCTCGTTGGGGAGATCATTCCATAGTTGGGGGGCCACCACTGAAAAGACCCTCTCCCTCATTGCCACCCTCCATGCTTCCCTCAGAGTAGGCAACCGGAGGAGAACCTTAGATGTGGATCGTAGTATACTGGTAGATTCATGTCGGGAGAAGCATTCCATCAGGTATCATGGTCCCAAGCCATGTAAGGCTTTACAGGTTAGAACCAGCACCTTGAATCGGGCTTGGAAATGTATAGGCAGCCGATGCAAGGGGGCAGAGTAGGTCTTATATGCTTGAGCCTTCTGGTTCCTGTTATCAATCTGGCCGCTGCATTTTGCACAAGCTGCAGCTTCTGAACCGTCTTCAAAGGCAGCCCCACAAAGAGTGCATTGCAGTAATCCAACTTAGAGATAACCAGAGCATAGACAACTGAAGTCAGGTTATCCCTGTCCAGATAGGGGCATAGCTGGGCCACCAACCAAAGTTGGTAGAAGGCACTCCGTGCTACTGAGGCCACCTGAGCCTCAAGTGACAGAAATGGTTCTAGGAGAACCCCAAGCAATGAACCCGCTCCTTTAGGGGGAGTGCAACCCCATCCAGAGCAGGTTGAACACCCTCCATCCGGTCAGCGGAACCACCCACTAACAGCATCTCAGTCTTGTCGGGATTGAGTCAAGATGAAAAGGAGAAATAGAGTTGTGTGTCATCAGCATACTGATGACAATTCACTCCAAAGCTCCGGATGACCGCACCCAATGGTTTCCTGTAGATGTTGAACAGCATGGGGGACAAGACTGACCCCTGTGGGACCCCATACTGGAGAATCCACGGGGCTGAGCAATGTCCCCCAATCACCACCTTCTGGAGCTGCCCCGCCAAGCAGGAGCAGAACCACTGCAATGCAGTGCCTCCCACTCCCAACTCAGCCAGTCATCCCAGAAGGATATCATGGTTGACGGTATTGAAAGCCACTGAAAGATCAAGAGAATCAACAGAGTCACACTTCCCCTGTCTTTCTCCCGACATAGGTCATCATACAGGGTGACCAAGGCTGTTTCTATACCAAAGCCAGGCCTGAAGCTGGACTGAAATGAGGAACTTGAATCCATCACCTGCCCAAATTGAAGATTCTGAAGTTTGGGTACCACTCCATCCATCACTGCACCATACTTGGTTCTAGAAGATGACACGGCATGATGTAGGGCATGGGCCACAACATAGACAGCGTTGTAGATGGTGAAGCTGTGTCCAATCATGCTCATTTCAAAGAAAGATCCAGGAAGGTTCTCCAGCTTCTCCTCCCCTGTGCATATGTCCCAATTCACCTTGCCCACAATACTATCTGGGAATAAACAGCCAAAGGCCTGTTGCCAGAAATCCCTGATAAAACCATCTTCTTTAGAACTAGAAGGGTTCCTGCTCTCAAGAAACTGCTGAAATCCTGGTAGATCACTGGAGTGGATCCTGAAGGTTATAGCACCATGGAATATTTTGGTATCCCAATTCCTTTGTAGGAGAATTGCAGTGAACTCCAACTGAGCTGTTGCAATCCATACCTTCCCCTTTACTTCCTTTTCCATGACCTCTTGGTCTGATAGATATTGAAGGAAGAAAACTATTGCCATGGAATAAGATTCTCCTTGGACTACCACTACATTGGCTTTGCTGCTCAACACTTTATCACGCATTTTTGCCCCCTGTAGAAATTTGTCACTAAGTTTGGTGTCAAAACTTAATTTGGGGACTCTTCCTATGTAGGCAGAACAGACACCCCACTTACAAAACAGTGGAACAACCGCTTGTAGAAACCTTTCTCCATTATCATTATCCATAACACAAATCCCAATCCATGTCCACCTGAAATGGAGAAGTAAAGAGAGAATCCCCTCATACTGAATGGCTTCCTGAGGGGCCAACTGGTAGAAGGGAAGGCCTGGTGATTTCGTGTTCATCACAGGAGCAGGGCCATAGATGAGCTGAGGAGAAATTTTTGGTAGAGGGAAAGGAAATCATGTCAGCATTTATAGAGTCATTTCATTTTTTAAATGTACTTACATTTATTGGGCATCTGGTTGGGACCAAAATTCTTGGTCAGATAGCAGTCCAATTTAAGAGAATACTGACTATCCTATGGCCATCTATTGCATGAAAGGATAAATGTTTCAGTGGAAGGATGCTGCATCATGATATAAGGTATTGCCACGGGCATTGGATTTCATCTAGACCTAGTCATATTTAAGAGTTAAACCTATTGAATTCAATGGAATGTAAAGAAATCCCAATTGCCTTATATCCCATGTATTTTAATGGGTCTAATATGAATATATGACTTAGTCCATTTCAATTCATTGTTGAGTAAAACGAGAAAGGGAGAGGGGGGAGAGAGCGAGATCACTGCTTCTGCTGCCACTTATCCACAGAGCTGTAAATGCAAATGTCTCCACAAAATCTGGGGCCTCAGGTGATTCTGTCAGAGAACTGGAAGAAACCTGGGGAACAAATAACACATGGCATTATTTCCCACATTCCCCCACATGCCACATTTGTGTTGGGGCGGGATTAATGGTTTTCCTTCCTGCCAGAATTGCAATGGAACCGGGCCATGCAGAAGTGGATTCTGCAGACACAGTTATCAATACAAATGCAATGAGTAGTATCTTACAGCATCCATGTACCAATAGAACAGACCGATAGAAAAACAAGAATTAGGAATTTTGAAACAACCAGAAATGTTCAACAGTGGTTGTTTCTAGAATAGGCAGGTCAGTGTTTCTGGGCTATTTCAGCAGCTGCTAGTTCCTGCTAGTGTTCCATTTCACTGGTTCAAGAGAACTATCAGGGGCACAGAGGTAGTGTAGGGTATTACTCTTTGGGAACTATACCTGAAATAAAACGCATTAAGAAGTAGAATGTTTAAATTACTGAATGGCTTAAATGAGGCTTCTAAAATTGTGGCAATGTTCTGCTATTTCAGCTCCATGGTATCCTATCTATCTATCTATCTATCTACCTATCTATTCTCAACCAGCATAATTTTAAACCATGCATCTATTTCTGCCTCCAAAAAACAGAATGTAACTGGAAAGGAAAGGGAAGCGTGAGTGATGTCACAGATTCTCATGCTCCCAAATAACCGACCTGTGGAGTCTTATAGATATCCAAGATATTTGCCACATATAGAGAGATTTCAGAATCCAATCCCCCAATAACTGCTGTTAATCTATTCTGGATGTCACATACATAGTTAGGTACAATGTTTTTCAGTGTAGTCAACAGTAGCATTGTGGCATGATAGGTCCTCCTTGCATTGTCATAGCTATCATAGATGTGGAAGCCCAAAGTGATATTGGGTAAGATCTTTGGGTTTTCATTGATTTCCTTTACTGCAAATGCCAAGGCCAGGATATGCTGATAATGCTTAGGGAATACCCTACAACAAAAGTTGCATACTGTAACAGCAAGATAGTCCACACATACATTAATTATTGCTACTGTGTTCTACCTCACCGTAATTAGTCATATTGTACTTTTAAGTCTAAAGTGGCCTACGCTAAGAAGAAAACCAAACTATATCAATATGATACCAGCAATAATGGAGGAACACGTTGCTGATTACCTCCATAAGCAATTTTACAAAATAGTTCATGTTCCACAGATTCCACATCCTGATTGATACATGGAGAGAAATACCACTCTAGCTTCCCAAAGTGTTGAGAAGGTGGCACATCAAATCAGGCTGTACAATATTAAACAAAATACAAATTGCTTAAATCACCAGTTAACTGAAAACCTTTTTAATTAGGAATAAGATGAACACTTTGCACATGCCTGAGGGGAAATGTGTGGGAAAGACATAACACAGGGCTTTTGCCTTATATTTTATAGCTATTACAGGATCCTATCTCTTTTGAAAAAGAAAAGGGGGTGACTGCACAATACAAGGATCTCTTTAAGTGACCCATTTCATCAGCACAATGACAATTAGATTTAGGGAGATAAGGGACCAGATTAAATATATTAATCTTAAATTTATACTTTACTGCAGCCATGCAAGCACTCACATCCAAAGCCTGTTACTTGTATCTGTTTCCATTAATATATTGGCATTTGGAATACATTATGGGATGTGGAAGGAAGTTCCTAAACTTTTAACTTGGCCACCATTAAATACTTATGGCAATCCCTTAATTCTTAGAGCAGCTGTATAAGGAACCAGAAATTTATCTGAGAATTTAAATCTTTAATAGCTGCTGGAACAACCTACACCATTTTTATATGCACTTTATTATATTAATATTTCCTACAGCCTAATATAGTAAGCCCCTATTCTACAGCTTTATCACTCTCTTATCTTCTGATCATCCTGATAACACCATAAATGGAAATAAAACAAACAACAGTCCTTACACAAGTTCATCCAACATTTCTGGAGGGGGTTCTTCAGTGAAGGCTATTGGACTTGAGACAAGAAGACCATAAGAAGTAATGCCACCAATGATGAGGTCTCCTGACTGATGATACTGGTGAAGTGGAGGGTAAAGATTTCTGACCCTACAGTTGTCAATGTTAGCTTTGCATCCCATGCAAGCCAGCAGTACCAGCAGCAAGTCTACCATGGTATAGTAGTAGTCGTATAGTTCTTTGGGTTATTGCATTGACAACAACTAATTTGCAAAATAGTTTCCCTGTCCGTATCCAAGATACTTGCCTATTCATAGGTTCTCTTTCTACCTCTTAATGTTACTGATGATATTTATGACATCCTTTGGTATTAGTTTTGCAAGGTCTACTGAAATTCTACAGTGGATTTGAGAATCAGCAGAATTAATTACTACTCTTTAGATTACTGAAGAGGAGACTAATTACAAAACAATTACTGATGGAAGCTTGTTTGTCACACCTGAACAATATTTTCACCCCGAAAGAATTGAAAGCGAGGGACCAAATGGCTTGGGATGACCCACAGTATTTATTTTTTACTTATGAAATTGAATAATAATAATAATAATAATAATAAGAAGAAGAAGAAGAATAGAGTTTGTTTTGGAATCAGGTTAGGACTGACCATCTTGAGAAGATTACCTTGATTGATTTAACCTGCAATCCCATAGCTGTGAGTAAATCACATTCATCCCAATTGGATGTACTTCAGGATAGGCATGCAAAAGATTATATTGTTAATTTGTGGGGTGAAAAATAAAATCTTACTGTGCAGTCAGATGCATGTTTACTGAGAAGAAAGATTTATGGTTGTTAATGGGGCATACTATATTATGATTGCAGCCTTATCTAACCCACAAAATAATCCCTTAAAATGAGCTGGAAGCTAGACAACTATGATGTAGAGTTTAAGATAACTGGTCTTACACTATTTCAACATGTTTCACACCATTAATATAAGGCTTTAGTAAGTGAGCGCCAAATAGAAATCTTTTGCTCAATTATCATTTTCATAATGGAAGTAATATTTTTACACAGGAAATGTTTGTCCTTTTAATAACATCCAACCTGTTTACGTTTGTTTCTGCAACATGTAAAATCTTTTAAATGCCTACTGAAAACATATCTTTGAAACTTCTCAACAACTTTATTTGGTGATCCAGTGAGTGATTAATATATCAGGCCCCACCTTATCATTGTCAAGTGATCCACAGACTGTACACACACTGACTGTATGAATGCCGCCACTACCATCACGTTCAGCATTCCTGGTATGGTAACTCATTGATTTGATTCTGGATCAACGCAAACTCAAAGCGGAATGATTGAAATTTTTGAAAGTTAAATTAGTCATATCTAATTTCAGTCACACTGATTTCAATGGGTCTAATATTAATCTGTTCAATTTCATTGTCAACTGCCTTGGGAAGATAATAGATGATAAAGGTCAATACTGTTGTACAATATGACTGGCACTGGGATTAGTCAGTTGGATCTCATTATAGCCATACATAGGTGAGACAATTGAAATCAATCATGCATAAGAATGTCATGATTGACTAAATCATGCCTAACTTGTCCCATTGATTTCAATAGGTCTACTCCAAATATGACTAAATCCGGATGTAACCCTGTATATCTCTATGGCTGTTAAAGAGCACGTTCAAATGATGTTGCCTCACAGTACTAAACCTTCTATGAAAAGGTACCTTCCCCAGAAATGATATGCAGAAGTGATGTGCTGAAAATGAGCACTGATATGTTTTGATTTGGTTTTTAGCATAGGAGGATAGTATTTAAATGATGTAAGACTACTAAGGATCATGATAACACAGTGGCAATAATTAATGCATGTGTGGAGTATTCTGCTATTACAGAATGGATTTTTTGTTGTATGGTATTCCCTAAGCATTACCAACACATCCTGGCCTTGACATTTGCAGCAAGAGAACGTAAACCAATAGACCTTACCCAATATCACCTTGGGTTTCTACACCTATGATAGCTATGCCAATGCAAGGAAGATCATGCCACTATGCTACTGTTGACTACACTGGAAATGTTGTACCTAACTATGTATGTGATATCCAGAATGGATTAACAGCAGTTATTGGGGGACTGGATTCTGAAATCTCCGAATACGTGGCAAATATCTTGGATACCTGTAGCTTCAACTACTGAACAACAACAGGATTCAAGCAGTTTGCTAGGCAAAACACCTAACAGCCACAGGTTAATACTAGAAGAACAGGGAATATCACACACACACACACACACACACACACACACACACACACACATATATATATATATATATATATATTGATTGAGAACAGACTTGGAGGATGTTGCAACAATCACTGTACAAATTGGTTAGTAACGATTGGTTACTGTGTAGCTGGTTTCCATCACTGAACTCAGGAGACTTGAAGAGGAACTTTATATTCAGTGAGCTCCATACCCTCGAACAGCTGCTTCATACTACACAATTTGGCTTCCACCGACTGTTTATTTCTGAGTTTGACACCCAAAATTAATCTCTGCCATTGCTAATATGAAGACTGTCAAGTTCTCATTTATTTCTGCTCTAGCTGCTCAGGGACCACCATATTTTGTTCAAGACAAGAGACAATTCTGAGTGGCAGCTGGCCTTTATGTTTTCAAAAATGGGAGACACTTAGAATGCTAGGTGTCATCTTATACCTGCAACACCTACCAGTGACTCATTTACTCTAAAATCACTTTTGGGGGGGAGGGATCGAGTGTATTCTGCAGACCTCATGGCCACAACTTCTGAACTGCTCTGTTTCTGTCCCACACCAATATCACCCCTTTCTTTTAATACCACCTAGCCAGATGAACTCAGTCTCCTAGCCTCTAAAGAACTTGAAAGTTTGCACAATCTTTTTTGGCATTTGGGTTAGTCCAAATAAAGGAATTGCCTAATGTCAGATAGGGATCCTAACAAGGGGTCACTCTTTAATGGTCTTGACACACAATCGTATTTAGCTGGACACTCTGATCTCATCTGGCTTATGACAGCGCTATGCTTGAAATCCAAGATGCTGCTTTAGACCTACATAACTCTCAGCCATTTCAAACCGACTCCAACCCATTCCCTAGTATTTGCTGCTGACAAGGAAAACACTATCACATAAATCCATGTGGGCATCACAAGCACATCACCAAATTTCAAAGCATAATCCCTATTCTTTTCAAGACAATGGAATCAGGTTAGTCTGTCCTATCTACGATTAAACAGTGGATAAAAACGGTTCATTTACCTATAAAAATAAAACAATAGTATTACATGTTACGATTTACTACACTGAGCTACTTATTTATCTCCATTTTATTTAGGAGTGTTTATTCTCCCACGGGTGACAGAGTTGAATAATACTACTCAATCACTGATGAAATGTTGAAACGGATTGCACAATTCTGGAGTTACTGTTTGTTAATTGTCCATTGCTTGTTGTTATTGGAGAGCCAATTGAGCAAACATAAATTTGTACATGAGATTTTATTAATTCTTGTATGTAAAATATTCATTACTGTCTATGTACAGTTTTAAGGAATAGGTTTTTGCTCATTGTTAAGCTCAGATGAGCCAATAAAACATTGATATTTGTATGAAATATTTCTGCCATGAGTAGTGTGGTACATTTGAGGAATTGCCATTACTCTCTGGTCCTGTTTGGTTTGTGTCATCTAGATTAGGCAGAATGACACCGATTAGTAAGGGTTTATCTATGGACAATACAGAGATAGACTGGAGACAGATGGGCACAACAAATGTGGTTCCATGTAAGTAGGAAAGAAACTTAAAATAAAACTGCCAATATCAAACTGCCCTTGTATAAATCTATGGTGTGATCACACTTAGAATACCATATAGAGTTCTGGTTGCCACATCTAAAAATATATATTCTAGAGCTGGACAAAGTGCTGAAAAGAGCAACTAAAATGATCAATGGTTGGAACAACTCTCTATAAGGGAAGTTTACAAGAGCTGTGATTGTTAGCCTTGGAAAAAAGGCAAGTAAGGGAAAACATGATGGAGGTGTGCAAAAGAATGCATGGTCCAGAGAACATGGATAGGGAGACATTTTTCTCCCGCTCTCCTAATACTAGAACCCAGGGTCATCCCATGAAGGTGATTGGTAGGAGATTCCTGGCAGACAAAAGGAAGTACTTCTTCACACAGTGCATCATCAAATTATTTATTTATTACATCTTTAAATTGTCTATCAGCCGAAGCTCTCTGTGCAGTGCACAATTAAAAACCATAAAAAATAATAATATAAATTTAAACATGAAAGAGTTAAAAAGGGCGGTTGCAAGGTATTTTATGAGCTGCATGTTCTAAGATTGTTTTGGGTGAGTATGTACAGTATGGTGTAGATTGTTTGATAAGGTTGAATTTGATGGCCAGTTGTTGGTGAATTATTTTTGCAGCTGTATTGTGTCTGTCCGCATAGTCCATTCCTACCAGAAGTTTACATCCTCCTGTTATATGGTTTATTGTTTCTTGGAATTGATGGCATTTCCTGCATAGGTCTATTGTTATACCCGGCATTGCCCAGATATTTGAATACCATATAGTAAAGAAGTGGATCTCAGTGGATGCGGGGAACTGTTGTATGCATGTGCTCTGAAGTTATTATTATGAAAAAAGGAAAGCAGCCAGAACACAGAATACTTCATTGGTATAATTTACTCTATAATAATTACATTTAACAGGTTTTGGCAGAGAGCCAGGATGCTCAAGGCCACTGGTGACTTGGGCTTTTTATCTGACATACTCGTGCTCTGAAGACACACCATGGCACTTTTCAATTTTTTAGTTAAAAGGTCAATGCACCACCTTATGGTGCTGGTGGTATTATGTCACTGCTATGGAGCCATTTAGAAGATAAAGCAATTTACAATATCTCCTACTGAAGAAATTTTGTTTATGGAAAGTCCTGAAGGAATAATAGCAATTTGTACTGGACATAACCATAAGCCATAGTTTGATGGCAAGAGAAGACTCTTGGGAGTTCCACCCAAGGCATGCTGAAAGTTGTAGGCATACG
Source organism: Anniella stebbinsi (assembly GCA_029215795.1). Classification (NCBI taxonomy): domain Eukaryota; kingdom Metazoa; phylum Chordata; class Lepidosauria; order Squamata; family Anniellidae; genus Anniella; species Anniella stebbinsi. Next base: position 23,863,686 of record JARDYH010000008.1, read on the forward strand.
CCTCAGATTTTTATTTAATTAAATTCTTTAAAAATATTTTAAACCCAAGATTTCACATTTTTAGATTTTTCTGGTACATTGTACAGCCAGACCTATCAGTGTGCCAAATTTCAAGTTTCTACCCAGTGTTGCTCAGGCCCCCTAAGACATATGTCTGTGAGGTAATCATCTTAAAGTAGCAGGGCAGTGCTAGGCCTGTGAGTTAACCTTTAAACAAATTAATTTCATTTATTTTTTTCCCCTCTCTTACCCTCCTGACAAGACAGGCCAGTCCTAGGCCTGTGAGGTGACTTTAAACCAAATTCAATTAGTTTCTTTTCTCTCTCCAGGCAGTCTCCCTTCAGGCCCAAGATGGCGAGCCACTTCCAGATGATGGCTACCACTCCCACCCAAGACATGCTGGGATTTGTAGGCATAAGCCTAAGTCCCTGAATAATGTGTTAATCTTTGTCTGAGGTGTGGTGGAAGACAACTGGAAAGCAGCCATCTTAGTTGTGGCACCCTACTTCTGGATTTCTTTTTCCCAGGCAGGCTTGCCTAGTGACTGCATTAATGGCTTTCCGGTGCCAAGTTATTTTTTTTGGAAAAACATTTCCAAAGAACTTTTCACTTGATTAGATTATTTTATGCTGTGTCCCCCCCACCCATTATAACTAAACCACAACATTCCAAGACAGATGCAAGAATTACTGAATGAAGTTTTTGATTTTTTTTTTGTAAAAGCCTGACTTTACTATTGAAACAGAAGAGTGAATGGAGGAATGACTGATAGCTGAAGCTAGAATGGAATGATGGGTGGAGAGAGTGACAGTTGGGGGAAATCAGTTAGAAGAACAAAGACAGTCAGCGAGCAGTCAGGAAAGTGGGGGCTGAGTTAGGACTGAGAGATAGTGACGTGGTTTGCACATACTGACCTGGTTTGCTAACCCATGCTTTAGGTAAAATCAGCCACTCTACTTGTTAGTACTACATCTCCCAGCATGCCTTTGGTGGCCCACTGCCCTTCTCTCATTGCTGATGCTGCTCTTCAATAGAGGATTGAGGAGTAGTATTGCGAAGAAGGGAAGGAAGCAGCTGTCAGTGGACAAGCCCAGCTGCAGCCTAATCCTGCCAGTACTGCCCCAGCCTGCACTTTTTGCTCTCTAAGTGTTCTATGAGGAGCCTGTACTGAAGGGTCAGGGCTGGAATACCTACTTGCCTCCCTTCATTGAGCTGATTTTTGGGCATGTGCAGAGTGCTTTCCTGTCCTTCCTCCCTCCCTCCAACTTAAGGGTGAAAGCTGTGTGTGTGTGCTTCCCCCAGGTTTGGAGAAAACAGCAATGTCAGGACGGGGTTCCTTTGAGCATGTCCAGAGTTTGGCCTCTCAAAGACATGCTGCTGTATTTAGTTACGATTTTAGAACCACACATGGTGGGTGGGAGGAGTCACCACAAATGGATGCAGCCCGTTTATGTTGGTTGTTTTCTTTAATGTGGAATTGGGTTGACTGCTTGAGACTGACTTTAGGAATCACAATGGCTGCCAAGGGCTAATAAGTCTCGCCTCCCACTCAAGGCATGCTGGGGGTTGCAGGCTTAAACCTTGGCTTTTTATTAAATTCTTTTAAAATCCTTAAAACCCCAAAAAACATGTTTTTAGTTTTTTTCTGATCCTGTCTGAGTGAACAGTATTAAGGCAGTACCATATGTGGAAGTGGGCAACCATTTCTGGACATATGTGACACACACATAGGCTCAGTTCAGATGACATATTAAGCAACGGAGGGGAAATAACGTCCTGACGGTGCGTTAGGCAGGCGGAGCTCCACAGACAACATGCTGCAGCCGGCGCTGCTCGGAACCGGCAAACGCCCCAGTTGTTATTAACGTATGCAGCTCTGACTGACAGCTCTGATGGCATGTTCTCTGCTTACCAACCTCCACTAGTCCTCCCACAGGTATCCCAGAACACACTGCAGACAAAAACCCATGGGTACCACCATTGAAGCCGATGCAGGACATGCCTCCCAAACCCCATTGGCCGCCTCAGGCAATGGGTGGAACACAACAGCCTCAGGCAAAGAGGCAGCCAGGAGGAATGGCTGCACCAATACAGTGGCTGCACCCCGCACCCCACACTGCACCCCAAACGTTGGCACCCACACCCCAGGGAACGACCTCCGCCCACCCTACATGGGTGACTCAGCAGCCGCAAGGGCGACCCACGTCCCCCAGCCCCCAGCCACAAACACCTCCCCCCCAGAGCATCCACCCGCACACACAGGAAAGAAGGCAAGAGAGGGGCGGTTTGGAAAACTTTATTCAGCAGGGAGCTCAGAAATGGGCAATAAGGCACATGACCACTACGAAGCAAGGGCAGAGCCTATGGGAAGGACAGGCGCCCCCAGGAAGGGAGAAAGTGACTGGAAGGCACAGCGGTGAAGAGGGGACAGCTGAGCCCAAACCCCAAGGGAGCCAGCCACGGAATGGGCAAAGGGGAAGAGGCAGAGAGGGGCGGAATGCCAGGGAGAGATGCCAGTCCACAGATGAAACCCCACAGCCGACGCTCACAGGGGGTGGGGGTAGCAGAGCCATATCCAGGCACTGATGCTCTCACGCACCTGTGATGTCTCCAAACAGGCGCGGCGCTCCCCAATGGGATTCTCAGGGCCCAGCAATGGTGCAATGTCCCGCCCATCCACAGCGATGGCATCGGCGTCCTCGCCCGCCCCTGGGAGGTCGGGGTGCTCAGCCAGTAACACATCCCCATGGGACTCGCATATGTTGTGCAGGATGCAGCAGCACACCATCACATCCAGAATGATGTCGGTCTGCAAGTCCAACAAGCTGAACAGGCAGCGCCATCGCTCTTTCAGACACCCAAAAGCACGCTCCACAGGCAGGCGGGCATGGCAATGGTAGTAGTTGTATTTACACAAGACGTTGGTGTAGGGGTAGCGGTATGGGACCATCAGCCACGGCTGCAGGGCGAATGCCTGTTCGGCCAGGAGGAGCGGACCCACTGCACGGCAGCACATGGAAGCAGGCACGGAAGTCAGGAAGCAGCCCGATGTCAGCTTGGCAGCCAGGGGGGAGTTCCAGAAGACGGCCTTGTCGTGGCTCCACCTGGACACACCAGCATAGATGTCCATGAAGCGGACCTTGGCATCCACCACCGCCTGGAGAACCATGCTGTAGAAATGCTTGCGGTTGTAGGAGGGGGGGCCAGGATGTGCACGTGGGTCGAGTCCATCGCCCCCACCACCCGCGGGAAGCCCAGGGCATGGAAGCCATGCATGTTCTCCTTCTCATCCCCAACCCAGATGATGTAGGCCAGGTATAGCTCATTCAGGATGCTCACCGTCTCACAGAAGATCTCGCAGGCCATGGACATGGCCACCCCGAAAATGGTCGACAGTGGCAGGGAGCCCACGTTGAACACCAGCTTGTACAGCGTCAGGGCAAGACAATGAGAAACAGGAATGCACTGGCGCATGTTGGTACACTCCCTCAGCAGGACATGGGTCACCTCAGCCACCAGCACCTCGAATGTCATGTGGGACATGCGGAAGCTCCCCCGGAAGCGCTTGCCGTCCCAGTCCTCCAAGTCCTGCATCTCCTTCCACATGGCATCCATCCGGGGAAGCACCCAGCAGCGGACAGTCTCGCACTCAGCAAGAAGCTCAGCTGACGTCGACAGGGGGGGTGCACAGTGCAGGGCTTCCTCGGCCGTGCCTCTGGCCAGCGTCTCCACCATCATCGTGGCTGCCTCATGGCGGTGAATCACCGGCAGGATGGCAGCCCGGAGACAAGGCACGGCCTCCACTGCACCAAAGGGCCAGCGGAGGGCCTCCGTTCTGAACACGGGCTCTGCGGGCAAGGCCCCACTCAGGTGCCTCACAAGTCCTCCTCATTGCCATTACTGTGGTTCTGCGTGGCCGCCTGGATCACCGCCTGCAAGCAGGCTGTGGCAAGCCCCCTCCGCTACACAGTCACCAGTGCTGGGGTGGCCAGAAGGGAGGCGGGCAGAATGGGAAGAGCGGTGGGGGTGATGGAGGAGGGAGGTGGAGGTGCGGCAAGGCTCGCAGCATGGGACTGCCAACTATGGTAGCATGGGAATGGGAGGGCAGGAGGATTTATTTTGGCTGAAGCGCACCTGCAAGAGAGGGGAGTGAAAGGAAGTGGCCAGAGTGGGGTGCGCAAAGGGGAATCGACACAGCAGGACAAGGCTAGGCTACGACTGAGGGGGGATGGGCGAGGGTCTCCATGCCGGTGGAAGGGCCTACGGCCGGCCGTTGTTCGGACGGCGGCAATGCCGGACGCTTCATTCCAGATGTCGAATGCGATGTATGACTTCTTCCAGGGCCAGCTCCAGAGTGTGGAGATGCTGTGCCTTTTGAGCCCTCCGCCTTCTGTGGATGGCATGGCAGAGGGAACGCAGTTTCCCTGGAAGGTGAGAACAGAAGGGGGAGGGGGATAGCCATCAGTGACACAGAGGACAAAGCAACTCCCATGCACCCTGCCCGACTGCCCCGTAACCAACCTCAATGCCACAGGGCCCTGCGGTGTCAGACAATGTGGCCTGCGCGGAGCCCCTCTGACCTGAAGGGTGATGCCATCTCAACTGAAGTTGGCTGCAATGAGGGGAGATGGGACCGGGAATGAGAGGCATCCAGGGTGTGCTACAATGTTGCAAAGGGATGCTGATGGACATGGCCTTGAGCAGCCAGAACGGGCTGAGGGAGGCGCCAGCCAGAGGGATGGGGATGTAATCGAGTATAGGGCTGGGGAAGGATCGTCAAATGAATCCCCTATGGTCCCTAGGTAGATGGGCCTAGGGACCCATAGGACGACCGTGGCTTAGGCCATGTCATCCTTGGAGGGTCTCTCCGCCTCCTCCTCGTCCTCCTTCTCCCCCTCCTCCCCCTCTCCCTCTTCATTGAATTCTGGTGGGATGTCACAGCCCCTCTTCACCTGGCTGCCTATGCGCCACTGGTCCTGACCTCCGTCCACTCCCCTGCCTTCCCTAAGGCACCTGATGCTGCCAGAGCCGCACGTGGGGCTCGATATGTTGTGGTCATTGGCGAGGGCAGGTACTGCTGCGGCGGTGGCAGCGGCATGTATCCGTATGGCGCCATGTAGGGAGCGGGCTGTGGGGGGCCCATGGTAGGCGCTCCGGAATGATTGGGCGAGCTCCCAGGGGAACCTCGGTTTGGAGGTCGATGGCTGCTGTGCACTCCCGCATGCCTCGGTCGATGATGGCATCGGTGGCCGCCATGGCCTTGGTCATCCCATTGACATGGTTCTCTAGACCTTGACACACGTCCCTTCCCACCTCCCATATGGCTTGGGCACAATCTTCCATGGCTTGAGTGGCCGTGCACGTGCACCACACGGTGAGGACGCACTCCTTGGTACACCTGGCCTCCTCCTCTCCCGCCATGCGTGTGAACAGGCCGTGGATGCGTTCCCCTGTTGTCTCCGTGGCCATGACCAAGTCCCTCACTACCTGCAGCTGGTCTGCCTTGCACCTGTTGTGCATCCAGACACACCTCTGCCCATTGGTCAGAGGACGGGCTTCTACGGCCGTGGCCGCACCATACCCGCCTGCAGGCAGTGGCAGCGACTCCTCCTCCAGGGGGGCCGCACCCTCCATCGGCGCATCCTCCGGCTGTGGGGGTCCCTTGATCTCCTCCTCGAGCACGGCCTCCCCGACCTCGAGCTCGGCTTCCAGAGGTGCATCCTCCTCCATCGCCTCCAATTCCACGAAGGTGTCATCAGTGGCATGCTTATCGATGTCCCGCAGCTCTTCCTGGGACGGTGACAGTTCTGGCTCCATCACGTTGCCCACCTGTTGTTCCATGAGCTGCTCCATGTCGACCTGGTCCTCCTGTGACACTGGCCCCATCTCCTTCACGACATCCAAGATGCTGCAGGCGAAACCCTGCACCATGGTGCTGCGTCTCGACGACCCCAGCCACGTATGGGGTGCTGCCTCTGCCTGCGCCGCTCACTCTGTGGTGGTGGCTGCATGTCCCTTCATGGGAGTCGCCCTCGGGCGTGACAGCCCTGGCCCATCATCCTCCTGATGGGTCTCTGGCACCAGCGGGTCAAGTGCGGGATCCTCTACCTGCATGTCTGCACAGGTGAGCCGTAGGAAGGCCGTGGGACTGCCGCTGCTGGAGGAGGCTGTTTTGGGGGAGACGCTCCTTGAGGTGCTGGCTGTCCTGGGTGGCATGGGTGGTGGCCTCGCAAGCACCGATGGGCTTTGGGATGCCGTGAGATGGCTCCTTGGCTTCGCTGAGGCCAGCCACGCTTCGGCTGATGCCCTCACGGCCTTCTTGCCAGTGGGTGTTGGGCGTGGGGCGTCCCTCTGTGCCGGCGGCTGTGGTTCCTGTGTGATGAGGCTTTCCTCCTGTTGCACCCCTTGGTCCAGCCGTGCTCGTTGTCGTGTGCGCGGTGGCTCGTAGGTGGTGACCCTGCTGCCTGCCGTGTGTCTCGGGACAACATCATAGCGCTCCACCAGCAGGTGTGCCAGTTTGTTGTAGAAGGGCATGGTGCGTGGCTGGACGCCACTTCTTTTATTGTGGGTGATGATCTCCTTGAACCTCCTCTTGAGTCCCTGGAGCTTGTCCTTGCACTGCTTGCCATTGCGGTTGTGTCCCCGTTCCTGCATCTGCTTGGCGAGCCAGGGGTAGTGCTGGTCATGCCTGGCTGTGGCCATGATCCTCCTGGTTTCTGGGCTGCCCCAGAGCTCTATGAAGTGCCTGATCTCTGCCTGGGACCAGTGCTGCACTCTGCGTCTTTCTGGGGGGTCTTGGCTGCTCCCCTCTCCTGGGGTTTGTGAGCCAGTGTCCTCAGCTGGGTCGCCCCAGGTCCCCTCTCCCTCTGGCTCCATGTTGTCGGTGGGTGGGTGTTTCTGTGGTGATGGTCGTCTGTGCCCTGGGCTGGCTTTCCCCATCCCATGTGCTTGTGTGATGGTGGGTGCTGGTGGGCCGTTGTGCTTGCTGTGAATGTGCCCTGTGTGTAGGCGTTGTTGTCGTTGCTGGCCAGGGCCGCTTCGTGTCCTTGGGATTGTTGTGCATATCTCCGGCTGTTTTCCACAACATCCGCAGGTGGCTGGCTGTCGCCCACGGGCGCCCTTTGCCTTGGCGTTTCGTGCATCTTGGGGATATGCGTGGCCGTTGCTCGCTATCAGGCAGTGTTGAGTGGATGGGGGGGGGCTCGACGGTCGCTGCTTCCCCGGCCCTCATGCTTCCGGGTGATTCAACGGTGGAGGTGGAGGTGCAGTGGGGGTCTGCTTCGGATGGGTTGCTGAGCTCCCTGTTGGAATGGGTGGGCTGCCCCTTGTTCCTGGGCACCTGGGGGTATTGCTTCTTCCGTAGCCTCCCCCTCCCCTTTGCCGTGGTTCCCTTCTGGTGCGCTTCCCTTTCTGTTTGGGTGGCTGCCTGGGCACCTGGCGTGCGTGCTTACAGGAGCTGGCCCCTTGTTGCGCTCCATGCTGGCTGCCTGGTGGGGGAGGCGGGTGTCCTTGGTTGCTATGGCGGCGAGGCCGGGGATCTGTTGTGGGCGTGCCTGAGTGGCTGCCCGCGTTCTGCCGCTCTTGCCACTCTCCTATCTGGTCTTCCATGCTAACATATTCAACACATGGGTTTAATGCACGCTCTCCTCCAGACGACATATTACTCAATTGACTAATCCCTAAACAATGTGCTAGCCCGTTGTTTCACTCCGTTGTTTAATTCTCTTGATTAGCATACTGTGGGTTGTGTGTGCGTTGTGTATCTCCCTCCAGACGACACGTTAATCAACTCAACTGACGGTTGTTTAATTAACCCACCGTTGCTTGACGTGTCGTTCAAACTGAGCCATACTTTCCACTTTATAGGTAGAGATCACTCTCCTGAACTTCCATTGCATTCATTTTTCTTGGATCTTCTACCCTAGACATTAGGTTGATTTCGACTAACTTTCATCTGAGCCCACATGAACCCATCTGCTCCTTGAAATAAATGAAGTGATTAAGTTTTTTCTCTAACCTCAATGTCAAACTGTTATGCAGCTAGGAGCGTAATATATAAGGCTTAACTAAGGGACTAATGGAAGGCTGGGGGGAAGTGTAGGGTTTTGTTAACAACTAATTGTAGCTGAATTTGCATGCTGAAAGCCTTATATGGAAAAGCCACTTTACTGTCTTCTTTCATACAAGTTGTTCACCACAATTGCTCCAAAAGTCTGTCAAGCTATACCAGTAGAAAATAATTTCAAAGACTAATTTTGATATTGAGGAGTACTAAGAGAACGGGATGGTTCATTAAGGGAAAGTGGAGGATTGGATTTACAGGCATACAGTTTCCCGGCAGTCAAAGTCTGATTTAGTTTTCCAAATTAATATATCAGCATAGGAGAATTCGGAGACCTGTGAGGAAGATTATATAACAGCAAGGGAAAGTGTGACAAATTTTCTATGTGTGTGCTTGCACACACACTCATACACAAGCACACACCTTGACTTGAATGAAAATATAACCTACAACTAGGGATGTCATGGGCACCCAACAGGATCCAGGAGGCTTCTGGACTCTTCCGCGTCTGTTCCCTGGCCCCAGGTCATTGGCCCATGACATGTTCACAAGCCTGAGCTTCGACTGCCCCAGAGCCCAACGAGTGCCCAGCCGCTGTCTGCCCAGATTGGGAGCCACCATTGTTGTGCCCAATAGACTTTCTGGAAATTGCCTCATGTATGCAAAATTAAATGTGTGAACAACGTCTTTAAACTTGTGTAAATGGAGCTTTTGCAGCTACCATTTTTACAAGGTAGGAGATATACAATTTCCGGAGCTTCTATTATCCACATCAATGAAAGCTCCACCCCCAGGGCATACAGGCTTACAGCCTCATCAGGCACTTGCTGAGCAGTGAAGAAGCTATCATGGAAATGAGAGAGGAGGCGTGCAGTGGTGGTGGCTTGGCAAGCATCCGCAAAGCCAAACATTGGCGAGTTCATCCATCCCTACCTAGAACAGGATAGATTTCAGGATTTCTTTCGGATTAGCTGTTCCCTGTTGTTCAGCTCAGGCTGCAACAAAATAATGAAACATTTAGGCAAAAAGATACATCCAAGCAACCCTGCACTTGAGGCTAAGATAGAAAAGACCTCCACGGCTATCATGTATTTTCCCTTGGTGCTCAGATAGGTGGGAACAAAGGATAACCACACACTGCAAAAGACCAACATGCTGAAAGTGATAAACCTGGCTTCATTGAAACTGTCGGGTAACTTCCTTGCAAGGAAAGCTACAGTCAAGCTCAACATGGCCAGGAAGCCCATGTAGCCCAAGACACAGTAAAACAGAGTCACAGACCCGTCATTACATTCCAGTACAATTTCTTCTGACCCTGAGTGCATGTCCTCATCTGGGAATGGGGCAGAGGTTCCCAGCCACACTGTACAGATGCCTACTTGGATGAGGGAGCAGGAAACCACAATGGAGCTGGCCAGCTCCTTCCCCAACCACTTCCTTATCCTGGATCCTGGCCTGGTGGCCATGAAAGCCAGAACTACCATGATGGTTTTTGCCAGCACACATGAAACAGCCACTGAGAAGATGAGGCCAAAGGCAGTTTGTCGGAGGAGACACGTCACCTCCTGAGGACGGCCAATGAATAGCAACGCACAAAGGAAGCAGAGCAGGAGGGAGATGAGGAGAGTGTAGGTGAGGTTCCGGTTGTTGGCTATGACGATGGGAGTATCGTGGTGCTTCATAAATGTTCCCAGCACCAGAGCTGTGAGAAAAGAAAAGGAAATAGCAAATGAGGCTAAAGTGAGCCCCAAAGGTTCTTCATAAGACAAGAAAGTTACTCTCTTTGGGATACAGAAATCTTGCTTTCTGCTTGGATAGTCTTTAGCTGAGCATTTCATACAGTCATTTGCATCTGGAAAAAGAAAAGATGTGGTCTTCAGTTCACACACAAACACACTTAAATGTGCTATAAATATATTTCTAAACTCAACTCCTCCTACACATCTAAACATTCTCCACGGAAATCAATAGCTATTGGAACCACTCACGATATGAAATCTGGCAGGGCTGCTTAAAACAATGGCCTGGTTTGCATAATTAACTTCCTTGGAGTGGCTTGTGATGTCATTAAAACTCAGCAAAAGGGGGCATATTGTTGCGGTTCACATGCCAAGCCAGCCCCCTAAAACAGCCCACTGGGTTCTGAGTGGTCTGTTAACCACAGCAGCAATCCACCCTCACCATGTTCGCACGATGTGGAAAGCAGCAATTATGGCAAGGGGAATGGGACCGACACACTTAGTTGGGGAAATTTGCCACTGTGACTTATTTCCCCCACCATGATTGTGTGAACTGGACTTATGTCTTGTGCTTTGAGAATGAAAGCAAGTAAAAAAAAGCAGTTAAAGAACTGGGGGGAGGTGGATTGCTTGGCAAAAATGTCTGTGATCTGGGCACCATATTTTAAAGGTTTGTTCTGACTTTAGTTATCACCAGAACCACCCACCAATGGGCTACTCAGGATGCTTGTGTCATTGTTTGCTGGATTTATTTAATCCTCTGAATGATCACTGAGGAAATTTCTTTAAAAGGCAAAAATCCTCCAGCTTTACTGAGGCTTCTGGTTGCAGATTTTTTGTAGGATGAATCGACTCTTTCAAGAGGTTTCATCTGTGGGTTTTCTTTCTACATGTTTTATTATAGGGATGTGAATGGACCCCAAAAATTGAATCGGAATCGCAACTTCAGATTTTATAAAGTATCGTATTGTTAAAATTGGATGTCCGTCTTATCGGATTGGATACGATAATGATACAAAATCGGAAGTTCCGATTTCGATATCAGGCCGCCATTTTAGGTGTTTTCCCCATAGGCTTGCATTGGGGAAAGAAAGCTTTCCCCCAATGCAAATCTACAGGGAAAACACCTAAAATGGCGGCCCTCCCAATCCCCCCCCCCACTCATGCTCCTTACCCTCTGGCATCCTGCGCTGCCATCCACTGCTTCTATCTACTGCTAATTAGGCTTTGTAACCTGGTTCTCAGAAGAGCGCAACGCAATGGGTGATGATGTCACCTGGAGCTTCGTGCTCTTCTGAGAACCATGCCACAAAGCATAATTAGCAGTAGATGGTAGCAGTGGACAGCAGCGTGGGATACAGGCAGGTAAGGGGGGACCTCCCTCTCCCTCCCCCCCCACACTCCCTCTCCTTATCTGCCAGTGAGCACTGCCGTCTACTGCTGCTGTCTACTGAGAATTAGGCTTTGCGGTCTGCTTAGTAGAGTGACAATACGCTGGGTGACATCATCGCCCATTGCGTCATCACTCTACTGAGAAGCAGGCTGCAAAGCCTAATTCTCAGTAGACGGCAGCAGCGGACGGCAGCATGGGATGCCGGCAGGTAAGGGGGGACTCCCACTCCCTCCCTCCCCCCACTCATGCTCCTTACCTGCCACCATCATCCGCTGCCACCCGCTGCTTCCATACTACTGGTAAACAGGCCTTGCGGCCTGTTCCACAGTAGAGCGATGGTGCGCCGAGTGATGACGTAACCCGGTGCAACATCGCTCTATTCTGGAACAGGCTGCAAGACCTCTTTATCAGTAGTATGGAAGCAGAGGGCGGCAGTGAGGAGGCAGCAAGTAAGGAGCGCAAGTGGGGGGAGGGAGGGTAGTCCCCACTCACCTGCCGCAATGTTTTCCCCGTAGACTTGCAAAGCTTTCTTTCCCCCAGTGCAAGCCTATGGTGAAAACACGTAAAATGGAGGCCTGATTTTCTATTTTTTCTGATAGTAATAGGTTAAACAAATCATATCAGGAGAAATCGGACCTCCTGCATTCAGCATTGGCATCGGATCGCGGATGCCCGATTTCCTCCGATTTGTATCGATATCAGGTATCGGGTCTGATACAATGCACATCCCTATTTTATTATACAGCCACTAGGTAGTGCGATGATATAGTTGCACCATCATGAGTTTCTGGAAATTCACAGGAAATTTATTGCATGTCACCATGCAATAAAATCTCTTATCGCATGTTCTGTGTTGAGAATAAAGCTCCTATCATTGCTAGAAAGCATAGGAGGGTCCCTAGAGTTTGACAATCTTATGTAATGGACCCTCTTCCGTCCAGCCCTTCCTTATATAATCTTTTGATCAATATTGGAAAAAAAACTTTGAGTATGGATTAGGGATGTGCATGCCGGAATTTCAGACCAAACATTATCATCTCTGATAATATCGTAGGTCAATCATATCGTTTTCACAATAATTATCGGAAATCCAATATTTAATTTGCAGCCACAATGTGCCCTATAGAGCTGGATTTTTAAAGAAAAAAATGCCTATGACTTCTGTATTTTCAAAGTTACAGGCCTGAAACTTGGTCCCAATTCTTATGGGATATGCCTAAGTATGTGTATGAAATTTGAGATCGATCCCTCCAACCCTCGATTTTATATGAATTTATTAAAGAACGTTTAAGTTCTGACAGGTCAAAAGTTGCACGATCTTTAAAAGATTCATATAAAATACAGGGGTTGAGGGATTAATCTGAAATTTGGCACATATGTGTAGCAACATGTGCTAGACAGGTGTATGCAATTTGAGATCGTTCCCGCCAACCCTTGACTTTATATGAAGTTTTTTTAAAGATCTTGCAACTTTTTGACCTGTCTGAATGAACGCACATGGCGAGCTGCCATTCTGACCTGTCAGAACTTAAACATTCTTTAATAAATTCATATAAAATTGATGGTTGGAGGGAACAATCTCAAATTTCATACACATACTTAAACGTATCCTGTAAGCACTGTGACCAAGTTTCAAGCCTCTAACTTTTAAAATACAGAAGTTATAGGTTTATTCATATGACAGTCCAATAATCTGATATAATTGGACTAAAATAGGGGTGTGCACCGGATCGGGTCTGATCCATAACCCAGACCTGATCTGGCTGAAATCGGATAAAATTATCAAATTCTGATCCCCCACAGCTGGATCGTCCGATCTCATCTGATCTGATCCGAAAGGACCCAATCCAGATTGGAAAAGATCAGAGGATTGGACTTCGGACCTCCTCCCCCTTCCCCCCAACTCATGCTCCTTACCTGCTGCCTTCTCACTGCTGTCCACTGCTGCCCGCTGCTTCTGTACTACTGAGAAACAGTCATCACTCAGTGCGCCCTCGCTCTACTGTGAAACAAGCCTCAATGTCTGTTTCTCAGTAGTACTGAAGCAACAGGTGGCAGTGGATGGCAGTGAGGAGGCAGCAGGCAAGGAGTGTGAGTGGGGGGAGGGGGAGGAAGGGGGACGTCCCCATTTACCTTCCGGTGTCCCGCGCTGCGTCCGCTGCTTCTGTACTACTGATAAACAGGATGAAAGGCTTGCTTATCAGTAGTACGGAAGCAGTGGATGGCAGCACGGATGCCAGCAGGTAAGGAGCATGAGTAGGCGGAGGGGGAGGGCCCCACTTACCTGCTGGGGCACCCGTTTCCATCCGCTGTTCCGTTCTACTGAGAAACAGTCTTCGCAGCCTGCCTCTCAGTTGCGAGCTGGGTGATGATGATGTCATCACCTGGAGTGCTACTGAGAGGCAGGCCGCAAAGCCTGTTTCTCAGTAGAAGGGACCAGCAGACAGAAGCGTGCGCCCTGGCAGGTAAGGAGTGCAAATGGGGGGAAGGGGAGGGCCCCACTTACCTGCTGGGGTGCCCGCTTCCGTCCGCTGTTCTCTTTTACTGAGAAATAGGCTTTGTGGCTTGCCTCTCAGTAGTGCACCAGGTGATGATGTAATCACTTGGCACGCTACTGAGAACTAGGCTGCGAAGCCTGTTTCTCAGTAGATTGGAACAGCGGATGGCAGCGGACAGCAATCGGCACCCCGGCAGGTAAGGAGCATGAGGGGGGAGGGACAGGGAGAGATGGAGGGGGAGTTATGTCCCCCACTCACCCACCCCCATGTTTTTGCCATAGGCTTGCATTGGGGGAAAGCTTTCTTTTCCCCAATGTAAGCCTATAGCGAAAATACCTAAAATGGTGTCTGATCTGAAAATCGGACATCCGATTTTCTGATCGGAATTGGCTCCGAATGGAACCGTGAAGCCCCTGATCCGATCCGAGGCACCGGTTCCGATCCAATTTCGGGGGTCCATGCACACCCCTAGCTGAAAATTGTTGGATCGGATATTTATCAGAGGTTTTTCTATCGTATTGTTATGGTTAAATGCATGGACGATAAAGAGCATATCATATCATTATCGTACATTTTCACGATATGATACACATCCGTAGTATGAATTATTTTTTTATATTTGTCAGGATTACAGCTATTCTGTTCTTATAACTCTGTTCTATCTATCTTTCTATCTATCCTTACCCTCCTGGTTTGAAATCTTCCCTTCTGGACATGGGATGCAATCGTAGCAGCAAAATGGCTTCCCCTCCATAATTTTCTTGTTAGAACCAGGTTGACAACTCTCAGTACATTGAGAAAGAGGCTGGGACTATTTGAATAATGGAAAAGAAAAAAACATAATGAAGAAATAGGGATTTTGGAATATTTTATTGTTTTGTTTAATATTTGTAATGTTTTGTTTTGTTGAAATTTTGAAATGAAACCATCACTTTTACATATTTCAATGTTTCTTTGCTGTTGTTGAATATGTTATCGTTTTTCAGTTTCGTCCCACCCTGAGGGCCTTTGCCATTTAGGAAATATGCAATTCTATAACATCAAATAAATAAAGACATTCGTTTTCAGAAATACTTGGACAGATTCAAGGGGGCTGATCTGGACGACCAAGTTACATCTAAAGTCGCTAAATTCTGTGCAGCAGCCATTCGTCGGCATAGGGAATTATTAACACTATTGAACCCTATCTGATTGCCTCAAATTGAAGCCTTTATATTTTTACATGCATGATTTGTTCTCCTTGCTATGCTGGTTTTTTAACCGTAATAAAGTATTGTATTGATTCAATGGGGAGTACTTACATTTTTCTAGTAATCGTATTAGACATCTGAAACTCAATTTTCCCTTTGACCAATTTTTACGTTAAAAAGAAACAGTATATTTGACCATATGTGCAACACCCAGAGATATCTCTTCACTTGGGAACTCCGAGATACGGGTTTTCTGAGACATATCATTGATTTGTCCAGATCTAGAGTGAATTAAACTAGCAGACAGTCTCTGTTTGTGCCCCATGTTAGAACAAGGAGCAACAGATTGTTTTCGTCTTGTTCAAAGCATTAGAAATGTAATTATCATCTAATGAATAATTCTTCCAGCAATTTCTCCATAAACAAAGTTAAAGGGAGAGCAGTAAGTAACATGAGGCTCTTCATTTATTAAACTTGTCACACATTATCTTTCCTTTGTAGTTGTTGATTATTGTACAATAAATAATTGTGGACTTCATGACAATAGCTCACTTATAACAGGGCCACTTTCTGAATAGCTGACATTTGGAGCCTACCTGATTAAACCAGCCATTCCATGTTATGGCCTCTTCATCAATGGTGAATGCTTGACCTATGGGAGCGTTGGGATCCACCCTCCCTACTCTCACCCTATGAAATGAATGGTTGGAGAAGATAATCCAGTTGATCACATCCAATCCAGTGACCAGCTCTCCATTCTCATTGAAGGAAACTTTGTCTCCCACACTGTTGTTAAATGAGACCCATTTGAGAAATGGTTGGAGCTAGAGTGAAAAAGAAAATGCAAGGATTTAGAAAAGACTGAATTTAGGTCTTCATAGGACAAAACGTAATTAACTTGGAAACAGTATCTAGCATCCACATAATTTTCTTATGCTTACTTTAAAGTAAGTGCTACATTCTGGATCTTAAAAGCCCCTACACTCATGCTATGGTTAAGATCCAGATCAGAACTCCTACAACTTCCTTAGAACAGAAATTGGGGCAGGGAAGGGTAGATGCTAGTTACACATTTAGAGTAATTTCATCTCTCATACTGGCACCAGAAGAATGAGGTTCTGGCTGGCTTATTTTTCAGCTGCGTGATGGCTGTCACTGGCCCTAGGATAAATGGCAGATCCTCCAAAACTCAGATTCGAACATCTGAGGTTTGAACCTTGCACAGCCCTAAGCTGGATCACATTCCCACAACAGTTGAAGGTTTCACAGTTTTTTATTGCAGTTCCCTCCCACGATGCTAATGTGGAGTATGTTTTCTCTCCGATGCAAAGCCAGTGGACAAAGGAAAGGAGTCTGCTTTTTCCTTTTCACTGCCAGCATTGCATTCCGGGACAGCAAAAAGAACAATGTCAACTTCTAACAACAAATTTGTAAAGCTCCTAAAAATAAATGTCAATTTCAGCTGCATTGGATGTCTCACTTGTTCCTTATTTCAGTGATTTTAACATGAAAATATGATGTAGAACAGGTTTGTCTTAATTGTGAGCTGTAGAATCAGACATGTGACCAAGACCATACTGGGGAGGTGAAGTCACCAAGGGAGCTGACCATGATGGGATGTTCCCTTCTTCTGTTTTGAAAATACAGTCACCCTACTTCTCATAAGCATTCTTTATTTTAGAACATCCATTATTTTTCTCTATTAAGAAAAAAGAACAATAGTACATAAAAACATATCCAGCTGACCTCTTACAGCTTTGCTATTTGTACAGTACTTAGAGTGTTTGAAGTTTAATGTGCTTGGTAAACTTTGGTGTTACCAGAGGCATCCAGTTGAGGTTTGAAGCTCAGCGACGTCTGTATTATCACTTCAATGGTCTCTATGAAAAAGGCTAATCTACTATGTCAACACAAAATGGCAGCTCAGTGATTGAGTAGGCAGCTGCATGCCACTTGCCTGTGACAAGAAGAAATCAGCAGCTGGTGTGGGACTGGTGTGTGGCACGTTTGGGGGTGAGTTCTCCCACCTCAAGTAATGCTACCTCAAAGTAATGCTGTGTTTCACAGATTTAAATTTAGCAGAAATGCCATCAAAGTGGAAATTTAAAAAGAAACATACTTGAAAAGTTAATTGAAGATCATTTTTTGTAGTCAGCACCCAAAGAACCTATAAAACCTTAAAATATTTTTGTCAGCGTAGTTCAACTTAGACAATACATTAGAAGAAGAATAGACCACCCATTTAGCTCAGGTTGCCTCTCCCACACCGCCACATTAGCTTGGCACCCTGGGTCACCACCCAGCTTTCCCAACCTTAAGGCTAGCCCTGAAGAATGCTTGTAGGGAACTGCTCATCTTTTCTGACCCAGATGTTGCATGAGGGGATATTACGTGAATCAGTAAAAACACAACCTACACTGGTCATAACGTATATTCCCAATGCATCAATAGGAAAGCATAAAGACAGACTGAACTGGGGACTATTCTACTATTTCTAGTTGGAACAAAAGAAGGAAAATGAAAATGGTAAGAAGACTTGCGGGAGACTAAAACAAAACATACAGTATCCTCTTATATGAGGAAATTGAGCCCATTACCTGCCCAAATTGAAGATTCTGAAGTTTTGGTCCCACTCCATCCATCATTGCATCATGCTTGACTCTAGAAGAAGACATGGCCTGATGTAAGGAATGAGCCACCACATAGACAGCATTGTAGATGCTGTAGCTGTGGCCAATCATCCTCATTTCAAAGAAAGATCCAGGAAGGCTCTCCAGCTTATCCTCCCCTGTGCAAATGTCCAAATTCACCTTGCCCACAATACTTTCTGGGAATAAACAGCCAAAGGCATGTTGCCAGAAATCCTTTATAAACCCATCTTCTTTAGAACTAGAAGGGTTTCTGCTCTCAACAAACTGCTGAAATCCTGGTAGGTCACTGGAATGGATCCTGAAGGATATAGCACCATGGAATATTTCGGTATCCCAATTCCTTTGTAGGCCAGTTGCAGTGAACTCTAATTGAGCTGTAACAATCCATACCTTCCCCTTTACTTCCTTTTCCATGACCCCTTGTTCTGATAGATATGGTAAGAAGAGAAAAATTGCCATGGAATAAGATTCTCCACAGACTACCACTACATTGGCCTTGCTGCCCAACACTTTATCGCACATTTTTGCCCCCTGTAGAAATGTGTCACTAATTTTAGTGTCAAAACTTAATTTGGGGACTCTTTCTATGAAGGCAGAACAGACACCCCTCTTAGAAAACAGTGGAATGACCACTTGTAGAAATCTTTCTCCATTATCATTATCCATAACACAAATCCCAATCCATGTCCACCTGAAATGGAGAAGCAAAGAGAGAATCCCCTCATACTGAATGGCTTCCAGAGGGGCCAACTGGTAGAAGGGAAGGCCAGGTGATTTCATGTTCATCACAGGAGCAGGGCCATAGATGAGCTAAGGAGAAAGTTTTGGTAGGGAAAAAGGAAATTTTGACAGCATTTATAGAGTCATTTCATTTTTAAAAATGTACATACATTGAATGGGCATTTTGTTGGGAACAAAATGCCTGGTCAGATAGCAATCAGATCTAAGAGAATAATGACTATCCTATGGTCATCTAGTGCATTAAAGGATAAATTCCTCAGTGGAAAGATGCTACATAATGTATCTCGTTGCATTTAGACTTAGTCATGCTTAAAAGTCAAACTGATTGAGAGTGAGAGAGAGAGCTTCTGCACCTATTCATAGAGCTGTACATGCATATGTCTCCACAAATCCTGGGACCTCATGTGATCCTGTCAAACAACTGGAAGTATCCTGAAGCCGAAACTTCATGTGCCATTATTTCCCACATTCCTCACAGGCCACATTTGCATGGAAGGGATTCCCATTAGTGCCAGGGTTTTACAGTGTGGGGTGGGGTGGGATTAATGGTTCTCCTTTCTAACAGAATTGAAATGGAACCTAGCCATGCAGAAGTGGATTCTGCACACACAGTTGTCTATACAAATGTAATAAGTAGTATAGTACAGTACCCATGCACCAATAGAATGGACTGCCAGAACAACAAGAACTAGCAATTCCTGAAAGAACCAGAAATGAGCAACAGTGCATATTTTTGATATGGGCAGGTCAGTGTTTCTGGGCTATTTCAGCAACTGCTAGTTCCTTTTGAACTTGTAGTCCATTTTACTGGTGCATGAGAACTATCAGAGGCACAAAGGTAGTGTAGGGTATTGAACTTTGGGAACTATATCTGAAAGAAAATGCATAAAGAAGTGGAATGTTTAAATTACTGAATGGCTTAAATGGGGCTTATGAAACTGTAGCAATGTTCTGCAATTTCAGCTCCATGGTATCGAATGAATATACACAAACACATATTCTTAGTCAGCATATGATATTTGTAAACCATGAACCTATTTCTGCCTCTAAATAACAGAATGGAACTGGAAAGGAAAGGGAAGAGTGAGTGTTGTGGCAGATCATTTTGCTCCCCAAATATCCTACCTGTGGAGTCTTAAAGATATCCAAGATATTTGCAACATATAGGGAGATTTCAGAATCCAGTCCACCAATAACTGCTATTAATCTATTCTGGATGTCACAGAGATAGTTAGGTACAACGTTTTCCAGTGTAGTCAACAGGAGCATTGTGGCATGATAGGTCCTCTTTGCATTGTCATAGCTATCATAGATGTGGAAGCCCAAGGTGATATTGGGTAAGATCTTTGAGTTTTCATTAATTTCCTTTACTGCAAATGCCAAGGCCAGGATGTGCTGGTAATGTTTAGGAAATACCCTATAACAAAAGTTGCATTCTGTAACAGCAAGATGTTGTGGGATATGCAAAGGAGCTCCTAAAACTAGGGGTGTGCATCGGATCGGATCCGATCCACGATCCGAATCCGATCCGACCCAAAATCGGGAAAATCCGATCCGATCCGATCCGATCCGGACAACCTCCGATCCGATCCGATCCGATCCGATGAGGTCCGATCCGGATCGGACGCCATTTTGAATGCTTTTTCCCATAGCCAAGTATTGTTTTACAAAAACGCCTATAACTTTTTCATTTTTAAAGATAGAAGGATGAAACTTGGGCACATTGTAGACTGGTTAGGGGTAGTTATCTGTGAGAAATTTCAGAAAGATTGGTGCATGCATTTTGTGGCAATTAATTTTTTAATAAATACCCAGGAATGCCTATAACTTTGTCATTTTTAAAGTTACACACATGAAACTTTGCCACATTGTAGGGGGTACCTTGGGACCTATGTGTGTGAAATTTCAGAAACGTAGGTGCTTGTCTTGTGTGGCAATTAATTTTTAGAAAAATGGGTAGTAGTGGGGTAAATACAGTTACGCCTCCCATTTTTTTATTTTTGAAGATACAAACAGGAAACTTGGGCACATTACAGGTACCACTTGCCTTGATATGTGTGTGAAATTTCAGAAACATTGGAGCTTTCCTTGTGTGGCAATTAATTTTTGAAACAATGAGGAAAGAAACACCTATAACTTTGTCATTTTTAAAGTTACACACATGAAACTTTGCCACATTGTAGGTGGTACCTTGGGACCCATGTGTGTGAAATTTCGGAAACGTAGGTGCTTGCCTTGTGTGGCAATTAATTTTTTAATAAATACCCAGAATGCCTATAACTTTGTCATTTTTAAAGTTACACACATGAAACTTTGCCACATTGTAGGCGGTACCTTGGGACCTATGTGTGTGAAATTTCGGAAACGTAGGTGCTTGCCTTGTGTGGCAATTAATTTTAGAAAAATGGGTAGTGGTGGGGTAAATACAGTTACGCCTCCCACTTTTTTATTTTTGAAGATACAAACAGGAAACATGGGCACATTACAGGTACCACTTGGCTTGATATGTGTGTAAAATTTCAGACAGCTGGGTCCAGGCATGTGGTGGCAAGGTATTTTTGAAACAATGAGGAAAGAAACGCCTATAACTTTTTTATTTTAAAAGTTAGAAGTCTGAACATTGCTCACTTTGTAGATGGGTTAGGGGTAGATATGTGTCAGAAATTTCAGAATTATAGGTCCAGGCATTTGATGGCTATGGAATTTTTAAGTTACATGTTTCAAAAAAATTTCTACAGAGGCCAGGTCTTCCCCTCCCGCTTCCCGCGAAGAAAAGGAAACACTCTCTCGTCTCGATCCCTTTGATCCTTGCTAGTAGTATCCATTACAGGGCTCGTGTTTCCTTTCCTACTTTCACTTTTCACTTTGTACTCAAGCAGACACGAGCCCTGTAATGGATACTACCAAGGATCAAAGGGATCGAGACCAGAGTGATCCTTCCTTGCACGCATGGCTGCAAAACTCAGCTAGGCTCAGCCGTTCTGCTTGATAATTGCCACACAAGGCAAGCACCTACGTTTCCGAAATTTCACACACATAGGTCCCAAGGTACCGCCTACAATGTGGCAAAGTTTCATGTGTGTAACTTTAAAAATGACAAAGTTATAGGCATTCCTGGGTATTTATTAAAAAATTAATTGCCACACAAGGCAAGCACCTACGTTTCCGAAATTTCACACACATGGGTCCCAAGGTACCTCCTACAATGTGGCAAAGTTTCATGTGTGTAACTTTAAAAATGACAAAGTTATAGGTGTTTCTTTCCTCATTGTTTCAAAAATTAATTGCCACAAAGGAAAGCTCCAATGTTTCTGAAATTTCACACACATATCAAGGCAAGTGGTACCTGTAATGTGCCCAAGTTTCCTGTTTGTATCTTCAAAAATAAAAAAATGGGAGGCGTAACTGTATTTACCCCACTACTACCCATTTTTCTAAAAATTAATTGCCACACAAGACAAGCACCTACGTTTCTGAAATTTCACAAACATAGGTCCCAAGGTACCCCCTACAATGTGGCAAAGTTTCATGTGTGTAACTTTAAAAATGACAAAGTTATAGGCATTCCTGGGTATTTATTAAAAAATTAATTGCCACAAAATGCATGCACCAATCTTTCTGAAATTTCTCACAGATAACTACCCCTAACCAGTCTACAATGTGCCCAAGTTTCATCCTTCTATCTTTAAAAATGAAAAAGTTATAGGCGTTTTTGTAAAACAATACTTGGCTATGGGAAAAAGCATTCAAAATGGCGTCCGATCCGGATCGGACACCTGGTCCGATCCGATCCGACCAGCCTCCGATCCGATCCGATCCGATCCGACCCCCCAGGTCCGATTCCGATCCGCTATCCGATCCGATCCGGGGGGTCAGTGCACATCCCTACCTAAAACCATAATTTGGCCACCATTAAACACTTAAGACAATCCCTTAATGCCGATAGCAGCTGTGTAAGGGAACCAAAAATTTATCTGAGAATTCAAATCTTAAATAGCTGCTGGAACAAACTACACCCATATATATATATATATATATACATATACACACACATACACTTAATTAAGACAGGGTTTCTCCCTTATTTATTATAGCTGTTGCAGAATCCTATCTCTTTTGAAAAATAAAAGGGGGTGACTGCACAATACAAGGAACTCTGTCTTTAAATGACCCACTTCATCAAAGCATTTTGATAACTAGATTCAGGGAGATAAAGAAACAAACCAAATAGCCATCAAATGATTCTGAAAGTGGAGCTTTGAGGTAGCCGTCCAAACACTCACATCAAAAGTCTATTATTTGTATCTGTTTCCATTAGTACAGCTGCATTTGGAACACATTGTAGGATGTGCAAACAAGCTCCTAAAACTGTAACTTGGCCACCATTAAAAACTGAAGACAATCCTGTCATCCATGTAGGAGCTCTATAAGGGAACCAAAAATTTATCAGTGAATTCAAATCTTAAATAGCTGCTGGAACAACCTATGCCATTTTTATATACCCTTAATTATATTAATGTTTCCTACAGCCTAATCCAGTAAGCCCCTATTCTACAGCTTTATCACTCTATTATACTCTGCTCATCCTGATGACACCATAAATGGAAAGGAAACAAACAACAGTCCTTACACGAGTTCATCCAACATTTCTGGAGGGGGTTCTTCAGTGAAGGCTATTGGACTGGAGACAAGGAGACCATAAGAAGTAATGCCACCAATGATGAGATCTCCTGACTGATGATACTTGTGAAGCGGAGGGTAAGGATTCCTGATCCTACAGTTGTCAATGTGAGCTTTGCATCCTATGCAAGCAAGCAATACGATCAGCAAGACTACCATGGTATAGTAGTATAGTAGTTTGAGAAATTGCATTGATAACCAGCCATTCACAAAATAGTTTCCCTATCTGTATCCAATATCCTCACCTATTTGAAGGCCCTTTTTCTACTTCTTAATGTTACTGGTGATATTTGTGACATCCTTTGGCATTAGTTTTGAAAGTGACTACTGAAATTCTACAGCTGATTTGGGAATCAGCAGAATTAATCACTACCCTTTAGATAACTGAAGAGGAAACTAATTACAAAATAATTACTGATGAAACCTTGTTTGTCACATCTGAACAATATTTTTTCCCCAACACAATAGCAAGTGAGGGATCAGATGGGTTGGGATGGCCCACGTAATTTATTTTTTGCTTATGAAATTGATGACAGAAATAGTAGAGTTTGGTTTGGAATCAGAGAAGAATTCATGTTTTATGACAGGACTGACCATCTTGAGAAGATGACCTTGCTTGATTTCACTTGCAATCTTATACTTGTAAGTCCCATTGATCCCAATAGGACGTACTTCAGGGTAGACATGCAAAGGATTATATTGTTGAACTGTCGGGTGAAAAATAAAATCTAACCGCGCAGTCCTATGCATGTTTACTCAGAAGTAAGACCGATGGTTTTTAATGGGGCTTATTACACAGGAAGTGTCTTTATGATTGCAGCCTTAGATACCCACAGAAAAATCCCTCAAAATGACCTGGAAGCTAGACAACAATGAGCTGGAGTTGAAGATAGCTGGTGTTACACTATTTCAATACGTCATGTAGAAGTCATTTCAGGAAATAGGACATATGTCGTACCCTTAATATAATGCTTTACGAAGTGTGCGCCAAACAGAAACCTTTTGCTCAATTATCATTTTCACTTTGGCAGGGTTTTTTTATACTGGAAATGTTTAGCCTTTTAATAACATCCAACCGGTTTTTGTTTGTTTCTGCAACATGTAACATCTTTTAAATGCCTACTGAAAACGTATTTTTTCACACAGGATTTTCCTTGATTTTAACTTAGCTGGTTTTATATTGCCTTTTTCATATAAAAGTAGCATTTAAAATTTATCGATACTTGTTGAATTTCATGTTTTTAATTGCAGGCATTCAAGAAGGCCTTAAAAACATTTTATTTTACCATGACCTTCCCAAGGTTATACTGGCATTGCTGCTATTATTGTTCCTGTTGGATTTATTGTTTTAATTAGGGGTGTGCACGGACCCCCCGGATCGGATCGGGACCCGGATAGGGACCTCCAATTTTGTCCCGGCAGGTAAACCCCCTCCCCCGCGCTCCCTACCCCCCCTGGGGCCGCCCGCTTCCATCCGCTGGCGCCCGCGGGCGCCAGCGGATAGAAGCGGACGGCTCCGGGGGGGGGGTAAGCCCCCTTCCCCGCCACTTACCTTCTCGGCCCGTCCGGTGCCGGCGGCTACTACCAGCGGGCTCCGCGGCCTACTCTCGAGTAGCGCGCCGGGTGATGACATCACCCGGCGCGCCACCCTGGAGCAGGCCGCGGAGCCTGCTGGTAGTAGTAGGCGCCGGCGCCGGACGGGAGCCGCCGGGCCGGGCAGGTAAGGGCCCCCCTCCCCCCTCCGCGCGCCCCCTCCTCCCCTCCACGCACCCCCTCCTTACCTTTCCGGCCCGGCGGCTCCCGTCCGGCGCCGGCGCCTACTACTTCCAGCAGGCTCCGCGGCCTACTCTAGAGTAGCGCGCCGGGTGATGACATCACCCGGCGCGCCATCCTAGAGCAGGCCGCGGAGCCTGCTGGGAGTAGTAGACGCCGGCGCCGGACGGGAGCCGCCGGGCCGGGCAGGTAAGGGCCCCCCTCCCCCCTCCCCCCTCCGCGCGCCCCCTCCTCCCCTCCACGCACCCCCTCCTTACCTTTCCGGCCCGGCGGCTCCCGTCCGGCGCCGGCGCCTACTACTTCCAGCAGGCTCCGCGGCCTGCTCTAGAGTAGCGCGCCGGGTGATGACATCACCCGGCGCGCCATCCTAGAGCAGGCCGCGGAGCCTGCTGGGAGTAGTAGGCGCCGGCGCCGGACGGGAGCCGCCGGGCCGGAAAGGTAAGGGCCCCCCTCCCCCCTCCGCGCGCCCCCTCCTCCCCTCCACGCACCCCCTCCTTACCTTCCCGGCCCGGTGGCTCCCGTCCAGCGCCGGCGCCTACTACTACCAGCAGGCTCCGCGGCCTGCTCTAGAGTAGCGCGCCGGGTGATGACATCACCCGGCGCGCCACCCTAGAGCAGGCCGCGGAGCCTGCTAGTAGTAGTAGGCGCCGGCGCCGGACGGGAGCCACCGGGCCGAGAAGGTAAGTGCCCCCCTCCTCCCCCCCCCCGCTGTCCACTTTCATCGGCGGGCGCCCGCTGGCGCCCGCCAATGGAAGCGGCGGTGGGCGCCAGTGGGCGCCCGCCGATCCGCCGATCCGCCGAACCGGTTCGGAGCTTTTTCGGACCGGTTCGGATTGGATCGGCCGATCCAGCTGCGGGATCGGAAATCGGATAATTTATCTGATTTCCCACTGGACCGGACTCGGATCGTGGATCGGGTCCGATCCAGTGCACATCCCTAGTTTTAATTGCTACTTTTATGTGAACCTGTTTTTATTTCTATTAATATCTTAATTTGTAGTGCTTTTAATGTTGTATGTATTTTATTGTGAGGGTGTCTGCCCTGAAAGACAGCCAAGAAATGTTTAAAATCAATTTTACATGAATAAATAATTGTACATTCAGCTACTGGGCCGTATAACAATGTAATAAATAAATAAAAATATACAAAACGGTATGGATTTGAAAGGTGTTTTTTCTCAATTTACTGGGTATAGAAAGAACATTTCAACCCTGTCCCAATAAATCATCATCATCCAATAGCCCTGAGTTCCTAGAACATTTCATCACAATCCTGCACTGCCTCACTTCTCTGATGCTCCTCACCAGGAATGCTTTATGGCTCCTGTGTCCTTGAGGGACAAGTAACAAAGCATCCCCTTGATAGGGAATGGTGAAGAATCTCTCTTCATCTATTTCTTTTACCACTGTGCCTGCCTTGCAGGGCTGATTTGTGTTTTCCCTGCTTTGACACAGCACATGAGTCATTTACTGTCATGGAACCTTAGCTGTATTTTGAATGTGCTGCTGCCATCGTAAGTGAATCTTCTTATACATCGTAAGTGAATCTTCTTATAAGAAGTGAATCTTCTTATTAGAGTCAAACAGGCTCTTTATTTAAGTATCATCATCATCATCATCATCATGGGTTGTTGTGGATGATCAGGACCTCCCTCACCACATTTAGTAGTCACAGCCAAGCCAGCTTGCATTTCCATCCTGCTCCATCTATGTCACGTTCCTCTGTGCTTGCCCCAGAGGGCTGGTTTGTTCCTATCTGGTTTAGAATCAAGACAATCCTTGGGTCACTTATGTCACTGGTTTCTTTACTTCCTCCTACTGCCACGATCCTGTCATGACCCCACATTAGCATGGCACTATTAGCATGGCTGATTTGTTTGCTTTCTGTCAGCTGCAGGCTGACTCTGCCAGCCTGCCTGCCTTTCTCTGGAGATCCCCTTTATGTCAAGGGCTGAAACTAATCAAGGTGCAAGACTCCAAAGAGGAGGTTTGACAACCTGAGTTTGAAGGATATGGCTCCAGTGGCTGTTGTTGTTTTTTAAAAAAATGATTTTAAACCCTCGATTTTTTTTTTAATCCTAAAAAAAAGGGATGAAGCAATCTGCCTCAAACTTGGCACGGCTGAAGCCGTACTTAAGAGCTATCATGGCACCCATGTTCAGTAGGGGTGTGCATCGGATCGGATCCGATCCACGATCCGAATCTGATCCGCCCCAAAATCGGAAAAATCCGATCTGATCCAATCTGACCAACCCTCTGATCAGATCCGCCGAGGTCTGATCCGGATCGGATCGGATCGGCGGATTGGACGCCATTTTGAATGCTTTTTCCCATAGCAAAGTATTGTTGTTTTACAAAAATGCCTATAACTTTTTCATTTTTAATGATAGAAGGATGAAACTTGGGCACATTGTAGAGTGGTTAGGGATAGGTATCTTTGATAAATTTCAGAAAGATTGGTGCATGCTGTTTGTAGCAATTAATTTTTAATAAATAACCAGGAATGCCTATAACTTTGTCATTTTTAAAGTTACACACTTGAAACTTTGCCACCCTGTAGGGGGTGCCTTGGGACCCATGTGTGTGAAATTTCAGAACCGTGGGTGCTTGCATGGTGTGGCAATGAATTTTAGAAAAATGGGTAGTAGTGGGGTAAATACAGTTATGCCTCCCATTTTTTATTTTTAAAGATACAAACAGGACACTTGGGCACATGACAGGGAACACTTTGCTTGATATGTGTGTGAAATTTCAGAAAGCTAGATCCAGGCATGTGGTGGCAATGAATTTTTGAAAAATGGGTAGTAGTGGGGTAAAATACAGTTTTGCCTCCCATTTTTTTATTTTTAAAGATATAAACAGGAAACTTGGGCACATTACAGGGAACACTTGGCTTGATATGTGTGTGGAATTTCAGAAAGCTAGGTGCAATATTTTAGTGGGAAACGAAGGTTTATTCATGGCATTTCACATGGGATTTATTTGTTTGTTTTAAGAGCTACAAAGCTGTAACTCGCACACATGGCAGAGGACGTATGGGCCCTCATATGCTGAAAATTTCAGAAACTTTGGTGCAATACTTTAGTGGGAAACGAAGGTTAAACTTTATTATTTAAAACATTCAGGAAGGGGGGGAGGCTGTGTTTGTGTTTGTGTGTTTGACAGCTTGAGCCACCAATTGTGCTTTAGACTACATGACTGAATCACCCAATCCTGTGAAGACTTTATTCAGCATCCAATTGCAATGCTGGAGGAGGGCACCCAGTATATATTCTCTCAGCCCTCCCCTCCTGGCTCTTTGTGGGTTGATCGAGGAGGAGATTGGAGTTTGGTTTGGAGCTGTTGGAGACTGTATTGATTGAATTTGGAGGTGTTTGAGGAGTTTCTGATCTATTTTCTTCAGCTTTTCTTGTTCTCTCTCTGTAATTTTTCCCTCTTGCCTTTCCTTTCTCTATAGATAGCACGTTTGTTTGTCTGTTAGTTCAGTTTGTCTGTAAAATATCTTTAATTAGTCTTTGGAGTGAGTGTGTTTGTTCTTCTTTTTCTTTCTGAAAAAAACCTAAAAAAATAATAAAAAAATATTTCTATCCTCTCTCTCTCTCTCTCTCTCTCTCTGTGTGTGTGTGTGTGTGTGCTTGCTTACTTGTGAGTGAGTGTGTGTTGCTGGGCTGTGTAGCCTGCTGCTACATAGCAACAAAAACAGTCAGCAAAGCACACACTTATACAATAATAAAAATAAATAAAAATAAAATGAAACGTGGCACTCAAAGGGGGGGGTGCTCCTAAGGCAGCATTTGGGAGAGGCCGCTCTGGGCGTGGCGCTGCTGCTGCTGCTGGGACCAGCAGCAGGCAGCCTTCTTCCACACCCCCAGTTAAACTGAGGCGTTCTCCACTGGGGCAGCAGAAGCAGGCAGAGCCAACTCAAAGTAGTGCCTGCAGGGCACTCTTTGAGCTACATGAGGCAGGTGCTGGGAGCAGCAGTGGGCATGAAGAAGGACTATCGCCAGCTCCTTCGGTGGGTGAGCCTGTGAACCCGCTGACTGAACTTTTCCCAGATCTTGTGGAAGTCAGTGAGGTTCAGAGTGAGAAGGAGGACTCTGATGTGGGGCAAGAGGAAGAGCAGGCAGCACCAGAGACTTACTCTCCACAATCCGTCCTCTCTTCCACTCAATCCCTTGCTCCTGAGGTGACACCACAGAGCGAAGGCACCGGCAGGCCATCTGTGTCACCCCAGAAGCGACAGACAAGCAAGGTGTGGGACCACTTTGAGGTGGGAGTGGATTCCCGCTTTGCTGTCTGTCGCCACTGCAAGATGTCAGTGAGCAGGGGAAAAATGCCAGGCCACTTCACCACCAACAACCTCAGCCGCCACATGCAGAGGCACCACCAGTCTGTTTTGCTTGGGACCGAGGCGGGCACCTCGCAGCAGACTGGTGCTAGCGGCAAGGGCAAGCAGAAGGCTCCTGCAACTTCTGCCAGCTCTCGATCTCCCATCCCCAAGAGGCTTCGCCAGGCCACCATGGAAGACATGGGGTGGGGGAAGTATGGAGCCACAAGGTGGCGTTTTCCAGCACCCAACCAGATCACCAATTGCATCGGTGAGATGGTGGCGTTGGATGACCAGCCATTCAGCCTCGTCGAGAACGCAGGCTTCAAGAGGCTGATGGCTCTTGTGGTTCCATACTACAAGCCGCCGTGTCGCACCACGCTGAGCAGGCATGTGGTGCCCTCCCTGTAGCTGGCATGCAGGGAGTTAGTTCTGGGTCGTCTGTGCCAGGCAGAGGCACAGAAGGTGCACTTCACTTTGGACATCTGGTCCAGCGAAGGAGGAGTGCACGCTTACCTGTCCCTGACGGCTCACTGGTGGGGAGCCTCAGGGCAGGAAGCACCCAGGACTTCTGGGACAGGGAAGGAGGGCTGCCGCTGGGCCCTCCTTCATACCGCAGTCATGGACCAGTCCCACACGGCGGAGGAGATTACGGAGGCCATGAACTGCATGGTGGCAGGGTGGCTGGGTGGGCACCAGCACACCCGCGGTTACATGGTCACGGACGGGGGAGCCAACATGGTGAAGGCGGTACGCGATGGCGGATTTGAAGGCATCCGCTGCATCGCGCATGTCTTCAACCTGGTCGTGAGGGATGGCCTTGGAGGCAGCAAGGCCCCTCTCCCTCCCCAAATCCGTAATCTCCTAGAGAGCTGCAGGAAGGTGGCTGGGCATTTCCACCACAGCGTGAAGGGCAGTCGGTTGCTGCGGGAGAAGCAGCAGGAGCTGGGACTTCCGCAGCACCGGCTAGTGCAGGACGTGGCAACACGTTGGAACTCCACCTACCACATGCTCGAGCGTATGGTGGAGCAACAGCATGTTGTCCACGAGATGTTCAGGGTCGGGGACATTGGCATCCAGGCCCCACTGTCCAGGCAGCAGTGGGAGGCCATGTCCCAGCTTCTGGTGGTCCTCAAGCCGTTCCTTGAGGCCACCGAGACCCTGAGCAGCAGCACTGCCCTTCTCAGCCAGGTGATCCCCGTGGCCAGGCATCTCCAGAATCAGATGGGTGAGTTTCTGGAGGCCGGGGATCCCGTCACCGGCAGGCACTTCCTGCCAGAGGTGCGGGAAGTGGTGACGAGGCTGAGGGAAGGCCTATCCCGCCGGGTCCAGCCTCTCTACAACGAGAGGCAGTACATGTTGGCCACCATGTGCGACCCGCGCATCAAGGATGGGTTATGTGGGCAGACTTCCCGGGCAGGTTGGGTGGAAATGCTGGTGGCGGATGTTCGGGCGGCCTGGGAAGCCAGGATTGGGCAGGCAGAGGAGGAGCCCACCGAAGCCCAGGTGCTAAGTCCGCTGAGCACCACCAGCAGCGGCAGCAGCAGCACCACCACACCCAGCAGGGGGACAGGCCAGGGGTTTTGGGCAAAGGCTTTGCAGGCTGTGGTTGGGCATAGAGGCACTCAACCCAGCCGCCGCCAGGATGACGCTGCAGCAGCAGTGCAGCGTTACCTGGCGGAGCAGATGGAGGACGGCTCCATCGAACCCCTGGCCTACTCGTCATCTCTGCGCCAGATGTGGCCTCATCTGGCGCGGGTGGCCATGGACAGAATCAGCTGCCCACCGTCCAGCGTTCCAAGCGAGCGGGTGTTTTCCATGGCGGGCGATGTGGTCACACCCCACCGCTCTCGCTTGGACGCTGAGATTGTGGAGCAGCTGGTCTTCCTCAAGGTCAATCTGCCCCTGCTGGGATACCCCACCCTCATGCCCTTGGGGGAGTAATTGGCAGGCACCCCCCATCCATCCCACACCTTTTGGCAGGCTCTGGCAGGCCCTTGATTTTTTAATTATTATTTTTTGTTAATTTTATTTTCTTTAATTTACTGGCTGTGTTGTTTACAGCTCAGTAACTCAACTCTGAATGATGGATCCTGAAGGGATCTAGTTTCTTCTCCTAGCCTCTTATATTGAGGGGATGCACAAGCATCTCACACATTCTATGTTGTTTGACTTGAACCAATGTGCTTGCACGTGTGCCTCTGAAATTGGAATCCGATGGCTCCCTCCAGGCCTTCTGTCCCACACTTCCATGGGCGTTTCTTCTTGTAAAAGACCACGTCAGAGGCTCATGAGAACTTTGGATAAGAAGAAGGCTTAATTTTATTGCACCTCTCTGACTATGAACGAAGGACACGATAGGATTCCTCTTCCAGGCTCCTACATTGAGTGGATGACAAAGCAGCATCCTACACTGTTTCTGACTGTGTCTTTTGGACCTATGTGGCAGCCTTGCAGGGCTGTCACTGTGTGTTGCATTTATTTTGGCTATATGATTGAAAAAACTGCCTGCCTGCCCGCCCACCTGCCTTGTTGCCGCCATTGGGGTGGCAATACGTGCAGCGAAGAAAGCTTACTTCTCTGCGCGCATTGCGTCTGCGAATTCGCGTCCAGCGGAACTGTTCAGGGTGGTGAGGGGTCTAACCCGGGCACCTTCCCCCCTGAATCCGATTTTAGAGCCTTCGGCGGTTCGCTGCGATGCCTTTAATGATCATTTCGCAGATAAAATCTCTCGGATAAGAGCCGACTTAGATGCCGTCGTTATAGCAGAGGCTGACGATGGAGTGTCCGGTGACTCCGCGAGTAGAATTATACTGGATCGGTTTCAGTTGGTGAGTACCGAGGACGTGGACAAGCTGCTTGGACGAGTGAGGGGGACGACTTGCCCTCTCGATCCCTGTCCTTCATGGCTGGTCGCCCAGGGAGGAGATGCGGTTAGATCGCAATTACAATATATTATTAATGCATCTCTCAGGGAGGGGAGTTTTCCATCGTGTTTAAAAGAAGCGGTGCTACGGCCGCTTCTAAAGAAGTCCTCCCTGGATCCCCTGGACTTTAATAACTACAGACCGGTATCAAACCTTCCATTCTTGGGCAAGGTGATCGAGAGGGCGGTTGCCTTTCAACTCCAGGTAGTCTTGGATGACACTGATTTTCTAGACCCATTTCAAACTGGCTTCAGGGCGGGATACGGAGTTGAGACTGCTATGGTCGCCTTAGCGGATGATCTACGCCTGGGTATTGACAGGGGGAGTGTGTCCCTGTTGGTACTTTTGGACCTCTCAGCGGCATTCGATACCTTCTGGAACGCCTGAGGGGATTGGGAATTGGGGGCACTGTGCTTCAGTGGTTCAGGTCCTACCTCTCGGGCAGGTTCCAGATGGTGATGCTTGGGGATAGCTGCTCTGCAAAGAAGGAGCTGCTGTGTGGCGTACCGCAAGGTGCCGTCCTTTCCCCAATGCTGTTTAACATTTATATGAAACCGTTGGGAGAGATCATCCGGAGGCATGGGGCGGGGTGCTATCAGTATGCTGATGACACCCAAATATATTTCTCTATGCCTTCGACAACATCGTCAGCTAAGGATAGTGTGTCTCCTCTGAATGAATGCTTGGAGGCGGTAATGGGCTGGATGAGGAAAAACAAACTGAAGCTGAATCCAGACAAGACGGAGGTGCTTGCTGTCAAAGGCCGCAACCTGGGTTTGGAGGTGTGTCAACCGGTTCTGGATGGGGTTACACTCCCCCTGAAAGACTGTGTTCGCAGCTTGGGGGTGCTCCTGGATCCGTCGCTCCAAATGACAGCCCAGATAGATGCGACGGCCAGGAGTGCCTACTATCAGCTTCGGCTGATACGCCAGCTGCGCCCCTTCCTAGAGTTGGAAGACCTAAAGATGGTGGTGCACGCGCTGGTAACTTCGAGGCTTGACTTCTGCAATGCGCTGTACATAGGGCTACCTTTGTGCCTAGTCCGGAAACTTCAACTAGTTCAAAATATGGCAGCCAGGTTGGTCACCGGTACATCTAGGAGTGACCATATCACGCCGGCTTTAAAATCGCTCCACTGGCTGCCAATTAGTTTCCGGGCGAAGTATAAAGTGTTGGTCATTACCTTTAAAGCCCTACATGGTTTGGGTCCAGGTTACCTGCGGGATCGCCTTCTCCCGTACAATCCGCCCCGCACGCTCAGGTCCTCTGGGAAGAACTTACTGCAGTCGGCCAAGACTAGGCTGACAACTGTTACCCAGAGGACCTTCTCTTCTGCCGCTCCCAGACTGTGGAATGACCTGCCGGAGGAGACTCGTCAACTTAACAGTCTTTTAGAATTTAAGAAAGCTATAAAGACTGTTCTCTTCCGGCAGGCATATCCAGTGTAATTTTTAGAATGTTTTTAGGATGTTTTAGGATGTTTTAATGCAGTTTTAATAATATTTGTCATGTTTTAATTAGTTTTATGTATTTTATCATGTTGTTGTTCCCCGCCTCGATCTAGACGGAGAGGCGGGTAAGAAATAAATTGTTATTATTATTATTATTATTATTATTATTATTATTATTATTATTGTGAAGTAGCCGGAATGCGTGGGCCGGTCCCACGGTTCTATTGCTTACTTGTGCAATGTGCAAGCGCCTGGCATTATGCCCACCTATGCCTCTGCCTCTGCCTGCCTGCCTGCCTGCCCACCTGCTAGGTTGCCGCCATTGTGAAGTAGCCAGAATGCGTGGGCCAGTCCCACGGTTCTATTGCTTACTTGTGCAATGTGCAAGCACCTGGTATTATGCCCACCTCTGCCTCTGCCTCTGCCTGCCTGCCTGCCTGCCTGCCTGCCCGCCCACCTGCTAGGTTGCCGCCATTGTGAAGTAGCCGGAATGTGTGGGCTGGTCCCACGGTTCTATTGCTTACTTGTGCAATGTGCAAGCGCCTGGCATTATGCCCACCTATGCCTCTGCCTCTGCCTGCCTGCCTGCCTGCCTGCCCACCTGCTAGGTTGCCGCCATTGTGAAGTAGCCGGAATGCGTGGGCCGGTCCCACAGTTCTATTGCTTACTTGTGCAATGTGCAAGCGCCGGGCATTATTCCCGCCTCTGCCTCTGCCTCTGCCTCTGCCTGCCTGGAGGTGCCCATGCAGCTGTGACTTTGCCTGTGCCACTGTGACTTTGCCTCTGCCACTGGGACTTTGCCTCTGCCACTGGGACTTTGCCTGTGCCACTGGGACTTTGCCTCTGCCACTGGGACTTTGCCTCTGCCACTGGGACTTTGCCTGTGCCACTGGGACTTTGCCTCTGCCACTGGGAATTTGCCTGGAGGGAGCTGTGCCACACTACTGCCTTTGCCTGGAAGGGCACAACTGGACGTGGTCCTCCGATCCACAGCAGCCTCACGACTAAGGTAAGTGTGTGCAGTCACTGCAGGGACACCTGAGTGTCCAGAAGTGGGGCAGTCGCAGTCGGAAAGCTTACTTCCGAGTCAGCTTCCAGCTCTGTGTGTGTGACGGTTGGGCGTGGGCACTCAGGACCGGTCAGATGCCAGTCCTGGATGGGAGCAAGCTAGTGGTGGAAAAGTATCATTTATCTCATATTCATTTTTTTCCCTTCTTCTTTTGCAGCCTATGGAACTCTTCGCCACTGCGCACAGCAGACCCGTGAATCCAGACTGCCCATCTGCCCCACATACGGCCACCTGGAGGTGGCCCATCGATTCACGTCACCTGCACGACTCAGGTAAGAGGCTGTCAGACAGCTTACCTACGAGTAAGCAAGCAGGCAGCCCCGTGTGCCTACTGGGGCGTGGGCACTCAGGAACGGCCAAGAGGCCAGTCCTGGGTGGGAGGGAGCCAGTGGTGGAAAAGTATCATTCATCTCATATTCATTCTTTTTTTTCCCCTTCTTCTTTTGCAGCCTATGGAACTCTTCACCACTGCGCAAAGCAGACCCGTGAATCCAGACTGCCCATCTGCCCCACACACGGCCGCCTGGAGGTGGCCCATCGATTCACCTCGCCTGCAAGACTCAGGTAAGAGTGCAGGCAGAGTGACCATATAGAAAAGAAGGCAGGGCCCCTGCACCTTTAACTGTTGTGATGAAGAGGGAATCTCAGCAGGAACTAATTGCATATAAAATGACACTGGCTGAAAAAATCCCCTTTTCTCTACAACTGTTAAAGTTAGGAGCCCTGACCTGGATTTGATCTGGTCAGCCTAAAGTAGGGTGCTATTAGGAGTGAATGAATAACCCAAGGACAAAACAAATGGTGATTCTCTAATGCTCCAGTAAGCTGTGTCCAGCCAGACACAAAAGGATAACCAATCACTCTAACAATGGGCTCAAAAGAGTGATTTAGAAAGGGAGGGGTGAAGCAGGAGAAGGAGGATTGAGTCACAAACAAGAAAGGTGTGCCGGTGGGAGAATAGGCCTTGCATTTATTAATACAAATCTTTATTTTCCTTTCTTCTTTTGCAGTATAAATGTATTCATCTAATATTCATTTTCCCCCTCCTCTTCTTTTGCAGCTTATGGAACTCTCACTGCCACAGTGCCCGGGAAAGGAGAGACTTTGTCAATTAAATGCCTGCCTGCCTTCCAGCTGCTGTGCCTCCTTCTGTGTCTGCCTGGTGCATGCACAACCGTCCTTCGATGCGGACCAGTCACTCACCTCGCTTAAGCCTTGGGACGTGGGGTCTTCCCTCAAGGAGAGCCCCATTGAGTCTCCACCATTGGACTTTGAATGCCTGCCTGCCTGCCTGCCTGCCTGCCTGCCTGCCTGCCTTCCAGCTGCTGTGCCTCCTTCTGTGTCTGCCTGGTGCTTGCACAACCGTCCTGTGTTGCGGACCATTTGAATGCCTGCCTGCCTGCCTGCCTGCCTTCCAGCTGCTATGCCTCCTTCTGTGTCTGCCTGGTGCATGCACAACCGTCCTTCGATGCAGACTAGTCACTCGCCTCGCTTAAGCCTTGGGACGTGGGGTCTTCCCTCAAGGAGAGCCCCATTGAGTCTCCACCGTTGGACTTTGAATGCCTGCCTGCCTGCCTTCCAGCCTGCCTGCTGTTGCTGCCTTCCAGATCCTGCTGTGGAAGGAGAAATACTAGGGTGCTGCAAGAGAGAAGAGACCATGTATTGCTTACTGGATTTGCTCTACATCAAAGCAGTCTTCTGGTTTTGAATTACGTACTACATATGCATTCATGTTGGCCAAAGAAAAGAAAAATCACTTCTTTTTCCTGCAAGATCCCTTCCAGACTAGGATCTGAATATAGTAACCCTGAGCTAGTACTCTAAGTGCACTCGGCAGACTGCATCCAACCAACACCTCTCTTGTCATGTAAATGTATGGGTCCCTAAAGCCATTTACAATCAGTTTACAAATGAATATAAGTGTTTCTTCCCTCATTGTCTTAAACATTCATTGCCACACCAGGCAGACAAGAACCTACGTTTTTTCTGAAATTTCACACACATATCAATCAAGCCAAGTGTTCCCGGTCATGTGCCCAAGTGTCCTGTTGTTTGTATCTTTAAAAATATAACACAGTGGGAGGCATAAGTCTGAAGTGCACTTGGCAGACTCCAACCAACACCTCTCTTGTCATGTAAATGTATGGGTCCCTAAAGCCATTTTACAAATGAATAAGTGTTTCTTCCCTCATTGTCTTAAACATTCATTGCCACACCAGGCAGGCAAGCACCCACGGTTCTGAAATTTCACACACGTGGGTCTCCCAATGTACCACCTACAATGTGGCAAAGTTTCATGTGTGTAACTTTAAAAATGACAAAGTTATAGGTGTTTCTTTCCTCATTGTTTCAAAAATTCATTGCCACCACATGCCTGGACCTAGCTTTCTGAAATTTCACACACATATCAAGCCAAGTGTTCCCTGTCATGTTCCCAAGTGTCCTGTTTGTATCTTTAAAAATAAAAAAATGGGAGGCATAACTGTATTTACCCATTTTTCAAAAATTCATTGCCACACCATGCAAGCACCCACGGTTCTGAACTTTCACACATGGGTCCCAAGATA
The DNA here is from genome assembly GCA_029215795.1 of Anniella stebbinsi. Lineage (NCBI taxonomy): Eukaryota > Metazoa > Chordata > Lepidosauria > Squamata > Anniellidae > Anniella > Anniella stebbinsi. The sequence goes on from JARDYH010000008.1 coordinate 23,900,754, forward strand.
CCACCTACAATGTGGCAAAGTTTCATGTGTGTAACTTTAAAAATGACAAAGTTATAGGCATTCCTGGTTATTTATTAAAAAATTAATTGCCACAAACTGTATGCACTAATCTTTCTGAAATTTCTCACAGATACCTATCCCTAACCAGTCTACAATGTGCCCAAGTTTCATTCTTCTATCATTAAAAATGAAAAAGTTATAGGCGTTTTTGTAAAACAATACTTTGCTATGGGAAAAAGCATTCAAAATGGCGTCCGATCCGGATTGGGACATCTGATCCACGGATCGGGATTGGTCCGATCCGATCAGTCTCCGATCCGATCCAATCCGACCCCCCAGGTCCGATTCCGATCCGCTATCCGATCCGATCCGGGGGGTCAGTGCACATCCCTAGTAGAAATGCTTGTGGTTGTAGTACTCCTCACCATGGGAGGGGGGGCCAGGATGCGCACGTGGGTCAAGTCCATCACCCCCACTGCCCACGGGAAGCCCATGGCATGGAAGCCACGCATGTTCTCCTTCTAGTCCCCAACCCAGATGATGTCGGCCAGGTACAGCTCGTTCAGGACACTCACCGTCTCACAAAAGATCTTGCAGGCCATGGACACGCCCACCCCGAAAATGGTTGACAGCAGCAGGTAGCCAGCTTGTACAGTGTCAGGGCAAGGTGACGAGAAACAGGAATGCACGGGCGCATGTTGGTACACACCTGCTGCAGGACTGGGGTCACCTCAGCCACTAGCACCTCGAACGTTGCGTGGGACATGCGGAAGCTCCCCCAGAAGCACTCATCATCCCAGTACTCCAAGTCCCGCATCTCCTTCCACACGGTATCTGTCCGGGGAAGGACCCAGCAGTGGACAGTCTCCTGCTCGGCAAGAAGCTCAGCCGACGTCAACAGGGGGGTGCGCGGTGCAGGGCTTCCTCAGCCGTGCCTCCAGCCAGCGTCTCCACCATCATTGTGGCTGCCTCACGGTGGCGAATCACCGGCAGGATGGCAGCCCGGAGACAAGGCACGGCCTCCGCTGCACCAAGGGGCCAGCGGAGGGCATCCGTTCTGAACATGGGCTCTGTGGGCAAGGCCCCACTCAGGCGCCTCAGCCGGGCACGTAACAAGTCCTCCTCGTTGCCGTCGCCATGGTTCTGCGTGAATGCCTGGATCACCCCCTGCAAGCAGGCTGTGGCAAGCCCCCTCTACTCCATAGTCGCCAGTGCTGGGGTGGCCAGACGGAGGCGGGCAGAAAGGGAAGAGCGGTGGGCGTGACGGAGCAGGAGGGTGGAGGGAGGTGCAGCAGGGCTGGCAGCATGCGACTGCCAACTACGGTAGCGTGGGAATGGGAGGGCAGAAAGATTTGTTTTGGCTGAAGCGCACCTGCAAGAGAGGGGAGTGAAAGGAAGTGGCCAGAGTGGGGTGCGCGAAGGGGAATCAGCACAGCAGGACAAGGCTCAGCTACGACTGAGGGGGGATGGGTGAGGGCCTTCATGCCGGTGGAAGGGCCTATGGCCGGCCGTTGATCGGACGGCGGCAACACCAGGCGCTTTGTTCCAGACATCGAATGCGACGTATGACTTCTCCCAGGGCCAGCTCCAGAGTGTGGAGATGCTGTGCCTTTTGAGCCCTCCGCCTTCTGCGGAAGGCACGGCGGAGGGAGTGCAGTTTCCCTGGGAGGTGAGAACAGAAGGGGGATGGGAGGGGGGACAGCCATCAGTGACACAGAGGCCAGAGCAACGCCCATACAACCCGCCCGACTGCCCCGTAACCAACCTCCATGCTGCAGGGCCCTGTGGCGTTGGACAATGCGGCCTGCGCGGAGCCCCTCAGACCTGTAGGGTGATGCCATCTTGACTGAAGTTGGCTGCAATGAGGGGAGATGGGGCCAGGAACGAGAGGCATCCAGGGTGTGCTACAATGTTGCAAAGGGATGCTGATGGACATGGCCTTGAGCAGCCAGAACGAGCCGAAGGAGGCGCCGGCCAGAGGGACGGGGATGAAAAGGGGCCTTATTGAGTATAGGGCTGGGGGCGGATCATCAAATGAATCCCCCTATGGTCCCTAGGCGGATGGGCCTAGGGACCCGTAGGATGACCGTGGCTTAGGCCATGTCATCCTTGGAGGGTCTCTCCGCCCCCTTCTCATCCTCCTTCTCCTTCTCCGCCCCTCCTCCTCTCCCTCTTCGTCGAATTCTGATGGGATGTCGTGTCCCCTCTTCGCCCGGCTTCCTATGCGCCACTGCTCCTGCCCTCCAGCCACCCCCCCTGCCTTCACTGAGTCACTTGTTGCTGCTGGTGCCGCACGTGGGGCCCGATATGCTGCGGTCATTGGCGGGGGCAGGTACTGCTGCTGCGGCAGTGGCATGTATCCGTATGGCACCATGTACGGGGCGGGCTGCGGGGGCCCATGGTAGGCGCTCCAGAACGATTGGGCAAGCTCCCAGGGGAACCTCGGTTTGGAGGTCGATGGCTGCTGTGCGCTCCTGCATGCTTCGGTCGATGATGGCATCGGTGGATGCCATGGCCTTGGTCATCCTGTTGACATGGTTCTCTAGACCTTGACGCACATCCCTTCCTGCCTCCCATATGGCTTGGGCACAATCTTCCACGGCTTGAGTGGCCGTGCGCATGGCCCACACGGTGATGACGCGCTCCTTGGTGTGCCTGGCCTCCTCCTCGCCCGCCATGCATGTGAACAGGCTGTGGATGCGTTCCCCTGATGTCTCCATGGCCATGACCAGGTCCCTCTCTACCTACAGCCGGTCTGCCTTGCGCCTGTTGTGCATCCAGACACACCTCTGCGTGTTGGTCAGGGGACGGGCTGCTACAACCGCGGCCGCACCGTACTCGCCTGCAGGCAGTGGCAGCGACTCCTCCTCCAGGGGGGCCGCACCCTCCATCAGCGCGTCCTCTGGCTGTGGGGGTCCCCTCGAACTCCTCCTCGAGCACGGCCTCCCCGACCTCGAGCTTGGCTTCCAGAGATGCGTCCTCCTCCATCGCCTCCAACTCCACAAAGGTGTCATCAGTGGCCTGCATATCGATGTCCCTCAGCTCTTCCTGGGACGGTGACAGTTCTGGCTCCATCACGTCGCCCACCTGTTTTTTCACAAGCAGCTCCATTTCGACCTGGTTCTCCTGTGACACTGGCCACGTCTCCGTCATGGCATCCAAGATGCTGCAGTCTAAACCCTGCACCATGGTGCTGCGTATCGATGACCCCAGCTGCGTACGGGGTGCCGCCTCTGCCCGCGCCGCTCGCCCTGCGGTGGCGGTCGCACATCCCTTCATGGGAGTCGCCCTTGGGCATGATGGACCTGGCCCTTCATCCTCCTGCTGGGTCTCTGGCACCAGTGGGTCAGGTGCAGGATCCTCTACCTGCATGTCTGCACAGATGAGCCATAGGAAGGCCGTGGGGCTGCCGCTGCTGGAGAAGGCTGGCGTGGGGGAGATGCTCCTTGAGGTGCTGGCTGTTCTGGGTGGCACGGGTGGCTGCCGATGGGCTTTGGGATGCCATAGGATGGCTCCTCGGCTTCGCTGTGGCCGGCCATGGTTCGGCTGATGCCCTCACAGCCTTCTTGCCAGTGGGTGTTGGGCATGGGGTGTCCCTCCATGCCGGCGGCCGTGATTCCCATGTGGTGAGGCTCTCCTCCCATTGCACCCCTTGGTCCAGCCGTGCTCATTGTCGTGTGCATGGCGGCTCGTTGGTGGCGACCCGGCTGCATGCTGTGTGTCCCAGGATGATGTCATGGCGCTCCTCCAGCAGGCATGGCAGTTTGTCGTAGAAGGGCATGGTGCGTGGCTGGACGCCGCTTCTTTTATTGTGGGTGACGATCTCCCTGAACCTCCTCTTGAGTCCATGGAGGTTGTCCTTGCACTGCTTGCCATTGCGGTTGTGTCCCCATTCCTGCATCTGCTTGGTGAACCAGGGGTAGTGCTGGTTGTGCCTGGCTGTGGCCATGATCCTCCTGGTTTCCGGGCTACCCCAGAGCTCTATGAAGTGCCCGATCTCTGCTTGGGACCAGTGCTGCACTCTGCGTCTTTCTGGGGGATCTTGGCTGCTCCCCTCTCCTGGGGTTTGTGAGCCAGTGTCCTCAGCTGGGTCGCCCGGGGGCCCCTCTCCCTCTGCCTCCATGTTGCCGGCGGGTGTGTGTTTCTGTGGTGATGGTCATCTGTGCCCTGGGCTGGCTTTCCCTGTCCTGTGTGCTTGTGTGATGGTGGGTGCTGGTGGGCCATTGTGCTTGCTGTGAATGTGCCCTGTGTTTAGGCGTTGTTGTCATTGCTGGCCGGGGCCGCTTCATGTCCTTGGGATTGTTGTGCATACCTCCAGCTGATTTCCACAATATCCACAGGTGGCTGGCTGTCGCCCACGGATGCCCTTTGCCTTGGTGTTTCGTGCATCTTGGGGATGTGTTTGGCTGTTGCTCGCTGTCCGGCCATGTTGAGCAGATGGGGGGGGGGGGCTCGGCGGTCGCTGCTTCCCCGGCCCTTGTGCTTCCGGGTGATTCGACGGTGGAGGTGGAGGTGCAGTGGGGATCTGCTTTGGGTGGGTTGCTGAGCTCCCTGTTGGAGTGGGGTGGCTGCCCCTTGTTCCTGGGCACCTGGGGTGTTGCTTCTTCCATAGCTCCCCCCCTTTGCCACAGTTTTCTTCTGGTGTGCTTCCCTTTCTGTTTGGGTGGCTGCCTGGGCACCCGGCGTGCGTGCTTATAGGAGCTGGCCCCTTGGTGCGCTTCATGCCGTCTGCCTGGTGGGGGAGGCGGGCGTCCTTGGTTGCAATGGCAGCGAGGACAAGGATCTGTTGTGGGCGTGCTAATGTACTCAATGCATGGGTTTAACGCACGCTCTCCTCCAGACGACATATTACTCAATCGACTAATCCCTAAACAACATGCAAGCCTGTTGTTTTGCTCCATTGTTTAATTCTCCCGATTAGTGTACTGTGGGTTGTGTGTGCGTTGTGTCTCCCTCTAGACGACACATTAATCAACTCAACTGATGGTTGTTTAATTAACCCACTGTTGCTTAACGTGTAGTCCGAACTGAGCCATAATTTCCACTTTATAGGTAGAGATCACTCTCCTGAACTTCCATTGCATTCATTTTTTTATTTTTTTTATTTTAATAATTTTATTTCAACTCTTAACTACAATTATACCATTTTTTCCCATTCTTTATACACCAAGTGCACTCCTCACCAAGACCAAGTGGGGTGGGAAGAGGGTGGGGAGAAGATAGAGCACTAATAAGGGCCAATAGAAAAGACAATTTGCTATGTAAAAAATATCATGGGTAATAAATTGAAAGTAACATCATTAAATGTAAAAGGGCTGGGAACGATGATAAAACGAAAGAGAATAGAAAATGTATTGAATAGGGATAAAGCTGATATTGTATTCTTACAGGAAACACATCAAGTTAAAGAAAGGGCTAATGAAATTAAATTAAGATGGGCGAACATCTACGAGAAAGCATATAGAACAACTAAAGCTAGAGGGGTAGCAATTATAATTTCAAAGAAATGTGGTTTTACTGATATGAAAGGAATAAAAGATGAACAAGGGAGGTATATAATTATACAGGGGAAGATAGCTAATGAAGATTATACATTGGTGAATATATATGCTCCGAATGAAAAGCAAGAATTTTTTTTATAATAAAGTGTTCAAGGAAATGCAAGGAATTCAAAAAGGCCACATTATAATGGGAGGAGATTTTAATATGGTAATGGATAAAAATAAAGATAAATCTAATCCCAATATGAATGATAGGCGGTAAAATGTAACAAGTTAAAATGTATTAATGAAAGCAAAGGAGATGTTCGACGTTTGGAGGTTAAACAAAGGGGAGGAAAGGAAATATACTTTCTATTCAGCAATACATAAGAGCTATACTAGAATAGATTACCTTTTTATTTCTAAGAGTTTATTAACAAAAGTATTAGAAGTAGGAATAGGGCTTATTAAAGTTTCAGATCATGCATTAATAAATATGGAGATGAAGATTCTGAAAGATTATAAGGAAACTAAAAGATGCAGAGTGGACACAAGAATATTTAAACATAAACAAACGATAGACAATATTCAGAAAGAAATGGAGGATATATGGCAAATAAATAATAATGGGGAATCCACTCAGGCTATAATTTGGGATACAATGAAGGCTGTGATGAGAGGAATATGCATTAGGGAATCATCTAAATTAAAGAGACAACAAGGAGAGGAGAGGGTAAGATTGGAAAAGAATATTAGGAAACTGGAGGATGGATATATAAAGAATAAAGATAACATTGCATTAATTTTTCCTGGATCTTCTACCCCAGACATTAGGTTGATTTCTACTAACTTTCATCTGAACTCACATGAACCCACCTGCTCCTTGAAACAAATGTAGTGATTAAGTTTTTTCTCTAACCTCAATGTCAAACTGTTATGCAGCTAGGAGCGTAATATGTAAGGCTTAACTAAGGGACTAATGGAAGGCTGGGGGGAAGTGTAGGGTTTTGTCAACAACTAATTGTAGCTGAATTTGCATGCTGAAAGCCTTATATGGAAAAGCCACTTTACTGTCTTCTTTCATACAAGTTGTTCACCACAATTGCTCCAAAAGTCTGTCAAGCTATACCAGTAGAAAATAATTTCAAAGACTAATTTTGATATTGAGGAGTACCAAGAGAACGGATGGTTCATTAAGGGAAAGTAGAGGATTGGATTTACAGGCATACAGTTTCAAGCAGTCAAAGTCTGATTTAGTTTTCCAAATTAATATATCAGCATAGGAGAATTCGGAGACCTGTGAGGAAGATTATATAACAGCAAGGGAAAGTGTGACAAATTTTCTATGTGTGTGCTTGCACACACACTCATACACAAGCACACATCTTGACTTGAATGAAAATATAACCTACAACTAGGGATGTCATGGGCACCCAACAGGATCCAGGAGACTTCTGGACTCTTCCGCATCTGTTCCCTGGCCCCAGGTCATTGGCCCATGACATGGTCACAAGCCTGAACTTCGATTGCCCCAGAGCCCAACGAGTGCCCAGCCTCTGTCTGCCCAGATTGGGAGCCACCATTGTTGTGCCCAATAGACTTTCTGGAAATTGTCTCATGTATGCAAAATTAAAAGTGTGAACAACGTCTTTAAACTTGTGTAAATGGAGCTTTTGCAGCTACCATTTTTAAAAGGTAGAAGATATACAATTTCCGGAGCTTCATTTATCCACATCAATGAAGGCTCAACCCCCCAGGGCAGACAGGCTTACAGGCTGTGAAGAAGCTCTCATGGAAATGAGAGAGGAGGTGTGCAGTGGTGGTGGCTTGGCAAGCATCCATCAAAGCCAAACATTGGTGAGTTCATCCATTCCTACCTAGAACAGGGTAGATTTCAGGATTTCTTTCGGATCAGCTGTTCCCTATTGTTCAGCTCAGGCTGCAATAAAATAATGAAACATTTAGGCAAAAAGATACACCCAAGCAACCCTGCACTTGAGGCTAAGATAGAAAAGATCTCCACGGCTACCATGTATTTTCCCTTGGTACTCAGATAGCTGGGAACAAAGGATAACCACACACTGCAAAACACCAACATGCTGAAAGTGATAAACTTGGCTTCGTTGAAACTGTCTGGTAACTTCCTGGCAAGGAAAGCTACTGTCAAGCTCAACATTGCCAGGAAGCCCATGTAGCCCAGGACACAGTAAAACAGAGTCACGGACCCATCATTACATTGTAGTACAATTTCTTCAGTCCCTGAGTGCATGTCCTCATCTGGGAATGGGGCAGAGGTTCCCAGCCACACTGTACAGATGCCTACTTGGATGAGGGAGCAGGAAACCACAATGGAGCTGGCCAGCTCCTTCCCCAACCACTTCCTTATCCGGGATCCTGGCCTGGTGGCCATGAAAGCCAGAACTACCATGATGGTTTTTGCCAGCACACTCGAAACAGCCACTGAGAAGATGAGGCAAAAGGCAGTTTGTCGGAGGAGACATGACACCTCCTGAGGATGGCCAATGAATAGCAATGCACAAAGGAAGCAGAGCAGGAGGGAGATGAGGAGAGTGTAGGTGAGGTTCCGGTTGTTGGCTATGACGATGGGAGTATCGTGGTGCTTCATAAATGTCCCCAGCACCAGAATTGTGATCAAAGAAAAGGAAAGAGCAATTGAGGCTAAACTGAGCCCCAAAGGTTCTTCATAAGACAAGAAAGTTACTCTCTTGGGGATACAGAAATCTTGCTTTTTGCTTGGATAGTCTTTAGCTGAGCATTTCACACAGTCATTTGCATCTAGAAAAAGAAAAGATGTGGTCTTCAGTTCACACACAAACACACTTAAATGTGCTATAAATATATTTCTAAACTCAACTCCTCCCACACATCTAAACATTCTCCACGGAAATCAATGGCTATTGGAACTACTCACGATATGAAATCTGGCAGGGCTGCTTAAAACAATGTCCTGGTTTGCATAATTAACTTCCTTGGAGTGGCTTGTTATGTCATTAAAACTCAGCAAAAGGGGGCATAGTGCTGTGGTTCACATGCCAACCCAGCCCCCTAAAACAGACCATGGGTTCTAAGTGGTCTGTTAACCACAGCAGCAATCCACCCTCACCGTGTTCGCACAATGTGGAAAGCAGCAATTATGGCAAGGGGAATGATGCAAATTCCCCTAACATGGGACCGACACACTTAGTTGGGGAAATTTGCCACTGTGACTTATTTCCCCCACCACGATTGTGTGAACTGGACTTATGTCTTGTGCTTTGAGAATGAAAGCAAGTAAAAAAAAGCAGTCAAAGAACTGGGGGGAGGTGGATTGCTTGGCAAAAATGTCTGTGATTTTCATGTAAGGAAGCTGGGCACCATATTTTAAAGGTTTGTTCTGACTTTAGTTATCACCAGAACCACCCACCAATGGGCTACTCAGGATGCTTGTGTCGTTGTTTGCTGGATTTATTTAATCCTCTGAATGATCACTGAGGAAATTTCTTTAAAAGGCAAAAATCCTCCAGCTTTACTGAGGCTTCTGGTTGCAGATTCCTTGTAGGATGAATAGACTCCTTTTCATGAGGTTTCATCTGTGGGTTTTCTTTCTACATCTTTTATTATAGGGATGTGAATGGACCCCAAAAATTGAATCAGAATCGGAATCGGAACTTCAGATTTTGCAAAGTATCATACTGTTAAAATCGGATGTCCGTCTTATCGGATTGGATCCGATAATGATACAAAATCTGAAGTTCCGATTTCGATATCGGACCGCCAATTTAGGTGTTTTCCCCATAGGCTTGAATTGGGGAAAGAAAGCTTTCCCCCAATGCAAATCTACGGGGAAAACACCTAAAATGGCGGCCCTCCCAGTCCCTCCCCCATTCACGCTCCTTACCCTCTGGAATCCTGCGCTGCCATCCACTGCTTCCGTCTCCTGCTAATTAGGCTTTGTGGTCTGGTTCTCAGAAGAGCGCAACGCGATGGGTGATGATGAGAACCAGGACACAAAGCCTAATTCGCAGAAGATGGCAGCAGTGGACAGCAGCGAGGGATATAGGCAGGTAAGGGGGGACCTCCCTCTCCCTCCCTCCCCACACTCACTCTCCTTATCTGCCAGTGTCCCGCACTGCCGTCCGTTGCTGCCATCTACTGAGAATTAGGCTTTGCGGTCTGCTTAGTAGAGTGACAATAAGCTGGGTGACATCATCGCCCATCGCGTCATCACTCTACTGAGAAGCAGGCTGCAAAGCCAAATTCTCAGTAGACAGCAGCAGCGGACGGCAGCATGGGATGCTGGCAGGTAAGGGGGGACTCACTCTCCCTCCCTCCCCCCATTCATGCTCCTTACCTGCCACCAGCATCCGCTGCCACCCGCTGCTTCCATACTACTGGTAAACAGACCTTGCAGCCTGTTCCACAGTAGAGCGATGGCACGCGAAGTGATGACGTAACCCGGTGCAACGTCGCTCTATTCTGGAACAGGCTGCAAGACCTCCTTATCAGTAGTACGGAAGCAGCGGGCGGCAGTGAGGAGGCAGCAAGTAAGGAGCGCGAGTGGGGGGAGGGAGGGTAGTCCCCACTCGCCTGCCGCAATGTTTTCCCTATACTTGCATTGGGGGAAAGCTTTCTTTCCCCCAATGCAAGCCTATGGTGAAAACATGTAAAATGGAGGCCTGATTTTCTGTTTTTTTCCAATATTAATAGGATAAAAAAAAAATCAGATCAGGAGAAATCGGACCTCCTGCTGTCAGCATTGGAATCGGATAGCAGATGCCCGATTTCCTCCGATTTGTATCGATATTAGGTATCGGGTCCGATACAATGCACATCCCTATTTTATTATACAGCCACTAGGTGGTGCGATGATATAGTTGCACCATCATGAGTTTCTGGAAATTCACAAGAAATTTATTGCATGTCACCGTGCAATAAAATCTCTTATCGCAAGTTCTGTGTTGAGAATAAAGCTCCTATAATTGCTAGAAAGCATAGGAGGGTCCCTAGAGTTTGACAATCTTATGTAATGGACCCTCTTCCTTCCAGCCCTTCCTTATATAATCTTTTGATCAATATTGGGAAAAAAAAACTTTGCGTATGGATTAGGGATGTGCATGCCAGAAGTTTGGACCAAATATTATCATCTCCGATAATATCGTAGGTTAATCATATCGTCTTCACGATAATTATCGGAAATCCAATATTTAATTTGCAGCCACATTCTGCCCTATAGAGCTGGATTTTTAAAGAAAAAATGCCTATGACTTTTCAAAGTCACAGGCCTGAAACTTGGTCACAATGCTTATGGGATATGCCTAAGTATGTGTATGAAATTTGAGATCGATCCCTCCAACCCTCGATTTTATATGAATTTATTAAAGAATGTTTAAGTTCTGACAGGTCAAAAGTTGCACGATCTTTAAAAAATTCATATGAAATACAGGGGTTGAGGGATTAATCTGAAATTTGTCACATAAGTGTAGCAACATGTGCTAGACAGGTGTATGAAATTTGAGATCATTCCCTTCAACCCTTGACTTTATATGAAGTTTTTTAAAGATCCTGCAACTGTTTGACCTGTCTGAATGAACGCACATGGCGAGCTGCCATTCTGACCTGTTTATTAAACATTCTTTGATAAATTCATATAAAATTGATGGTTGGAGGAATCAATCTCAAATTTCATACACATACTTAGATGTATCCCATAAGCACTGTGACCATGTTTCAAGCCTCTAACTTTTAAAATACAGAAGTTATAGGTTTATTTATATGACAGTCCAATAATCTGATATAATTGGACTAAAAATAGGGGTGTGCACCAGATCGGGTCCGATCCATAATCCAGACCTGATCTGGCCAAAATCAGATAAAATTATCCAATTCCAATCCCCCATAGCTGGATCGTCCGATCTCATCTGACCTGATCCGAAAGGACCCAATCCGGATTGGAAAATTGGATTGGATTGGACCTCGGACCTCCTCACCCTTCCCCCCCACTCACGCTCCTTACCTGCTGCCTTCTCGCTGCTGTCCACTGCTGCCCACTGCTTCTGTACTACTGAGAAACAGTCATCACTCAGTGCGCCCTCGCTCTACTGTGAAACAAGCCTCAAGGCCTGTTTCTCAGTAGTACTGAAGCAACAGATGGCAGTGGACGGCAGTGAGGAGGCAGCAGGCAAGGAGTGTGAGTGGGGGGAGGGGGAGGGAGGGGGAGGTCCCCCGTTGCCTCCGGCATCCCGCGCTGCGTCCGCTGCTTCTGTACTACTGATAAACAGGCCACAAGGCTTGCTTATCAGTAGTACGGAAGCAGCAGATGGCAGCAAAGATGCTGGCAGGTAAGTAGCATGAATGGGGGGAGTGGGAGGGCCCCACTTACCTGCTGGGGCACCCGTTTCCGTCCGCTGTTCCCTTCTACTGAGAAACAGTCTTCGCGGCCTGCCTCTCAGTTGCGAGCTAGGTGATGATGATGTCATCACCTGGAGCACTACTGAGAGGCAGGCCGCAAAGCCTGTTTCTCCGTAGAAGGGACCAGCAGACAGAAGCGGGCGCCCTGGCAGGTGAGGAGTGTGAGTGGGGGGGAAGGGGAGGGCCCCACTTACCTGCCTGGGTGCCCGCTTCCATCCTCTGTTCTCTTCTACTGATAAATAGGCTTTGTGGCTTGCCTCTCAGTAGTGCACCATGTGACGATGTAATCACCTGGCATGCTACTGAGAACTAGGCTGCGAAGCCTGTTTCTCAGTAGATTGGAACAGCGGATGGCAGCGGACAGCAATGGGCACCCCGGCAGGTAAGGAGCGTGAGGGGGGAGGGACAGGGAGGATGGAGGAGGAGTTAGGTCCCCACTCACCCGCCCCCATGTTTTTGCCATAGGCTTGCATTGGAGAAAAGCTTTCTTTTCCCCAATGTAAGCCTATAGCGAAAATACCTAAAATGGTATATGATCCGAAAATTGTACATCCGATTTTACGATTGGAATTGGCTCCGAATGGAACCGTGAAGCCTCTGATCCGATCCGAGGCACCGGTTCCAATCCAATTTCTGGGGTCCATGCACACCCCTAGCTGCAAATGATCGGATTGGATATTTATCAGAGGTTTTTCTATCGTATTGTTATCGTTAAAGACATGGACGATAAAGAGCATATCGTATCATTATCGTACATTTTAACGATATGATACACATTCGTAGTATGGATTTTTTAAATATTTGTCAGGATTACAGCTATTCTGTTCTTATAACTCTGTTCTATCTATCTATCTTTCTATCTGTCCTTACCCTCCTGGTTTGAAATCTTTCCTTCTGGACATGGGATGCAATCGTAGCAGCAAAATGGCTTCCCCTCCTTTATTTTCTTGTTAGAACCAGGTTGACAACTCTCAGTACATTGAGAAAGAGGCTGGGACTATTTGAATAATGGAAAAGAAAAAACATAATGAAGAAATAGGGATATTGGAATATTTTATTGTTTTGTTTAATATTTGTAATGTTTTGTTTTGTTGAAATTTTGAAATAAAACCATTACTTTAACATATTTCAATGTTTCATTGCTGTTGTTATGTTATGGGTTTTCAGTTTCGTCCCACCCTGAGGGCCTTTGCCATTTAGGAAATATGCAATTCTATAACATCAAATAAATAAAGACATTAGTTTTCAGAAATACTTGGACAGATTCAATGGGGAGTACTTACATTTTTCTAGTAATCGTACTAGAATCTGAAACTCAATTTTCCCTTTGACCAATTTTTATGTTAAAAAGAAACAGTATATTTGACCACATGTGCAACACCCAGAGATATCTTTTCAACTGGGAACTCCTAGATACAGGTTTTCTGAGACATGCCATTGATTTGTCCAGATCTAGAGTGAATTAAACCAGCAAACAGTTTCTGTCTGAGCCACATGTTAGAACAAGGAGCAACAGATTGTTTTCGTCTTGTTCAAAGCATTAGAAATGTAATTATCATCTAATGAATAATTCTTCCAGCAATTTCTCCATAAACAAAGTTAAAGGGAGAGCAGTAAGTAACATGAGGCTCTTCATTTATTAAACTTGTCACACATTATCTTTCCTTTGTAGTTGTTGATTATTGTACAATAAATAATTGTGGACTTCATGACAATAGCTCACTTATAACAGGGCCACTTTCTGAATAGCTGACATTTGGAGCCTACCTGATTAAACCAGCCATTCCATGTTATGGCCTCTTCATCAATGGTGAATGTTTGACCTATGGGAGCGTTGGGATCCACTCTCCCTACTCTCACCCTATGAAATGAATGGTTGGAGAAGATAATCCAGTTGATCACATCCAATCCAGTGACCAGCTCTCCATTCTCGTTGAAGGAAACTTTGTCTCCCACACTGTTGTTAAATGAGACCCATTTGAGAAATGGTTGGAGCTAGAGTGAAAAAGAAAATGCAAGGATTTAGAAAAGACTGAATTTAGGTCTTCATGGGACAAAACGGAAATAACTTGGAAACAGTATCTAGCATCCACATAATTTTCTTATGCTTACTTTACAGTAAGAGCTACATTCTGGATCTTAAAAGCCCCTACACTCATGCTATGGTTAAGATCCAGATCAGAACTCCTACAACTTCCTTAGAACAGAAATTGGGGCAGGGAAGGGTAGATGCTAGTTACACATTTAGAGTAATTTCATCTCTCATACTGGCACCAGAAGAATGAGGTTCTGGCTGGTTTATTGTTCAGCTGCGTGATGGCCGTCACTGGCCCTAGGATAAATGGCAGATCTGCCACAAAATGTCCTCCAAAACTCAGATTCGAACATCTGAGGTTTGAACCTTGCACAGCCCTAAGCTGGATCACATTATCACAACTGTTGAAGGTTTCACAGTTCTTTATTGCTGTTCCACGATGCTAATGTGGAGTATGTTTTCTCTCCGATGCAAAGCCAGTGGACAAAGGAAAGGAGTCTGCTTTTTCCTTTTCACTGCCAGCATTGTATTCCGGGACAGCAAAAAGAACAATGTCAACTTCTAACAACAAATTTGTAAAGCCCCTAAAAATAAATGTCAATTTCAGCTGCATTGGATGTCTCACTTGTTCCTTATTTCAGTGATTTTAACATGAAAATATGATGTAGAACAGGTTTGTCTTAATTGTGAGCTGTAGAATCAGACATGTGACCAAGACCATATTGGGGAGGTGACGACACCTAGGGAGCTGACCATGATGGTTTGTTACCTTCTTCTGTTTCACAAATACAGTCACCCTACTTCCCATAAGCATTCTTTATTTTAGAATATCCATTATTTTTCTCTATTAAGAAAAAAGAACAATAGTACATAAAAACATATCCAGCTGACCTCTTACAGCTTTGCTATTTGTATAGTGCTTAGAGTGTTTGAAGTTTAATGTGCTTGGTAAATTTTGGTGTTACCAGAGGCATCCAGTTGAGGTTTGAAACTCAGCGACGTCTGTATTATCACTTCAATGGCCTCTATGAAAAAGACTAATCTACTATTTCAACACAAAATGGCAGCTCAGTGAGTGAGTAGGCAGCTGCATGCCACTTGCCAGTGACAAGAAGAATTCCAGCTAGTGTGGGTCTGGTGTGTGGCATGTTTGGGGGTGAGTTCTCCCACCTCAAGTAATGCTGCCTCAAAGTTATACTGTGTATCACAGATTTAAATTTAGCAGAAATGCCATCAAAGAGGAAATTTAAAAAGAAACATACTTGAAAAGTTAATTGAAGATCATTTTTTGTAGTCAGCACCCAAAGAACCTATAGAACCTCAAAATATTTTTGTTGCATGAGGGGATATTACGTGAATCAGTAAAAACACAATCTACACTGGTCATAACATATATTCCCAATGCAGCAATAGGAAAGCATAAAGACAGACTGAACTGGGGACTATTCTGCTATTTCTAGTTGGGACAAAAGAAGGAAAATGAAAATGGTAAGAAGACTTGCAGGAGACTAAAACAAAATATACAGTATCCTCTTATATGAGGAAATTGAGCCCATTACCTGCCAAAATTGAAGATCCTGAAGTTTTGGTCCCACTCCATCCATCATTGCACCATGCTTGACTCTAGTACATGACATGGCATGATGTAGAGCATGGGCCACCGCATAGACAGCATTGTAGATGCTGTAGCTGTGGCCAATTGTGCTCAATTCAAAGAAAGATCCAGGAAGGCTCTCCAGCTTCTCCTCCCCTGTGCAAATGTGCCAAATCCCCTTGTCCACAATACTTTCTGGGAATAAACAGCCTAAGGCATGTTGCCAGAAATCCCTTATAAAACCATCTTCTTTAGAACTAGAAGGGTTTCTGCTCCCAAGAAACTGCCGAAATCCTGGTAGGTCACTGGAATGGATCCTGAAGGATATAGCACCATGGAATATTTCAGTATCCCAATTCCTTTGTAGGACAATTGCAGTGAAATCGAATTGAGCTGTATCAATCCATACCTTCCCCTTTACTTCGTTTTCCATGACCCCTTGTTCTGATAGATATGGTAAGAAGAGAAAAATTGCCATGGAATAAGATTCTGCATTGACTACCACTACATTGGCCTTGCTGCCCAACACTTTATCACACATTTTTGCCCCCTGTAGAAATGTGTCACTAATTTTAGTGTCAAAACTTAATTTGGGGACTCTTTCTATGAAGGCAGAACAGACACCCCTCTTAGAAAACAGTGGAACGACCACTTGTAGAAATCTTTCTCCATTATCATTATCCATAACACAAATCCCAATCCATGTCCAGCTGAAATGGAGAAGCAAAGAGAGAATCCCCTCATACTGAATGGCTTCCTGAGGGGCCAACTGGTAGAAGGGAAGGCCTGGTGATTTCATGTTCATCACAGGAGCAGGGCCATAGATGAGCTAAGGAGAAAGTTTTGGTAGACGAAAAGGAAATCATGCCAGCATTTATAGAGTCATTTCATTTTTTAAAATGTACATACATTGAATGGGCATTTTGTTGGGAACAAAATGCCTGGTCAGATAGAAATCAGATCTAAGAGAATAAAGACTATCCTATGGTCATCTAGTGCATTAAAGGATAAATTCCTCAGTGGAAAGATGCTACATAATGACATTAGTCTGGTTGCATTTAGAATTAGTCACACATAAAAGTTAAACTGATTGAATTCAGTGGAATATAAAGAAATTCTGATTGGCTTACATCCCATTTATTTCAATAGCTCAAATATAAATGTGACTAAGTCCAGTTCCAATTCTTTGTTGTGGAAAACGCAAACACACACACACACACAAACACAGCACTGCTTCTGCTGCCACCTATTCATAGAGCTGTACATGCATATGTCTCCACAAATCCTGGGACCTCATGTGATCCTGTCAAACAACTGGAAGTATCCTGAAGCCGAAAAATCATGTGCCATTATTTCCCACATTCCTCCCATTAGTGCCAAGGTTTTACAGGGTGGGGTGGGGGATTAATGGTTCTCCTTCCTAACAGAATTGCAATGGAACCTAGCCATGCAGAAGTGGATTCTGCACACACAGTTATCTATACAAATGCAATGAGTAGTATAGTACAGTACCCATGCACCAATAGAATGGACTGCCAGAACAACAAGAACTAGCAATTCCCAAAAGAACCAGAAATGAGCAACAGTGCATATTTCTGATATGGGCAGGTCAGTGTTTCTGGGCTATTTCAGCAACTGCTAGTTCCTTTTGCACTTGTAGTCCATTTTACTGGTGAATGAGAACTATCAGAGGCACAAAGGTAGTGTAGGGTATTGCACTTTGGGAACTATATCTGAAAGAAAATGCATGAAGAAATGGAATGTTTAATTACTGAATGGCTTAAATGAGACTTATGAAACTGTAGCAATGTTCTGCAATTTCTGCTCCATGGTATCGAATAAATATACACAAACACATATTCTTAGCCAGCATATGATATTTGTAAACTATGAACCTATTTCTGCTTCTAAATAACAGAATGGAACTGGAAAGGAAAGGGAAGAGTGAGTGTTGTGGCAGATCATTTTGCTCCCCAAATATCCTACCTGTGGAGTCTTAAAGATATCCAAGATATTTGCAACATATAGGGAGATTTCAGAATCCAGTCCACCAATAACTGCTGTTAATCTATTCTGGATGTCACAGCGATAGTTAGGTACAACATTTTCCAGTGTAGTCAACAGGAGCATTGTGGCATGATAGGTCCTCTTTGCATTGTCATAGCTATCATAGATGTGGAAGCCCAAGGTGATATTGGGTAAGATCTTTGAGTTTTCATTAATTTCCTTTACTGCAAATGCCAAGGCCAGGATGTGCTGGTAATGCTTAGGAAATACCCTATAACAAAAGTTGCATTCTGTAACAGCAAGATATTGTGGGATATGCAAAGGAGCTCCTAAAACCATAATTTGGTCACCATTAAAATTTTTAGACAATCCCTTAATCCTGATAGCAGCTGTGTAAGGGAACTAACAATTTATCTGAGAATTCAAATCTTAAATAGCTGCTGGAACAAACTACACCCATATATATATATATATATATATATATATACATATACACACACATACACTTAATTAAGACAGGATTTCTCCCTTATTTATTATAGCTGTTGCAGAATCCTATCTCTTTTGAAAAATAAAAGGGGGTGACTGCACAATACAAGGAACTCTGTCTTGAAATGACCCACTTCATCAAAGCATTTTGATAACTAGATTCAGGGAGATAAAGAAACAAACCAAATAGCCATCAAATGATTCTTAAAGTGAAGCTTTAAGGCAGCTGTCCAAACACTCACATCAAAAGTCTATTATTTGTATCTGTTTCCATTAGTACAGCTGCATTTGGAACACATTGTAGGATGTGCAAACAAGCTCCTAAAACTGTAACTTGGCCACCATTAAAAACTGAAGACAATCCTGTCATCCATGTAGGAGCTCTATAAGGGAATCCAAAATTTATCAGTGAATTCAAATCTTAAATAGCTGCTGGAACAACCTACGCCATTTTTATATACCCTTAATTATATTAATGTTTCCTACAGCCTAATCCAGTAAGCCTCTATTCTACAGCTTTATCACTCTATTATACTCTGCTCATCCTGATGACACCATAAATGGAAAGGAAACAAACAACAGTCCTTACACGAGTTCATCCAACATTTCTGGAGGGGGTTCTTCAGTGAAGGCTATTGGACTGGAGACAAGGAGACCATAAGAAGTAATGCCACCAATGATGAGATCTCCTGACTGATGATACTTGTGAAGTGGAGGGTAAGGATTCCTGATCCTACAGTTGTCAATGTGAGCTTTGCATCCTATGCAAGCAAGCAATATGAGCAGCAAGACTACCATGGTATAGTAGTATAATAGTTTGAGAAATTGCATTGACAACCAGCCATTCACAAAATAGTTTCCTTATCTGTATCCAATATCCTCACCTATTTGTAGGCCCTCTTTCTACTTCTTAATGTTACTGGTGATATTTGTGACATCCTTCGGTATTAGTTTTGAAAGTGACTACTGAAATTCTACAGCTGATTTGGGAATCAGCAGAATTAATCACTACCCTTTAGATAACTGAAGAGGAAACTAATTACAAAATAATTACTGATGAAAGCTTGTTTGTCACATCTGAACAATATTTTTTCCCCAACACAATAGCAAGTGAGGGATCAGATGGGTTGGGATGGCCCACGTAATTTATTTTTTGCTTATGAAATTGATGACAGAAATAGTAGAGTTTGGTTTGGAATCAGAGAAGAATTCATGTTTTATGACAGGACTGACCATCTTGAGAAGATGACCTTGCTTGATTTCACCTGCAATCCTATACTTGTGAGTAAGTCCCATTGATCCCAATACGACATACTTCAGGGTAGACATGCAAAGGATTATATTGTTGATCTGTCGGGTGAAAAATAAAATCAAACCGCGCAGTCCTATGCATGTTTACTCAGAAGTAAGAGCCATGGTTTTTAATGGGGCTTATTACACAGGAAGTGTCTTTATGATTGCAGCCTTAGATAACCCACAGAAAAATCCCTCAAAATGACCTGGAAGCTAGACAACAATGAACTGGAGCTGAAGATAGCTGGTGTTACACTATTTCAATACATAATGTAGAAGTCATTTCAGGAAATAGGACACATGTCGTACCCTTAATATAATGCTTTACGAAGTGTGCGCCAAACAGAAACCTTTTGCTCAATTATCATTTTCACTTTGGCAGGGTTTTTTATACTGGAAATGTTTATCCTTTTAATAACATCCAACCTGTTTTTGTTTGTTTCTGCAACATGTAACATCTTTTAAATGCCTACTGAAAACATTTTATTTCACACAGTCTTTCCCTTGATTTTAACTTAGCTGGTTTTAAATTGCCTTTTTCATATAAAAGTAGCATTTAAAATTTATCTATACTTGTTGTATTTCATGTTTTAATTGCAGCTATTCAAGAAGGCCTTAAAAGCATTTTATTTTACCATGACCTTTCCAAGATTATACTGGCATTGCTGCTATTATTGTTCCTGTTGGATTTATTGTTTTAATTGCTACTTTTATGTGAACATGTTTTTATTGCTTTTAATATGTTATTCTTTTAGTGTTTTTAATCAATTTTATATAAATAAATAATTGTACACTTGGCTACTGGGCAGTATAACAATGTAATAAATAAATAAAAATATACAAAACAGGGTATGAATTTGAAAGGTGTTTTTTCTCAATTTACTGGGTATAGAAAGAACATTTCAACCCGGTCCCAATAAATCACCATCAGACAATAGCCCTGAGTTCCTAGAACATTTCATCACAATCCTGCACTGCCTCACTTCTCTGATGCTCCTCACCAGGAATGCTTTATGGCTCCTGTGTCCTTGAGGGATCCGTAACAAAGCATCACCTTGATAGGGAATGGTGAAGAATATCTCCTCATCTATTTCTTTTACCACTGTGCCTGCCTTGCAGGGCTGGTTTGTATTTTCCCTGCTTTGACACAGCACATGAGTCATTTACTGTCATGGAACCTCAGCTGCATTTTGAATGTGCTGCTGCCATCGTAAGTGAATCCTATTATACAACTTTATTAGAGTCAAACAGGCTCTTTATTTAAGTATCATCATCATCATCATCATGGGTTGTTGTTGATGATTAGGACCTCCCTCACCACATTTAGTAGTCACAGCCAAGCCAGCTTGTATTTCCATCCTGCTCCATCTATGTCTCGTTCCTCTGTGCCTGCCCCACAGGGCTGGTTTGTTCCTATCTGGTTTAGAATCAAGACAATCTTTGGGTCACTTATGTCACTGGTTTCTTTATTTCCTCCTACTGCCACAATCCTGTCATGGCCCCACATTAGCATGGCACCATCCAAAACACTGCGTGGATTTGCCCACCAGGACACCCCACAGGGCTGGTTTGTTTGCTTTCTGTCGGCCTCTTTGTGCCTGCCTGCATAGCTGCAAGCTGACTCTCTGCCAGCCTGCCTGCCTTTCTGTGGAGATCCCCTTGATGTCAAGGGCTGAAACTGATCAAGGTGCAAGACCCCAAAGAGGAGGTTTGACAACCTGAGTTTGAAGGGTATGGCTCCAGCGGATTTTGGTATTTTTTAAAAAAATGATTTTAAACCCTCGAATTTTTTTAAAAATCCTAAAAATAAAGAGATGAAGCAATCTGCCTCAAACTTGGCACGGCTAAAGCCGTACTTTAGAGCTATCATGGTGCCCATGTTCAGCTCTTTATCTTTATCTTTAAAAGTGGCAGAGATGTAATCATTATTTTAGTTAATTTCCATAGACTATAATGGAGAGATTATCTGAAAATGGATCAGTGCTCCGACGGGGCTAACTTGCGCTCCGTTGATATTCAATTATTTTTATTCTGCCCATCTCCACTCTGAAAAGTCGAAGCTTCGTCAAAGCTCTGTCCAAGCTCCAAATTTTCAGAGTGTAATGCACTGCTGTAGTGATCAGACCATGGAGCACATTATACAGCTCAAGTATTTTGGAATTGTTTTTTCAATATTCTGTTTCTTGTGTAGCTCATCCGATTTCTGCTATACAATCTAATAATGTCAATGCTGTAGTCCTAGAGTAGAACAATTAATCCCTGATACACTCTTGAGTTTTTAAGGCCAAGGTGTTGCCACAATTATTGTATGGAATTCCAGTGTGGATTTTAGGTTTTTCTTCTGTTTTAGAACAAATACTTTCCTCCTTTTTGCGCCAACACTTTCACGCACCTAAGGGTGTGCCATCAGCAGTTCTACAGTACATTGGTGGAATGTACTGAATGGTGTTGGGCATTCAGATATTGGCTAAACGTTGTTTATGCAAACTCTGAATCAGGATCTGTGTCCCTCCACTGGGAAGACAACTACTCTGGTCAGTGGTCTAAATCAACAGAGATAAACTACAAATGTTGGGTTTCTCTTATAACTTTTTTGGCATGCGAGATACTTCTCAAGTAAAGCTATTCTTGCACTCTGGATCAAAGATATTGATATTCAGTGTTCATTCTCTGCTGCCTACACTACCTGTTCCCCAACTTACTTAGGTTTGACATTTGATATTAAGAGTAGTACAAACTGCCTGGAAAAACTGACTATACCTATATATCGGATAACTTTTTTCTAAAGCCAGGTTTAACACAGTATTATCTGCTGTAATGGATGGTCACTTTGATAGAATTCCTTACAAGTTGTCTCCACCCATGTGGAGATGAAGTGATAGAGTCTCTATTTCATATACTGCTTTTTTAAAAAATGTCTCCCTATCCATATTCTCCAGACCATGCATACTTTTGCACACCTCTATCATGTTTTCCCTCAGTTGCCTTTTTTCGAGGCTAAACAATCACAGCTATTTTAAACTTCCCTCATGAAGAGTTGTTCCAGATCCTTGATAATTTTAGTTGCCCTTTTCAGCACTTTGTCCAGCTCTACAATATCTTTTTTTTAGGTGTGGCAACCAGAACTCTACACAGTAGTTTAAGTGTCATCACACCATAGATTTATAAAAGGGCTGTTGGATATTGGTAGTTTTATTCTAAGTTTCTTTCCTAATTATCCTTAACATGGAGTTTGCCTTTTTTTTTCTTCCTGGCAGCTGTACACTGGGTGGACATTTTCACCGAGCTGCCCACCACATCCCCAAGATTTCTTTCTTGGTTAGTCACTGCTACCTCAAATCCCATCAGGTTATACTGGAACATGGGATCCCCCATATGTATCACTTTAGACTTGCTGACATTGAACCACATTTGTCATTAAGGTGCCCATTCTGCCAGTTGGGAGAGATTTTTTAGGAGCTCCTCACAACCCTGTTTTGTTTTAACCACCCTAAATAATTTGGTGTCATCTGTGAATTTGGCCACTTCACATGAGCTTCAACCCCACATGTCCACCTATTCTTATGTTTCTGTCACCTCATGGGGATAACAGACAGTCACAGTGCCCATTTGCCCCCAGTCTATCTCTGTATTGTCTATAGATCAACCATTACTAATGGATGCCATTCTGTCTAATCTTGATTAAGGCACATAGTTCAAGTATAGGATCAGTATGAAACTACTTTGTCTTCTTAGCAACCAGAGCTTTAGGATTTCATCCAATCTGTGGAGGAAGAGGATTGAGGCCTCAAGACAAAGGAAAGATCAAGGTGCAAGGGCAACATTGTAAGTGAGCACAAAAATCACTGAAGATTCTGGAACATGTTGCTGAAGACAGAAAAATGTTTTTTCTCATATAGTTTTTATCTACAGTTCAGTCATAGGTAGGACAGACACACCTGATTCCATTGTCTTGAAAAGAATAGAGATTATGATTTGGAATTAGAAGATGATGTGTCTGTGATGCCCACAAGGATTATTCTGATAGTTTTTTCCTTGTCAGCAGCTAATACTAGTAGGGAATTCATATGAAATAGTTCAGATCTTCTTTTCTTTTCTTTTAAAAAGCAGTTCATTGGTTTTAAAAAGAACTGCTGAAAGGGAATCTAAGGGAAACAAAGTCAGTGTACGTACATAATTGGTTCTTTATAGGTAAGACTGGATTAAATTTTCCATTTTTTAACTTGGGAGAAGTGGAAGGCCTATTAGGAAGCTCTATATAGGGCAGATACCTAGAGGGGAAACTCTTACAAATGTCTTGCTATTTATATGCCCTCACATGTCTAGATTACAACGTATAGCAAAGGACCCAGACACTGAGGTTGCCTCTACAAGAGTAATTTGAAGCTCTTTCAAGGCGTATTACAGATTTTACCTCTACAAGAGCGGAGAGCAAATCAGGGGTTAAGGTGCTTTTTATCTCTGCTTATCCACATTATTGAATGCGCGTTAAATAGCGACTTAAAATTTACAGCGGGAGTTAAATCGCCTTATGTCCATATAAACATGTGATTCTCTGCATGTAAACAACAATAAAGCATGTTTCATACAGCCTGTAATGCGCTTCACTGCCTCTCGTGAATAGGTTTTAGGAAGAAATGCACTTATCCATAAATGCGCATAATCAGGCAACCGGGAGTCAAAGCAAAATCTTGTAGAGGGGACCTTACATACGTCTTCCATCTTTTCTCCTTATGAGCTGTTCCCTCTTGTTCAGCTGAGGACTCAGCACTGTAATGTAACATTTGGGGGGGGGGGGAATACAAACGAACAACCCAGCACTTGAGGCTAAGATAGAGAAGATCTCCATGGCTACCATATATTTTCCCTTGGAGCTCAGATAGGATGGAACAAAGGATAACCACTGTGAAGGTTTGAGTCCTACACAACAGTAGTTTTAGTTCAGCCCTGGAGGTATGGAATTCCTCTGATGGAGGGGGGGCATTCCTGAGTTTTGTTTTCCACTCAAAGGATTAAGTTTCATTTCTCCAGTTTGAACTTACCAGAAAGGGGTGGAGTTAACTGGACGGTTGCTGAAGAAAAAAAGAGTGGGAGAAGTGCTAAGGGGCGAAGTTAACTGGTCAGCTGCAAAAGCCCAGCAGCTGAAAGTGACGAACTTGGCTTCCTTGAAACTGTCAGGTAGCTTCCCTGCAAGGAAAGCCACAGTGAAACTCATCATTGCCAGGAAGCCCATGTAGCCCAGAACACAGCAAAACAGAGTCACGGACTGTTCGTTACACTGTAGTACAATTTCATTAGCCATTGAGTGCACGTCAATATCTGGGAAAGGTGGAGAGGTTGTGAGCCATAAAATAGAGATGGTTGCTTGGATGAGGGAGCATAAAAGAACAATGGAAATAGCCACTAATTTCCCCACCTACTGCCTCATCCTGGACCCTGGTTCGGTGGCCATAAAAATCAGCAGCACTGTGATGGCTTTTGCCAGCACACAAGAGAGAGCCACTGAGATGATGATGATGATGATGATGATGATGATGATGATACCTCCCCATAGCCAAAGCTTTCTGGGCGGTTTACCAAAATTAAAAGATTGAACATTAAAAAGTCAATATACAAAATTTAAACCATAAAACATAAAACATAAGGTCAAAAGTCATTTGTCAGAGGAGACATGTCACCTTTTGAGGACGGCCAATAAACAGCAATGCACAAAGAAAAGAGAGAAGGAGGGAGATGAGGAGAGTGTAGGTGAGGTCCCGGTTGTGGGCTTTGACAATGGGAGTGTTGTGGTGCTTCATAAATGTTCCCAGCTCCAGAGTTGTAGTCATGGAAAAGGAGGAGGCAAAAGAGGCTAAACTAAATTCTAAAGGTTCTTCATAAGACAAGAAGGTCACAGTCTGGTGACGTGGGCCTTTTATCTCACATACCTGTACTCTGAAGACACACCATGGCACTTTTTAATGTTTTAGTTAAATGGTCAATCCACCACCCTATGTAGGGTGACCATATGAAAAGTAAGACTGGACTCCTGTAACTTTAACATTTGTGTAGAAAAGGAAATTCCAGCAGGTGTCATTTGTATGCATGCAGCACCTGGTGAAATCCCTTCTTCATCACAACAGTTAAAGTTGCAGGAGCCCTGTCCACTTTTTATCAGGTCACTCTAATGTAGCTAGACCAGCTTTAACTGTTGTGATAAAGAGGGAATTTCACCAGGTGTTGCAATTCATACAAATAACACCTGCTGAAATTCCCTTTTCTACATAAATGTTAAAGATACAAGAGCCCTGCCCCCCTTTTCATATGGTCACCCTACCTTATGTTTCTGGTGATGTTATGCCACTGCTATGGAGCCACATAGAGGATAAAGCAATTTTCAATATCTCATGCTGAAGAAATTTTATTTATGGAAAGTCCTGAAGGAATAATAGCAATTTGTACTGGACATAACCATGAGCCATAGTTTGATGGCAAGAGAAGACTCTTGGGAGGTCCACCCAAGACATGCTGAAAGTTGTAGGCATACGCCTCAGATTTTTATTAATTTTTTTAAAAAATATTTTAAACCCAAGATTTCACATTTTAAGATTTTTCTGGTACATTGTACAGCCAGACCTATCAGTGTGCCAAATTTCAAGTTTCTACCCAGTGTTGCTCAGGCCCCCTAAGACATATGTCTGTGAGGTAATCATCTTAAAGTAGCAGGGCAGTGCTAGGCCTGTGAGTTCACCTTTAAACAATTTAAATTCATTTATTTTTTTCCCACTCTTACCCTCCGGACAACCCTGCAAGACAGCCCAGTCCTAGGCCTATGAGGTGACTTTAAACCAAATTAAATTAGTTTCTTTTCTCTCTCCAGGCAGTCTTCCTTCAGGCCCAGGATGGTGAGCCACTTCCAGATGATGGCAACCAAAGCCTGATAAATCTTCCCTTCCACCCAAGGTATGCTGGGAGTTGCAAGCATGAGCTGAGGTCCCTGAATAATGTGTTAATCTTTGTCTGAGGTGTGGTGGAAGACCACTGGAAAGCAGGCCATCTTAGTTGTGGCACCCTACTTCTGGATTTCTTTTTCCCAGGCAGGCTTGCCTAGTGACTGCATTAATGGCTTTCCAGTGCCAAGTGATTTTATTTTAAAATTTATTTTCCAAGACTTGATGAGATTCTTTGTGCTGTGTTTTTTCCCCTGTTATAACTAAACCACAACATTCCAAGATAGATGCAAGAATTACTGGACAAAGTTTATGATTTTTATGTAAAAGCCTGACTTTACTATTGAAGCAGAAGAGTGAATGGAGGAATGACTGATAGCTGAAGCTAGAATGGAATGATGGGTGGAGAGAGTGACACTTGGGGAAAGTCAGTTAGAAGGAGAACAAAGACAGTCAGTGGGAGGTCAGGAAAGTGGGGGCTGAGTTAGGACTGAGAAATAGTGACGTGGTTTGCACATAATGACCTGGTTTGCTAACCCATGCTTTATTTAAAATCAGCCACTCTACATGTTAGTACTACACCTCCCAGCCTACCTTTGGCGGCCCACTGCCCTTATTGCTGCTGCTGCTCTTCAATAGAGGATTGAGGAGAAGTATTGTGAAGAAGGGGAAGTAAGTGGCTGTCAGTGAACACGCCCAGCTGCAGCCAGGTCCTGCCAGGACTGCCCTGGCCTGCACTTCTTGCACACCAAGTGCTCCATCAGGAGCCCATACTGAAGGGTCAGGGCTGGAATACCTACTTGTCCCCCTTTGTTGAGCTGATTTCTGGGCATGTGCAGAGTGCTTCCTTTTCCTCCCTCCCTCCCTCTTATGGGTGAAAGCTGTGTGTGTGCACTCCCCCCAGTTTCTGAGAAAACAGCATTATCAGGCTGGGGTCCCTCTGAGCATGTCCAGACTATGGCTCCTCAAAGACACTCTGTGGTATCTACGTAGTTATGATTTTAGAACCACACATGGTGGGTGGGAGGAGGCACCACAAATGGATGCAGCCCATTTATGTGGGTTATTTCCTTTTATGTGGAATTGGGTTGACTGCTCAAGACTGACCTTAGGAATCACAATGGCCGCCAAAGAATAGTAAGTCTCGCCTCCCACCCAAGGCATGCTGGGGGTTGTAGGTTTTTAATCAATTGTTAAAAATCCTTAATCCCCCCCCCAAAAAAAAAATAGATTTTTTTTTTCCTGATCCATGTACACGAAGACCTGTCTGGGTGACCAGTATAAAGGCAGTACCATATGTGGAAGTGGGTAAATATTACTGGACATACGTGACACACTCATGCTTTCCACTTCATAGGTAGAGATCCCTCTCCTGAACTTCCATTGCATTTGCTTTTCCTGGATCTTCTACTCTGGACACTAGGTTGATTTCTATTAGCCTTCATCTGAACCCATCTCCTCCTTGACACATGTGGTGATGAAGCTTTTTCTCTAACCTTAATATGAAACTACTACACAGCTGGGAGCATAATAAGTAAGGTTTAACTGAGGGACTAGTGAAAGGCTGGGGGAAAGTGTAGTCGTCCCAGAGCCAGACCAGGATTTATTCACCCAAAGAGTGCAAAAGCTTTATGAATGTATTTTTGTTTATATATGACAGAGGTGTCTCAGAAAAGTGAGGCTTACAAAATTCCAGTGGTGGGGGGCTGTGTGATGACATCATAAATATGGCTGCCATACTATTATGTAGTTGCCACATTTAAATATGCATAACTTCTCACTGTTTATGCTACAGAGATATTTTTTTCTGAAATGTTTCAAATTTAATTACAAATACTTTTTGTAATTTCACATTTTTTGTTAACTCCATTAGTTTTTGAGATAATTTCATTTGAACACATAAAATCAGTGTTCACATTGGTTATGTGTGTCGTTCAACCATGATTTACTCAAAAACTATACGACTTTCGAAAGAATATTCAAGAACAAAAAAGTTACACTTTTTAATGAGAATTAAGAAAATGTATAATAACATGGAGTATATCCCAATGTTTAGGGAATTATGAGTGATATCTCGTTAAACATCCACTTTCTCAGGATTGTATGATTTTGCACTTTATCATACAGGGCTTTCATTTCAAAAGTATGCACCCTAAATATCTCTCGATCTGATGCACAGATCATTTTGAACATGTTCAACTTTGATTTTTACAGTTGAACGTGTTCAAATACTCTTTACAAAATTTCAAACAAGACGAGTATGATGATATATAAAAAAGACTATTTATTAGCATGTATTGTTTTTAACAAATGTTTTTAAAATCTTCGGCAAAAATTTACAATTTACAAAACAAAAACAATGTTCTGTGAGAACTGTTAACAAATAAATTTCATTGGATGTCCTCTTCACTTTCATTGGAACTGCTATCATCACTGTCAAAATCACTTTCCTCATCTTCTTTTTCAGTGTCTTCTTCTGTGGCCGTTTCAAGATTTTCTGGGAGTGTTGGACCATCGTACCATTTTATGCGGTACCTGCTACTTTCCAAGTACCAGCTATGTTCAATAGGATCAAGCCCATCATCAGGTTTTCTAAAATCTGCTCATTTCCACAACCATGACACTGAATTGCTTTTTTTAATCTTTTGGATCAATGCAGGTTTAGATGGAGGCAGCATTGTTGGGCCAATCCCTTTAACTTTGGAGAATGACATAGACTGGATCTTAGGTGTTGTTTTCTTCATAAATAGACTGTATCTTATTTCATTCACAGAGGAGTATCTAGGGTGGCCGTACATGGCACAGACAAATTTCCCCAACCCAGCTATCTTTTCTTTGGTTAAAGTTAATGACTCACCTAGCTGCCTGAGAATTTCTTGGAATTAATTATTCTTTTTCATGATTTCAAATGGTTTAACTTTTCCCTGTCTCACTAATGCAGCTGTGAAATCAGACCCTGTAACAGTGTGGTAGCCAGACAAGGCCTCTACCAGGTCATGTACGAGCTCCTCTGTGATACAAGTTTCATTGATCATCCTTCTGCTGTTGTTAGAAGACACGCCACAATCAAACCAAACCCCAGAGTTTAGGAAGTACTTTTGATGGTAAATTAACAGGACCAACACATCAGTGTCATTTGCTGATCACTACCATGTTCTTTGCCTGATCACTACCATGGGATGTATGTTGGATGTGCCAAATAATCCTTGTGTCTACCTCTTGATGATGGCAAGCAAGATCAGGCACCTCTGTTGCCTCAACACTGACATCCTTGCTGGTGTATTTGTAACACACAGTCTCTGCTCCGACAAAGAGAATCTTGCCTGTTAGAAGTGAAGCATGCTTCTGATTTTTCCACTCATTGCATAGGAAAGATGTAAGGGATGTTTTAAACTGCTCATTCCGAAGTGCATCAACTGCCTTTGTTGGGGCCTTCTGATCTGCACCTGTTACTTTGATGTCACTAGTTGGTACAGTTGTTCGCCATTCATGTTCACAATCTTTTATACTTTGATAACCGTAAGTGTCAAACGCCAGGTGCATTTCCTTAGCTGTAGTACTACTAGTGATGTGCTCCAGTAATTTATGTGCAAGAGCCATGTATACATATACAGCCACATCTATGTGAGCCTGTGCATCAACTATGCCATTCTCTCTTGCTCAGACTGGTGGATCATTGAATAAACCAAACAAAAGTAAGTTGATGCAGAGGCTAGGGAAGTACCAGAATTTAGACAAAGAGCATGATATAACCATAGGTCCACCTCATATACATGTGGCTGTATATGATGCAATGTTCGTGCTGCTTACTCTGAAGTTCCCGGAAACTTACGGAGCTCTTGCACATGAATTACATCTTTCCTATGCAATGAGGCACTCGCTGAGCTGTGAAGAAGCTCTCATGGAAATGAGAGAGGAGGCGTGCAGTGGTGGTGGCTTGGCAAGCATCCATCAAAGCCAAACATTGGTGAGTTCATCTATCCCTACTTAGAACAGGGTATATTTCAGGATTTCTTTCGGATTAGCTGTTCCCTGTTGTTCAGTTCAGGCCGTAACACAATAATGAAACATTTAGGCAAAAAGATACACCCAAGCAACCCTGCACTTGAGGCTAAGATAGAAAAGATCTCCACGGCTACCATGAATTTTCCCTTGGTGCTCAGATAACTGGGAACAAAGGATAACCACACACTGCAAAAGACCAACATGCTGAAAGTGATGAACTTAGCTTCGTTAAAACTGTCGGGTAACTTCCTGGCAAGGAAAGCTACTGTCAAGCTCAACATTGCCAGGAAGCCCATGTAGCCCAGGACACTGTAAAACAGAGTCACAGACCCGTCATTACATTCTAGTACAATTTCTTCTGACCCTGAGTGCATGTTCTCATCTGGGAATGGGGCAGAGGTTCCCAGCCACACAGTACAGATGCCTACTTGGATGAGGGAGCAGGAAACCACAATGGAGCCGGCCAGCTCCTTCCCCAACCACTTCCTCATCCTGGATCCTGGCCTGGTGGCCATGAAAGCCAGAACTACCATGATGGTTTTTGCCAGCACACTCGAAACAGCCACTGAGAAGATGAGGCCAAAGGCAGTTTGTCGGAAGAGACATGTCACCTCCTGAGGATGGCCGATGAACAGCAACGCACAAAGAAAGGAGAGAAGGAGGGAGATGAGGAGAGTGTAGGTGAGGTTCCGATTGTTGGCTATGACTATGGGAGTATCGTGGTGTTTCATAAATGTCCCCAGAACCAGAGCTGTGAGAAATGAAAAGGAAAGAGTGAAGGAGGCTAAACTCAGCCCCAAAGGTTCTTCATAAGACAAGAAAGTTACTCTTTTCGGGATACAGAAATCTTGCTTTTTGCTTGGATAGTCTTTGGCTGAGCATTTCACGCAGTCATTTGCATCTGGAAAAAGAAAAGATGTGGTCTTCAGTTCACATACAAATACACTTAAATGTGCTATAAATATATTTCTAACTTCCACTCCTCTCACACATCTAAACATTCTCCTTGTCATGAGGTTTCATCCATAGATTTTCTTTCTATATGATTCATTATACAGCCACTGGATGGTACTGTGATAAAGTTGCACTATAGCACAGGAAATTTATCACATGTCAAAGTGCCATAAAATCTCTTATTGAATGTTCTGTGCATGGAGCCTGAATCCACAATTGCAAGTGCTGGAAATCCATGGGAAAGTTATCATATCTCACAGTGTAGGCTGACCATATGAAGAGGAGGACAGGGCTGATGTAACTTTAACGGCTGTGGAAAAAAGGGAATTTCAGCTGGCATCATTTGTATGCAATTAGTACCTGGTGAAATTCCCTCTTCATCACAACAGTTAAAGTTGCAGGAACTACACTAGAGTGACCAGATACAAAAAAAGGGCAGGGCCCCTGCATCTTTAACTGTTGTGATGAAGAGGGAATTTCATCAGGAACATAATTGCATACAAATGACGCCGGATGAAATTCCCTTTTCTCTACAATCGTTAAAATTACATGAGCCCTCTCCTCCTTTTCATATGGTCAGCATATCACAGTGCAATAAAGTCTCTTATCATATGTTCTGTGTTGAGAATGAAGCTGCTATAATTGATAGAAAGCATAGGACGGTCCCTGGAGTTTGACAATGTCATGTAATTGACTCCATTCTTTCCAGCCTTTCCTTACATAATCTCTTGATCAATATTGGAAAAAAAATTGAGTATGGATTATCTTTTTACATTTGTCAGGATTACAGCTATTCTGTTCTCATCATTGTGTTCTATCTGTCTATCTCTCCTTACCCTCCTGGTTTGAAATCTTCCCTTCTGGACATGGGATACAATCGTAGCAGCAAAATGGCTTTCCCTCTTTCATTTTCTTGTTAGAACCAGGTTGACAACTCTCAGTACATTGTGAAAGAGGCTGGGACTATTTGAATAATGGAAAAGAAACAACATAATGAAGGAATAAGGATTTTGGAATATTTTTATTGTTTTGTTTGTTCAATAGTTTTAATGTTTTGTATTGTTGAAATTTCAAAATAAAACCATCAGTTTAACATATTTCAATGTTTCATTGCTGTTGTTGAGTATGTTATGGTTTTTCAGTTTTGTCCCACCCTGAGGGCATTTGCCAGTTAGGAAATATGCAATACTATAACATCAAATAAATAAAGACATAAGATTTCAGAAATACTGGGACAGATTCAATGGGGAGTACTTACATTTTTCTCGTAATCATACTAGACTCTGAAACTCAATTTTCCCTTTGGCCAATTTTTACGTTAAAAAGAATCAATGTGTTTGACCACATGTGCAACACACAGAGATAACTTTTCACCTGGGAACTCTTAGATAGGGGTTTTCTGAGACATGCCATTGATTGGCCCAGAGCTAGAATGACTAAAACGAGCAGACAGCCTCTGTTTGTGCCCCATGATAGAACAAGGACCAACAGATTGTTTTGGTCTTGTTCAAAACATTAGAAATATAACTATAATCATGAGTCTTTTCATTTAGTTTATCTAGTCTTTCCTTTGTAATTGTTTATTATTGTACAATAAAATAATTGTTGACATCACAACCATTGCTCATTTATAATAGAGTCACTTTAAAACAGCTGACATTTGGAGCCTACCTGATTAAACCAGCCATTCCATGTCATGGCCTCCTCATCAATAGTGAATGCTTGACCTAGGGGAGCTTCAGGATCCACCCTCCCCACT
The DNA here is from genome assembly GCA_029215795.1 of Anniella stebbinsi. NCBI lineage: Eukaryota > Metazoa > Chordata > Lepidosauria > Squamata > Anniellidae > Anniella > Anniella stebbinsi. Next base: position 23,933,707 of record JARDYH010000008.1, read on the forward strand.
CTCACCTTATGAAACGATTGGTTGGAAAAAATCATCCAGTTGATCACATCCAATCCAGCGACTAGCTCCCCATTCTGGTTGAAGGAAACTTTGTCTCCCACACTGTTGTTAAATGAGACCCATTTGAGAAATGGTTGGAGCTAGAGTGAAACAGAAAATGCAAGGATTTAGAAAAGACTGAATTTAGGTCTTTATGGGCCAAAAAGGACATAACTTGTAATCAGTATCTAGTATCCACATCATTTCCTTATTCTGACTTTAGAGTGAGTGCTCCTTTCTGGATCTTAAAAGCTCCTACATTCATGCTATGGTTCTGATCCAGATCAGTCCTCCTGCAACTTCCTTATAGCAGAAATTGGGGCAGGGAAGGATAGCTGCTAGATGCATATTTAAAGTAATTTTGGCACTCATACTGGCACCAGAAGAATGAGGTTCTGTATGGCTCATTGTTCAGCTGTGTGAAGGCCATCACTGGCCCTAGGATAAATGGCAGATATGCCACAAAATGTCCTCCAAACCGCAGATTCGAATATCTGAGGTTTGAACATTGCACAGCCCTAAACAGTATCACCCTTCTATCCCATTCCCACAAAGACATTGAGTGCCACTCAGAACAGTTGAAGGTTTCACAGTTCTTTATTGCTGTCCCCTCCCACAATGCTAACATGGAGTATGTTTTCTCTCTAATGCAAAGCCAGTGGATAAATGAAAGGAGTCTATTCTTTCCTTTTCACTGCTAGCATTGTATTCCAGGACAGGAAAAATAACAACGTCAACTTCTAAACACAAATTTGTAAAGCTACTAAAAATAAATGTTAATTTCAACTACACTTAATGTCTCATTTGTTCCTTATTTCCATGATTTTAACATGAAAATATGATGTAGAAAAGGTTTGTCTTAATTGTGAGCTGTAGAATCAGACATGTGACCAAGGCCATATTGGGGAGGGGAAGGCACCTAGGGAGTTGACCATGATGGGGTGTCCCCTTCTTCTGTTTCCAAAATACAGTTACCCTACTTCTCATAAGCATTCTTTATTTTGGAATATCCATTGTTTTTCTCTATTAAGAAGAAAAAAAAACAATAGTACATAAAACATATCCAGCTGATGTATTACAGCTTTGCTATCTGTATAGTACTTAGAGTGTTTGCTTCATTTGCACTGGAGGAAAAATCATATCAGACAAACTCAGAGGTCCCATATATCATATCAGATCTAATTTCAATACAAAAATCGGACGTCTGATTTTAGAATCAGATGCCATTTTAGGTGTTTTTGCCATAGGCTTGCATTGGGGAAAAGAAAGCTTTCCCCCAATGCAAGTCAACATGGTGGTGTGTGAGTGGGGACCTTACTCCCACTCCCTCTCCCTCTCCCTTCCTCCCCTCCACTTGTGCTACTTACCTGCCAGGGCTGTCTCCTGCCACCCTCTGGTTCCTTACTACTGAGAAACAGGCATTGCGGCCTGTTCCACAATACAGCGCCAGCACGCCAGGTGACATCATCACCTAGCGCAATGGTGCTCTACTGAGAAGCAGGCCACAAAGCCTGTTTCTCAGTAGTAAGTAACCAGCGGGCAGCAGCGGGCGGCAGCAGGAAGCAGCAGGCAGCAGCGGATGGCAGTGGGTGGCAGCAGGCAGCAGCGGGTGGCCATGGACGGCCATGGCAGGTAAGGGGGGGACATCCCCCTCCCTCCCCCACTAATACTTCTTACCTGCCAGGGCCGGCTGCTGCCATCCTCTGCCGGCCTCTGCTTTCGTACTACTGAGAAACAGGCTTTGAAGCCTGTTCCACAGTAGAGCGCTGGCGTGCCAGATGACATCATCCCTCGGCGCGCCGTCGCTCTATTTTGGAACAGGCTGCAAGGCCTGTTTCTCATTAGTACGGAAAAAGCAAACGGTAGCGGCAGGAAGCAGATGGCCCCAGCAGGTAAGGAGGGCAAGTGGAGGGGAGGGAGGGGGAGGAAAGGGGAGTTAGGTTCCCACTCACCCACCACCATGTTTTCCCCATAGACATGCATTGGGGGAAAACTTTCTTTCTTCCAATTCAAGCCTATGGGTAAAATCATTCAAAATGTAGTCTGATTTTCCATTTTTTTCTGATTTGAATGGGACTGGAAAAAATCGGATTGGAAAAAAATTGGATGTCCAAGGGACTGTATCGGAATTGGACATCGGATGTCCGATTCCTCCGATTTTAATCGGAATCAGACATCAGATCCAATATGATGCGCATCTCTAGTTCTAAATGCTTGGTAATCTTCGATGATACCACAGGCATCCAGTTGATGTTTGAAGTTCAGTGATGTCTGTATTGTCACTTGGATGGCCTCTACGAAAAAGGCTGATCCACTATTTCAACACAAAATGTCAGCTCAGTGAGTGAGTAGGCAGCTACACGTCACTTGCCAGTGGGAAGAATAATTGGGCAGCTGGCATGGATCTGGTGTATAGCACATTTGGGGTGAGTTTCCCCATCTCAATTAATGCTGTCTCAAAGTAAAGCTGTTATCCACAGATTTTAATTTAGCAGCAATACCATCAAAGAGGAAATTGAAAAAGCAACATACTTTAAAAGTTAATTGAAGGAAAAACATTTTTGTAGTTAGTACCGAAAGTACCTGTTGAACCTTAAAAGATTTTTGCCACTATAGTTCAATTTTTGACAATACATTAGAAGAAGAAAAAACCTCCCACTTAGCTCAGGTTGCCTCTCCCCTACCACCACATTAGCTTGGCACACTGGGTCACCAACTAGCTTTCCCACCCTTATGGTCAGCCCTGGAGAATGTTTCTGGGGAACTGCTCATCTGAAATGACCCAGAGATTGCATGAGGGGATGCTACGTGAATCAGTTGTTATTATTATTATTATTATTATTATTATTATTATTATTATTTATAACCCGCCTCTCCCTACGGATCGAGGCGGGGAACACAATGCAAATACAAGCATGACAAAGTTAAAAAAAAATTAAAAACAAGAGAAACACATCATTAAAACATTTAAAATTCATCCGGATAGGCCTGCCGGAAGAGAACAGTCTTCATGACTCTCTTGAATTCATGAAGAATGCCAATTTGTCTAACCTCCTCTGGCAGACCATTCCATAGTCTGGGAGCCATAGAAGAGAAGGTCCCCTGGGTAACACTCACAAGCCTAGTTCTGGCTGGCTTGAGTACGTTCTTCCCAGAGGACCTAAGAGTGCAGGGCGGATTGTACGGGAGAAGGCGATCCCGTAGGTAGCCTGGGCCCAAACCATGTAGGGATTTAAAGGTAATAACCAACACTTTGTACTTCGCCCGGAAACTGACCGGCAGCCAGTGAAGTAAAATTATAACCTACACTGCTCATAACATATATCCCCAACACAAGCAAAGCATAAAGGCATACAGAACTGGGGACTTTTCCATTATTTCTAGTTGGGGCAATGAAAGCAGATATTCCTGTTATATGAAGAACTTGAGTCCAATACCTGACCAAATTGAAGATTTTGAAGTTTGTGTGCCACCCCATCCATCATTGCATAGTGCTTGACTGGAGAAGAAGACAGGACATGATGTAGGGCATGGGCTACCACATAGACAGCATTGTAGATGCTGTAGCTGTGTCCAATCATCCTCATTTCAAAGAAAGATCCAGGAAGACTCTCCAGCTTCTCCTCCCCTGTGCAAATGTCCCAATCCCCCTTGTCCACAATACTTTCTGGGAATAAACAGCCAAAGGCATGTTGCCAGAAATCCCTGATAAATCCATCTTCTTTAAAACTAGAAGGGTTTCTGATCTCAAGAAACTGCTGAAATCCTGGTAAGTCACTGGAGTGGAACCTGAAGGATATAGCACCATTGAACATTCCTGTATCCCAATTCCTTTGTAAGACAATTGCAGTAAACTCTAATTGAGCTGTAACAATCCATACCTTCCCCTTTACTTCCTTTTCCATGACTTCTTGCTCTGATAGATATGGAAAGAAGAGAAATATTGCCATGGAATAAGATTCTCCATGGACAACCACTACATTGGCTTTGCTGCCCAACACTTTATCACGCATTTTTGCCCCTTGTTGAAATTTGTCACCAATTTTAGTGTCAAAACTTAATTTGGGGACTCTTTCTATGAAGGCAGAACAGACGCCCCACTTAGAAAACAGTGGAATGACCTCATGTAAAAATCTTTCTCCATTATCATTATCCATCGCACCAATTCCTATCCACGTCCACCTGAAATGGAGAAGCAAAGAGAGAATCCCCTCATACTGAATGGCTTCCTGAGGGGCCAACTGGTAGAAGGGAAGGCCTGGTGATTTAGTGTTCATCACAGGAGCAGGGCCATAGATGAGCTAAGGAGAAAGTTTTGGTAGAGGAAAAGGAAATCATGTCAGCATTTATAGAGTCATTTCATTTTTTGTTTTGAAAGTACATACATTGAATGGGCATCTGGTTGGGAACAAATGCCTGGTCAGATAGCAAACTGATCTAAGGGAATAATGGCTATCTATGGCAATATAATGCATTATAGGATAAATTCCTCAGTGGAAGGATGCTAAATAATAGCATCAGTCTAGTTACATTCAGACTTAGTCAAATTTAAAAGTTAAACCGATTTAATTCAATAGAATATAAAGAAATCCCAATTGGCTTACATCCCATTTATTTCAATAGTTCAATATAAATATAAATAAGTCCAGTTCCAATTCTTTGTTGAGTAAAAGAGAGAGAGAGAGAGAGAGAGAGAGAGAGAGAGAGAGAGAGAGCTTCTGCTGCCTTCCATTCATAGAGCTACACATGCATACGTCTCTACAAAATCTGGGCCCTCATGTGATCCTGTCGAACAACTGGAAGTATCCTGAAGCTGTAACATCCTGTGCGATTATTTTGCACATTCCTCACAGGCCATGATTGAATGCAGGGGAGATCCTATTAGCTCCAGTGGTTTAGTGCTTGTGGGCTTAACGGTTTTCTTTCCTGACAGAATTGCAATGGAACCAAGCCATGCAGAAGTGATTTCCACACACACAGTCTCAATACAAATGCAATGAGTAGTATCATACAAGACCCATGCACCAATAGAATGGACTGCCAGAGCAACAAGAGCTAGCATGTCCTGAAAGAAGTAGACATGAGGAACAGTGCTTGTTTCTAGAATGGGCAGGACAGTGTTTCTTGGCTATTTCAGCAACTGCTAGTTCCTGTTGCCCTAGTGGTCCATTTCACTGGTGCAAGAGAACTAGCAGAGGCACAGAGGTACTATAGGGCATTGCTCTTTGGAAACTATATCTGAAAGAAAAATGAGGCTTATGAAACTGTAGCAATGTTCTGCAATTTCAGCTCCATGGTATCGAATGAATATACACAAACAAATATTCTTAGCCAGCATGATATTTGTAAACCATGCACCTATTTCTGCCTTTAAATAACAGAATGGAACTGGAAAGGAAAGGGAAGAGTGAGTGTTGTAACAGATCATTAGCTCCCCAAATACCCTACCTGTGGAGTCTTATAGATATCCAAGATATTTGCCACATGTTTGGAGATTTCAGAATCCAGTCCACCAATAACTGCAATTAATCTATTCTGGATGTCACATAGATAGTTAGGTACAACGTTTTCCAGTGTAGTCAACAGGAGCATTGTGGCATGATAGGTCCTCTTTGCATTGTCATAGCTATCATAGATGTGGAAGCCCAAGGTGATATTGGGTAAGATCTTTGGGTTTTCATTGATTTCCTCTACTGCAAACGCCAAGGCCAGGATGTGCTGGTAATGCTTAGGAAATACCCTACAACAAAAGTTGCATTCTGTAACAGCAAGATATTCCACACATACATTCATTATTGCCACTGAGTTATACATCACCACCATTTGTCATATTACAGCATTTCAATGCAATCCTTTTTGGAGTCTTAAGTCCAAACTGGCCTACGCTAAGAAGAAAACCAAACTATATCAATGCGATGCCAGCAATAAGGGAGCAACATTTTGCTGCCAACCTCCATAATCAATTTTACAAAAGAGTTCATGTTTCCACAGACTCCACTTCCTGATTGTTCCATGGATGTACCCTCTGAGGCAAAAAAGCACCACTCTATCTTCCCAAAGTATTGAGAAGGTGGCACATCAAATCAGACTGAACAATATTGAACAAAATACAAATTGCTTAAATCAACAGCTAACTGAAAAACCTTTTATTTAGGAATACACAATGAATAAGATGAACGCTTTGCACATGCCTGAGGGGAAATGTCTGGGAAAGACATAACACAGGGCCTCCGCCTTGTTTATTATAGCTATTGCAGAATCCTATCCCTTTTGAAAAATAATAGGGTGTGACGGCACAATACAAGGATCTCTTTAAGCACTTTGACAATTGGATTCAGGGAGAGAAGTGCCATATTAATCTTAAACTTAAACTTAGGGCAGCCATCCAAGCACTCACACCCAAAGCCTGTTCTTTGCATCTGTTTCCATTAACATAGCTGCATTTGGAAGATATCGTGGGAAGTGCAAACAAGCTCCTAAAACTGTAACCTTAAAAATTAAGACAATCCCTTAATCCTGATAGCAGCTGTATAAGGGAACCAGATATTTATCTGAATTAAAATATTTAACAGCTGCTGTAACAACCTAAACCTCTATTTATGTAGACGTAATTATACTAATGTTTCCTACAGGCTAATACAGTATGCCCCTATTCTTGAGCTTTATCACTCTCTTATACTCTGATCATGCTGATGACAACATAAATGGAAAGAAAACAAACAACAGTCCTTACACAAGTTCATCCAACATGTCTGGAGGTGGGTTTTCGGTGAAGGCTAGTGGACTGGGAACAAGGAGGCCATAAGAAGTAATGCCACCAATGATGAGATCTCCTGACTGATGATACTGGTGACTTGGAGGGTAAGGATTTCTTAACCTACAGTTGTCCATATCTGCTTTGCATCCCATGTAAGCAAACTGTACCAGCATCAAGCCAACCTGGTATAGTAGTAGTAGTAGTAGTAGTAGTAAAGTTGTTTGGTTTAATGCATTGACAGCCATTCATTCGCAAAATAGTTTCAGTATCCGTATTCAAGATACTTGCCTATTCATAGGTCCTCTTTCTATGTCTTAACGTTTCTGGTGATATTTATGACATCCTTTGGTATTAGTTTTGGAGTGACTACTGAAATTCTAAAGTAGATTTGAGAATCAACACAATTAATCACCACCCTTTAGATAACTGAAGAGGAGACTAATTACAAAATAATTACTGATGGAAGCTTGTTTGTCACATCTGAACAATATTCCCCCACCCCCAACAGAATAGCAAACGAGGGACCACATAACTATTTTTTTACTTAAGAAATTGATAAAAGAAATAATAGAGTTTGATTTGGAATCAGAGGCAAATTCATGTTTTATGATACGACTGACCAGCTTGAGAAGATGACCTTGATCGATTTAACCTGCAATCCTATGCCAATGAGTAAATCCCATTAATCCCAATCAGATTTACTTCAGGATAGACATGCAGAGGATTATATTGTTAATCTGTCGGGTGAAAAATAAAATCTTACTGCGAAGTCCTGTTCATGTTCACTGAGAAGTAAGCACCATGGTTTTTAATGAGCCTTGATTGCAGTTTAAGATAACCCGCAGAACAATCTCTCAAAATGAACTGGAAGCTAGACAACAATGAGCTGGAACTTAAGACAACGTCTTACACTATTTCAAATTGTAGTGTAGAAATCATTTTAGTCATTCTTTTGCTCAATTATAATTTTCACTTTGGAATAATTTTGTGCACAGGGTATGTTTATTCCTTAATAACATCAAACCTGTGTTTGTTTGTTTCTGCAACATGTAATATCCTGTAAAGGCCTACTGACAACATATTGTTTAACACAGGCTTTCCTTTCATTATAACTTAGCTGGTTTTTTTAATTGTTTTTATATATACCTGTTGTGTTTTATGGTTTTAATTGCAGGCTTTCAAGAAAGCCTTAAAAGCATTTGAATTTACTATGGACTTCTCATAATATATACTGTTTTTGTTGCTTTTGTTGTTCCTGCTGGTTTTATTGTTTTAATTGCTATTTTTATGTGAACGTGTTTTTATTGCTTTTAATATTTTATGTATTTTATTGTTGTAAGCCACCTTGTAAGGGCCTCTGCCCTGAAAGGCAGCCAAGAAATGGTTCAAAAACATTTTAAATAATTAAAGAATTGAACACTCGGCTACTGGGCACTATAACAATATAATAAATAAATAAAAATATACAAAAAATGTATGAATTTGAAAGGTTTTTTCTCAATTCACTGGGAACAGCAAAAACATTTCAACCTTGTCCCACTAAATCATTATCAGCCATTAGCCCTGAGTTCCTAGACTATCTCATCACAATCCAGCACTGCCTTGCTTCTCTGATGCTCCTCACCAGAATGCTTTATGGCTCCTGTGCCCTTGAGGGACCATTAATAGGGACTCAATGAAACCTTAGTGGCTTGCCTCAGATTCTGATGGGACAGAGGTTTCTATTTCAGAACAGAAGCAAGGGTGAGGAGGAGAAAACACCATTTAAATTATCAAAAGTTTGCAAGTAGGTCAATTTTGTAAAGTTCATCGACAGTGAGTTCCTCTGTGCTCAAGTAGGTCCTTCCCTCAGTTTTCATTCTGTCCAATGCCACTGATTGATATAGTCACAGTGCTAGTGTTTGGGACAAATAATGATCTTGCCTGCTGCCTTGCTAAAGTAAGTCCCATAGACAGCAGTGATTGTGTCCTCATTAACAATGCATAAGTCTGAGACTGGGATCCTGTCTTCTCCAAAAGCTGGGATATCTTCTGTGGTACCATTGCCAACAGTCGGAAAGTAGGAAGCAAATTGAGATTCACCCTCTAGGGTTCACATGTAGAGAATATTTATTTATTATTTTATTTATTTTATTACATTTGTATACCGTCCCATAGCCAAAGCTCTCTGGGCAGTTTACATAAGATTAAAACAATTAAAAACAATATACAAAAATTAAAACAGCAAAAGCACACAATATGCACATAATATACACATACATTTAAAACCACTGTAATAATTTTAAAAGGCTATAAACCTAAAAACAAAACAAACCCAGGCTCATCAGATATTGCTAAATGCCTGAGAGAAGAGGAAAGTCTTGACCTGGTGCCCGAAAGATAACAATGTACCTTAATGACCTATGAGAGATTTATTCTTCACCAAATTTTCTTGCCTCAAAATTGGATACAGTTAGCATCCCATACTTTTATATGCAGCTGATGTTGTTCTCCTATTTTCTACTAAAGGTGGCTTGAAATGAATGCTGAGAGCATTCATAGGTTTTTACAAAGAAAATGTTCTAACTATCACTTTTAGTGAAACTATAATACTTTTTGCAAGAGCCTTTCTTCAAATAAATGGGTTATAGGTGATCAGACCATAGAGCAAGTTAGGCAGCTCGAGTATTTAGGTTTCCCCCCCTCGTCTTCTGGTTCTTGGATCGGTCATCAGATTTCAGCTATATAATCAGAATCAAAAAATGCCAAAACTGTAGACCATTTTTTAATATGCATACTAGAAGAGGACAGTTCATCCCTGCTGCACTCTGAACTTTTTAAGGCCAATGTGTTGCCACAATTATTATATGGAATTCCAGTGTGGATTTTAGGTTTTTCTCCAGGTTTACAACAAATAAATTCATTTTTTTTGTGCCAACACTTTCGTACAGATAAGTGTGTGCCATCAGTAGTTATACGGCTGGAGGTTTAGCTTTCATTGGTGGAATGTACCGCATGGTGTTGGGCATTCAGATATTGGCTAAAACTTGCTTATGTGAACTCTGAATCAGCATATGTGTCCCTCCACCGGGAAGACAATTACTCTTGTCAGTGGTATAAATCAATCAGAGATAAACTACAGAAATTGGGTTTCTCTGATAACTTCCTTGTCATGCAAGATACTTCTCAAGTAAAAAGTATTCTTGTGCTGTAGATCACAGATACTGATATTCCATATTCATTATTTGCTGCTCATACTAGCTGCTCCCCAACTTTGTAAGGTTTTACATTTAATATTAAGAGTTGTGCAAAATACCTGGAAAACCTGACTATGAGCCTATCTACACACGCAGGAGAAAACACTTTGAAAATGTTTTGAAAACTGTATATGCAGTGTGTCCTGGGCCCCAACAGTTCTCAAAACTGTTATACACCTCATTAAACCATTTTAAACTGTTTCAAAGCAGTAGTGTAGATAGGCTCTCTAACGAAATATCGGACAACTTTTTCTAGTCAGGTTTAATGCAATACAGTCTGCTGTAATGGATGGTCGCTTCGAGAGAATTCGTCTCTTCCCATGTGGAGATGAAGCAATAGAGTCTCATATATTGTTTTTTGTGAGTATTCTAGGGATGAGAGAATAAGATGTCTTGCACCTATCTTAAATAAATTCCCTGGAAGGTTTTCCGAATGGTATGTGACTGACTCACTGGCCGACACTAAGAAATACGTAATGGAGGTTGTTGCAAAATTGTAATTTTCCATTGTTAAGACTTGCAAGGCTATTCTTTAGACTCATCAGTAATAATTGGTTTTAAATATTTTAAATTGTTGCTGTATCATTAGTCGGTCTTTTGTTTGTCGGTGTTATGTATTCTGCTCTGTGGATTATCCTGTGTTTTCAATGGTCTGTGACTGTATAATAAAGAAGAATTCATTGATTGATTCATTGATATTTCAGTAAGGGAGAATTTGGAAACCTGTGAGGAAGTTTATATAACAGAGCAACAGAAAGGAAATTGTTTCAAATTTTCTACATGTGTGCTTGCCCATGTTCTACAGCAAATGGTGCATATAAGTTTACTTCCTCTGATACTGGAGGTAGCATAGAGCCATTGATAGCCTTCTCCTCCAGAAATATGTCTACCCACCCTTTTTTAAAGGCATCCAAATTGGTGGTCACTGATCATCAGCATATCTTGTGGAAGCAAATTCCATAATTGATGATGCACTATGTGAAGAAGTACTTCCCTTTATCTGCCAGGAATCTCCCACCAATCACCTTCATGGGACAACACTGGATTCTAGTATTCTGAGAGTGGGAGAAAAATGTCTCTCTATCCACATGCATAATTTTGCTCACCTCTATCATGTTTTCCCTTACTTGCCTTATTTCCAAGGCTAAACAATCACAGCTATTATAAATTTCCCTCATAGAGAGTTGTTCCAGCCCCTTGATCATTTTAGTTGCCCTTTTCAGCACTTTGTCCAGCATATGTATATATATATATATATATATATATATATATATATATGGGTGTGGGTGTGGCAATCAGTATTCTAAGTCTGATTACACCATAGATTTATAGATTTATATTGGCAGTTTTATTCAAAGTTCCTTTCCTAATTTTCACCAAGCTGCCCACCACAATCACAATATTTCTTTCTTGGTTAGTCACCGGTACCTCAAATCCCATCAGGTTATAATTTTTTAGGGCTATGATTTTTTAGGGCTATGAACAGACTGTCCAATTCTCGTCGGGCCCAATTTGCTTAGGACTGATTTGGACCTGTGTCAATTCGCTTTGGATCTGAATTTGAATCAAGATTTGGATTTCCATATTGCAATTCAGATTTCTCATTTTCCCCTAGGTTTACATTGGAAAAAAAAGAAACGCCTATTACTTTTTCATTTTTCATGATACAAACATGAAATTTGGAGGCCTTTTAGAAGCTATGGGGGTGATCATGTCTGCCAAATGTCAGATAGATTGGTATAGTGATATTGATGCAATCAACTGGTAGATTGTGCTTATTTGAAGGGAAACTACTCAAAGCAAATTGTTATAACTTTTTCATTTTTCATGATACAAACCTAAACCATTCTCTAACAAAAGAAACTTTGGAAGCATAAACATGTTGTTTGTGTTTGAAGAATGGTCCGTATCACTCAGAATCAATCCAAATCAATTTGGACCGTGCTGATTTGCTTTGGACCGATTTAGACCTGTTTTGATACAATTTGGATCTGTTTCAAAGCTCACCGAATCACCCCGATTTGCCTTGGATTCAGGATTTGGATCCGAAGCAATGAACAGCCCCATTATTTTTGGCCCAACATGTATCACTTTAGACTTGCTTACATTGAACCACATTTGTCATTTAGGTGCCCATTCTGCCACTTGGGAGAGATTCTTTTGGAGCTCCTCATAATCCCAATTTGTTTTAATCACCCGAAATAATTTGGTGCCATCTGTGAACTTGGGCACTTCACATGAGCTTAAACCTCACATGTCCACCTGTTCTTATATTTCTGTCACATCATGAGGATAACAGTTCCAGTGCCCATTTGCCCCCAGTCTATCTCTGTATTGTACATACATCAACCCTTACTAATTGACGTCATTCTGTCTACTCTAGATGAAAGTATATAGGGGAGGAAGAGGTTCAGTATGTAATTCTTTTGCCCTCTTAGTCTCCAGAGCTTTAGGATTTTATCCAATTTGTAAAGAAAGAGGATTGAGGCTGCAAGATCAAGGAACTATCAAGGTGCAGGTATGCAGGGGCTACAATGCAAGTGATCACAAGATCACTGAAGACTCTAGAACATATTGCTGAAGCTAGAAAAATGTTTTTATCATATAATTTTTATCTACAGTTTAGTCATAGATAGGACGGACACACGTGAACCCATTGTCTTGAGAAGAATAGGGATTATGCTTAGAAATCAGAAGGTGATGTGCTTGTCATGCCTACAAGGATTTATGTGATCGTTTTTTCCTTGTCAGCAGGTTAAATAGTTCTGATGTTCTTTTCTTTTTTTTCCTTTTATAAAGAAGTTTATTGGTTTCAAAACGAACGGCTGAAAGGGAAGCTAAGGGAAACAAAGTGAGTGTATATGCATAATTGGTTCCTTTTAGGCAAGGCTGGATTGAGTTTTCCATTTTTTATCTTGGGAGAATTGGAAGACCTATTGGGAAGCTTTATATAGGGAAAATACCTAGAGGGGACACTTTTACAAATATCCTGCTATTTGTATGCCCTCACATGTCTAGATTACAAAGTATAGCAAAGGACATGGACAGTTACATACTTCTATCTTTTTTCCTTATTAACTGTTCCCTCTTGTTTAGCTGAGGTCTCAAGACTATAATGTAACATTTGGGGGAAAAGATGCAAACCAACAACCCAGCACTTGAGGCTAAGATAGAGAAGATCTCCACGGCTTTCCCTTAGAGCTCAGATAGGATGGAACAAAGGATAACCACACACTGCAAAAGACCAGCATGCTGAAAGTGATGAACTTGGCTTCATTGAAACTGTCAGGTAACTTCCTTGCAAGGAAGGCCACAGTGAAACTCACCATTGCCAGGAAACCCATGTAGCCCAGAACACAGCAAAACAGAGTCACGGACTGTTCGTTACACTGTAGAACAATTTCTTTAGCCATTGAGTGCACGTCAGTATCTGGGAAAGGTGGAGAGGTTGCCAGCCATAAAGCAGAGATGCTTGCTTGGATGAGGGAGCAGAAAAGAACAATAGAGATGGCCAGTCTTTTCCCCACCCACTTTCTCATCCCGGACCCTGGTTTGGTGGCCATGAAAGCCAGAACCACTGTGATGGTTTTTGCCAGGACACAAGAAACAGCCACTGAGAAGATGAGGCCAAACGTTGTTTGTCGAAGGAGACATGTCACCTTCTGAGGGGGGCCAATAAACAACAATGCACAAAGGAAGGAGAGGAGGAGTGAGAGGAGGAGAATGTAGGTAAGGTCCCGGTTGTGGGCTTTGACAATGGGAGTGTTGTGGTGCTTCATAAATGTTCCCAGCACTAGAGCTGTAGTCAAAGAAAAGGAGAAGGCAAAAGAGGCTAAACTAAATCCCAAAGGTTCTTCATAAGACAAGAAGGTTACAGTCTTGCGAATGCAGGCATCCTGTTTTTTGTTTGGATAGTTTTCATCTGTGCATTTATGGCAGTCATTCATGTCTGAAAAAGAAAGGATGTTGTCTTGATTGCAGAAACATGAGAACATCCGGGTTAAATTGCTATGACTGTTACTCTCACACAGATAATGTCTCTTTCAAAATAGCAGCATATATTAAGTGCTGAGAATTTGAAATGGGCCAGAATGGAGAGGAAGTGTTTGAGAGTTTTATAGGGCTAAAGCAGCATCTTGGATTTTAAGCACAGTGCTGGAATAAGCCAGCTGAGATCAGAGTGACCTTCTAAAAATGATTGTGTGGCATGATTTTTAAAGATTGACCTCTTGTTTTTATGAAAGAGGTGAAGGCTCCCATATCTAACATTAGGCAATGCTTTTATTTGGACTAACCAAAATGCACAAAAGATTGCACAAACGTACAAATTCTTTTGAGGCTAGGATGCTTAGTTCATCTGTCTAGGTGGTATTAAAGGCAAGAGGGGTGGGGGAGGAGAGAGAAAGTGTAGTTCAGAACCTGTGGCCCTGAGGTCAGCAGAATAGACTCAGTTTCAAAAAGAAAAAGAGGTTGCAGAGTGAATGAGTCACTGGTAGGTGGTGCAGGCACAAGATGATCCTTAGCACTGTAGGTGTCCCTCATGTCTGAAAACATAATAGCCAGAATTTGCTCTTGCCTGGGACAAAACATGCAGGTCCTGGAGCTGGCAGAGGAGAAATAAAAGGAAAATTTACAGTCTTCATATTAGCAAAGGTAGAGATTAATTTTAGGTGGCTCCTGCAATAACAAAAAGAAAGTCAGTTGAAGCCAAACTGTGTAGTATGACGCAGCTGTTGGAGGGTATGGAGCCTTCCGAATGTACAGTTCCTCTTCAACTCTACTGAGGTCAGTGATGGCAACCAATGGTTACGAACCATCAATTTGTACAATGATTGTGGCAACATCTCCCAAGTCTGCTCTCAATCAGTATGTATGTGAGAGATATTCCCTGCTCTTCTGTTATTAACCTGTGGCTGTTGGGTGTTTTGCCTAGCAAACTGCCTGAATGGCTGACCCTGTTAATGAGTGTTCTTTGTTAGTTGAAACTTATTAACAGTTGTCAAAGATAGTTGTCAAAGAAAGCTGGATTACAACTATTCTGTTTTTATAACTCTGTAATAGATATAGATATCGATATCTTACCCTCCTGGTTTGAAATCTTCCCTTCTGGACATGGGATGCAATCGTAGCAGCAAAATGGCTTCCCCTCCTTCATTTTCTTGTGAGAACCAGGTTGGCAACTCTCAGCACACTTAGAAAGAGGATGAGACTATTTAAACAATGGAAAAGAAACAATATAATGAAGGAATAAGGAGCTTGGAATTGGTACATTTTTCTAGTAATCATCCAAGGCATTTGAAACTCAATTTCCCTATGATCTATTTCTACTAAGGGTGTGCATTGGATCGGGTCTGATCCATGATCCGAAGCCGATCTGATCGATATCGGATAAAATTATCTGATTACGATCCTGGCTTCTGGATCATCCGATCTCATCCAAACCGGTCCGGTTCAGATAAAATCGGAGTATCGGACCGCCTCCTCCCTCGTGCTCCTTATCTGCTGGGGCAGCTGGTTCCCTCCGGTGCTTGAATCTACTGAGAAACAGGCTTTGTGGCCTGTCTCTCAGTAGCATGCCAGGTGATGATGTCATTACCTGGCATGCCACTGAGGGGCAGGCTGCAAAGCCTGTTTCTCAGTAGATTTGAACTCTGGAGGGAAGCAGCCACCCCGGCAGGTAAGGAGCGCGAGGGAGGAGTCTGGACGGCCCCCCAACTTATCTGCCAGGGTGGCCGCTCCCTCAGGTGCTCAAATCTACTGAGAAACAGTCTTTGTGGCCTGTCCCTCAGTAGCGAACCAGATTATGATGTCATCACTTGGCATGCAACTGAGGGACAGGCCGTGAAGCCTGTTTCTCAGTAGATTTGAGCTCCGGAGGGAAGCGGCTGCCTGGCAGGTAAGGAGCGTGAGGGAGGAGGTGGGAGGGCCCCCCACTTACCTGCCGGGGTGTCTGCTTCCTTTACCTGCTCGAATCTACTAAGAATTAGGCTTCACGGCCTAGTCCTCAGTAGAGCACCAGGTGATCAGTAGATTCGAGCAGGTAAAGGAAGCGGACGCCCCAGCAGGTAAGTGGGAGGGCCCCCCACTTACCTGCCGGGGTGTCTGCTTCCTTTACCTGCTTGAATCTACTAAGAATTAGGCTTCACGGCCTAGTCCTCAGTAGAGCACCAGGTAATCAGTAGATTCGAGCAGGTAAAGGAAGCGGACGCCCCAGCAGGTTAGGAGGAGCGCAAGGGGGCTTACCTGCCGGGGTCATCCGCTACCATCCGCTGGTGCCTGCGGGCACCAGCGGTTGGCAGTGGATGGCCCCAGCAGGTAAGAAGCACGAGGGGGAGGAGGGAGGGGGCCCCCACTTACCTGCGGGAGCGTCCACTTCCTTCACCTGCTCGAATCTACTGAGAACTAGGCTTCACAGCCTAGTCCTCAGTAGAGTGCCTGGTCACCTGGTGCTCTACTGAGGACTAGGCCATGAAGCCTAGTTCTCAGTAGATTCGAGCAGGTGAAGGAAGTGGGCACCCCGGCAGGTAAGGATGAGCGTGAATGCGGGGAGGGGGCTTACCTGCCGGGGCTGTCTGCAGCAAAAGGCACCGGCAGGTAAGAAGCATGAGGGGGAGGAGGAACAGGGAAGGACAGGGAGGGGGGAGTTAAGCCCCCACTCACCCCCACACCATTTTTCCCCATAGACTTGCATTGGGGAAAAGCTTTCTTTCCCCCAATGCAAGCCTATGGCGAAAATGGCGACCGATCTGAAAATCTGACATCTGATTTTCAGATTGGGATCGGGTCCGATCCGATCCAGGAGACCTCAGATTTTGTTTCGATCTGATCCAGAACAAAATTGGAGGTCCCGATCCGGGTCCCGATCCGATCTGGGAGGTCCGTGCACATCCCTAATTTCTACTTTTAAAAATAAACATTACATTTGACCATACGTACAAAACACACATGGATCTTTTCATCTGGGAACTCTTAGGTAAAGGTTTTTCCGGTATATGTCATTGATTTGTCCAGAGGTAGAGTGAATAGAACCAGCATACAGTTTCTGTTTGAGCCCCATGCTAGAAGAAGGAGCAACAAATTGTTTTGGTCTCTAGAATTTAACCATCTCGCTCAGTGAATCAAACACATTATCTACAAGCACTGGCATTTGGTCCAGAATGTACCAAGTTATAATAGCTTTCCACTCTTGGATTTTGGGGGACCACTAATTTCTGTGAAAGATTTGTTCAAACGTTAGAAATTTAACTATCATCTCATTAAAAATTATTCCAATAATTTATCAGAAAACAAAGTTATTGGGAGAGCAGAACTGTGTGGCTCTTCATTTATTTCATCCTGTCACACATGATCTTTCCTTTGTAATTGTTTATTATTGAACAATAAAATTATTGTGGACATTACAACAGTTGCTAATTTATAACAGGCTCACTTTCTAAATACCTGACATTTGGAGCCTACCTGATTAAACCAGCCATTCCATGTTATGGCTTCCTCATCAATGGTGAATTCTTGACCTAGGGGAGCCTCAGGATCCACCCTCCCCACTCTCACCCTATGAAATGAATGGTTGGAGAAGATAATCCAGTTGATCACATCCAATCCAGCGATTAGCTCCCCATTCTGGTTGAAAGAAACTTTGTCCCCTGCACTGTTGTTAAATGAGACCCATTTTAGAAACGGTTGGAGCTAGAGAGAAAAAGAAAATGCAAGGATTTAGAAAAGACAGAATTTAGGTCTTTATGGGCCAAAAAAAGGACATAGCTCGAATTCAGTATCTAGCATCCTCATCAGTTTCTTATCTTTACTTTAGAGTACGGGCTCTAAGCTGGATCTTAAAAGCCCCCTACCCTGATGCTATGGTTCTGATCCAGATCAGTCCTCTCGCACCTACTGTAAGTGAGGGGGGGGGGTGCAGCTGCTTGATATATATTTGAAATAATGTCTCCTTTGGTATTCTTATTCAATCAAATGGCACCAGAAGAATGAGGCTCTGGCTGGCTTATTTTTCACCTGGGTGAAGGCCATGGCTGGACCTATGATAAATGTTACTCTAGCCGAGGAGTGCCTCTGTTCATCAATCACCCCATTAGTCTATTTTTCAGAGCCACGCAGTGGAGTTATGGGACCTGGTGCATGCGTGAGGTCCATTGAGAATGACAATGCTCAAAACCTTGATCTCTCAGCCACTGCATTTCACTTCAAGCCTACCTCCAATGAAAGCAAACAGTTCAAAAATACATATTCTGAGTGGTTACAATACACTATGCAACACAGAATTTTCACAGGTTTAACAGATAATATTTTTGTTTTTGTTTTCAAGCAGTTCTTAACTTTTGGGAAAGCATAAGGACTATTTTAATATTTCTAACTGGCGCAAGGGAAGGAAGATGAAAATGTAAAGGAGATTTTGGGGGAGAAGAAAACCCAATATACAGTGCATTGTTATGTGAAGAACTTGAACCCATTACCTGCCCAAATTGTAGATTCTGAAACTTGGGTTCCACTCCATCCATCATTGCACCATGTTTGGCTTTAGAAAAGGACACAGCATGATGTAGGGCATGTGCCACCACATAGACAGCATTGTAGATGCTGTGGCTGTGTGCAATCACACTCATTTCAAAGAATGATCCCGGAAGGCTCTCCAGCTTTTCCTCCCCTGTGCAAATGTCCCCACCCACATTGCTCACAATACTGTCTCGGAATACACAGCCAAAGGCCTGTTGCCAGAAATCTCTGACAAAACCATCTTCTTTAGAGCTATAAGGGTTTCTGCTCTCAAGAAACTGCCGAAATCCTGGTAGGCCACTGGAGTGGATTCTGAAGGATATAGCACCATGGAATATTTCTGTATCCAAATTCCTTTGTAGGACAAGTGAAGTGAACTCCATCTGAGCTGTTACTATCCATACTTTCCCTTTTACTTCCTTTTCCATGTCCTCTTGCTCTGATAGATATGGAAAGAAGAGAAAAATTGCCATGGAATAGGATTCACCATAGACTACTGCTACATTGGCTTTGCTTCCCATCACTTTATCATGTATTTTTGCCCCCTGTAGAAATGCGTCATTAATTTTAGTGTGAAAACTTAATTTGGGTGCTCTTTCTATGAAGGCAAAACAGACACCCCTCTTAGAAAACAGTGGAACGACCACTTGTAGAAATCTTTCTCCATTATCGTTATCCATAACACCAATTCCAATCCACATCCACCTGAAATGGAGAAGCAAAGAGAGAATCCCCTCATACTGAATGGCTTCCTGAGGGGCCAACTGATAGAAGGGAAGGCCTGGAGTTTTAGTGTTCATCACAGGAGCTGGCCCATAGATGAGCTAAGGAGAGATTTTGGGTAGAGGGAAAGGAAGTCATAACAGCATTTATATCTATAGATTTTAATGTGCTTACATTCATTGGGCATATGGTTGGGAACAAAATGTTTGGTTAGATAGTAGTCTGATCTAAGAGAATACTGACTATCTTTTGCTATCTATCAAGTTCAAGGATAAAAGCCACAGTAGAAGGACGCTTCATCATGGCTTAAGTCTGGTTGCATTCAAGTGCTAAATAACACTTAACAGTTCAACCTATTCAATTCAGCCATAGATGAGCTAACGAGAAAGTTTTGGTAGGGGAAAAGGAAATCATGTCAGCATTTATAGAGTCATTTCATTTTTTGTTTTGAATGTACATACATTGAATGGGCATCTGGTTGGGAGCAAAATGCCTGGCCAGATAGCAATCTGATCTAACAGAATAATGATTATCTATGGCGATCTATTGCATTATAGGATAAATTCCTCAGTGGGAAGATGCTACATAATGACATCAATCTGGTTGCTTTCAGACTTAGTTACACTTAAAAGTTAAACATATTAAATTCAGTGGAACATAAAGAAATCCTGCTTGGCTTACATCCCATTTATTTCAATGCATCTAATTGAAGTATGTGTAAGTCCAATTCCAATCCATTGATGAATAAAACAGAGAAAGGGCACTGCTTCAGCTTTGTGATTCCATCAAAGAACTGTAAGGATCCTGAGGGACAAACAACATGTGGCATTATTTCCCACTTTCTCTCATATGCCATATTTGGATGACGGGGAGCTCCCATTAGCTCCAGTGTTTTAGTGTGTGAGGGGTGGGTGGGGGCTAATGGTTTTCCTTATTACCAGAACTGCAGTGGAGTCAGACAATGCAGAAGACGATTCTGCATACATATCTAACAATACAAATTTAATTAGTAGTATCCTACAGCATCCATGTACCAACAGAACAGACTGCTAAAACAACAAGAACTAAGAATTCTTCGAACAACCAGAAATAAGCAACAGTGCTTGTTTATGGGATGGGCAGGCCAGTGTTTCTGGGCTGTTTTAGCAACTACTAGTTCTTGTTGTGCTAGCGGTCCATTTCACTGGTGTAAGAGAACCGGCTGAGGCACAGAGGTGGCATAGGGTATTGCTCATTTGGAACTATATCTGAAAGAAAATACATTAAGAAGTGGAATGTTTAAAATACTGAATGGCTCTAATGAGGCTTTTGAAACTATAACAATGTTCTGCTATTTCAGCACCATGACCATCAAATGAACAAAGCACGTAAACAGTAACAATTGTATTTCATTTATGACTGAACCATATTAATGGAGGCACAGTCGTGCCGCTATTGTTAAGGGCCGTCAGTAAAAAACACATTCCGCCATGTTAAAGTGATAATTGGGGGGGAGGTCATTCTAACAGCCATAAAATCGAAAATATTTCATCAACCTTTCTGAAATTTACAGGTGCCAGAAAGAAATGTTTGTTTTACGTTACCTGAAAATTTCAAGAAGATTGGTGAAAGATTGAGGGAAGGAGAGCAGTTTAAGGTAGAAAAGGAATACAAACCTGTCTCCCTGCTTTTGTAAAATTTACTTCCGGGTTGAGACTTTTGTGCTCACAATTTGCATAATTTCTAGAGCTTTATTAATAAATCCAGTGGTGGGGTCTTCTTCCTCCTTGACTGTAGTGGGTGGAAAGCTTTTCGTTTTTTTTAAAATTCCCTTCGGTTGACTTTTAAGGACTATTTTAACCTCTCATTCAAGTCAATGAGGCGGCCATCTTCCCTCATAGTGCGACACTGACACATGCTCAGTAGCGTCGCTCTCCTCCCTCCCTCCTGCCTTAGAATGTGGGGTGGGTGAGTGAAATGGCTGCTGCCTCTAGCACAGACCTTTTGCGTGAAGAAGAAGAGTTTCTCTTTTCTCTTCTGGAACATGCATTCCTTTGGCTCTGAGAGTAGTTTGGGCTATCTTCATAAGGCCAGTTTGTTCTTTTGCTCCCAGGTGAAGCAGGGTGTGGCTACTCTGGATCCATGGTAACCTGATCTTCAGATCTCTCCTAGGAATAGGTGGCTATACCTTTCTTTCTATCCCCACCCCCACCCCATACACACTCAGTGCTCCTTCCCTCTTTTCTAAGAGTTTAGTCCGGAGTGCTATAAAGTTGAAAGCTTCAAACACTTCATTTAATTAGTTTGGGCCGGTGTTAAGTTTTAAGTACAATGCTGAAACCTTTCAAAGTGCTTCTGGGCCTACAACATTGGTTTCGGCCTAGTCACCCTGTTTTTCTAATAAGGTTTAGAAACAGTTGAGCTGTCGTTTATTTTGCATAGTGTACACACATGGATTTTTTTTCTAATCCTTGCAGTCTACACTGGCTCCCTCCTTGATGTGTTTTTAGATGCAGACAACCCCTTTTTTGTTCCATCAGGCCTTTGGCAAATAATCTGGACCTCTGTCTATACCTTTGACTTTTAAATTGTTATGTATTTAAAATGTTTAAAATGCTTTAATATTGAAAAGTATTTAATTATATTTTTAACTTTTGTATATTTAGGCTGACCATATGAAAAGGAGGACAGGGCACATGAAACTTTAACAGTTGTAGAGAAAAGGGAATTTCAGCCAGTGTCATTTGTATGCAATTAGTCCCTGGTGAAATTTAACAGCAGTTAAAGTTGCAGGCACTATACTAGAGTGACCATATACAAAAGAAGGCAGGGCCCCTGCAGCTTTAACTGTTGTGATGAAGAGGGAATTTTACCAGGAACTAACTGCATACAAATGACACTGGCTGAAATTCCCTTTTCTCTACAACTGTTAAAGTTACATGAGCCCTGTCCTCCTTTTCATATAGTCAGCCTAGTATATTCCTATTTATAGGTTTTAGCTGTATATGTTTTAGTTTTGTAAGGCTGCCCTGAGGCCCAGCATTGGGCAAAAGGCAGGATACTACTACTACTACTACTACTACTAGTAATGTTTCAGATTTCACTTCTGCATCTGATGTTCTTTTGCATTTACTTTTCTTTATAAACCATTTATACCTTAAGACTTCTTGTGTGGCATGTTTTCATTGGTTTAACAAGTTAAAAGGGGTATTCACTGTTTTCATGCTTATGTTATAAAATCTATTTTCAACAGGCCTAGTAACTTCAAGAGTAACAGAGTTGGGGAAAATCCTCAATCTCTTTGCTATCAGAGGCACTGAGTGAGGGACCCCTGGAGATAATTTAGACTGACCCCAACCACAAAACACTATTCCCCCTTCTGAAGAGATCTGGACCACAGACTACTAAAGACAAACAAAGTAGCAGGCCATAATAACAGTTCTCATGTGGCCATTTGCTTTATGAGGCAGGTGCTCTGCGGGCTACCAAATGGAGGGACTAACAGGCCATAAAGTTGCCTGGCTGGGTCTGCCAGAAATCCAGCCTCAACACTCCTGGAAGGTCCATGTTCTATAGCACCTGCTGTCAGATGAACTTGAGGGAATTCTACCCTCCACCCCTGGATTTAATTTACTGGCTTCCCCTGGCTGGACCTTGCAGGAAACTATAGGGACAGACAGAGCAGGCATTCATAGCACACATAGAATTCTAAGACTGGCAAATCTAAAAGCAAGTGTGTTGCTTTTAAGGAACCAAGGAAATTCAATGGGTCTTACTTTTGAGTAAATATCTAGGGATGGAAATGCAGCCTGTGCAAGAACTGAGTAGGGTGACCATATTTGGGAAACCAAAAAAGAGGACACCTAGTGGGGGGGCAGGAAAATGGCTTTCTGGGGCCACCTTAAAGTCCCCAATTGGAGCGGAGGAAGGGAAAGCATGTCATTTTCACCCCACCAAACTGCTCCAATCAGGCCCTTTTCTATAATGCCTGGGAATGACACATTTTTCCCTTTTAAGGCCTTGATTGGAGCAGTGGGAGAGAATGACACACCTCCAGAAAGCATGTAATTCCCCCCTGCCACGCTAATGGTGGCCTTAAAAGGGAAAGTGTGTAATTCCAGGTCATTATAGACTATTGCATAAAATCCCCCCTGACACTGAGGATAGAACAAAACCCAGGAGAAATCTGGGGAAATCCTGTCAGTTTATTATTATTATTTATTATTGCATTTATATCCCACCTTTTTTCCGCCAAGAAACCCAAGGCGGCATACATAATCCTCCTCCTCTCCATTTTATCCTCACAACAGCAACCCTGTGAGATGGGTTGGGCTGAGAGTCTGCAACTTGGCATGGCTAAAGCCTTACTTAAGAGGTTCCATGGTACCAAGTTTCATCTCTTCATCTTTTCTTTCTTTCTTTTTTCTAATGTACTGCTGAAGGCCCTAGACCCCAAAGAGGAGAATTGGGTTTGAAGTTTTAAAAATTCCTAAAACTCAAGGCATAAACAGATTTGCTCCCAACTTGGCATGGCTCAATCCCTACTTAAGAGCTACCATGCTGTCAAGTTGCATCCCTTTATCTTTAAAAATGATGGAATTGTAAGCATTTTAGTTAATTTAAAAAATTAAATTGCAGTTTTAAACATTTCTAAAAATCAAGGGATGAACGGATCTGCTTCCAACTTGGCATGGCTAAATCCCTACTTCAGAGCTACCATGGTGCCAAGTTTCATCTCTTTATCTTTAATTTCATTTTTAAAACTTGTACTGCTCAAGGTCTTGGATCCCAAAGAGATTTCTGCTTGAACCTTAAAAAATTCCTAAAAATCAAGGCATGAACTGATCTGCTTCATACTTGGCACAGCTATATCCCTACTTAAGAACTACCATGATGCCAGGGTTCATCTCTTTATCTTTAAAAATGAGGGAGATGCAAGCATTTTGGTTGATTTATTAATGTTAAAAGTGAGTTCAACACATAACACTAGTTTTGATTTTATATTGGTTGTCAAGATGGTATAACATCCTAGCTGACCGTGGCTTGGTTGTCAACTGTATAATATCCAGTCATCCGTTACACAAAGCCATGAAATTCATTAAACAAAAACCCTACGGTTTACAAACACAATGTTAAGGCTCTACAGATTCCAACCAAGCACCAAAAAGCAGGGAAATTGGGAGTTAAGGCTCACAAGCCTTAACGCCACATCCTCCCTAAGGAGGCAGAAAGTGCAAGTGAAATTCTTATTCTCCCAAAGCAGATAAACCATGAGGACAGGGTGGAGAATATGATATGCCGAGGTGACTGTGGGGTTGTGGAAAACTGATCACGAACAACTTAGGACCACCTACTTCTCTTTTTTTGTTTAGAGCAGCCCTTCCCCAACCTGGTGCCCTCCAAAGGTGTTGGACTACAACTCCCATCATTGCAAGTTAGTATGTCCCATGGTCAGGAATGCTGGGAATTGTCATCTCAAACATCTGGAGGGCAGCAGGATGGGGAATGCTATTCCATACCCTTACCAAATACAGGGTCTGCCCAATACTTTTCTCTCACACACATCTCGCATATAGCAGCACTCTTGATAACAAAAGGGGCATTATTCATTACAGATCTAGAACCAGAGCATGTGCCAGGCACTTCCAACTTTTGGTCAATATCCTGCCTTTCAAAGAACCATTTTTTTTTCTTTAAATGTATTTATAAAAAATATACTGTTCACTCCCCACAATCCCTGCACAATACATCATCTCATCAAAGCAACAGAGGAGCAGAAGAGGTTTAGTTTGGCTGTCTTGAACACCTTTCACATGAGATTAGTTTGCAATCCTATACCTCTTGGGAGAAAGCTCTAGTGAATTCAGTGGCACTGGCTTCTGAGAAGACATGTATAGGAGTCAACCTTCTCCAGCCTGGTGCTCTCCAGATGCGTTGCACTGTAACTCCCATGTTATATATTATGGGGAAGACAAAAATCAATTCATACTTAATTTTAAAATAATACTTACACATGAAAGTATTAGGTGGTAGCTCTGCCTTTGATCTCACACTGCTGAACAAGTAAGAGAAATCCTTTATCTGATATTCAAGAAACAGACATTCTATGCCATGTGTTGAAAACTAATGTTGATGTCTGAAGGGCTATCTGGATTAGGAATTCAAGATTCATTCATTGTTGTTTCATTTGGTTTTGACAGTTTATTTAAAGTGATGCAGCTCTTTTCGAGTTCCTTGATTGATCACATATCTTAATGCTGGAAAACATCATACAGATGTACAGATGTGGGCACAAAATAAATCTATCCTGATGATTTGGACATCAACTTGCGGCATTCCTGATAACTGCCCATGCTGATAAGGGCTTTTACAAGTTGAATTCCAAAACATCTGGAGATCTACATTCTGCCTTCCCTTGTTCTTGAACAACATTCCCCAACTTGGTGCCTGTCAGATGTGTTGGGTTGCAACTCTCAACATAAGGAGATGCTCTAAGAAATGAGAAGTAGCTGGTCCTAAGTTGTTCATCATCATTTCCCACAACCTCACAGTCACCTCTGCAGATCAAATTGCATATCTAGATTTTAGAGATGACAAGTCCCAGCATTCCTGACCATGGGACATACTGACTTGCAATGTTGGGAGTTGTAGTCTCACACCTTTGGAGGGCACCAGGTTGGGAAAGGGCTGCTCTAAACAAAAAAAAGAGAAGGAGGTGACCCTAAGTTGTTCGTGATCAGTTTTCCACCACCCCACGGTCACCTCTGCATATCATATTCTCCACCCTGTCCTCATGGTTTATCTGCTTTGGGAGAATGAGAATTTCACTTGCACTTTCTGCATCCTTAGGGAGGATGTGGCATTAAGGCTTGTGAGCCTTAACTTCCAATTTCCCTGCTTTTTGGTGCTTGGTTGGAATCTGTAGAGCCTTAACATTGTTTTTGAAAACCGTAGGTTTTTTGTTTAATGATATATATATTTCATTGCCAGCAAATGACATTCAAAAACTATGTACCGATTTCTGCCTACAAACAACACAACAGAACTGGAAAGGAAAGGGAAGCGTGAGTGATGTCACAGATTCTCATGCTTCCCAAATAACCTACCTGTGGAGTTTTATACATATCCAAGATATTTGCCACATATAGGGAGATTTCAGAATCCAGTCCCCCAATAACTGCTGTTAATCTATTCTGGATGTCACATACATAGTTAGGTACAACATTTTCCAATGTTGTCAACAGTAGCATTGTGGCATGATAGGTCTTCCTTGCATTGTCATAGCTATCATAGATGTGGAAGCCCAAGGTGACATTGGATAAAATCTTTGGGTTTTCATTGATTTCCTTTACTGCAAATGCCAAGGCCAGGATGTGCTGGTAATGCTTAGGAAATACCCTACAACAAAAGTTGCATTCTGTAAGAGCAGGAAATTCCACAAATGCATTAATTATTGCCACTTGTGTTCCACATCATCATTCTTAGTAATCTTACATCTTTTAAATACTATCCTCCTACGCTAAGAACAAAATCAAACTATATCAGTGCTCATCTTCAGCACATCACTGTGCTTATCATTTCGGGGGAAGGTACCTTTTAAAACAAGGTTTAGTAGTGTGTGGCAACACCATTTGAATGTGCTCTTTAACAACTACAGAGATACACTGAGTTACATCCGGATTAGTCATACTTGAAGTTGACTTATTGAAATCAATGAGACAAGATGAGCATCGTTTAATCAATCATGACATTCTTAAGCATGATTGATTTCAATTCTCTCACCTGTGTATGGCTATACGGAGATCCAACTGACTAACTTCAGTGTCAATCATATTGTATAACATTATTGACCTTTATCATTTATTAACATCCAAAGACAGTTGATTATGAAATTGAACAGAATAAGAGGGAACAATAGGTTGGATCTTGATTTACTCATACTTAGATTAGACTCATTGAAATCAGTGGGATTGAAATTAGATATGACTAGAGTATGAGTAAATGTGGATTCAATGCAATGAGTTTTCATCGCAAGAATGCTGATTGTGGTGGTGGCAGTAAGTGTGTGTGATTGAGTGTGCATGCATGTTTTTGTGTAGATCAGTGGACAATGATAAGGTGTGACCTGATTATATTTACCATTCTTTGGCTCACCAATTGAGGTTGTTGAGATGTTTCAAAGAAGACAAAGTATCCAAATACAAGTGAGAGGTCAGGTAACAAGGGATCTTCTTTTCTTCAAAATTCCCTTAATGGTATGTATTTATATTCTTTATTGCAGTCAAGAGACAGGATTTAGAAACTTCTGTAGAACCTAGACATCCTCAACTGAAACATACAGATCTACAAGGAGAATTGAAGTGACCTATCACCCCATGATGAAGTCATTCATAGTTTGATCATTCACATTGCCTCTAACAACAACATGATGGGATAGATATCTATATCATCATGATCAATGTTGTAATTGTTAACAGTAACATGGTCACCATTAACAACTGAAGACAATCCCTTAATCCACATAGCAGCTGTATTATGAAACCAAAAATTATCTGAGAATTCAAGACTTTAATAGCTGATGGAACAACGTACACCTGTTTTTTTAATATATATGTTAATATGTTTCCTACAGCAGAATCCTCTAAGCCCCTATTCTACAGCGTTATGACTCTCTTCTTTCCTGATCATTCTGATGACACCATAAATGGAATTAAAATGAACAACAGTTCTTACATAAATTCCTCTGACAATGCCTGATGAGGTTCTTCAGTAAAGGCTATTGGACTGGAGACAAGGAGACCATAAGAAGTAATGCCACCAATGATGAGATTTCCTGAATGGTTATACCTGTGAGGTGGAGGGTAAGGATTTCTGACCCTACAGTTCTCAATGTCAGCTTTGCATCCCATGCAGGCCAGCAGTACCAGCAATAAGTCCAGCATGGTGTAGTAATAGTAGTAGTGGTAGTAGTATGGTAGTTCAGTTTGTTGCATTGACCACCAATCATTCACAAAACAGTTTTCCTATCCGTATGCAAGAACCTCTCCCTACTTCTTAATGTTACTAGTGATATTTATGACATCCTTTGTTATTAGTTTTGCAAGTGTTTACTGGAAATCTTCAGGGGAATTGAGAAGCAGCAGAATTAATCATTACCCTTTAGATAATTGAAGAGGAGACTAATTACAAAATAATTACTGATGAAAGCTTGTTTGTCATATCTAAACAATAATCCCTCCCCCACAGAAAAGAAAGTGAGGGACCATATGGCTTGGGATGGCCAACAGAATTTATTTTTTACTAATGAAAATGCAGCTCCCAGCTTACCTGGAGAGCAAGGTGGTTGGGGCGCACAGTTCCAAGGGGAGGCGGGGATAGAGTAGCACCAAATGTTTGCACTCACTTTGGAGGGAGGGAGCCAATCAGGGGCTATATTGGCTTGGTGGAGAACAAGGCTTTGTTGGCACATGGGAGGGAAAACTTCCTTCCCTCTCATCTGCCAGAAGCTAGGAAGAGCAGGGCTTCCCATGTGGCTTCGGCATTGCCGTCACTGACTTCTCCACCCACCCACTCCAGAGTAGCTCATTTCTTGCCATGCACTATGGTTAGTTGTCTGTTAATGGGGCTGGGGAGGAATTTTACCTGCACACAGATTGGCAAGAATTAATTCAGTGATATTCAGATTTGTATCACTTGACAAATATAGCTGTAAGGTTTGTTTCTGCAACATATTAAAATGGGTGAGTAACCCAGGGCAGTAAAGGCTCCCCACTCCCCACCTTCTCCTCTCCAGTCTAAATTAGGGAATATGGAAAGGGGAACAGAGTGCCTGTATCTTCAACAGTTTTATAGAAAAGGGAATTTCAGCAGATGCCATTTCTATGCATGCTGCACCTGGTGAAATTCATTCTTCATCACAGCAGTTAAAGCTGCAGGAGCCCTGCCTAGCATAACCAGGTGCAAAAGAAGGCAGTACTTCTGTAGCTTTAACTGTTACGATGAAGAGGGAATTTCACCAGGTGCTGCATGCATAAAAATGGCAACTGCTGAGATTCCCATTTCAATAGAACTCTCAAAGATACAGAAGCCCTGTCCACCTTTTTATATGGTCTCCCTAAATATCCCAATTCCGACTTCCTAGAACTACATTTTTAAATGTGATTCCAAAGGCCTGCTGTGAGATGACTGTGTCAGGCTAGAAGGGCTCCTTCTCTGAACAAACGCTGGAATTCCTAGTATATTCCTGGTATATCATTGGAGTGGATTGCAGAGGAGAAAGCACAATGGATTATGTTTATGTCCTATATTCTCTCAGGTAAGGTTTGAATAAGCACAGTGATTTTTAAAGGTTAGCCTACGTTCATGTGATCAGGGTAAACTAGAGTAAAAAGTCACAGTATCATTTTTTATATCCTGCTGAACAAAAGAGGGTGATTTTTCTTTATTGGAAGTCCCTGTCCCTCCCTAATACATGAAGACAGGGAATCAAAATGGCCTCATGTTTGGGTTTCATGGCTTCAGTTAGCTCATTCAAATCACCTTGCTTTACACAGTGGGCTGGTTGAAAGATTGCTTTTCTTGTCCTCCATTTTGCAATAATTATTATTTCATCTCAGAGAAGCTGCAAATTACCTCTTAAATAATACCTAGAATGAAGAGATGGCAAGAATGTAACTCAGCAAAACAAGTATGCTTTAAAGTGGGAATGGACAGATGGGAATTGATGGGTAAAAGCAAAGAACTGCACTGGCTGCTGTTAGCTACCGAGCCACATCAAAGCTTATGTTGTTATCCGACAAAGCCCTTAACCACCTTGGGACCAGCATACCTAGTAGACCACCTTCCCTTATATACACCCGGATGACAGCTGTGATCCTCACAGGAGGTCCTGCTGGCCATTCTGAAATGAATGGAATATGATCATGAAGAACCTTGGTGGTGGGCCTTCTCTATAGTGGCACCCACCCTCTGGAAAACCCTCCCTCATATGGTTCAAGATGCAGAAAACGTAACATCTTCTAAATGCCTTCTGAAAACATAGACGTTCCCTGGATTTTAACTTAGCTGGTTTTATATTGCCTTTTTTTACTTTTAATGTTTCAAATTTATCTATACTTGTTGTATCTTATAGTTTTAATTTTACACTCAGGTAATGGGCAGTATAAAATTTAATAAATAAATAAACAAATATACAAACAAGGTATGAATTAGAAAGATGAACTTTCTGAATATACTGGGACAGCAAAAACATTTCAACCCTATCCTGATAAATCATCACCAGCCAATAGCCTTGAGTTCCTAGACTATTTCATCACAATTCTGCACTGCCTGGCTTCTCTGATGCACCTCACCAGGAATGCTTTATGGCTCCTGTGTTCTTGAGAGACCAGTGCCAGGGGCTCAGTGAAACCTTAGTGGCCCACCTCGGATTCTGGTGGGACAGAGGTTTCCATTTCAGGACAGGAGCAAGGGTGTGGAGTAGAAGACAATATTAAAAGTTGTCAATAGGTTGGAAGTAGGTTAATTTTGAAAAGTTCATCGACAGTGAGTTCTTCTGTGCTCAAGTAGTTCCTTCCCTTGCCTTCCACTCTGTTCAATGTCACCTGGTTGAAATAGTCACAGTGCTGGTTATTGAGTGGCAGAACAATCTTGCCTGCGTTTGGACACACAGCTGCCTCGATAAAGTGAGTCCCATAGACTGCAGTGACTATGTCCTTATTAACCATCTATGAGTCTGGAACCTTGATCATGTCTTCTCCAAAAGCTGGGAGCTCTTCCGCAATACCATTGTCAACCGTCAGAAGGTAGGAAGCAAATTCAGATTCATCCTCCAGGGTACGCATGTACAGAATAAGCTTGCATTTGGTGATGCAGTTTTTGGTATGGAATATCGGCTTCCCAAAGGAATTTAAAGAAAAGAAGCTTTGTGCTCCAGCCTGGATGATGCTACTCCCATCTTGAGAAACAGATGGGAGCAGGCGACCCATCGGCCTTTTGGTGACAGGAAAACTCTGGCTGCCTTGCATTAGTCATTATCTCAAAGCAGTTAACTGAATAGACAAGTTGCTGAAAGAGCTCATGAGAAAAGACAGCCCATTTAATGGGAAGACTGTTGTTTTTGTCAATGAGTTTAGGTAGACCTTGCCTGTCATCCCACATGTTGCCGTCCAGCCATCACTGGCCAGTTGGTGAAGAAATCCAATGCCTGGAACATTGACACAAATGCCAGCTTATTCTCTACATGTGCACCCTAGAGGGTGAATCTGAATTTGCTTCCTACCTTCTGACTGTTGACAATGGTACCACAGAAGAGATTCCAGCTTTTGGAGAAGACATGCTCAATGTCCCAGACTCATGCAGTCTTAATAAAGACATTGTCATTGCTGTCTATGGGACTCACTTTATCACATGTCAATTGTTCCTACATTTCTCTCTTCTCCTAAGGGTAACAGTGCCAGTGTCCATCTGCCCCCAATCTGTCTCTGTACTGTCCATAAATCAACCATTACTCATGGGTGTCATTCTGTTTAATCTAGATGAACGAGCATAGGGGAAGTAGAGGGTCAGTATGTAACTACTTTGCACTCTTAGGATCTAGAGCATTAGGATTTAATCCAATTGACAGTGGAAGAAGTTTGAGCCTGCAAGGCCAAGGAAAGATCAAGGTACAGGTGTGCTGAGACTACATTGTAAGTGAGCACAAGATCATCGGAGACTCTAGTACCTAAATTCTTTTCTGAGATAAAATTATTTTTGTCCTACAATTTTTATCTACAGTTTATTCATAGATAGGATAGATTCAATTGATTCCATTGCCTTGAAAATAATAGGGATTATGCTTTTAAATTAGAAGGTGATGCAGATTTATATGTTTTATAGGATTAAATGATTTTGTTCCCCATGACAGGAGCTAATACTAGGGAAATTGTTTTAAGTAGTTCTGAATTTCTTTTCTTTTTTAATACAGCAGTTTATGGATTTCAAAAACAACTGCTGAAAGGGAAGCTAAGGGGAAATAGCGTGGATACGTATATTATTGATTCCTTTTAGGCAAGTCTCAGTTAAGTTTTCCAATTTTTATTGTGGAAGAATGAAAAAACCTATTGGGAAGTTTTATATAAGACAGATGCTTAGAGAGAAACACAAATATCCTAATATATAATATGAAGTTACTTTTCTAGATTACAAAGTATAGCAAAAGACAGACACTTACAGACTTCTACAATCTTTTCTCCTTATTAGCTGTTCCCTCTTGTTC
Source organism: Anniella stebbinsi (assembly GCA_029215795.1). NCBI lineage: Eukaryota > Metazoa > Chordata > Lepidosauria > Squamata > Anniellidae > Anniella > Anniella stebbinsi. Next base: position 23,966,207 of record JARDYH010000008.1, read on the forward strand.
AGCTGAGGTCTCAACACTATAATGTAACATTTGGGGGAAAAGATGCAAACCAACAACCCAGCACTTGAGGCTAAGATAGAGAAGATCTCCACAGCTACCATGTATTTTCCCTTGGAGCTCAGATAGGATGGAACAAAGGATAACCACACACTGCAAAAGACCAGCATGCTGAAAGTTATAAACTTGGCTTCATTGAAACTGTCAGGTAGCTTCCTTGCAAGGAAAGCCACAGTGAAACTCACCATTGCCAGGAAACCCATGTAGCCCAGAACACAGCAAAACAGAGTCACAGACTGTTCGTTACACTGTAGAACAATTTCTTTAGCCACTGAGTGCATGTCAGTATCTGGGAAAGGTGGAGAGGTTGCCAGCCATAAAGTAGAGATGCTTGCTTGGATGAGGGAGCAGAAAAGAACATTGGAGATGGCCAGTCTTTTCCCCACCCACTTCCTCATCCTGGACCCTGGTTTGGTGGCCATGAATGCCAGAACCACCGTGATGGTTTTTGCCAGCACACAAGAAACAGCCACTGAGAAGATGAGGCCAAAAGTCGTTTGTCGGAGGAGACATGTCACCTTCTGAGGACGGCCAATGAACAGCAATGCACAAAGAAAGGAGAGACAGAGGGAGATGAGGAGAGTGTAGGTGAGGTCCCGGTTGTGGGCTTTGACAATGGGAGTGTTGTGGTGCTTCACAAATGTTCCCAGCACCAGAGCTGTAGTCAAAGAAAAGGAGAAGGCAAGACAGGCTAAACTAAATCCTAAAGGTTCTTCATAAGACAAGAAAGTTACAGTCTTGCGAATGCAGGCGTCCTGTTTTTTGTTTGGATATTTGTCAGCAGTGCATTTATGGCAGTCATTCATGTCTGAAAAAGAAAGGATGTCGTCTTGATTGCAGAAACATGAGCTCAAGCAGGCGAAATTGCTATGACTGTAACTCTGACAGAGATACAAGTCTCTATTAAAATTGAAGCAGATGTTAAGAGCAGTGAATTTGAAATGGGTTGGAGTGGGTTTTAAATGGTTGATAGTTTTGTAGGTCCAAACCAGCATCTTGGATTTTAAGCACAGTGATGTAAGCCAGGTGACATCAGCAATGCATATTTTTTAAAAAAACAAATTTAAAATACAGGTTTAATACAGCAGATATAAAAGACTATGATAATAGACGTTAAAATATTGTGAAAACAAAAAAGATCTTCACCTGGCGTCGAAAGGAGTATAATGTATGTGCCAGGTGAGTCTTTCTAGGGAGCTCAGTCCACAGCTGGGGTGCCACACGGAGAAGGCCCCTTGAAGATGATTTTTGGGTCTGGGCAGGCACATATGGGAAGAAGCATTCCTTCAAATAACCTGGCCCTAAACCATTTAGGGCTTTGGATGTTAATGCCAGCACTTTGAATCGAGCCACAACCTGGGCTGGCATCCAGGGAAGCTGGAAAAGGACTGACGTAATGTGGTCTCCTTGGCCAGTCCCCATAAACAGTCTGGCTGCCCTATTTTGTACCAGTTGAAGTTTCCAGACCATTTTCCAAGGCAGCCCCACATATAACACATTGCAGTAGTCCAGATGAGAGGTAATCAGAGTGCGGATAGCTGTAGGTAGGCTATCTCTGTCCAGATAAGGGCGCAGTTGGTATATCAGCCTAAGCTGTTAAAAGGTGCTCCTTGTCACTGAGTTCACCTGTGCCTCAAGTGACAGTTCTGGATCCAGGAGCACCTCCAAACTACAGACCCGATTCCTTAGGGGGAGTGCAAACTCATCCAGAACAGGTTGAACATCACCTAGTCAGATAGAAGAACCACCCACAAATAGTACCTCCTTCTTGTCTGGATTGAGGCTCAGTTTGTTGGCCCTCATCCAGTTCATTACCATGCCCAGGCATTGATTTAGAACAGCCAATGCCTCACCTGAGTTTGATGAAAAGGAGAGGTAGAGCTGGGTGTCATCCACATATTGATGATCTCACCGACATCTCTGGATAACCTCTCCCAGCGGCTTCATGTAAATATTAAACCATATAGGGGATAAAATAGAGCCCTGTGGAACCCCATGGCCTAGGTGCCATAGCACAGAGCACCACCTTCTGGAATTGGCCATACAAGTACGAGCAGAACCACTGCAATGTAGTGCCTCCAACTCCTAGCCCAGACAACCTATCCAGAAGGATACCATGGTCGATGGTATTGAAAGCTGCTGAGAGGTCCAAGATAATAATAATAATAATAATAATAATAATAATAATAATAATAATATATTTATTTATTACCTGCCTCTCCCTCCGGATCAACAGGGTCACACTCCCCCTGTCCCTCTCCTGGGAAAGGTCATCCCACAGGATGACCAAGGCAGTTTCCATTCCAAAACCAGGCCTAAAGCCCAATTGAAATGGATCTAGATAATCCATTTCATTCAAGAGTGTCTGGAGTTTTCCTGCAACCACCCGCTCAAGCACCTTACCCAGGAAGGGGATGTTAGCCACCGACCTATAATTGTTAACGTCCTCCAGGTCCAGGTCAGGTTTTTTCAGCAGTGATCTGATTACCGCTTTTTTTAAAGAGGCCAGCACCACTTCCTCTCTCAGGGAGGCATCTACAACCTCTTGGACCCAGCTGGCGATCCCTTCCTTATTTGATGTAGTGAGCCATGAAGGGCAAGGGTTAAGCATACAGGTGGTTGACCAGACTTGGCCAGACACCTTGTCCACATCCTCAGGCCTCAGTAACTGAAACTCATCCAATAGAACTGGACCAGATGGTACTCTGAACACCTCTAGTAATGGAACTGCATTAAGCGTGGTGACCATTCATGACAAATCTGAGCAACTTTATCAAAGTGCTTTGTACAGTGTGCTACCGAGGGTTCTACCATCTCTCACCCTGGCCCAGAGTGTAACAGGCCATGAACCACCTGGAAAAGCTCTACTGGACGACAATGAGAAGACACAATGGGTTTTCTTTCTCTACGTTTCATTCTACAGTAGGCTGACCAGATAAAATCCAGATCAGGGCACATGTAACTTTAACAGTTGTAGAGAAAAGGGAACTTCAGCCAGTGTCATTTGTATGCAATTAGTTCCTGGTGAAATTCCCTCTTCATCACAACAGTTAAAGGTACATTCACTATACTAGAGTGACCATATACAAAAGAAGGCAGGGCCCCTGCAACTTTAACAGTTGTGATGAGGAGAGAATTTCACGAGGAACTAATTGCATACAAATGACAATGGCTGAAATTCCCTTTTCGCTACAACTGTTAAAGTTACATGAGCCCTGACCTGGATTTTATCTGGTCACCCTATTCTACAGCCACTAGATGTTCTATATGTTTTATTATACAGCCACTAGATGGTGCTGTGAAATTCATCACAACTAAAAGCACAATAAAAACTCTTATTATATGTTCAGTGTTGAGAATGAAGCTGCTAGAATATTGGGGGGAAAACTCTGAAGTAGGGATTATTTTATTCATTAGCCTAGATTACAGCTATTCTGTTCTTATAAATCTTTACTATATATATTTATTACCCTCCTGGTTTGAAATCTTCCCTTCTGGACATGGGATGCAATCATAGCAGCAAAATGGCTCCCCCTCCTTCATTTTCTTGTGAGAACCAGGTTGGCAACTTTCAGTACACAGAGAAAGAGGCTGGGACTATTTGAAAAAATGGAAAAGAAACAATATAATGAAGGAACCAGCGCTTGGAATACATAAGATTTGAGGCCCCTTCTGTATTGTATCAAGAGACTCTGGGCCCAATTCTTCTTTAATCAGACATTACTTTTTAAAATTGTTGCAAGATTATTGGGATAGAACATCCCTGTAGCTCTTCCATTATTCATCAACTCACACATTATCTTTCCTTTGTAATTGTTTATTATTGTACATTGAAATTATTCTACACATCAAGACAGTTGCTCATTCATTGCAGGGTCTCTTTCCACATAGCTGACAACTGGAGCCTACCTGATTAAACCAGCCATGCCATTTTATGGCCTCCTCATGAATGGCGAATGCTTGACCTAGGGGAGCCTCTGGTTCCACACTCCCCACTCTCACCCTCTGAAATGAATGGTTGGAGAAGATAATCCAATTGATCACATCCAATCCAGCAATTAGCTCCCCATTCTGGTTGAAGGAAACTTTGTCCCCCGAACTGTTGTTAAATGAGACCCAATTTAGAAATGGTTGGAGCTGAAGTGAAAAAGCAAATGCAAGGATTTAGAAAAGTCTGGATTTAGGTCTTTGTGGGCCAAAAAGGACATAACTTGAAAACAGTATTTAGCATCCACATCATTTTCTTATCTTCAATATTGAATAAGGGTTCCAATCTGAATCTTAAACAGCCCCGACGCTCATGCTATGGTTCTGATCCAGATCAGTCCTTCTCTATAGCAGAAATGGGATGGGGGAGTGCAGCTGCTAGATACGTATTAAAGTAATGCCTGTTGCACATGTTTCAGCTGGGTGAAGGCCATGGCTGCCCGTAGGATAAATGGCACACTGGCCAAGGAGTGCCTTTGGTGGCCAGTCCCCATTAGTCAGTTTCTCAGGGCCACTCAGAGAATTCATGGGGCCTGGTGCATGCGTGAGGTCCGTTGAGAATGACCATGCCCGAACGCTTGATCTCTCAGCCACTGCGTTTCACTTCCAGCCTACCTCCAATTGAAGCAAACAATTCAAAAAGCCATATTCTGAGCAGCTGCAATACAGCAGAACTCTCACTTGCATTTTATCACACTCTTGTCATGCCTGCTTTGCTCTTTTGCAGTGCTGTACTCACATGACATTGTGCCTGTCCTCCATTGTCCATGTTTTCCTAGAGTGGGGAAAGTCCAGTACATTTCCTCCATGCAGGATTAATGCACCCTTCCATCCCCATGTATTAATATCCCACCCTATTTCCTTTGTTTGTGGCATGTGCTTTGAAGAGAAGTCTTGCCGATGAAAGAGGAGGGTGGGGCGGTTCTCTTCCTTCAGCATACTGTGTTGAAGGAACGGACTTGTGCTGAGTTGGTGAATGGACTTTTGCTGCTCCAACCCCGCTCTCATTGCCCACAGAAATGGCACCCAACCAATGAAAAGTTAAATTGGTAAAACTCTAGGGAAAAAAGCCGTAGTGAGGGGGAAGGTGCCCACATCCATCGCAATGTCACAATCAGTGAACTGGAGGGGGAAGGAGAAGGGGTGGGGTGGAGTGGAGTGATAGAACGAACAAGTGAAAGGAGTTTCACCGCTACACTGGTGATACCACAAGTCCACGTTAAAGGGACCATCTATCTATTATTCTTCTCCAGGGCAAAGATAAGCTTGTTACCACCCAAGTCTCAAAGTTTGTATATCTCGCCATTCGATATAGAACTCAAATGGCTATATGAAGATATTTCCATGTACTGTCCTGTAAATTTTGACAAAACTGTATATTCTAATTTGTGTTATGGTCTGTTGACTGATAATAAAGTGATTGTGACAACCCATTGTGATTGTGACAAACTAATGAAAAAGAGGTGGAAATCACGGAGGCAAACCAGGAAAATAATTATGTGTGATGGAGCCCATAATGTTTACAGCATTTGAAGTTCTTAGGGCTTGGTAACCTGTAGTGATGGGACAGGGGACCAGTTGATGTTTGAAGCTCAGCAACGTCTGCAATGTTTCTTAAGTGGCCACTTTACAAAAAAGGCTGAACAATCATTTTAACACAAAATGGCAGCTCATTGAGGGAGAGGGCAGCTGCCAACCACTTGCCAGATGCACCCATACCACCCAGCACCTCACCACATACAGCAAGAAGGATTGGGCAGTGAGTGTGTATCTTTTGCGTGGTGTACATGGGGGTGGGCTCGCCCTTCCCAAATAATGTTGTCTCAAAGTAAAGCTGTGTTCTGCTGATTTTTACCTTGCACAAAGCCATCAAAGTGGAAATTGAAAAAGAAAAGTATGCTTTAAAAGCTAATTGAAGAAAGATCATTTTTGTAGTTAATTGCCAAAGAACCTATAGAACTTTGAAAGAATGGTTGAAGACACCTGATATTTGCAACTATAGCTGATTATAGACAGTACATTAGGAAAAATGCACCCTGGGTCACCACCCTGCTTGCCCACCCTTAAGGCCGGCACTAGAGAATGTTTCTGGGGAATTCTCATCTTACAAGGTCTAGAGATTGCATGAGGGGATGCTATGTGAATCAGTAGAATTACAACCTACACTGGTCATAATATGTATCCCCAAAGCACCAAGAGGAAAGCATAATGACTGACTGAAATAAGGACTATTCTATTATTTCAAGTTGGCTCAAGGGAAGGAAGATGAAAATGTTGGGAAGACTTAGGGGGAGAATAAAACAAAATATAAAGTGCCCTGCTATATGAGGAACTTGAGCCCATTACCTGCCCAAACTGAAGATTCTGAAGTTTGGGTTCCACTCCATGCATCATTGCACCATGTTTGGCTTTAGAAGAGGACATGGCATGATGTAGGGCATGGGCCACAGTGAAGACAGCGTTGTAGATGCTGTAGCTGTGTCCAATTGTGCTCATTTCGAAGAATGATCCAGGAAGACTCTCCAGCTTCTCCTCCCCTGTGCAAATGTCCCCATTTATGTTGCCCACAATACTATCTGTGAATACACATCCAAAGGCCTGTTGCCAGAAATCCCTGATAAAACCATCTTCTTTGGAGCTAGAAGGGGTTCTGCTCTCAAGAAACTGCTGAAATCCTGGTAGGTCAGTGAAGTGGATTCTGAAGGATATAGCGCCATTGAATATTTCTGCATCCCAATTCCTTTGTACGACAACTGAAGTGAACTCAATCTGAGCTGTTACTATCCATACTTTCCCTTTTACTTCCTTTGCCATGACCTCTTGTTCTGATAGATATGGAAACCAGAGAAGAAATACCATGGAATAAGATTCCGCATAGAATATCACTGCATTGGCTTTGCTGGCCATCATTTTATCATGCATTTTTGCCCCCTTTTGAAATGCAGAATTAATTTCATTGTCAGAAGTTAATTTGGGGATTCTTTCTATGATGGCAAAACAGACACCCCACTTAGAAAACAGTGGAATGACCACTTGTAGAAATCTTTCTCCATTATCATTATTCATAACACCAATCCCAATCCACGTCCACGTGAAATGGAGAAGCAAAGAGAGAATCCCCTCATACTGAAGAGCTTCCTGAGGAGCCAACTTGTAGAAGGGGAGGCCTGGAGTTTTTGTGTTCATCACGGGAGCAGGGCCATAGATGAGCTAAGGAGAGATTTTGGGTAGAGGAAAAAGAAATCGTAGCAGTATTATACAGTCATTCCTTTTTTAAAAAATTATATATACGTTCAATGGACATCTGGTTGGGACAGGAATCTTGGATAAATAGCTGTCTGATCTAGGATGACCTTTATTTGGAAACCAAAAAGGAGGGCAACATGGTTGGCTCCCAAGGGGGCATCCCCACCAACAAGTCTGTCCCCAGGGGGCATGTCCAGCACCAAAGGGGTATGCCCACCTGAACATAGCCTTGGTCACATGTCTGATGTTACAGCACACAATTAAGACAAATCTGTTCTACAAAATGTCTTAATGTTAAAATCACTGAAATAACAAATGAGACTTCCAATGTAACTGAAATTAACTTCACTCACTCCTACTTTTATAGATTTTGCTGTACTTTGTTGCTGTACTCTGTGTGATACATTCTCCCTTTTCCTCAAATATCTTTTCTGATTGTATCCTTACTCAGCTGCAAGCTGCTGCTTAACAGGGCTTGCTGCTGGCTGGCTGGCTTTTTATTTTTAAAGTTCATTTTTTTAAAAAAAACTTGTGTATGATTGTCACAAGTTTCTCTACTCTAACATTAGGGTGGGTGTTGTGGGCAGCAGATACTACTTTACCCATTCACACTTCTCACTTATATACATTAGCCTCTCAAGGCTTTTGTGTTGGCACTAGGGATGTGTATCGTATCGTTAAAATGTATGATAACAATATGATAAGGTCATTATCGTGCATGTGTTTAACAATAACGATACAATAGAAAAACCTACGATAATCATCAGAGACGATAATCTTCTGGCGATTTTATCGTTTTATCGGATTGCCATATAAATATACCTATGACTTTTGTATTTGAAAAGTTAGAGGCTTGAAACTTGGTCACAGTGCTTATGGGGTATGCCTAAGTATGTTCATGCAATTTGAGATCGATCCCTCCAACCGCTAGAGCAACAAGAACTAGGAATTTTGAAACAACCAGAAATGAGCAACTGTGGTTGTTTCTAGAATGGGCAGATCAGTGTTTCTGGGCTATTTCAACAGCTGCTAGTTCCTGCTAGTGTTCCATTTCACTGGTTCAAGAGAACTATCAGGGGCACAGAGGTAGTGTAGAGTATTGCTCTTTTGGAACTATACCTGAAAGAAAATGCATTAAGAAGTGGAATCTTTAAATTACTGAATGACTGAAATGAGGCTTCTAAAATTGTAGCAATGTTCTGCTATTTCAGCTCCATGGTATCCTATCTATCATCTATCTATCTATCTATCTATCTATCTATCTATCTATCTATCTATCATCTATCTATCTATCATCTATCTATTTATTCTTAACCAGCATAATTTTAGACCATGTACCTATTTCTGCCTCCAAAAAACAGAATGTAACTGGAAAGGAAAGGGAAGCATGAATGTTGTGGCCAATTCCTATGCTCTCCAAATAACTGACCTGTGGAGTCTTATAGATATCCAAGATATTTGCCACATATAGGGAGATTTCCGAGTCCAGTCCCCCAATAACTGCTGTTAATGTATTCTGGATATCACATACGTAGTTAGGTACAATGTTTTCCACTGTAGTCAACAAGAGCATTGTGGCATGATAGGTCCTCTTTGCATTGTCATAGCTATCATAGATGTGGAAGCCCAAGGAGACATTGGGTAAGATCTGAGGGTTTTCATTGATTTCCTTTACTGCAAATGCCAAGGCCAGGATGTGCTGGTAATGCTTAGGGAATACCCTACAAGAAAAGTTGCATTATGTAACACCAGGATATTCCATACATTAATTATTGCCACGGTGTTCCACGTCATCATCCTTAGTCGTATTACATCATTTAAATACTATCCTCCTATGCTAAGAATAAAATCAATCTATATAAGCGCTCAACTTGAGCACATCACTGTGCTCTTCATTTCTTGGGAAGGTACTTTTTAAGAGCAGGTTTAGTACTTCAAAGCAACAGTATTTGAATATGCTCTGTAACAGCTACAGAGATATACTGGGTTACATCTGGATTTAGTCATATTTGGAATAGTCCTATTGAAATCAGTGTGACAAGTTAAGCATGATTGATTTCAATTGTCTCACCTATGTATGGCTGTAACTAGATCCAACTGACTAACTCCAGTGTCAGTCACATTGTGCGACACAATCAACCTTTATTTTCTATTATCTTCCAAAGGCAGTTCTGTTGTATCAGAGTCATCTAAGGTAATGATGAAATCAAACAGAATAAGAGGGAACAATAGGTTGGATCCTGATTTGCTCTTACTTAGATCAGACCCATTGAAATAAATGGGACTGAAATTAAACATGACTAACTTAAGTTCCATTCATTTCAAAGGTTCCGCTCTGAGTGTGAGTGAATGTGGATTCAGTGCAATGGGTTTTCATAGCAAGAATGTTAAATGTGCTAGGAGCAGCATTCATACAGTCAATATGTGTGATTGCGTGTTACTGCATGTTTTCCTGTGGATCACTTGACAATTGCAATATTGAGCCTGATATATTGATCATTCTTTGGCTCACCGAATAAAGTTGTTGAGAAGTTTCAAAGAAGATAAAGTATCCAAATACAAGTGAGAGGTCATGTGACAAAGGAGCTTCTTTTCTTCAAAATCCCATTAATGATATGTATGTATACTCTTTATTGTAGTCAAGAGATGAGATTTAAAAATCTATGTGGAACACAGACATCTTCAACAGAAACATACAGTTCTACAAGGACAATTGACAGAACCTATTTCCCCAATATGGAGTCACTCATAGCTTCATCGTTCACATTGCCTCTAACAACAACAACGCCAGACCAAATGATACTGATGGTATTGGTTTCTATCAACAAATATTTAGAATAAAATTGGGCTAGCCTGTCTGGTGAACAGTTTGCCGCCAAACTCCATTATCAATTGTATAGAAGAGTTCATTTTGCACAGACTCTGCTTCCTGATTGTTACATGGATGTGCCCTCCGGGGCAAAGAAACACCAACCTATCTTCCTAAAGTATTGAGAAGGTGGCATGTCAAATACATTATTTATTTATTTACCACTCCCCATTCAAGAAGTTTGGAGAGGTGGACAAATCAAATAAAAGAATAAAAAAAGAATGAAAACAAAATGAAATATATATATTTTAAAAGAAACAAAAGTGCAATAAAACTGTGGCTGGCCATTAAGGGAATGCTTCCTGGAACAACAATGTTTTCAGGAGGTGCTGAAAGGAATACAAAGTTGGTGCCTGCCTGAGCTCCAGAGGCTGGGAATTCCATAGGATGGGGACTGTACAATGTTTAACAATATACAACTTGTTTAAATTGACAGCTATCAGAAAATCATTTTAATTAGGAATCCCTGAGGAACAAGATGAGCACATTGCACATACTTTAGGAGAAGGACTTGGAAAGACATAACACAAGGGTTCTGCTTTACTCTAGCTATCGCAGAATCCTATCCCATCTGAAAAAAAGAAAAAGGGGTGACTGCACCACTTCATCAAAACACTTTGATAATTAGAATCAGAGAGAGAAGGAACTAAGCTCTATAGCAATCTTAAAGGCCTGTTATTTGTACTGGTTTCACACCCAAAGCATATTGTTTGTATTTGTTTCCAGTAATACAGCTGCATTTGGAGTACATCCTGTGATATGCGAATGAGCTTCTAAACCTGTAACTTGGCCATCATTAAAAACTGAAGACAAACCCTTAATCCATGTAGCAGCTCCAAAAGGGAACCAAAAATGTATCAGTCAATTCAAATCATTAATAGCTGCTTGAACAACCTTCACCTATTGTTATATAGACATAGGGCTCCATCACACCTATCCTCCCACCCTGGTCTGCCTCTGCATTTTTACCTCCCTTTCATAAGCACGTCAAGGGCTCCATCACACACTCACCCTTTAACGTGGGATGAAGTACTCTGATGGCCATGGGCTCTCCCCGCCCCCAATCCAGTAAGCCCCTATTCTACAGCTTTATGACTCTCTTAGCCTCTGATCATCCTGATGGCAACATAAATGGAATTAAAATGAACAACAGTCCTTACATAAATTCCTCTGACATTCCCTGATGGGGTTCTTCAGTGAAGTCTATTGGACTAGAGACAAGGAGACCATACGAAGTAATGCCACCAATGATGAGGTCTCCTGACTGATGATACTTGTGAAGTGGAGGGTAAGGATGGCTGACCCTACAGTTGTCAATGTCAGCTTTGCATCCCATGCAAGCAAGTAGTACCAGCAGCAAGTCCACCATGGTATAATAGTGGGAATATAGTAGTTTGATTTATTGCATCGACAACCAGTCATTTGCAAAAACTGTTTCCCTATCCATATCCAAGATCCTCTCCCTATGTCTAAATGTTACTGGTGATACTTATGACATCCTTTGCTATTAGTTTTGCAAGTGGCTACTGAAACTCCACAGAGGATTTGAGAAGCAGCAGAGTTAATTACTATCCTTTTGATAACTGGAGGAGGCTAATTACACAATAATTACTGATGAAAGCTTGTTTGTCACATCTGAACAATATTTCTCCCCTACAGAATAGTAAGCGAGGGACCAAAGGGACGGCCGAAAGAAATTATTTTTTACTAATGAAATTGATAACAAAATTAATAGAATCTGGTCTGGAATCAGAAACAAAATGTTTGATGATAAGACTGAGCACCTTGAGAAAATGACCTTGATCAATTTAACCTGCAATTGTATACACACTTACCTATGAGTAAGTCCCATTGATCCCCATAGGACTGACCTCATGGTAGTGTTAATCTGTGGGGTGAAAAAAAAAATCTTACTGTGCCGCCCTATGCATGTTTACTCAGAAGTAAAACCCATGGTTTTGAATGAGTCTTATTACCCAAAAAGAGTCTTTATGATTGCAGCCTTAGATAACCCACAGAAAAATCCCTCCAAATGAGCTTGAGTAGACAAGAATGACCTGGAACTTAAGTGAAGTGGCCTTACAGTATTTCAATATGTAGTTCAGGAGTAAATTCAGGAAATGGGACATGTGTCACACCTTTCAAATAATGCTTCAGGAAGTGTGTGTCAAATAGAAATGTTTTGCTCATTTATCATTTCCCCTTCGGAAGTAAGTTTTTTGCACAGGAAATGTTTATCCTTTTAATAACATCCATATGAAAATGACCATATGAAAAGGAGCAGAGCTCCTGTATCATTTGCGGTTGTATAGAAACAGGAATTTCAGCAGGTATCATTTGTAGGCATGGAGCAGCTGGTGAAATTCTCTCTTCATCACTTTAGTATAACTAGAGTGACCAGATAGCTAGAGTGACCAAATACAAAAGAGGCCAGGGCTCCTGCAGCATTTGGTGATGAAGATGGAATTTCACTATGTGCTGCATGCATACCAAAGATCTGTAAGTTGCCACCTTACTCAAAAAGGAGTTTTTCTGGAGTTTAGTAGTAAGTAAGCTTTAAGTAAGGAAATAGTGGAAGACTGGGAAACTGTAGGGTCATCTTTAATAGAAGTTGTTCCATATTTTGCATTTCATTAAATCACACAGACATTACTTCAAATACCTCTCTGGCAGCTACACTCCCCCACCCCATTTCTGTTCTAATGGAAGTTCAGGAGGACTGTTCTGGATCAGAGTCATAGCACAAGGGTACGGGGTGTTTAAGATTCAGATTGGAGCCCTTACTCAAAATTGAAGATAAAAAAATGATGTGGATGCTAGATACTGATTTCAAATTATGTCCTTTTTGGCCAATAAAGTCCTAAATTCAGACTTTTCTAAATCCTTGCATTTTCTTTTTCACTCTAGCTCCAACCATTTCTAAAACCATAAAACAGCAGTGTAGGGGACAAAGGCCAGATCTACACCAAGCAGGATATAGCAGTATGAAAGTGGTATGAAAGCAGTATATGGAGGCAGGGTCTACACTACTGCATTACAGCAGTATTGAAGTGTACTGAAAACTGTTGGGGCCCATTGACACATACCATATACCACTATATCCTGCTTGGTGTGGCTCCTGCTTTTTATATACTGTTTTCATACCACCATATCCTGCTTGGTGTAGATCTGGCCAAAGTTTCTTTCAACCAGAATTGTGTTTCAGTTGCCGCCTACCTCCAATTTATTTTTCTCTTTAAGAAAAATGAAGAACAATAATATATAAAAAAGGCATCCAGCTGACCTCTTACAGCTTTGTTATTTTAGGCTGACCATCTGAAAAGGAGGACAGGGCTCATATAACTGTAACAGTTGTAGAGAAAAGGGAATTTCAATCAGTGTCATTTGTATGCAATTAGTTCCTGGTGATATTCCCTCTTCATCACAACAGTTAAAGTTGCAGAGCACTGCCTTCTTTTGTATATGGTCACTCTAGTATAGTGCCTGCACCTTTAACTGTTGTGATGAAGAGGGAATTTCACCAGGAACTAATTGCATACAAATGACACCTGCTGAAATTCCCTTTTCTCTACAACTGTTAAAGTTATATGAGCCCTGTCCTCCCTTTCAGATGGTCAGCCTAGTTATTTCTTTAGTACTGATAGTGTTTACAGCATTTGATGTTTTAAGTGCTTGGTAACCTTTAGTGATGGTACGGGCATTCAGTTGAAGGTTGAAGCTCAGCGATGAATGCAATGTTGCTTAAATGGCCCTTTTAGGAAACAAGACTGATCCACCATTTTAACAGAAAATGGCAGCTTAGTGAGGGAGTGGCAGCATTCAGATGACACTTTAGGCAACAGAGGGGGGATAATGTACTTACAGTACACTAAAGAGGGCATACTCTAGGGTGACCAGATAAAATCCAGGTCAGGGCTTATATAACTTTAACAGTTGTAGAGCAAAGGGAATTTCAGCCTGTGTCATTTGTATGCAATTAGTTCCTGGTGAAATTCCCTCTTCATCACAACTGTTAAAGTTGCAGGGGCCCTGCCTTCTTTTGTATATGGTCACTCGAGTATAATGTATGCACCTTTAACTGTTGTGATGAAGAGGGAATTTCACCAGGAACTAATTGCATACAAATGACACTGGCTGAAATACCCTTTTCTCTACAACTGTTAAAGTTACATGAGCCCTGACCTGGATTTTATCTGGTCAGCCTAGCATACTCCCCACATGACATGTTGCTCCGCTGAAAGGCCCTGCGTCCATCTGGGTGGCTGGTTCTCCTCCTTCCCTCCACCATTAGTCCTCCTGGCCCTACTCCATCAGCCATAGAGTTCTGCTGGCTGTGTAAGAGTGGCCAGGGTACTTCTGGTCACTCCTGCCTGAGAACACTATTGAAAATAGAATAACCCACTTGTTGGAGGGGGAATACCCTCCACATGACATGTTAATCAATTGTTTAACAGATAGTCAATTGAGCAGCTGTTGTTTTTCAGCGATGTTTTAGGATGGGAAAATTCACCACCTCCTGTGCCATGCAACAGACCCATGCCGGCTACTCAATCCTTCTTGTCGCCTGTGTTGAGGAACTGGGAGGACCCAGAGAATCTGGCAAGTGGCATGCAGCCACACATTAGCCTATTTCGGACAACATGATAACTTACGGAGGGGGTGGTCAAACAACAGTCCATTGTGTTGCTTATTGTGTCATGTGGAGGGCAAAACACAATGGACAAACAACTCATGGTATGCTATTTTAGTTGTTTGTCCATTGTGTGTTGCCCTCCACATGACACAATAAGCAACACAATGGACTGTTGTTTGACCACCCCCTCCATGAGTTATCATGTTGTCCGAAATAGGCTAATGTGAAATGCCATGAATAAACCTTCATTTCCCACTAAAATATTGCACCTAGCTTTCTGAAATTTCACACAGATATAAAGCCAAGTGTTCCCTGCAATGTGCCAAAGTGTCCTGTTTGTATCTTTAAAAATAAAAAAATGGGAGGCATAACTGTATTTACCCCACTACTACCCATTTTTCAAAAATTCATTGCCACACCAGGCAAGCACCCATGGTTCTGGAATTCCACACACGTGGGTCCCAAGGTACCACCTACAATGTGGCAAAGTGTACCTTTAAAAATAACTGAGTTATAGGCATTCCTGGTTATTTATTAAAAAAATAATTGCCACAAACTGCATGCACCAATCTTTCTGAAATTTCTCACAGATACCTATCCCTAACCAGTCTACAATGTGCCCAACTTTCATCCTTCTATCTTTAAAAATGAAAAAGTTATAGGCGTTTTTGTAAAACAACAATACTTTGCTATGGGAAAAAGCATTCAAAATGGCGTCCGATCCACCGATCCGATCCGGATCGGACCTCATCGGATCGGATCGGATGGTGTATCGGATCAGATCAGATCAGATTTTCCGATTTTTGGGGCGGATTGGATTCGGATCGTGGATCGGATCCGATCCGATGCACACCCCTACTAACTATTATTTTAGTAAAACTAAGATAATCCTTTTTACAAGAGTCTTACTTTGAATAAATGGGTTATACATGATCAGACCATAGATCAGGTTAGATAGCTCAAGAATTTAGGAATTTGATTTCAGTCTTCTGGTTCTTGTGTGACTCATCAGATTTCTGCTATAAAATCAGCATCTAATAATGCCGAAGATGTAGTTGATTTATTCATACTACAGTAGGACAGTTCATCCCTGCTGCACCCTGAGTTTTTAAAGCCATGGTGTTGCCATGATTATTGTATGGAATTCCAGTGTGGATTTTAGGTTTTTCTCCTGTTTTAGAAAAAAACACTTTCATCCTTTTTGTGCCAACATTTACAGGCAAATAAATGTGTGCCATCAGGAGTTCTACTGCTGGAGGCTGGAGGCTTGGGTTTCATTGGTGGAATGTACTGGTTGGTGTTGGGCATTCAGATAGAGGCTAAAACTTGTTTATGTCACCTCTGAATCAAGATATTTGTCCTTCCACGGGTAAGACAACTACTGTAGTCAGTGGTCTATAAACTACAGAGGTTGGGTTCCTCTGATAACTTTCTTCGCACACAAGATACTTCTCAAGTAAAATCTACTCCTGCCCTCCTGATCAAAGATATTGGTATTCAATATTCATTATCTGCTGCCTATGCTACCAGTTCCCCAACTTACTTGACATTTGATATTAAGAGTTGTGCAAACTACCTGGAAGACTTGACTATACATAAATATAGGATAACTTTTTCTCAAGCCAGGTTTAATGCAATACTGGAAGGTGTAATGGATGGTCGTTTCCAGATAATTCCTTATACAAATCGTCTCTGCCCATGTGGAGATGAAGGGATAAAGTCTCTATCTCGTATTTTGCTTGTTTTTTGTAACTATTATGGGTTTGAGAAAATAAGATGTATTGCACCTATCTTAAATATATTCCCTGGAAGATCTTCTGACTGGTATGTAACTTACTGGCCGGTCCTAATAAATTTATAACAGAGGTTGTTGCAAAATATATATATTTTCCATTAAGACTACCAAGGCTATTCTTCAGATTCATAAGTAATAATTGGTTTTAAGTAATTGAAATAGTTGCTGTATCATTAGTTGGTCTTTTGTTTGTTGGTGTTATTTATTCTGCTTTGTGGATTATCCTGTGTTTTAAATGACCAGTGACACATAATGAAGATTGATTCATTAATATTTCAGTAAGGGAGAATTTGGAAACCTGCGATGAAGATTTATATAGCAGAGCATTAGCAAGGAAATGGTTACAAATTTTCTAAGTCCCCAGAAAATGATGCATATAGGCTCACTGCCTCTGTGATACTGGAGATAGCAGAGAACCATCAGGACTGGTAGCCATTGATAGCCTTTTCTGCCAGAAATTTGTCTACCCCTCTTTTGAAAGAATCCAAATTGGTGGTCACTGGTCATTACTATATCTTGTGTTAGTGAATTCCAGAAGTTGATTGTGAACTCTGAACCTTATCAGACCAGAATCTCCCACCAATCATCTTCATAGGATGACACTGGCTTCTAGTATCGTGAGAGATACACATTCTTCACACCATGCACAATATTGTACATCTCAATTTTGTTTTTGGTTTTGATGCTAAACAATCACAGCTATTGTAAATTTCCTTTGTGGGGTAGGTGCGCCAGCCCTTTGATCATTTTAGTTCTCCTTGTCTCCACTTTTTCCAGTTCTAGAATATCTTTTTGTTAGGTGTGTCAATCAGAACACTACATAGTATACTATGTGTGATCATAGGCAGTATGATATTGGGAATTTTATTCTCAGTTCCTTTCCTAATTATCCCTAATATGGAGTTTTCCTCCCCCCTCCCGGCAGCTGCACACTGGGTGGACATTTTCATAGAGCTGCCCACCACAACTGGAAGATTTCTTTCTTGTTTTGTCACCGCTACCTCAAATCCCATCAGGTTATACCTAAACATGGGATTTCCCCCTAATACCTATCATGTTAGACTTGCTTACATTGAACCACATTTGTCATTTAGGTGCCCGTTCTGCCAGTTGGGAGAGATTGTTTTGGAGCTTCAAACAATCCCATTGTCTTTTAACCACCCTAAATAATTTGGTGTCATCAGTAAACTTGGCCACTTCACATGAGCTTAAATCTCACATGTCCACCTGTTTCTACATTTCTGACAACTCATGAGGATAACAGTCCCAGTGCCAATCTGCTTCCAGTCTATCTCTATACTGTCCATAAATCAACCATTACTAATGGGTGTCATTCTGCAAATCTAGATGAAAGCACGTAGGGGAAGTAGAGGGTCAGTATATAACTACTTAGCCCTCTTAGAATCCAGAGCTTTAGGATTTCATCCAAATTCTAGAGGAAGAAAATAAGGTTGCAAGACCAAAGAAAGATCAAGGTGCAGGTGTGGAGGGGCTACATTTTGAGTGAGAACTAGATCATAAGAGACTCTTGAACATGTTGGTGAAGTGACGGCAGAATGCCTTGAATTACAATTTATATGCTTCCTGCTTCGTGAGTAAATTTGTAAGTGCCTAAATTCTTTTCTGAGATAAAATTATTTTTATCATACAGTTTTTATCTACAGTTTAGTTGTAGATAGGAGAGACTCACCTGATTCCATTATCTTAAAAAGTATAGGGATTATGGTTTGAAATTAGAGGTGATGCACTTGTGATTAGGGATGTGTATCGTATCGTTAAAATGTATAATAACGTTATGATATGGTCTTTATCGTGCATACGATTAACAATAATGATACAATACAACTTCAAACAATAATTATCGGAGACGATAAAAAACCCTACGATAATTATCGTTTTTATCGGTTTTTTGTAAGTCTCTTTCTCTTTTGCAACCACATGGATAGAGCTACAAGGTGGGGTGTGCTTGATGAGACAGTGACCAATCGTGCAGCAAGGATTCCAGCAGGCTCCAATCACAATGTTGGAGGAGGGCTAAGGATATCCCTGCATAAAACCCACACACTTGGTGTTCCAGCTCTGTTGGGAGTTAGGCGTTGAGGGAGAAGAGTGAATTTTGTTGGAGCTCTGTCCTGGCTCCTGGGTCAATTGGTGGCGAATTGTTAGAGATTCATTGTCGTCTTGCATCTTTGTGTCTCAGCCTCTCAGGTTTGTTTCACTGTGCATTGCTTGAGTGTTTGAGTTGAGTTATAATTTTTATTTTTATACATTTTCTGGTTGGTTTGATTGAAAGGTTAGCATGAGCGAGGGTACTGTGACTGAGGGAGTGTGTTTTCTCTCCTCCTCCCTGTTTAACTTTCTTTAAAAAACAAAATGTAATATGTCACATCCCATAAACAGGTTAGAATTCACCCTCACCCTACCCTGGTCATACAATACTGGAATATGTATGAACTCTAGTTTTAGTTGGACAATTTGGAATACTCTGATTTAACAAAGATCAGTAGCCTTTTGAAAGAATCTGAAAAAGGGGACCTGTCTATAGAGGTACAAATAAATAATGCTAGTAACATCCACTGTGTTTACATGAGGAGGTCCTACACAAGAGCAAAATAAAGGACATTTAATCTCACATCCGCTCCAGATTTTTGTTCCATAATGGAAGTCTTACAGTATGGTTGGCAACGCAGACATTCTAATGAAAGTAATTCCTGCTATTTGCCTCCAGTTCTTGGGGTTGACAACCGGCAGCTAAATTCTGAAGGCACAGCAAAGCAAATTGCTGAATAGCTTTCTTCCCTTCCAGTCTGGAGGGACTGCTTTAGTGAGGGACTGCAAAAGCAAAAGCAAGCATCCCTCTCATACATTTTAGTTTTTTAAGACTCTGGTCCAGGCAAAGTGCACACCTGTACCCTGACTTATATGAACTGGGCAATGTGTCTACATGACTTATATGAACTGAGCAGTGTGCCTACATGACTTATATGAACTGGGCAGTGTGCCCACATGACTTATATGAACTGGGCAATGTGCCTACAAGACTTCTATGAACTGGGCAATGTGCCTAACCAGAACGTCACTTATATGAACTGTGCAATGTGCCTACATGACTTATATGAACTGGGCAATGTGCCTACATGACTTATATGAACTGTGCAATGTGCCTACATGACTTATATGAACTGGGCAATGTGCCTACCCAGAACGTCACTTATATGAACTGGGCAATGTGCCTACATGACTTATATGAACTGGGCAGTGTGCCTACATGATTTATATGAACTGGGCAATGTGCCTACCCAGAATGTCACTTATATGAACTGGGCAATGTGCCTACATGACTTCTATGAACTGGACAATGTGCCTACCCAGAAGTCACTTATATGAACTGGGCAAAGTGCCTACATGACTTATATGAACAGGGCAATGTGCCTACATGACTTACATGAACTGGGCAATGTGCCTACCTCTATCCCAAATGTGACATTTATTTGCCTCTGCTCCAGCCAATATGTGCAGCTGTGGCATGAAGAACTGCCCACCTGCCTGCACGGGGATGGCGGGCAGACTGGGTCATTTGCAAGCACGATGAGGTCAAGGCGATGCGTGAGGGTAGTTTTGATGGGATCCTCCAGGTTTCCTCACTACCTGGGGTTTCTCCTTGCCCAATGAGGCCCTGCCTGCTAAGGCTGGCTCTAAAATAAATATTATTCCCGTGCTATTCCCCCACCCTCCAATCCTTTTAATTCGTAAATATGCGTTGCCTAATCAATGAGACAAGGCAGCAGCAGTTCCATCTTCTGATTAACACATTTTACTTTTATGACTGCATATGGAAGGCACTGCCTAGGTTTATCCACAGGTTTTGAAAGTTCATTGTATTCATAAAAATATACCTATAAGCCTCAGCAGCAGCAGCAGCATAGACTACATTACCGGAAACAGTGCATGTTGTTGAGAGCTTCCTTTGGAGTAACGCCTGCAGCTGTGCATCTGAAATTGGGCACAGTTGAGTCCCCTCAAGGCCATCTGTGAGATGCCCATGAGTACCGGATGACAACGCTGTCGAGAGAATATTTCAGGTGTGATCATACCAATAGCTATAATGCATTATTCTTGAGTGACCGATTGTAACCCTAATGGCTTAAAGATTACATTTCCCTATTTTATGGAAAATAGAACTGTCTATGATGCGAAACTGTAAAATCAGAAAAGTAAAAGCGAAGTCAAGGGCCAAGACGCAGCAGGCTTCTGGCCCAGTCTGTTCTTGTTTGGGGTACATTTCGTCAGCAGGTTTAAATCATGTGATTGACAGAAAAATATATCTTGTCAGCCGTTGATTGTGCTTGGAAGTAACCTTTGATTAGGACTGCCCTAATGTCCAGCCCCCTTAGAAATGTGAAGCGTTCATATTCTAGACATGTATAAAATCAGGTTCCGTGGTACTGTTCGGCAGTCAGAATTCCTTTTCTGGCTCCATCAGCTGATGAATCCCTCAATAAAGATGCTTCTGTGGAACTAGGTCATATGTATGTGAGTATTATTGGTCTCCACTTGCGTGAATCTAACTCCTTTGAGTTAGTGGGTGGGAGTTCACCAATCTTTGGGTGGTCCCTTCCCTTCCTAGGGTTATTTATCCCTAGTCTACATTTAGGCCAGTTAATGTATCAACGCATTGTAAGGAATTAGAGTAAAGATCCTTCTTATAAGGGATCTGTGACAATTAAATGAGCCCTTTCTCATAAGATGGAGTCATAGGCCTCCCTGGGGGACTCAAATTCCCACCACAAATGTCTCTTGAAAAAGGACCACATTTCAGACACCTGAAACAGTGTATCTGAAAGCTTACTTCTGAGTAACACTTGCACCTATTGTTCTGTAATTTGGGTCACATGATGAACAACTCTCAGTCTGCACTGTGACCAAGTTTCGTACCTGTAACTTGGAAAATTTAGAAGTTTTAGGCCTTTCAGACTCAAAAGCAACTCTCTCTAGGGCAAAATGTAGAAACGATATAATATCGTATTTCCGATAATTATTGGAAATACGATACGATACGGATCACCTACGATATAATCGGAGATGATAATATTTTTGGGTCCGAAATTCCGATAACAATACAATATTTTTGGGCATGCATATCCCTACTTGTGATGCCGACAAGGATTTATCTGATTTTTTTTTCTTTTTCAGCAGCTAATACTAGGGAAGTTGTTTTAAATAGTTCTGATCTTATTTTAATTTTCTTTGCTTTTCTTTAAGAAAAAGCAGTTCATGGGTTTCAAAATGAACTGCTGAAAGGGAAGCTAAGGGAAACATAGTGGGTGTACATCCATCCATCTAGGCAAGTCTTTAATAATTTTTCAATTTTTTTATCTTGGGCGAATTAGAAAACCTTTAGGAAGTTTTATAAAAAAAACACATACTTAGAGGGAAACGTTTACAAATATCCTACTATTTATATTTGCTTATATGTTGTGACCGTTACACTGTATGTAAAGAGTTAACAGTTGTGAAGTAGGGTGAATGGGAAATAATAATAGGAATGAATCACCCCAGGGCTAAAATGGTAATCACTCTAATGCTCTAACAATGGCTTTCTGATCGTTCTACTGCTCAGGACAAGTGTAGAGCTAAACACAAAAGGATGGCCAATCACTCTAACAAAGACCTAGCCAGAGTGATTGGGAAAAGGAGGGGCAAAGCGGGGTTATGGTGGTTATAAGTCAAAACTACAAGTCAAGGTGTGGCCAGGGGGAGTTAAAAAGAGAAGGAGGGAGAGATTGCTTGGGTGAGGAATGAAGGTAAGAACCATTCCAGAAGATACTTTAGGAGTAAATATCTGGAGTAGTTAGTCAAGACATGGACCTGCATTTTTACTCCTGTCTGTTTGTTTTCCTGCCTTTGTAACATCAGTTCTGTGTGTTTAAATACCTTAAGCAAAGCGTACCTTACTATGCCAAGAATAGTAAAGAGTTTCGATTTAAAACTTGTGTTGTTGGAGAGTCCTTTTCACACCCGCCTACAGCTCGACCAACCACGCAACTGAAAAGGGGAAAAGAGAAAGGTGGAAGCTTGGGTCCCAGAAAAGGGACAAGGTTGCTCTTAAAGAGGTAGGATATCTTTAAAGAGCAGAATCAGAGTGTCCAGCCAGGAAGGTGGAACTCTGAACATCGAGGAGTGGATTCTTGACATATGTCTAGATTACAAAGTACAGCAAAGGACACAGACACTTACATGCTTCTTCCATCTTTTCTCCTTGTTAGCTGTTCCCTCTTGTTCAGCTGAGGTCTCAACACTATAATGTAACATTTGGGGAAAAAGATACAAACCAACAACCCAGCACTTGAGGCTAAGATAGAGAAGATCTCCACTGCTACCATGTATTTTCCCTTGGAGCTCAGATAGGATGGAACAAAGGATAACCACACACTGCAAAAGACCAGCATGCTGAAAGTGATGAACTTGGCTTCGTTGAAACTGTCAGGCAGCTTTCTTGCTAGGAAAGCCACAGTGAAACTCACCATCGCCAGGAAACCCATGTAGCCCAGAACACAGCAAAACAGAGTCACGGACTGTTCGTTACACTGTAGAACAATTTCTTTAGCCACTGAGTGCATGTCAATATCTGGGAAAGGTGGAGAGGTTGCCAGCCATAAAGTAGAGATGCTTGCTTGGATGAGGGAGCAGAAAAGAACAATGGAGATGGCCAGTCTTTTCCCCACCCACTTCCTCATCCTGGACCCTGGTTTGGTGGCCATGAATGCTAGAACCACTGTGATGGTTTTTGCCAGCACACAAGAAACAGCCACTGAGAAGATGAGGCCAAAAGTCATTTGTCGGAAGAGACATGTCATCTTCTGAGGACGGCCAATAAACAGCAATGCACAAAGAAAGGAGAGAAGGAGGGAGATGAGGAGAGTGTAGGTGAGGTCCCGGTTGTGGGCTTTGACAATGGGAGTGTTGTGGTGCATCACAAATGTTGCCAGCACCAGAGCTGTAGTCAAAGAAAAGGAGATGGCAAAAGAGGCTAAACTGACTCCTAAAGGTTCTTCATAAGACAAGAAGGTTACAGTCTTGCGAACGCATGCATCCTGTTTTTTGTTTGGATAGTTTTCATCAGTGCATTTATGGCAGTCATTCATGTCTGAAAAGAAAAAGATGTGAGATCAACCGGGCTAAATTCCTATGACTCTATTAAAATTGCAGCATATATTAAGTGCTGATAATCTGAAATGGGCCAAGGTTGTTATTAAATGGTTGAGAGTTTTGTTGGTCTAAAGCTGCATCTTGGATTGTAAGCACAGTGTTGTCGTAAGCCAGGTGAGATCAGAGTGCCCTGCTAACCTCCTGTTTGGATCCGATATCTAACTTTAGGCAATCCCTTTATTTGGACTAACCCAAATGCAACAAAATATTGTGCAAACTTTAAATTTGTTTAGAAGCTAGGAAGCTGAATTCATCTTTCTGGGTGGTATGAAAGGCAAGGGGGTGGTGGTGGGATGAGACAAATGGAGTAGGTGAGATCTTGTGGCCCTGAGGCCTGCAGAATCGACTCAGTATCAAAAAACAAAAATGATTGCAGAGTGAATGAGTCACTTGCAGGAGTTGCAGTGAAAATGACAGCTAGCCTTCTAAGTGTCCTCCATTTCTGAAAACATAATAGCCAGCTGTAGCTCAAAATTCTCTCTTGCCTGGGACAAAACATGCAGGTCCTTGAGCTGATAGAGCAGAAATAAAAAGAAACTTGACAGACTTTATATTAGCAAAGGCAGAGTTTAATTTCAGGTGGCATATGCTGTAACAAAAAAAGTCAGTGTTCTCTCTTCAGTTATCACAGGAACCGGCCACCAATTGGCTCCTCAGAATGCTTTTGTCATTGTTATTTGCTGGATTTATTTAGTCAGGTGTCACAGAGCTCCATCACACCAGTGAATTAATGCACTCTTGCCATGCCTTGTGTGCAGATTTGCATCATGTTACTCACAAGATGCGGTGCCTGCCCTGGCCCTGCTCACAACCTGCCTCTTCCCCAGCCTTTCCTAGAATGCTAAAAATCTGGATTTCCCAAATTTACTTGCGAGTAAATGGAAGAGACTTGAAAATAGCTGACAGTGGAGTTGGAAGGATGTTAGGCATGTGTGAAAAATTTAATAATAATCGGGGCAACCCTGTATTTTTTATGTATATTTGAAAGATTGTGCAACTTTTGACAGCTCTGAGTGCACGTGGCTTTAGCTGTCATTCAGAGCTGTCAAAAGTTGCACAATCTTTCAAATATTCATGTAAAATACAGGGTTGCATGGATTGTTCTGAAACTTTGCACACATGACTACCAACATCTAGTCTGCACTGTGACCAAATTTCAAGTTTCAAACTTTTAAAATAACAATGTTACAGCAGGGGGTGGGGCTTTTGGGGGAACCCCCTATAACTTTTTGATTTTAAAAGATAGAGACATGAAACTTGGGGAGCCAGGACTAGCAACATCCCATCTGCAAAGTCCAAAAAATTGCATGTCTCTATCTTTTAAAATAAAAAAGTTACACACATTTATTAAGTTCTTCAAGGCAAGTATATGGCGAAAATGGTGTCATATGATAATAATTGGATTTCCTATTAATTATCGGAAATCCGAAATGATACAATACGAAAATATCCGATAATATCGGATCTGTAAAATTTTAATATTGGAAATACTAATAATGATACAATATTTTTCAGCTGTGCACATCTCTAGTAAAAAGCAGAAAGTAAGCAAACAAGCAAGCAAGCAAGCAAGAAATCTGAGTTTCAGGAGAAGACAAGGCAAGCCTTTCAGGCAGAAATCCTGTGCTCATTGAAACACAATGAGGCTTACTTCTAAGTAAACACGCACCTAGGATCGAGTTGCATGAAGGTCTCCTCTTTGATGTGCCCATCTGCAGCATATTTTCTCCTGAATAGAGTGCAGTTGGCATGGATGACCCACACAGTCCTATCTATGTTTACTTGGAGTAAAGCTGAGCAGTGCAATTACAGTAAAATGCCCAGCAAAACCCCACTTTTTTTAAGCGAGGAGATGAATATGGCTGCCATCGAAGATTACGGGGAGCAGGAGAAGGGAAAAAACTGGGGGCGCAGGGAGAAACACGGAGAAAGAGGAGGGGAAAACAGGGGGGAGGAACAGGGTGCTTGGGGAAGCAATGCAGGCACCTGGCAACAGGGCTGAGCCAGCTCTGCTCTTTGCTAGTCCTGAGAAGTTGCGCGGTTAGAAGAAAAAGATTATTCAAAAAGAAGAAAAAGCTGGAGCAAGGCTCAGGCAACTCACTGGTTCTTTGAAGCTTCACTTAAATAGGTTTTTAAAAAGAATGGAGGAGGAGCGTGCACGCCAGTGCCCAGGCTGCCATCCACATTTGCTTTTCCTCCCACATAAAACCTGCACTAGCTCCTTCATGTTGTGGAGATAACAGGAAGGAACTCAAATGCGGGAGGTTGAGGGATCGCAGCTTCAATGTTAGGCTGACCAGATAAAATCCAGGTCAGGGCTCATGTAACTTTAACAGTTGTAGAGAAAAGGGAATTTCAGCCAGTGTCATTTGTATGCAGTTAGTTCCTGGTAAAATTCCCTCTTCATCACAACAGTTAAAGGTGCAGGAACTATATTAGAGTGACCATATACAAAAGAAGGCAGGGCCCCTGCAACTTTAACTGTTGTAATGAAGAGGGAATTTCACCAGGAACTAATTGCATACAAATGACACTGGCTGAAATTCCTTTTTCTCTACAACTGTTAAAGTTAAATGAGCCCTGACCTGGATTTTATCTGGTCAGCCTAGTCAATGTGCTGCCATCAAGACATGGCCCAAGACACATGGCAGATTTTTTACGCTTTCTTCCAGCCCTTCCTAATCTTTTGATGAATATGGGGGGAAAAAATCTCTGATGTACAGGTGATTTTATACATTTGTCTGGGTTACAGCTATTATGTTCTTATAACTCTGTTCTATATATATTTCTTACCCTCCTGGTTTGAAATCTTCCCTTCAGGACATGGGATGCAATCGTAGCAGCAAAATGGCTTCCCTTCCTTCATTTTCTTGTGAGAACCAGGTTGGCAACTCTCAGTACACTGAGAAAGAGGCCGGGACTATTTGAATGATGGAAAAGAAAAAATATAACAAAGGAATAAGGGGCTTGGAATCTTTCAGCTTTGAGGCTCCTCCTGTATTTTACCAAAGCAATTTGGGGCCCAATTCCCATTTAGTCAGGCCTTAAAACTTTCAGTGGTTGCATTGCTTATTAATTCTACTGCCACCTCCCCAAAGTTTGTAATGTTTTTATTGTTTTGTTTGTTTAATATTTGTAATGTTTTGTTTTGTTGAATTTTTAAAATAAAAACATTAATTTAATGTATTTTAGATGTTTAAGATTGCCTAATTTTATACTGTCATTATGTTGTTGTTGTGGAGTATAATATAGCTTTTCAGTTTTATCCCACCGTGAGGGCATTTGCCAGTTGGGCAGTAAATAAATAAAGACATAAGATTTTAGAAATACAGGTCAGGGCTCCTGTAACTTTAACAGTTGTAGAGAAAAGGGAATTTCAGCCAGTGTCATTTGTATGCAATTAGTTCCTGGTGAAATTCCCTCTTCATCACAACAGTTAAAGATGCAGGGGCCCTGCTTTCTTTTGTATATGGTCACTCTAGTATAATGCATGCACCTTTAACTGTTGTGATGAAGAGGGAATTTCACCAGGAACTAATTGCATACAAATGACCCTGGCTGAAATCCCCTTTTCTCTACAACTGTTAAAGTTACAGGAGCCCTGACCTGGATTTTATCTGGTCACCCTATTGAAGAGACTCAGTTGGGAGTACTTCCTTTTTTCTATTTATTATCCTAGGCACTTGAATCTCAATTTTCCCTATGGTCAATTTCTACTTTAAAAAAGGAACAGTACATTGGATCATATGTGCAAAAGAGACATGGGTCTTTTCTGCTAGAAACTCTTAGATAAGGGTTTTCCGAGACATGTCATTGATCTGTCCAGAGCTAAAGTGAATAGAACCAGCATACAGTTTCTGTTTGAGTCCTGTGCTAGAACACGGAATAACAAATTGTTTTAGTTTCTAGAATTTAATCATCTTTCTCCATGAATCAACACATTATCTACATGCACTGGCATTTGGTACGGGATGTACCACACTGCCATCGCTTTCCACTCTTGGATTTCGCAGGAACTCTATTGACTGTGAAAGGCTTGGTCAAAACATTAGAAATATAGCTATCATCTCATTAAAAATTCTTCCATCAATTTCTTGGTAAATGAAGTTATTGGGAGAGCATAATCCTTTGGCTCTTTATTTATTTCATAAACTCACACATTATCTTTTCTTTGTAAATGTTTATTACTGTACAATAAAATATTGTAAACATCAGGACAGTTGCTCGTTTATAACAGGATTTCTTTCCACATAGCTGATAGTTGGAGCCTACCTGATTAAACCAGCCATGCCATGTTATGGCCTCCTCATCAATGGTGAATGCTTGACCCAGGAGAGCCTTGGGATCCAGCCTTCCCACTCTGACCCTATGAAATGAGTGGTTGGAGAAGATTATCCAGTTGATCACATCCAATCCAACAACTAGCTCCCCATTCTGGTTGAAGGAAACTTTGTCCCCTGCACTGTTGTTAAATGAGACCCATTTTAGAAATGGTTGGAGCTAGAGAGAAAAAGAAAATGCAAGGATTTAGAAAAGACTGAATTTAGGACTTTATGGGCCAAAAAGGACATAATCTGAAATCAGTATCATTATTTCACCAGTTAGTTCCTGGTGAAATTCCCTCTTCATCACAACAGTTAAAGTTGCAGGGGCCCTGCCTTCTTTTGTATATGGTCACTCTAGTATAGTTCCTGCACCTTTAACTGTTGTGATGAAGAGGGAATTTCACCAGGAACTAATTGCATACAAATGACACTGGCTGAAATTCCCTTTTCGCTACAACTGTTAAAGTTACATTAGCCCTGTCCTCCTTTTCATATGTTCAGCCTGTAATTGAAGGAAGATAATTTTTGTAGTCCATAACCAAAGCCCCCGTAGAACATAGAGAGAAAGGTTGAAAACATCGGATATTTGTCATTGTAGCTCGCTGTAGACACAGTACATTAGAATGAAAAAAAAATTCAGCCACATAGCTCAGGTTGCTTCCCACACCCAATAGCTCCACATCCTGGGTCACCACCTAGCTTACCCATCCTTAACGCCAACCCTGGAGCATGTTTCTAGGGAGCTGCTCATCCTATATGTTCTAGAGGTTGCATGAGGAGATGCTATGTGAATCTGTAAAATTACAACCTACACTGGTCATAACATCTATTCCCGAAGACCAAGAGTAAACACGAATAGGCCTGACTTTTAATACTGTGGTCAGTCATAAGCTTTAAAAAACAAGTCTAAAACAGCAAACTGGAAGGAAGTGTTCTGCAACCCTATGCTTACTTTTGAGGTCTTCTGTTTACTCAGAAGTAAGTCTCACTCTGTTCAATGGGGTTTATGCATAGGTAAGCATACATTGCATTTTAGTATGACTTGAATGTAAATGCAGTTGAAATGCATTTACTCTTGAGTAAGAAAACCAGCAGATCTCATCTTATGACCCAGAGATTGCATGAGGGGATGCTATGTGAATTAGTAAAATTACAACTCTACACAGCTCATGATATATATTCCAACAAGCACCAAGAGGAAAGCATAATGACTGACTGAAATGGGGACTATTTCTAGTTGGGGCAAGAGAAGGAAGATGAAAGTGCAAAGAAGACTTTGGGAGAGAATCAAACACAATGTACAGTGCATTGTTATATGAGTAACTTGAGCCAATTACCTGCCCAAATTGTAGATTCTGAAGTTTGGGTTCCACTGCATCAATCATTGCACCATGTTCAGTTCTAGAAGACGACATGGCATGATGTAGGGCATGGGCCACAGTATAGACAGCATTATAGATGCTGTAGCTGTGTCCAATCATGCTCATTTCAAAGAATGATCCAGGAAGGCTCCACATCTTCTCTTGTCCTGTGCAAATGTCTCCATCTTCTTTGCCCACAATACTATCTGGGAATACACATCCAAAGGACTGTTGCCAGAAATCCCTGATAAAACCATCTTCTTTAGAGTTGGAAGGATTTCTACCCTCAAGAAACTGCTGAAATCCAGGTACATCACTGGAGTGGATTCTGAAGGATATAGCACCATGGAACATTTCTGTATTCCAATTTTTTTGTTGGACAATTGAAGTGAACTCCACCTGAGCTGTTACTATCCATACTTTCCCTTTTACTTCCTTTGCCATGACCTCTTGTTCTGATAGATATGGAAAGAAGAGAAATAATGCCGTGGAATAAGATTCTGCTTGGACGACAACTACATTTGCTTTGCTACTCATCACTTTATCATGTATTTTTGCCCCCTGTAGAAATGCATTATTAATTTCATTGTCAAAACTTAATTTGGGAACTCTTTCTATGAAGGCCAAACAGAGACGCCACTTAGAAAACAGTGGAACAACCACTTGTAGAAATCTTTCTCCATTATCGTTATTCATAATACCAATACCAATCCATGTCCATCTGAACCGGAGAAGCAAAGAGAGAATCCCCTCATGCTGATGAGCTTCCTGAGGAGCCAAATGATAGAAAGGAAGTCCTGGAGTTTTAGTGTTTATCACCGGAGCAGGGCCATAGATGAGCTAAGGAGAGATTTTTGGTAGAGGGAAATCTTATCAGAATTTATATCTATATATTTTAATGTACATACATTTAATAGGCATGTGGTTGGGAACAGAGTGCTTGATGAGATTGCAGTCTGATTGAAGAAAACAATGACTATCCTATGACCATCTAGAAAGTTCAAGGATTAAGGCCTCAGTGGAAGGACGATACATCATGGCATAAGTCTGGTTGCATTCTGACTTAGTCACACTTAACAGTTAAACCTATTGCATTCAATGGAATGAAAAGAAATCCTGATTGGCTTATAACCCATTTATTTCAGTGTGGAAGTCCCATTACCTCCAGTGTGTTAGAGTGTGGTGGTGGTGAGATTTAATGGTTCTCCTTCCTAACAGAATTGTTATAGATGCAGGCGATACAGAAGAGGATTCTGCATACACAGTTATCAATACAAATACAATGAGTAGTATCCTAAAGCATCCCTACACAATGAACCGCTAGAGCAACAGGAATTAGCAATTGATGAAACAATGAGAAATGAGCAACAGTGCATATTTCTGAAATGGGCAGGCATGAGTTTCTGGGCGATTTCAGCAACTGCTAGTTCTTGTTGCACTAGTGGTCCATTTCACTAGTGTAAGAGAACTTGCAGAGGCATAGAGGCTTTGGGAGCTATATCTGAAAGAAAATGCATTAAGAAGTGGAATGTTTAAAATACTGAATGGCTAAAATGAGGCTTGTGAAACTATAGCAATATTCTGCTATTTCAGCACCATGGCTATCCAATGAACGAAGCACTTAAACAGTAATAATTGTATTTTATTTATGACTGAACCATGTATATCATTTTGTTGCCAGCATATAACATTCATGAACAATGCACCCATTTCTGCCTCCAACCAAGAAAATGGAACTGGAAAGGAAAGGGAAGAGTGAGTGTTGTGTTGGATTCTCACACTCCCCAAATAACCTACCTGTGGAGTCTTATAGGTATCCAATATATTTGCCACATATAGGGAGATTTCAGAATCCAGTCCCCCAATCACTGCTGTTAATCTATTCTGGATGTCACATACATAGTTAGGTACAACGTTTTCCAGTGTAGTCAACAGTAGCATTGTGGCATGATAGGTCCTCTTTGCATTGTCATAGCTATCATAGATGTGGAAGCCCAAAGTGATATTGGGTAAGATCAGAACGTTTTCATTGATTTCCTTTACTGCAAATGCCAAGGCCAAGATGTGCTGGTAATGTTTAGGGAATACCCTACAAGAAAAGTGTCATTCTGTAACAGCAGGATATTTCATACATACATTAATTATTGCCACTGTGTTTCACATCATGATCCTTAGTAGTCTTATATCATTTAATTACTATCCTCTAATGCTAAGAACAAAATCAAAATGTATCAGTGCTCATCTTCAACACATCAATGTGCTTATCAGTTCTGGTAAAGGTACCTTTTAATACAAGTTTACTACTGTGATGCAACACCATTTGAATGTGGTGTTTAAAGCTACAGAGATAAACTGGGTTTCATTCGGATGGTATCATACTTGGAGTAGACCCATTGAAATCAATGGGACAAGTTATGCATGATTTAGAATAGAATAGAATAGAATTTATTATGGTTGCAGGACCAGCAAAATTATGCATGATTTAGTTAATCATGACATTCTTAAGCAAGACTGATTTCAATTGTGTCACCTATGTATGGCTATAATGAGATCCAACTGATTAACTCCTGTGCCAGTCATATTGCACAACAGTATTGAGCTTTATCATCTATTATCTTTCAAAGGCAGTTGATGATGAAATCGAATAGAATAAGAGGGAACAATAGGTAGGATCCTGATTTACTCATACTTAGATTAGACCCATCGATATCAGTAGGACTGAAATTAGACATGACTATCTTATGTTCCATTAATTACAATGGTTCTGCTTTGAGTTTGAGTAAACGTGGATTCAATGCAATGAGTTTGTATATCAAGAATGCTGAATGTGATTGTGGCAGCTTCCATACAGTCAGTGTGTGTATTTGAGTGTGAATGAATGTGTTTCTGAACTTGATAATGATAAGGTGTGGCCCGATATATTAATCATTCTTTGGCTCACCAGATAAGGGAACTTCTTTTCTTCAAAATTCCCTTAATGGTATGTATGTATATTCTTATTGCAGTCAAGAGGAGAGATTTAGAAACCTATATAGAACCTAGACATCCTGGAAAGAAATAACACAGGGCTTCTGCCTTATTATAGCTATTGCAGAATCCTATCCCTTTTGAAAAAAGAAGAAGGGGTGACTTCACAATACAAGGAGCTCTTTAAGTGACCCACTTCATCAAAGCATTTTGATAACTACATTCAGAGAGATGAGGAATCAAGCCCGCTGCCCTCTTGAAGACAGGATTCTTAAAGTGAAGCTTTAAGGCAGCCTACCAAGCATTCACATCCAAAGCCTCTGATTTGTAACTGTTTCCATTAATATAGTTTAATTTGGAACACTTTGTAGGATATGCAAACAAGCTCTTTAAATTGTAACTTGGCCACTATTAAAAACTGAAGACAATCCCTTAAACCATATAGCAGCTATATAAGGTAACCAACATTTATCTGAGAGGTCAAATCTTTAATAGTTGTTGGAACAACATACACCTGTTTTTATATAGAGAGTTAATTATATTAATGTTCCTACAGCCTAATCCTGTATACCCCTATTCTACAGCTTTATCACTGTTTTATACTCTGATGATTCCAAATGGCACCATAAATGGAATTAAAATGAACAACAGTCCTTACATAAGTTCCTCTGACATTGCCTGGTGGGGTTCTTCAGTGAAGGCTATTGAACTGGAGATGAGGAGACCATAAGTAGCAATGCCACCTATGATTAGGTCCCCTGACTGATGATACTTGTGGAGTGGAGGGTACGGATTTCTAACCCTACAGTTGTCAATGTGAGCTTTGCATCCCATGCAAGCAAGCAGTACCAGCAGCAAGTCCACCATGGTATAGTAGTAGTAGTAGTAGTAGCGGTGGTAGGAGTATGGTAATTTAGTTTATTGCATCCACCAGTCATTCGCAAAACAGTTTCCCTATCCTTATCCAAGAGATCCTCTCCCTACCTCTTAATGTTACTAGTGATGTTTATGACATCCTTTGTTATTAGTTTTGCAAGTGTCAATTAGAACTCAACAAGGGATTTGAGAAGCAGCAGAATTAATCACTACTCTTTAGACAACTGAAGAGGGGACTAATTACAAAATAATTATTGATGAAAGCTTGTTTGTCACATCTCAACAATACCCCTCCCCCCCAAACAGAATAGAAAGGAGGGACAAAACGGCTTGGGATGGCTCACAGAATTTATTTTTTACTAATGCAATTGATAGCAGAAATAACAGAGTCTGGCCTGGAATCAGAGACAAGATGCACACATTCGATGTTAGGACTGACCACATTGAGAATATGACCTTGATTTATTTAACCTGCATTTCTATACACACTTACCTGTATGTCCCATTGATCCCAAAAGGACTTACTTCATGGTAGACATGCAAAGGATTATACTGTTAATCTGTTGGGTGAAAAAGAAAATCTTATTGTGTAGTCCTATGCATGTTTACACAGAAGTAAGGCACATGGATTATAATGAGGCTACTTACCCAAGAAGTGTCTTTATAATTGAAGCCTTATATAAAACACAGAAAACAAATCCCTCAAAATGAGCTGGAAGCTAGACAACAATGAGTTGGCAACTGGCCCTACAATATTTCAATGTGGAGTGTAGAAGCAAATTCAGGAAATAGGACATATGTTGGACCTTTAATATAATGCTTTAGGAAGTGTGCGTCAACTAGAAATCTTTTTCTCAAGTATCATTTTCACTTTGGAAGTAATTTTTTAAACACAAAAATGGAGCTGTGCTGTCTGCACTGCAAATCTGAAGGTTCGACGAAGCTCCACTCTTGTGGAGGGGAGCATGGATGTTCTTAAAACCATTAGATACTTTCAAAGTGGATTGGAGCTCCATCGAATCTCTGAACCCCTTCGAACGTATCTGACTATTTTTTAGGCTTCCGAAGGGTCTTTTTTTTAAAAAAAAAAAAACACTTGTAACTATGTTGCTGTACTGAACGGACACAGCTCCATATCAGGAAGATGCTAAGGGGGTGAGGGGTAGATTTTAGATCGACAGCTGTAGCTAACCAATTAACCACAGTGTTTTCCCTGTCCCCTCAATCACAGTGCTTGGTGGGAGCATTTGCAAATGATATAACCAGTTGTAAGCTGACCAGATAAAATCCAGGTCAGGGCTCATGTAACTTTAACAGTTGTAGAGAAAAGGGAATTTCAGCCAGTGTCATTTGTATTCAATTAGTTCCTGGTGAAATTCCCTCTTCATCACAACAGTTCAAGGTGCAGGCACTATACTAGAGTGATCATACACAAAAGAAGGCAGGGCCCCTGCAACTTTCACAGTTGTGATGAAGAGGGAATTTCAACAGGAACTAATTGCATACAAATGTAGGCTGACCATATGAAAAGGAGGACAGGGCTCATGTAACTTTAACAGTTGTAGAGAAAAGGGAATTTCAGCCAGGATCATTTGTATGCAATTAGTTCCTGGTGAAATTCCCTCTTCATCACAACAGTTAAAGTTGCAGGCACTATACTAGAGGAGCATATACAAAAGAAGGCAGGGCCCCTGCAACTTTAACTGTTGTGATGAAGAGGGAATTCCACCAGGAACTAATTACATACAAATGATACTGGCTGAAATTCCCTTTTCTCTACAACTGTTAAAGCTACATGAGCCCTGTCCTCCTTTTTATATGGTCAGCCTATACAAATGACACTGACTGAAATTCCCTTTTCTCTACAACTGTTAAAGTTACATGAGCCCTGATCTGGATTTTATCTGGTCACCCTAACCAGTTGTCCTTGCCCTGGAAGAGCATTCTGTCTGCTAGCTCACAGAGCATTCGAAGGAAGGAGAGAGAGAGAGAGAGAGAGAGAGAGAGAGCTGCTTGCTCTGCCTCTCTGCTTTTTCTGTGATTTCTGACTTTGATTTCGAATTGATTTATGTGTCCTTCTATTCATTAATCCCCCAAAATCCAAGTTCCAAGCACTTTTACCCACACCACACTCCCCCTTTGCTCTGTGTGTTTGTGTGCTCTTGTTCCTATTACCCCCCACTATTTTTTAAAAAACAGCAACAACAAAAAAACCCACCTTATCTTTCCCATATTCAATCCTTCTTTAAACCCTTTTACCTTTTCCACCTCACCCCCAGTGCCTGCTGTTACTCTCTCTGAGTGTGTGTGTGTGTGTGTGTGTGTTTAAAGTCTTGTTCCACCCCCACTAAATGATCTTTTAAAAATGCAAAAAAAATCCTCTGAGTTCTGTGTTGTTGTGTTGTTGTTCTGTGTCTCCTAATTTGTGTGTGTGTGTGTGTGTGTGTATGTGGTGCACAATCACACATTTTCACCCCCCCCCCAATTAATAAAACTTGCCCCTCGTATTCCATCATGGACTGGGTGCTAGTGGTTCTGGCCATGGTGGGAGAGGGAAACGGAGAGGTCTCAACCCCCCCAAATAATAATTAGGTGTAGCCTTTTCCCTGCCGCTGCCACCCCTGCTGTTGGTGCTGCTGGTCATTCTGAGGGGTAGGAGAAGAAGAAGGCTGTGGAGGTTCCTGGTACCTTCCAAATGCCCCTCACTACATCTGTGGTGCCAGCACTGTCCATTGTGGAGGAGCATCTGGATCTGAGCTTGGAGGAGATGGTGGGGGTTGTCGTGTTCGCCAGGTCTTTTTCTGGGAAACCAGCCAGCGGAGTGCTTATCAGTCCATTCTGGGAATACAGCCAACAGGAATGTTTTGAGTTGTTTTAGTAGGGAGATTTAACTCCGGCAAAGAGTGAAGTGCTGGGTCTTAGCAAGAATTCACAGTTCCAGTATCCACAGACCAAGTTCAAAATCCATGGGGAAATCCAGAGAGAGAGAGAGAGTCCACGAGCCAATTCCGAAGTCAAGAGCCAGGGAGAGTCCATGAGCCAAATCCAAATCCGAAGTCAAAAGCCAACAGCCAAAGCAGGACTCCACAAACTAGAATCAGGTAGTGAAGCTAGGCAGCTTTCATGTCG
Source organism: Anniella stebbinsi (assembly GCA_029215795.1). NCBI lineage: Eukaryota > Metazoa > Chordata > Lepidosauria > Squamata > Anniellidae > Anniella > Anniella stebbinsi. The sequence continues at coordinate 24,002,661 of JARDYH010000008.1, forward strand.
GTTGTTTCTAGCAGAGAAACATCTTGCACTTTGAGGCTTTTTAAGCTGCTCCTCAGCCTGGCCTCACCCTTCCCCACTTGTGCCTCATTACTCCGCTTTAGCTATTTAAGCTCAGTGTCCACCGTGCCATGTTTCTCCAGTCGCAGACTTCTTCTCGCTGGCTGGACCTGCTCTGCATGCTTTAGATGCCTCTGTTGCTGAGGTCTTGGTGGCTGACACTTTTCACTTTCAGAAACTTCTTCGGGGAGACAGGAGGTGGAGGACGATAACTTTCCTGGGACTTCTCTGCCTCCTCTGCCTCATGGCCCCTCTCCTCCTCCAACGCTGCCTCCAACAGACTCTGAGGCAAAGAATCTGCAGCCCTGGGTGAGTCAGCTTCATCCTCTGATGAAGATTCCTCAGGAGGGGCCATGACAGGGGTCTAGAAGGAGGTGATAGAGGAGGCTGAGGGAGAGTTTGTCATTTCCTCACCTCTGAGCTCACCTGGAGGCAGAAGTGTGTCACCAGCTGGCAGGAGCCCCAGAATGAGCCATGCTGAGGAGGGTGTGGGTGCTCTTGAGGCTCCACACACACCTTCACCTACAAAATGCAAGTCTAGCACCTGGGATGGTTTTTTTCTGTGGTGGTGGAGCAGCCCAGGTATGCTAGGTGCAACATCTGCAGGGCAAAGATAAGGAGGAGGAAGATAGGAAGCATCTGGGCATATCAGCAATGCTCATGCATCTTAAGAGGCTGCACCCCCTTCAAGCCAGCTGTCTCTCTCAGGCTGGCGGCAGCAGCAGAAGTTGCAGTGCTGTGGGCAAGGCTCCTGCCACCACCCTTTCCCCAACCTCTGGGAGGCAGCAGAGGCAGTAGATGCTGGACCAGTGGGGCAAGGGCAGAGAGGACTTCAAAATGCCCACATATAAGGAGGTGACCAGGGCCATCAGAGAGATGCTGGCTCTCGACGACCAGCCCTTCCTGATGGTGGAGGAGGAGGGGTCTAGTCGTCTGATGGCTCTGGTGTCCGCCCAACATAAAGTCCCCTTGCACACCACCTTCTCACACAGGGTAGTGCCATACCAGTATCGGGGCTGCAGGGTGCATATGGCGCAACTGCTGGAGGGTGCTGGCGGTGCATCTGTGCACTTCACCATGGACATCTGGTCCAGCCATGGTGGTGGCCACACGTACCTCTCCCTCTCTGGCCATTGATGGGAGAGGAAGGGGACCATGGAGACATGGCATCACCGGGCCCTGCTCCATGCAGAAGTACTTGACTGTTCGCACACAACTGTGGAGGTTCAGCGGGCCATATAGCAGCTCACCCACAGTTTCATGGTAACAGACAGTGGTGCGGACATGGTCAAGGCAGTGAGGGATGCCAGGTTTGAGGGAATCCAGTGCATGGCACATAGGTTCCACCTGATAATCCAGGATGTCCTTGGGCTGGGGGCTACTGGGAAGAAACCTGTTCCCAGTGACATTCACTCTATAGCCCACCTGATAGAGCAATGCAGGAAGATCCCTGGGTATTTCCACCACAGCATCAAGGGAGGCCAACTGCTTAGGGAGAAGTAAGCAGAACTCAGCCTCCTGCAGCACAGGCTTCTGCAGGATGTCTCCACATGGTGGAACTCCATACCTGATGCTCAAATGGCTGGCTAAGCAACAGGACACAATCCAGGGTGGTGGAAAGAGGCGTCAGCAGCAACTTTACAGTCTGCAACTGTGACCTCCTTTCCCAGCCAGTCTCTGTGCTTGAACCCATCCTCTGCACCACGGAGATTGTGAGCTGTTTGACCACCCTCTTCAGCCAGGTGCTTTCTCTCATGCAGACCCTCAAATCAAAACTTGAGGGGATGGAGGCAGGGTCCACGCTGGCGGACCTGGCTTCGCTGTTATCACTGAAAGTGCAGGTGCTGGTGACACGGCTCTGGGAGGGTGTCAAGAGGTGGCTGGATCCCCTCTTCCAGAAGAGGGCATATGTCTTGGCAGGGATGGGCAACCCTTGAGTGAAGATGGGTGCCTGCCTGGGCATGAGTTCTCTTGCCCAGTGGAAGGAGGAGTTGGTGGAACAAGTGAGGGAGGCCCAGAGACACAGGTTGAGTGGGGAGCCGGAAGGTGCTTGTGTGGCGGCAGTCAGACCTTTGACCTCTCCCTCCTTCTCCACATAGAGGAAACTGAGCAGCATTGCCAGTGGGATGGTGGCCGCTGGCAACTGGGCAGGCAGGCAGTGGGGGAAGATCGAGATGATGTGGCTGGAATCTCTATCACCTCTGCCAGTGGAGAAGGCTAGACCGTGCAGTATGGATCCGGTGGAGACCTCGATGAACTCCTACCTCCAGGAGCCCTGGGAGGATCCGTCCTGGACCCTCTGGCATACTGAGCAGCCTGCAGCCAGATGTGGGAGGATCTGGCTATGGTTGCCCAGGAACACCTGTTGTGCCCTCCATCCAGCTTTCCCAGTGAGTGTGTGTGTTCAGCATGGCTGGCAATGTTGTTACACCTCACAGCACCACCCTGGAACCTGTGTTAGTGGAGAAGATGGTGTTCCTTAAAGTAAACCTCCCCCTCTTGGATTTCCCGAGGCTGGACCCACAGATGGAGTGATTGCTTAGCATCCTCTTAAAAGGCCCTAGGTGGCAAGACAAAGGTGCATCTGGGTTGTCCTTAGCCTCTCTCTGCCTCATGCCAGACTCTTTCTGTCTCTCTGCAAAAGTCTCCCAATGGTCCAGCTGGGCTGCACTCTTGTACCCTGTGGCGCAAGGTAAGGTGCCCATGCGAGCTTACAGCTTGGTCATGTCTGGTAATGCTTCTTTAAAAGTCTCCACTGCCAGCCTCTGCCTCCTCTCCTTGGAAGCACGCTCATAAAGCCCTGAGTGGTTAGCTAGCCTCTAGGATCCAAGACGTAGATGCATCTGGGTTGTCCTCAGCCTCTCTCCACCCTATGCCAGTCTTTCTCTCTGTCTGCAAAAGTCTCCTGATGGTCCAGCCAGGCTGTGCTCCTATACCCTATGGCCAGGGGTGAGGTGCCAGCTGACAGCTTGGTTGTGTCCAGTGAATCTTCTTTAAAAGCCTCCACCATCAGCCTCTGCCTCCTGTCCTTGGATGCACTCTCAGAAGGCCCTGGGTGGCAAGCTAGTCTCTCAGAGCCAAGACACAAGTGCATTCGGGGTGCCTTTCTCCACCTTATGCCAGCCAGTCAGCCTGCCAATCAGCCAAGCCTCCATCTTGAAACCATCTCCCTCTCTCCCTCTTTCTCTCACTCCCCGCAAAAGTCTCCTGATGGTCCAGCCGGGCTGTGCATTTGTTCCCTGTGGCCAGGGGAAGGGTGCCAGCTCATACCATGGTCGGTCATGTCTGGAGACTGTTTTTTAAAAATCTCCACCACCAGCCTGCTCTCCATTGATGCACTCTTAAAAGGCTCGGAAAATATTCAAGATCTCTCAGTAATGGTCTATATGCTGCTTTTATAGATCTAAAATCTGCTTCCAATTCGATCCCAAGGGATAAGTTATGGAATAAGCTCTGTTCCCCTTCCATTGATAAAAGATTACTTTACTTAATTATGCATCTGTATTGGAATACTACTGAACAAGTGAGATGTGGTGGGGAGGGCACCTAACTAATCCTATCCCTGCTACTAAGGTTGTTTCCTTGCATTCATGTTATTTAATCTGTGCCTTAATGGACCTTAATGGCCTATCACGGATTTATTGTTCACCAGCTTTCCATGCCTCAAAATCTGATGCAGTCAGTATCCCCATACTTTTGCATGCAGATGATTCTGTTCTCCTAGGTTCATGGGTTATTGCAAAGAAAATGTGCTAACTATCAATTTAGTAAAAATAAGCTTCTCCTTTTTAAAGAAGCCTCACTTTGAATAAATGGGTTATGGATGATCAGACCATAGAGCAAGTTAGACAGCTCAAGTATTTAGGGATTGTTCTTGCATGGCTCATCAGATTTCTGCTATACAATCTTCATCTAATAGTGTGAATGTTGGGGTCTTTTTCCCCTAAAGGAGGATATTTCATCCCTGCTGCTTGCCCATGTTTTCCAGAAAATGGTGCATATAGGCTTACTGCCTCTGATACTGGAGGTAGCAGAGAGCCATGAAGACCAGTAGCCATTGAAAGCCTTCTCCTCCAGGAATTTGTCTACTCCCCCTTTTGAAGGCATCCAAATTGGCGATCACTGGTTTTGAGGCTAAACAATCACAGCTATTGTAAACTTCCCTTATAGGGAGTTGCTCCAACCCCTTAAACCTTTTAATTTCCCTTTTCTGCACTTTTTCCAGCTCTACAATCTTGGAGTTTTTTAGGTGTAATGACCAGAACTTTACACAATATTCTCAGTGTGATCACAACATAGGTTTATGAAAGGGCTGTTGGATATAGGCAGTTTTATTCTAAGTTTCTTTCCTAATTATCCCTAACATACAGTTCCCCCCCCCCCCCCGGGTAGCTGCATATTGGGTGGGCATTTTCACCAATCTACCAACCACAACCTTAAGATTTCTTTCTTGGTTAGTCACTGCTACCTCAAATCCCTTCAGGTTATACTTGAATTTCAGATTTTTTGCCCCAATGTGTCTCCCTTTAGACTTGCTTACATTGAACCACGTTTGTCATTTAGGGGCCCATTCTTCCAGTTGGAAAAGGTCAGTTTGGAGCTCCTCACAATCCTGGTTCTTTTGAAATCACCCTAAATAATTTGGTGTCATCTGTAAACATGTCCACTTCACATGAGTTTAAACCTCACATGTCCACCTGTTCCTCCACTTCTGTCACCTCATGAAGATAACAGTCCCAGTGCCCATTTGCCCCCAGTCTATCTCACTATTGCCCATAAATCAACCATTACTAATCAGGTTGAATCTGTCTAATCTAGATGAAAGCACATAATTGAAATAGAGGGTCAGTATGTAACTACTTTGCTAGGGTGACCAGATAAAATCCAGGTCAGGGCTCATTGAACTTTAACAGTTGTAGAGAAAAGGGAATTTCAGCCAGTGTCATTTGTATGCAATTAGTTCCTGGTGAAATTCCCTCTTCATCACAACTGTTAAAGTTGCAAGGGCCCTGCCTACTTTTGTATGTGGTCACTCTTATATAGTGCCTGCACCTTTAACTGTTGTGATGAAGAGGGAATTTCACCAGGAACTAATTGCATACAAATGACATTGGCTGAAATCCCTTTTTCTCTACCACTGTTAAAGTTACATGAGCCCTGACCTGGATTTTATCTGGTCAGCCTATACTTTGCCCACTTCCCATCCAGAGCTTTAGCATTTCTTCCAATTTGAAGAGGAGGAAGATTGAGGCTGCAATACCAATGAAAGATCAAGGTGCAGGAGTTCAGGGGCTTCATTGTAAGTGACAACAAGATCATTGGTGACTATACAACATATTGCTGAAGTTAAAGCCGAATGTCTTGAGTTACAATTTATATGCTTCTTCTGCTTTTCCTAGTTAGAAAATTATTTTTATCATACAGTCTTTATCTACAGTTTAGCTGTAGACAGAATAGACTCACCTGATTCTGTTGTCTTGAAAAGAATAGGGATTATGGTTTGAAATTAGTAGGTGATGTGCATGTGATACCCACAAGGATTTATCTGATATTTTTTTCCTTGTCAGCAGCTAATATGAGGGAATTTGTTTTAAATATTTTTTTTTTAAAAAAACTGCTGAAAGGGAAACTAATGGGAAACAAAATGGGTGTACATGCATCCTTCTAGGCAAGTCTCAATTAATATTTCATTTTTTTTACCTAGGGAGAATTAGTAGACTTCTTGTAAAGCTTTAGAAAGGACAGATACTTAGGGGAAAACTCTTACAAATATCCTGGTATTTATCTGCACTTACATGTCTAGATTACAATGTATATCAAAGGACCCAGACATTTACACACTTCTTCCATCTTTCCTCCGTATTAGCTGTTCCCTCTTGTTCAGCTGAGGTCTCAACACTATAATGTAACATTTGGGGGAAAAGATGCAAACCAACAACCCAGCACTTGAGGCTAAGATAGAGAAGATCTCCACAGCTACCATATGTTTTCCCTTGGAGCTCAGATAGGATGGAACAAAGGATAACCACACACTGCAAAAGACCAACATACTGAAAGTGATGAACTTGGCTTCATTGAAACTGTCAGGTAACTTCCTTGCAAGGAAAGCCACAGTGAAACTCACCACTGCCAGGAAACCCATGTAGCTCAGAACACAGCAAAACAGAGTCACAGACTGTTCGTTACACTGTAGAACAATTTCTTTAGCCACTGAGTACATGTCAGTATCTGGGAAAGGTGGAGAGGTTGCCAGCCATAAAGTAGAGATGCTTGCTTGGATGAGGGAGCAGAAAAGAACAATGGAGATGGCCAGTCTTTTCCCCACCCACTTCCTCATCCTGGACCCTGGTTTGGTGGCCATGAATGCCAGAACCACTGTGATGGTTTTTGCCAGCACACAAGAAACAGCCACTGAGAAGATGAGGCCAAAAGTCATTTGTCGGAGGAGACATGTCACCTTCTGAGGACGGCCAATAAACAGCAATGCACAAAGAAAGGAGAGAAAGAGGGAGATGAGGAGAGTGTAGGTGAGGTCCCGGTTGTGGGCTTTAACAATGGGAGTGTTGTGATGCTTCACAAATGTTCCCAGCACCAGAGCTGTAGTCAGAGAAAAGGAGACAGCAAAAGAGGCTAAACTAAATCCTAAAGGTTCTTCATAAGACAAGAAGGTTACAGTCTTGCGAACGCAGGCATCCTGTTTTTTGTTTGAATAGTTTTCGTCTGTGCATTTATGGCAGTCATTCATGTCTGAAAAAGAAAGGATGTGGTCTTGATTGCAGAAACATGAGATCAAGTTTGCAAAACTGCTATGACTGTTACTCTCACACAGATAACAAGTCTCTATTAAAACTGCCCTCCAAATGTAAATTTCCGCTTCAAGCCTGCTGAGGTCAGTGATGGCAACCAATCATTTGTACAATGATTGTTGCAACATCTGCCAAGTATGTACTCGACCAATATATATGTGTGAGATATTATTCTGTTATTAACCTGTGGCTGTTGGCGAGTTTGCCTAGCAAACTACCTGAATGGCTGACCCTGTTAATGAGTGACTACCTTGTTCTTCAATAGTTAGGCTGACCAGATAAAATCCAGGTCAGGGTTCATGTAACTTTAACAGTTGTAGAGAAAAGGGAATTTTAGCCAGTGTCATTTGTATGCAATTAGTTCCTGGTGAAATTCCCTCTTCATCGCAATAGTTAAAGGTGCAGGCACTATACTAGAGTGACCAGATACAAAAGAAGGCAGGGCCACTGCACCTTTAACTGTTGTGATGAAGAAGGAATATCACCAGGAACTAATTGCATACACATGACACTGGCTGAAATTCCCTTTTCTCTACAACTGTTAAATTTACATGAGCCCTGACCTGGATTTTATCCGGTCACCCTATCAATAGTTGAAGCTTATTTACAATGGTCAACGGCAGGCCCAAGCAAAATATATTCCAGCTGTGAAGTTGACATTGGCATGAATGATAGCTGCTAAGTCTAGAAGAAAAGGGACTTCCCCATGAACCAATGCCCAATGAAAAATGCACTTTTGACCTGCCAGGTAGTACTGAAGCTAGACACCAAATTCAAAGATATATTCTCTCTTTAGTTATCACCAGAAGCACCCATCAGTTGGCTACTCAGAATGGATTCGTCAGTGTTATTTGCTGGATTTATTCAGTCCCCCCAATGATCCCTGAGGACACAAGGCTAATATCCTCCACCCTTACCAGGGCTTCTGCTGTCAGATTACTTGCAGGATTAATATGCTCCTTTTCATGAGGTTTCTCCTGTAGGTTTTCTTTCTGTATGTTTCATTCTACAGCCACAAGATGGCGATGTGATACAGTTGCACTATAGCGAGTTTCTGGAAATTCACAGGATAGTATCACACATCAAAGTGCAATAAAATCTCTAAGCATATTTTCGGTGTTGAGAATAAAGCTGCTATAACTGCTAGAAAGCATAGGAGGGATCCTGGAGAGTGATAATGTCATGTCAAGGACCAGCAAAAAAATGTGAATGACCAAACATGAGCCTCATGTAGAAATCATCAAAGTTATTCAGTCCAAGATACATGCCAGATTCTTTATACCATCCTCCAACTCCTACTTATATACTTGTTTTGATCAATATTGGGGAAAAAAACCCTCTGATGTATGGATTATTTTATACATTTGTCTGGATTACAGCAATTCTGTTGTTATAACTCTGTTCTGTATATATTTCTTACCTTCCTGGTTTGAAATCTTCCCTTCTGGACACGGGATGCAATCGTAGCAGCAAAATGGCTTCCCCTCCTTCATTTTCTTGTGAGAACCGGGTTGGCAACTCTCAGTACACTGAGAAAGAGGCTGGGACTATTTGAAAAATGGAGAAGAAACAATATATTGATGGAATACGGAACTTGGAATCCGTAAGCTTTGAGGCCCCTCCTGTATTTTACCAAAGAGACTCTTTAGTCAGGCACTAAATCTTTCAGTTGTTGCATTGCTTGTTAATTTTACTGCTGCCTCCCCAAAGTTTTTAATATTTTGTATTGTTTTGTTTGTTTAATATTTGTAATGTTTTGTTTTGTCAGAAATTTAAAATAAAAACATTTATTTAACGTATTTTAAATGTTGAATATTGCCTAATTTTATAGTGTCATTGTGTTGTTGTTGTGGAGTGTAATATAGCTTTACAGTTTTATCCGACCCTGAAGGCATTTGCCGGTTGGGCAGTAAATAAATAAAGACATAAGGTTTTAGAAATACCTGAACAGACTCAATGGGGAGTACTTCCTTTTTTCTTTTAATTATCCTAGGCCCTTGAATTCCAATTTTCCCTATGGTCTATTTTAAAAAAGGAACAATACATTTGACCATATGTACAAAAGAGACATGGATCTTTTCAGCTAGAAACTCTTAGACAAGGGTTTTCCGAGACATGTCATTGATCTGTCCAGAGCTAGAGTGAATAGAACCAGCATAAAGTTCCTGTTTGAGTCCTTTGCTAGAACACAGAATAACAAATTGTTTTGGTTTCTAGAATTTAATCATCTTTGAATCAACACAATATCTACATGCACTGGCATTTGGTACAGGATGTATCACACTGCAATCGTTTTCCACTCTTGGATTTCGCAGGAACTCTATTGTCTGTGAAAGACTTGGTCAAAATATTAGAAATATAGCTATCATATCATTAAAAATTCTTCCATCAATTTCTTGGTAAATGAAGGTATTGGGAGAGAAGAATCCTGTGGCTCTTCATTTATTTCATCAACTCATACATAATCTTTCATTTCTAAGTGTTTATTCTTGGGCAATAACATTATGCTAGACATCAGGACAGTTGTTCATTTATAACAGGATCTCTTTCCATGTGGCTGACAATTGGAGCCTACCTGATTAAACCAGCCATTCCATGTTATGGCTTCCTCATCAATGGTGAATGCTTGACCTAGGGGAGCCTCAGGATCCACCGTCCCCACTCTCACCCTATTAAGTGATTGGTTGGAAAAAATCATCCAGTTGATCACATCCAGTCCAGCGACTAGCTCCCCATTCTGGTTGAAGGAAACTTTGTCCCCTGCACTGTTGTTAAATGAGACCCATTTTAGAAATGGTTGGAGCTAAAGTGAAAAAGAAAATGCAAGGATTTAGAAAAGGCTGAATTTAGGTCTTTATGGGCCAAAAAGGATATAACTTGAAATCAGTATCTACCATCCACATCATTTTCTTATCTTCAGTTTTGAGTAAGGGCTCCAATCTGAATCTTAAACACCGCGTACCCTTGTGCAATGGTTCTGATCCAGATCAGTCCTCCTGCACTTTCAGTGGAACAGAAATGGGGGGAGTGCAGCTGCTAGATATGTATTTTGAAGCAATGTCTGTTGTAGCACTCATTGGTAAATTCAAATGGTACCAGAAGAAGGATTCTGGCTGGTTTATTGTTCAGGTGGGTGAAGGCCATGGTTGGTCCTAGGATTAATGGCACACTAGCTGAGGAGTGCCTTTGGTGGCCAGTTGCCTCATTAGTCAGTTTTTCAGGGCCACACAGAGGACATATGGGGCTTGTTGCATGTGTGACATCAATCCAGAATGGCAAAGCTCAAATCCTTGATTTCTAGCCACTGTGTTTGTGTTGCAACCTAGCTCCAGTTTATTCTTCTCTTCAAGAAGAACAAACAACAACAATACTAAGAAAAAGTATTCAGCTGACCACTTACAGCTTTGTTATTTATATAGTACTTATAGTGTTTACAGTATTTGAAGTTCTAAATGCTTGGTAACCTGTAGTGATGGGACAGGCATCCAGCTGGGATTTGAAGCTCACCCATGTCTGTAATGTTACTTAAACTGCCCCTTTTGGAATAGATGCTGATCCACCATTTTAACACAAAATGGCAGCTCAGTGAGGCAGTGGGTGGATGCATGCCACTTGCCAGATGCCCTGGGACTGCACCTGGCAAGAAGGATGGGGAAGCAGTCATAGGTCCATTGTGCGGCAGAAGTGCTGGTGAGTTTTCCCATCCGAAGTAATGCTGCCTCAAAGTAAAGTTGTGTTTCAGTGATTTCTACCTGAGCAGAAATGACATCAAAGTGGAAATTAAAAAGAAGAATATTTTTAAAGCTAATTTATGGAATATCATTTTTGTAGTTAGCACCCAAAGAACCCTTAGAACCTTGAAAGAAAGGTTGAGGACACCAGCTTTTTTGCAATCATAGCTCACTGTAGACTGTATATCAGAACAGAAAAAACCCAAGTAATTAGCCCAGTTTGCCTCCCACACCCATTAACTTCAAACCCTTGGTCACCACCCAGCTTGCTCACCCTTAAAGCCAGCCCTGGAGAATGTTTCTAGGGAATACTCATCCTATATGACCCAGAGATTGCATGAAGGGATGCTACATGAATCAGTAAAATTACAAACTACAGTGGTCACTACATCTGTCCCAAAAGTACTAAGAGGGAAGTATAATGTCTGACTGAAATGGGAACTATTTCTAGGTGGGGCAAGGGAAGGAAGATGAAAATGTAAAGAAGATTTTGGGAGAGAATAAAACACAATATACAGTGCGTTGTTATATGAGTAACTTGAGTCAATTACCTGCCCAAATTGTAGATTCTGAAATTTGTGTTCCACTACATCAATCATGGCACTGTGTTCAGCTCTAGAAGAGGTCATGGCATGATGTAGGGCATGGGCCACAGTATAGACAGCGTTGTAGATGCTGTAGCTGTGTCCAATCATGCTCATTTCAAAGAATGATCCAGGAAGGCTCCACAACTTCTCTTGCCCTGTGCAAATGTCTCCATCTGCTTCTCCCAGAATACTATCTGTGAATACACATCCAAAGGCCTGTTGCCAGAAATCCCTGATAAAACCGTCTTCTTTAGAGCTGGAAGGGTTTCTACCCTCAAGAAACTTCTGAAATCCAGGTACATCACTGGAGTGGATTCTGAAGGATATAGCACCATGGAACATTTCTGTATTCCATTTTTTTTGTTGGACAATTGAAGTGAACTCCACCTGAGCTGTTACTATCCATACTTTCCCTTTTACTTCCTTTGCCATGACCTCTTGATCTGATAGATATGGCAAGAAGCGAAAAAATGCCATGGAATAAGATTCTGCATGGACTATCACTGCATTGGCTTTGCTGCCCATCACTTTATCATGTATTTTTGCCCCCTGTAGAAATGCATTATTAATTTCATTGTCGAAACTTAGTTTGGGGACTCTTTCTATGAAGGCAAAACAGACACCCCACTTAGAAAACAGTGGAACAACCACTTGTAGAAATCTTTCTCCATTATCATTATTCATAATACCAATACCAATCCATGTCCACCTAAACTGGAGAAGCAAAGAGAGAATCCCCTCATACTGAATGTCTTCCTGAGGGGCCAATTGGTAGAAGGGGAGGCCTGGAGTTTTAGTGTTCATCATGGGAGCAGGGCCATAGATGAGCTAAGGAGAGATTTTGGGTAGAGGGAAAGAAAATCGTATCAGCATTTATATGTATATATTTTAATGTACATACATTTAATGGGCATGTGGTTGGGAGCAAAATACTTGGTTAGAGAGCAGTCTGATCTAAGAGAATACTGACTATCTTTGGCTATCTATCAAGTACAAGGATAAAGGCTCAGTGGAAGGATGCTATATCATGGCATAAGTCTGGTTGCATTCAGACGTAGTAACACTTAACAGTTAAACCTATTGAATTTAATGGAACATAAATAAATTGTGCTTGGCTTACATCCCATTTATTTCAATGAGTCGAATTTAAGTATGAGTAAGTCCAGTTCCAATTCATTGATGAGTAAAACAGAGAATAAGCACTGCTTCTACTGCCACCCATTCAGAGAGCTGTACATGCATAAATCTGCGGCCTCAGGGGATTCTGTCAGATCTGGAAGGATCCTGAGGGCCAAACAACATGTGGCATTATTTCCCACTTTCTCCCAAAAGCCACATTTGCATGATGGGGAGCTCCTATTAGCTCCAATATTTTAGTGTGTGAGGGGGGTTAATGGTTTTCCTTATGACCAAAACTGCATTGGAGTCAGACAATGCAGAAGAAGATTCTGATTACACATCTATCATTACAAATGCAATGACTACTATCTTTCAGCATCCGTTTACAGACAGAACATACAGCTAGAGCAGCAAGAACTAGGAATTCTTCAAACAACCAGAAATGAGCAACAGTGCTTGTTTCTGGAATGGGCAGGTCAGTGTTTCTGGGCTATTTCAGCATCTGCTAGTTCCTGTTGCAGTAGCTGTCTATTTCACAGCAGAGGCATAGAGGCAGTATAGGGTATTGAAAGAAAGTGCATTAAGAAGTGGAATGTTTAAACTACTGGATGGCTTACATGAGATTTGTGAAACTATAGCAATGTTCTGTTATTTCAACACCATGGCTATCAAATGAATGAAGCACTTAAACAATAGCAATTGTATTTTATTTATGACTGAACCGTATATATATATTCATTGCCAGCATATGACATTCATAAACAATGCACCCATTTCTGTCTCTAAACAAACAAACAAACAGACAAAGAAAACTGAAAAGGGAAGGGAAGTGTAAGTATTGCGGCAGATTCTCATGCTCCCCAAATAACCTACCTGTGGAGTCTTATAGGTATCCAAGATATTTGCCACATGTAGGGAGATTTCAGAATCCAGTCCCCCAATAACTGCTGTTAATCTATGCTGGATGTCACATACATAGTTAGGTACAACATTTTCCAGTGTAGTCAATAGTAGCATTGTGGCATGATAGGTCCTCCTTGCATTGTCATAGCTATCATAGATGTGGAAACCCAATGTGGTATTGGGTAAGATCTTTGGGTTTTCATTGATTTCTTTTACTGCAAATGCCAAGGCCAGGATGTGCTGGTAATGCTTAGGGAATACCCTACAAGAAAAGTTGTATTCTGTAACAGCAGGATATTCTACGCACACATTAATTATTGCTACTGTGTTACACATCATGATCCTTAGTAGTCTTACATGTTTAAATACTATCCTCCTATTCTAAGAACTAAATCAAAATATCTCAGAGCTCATCTTCAGCACATCACTATGCTTTTCAGTTCTGGCGAAGGTTCCTTTTCTCAGAAGGTTTAGTACTGTGCGGAAACATCATTTGAACGTGCTCTTTAACAGCTAGAGAGATTCACTGGGTTACATCCGGATTTAGTCATATTTGGAGTACACCTATTGAAATCAATGGGACAAGTTAGGCATGATTTAGTCAATCATAACATTTTTAAGCATGATTGATTTCAATTGTCTCACCTATGTACGGCTATACACATGTCAGTCACATTGTACAATAGTACAACAGTATTGACCTTTATCATCTATTATCTTCCAAAGGCAGTTCATGATTTAATCAAACAGAATAGGATTAGACCCACTGCAATCAGTGTGACTGAAATTCGACATACTTAACTTAAGTTCCATTAATTTCAATCATTCTGCTTTGAGTTTGTGAAGATCTGGAATGGAAGCAATGAGTTTTCAAAGCAAGAATGCTGTACGTGGTGGTGGAGGCGGTATTCATACAGTCAGTGTGTGTGATTGTGTGTGCAGGCATGTTTTTCTGTGGATCACATGACAATGATAATGTGTGGCCTGATATATCAATCACTCTTTGGCTCACCACATGAGGCTGTTGAGAAGTTTCAAGGAAGATAAAGTATCCAAATACAAGTGAGAGGGCATGTAACAAGGGAGGTTATTTTCTTCAAAATACCCTTAATGGTATGACGCGTATTCTTTATTGCAGTCAAGAGATGAGATTTAGAAACTGATGTAGAACCTAGACATCCTCAACCAAAATATACAGGTCTACAAGGGGAAGTGACAGAACCTATCCTCCCAATATGAAGTCCCTCAAAGCTTCATCATTCACATTGGCTCTAGCAAGAACAACATGAAATTGCCAGAGAGAATGATATCGATGTTATTATTATCTATCAACAAATATTAAAAATAAGATTGGGCTGGCCTGTCTGGTAATGTAACCAATAAGGGAGGAACAGTTTGCTGCCAACCTCCATTGTCAATTACACAAAAAGAGTTCATGTTCCACAGACTCCACTTCTGGATTGTTGCATGGATGTGCCCTCTGTGGCAAAGAAACACCACTCCATCCTCTCAAATTATTGAGAAGGTGGCACATGAAACCAAGCTCTACAATATTTAACAAAATGCAAATTGCTTAAATCGACAGCTATCTGAAAACCATTTTAATTTGGAATACCCAATGAACATGATTAGCACATTGCACATGCCTTAGGAGAGGGACTTGGAAAGAAATAACACAGGGCTTCTGCCTTATTATAGCTATTGCAGAATCCTATCCTTTTGAAAAAGAAAAGGGGATGACTGCACAATGCAAGGAGCTCTTTAAGATACCTACTTCATCAAAGAACTTTGATAACTAGATCCAGGGAGAGAAGGAACGAAAACCAATAGCTCTTGTAAAGATAGGGATCTTAAAGTGAAGTTTGAAGGCAGCTGTCCAAGAACTCATATCCAAAGCCTGTAATTTGTATCTGTTTCCATTAGTACACCTGCATTTGGAACACATTGTGGGATGTGCAAACAAGGTCTTAAAACTGTAACATGGCTGCCACAAAAAAACTGAAGGCAATCCTTTAGGCCATATAGCAGCTGTATAAGGGAACCAAAAATTTATCTAAGAAATCAAATCTTTAATAGCTGCTGGAACAATGCACACCTTTTTTTTAATCTATAAACAATTTTGTCTATGTTTCTTACAGCCTAATCCAGTAAATCCCTATTCTACAGCTTTATCAGTCTCTTCTGCTCTGATCATTCTGATGGCATCATAAATGGAATTAAAATGAACAACAGTCCTTACACAAGTTCCTCTGACATTGCCTGATGGGGCTCTTCAGTGAAGGCTATTGGACTGGAGACAAGGAGACCATAAGTAGCAATGCCTCCAATGATGAGGTCTCCTGACTGATGATACTTGTGAAGTGGAGGGTAAGGATTGCTGACCCTACAGTTGTCAATGTCAGCTTTGCATCCTATGCAAGCAAGCAGTACCAGCAGCAATTTCATCATGGTATAGTAGTAGTAATAGTGATAGTAATAGTAGTAGCATGGAAGTTTAGTTTATTGCCTTGTCCACCAGTCATTCACAAAACTGTTTCCTTATCCATATCCAAGATCCTCACCTATTTGTAGGTCCTCTTTCTACCTCTTAATGTTACTAGTGATGTTTATGACATCCTTTGTTATTAGTTTTGCAAGTGTCAATTGGAAATCAACAGGGGATTTGAGGAGCAGCAGAATTAATCACTACTCTTTAGATAAGTGAAGAGGAGACTAATTACAAAATAATTACTGATGAAAGCTTGTTTGTCACATTTCAACAATATCCCTCCCCCCAAACAGTGGAGGGAAAGTGAGGGACCAAATGGCGTGGGATGGCCCACAGAATTTCTTTTTTTTATGTATGAAATTGATAACAGAAATAATAGAATCTGGCCTGGAATCAGAGACAAAATGCACATGTTTGCTGATAGGATTTACCATATTGAGAAGATCACCTTGATCGATTTAGCCTGCAATCCTATACATACCTGTCAGTAAGTCCCAGTGATCCCAATAGGACGTACTTCAGGGTAGACATGGAAAGGATTATATTGTTAATCTGTGGGGTGAAAAATAGAATCTTACTGTGCTGCCCGCTGCATGTTTACTCAGAAGTAACTGCAGTCGGCCAAGACTAGGCTGACAACCGTTACACAGAGGACCTTCTCTTCTGCCGCTCCCAGACTGTGGAATGACCTGCCGGAGGAGACTCGTCAACTTAACAGTCTTTTAGAATTTAAGAAAGCCATAAAGACTGTTCTCTTCCGGCAGGCATATCCAGTGGAATTTTAGAATGTTTTAAGGATGTTTTTAGGATGTTTTAGGATTTTTATGCAGTTTTAATAATATGTGTCATGTTTTAATCAGTTTTATGTATTTTATCATGTTGTTGTTCCCCGCCTCGATCCAGATGGAGAGGCGGGTAAGAAATAAATTGTTATTATTATTATGTTATTAGTATAAGTAAGAGACATGGTTTTTAATTAGGCTTATTACCCAAGAAGTGTCTTTATGATTGCAGCCTTAGATAACCCACAGAAAAAAATCCTTCAAAATGAGCTGGAAGCTAGAAAACTATGAGCTGGAAACTGGCCTTACACTGTTTCAATATATAGTGTAGAAGTAAATTCAGAAAATAAGACATTTGTTGAACCTTTAATATAATGCTTTAGGAAATGTGCGTCAAATAGAAATCTTTTGCTCAATTATCATTTTGACTTTGGGAAGTGTTTTTTTTTACACTGGAAATGTTTGTCTTTTCAATAACATTAAACTTGTTGTTGTTTGTTTCTCAACAGGTGAGTAACCCAGGGCAGTGAAGGCTCTCCACTCCCCACCTTCTCATCACCAGACTAAATTAGGCTGATCATATGAAAAGAAGGACAGGATTTCTGTACCTTTAACAGTTGTATAGAAAAGGGAATTTCAGCAGGTGCCATTAGTATATATGCAGCACTTGGTGAAACTGATTCTGCATCACTAGAATTAAAGCTGCAGGAGCCCTGCCCTCTTGACTAGATACAAAAGAGGGCAGAGCTCCTCCAGCTTTAACTGTTGTGATGAAGAGGGAATTTCACCAGTCGTTTCATGCATAAAAAATGACAGCTGCTGAAATTCCTTTTTCAATAGAACTCTTAAAGAGACAGAAGCTCTATCCTCCTTTTTATATGGTCTCCCAAAATATCCCAATTTCAAATTCCTAGAACTATTTTTTTAAATGTGCAGCCAAAGTCCTGCCATGAGATGACTGAATCAGGCTAGAAGGGCTTCTTCTTTGAACAAATGCTGGGATTCCTGGTATATCATCAGAGTTGATTGCAAAGAAGAAAACACCTTAGGGCTGTACATGAACCTCCCGATTCGCTTCTGATATCGATTTAGACCAAATGAATCTAGCCCGATTCACTTTGGATCAATTCAGACCTGATCCACTTTGATTTGGATCTGAAGATGAATTGAGATTAGGATGTCCGAACCATTCTGATTTTTCATTTTCTGGTAGACTTGTATTGGAAAAAATAAACACCTATAACTTTTTTATTTTACAAGATACTGTCGTGACTCCCTATCCCCTTTATTTTGGCAATCAACCTTTATTTTGGCAAATGACCCCTTCCTTCAGCTGTAGGGAGTTTAAAAGTAGAAAGCATTTTGCCCCAATGCATAATTTCACTAAGTAAACAAAACAGTTGATCCATTCAAGAGAAAGAGTCAGTCGATAGGCGGATCTAAACCAAGCCTTTTCTGAGCCACCAATCTTTCCGAGCGCCACCTTCTGACCTCCTTGGTCTGTGCGCACTTTTCCCTCCTACAGAAATTGGCATCTCTGAGATTGCTTACACTCTCCCCTTCGGATGAGGAGGGCAGCTTCTCAGCCTGAGGTTTATTTACATCACCAGAGATAAGCTCTGGGAACTGTTCATTCGCAGCTGGGAAAGAGCCCATGGAAATTAACCCTTCCCCTTCTGGTATGGATTGGAATGTCTGTTCAAATTCAGAATCAGATTCTGAATTAATGTCTGATATCCCTTCGCCCTGCACAAGGGGAGGGGGATTAGACACAACAGATACAAACATGAAAGTTGGACACCTTACAGATGCCTTTACAGACAGATCGGTGTGGTCATCTTCGTGTAATCCACTGCTGAAAATGTGATTTTTTGGGGGCAAACCACTCAAAGCAGCCACTCAAAGCAAAGAACAATTTGAAAGTGTGTATTCAGCTCACACTATCCCTTCAAGTGTAAATCTCCCCTACTTATATTTTATTTTGTGTGTTCTGAAGCTGACCTCAGGCTCTTCACATTCAGAGAAAGTAGGCTGCCTGCAATACACACATTACCTGGCTGGGAGCAAACCAGCAATGCGAGAAGAATGATGATGATGATGTTGATGACAATGATGATAATAATAATAATAATAATAATAAGATGATGATGATGATGATGATGATGATGATGATGAAATGAAAGAGCCTGTTGATTCTCCTTATGAAGTAGTGGGAGAGGCTTCACGCATTGTAATCATTTGGTCCTGCCTATTGCTGCAGATTAATTGGAGAGCAGACAGTAATCATCAGGCCATGGAACGGGTACGAAGAAAAGTGAACAACAAATATACAAAGAATTCATTAAGCATGGAGATTATAGTATCCAACATCCTGCAATTGTGCTTGCACGGAGGGAGCTCTTTACACCGGATTCGTCTTGGATCTGCAGAGGGGTTTAAAAAATGTTATGAAGTCTTATGGGTGGTGGTGGTGGTGGGGCTATGAGACAAGTGCTTTGTCATTCCCAGTGGCAGGTAGGTGCAGGCATCTGGAGCAGAATAGGGTCAGTGAGCATTCACAGGCACAGTTACGGTGATCGGTAATGCCTGAGGGCCCCCAGCTGTGAGTTATAAGGCCTCAGCTGGAGGGATAAGGGTTACCTTTGAGGCCAACCTTCCTCACCCACTCGGAGCTAGACGGCGCGAGGGGAAGTGACAATGCAAGGCCTCCCTATACCACAAGCGGCAGTCTGTGTTGTGGCGAACTGGGAAGCACCATTTCACAGGCGGTGAATGACTCGCCCGAAATAAGTAGGATGCCCGCATAGGTTTTTCCTCTCTGCAGATCCTTAAAATAAAGTGGCCTGTTTAACTTCACTTTCTGTGTCTCGCCTCATTATTTCCCACCCTCCATTACCTGCAACCAGTGTATCTGAAATTAACTTCACTCATTCCTACTTTTGTAGCTTTTGCTGTACTTTGTCTCTATACTCTGTGTGATACATTCTCCTCTTCCCTCAAATATCTTTTCTGATGGTATCCTCACTCTACTGCAAGCTGCTGCTTAACAGGGCTTGCTGCCAGCTGGCTTTTTTATTTTTAAAGTTCAATTTTATTTTGAAACTTGTGTATAATTGTCACAAGTTTCTTTACTCTAACATTAGGGTGGGTGTTGTGGGCGGCAGACACTACTTCGCCCATTCACACTTCTCACTTATATACATTAGCTTCTCAAGGCTTTTGTGTTGGCACCACTTTTCACATCCAGACTTTGAACTCCTGTCTACTTCCTGCACAAATACGTGACTCTGAGACCCCCTTTCTAATGCTCTGCGTTACATGCCAGCACCGTGGAGCTAAGTTACAACAGGTGTCTCTGGGTTGTGTTGTCTGTGCATCCTCTGTTGTCTCTCTCTCTAAGTCATTGCAACCAAACCAAAGCCTCTAACCTCAAACAATCAATCTCCCTATCTCTACCAAAGTCTCCCAGTAGTCCAGCTGGGCTGCACACTTGTACCCTGCATGTGTCTGGGACCTTGATCATGTCTTCTCCAAAAGATGGGATCTCTTCTGCAGTACCATTGTCAACAGTCAGAAGGTAGGAAGCAAATTGAGATTCACAGGGTGCACATGTAGAGAATAAGCTGGCATTTGGTGACACAGTTCCAGGCATTGGATTTCTTCACCAACTGGCCAGTGATGGTAGGACGAGCACCACATGGAATGACAGGCAAGGTCTTCCTAAACTCATTGCCCAAAACAATAGTCTTTCCATTGAATGGGGTGTCATTGTTCATGAGCTCCTTCAGCAGCCTGTCTATTAGGTCAATAGCAAAGCAGTTAGGCATCAATACTTCATCCCAGATGACAATGCTGGCATATGCACACTTCACGAGGCAGGTGTGGCAGCTTCCGGGCCGGAGTTCAAAGCTTCTTTTCTTTAAAATTGTTCTGTAAGCAAATATTCCATGCTTCCTTGAAACAAAATTTTACTCTGTAGTTCCCAAGAGAGCTCTTCTGAGAATATCAATACAGTGATACGTATTTTTTCTATTTAAATTATTGATTTTTCTTACTTTGTGCCTTACAATTAGCATGTGTGACCTCTTTTGTCCTCTTTTTCTTGGTGATGAATGCCTCTTTTTTCTGGTGATCTCTAAGTTGCCTGCCTACTCAGAAAGGGATTGCAACTGAGTACTGGAGTTCATTTCTTTCCCCTCCCTTAGTTTTTATTTTCCTTAATCTTCAATTGTGTTAGCAAAGTTGTTTGTGTTCTGGCATCTTATGAGAGGTGAATTTTTGCTTGCAAAAGTTGCCCCTTTCCATTATTGAAATTCTTCCTTGCTACTTTTCTTGAGCTGGCCTTCTGGGGCTGGAAACTTGGCTTCTGAACAGGTTCAAATGCTTCTGCTCATAAGCCAAACCTCAACCCCCAATAGCAGTTTCCATGGCCAGCTCTCCCATGAGGAAGCATGAACTGACTGCTGATAATTGTTGGGGCACAAGAAACATTCTATATACCACTTTCATAGTGTTATCTCCTGCTTTTTTATTCCACATTAATAACGATTTGACATAAGTTGTAGAGATGGCTTAAATCTACACTACTGTTTTATAGCAGTATTGAAGTGCACTAATAATTGTGGGACAGCTCACAATCCATATACCAGTTTCATAGTGGCATTTTCTGCTTTTTATTCCACATTTGACAAAAGATGTAAATTTCATTCCACACTTGATAAAAGATGTAGATTTGGCCTGAGACGTCACTACTTTATGTTTAATCACTCTCCTGAACTTCCATTGCAGTTGTTTTTCCTGGATCTTCTACACTGGACACTAGGTTGATTTCTACTAACCTTCATCTGAACCCACATGAACCCACCTCCTTGAGACATGTGGTGATGAAGCTTTTTTCTCTAACCTTAATATCAAACTGCTATATAGCTAGGAGCATAATAGGTAAGGTTTAACTAAGTGACAAGTGGAAGGCTGGGGGAAAGTATAGGAGTTTGTCAACAATTAATTGTAGCTGAATTTGCATGCTGAAAACCTTATATGGAAAAGCCACTTTACCATCTTCTTTAATTCCAGTTGTTCCACATGCTACTTTTCATTAAATTGTTGCAATATCTATATCTATATCTATATATATCCTTATCTTTTCTCTAAAAATCATAAATTTGCCCTGGATCAGTTAGCGGATGGGAAAGCTTGGTGAGGATCTCTCTACTTTATGGAATCATCATCATATACACCAACCTTCTCCAACCAAACACCCTGTACATGTGTTGGATTATCCACCAACCAGTAAATTAACTCTCATTGATTTCAGGGGGACTATTCTAAGTGTAATAGAACATGGATGCAGCCCTACATGTAAAATTTCAAAACAATTGCACTCAGAGTCTGTTTATCAAGCTATACCAGTAGAAAAGAATTTCAAAGGCTTGCTGAGTTGCGAAGGTTTCATGGCAATGAGAGAGGAGGCGTGCAGTGGTGGTGGCTTTGCAGGCATCCATCAAAGCCAAACATTGGTGAGTTCATCCATCCCTACCAAGAGCAGTGTATATTTCAGGATTTCTTTCGGATTAGCTGTTCCCTGTTGTTTAGCTCAGGCCGCAACACAATAATGAAACATTTAGGTAAAAAGATACAACCAAGCAACCCTGCACTTGAGGCTAAGATAGAAAAGATCTCCACGGCTACCATGTATTTTCCCTTGGTGCTCAGATAAGTGGGAACAAAGGATAACCACACGCTGCAAAAGACCAACATGCTGAAAGTGATAAACTTGGCTTCGTTGAAACTGCCGGGTAACTTCCTGGCAAGGAAAGCTACAGTCAAGCTCAACATTGCCAGGAAGCCCATGTAGCCCAGGACACAGTAAAACAGAGTCACGGACCCGTCATTACATTCCAGTACAATTTCTTCAGTCCCTGAGTGTATGTCCTCATCTGGGAATGGGGCAGAGGTTCCCAGCCACACAGTACAAATGCCTACTTGGATGAGGGAGCAGGAAACCACAATGGAGCCGGCCAGCTCCTTCCCCAACCACTTCCTCATCCTGGATCCTGGCCTGGTGGCCATGAAAGCCAGAACTACCATGATGGTTTTTCCCAGCACACAGGAAACAGCCACCGAGAAGATGAGGCCAAAGGCAGTTTGTCGGAGGAGACATGTCACCTCCTGAGGACGGCCAATGAAGAGCAATGGACAAAGGAAGCAGAGCAGGAGGGAGATGAGGAGAGTGTAGGTAAGATTCCGGTTATTGGCTATGACTATGGGAGTATCATGGTGTTTCATAAATGTTCCCAGCACCAGAGCTGTGAGAAAAGAAAAGGAAAGAGCAAATGAGGTTAAAGTGAGCCCCAAAGGTTCTTCATAAGACAAGAAAGTTACTCTCTTCGGGATACAGAAATCTTGCTTTTTGCTTGGATAGTCTTTAGCTGAGCATTTCACACAGTCATTTGCATCTAAAAAAAAGGAAAGATGTGGTCTTCAGTTCACATGTAAACACACTCAAGTATGCTATAAACATATTTTTAAAAAATCACTTGTCCCACACATACAAACATTCTCCATGCAAATCATTGGATATTGACATATGGCAGGGGCTGGCTTAAGACTATGGCCTGGTTCACACAATCATGGTGGGGTAAGTAAACCACAGTGGCTTATTTCCCCCACTGCACATGTTAGTGAGTTGCTAGAATAATGTGCATAATTATCCTTCCTGGAGTTGCTTACCACATCATTCAAACCGAGCAACAGGTGGAATACTGCTTTGGTTGACATGCCACCCCAGAACCCTAAAACACCCCATGGATTCTGAATGGTTTGTTCACCACAGCAACAAGCATCCCTCCCTGGCTGAATTCGGACAACACGAGATAGTCAATGGTGGGATAATAATCAACTTTACAGTTGTTCATCTAGGGGGTACTCCCCACACAACATGGTAATAAACAATCAAATGTGGTGTGGATTAGGATCAGCACTGAGTTCACTATGGCAGCATTTGGATGACATGATAGTCAATACAACTGATGATTGTTTCCCCTCCCCCAGTTGCTTAATGTGTCATCCGAATTCAGTCAATGTGTTCACACAATGTGGCAAGCTGCAATGGCAGCAAAGGTAATGATGGAAGTTCCATTGGCATGAGACAGACATGCTTAGTGGGGAAAATTAGCCACTGTGGCTTATATCCCGCTGCATGATTGTGTGACCTGGACTTACGTGTTGTTCTTTAAAGATAAAGGCATGCTCCATTTCTCTTTCACAACCAATGTTAAAGAACTGGGGTGGTGGGTGAGGTGGTTTGCTTGGCAAAACTGTCTATGCCTTTCAGGTTGGAATGGAGGGAATAGAAAAAGAAGGAAGGAAGGTAGGAATAAAGGAAAGAAAGAAAGAACTACCCATCTAGAACCTTCAGGGGGAAGTCCCTTTTCTTCTAGACCTAGCAGACGTCATTCATGCCATTGTCAATTTAACACCAGGAATCTATTTTGCTGAGTTCCTTTCTTTGAACACTGTTAATAAGCTTCAACTAATAAAGAACAAGATATAGAGTGACCGTATGAAAATGAGGACAGGGCTCCTGTATCTTTAACTGTCCAATATACCTGGAATTGCACGGGCCCCCTAAGATATATGTCTGTGAGGTAATCATCTTAAAGTAGTAGGCCAGTGCTAGGTCTGTGAGTTAACTTTTAATCAAATTACATTTGTTTCTTCTTATCCTTTCTCACCCTCACAACAACCCTGCAAGGCAGGCTGATGCTAGGCCTGTGCGGTAACTTTAAAAAGAATTAAATTTGTTTCTTTTCTCTCTCTCTCTCTCTCTCTCTCCCTGATGCATGGCCAGGGCCGCCTGAAAGCCGCTACTGGAAGTTCCCTTGTCCCCACAGAAAACAAAAACTACAACTTCCAGCATGCTTTTCACCATGGTGCCTGACTTGCCCAATAGGAGTCCTTCCACTGAGACTCATGGGAAGTGAAGTCTGGCTGAGCCAGTCCACACTGCACTGTTAGCCAGCCTGCTAACTGACTGATGGGTAGCTTTGTTGCCGTAAGCAATGGGACCAGAGCTGCAACCTCTTGCCCTCCTGCTCTAGATGGTTGCTTCACCCAGATTCTGAGAGAACAGTAATATCAGGACAGGGTGCCTTTGAGCATGTTCAGGGTTTGGCCTCCCAAAGTCACAAAGTTGTATCTAGTTATGATTTTAAAACCACATATGGCAGGTGGGAGGAGGCACCATGAATGGATGCTACCTATTGATGAGGGCTGTTTCCTTTTATGTGGAATTGGGTTGACTACTTGAGACTGACCTTAGGAGTCTGGGTTGTGAAAGGCATGCAGCAGACACCCATACATGCACTCATAAGAGCTGCCAAAGGTCAGTAAGTCCAGCCTCCTGCCAAAGGTGTGCTGGGAGTTCCACCCAAGGCATGCTGGGAATTGTAGGCATAAGGCTAGGTTTTTATTAAATTCTTAAAAAAAACTTAACCCCCCCCCCCCCCATTTTGTTTTTAGATTTTGCTGGCACATTGTATAAGACCTATCAGCGTGCCGAATTTCAAGTTTCTAACTCATCTCAAATGGGTAAACATTTCAGGACATACATAAAACACACCTACTTTCTGCTTTATTGGTAGAGATGGTTCTATTGAAAAGGGAACGTCAGCAGATTTCATCATGTAGCACATGATGAAATTCCCTCTTCATCACAACTTTTAAAGCTGCAGGAGCCCTGCCCTCTTTTCTAAGTGGTCACTCTAGTATAGCTCTCCAGCTTTAAGGGACTTCCCCCCTGAAGCAATGCCCAATGAAAAATGCAATTTTGATATGCCAGGTAGTACTGAAGCTGGGCAACATATTTGAAAGGTGCATTCTGACTTCAGTTATCATCAGAACTACCCACCAATGGGCCACTCCGAATGCTTTTGTCATTGTTGTTTGGTGGATTTATTTAGTCCTCTCAATGATCATTGAGAACATTTCTATACAAGACAAGAATCTTCCACCGTTACCGGGGGTTCTGCCTCCAGATTCCTTGCAGGATTAATAGCCTCCTTTTCATGAGGTTTCATCTGTGGGTTTTCTTTCTATATGTTTTATTATACAGCCACTAAATGGTGCCATGCTATAGTTGCTCTATAGCACTAGGGTGACCATATGAAAAGGAGGACAGGGCTCCTGTATCTTTAACAGTTGCAAAGGACAGGGAATGTCAGCAGGTGTCGTTCGTATGCATACAGAACCTGGTGAAATTCCCTCTTCATCACAATAGTTAAAGCTGCAGGAGCCCTGTTCTCTTGACCATGTACAAAAGAAGGCAGGGCTCCTGCAGCTTTAACTTTGTGATGATGAGGAAATTTCACCAGGTGTTGCATATATACAAATGACACCTGCTGAAATTCCATTTTCTATGAAACTGCTAAAGATACAGGAGCCCTGTCCTCCTTTTCATATGGTCAGCCTATATAGCACAGGAAATTTATCACATGTCAAAGTGCAATAAAATCTCTTAACACATGTCTTCTATAACTATTAGAAAGCATAGGAGGGTTCCTGGAGTTTGACAGTGCCATGTAACAGACCCCCTTCCTTCCAGTCATTTGTTACATAATCTTTGATCAATGTTAGAAAAAAACTTTGAGTACAGATTATTATTATTTTTACATTTGTCTGTATTACAGCTATTGTGCTCTTATAACTCTGTTATCTATCTAGCTAGTTAACTAGCTAGCTAGCTAGCTATATCTATCTATCTATCTGTCTGTCTGTCTGTCTGTCTGTCATCTATTCTTAATCTCACCCTCCTGATTTGAAATCTTCCCTTCTGGACATGGGATGCAATCGTAGCAGCAAAATGGCTTTCCCTCCTTCATTTTCTTGTTAGAACCAGGTTGGCAACTCTCAGTACACTGAGAAAGAGGCTGGGACTATTTGAAAAATGGAAAAGAAACAATATAATGAAGGCATTTGCCAGTTGGGAAGTATGCAATTCTAATGAATCAAATAAATAACAACATAAGATTGCAGAAATACTTGGACAGACAATAAGGGGAGTACTTATGTTTTTCTAGTAATCACCCTAGACATGTGAACTCAACTTTGCCTGTGGCCAATTTTTACGTTAAACAGAAACAGCATATTTGACTATATATGCAAGACATAGATATATCTTTTCACTTGGGAATTCTTAGAGAGAAGTTTTCTGAGACAAGTCATTGATTTGTCCAGAGCTAGAATGAATAAAACCAACAGACAGTCTCAGTTTGAACCCCATGTAAGAACAAGGAGCAACAGATTGTTTTGATCTTGTTCAAAACATTAAAAATATAACTATCATCTCATTAAACATTCTTCCAGCTATTTCTCCAAAAACAAAGTTATTGAGAGAGTTGAACTATGAGGCTCCTCTTTTATTTCATCTCCTCACACATTATATTTCCTTTGTAATAGTTTATTATTGTACAATATAATATTGGACTTCACGATAGTTGCTCATTTATAACAGGATCACTTTCCATTTGCCGCCTACCTGATTAAACCAGCCATGCCATGTTATGGCCTCCTCATCAATGGTGAACACTTGACCTAGGGGAGCTTCGGGATCCACCCTCCCCACTCTCACCCTATGAAATGAATGGTTGGAGAAGATAATCCAGTTGATCACATCCAATCCAGCGACAAGCTCCCCATTCTGGTTGAAGGAAACTTTGTCTCCCACACTGTTGTTAAATGAGACCCATTTGAGAAATGGTTGGAGCTAGAGTGAAAAAGAAAATGCAAGGATTTAGAAAAGACTGAATTTAGATCTTGATGGGTCAAAAAGGACATAACTTGAAATCAGTATCTAGCATCCTCATCGTTTTCTTATTCTTACATTAGAGGAAGGCCTCCATTCTGGATCTTAAAAGCCCCCTACACACATGCTATGGTTCTGATCCAGATCGGTCCTCCTGCAACTTCCGTAGGGCGGAAATTGGGGCAGAGAGGGGTAGCTGCTAGATACATATTTAAAGTAATTTTGGCACTTATACTGGCACCAGAAGAATGAGATTCTGGCTGGCTTAAGTTTCAGCTGAGTAAAGGCTATGGTTGGCCCTAGTATAAAATGTACACTGGCCAAGGAGTGCTTTTGATGGCCAGTCACCACATTAATCAGTTTTTCATGGTGACACAGAGGATTTATGGGGCGTGGTGCACCTGTGAGGTCCATTGAGAATGACAGTGCTCAAAACCATGATCTCTCAGCCACTGTGTTTCAGTTGCAGCCTACCTCCAATTGAAGCAAACAGTTCAAAAAGTCATATTCTGAGTGGTTGTAATGCTCTGTGTAATACAGTAGCACTCTCAGAGTTTTAACTGATTTTATTGTTGTTGTTTAGTTTTCTAGCAATTCTTATCTTTTGGTTAGGGTGACCAACTGTCTGGATATGGCAAGATTTGTCCAGATTCATGAGGGTTTGTCCAGGTCTGGGAGGATTTTAAATGATGTTGTATGAGGAAATCTCTGGCCAATCACCCAACTGACATCTATGCTTCTCCCTTTCTTGCATCATGCGAGACTTCCAGGATGAGGTGTCTGACATCTTGCGAGAGTTGTAGGACTTTTTTTTCTGTCTAAACATGTATAGGATTCACCTTATGAATTTAAAATATTAAATCCTGCACATATGTGGACATGTTTAATTTTTTTTACAGGGTTGCATTATTTGCTCTAGCAGCAGAAACATAGAACCATGGGTTATGTATGGCTGGGGGCAGGTGCTGTGGGTGAGACAGGCGTGCAAGACTTACATTTAAATCATACCCTTGGATCTCTGGGAGGAGGATGCTATATTAGGGTTACCAGATAAAATCCAGGTCAGGGCTCATGTAACTTTAACAGTTGTAGAGAAAAGGGAATTTCAGCCAGTGTCATTTGTATGCAATTAGTTCCTGGTGATATTCCCTCTTCATCACAATTGTTAAAGTTGCAGGGGCCCTGCCTTCTTTTGTATATGGTCACTCTAGTATAGTGCCTGCACCTTTAACTGTTGTGATGAAGAGGGAATTTCTCCAGGAACTAATTGCATACAAATGACACTGGCTGAAATTCTACAACTGTTAAAGTTACTTGACCTGGATTTTATCTGGTCACTCTAGCTATATGTCCTTGCAACATGAGATCGCCCACTCCTAGGCATGATCGCCAGCTTTCCTGGTGCCATTGCTGGCTGTATCTCGCAAGATGGCCAGTATCCTCCAGAGAGATTGCTGCTTCAAGCCAGTGATCTCATGAGAGGAAGTTATTTCATGATAGGAAGCCGGCAATGGTGGCGGGAAAACCAGTGGTCATGACGAGGAGTGGGTGATCAAACGCAGCAAAGACACATTTGTTCTGGACCCCAGAAAGGCCAGCTTTCCCAGGCAGTGCATGCTGGGGGTTAGAGGCTGTACCAGGGCCTAGGGCTGGGCAGGAAAATGGTCAATCCATCCTAAAGTGGCATATCTGCCACAAAATCTCCTCTAAAGCTCGGACTCGAACATTTGAGGTTTGAACCTTGCACAGCCCTAAAATGAAACACCCTTCTATTCCACTCCCACAAAACCATTGACTGCCACTCAGAACTGTTGAAAGTTGCACAGTTCTTTTTGCTGT
Organism: Anniella stebbinsi; assembly: GCA_029215795.1. NCBI lineage: Eukaryota > Metazoa > Chordata > Lepidosauria > Squamata > Anniellidae > Anniella > Anniella stebbinsi. Next base: position 24,031,774 of record JARDYH010000008.1, read on the forward strand.
TCCCTCCCACAATGCTAATGTGGAGCGTGTTTTCTATCAACTACAAAGCCAGTGGACAAAGGAAAGGAGTCTGTTCTTTCCTTTTCACATCCAGCGTTATGTGCCAGGACAGCAAAAGAACATTGTAAAATTCAACACAGAAATTTGTATAGCAACTCAAAATAAATGTTAATTTCAGCTACACCGAATGTCTCACTTGTTCCTTATTTCAATGATTTTAACATTGATATACAATGTAAAACAGGTTTGTCTCCATTTTGGGCTGTAGAATCAGAAATGTGACCAAGGCCCAATTGGACGGAGCATTCCCCTTTGGGAGATGGGCATGGTGGGGTGTCCTCTATTTTGGTTTCCAAAATATGGTCACCCGACTTTTGATAAGCATTCTTCCACTCCTTTTTCTCTTTAAGAAGAAAAAGGAACAATAATATATAAAAACCTATCCAGCTGAACTCTTACAACTTTGCTATTGTTATAGTACTTAGACTGTATGAAGTTTTAAGTGCTTGGTAACCTTTGGTGATGGCACAGGAATCCAGCTGAGGTTTGAAGCTCAGTGATGTCTGTATTGTCACTTAAATGGCCTCTACAAAAAAGGCTGATCCAATATTTTAACCCAAAATGGCAGCTCAGTGAGGGAGTGGGCAGCTGCATGCCCTTTGCCAGTGGCCAGAAGAATTGGGCAGCTAGTGTGGGTCTGGTATGTGGCGCATTTGGGGGTGAGTTTTCCAATCCCAAGCTGCCTCAAAGTAAAGCTGTGTTCTGCTGATTTTAATACTTTAAAAGTTAATTGAAGGAAGAACATTTTTGTAATTTTACCCAAAGAACCTGCAGAACCTTAAATGATTTTGCCTATGTAGTGCAATGTAGACACTACATTAGAAGAAACAAAGGCCACCCACTTAACTCAGGTTACCTCTCCCCCTCAGCCACATTACCTTGGCATCCTGGGTCACCACCCAGCTTTCCCACCCTTAAGGCCAGCACTGAAGAATGCTTCTAGGGACCTGCTCATCTTATATAACCCAGATGATGGGATGTTACATGAATCTGTAAAATCACAAACTATATTGCTCATAACATATATTCCCAAAGCACTGAAAGGAACTCATAAAGACATCCTGAAATGGGGACTATTCCATTATTTCTAGTTGAGGCAAAGGAAGGAAGATGAAAATGGTAAGAAGACTTGGAGGAGACTAAAACAAAATATTCATTGTCCTATTATTATTATTATTATTATTAATCATAATTTATGTACCGCCTCATAGACGAAGCTCTCTGCGCGGTTTACAAAAATTAAAAACATTGAACATTAAAAAAACACCGATTTACAAAATTTTAAACCATAAAAAGCATAAAAACAAGTTATAATTACAATATCCTTTAAAAACAACAATTCTGGGTCAAAGCACAACAACAACAACAACACAGAACCCTCATCATATGCTGTTAAATGCCTGGGAGAAGAGCAAAGTCTTGACCTGGCGCCGAAAAGATAACAATATTGGCGCCAGGCATGCCTCATCGGGGAGATCATTCCATAATTTGGGGGCCACCACTGAAAAGGCCCTCTCCCTTGTTGCCACTCAGCCTGCTTCCCTCAGAGTAGGCAATCGGAGGGGGACCTTAGCTGTGGATCGTAGTGTATGGGTAGATTCAAGTCGGGAGAGGTGTTTCATCAGGTATCGTGGTCTCAAGCCATGTAATGCTTTATAGGTTTAAATCAGCACCTTGAATCGGGCTTGGAAACATATACGCAGCCAATGCAAGGGGGCAGAATAGGTCTTATATGCTCGTGCCTTCTGGTTCCTGTTATCAATCTGAACGCTACATTTTCCACAAGCTGCAGCTTCTGAACCACCTTCAAAGGCAGACCCACATAGAGTACATTGCAATAATCCAATTTAGAGATTACCAGAGTGTAGAAAACTGAAGCCAGGTTGTCCCTGTCCAGATAGGGGCATAGCTGGTCCACCAACCAAAATTTGTAGAAGGCACTCCGTGCCACCAAGGCCACATGAGCCTCAAGTGACAGAGATGGTTCTAGGAGAACCCCAAGCTACAAACCCGCTCCTTTAGGGGGAGTGCAACCCCATCCAGAACAGGTTGAACACCCTCCATCTGGTCAGCAGAACCACCCATTAACAGCATCTCAGTTTTGTCTGGATTGAGTTTCAGTTTGTTAGCCCTCATCCAGTCCATTGTCGCAGCCAGGCACTGGTTCAACACATCCACAGCTTCACCTGCTGAAGATGAAAAGGAGAAAAAGAGTTGTGTGTCATCAGCATACTGCTGACAATGCACTCCAAAACTCTGGATGACGGCACCCAACAGTTTCATGTAGATGTTGAACAGCATGGGGGACAAGACTGACCCCTGTGGGATCCCATACTGGAGAATCCACAGGGCCGAGCAATGTCCCCCAAGCACCACTTTCTGGAGCAGCCCCGCCAAGTAGGAGCAGAATCACTGCAATGCAGTGCCTCCCACTCCCAACTCAGCCAGTCATCCCAGAAGGATACCATGGTTGATGGTATCAAAAGCCACTGAAAGTTCAAGGAGAATCAACAGTGCCACACTCCTCCTGTCTTTCTCCCGACATAGGTCATCATACAGGGCGACCAAGGCTGTTTCCATGCCAAAGCCAGGCCTGAAGCCAGACTGAAATGAGGAACTTGAATCCATCACCTGCCCAAATTGAAGATTCTGAAGTTTGGGTACCACTCCATCCATCACTGCACCATACTTGGTTCTAGAAGAGGACATGGCATGATGTAGGGCATGGGCCACAACATAGACAGCATTGTAGATGCTGAAGCTGTGTCCAATCATGCTCATTTCAAAGAAAGATCCAGGAAGGCTCTCCAGCTTCTCATCCCCTGTGCATATATCACAATTCACATTGCCCACAATACTATCTGGAAATAAACAGCCAAAGGCCTGTTGCCAGAAATCCCTGATAAAACCATCTTCTTTAGAACTAGAAGGGTTCCTGCTCTCAAGAAACTGCTGAAATCCTGGTAGGTCACTGGAATGGATCCTGAAGGTTATAGCTCCATGGAATATTTCGGTATCCCAATTCCTTTGTAGGCCAGTTGCAGTGAACTCCGACTGAGCTGTTGCAATCCATACCTTCCCTTTTAATTCCTTTTCCATGACCTCTTGGTCTGATAGATATGGAAGGAAGAGAACTATTGCCATGGAATAAGATTCTCCATGGGCTACCACTACATTGGCTTTGCTGCCCAGCACTTTATCACGCATTTTTGCCCCCTGTAGTAATTTGTCACTAAGTTTGGTGTCAAAACTTAATTTGGGGACTCTTCCTATGTAGGCAGAACAGACACCCCACTTAGAAAACAGTGGAACAACCACTTGTAGAAATCTTTCTCCATTATCATTATCCATAACACAAATCCCAATCCATGTCCACCTGAAATGGAGAAGCAAAGAGAGAATCCCCTCATAGTGAATGTCTTCCTGAGGGGCCAACTGGTAGAAGGGAAGGCCTGGTGATTTTGTGGTCATCACAGGAGCAGGGCCATAGATGAGCTAAGGAGAAAGTTTTGGTAGAGGAAAAGGAAATCATGTCAGCATTTATAGAGTCATTTCATTTTTTTAATGTACTTACATTTATTGGGCATCTGGTTGGGACCAAGATTCTTGGTCAGATAGCAGTCCAATCTAAGAGAATACTGACTATCCTATGGCCATCTATTGCATGAAAGGATAAATGCCTCAGTGGAAGGATGCTACATTATGATATATTGTGTTTCCAGGGACGTTGGATTGCATCTAGATTTAGTCATATTTAAGAGTTAAACCTATTGAATTCAATGGAATGTGAAGAAAACCCAGTTGGCTTATATTCCATGTATTTTAATGGGTCTAATATGAATACATGACTACATCCAGTGCAATTCATTGTTGAGTAAAACGAGAAAGAGAGAGGGGGGAGAGAGAGAGATCACTGCTTCTGTTGCCACCCATCCACAGAGCTGTAAATGCATATGTCTCCACAAAATCTGGGGCCTCTGGTGATTCTGTCAGAGAACTGGAAGGAACCTGGGGAACAAATAACATATGGCATTATTTCCCATATTCCCCCACAGGCCACAATTGCATTGAGTGGAGCTCCCATTAGTGCAAGTGTTTTACTGCATGTTGGGGTGGGATTTAATGGTTTTCCTTCCTACCAGAATTGCAATGGAACCGGGCCATGCAGAAGTGGATTCTGCAGACACAGTTATCAATACAAATGCAATGAGTAGTTTCTTACAGCATCCATGTACCAATAGAACAGACCGATAGAACAACAAGAACTAGGAATTTTGAAACAAACAGAAATGAGCAACAGTGGTTGTTTCTAGAATGGGCAGGTCAGTGTTTCTGGGCTATTTCAGCAGCTGCTAGTTCCTGCTAGTGTTCCATTTCACTTGTTCAAGAGAACTATCAGGGGCACAGAGGTAGTGTAGGGTATTACTCTTTGGGAACTATACCTGAAATTAAATGCATTAAGAAGTGGAATGTTTAAATTACTGAATGGCTTAAATGAGGCTTCTAAAATTGTGACAATGTTCTGCTATTTCAGCTCCATGGTATCCTATCTATCTATCTATCTATCTATCCATTCTCAAACAGCATAATTTTAAACCATGCACCTATTTCTGCCTCCAAACAACAGAATGTAACTGGAAAGGAAAGGGAAGCGTGAGTGATGTCACAGATTCTCTTGCTCCCAAATAACCGACCTGTGGAGTCTTATAGATATCCAAGATATTTGCCACATATAGGGAGATTTCAGAATCCAGTCCCCCAATCACTGCTGTTAATCTATTCTGGATGTCACATACATAGTTAGGCACAATGTTTTTCAGTGTAGTCAACAGGAGCATTGTGGCATGATAGGTCCTCCTTGCATTGTCATAGCTATCATAGATGTGGAAGCCCAAAGTGATATTGGGTAAGATCTTTCGGTTTTCATTGATTTCCTTTGCTGCAAATGCCAAGGCCAGGATATGCTGATAATGCTTAGGGAATACCCTACAACAAGAGTTGCATACTGTAACAGCAAGATAGTCCACACATACATTAATTATTGCTACTGTGTTCTACCTCACCGTAATTAGTCATATTGTACTTTTAAGTCTAAAGTGGCCTACGCTAAGAAGAAAACCAAACTATATCAATATGATACCAGCAATAATGGAGGAACACGTTGCTGATTATCTCCATAATCAATTTTACAAAATAGTTCATGTTCCACAGACTCCACTTCCTGATTGATACATGGAGAGAAATACCACTCTAGCTTCCCAAAGTGTTGAGAAGGTGGCACATCAAATCAGGCTGTACAATATTAAACAAAATACAAATTGCTTATATCACCAGTTAACTGAAAACCTTTTTAATTAGGAATAAGTTGCTTTGCACATGCCTGAGGGGAAATGTGTGGGAAAGACATAACACAGGGCTTTTGCCTTATATTTTATAGCTATTACAGGATCCTATCTCTTTTGAAAAAGAAAAGGGGGTGACTGCACAATACAAGGATCTCTTTAAGTGACCCATTTCATCAGCACAATGACAATTAGATTTAGGGAGATAAGGGACCAGATTAAATATATTAATCTTAAATTTATACTTTACTGCAGCCATGCAAGCACTCACATCCAAAGCCTGTTACTTGTATCTGTTTCCATTAATATATTGGCATTTGGAATACATTATGGGATGTGGAAGGAAGTTCCTAAACTTTTAACTTGGCCACCATTAAATACTGACGGCAATCCCTTAATTCTTAGAGCAGCTGTATAAGGAACCAGAAATTTATCTGAGAATTTAAATCTTTAATAGCTGCTGGAACAACCTACACCATTTTTATATGCACTTTATTATATTAATATTTCCTACAGCCTAATACAGTAAGCCCCTATTCTACAGCTTTATCACTCTCTTATCTTCTGATCATCCTGATAACACCATAAATGGAAATAAAACAAACAACAGTCCTTACACAAGTTCATCCAACATTTCTGGAGGGGGTTCTTCAGTGAAGGCTATTGGACTTGAGACAAGAAGACCATAAGAAGTAATGCCACCAATGATGAGGTCTCCTGACTGATGATACTGGTGAAGTGGAGGGTAAAGATTTCTGACCCTACAGTTGTCAATGTTAGCTTTGCATCCCATGCAAGCCAGCAGTACCAGCAGCAAGTCTACCATGGTATAGTAGTAGTCGTATAGTTCTTTGGGTTATTGCATTGACAACCACTAATTTGCAAAATAGTTTCCCTATCCGTATCCAAGATACTTGCCTATTCATAGGTTCTCTTTCTACCTCTTAATGTTACTGGTGATATTTATGACATCCTTTGGTATTAGTTTTGCAAGGTCTACTGAAATTCTACAGTGGATTTGAGAATCAGCAGAATTAATTACTACTCTTTAGATTACTGAAGAGGAGATTAATTACAAAACAATTACTGATGGAAGCGTGTTTGTCACACCTGAACAATATTTGTCCCCCAAAAGAATTGAAAGCGAGGGACCAAATGGCTTGGGATGGCCCACAGTATTTATTTTTTACTTATGAAATTGAATAAGAATAAGAATAAGAATAAGAATAAGAATAGAGTTTGTTTTGGAATCAGGTTAGGACTGACCATCTTGAGAAGATTACCTTGATTGATTTAACCTGCAATCCCATAGCTGTGAGTAAATCACATTCATCCCAATTGGATGTACTTCAGGATAGGCATGCAAAAGATTATATTATTAATTTGTGGGGTGAAAAATAAAATCTTACTGTGCAGTCAGATGCATGTTTACTGAGAAGAAAGACTTATGGTTGTTAATGGGGCATACTATATTATGATTGCAGCCTTATCTAACCCACAAAATAATCCCTTAAAATGAGCTGGAAGCTAGACAACTATGATGTAGAGTTTAAGATAACTGGTCTTACACTATTTCAACATGTTTCACACCATTAATATAAGGCTTTAGTAAGTGAGCGCCAAATAGAAATCTTTTGCTCAATTATCATTTTCATAATGGAAGTAATATTTTTACACAGGAAATGTTTGTCCTTTTAATAACATCCAACCTGTTTACGTTTGTTTCTGCAACATGTAAAATCTTTTAAATGCCTACTGAAAACATATCTTTGAAACTTCTCAACAACTTTATTTGGTGATCCAGTGAGTGATTAATATATCAGGCCCCACCTTATCATTGTCAAGTGATCCACAGAAAAACATGCATTCACACACAATCGCACACACTGACTGTATGAATGCCGCCACCACCACCACGTTCAGCATTCCTGGTATGGTAACTCATTGATTTGATTCTGGATCAACGCAAACTCAAAGCGGAATGATTGAAATTTTTGAAAGTTAAACTAGTCATATCTAATTTCAGTCACACTGATTTCAATGGGTCTAATCTTAATCTGTTCAATTTCATTGTCAACTGCCTTGGGAAGATAATAGATGATAAAGGTCAATACCGTTGTACAATATGACTGGCACTGGGATTAGTCAGTTGGATCTCATTATAGCCATACATAGGTGAGACAATTGAAATCAATCATGCATAAGAATGTCATGATTGGCTAAATCATGCCTAACTTGTCCCATTGATTTCAATAGGTCTACTCCAAATATGACTAAATCCGGATGTAACCCTGTATATCTCTATGGCTGTTAAAGAGCACGTTCAAATGATGTTGCCTCACAGTACTAAACCTTCTATGAAAAGGTACCTTCCCCAGAAATGATATGCAGAAGTGATGTGCTGAAAATGAGCACTGATATATTTTGATTTGGTTTTTAGCATAGGAGGATAGTATTTAAATGATGTAAGACTACTAAGGATCATGATAACACAGTGGCAATAATTAATGCATGTGTGGAATATTCTGCTATTACAGAATGGATTTTTTGTTGTATGGTATTCCCTAAGCATTACCAACACATCCTGGCCTTGACATTTGCAGCAAGAGAAATCAACGTAAACCAATAGACCTTACCCAATATCACCTTGGGTTTCTACACCTATGATAGCAATGCCAATGCAAGGAAGATCATGCCACTATGCTACTGTTGACTACACTGGAAATGTTGTACCTAACTATATATGTGATATCCAGAATGGATTAACAGCAGTTATTGGGGGACTGGATTCTGAAATCTCCGAATACGTGGCAAATATCTTGGATACCTGTAGCTTCAACTACTGAACAACAACAGGATTCAAGCAGTTTGCTAGGCAAAACACCTAACAGCCACAGGTTAATACTAGAAGAACAGGGAATATCACACACACACACACACACATATATATATATATATATTGATTGAGAACAGACTTGGAGGATGTTGCAACAATCACTGTACAAATTGGTTAGTAACGATTGGTTACTGTGTAGCTGGTTTCCATCACTGAACTCAGGAGACTTGAAGAGGAACTTTATATTCAGTGAGCTCCATACCCTCGAACAGCTGCTTAATACTACACAATTTGGCTTCCACCAACTGTTTATTTCTGAGTTTGACACCCAAAATTAATCTCTGCCATTGCTAATATGAAGACTGTCAAGTTCTCATTTATTTCTGCTCTAGCTGCTCAGGGACCACCATATTTTGTTCAAGACAAGAGACAATTCTGAGTGGAAGCTGGCCTTTATGTTTTCAAAAATGGGAGACACTTAGAATGCTAGGTGTCATCTTATACCTGCAACACCTACCAGTGACTCATTTACTCTAAAATCACTTTTGGGGGGGAGGGATCGAGTGTATTCTGCAGACCTCATGGCCACAACTTCTGAACTGCTCTGTTTCTGTCCCACACCAATATCACCCCTTTCTTTTAATACCACCTAGCCAGATGAACTCAGTCTCCTAGCCTCTAAAGAACTTGAAAGTTTCCACAATCTTTTTTGGCATTTGGGTTAGTCCAAATAAAGGAATTGCCTAATGTCAGATAGGGATCCTAACAAGGGGTCACTCTTTAATGGTCATGACACACAATCGTATTTAGCTGGACACTCTGATCTCATCTGGCTTATGACAGCGCTGTGCTTGAAATCCAAGATGCTGCTTCAGACCTTCATAACTCTCAGCCATTTCAAACCGACTCCAACCCATTCCCTAGTATTTGCTGCTGAGAAGGAAAAAACTATCACATAAATCCATGTGGGCATCACAAGCACATCACCAAATTTCAAAGCATAATCCCTATTCTTTTCAAGACAATGGAATCAGGTTAGTCTGTCCTATCTATGATTAAACAGTGGATAAAAACGGTTCATTTACCTATAAAAATAAAACAATAGTATTACATGTTACGATTTACTACACTGAGCTACTTATTTATCTCCATTTTATTTAGGAGTGTTTATTCTCCCACGGGTGACAGAGTTGAATAATACTACTCAATCACTGATGAAATGTTGAAACGGATTGCACAATTCTGGAGTTACCGTTTGTTAATTGTCCATTGCTTGTTGTTATTGGAGAGCCAATTGAGCAAACATAAATTTGTACATGAGATTTTATTAATTCTTGTATGTAAAATTTTCATTACTGTCTATGTACAGTTTTAAGGAATAGGTTTTTGCTCATTGTTAAGCTCAGATGAGCCAATAAAACATTGATATTTGTATGAAATATTTCTACCATGAGTAGTGTGGTACATTTGAGGAATTGCCATTACTCTCTGGTCCTGTTTGGTTTGTGTCATCTAGATTAGGCAGAATGACACCGATTAGTAAGGGTTTATCTATGGACAATACAGAGATAGACTGGAGACAGATGGGCACAACAAATGTGGTTCAATGTAAGTAGGAAAGAAACTTAAAATAAAACTGCCAATATCAAACTGCCCTTGTATAAATCTATGGTGTGATCACACTTAGAATACCATATAGAGATCTGGTTGCCACATCTAAAAATATATATTCTAGAGCTGGACAAAGTGCTGAAAAGGGCAACTAAAATGATCAATGGTTGGAACAACTCTCTATAAGGGAAGTTTACAAGAGCTGTGATTGTTAGACTTGAAAAAAGGCAAGTAAGGGAAAACATGATGGAGGTGTGCAAAAGAATGCATGGTCCGGAGAACATGGATAGGGAGACATTTTTCTCCCTCTCTCCTAATACTAGAACCCAGGGTCATCCCATGAAGGTGATTGGTAGGAGATTCCTGGCAGACAAAAGGAAGTACTTCTTCACACAGTGCATCATCAAATTATTTATTTATTACATCTTTAAACTGTCCATCAGCCGAAGCTCTCTGTGCAGTGTACAATTAAAAACCATAAAAAATAATAATATAATTTTAAACATGAAAGAGTTAAAAAGGGCGGTTGCAAGGTATTTTATGAGCTGCATGTTCCAAGATTGTTTCGGGTGAGTATGTACAGTATGGTGTAGATTGTTTGATAAGGTTGAATTTGATGGCCAGTTGTTGGTGAATTATTTTTGCAGCTGTATTGTGTCTGTCCGCATAGTCCATTCCTACCAGAAGTTTACATCCTCCTGTTATATGGTTTATTGTTTCTTGGAATTGATGGCATTTCCTGCATAGGTCTATTGTTATACCCGGCATTGCCCAGATATTTGAATAACATATAGTAAAGAAGTGGATCTCAGTGGATGCTGGGAACTGTTGTATGCATGTGCTCTGAAGTTATTATTATGAAAAAAGGAAAGCAGCCAGAACACAGAATACTTCATTGGTATAATTTACTCTATAATAATTACATTTAACAGGTTTTGGCAGAGAGCCAGGATGCTCAAGGCCACTGGTGACTTGGGCTTTTTATCTGACATACTCATGCTCTGAAGACACACCATGGCACTTTTCAATTTTTTAGTTAAAAGGTCAATCCACCACCTTATGTTTCTGGTGGTATTATGTCACTGCTATGGAGCCATTTAGAAGATAAAGCAATTTACAATATCTCCTACTGAAGAAATTTTGTTTATGGAAAGTCCTGAAGGAATAATAGCAATTTGTACTGGACATAACCATGAGCCATAGTTTGATGGCAAGAGAAGACTCTTGGGAGTTCCACCCAAGGCATGCTGAAAGTTGTAGGCATACGCCTCAGATTTTTATTTAATTAAATTCTTTAAAAATATTTTAAACCCAAGATTTCACATTTTTAGATTTTTCTGGTACATTGTACAGCCAGACCTATCAGTGTGCCAAATTTCAAGTTTCTACCCAGTGTTGCTCAGGCCCCCTAAGACATATGTCTGTGAGGTAATCATCTTAAAGTAGCAGGGCAGTGCTAGGCCTGTGAGTTAACCTTTAAACAAATTAATTTCATTTATTTTTTCCCCTCTCTTACCCTCCTGACAAGACAGGCCAGTCCTAGGCCTGTGAGGTGACTTTAAACCAAATTAAATTAGTTTCTTTTCTCTCTCCAGGCAGTCTCCCTTCAGGCCCAGGATGGTGAGCCACTTCCAGATGATGGCTCCCACTCCCACCCAAGGCATGCTGGGATTTGTAGGCATAAGCCTAGGTCCCTGAATAATGTGTTAATCTTTGTCTGAGGTGTGGTGGAAGACAACTGGAAAGCAGCCATCTTAGTTGTGGCACCCTACTTCTGGATTTCTTTTTCCCAGGCAGGCTTGCCTAGTGACTGCATTAATGGCTTTCCGGTGCCAAGTTATTTTTTTTGGAAAAACATTTCCAAAGAACTTTTCACTTGATTAGATTATTTTATGCTGTGTCCCCCCCACCCATTATAACTAAACCACAACATTCCAAGACAGATGCAAGAATTACTGAATAAAGTTTTTGATTTTTTTTTTGTAAAAGCCTGACTTTACTATTGAAACAGAAGAGTGAATGGAGGAATGACTGATAGCTGAGGCTAGAATGGAATGATGGGTGGAGAGAGTGACAGTTGGGGAAAATCAGTTAGAAGAACAAAGACAGTCAGCAAGAGGTCAGGAAAGTGGGGGCTGAGTTAGGACTGAGAGATAGTGACGTGGTTTGCACATACTGACCTGGTTTGCTAACCCATGCTTTATGTAAAATCAGCCACTCTACTTGTTAGTACTACATCTCCCAGCATGCCTTTGGTGGTCCACTGCCCTTCTCTCATTGCTGATGCTGCTCTTCAATAGAGGATTGAGGAGTAGTATTGCGAAGAAGGGAAGGAAGCAGCTGTCAGTGGACAAGCCCAGCTGCAGCCTAATCCTGCCAGTACTGCCCCAGCCTGCACTTTTTGCCCTCTAAGTATTCTATCAGGAGCCTGTACTGAAGGGTCAGGGCTGGAATACCTACTTGCCTCCCTTCATTGAGCTGATTTCTGTGCATGTGCAGAGTGCTTTCCTGTCCTCCCTCCCTCCCTCCATCTTAAGGGTGAAAGCTGTGTGTGTGTGCTTCCCCCAGGTTTGGAGAAAGCAGCAATATCAGGACGGGGTGCCTTTGAGCATGTCCAGAGTTTGGCCTCTCAAAGAAACGCTGCTGTATTTAGTTACGATTTTAGAACCACACATGGTGGGTGGGAGGAGTCACCACAAATGGATGCAGCCCGTTTATGTTGGTTGTTTTCTTTAATGTGGAATTGGGTTGACTGCTTGAGACTGACTTTAGGAATCACAATGGCTGCCAAGGGCTAATAAGTCTCGCCTCCCACTCAAGGCATGCTGGGGGTTGTAGGCTTAAACCTTGGCTTTTTATTAAATTCTTTAAAAATCCTTAAAACCCCAAAAAACATATTTTTAGATTTTTTCTGATCCATGTACACAAAGTCCTGTCTGAGTGAACAGTATTAAGGCAGTACCATATGTGGAAGTGGGCAACCATTTCTGGACATATGTGACACACACATAGGCTCAGTTCAGATGACATATTAAGCAACGGAGGGGAAATAACGTCCTGACAGTGCGTTAGGCAGGCGGAGCTCCACAGACAACATGCTGCAGCCGGCGCTGCTCAGAACCGGCAAACGCCCCAGTTGTTATTAACGTACGCGGCTCTGACTGACAGCTCTGATGGCATGTTCTCTGCTTACCAACCTCCACTAGTCCTCCCACAGGTATCCCAGAACACACTGCAGCCAAAAACCCATGGGCGCCACCACTGAAGCCGATGCAGGACACACCTCCCAAACCCCATTGGCCGCCTCAGGCAATGGGCAGAACACAACAGCCTTGGGCAAAGACGCAGCCAGGAGGAATGGCTGCACCAATACAGTGGCTGCACCCCACACCCCACACTGCACCCCAAACGTTGGCACCCATACCCCAGGGAACGACCTCCGCCCACCCTACACGGGTGACTCAGCAGCAGCGAGGGCGACCCATGTCCCCCAGCCCCAAGCCACAAACACCTCTCCCCCACAGCATCCACCCGCACACACAGGAAAGAAGGCAAGAGAGGGGCGGTTTGGAAAACTTAATTCAGCAGGGAGCTCAGAAATGGGCAATAAGGCACATGGCCACTACGAAGCAAAGGCAGAGCCTACAGAAAGGACAGGCGCCCCCGGGAAGGGAGAAGGCGACTGGAAGGCACAGCGGTGAAGAGGGGACAGCTGAGCCCACACCCCCAGGGAGCCAGCCACAGAATGGGCAAAGGGGAAGAGGCAGAGAGGGGCAGAAATGCCAGGGAGAGATGCCAGTCCACAGATGGAACCCCACAGCCGACGCTCACAGGGGGTGGGGGTAGCAGAGGCAAATCCAGGCACTGATGCTCTCACGCACCCGTGATGCCTCCAAACGGGCGTGGTGCTCCCCCATGGGATTCTCAGGGCCCGGCAATGGCGCAATGTCCCGCCTGTCCACAGCGATGCCGTTGGCATCCTCGCCCGCCCGGGGGAGGTCAGGGTGCTCGGCCAGTAACATGTCCCCACTGTACTCGCAGATGTAGTGCAGGATGCAGCAGCACACCATCACGTCCTGCAAGTCCAACACGCTGAACAGGGAGCACCATCGCTCCTTCAGATGCCCAAAGGCACGCTCCACAGGCAGGCGGGCACGGCAATGGTAGTAGTTGTATTTACACTGGACGTTGGTGCGGGGGTAGCGGTATGGGGCCATCAGCCACGGCTGCAGGGCGAATGCCTGGTCGGCCAGGAGGAGCGGACCCACTGCACAGCTGCACATGGAAGCGGGCCCAGAAGTCAGGAAGCGCCCCAGTGTCAGCTTGGCAGCCAGGGGGGAGTTCCAGAAGACGGCCGTGTCATGGCTCCGCCCAGACACACCCATGAAGCGGCCCTTGGCATCCACCACCGCCTGGAAAACCATGCTGTAGAAATGCTTGTGGCCAGAGGGAAGGCAGGCAGAATGGGAAGAGCAGTGGGTGTGACGGAGCAGGAGGGTGGAGGGAGGTGCGGCAGGGCTGGCAGCATGAGACTGCCAACTACGGTGGCGTGGGAATGGAAGGGCAGGAGGATTTGTTTTGGCTGAAGCACACCTGCAAGAGAGGGGAGTGAAAGGAAGTGGCCAGAGTGGGGTGCGCGAAAGGGAATCGGCACAGCAGGACAAGGCTAAGCTACGACTGAGGGGGGATGGGTGAGGGCCTCCATGCCGGCGGAAGGGCCTATGGCCTGCCATTGATCGGACGGCGGCAACACCAGATGCTTCATTCCAGACATCGAATGTGATGTATGACTTCTCCCAGGGACAGCTCCAGAGCGTGGAGATGCCGTGCCTTTTGGGCCCTCCGCCTTCTGCAGATGGCACGGCAGGGGGAGCGCAGTTTCTCTGGAAGGTGAGAACAGAAGGGGGGAGGGGAGGGGGGACAGCCATCAGTGACACAGAGGCCAGAGCAAAGCCTATGCACCCTGCCCGACTGCCCCTTAACCAACCTCCATGCCACAGGGCCCTGTTGTGTCGGACAATGCGGCCTGCGCAGAGCCCCTCAGACCTGTAGGGTGATGCCATCTCAACTGGAGTTGGCTGCAATAAGGGGAGATGGGACCAGGAACGAGAGGCATCCAGGGTGTGCTACAATGTTGCAAGGGGATGCTGATGGACATGGCCTTGAGCAGCCAGAACGAGCCGAAGGAGGCGCCGGCCAGAGGGACGGGGATGAAAAGGGGCCTTATTGAGTATAGGGCTGGGGGTGGATCGTCAAATGAATCCCCCTATGGTCCCTAGGCAGATGGGCCTAGGGACCCATAGGATGACCGTTGCTTAGGCAATGGCATCCTTGGAGGGTCTCTCCGCCCCCTACTCGTCCTCCTTCTCCACCTCCTCCTCTCCCTCTTCATCGATGTCGCGGCCCCTCTTCGCCCGGCTGCCTATGCACCGCTGCTCCTGCCCTCCAGCCCCCCCTGCCTTCCTTGAGGAACTTGCTGCTGCTGGTGCCGCACGTGGGGCCCGATATGCTGCGATCATTGGTGGGGGCAGGTACTGCTGCTGCGGTGGCGGCATGTATCCATATGGCGCCATGTAGGGGGCGGGCTGCGGGGGCCCATGGTAGGCGCTCCGGAATGATTGGGCGAGTTCCCAGGGGAACCTCATTTTGGAGGTTGATGGCTGCTGTGCTCTCCTGCATGCTTCGGTCGATGATGGCATCGGTGGATGCCATGGCCTTGGTCATCCCATTGACATGGTTCTCTAGACCTTGACGCACATCCCTTCCCACCTCCCGTATGGCTTGGGCGCAATCTTCCACGGCTTGAGTGGCCATGCGCATGGCCCACACGGTGAGGACGCACTCCTTGGTACACCTGGCCTCCTCCTCACCCGCCATGCATGAGAACAGGCCGTGGATGTGTCCCCCTGTTGTCCCCATGGCCATAACCAAGTCCCTCTCTACCTGCAGCCGGTCTGCCTTGCGCCTGTTGTGCATCCGGACACACCTCTGCGCTTTGGTCAGGGGATGGGCTTCTATGGCCGTGGCCACACCGTACTCGTCTGCGGGCGGTGGCGGCGGCTCCTCCTCCAGGAGGGCCGCACCCTCCATCGGTGCTTCCTCCGGCTGTGGGGGTCCCTCGATCTCCTCCTTGAGCACAGCCTCCCCGACCTCGAGCTCGGCTTCCAGAGGCGCGTCCTCCTCTATCGCCTCCAACTCCACAAAGGTGTCATCAGTGGCCTGCGTATATGTCCCGCAGCTCTTCCTGGGACGGTGACAGTTCTGGCTCCATCACATCGCCCACCTGTTGTTCCACGAGCTGCTCCATTTCAACCTGGTCCTCCTGGGACACGGGCCCCGTCTCAATCACAGCATCCAAGATGCTGCAGGCTAAAACCTGCACCGTGGTGCTGCATCTCAACAACCTCAGCCATGTACGGGGTGCCGCCTCTGCCCGCGCCACTCGCCCTGTGGTGGCGGTCGCACATCCCTTCGCGGGAGTCGCCCTTGGGCACGATGGACCTGGCCCTTCATCCTCCTGCAGGGTCTCTGGCACCAGCGGGTCGGGTGTGGGATCCTCTACCTGCATGTCTGCACAGATGAGCCGTAGGAAGGCCGTGGGGCTGCTGCTGCTGGAGGAGGCTGTTGTGGGGAAGATGCTCCTTGAGGTGCTGGCTGTCCTGGGTGGTGGCCTTGCAAGCACCGATGGGCTTTGGGATGCAGTGGGATGGCTCCTCAGCTTCGCCATGGCCGGCCATGCTTCGGCTGATGCCCTCACGGCCTTCTTGCCAGTGGATGTTGGGCGTGGGGTGTCCCTCCATGCCGGCGGCTGTGGTTCCCATGTGGTGAGGCTCTCCTCCCATTGCACCCCTTGGTCCAATCATGCTCATTGTCATGTGCACGGCGGCTCGTTGGTGGCGACTCCGCTGCCTGCCGTGTGTCCTGGGACGACGTCATGGCGCTCCTCCAGCAGGCGTGCCAGTTTGTCGTAGAAGGGCATGGTGCGTGGCTGGACGCCGCTTCTTTTATTGTGGGTGACGATCTCCTTGAACCTCCTCTTGAGTCCATGGAGGTTGTCCTTGCACTGCTTGCCATTGGGGTTGTGTCCCAATTCCTGCATCTGCTTCGCAAGCCAGGGGTAGTGCTGGTCGTGCCTGGCTGTGGCCATGATCCTCCTGGTTTCCAGGCTACCTCAGAGCTCTATGAAGTGCCCGATCTCTGCCTGGGACCAGTGCTGCACTCTGCATCTTTCTGGGGGGTCTTGGCTGCTCCCCTCTCCTGGGGTTTGTGAGCCAGTGTCCTCAGCTGGGTCGCCCGGGGCCCTCTCTCCCTCTGCCTCCATGTTGCTGGTGGGTGGGTGTTTCTGTGGTGATGGTCGTCTGTGCCCTGGGCTGGCTTTCCCCGTCCCATGTGCTTGTGTGATGGTGGGTGCTGGTGGGCCGCTGTGCTTGCTGTGAATGTGCCCTGTGTGTAGGCATTGTTGTCATTGCTGGCCGGGGCCGCTTCATGTCCTTGGGATTGTTGTGCATACCTCCAGCTGTTTTCCACAATATCCGCAGGTGGCTGGCTGTCGCCCACGGGTGCCCTTTGCGTTGGCGTTTCGTGCGTCTTGGGGACGTGCGTGGCCATTGCTCGCTGTCTGGCCATGATGAGCGGTTGAGGGGGGGCTCGGCGGTCGTTGCTTCCCCGGCCCTCGTGCTTCCGGGTGATTCAACGGTGGAGGTGGAGGTGCAGTGGGGGTCTGCTTTGGGAGGGTTGCTGAGCTCCCTGTTGGAGTGGGGGGCTTCCCCTTGTCCCTGGGTGCCTGGGGGTGTTGCTTCTTCCATAGCCTCCCCCCCCTTTGCCATGGTTCCCTTCTGGTGTGCTTCCCTTTCCATTTGGGTGGCTGCCTGGGCACCTGGCATGAGTGCTTACAGGAGCAGGCCCCTTGTTGTGCTCCATGCCGGCTGCCTGGTGGGGGAGGCGGGCGTCCTTGGTTGCTATAGCAGCGGGGCCAGGGATCTGTTGTAGGTGTGCTAACATACTCAACGCATGGGTTTAATGCACGCTCTCCTCCAGATGACATATTACTCAAGTGACTAATCCCTAAACAACGTGCAAGCCCGTTGTTTCGCTTTGTTGTTTAATTCTCCCAATTAGCGTACTGTGGGTTGTGTGTGCATTGTGTGTCTCCCTCCAGATGACACATTAATCAACTCAACTGATGGTTGTTTAATTAACCCACTGTTGCTTAACGTCTCGTCCAAACTGAGCCATAATTTCCACTTTATAGGTAGAGATCACTCTCCTGAACTTCCATTGCATTCATTTTTCCTGGATCTTCTACCCTAGACATTAGGTTGATTTCTACTAACTCTCATCTGAGCCCACATGAACCCATCTGCTCCTTGAAACAAATGTAGTGATTAAGTTTTTTCTCTAACCTCAATGTCAAACTGTTATGCAGCTAGGAGCGTAATAAGTAAGGCTTATCTAAGGGACTAATGGAAGGCTGGGGGGAAGTGTAGGGTTTTGTCAACAACTAATTATAGCTGAATTTGCATGCTGAAAGCCTTATATGGAAAAGCCACTTTACTGTCTTCTTTCATACAAGTTGTTCACCACGGGGGCGTGGCCAAGCAGGTCATGGTTTGAGTCGCAAATCCTTCATCCTCCGAAAGAAGCAATGAATTAATTGTAAATTCCCTATCTTAAAAGCGTCCTCTGTTGCATTTAAGTCTGCTATGGAGAGGGGGAAGCTTACCAAAGAGATTGCAGCTGGAACGAGATTTATGGCTTTATAACCGGATCGGCAGAAGGGAGGAGATCGACCGACAGCTTTGTAGCAGCGCTGCGAAGGTAATTAAACAGACGTATTTATGGTTGCGGGCTGAAGGCTGAGGAGAACAGAATGATTGCTAGCATTCAGAAAAGAGGCTTTTAAGACTTTTAAGCTTTAGGCTCTGAAAGATTGCTAGCGGCATACCAGCCGGCTGAAAGCCCGAGGAGAAACGAAACTAAAAAAAAAAAAAAAAAAAAGCCGGAGGGAGAGAAAGAGACTTTGATTTCTGGCTAGAAGTGGTTTGTGCTTGTGTTTGTGCTTATCGGATAGGCTTGGAAGGTGGATGAGCAAGAAGAAAATAACTTCTTGGAGCCGAATCAAGGGAGATAAGCCGTCCGACAGAAGTTTTAGACTTGTCCGGAAAATGGCGGATAAGGATTCTGAAAAGCCAAAAAAGCAATCCCCGAGTCATGCCGGAAATGCTAGCTCTAAGACTGGAATTAAGCCAGGAGCAATTCCTAAAACAACCACAGGGAGGCAAGCTGACCCAACAGATGAATTGCTTCAGAATTTTCAAAAAATGTTGGATCTTGCAATCTTAAAGCAAGATGGAAATTTTGAGCAGGCTTTACTCAAACAAGAAGATCGATTGGCAAAGAGGATTGCTGATTCACAGCAGCAGCTTTTAGCAGGACTCCAAAAGGTGGAGAAAGAGGTTGGAGCTTTACAGGAAGAAACTGGAGAACTAAAGGTTTTATACAAGAAGCAACAGGAACAGCTAACGCAACAGGATTTACGGCTTATAGCGATGGAAGACCGGGACAGGAGAGCTAATCTACGCATAAGATCTTTTGGGGAGAGGCAAGAGGAGACCCCTAACAGTATAAGAGAATTAATTTTGGCATGGGCCAAACAGTTGATGCCACAGGAAGAGTGGAGAATGGAAGATATTGAGCGGGCCCACAGGGTTGGATT
The DNA here is from genome assembly GCA_029215795.1 of Anniella stebbinsi. Lineage (NCBI taxonomy): Eukaryota > Metazoa > Chordata > Lepidosauria > Squamata > Anniellidae > Anniella > Anniella stebbinsi. Next base: position 24,051,338 of record JARDYH010000008.1, read on the forward strand.
TGGAAAGTCAAGAGAGCTCCCAAGAGATATTATTGTGAAATTCGCTAACTACTACAAAAAAGAAAAATTAATGCAAGCAATTAGAAGTCAAGGTCAACCGATGCTTCAAGCAACACCAGTCGAGGTTTTCCAGGATTTATGCCCTCAGACCATCCAGTGGAGGAAGAGCGTTAGAATATGCACAGGGGCATTGAAAATGAAATCGATCTCCTACAATTGGGGATACCCAGTTTTCTTGAGGTTCAAGTGGAACGGGAAGCAGCAAAGAATAACATCTTGTGAGCAAGGAATCGAGTTGTTGGAGGAGCTGGGCATAATGGATGCCACATCGGTTGGAGAGGAGAAGCAAGATGAAGGCGCGGCAGGAGGGAGCAATGAATAGACTTTAATATATTGTAAGAGAGATAGGGAGAAGAGGAGACTTGGAGGGGAGGGTGGACGTCATTCCGGAATGTTCGGCCGAGTTCCCCCCCCCCTAAGAGTTCTAAGAAGATTGGGACCAAAGCCCAGCAAGCTGGTGAGGAGGGGGGTGAATTGGGGGTGAATGTGGGGGGGAGGGTTAGGAGGGGGTATGTGTTACACACAGGGAGACCGACTTAAAGACTTGTGTGAAAGAGAGAGATGGAAAATAAACTTAGATTGGCAACACTGAATGTTAAAGGGCTAGGAACGGTAATTAAAAGAAAGAGGATTGAAATGTTATTAAAGAAAAAAAAATAGATGTAATTTTTTTGCAGGAAACCCATCAGGCCAAAGATGGGGTTAATGAGCTTCGAATGAGGGAGGTGGGCGTTTATGAGAAGGCATATGGAACTTCGAAATCGAGAGGAGTGGCAATAATAATTTCAAAGACATGTGGTATAACTATTCAAAGTGTAAAGAGAGATAGCAATGGAAGGTTTCTTATTATGTTCTGCAAGTTGGGAGAAGAGGAATATGTATTAGTGAATATATATGCTCCAAATGGGAAACAAATGGATTTTATCAATGAAGTATTTAACGGGTTGGGAGAAGTGGGTAAAAAGCACATTGTGATGGCTGGTGACTTTAATATGGTACTAGATATAGGGAAAGACCGGGATAACATACTAAAAGATACTAAGAGGGTGGGGAAGACAGAGTTAAGCAAATTAATGGAAGGGAAAGAATTAATGGATGTGTGGAGAGCCTTAAGAGGGGAAGAAAGGAAATATACTTTTTATTCACAGAGATTTAAGAGTTATTCTAGGATAGACCACATTTTTGTATCAAAAAATATGTTACCCAAAATTATAGATTGTGATATTGGAGTTATCAAGGTCACTGACCACGCATTGATGTCAATGGACATGGAAACCAAGAAAGACTATAGACAAGCGAAGAGATGGAGATTGGATGTAAGGTTGTTGAATAAAAAGGATATAATGGAGAAAATAAAGAAAGAACTGCAGGAAATTTGGGAGATTAATGAAAAAGAGAACAACCGGCAGGACATATTATGGGACACAATGAAAGCTGTAGTAAGAGGGATTTGTATTAGGGAAAGATGCACATTAAAAAAACAACAGGAAGCTCAAAATAAAAAGATTGAAGAGGAGATAAGAAGTTTGGAAGAAAAGTTAAAGGAGACAAAAGATAAACGCCTATTAGCCCAAATTCAAGCTAAGAAAAAGGAATTAGAGAAAGAAGAATTAGAACAAGTTCAAAAGAATTTGTTGTATTTAAAAAGAGACTTTTTTGAATATAGTAATAGAAACTCAAAGATGCTGGCTAGATCCACACAGTTGGAAAAGGCTAAGAATATGATAGGGACAATAAAGGATAAGGCAGGGAATAGTTGTAATTTAATGAAAGATAAATTAAGTATATTTGAGGACTTTTATAGTGAATTATATACATCAGGATCGGGACCGCAAGATAAGATATTGGAATATGTAGAGAGGAATTGGAAAATAAAATTGCAGGAACAGGACAGGGATTATATGGAAGGTTTAGTTACGGAAAAAGAGATAGAGGGAGTTATTGATAAATTAAAAGGAGGAAAATCACCGGGGTTGGATGGTTTGGGGTCGGAGTATTATAAGCTTTTTAAAGGAATTTTAGTACCAAGATTAAAGAAATTATTTAATACTATAATAGAAGGGGGGAAGACTCCGCCATCATGGGAACATTCCCTGATTATATTAATTCCGAAACCAGGTAAGGATTTAACGGATCCCGCATCATATAGACCAATTTCCTTAATAAATCAAGATTCAAAGATTTTTACAGCAATATTGGCAAAAAGAATGGCCACATTTATTAGTAAATATATTAAAAAAGATCAGTGTGGATTTATCCCGGGTAGGCAAATGCCTAATTTAATGGGAAGAGTATTAAATATAATTAGTATCATAAAAAAAAGGAATTTAAAAGCAGGTCTGCTAGCATTGGATATATTCAAAGCCTTTGATTGTGTGGAATGGCCAGCACTTAAAACAATATTAAAAACATTTGGGTTTGGAGATTGTTTTATGGGAGTGATGGATAAGTTGTATAAAAATAATAAAGCGGAAATATTGGTTAATGATGGGTTAACACAACAGATTACACTAGCCCGAGGAACTAGACAGGGATGTCCTCTTTCACCGATCCTATTTGCAATAGTAATAGAAATTTTGGCAAATGTAATAAGGGAAGATGAAAGAGTGAAGGGGATAGGAAGAAAGGAGAAGATTAAAATGAATATGTTTGCGGACGATACCTTATTGACGGTAGAAGATCCCCTAGGGAGTGCTGAGGTGATTAAGAAACATTTAAGAGAATTTGGAGAAATCACGGGATTAAAAGTAAATTGGGGGAAGTCAGAAATGATGTTATTTAATTATAATAAGGAAGAGTTGGAAGAAGGTAAGGATAAGTTGGGTCTTAGACTTAAAAACATAGTACGTTATTTAGGTATTAACATTGATAGAGATTTAGATAGGCTTGAGGAACTTAATTTGGTAGCTTTAAAAAAACAAGTAGGGGAGAAATTAGAAGTATATAAGAAATTAAAACATTTTTGGTTTGGTAGAATAGCAATTATTAAAATGAAGATTTTACCTAAGATTAATTTTTTGTTTAGAATGTTACCAATTAAAATATCAGATGTAGAGCTGAAAAGTTGGCAAAATATAATCAATGTATATTGTAATGGGGATAAGAAAGCCAGGATTAATAAAGGGTTGTGGTATAAGGCTCAAAAGAAGGGAGGTTTAGGGTTTCCAAATATTAAGTACTATTATATAGCTAATCAGTTAAGGTATGTTATAAGCTGTATTCTAGGGGAGGAAGATCTGGAGTGGTTGGAGATGCAAACTGGGGAAATAGATTATAAATTGAAAAATATTTTCTTTAAGAAAATTCAAAAGAAAGAATTAAAGGGACTGGACAACCCTTTGTTGGTAAATATAGTGGAGATCTGGGAGAAATTTAGGGGGAAGTTGATACCAGGAGATTCACCACTTGCCCCAGTGGTAGTAGTGGAGAATTTCCCAAGAGTGTTAAAAGTGATTGAAAGATAAGGAAATAATCAAGTTAAGGAAGTGGATGGAAAATATGAAGGATAATGAACAAATTAAAGAGCTATTGATAGGTCATAAATTTGCATGGTTTAAATGTATACAGCTAGGGAAATGGACTCAGGAATGGAAATTGAAAAATAAAAAGTGTAGAAACAATACAAGATTTGAAGAATTAGTAGAGTCAAAAGGCAGGAAAGAAGGAAAGGAAATTAAGAAAGGGTTGACTAGTGAGATATATAAATTATTGATAGAGGAAGAATTTCAAAATTCACTTAAAGTAATAAAAAAGGCTTGGGAAGAAGACGTAAATGGAGAAATTAAGGATTATAACTGGGAGAGGTTGTGGAACGCAAGAATGTTAAAATTGTTATCGATCAGAATTAAGGAGAATTTTTATAAGGTATTGTGGAGATGGTATCTAACTCCGGTTAGATTTCACCAGATTGATAAAAAAATATCTAAAAAGTGTTGGAGAGGATGCCAGGAGGTTGGAACTTATTACCATATGTGGTGGAGCTGTGAATATGTACAAAAATTTTGGAAAAGGGTATTTAAAGAAATAAGTGAAATAATTGGAAGTAAAGTGGAATTAGACCCGAAGCTCGCTCTACTAGCAATATGGGATAGAGGGGAAGAGGACAAAAACAAGAGGGAATTGATAAACAACCTCCTGACTCCTGTTAGACTAATAATGATTGCAAAAAATTAGAAAGGACAAGGAAGCTATACAATAGAAGAATGGTATAAAGAAATATGGGATATGGCTTTGAATGATATGCTAACTTGTAAAATGAAATTGAAAAGGGGAATGTCCGGTAAAAATGATTTTGGGGAAATATGGAGACCCCTTTTGGAATATGTATTAAGATCGGGGAAGGGACAAACACCTTCAAAAGAGTCGATAAACTTCTGGATAGAATAAGAGGTTAAGAGAAGGTCTCATGGTGGGGGGGTACACGGGGGGGATTGTCAAGGGTTATGTATGTATTTTATGTTATCATTATGTTGAAAATAATAAAATTATTTACAAAAAAAAAAAAAAAAAAAAAAACAAGTTGTTCACCACAATTGCGCCAAAAGTCTGTCAAGCTATACCAGTAGAAAATAATTTCAAAGACTAATTTTGATATTGAGGAGTACCAAGAGAACGGATGGTTCATTAAGGGAAAGTGGAGGATTGGATTTACAGGCATACAGTTTCCCGGCAGTCAAAGTCTGATTTAGTTTTCCAAATTAATATATCAGCATAGGAGAATTCGGAGACCTGTGAGAAAGATTATATAACAGCAAGGGAAAGTGTGACAAATTTTCTATGTGTGTGCTTGCACACATACTCATACACAAGCACACACCTTGACTTGAATGAAAATATAACCTACAACTAGGGATGTCATGGGCACCCAACAGGATCCAGGAGACTTCTGGACTCTTCCGCATCTGTTCCCTGGCCCCAGGTCATTGGCCCATGACATGGTCACAAGCCTGAGCTTCGATTGCCCCAGAGCCCAACGAGTGCCCAGCCTCTGTCTGCCCAGATTGGGAGCCACCATTGTTGTGCCCAATAGACTTTCTGGAAATTGTCTCATGTATGCAAAATTAAATGTGTGAACAACGTCTTTAAACTTGTGTAAATGGAGCTTTTGCAGCTACCATTTTTAAAAGGTAGAAGATATACAATTTCTGGAGCTTCATTTATCCACATCAATGAAGGCTCAACCCCCCAGGGCAAACAGGCTTACAGGCTGTGAAGAAGCTCTCATGGAAATGAGAGAGGAGGTGTGCAGTGGTGGTGGCTTGGCAAGCATCCATCAAAGCCAAACATTGGTGAGTTCATCCATCCCTACCTAGAACAGGGTAGATTTCAGGATTTCTTTCGGATCAGCTGTTCCCTGTTGTTCAGCTCAGACCGCAACAAAATAATGAAACATTTAGGCAAAAAGATACACCCAAGCAACCCTGCACTTGAGGCTAAGATAGAAAAGACCTCCACAGCTATCATGTATTTTCCCTTGGTGCTCAGATAGGTGGGAACAAAGGATAACCACACACTGCAAAACACCAACATGCTGAAAGTGATAAACTTGGCTTCGTTGAAACTGTCTGGTAACTTCCTGGCAAGGAAAGCTACTGTCAAGCTCAATATTGCCAGGAAGCCCATGTAGCCCAGGACACAGTAAAACAGAATCACAGACCCATCATTACATTCTAGTACAATTTCTTCTGACCCTGAGTGCATGTCCTCATCTGGGAATGGGGCAGAAGTTCCCAGCCACACAGTACAGATGCCTACTTGAATGAGGGAGCAGGAAACCACAATGAAGCTGGCCAGCTCCTTCCCCAACCACTTCCTTATTCGGGATCCTGGCCTGGTGGCCATGAAAGCCAGAACTACCATGATGGTTTTTGCCAGCACACTCGAAACAGCCACTGAGAAGATGAGGCCAAAGGCAGTTTGTTGGAGGAGACATGTCACCTCCTGAGGACGGCCAATGAATAGCAATGGACAAAGGAAGCAGAGCAGGAGGGAGATGAGGAGAGTGTAGGTGAGCTTCCGGTTGTTGGCTATGACGATGGGAGTATCGTGGTGCTTCATAAATGTCCCCATCACCAGAGCTGTGATCAAAGAAAAGGAAAGAGCAATTGAGGCTAAACTGAGCCCCAAAGGTTCTTCATAAGACAAGAAAGTTATTCTCTTCGGGATACAGGAATCTTGCTTTTTGCTGGGATAGTCTTTAGCTGAGCATTTCACGCAGTCATTTGCATCTGGAAAAAAGGGAAGATGTGGTTTTCAGTTCACACACAAACACAATTAAATGTGCTATAAATATATTTCTAAACTCAACTCCTCCCACACATCTCAACATTCTCCACGGAAATCAATGGCTATTGGAACTATCACGATATGAAGTCTGGCAGGGCTGGCTTAAAACAACGGCCTGGTTTGCATAATTAACTTCCTTGGAGTAGCTTGTGATGTCATTAAAACTCAGCAACAGGTGGCATATTGTTGCGGTTCACATGCCAAGCCAGCCCCCTAAAACAGCCCACTGGGTTCTGAGTGGTCGGTTAACCACAGCAGCAATCCACCCTCACCGTGTTCGCACAATGTGGAAAGCAGCAATTATGGCAAGGGGAATGATGCAAATTCCCCTAACATGGGACCGACACACTTAGTTGGGGAAATTTGCCACTGTGACTTATTTCCCCCACCATGATTGTGTGAACTGGACTTATGTCTTGTTCTTTGAGAATGAAAGCAAGTAAAAAAAAGCAGTTAAAGAACTGGGGGGAGGTGGATTGCTTGGCAAAAATGTCTGTGGTTTTCATGTAAGGAAGCTGGGCACCATATTTTAAAGGTTTGTTCTGACTTTAGTTATCACCAGAACCACCCACCAATGGGCTACTCAGGATGTTGTGTCATTGTTTGCTGGATGTATTTAATCCTCTGAATGATCACTGAAGAAATTTCTTTAAAAGGCAAAAATCCTCCAGCTTTACTGAGGCTTCTGGTTGCAGATTCCTTGTAGGATGAATAGACTCCTTTTCATGAGTTTTCATCTGTGGGTTTTCTTTCTACATGTTTTATTATAGGGATGTGAATGGACCCCAAAAATTGAATCGGAATCAGAATCGGAACTTCAGAATTTGTAAAGTATTGTATTGTTAAAATCAGATGTCCGTCTTATCGGATTGGATCCGATAATGATACAAAATCAGGAGTTCCGATTTCGATATTGGACTGCCATTTTAGGTGTTTTCCCCATAGGCTTGCATTGGGGAAAGAAAGCTTTCCCCCAATGCAAATCTACGGGAAAAAAACACCTAAAATGGTGGCCCTCCCAGTCCCCCCCCCATTCATGCTGCTTACCCTCTGGCGTCCTGCGCTGCCATCCACTGCTTCCATCTACTGCTAATTAAGCTTTGTAACCTGGTTCTCAGAAGAGTGCAACGCGATGGGTGATGATGTCACCTGGCGCTTCGCACTCTTCTGAGAACCAGGACACAAAGCCTAATTAGCAGTAGACGGCAGCAGTAAACTGCACCGTGGGATACAGGCAGGTAAGGGGGGACCTCCCTTTCCCTCCCTCCCCACACTCCCTCTCCTTATCTGCCAGTGAGCACTGCCGTCCACTGCTGCTGTCTACTGAGAATTAGGCTTTGCGGTCTGCTTAGTAGAGTGACAAAACGCTGGGTGACATCATCGCCCATCGCATCAACACTCTACTGAGAAGCAGGCTGCAAAGCCTAATTCTCAGTAGACGGAAGCAGCGGACGGCAGCATGGGATGCTGGCAGGTAAGGGGGGGACTCACTCTCCTTCCCTCCCCCCACTCATGCTCCTTACCTGCCACCATCATCTGCTGCCACCCGCTGCTTCCATACTACTGGTAAACAGGCCTTGCGGCCTGTTCCACAGTAGAGCGATGGCGTGCCGAGTGATGACGTAACCCGGTGCAAAATTGCTCTATTCTGGAACAAGACCTCTTTATCAGTAGTACGGAAGCAGAGGGCGGCAGTGAGGAGGCAGCAAGTAAGGAGCGTGAGTGGGGGGAGGGAGGGTAGTCCCCACTCACCTGCTGCAATGTTTTCCCCATAGACTTGCATTGGGGGAAAGCTTTCTTTCCCCCAATGCAAGCCTGTGGTGACAACACGTAAAATGGAGGCCTGATTTTCTATTTTTTTCTGATAGTAATAGGATAAAAAAAAAAAATCAGATCAGGAGAAATCAGACCTCCTGCATTCAGCATTGGAATCGGATATTGGATGCCCGATTTCCTCCGATTTGTATCGATATCAGGTATTGGGTCCGATACAATGCACATCCCTATTTTATTATACAGCCACTAGGTAGTGCGATGATATAGTTGCACCATCATGAGTTTCTGGAAGTTCACAAGAAATTTATCGCATGTCACCATGCAATAAAATATCTTATCGCATGTTCTGTGTTGAGAATAAAGCTCCTATCATTGCTAGAAAGCATAGGAGGGTCCCTAGAGTTTGACAATCTTATGTAATGGATCCTCTTCCTTCCAGCCCTTCCTTATAAAAACGTTTGATCAATATTGGAAAAAAACCTTTGAGTATGGATTAGGGATGTGCACACCGGAATTTCGAACCAAAAATTATCATCTCCGATAATATTGTAGGTTAATCATATTGTCTTCATGATAATTATCGGAAATCCAATATTTAATTTGCAGCCACATTGTGCCTTTAGAGCTGGATTTTTTTTAAAAAAAAAATACCTATGACTTCTGTATTTTAAATGTTACAGGCCTGAAACTTGGTCCCAATTCTTATGGGATGTGCCTAAGTATGTGTATGAAATTTGAGATCGATCCCTCCAACCCTCGATTTTATATGAATTTATTAAAGAACGTTTAAGTTCTGACAGGTCAAAAGTTACACGATCTTTAAAAGATTCATATAAAATACAGGGGTTGAGGGATTAATCTGAAATTTGGCACATATGTGTAGCAACATGTGCTAGACAGGTGTATGCAATTTGAGATCGTTCCCTCCAACCCTTGACTTTATATAAAGTTTTTTTAAGATCCTGCAACTTTTTGACCTGTCTGAATGAATGCACATGGCGAGCTGCCATTCTGCCCTGTCAGAACTTAAACATTCTTTAATAAATTCATATAAAATTGATGGTTGGAGGGATCAATCTCAAATTTCATACACATACTTAGACGTATCCCATAAGCACTGTGACCAAGTTTCAAGCCTCTAACTTTTAAAATACAGAAGTTATAGGTTTATTTATATGACAGTCCAATAATCTGATATAATTGGACTAAAAATAGGAGTGTGCACCGGATCGGGTCCGATCCATAATCCAGACCTGATCTGGCTGAAATTGGATATAATTATCCAATTCCGATCCGCCACAGCTGGATCGTCCGATCTCATCTGATCTGATCCAAAAGGACCCAATCCGGATTGGAAAAGGTCAGAGGATTGGACCTCGGACCTCCTCGCCCTTCCCCCCAACTCACGCTCCTTACCTGCTGCCTTCTCACTGCTGTCCACTGCTGCCCGCTGCTTCTGTACTACTGAGAAACAGTCATCACTCAGTGCGCCCTCGCTCTAATGTGAAACAAGCCTCAAGGTCTTTTTCTCAGTAGTACTGAAGCTACAGGTGGCAGTGGACAGCAGTGAGGAGGCAGCAGGCAAGGAGTGTGAGTGGGGGGAGGGGGAGGAAGGGAGACATCCCCATTTACAACTGATAAACAGGCCGCAAGGCTTGCTTATCAGTAGTACGGAAGCAGTGGATGGCAGCACGGATGCCGGCAGGTAAGGAGCATGAGTAGGGGGAGGGGGAGGGCCCCACTTACCTGCTGGGGCACCCGTTTCCATCCGCTGGTCCCTTCTACTGAGAAACAGGTTTCGCAGCCTGCCTCTCAGTTGCGAGCTGGGTGATGATGATGTCATCACCTGGAGCGCTACTGAGAGGCAGGCTGCAAAGCCTGTTTCTCAGTAGAATGGACCAGCGGATAGAAGCGGGCACCCTGGCAGGTAAGGAGTGCAAATGGGGGGGAAGGGGAGGGCCCCACTTACCTGCCAGGGTGCCCGCTTCCGTCCGCTGTTCTCTTCTACTGAGAAATAGACTTCATGGCTTGCCTCTCAGTAGTGCACCAGGTGATGATGTAATCACTTGGCACGCTACTGAGAACTAGGCTGCGAAGCCTGTTTCTCAGTAGATTGGAACAGCGGATGGCAGCGGACAGCAATTGGCACCCCAGCAGGTAAGGAGCGTGAGGGGAGAGGGACAGGGGGAGATGGAGGGGGAGTTATGTTCCCCACTCACCCACCCCCATGTTTTTGCCATAGGCTTGCATTGGGGGAAAGCTTTCTTTTCCTCAATGTAAGCCTATAGTGAAAATACCTAAAATAGTATCTGATCTGAAAATCGGACATCCGATTTTCCGATCGGAATTGGCTCCGAATGGAACCGTGAAGCCTCTGATCTGATCCGAGGCACCGGTTCCGATCCAATTTCGGGGGTCCATGCGCACCCCTAGCTGAAAATTGTTGGATCGGATATTTATCAGAGGTTTTTCTATCGTATTGTTATCGTTAAACGCATGGACGATAACGAGCATATCGTATCATTATCGTACATTTTAACGATATGATACACATCCGTAGTATGGATTATTTTTTTATATTTCTCAGGATTACAGCTATTCTGTTCTTATAACTCTGTTCTATCTATCTATCTTTCTATCTATCTATCCTTACCCTCCTGGTTTGAAATCTTTCCTTCTGGACATGGGATGCAATCATAGCAGCAAAATGGCTTCCCCTCCTTAATTTTCTTGTTAGAACCAGGTTGACAACTCTCAGTACATTGAGAAAGAGGCTGGGACTATTTGAATAATGGAAAAGAAAAAAACATAATGAAGAAATAGGGATTTTGGAATATTTTATTGTTTTGTTTAATATTTGTAATGTTTTGTTTTGTTGAAATTTTGAAATAAAACCATCACTTTTACATATTTCAATGTTTCATTGCTGTTGTTGAATATGTTATGGTTTTTCAGTTTTGTCCCACCCTGAGGGCCTTTGCCATTTAGGAAACATGCAATTCTATAACATCAAATAAATAAAGACATTAGTTTTCAGAAATACTTGGACAGATTCAATGGGGAGTACTTACATTTTTCTAGTAATCGTACTAGACATCTGAAACTCAATTTTCCCTTTGACCAATTTTTACGTTAAAAAGAAACAGTATATTTGACCACATGTGCAACACAGAGAGATATATTTTCACTTGGGAACTCCTTGATAGGGGTTTTCTGAGACATATCATTGATTTGTCCAGATCTAGAGTGAATTAAACAAGCCGACAGTTTCTGTTTGAGCCCCGTGTTAGAACAAGGAGCAACAGATTGTTTTGGTCTTGTTCAAAGCATTAGAAATGTAATTATCATCTAATCAATAATTCTTCCAGCAATTTCTCCATAAACAAAGTTAAAGGGAGAGCAGTAACATGAGGCTCTTCATTTAATTAATCTTGTCACACATTATCTTTCCTTTGTAGTTGTTTATTATTGTACAATAAATAATTGTGGACTTCATGACAATAGCTCACCTATAACAGGGCCACTTTCTGAATACCTGACATTTGGAGCCTACCTGATTAAACCAGCCATTCCATGTTATGGCCTCTTCATCAATGGTGAATGTTTGACCTATGGGAGCATTGGGATCCACCCTCCCTACTCTCACCCTATGAAATGAATGGTTGGAGAAGATAATCCAGTTGATCACATCCAATCCAGTGACCAGCTCTCCATTCTTGTTGAAGGAAACTTTGTCTCCCACACTGTTGTTAAATGAGACCCATTTGAGAAATGGTTGGAGCTAGAGTGAAAAAGAAAATGCAAGGATTTAGAAAAGACTGAATTTAGGTCTTCATAGGACAAAACAGAATTAACTTGGAAACAGTATCTAGCATCCACATACTTTTCTTATGCTTACTTTAGAGTAAGTGCTGCATTCTGGATCTTAAAAGCCCCTACACTCATGCTATGGTTAAGATCCAGATCAGAACTCCTACAACTTCCTTAGAACACAAATTGGGGCAGGGAAGGGTAGATGCTAGTTACACATTTAGAGTAATTTCATCTCTCATACTGGCACCAGAAGAATGAGGTTCTGGCTGGCTTATTTTTCAGCTGCATAATGGCCGTCACTGGCCCTAGGATAAATGGCAGATCTGCCACAAAATGTCCACCAAAACACATTTTCGAATATCTGAGGTTTGAACCTTGAAAAGCCCTAAGCTGGATCACATTCCCACAACTGTTGAAGGTTTCACAGTTCTTTATTGCTGTTCCCTCCCACAATGCTAATTTGGAGTATGTTTTCTCTCCCATGCAAAGCCAGTGGACAAAGGAAAGGAGTCTGCTTTTTCCTTTTCACTGTCAGCATTGCATTCCGGGACAGCAAAAAGAACAATGTCAACTTCTAACAACAAATTTGTAAAGTTCCTAAAAATAAATGTCAATTTCAGCTGCATTGGATGTCTCACTTGTTCCTTATTTCAGTGATTTTAACATGAAAATATGATGTAGAACAGGTTTGTCTTAATTGTGAGCTGTAGTATCAGACATGTGACCAAGACCATATTGGGGAGGAGAAGACATCTAGGGAGCAGACCATGATGGGATGTTCCCTTCTTCTGTTTCCAAAATACAGTCAACCTACTTCTCATAAGCATTCTTTATTTTAGAATATCCATTATTTTTCTCTATTAAGGAAAAAGAACAATAGTACATAAAAACATATCCCGCTGACTTCTTACAACTTTGCTATTTGTACAGTACTGAGAGTGTTTGAAGTTCAATGTGCTTGGTAAACTTTGGTGATACCACAGGCATCCAGTTGAGGTTTGAAGCTCAGCGACGTCTGTATTATCACTTCAATGGCCTCTATGAAAAAGGCTAATCTACTATTTCAACACAAAATGGCAGCTCAGTGATTGAGTAGGCAGCTGTATGCCACTTGCCTGTGACAAGAAGAATTCAACAGCTGGTGTGGGTCTGGTGTGTGGCACATTTGGGGGTGAGTTCTCCCACCTCAAGTAATGCTGCCTCAAAGTAATACTGTGTTCCACAGATTTAAATTTAGCAGAAATGCCATCAAAGTGGAAATTTAAAAAGAAACATACTTGAAAAGTTAATTGAAGATCATTTTTGTAGTCAGTACCCAAAGAACCTATAGAACCTCAAAATATTTTTGTCAGCGTAGTTCAACTTAGACAATACATTAGAAGAAGAATAGACCACCCATTTAGCTCAGATTGCCTCTCCCACACCGCCACATTGGCTTGGCACGCTGGGTCACCACCCAGCTTTCCCAACCTTAAGGCCAGCCCTGAAGAATGCTTGTAGGGAACTGCTCATCTTTTCTGACCCAGATGTTGCATGAGGGGATATTACGTGAATCAGTAAAAACACAACCTACCCTGGTCATAACGTATATTCCCAATGCAGCAATAGGAAAGCATAAAGACAGACTGAACTGGGTACTGTTCTACTATTTCTAGTTGGAACAAAAGTAAGAAAATGAAAATGGTAAGAAGACTTGTGGGAGACTAAAACAAAATATACAGTTATATGAGGAAAGTGAGCTCACCTGCCGAAATTGAAGATTCTGAAGTTTTGGTCTCACTCCATCCATCATTGCATCATTCTTGACTCTAGAAGAAGACATGGCATGATGTAAGGAATGGGCCACCACATAGACAGCATTGTAGATGCTGTAGCTGTGGCCAATCATGCTCATTTCAAAGAAAGAGCCAGGAAGGCTCTCCAGCTTCTCCTCCCCTGTGCAAATGTCCAAATTCACCTTGCCCACAATACTTTCTGGGAATAAACAGCCAAAGGCATGTTGCCAGAAATCCCTTATAAAACCATCTTCTTTAGAACTGGAAGGGTTTCTGCTCTCAACAAACTGCTGAAATCCTGGTAGGTCACTGGAATGGATCCTGAAGGATATAGCACCATGGAATATTTTGATATCCCAATTCCTTTGTAGGCCAGTTGCAGTGAACTCGACTTGAGCTGTATCAATCCATACCTTCCCCTTTACTTCGTTTTCCATGACCCCTTGTTCTGATAGATATGGTAAGAAGAGAAAAAATGCCATGGAATAAGATTCTCCACAGACTACCACTGCATTGGCCTTGCTGCCCAACACTTTATCACACATTTTTGCCCCCTGTAGAAATGTGTCACTAATTTTAGTGTCAAAACTTAATTTGGGGATTCTTTCTATGAAGGCAGAACAGACACCCCTCTTAGAAAACAGTGGAACAACCGCTTGTAGAAATCTTTCTCCATTATCATTATCCATAACACAAATCCCAATCCATGTCCACATAAAATGGAGAAGTAAAGAGAGAATCCCCTCATACTGAATGGCTTCCTGAGGGGCCAACTGGTAGAAGGGAAGGCCTGGTGATTTCATGTTCATCACAGGAGCAGGGCCATAGATGAGCTAAGGAGAAAGTTTTGGTAGAGGAAAAGGAAATCATGTCAGCAATTATAGTGTCATTTCATTTTTTAATATGTACATACATTGAATGGGCATTTTGTTGGGAATAAAATGCCTGGTCAGATAGAAATCGGATCTAAGAGAATAAAGACTATCCTATGGTCATCTAGTGCATTAAAGGATAAATTCCTGAGTGGAAAGATGCTACATAATGAGAGTAGTCTGGTTGCATTTAGACTTAGTCACGCTTAAAAGTTAAATCGATTGAATTCAGTGGAACATAAAAAAATTCTGATTGGCTTACATCCCATTTATTTCAATAGTTCAAATATAAATATGACTAAGTCTAGTTCCAATTGTTTGTTGAGGAAAACACAAACACACACACACACACACACACACAGCACTGCTTCTGCTGCCACCTATTCATAGAGCTGTACATGCTTATGTCTCCACAAATCCTGGGACCTCATGTGATCCTGTCAAACAACTGGAAGTATCCTGAAGCCGAAACATCATGTGCCATTATTTCCTACATTCCTCCCATTAGTGCCCAGGTTTTACACTGTGGGGTGGGGGATTAATGGTTCTCCTTCCTAACAGAATTGCAGTGGAACCTAGACATGCAGAAGTGGATTCTGCACACACAGTTACCTATACAAATGTAATGAGTAGTATAGTACAGTACCCATGCACCAATAGAAGGGCCCTACTACACGCCCGGCATAGCCTGGGTGTGGTGGGGAGATTGCGGTGGGCGTGGGGGACGAGACGGGGAGGCACGCCATTGGGCGGCCTCCTGGATTGGGAAGGGGAGGGGTGGAGGGGGAGCCAGAGCCTTTATAAGGCCCGGGCTCCCTCCCTCCCGCCTCTTGGGCAAAGCGGCTCCCTCCCTCCCTCCCTCCCTCCCTCCCTCCCTGTAGGCTGTATGGGAATGAAACTCCGGTTGTCCTTAGGAAGCCAAGTAGGAATTTTTTGCTCATAACCCCCTTGTGGCTATGAGTTTTTTCACCTACTTCATACTGTGAGACAGCGGGGGAGTACTAAATAGGTTATTTGGTTGTTTCTAATTTGGTCACATTTGGGCGGTTAGGCGCAGGCATTTCCACCTGGGAAGGGATAGGTGAGAATTCGCAGGCACCTAGGGGTGACTGGTAATGCCTGAGGCTCATCACCTGCGAGTCTTGAGGCCCAGGTGGTGAGATAAGGGTTACCTTTGGGGCTAACCTTCCTCACTTACGCGAAGTCATGAGGCACGTGTTGGGGTGACACGGAAGGCCCCCCTACCCCAAAAGGGGAGGCCTGGGGGTGGCGTATTGGACACGCCATGTCCGGGCCTGAATGGAGTCGCCCTACCTGTTATGATGGCATTGGCCATCCATGTCAGTAGATGCCCGCGTAGTTTTCCCCTCTGCTGATTCCTCAATAAATGTGGCCCAAGTTTAACCCAAAAACCTGTGTCGTCTCATTATTTACCACGCTCCGATTCTGCAATGGACTGCCAGAACAACAAGAACTAGCAATTCCTGAAAGAACCAGAAATGAGCAACAGTGCATATTTCTGATATGGGCAGGTCAGTGTTTCTGGGCTATCTCAGCAACTGCTAGTTCCTTTTGCACTTGTAGTCCATTTTACTGGTGCATGAGAACTATCAGAGGCACAAAGGTAGTGTAGGGTATTGCACTTCGGGAACTATATCTGAAAGAAAATGCATGAAGAAGTGGAATGTTTAAATTACTGAATGGCTTAAATGAGGCTTATGAAACTGTAGCAATGTTCTGCCATTTCAGCTCCATGGTATCGAATGAATGTACACAAACACATATTCTTAGCCAGCATATGATATTTGTAAGCCATGCACCTATTTCTGCCTCTAAATAACAGGATGGAACTGGAAAGGAAAGGAAAGAGTGAGTGTTGTGGCAGATCATTATGCTCCCCAAATACCCTACCTGTGGAGTCTTAAAGATATCCAAGATATTTGCAACATTTAGGGAGATTTCAGAATCCAGTCCACCAATAACTGCTGTTAATCTATTCTGGATGTCACAGAGATAGTTAGGTACAACGTTTTCCAGTGTAGTCAACAGGAGCATTGTGGCATGATAGGTCCTCTTTGCATTGTCATAGCTATCATAGATGTGGAAGCCCAAGGTGACATTGGGTAAGATCTTTGAGTTTTCATTAATTTCTTTTACTGCAAATGCCAAGGCCAGGATGTGCTGGTAATGTTTAGGAAATACCCTATAACAAAAGTTGCATTCTGTAACAGCAAGATATTGTGGGATATGCAAAGGAGCTCCTAAAACCATAATTTGGTCACCATTAAACACTTAAGACAATCCCTTAATCCCGAGAGCAGCTGTGTAAGGGAACCAAAAATTTATCTGAGAATTCAAATCTTAAATAGCTGCTGGAACAAACTACACCCATACACTTAAGTAAAACAGGGTTTCTCCCTTATTTATTATAGCTGTTGCAGAATCCTATCTCTTTTGAAAAATAAAAGGGGGTCACTGCACAATGACCCACTTCATCAAAGCATTTTGATAACTAGATTCAGGGAGATAAAGAAACAAACCAAATAGCCATCAAATACTTCTTAAAGTGAAGCTTTAAGGCAGCCGTCCAAACACTCACATCAAAAGTCTATTATTTGTATCTGTTTCCATTAGTACAGCTGCATTTGGAACACATTGTACGATGCAAACAAGCTCCTAAAACTGTAACTTGGCCACCATTAAAAACTGAAGACAATCCTGTCATCCATGTAGGAGCTCTATAAGGGAATCAAAAATTTATCAATGAATTCAAATCTTAAATAGCTGCTGGAACAACCTACGCCATTTTTATATACCCTTAATTATATTAATGTTTCCTACAGCCTAATCCAGTCAGCCTCTATTCTACAGTTTTATCACTCTATTATACTCTGCTCATCCTGATGACACCATAAATGGAAAGGAAACAAACAACAGTCCTTACACGAGTTCATCCAACATTTCTGGAGGGGGTTCTTCAGTGAAGGCTATTGGACTGGAGACAAGGAGACCATAAGAAGTAATGCCACCAATGATGAGATCTCCTGACTGATGATACTTGTGAAGCGGAGGGTGAGGATTCCTGACCCTACAGTTGTCAATGTGAGCTTTGCATCCTATGCAAGCAAGCAATATGAGCAGCAAGACTACCATGGTATAGTAGTATAGTAGTTTGAGAAATTGCATTGACAACCAGCCATTCACAAAATAGTTTCCCTATCTGTATCCAATATCCTCACCTATTTGTAGGCCCTCTTTCTACTTCTTAATGTTACAGGTGATATTTGTGACATCCTTCGGTATTAGTTTTGCAAGTGACTACTGAAATTCTACAGCTGATATGGGAATCAGCAGAATTAATCACTACCCTTTAGATAACTGAAGAGGAAACTAATTACAAAGTAATTACTGATGAAAGCTTGTTTGTCACATCTGACCAATATTTTTTCCCCAACACAATAGCAAGTGAGGGATCAGATGGGTTGGGATGGCCCACGTAATTTATTTTTTGCTTATGAAATTGATGACAGAAATAGTAGAGTTTGGTTTGGAATCAGAGAAGAATTCATGTTTTATGACAGGACTGACCATCTTGAGAAGATGACCTTGCTTGATTTCACCTGCAATCCTATACTTGTGAGTAAGTCCCATTGATCCCAATAGGACGTACTTCAGGGTAGACATGCAAAGGATTATATTGTTGAACTGTCGGGTGAAAAATAAAATCTAACCGTGCAGTCCTATGCATGTTTACTCAGAAGTAAGACACATGGTTTTTAATGGGGCTTATTACACAGGAAGTGTCTTTATGATTGCAGCCTTAGATAACCCACAGAAAAATCCCTCAAAATGACTTGGAAGCTAGACAACAATGAGCTGGAGCTGAAGACAGCTGGTGTTACACTATTTCAATACATAATGTAGAAGTTATTTCAGGAAATAGGACATATGTCGTACCCTTAATATAATGCTTTACGAAGTGTGCGCCAAACAGAAACCTTTTGCTCAATTATCATTTTCACTTTGGCAGGGTTTTTTTATACTGGAAATGTTTAGCCTTTTAATAACATCCAATCTGTTTTTGTTTGTTTCTGCAACATGTAACATCTTTTAAATGCCTACTGAAAACATTTTTTTTCACACAGGATTTTTCTTGATTTTAACTTAGCTGGTTTTATATTGACTTTTTCATATAAAAGTAGCATTTAAAATTTATAGATACTTGTTGTATTTCATGTTTTTAATTGCAGGCATTCAAGAAGGCCTTAAAAACATTTTACTTTACCATGACCTTCCCAAGATTATCCTGGCATTGCTGCTATTATTGTTCCTGTTGGATTTATTGTTTTAATTGCTACTTTTATGTGAACCTGTTTTTATTGCTTTTAATATCTTAATTTTTTAGTGCTTTTAATGTTGCCTGTATTTTATTGTTGTAAGCTTCCTTGTGAGGGTGTCTGCCCTGAAAGACAGCCAAGAAAT
Source organism: Anniella stebbinsi (assembly GCA_029215795.1). Lineage (NCBI taxonomy): Eukaryota > Metazoa > Chordata > Lepidosauria > Squamata > Anniellidae > Anniella > Anniella stebbinsi. The sequence continues at coordinate 24,070,401 of JARDYH010000008.1, forward strand.
GTTTAAAATCAATTTTACATAAATAAATAATTTTACATTCAGCTACTGGGCAGTATAACAATGTAATAAATAAATAAAAATATACAAAACGGTATGAATTTGAAAGGTGTTTTTTCTCAATTTACTGGGTATAGAAAGAACATTTCAACCCTGTCCCAATAAATCGTCATCATCCAATAGCCCTGAGTTCCTAGAACATTTCATCACAATCCTGCACTGCTTCACTTCTCTGATGCTCCTCACCAGGAATGCTTTATGGCTCCTGTGTCCTTGAGGGACAAGTAACAAAGCATCCCCTTGATAGGGAATGGCGAAGAATCTCTCTTCATCTATTTCTTTTACCACTGTGCCTGCCTTGCAGGGCTGGTTTGTGTTTTCCCTGCTTTGACACAGCACATGAGTCATTTACTGTTATGGAACCTTAGCTGCATTTTGAATGTGCTGCTGCTATCGTAAATGAATCTTCTTATACATCGTAAGTGAATCTTCTTATGAGAAGTGAATCTTCTTATTAGAGTCAAACAGGCTCTTTATTTAAGTATCATCATCATCATCATCATGGGTTGTTGTGGATGATCAGGACCTCCCTCACCACATTTAGTAGTCACAGCCAAGCCAGCTTGCATTTCCATCCTGCTCCATCTATGTCTAGTTCCTCTGTGCTTGCCCCAGAGGGGTGGTTTGTTCCTATCTGGTTTAGAATCAAGACAATCCTTGGGTCACTTATGTCACTGGTTTCTTTACTTCCTCCTACTGCCACGATCCTGTCATGGCCCCACATTAGCATGGCACCATTAGCATGGCTGATTTGTTTGCTTTCTGTCAGCTGCAGGCTGACTCTGCCAGCCAGCCTGCCTTTCTCTGGAGATCCCCTTGATGTCAAGGGCTGAAACTGATCAAGGTGCAAGACTCCAAAGAGGAGGTTTGACAACCTGAGTTTGAAGGATATGGCTCCAGTGGCTGTTGTTTTTTTTAAAAAAAATGATTTTAAACCCTCGAATTTTGTTTTTAATGCTAAAAATAAAGGGATGAAGCAATCTACCTCAAACTTGGCACGGCTAAAGCCGTACTTAAGAGCTATCATGGCACCCATGTTCAGCTCTTTATCTTTATCTTTAAAAGTGGCAGATATATAATCATTATTTTAGTTAATTCCATAGACTATAATGGAGAGATTATCCGAAAATGGATCAGTGCTCCGACTGGGCTAATCTCTGCTCCATTGATATTCAATGGTTTTTACACTGCCCATCTCCACTCTGAAAAGTCAAAGCTTCGTCAAAGCTCTGTCCAAGCTCCAATTTTTCAGAGTGTTGTGCACTGCTGTAGTGATCAGACCATAGAGCACATTATACAGCTCAAGTATTTTGGAATTGTTTTTTCAGTATTCTGTTTCTTGTGTAGCTCATCTGATTTCTGCTATACAATCTAATAATGTCAAAACTGTAGTCCTAGAGTAGAACAATTAATCCCTGATGCACTCTGAGTTTTTAAGGCCAAGGTGTTGCCACAATTATTGTATGGAATTCCAGTGTGGATTTTAGGTTTTTCTTCTGTTTTAGAACAAATACTTTCATCCTTTTTGCGCCAACACTTTCACGCACCTATGGGTGTGCCATCAGCAGTTCTATGGCTGGAGGCTGTGCTTTCATTGGTGGAATGTACTGAATGGTGTTGGGCATTCAGATATTGGCTAAACGTTGTTTATGCAAACTCTGAATCAGGATATGTGTCCCTCCACTGGGAAGACAACTACACTGGTCAGTGGTCTAAATCAATCAGAGATAAACTACAAATGTTGGGTTTCTCTTATAACTTTTTTGGCATGCAAGATACTTCTCAAGTAAAGCTATTCTTGCACTCTGGATCAAATATATTGATATTCAATATTCATTCTCTGCTGCCTACACTACCTGTTCCTCAATTTACTTAGGTTTGACATTTGATATTAAGAGTAGTACAAACTGCCTGGAAAAACTGACTATACCTATATATCGGATAACTTTTTCTAAAGCCAGGTTTAACACAGTATTATCTGCTGTAATGAATGGTCACTTTGATAGAATTCCTTACAAGTTGTCTCCACCCATGTGGAGATGAAGTGATAGAGTCTCTATTTCATATACTGCTTTTAAAAAAATGTCTCCCTATCCATATTCTCCAGACCATGCATATCTTTACACACCTCTATCATGTTTTCCCTCAGTTGCCTTTTTTCGAGGCTAAACAATCACAGCTATTTTAAACTTCCCTCATGAAGAGTTGTTCCAGATCCTTGATCATTTTAGTTGCCCTTTTCAGCACTTTGTCCAGCTCTACAATATCTTTTTTTTAGATGCGGCAACCAGAACTCTACACAGTAGTTTAAGTGTCATCACACCATAGATGTATATAAGGGCTGTTGGATATTGGGAGTTTTATTCTAAGTTCCTTTCCTAATTATCCTTAATATGGAGTTTGCCTTCTTTTTTCTTCCTGGCAGCTGTACACTGGGTGGACATTTTCACTGAGCTGCCCACCACAACCCCAAGATTTCTTTCTTGGTTAGTCACTGCTACCTCAAATCCCATCAGGTTATACTGGAACATGGGATCCCCCATATGTATCACTTTAGACTTGCTGACATTGAACCACATTTGTCATTAAGGTGCCCATTCTGCCAGTTGGGAGAGATTTTTTAGGAGCTCCTCACAACCCTGTTTTGTTTTAACCACCCTAAATAATTTGGTGTCATCTGTGAATTTGGCCACTTCACATGAGCTTCAACCTCACATGTCCACCTATTCTTATGTTTCTGTCACCTCATGGGGATAACAGACAGTCACAGTGCCCATTTGCCCCCAGTCTATCTCTGTATTGTCTATAGATCAACCATTACTAATGGATGCCATTCTGTCTAATCTAGATGAAGGCACATAGTTCAAGTATAGGGTCAGTATGGAACTACTTTGTCTTCTTAGCATCCAGAGCTTTAGGATTTCATCCAATCTGTAGAGGAAGAGGATTGAGGCCTCAAGACAAAGGAAAGATCAAGGTGCAAGGGCAACATTGTAAGTGAGCGCAAGATCACTGAAGATTCTGGAACATGTTGCTGAAGACAGAAAAATGTTTTTTATCATATAGATTTTACCTACAGTTCAGTCATAGGTAGGACAGACACACCTGATTCCATTGTCTTGAAAAGAATAGGGATTATGATTTGGAATTAGAAGGTGATGTGTCTGTGATGCCCACAAGGATTATTCTGATAGTTTTTTCCTTGTCAGCAGCTCATTCTAGGGAATTCATATGAAATAGTTCAGGTCTTCTTTTCTTTTCTTTTAAAAAGCAGTTCATTGGTTTTTAAAAAGAACTGCTGAAAGGGAATCTAAGGGAAACAAAGTCGGTGTACGTACATAACTGGTTCTTTTTAGGCAAGACTGGATTAAATTTTCCATTTTTTATCTTGGGAGAAGTGGAAGGCCTATTAGGAAGCTTTATATAGGGCAGATACCTAGAGGGGAAACTCTTACAATTGTCTTGCTATTTATATGCCCTCACATGTCTAGATTACAACGTATAGCAAAGGACCCAGACACTGAGGGTGCGTCTACAAGAGCAATTTAAAGTTCTTTCAAGGCACATTACAGATTTTACCTCTACAAGAGTGGAGAGCAAATCAGGGGTTAAGGTGCTTTTTATCTCCGCTTATGCACATTAATGAATGCACGTTAAATAGCGACTTAAAATTTACAGCGGGAGTTAAATTGCCTTATGGCCATGTAAACATGCAATTCTCCACATGTAAACAACTATAAAGCGCATTTCATACAGCCCGTAATGTGCTTCACCGCCTCTTGTGAATAGGTATTAGGAGGAAATGCGCTTATCTGTAAATGCGCATAATCAGGCAACCGGGAGTCAAAGCAAAATCTTGTAGAGGGGACCTTACATACATCTTCCATCTTTTCTCCTTATTAGCTGTTCCCTCTTGTTCAGCTGAGGTCTCAGCACTGTAATGTAACATTTGGGGGAAAAGATGCAAACCAACAACCCAGCACTTGAGGCTAAAATAGAGAAGTTCTCCATGGCTACCATATATTTTCCCTTGGAGCTCAGATAGGATGGAACAAAGGATAACCACTGTGAAGGTTTGAGTCCTACACAATAGTAGTTTTAGTTTAGCCCTGGAGGTATGGAATTCCTCTGATGGAGGGGGGCATTCCTGAGTTTTGTTTTCCACTCTAAGGGTTAAGTTTCATTTCTCCAGTTTGAACTTACCAGAAAGGGGTGGAGTTAACTGGACCGTTGCCGAAGAAAAAAAAGAGTAGGAGAAGTGCTAAGGGGCGGAGTTAACTGGTCAGCTGCAAAAGACCAGCATGCTGAAAGTGATGAAATTGGCTTCATTGAAACTGTCAGGTAGCTTCCATGCAAGGAAAGCCACAGTGAAACTCACCATCGCCAGGAAGCCCATGTAGCCCAGAACACAGCGAAATAGAGTCATGGACTGTTCGTTACACTGTAGTACAATTTCATTAGCCATTGAGTGCATGTCAATATCTGAGGTTGTGAGCCATAAAATAGAGATGGTTGCTTGGATGAGGGAGCATAAAAGAACAATGGAGATAGCCAGTCATTTCCCCACCTACTTCCTCATCCTGGACCCTGGTTCAGTGGCCATAAAAACCAGCAGCACTGTGATGGTTTTTGCCAGCACACAAGAGAGAGCCACTGAGAAGATGATGATGATGATGATGATGATGATGATGATGATGATGATGATGATGATTATAGCTCCCCATAGCCAAAGCTCTCTGGGCGGTTTACAAAAATTAAAAGATTGAACATTAAAAAGTCAATATACAAAATTTAAACCATAAAACATAAAACATAAGGTCAAAAGTCATTTGTTGGAGGAGACATGTCACCTTTTGAGGACGGCCAATAAACAGCAATGCACAAAGAAAGGAGAGAAGGAGGGAGATGATGAGAGTGTAGGTGAGGTCCTGGTTGTGGGCCTTAACAATGCGAGTGTAGTGTAGCTTCATAAATGTTCCCAGCTCCAGAGTTGTAGTCATGGAAAAGGAGGAGGCAAAAGAGGCTAAACTAAATTCTGAAGGTTCTTCATAAGACAAGAAGGTCACAGTCTGGTGACGTGGGCCTTTTATCTCACATACCTGTACTCTGAAGACACACCATGGCACTTTTTAATGTTTTAGTTAAATGTTCAATCCACCACCTTATGTAGGGTGACCATATGAAAAGTAAGACTGGACTCCTGTAACTTTAACATTTGTGTAGGAAAGGAAATTCCAGCAGGTGTCATTTGCATGCATGCAGCACCTGGTGAAATCCCTTCTTCATCATAACAGTTAAAGTTGCAGGAGCCCTGTCCACTTTTTATCAGGTCACTCTAATGTAGCTAGTAGGGATGTGCACTGACCCCCCGGATCGGAGAGCGGATCGGAATCGGACCTGGGGGGTCGGATTGGATCGGATCGGATCGGAGGATGGTCGGATCGGATCGGACCGGATGTCCAATCCGGATCGGACGCCATTTTGAATGCTTTTTCCCATAGCCAAGTATTGTTTTACAAAAACGCCTATAACTTTTTCATTTTTAAAGATAGATGGATGAAACTTGGGCACATTGTAGACTGGTTAGGGTAGTTATCTGTGAGAAATTTCAGAAAGATTGGTGCATGCGTTTTGTGGCAATTAATTTTTTAAAAATACCCAGGAATGCCTATAACTTTGTCATTTTTAAAGTTACACACATGAAACTTTGCCACATTGTAGGTGGTACCTTGGGACCTATGTGTGTGAAATTTCAAAATCGTAGGTGCTTGCCTTGTATGGCAATTAGTTTTAGAAAAATGGGTAGTAGTGGGGTAAATACAGTTACGCCTCCAATTTTTTTATTTTTAAAGATACAAACAGGAAACATGGGCACATTACAGGGAACACTTCGCTTGATATGTGTGTAAAATTTCAGAAAGCTGGGTCCAGGCATGTAGTGGCAAGGTGTCTGCACACACCACTTTGAAGACTGTAGAAAATTTCTCCTGTAACGATCCTAGCGATCGAGAGAGAGTGATCCTAGGCTCAGCCGTTCTGCTTGAGTAAAAAGTGAAAGTATCAAAGCAGACACGAGCCAAGTGCTTTAATGTAGTTACTTTGTTTCTCCTTTTGTAATGGATACTAGCTCAGTTGCAGCCATGCATGCAAGGATCAAAGAGATCGAAAGAGAGTGTTTCCTTTTTCTTCGCGGGAGGCGGGAGTGGGAGACGGGGGAAACCAAGCCTCTGTGGAAAAACATTTGAAACTTTTAATCTAAAAATTCCATAGCCATCAAATGCCTGGACCTATAATTCTGAAATTTCTGACACATATCTACCCCTAACCCATCTACAAAGTGAGCAACTTTCAGACTTCTAACTTTTAAAATAAAAAAGTTATAGGTGTTTCTTTCCTCATTGTTTCAAAAATACCTTGCGTTTTTGTAAAACAATACTTGGCTATGGGAAAAAGCATTCAAAATGGCGTCCGATCCGGATCGGACCTCGGCGGATCGGATCGGATCGGAGGTTGATCGGATTGGATCGGATCGGATTTTCTCAATTTTGGGGTGGATCGGATTCGGATCGTGGATCGGATCTGATCCGATGCACACCCCTAGTAGCTAGACCAGCTTTAACTGTTGTGATAAAGAGGGAATTTCACCAGGTGTTGCATTCATACAAATAACACCTGCTGAAATTCCCTTTTCTACATAAATGTTAAAGATACAAGAGCCCTGCCCCCCTTTTCATATGGTCACCCTACCTTATGTTTCTGGTGGTGTTATGCCACTGCTATGGAGCCACATAGAGGATAAAGCAATTTTCAATATCTCATGCTGAAGAAATTTTATTTATGGAAAGTCCTGAAGGAATAACAGCAATTTGTACTGGACATAACCATGAGCCATAGTTTGATGGCAAGAGAAGACTCTTGGGAGGTCCACCCAAGACATGCTGAAAGTTGCAGGCATATGCCTCAGATTTTTATTAATTTTTTAAAAAATATTTTAAACCCAAGATTTCACATTTTTAGATTTTTCTGGTACATTGTACAGCCAGACCTATCAGTGTACCGAATTTCAAGTTTCTACCCAGTGTTGCTCAGGCCCCCTAAGACATATGTCTGTGAGGTAATCATCTTAAAGTAGCAGGGCAGTGCTAGGCCTGTGAGTTCACCTTTAAACAATTTAAATTCATTTATTTTTTTCCCACTCTTACCCTCCTGACAACCCTGCAAGACAGCCCAGTCCTAGGCCTATGAGGTGACTTTAAACCAAATTAAATTAGTTTCTTTTCTCTCTCCAGGCAGTCTCCCTTCAGGCCCAGGATGGTGAGCCACTTCCAGATGATGGCAACCAAAGCCTGATAAATCTTCCCTTCCACCCAAGGTATGCTGGGAGTTGCAGGCATGAGCCGAGGTCCCTGAATAATGTGTTAATCTTTGTCTTAGGTGTGGTGGAAGACCACTGGAAAGCAGGCCATCTTAATTGTGGCACCCTACTTCTGGATTTCTTTTTCCCAGGCAGGCTTGCCTAGTGACTGCATTAATGGCTTTCCGGTGCCAAGTGATTTTATTTTAAAATTTATTTTCCAAAACTTTTAACTTGATGAGATTCTTTGTGCTGTTATTTCCCCCTCTTATAACTAAACCACAACATTCCAAGATAGATGCAAGAATTACTGGACAAAGTTTATGATTTGTATGTAAAAGCCTGACTTTACTATTGAAACAGAAGTCTGAATGGAGGAATGACTGATAGCTGAAGCTAGAATGGAATGATGGGTGGAGAGAGTGACACTTGGGGAAAGTCAGGTAGAAGGAGAACAAAGACAGTCAACGAGAGGTCAGGAAAGTGGGGGCTGAGTTAGGACTGAGAGATAGTGATGTGGTTTGCACATAATGACCTGGTTTGCTCACCCATGCTTTATTTAAAATCAGCCACTCTACTTGCTAGTACTACACCTCCCAGCATACCTTTGGTGGCCCACTGCCCTCCTCTTATTGCTGATGCTGCTCTTAGATAGAGGATTGAGGAGTTGTATTGCGGAGAAAGGGAAGTAAGTGGCTGTCAGTGAACACGCCCAGCTGCAGCCAGGTCCTGCCAGGACTGCCCTGGCCTGCACTTCTTGCACACCAAGTGCTCCATCAGGAGCCCATACTGAAGGGTCAGGGCTGGAATACCTACTTGTCCCCCTGTGTTGCGCTGATTTCTGGGCATGTGCAGAGTGCTTCCCTTTCCTCCCTCCCTCCCTCTTAAGGGTGAAAGCTATGTGTGCACTCCCTCCAGTTTCTGAGAAAACAGCATTATCAGGCCGGGGTCCCTTTGAGCATGTCCAGACTATGGCTCCTCAAAGACACTCTGTGGTATCTACGTAGTTATGATTTTAAAGCCACACATGGTGGGTGGGAGGAGGCACCACAAATGGATGCAGCCCATTTATGTGGGTTGTTTCCTTTTATGTGGAATTGGGTTGACTGCTCAAGACTGACCTTAGGAATCACAATGGCCGCCAAAGAATAGTAGGTCTCGCCTCCCACCCAAGGCATGCTGGGGGTTGTAGGTTTTTAATCAATTTCCTTAAACCCGCCCAAAAAAAATTAGATTTTTTCCCCCCTAATCTATGTACACGAAGACCAGTATGAAGGCAGTACCACATGTGGAAGTGGGTAAATATATTACTGGACATACGTGACACACTTATGCTTTCCACTTCATAGGTAGAGATCCCTCTCCTGAACTTCCATTGCATTTGCTTTTCCTGGATCTTCTACTCTGGACACTAGGTTGATTTCTATTAGCCTTCATCTGAACCCATCTCCTCCTTGACACATGTGGTGATGAAGCTTTTTCTCTAACCTTAATATGAAACTGCTACACAGCTAGGAGCATAATAAGTAAGGGGGCTGTGTGATGACATCATCAATATGGCTGCCATACTATTATGTATTTGCCACATTTAAATATGCATAACTTCTCACCCATTTACGCTACAGAGATATTTTTTCTGAAATGTTTCAAATTTAATTACAAATACTTTTTGTAATTACACATTTTTTGTTAACTCCATTAGTTTTTGAGATAATTTCATTTGAACACATAAAATCAGTGTTCACATTGGTTATGTGTGTCGTTCAACCACGATTTACTCAAAAACTATACGACTTTCGAAAGAATACTCAAGAACAAAAAAGTTGCACTTTTTAATGAGGATTAAGAAAATGTATAATAACATGGAGTTTATCCCAACGCTTAGGGAATTATGAGTGATATCTCGTTAAACATCCACTTTCTCAGGATTTTATGATTTTACAGTTTATCATACAGGGCTTTTATTTCAAAAGTATCCACCCTAAATATCTCTTGATCTGATGCACAGATCATTTTGAACATGTTCAACTTTGATTTTTACAGTTGAACATGTTCAAATATTCTTTACAAAATTTCAAACAAGACGAGTATGATGATATATAAAAAAGACTATTTATTAGCATGTATTGTTTTTAACAAATGTTTTTAAAATCTTTGGCAAAAATTTACAATTTACAAAACAAAAATAATGTTCTGTGAGAACTGTTAACAAATAAATTTCATTGGATGTCCTCTTCACTTTCATTGGAACTGCTATCATCACTGTCAAAATCACTTTCCTCATCTTCTTTTTCAGTGTCTTCTTCTGTGGCCGTTTCAAGATTTTCTGGGAGTGTTGGACCATCGTACCATTTTATGTGGTACCTGCTACTTTCCAAGTACCAGCTGTGTTCAATAGGATCAAGCCCATCATCAGGTTTTCTACAATCTGCTCATTTCCACAGCCATGACACTGAATTGCTTCTTTTAATCTTTTGGATCAATGCAGGTTTAGATGGAGGCAGCATTGTTGGGCCAATCCCTTTAACTTTGGAGAATGACTTAGACTGGATCTTAGGTGTTGTTTTCTTCATAAATAGACTGTATCTTCTTTCACTCACAGAGGAGTATCTAGGGTGGCCGTACATGGCACAGACAAATTTCCCCAACCCAGCTATCTTTTCTTTAGTTAAAGTTAATGACTCACCTAGCTGCCTGAGAATTTCTTGGAATTCATGATTTTTTTTTTCATGATTTCAAATGGTTTAACTTTTCCCTGTCTCACAAATGCAGCTGTGAAATCAGACCCTGTAAAAGTGTGGTAGCCAGACAAGGCCTCTACCAGGTCATGTACGAGCTCCTCTGTGATACAAGTTACATTGATTGTCCTTCTGCTGCTGTTAGAAGTAGGGATGTGCACTGACCCCCCGGATCGGATCGGATAGCGGATCGGAATCGGACCTAGGGGGTCGGATCGGATCGGATCAGAGGCTGGTCGGATCGGATCGGACCTGATCCCGATCCGCGGATCGGATGTCCCGATCCGGATCGGACGCCATTTTGAATGCTTTTTCCCATAGCAAACTATTGTTTTACAAAAACGCCTATAACTTTTTTCATTTTTAATGATAGAAGGATGAAACTTGGGCACATTGTACACTGGTTAGGGATAGGTATCTGTGAGAAATTTCAGAAAGATTGGTGCATGCAGTTTGTGGCAATTAATTTTTTAATAAATAACCAGGAATGCCTATAACTTTGTCATTTTTAAAGTTACACACATGAAACTTTGCCACATTGTAGGTGGTACCTTGCGACCCATGTGTGTGAAATTCCAGAACCATGGGTGCTTGCCTGGTGTGGCAATGAATTTTTGAAAAATGAGCAGTAGTGGGGTAAATACAGTTATGCCTCCCATTTTTTTATTTTTAAAGATACAAACAGGACACTTCGGCACATTACAGGGAACACTTGGCTTGATATCTGTGTGAAATTACAAAAGCTAGGTCCAGGCATGTGGTGGCAATGAATTTTTGAAACAACGAGGGAAGAAACACCTATAACTTTGTCATTTTTAAAGTTACACACATGAAACTTTGCCACATTGTAGGTGGTACCTTGGGACCCACGTGTGTGAAATTCCAGAACCGTGGGTGCTTGCCTGGTATGGCAATGAATTTTTGAAAAATGGGTAGTAGTGGGGTAAATGCAGTTATGCCTCCCATTTTTTTATTTTTAAAGATACAAACAGGACACTTCGGCACATTACAGGGAACACTGTAATGTGCCGAAGGCTTGAGCGAGGCGAAGGACTGGCCCGCAACACAGGATGGTTGTGCAAGCACCAGGCAGACACAGAAGGAGGCGCAGCAGAATCTGGAAGGCAGGCAGGCAGGCAGACATTCAAAGTCCATGGGGGCCTCCTTGAGGGAAGACCCCACGAACCAAGGCTTGAGCGAGGCGAGGGACTGGCCCGCAACGCAGGACGGTTGTGCAAGCACCAGGCAGACACAGAAGGAGGCGCAGCAGAATCTGGAAGGCAGGCAGGCAGGCAGACATTCAAAGTCCAGGGGCCTCCTTGAGGGAAGACCCCACGAACCAAGGCTTGAGCGAGGCGAGGGACTGGCCCACATCGAAGGACGGTTGTGCAAGCACCAGGCAGACACAGAAGGAGGCGCAGCAGAATCTGGAAGGCAGGCAGGCAGGCAGGCAGGCAGACATTCAAAGTCCATGGGGCCTCCTTGAGGGAAGACCCCACGAACCAAGGCTTGAGCGAGGCGAGGGACTGGCCCGCAACGCAGGACGGTTGTGCAAGCACCAGGCTGACACAGAAGGAGGCGCAGCAGAATCTGGAAGGCAGGCAGGCAGGCAGACATTCAAAGTCCATGGGGGCCTCCTTGAGGGAAGACCCCACAAACCAAGGCTTGAGCGAGGTGAGGGACTGGCCCGCATCGAAGGACAGTTGTGCAAGCACCAGGCAGACACAGAAGGAGGCGCAGCAGAATCTGGAAGGCAGGCAGGCAGGCAGGCAGGCAGACATTCAAAGTCCATGGGGCCTCCTTGAGGGAAGACGCCACGAACCAAGGCTTGAGCGAGGCAAGGGACTGGCCCGCAACGCAGGACGGTTGTGCAAGCACCAGGCAGACACAGAAGGAGGCGCAGCAGAATTTGGCAGGCAGGCAGGCAGGCAGGCAGGCAGGCAGGCAGGCTGGCAGGCAGGCAGGCTGGCAGGCAGGCAGGCATTTAATTGGCAAAGTCTCTCCTTTCCCGAGCACTGTGGCAGTGAGAGTTCCATAGGCTGCAAAAGAAGAGGAGGGGGAAAATGAATATTAGTTGAATACTTTTATACTGCAAAAGAAGAAAGGAAAATAAAGATTTGTATTAATACATGCAAGTCCTAGTCTCCCACCGGCACACTTTTCTTGTTTGTGACTCAATCCTCCTTCTCCTGCTTCACCCCTCCCTTTCTAAATCACTCTTTTGAGCCCATTGTTAGAGTGATTGGTTATCCTTTTGTGTCTGGCTGGACACAGCTTACCGGAGCATTAGAGAATCACTATTTGTTTTGTCCTTGGGTTATCCATTCACTCCTATCAATAGCACCCTACTTTAGGCTGACCAGATCAAATCCAGGTCAGGGTTCCTAACTTCAACAGTTGTAGAGAAAAGGGGATTTCAGCCAGTGTCATTTTGTATGCAATTAGTTCCTGCTGAGATTCCCTCTTCATCACAACAGTTACAGGTGCAGGGGCCCTGCCTTCTTTTCTATATGGGCACTCTGCCTGCAATGTTACCTGAGTCATGCGGGCGACGTGAATCGATGGGCCACCTCCATGCGGCTGTGGCTGGGGCAGATGGGCAGTCTGGATTCACGGGTCTGCTTTGCGCAGTGGCGAAGAGTTCCATAGGCTGCAAAAGAAGAAGGGGGGGAAAAAAGAATGAATATCAGACTACGCTACCTCCTTCCCACCTAAGACTGTCATGAAGCCAGTCCCGATTGCACACGCCCCAGTAGGCACACGGGGCTGCCTGCTTGCTTACTTGTAGGTAAGCTCTCTGACAGGCTCTTACCTGAGTCGTGCGGGTGACGTGAATCGATGGGCCACCTCCATGTGGCCGTGGCTGGGGCAGATGGGCAGTCTGGATTCACGGGTCTGCTTTGTGCAGTGGCGAAGAGTTCCATAGGCTGCAAAAGAAGAAGGGGAAAAAATGAATATGAGATAAATGATACCTTTTCACCACTAGCTCGCTCCCACCCAGGACTGGCATCTGCCCGGTCCTGAGTGCCCATGCCCAACCGTCACACACACAGAGCTGGAAGCTGACTTGGAAGTAAGCTTTCCGACTGCGACTGCCCCACTTCTGGACACTCAGGTGTCCCTGCAGTGACTGCACACACTTACCTTAGTCGTGAGGCCGCTGTGGATCGGGGGACCACGTCCAGTTGTGCCCTTCCAGGCAAAGGCAGTAGTGTGGCACAGCTCCCTCCAGACAAAGGCACAGTTTGGCACAACTCCCTCCAGGCAAAGTCCCACTGGCAGAGGCAAAGTCCCAGTAGCAGAGGCAAAGTCCCACTGGCAGAGGCAATGTCCCAGTAGCAGAGGCAAAGTCCCAGTAGCAGAGGCAAAGTCCCACTGGCAGAGGCAAAGTCCCAGTAGCAGAGGCAAAGTCCCACTGGCAGAGGCAAAGTCCCAATGGCAGCGGCAAAGTCCCAGTGGCAGAGGCAAAGTCCCAGTGGCAGAGGCAAAGTCCCACTGGTAGAAGCAAAGTCCCAGTGGCAGAGGCAAAGTCCCACTGCAAGAGGCAAAATCCCAGTGGCAGAGGCAAAGTCCCACTGGCAGAGGCAAAGTCCCAGTAGCAGAGGCAAAGTCCCACTGGCAGAGGCAAAGTCCCAGTAGCAGAGGCAAAGTCCCACTGGCAGAGGCAATGTCCCAGTAGCAGAGGCAAAGTCCCAGTAGCAGAGGCAAAGTCCCACTGGCAGAGGCAAAGTCCCAGTAGCAGAGGCAAAGTCCCACTGGCAGAGGCAAAGTCCCAATGGCAGCGGCAAAGTCCCAGTGGCAGAGGCAAAGTCCCAGTGGCAGAGGCAAAGTCCCACTGGTAGAAGCAAAGTCCCAGTGGCAGAGGCAAAGTCCCACTGCAAGAGGCAAAATCCCAGTGGCAGAGGCAAAGTCCCACTGGCAGAGGCAAAGTCCCAGTAGCAGAGGCAAAGTCCCACTGGCAGAGGCAAAGTCCCAGTAGCAGAGGCAAAGTCCCACTGGCAGAGGCAATGTCCCAGTAGCAGAGGCAAAGTCCCAGTAGCAGAGGCAAAGTCCCACTGGCAGAGGCAAAGTCCCAGTAGCAGAGGCAAAGTCCCACTGGCAGAGGCAAAGTCCCAATGGCAGAGGCAAAGTCCCACTGGTAGAAGCAAAGTCCCAGTGGCAGAGGCAAAGTCCCACTGGCAGAGGCAAAGTCCCAGTGGCAGAGGCAAAGTCCCACTGGCAGAGGCAAAGTCCCAGTGGCAGAGGCAAAGTCCCACTGGCAGAGGCAAAGTCCCAGTGGCAGAGGCAAAGTCCCACTGGCAGAGGCAAAGTCCCAGTGGCAGAGGCAAAGTCCCAGTGGCAGAGGCAAAGTCCCAGTAGCAGAGGCAAAGTCACAGCTGCATTGGCACCTCCAGGCGGGCAGGCAGGCGGGCATAATGCCAGGCGCTTGTACATTGCACAAGTAAGCAATAGAACCGTGAGACCAGCCCACGCATTCCGGCTACTTCACAATGATGGCAACCTAGCAGGTGGGCAGGCAGGCAGGCAGTTTTTTCAATCATATAGCCAAAATAAACACAACACACAGTGACAGTCCTGCAAGGCTGCCACATAGGTCCAAAAGACACAGTCAGAAACAGTGTAGGATGTTGCTTTGTCATCCACTCAATGTAGGAGCCTGGAAGAGGAATCCTATCGCGTCCTTTGTTCATAGTCAGAGAGGGGCATGCGTTCCTTGGCGATAAAATTAAGCCTTCTTCTTATCCAAAGTTCTCATGAGCCTCTGACGTGGTCTTTTACAAGAAGAAACGCCCATGGAAGTGTGGGACCTTACAGAAGGCCTGGAGGGAGCCATCGGAGTCCAATTTCAGAGGCACACGTGCAAGCACATTGGTTCAAGTCAAACAACATAGAATGTGTGAGATGCTTGTGCATCCCCTCAATATAAGAGGCTAGGAGAAGAAACTAGATCCCTTCAGGATCCATCATTCAGAGTTGAGTTACTGAGCTGTAAACAACACAGCCAGTAAATTAAAGAAAATAAAATTAATTAACCAAAAATAAGAATTAAAAAATCAAGGGCCTGCCGGAGCCTGCTCAAAGGTGTGGGATGGATGGGGGGTGCCTGCCAATTACTCCTCCGAGGGCATGAGGGTGGGGTATCCCAGCAGGGGCAGATTGACCTTGAGGAAGACCAGCTGCTCCACAATCTCAGCGTCCAAGCGAGAGTGGTGGGGTGTGACCACGTCGCCCGCCATGGAAAACACCCGCTCGCTTGGAACGCTGGACGGTGGGCAGCTGATTCTGTCCATGGCCACCCGCGCCAGATCAGGCCAGATCTGGCGCCGAGATGACCAGTAGGCCAGGGGTTCGATGGAGCCGTCCTCCATCTGCTCCGCCAGGTAACGCTGCACTGCTGCTGCAGCGTCATCCTGGCGGCGGCTGGGTTGAGTGCCTCTATGCCCAACTGCAGCCTGCAAAGCCTTGTCCCAAAACCCCTGGCCTGTCCCCCTGCTGGGTGTGGTGGTGCTGCTGCTGCCGCTGCTGGTGGTGCTCAGCGGACTTAGCGCCTGGGCTTCGGTGGGCTCCTCCTCTGCCTGCCCAATCCTGGCTTCCCGGGCCGCCCGAACGTCCGCCACCAGCATTTCCACCCAACCTGCCCGGGAAGTCTGCCCACATAACCCATCCTTGATGCGCGGGTCGCACATGGTGGCCAACATGTACTGCCTCTCATTGTAGAGAGGCTGGACCCGGCGGGATAGGCCTTCCCTCAGCCTCGTCACCACTTCCCGCACCTCTGGCAGGAAGCGCCTGCCGGTGACGGCATCCCCGGCCTCCAGAAACTCGCCCATCTGATTCTGGAGATGCCTGGCCACGGGGATCACCTGGCTGAGAAGGGCAGTGCTGCTGCTCAGGGTCTCGGTGGCCTCAAGGAACGGCTTGAGGACCACCAGAAGCTGGGACATGGCCTCCCACTGTTGCCTGGACAGTGGGGCCTGGATGCCAATGTCCCCGACCCTGAACATCTCGTGGACAACACGCTGTTGCTCCACCATACGCTCGAGCATGTGGTAGGTGGAGTTCCAACGTGTTGCCACGTCCTGCACTAGCCGGTGCTGCGGAAGTCCCAGCTCCTGCTGCTTCTCCCGCAGCAACCGACTGCCCTTCATGCTGTGGTGGAAATGCCCAGCCACCTTCCTGCAGCTCTCTAGGAGATTACGGATTTGGGGAGGGAGAGGGGCCTTGCTGCCTCCAAGGCCATCCCTCACGACCAGGTTGAAGACATGCGCGATGCAGCGGATGCCTTCAAATCCGCCATCGCACACCGCCTTCAGCATGTTGGCTCCCACGTCCGTGACCATGTAACCGCGGGTGTGCTGGTGCCCACCCAGCCACCCTGCCACCATGCGGTTCATGGCCTCCGTAATCTCCTCCACCGTGTGGGACTGGTCCATGACTGCGGTATGAAGGAGGGCCCAGCAGCAACCCTCCTTCCCAGTCCCAGAAGTCCTGGGTGCTTCCTGCCCTGAGGCTCCCCACCAGTGAGCCGTCAGGAACAGGTAAGCGTGCACTCCTCCTTCGCTGGACCAGATGTCCCAAGTGAAGTGCACCTTCTGTGCCTCTGCCTGGCACAGACGACCCAGAACTAACTCCCTGCATGCCTGGTACAGGGAGGGCACCACACGCCTGCTCATGGTGGTGCGACACGGTGGCTTGTAGTATGGAACCACAAGAGCTATCAGCCTCTTGAAGCCTGCATTCTCGACGAGGCTGAATGGCTGGTCATCCAACGCCACCATCTCACCGATGCAATTGGTGATCTGGTTGGGCGCTGGAAAACGCCACCTTGTGGCTCCATACTTCCCCCACCCCATCTCTTCCATGGTGGCCTGGCGAAGCCTCTTGGGGATGGGAGGTCGAGAGCTGGCAGAAGTTGCAGGAGCCTTCTGCTTGCCCTTGCCGCTAGCACCAGTCTGCTGCGAGGTGCCCGCCTCGGTCCCAAGCAAAACAGACTGGTGGTGCCTCTGCATGTGGCGGGTGATGTTCGTGGTGGTGAAGTGGCCTGGCATTTTTCCCCTGCTCACTGACATCTTGCAGTGGCGACAGACAGCAAAGCGGGAATCCACTGCCGCCTCAAAGTGGTCCCACACCTTGCTTGCCTGTCGCTTCTGGGGTGACACTGACGGCCTGCCGGCGCCTTCTCTCTGTGGTGTCACCTCAGGACCAAGGGAATGAGTGGAAAGAGGATGGATTGTGGAGAGTAAGTCTCTGGTGCTGCCTGCTCTTCCTCTTGCCCCACATCAGAGTCCTCCTTCTCACTCTGAACCTCGCTGACTCCCACAAGATCTGAGAAAAGATCAGTCAGCGGGTTCACAGGCTCACCCACCAAAGAAGGAGCTGCCAATGGTCCTTCACGCCCACTGCTGCTCCCAGCACCTGCCTCATGTTGCTGAAAGAGTGCCCTGCAGGCACTACTTTGAGTTGCCTCTGCCTGCTTCTGCTGCCCCAGTGGAGAACACCTCAGTTTAACTGGGGGTGTGGATGAAGGCTGCCTGCTGCTAGTCCCAGCAGCAGCAGCAGCAGCAGCAGCGCCACGCCCAGAGCGGCCTCTCCCAAATGCTGCCTTAGGAGCACCCCCCCCTTTGAGTGCCACGCTTCATTTTATTTTTATTATTATTTATTTTTATTATTGTATAAGTGTGTGCTTTGCTGACTTTTTTTGTGTTTGTAGCAGCAGGCTACACAGCCCAGCAACACACACTCACTCACAAGCAAACACACACATACACACACACACACACACAGAGAGAGAGAGAGAGGATAGAAATATTTTTTTATTTTTTTTTTAGGTTTTATTCAGAAAAGGCAAAGAAGAACAAACACACTCACTCCAAAGACAAACTGAACTCACAGACAAACAAACGTGCTATCTACTACAATAGAGAAAGGAAAGGCAAGAGAGAAAGGAAAGGCAAGAGAGAGAACAAGAAAAGCTGAAGAAAATAGATTAGAAACTCCTCAAAACACCTCCAAAATGCAATCAATACAGTCCACTCCAACAGCTTCAAAGACAAACACTCCTAATCTCCTCCACGTTCAACCCACAAAGAGCCAGAAGGGCAGGGCTGAGAGAATATATACTGGGTGCCCTCCTCCAGCATTGCAATTGGAGGCTGAAGAAAGTCTTCACAGGATTGGGTGATTCAGTCATGTATTCTAAAGCACAATTGGTGGATCAAGCTGTCAAACACACACACACAAACACAGCCTCCCCATCCCCTTCCTGAACGTTTAAAATAATAAAGTTTAACCTTTGTTTCCCACTAAAATATTGCACCTGGCCTTCTGAAATTTCACACAGATATAAAGCCAAGTGTTCCCAGCAATGTGCCAAAGTGTCCTGTTTGTATCTTTAAAAATAAAAAAATGGGAGGCATAACTGTATTTACCCCACTACTACCCATTTTTCAAAAATTCATTGCCACACCAGGAAAGCACCCACGGTTCTGCAATTTCACACACGTAGGTCCCAAGGTACCACCTACAAGGTGGCAAAGTTTCATGTGTGTAACTTTAAAAATGACCGAGTTATAGGCATTCCTGGTTATTTATTAAAAAATTAATTACCACAAACTGCATGCATCAATCTTTCTGAAATTTCTCAAAGATACCTATCCCTAACCAGTCTACAATGTGCCCAAGTTTCATCCTTCTATCATTAAAAATGAAAAAGTTATAGGCATTTTTGTAAAACAAGAATACTTTGCTATGGGAAAACGCATTCAAAATGGCGTCCGATCCGCCGATCCGATCCAATCCGGATCGGACCTCATCACATCGGATTGGATCAGATTGGATGGTGTATCGGATCAGATCGGATCGGATCGGATTTTCCGATTTTTGGGGCGGATCAGATTCGGATCGTGGATCGGATCCGATCCGATGCACACCCCTAGTTAGAAGACACGCCACAATCAAACCAAACCTGAGATTTTAGGAAGTACTTTTGATGGTAAATTAACAGAACCAACACATCAGTGTCATTTGCTGATCACTACCATGTTCTTTGCCTGATTACTACCATGAGATGTATGTTGGATGTGCCAAATAATCCTTGTGTCTACCTCTTGATGATGGCAAGCAAGATCAGGCACCTCTGTTGCCTCAACACTGACATCCTTGCTGGTGTATTTGTAAAACACAATCACATCTCCAACAAAGAGAATCTTGCCTGTTAGAAGTGAAGCATGCTTCTGATTTTTCCACTCATTGCACAAGAAAGGTTTGAGGGATGTTTTAAACTGCTCATTCCGAAGTGCATCAACTGCCTTTGTTGGCCCCTTCTGATCTGCACCTGTTACTTTGATGTCACTAGTTGGTACAGTTGTTCGCCATTCATGGTCACAATCTTTTATACTTTGATAACCGTAAGTGTCAAACACCAGGTGCATTTCCTTAGCTGTAGAACTACTAGTGATGTGCTCCAGTAATTTACGTGCAAGAGCCATGTATACATATACAGCCACATCTATATGAGCCTGTGCATCAACTGTGCCATTCTCTCTTGCTCAGATTGGTGGATCATTGAATAAACCAGACAAAAGTAAGTTGATGCAGAGGCTAGGGAAGTACCAGAATTTAGACAAAGAGCATGATATAACCACAGGTGCACCTCATATACATGTGGCTGTATATGATGCAATGTTCGTGTTGCTTATTCTGAAGTTCCCGGAAACTTATGGAGCTCTTGCACATGAATTACATCTTTCCTATGCAATGAGGCACTCGCTGAGCTGTGAAGAAGCTCTCATGGAAATGAGAGAGGAGGCGTGCAGTGGTGGTGGCTTGGCAAGCATCCATCAAAGCCAAACATCGGTAAATTCTTCCATCCCTACCTAGAACAGGGTATTTTTCAGGATTTCTTTTGGATTAGCTGTTCCCTGTTGTTCAGCTCAGGCCGCAACACAATAATGAAACATTTAGGCAAAAAGATACACCCAAGCAACCCTGCACTTGAGGCTAAGATAGAAAAGATCTCCACGGCTACCATGAATTTTCCCTTGGTGCTCAGATAACTGGGAACAAAAGATAACCACACACTGCAAAACACCAACATGCTGAAAGTGATGAACTTAGCTTCGTTAAAACTGTCGGGTAACTTCCTGGCAAGGAAAGCTACAGTCAAGCTCAACATTGCCAGGAAGCCCATGTAGCCCAGGACACAGTAAAACAGAGTCACAGACCCGTCATTACATTCTAGTACAATTTCTTCTGACCCTGAGTGCACGTCCTCATCTGGGAATGGGGCAGAGGTTCCCAGCCACACAGTACAGATGCCTACTTGGATGAGGGAGCAGGAAACCACAATGGACCTGGCCAGCTCCTTCCCCAACCACTTCCTCATCCTGGATCCTGGCGTGGTGGCCATGAAAGCCAGAACTACAGTGATGGTTTTTGCCAGCACACATGAAATGGCCACTGAGAAGATGAGGCCAAAGGCAGTTTGTCGGAGCAGACATGTTACCTCCTGGGGATGGCCAATGAATAGCAATGCACAAAGGAAGCAGAGCAGGAGGGAGATGAGGAGAGTGTAGGTGAGGTTCCGATTGTTGGCTAAGACGATGGGAGTATCGTGGTGTTTCATAAATGTCCCCAGCACCAGAGCTGTGAGAAACGAAAAGGAAAGAGCAAAGGAGGCTAAAGTGGGCCCCAAATGTTCTTCATAAGACAAGAAAGTTACTCTCTTCGGGATACAGAAATCTTGCATTTTGCTTGGATAGTCTTTAGCTGAGCATTTTACGCAGTCATTTGCATCTGGAAAAAGAAAAGATGTGGTCTTCAGTTCACGTACAAGTACACTTAAATGTGCTATAAATATATTTCTAACTTCCACTCCTGTCACGCATCTAAACATTCTCCATGGAAATCAATGGCTATTGGAACTACTCATGTTATGAAATATGGCAGGGCTGGCTTAAAACAATGGCCTGGTTTGCATAATTAACCTCCTTGGAGTGGTCTGTGATGTCATGAAAACTCAGCAATAGGTGGCATATTGCTGTGGTTCACAGCAATTTCAGCAGGTTTCATTTTGTATCTGGTCACTCTAGTATAGCTCTCTAGGTTTAAGTGTTGTGATGAAAAATGACCCAGGAGAAATGTAATTTTGATATGCCAGGTAGTATGTAAGCAGGACACCATATTTGAAAGGTGTGTTCTGTCTTTCGTTAACACCAGAGCCATCCATCAATGGGCTACTCAGAATGCTTTTGCCATTGTTGTTTGCTGGATTTATTTGGTCCTCCCAATGATCAATGGTGACATTTCTATACTTGGCAAAAATTCTCCACCTTTACCGGGGCTTATGCCTTCAGATTCCTTGTAGGATAAATAGACTCCTTGTCATGAGGTTTCATCCATAGATTTTCTTTGTATATGATTCATTATACAGCCACTGGATGGTGCTGTGATAAAGTTGCACGATAGCACAGGAAATTTATCACATGTCAAAGTGCTATAAAATCTCTTATTGAATGTTCTGTGCGTGGAGCCTGAATCCACAATTGCAAGTGCTGGAAATCCACGGGAAAGTTATCACATCTCACAGTGTAGGCTGACCATATGAAGAGGAGGACAGGGCTGATGTAACTTTAACGGCTGTAGAAAAAAGGGAATTTCATCTGGCGTCATTTGTATGCAATGAGTATGTGGTGAAATTCCCTCTTCATCACAACAGTTAAAGTTGCAGAGTGACCAGATCCAAAAAAAGGCAGGGCACCTGCATCTTTAACTGTTGTGATGAACAGGGAATTTCACCAGGAACATATTTGCATACAAATGACACCAACTGAAATTCCCTTTTCTCTACAACCGTTAAAATTACATGAGCCCTCTCCTCCTTTTCATATGGTCAGCATATTACAGTGCAATAAAGTCTCTTATCATATGTTCTGTATTGAGAATGAAGCTGCTATAATTGATAGAAAGCATAGGACGGTCCCTGGAGTTTGACAATGTCATGCAATTGACCCCATTCTTTCCAGCCTTTCCTTACATAATCTTTTGATCAAAATAGGAAAAAAACTTTGAGTATGGATTATCTTTTTACATTTGTCAGGATTACAGCTATTCTGTTCTTATAACTCTGTTCTATCTGTCTATCTATCATTACCCTCCTGGTTTGAAATCTTCCCTTCTGGACATGGGATGCAATCGTAGCAGCAAAATGGCTTCCCTTCCTTCATTTTCTTGTGAGAACCAGGTTGACAATTTTCAGTACATTGAGAAAGAGGCCGGGACTATTTGAATAATGGAAAAGAAACAACATAATGAAGGAATAAGGATTTTGGATTATTTTTATTGTTTTGTTTGTTCAATAGTTTTAATGTTTTGTATTGTTGAAATTTCAAAATAAAACCATCAGTTTAACATATTTCAATGTTTCATTGCTGTTGTTATGTTATGGTTTTTCAGTTGTGTCCCACCCTGAGGGCATTTGCCAGTTAGGAAATATGCAATACTATTACATCAAATAAATAAAGACATAAGATTTCAGAAACACTTGGACAGATTCAATGGGGAGTACTTACATTTTTCTCATAATCATTCTAGACATCTGAAACTCAATTTTCCCTTTGGCCAATTTTTACGTTAAAAAGAATCAGTGTGTTTGACCACATGTGCAACACACAGAGATAACTTTTCACCTGGGAACTCTTAGATAGGGGTTTTCTGAGACATGCCATTGATTGGTCCAGAGCTAGAATGACTAAAGCCAGCAGACAGTCTCTGTTTGTGCCCCATGATAGAACAAGGAGCAACAGATTGTTTTGGTCTTGTTCAAAACATTAGAAAAATAACTGTAATCTCATGAAATATTCTTCCAGCAATTTATCCATAAACAAAGTTATTAGGATAGCAGAACCACAAGTCTTTTCATTTAGTTTATCTAGTCTTTCCTTTGTAATTGTTTATTACTGTACAATAAAATAATTGTTGACATCACAACCATTGCTCATTTATAATAGAGTCACTTTAAAACAGCTGACATTTGGAGCCTACCTGATTAAACCAGCCATTCCATGTCATGGCCTCCTCATCAATACTGAACGCTTGACCTAGGGGAGTTTCGGGATCCACCCTCCCCACTCTCACCTTATGAAACGATTGGTTGGAAAAAATCATCCAGTTGATCACATCCAATCCAGCGACTAGCTCCCCATTCTGGTTGAAGGAAACTTTGTCTCCCACACTGTTGTTAAATGAGACCCATTTGAGAAATGGTTGGAGCTAGAGTGAAACAGAAAATGCAAGGATTTAGAAAAGACTGAATTTAGGTCTTTATGGGCCAAAAAGGACATAACTTGTAATCAGTATCTAGTATCCACATCATTTCCTTATTCTGACTTTAGAGTGAGTGCTCCTTTCTGGATCTTAAAAGCTCCTACATTCATGCTATGGTTCTGATCCAGATCAGTCCTCCTGCAACTTCCATAGAGCAGAAATTGGGGCAGGGAAGGATAGCTGCTAGATGCATATTTAAAGTAATTTTGGCACTCATACTGTCACCAGAAGAATGAGGTTCTGTATGCCTCATTGTTCAGCTGCGTGAAGGCCATCACTGGCCCTAGGATAAATGGCAGATATTCCACCAAATGTCCTCCAAACCACAGATTCGAATATCTGAGGTTTGAACCTTGCACAGCCCAAGCAGTATCACCCCTCTATCCCATTCCCACAAAGACATTGAGTGCCACTCAGAACTGTTGAAGGTTTCACAGTTCTTTATTGCCGTTCCCTCCCACAATGCTAATGTGGAGTATGTTTTCTCTCTAATGCAAAGCCAGTGGATAAAGGAAAGGAGTCTGTTCTTTCCTTTTCACTGCTAGCATTGTATTCCAGGACAGGAAAAAGAACAACGTCAACTTCTAAACACAAATTTGTAAAGCTACTAAAAATAAATGTTAATTTCAACTACACTTAATGTCTCATTTGTTCCTTATTTCCATGATTTTAACATGAAAATATGATGTAGAACAGGTTTGTCTTAATTGTGAGCTGTAGAATCAGACATGTGACCAAGGCCATATTGGGGAGGGGAAGGCACCTAGGGAGTTGACCATGATGGGGTATCCCCTTCTTCCGTTTTCAAAATACAGTTACCTACTTCTCATAAGCATTCATTATTTTAGAATATCCATTGTTTTTCACTATTAAGAAGAAAAAAGAACAATAGTACATAAAAACATATCCAGCTGACCTCTTACAGCTTTGCTATCTGTATAGTACTTAGAGTGTTTGCTTTATTTGCACTGGAGGAAAAATCGTATCGGACAAACTCAGAGGTCCCGTATATCATATCGGATCTGATTCCTATACAAAAATCGGACGTCCGATTTTAGAATCGGATGCCATTTTAGGTGTTTTTGCCATAGGCTTGCATTGGGGAAAAGAAAGCTTTCCCCCAATGCAAGTCAATGGGGGAAACATGGTGGTGTGTGAGTGGGGACCTAACTCCCACTCCCTCTCCCTCTCCCTTCCTTCCCCCCCCCAATTGCGCTCCTTACCTGCCGGGGCCATCTGCTGCCGTCCGCTGGTTCCTTACTACTGAGAAACAGGCTTTGTGGCCTGTTCCACAATAGAGTGCTGGCGCGCCAGGTGACATCATCATCTAGCGCAACTGTGCTGTACTGAGAAGCAGGCCACAAAGCCTGTTTCTCAGTAGTAAGGCAGCAGCGAGCTGCAGCGGGCGACAGCGGGCAGCAGCGGGCGGCAGTGGGCGGCAGCAGGCAGCAGAGAGCGGCAGTGGGTGGGAGCGAGCAGCAGTGGGCGGCAGTGGGTGACAGCAGGTGGCAGCGGGTGGCAGCGGGTGGCAGTGGGTGGCCGCAGGTGGCCACAGCAGGTAAGGGGGGATATCCCCCTCCCCCCCCACTAATGTTCCTTACCTGCCAGGGCCAGCTGCTTCCATCCTCTGCTGGCCTCTGCTTTCATACTTCTGAGAAACAAGCTTTGCAGCCTGTTCCACAGTAGAGCGCTGGTGTGCCAGGTGATGTCATCAGTCGGCACGCCGTCGCTCTATTTTGGAACAGGCCGCAAGGCCTGTTTTTCAGTAGAACGGAAACAGCAAACGGTAGCGGCCGGAAGCAGATGGCCCTAGCAGGTAAGGAGTGCAAGTGAGGGGGGAGGGAGGGGGAGGGAGGGGGAGGAAAGGAGAGTTAGGTTCCCACTCACCCACCACCATGTTTTCCCCATAGACTTGCATTGGGGGAAAGCTTTCTTTCTTCCAATTCAACCCTACGGGTAAAATCATTCAAAATGTCATCTGATTTTCCATCTTTTTTCTGATTTGAATGGGACTGGAAAAATCGGATTGGAAAAAAATTGGATGTCCAAGGGACTGTATCTGGATTTGATATCGGATGTCTGATTCCTCCGATTTTAATCGGAGTCAGACATCGGATCCGATACGATGCGCATCTCTAGTTCTAAATGCTTGGTAATCTTCGGTGATACCACAGGCATCCAGTTGATGTCTGAAGTTCAGTGATGTCGGTATTGTCACTTGGATGGCCTCTACGAAAAAGGCTGATCCACTATTTCAACACAAAATGTCAGCTCAGTGAGTGAGTAGGCAGCTGCATGCCACTTGCCAGTGGGAACAATAATTGGGCAGCTGGCATGGTTCTGGTGTATGTCAAAGTAAAGCTGTTTTCCACAGATTTTAATTTAGCAGAAATACCATCAAAGGGGAAATTGAAAAAGCAACATACTTTAAAAGTTAATTGAAGGAAAATCATTTTTGTAGTTAGTACCCAAAGAACCTGTAGAACCTTAAAAGATTTTTGCCACTATAGTTCAATTTTGACGATACATTAGAAGAAGAAAAAACCTCCTACTTAGCTCAGGTTGCCTGTCCCCAACGCCACATTAGCTTGGCACACTGGGTCACCAACCAGCTTTCCCACCCTTATGGCCAGCCCTGAAGAATGTTTCTGGGGAACTGCTCATCTGAAATGACCCAGAGATTGCATGAGGGGATGCTACATGAATCAGTAAAATTATAACCTACACTGCTCATAACATATATCCCCAAAGCAAGCAAAGCATAAAGACATACTGAACTGGGGACTTTTCCATTATTTCTAGTTGGGGCAATGAAGGAAGATGTTCCTGTTATATGAAGAACTTGAGTCCAATACCTGACCAAATTGAAGATTTTGAAGTTTGTGTGCCACCCCATCCATCATTGCATCGTGCTTGACTGGAGGAGAAGACAGGACATGATGTAGGGCATGGGCTACCACATAGACAGCATTGTAGATGCTGTAGCTGTGTCCAATCATGCTCATTTCAAAGAAAGAGCCAGGAAGGCTCTCCAGCTTCTCCTCCCCTGTGCAAATGTCCCAATCCCCCTTGTCCACAATATTTTCTGGGAATAAACAGCCAAAGGCATGTTGCCAGAAATCTCTGATAAAACCATCTTCTTTAAAACTAGAAGGGTTTCTGATCTCAAGAAACTGCCGAAATCCTGGTAAGTCACTGGAGTGGAACCTGAAGGATATAGCATCATTGAACACTCCTGTATCCCAATTCCTTTGTAGGACAATTGCAGTAA
Source organism: Anniella stebbinsi (assembly GCA_029215795.1). Lineage (NCBI taxonomy): Eukaryota > Metazoa > Chordata > Lepidosauria > Squamata > Anniellidae > Anniella > Anniella stebbinsi. The sequence continues at coordinate 24,097,144 of JARDYH010000008.1, forward strand.
ACTCAAATTGAGCTGTAACAATCCATACCTTCCCCTTTACTTCCTTTTCCATGACCTCTTTTTCTGACAGATATGGAAAGAAGAGAAATATTGCCATGGAATAAGATTCTGCATGGACTACCACTACATTGGCTTTGCTTCCCATCACTTTATCACTAATTTTTGCCCCCTGTAGAAATTTGTCACTAAGTTTGGTGTCAAAACTAAATTTGGGGACTCTTATTATGAAGGCAGAACAGACACTCCACTTAGAAAACAGTGGAATGACCACTTGTAGAAATCTTTCTCCATTATCATTATCCATAACACCAATCCCAATCCATGTCCACCTGAAATGGAGAAGCAAAGAGAGAATCCCCTCATACTGAATGGCTTCCTGAGGGGCCAACTGGTAGAAGGGAAGGCCTGGTGATTTCGTGTTCATCACAGGAGCAGGGCCATAGATGAGCTAAGGAGAAAGTTTTGGTAGAGGATAAGGAAATCATGTCAGCATTTATAGAGTCATTTCATTTTTTTATATTGAATGAACATACATTGAATTGGCATCTGGTTGGGAACAAAATGCCTGGTCAGATAGCAATCTGATCTAAGAGAATAATGACTATCTATGGCGATCTAATGCATTATAGGATAAATTCTTCAGTGGAAGGATGCTAAATAATAACATCAGTCTAGTTGCATTCAGTCAAATTTAAAAGTTAAACCAATTTAATTCAATAGAACATAAAGAAATCCCGATTGGCTTACATCCCATTTATTTCAATAGTTCAATATAAATATCAATAAGTCCAATTCCAATTCTTTGTTGAGTAAAAGACAGAGAGAGAGAGAGAGCTTCTGCTGCCTCCCATTCATAGAGCTACACTTGCATATATCTCTACAAAATCTGGGCCCTCATGTGATCCTGTCAAACAACTGGAAGTATCCTGAAGCCGTAACATCCTGTGCCATTATTTTGCACCTTCCACACAGACCATGATTGAATGGAGGGGAGATGCTTTAGTGCTTGTATGCTTAACGGTTTTCTTTCCTGACAGAATTGCAATGGAACCAAGCCATGCAGAAGTGATTTCTGCACACACAGTCTCAATACAAATGGAATGAGTAGTATCCTACAGGACCCATGCACCAATAGAATGGACTGCCAGAGCAACAAGAGCTAGCATGTCCTGAAAGAAGTAGACATGAGCAACAGTGCTTGTTTCTAGAATGGGCAGGTCAGTGTTTATTGGCTATTTCAGCAACTGCTAGTGCCTGTTGCCCTAGTGGTCCATTTCACTGGTGTAACAGAACCAGCAGAGGCACAGAGGTACTATAGGGCATTGCTCTTTGGGAGCTATATCTGAAAGAAAAATGCATGAAGAAGTGGAATGATTTAATTACTGAATGGCTTAAATGAGGCTTATGAAACTGTAGCAATGTTCTGCCAGTTCAGCTCCACGGTATCGAATGAATGTACACAAACACATATTCTTAGCCAGCATATGATATTTGTAAACCATGCACCTATTTCTGCCTCTAAATAACAGAATGGAGCTGGAAAGGGAAGGGAAGAGTGAGTGTTGTGGCAAATCATTATGCTCCCCAAATACCCTACCTGTGGAGTCTTATAGATATCCAAGATATTTGCCACATGTTTGGAGATTTCAGAATCCAGTCCCCCAATAACTGCTGTTAATCTATTCTGGATGTCACATACATAGTTAGGTACAACGTTTTCCAGTGTAGTCAACAGTAGCATTGTGGCATGATAGGTACTCATTGCATTGTCATAGCTATCATAGATGTGGAAGCCCAAGGTGATATTGGGTAAAATCTTTGGGTTTTCATTGATTTCCTCTACTGCAAATGCCAAGGCCAGGATGTGCTGGTAATGCTTAGGAAATACCCTACAACAAAAGTTGCATACTATAACAGCAAGATATTCCACACGTACATTCATTATTGCCACTGAGTTATACATCACCACCATTTGTCATATTACAGCATTTCAATGCAATCCTTTTTGGAGTCTCAAGTCCAAACTGGCCTACGCTAAAAAGAAAACCAAACTATATCAATGCGATGCCAGCAATAAGGGAGCAACATTTTGCTGCCAACCTCCATAATCAATTTTACAAAATAGTTCATGTTCCACAGACTCCACTTCCTGATTGTTCCATGGATGTACCCTCTGAGGCAAAGAAGCACTACTCTATCTTCCCAAAGTATTGAGAAGGTGGCACATGAAATCGGGCTGAACAATATTAAACAAAATACAAATTGCTTAAATCAACAGCTAACTGAAAAACTTTTTAATTAGGAATACCTAGTGAATAAGACGAGCACTTTGCACATACCTGAGGGGAAATGTCTGGGAAAGACATAACACAGGGCTTCTGCCTTGTTTATTATAGCTATTGCAGAATCCTATCCCTTTTGAAAAATAATAGGGTGTGACGGCACAATACAAGGATCTCTTTAAGTGACCCACTTCAACAAAGCACTTTAACAATTGGATTCAGGGAGAGAAGTGCCATCTTAAACATCTTAATCTTAAACTTAAACTTAGGGCAGCCATCCAAGTACTCACACCCAAAGCCTGTTATTTGCATCTTTCCATTAACATAGCTGCATTTGGAAGATATTGTGGGATGTGCAAACAAGCTCCTAAAACTGTAACCTTAAAAATGTAAGACAATCCCTTAATTCTTAGAGCAGCTGTATAAGGAACCAGAAATTTATCTGAGAATTTAAATCTTTAATAGCTGCTGGAACAACCTACACCATTTTTATATGCACTTTATTATATTAATATTTCCTACAGCCTAATACAGTATGCCCCTATTCTACAGCTTTATCACTCTCTTATCTTCTGATCATCCTGATAACACCATAAATGGAAATAAAACAAACAACAGTCCTTACACAAGTTCATCCGACATGTCTGGAGGTGGGTTTTCAGTGAAGGCTAGTGGACTGGGGACAAGGAGACCATAAGAAGTAATGCCACCAATGATGAGATCTCCTGACTGATGATACTGGTGACTTGGAGGGTAAGGATTTCTTACCCTACAGTTGCCAATATCCACTTTGCATCCCATGTAAGCAAACTGTACCAGCATCAAGCCAACCTGGTATGGTAGTAGTAGTAGTAGTAGTAGTAAAGTTGTTTGGTTTAAGGCATTGACAGCCATTCATTCGCAAAACAGTTTCAGTATCCGTATCCAAGATATTTGCCTATTCATAGGTCCTCTTTCTATGTCTTAATGTTCCTGGTGATATTTATGACATCATTTGGTATTAGTTTTGGAGTGACTACTGAAATTCTACAGTGGATTTGAGAATCAACACAATTAATTACCACCCTTTAGATAACTGAAGAGTAGACTAATTACAAAATAATTACTGATGGAAGCTTGTTTGTCACATCTGAACAATATTTTCCCCCCAACTGAATAGCAAACGAGGGACCATATGGCTTGGGTTTTCCCACATAACGTATTTTTTACTTAAGAAATTGATAAAAGAAATAATAGAGTTTGATTTGGAATCAGAGGCAAATTCATGTTTTATGATACAACTGACCAGCTTGAGAAGATGACCTTGATCGATTTCACCTGCAATCCTATGCCGATGAGTAAATCCCATTAATCCCAATCAGACTTGCCTCAGGATAGACATGCAGAGGATTATATTGTTAATCTGTCAGGTGAAAAATAAAATCTTACTGCGAAGTCCTGTTCTTGTTCACTCAGAAGTAAGCACCATGGTTTTTAATGAGCCTTGATTGCAGTTTAAGATAACCCACAGAAAAATCTTTCAAAATGAACTGGAAGCTAGACAACAATGAGCTGGAACTTAAGACAATTGGTCTTACACTATTTCAAATTGTAGTCTAGAAGTCATTTTAGTCATTTTTTTGCTCAATTATAATTTTCACTTTGGAATAATTTTGTACACAGGGAACATTTATCCTTTTAATAACATCCAACCTGTCTTTGTTTGTTTCTGCAACATGTAATATCTTGTAAAGGCCTACTGACTATATATTGTTTAACACAGTTTTTCCTTTCATTATAACTTAGCTGGTGGGGGGGGGTTATTGCTTTTATATAAAAAAACTTTGAAAAACTTTAAAATTTCTCTTTACTTGTTGTGTTTTATGGTTTTAATTGCAGGCTTTCATGAAGGCCTTAAAATCATTTGAATTCCCATGGCCTTCCCATCATGTATACTGTTTTTGTTGCTTTTGTTGTTCCTGCTGGTTTTATTGTTTTAATTGCTATTTTTATGTGAACATGGTTTTATTGCTTTTAATATTTTATGTATTTTATTGTTGTAAGCCACCTTGTGAGGGCCTCTGCCCTGAAAGGCAGCCAAGAAATGGTTCAAATACATTTTAGATAAATAAAGAACACTCGGCTACTGGGCACTATAACACAATAATAAATCAATAAAAATATACAAAAATGTATGAATTTGAAAGTTTTTTTCTCAATTCACTGGGGACAGCAAAAACATTTCAACCTTGTCCCACTAAATCATTATCAGCCATTAACCCTGAGTTCCTAGACTATCTCATCACAATCCTGCACTGCCTTGCTTCTCTGATGCTCCTCACCAGGAATGCTTTATGGCTCCTGTGCCCTTGAGGGACCATTAATAGGGGCTCAATGAAATCTTAGTGGCTTGCCTCAGATTCTGTTGGGACAGAGGTTTCTATTTCAGAACAGGAGCAAGGGTGAGGAGGAGAAAACACCATTAAAATTGTCAAAAGTGTGCAAGTAGGTCAATTTTGTAAAGTTCATCAACAGTGAGTTCCTCTGTGCTCAAGTAGGTCCTTCTCTCAGTTTTCATTCTGTCCAATACCACTGATTGATATAGTCACAGTGCTAGTGTTTGGGACAAAGAATGATCTTGCCTGCTTCTTTGCTAAAGTAAGTCCCATAGACAGCAGTGATTGTGTCCTCATTAACAATGCATAAGTCTGAGACTGGGATCCTGTCTTCTCCAAAAGCTGGGATATCTTCTGTGGTACCATTGCCAACAGTCGGAAAGTAGGAAGCAACTTCAGATTCACCCTCTCGGGTGCACATGTCGAGAATATTTATTTATTATTTTATTTATTTTATTACATTTGTATACCGTCCCATAGCCAAAGCTCTCTGGGCAGTTTACATAAGATTAAAACAATTAAAAACAATATACAAAAATTAAAACAGCAAAAGCACACAATATGCACATAATATACACATACATTTAAAACCACTGTAATAATTTTTAAAGGCTATAAACTTAAAAACAAAACAAACCCAGGCTCATCAGATATTGCTAAATGCCTGAGAGAAGAGGAAAGTCTTGACCTGGTGTCCGAAAGATAACAATGTACCTTAATGACCTATGAGACATTTATTCTTCACCAATTTTTTTTGCTTCAAAATTGGATACAGTTAGCATCCCCATACTTTTACATGCAGCTGATGCTGTTCTCCTATTTTCTACTAAAGGTGGCTTGAAATGAATGTTGAGAGCATTCATAGGTTATTACAAAGAAAATGTTCTATCACTTTTAGTGAAACTATAATACTTTTTGCAAGAGCCTTTCTTCAAATAAATGGGTTATAGGTGATCAGACCATAGAGCAAGTTAGGCAGCTCGAGTATTTAGGTATCCCGCCCTCGTCTTCTGGTTCTTGAATAGGTCATCAGATTTCAGCTATATAATCAGAATCTAAGAATGCCAAAACTGTAGGCCATTTTTAATATGCATACTAGAAGAGGACAGTTAATCCCTGCTGCACTCTGAACTTTTTAAGGCCAAGGTGTTGCCACAATTATTATATGGAATTCCAGTGTGGATTTTAGGTTTTTCTCCAGGTTTAGAACAAATACATTCATCTTTTTTGTGCCAACACTTTCGTGCAGATAAGTGTGTGCCATCAGCAGTTATACGGCTGAAGGTTTAGCTTTCATCGGTGGAATGTACCGCATGGTGTTGGGCATTCAGATATTGGCTAAAACTTGCTTATGTGAACTCTGAATCAGCATATGTGTCCCTCCACCGGGAAGACAATTACTCTTGTCAGTGGTCTAAATCAATCAGAGATAAACTACAGAAGTTGGGTTTCTCTGATAACTTCCTTGTCATGCAAGATACTTCTCAAGTAAAAAGTATTCTTGTGCTGTAGATCACAGATACTGATATTCCATATTCATTATCTACTGCTCATACTAGCTGCTCCCCAACTTTGTAAGGTTTTACATTTAATATTAAGAGTTGTGCAAAATACCTGGAAAACCTGACTATGAGCCTATCTACACACGCAGGAGAAAACACTTTGAAAATGTTTTGAAAACTGTATATGCAGTGTGTCCTGGGCCCCAACAGTTCTCAAAACTGTTATACACCTCATTAAACCATTTTAAACCGTTTCAAAGCAGTAGTGTAGATAGGCTCTCTAACAAAATATCGGACAACTTTTTCTAGTCAGGTTTAATGCAATACAGTCTGCTGTAATGGATGGTCGCTTCGAGAGAATTCCTTACAAATCGACTCTTCCCATGTGGAGATGAAGCAATAGAGTCTCATATATTGTTTTTTGTGAGTATTCTAGGGATGAGAGAATAAGATGTCTTGCACCTATCTTAAATAAATTCCCTGGAAGGTTTTCCGAATGGTATGTGACTGATTCACTGGCCGACACTAATAAATACGTAACGGAGGTTGTTGCAAAATTGTAATTTTCCATTGTTAAGACTTGCAAGGCTATTCTTTAGACTCATCCGTAATAATTGGTTTAAAATATTTTAAATTGTTGCTGTATCATTAGTCGGTGTTTTATTTGTTGGTGTTATGTATTCTGCTCTGTGGATTATCCTGTATTTTCAATGGTCTGTGACTGTATAATAAAGAAGAATTCATTGATTGATTCATTGATATTTCAGTAAGGGAGAATTTGGAAACCTGTGAGGAAGTTTATATAACAGAGCAACAGAAAGGAAATTGTTTCAGATTTTCTACATGTGTGCTTGCCCATGTTCTACAGCAAATGGTGCATATAAGTTTACTTCCTCTGATATTGGAGGTAGCATAGAGCCATTGATAGCCTTCTCCTCCAGGAATATGTCTACCCACCCTTTTTTAAAGGCATCCAAATTGGTGCTCACTGATCATCAGCATATCTTGTGGTAGCAAATTCCATAATTGATGATGCGCTGTGTGAAGAAGTACTTCCCTTTATCTGCCAGGAATCTCCCACCAATCACCTTCATGGGACAACACTGGATTCTAGTATTATGAGAGTGGGAGAAAAATGTCTCTCTATCCACATGCATAATTTCGCTCACCTCTATCATGTTTTCCCTTACTTGCCTTATTTCCAAGGCTAAATAATCACAGCTATTATAAATTTCCCTCATAGAGAGTTGTTCCAGCCCCTTGATCATTTTAGTTGCCTTTTTCAGCACTTTGTCCGGCATATATATATATATATATATATGGATGTGGGTGTGGCAATCAGTATTCTAAGTCTGATTACACCATAGATTTATAGATTTATATTGGCAGTTTTATTCAAAGTTCCTTTCCTAATTTTCACCAAGCTGCCCACCACAATCACAATATTTCTTTCTTGGTGAGTCGTCGGTACCTCAAATCCCATCAGGTTATAATTGAACTTATAATTTTTTAGGGCTGTGAACAGACTGTCAAATTCTCGTTGGGCCCAATTTGCTTAGGACTGATTTGGACCTGTTTCAATTCGCTTTGGATCTGAATCTGAATCAAGTATTGCAATTCAGATTTCCATTTTCCCCTAGGTTTACATTGGAAAAAAAGAAACGCCTATTACTTTTTCATTTTTCATGATACAAACATGAAATTTGGAGGCCTTTTAGAAGCTATGGGGATGATCATGTCTGCCAAATGTCAGATAGATTGGTATAGTGATATTGATGCAATCAACTGGTAGATTGTGCTTATTTTAAGGGAAACTACTCAAAGCAAATTGCTATAACTTTTTCATTTTTCATGATACAAACCTAAACCATTCTCTAACAAAAGAAACTTTGGAAGCATAAACATTAGGGATGTGCACTGACCCCCCGGATCGGATCGGATAGCGGAACGGAATCGGACCTGGGGGGTCGGATCGGATCGGACCGGATGTCCGATCCGGATCGGACGCCATTTTGAATGCTTTTTCCCATAGCCAAGTATTGTTTTACAAAAACGCCTATAACTTTTTCATTTTTAAAGATAGAAGGATGAAACTTGGGCACATTATACATGGATTAGGGATATTTATCTGTGAGAAATTTCAGAAAGATTGGTGTATGCATTTTGTGGCAATTAATTTTTTAATAAATACCCAGGAATGCCTATAACTTTGTCATTTTTAAAGTTACACATATGAAACTTTGCACATTGTAGGTGGTACCTTGGGACCTATGTGTGTGACATTTCAGAAACGTAGGTGCTTGCCTTTTGTGGCAATTAATTTCAGAAAAATGGGTAGTAGTGGGGTAAATACATTTACGCCTCCCATTTTTTTATTTTTGAATATACAAACAGGAAACTTGGGCACATTACCGGTACCACTTGCCTTGATATGTGTGTGAAATTTCAGAAACATTGGAGCTTGCCTTGTGTGGCAATTAATTTTTGAAACAATGAGGAAAGAAACACCTATAACTTTGTCATGTTTAAAGTTACACACATGAAACTTTGCCACATTGTAGGTGGTACCTTGGGACCTATGTGTGTGAAATTTCAGAAACATAGGTGCTTGCCTTGTGTGGCAATTAATTTTTTAATAAATACCCAGGAATGCCTATAACTTTGTCATTTGTAAAGTTACACACATGAAACTTTGCCACATTGTAGGCGGTACCTTGGGGCCTATGTGTGTGAAATTTCAGAAACGTAGGTGCTTGTATTGTGTGGCAATTAATTTTTGAAACAATGAGGGATTCATTGGACAGCACTTGCCCATAGGGATTCATTGGACAGTACTTGCCCATAGGAAATCATTGGAAAGCACTTGCCCATAGGAAATCATTGGACAGTACTTGCCCATAGGAAATCATTGGAAAGCACTTGCCCATAGGAAATCATTGGAAAGCACTTTCCCATTGAGAAATACAGTTATGCCTCCCACTTTTTTATTTTTGAAGATACAAACAGGAAACTTGGGCACATTGTAGACTGGTTAGGGATAGTTATCTGTGAGAAATTTCAGAAAGATTGGTGCATGCGTTTTGTGGCAATTAATTTTTTAATAAATACCTAGAAATGCCTATAACTTTGTCATTTTTAAAGTTACATACATGACACTTTGCCACATTGTAGGTGGTACCTTGGGACCTACGTGTGTGAAATTTCAAAAAGGTAGGTGCTTGCCTTGTATGGCAATTAATTTTAGAAAAATGGGTAGTTGTGGGGTAAATACAGTTACGCCTCCCATTTTTTTATTTTTAAAGATACAAACAGGAAACATGGGCACATTACAGGGAACACTTCACTTGATATGTGTGTAAAATTTCAGAATGATAGGTCCAGGCATGTGGTGGCAAGGTGTCTGCACACACCACTTTGAAGACTGTAGAAAATTTCTCCTGTAACGATCCTAGCGAGAGAGAGTGATCCTAGGCTCAGCCGTTCTGCTTGAGTAAAAGTGAAAGTATCAAAGCAGACACGAGCCAAGTGCTACTTTGTTTCTCCTTTTGTAATGGATACTAGCTCAGTTGCAGCCAAGCTGCAAGGATCAAAGAGATGAGAGAAAGTGTTTCCTTCTTCTTCCCGGGAGGCGGGAGGGTGCAATTGACAGCCCCAGCCTCTGTGGAAAAATGTTTATAACTTTTAATCTAAAAAATTCGTAGCCACCAAATGCCTGGACCCAGCTTTCTGAAATTTTACACACATATCAAGTGAAGTGTTCCCTGTAATGTGCCCTTGTTTCCTGTTTGTATCTTTAAAAATAAAAAAATGGGAGGCGTAACTGTATTTACCCCACTACTACCCATTTTTCTAAAATTAATTGCCATACAAGGCAAGCACCTACGTTTCTGAAATTTTACACACATAGGTCGCAAGGTACCACCTACAATGTGGCAAAGTTTCATGTATTTAACTTTAAAAATGACAAAGTTATAGGCATTCCTAGGTATTTATTAAAAAATTAATTGCCACAAAATGCATGCACTAATCTTTCTGAAATTTCTCACAGATAACTATCCCTAACCAGTCTACAATGTGCCCAAGTTTCCTGTTTGTATCTTCAAAAATAAAAAAGTGGGAGGCATAACTGTATTTCTCAATGGGCAAGTGCTTTCCAATGATTTCCTATGGGCAAGTGCTTTCCAATGATTTCCTATGGGCAAGTACTGTCCAATGATTTCCTATGGGCAAGTGCTTTCCAATGATTTCCTATGGGCAAGTACTGTCCAATGAATCTCTATGGGCAAGTGCTGTCCAATGAATCCCTCATTGTTTCAAAAATTAATTGCCACACAATACAAGCACCTACGTTTCTGAAATTTCACACACATAGGCCCCAAGGTACCTCCTACAATGTGGCAAAGTTTCATGTGTGTAACTTTACAAATGACAAAGTTATAGGCATTCCTGGGTATTTATTAAAAAAATTAATTGCCACACAAGGCAAGCACCTATGTTTCTGAAATTTCACACACATAGGTCCCAAGGTACCACCTACAATGTGGCAAAGTTTCATGTGTGTAACTTTAAACATGACAAAGTTATAGGTGTTTCTTTCCTCATTGTTTCAAAAATTAATTGCCACACAAGGCAAGCTCCAATGTTTCTGAAATTTCACACACATATCAAGGCAAGTGGTACCGGTAATGTGCCCAAGTTTCCTGATTGTACCTTCAAAAATAAAAAAATGGGAGGCGTAAATGTATTTACCCCACTACTACCCATTTTCTAAAAATTATTTGCCACACAAGACAAGCACCTACGTTTCTGAAATGTCACACACATAGGTTGCAATGTACCGCCTACAATATGGCAAAGTTTCATGTGTGTAACTTTAAAAATGACAAAGTTATAGGCATTCCTGGGTATTTATTAAAAAATTAATTGCCACAAAATGCATGCACCAATCTTTCTGAAATTTCTCACAGATAACTGTCCCTAACCAGTGTATAATGTGCCCAAGCTTCAGACTTCTATCTTTAAAAATGAAAAAGATATAGGCGTTTTTGTAAAACAATACTTGGCTATGGGAAAAAGCATTCAAAATGGTGTCCGATCCGGATCGGACCTCGTCGGATCGGATCGGATTGGAGGTTGCTCGGATCGGATCGGATTTTCCCAATTTTGGGGCGGATCTGATTCGGATCGTGGATCGGATCCGATCCGATGCACACCCCTAATAAACATGTTGTTTGTGTGTGAAGAATGGTCCATATCACTCAGAATCAATCCAAATCAATTTGAACCGTGCTGATTTGCTTTGGACCGATTTAGACCTGTTTTGATACAATTTGGATCTGTTTCAAAGCCCACCGAATCACCCTGATTTGCCTCGGATTCAGGATTTGGATCCGAAGCAATGCACAGCCCCATTATTTTTGGCCCAACATGTATCACATTAGACTTGCTTACATTGAACCACATTTGTCATTTAGGTGCCCATTCTGCCACTTGGGAGAGATTCTTTTGGAGCTCCTCATAATCCCACTTTGTTTTAATCACCCGAAATAATTTGGTGCCATCTGTGAACTTGGGCACTTCACATGAGCTTAAACCTCACATGTCCACCTGTTCTTATATTTCTGTCACATCATGAGGATAACAGTTCCAGTGCCCATTTGCCCCCAGTCTATCTCTGTATTGTACATACATCAACCCTTACTAATTGGTGTCATTCTGTCTACTTTAGATGAAAGCATATAGGGGAGGAAGAGGTTCAGTATGTAATTCATTTGCCCTCTTAGTCTCCAGAGCTTTAGGATTTTATCCAATTTGTAAAGAAAGAGGATTGAGGCTGCAAGATCAAGGAACTATCAAGGTGCAGGTGTGCAGGGGCTACAGTGCAAGTGAGCACAACATCACTGGAGACTCTAGAACATATTGCTGAAGCTAGAAAAATGTTTTTATCATATAGTTTTTATCTACAGTTTAGTCATAGATAGGACGGACACACGTGAACCCATTGTCTTGAGAAGAATAGGGATTATGCTTTGAAATCAGAAGGTGATCTGCTTGTCATGCCCACAAGGATTTATGTGATAGTTTTTTCCTTGTCAGCAGGTTAAATAGTTCTGATCGTCTTTTCTTTTTTTTCTTTTAAAAAGCAGTTTATTGGTTTCAAAATGAACGGCTGAAAGGGAAGCTAATGGAAACAAAGTGAGTGTATGTACATAATTGGTTCCTTTTAGGTAAGGCTGGATTGAGTTTTCCATTTTTTATCTTGGGAGAATTGGAAGACCTATTGGGAAGCTTTATATAGGGAAAATACCTAGAGGGGACACTTTTACAAATATCCTGCTATTTGTATGCCCTCACATGTCTAGTTTACAAAGTATAGCAAAGGACATGGACAGTTACATACTTCTATCTTTTTTTCCTTATTAACTGTTCCCTCTTGTTTAGCTGAGGTCTCAAGACTATAATGTAACATTTGGGGGAAAAGATGCAAACCAACAACCCAGCACTTGAGGCTAAGATAGAGAAGATCTCCACAGCTACCATATATTTTCCCTTGGAGCTCAGATAGGATGGAACAAAGGATAACCACACACTGCAAAAGACCAACATACTGAAAGTGATGAACTTGGCTTCATTGAAACTGTCAGGTAACTTCCTTGCAAGGAAAGCCACAGTGAAACTCACCATCGCCAGGAAACCCATGTAGCCCAGAACACAACAAAACAGAGTCACGGACTGTTCGTTACACTGTAGAACAATTTCTTTAGCCATTGAGTGCATGTCAGTATCTGGGAAAGGTGGAGAGGTTGCCAGCCATAAAGCAGAGATGCTTGCTTGGATGAGGGAGCAGAAAAGCACAATGGAGATGGCCAGTCTTTTCCCCACCCACTTCCTCATCCTGGACCCTGGTTTGGTGGCCATGAAAGCCAGAACCACTGTGATGGTTTTTGCCAGGACACAAGAAACAGCCACTGAGAAGATGAGGCCAAACGTTGTTTGTCGAAGGAGACATGACACCTTCTGAGGGCGGCCAATAAACAACAATGCACAAAGGAAGGAGAGGAGGAGTGAGAGGAGGAGAATGTAGGTAAGGTCCCGGTTGTGGGCTTTGACAATGGGAGTGTTGTGGTGCTTCATAAATGTTCCCAGCACTAGAGCTGTGATCAAAGAAAAGGAGAAGGCAAAAGAGGCTAAACTAAATCCTAAAGGTTCTTCATAAGACAAGAAGGTTACAGTCTTGCGAATGCAGGCATCCTGTTTTTTGTTTGGATAGTTTTCATCTGTGCATTTATGGCAGTCATTCATGTCTGAAAAAGAAAGGACGTTGTCTTGATTGCAGAAACATGAGAACATCCGGGTTAAATTGCTATGACTGTTACTCTCACACAGATAATGTCTCTTTCAAAATAGCAGCATATATTAAGTGCTGAGAATTTGAAATGGGCCAGAATGGATAGGAAATGTTTGAGAGTTTTATAGGGCTAAAGCAGCATCTTGGATTTTAAGCACAGTGCTGGAGTAAGCCAGCTGAGATCAGAGTGACCTTCTAAAAATGATTGTGTGGCATGATTTTTAAAGATTGACCTCTTGTTTTTATGAAAGAGGTGAAGGCTCCCATATCTAACATTAGGCAATGCTTTTATTTGGACTAACCAAAATGCACAAAAGATTGCACAAACGTACACATTCTTTTGAGGCTAGGAGGCTGAGTTCATGTGACTATGTGGTATTAAAGGCAAGAGGGGTGGGGGAGGAGAGAGAAAGTGTAGTTCAGAACCTGTGGCCCTGAGGTCAGCAGAATAGACTCAGTTTCAAAAAGAAAAAGAGGTTGCAGAGTGAATGAGTCACTGGTAGGTAGTACAGGCACAAGATGACCCTTAGCATTGTAGGTGTCCCCCATGTCTGAAAACATAATAGCCAGAATTTGCTCTTGCCTGGGACAAAACATGCAGTGTGTAGTATGACGCAGCTGTTGGAGGGTATGGAGCCTTCCGAATGTACAGTTCCTCTTCAACTCTACTGAGGTCTGTGATGGCAACCAATGGTTACGAACCATCAATTTGTACAATGATTGTGGCAACATCTCCCAAGTCTGCTCTCGATCAGTATGTATGTGAGAGATATTCCCTGCTCTTCTGTTATTAACCTGTGGCTGTTGGGTGTTTTGCCTAGCAAACTGCCTGAATGGCTGACCCTGTTAATGAGTGTTCTTTGTTAGTTGAAACTTATTAACAGTTGTCAAAGATAGTTGTCAAAGAGAGCTGGATTACAGCTATTCTGTTTTTATAACTCTGTAATAGATATAGATATCGATATCTTACCCTCCTGGTTTGAAATCTTCCCTTCTGGACATGGGATGCAATCGTAGCAGCAAAATGGCTTCCCCTCCTTCATTTTCTTGTGAGAACCAGGTTGGCAACTCTCAGCACACTTAGAAAGAGGACGAGACTATTTAAACAATGGAAAAGAAACAATATAATGAAGGAATAAGGAGCTTGGAATTGGTACATTTTTCTAGTAATCATCCAAGGCATTTGAAACTCAATTTCCCTATGATCTATTTCTACTAAGGGTGTGCATTGGATCGGGTCTGATCCATGATCCGAAGCCGATCTGATCGATATCGGATAAAATTATCTGATTACGATCCCGGCTTCTGGATCATCCGATCTCATCCAAACCGGTCCGGTTCAGATAAAATCGGAGTATCGGACCGCCTCCTCCCTCGCGCTCCTTATCTGCTGGGGCAGCTGGTTCCCTCCGGTGCTTGAATCTACTGAGAAACAGGCTTTGTGGCCTGTCTCTCAGTAGCACGCCAGGTGATGATGTCATTACCTGGCATGCAACTGAGGGGCAGGCTGCAAAGCCTGTTTCTCAGTAGATTCGAACTCAGAAGGGAAGCAGCCACCCCGGCAGGTAAGGAGCGCGAGGGAGGAGTCTGGACGGCCCCCCAACTTATCTGCCAGGGTGGCTGCTTCCCTCAGGTGCTCAGATCTACTGAGAAACAGTCTTTGTGGCCTGTCCCTCAGTAGCGAACCAGATTATGATGTCATCACTTGGCATGCAACTAAGGGACAGGCCGTGAAGCCTGTTTCTCAGTAGATTTGAGCTCCGGAGGGAAGCGGCTGCCTGGCAGGTAAGGAGCGCGAGGGAGGAGGTGGGAGGGCCCCCCTCTTACCTGCTGGGGTGTCTGCTTCCTTTACCTGCTCGAATCTACTAAGAATTAGGCTTCATGGCCTAGTCCTCAGTAGAGCACCAGGTAATCAGTAGATTCGAGCAGGTAAAGGAAGCGGACGCCCCAGCAGGTTAGGAGAAGCGCAAGGGGGCTTACCTGCCGGGGTCATCTGTTACCATCCGCTGGTGCCTGCGGGCACCAGAGGTTGGCAGCAGACGGCCCCAGCAGGTAAGAAGCACGAGGGGGAGGAGGGAGGGGGGGCCCACTTACCTGTGGGAGCGTCCACTTCCTTCACCTGCTCGAATCTACTGAGAACTAGGTATCACAGACTAGTCCTCAGTAGAGTGCCTGGTCACCTGGCACTCTACTGAGGACTAGGCCATGAAGCCTAGTTCTCAGTAGATTCGAGCAGGTGAAAGAAGTGGGCACCCCGGCAGGTAAGGATGAGCGTGAATGCGGGGAGGGGCTTACCTGCCGGGGCCGTCTGCAGCAACAGGCCCCGGCAGGTAAGAAGCGTGAGGGGGAGGAGGGACAGGGAAGGACAGGGAGGGGGGAGTTAAGCCCCCACTCACCCCCACACCATTTTTCCCCATAGACTTGCATTGGGGAAAAGCTTTCTTTCCCCCAATGCAAGCCTATGGCGAAAATGGCGACCGATCTGAAAATCGGACATCTGATTTTCAGATTGGGATCGGGTCCGATCCGATCCAGGAGACCTCAGATTTTGTTTCGATCTGATCCAGAACAAAATTGGAGGTCCCGATCCGGGTCCCGATCCGATCTGGGAGGTCCGTGCACATCCCTAATTTCTAATTTTAAAAAGAAACATTACATTTGACCATACGTACAAAACACACATGGATCTTTTCATCTGGGAACTCTTAGGTAAAGATTTTTCCGGTATATGTCATTGATTTGTCCAGAGGTAGAGTGAATAGAACCAGCATACAGTTTCTGTTTGAGCCCCATGCTAGAAGAAGGAGCAACAAATTGTTTTGGTCTCTAGAATTTAACCATCTCGCTCAGTGAATCAAACACATTATCTACAAGCACTGGCATTTGGTCCAGAATGTACCAAGTTATAATAGCTTTCCACTCTTGGATTTTGGGGGACCACTAATTTCTGTGAAAGATTTGTTCAAACGTTAGAAATTTAACTATCATCTCATTAAAAATTATTCCAATAATTTATCAGAAAACAAAGTTATTGGGAGAGCAGAACTGTGTGGCTCTTCATTTATTTCATCCTGTCACACATGATCTTTCCTTTGTAATTGTTTATTATTGAACAATAAAATTATTGTGGACATTACAACAGTTGCTAATTTATAACAGGCTCACTTTCTAAATACCTGACATTTGGAGCCTACCTGATTAAACCAGCCATTCCATGTTATGGCTTCCTCATCAATGGTGAATTCTTGACCTAGTGGAGCCTCAGGATCCACCCTCCCCACTCTCACCCTATGAAATGAATGGTTGGAGAAGATAATCCAGTTGATCACATCCAATCCAGCGATTAGCTCCCCATTCTGGTTGAAAGAAACTTTGTCCCCTGCACTGTTGTTAAATGAGACCCATTTTAGAAACGGTTGGAGCTAGAGAGAAAAAGAAAATGCAAGGATTTAGAAAAGACAGAATTTAGGTCTTTATGGGCCAAAAAAAGGACATAGCTCGAATTCAGTATCTAGCATCCTCATCAGTTTCTTATCTTTACTTTAGAGTACGGGCTCTAAGCTGGATCTTAAAAGCCCCCTACCCTGATGCTATGGTTCTGATCCAGATCAGTCCTCTTGCACCTACTGTAAGTGAGGGGGGGGGTGCAGCTGCTTGATATATATTTGAAATAATGTCTCCTTTGGTATTCTTATTCAATCAAATGGCACCAGAAGAATGAGGCTCTGGCTGGCTTATTTTTCACCTGGGTGAAGGCCATGGCTGGACCTATGATAAATGTTACTCTAGCCGAGGAGTGCCTCTGTTCATCAATCACCCCATTAGTCTATTTTTCAGAGCCACGCAGTGGAGTTATGGGACCTGGTGTATGTGTGAGGTCCATTGAGAATGACAATGCTCAAAACCTTGATCTCTCAGCCACTGCATTTCACTTCAAGCCTACCTCCAATGAAAGCAAACAGTTCAAAAATACATATTCTGAGTGGTTACAATACACTATGCAACACAGAATTTTCACAGGTTTAACAGATAATATTTTTGTTTTTGTTTTCAAGCAGTTCTTAACTTTTGGGAAAGCATAAGGACTATTTTAATATTTCTAACTGGCGCAAGGGAAGGAAGATGAAAATGTAAAGGAGATTTTGGGGGAGAAGAAACCCAATATACAGTGCATTGTTATGTGAAGAACGTGAACCCATTACCTGCCCAAATTGTAGATTCTGAAATTTGGGTTCCACTCCATCCATCAGTGCACCATGTTTGGCTTTAGCAAAGGACACAGCATGATGTAGGGCATGTGCCACCACATAGACAGCATTGTAGATGCTGTGGCTGTGTGCAATCACACTCATTTCAAAGAATGATCCCGGAAGGCTCTCCAGCTTTTCCTCCCCTGTGCAAATGTCCCCACCCACATTGCTCACAATACTGTCTCGGAATACACAGCCAAAGGCCTGTTGCCAGAAATCTCTGACAAAACCATCTTCTTTAGAGCTATAAGGGTTTCTGCTCTCAAGAAACTGCCGAAATCCTGGTAGGCCACTGGAGTGGATTCTGAAGGATATAGCACCATGGAATATTTCTGTATCCAAATTCCTTTGTAGGACAAGTGAAGTGAACTCCATCTGAGCTGTTACTATCCATACTTTCCCTTTTACTTCCTTTTCCATGTCCTCTTGCTCTGATAGATATGGAAAGAAGAGAAAAATTGCCATGGAATAGGATTCACCATAGACTACTGCTACATTGGCTTTGCTTCCCATCACTTTATCATGTATTTTTGCCCCCTGTAGAAATGCGTCATGAATTTTAGTGTGAAAACTTAATTTGGGTGCTCTTTCTATGAAGGCAAAACAGACACCCCTCTTAGAAAACAGTGGAACGACCACTTGTAGAAATCTTTCTCCATTATCGTTATCCATAACACCAATTCCAATCCACGTCCACCTGAAATGGAGAAGCAAAGAGAGAATCCCCTCATACTGAATGGCTTCCTGAGGGGCCAACTGATAGAAGGGAAGGCCTGGAGTTTTAGTGTTCATCACAGGAGCTGGCCCATAGATGAGCTAAGGAGAGATTTTGGGTAGAGGGAAAGGAAGTCATAACAGCATTTATATCTATAGATTTTAATGTGCTTACATTCATTGGGCATATGGTTGGGAACAAAATGTTTGGTTAGATAGTAGTCTGATCTAAGAGAATACTGACTATCTTTTGCTATCTATCAAGTTCAAGGATAAAAGCCACAGTAGAAGGACGCTTCATCATGGCTTAAGTCTGGTTGCATTCAAGTGCTAAATAACACTTAACAGTTCAACCTATTCAATTCAGCCATAGATGAGCTGACGAGAAAGTTTTGGTAGGGGAAAAGGAAATCATGTCAGCATTTATAAAGTCATTTCATTTTTTGTTTTGAATGTACATACATTGAATGGGCATCTGGTTGGGAGCAAAATGCCTGGCCAGATAGCAATCTGATCTAACAGAATAATGATTATCTATGGCGATCTATTGCATTATAGGATAAATTCCTCAGTGGGAGGATGCTACATAATGACATCAATCTGGTTGCTTTCAGACTTAGTTACACTTAAAAGTTAAACATATTAAATTCAGTGGAACATAACGAAATCCTGCTTGGCTTACATCCCATTTATTTCAATGCATCTAATTGAAGTATGAGTAAGTCCAATTCCAATCCATTGAGGAGTAAAACAGAGAAAGGGCACTGCTTCAGCTTTGTGATTCCATCAAAGAACTGTAAGGATCCTGAGGGCCAAACAACATGTGGCATTATTTCCCACATTCTCTCATATGCCATATTTGGATGACGGGGAGCTCCCATTAGCTCCAGTGTTTTAGTGTGTGAGGGGTGGGTGGGGGCTAATGTTTTTCCTTATTACCAGAACTGCAGTGGAATCAGACAATGCAGAAGACGATTCTGCATACATATCTAACAATACAAATTTAATTAGTAGTATCCTACAGCATCCATGTACCAACAGAACAGACCGCTAAAACAACAAGAACCAAGAATTCTTCGAACAACCAGAAATGAGCAACAGTGCTTGTTTATGGGACGGGCAGGCCAGTGTTTCTGCGCTGTTTTAGCAACTACTAGTTCTTGTTGTGCTAGCGGTCCATTTCACTGGTGTAAGAGAACCGGCTGAGGCACAGAGGTGGCATAGGGTATTGCTCATTTGGAACTATATCTGAAAGAAAATACATTAAGAAGTGGAATGTTTAAAATACTGAACGGCTCTAATGAGGCTTTTGAAACTATAACAATGTTCTGCTATTTCAGCACCATGACCATCAAATGAACAAAGCACGTAAACAGTAACAATTGTATTTTATTTATGACTGAACCATATTAATGGAGGCACAGTCGTGCCGCTATTGTTAAGGGCCGTCAGTAAAAAACACATTCCGCCATGTTAAAGTGATAATTGGGGGGGGGGGTCATTCTAACAGCCATAAAATCGAAAATATTTCATCAACCTTTCTGAAATTTACAGGTGCCGGAAAGAAATGTTTGTTTTACATTACCTGAAAATTTCAAGAAGATTGGTGAAAGATTGAGGGAAGGAGAGCAGTAGAAAAGGAATACAAACCTGTCTCCCTGCTTTTGTAAAATTTACTTCCGGGTTGAGACTTTTGTGCTCACAATTTGCATAATTTCTAGAGCTTTATTAATAAATCCAGTGGTGGGGTCTTCTTCCTCCTTGACTGTAGTGGGTGGAAAGCTTTTCATTTTTTTTAAAATTCCCTTCGGTTGACTTTTAAGGACTATTTTAACCTCTCATTCAAGTCAATGAGGCGGCCCTCTTCCCTCATAGTGCGACACTGACACATGCTCAGTAGCGTCGCTCTCCTCCCTCCCTCCTGCCTTAGAATGTGGGGTGGGTGAGTGAAATGGCCTCTGCCTCTAGCACAGACCTTTTGCGTGAAGAAGAAGAGTTTCTCTTTTCTCTTTTGGAACATGCAAAAGAGAAAAGAGTATTTGGCTCTGAGAGTATTTTGGGCTATCTTCATAAGGCCAGTTTGTTCTTTTGCTCCCAGGTGAAGCAGGGTGTGGCTACTCTGGATCCATGGTAACCTGATCTTCAGATCTCTCCTGGGAATAGGTGGCTATACCTTTCTTTCTATCCCCACCCCACCCCATACACACTCAGTGCTCCTTCCCTCTTTTCTAAGAGTTTAGTCCGGACTGCTTTAAAGTTGAAAGCGTCAAACACTTCATTTAATTAGTTTGGGCCGGTGTTAAGTTTTAAGTACAACGCTGAAACCTTTCAAAGTGCTTCTGGGCCTACAACGCTGGTTTCGGCCTAGTCACCCTGTTTTTCTAATAAGGTTTAGCAACAGTATAGGTGTCGTTTATTTTGCATAGTGTACACACATGGATTTTTTTTCTAATCCTTGCAGTCTACACTGGCTCCCTCCTTGATGTGTTTTTAGATGCAGACAACCCCTTTTTTGTTCCATCAGGCCTTTGGCAAATAATCTGGACCTCTGTCTATACCTTTGACTTTTAAATTGTTATGTATTTAAAATGTTTAAAATGCTTTAATATTGAAAAGTATTTAATTATATTTTTAACTTTTGTATATTTAGGCTGACCATATGAAAAGGAGGACAGGGCACATGAAACTTTAACAGTTGTTGAGAAAAGGGAATTTCAGCCAGTGTCATTTGTATGCAATTAGTCCCTGGTGAAATTCCCTCTTCATCACAACAGTTAAAGTTGCAGGCACTATACTAGAGTGACCATATACAAAAGAAGGCAGGGCCCCTGCAGCTTTAACTGTTGTGATGAAGAGGGAATTTTACCAGGAACTAACTGCATACAAATGACACTGGCTGAAATTCCCTTTTCTCTACAACTGTTAAAGTTACATGAGCCCTGTCCTCCTTTTCATATAGTCAGCCTAGTATATTCCTATTTATAGGTTTTAGCTGTATATGTTTTAGTTTTGTAAGGCTGCCCTGAGGCCCAGCATTGGGCAAAAGGCAGGATACTACTACTACTACTACTAGTAGTAGTAGTAATGTTTCAGATTTCACTTCTGCATCTGATGTTCTTTTGCATTTACTTTTCTTTATAAACCATTCATATCTTAAGACTTCTTGTGTGGCATGTTTTCATTGGTTTAACAAGTTAAAAGGGGTATTCACTGTTTTCATGCTTATGTTATAAAATCTATTTTCAACAGGCCTAGTAACTTCAAGAGTAACAGAGTTGGGGAAAATCCACAATCTCTTTGCTATCAGAGGTACTGAGTGAGGGACCCCTGGAGATAATTTAGACTGACCCCAACCACAAAACACTATTCCCCCTTCTGAAGAGATCTGGACCACAGACTACTAAAGACAAACAAAGTAGCAGGCCATAATAACAGTTCTCATGTGGCCATTTGCCTTATGAGGCAGGTGCTCTGCGGGCTACCAAATGGAGGGACTAACAGGCCATAAAGTTGCCTGGCTGGGTCTGCCAGAAATCCAGCCTCAACACTCCTGGAAGGTCCATGTTCTATAGCACCTGCTGTCAGATGAACTTGAGGGAATCCCACCCTCCACCCCTGGATTTAATTTACTGGCTTCCCCTGGCTGGACCTTGCAGGAAACTATAGGGACAGACAGAGCAGGCATTCATAGCACACATAGAATTCTAAGACTGGCAAATCTAAAAGCAAGTGTGTTGCTTTTAAGGAACCAAGGAAATTCAATGGGTCTTACTTTTGAGTAAATATCTAGGGATGGAAATGCAGCCTGTGCAAGAACTGAGTAGGGTGACCATATTTGGGAAACCAAAAAAGAGGACACCTAGTGGGGGGGCAGGGAAATGGCTTTCTGTGGCCACCTTAAAGTCCCCAATTGGAGCGGAGGAGGGGAAAGCATGTCATTTTCACCCCACCCCACTGCTCCAATCAGGCCCTTTTCTATAATGCCTGGGAATGACACATTTTTTCCCTTTTAAGGCCTTGATTGGAGCAGTGGGAGAGAATGACACACCTCCAGAAAGCATGTCATTCCCCCCTGCCTCGCTAATGGTGGCCTTAAAAGGGAAAGTGTGTAATTCCAGGTCATTATAGACTATTGCATAAAATCCCCCCTGACACTGAGGATAGAACAAAAACCAGGAGAAATCTGGGGAAATCCTGTCAGTTTATTATTATTATTTATTATTGCATTTATATCCCACCTTTTTTCCGCAAAGAAACCCAAGGCGGCATACATAATCCTCCTCCTCTCCATTTTATCCTCACAACAGCAACCCTGTGAGATGGGTTGGGCTGAGAGTCTGCAACTTGGCATGGCTAAAGCCTTACTTAAGAGGTACCATGGTACCAAGTTTCATCTCTTCATCTTTTCTTTCTTTCTTTTTTCTAATGTACTGCTGAAGGCCCTAGACCCCAAAGAGGAGAATTGGGTTTGAAGTTTTAAAAATTCCTAAAACTCAAGGCATAAACAGATTTGCTCCCAACTTGGCATGGCTCAATCCCTACTTAAGAGCTACCATGCTGTCAAGTTTCATCCCTTTATCTTTAAAAATGATGGAATTGTAAGCATTTTAGTTAATTTAAAAAATTAAATTGCAGTTTTAAACATTTCTAAAAATCAAGGGATGAATGGATCTGCTTCCAACTTGGCATGGCTAAATCCCTACTTCAGAGCAACCATGGTGCCAAGTTTCGTCTCTTTATCTTTAATTTCATTTTTAAAACTTGTACTGCTCAAGGTCCTGGACCCCAAAGAGATTTCTGTTTGAACCTTAAAAAAATCCTAAAAATCAAGGCATGAACTGATCTGCTTCATACTTGGCACAGCTATATCCCTACTTAAGAACTACCATGATGCCAGGTTTCATCTCTTTATCTTTAAAATGAGGGAGATGCAAGCATTTTGGTTGATTTATTAATGTTAAAAGTGAGTTCAACACATAACACTAGCTTTGATTTTATATTGGTTGTCAAGATGGTATAACATCCTAGCTGACCGTGGCTTGGTTGTCAACTGTATAATATCCAGTCATCCGTTACACAAAGCCATGAAATTCATTAAACGAAAACCCTACGGTTTACAAAAACAATGTTAAGGCTCTACAGATTCCAACCAAGCACCAAAAAGCAGGGAAATTGGGAGTTAAGGCTCACAAGCCTTAACGCCACATCCTCCCTAAGGAGGCAGAAAGTGCAAGTGAAATTCTCATTCTCCCAAAGCAGATAAACCATGAGGACAGGGTGGAGAATATGATATGCTGAGGTGACTGTGGGGTTGTGGAAAACTGATCACGAACAACTTAGGACCACCTACTTCTCTTTTTTTGTTTAGAGCAGCCCTTCCCCAACCTGGTGCCCTCCAAAGGTGTTGGACTACAACTCCCATCATTGCAAGTTAGT
This sequence comes from Anniella stebbinsi, assembly GCA_029215795.1. NCBI lineage: Eukaryota > Metazoa > Chordata > Lepidosauria > Squamata > Anniellidae > Anniella > Anniella stebbinsi. Next base: position 24,121,051 of record JARDYH010000008.1, read on the forward strand.
ATGTCCCATGGTCAGGAATGCTGGGAATTGTCATCTCAAACATCTGGAGGGCAGCAGGATGGGGAATGCTATTCCATACCCTTACCAAATACATGGTCTACCCAATACTTTTCTCTCACACACATCTCGCATATAGCAGCACTCTTGATAACAAAAGGGACACTATTCATTACAGATCTAGTACCAGAGCATGTGCCAGGCACTTCCAACTTTTGGTCAATATCCTGCCTTTCAAAGAACCCATGTTTTTTTTCTTTAAATGTATTTATAAAAAATATACTGTTCACTCCCCACAACCCCTGCACAATACATCATCTCATCAAAGCAACAGTGGAGCAGAAGAGGTTTAGTTTGGCTGTCTTGAACACCTTTCACATGAGATTAGTTTGCAATTCTATACCTCTTGGGAGAAAGCTCTACTGAATTCAGTGGCACTGGCGTCTGAGAAGACATGTATAGGAGTCAACATTCTCCAGCCTGGTGCTCTCCAGATGCGTTGCACTGTAACTCCCATGTTATATGTTATGGGGAAGACAAAAATCAATTCATACTTAATTTTAAAATAATACTTACGCATGAAAGTATTAGGTGGTAGCTCTGCCTTTGATCTCACACTGCTGAACAAGTAAGAGAAATCCTTTATCTGATATTCAAGAAACAGACATTCTATGCCATGTGTTGAAAACTAATGTTGATGTCTGAAGGGCTATCTGGATTAGGAATTCAAGATTCATTCATTGTTGTTTCATTTGGTTTTGACAGTTTATTTAAAGTGATGCAGCTCTTTTGGAGTTCCTTGATTGATCACATATCTTAATGCTGGAAAACATCATACTTTAGTACAGATGTGGGCACAAAATAAATCTATCCTGATGATTTGGACATCAACTTGCGGCATTCCTGATAACTGCCCATGCTGATAGGGGCTTTTACAAGTTGAATTCCAAAACATCTGGAGATCTACATTCTGCCTTCCCTTGTTCTTGAACAACATTTCCCAACTTGGTGCCTGCCAGATGTGTTGGGTTGCAACTCTCAACATAAGGAGATGTTCTAAGAAATGAGAAGTAGCTGGTCCTAAGTTGTTCATCATCATTTCCCACAACCTCACAGTCACCTCTGCAGATCAAATTGCATATCTAGATTTTTGAGATGACAAGTCCCAGCATTCCTGACCATGGGACATACTGACTTGCAATGATGGGAGTTGTAGTCCCACACCTTTGGAGGGCACCAGGTTGGGGAAGGGCTGCTCTAAACAAAAAAAAGAGAAGGAGGTGACCCTAAGTTGTTCGTGATCAGTTTTCTACCACCCCATGGTCACCTCTGCATATCATATTCTCCACCCTGTCCTCATGGTTTATCTGCTTTGGGAGAATGAGAATTTCACTTGCACTTTCTGCCTCCTTAGGGAGGATGTGGCATTAAGGCTTGTGAGCCTTAACTCCCAATTTCCCTGCTTTTTGGTGCTTGGTTGGAATCTGTAGAGCCTTAACATTGTTTTTGAAAACCGTAGGTTTTTTGTTTAATGATATATATTTTTTATTGCCAGCAAATGACATTCAAAAACTATGTACTGATTTCTGCCTACAAACAACAAAACAGAACTGGAAAGGAAAGGGAAGCGTGAGTGATGTCACAGATTCTCATGCTTCCCAAATAACCTACCTGTGGAGTTTTATACATATCCAAGATATTTGCCACATATAGGGAGATTTCAGAATCCAGTCCCCCAATAACTGCTGTTAATTTATTCTGGATGTCACATACATAGTTAGGTACAACGTTTTCCAGTGTAGTCAACAGTAGCATTGTGGCATGATAGGTCCTCCTTGCATTGTCATAGCTATCATAGATGTGGAAGCCCAAGGTGACATTGGGTAAGATCTTTGGGTTTTCATTGATTTCCTTTACTGCAAATGCCAAGGCCAGGATATGCTGGTAATGCTTAGGAAATACCCTACAACAAAAGTTGCATTCTGTAAGAGCAGGGAATTCCACAAATGCATTAATTATTGCCACTGTGTTCCACAGCATCATTCTTAGTAATCTTACATCTTTTAAATACTATCCTCCTACGCTAAGAACAAAATCAAACTATATCAGTGCTCATCTTCAGCACATCACTGTGCTTATCATTTCGGGGGAAGGTACCTTTCAAAACAAGGTTTAGTAGTGTGTGGCAACACCATTTGAATGTGCTCTTTAACAACTACAGAGATACACTGAGTTACATCCGGATTAGTCATACTTGAAGTTGACTTATTGAAATCAATGAGACAAGATGAGCATCGTTTAATCAATCATGTCATTCTTAAGCATGATTGATTTCAATTCTCTCACCTGTGTATGGCTATACGGAGATCCAACTGACTAACTCCAGTGTCAATCATATTGTATAACATTATTGACCTTTATCATTAATTAACATCCAAAGACAGTTGATTATGAAATTGAACAGAATAAGAGGGAACAATAGGTTGGATCTTGATTTACTCATACTTAGATTAGACTCAATGAAATCAGTGGGATTGAAATTAGACATGACTACAGTATGAGTAAATGTGGATTCAATGCAATGAGTTTTCATCGCAAGAATGCTGATTGTGGTGGTGGCAGTAAGTGTGTGTGATTGAGTGTGCATGCATGTTTTTGTGCAGATCAGTGGACAATGATAAGGTGTGACCTCATTATATTTACCATTCTTTGGCTCACCAATTGAGGTTGTTGAGATGTTTCAAAGAAGACAAAGTATCCAAATACAAGTGAGAGGTCAGGTAACAAGGGATCTTCTTTTCTTCAAAATTCCCTTAATGGTATGTATGTATATTCTTTATTGCAGTCAAGAGACAGGATTTAGAAACTTCTGTAGAACCTAGACATCCTCAACTGAAACATACAGATCTACAAGGAGAATTGAAGTGACCTATCACCCCAAGATGAAGTCACTCATAGTTTGATCATTCACATTGCCTCTAACAACAACATGATGGGATAGATATCTATATCATCACGATCAATGTTGTAATTGTTAAAAGTAACATGGTCACCATTAACAACTGAAGACAATCCCTTAATCCACATAGCAGCTGTATTATGAAACCAAAAATTATCTGAGAATTCAAGACTTTAATAGCTGATGGAACAACGTACACCTGTTTTTTTAATATATATGTTAATATGTTTCCTACAGCAGAATCCTCTAAGCCCCTATTCTACAGCGTTATGACTCTCTTCTATCCTGATCATTCTGATGACACCATAAATGGAATTAAAATGAACAACAGTCCTTACATAAATTCCTCTGACAATGCCTGATGAGGTTCTTCAGTAAAGGCTATTGGACTGGAGACAAGGAGACCATAAGAAGTAATGCCACCAATGATGAGATTTCCTGAATGGTTATACCTGTGAGGTGGAGGGTAAGGATTTCTGACCCTACAGTTCTCAATGTCAGCTTTGCATCCCATGCAAGCCAGCAGTACCAGCAATAAGTCCAGCATGGTGTAGTAATAGTAGTAGTGGTAGTAGTATGGTAGTTCAGTTTGTTGCATTGACCACCAATCATTCACAAAACAGTTTTCCTATCCTTATGCAAGAACCTCTCCCTACTTCTTAATGTTACTAGTGATATTTATGACATCCTTTGTTATTAGTTTTGCAAGTGTTTACTGGAAATCTTCAGGGGAATTGAGAAGCAGCAGAATTAATCATTACCCTTTAGATAATTGAAGAGGAGACTAATTACAAAATAATTACTGATGAAAGCTTGTTTGTCATATCTAAACAATAATCCCTCCCCCACAGAAAAGAAAGTGAGGGACCATATGGCTTGGGATGGCCGACAGAATTTATTTTTTACTAATGAAAATGCAGCTCCCAGCTTACCTGGAGAGCAAGGTGGTTGGGGCGCACAGTTCCAAGGGGAGGCGGGGATAGAGTAGCACCAAATGTTTGCACTCACTTTGGAGGGAGGGAGCCAATCAGGGGCTATATTGGCTTGGTGGAGAACAAGGCTTTGTTGGCGCATGGGAGGGAAAACTTCCTTCCCTCTCGTCTGCCAGAAGCTAGGAAGAGCAGGGCTTCCCATGTGGCTTCGGCAAGAAATGAGCTCCAGAGTAGCTCATTTCTTGCCATGCACTATGGTTAGTTGTCTGTTAATGGGGCTGGGGAGGAATTTTACCTGCACACAGATTGGCAAGAATTAATTCAGTGATATTCAGATTTGTATGACTTGACAAATATAGCTGTAAGGTTTGTTTCTGCAACATATTAAAATGGGTGAGTAACCCAGGGCAGTAAAGGCTCCCCACTCCCCACCTTCTCCTCTCCAGTCTAAATTAGGGAATATGGAAAGGAGGACAGAGCGCCTGTATCTTCAACAGTTTTATAGAAAAGGGAATTTCAGCAGGTGCCATTTCTATGCATGCTGCACCTGGTGAAATTCATTCTTCATCACAGCAGTTAAAGCTGCAGGAGCCCTGCCTAGCATGACCAGGTGCAAAAGAAGGCAGTACTTCTGTAGCTTTAACTGTTACGATGAAGAGGGAATTTCACCAGGTGCTGCATGCATAAAAATGACAACTGCTGAGATTCCCATTTCAATAGAACTCTCAAAGATACAGAAGCCCTGTCCACCTTTTTATATGGTCTCCCTAAATATCCCAATTCTGACTTCCTAGAACTACATTTTTAAATGTGATTCCAAAGGCCTGCTGTGAGATGACTGTGTCAGGCTAGAAGGGCTCCTTCTCTGAACAAACGCTGGAATTCCTAGTATATTCCTGGTATATCTTTGGAGTGGATTGCAGAGGAGAAAGCACAATGGATTATGTTTATGTCCTATATCCTCTCAGGTAAGGTTTGAATAAGCACAGTGATTTTTAAAGGTTAGCCTACGTTCATGTGATCAGGGTAAACTAGAGTAAAAAGTCACAGTATCATTTTTTATATCCTGCTGAACAAAAGAGGGTGATTTTTCTTTATTGGAAGTCCCTGTCCCTCCCTAATACATGAAGACAGGGAATCAAAATGGCCTCATGTTTGGGTTTCATGGCTTCAGTTAGCTCATTCAAATCACCTTGCTTTACACAGTGGGCTGGTTGAAAGATTGCTTTTCTTGTCCTCCATTTTGCAATAATTCTTATTTCATCTCAGAGAAGCTGCAAATTACCTCTTAAATAATACCTAGAATGAAGAGATGGCAAGAATGTAACTCAGCAAAACAAGTATGCTTTAAAGTGGGAATGGACAGATGGGAATTGATGGGTAAAAGCAAAGAACTGCACTGGCTGCCTGTTAGCTACTGAGCCACATTCAAGGTTATGTTGTTATCCGACAAAGCCTTTAACCACCTTGGGACCAGCATACCTAGTAGACCACCTTCCCTTATATACACCCGGATGACAGCTATGATCCTCACAGGAGGTCCTGTTGGCCATTCTGAAATAAATGGAATATGATCATGAAGAACCTTGGTCCTGGGCCTTCTCTATAGTGGCACCCATCCTCTGGAAATCCCTCCCTCATATGGTTCGGGATGCAGAAAACGTAACATCTTCTAAATGCCTTCTGAAAACATAGACGTTCCCTGGATTTTAACTTAGCTGGTTTTATATTGCCTTTTTTTACTTTTAATGTTTCAAATTTATCTATACTTGTTGTATCTTATAGTTTTAATTTTACACTCAGGTAATGGGCAGTATAAAATTTAATAAATAAATAAACAAATATACAAACAAGGTATGAATTAGAAAGATGAACTTTCTGAATATATTGGGACAGCAAAAACATTTCAACCCTATCCTGATAAATCATCACCAGCCAATAGCCTTGAGTTCCTAGACTATTTCATCACAATTCTGCACTGCCTGGCTTCTCTAATGCACCTCACCAGGAATGCTTTATGGCTCCTGTGTTCTTGAGAGACCAGTGCCAGGGGCTCAGTGAAACCTTAATTGCCCACCTCGGATTCCGGTGGGACAGAGGTTTCCATTTCAGGACAGGAGCAAGAGTGTGGAGTAGAAGACAATATTAAAAGTTGTCAATAGGTTGGAAGTAGGTTAATTTTGAAAAGTTCATCGACAGTGAGTTCTTCTGTGCTCAAGTAGTTCCTTCCCTTGCCTTCCACAATGCTCAATGTCACCTGGTTGAAATAGTCACAGTGCTGGTTATTGGGTGGCAGAACAATCTTGCCTGCATTTGGACGCACAGCTGCCTCGATAAAGTGAGTCCCATAGACTGCAGTGACTATGTCCTCATTTACCATCTATGAGTCTGGAACCTTGATCATGTCTTCTCCAAAAGCTGGGAACTCTTCCGCAATACCATTGTCAACCGTCAGAAGGTAGGAAGCAAATTCAGATTCATCCTCCAGGGTGCGCATGTACAGAATAAGCTTGCATTTGGTGACGCAGTTTTAGGTATGGAATATCGGCTTCCCAAAGGAATTTAAAGAAAAGACGCTTTGTGCTCCAGCCTGGATGATGCTACTCCCATCTTGAGAAACAGGTGGGAGCAGGCGACCCATCGGCCTTTTGGTGACAGCAAAACTCTGGCTCCCTTGCATTAGTCATTATCTCAAAGCAGTTAACTGAATAGACAAGTTGCTGAAAGAGCTCATGAGAAAAGACAGCCCATTTAATGGGAAGACTATTGTTTTTGTCAATGAGTTTAGGTAGACCTTGCCTGTCATCCCACATGTTGCCGTCCAGCCATCACTGGCCAGTTGGTGAAGAAATCCAATGCCTGGAACATTGACACCAAATGCCAGCTTATTCTCTACGTGCGCACCCTAGAGGGTGAATCTGAATTTGCTTCCTACCTTCTGACTGTTGACAATGGTACCACAGAAGAGATTCCAGCTTTTGGAGAAGACATGCTCAAAGTCCCAGACTCATGCAGTCTTAATGAGGACATCGTCATTGCTATCTATGGGACTCACTTTATCATATGTCAAATTGCTCCTACATTTCTCTCTTCTCCTAAGGGTAACAGTGTCAGTGTCCATCTGCCCCCAATCTGTCTCTGTACTATCCATAAATCAACCATTACTCATGGGTGTCATTCTGTCTAATCTAGATGAAAGAGCATAGGGGAAGTAGAGGGTCAGTATGTAACTACTTTGCACTCTTAGGATCTAGAGCATTAGGATGTCATCGAATTGATGGAGGAAGACGTTTGAGCCTGCAAGGCCAAGGAAAGATCAAGGTACAGGTGTGCTGAGACTACATTGTAAGTGAGCACAAGATCATCGGAGACTCTAGTACCTAAATTCTTTTCTGAGATAAAATTATTTTTATCCTACAATTTTTATCTACAGTTTATTCATAGATAGGATAGATTCAATTGATTCCATTGCCTTGAAAATAATAGGGATTATGCTTTTAAATTAGAAGGTGATGCAGATTTATATGTTTCATGGGATTAAATGATTTTGTTCCCCATGACAGGAGCTAATACTAGGGAAATTGTTTTAAGTAGTTCTGAATTTCTTTTCTTTTTTAATACAGCAGTTTATGGATTTCAAAAACAACTGCTGAACGGGAAGCTAAGGGGAAATAGCGTGGGTACGTACATTATTGATTCCTTTTAGGCAAGTCTCAATTAAGTTTTCCAATTTTTATCTTGGGAGAATGAAAAAACCTATTGGGAAGTTTTATATAAGACAGATGCTTAGAGAGAAACACAAATATCCTGCTCTATAATATGAAGTTACTTCTCTCGATTACAAAGTATAGCAAAAGACTGACACTTACAGACTTCTTCAATCTTTTCTCCTTATTAGCTGTTCTCTCTTGTTCAGCTGAGGTCTCAACACTATAATGTAACATTTGGGGGAAAAGATGCAAACCAACAACCCAGCACTTGAGGCTAAGATAGAGAAGATCTCCACAGCTACCATGTATTTTCCCTTGGAGCTCAGATAGGATGGAACAAAGGATAACCACACACTGCAAAAGACCAGCATGCTGAAAGTTATAAACTTGGCTTCATTGAAACTGTCAGGTAGCTTCCTTGCAAGGAAAGCCACAGTGAAACTCACCATTGCCAGGAAACCCATGTAGCCCAGAACACAGCAAAACAGAGTTACAGACTGTTCGTTACACTGTAGAACAATTTCTTTAGCCACTGAGTGCATGTCAGTATCTGGGAAAGGTGGAGAGGTTGCCAGCCATAAAGTAGAGATGGTTGCTTGGATGAGGGAGCACAAAAGAACAATGGAGATGGCCAGTCTTTTCCCCACCCACTTCCTCATCCTGGACCCTGGTTTGGTGGCCATGAATGCCAGAACCACCGTGATGGTTTTTGCCAGCACACAAGAAACAGCCACTGAGAAGATGAGGCCAAAAGTCGTTTGTCGGATGAGACATGTCACCTTCTGAGGACGGCCAATGAACAGCAATGCACAAAGAAAGGAGAGACAGAGGGAGATGAGGAGAGTGTAGGTGAGGTCCCGGTTGTGGGCTTTGACAATGGGAGTGTTGTGGTGCTTCACAAATGTTCCCAGCACCAGAGCTGTAGTCAAAGAAAAGGAGAAGGCAAGACAGGCTAAACTAAATCCTAAAGGTTCTTCATAAGACAAGAAAGTTACAGTCTTGCGAATGCAGGCGTCCTGTTTTTTGTTTGGATATTTGTCAGCAGGGCATTTATGGCAATCATTCATGTCTGAAAAAGAAAGGATGTCGTCTTGATTGCAGAAACATGAGATCAAGCAGGCAAAATTGCTATGACTGTTACTCTGACAGAGATACAAGTCTCTATTTAAATTGCAGCAGATGTTAAGAGCAGTGAATTTGAAATGGGTTGGAGTGGGTTTTAAATGGTTGATAGTTTTGTAGGTCCAAACCAGCATCTTGGATTTTAAGCACAGTGATAATAATAATAATAATAATAATAATAACGATTTATTTCTTACCCGCCTCTCCATCTAGATCGAGGCGGGGAACAACAGCATGATAAAATACATAAAACTAATTAAAACATGACAAATATTATTAAAACTGCATTAAAACATCCTAAAACATCATTAAAACATCCTAAAACATCCTAAAAACATTCTAAAAATTACACTGGATATGCCTGCCGGAAGAGAACAGTCTTTATAGCTTTCTTAAATTCTAAAAGACTGTTAAGTTGACGAGTCTCCTCCGGCAGGTCATTCCACAGTCTGGGAGCGGCAGAAGAGAAGGTCCTCTGGGTAACAGTTGTCAGCCTAGTCTTGGCCGACCGCAGTAAGTTCTTCCCAGAGGACCTGAGCGTGCGGGGCGGATTGTACGGGAGAAGGCGATCCCGCAGGTAACCTGGACCCAAACCATGTAGGGCTTTAAAGGTAATGACCAACACTTTATACTTCGCCCGGAAACTAATTGGCAGCCAGTGGAGCGATTTTAAAGCTGGCGTAATATGGTCACTCCTAGATGTACCGGTGACCAACCTGGCTGCCATATTTTGAACTAGTTGAAGTTTCCGGACTAGGCACAAAGGTAGCCCTATGTACAGCGCATTGCAGAAGTCAAGCCTCGAAGTTACCAGCGCGTGCACCACCATCTTTAGGTCTTCCAACTCTAGGAAGGGGCGCAGCTGGCGTATCAGCCGAAGCTGATAGTAGGCACTCCTGGCCGTCGCATCTATCTGGGCTGTCATTTGGAGCGACGGATCCAGGAGCACCCCCAAGCTGCGAACACAGTCTTTCAGGGGGAGTGTAACCCCATCCAGAACCGGTTGACACACCTCCAAACCCAGGTTGCGGCCTTTGACAGCAAGCACCTCCGTCTTGTCTGGATTCAGCTTCAGTTTGTTTTTCCTCATCCAGCCCATTACCGCCTCCAAGCATTCATTCAGAGGAGACACACTATCCTTAGCTGACGATGTTGTCGAAGGCATAGAGAAATATATTTGGGTGTCATCAGCATACTGATAGCACCCCGCCCCATGCCTCCGGATGATCTCTCCCAACGGTTTCATATAAATGTTAAACAGCATTGGGGAAAGGATGGCACCTTGCGGTACGCCACACAGCAGCTCCTTCTTTGCAGAGCAGCTATCCCCAAGCATCACCATCTGGAACCTGCCCGAGAGGTAGGACCGGAACCACTGAAGCACAGTGCCCCCGATTCCCAATCCCCTCAGGCGTTCCAGAAGGATACCATGGTCGATGGTATCGAATGCCGCTGAGAGGTCCAAAAGTACCAACAGGGACACACTCCCCCTGTCAATACCCAGGCGTAGATCATCCGCTAAGGCGACCATAGCAGTCTCAACTCCGTATCCCGCCCTGAAGCCAGTTTGAAATGGGTCTAGAAAATCAGTGTCATCCAAGACTACCTGGAGTTGAAAGGCAACCGCCCTCTCGATCACCTTGCCCAAGAATGGAAGGTTTGATACCGGTCTGTAGTTATTAAAGTCCAGGGGATCCAGGGAGGGCTTCTTTAGAAGCGGCCGTACCACCGCTTCTTTTAAACATGATGGAAAACTCCCCTCCCTGAGAGATGCATTAATAATATATTGTAATTGCGATCTAACCGCATCTCCTCCCTGGACGACCAGCCATGAAGGACAGGGATCGAGAGGGCAAGTCGTCCCCCTCACTCGTCCAAGCAGCTTGTCCACGTCCTCGGTACTCACCAACTGAAACCGATCCAGTATAATTCTACTCGCGGAGTCACTGGACACTCCATCGTCAGCCTCTGCTATAACGACGGCATCTAAGTCGGCTCTTATCCGAGAGATTTTATCTGCGAAATGATCATTAAAGGCATCGCAGCGAACCGCCGAAGGCTCTAAAGTCGGATTCAGGGGGGAAGGTGCCCGGGTTAGACCCCTCACCACCCTGAACAGTTCCGCTGGACGCGAATTCGCAGACGCAATGCGCGCAGAGAAGAAAGCTTTCTTCGCTGCACGTATTGCCACCCCATAGGAACGAAGATGTTCTCTATGCCGTGTCTTGTCGGATAGAAGTCGAGTTTTCCGCCATCGGCGCTCCAGTCGTCGTCCTTTCCGCTTCAACTCCCTGAGGTCTTCCGTATACCAGGGCGCCCTGTTAGAAGCGGGTCGGAGAGGACGTTTGGGGGCGATCGTGTCGATAGCCCTAGTTAGGTCTCGATTCCATCTATCAACCAGGGCTTCTACAGGATCGTCGACGATACCAGCCATAGAACCCTCCAAGGCTTTCTGGAATCCAGCAGGATCCATCAGCCTTCGAGGGCGGACCATCTTAATAGGTCCACCACCCCCGCAGGGGCGGGTGGTAGCCGTGATACTAACCTTAACCAGAAAATGGTCTGTCCATGACAACACGGAGGTATTCGTTACCTCCGCCCACAGATCCGTCTGTTCGGAACTGAAAACAGCATCGAGGGTATGACCCGCTGAATGTGTGGGTCCAGAGACCAATTGGGATAGGCCCATGGTTGTCATGGATGCCACGAACTCCCGAGCTCCACCTGACAAACCAGTCTCGAATGGGATGTTGAAATCGCCCAGGACCAAAAGCCTGGGCGAATCCAACACCAGCTCCGAGACCAGTTCCGTGAGCTCAGCCAGGGAGTCTGATAGGCAGCGGGGTGGCCGGTACACCAACAGAATCCCTAGTCTATCCCTGGTCTTCAGACTCAGGTACACACACTCGATGTAATTCAGTTCACGAACAGGAAGTCTGGTCAGATTAAGATTATCCCTGTAGACCACAGCTACTCCGCCCCCCCGCCCACTTTCCCTCACCTGCTCACTAACACAGTACCCAGCTGGGAGGGCCTGCGCCCACGTCGGTCCACTATCATCTCCCAACCAGGTCTCAGTGAAGCATGCCAGGTCAGCCTCCTCATCCGAAAGAAGGTCATGGATGACATGTGTTTTATTTTTAACTGACCTGGCATTACATAGGAGCAAGGAGAGGTTCTGTGGGTGGCCTGGTTCGTTCTCCAAGTTCCCCGGGATAGCAGAGCAATCGGAAGGTAAGATAGGTGTTAGATAACTATCTCTCCTTCCCCTGTAATGGCACATTGCCCTGCCAACGCCATATCTCCCTTTGCCCAGCACAACAGAAATTGCCACTCCCCTACACATTGTGGATAGCTGGAAGGAAGGGTGGGGTGTAGATGTAGGTGGCTCTCCTCTCTTGTGATCTTCATTGATGGCTGCAGGTTTAGTTCCACTGCGTCGCTCCCACGGCTGAGAGCCTCAGGCCGAGAGCCCTTTTGCTCGCGCCCACAGGCTCGCGCCTTCAGCAACCTGAAGGCTGAAATACCTGTGGAGATGGGTGGGGCAGACAAACACTTCCTCAGGCTCAGCCAGCAGCACAGCACTCCCAGCCAACCAACGACCACCCTTCCCCTCAGTCCTCAGCAGCCTGAAGGCTGAAATACCTGTGGAGATGGGTGGGGCAGACAAACACTTCCTCAGGCTCAGCCAGCAGCACAGCACTCCCAGCCAACCAACGACCACCCTTCCCCTCAGTCCTCAGCAGCCTGAAGGCTGAAATACCTGTGGAGATGGGTGGGGCAGACAAACACTTCCTCAGGCTCAGCCAGCAGCACAGCACTCCCAGCCAACCAACGACCACCCTTCCCCTCAGTCCTCAGCAGCCTGAAGGCTGAAATACCTGTGGAGATGGGTGGGGCAGACAAACACTTCCTCAGGCTCAGCCAGCAGCACAGCACTCCCAGCCAACCAACGACCACCCTTCCCCTCAGTCCTCAGCAGCCTGAAGGCTGAAATACCTGTGGAGATGGGTGGGGCAGACAAACACTTCCTCAGGCTCAGCCAGCAGCACAGCACTCCCAGCCAACCAACCAATCTTGGATTTTAAGCACAGTGATGTAAGCCAGGTGACATCAGCAATGCATATTTTTTTTTTAAAAATATTAAAATACAGGTTTAATACAGCAGATATAAAAGACTATGATAATAGACGTTAAAATATTGTGAAAACAAAAAAGATCTTCACCTGGCGTCGAAAGGAGTATAATGTAGGTGCCAGGTGAGTCTTTCTAGGGAGCTCAGTCCACAGCTGGGGTGCCACACGGAGAAGGCCCCTTGAAGATGATTTTTGGGTCTGGGCAGGCACATATGGGAGGAAGCATCCCTTCAAATAACCTGGCCCTAAACCATTTAGGGCTTTGGATGTTAATGCCAGCACTTTGAATCGAGCCACAACCTGGGCTGGCATCCAGGGAAGCTGGAAAAGGACTGACGTAATGTGGTCTCCTTGGCCAGTCCCCATAAACAGTCTGGCTGCCCTATTTTGTACCAGTTGAAGTTTCCAGACCATTTTCCAAGGCAGCCCCACATATAACACATTGCAGTAGTGCAGATGAGAGATTATCAGAGTGCGGATAGCTGTAGCTAGGCTATCTCTGTCCAGATAAGGGCGCAGTTGGTATATCAGCCTAAGCTGTTAAAAGGTGCTCCTTGTCACTGAGTTCACCTGTGCCTCAAGTGACAGTTCTGGATCCAGGAGCACCTCCAAACTACAGACCCGATTCCTTAGGGGGAGTGCAAACCCATCCAGAACAGGTTGAACATCACCTAGTCAGATAGAAGAACCACCCACAAACAGTACCTCCTTCTTGTCTGGATTGAGGCTCAGTTTGTTGGCCCACATCCAGTTCATTACCATGCCCAGGCATTGATTTAGAACAGCCATTGCCTCACCTGAGTTTGATGAAAAGGAGAGGTAGAGCTGGGTGTCATCCACATATTGATGACCTCATCTCACATCTCTGGATAATCTCTCCCAGCGGCTTCATGTAAATATTAAACTGTATAGGGGATAAAATAGAGCCCTGTGGAACTCCATGGCCTAGGTGCCATAGCACAGAGCAATAATCCCCCAGCACCACCTTCTGGAATTGGCCATACAAGTACGAGCAGAACCACTGCAATGCAGTGCCTCCAACTCCTAGCCCAGACAACCTATCCAGAAGAATACCATGGTCGATGGTATTGAAAGCCGCTGAGAGGTCCAAGATAATAATAATAATAATAATAATAATAATAATAATAATAATAATAATAATATATTTATTTATTTATTTATTTCTTACCTGCCTGTCCCTCCGGATCAACAGGGTCACACTCCCCATGTCCCTCTCCTGGGAAAGGTCATCCCACAGGATGACCAAGGCAGTTTCCATTCCAAAACCAGGCCTAAAGCCCAATTGAAATGGATCTAGAGTTCTCCTGCAACCACCCGCTCAAGCACCTTACCCAGGAAGGGGATGTTAGCCACCGACCTATAATTGTTAACGTCCTCCGGGGCCCTGCCTTCTTTTGTATATGGTCACTCTGGTATAGTGCCTGCAACTTTAACTGTTGTGATGAAGAGGGAATTTCACCAGGAACTAATTGCATACAAATGACAATGGCTGAAATTCCCTTTTCTCTACAGCTGTTAAAGTTACATGAGCCCTGACCTGGATTTTATCTGGTCACCCTATTCTACAGCCACTAGATGTTCTATATGTTTTATTATACAGCCACTAGATGGTTCTGTGAAATTCATCACAACTAAAAGCACAATAAAAACTCTTATTATATGTTCAGTGTTGAGAATGAAGCTGCTAGAATATTGGGGGGAAAACTCTGAAGTAGGGATTATTTTATTCATTAGCCTAGATTACAGCTATTCTGTTCTTATAAATCTGTACTATATATATTTATTACCCTCCTGGTTTGAAATCTTCCCTTCTGGACATGGGATGCAATCATAGCAGCAAAATGGCTCCCCCTCCTTCATTTTCTTGTGAGAACCAGGTTGGCAACTTTCAGTACACTGAGAAAGAGGCTGGGACTATTTGAAAAAATGGAAAAGAAACAATATAATGAAGGAACCAGCGCTTGGAATACATAAGCTTTGAGGCCCCTTCTGTATTGTACCAAGAGACTCTGGGCCCAATTCGTCTTTAATCAGACATTACTTTTTAAAATTGTTGCAAGATTATTGGGATAGAATATCCCTGTAGCTCTTCCATTGTTCATCAACTCACACATTATCTTTCCTTTGTAATTGTTTATTATTGTACATTGAAATTATTCTAGACATCAAGACAGTTGCTCATTCATTGCAGGGTCTCTTTCCACATAGCTGACAACTGGAGCCTACCTGATTAAACCAGCCATGCCATGTTATGGCTCCCTCATCAATGGTGAATGCTTGACAAAGGGGAGCCTCTGGTTCCACACTCCCTACTCTCACCCTATGAAATGAATGGTTGGAGAAGATAATCCAGTTGATGACATCCAATCCAGCAATTAGCTCCCCATTCTGGTTGAAGGAAACTTTGTCCCCCGCACTGTTGTTAAATGAGACCCAATTTAGAAATGGTTGGAGCTGAAGTGAAAAAGAAAACGCAAGGATTTAGAAAAGTCTGGATTTAGGTCTTTCTGGGCCAAAAAGGACAGAACTTGAAAACAGTATTTAGCATCCACATCATTTTCTTATCTTCAATATTGAATAAGGGCTCCAATCTGAATCTTAAACAGCCCCGACCCTCATGCTATGGTTCTGATCCAGATCAGTCCTTCTCTAGAGCAGAAATGGGATGGGGGAGTGCAGCTGCTAGATACGTATTAAAGTAATGCCTGTTGCACATGTTTCAGCTGGGTGAAGGCCATGGCTGCCCCTAGGATAAATGGCACACTGGCCAAGGAGTGCCTTTGGTGGCCAGTCAGTTTCTCAGGGCCACTCAGAGAATTCATGGGGCCTGGTGCATGCGTGAGGTCCGTTGAGAATGACCATGCCCGAACGCTTGATCTCTCAGCCACTGCGTTTCACTTCCAGCCTACCTCCAATTGAAGCAAACAATTCAAAAAGCCATATTCTGAGCAGCTGCAATGCAGCAGAACTCTCACTTGCATTTTATCACACTCTTGTCATGCCTGCTTTGCTCTTTTGCAGTGCTGTACTCACATGACATTGTGCCTGTCCTCCATTGTCCATGTTTTCCTAGAGTGGGGAAAGTCCAGTACATTTCCTCCATGCAGGATTAATGCACCCTTCCATCCCCATGTATTAATTAGGGGTGTGCACGGACCCCCCGGATCGGATCGGGACCCGGATCGGGACCTCCAATTTTGTCATGGATCGGTTCGGACAAAATCGGAGGCCCCCCAGACCGTATCGAGTCCGATCCCGATCCAAAAATCATAAATTTTTGGATCGGCCGCCATTTTTCCCCCCATAGACTTGCATTGCAATGCAAGTCTATGATGAAAAAATGGCGGTGGGTGGGTGAGGGGGGGCCTAACTCCCTCCCCCCGGGGCCGTCCGCTGTGGACGGCCCCGGCAGGTAAGCCTCCTCCCCCGTGCTCCCTCCCCCCCTGGAGCCATCCGCTTCCATCCGCTGGCGCCCACGGGCGCCCGCGGATAGAAGCGGATGGCTCCGGCGGGGGGTAAGCCCCCTTCCCCGCCACTGCTTACCTTTCCGGGCCGGTGATGTGATCACCCGGCGCGCCACCCTGGAGCAGGCCGCGGAGCCCGCTGGCAGTAGCCGCCGGCGCCGGACGGGAGCGGACGGGTCGGAAAGTTAAGGGCCCCCCTCCTCCCCTCCGCGCGCCCCCTCCTCCGCTCCATGCGCCCCCTGCTTACCTTCCCGGCCCATCCGCTCCCGTCCGGCGCCGGCGGCTACCGCCAGCCGGCTTTGCGGCTTGCTCTCGAGTAGTGCGCCGGGTGATCACCCGGCGCGCCACCCTGGAGCAGGCCGCGGAGCCCACTGGTAGTAGCCGCCAGCGCCGGACGGGAGCAGACGGGTTGGAAAGTTAAGGGCCCCCCTCCTCCCCTCCGCGCGCCCCCTCCTCCCCTCCATGCGCCCCCTGCTTACCTTCCCGGCCCGTCCGCTCCCGTCCGGCGCCGGCGGCTACCGCCAGCCGGCTTTGCGGCTTGCTCTCGAGTAGTGCGCCGGATGATCACCCGGCGCGCCACCCTGGAGCAGACTGCGGAGCCCGCTGGTAGTAGCCGCTGGCGCTGGACTGGAGCGGACGGGCCAGAAAGGTAAGCGCCCCCCTCCTCCCCCCCGCTGTCCACTTTCATCGGCAGGCGCCCGCTGGCGCCCACCAATGGAAGTGGCGGTGGGCGCCAGTGGGCGCCCGCCCATCCGCCCATCCGCCGAACCGGTTCGGAGCCTTTTCGGATCGGTTCGGACTGGATCAGCGGAGCCAGCTGTTGGATCGGAAATTGGATAATTTACCCGATTTCCCACTGGACCGGACTCGGATCGTGGATCGGGTCCGATCCAGTTCACATCCCTAGTATTAATATCCCACCCTATTTCCTTTGTTTGTGGCATGTGCTTTGAAGAGAAGTCTTGCTGATGAAAGAGGAGGGTGGGGCGGTTCTCTTCCTTCAGCATACTGTGTTGAAGGAATGGACTTGTGCTGAGTTGGTAGAATGGACTTTTGCTGCTCCAACCCCGCTCTCATTGCCCACAGAAATGGCACCCAACTAATGAAATGTTAAATTGGTAAAACTCTAGGGAAAAAAGCCGTAGTGAGGGGGAAGGTGCCCACATCCATCGCAATGTCACAATCAGTGAACTGGAGGGGGAAGGAGAAGGGGTGGGGTGGGGTGGAGTGGAGTGATAGAACGAACAAGTGAAAGGAGTTTCACCGCTACACTGGTGATACCACAAGCCCACGTTAAAGGGACCATCTATCTATTATTCTTCTCCAGGGCAAAGATAAGCTTGTTACCATCCAAGTCTCAAAGTTTGTATATCTCGCCATTCGATATAGAACTCAAATGGCTATATGAAGATATTTCCATGTACTGTCCTGTAAATTTTGACAAAACTGTATATTCCAATTTGTGTTATGGTCTGTTGACTGATAATAAAGTGATTGTGACAACCCATTGTGATTGTGACAAACTAATGAAAAAGAGGTGGAAATCACGGAGGCAAACCAGGAAAATAATTATGTGTGATGGAGCCCATAATGTTTACAGCATTTGAAGTTCTTACGGCTTGGTAACCTGTAGTGATGGGACAGGGGACCAGTTGATGTTTGAAGCTCAGCAACGTCTGCAATGTTTCTTAAGTGGCCACTTTACAAAAAAGGCTGAACAATCATTTTAACACAAAATGACAGCTCATTGAGGGAGAGGGCAGCTGCCAACCACTTGCCAGATGCACCCATACCACCCAGCACCTCACCACATACAGCAAGAAGGATTGGGCAGTGAGTGTGTATCTTTTGCGTGGTGTACATGGGGGTGGGCTCGCCCTTCCCAAATAATGTTGTCTCAAAGTAAAGCTGTGTTCTGCTGATTTTTACCTTGCACAAAGACATCAAAGTGGAAATTGAAAAAGAAAAGTATGCTTTAAAAGCTAATTGAAGAAATATAATTTTTGTAGTTAATTGCCAAAGAACCTATAGAACTTTGAAAGAATGGTTGAAGACACCTGATATTTGCAACTATAGCTGATTGTAGACAGTACATTAGGAAAAATGCACCCTGGGTCACCACCCTGCTTGCCCACCCTTAAGGCCAGCACTAGAGAATGTTTCTGGGGAATTCTCATCTTACAAGGTCTAGAGATTGCATGAGCGGATGCTATGTGAATCAGTAGAATTACAAAATACACTGGTCATAATATGTATTCCCAAAGCACCAAGAGGAAAGCATAATGACTGACTGAAATAAAGACTATTCTATTATTTCAAGTTGGCTCAAGGGAAGGAAGATGAAAATGTTGGGAAGACTTAGGGGGAGAATAAAACAAAATATAAAGTGCCCTGCTATATGAGGAACTTGAGCCCATTACCTGCCCAAACTGAAGATTCTGAAGTTTGGGTTCCACTCCATGCATCATTGCACCATGTTTGGCTTTAGAAGAGGCCATGACATGATGTAGGGCATGGGCCACCACATAGACAGCGTTGTAGATGCTGTAGCTGTGTCCAATTGTGCTCATTTCAAAGAATGATCCAGGAAGATTCTCCAGCTTCTCCTCCCCTGTGCAAATGTCCCCATTTATGTTGCCCACAATACTATCTGGCAATACACATCCAAAGGCCTGTTGCCAGAAATCCCTGATAAAACCATCTTCTTTAGAGCTAGAAGGGTTTCTGCTCTCAAGAAACTGCTGAAATCCTGGTAGGTCAGTGAAGTGGATTCTGAAGGATATAGCGCCATTGAATATTTCTGCATCCCAATTCCTTTGTACAACAACTGAAGTGAACTCAATCTGAGCTGTTACTATCCATACTTTCCCTTTTACTTCTTTTGCCATTACCTCTTGTTCTGATAGATATGGAAACCAGAGAAGAAATACCATGGAATAAGATTCCGCATAGAATATCACTGCATTGGCTTTGCTGGCCATCATTTTATCATGCATTTTTGCCCCCTTTTGAAATGCAGAATTAATTTCATTGTCAGAAGTTAATTTGGGGATTCTTTCTATGATGGCAAAACAGACACCCCACTTAGAAAACAGTGGAATGACCACTTGTAGAAATCTTTCTCCATTATCATTATTCATAACACCAATCCCAATCCACGTCCACGTGAAATGGAGAAGCAAAGAGAGAATCCCCTCATACTGAAGAGCTTCCTGAGGAGCCAACTGGTAGAAGGGGAGGCCTGGAGTTTTTGTGTTCATCACGGGAGCAGGGCCATAGATGAGCTAAGGAGAGATTTTGGGTAGAGGAAAAAGAAATCGTAGCAGTATTATACAGTCATTCCTTTTTTAAAAAAATTATATATACGTTCAATGGACATCTGGTTGGGACAGGAATGCTTGGATAAATAGCTGTCTGATCTAGGATGACCTTTATTTGGAAACCAAAAAGGAGGGCAACATGGTTGGCTCCCAAGGGGGCATCCCCACCAACAAGTCTGTTCCCAGGGGGCATGTCCAGCACCAAAGGGGGGTGCCCACCTGAACATAGCCTTGGTCACATGTCTGATTTTACAGCACACAATTAAGACAAATCTGTTCTACAAAATGTCTTAATGTTAAAATCACTGAAATAACAAATGAGACTTCCAATGTAACTGAAATTAACTTCACTCACTCCTACTTTTATAGATTTTGCTGTACTTTGTTGCTGTACTCTGTGTGATACATTCTCCGGCCCCCTCCACAAGGATGCGCTTTTGCGCCCGGTTCAGGGATTATGCGCATTTTCGCGGAGGCGCATTTACGCCTAATCCCTCTGCACGGGAGGCGGCGAGAAGCGGCGAAGGGCATTAAAAGATGCCCAAAAAGCACTTTACAGGTAGTTAATGCGCATAATCGCTTGTTCACACAGCGAAAATGCGCTTTAACGGCCGGAGCAAAATAAAAGTCGCTATTTAACGCGCGTTCGAAAATGCGCATTATCGGGGAGATAACGCGCCTGTACGCCCGTTTTGCGCTCCGCTCGTGTGTAGGTAAAATTTATAATGAGCCTTCAAGGCTCATTAAACGTCTCGTGTGGAGGAGGCCTCCCTTTCCCTCAAATATCTTTTCTGATTGTATCCTTACTCAGCTGCAAGCTGCTGCTTAACAGGGCTTGCTGCTGGCTGGCTGGCTTTTTATTTTTAAAGTTCATTTTTCAAAAAAAAACTTGTGTATGATTGTCACAAGTTTCTCTACACTAACATTACTGTGTGTGTTGTGGGCAGCAGATACTACTTTACCCATTCACACTTCTCACTTATATACATTAGCCTCTCAAGGCTTTTGTGTTGGCACTAGGGATGTGTATCGTATCGTTAAAATGTACGATAACAATATGATAAGG
Organism: Anniella stebbinsi; assembly: GCA_029215795.1. NCBI lineage: Eukaryota > Metazoa > Chordata > Lepidosauria > Squamata > Anniellidae > Anniella > Anniella stebbinsi. The sequence continues at coordinate 24,141,778 of JARDYH010000008.1, forward strand.
TAATTATCGTGCATGTGTTTAACAATAACGATACAATACAAAAACCTACGATAATCATCGGAGACGATAATTTTCTGGCGATTTTATCATTTTATCGGATTGCCATATAAATATACCTATGACTTCTGTATTTTAAAAGTTAGAGGCTTGAAACTTGGTCACAGTGCTTATGGGGTATGCCTAAGTATGTTTATGCAATTTGAGATCGATCTCTCCAACCGTTAGAGCAACAAGAACTAGGAATTTTGAAACAACCAGAAATGAGCAACTGTGGTTGTTTCTAGAATGGGCAGATCAGTGTTTCTGGGCTATTTCAGCAGCTGCTAGTTCCTGCTAGTGTTCCGTTTCACTGGTTCAAGAGAACTATCAGGGGCACAGAGGTAGTGTAGAGTATTGTTCTTTGGGAACTATACCTGAAAGAAAATGCATTAAGAAGTGGAATCTTTAAATTACTGAATGACTGAAAAGAGGCTTCTAAAATTGTAGCAATGTTCTGCTATTTCAGCTCCATGGTATCCTATCTATCTATCTATCTATCTATCTATTTATTCTTAACCAGCATAATTTTAAACCATGCACCTATTTCTGCCTCCAAAACACAGAATGTAACTGGAAAGGAAAGGGAAGCATGAATGTTGTGGCCGATTCCTATGCTCTCCAAATAACTGACCTGTGGAGTCTTATAGATATCCAAGATATTTGCCACATATAAGGAGATTTCCGAGTCCAGTCCCCCAATAACTGCTGTTAATGTATTCTGGATATCACATACGTAGTTAGGTACAATGTTTTCCAGTGTAGTCAACAAGAGCATTGTGGCATGATAGGTCCTCTTTGCATTGTCATAGCTGTCATAGATGTGGAAGCCCAAGGAGACATTGGGTAAGATCTGAGGGTTTTCATTGATTTCCTTTACTGCAAATGCCAAGGCCAGGATGTGCTGGTAATGCTTAGGGAATACCCTACAAGAAAAGTTGCATTATGTAACACCAGGATATTCCATACTTACATTAATTATTGCCACGGTGTTCCACCTCATCATCCTTAGTCGTTTTACATCATTTAAATACTATCCTCCTATGCTAAGAATAAAATCAATCTATATCAGCGCTTAACTTCAGCACATCACTGTGCTCTTCATTTCTTGGGAAGGTACTTTTTAAGAGCAGGTTTAGTACTTCGAAGCAACAGTATTTGAATATGCTATGTAACAGCTACAGAGATATACTGGGTTACATCTGGATTTAGTCATATTTGGAATAGTCCTATTGAAATCAGTGTGACAAGTTAAGCATGATTGATTTCAATTGTCTCACCTATGTATGGCTGTAACTAAATCCAACTGACTAACTCCAGTGTCAGTCACATTGTGCAACACAATCGACCTTTATTTTCTATTATCTTCCAAAGGCAGTTCTGTTGTATCAGAGTCATCTAAGGTAATGATGAAATCAAACAGAATAAGAGGGAACAATAGGTTGGATCCTGATTTGCTCCTACTTAGATCAGACCCATTGAAATAAATGGGACTGAAATTAAACATGACTAACTTAAGTTCCATTCATTTCAAAGGTTCTGCTCTGAGTGTGAGTGAATTTGGATTCAGTGCAATGGGTTTTCATTGCAAGAATGTTAAATGTGCTAAATATTTTTCTGTGGATCACTTGGCAATTGTAATATGGAGCCTGATATATTGATCATTCTTTGGCTCACTGAATAAGATTGTTGAGAAATTTCAAAGAAGATAAAGTATCCAAATACAAGTGAGAGGTCATGTGACAAAGGAGCTTCTTTTCTTCAAAATCCCATTAATTATATGTATGTATACTCTTTATTGTAGTCAAGAGATGAGATTTAAAAATCTATGTGGAACACAGACATCTTCAACGGAAACATACAGTTCTACAAGGACAATTGACAGAACCTATTTCCCCAATATGAAGTCACTCATAGCTTCATCGTTCACATTGCCTCTCACAACAACAATGCCAGACCAAATGATATTGATGGTATTGGTTTCTATCAACAAATATTTAGAATAAAATTGGGCTATCCTGTCTGGTGAACAGTTTGCCGCCAAACTCCATTATCAATTGTACAGAAGAGTTCATTTTGCACAGACTCCGCTTCCTGATTGTTACATGGATGTGCCCTCCGGGGCAAAGAAACACCAACCTATCTTCCTAAAGTATTGAGAAGGTGGCACATCAAATACATTATTTATTTATTTAACACTCCCCATTCAAGAAGTTTGGAGAGGTGGACAAATCAAATAAAATAATGAAAAAAGAATGAAAACAAAATTAAAAATATATATTTTAAAAGAAACAAAAGTGCAATAAAACTGTGGCTGGCCATTAAGGGAATGCTTCCTGGAACAACAATGTTTTCAGGAGGTGCTGAAAGGAATACAAAGTTGGTGCCTGCCTGAGCTCCAGAGGCTGGGAATTCCATAGGATGGGGACTGTACAATGTTTAACAATATACAATTTGTTTAAATTGACAGCTATCAGAAAATCATTTTAATTAGGAATCCCTGCGGAACAAGATGAGCACATTGCACATACTTTAGGAGAAGGACTTGGAAAGAAATAACACAAGGGTTCTCCCTTACTCTAGCTATCGCAGAATCCTATCCCATCTGAAAAAAAGAAAAAGGGGTGACTGCACCACTTCATCAAAGCACTTTGATAATTAGAATCAGAGAGAGAAGGAACTAAGCTCTATAGCAATCTTAAAGGCCTGTTATTTGTACTGGTTTCACACCCAAAGCATATTATTTCTATTTGTTTCCAGTAATACAGCTGCATTTGGAGTACATCCTGTGATATGCGAATGAGCTCCTAAACCTGTAACTTGGCCATCATTAAAAACTGAAGACAAACCCTTAATCCATTTAGCAGCTCCAAATGGGAACCAAAAATGTATCAGTCAATTCAAATCATTAATAGCTGCTTGAACAACCTTCACCTATTGTTATATAAACATAGGGCTCCATCACACCTATCCTCCCACCCTGGTCTGCCTCTGCATTTTTACCTCCCTTTCATAAGCATGTCAAGGGCTCCATTACACACTGACCCTTTAACGTGGGTGTTTGCACCCCTATTTCCTAATCCAGTTCATTGGTTGAAGTAGTCTGATGGCCATGGGCTCTCCCCGCCCCCAATCCAGTAAGCCCCTATTCTACAGCTTTATGACTCTCTTTGCCTCTGATCATCCTGATGGCAACATAAATGGAATTAAAATGAACAACAGTCCTTACATAAATTCCTCTGACATTCCCTGATGGGGTTCTTCAGTGAAGTCTATTGGACTAGAGACAAGGAGACCATACGAAGTAATGCCACCAATGATGAGGTCTCCTGACTGATGATACTTGTGAAGTGGAGGGTAAGGATTGCTGACCCTACAGTTGTCAATGTCAGCTTTGCATCCCATGCAAGCAAGTAGTACCAGCAGCAAGTCCACCATGGTATAATAGTGGGAATATAGTAGTTTGATTTATTGCATTGACAACCAGTCATTTGCAAAAACTGTTTCCCTATCCATATCCAAGATCCTCTCCCTACGTCTAAATGTTACTGGTGATACTTATGACATCCTTTGGTATTAGCTTTGCAAGTGGCTACTGAAACTCCACAGAGGATTTGAGAAACAGCAGAGTTAATCACTATCCTTTTGATAACTGGAGGAGGCGAATTACACCATAATTACTGATGAAAGCTTGTTTGTCACATCTGAATAATATTTCTCCCCTACAGAATAGTAAGCGAGGGACCAAAGGGACAGCCGAAAGAAATTATTTTTTACTAATGAAATTGATAACAAAATTAATAGAATATGGTCTGGAATCAGAGACAAATTGCATATGTTTGATGATAAGACTGAGCACCTTGAGAAAATGACCTTGATCGATTTAACCTGCAATCCTATACACACTTACCTGTGGGTAAGTCCCATTGATCCCCATAGGACTGACCTCACGGTAGACAAACACAGGATTATAGTGTTAATCTGTGGGGTGAAAAATAAAATCTTACTGTGCTGCCCTATGCATGTTTACTCCGAAGTAAGACCCATGGTTTTGAATGAGTCTTATTACCCAAAAAAAGTCTTTATGATTGCAGCCTTAGATAACCCACAGAAAAATCCCTCCAAATGAGCTTGAATAGACAAGAATGACCTGGAACTTAAGCGAATTGGCCTTACAGTATTTCAATATGTAGTTCAGGAGTAAATTCAGGAAATGGGACATGTGTCACACCTTTCAAATAATGCTTCAGGAAGTGTGTGTCAAATAGAAATGTTTTGCTCATTTATCATTTTCCCTTCGTAAGTAAGTTTTTTGCACAGGAAATGTTTATCCTTTTAATAACATCCATATGAAAATGACCATATGTAAAGGAAGACAGTGCTCCTGTATCATTAACAGTTGTATAGAAACGGGAATTTCAGCAGGTGTCATTTGTAGGCAGGCAGCAGCTGGTGAAATTCCCTTTTCATCACTTTAGTATAACTAGAGTGACCAGATAGCTAGAGTGACCAAACACAAAAGAGGCCAGGGCTCCTGCAGCTTTTGGTGATGAAGATGGAATTTCACCACGTGCTGCATGCATACCAAAGATCTGTAAGTTGCCACCTTACTCAAAAAGGGACCGCAACTCAGTACTGTCTGGAGTTTAGTAGTAAGTAAGCTTTAAGTAAGGGACTAGTGGAAGACTGGGAAACTGTAAGGTCATCTTTAATAGAAGTTGTTCCATATTTTGCATTTCATTAAATCACACAGACATTACTTCAAATACCTCTCGCAGCTGCACTTCCCCACCCCATTTCTGTTCCACTGGAAGTTCAGGAGGACTGTTCTGGATCAGAGTCATAGCACAAGGGTACGGGGTGTTTAAGATTCAGATTGGAGCCCTTACTCAAATTGAAGATAAGAAAATGATGTGGATGCTAGATACTGATTTCAAACTATGTCCTTTTTGGCCCATAAAGTCCTAAATTCAGACTTTTCTAAATCCTTGCATTTTCTTTTTCACTCTAGCTCCAACCATTTCTAAAACCATAAAACAGCAGTGTAGGGGACAAAGTTTCTTTCAACCAGAATTGTGTTTCAGTTGCCGCCTACCTCCAATTTATTTTTCTCTTTAAGAAGAATGAAGAACAATAATATATAAAAAAGGCATCCAGCTGACCTCTTACAGCTTTGTTATTTCTTTAGTACTGATAGTGTTTACAGCATTTGATGTTCTAAGTGCTTGGTAACCTTTAGTGATGGTATGGGCATTCAGTTGAAAGTTGAAGCTCAGCGATGAATGCAATGTTGTTTAAATGGCCCCTTTAGGAAACAAGACTGATCCACCATTTTAACAGAAAATGGCAGCTTAGTGAGGGAGTGGCAGCATTCAGATGACACTTTAGGCAACAGAGGGGGGATAATGTACTTACAGTACACTAAAGAGGGCATACTCCCCACATGACATGTTGCTCCGCTGAAAGGCCCCGCGTCCATCTGGGTGGCTGATGCTCCTCCTTCCCTCTACCATTAGTCCTCCTGGCCCCACTCCATCAGCCATAGAGTTCTGCTGGCTGTGTAAGAGCGGCCGGGGTACTTCTGGTCACTCCTGCCTGAGAACACTATTGAAAATGGAATAACCCACTTGTCGGAGGGGGAATACCCTCCACATGACATGTTAATCAATTGATTAACAGATAGTCAATTGAGCAGCCGTTGTTTTTCCGCAATGGTGAATTCACTAAAATAGCATACTGTGAGTGGTGTGTCCATTGTGTGTTGCCCTCCACACGACACAATAAGCAACACAATGGACTGTTGTTTGACCACCCCCTCCGTGAGTTATCATGTTGTCCGAAATAGGCTAATGTGTGGCTGCATGCTACTTGCCAGATTCTCTGGACCTCCCAGTTCCTCAACACAGGCGACAAGGAGGATTGAGTAGCCGGCATGGGTCTGTTGCATGGCACAGGTGGTGGTGAATTTTCCCATCCTAAGTAATGCTGTCTCAAAGTAAAGCTTTGTTCCACTGATTTTTACCGAACATAACTGACATCAAAGTGGAATTGAAAAAGAAGCATAGTTTAAAAGTTAATTGAAGGTAGATCATTCTTCTTGTTAGTACCCAAAGAACTTTTAGCACCTTGAAAGAAAGGTTGAAGACACCTGATTTTTGCCATCGTAGCTCACTGTAGACTGTACATTAGAAGGTAAAAATCAGCAACATAGCTTGGCTCCCTGGGTCACCACCCAGCTTGCCCACCCTCAATGCCAGGCCTGGAGAATACTTCTGGGGAACTGCTGATCTTATATGACTCAGAGATTGCATGAGTGGATGCTACCTGAATCAGTAAAATGATAACCTACACTGATCATAACATATATTCCCAAAGACCAAGAGTAAAGACGTATAGAACTAACTTATAATAGTGTGGTCACTCAGAAGCTTTTTTTTTTTTTTAACTTAAAACAGCAAACCGGAAAGAAGTGCTCTGCATCCCTATGCTTACTTGTGAGGTCTTGTGTTTACTCTGAAGTAAGTCTTTCTCTGTTCAATGGAGTTTACTCAAAGGTAAGCATGCATCTGAGTTAGTATGACTTGGATGAAAATGCAGTTGAAATCAATGGGATTTACTCTTGAGTAAGAAAACCAGCAGATCTCTATTTTATATACTGGAGCTGCACAGCTTAGCATTATCAAGTAAAGGAAAATAGATCATCCACAAATGCAAACAGGTGGAATTTCACACTGGTGATGTATAAGGGAAATATTTAAAAAACCTCCTTAAAAATCAATAGATGAACCAATCTGTTTCAATCTTGGCAAGCCTAAAGCTCTACTTAAGAAGTCTCAAGGACCGTTTAATAGCATGTTAACTGGTCTCAGGCTATTATAATTCTCTCTATAAGAAAGGAGATAGTAACAATCCCTGAACCAATCTCTGTCAATCTTGGCATGCCTAAAGTCCAACTTAAGAGCTCTTAAAGAATCAAGTTTCATCTCTTTATCTTTAAAAAAGAGGGAGCTGTGGGCAAGGAGGGTGGGGTTGCAGCAGTAAAAAGTCCATTCATTCCAACGTTTAACACAGAGTACTGGAGTAGGAAAACCCCCTGCCTTTCCCCTTTCGTCAGCAAGATTCCATTCAAAGCACACACACCCAAAAAAGGGAAATAAGCAAGGGGACATCACTACATAGAGGCTTAAGGGTGCATTAAAGTCGCTTAGGGAAAATAATCCAGACTTTCCCCATGCCAAAATAATATGTAAAACAGAAGAGGCAAAATGTGTGCAGGACAGGGAAGATGTCATGAGAGTCCCAGGTTGCAAAACCAGATACCAGGTGTGGTGAGAGTGCATTCAACTGTTGCTGTGATGGGCTCATAGTCACAGTGCTGGTTACTGGGAAGCAGAACAATCTTGCCTGCATTAGCACATACAGCTGTCTCTCTAAAGTGAGTCCCATAGACAGCAGTGTCTGTGTCCTCATTAAAGATGCATGAGTTTGGGACCTTGATCATGTCTTCTCCAAAAGATGGGATCTCTTGTGCAGTACCATTGCCAACAGTCAAAAGGTAGGAAGCAAATTCAGATTCATCCTCCAGGGTGCGCATATAGAGAATAAGCTGGCATTTGGTGAAACTGTGTTTCTATTAATCCCCCCACCCCTTACATTGCACCTAAAATCAGCATATACACATTTCATGCGAATGTGTGTCCTCTTTTGTCCTCTTTTTTCGTGATGCATACCTTTTCTTTTTCTGGTGATCTATAAATTGCCAACGTACTCAAAAAGGGACTGCAACTCGGTACTGAAATTCTGTAGCAAGTAAGCTTTAACTAAGGGACTAGTGGAAGACTGTAGGAAATTGTAGGGTTTTGTCAACAACTACTTGTAGCTGAATTTGCATGCTGAAAGCCTTATATTGAAAAGCCACTTTACTTTCTTCTTTAATATAAGTTGTTCTGCATTTTACTTGTCATTCAATTATTGCATTATTTCTCCCATATGTAAAACATGCCTTATCTTTTCTCTAATGAGCATTAATTTGCCCAGGATGTTTGGCTGATGGGAAAGTTTGATGAGGATTTGTCTACCTTATGAAACCATTGTCATACATAGCAGCCTTCTCCAGCCCTGTAAATGTGGTGGATTATCCATCAGCCTGTAAATTAGTTCTGATTGATTTCAGTAGGTCTATTCTAAGCATAATGAAATATGGATCAAGCCCATTACATGTAAAAGTTCACAACAATTTCTCCAAACCAAAGTATTTTTGTCAAGAGATACCACTAGAAAAGCATTTCAAAAGCATTTCATAAGGTTGAGGAGACCATGGAGAAAGGATGGCTCACTAAGGCAAAAGGAAGGGTTGAGTGTACAGACCTACAGTTTCCCTGTAATCAAAATTTGATTCAGTTTTCCAAATTAATATTTTAGTAAGTGAAAATTTGGAGGCCAGTGAGGAAGGTCTTAAAAAGTACTATGAGGCTTTTATAGTTCTGAAAAAGAAAGAAGCTATGCAAAGGCTATGGAGTATTCTGATGAACTCTACTTTGGAAAAGTATACCAAATGCTTTCGGTCAGTAGTTACAGATGTGTTAAGTATTATTTCAGGCTCAATAGTATGGAAAATTCCTGCTCAGGTTTGGGAAGCATATTTTTCAGCAGTTTTCTGGGAGTCCAGGAATCAAATATTAATGGATTCTTTTTTCCCCCTCCTTGGATCTCTCCGACCTCTGAGGTTGGGCCCCAATGACCCACTCTAAAATAAAGATTTTAATCTCTCAAATAAAATCTAGAAAGGTTCCAGGAACAGATTTAGTTATGCCCGAACTCTTAAAAGTTAATGCTATACATGTTGGTCACCTTTATTAGTAGCCCTATTTCCACAAATTAATAGCACTGCTCAATTGCCTGATAACTGGTCTTAGGGTATTATAATTCCTATATATGAGACAGACAATAGAAACAATCCCACTAATTATCAGCCGATCAGTCTACTTTAGGATAGATGGTAAATGGTATGCCCGCAACCTTAATATAAATTGGTTCCCTAGATCGAGGATGAAAATATCCTAGGAGATGAGCAGGCAGGCTTTACAAGAGGTAGATCAGCACTCGACCATTGTCTGGTTTGAAGCCATTTATCTGAAAAATACAGAAGGTCTCTCACTAATGGTCTATATGCTGCTTTTATAGATTTAATATCTGCTTCCGATTTGACCCCAAGAGATAAGTTAAGGGATAAGCTCAGTTCCTCTTCCACTGATAAAACATTACTTTACTTAATTATGCATCTATATCAGAATGCATACAAGAATGTACAAGTGAGATGTGGCGTGGAGGGCACCATAATAAATCCTATCCCTGCTATTAAGGGAGAACGTCAGGGTTGTATACTTGCATCCACGTTATATAATTTGCACTTTAATGTACCTCAATAACCTATCAAAGATTAATTCTTCACCAGATTTTCATGCCTCAAAATTGGATACAGTTAGCATCCCTATACTTTTATATGCAGATGATGCTGTTCTCCTAGGTTCATGGGTTATTGCAAAGAAAATGTGCTAACTATTATTTTAGTTAAACTTAGATAATCCGTTTTACAAGAGTCTTACTTTGAATAAATGGGTTATACATGATCAGACAATAGATCAGGTTAGATAGCTCAAAAATTTAGGAATTTGATTTCAGTCTTCTGGTTCTTGTGTGACTCATCAGATTTCTGCTATAAAATCAGCATCTAATAATGCCGAAGTTGTAGTCCACTTATTCATACTACAGTAGGACTGTTCATCCCTGCTGCACCCTGAGTTTTTAAGGCCATGGTGTTGCCATGATTATTGTATGGAATTCCAGTGTGGATTTTAGGTTTTTCTTCTGTTTTAGAAAAAAACACTTTCATCCTTTTAGTACCAACACTTACATGCAAATAAATGTGTGCCATCAGGAGTTCTACAGCTGGAGGCTGGAGGCTTGGGTTTCATTGGTGGAATGTACTGCTTGGTGTTGGGCATTCAGATAGAGGCTAAAACTTGTTTATGTCACCTCTGAATCAGGATATTTGTCCTTCCACTGGGAAGACAACTACTGTAGTCAGTGGTCTGTAAATTACAGAGGTTGGGTTTCTCTGATAACTTTCTTCGCACACAAGATGCTTCTCAAGTAAAATCTACTCCTGCCATCCTGATCAAAGATATTGATATTCAATATTCATTATCTGCTGCCTATGCTACCAGTTTCCCAACTTACTTAAGTTTGACATTTGATATTAAGAGTTGTGCAAACTACCTGGAAGACTTGACTATACATAAATATAGGATAACTTTTTCTCAAGCCAGGTTTAATGCAATACTGGAAGGTGTAATGGATGGTCGCTTCCAGATAATTCCTTATACAAATCGTCCCTGTCCATGTGGAGATGAAGGGATAAAGTCGCTATCTCTTATATTACTTGTTTTTTGTAACTATTATGGGTATGAGAGAATAAGATGTATTGCAGTTATCTTAGATATATTCCCTGGAAGATCTTCTGACTGGTATGTAACTTACTGGCCGGTCCTAATAAATTTATAACAGAGGTTGTTGCAAAATATATATATTTTCCATTAAGACTACCAAGGCTATTCTTCAGATTCATAAGTAATAATTGGTTTAAAGTAATTTAAATAGTTGCTGTATCATTAGTTGGTCTTTTGTTTGTTGGTGTTATTTATTCTGCTTTGTGGATTATCCTGTGTTTTAAATGACCAGTGACACATAATGAAGATTGATTCATTAATATTTCAGTAAGGGAGAATTTGGAAACCTGCGATTTGTCTACCCCTCTTTTGAAAGAATCCAAATTGGTGGTCACTGGTCATTACTATATCTTGTGTTAGTGAATTCCATTAGTTGATGGTGAACTCTGAACCTTATCAGACCAGAATCTCCCACCAGTCATCTTCATGGGATGACACTGGCTTCTAGTATTGTGAGAGATACACATTCTTCACACCATGCACAATTTTGTACATCTCAATTTTGTTTTTGGTTTTGATGCTAAACAATCACAGCTATTGCAAATTTTCCTTGTGGGGTAGTTGCGCCAGCCTTTTGATCATTTTAGTTGTCCTTTTCTCCACTTTTTCCAGTTCTAGAATATCTTTTTGTTAGGTGTGGCAACCAGAACACTACATAGTATACTATGTGTGATCATAGGCAGTATGACATTGGGAATTTTATTCTCAGTTCCTTTCCTAATTATCCCTAACATGGAGTTTGCCTCCCCCCCCCCCCGCCAGCTGCACACTGGGTGGACATTTTCATAGAGCTGCCCCCACCACAACTGGAAGATTTCTTTCTTGTTTTGTCACCGCTACCTCAAATCCCATCAGGTTATACCTAAACATGGGATTTCCCCCCAATATGTATCATGTTAGACTTGCTTACATTGAACCACATTTGTCATTTAGGTGCCCGTTCTGCCAGTTGGGAGAGATTGTTTTGGAGCTCCTCACAATCCCATTGTCTTTTAACCACCCTAAATAATTTGGTGTCATCAGTAAACTTGGCCACTTCACATGATCTTAAATCTCACATGTCCACCTGTTTCTACATTTCTGACAACTCATGAGGATAACAGTCCCAGTGCCAATCTGCCACCAGTCTATCTCTATACTGTCCATAAATCAACCATTACTAATGGGTGTCATTCTGCAAATCTAGATGAAAGCACGTAGGGGAAGTAGAGGGTCAGTATATAACCACTTAGCCCTCTTAGAATCCAGAGCTTTAGGATTTCATCCAAATTCTAGAGGAAGAAGATTAAGGCTGCAAGTCCAAGGAAAGATCAAGGTGCAGGTGTGGAGGGGCTACATTGTAAGTGAGAACTAGATCATAAGAGATTCTTGAACATGTTGCTGAAGTCCTTGACTTACAATTTATATACTTCCTGCTTCGTGAGTAAATTTGTAAATGCCTAAGTTCTTTTCCGAGAAAAAAATATTTTTATCATATAGTTTTTATTTACAGTTTAGTTGTAGATAGGAGAGACTCACCTGATTCCATTGTCTTGAAAAGTATAGGGATTATGGTTTGAAATTAGAGGTGATGTACTTGTGATGCCGACAAGGATTTATCTGCCGGAGGAGACTCGTCACGTTAACAGTCTTTTAGAATATAAGAAAGCCATAAAGACTGTTCTCTTCCGGCGGGCACATCCAGTGGAATTTTAGAATGTTTTTAGGATGTTTTTAAGACGTTTTAATGCAGTTTAATAATGTGTGTCATGTTTTAATCAGTTTTATGTATTTTATTATATTGTTGTTCCCTGCCTCGATCCAAATGGAGAAGCGGGTAAGAAATAAATTATTATTATTATTATTTGATTTTTTTTTCTTTTTCAGCAGCTAATACTAGGGAAGTTGTTTTAAATAGTTATGTTCTTATTTTCTTTTTCTGTGATTTTCTTTAAGAAAAAGCAGTTCATGGGTTTCAAAAAGAACTGCTGAAAGGGAAGCTAAGGGAAACATAGTGGGTGTATGTACATCCTTCTAGGCAAGTCTCGAATAATTTTTCCATTTTTTATCTTGGGAAAATTAGAAAACCTTTTGGAAATTTTGTATAAAACACATACTTAGAGGGAAACTTTTACAAATATCCTGCTATTTATATGCACTTCTATGTCTAGATTACAAAGTACAGCAAAGGACACAGACACTTACATGCTTCTTCCATCTGTTCTCCATATTAGCTGTTCCCTCTTGTTCAGCTGAGGTCTCAACACTATAATGTAACATTTGGGGAAAAAGATACAAACCAACAACCCAGTACTTGAAGCTAAGATAGAGAAGATCTCCACTGCTACCATATATTTTCCCTTGGAGCTCAGATAGGATGGAACAAAGGATAACCACACACTGCAAAAGACCAACATGCTGAAAGTGATGAACTTGGCTTCATTGAAACTGTCAGGCAGCTTTCTTGCTAGGAAAGCCACAGTGAAACTCACCATTGCCAGGAAGCCCATGTAGCCCAGAACACAGCAAAACAGAGTCACGGACTGTTCGTTACACTGTAGAACAATTTCTTTAGCCATTGAGTGCATGTCAATATCTGGGAATGGTGGAGAGGTTGCCAGCCATAAAGTAGAGATGCTTGCTTGGATGAGAGAGCAGAAAAGAACAATGGAGATGGCCAGTCTTTTCCCCACCCACTTTCTCATCCTGGACCCTGGTTTGGTGGCCAAGAAAGCCAGAACCACTGTGATGGTTTTTGCCAGGACACAAGAAACAGCCACTGAGAAGATGAGGCCAAAAGTCGTTTGTCGGAAGAGACATGTCACCTTCTGAGGATGGCCAATAAACAGTAATGCACAAAGAAAGGAGAGACAGAGGGAGATGAGGAGAGTGTAGGTGAGGTCCCGGTTGTGGGCTTTGACAATGGGAGTGTTGTGGTGCTTCATAAATGTTCCCAGCACCAGAGCTGTAGTCAAAGAAAAGGAAAAGGAAAAAGAGGCTAAACTGACTCCTAAAGGTTCTTCATAAGACAAGAAGGTTACGGTCTTGCGAACGCAGGCATCCTGCTTTTTGTTTGGATAGTTTTCATCAGTGCATTTATGGCAGTCATTCATGTCTGAAAAGGAAAAGATGTGTGATCAACCGGGCTAAATTACTATGACTCTATTAAAATTGCAGCATATATAATTTGAAATGGGCCAAGGTGGTTATTAAATGAATGAGGGTTTTGTTGGTCTAAAGCAGCATCTTGGATTTTAAGCTCAGTGTTTTCGTAAGCCAGGTGAGATCAGAGTGCCCTGCTAACCTCCTGTTTGGATCCGATGTCTAACTTTAGGCAATCCCTTTATTTGGACTAACCCAAATGCAACAAAATATTGTGCAAACTTTCAAATTGTATAGAAGCTAGGAAGCTGAGTTCATCTGTCTCAATGGTATTAAAGGTAAGGGGGTGATGGTGGTGGGAGGAGACAAACAGAGTAGGTCAGATCTTATGGCCCTGAGGCCTGCAGAATCAACTCAGTATCGAAAAACAAATGTGATTGCAGAGTGAATGAGTCACTTGCAGGAGTTGCAGTTAAAATGACACCTAGCATTCTCAGTGTCCTCAATTTCTGAAAACATAATAGCCAGCTGCAGCTCAGAATACTCTCTTGCCTTGGGAAAACATGCAGGTACTTGAGCTGATAGAGCAGAAATAATAGAAAACTTGACAGTCTTTGTATTAGCAAAGGCAGAGATTAATTTCAGGTGGCACACGCTGTAACAAAAAAATTCAGTGTTCTCTCTTTAATTATCACTAGAGCCGGCCACCAATTGGCTACTCAGAATGCTTTTGTCATTGTTATTTGCTGGATTTATTTAGTCAGGTGTCACAGAGCTCCATCACACCAGTGATTTAATGCACTCTTGCCATGCCTTGTGTGCAGATTTGCAGCATGGTACTCACAAGATGTGGTGCCTGTCCTGCTCACATCCCGCCTCTTCCCCAGCCTTTTCTAGAATTCTAAAAGTCTGGATTTCCCAAACGTATTTGCGAGTAAATGAAAGAGACTTGATAATAGCTGACAGTGGAGGTGGAAGGATGTTAGGCATGTGTGAAAAATGTCATAACAATCGGGGCAACCCTGTATTTTTTATGAATATTTGAAAGATTGTGCAACTTTGACAGCTCTGAATGCACGTGGCTTTAGCTGTCATTCAGAGCTGTCAAAAGTTGCACAATCTTTCAAAAATGCAAATAAAATATAGGGTTGAAGGTTTGTTCTGAAATTTTGCACACATGACTACCAACATCCTGTCTGCGCTGTGACTGAATTTCAAGTTTCAAACTTTGAAAATAACAATGTTACAGTGGGGGTGGGGCTTTTGGGGGACCCCTATAACTTTTTGATTTTAAAAGATAGAGACATGAAACTTGGGGAGCCAGGACTAGCAACATCCCATCTGCAAAGTCCAAAAGGTTGCATGTCTTTATCTTTTAAAATAAAAAAGTTACACCCATTTATTAAGTTCTTCAAGGCAAGTATATGGCGAAAATGGCATCATATGATAATAATTGGATTTTCGATTAATTATCGGAAATCCGAAATGATACGATACAAAAATATCTGATAATATCGGATCCGAAAAATTTTAATATTGGAAATACTAATAATGATGCGGTATTTTTTGGCCATTCACATCCCTAGTAAAAAGTATAAAGAAAGAAAGAAAGAAATCTGAGTTTCCGGAGAAGACAAGGCAAGCCTTTCAGGCAGAAATCCTGTGCTCATTGAAACACAATGAGGCTTACTTCTGAGTAAACAGGCACCTAGGATCGAGTTGCAGGCACGTCTCCTCTTTGATGTGCCCATCTGCAGCATATTTTCTCTTGAACAGAGTGCAGTTGGCATGGATGACCCACACAGTCCTATCTATGTTTACTTGGGAGTAAAGCAGAATAGTGCAATTACAGTAAAATGCCCAGCAAAACCCCACATTTTTTTTAAAGCAAAAGGTAGTGAGGAGATGAATATCGCTGCCATCCAAGATTGCGGGGAGCTGGAGAAGGGAAGAAACTGGGGGTGCGGGGAGAAACACGGAGCAGGAGGAGGGGAAAACAGGAGGGAGGAACAGGGTGCTTGGGGAAGCAGTGCAGGCACCCGGAAACAGGGGCGAGCCAGCTATGCTCTTCGCTAATTTGAGAAGTAGCGTGGTTAGATGAAAAGATTTTTCAAAAAGAAGAAAAAGCTGGAGCAAGGCTCAGGCGACTCACTGGTTCTGTGAAGCTTCACTTAAATAGGTTTTTAAAAAGAATGGAGGAGGAGCATGGACGCCAGTGCTCAGGCTTCCATCCACAATTGCTTTTCCTCCCACATAAAACCTGCGCTAGCTCTTTCATGTTGTGGAGACAACAGGAAAGAACTCAAATGCGGGAGGTTGAGGGATCGCAGCATCAGTGTGCTGCCATCAAGACATGGCCTAAGACAAATGCCAGATTTTTTACGCTTTCTTCCAGCCCCTCCTTATACAGTCTTTTGATGAATATGGGGAAAAAAATCTCTGATGTACAGGTGATTTTATACATTTGTCTGGATTACAGCTGTTCTTTTCTTATAAGTCTCACTATATATATTTCTTACCCTCCTGGTTTGAAATCTTCCCTTCTGGACATGGGATGCAATCGTAGCAGCAAAATGGCTTCCCTTCCTTTATTTTCTTGTGAGAACCAGGTTGGCAACTCTCAGTACACTGAGAAACAGGCCGGGACTATTTGAATGATGGAAAAGAAACAATATAACAAAGGTATAAGGAACTTGGAATCTGCCGCCCCCTCCCCCAAAGTTTTTAATATTTTTATTGTTTTGTTTGCTTAATATTTGTAATGTTTTGTTTTGTTGAAATTTTAAAATAAAAACATTCATTTAATGTATTTTAAATGTTGAATATTGCCGAATTTTATACTGACATTATGTTGTTGTTGTGGAGTATAATATAGCTTTTCAGTTTTATTCCACCCTGAGGGCATTTGCAAGTTGGGCAGTAAATACATAAAGACATAAGATTTTAGAAATACCTGAACAGACTCAATGGGGAGTACTTCCTTTTTTCTTTTAATTATCCTAGGCACTTGAATTCCAATTTTCCCTATGGTCTATTTTAAAAAAGGAACAATACATTTGACCATATGTACAAAAGAGACATGGATCTTTTCAGCTAGAAACTCTTAGACAAGGGTTTTCCGAGACATGTCATTGATCTGTCCAGAGCTAGAGTGAATAGAACCAGCATAAAGTTCCTGTTTGAGTCCTGTGCTAGAACACAGAATAACAAATTGTTTTGGTTTCTAGAATTTAATCATCTTTGAATCAACATAATATCTACATGCACTGGCATTTGGTATGGGATGTACCACACTGCCATTGCTTTCCACTCTTGGATTTCGCAGGAACTCTATTGACTGTGAAAGACTTGGTCAAAACATTGGAAATATAGCTATCATCTCATTAAAAATTCTTCCATCAATTTCTCGGTAAATGAAGTTATTGGGAGAGCAGAATCCTTTGGCTCTTTATTTCATAAACTCACACATTATCTTTCCTTTGTAAATGTTTATTACTGTACAATAAAAATATTGTAAGCATCAGGACAGTTGCTCATTTATAACAGGATCTCTTTCCACATAGCTGATAGTTGGAGCCTACCTGATTAAACCAGCCATGCCATGTTATGGCCTCCTCATCAATGGTGAATGTTTGACCCAGGAGAGACTTGGGATCCAGCCTTCCAACTCTCACTCTATGAAATGAATGGTTGGAGAAGATTATCCAGTTGATCACATCCAATCCAACAACTAGCTCCCCATTCTGGTTGAAGGAAACTTTGTCCCCTGCACTGTTGTTAAATGAGACCCATTTTATAAATGGTTGGAGCTAGAGAGAAAAAGAAAAGGCAAGGATTTAGAAAAGACTGAATTTAGGACTTTATGGGCTGAAAAAGACATAATCTGAAATCAGTATCTAGTATCCACATCATCTTCTTATTTTAGAGTAAGGGCTCCAATCTGAATCTTAAAAGCCCCCTAACTTCGTGCTATGGTTCTTATCCAGATTGGTCCTCCTGCACCTTCAGTGGAACAGAAATGGGGGCAGTATAGCTGCAAGATACGTATTTTGAAGCAATGTCTG
This sequence comes from Anniella stebbinsi, assembly GCA_029215795.1. Lineage (NCBI taxonomy): Eukaryota > Metazoa > Chordata > Lepidosauria > Squamata > Anniellidae > Anniella > Anniella stebbinsi. The sequence continues at coordinate 24,159,467 of JARDYH010000008.1, forward strand.
TTTTAGCACTCATAGTAAACTCAAATGGCACCAGAAGAAGGAAGTTCTGGCTGGTTTATTGTTCAGATGGGTGAAGGCCATGGTTGGTCCTAGGATTAATGGCACACTAGCTGAGGAGCACCTTTGGTGGCCAGTTGCCTCATTAGTCAGTTTTTCAAGGCCCCACAGAGGACATATGGGGCTTGTTGCATGTGTGAAATCCATCCAGAAAGAAAATGCTCTAATCCTTGATTTCTAGCCACTGTGTTCCTGTTGCAGCCTACCTCCAATTTATTCTTCTCTTTAAGAAGAACAAAGAACAACAATACTTAGAAAAAGTATTCAGCTGACCACTTACAGCTTTGTTATTTATATAGTACTTATAGTGTTTACAGTAGGGGTGTGCATGCCCAAAAAATATCATCGTTTATCGTTATCGTCATGTTGGACCAAAAAAAATATCATCTTCATTCATATCGTAGGTGAACCATATCGTCTTCACGATAATTATCATGAAAAAAATGATATTTTTTGCAGCCCTATTTTTAAAGGAAAAAATGCCAATAATAATAATAATAATAATAATAATAATAATATTATAATAATAATAATAATAATTTATTTCTTACCCGCCTCTCCGTCTGGATCGAGGCGGGGAACAACAACATGATAAAATACATAAAACTGATTAAAACATGACACATTATTAAAACTGCATAAAAAACTTCTGTATTTTAAAAGTTAGAGGCTTGAAACTTGGCACAGTGCTTATGGGGTATGCCTACGTAAGTATATGAAATTTGAGATAGATCCCTCCAACCCTCGATTTTATATGAATTTTTTAAAGATTGTTTCCGTTCTGACAGTCTGAATGAATGCACGTGGCGAGCTGTCATTCTAACCTGTCAGAACTGAAACGATCTTTAATAATGTGCATGGTGTAAGTGGTGTTGAGTTTTCCCATCCCAAGTAATGCTTCCTCAAAGTAAAGTTGTGTTCCACTGATTTTTACCTAGCACAAAGGACATCCAAGTGGAAACTGAAAAAGAAGCATATTTTTTAAGCTAATTGAAGGAAGATAATTTATTGTAGTTCATAACCAAAGAACCCTTAGAACATCGAGAGAAAGGTTGAAGACACCTGATTTTTGTCACTGTAGCTCACAGTAGACAGTACATTAGAATGAAAAATATATAAAAGATTGTAAGTAGTTGTTTATAAAATGCCATAAAGGAAGCTAAATAGACTCACAGTTATGTTGTAACAGGGTAAGTATAAGGGGGGGAGTTCATGTGTGAGTGCTGATTGGATGGTGGCAGGAGAGTGCCTGGATTGGCTGGCTGTGTGAGAGTGGGAGGAGTTAGAGAAGAGTGTCTGTGTGTATATTTTTAGCTGACAGGAGAGTGTGAGGGGAAGAGAGAGAATTATTGTTGACTGGATTAGAGGCTAGGAAGGGCCAACCTGTTTTATTATTTTGGTGGAACTAGATGGTGGGAAAGAGTGTAGTGTAGCTTAGAGTGGGTAGGGTGAGCAGGAGAAACGTAGAACTTGAGAGTTTTTATTTGAAATATTATGAACAGAAAATACTGAAACCATTAAGCATTGTGCCTGTAACCAATACGCTGTTGAACTGAGGAAACCATCAAGCTTCTGCTACCTGAACAATCACCTTTATGTTAATAAATCTTGTTAATTATATCCAACTGGTGTGATGCCTTGCCTGCACCCGTGACACTCACCGGGCTACACAACAGGGCTGTCTACGCCACTCACACTCAGGGCTTACTTCACCCCCACCCCCGTGCTTATGACGTGTTTGAGGGTTTAGGCTTACTGCTGCTGCTCCCGTCCCGCCTTTATTCTTTTAGGCCCCACAGCTCCACAGCCCAGCATCCTTGATTTCTAGCCACTGTGTTTGTCTTGCAGCCTACCTCGAATTTATTCTTCTCTTTAAGAAGAACAAAGAACAACAATACTTAGAAAAAATATTCAGCTGACTGCTTACAGCTTTGTTATTTATATAGTACTTATAGTGTTTACAGTATTTGAAGTTCTAAGTGCTTGGTAACCTTTAGTGAAGGGACGGGCGTCCAGTTGAGGTTTGAAGCTCAGCCATGTCTGTAATGTTACTTAAATGGTCCCTTTAGGAATAAAGGCTGATCCACTATTATAGCACAAAATGGCAGCTCAGTGAGGCAGTGGATGGATGCATGCCATTTGCCCTGGGACTACCCAGTGCCTCACCATATGCAGCAAGAAGGATTGGACAGCCTGTATGGGTCTAGTGCATGGTGCAAGTGGTGTTGAGTTTTTCCAACCCAAGTAATGCTTCCTCAAAGTAAAGTTGTGTTCCATTGATTTTTACCTAGCACAAAAGACATCAAAGTGGAAACTGAAAAAGAAAGTTATTTTTTTAAAAAGCTAATTGAAGGAAGATAATTTTTGTAGTTCATAACCAAAGAACCCTTAGAACATCGAGAGAAAGGTTGAAGACACCTGATTTTTGTTATTGTAGCTCGCTATAGACAGTATATTAGAATGAAAGAAAAAATTCAGCCACATAGCTCAGGTTGCCTCCCACACCCAATAGCTTCACATCCTGGGTCACCACCCATCTTGCCCTCTCTTAAGGCTAGCCCTGGAGCATGTTTCCAGGTAACTGCTCATCCTATATAACCTAGAGATTGCATGAGGAGATGCTATGTGAATCAGTAAAATTACAACCTACACTGGTCATAAGATCTATTCCCAAAGACCAAGAGTAAACACATATAGACCTGACTTTTAAGAGTGTGGTCAGTCAGAAGCTTTAAAAAACAAGTCTAAAACAGCAAACTGGAAGGAAGTGTTCTGCAATCCTATGCTTACTTCTGAGGTCTTCTGTTTAATCAGAAGTAAGTCTCTCTCTGTTCAATGGGGGTTACTCATAGGGAAGCATGCATTGCATTTTAGTATGACTTGAATGTAAATGCAGTTGAAATGCATTTGCTCTTGAGTAAGGAAACCAGCAGATCTCATATTATGACCAAGAGATTGCATGAGGGGATGCTATGTGAATTAGTAAAATTACAACTCTACACAGCTCATAACATATATTCCGAAAGCACAAAGAGAAAAGCATAATGATTGACTGAAATGGGGACTATTTCTAGTTGGGGCAAGAGAAGGAAGATGAAAATGTAAAGAAAACATTGGCAGAGAATAAAACAAAATATACAGTGCATTGTGATATGAGTAACTTGAGCCAATTACCTGCCCAAACTGAAGATTCTGAAGTTTGGGTTCCACTCCATCCATCATTGCACCTTGTTTGGCTCTAGAAGAGGACATGGCATGATGTAGGGCATGGGCCACCACATAGACAGCATTGTAGATGCTGTAGCTGTGTCCAATCATGCTCATTTCAAAGAATGATCCAGGAAGGCTCCACATCTTCTCTTGTCCTGTGCAAATGTCTTCATCTTCTTTGCCCACAATACTATCTGGGAATACACAGCTAAAGGCCTGTTGCCAGAAATCCCTGATAAAACCATCTTCTTTAGAACTGGAAGGGTTTCTACTCTCAAGAAACTGCCGAAAACCTGGTAGGTCATTGGAGTGGATTCTGAAGGATATAGCGCCGTTGAACATTTCTGTATCCCAATTCCTTTGTAGGACAAGTGAAGTGAACTCTATCTGAGCTGTTACTATCCATACTTTCCCTTTTACTTCCTTTGCCATGTCCTCTTGTACTGATAGATATGGAAACCAGAGAAATGCTGCCATGGAATAAGATTCTGCTTGGACAACAACTACATTTGCTTTGCTACTCATCACTTTATCATGTATTTTTGCCCCCTGTAGAAATGCATCATTAATTTCATTGTCAAAACTTAATTTGGGGACTCTTTCTATGAAGGCCAAACAGAGACGCCACTTAGAAAACAGTGGAACAACCACTTGTAGAAATCTTTCTCCATTATCGTTATTCATAATACCAATACCAATCCACGTCCATCTGAACCGGAGAAGCAAAGAGAGAATCCCCTCATGCTGATGAGCTTCCTGAGGAGCCAAGTGATAGAAAGGAAGTCCTGGAGTTTTGGTGTTCATCACGGGAGCAGGGCCATAGATGAGCTAAGGAGAGATTTTTGGTAGAGGGAAAGGAAATTGTATCAGCATTTATATCTATATATTTTAATGTACATACATTTAATGGGCATGTGGTTGGGGACAGAGTGCTTGATGAGATAGCAGTCTGATTGAAGAAAACAATGACTATCCTATGGCCATCTAGAAAGTTCAAGGATAAAAGCCTCAGTGGAAGGACGATACATCATGGCATAAGTCTGGTTGCATTCTGACTTAGTCACGCTTAACAGTTAAACCTATTGCATTCAATGGAATGAAAAGAAATCCTGATTGGCTTATATCCCATTTATTTCAATGTGGAGCTCCCATTACCTCCAGTGTGTTAGAGTGCGGTGGTGGTGGGATTTAATGGTTCTCCTTCCTACCATAATTGTTATAGATGCAGGCGATGCAGAAGAGGATTCTGCATACACAGTTATCAATACAAATGCAATGAGTAGTATCCTACAGCATCCATGCACAATGAACCGCTAGAGCAACAGGAATTAGCAATTGATGAAACAATGAGAAATGAGCAACAGTGCATATTTCTGGAACGGGCAGGCATGAGTTTCTGGGCCATTTCAGCAACTGCTAGTTCTTGTTGCACTAGTGGTCCATTTCACTCGTGTAAGAGAACTAGTAGAGGCACAGAGGTACTACAGGGCATTGCGCTTTGGGAACTCTATCTGAAAGAAAATGCATTAAGAAGTGGAATGTTTAAAATATTGAATGGCTAAAATGAGGCTTGTGAAACTATAGCAATATTCTGCTATTTCAGCACCATGGCTATCCAATGAACGAAGCACTTGAACCGTAACAATTGTATTTTATTTATGACTGAACCATATATATCATTTTGTTGCCAGCATATAACATTCATGAACAATGCACCCATTTCTGCCTCCGACCAAGAAAATGGAACTGGAAAGGAAAGGGAAGAGTGAGTGTTGCATTGGATTCTCACGCTCCCCAATTAACCTACCTGTGGAGTCTTATAGGTATCCAAGATATTTGCCATATATTGGGAGATTTCAGAATCCAGTCCACCAATCACTGCTGTTAATCTATTCTGGATGTCACATACATAGTTAGGTACAACGTTTTCCAGTGTAGTCAACAGTAGCATTGTGGCATGATAGGTCCTCCTTGCATTGTCATAGCTATCATAGATGTGGAAGCCCAAAGTGATATTGGGTAAGATCAGAACGTTTTCATTGATTTCCTTTACTGCAAATGCCAAGGCCAGGATGTGCTGGTAATGTTTAGGTAATACCCTACAAGAAAAGTGCCATTCTGTAACAGCAGGATATTTCATACATACATTAATTATTGCCACTGTGTTCCACATCATGATCCTTAGTAGTCTTATATCATTTAATTACTATCCTCTAATGCTAAGAACAAAATCAAAATGTATCAGTGCTCATCTTCAACACATCAATGTGCTTATCAGTTCTGGTGAAGGTACCTTTTAATACAAGGTTTAGTACTGTGATGCAACACTATTTGAATGTGGTGTTTAAAGCTACAGAGATACACTGGGTTACATTTGGATGTTATCATACTTGGATTAGACCTATTGAAATCAATGGGACAAGTTATGCATGATTTAGAATAGAATAGAATAGAATAGAATAGAATTTATTATGGTCACAGGACCAGCAAAGTTATGCATGATTTAGTTAATCAAGACATTCTTAAGCAAGACTGATTTCAATTGTGTCACCTATGTATGGCTATAATGAGATCCAACTAACTCCTGTGCCAGTCATATTGCACAACAGTATTGAGCTTTATCATCTATTATCTTCCAAAGGCAGTTGATGATGAAATCGAACAGAATAAGAGGGAACAATGGGTAGGATCCTGATTTACTCATACTTAGATTAGACCCATTGATATCAGTAGGACTGAAATTAGACATGACTAACTTATGTTCCATTAATTTCAATGGTTCTGCTTTGAGTTTGAGTAAATGTGGATTCAATACAATGAGTTTTTATATCAAGAATGCTGAATGTGATGGTGGCAGCTTCCATACAGTCAGTGTGTGTATTTGAGTGTGAATGAATGTGTTTCTGAACTTGATAATGATAAGGTGTGGCCCGATATATTAGTTATTCTTTGGCTCACCAGATAAGGTTGTTGAGAAGTTTCAAAGAAGATATAGTATCCAAATCTAATGGATTTGGGAACTTCTTTTCTTCAAAATTCCCTTAATGGTATGTATGTATATTCTTATTGCAGTCAAGAGGAGAGATTTAGAAACCTATATAGAACCTAGACATCCTGGAAAGAAATAACACAGGGCTTCTACCTTGATATAGTTATTGCAGAATCCTATCCCTTTTGAAAAAAGAAAAAGGGGTGACTGCACAATACAAGGAGCTCTTTATGTGACCCACTTCATCAAAGCATTTTGATGACTAGATTCAGAGAGATAAGGAATCAAACCCCTCTGCACTCTTGAAGACAGGATTCTTAAAGTGAAGCTTTAAGGCAGCCCACCAAGCACTCACATCCAAAGCCTCTGATTTGTAACTGTTTCCATTAATATAGTTTAATTTGGAACACTTCGTAGGATATGCAAACGAGCTCTTTAAATTGTAACTTGGCCACTATTAAAAATTGAAGACAATCCCTTAAACCATATAGCAGCTATATAAGGTAACCAACATTTATCTGAGAGGTCAAATCTTTAATAGTAGTTGGAACAACATACACCTGTTTTTATAGAGAGAGTTAATTATATTAATGTTCCTACAGCCTAATCCTGTATACCCCTATTCTACAGCTTTATCACTGTTTTATACTCTGATGATTCCAAATGGCACCATAAATGGAATTAAAATGAACAACAGTCCTTACATAAGTTCCTCTGACATTGCCTGGTGGGGTTCTTCAGTGAAGGCTATTGGACTGGAGACAAGGAGACCATAAGTAGCAATGCCACCAATGATTAGGTCCCCTGACTGATGATACTTGTGAAGCGGAGGGTAAGGATTTCTAACCCTACAGTTATCAATGTGAGCTTTGCATCCCATGCAAGCAAGCAGTACCAGCAGCAAGTCCACCATGGTATAGTAGTAGTAGTAGTAGCAGCGGTGGTAGTAGTATGGTAATTTAGTTTATTGCATCCACCAGTCATTCGCAAAACAGTTTCCCTATCCTTATCCAAGTGATCCTCTCCCTACCTCTTAATGTTACTAGTGATGTTTATGACATCCTTTGTTATTAGTTTTGCAAGTGTCAATTAGAACTCAACAAGGGATTTGAGAAGCAGCAGAATTAATCACTACTCTTTAGACAACTGAAGAGGGGACTAATTACAAAATAATGATTGATGAAAGCTTGTTTGTCACATCTCAACAATACCCCTCCCCCCCAAACAGAATAGAAAGGAGGGACCAAATGGCTTGGGATGGCTCACAGGATTTATTTTTTACTAATGCAATTGATTTGCAGAAATAGTAGAGTGTGGCCTGGAATCAGAGACAAGATGCACACATTCGATGTAAGGATTGACCATATTGAGAATATGACCTTGATTTATTTAGCCTGCATTTCTATACACACTTACCTGTATGTCCCATTGATCCCAAAAGGACTTACTTCATGGTAGACATGCAAAGGATTATACTGTTAATCTGTTGGGTGAAAAAGAAAATCTTATTGTTCAGTCCTATGCATGTTTACTCAGAAGAAAGGCACATGGATTATAATGAGGCTACTTACCCAAGAAGTGTCTTTATAATTGAAGCCTTATATAAAACACAGAAAAAAATCCCTCAAAATGAGCTGGAAGCTAGACAACAATGAGCTGGCAACTGGCCCTACAATATTTCAATATGGAGTGTAGAAGCAAATTCAGGAAATAGGACATATGTTGGACCTTTAATATAATGCTTTAGGAAGTGTGCGTCAACTAGAAATCTTTTTCTCAAGTATCATTTTCACTTTGGAAGTAACTTTTTAAACACAAAATTGGAGCTGTGCTGTCTGCACTGCAAATTTGAAGGCTCATCGAAGCTCCACTCTTGTGGAGGGGAGCATGGATGTTCTTAAAACCATTAGATACTTTCGAAGTGGATTGGAGCTCCGTCGAATCTCTGAACCCCTTCGAACGTATCTGACTATTTTTTAGGCTTCCGAAGGGTCTTTTTTTAAAACTTGTAACTATGTTGCTGTACTGAACGGACACAGCTCCATATCAGGAGGATACTAAGGGGGTGAGGGGTAGATTTAAGATTGACAGCTGTAGCTAACCAATTAACCACAGTGTTTTCCCTGTCCTCTCAATCACAGTGCTTGGTGGGAGCATTTGCAAATGATATAACCAGTTGTAGGCTGACCAGATAAAATCCAGGTCAGGGCTCATGTAACTTTAACAATTGTAGAGAAAAGGGAATTTCAGCCAGGGTCATTTGTATGCAATTAGTTCCTGGTGAAATTCCCTCTTCATTACAACAGTTAAAGGTGCATGCACTATACTAGAGTGACCATATACAAAAGAAGGCAGGGCCCCTGCAACTTTAACTGTTGTGATGAAGAGGGAATTTCACCAGGAATGAATTGCATACAAATGACACTGACTGAAATTCCCTTTTCTCTACAACTGTTAAAGTTCAATGAACCCTGATCTGGATTTTATCCGGTCACCCTAACCAGTTGTCCTTGCCCTGGAAGAGCATTCTGTCTGCTAGCTCACAGAGCGTTCGAAGGAAGGAGAGAGAGAGAAAGAGAGAGAGAGCTGCTTGCTCTGCCTCTCTGCCTTTTCTGTGATTTCTGACTTTGATTTCTAATAGATTTATGTGTCCTTCTATTCATTAATCCCCCAAAATCCAAGGTCCAAGCACTTTTACCCACACCACACTCTCCCTTTGCTGTGTGTGTTTGTGTGCTCTTGTTCCTATTACTCCCCACTATTTTTGTTAAAACAACAACAAAAAACCCACCTCATCTTTCCCGTATTCAATCCTTCTTTAAACCCTTTTACCTTTTCCACCTCACCCCAGTGCCTGCTGTTACTGTTTGTGTGTGTATGTGTGTGTGTGTGTGTTTAAGGTCTTGTTCCACCCCCACTAAATAATCTTTAAAAAATGCAAAAAAAATCCTCTGAGTTCTGTGTTGTTGTGTAGTTGTTCTGTGTCTCCTAGTTTGTGTGTGTGTGTGTGTTGTGCACAATCACACATTTTCACCCCCCCCAGTAATAAAACTTGGCCCTCGTATTCCATCATGGAATGGGTGCTGGTGATTCTGGCCATGGTGGGAGAGGGAAATGGAGAGGTCTTAACCCCCCCAAATAATAATTAGGTGTAGCCTTTTCCCTGCCGCTGCCACCCCTGCTGTTGGTGCTGCTGGTCATTCTGAGGGGTAGGAGAAGAAGAAGACTGTGGAGGTTCCTGGTACCTTCCAAATGCCCCTCACTACATCTGTGGTGCCAGCACTGTCCATTGTGGAGGAGCATCTGGATCTGAGATTGGAGGAGATTGTGGGGGTTGTCGTGTTCGCCAGGTCTTTTTCTGGGAAACCAGCCAGCGGAGTGCTTATCAGTCCATTCTGGGAATGCAGCCAACAGGAATGTTTTGAGTTGTTTTAGTAGGGAGATTTAACTCCGGCAAAGAGTGAAGTGCTGGGTCTTAGCAAGAATTCACAGTTCCAGTATCCACAGACCAAGTTCAAAATCCAGGGGGAAATCCAGAGAGAGAGAGAGAGTCCACGAGCCAATTCTGAAGTCAACAGCCAGAGAGAGTCCATGAGCCAAATCCAAATCCAAAGTCAAAAGCCAACAGCCAAAGCAGGACTCCACAAGCTAGAATCAGGTAGTGAAGCTAGGCAGCTTTCATGTCAGTTGTTTCTGGCAGAGAAACATCTTGCACTTTGAGGCTTTTTAAGCTGCTCCTCAGCCTGGCCTCACCCTTCCCCACTTGTGCCTCATTACTCCGCTTTAGCTATTTAAGCTCAGAGTCCACCGTGCCATGTTTCTCCAGTTGCAGACTTCTTCTCGCTGGCTGGACCTGCTCTGCATGCTTTAGATGCCTCCATTGCTGAGGACTTGGTGGCTGACACTTTTCACTTTCAGAAACTTTTTCAGGGGAGACAGGAGGTGGAGGAGGATAACTTTCCTGGGACTTCTCGGCCTCCTCTGCCTCATGGCCCCTCTCCTCCTCCAACGCTGCCTCCAATAGACTCTGAGGCAAAGAATCTACAGCCCTGGGTGAGTCAGCTTCATCCTCTGATGAAGATTCCTCAGGAGGGGCCATGACAGGGGTCTAGAAGGAGGTGATAGAGGAGGCTGAGGGAGAGTTTGTCATTTCCTTACCTCCGAGCTCACCTGGAGGCAGAAGTGTGTCACAAGCTGGCAGGAGCCCCAGACCGAGCCATGCTGAGGAGGGTGTGGGTGCTCTTGAGGCTCCACACACACCCTCACCTGCAAAACGCAAGTCTAGCACCTGGGATGGTTTTTTTCTGTGGTGGTGGAGGAGCCCAGGTATGCTAGGTGCAACATCTGCAGGGCAAAGATAAGGAGGAGGAAGATAGGAAGCATCTGGGCATATCAGCAATGCTCATGCATCTTAAGAGGCTGCACCCCCTTCAAGCCAGCTGTCTCTCTCAGGCTGGCAGCAGCAGCAGAAGTTGCAGTGCTGTGGGCAAGGCTCCTGCCACCACCCTTTCCCCAACCTCTGGGAGGCAGCAGAGGCAGTAGATGCTGGACCGGTGGGGCAAGGGCAGAGGGGACTTCAAAATGCCCAAAGATAGGGAGGTGACCAGGGCCATCAGAGAGATGCTGGCTCTCGACGACCAGCTCTTCCTGATGGTGGAGGAGGAGGGGTCTAGTCATCTGATGGCTCTGGTGTCCGCCCAACATAAAGTCCCCTTGCACATCACCTTCTCACACAGGGTAGTGCCATACCAGTATCGGGGCTGCAGGGTGCATATGGCGCAACTGCTGGAGGGTGCTGGCAGTGCATCTGTGCACTTCACCATGGACATCTGGTCCAGCCATGGTGGTGGCCACACGTACCTCTCCCTCTCTGGCCATTGATGGGAGAGGAAGGGGACCATGGAGACATGGCATCACTGGGCCCTGCTCCATGCAGAAGTACTTGACTGTTCGCAGACATCTGTGGAGGTTCAGCGGGCCATATAGCAGCTCACCCACAGTTTCATGGTAACAGACAGTGGTGCGGACATGGTCAAGGCCAGGTGCGAGGGCATCCAGTGAATGGCACACAGGTTCCACCTGATAATCCAGGATGCCCTTGGGCTGGGGGATACTGGGAAGAAACCTGTTCCCAGTGACATTCACTGTATTGCCCACCTGATAGAGCAATGCAGGAAGATCCCTGGGTATTTCCACAGCAGCATCAAGGGAGGACAACTGCTTAGGGAGAAGCAAGCAGAACTCAGCCTCCTGCAGCATAGGCTGCAGCAGGATGTCCCGACATGGTGGAACTCAACATACCTGATGCTCAAATGGCTGGCTAAGCAACAGGACGCAATCCAGGGTGGTGGAAATAGGTGTCAGCAGCAACTTTACCATTTGCAACTGTGATCTCCTTTCCCAGCCAGTCTCCGTGCTGGAACCCATCCTCTGCACCATAGAGATTGTGAGCTGTTTGACCACCCTCCTCAGCCAGGTGCTTTCTCTCATGTGCCCCCTCAAATCAAAACTTGAGGGGATGGAGGCAGGGTCCATGCTGGCGGACCTGACTTCACTGTTATCACTGAAAGTGCAGGTGCTGGTGACACGGCTCTGGGAGGGTGTCAAGAGGTGGCTGGATCCCCTCTTCCAGAAGAGGGCTGGCCCGCTTGCATTGGCTGCCTGTATGTTTCCGAGCCCGGTTCAAGGTGCTGGTTTTAACCTATAAAGCCTTACACGGCTTGGGACCACAATAATGGAACGCCTTTCCCGACATGAACCTACCCGAACACTACGTTCAACATCTAAGGCCCTCCTCCGAGTGCCTCCTCCGAGGGAAGCTCGGAGGTCGGCAACAAGAGAGAGGGCCTTCTCTGTGGTGGCTCCCCAATTGTGGAACGATCTCCCCGACGAGGCCCGCCTGGCGCCAACATTGTTATCTTTTCGGCACCAGGTCAAGACTTTCCTCTTCTCTCAGGCATTTGGCAATATCTGAGGAGCCTGGGTTTGTTTTGTTTTGTTTTTGTAGTTTTTTGAAGTGTTGAAGTGGTTTTTAAATGTACAGATTGTGTGTATGTTGTATGTTTTTGCTGTTTTAATTTTTGTATATTGTTTTTAATTGTTTTTAATCCTATGTAAACCGCCCAGAGAGCTTCGGCTATGGGGCGGTATACAAATGTAATAAATAAATAAATAAATAAATAAATATGTCTTGGCAGGGATGGGCAACCCTTGAGTGAAGATGGGTGCCTGCCTGGGCATGAGTTATCTTGCCCAGTGGAAGGAGGAGTTGGTGGAACAAGTGAGGGAGGCCCAGAGACACAGGCTGAGTGGGGAGCCGGAAGGTGCTTGTGTGGCGGCAGTCAGACCTTTGACCTCTCCCTCCTTCTCCACATAGAGGAAACTGAGCAGCATTGCCAGTGGGATGGTGGCCGCTGGCAACTGGGCAGGCAGGCAGTGGGGGAAGATCGAGATGATGTGGCTGGAATCTCTGTCACCTCTGCCACTGGAGAAGGCTAGACCGTGCAGTATGGATCCGGTGGAGACCTCGGTCAGCTCCTACCTCCAGGAGCCCTGGGAGGATCCGTCCTGGACCCTCTGGCATAATGGGCAGCCTGCAGCCATATGTGGGAGGATCTGGCTATGGTTGCCCGGGAACACCTGTTGTGCCCTCCATCCAGCTTTCCCAGTGAGTGTGTGTGTTCAGCATGGCTAGCAATGTTGTTACACCTCACAGCACCACCCTGGAACCTGTGTTAGTGGAGAAGATGGTGTTCCTTAAAGTAAACCTCCCCCTCTTGGATTTCCCGAGGCTGGACCCACAAATGGAGTGATTGCTTAGCATCCTCTTAAAAGGCCCTAGGTGGCAAGACAAAGGTGCATCTGGGTTGTCCTTAGCCTCTCTCCGCCTCATGCCAGACTCTTTCTGTCTCTCTGCAAAAGTCTCCCAATGGTCCAGCTGGGCTGCCGTCCTGTACCTTTGGCCCAAGGTAAGGTGCCCATGCCAGCTTATAGCTTGGTCATGTCTGGTGATGCTTCTTTAAAAGTCTCCACTGCCAGCCTCTGCCTCCTCTCCATGGAAGCACTCTCATAAAGCCCTGAGTGACTAGTTAGCCTCTAGGATGCATCTGGGTTGTCCTCAGCCTCTCTCCACCTTATGCCAGTCTTTCTCTCTGTCTGCAAAAGTCTCCTGATGGTCCAGCCAGGCTGTGCTCCTATACCCTATGGCCAGGGGTGAGGTGCCAGCTTACAGCTTGGTTGTGTCCAGTGAATCTTCTTTAAAAGATTCTTTTAAAGCTTCTGCCTCTTCTCCTTGGATGCACTCTCAGAAGGACCTGGGTGGCAAGCTAGTCTCTCAGAGCCAAGACACAAGTGCATTCGGGGTGCCTTTCTCCACCTTATGCCAGCCAGTCAGCCTGCCAATCAGCCAAGCCTCCATCTTGAAACCATCTCCCTCTCTCCCTCTTTCTCTCACTCCCCGCAAAAGTCTCCTGATGGTCCAGCCGGGCTGTGCATTTGTTCCCTGTGGCCAGGGGAAGGGTGCCAGCTCGTACTATGGTCGGTCATGTCTGGAGACTGTTTTTTAAAAATCTCCACCACCAGCCTGCTCTCCATTGATGCACTCTCAAAAGGCTTGAAAAATATACAAGATCTCTCAGTAATGGTCTATATGCTGCTTTTATTGATCTAAAATCTGCTTCCAATTTGATCCCAAGGGATAAGTTATGGAATAAGATCTGTTCCCCTTCCATTGATAAAAGATTACTTTACTTAATTATGCATCTGTATTGGAATACTACTGAACAAGTGAGAACCTAACTAATCCTATCCCTGCTACTAAGGGAGTAATTCAGGGTTGTATACTTGCATCCATGGTCTTTAAGCTGTGCCTTAATGTACCTTAATGACCTATCACGGATTTATTGTTCACCAGCTTTTCATGCCTCAAAATTAGATGTAGTTAGCAGTTAGCATCCCCATTCTTTTGCATGCAGATGATTCTGTTCTCCTAGGTTCATGGGTTATTGCAAAGAAAATGTGCTAACTATCAATTTAGTAAAAATAAGATTCTCCTTTTTAAAGAAGCCTCACTTTGAATAAATGGGTTATAGATGATCAGACCATAGAGCAAGTTAGACAGCTCAAGTATTTAGGGATTGTTCTTGCATGGCTCATCATATTTCTGCTATACAATCTTCATCTAATAGTGTGAATGTTGGGGTCTTTTTCCCCTAAAGGAGGATATTTCATCCCTGCTGCTTGCCCATGTTTTCCAGAAAATGGTGCATATAGGCTTACTGCCTCTGATTCTGGAGGTAGCAGAGAGCCATCAAGACTAGTAGCCATTGATAGCCTTCTCCTCCAGGAATTTGTCTACTCCCCCTTTTGAAGGCATCCAAATTGGTGATCACTGGTTTTGAGGCTAAACAATCACAGCTATTGTAAACTTCCCTTATAGGGAGTTGCTCCAACCCCTTAAACCTTTTAATTTCCCTTTTCTGCACTTTTTCCAGCTCTACAATCTTGGAGTTTTTTAGGTGTAATGACCAGAACTTTACACAATATTCTCAGTGTGATCACAACATAGGTTTATGAAAGGGCTGTTGGATATAGGCAGTTTTATTCTAAGTTTCTTTCCTAATTATCCCTAACATACAGTTTTCCTCCCCCCCCCCCCCCCCGGGCAGCTGCATATTGGGTGGGCATTTTCATCAATCTACCAACCACAACCTTAAGATTTCTTTCTTGGTTAGTCACTGCTACCTCAAATCCCTTCAGGTTATACTTGAATTTGGGATTTTTTGCCCCAATGTGTCTCCCTTTAGACTTGCTTACATTGAACCATGTTTGTCATTTAGGGGCCCATTCTTCCAGTTGGAAAAGGTCAGTTTGGAGCTCCTCACAATCCTGGTTTTTGTAAAATCACCCTAAATAATTTGGTGTGATCTGTAAACATGTCCACTTCACATGAGTTTAAACCTCACATGTCCACCTGTTCCTCCACTTCTGTCACCTCATGAAGATAACAGTCCCAGTGCCCATTTGCCCCCAGTCTATCTCAGTATTGCCCATAAATCAACCATTACTAATCGGGTTGAATCTGTCTAATCTAGATGAAAGCACATAATTGAAGTAGAGGGTCAGTATGTAACTACTTTGCTAGGGTGACCAGATAAAATCCAGGTCAGGGCTCATGTAACTTTAACAGTTGTAGAGAAAAGGGAATTTCAGCCAGTGTCATTTGTATGCAATTAGTTCCTGGTGAAATTCCTTCTTCATCACAACAGTTAAAGTTGCAAGGGCCCTGCTTACTTTTGTATGTGGTCACTCTAGTATAGTGCCTGCACCTTTAACTGTTGTGATGAAGAGGGAATTTCACCAGGAACTAATTGCATACAAATGACATTGGCTGAAATCCCTTTTTCTCTACCACTGTTAAAGTTACATGAGCCCTGACCTGGATTTTATCTGGTCAGCCTATACTTTGCCCACTTCCCATCCAGAGCTTTAGCATTTCTTCCAATTTGAAGAGGAGGAAGATTGAGGCTGCAATACCAATGAAAGATCAAGGTGCAGGAGTTCAGGGGCTTCATTGTAAGTGACAACAAGATCATTGGTGACTATACAACATATTGCTGAAGTTAAAGCCAAATGTCTTGAGTTACAATTTATATGCTTCTTCTGTTTTCCTAGTTAGAAAATTATTTTTATCATACAGTCTTTATCTACAGTTTAGCTGTAGACAGAATAGACTCACCTGATTCTGTTGTCTTGAAAAGAATAGGGATTATGGTTTGAAATTAGTAGGTGATGTGCTTGTGATACCCACAAGGATTTATCTGATATTTTTTTCCTTGTCAGCAGCTAATATGAGGGAATTTGTTTTAAATAGTTCTGATCTTTTCTTTTTCTATTCTTTTCTTTAAGAAAAAGCAGTTTATGGGTTTTTAAAAAAACTGCTGAAAGGGAAACTAATGGGAAACAAAATGGGTGTACATGCATCCTTCTAGGCAGGTCTCAATTAATATTTCAATTTTTTTACCTAGGCAGAATTAGTAGACTTCTTGTAAAGCTTTAGAAATGACAGATACTTAGGGGAAAACTCTTACAAATATCCTGGTATTTATCTGCACTTACATGTCTAGATTACGATGTATATCAAAGGACTCAGACATTTACACACCTCTTCCATCTTTCCTCCGTATTAGCTGTTCCCTCTTGTTCAGCTGAGGTCTCAACACTATAATGTAACATTTGGGGGAAAAGATACAAACTAACAACCCAGCACTTGAGGCTAAGATAGAGAAGATCTCCACAGCTACCATATGTTTTCCCTTGGAGCTCAGATAGGATGGAACAAAGGATAACCACACACTGCAAAAGACCAACATACTGAAAGTGATGAACTTGGCTTCATTGAAACTGTCAGGTAACTTCCTTGCAAGGAAAGCCACAGTGAAACTCACCACTGCCAGGAAACCCATGTAGCTCAGAACACAGCAAAACAGAGTCACAGACTGTTCGTTACACTGTAGAACAATTTCTTTAGCCACTGAGTGCATGTCAATATCTGGGAAAGGTGGAGAGGTTGCCAGCCATAAAGTAGAGATGCTGGCTTGGATGAGGGAGCAGAAAAGAACAATGGAGATGGCCAGTCTTTTCCCCACCCACTTCCTCATCCTGGACCCTGGTTTGGTGGCCATGAATGCCAGAACCACCGTGATGGTTTTTGCCAGCACACAAGAAACAGCCACTGAGAAGATGAGGCCAAAAGTCATTTGTCGGAGGAGACATGTCACCTTCTGAGGACGGCCAATGAACAGCAATGCACAAAGAAAGGAGAGAAAGAGGGAGATGAGGAGAGTGTAGGTGAGGTCCCGGTTGTGGGCTTTAACAATGGGAGTGTTGTGATGCTTCACAAATGTTCCCAGCACCAGAGCTGTAGTCAAAGAAAAGGAGAAAGCAAAAGAGGCTAAACTAAATCCTAAAGGTTCTTCATAAGACAAGAAGGTTACAGTCTTGCGAACGCAGGCATCCTGTTTTTTGTTTGGATAGTTTTCGTCTGTGCATTTATGGCAGTCATTCATGTCTGAAAAAGAAAGGATGTGGTCTTGATTGCAGAAACATGAGATCAAGTTTGCAAAACTGCTATGACTGTTACTCTGACACAGATAACAAGTCTCTATTAAAACTGCCCTCCAAATGTAAATTTCCGCTTCAAGTCTGCTGAGGTCAGTGATGGCAACCAATCATTTGTACAATGATTGTTGCAACATCCGCCAAGTATGTACTCGACCAATATATATGTGTGAGATATTATTCTGTTATTAACCTGTGGCTGTTGGTGAGTTTGCCTAGCAAACTACCTGAATGGCTGACCCTGTTAATGAGTGACTACCTTGTTCTTCAATAGTTAGGCTGACCAGATAAAAACCAGGACTGGGTTCATGTAACTTTAACAGTTGTAGAGAAAAGGGAATTTTAGCCAGTGTCATTTGTATGCAATTAGTTCCTGGTGAAATTCCCTCTTCATTGCAATAGTTAAAGATGCAGGCACTATACTAGAGTGACCAGATACAAAAGAAGGCAGGGCCACTGCACCTTTAACTGTTGTGATGAAGAAGGAATATCACCAGGAACTAATTGCATACACATGACACTGGCTGAAATTCCCTTTTCTCTACAACTGTTAAAGTTACATGAGCCCTGACCTGGATTTTATCCGGTCACCCTATCAAAAGTTGAAGCTTATTTACAATGGACAACGGCAGGCCCAAGCGAAATATATTCCAGCTGTGAAGTTGACATTGGCATGAACGATGGCTTCTAAGTCTAGAAGAAAAGGGACTTCCCCATGAACCAATGCCCAATGAAAAATGCACTTTTGACATGCCAGGTAGTACTGAAGCTAGACACCAAATTCAAAGATATATTCTCTCTGTAGTTATCACCAGAACCACCCATCAATTGGCTACTCAGAATGGTTTTGTCAGTGTTATTTGCTAGATTTATTCAGTCCCCCCAATGATCCCTGTGGACACAAGGCTAATATCCTCCACCCTTACCAGGGCTTCTGCTGTCAGATTACTTGAAGGATTAATATGCTCCTTTTCATGAGGTTTCTCCTGTAGGTTTTCTTTCTGTATGTTTCATTCTACAGCCACAAGATAGCGATGTGTTACAGTTGCACTATAGCGAGTTTCTGGAAATTCACAGGATAGTATCACACATCAAAGTGCAATAAAATCTCTAATCACATTTTCAGTGTTGAGAATAAAGTTGCTATAACTGCTAGAAAGCACAGGAGGGATCCTGGAGAGTGATGATGTCATGTCAAGGACCAGCAAAAAAATGTGAATGACCAAACATGAGCCTCATGTAGAAATCATCAAAGTTATTCAGTCCAAGATACATGCCAGATTCTTTGCACATTCCTCCAACTCCTTCTTATATAATTGTTTTGATCAATATTGGAAAAAAAATCTGATGTTTGGATTATTTTATACATTTGTCTGGATTACAGCAATTCTGTTGTTATAACTCTGTTCTGTATATATTTCTTACCGTCCTGGTTTGAAATCTTCCCTTCTGGACACGGGATGCAATCGTAGCAGCAAAATGGCTTCCCCTCCTTCATTTTCTTGTGAGAACCGGGTTGGCAACTCTCAGTACACTGAGAAAGAGGCTGGGACTATTTGAAAAATGGAAAAGAAACAATATATTGATGCCTCCCCAAACTTTTTATTATTTGTTATTGTTTTGTTTGTTTTGTATTTGTAATGTTTTGTTTTGTCAAAAATTTAAAATAAAAACATTACTTTAACGTATTTTAAATGTTGAATATTGCCTAATTTTATAGTGTCATTGTGCTGTTGTTGTGGAGTGTAATATAGCTTTACAGTTTTATCCCACCCTGAAGGCATTTGCCAGTTGGGCAGTAAATAAATAAAGACATAAGATTTTAGAAATACCTGAACAGACTCAATGGGGAGTACTTCCTTTTTTCTATTAATTATCCTAGGCACTTGAATAACAACTTTCCCTATGGTCTATTTTAAAAAAGGAACAGTACAGTAAAAGGAACAGTAATAGGCTGGATGAGGGAAAACAAACTGAAGCTGAATCCAGACAAGACGGAGGTGCTTACTGTCAAGGGCCACAACCTGGGGTTGGAGGTGTGTCAACCAGTTCTGGATGGGGTTACACTCCCCCTGAAAGACTGTGATCGCAGCTTGGGGGTGCTCCTGGATCCGTCGCTCCAAATGACAGCTCAGATAGATGCGACTGCCAGGAGTGCCTACTATCAGCTTCGGCTGATACGCCAGCTGCGCCCCTTCCTAGAGTTGGAAGACCTAAAATCAGTAGTGCACACGCTGGTAACTTCGAGGCTCGACTTCTGCAATGCGCTGTACATAGGGCTACCTCTGTGCCTAGTCCGGAAACTTCAACTAGTTCAAAATATGGCAGCCAGGTTGGTCACTGGTACATCTAGGGGTGACCACATTACACCAGTTTTAAAATCTTTTCACTGGCTGCCAATCAGTTTCCGGGTGAAGTACAAAGTGTTGGTTATTACCTTTAAAGCCCTACATGGTTTGGGTCCAGGTTACCTACGGGATCGCCTTCTCCCATACAATCCGCCCCGCATGCTCAGGTCCTCTGGGAAGAATTTATTACAGTCAACAAGAACTAGACTGACAACCATTACCCAGAGGACCTTCTCTTCTGCCGCTCCCAGATTGTGGAATGATCTGCCGGGAGAGATTCGCCAACTTACTAGTCTTCAGGAATTTAAAAGATCTATAAAGACTGATCTCTTCCAGCAGGCCTACCTAGATGAATTTTAAAGTGTTTTATTGGTTTTATTGGTATTTTACTGTTGTACTGGTTTTATCTGCTTTTAATCAATTTTTGTATTTTGTGTTTGGTGTTGTTCCCCGCCTCGATCCGTTGGGAGAGGCGGGTGATAAATAAATATATTATTATTATTATTATTAGACCATATGTACAAAAGAGACATGGATCTTTTCAGCTAGAAACTCTTAGACAAGGGTTTTCCGAGACATGTCATTGATCTGTCCAGAGCTAGAGTGAATAGAACCAGCATAAAGTTCCTGTTTGAGTCCTGTGCTAGAACACAGAATAACAAATTGTTTTGGTTTCTAGAATTTAATCATCTATGAATCAACACAATATCTACATGCACTGGCATTTGGTACAGGACGCATCACACTGCAATCGTTTTCCACTCTTGGATTTCGCAGGAACTCTATTGTCTGTGAAAGACTTGTTCAAAATATTAGAAATATAGCTATCATCTCATTAAAAATTCTTCCATCAATTTCTTGGTAAATGAAGGTATTGGGACAGCAGAATCCTCTGGCTCTTCATTTATTTCATCAACTCACACATTATCTTTCATTTCTAAGTGTTTATTCTTGGGCAATAAAATTATTCTAGACATCAGGACAGTTGTTCATTTATAACAGGATCTCTTTCCATGTGGCTGACAATTGGAGCCTACCTGATTAAACCAGCCATTCCATGTTATGGCTTCCTCATCAATGGTGAATGCTTGACCTAGGGGAGCCTCAGGATCCACCGTCCCCACTCTCACCCTATGAAGTGATTGGTTGGAAAAAATCATCCAGTTGATCACATCCAGTCCAGCGACTATTTCCCCATTCTGGTTGAAGGAAACTTTGTCCCCTGCACTGTTGTTAAATGAGATCCATTTTAGAAATGGTTGGAGCTAAAGTGAAATAGAAAATGCAAGGATTTAGAAAAGGCTGAATTTAGGTCTTTATGGGCCAAAAAGGACATAACTTGAAATCAGTATCAAGCATCCTCATCGTTTTCTTATCTTCAATTTTGAGTAAGGGCTCCAATCTGAATCTTAAACACCACGTACCCTTGTGCAATGGTTCTAATCCAGATCAGTCCTCCTGCACTTTCAGTGGAACAGAAATGGGGGGAGTACAGCTGCTAGATATGTATTTTGAAGCAATGTCTGTTGTAGCACTCATTGGTAAATTCAAATGGCACCAGAAGAAGGAAGTTCTGGCTGGTTTATTGTTCAGATGGGTGAAGGCCATGGTTGGTCCTAGGATTAATGGCACACTAGCTGAGGAGTGCCTTTGGTGGCCAGTTGCCTCACTAGTCAGTTTTTCAGGGCCACACAGAGGACATATGGGTCTTGTTGCATGTGTGAGATCCATCCAGAATGGCAAAGCTCAAATCCTTGATTTCTAGCCAGTGTGTTTGTGTTGCAGCCTAGCTCCAGTTTATTCTTCTCTTCAAGAATAACAAACAACAACAATACTTAGAAGAAGTATTCAGCTGACCACTTACAGCTTTGTTATTTATACAGTACTGATAGTGTTTACAGTATTTGAAGTTCTAAGTTCTTGGTAATCTTTAGTGATGGGACGGGCATCCAGTTAGGATTTGAAGCTCACCCATGTCTGTAATGTTACTTAAACTGCCCCTTAAGGAATAGATGCTGATCCACCATTTTAACACAAAATGGCAGCTCAGTGAGGCAGTGGGTGGATGCATGCCACTTGTCAGATGCCCTGGGACCACCCTGTGCCTCACAGCACATGGCAAGAAGGATGGGGAAGCAGTCATAGGTCCATTGTGCGGCAGAAGTGCTGGTGAGTTTTCCCATCCGAAGTAATGCTGCCTCAAAGTAAAGTTGTGTTTCAGTGATTTCTACCTGAGCAGAAATGACATCAAAGTGGAAATTAAAAAGAAGAATATTTTTAAAGCTAATTTATGGAATATCATTTTTGTAGTTAGCACCCAAAGAACCCTTAGAACCTTGAAAGAAAGGTTGAGGACACCAGCTTTTTTGCAATCGTAGCTCACTGTAGACTGTATATCAGAACAGAAAAAAAACCAGGCAATTAGCCCTGTTTGCCTCCCACACCCATTAACTTCAAACCCTTGGTCACCACCCAGCTTGCTCACCCTTAAAGCCAGCCCTGGAGAATGTTTCTAGGTAATACTCATCCTATATGGCCCAGAGATTGCATGAAGGGATGCTACATGAATCAGTAAAATTACAAACTACAGTGGTCACTACATCTGTCCCAAAAGTACTAAGAGGGAAGTATATTGTCTGACTGAAATGGGAACTATTTCTAGGAGGGGCAAGGGAAGGAAAGTGAAAATGTAAATAAGACTTTGGTAGAGAATAAAACACAATATACAGTGCGTTGTTATATGAGTAACTTGAGCCAATTACCTGCCCAAATTGTAGATTCTGAAATTTGTGTTCCACTACATCAATCATGGCACTGTGTTCAGCTCTAGAAGAGGTCATGGCATGATGTAGGGCATGGGCCACAGTATAGACAGCGTTGTAGATGCTGTAGCTGTGTCCAATCATGCTCATTTCAAAGAATGATCCAGGAAGGCTCCACAGCTTCTCTTGCCCTGTGCAAATGTCTCCATCTGCTTCTCCCAGAATACTATCTGTGAATACACATCCAAAGGCCTGTTGCCAGAAATCCCTGATAAAACCGTCTTCTTTAGAGCTGGAAGGGTTTCTACCCTCAAGAAACTGCCGAAATCCAGGTACATCACTGGAGTGGATTCTGAAGGATATAGCACCATGGAACATTTCTGTATTCCAATTTTTTTGTTGGACAATTGAAGTGAACTCCACCTGAGCTGTTACTATCCATACTTTCCCTTTTACTTCCTTTTCCATGACCTCTTGATCTGATAGATATGGCAAGAAGCGAAAAAATGCCATGGAATAAGATTCTGCATGGGCTACCACTGCATTGGCTTTGCTGCCCATCACTTTATCATGTATTTTTGCCCCCTGTAGAAATGCATTATTAATTTCATTGTCAAAACTTAGTTTGGGGACTCTTTCTATGAAGGCAAAACAGACACCCCACTTAGAAAACAGTGGAACAACCACTTGTAGAAATCTTTCTCCATTATCATTATTCATAATACCAATACCAATCCACGTCCACCTAAACTGGAGAAGCAAAGAGAGAATCCCCTCATACTGAATGGCTTCCTGAGGGGCCAATTGGTAGAAGGGGAGGCCTGGAGTTTTAGTGTTCATCATGGGAGCAGGGCCATAGATGAGCTAAGGAGAGATTTGGGGCAGAGGGAAAGAAAATCGTATCAGCATTTATATGTATATATTTTAATGTACATACATTTAATGGGCATCTGGTTGGGAGTAAAATGCTTGGTCAGAGAGCAGTCTGATCTAAGAGAATACTGACTATCTTTGGCTATCTATCAAGTACAAGGATAAAGGCTCAGTGGAAGGATGCTATATCATGGCATAAGTCTGGTTGCATTCAGACGTATTAACACTTAACAGTTAAACCTATTGAATTCAATGGAACATAAAGAAATTGTGCTTGGCTTACATCCCATTTATTTCAATGAGTCGAATTTAAGTATGAGTAAGTCCAGTTCCAATTCATTGATGAGTAAAACAGAGAATAAGCACTGCTTCTACTGCCACCCATTCAGAGAGCTGTACATGCATAAATCTGCGGCCTCAGGGGATTCTGTCAAAGATCTGGAAGGATCCTGAGGGCCAAACAACATGTGGCATTATTTCCCACTTTCTCCCAAAAGCCACATTTGCATGATGGGGAGCTCCTACTAGCTCCAGTATTTTAGTATGTGAGGGGGGTTAATGGTTTTCCTTATTACCAAAACTGCATTGGAGTCAGACAATGCAGAAGAAGATTCTGATTACACATCTATCATTACAAATGCAATGACTACTATCTTTCAGCATCCGTTTACAGACAGAACATACAGCTAGAGCAGCAAGAACTAGGAATTCTTCAAACAACCAGAAATGAGCAACAGTGCTTGTTTCTGGAATGGGCAGGTCAGTGTTTCTGGGCTATTTCAGCATC
This sequence comes from Anniella stebbinsi, assembly GCA_029215795.1. Lineage (NCBI taxonomy): Eukaryota > Metazoa > Chordata > Lepidosauria > Squamata > Anniellidae > Anniella > Anniella stebbinsi. Next base: position 24,183,611 of record JARDYH010000008.1, read on the forward strand.
TGCTAGTTCCTGTTGCAGTAGCTGTCTATTTCACTGGTGTAAGAGAACTAGCAGAGGCATAGAGGCAGTATAGGGTATTGAAAGAAAGTGCATTAAGAAGTGGAATGTTTAAACTACTGGATGGCTTACATGAGATTTGTGAAACTATAGCAATGTTCTGTTATTTCAACACCATGGCTATCAAATGAATGAAGCACTTAAACAGTAGCAATTGTATTTTATTTATGACTGAACCGTATATATATTCATTGCCAGCATATGACATTCATAAACAATGCACCCATTTCTGTCTCCAAACAAACAAACAAACAAACAGACAAAGAAAACTGAAAAGGGAAGGGAAGTGTAAGTATTGCGGCAGATTCTCATGCTCCCCAAATAACCTACCTGTGGAGTCTTATAGGTATCCAAGATATTTGCCACATGTAGGGAGATTTCAGAATCCAGTCCCCCAATGACTGCTGTTAGTCTATGCTGGATGTCACATACATAGTTAGGTACAACATTTTCCAGTGTAGTCAATAGTAGCATCGTGGCATGATAGGTCCTCCTTGCATTGTCATAGCTATCATAGATGTGGAAACCCAATGTGGTATTGGGTAAGATCTTTGGGTTTTCATTTATTTCTTTTACTGCAAATGCCAAGGCCAGGACGTGCTGGTAATGCTTAGGGAATACCCTACAAGAAAAGTGGCATTCTGTAACAGCATTATATTCCACGCACACATTAATTATTGCTACTGTGTTACACATCATGATCCTTAGTAGTCTTACATTGTTTAAATGCTATCCTCCTATTCTAAGAACTAAATCAAAATATCTCAGAGCTCATCTTCAGCACATCACTATGCTTTTCAGTTCTGGCAAAGGTTCCTTTTCTTAGAAGGTTTAGTACTGTGTGGAAACATCATTTGAACATGCTCTTTAACAGCTAGAGAGATTCACTGGGTTTCATCCGGATTTAGTCATATTTGGAGTACACCTATTGAAATCAATGGGACAAGTTAGGCATGATTTAGTCAATCATAACATTTTTAAGCATGATTGATTTCAATTGTCTCACCTATGTACGGCTATACACATGTCAGTCACATTGTACAATAGTACAACAGTATTGACCTTTATCATCTATTATCTTCCAAAGGCAGTTGATGATTTAATCAAACAGAATACGATTAGACCCACTGCAATCAGTGTGACTGAAATTCGACATGCCTAACTTAAGTTCCATTAATTTCAATCATTCTGCTTTGAGTTTGCGAAGATCTGGAATGGAAGCAATGAGTTTTCAAAGCAAGAATGCTGTACGTGGTGGTGGAGGCAGCATTCATACAGTCAGTGTGTGTGATTGTGTGTGCAGGCATGTTTTTCTGTGGATCACATGACAATGATAATGCGTGGCCTGATATATCAATCACTCTTTGGCTTACCACATGAGGCTGTTGAGAAGTTTCAAGGAAGATAAAGTATCCAAATACAAGTGAGAGGGCATGTAACAAGGGAGGTTATTTTCTTCAAAATTCCCTTAATGGTATGACGCGTATTCTTTATTGCAGTCAAGAGATGAGATTTAGAAACTGATGTAGAACCTAGACATCCGCAACCAAAATATACAGGTCTACAAGGGGAAGTGACAGAACCTATCCTCCCAATATGAAGTCCCTCAAAGCTTCATCATTCACATTGGCTCTAGCAAGAACAACATGAAATTGCCAGAGAGAATGATATCGATGTTATTATTATCTATCAACAAATATTAAAAATAAAATTGGGCTGGCCTGTCTGGTAATGTAACCAATAAGGGAGGAACAGTTTGCTGCCAACCTCCATTGTCAATTTCACAAAAAGAGTTCATGTTCCACAGACTCCACTTCCGGATTGTAACATGGATGTGCCCTCTGTGGCAAAGAAACACCACTCCATCCTCTCAAATCATTGAGAAGGTGGCACATCAAACCAGGCTGTAAAATATTTAACAAAATGCAAATTGCTTAAATCGACAGCTATCTGAAATCCATTTTAATTTGGAATACCCAATGAACATGATTAGCACATTGCACATGCCTTAGGAGAGGGACTTGGAAAGAAATAACACAGGGCTTCTGCCTTATTATAGCTATTGCAGAATCCTATCCTTTTGAAAAAGAAAAGAGGGTGACTGCACAATGTAAGGAGCTCTTTAAGATACCCACTTCATCAAAGAACTTTGATAACTAGATCCAGGGAGAGAAGGAACGAAAACCCATAGCTCTTGTAAAGATAGGGATCTTAAAGTGAAGCTTGAAGGCAGCTGTCCAAGAACTCATATCCAAAGCCTGTAATTTGTATATGTTTCCATTAGTACACCTGCATTTGGAACACATTGTGGGATGTGCAAACAAGCACTTAAAACTATAACATGGCTGCCATAAAAAAACTGAAGGCAATCCTTTAGTCCATATAGCAGCTGTATAAGGGAACCAAAAATTTATCTTAGAAATCAAATCTTGAATAGCTGCTGGAACAATGCACACCTGTTTTTTTAATCTATAAACAATTTTGTCTATGTTTCTTACAGCCTAATCCAGTAAGCCCCTATTCTACAGCTTTATCATTCTCTTCTGCTCTGATCATTCTGATGGCATCATAAATGGAATTAAAATGAACAACAGTCCTTACATAAGTTCCTCTGACATTGCTTGATGGGGCTCTTCAGTGAAGGCTATTGGACTGGAGACAAAGAGACCATAAGTAGCAATGCCTCCAATGATGAGGTCTCCTGACTGATGATACTTGTGAAGTGGAGGGTAAGGATTGCTGACCCTACAGCTGTCAATGTCAGCTTTGCATCCTATGCAAGCAAGCAATACCAGCAACAAGTCCACCATGGTATAGTGGTAGTAGTAGTAATAGTAATAGTAGTAGCATGGAAGTTTAGTTTATTGTCTTGTCCACCAGTCATTCACAAAACTGTTTCCCTATCCATATCCTAGATCCTCACCTATTCGTAGGTCCTCTTTCTACCTCTTAATGTTGCTAGTGATGTTTATGACAACCTTTGTTATTAGTTTTGCAAGTGTGAATTGGAAATCAACAGGGGATTTGAGGAGCAGCAGAATTAATCACTACCCTTTAGATAAGTGAAGAGGAGACTAATTACAAAATAATTACTGACGAAAGCTTGTTTGTCACATCTCAACAATATCCCTCCCCCTGAACAGAATAGAAAGTGAGGGATAAAATGGCATGGGATGGCCAACAGAATTTCTTTTTTTATGTATGAAATTGATAACAGAAATAATAGAATCTGGCCTGGAATCAGAGACAAAATGCACATGTTTGATGATATTGAGAATATGACCTTGATCGATTTAGCCTGCAATCCTATACATACTTACCTGTCAGTAAGTCCCAGTGATCCCAATAGGATGTACTTCAGGGTAGACATGGAAAGGATTATATTGTTAATCTGTGGGGTGAAAAATAAAATCTTACTGTGCTGCCCAATGCATGTTTACTCAGAAGTAAGAGACATGGTTTTTAATTAGGCTTATTACCCAAGAAGCGTCTTTATGATTGCAGCCTTGGATAACACGCAGAAAAAAATCCTTCAAAATGAGCTGGAAGCTAGACAACTATGAGCTGGAAACTGGCCTTACACTGTTTCAATATATAGTGTAGAAGTAAATTCAGAAAATAAGACATGTGTTGAACCTTTAATATAATGCTTTAGGAAGTGTGTGTCAAATAGAAATCTTTTGCTCAATTATCATTTTCACTTTGGGAAGTGGGTTTTTTACACTGGAAATGTTTGTCTTTTCAATAACATTAAACTTGTTGTTGTTTGTTTCTCAACAGGTGAGTAACCCAGGGCAGTGAAGGCTCTCCACTCCCCACCTTCTCATCACCAGACTAAATTAGGCTGACCATATGAAAAGAAGGACAGGATTTCTGTACCTTTAACAGTTGTATAGAAAAGAGAATTTCAGCAGGTGCTATAGTATATATTAGGGATGTGCATTGGATCGGATCCGATCCACGATCCGAATCCGATCCAGGGGGAAATCGGATAAATTATCCGATTTCCGATCTCCCCGCTGGATCGGCCAATCCAATCCGAACCGAACCGAAGAGGTTCCGATCCGATTCGGATGGATCAGCGGGCGCCCGCTGGCGCCCGCCGCCGCTTCCATTGGCGGGGGCCAGCGGGTGCCCGCCGATGGAAGTAGACAGTGGGGGGGGCTTCCCTAGCGGGGAAGGTAAGCAGGGGGTGGGGGGAGGGGAGGGGGGTGCGCGCGCGGCACGCTTACCTTCCTGGAACGTCCGCTTCCATCCGGCACCGGCCGCTACTGCGAGCGGGCTTCGCGGTCCGCTCCAGGGTGGCATGCCGGGTGATGTCATCACCCAGCGCACCACCCTGGAGCAGGCCGCAAAGCCTGCTCGCAGTAGCGGCCGGCGCCGGACAGGAGCGGACGTTCCAGGAAGGGAAGCAGGGGGTGGGGGGAGGGGGGAAGGGGAGGAGGGGGGCGCACGGTGCGCTTACCTTCCTGGAACGTCCGCTTCCGTCCGGCGCCGGCCACTACTGCGAGCGGGCTTCGCGGCCCGCTCACAGTAGCTGCCTGCAGCGGATGGAAGCGGATGTCCCTGGAAGGTAAGCAGGGGGCGGGGGGAGGGAGCTTATCCCCCCAGGGCCATCCGCTTCCATCCACTGGTGGGGATGTCTATGGGGAAAAAAATGGCGGCCGATCCAAAAAGTTCCAATTTTTGGATCGGGATCGGACTCGATCCGATCCAGGGGGGCTCCGATTTTGTCCGAACCAATCCGTGACAAAATTGGAGGTCCCGATCCGGGTCCCGATCCAATCCGGGAGGTCCGTGCACACCCCTAGTATATATGCAGCACTTGGTGAAACTGATTCTGCATCACAAGAATTAAAGCTGCAGGAGCCCTGCCCTCTTGACTAGATACAAAAGAGGGCAGAGCTCCTCTAGCTTTAACTGTTGTGATGAAGAGGGAATTTCACCAGTCACTTCATGCATAAAAAATGACAGCTGCTGAAATTCCTTTTTCAATAGAACTCTTAAAGAGAAAGAAGCTCTATCCTCCTTTTTATATAGTCTCCCAAAATATCCCAATTCCGAATTCCTAGAACTATTTTTTTAAATGTGCAGCCAAAGTCCTGCCATGAGATGACTGAATCGCTTCTTCTTTGAACAAATGCTGGGATTCCTGGTATATCATCAGAGTTGATTGCAAAGAAGAAAACACCTTAGGGCTGTGCACGAACCTCCCGATTCACTTCTGATATCGATTTGGACCAAATGAATCTAGCCCGATTCACTTTGGATCAATTCAGACCTGATCCACTTTGATTTGGATCTGAAGATGAATTGCGATTCGGATGTCCGAACCATTCTGATTTTTCATTTTCCGGTAGGCTTGTATTGGAAAAAATAAACACTTATAACTTTTTTATTTTACAAGATACTGTCGTGACTCCCTATCCCCTTTATTTTGGCAATCAACCTTTATTTTGGCAAATGGTCCCTTCCTTCAGCTGTAGGGAGTTTAAAAGTAGAAAGCATTTTGCCCCAATGCATAATTTCACTAAGTAAACAAAACAGTTGATCCATTCAAGAGAAAGAGTCAGTCCATAGGCGGATCTAAACCAAGCCTTTTCTGAGCCACCAATCTTTCCGAGCGCCACCTTCTGACCTCCTTGGTCTGTGCGCACTTTTCCCTTCTACAGAAATTGGCATCTCTGAGATTGCTTACACTCTCCCCTTCGGATGAGGAGGGCAGCTTCTCAGCCTGAGGTTTATTTACATCACCAGAGGTAAGCTCTGGGAACTGTTCATTCGCAGCTGGGAAAGAGCCCATGGGAATTAACCCTTCCCCTTCTGGTATGGATTGGAATGTCTGTTCAAATTCAGAATCAGATTCTGAATTAATGTCTGATATCCCTTCGCCCTGCACAAGGGGAGGGGGATTAGACACAACAGATACAAACATGAAAGTGGGACACCTTACAGATGCCCCAGACAGATCGGTGTGGTCATCTTCTTGTAATCCACTGCTGAAAATATGATTTTTTGGGGGCAAACCACTCAAAGCAGCCACTCAAAGCAAAGAACAATTTGAAAGTGTGTATTCAGCTCACACTATCCCTTCAAGTGTAAATCTCCCCTACTTATATTTTATTTTGTGTGTTCTGAAGCTGACCTCAGGCTCTTCACATTCAGAGAAAGTAGGCTGCCTGCAATACACACATTACCTGGCTGGGAGCAAACCAGCAATGCGAGAAGAATGATGATGATGTTGATGACAATGATAATAATAATAATAATAAGATGATGATGATGATGATGAAATGAAAGAGCCTGTTGATTCTCCTTATGAAGTAGTGGGAGAGGCTTCACGCATTGTAATCATTTGGTCCTGCCTATTGCCGCAGATTAATTGGAGAGCAGACAGTGATCATCAGGCCATGGAACGGGTACGAAGAAAAGTGAACAACAAATGTACAAAGAATTCATTAAGCATGGAGATTATAGTATCCAACATCCTGCAATTGTGCTTGCACGGAGGGAGGTCTTTACACCGGATTCGTCTTGGATCTGCAGAGGGGTTTAAAAAATGTTATGAAGTCTTATGGGTGGTGGTGGTGGTGGGGCTATGAGACAAGTGCTTTGTCATTCCCAGTGGCAGGTAGGTGCAGGCATCTGGAGCAGAATAGGGTCAGTGAGCATTCACAGGCACAGTTACGGTGATCGGTAATGCCTGAGGGCCCCCAGCTGTGAGTTATAAGGCCTCAGCTGGAAGGATAAGGGTTACCTTTGAGGCCAACCTTCCTCACCCACTCGGACCTAGACGGCGCGAGAGGAGGTGACAATGGAAGGCCTCCCTATGCCACAAGCGGCAGTCTGTGTTGTGGCGAACTGGGAAGCACCATTTCACAGGTGGTGAATGACTCGCCCAAAATAAGTAGGATGCCCGCATAGGTTTTTCCTCTCTGCAGATCCTTAAAATAAAGTGGCCTGTTTAACTTCACTTTCTGTGTCTCGCCTCATTATTTCCCACCCTCCATTACCTGCAACCAGTGTATCTGAAATTAACTTCACTCATTCCTACTTTTGTAGCTTTTGCTGTACTTTGTCTCTATACTCTGTGTGATACATTCTCCTCTTCCCTCAAATATCTTTTCTGATGGTATCCTCACTCCACTGCAAGCTGCTGCTTAACAGGGCTTGCTGCCAGCTGGCTTTTTTATTTTTAAAGTTCAATTTTATTTTGAAACTTGTGTATAATTGTCACAAGTTTCTTTACCCTAACATTAGGGTGGGTGTTGTGGGCAGCAGACACTACTTCGCCCATTCACACTTCTCACTTATATACATTAGCTTCTCAAGGCTTTTGTGTTGGCACCACTTTTCACATCCAGACTTTGAACTCCTGTCTACTTCCTGCACAAATACGTGACTCTGAGGCCCCCTTTCTAATGCTCTGTGTTACATGCCAGCACCGTGGAGCTAAGTTACAACAGGTGTCTCTGGGTTGTGTTGTCTGTGCATCCTCTGTTGTCTCTCTCTCTAAGTCATTGCAACCAAACCAAAGCCTCTAACCTCAAACAATCAATCTCCCTATCTCTACCAAAGTCTCCCAGTAGTCCAGCTGGGCTGCACACTTGTACCCTGCATGTGTCTGGGACCTTGATCATGTCTTCTCCAAAAGATGGGATCTCTTCTGCAATACCATTGTCAACAGTCAGAAGGTAGGAAGCAAATTGAGATTCACAGGGTGCACATGTAGAGAATAAGCTGGCATTTGGTGACACAGTTCCAGGCATTGGATTTCTTGACCAACTGGCCAGTGATGGTAGGACGAGCACCACATGGAATGACAGGCAAGGTCTTCCTAAACTCATTGCCCAAAACAATAGTCTTTCCATTGAATGGGGTGTCATTGTTCATGAGCTCCTTCAGCAGCCTGTCTATTAGGTCAATAGCAAAGCAGTTAGGCATCAATACTTCATCCCAGATGACAATGCTGGCATATGCACACTTCACGAGGCAGGTGTGGCAGCTTCCGGGCCGAAGTTCAAAGCTTCTTTTCTTTAAAATTGTTCTGTAAGCAAATATTCCATGCTTCCTTGAAACAAAATTTTACTCTGTAGTTCCCAAGAGAGCTCTTCTGAGAATATCAATACAGTGATACGTATTTTTTCTATTTAAATTATTGATTTTTCTTACTTTGCGCCTTACAATTAGCATGTGTGACCTCTTTTGTCCTCTTTTTCTTGGTGATGAATGCCTCTTTTTTCTGGTGATCTCTAAGTTGCCTGCCTACTCAGAAAGGGATTGCAACTGAGTACTGGAGTTCATTTCTTTCCCCTCCCTTAGTTTTTATTTTCCTTAATCTTCAATTGTGTTAGCAAAGTTGTTTGTGTTCTGGCATCTTATGAGAGGTGAATTTTTGCTTGCAAAAGTTGCCCCTTTCCATTATTTTAATTCTTCCTTGCTACTTTTCTTGAGCTGGCCTTCTGGGGCTGGAAACTTGGCTTCTGAACAGGTTCAAATGCTTCTGCTCATAAGCCAAACCTCAACCCCCAATAGCAGTTTCCATGGCAGCTCTCCCATGAGGCAGCATGAACTGACTGCTGATAATTGTTGGGGCACAAGAAACATTCTATATACCACTTTCATAGTGTTATCTCCTGCTTTTTTATTCCACATTAATAACGATTTGACATAAGTTGTAGAGATGGCTTAAATCTACACTACTGTTTTATAGCAGTATTGAAGTGCACTAATAATTGTGGGACAGCTCACAATCCATATACCAGTTTCATAGTGGCATTTTCTGCTTTTTATTCCACATTTGACAAAAGATGTAAATTTCATTCCACACTTGATAAAAGATGTAGATTTGGCCTGAGACGTCACTACTTTATGTTTAATCACTCTCCTGAACTTCCATTGCAGTTGTTTTTCCTGGATCTTCTACACTGGACACTAGGTTAATTTCTACTAACCTTCATCTGAACCCACATGAACCCATCTCCTTGAGACATGTGGTGATGAAGCTTTTTTCTCTAACCTTAATATCAAACTGCTATATAGCTAGGAGCATAATAGGTAAGGTTTAACTAAGTGACAAGTGGAAGGCTGGGGGAAAGTGTAGGAGTTTGTCAACAATTAATTGTAGCTGAATTTGCATGCTGAAAACCTTATATGGAAAAGCCACTTTACCATCTTCTTTAATTCCAGTTGTTCCACATGCTACTTTTCATTAAATTGTTGCAATATCTATATCTATATCTATATATATCCTTATCTTTTCTCTAAAAATCATAAATTTGCCCTGGATCAGTTAGCGGATGGGAAAGCTTGGTGAGGATCTCTCTACTTTATGGAATCATCATCATATACACCAACCTTCTCCAACCAAACACCCTGTACATGTGTTGGATTATCCACCAACCAGCAAATTAACTCTCATTGATTTCAGGGGGACTATTCTAAGTGTAATAGAACATGGATGCAGCCCTACATGTAAAATTTCAAAACAATTGCACTCAGAGTCTGTTTATCAAGCTATACCAGTAGAAAAGAATTTCAAAGGCTTGCTGAGTTGCGAAGGTTTCATGGCAATGAGAGAGGAGGCGTGCAGTGGTGGTGGCTTTGCAGGCATCCATCAAAGCCAAACATTGGTGAGTTCATCCATCCCTACCAAGAGCAGTGTATATTTCAGGATTTCTTTCGGATTAGCTGTTCCCTGTTGTTTAGCTCAGGCCGCAACACAATAATGAAACATTTAGGTAAAAAGATACAACCAAGCAACCCTGCACTTGAGGCTAAGATAGAAAAGATCTCCACGGCTACCATGTATTTTCCCTTGGTGCTCAGATAAGTGGGAACAAAGGATAACCACACACTGCAAAAGACCAACATGCTGAAAGTGATAAACTTGGCTTCGTTGAAACTGTCGGGTAACTTCCTGGCAAGGAAAGCTACAGTCAAGCTCAACATGGCCAGGAAGCCCATGTAGCCCAGGACACAGTAAAACAGAGTCACGGACCCGTCATTACATTCCAGTACAATTTCTTCAGTCCCTGAGTGTATGTCCTCATCTGGGAATGGGGCAGAGGTTCCCAGCCACACAGTACAAATGCCTACTTGGATGAGGGAGCAGGAAACCACAATGGAGCCGGCCAGCTCCTTCCCCAACCACTTCCTCATCCTGGATCCTGGCCTGGTGGCCATGAAAGCCAGAACTACCATGATGGTTTTTCCCAGCACACAGGAAACAGCCACCGAGAAGATGAGGCCAAAGGCAGTTTGTCGGAGGAGACATGTCACCTCCTGAGGACGGCCAATGAAGAGCAATGGACAAAGGAAGCAGAGCAGGAGGGAGATGAGGAGAGTGTAGGTGAGATTCCGGTTATTGGCTATGACTATGGGAGTATCATGGTGTTTCATAAATGTTCCCAGCACCAGAGCTGTGAGAAAAGAAAAGGAAAGAGCAAATGAGGTTAAAGTGAGCCCCAAAGGTTCTTCATAAGACAAGAAAGTTACTCTCTTCGGGATACAGAAATCTTGCTTTTTGCTTGGATAGTCTTTAGCTGAGCATTTCACACAGTCATTTGCATCTAAAAAAAAGGAAAGATGTGGTCTTCAGTTCACATGTAAACACACTCAAGTATGCTATAAACATATTTTTAAAAAATCACTTGTCCCACACATACAAACATTCTCCATGCAAATCATTGGATATTGACATATGGCAGGGGCTGGCTTAAGACTATGGCCTGGTTCACACAATCATGGTGGGGTAAGTAAACCACAGTGGCTTATTTCCCCCACTGCACATGTTAGTGAGTTGCTAGAATAATGTGCATAATTATCCTTCCTGGAGTTGCTTACTACATCATTCAAACCGAGCAACAGGTGGAATACTGCTTTGGTTGACATGCCACCCCAGAACCCTAAAACACCCCATGGATTCTGAATGGTTTGTTCACCACAGCAACAAGCATCCCTCCCTGGCTGAATTCGGACAACACGAGATAGTCAATGGTGGGATAATAATCAACTTTACAGTTGTTCATCTAGGGGGTACTCCCCACACAACATGGTAATAAACAATCAAATGTGGTGTGGATTAGGATCAGCACTGAGTTAACTATGGCAGCATTTGGATGACATGATAGTCAATACAACTGATGATTGTTTCCCCTCCCCCAGTTGCTTAATGTGTCATCCGAATTCAGTCAATGTGTTCATACAATGTGGCAAGCTGCAATGGCAGCAAAGGTAATGATGGAAGTTCCATTGGCATGAGACAGACATGCTTAGTGGGGAAAATTAGCCACTGTGGCTTATATCCCGCTGCATGATTGTGTGACCTGGACTTACGTGTTGTTCTTTAAAGATAAAGGCATGCTCCATTTCTCTTTCACAACCAATGTTAAAGAACTGGGGTGGTGGGTGAGGTGGTTTGCTTGGCAAAACTGTCTATGCCTTTCAGGTTGGAATGGAGGGAATAGAAAAAGAAGGAAGGAAGGTAGGAATAAAGGAAAGAAAGAAAGAAAGAAAGAAAGAAAGAAAGAAAGAAAGAAAGAACTACCCATCTAGAACCTTCAGGGGGAAGTCCCTTTTCTTCTAGACCTAGCAGACGTCATTCATGCCATTGTCAATTTAACACCAGGAATCTATTTTGCTGAGTTCCTTTCTTTGAACACTGTTAATAAGCTTCAACTAATAAAGAACAAGATATAGAGTGACCGTATGAAAATGAGGACAGGGCTCCTGTATCTTTAACTGTCCAATATACCTGGAATTGCACGGGCCCCCTAAGATATATGTCTGTGAGGTAATCATCTTAAAGTAGTAGGCCAGTGCTAGGTCTGTGAGTTAACTTTTAATCAAATTACATTTGTTTCTTCTTATCCTTTCTCACCCTCACAACAACCCTGCAAGGCAGGCTGATGCTAGGCCTGTGCGGTAACTTTAAAAAGAATTAAATTTGTTTCTTTTCTCTCTCTCTCTCTCTCTCTCCCTGATGCATGGCCAGGGCCGCCTGAAAGCCGCTACTGGAAGTTCCCTTGTCCCCACAGAAAACAAAAACTACAACTTCCAGCATGCTTTTCACCATGGTGCCTGACTTGCCCAATAGGAGTCCTTCCACTGAGACTCATGGGAAGTGAAGTCTGGCTGAGCCAGTCCACACTGCACTGTTAGCCAGCCTGCTAACTGACTGATGGGTAGCTTTGTTGCCGTAAGCAATGGGACCAGAGCTGCAACCTCTTGCCCTCCTGCTCTAGATGGTTGCTTCACCCAGATTCTGAGAGAACAGTAATATCAGGACAGGGTGCCTTTGAGCATGTTCAGGGTTTGGCCTCCCAAAGTCACAAAGTTGTATCTAGTTATGATTTTAAAACCACATATGGCAGGTGGGAGGAGGCACCATGAATGGATGCTACCTATTGATGAGGGCTGTTTCCTTTTATGTGGAATTGGGTTGACTACTTGAGACTGACCTTAGGAGTCTGGGTTGTGAAAGGCATGCAGCAGACACCCATACATGCACTCATAAGAGCTGCCAAAGGTCAGTAAGTCCAGCCTCCTGCCAAAGGTGTGCTGGGAGTTCCACCCAAGGCATGCTGGGAATTGTAGGCATAAGGCTAGGTTTTTATTAAATTCTTAAAAAAAACTTAACCCCCCCCCATTTTGTTTTTAGATTTTGCTGGCGCATTGTATAAGACCTATCAGCATGCCGAATTTCAAGTTTCTAACTCATCTCAAATGGGTAAACATTTCAGGACATACATAAAACACACCTACTTTCTGCTTTATTGGTAGAGATGGAGCTATTGAAAAGGGAACGTCAGCAGATTTCATCATGTAGCACATGATGAAATTCCCTCTTCATCACAACTTTTAAAGCTGCAGGAGCCCTGCCCTCTTTTCTAAGTGGTCACTCTAGTATAGCTCTCCAGCTTTAAGGGACTTCCCCCCTGAAGCAATGCCCAATGAAAAATGCAATTTTGATATGCCAGGTAGTACTGAAGCTGGGCAACATATTTGAAAGGTGCATTCTGACTTCAGTTATCATCAGAACTACCCACCAATGGGCCACTCAGAATGCTTTTGTCATTGTTGTTTGGTGGATTTATTTAGTCCTCTCAATGATCATTGAGAACATTTCTATACAAGACAAGAATCTTCCACCGTTACCGGGGGTTCTGCCTCCAGATTCCTTGCAGGATTAATAGCCTCCTTTTCATGAGGTTTCATCTGTGGGTTTTCTTTCTATATGTTTTATTATACAGCCACTAAATGGTGCCATGCTATAGTTGCTCTATAGCACTAGGGTGACCATATGAAAAGGAGGACAGGGCTCCTGTATCTTTAACAGTTGCAAAGGACAGGGAATGTCAGCAGGTGTCGTTCGTATGCATACAGAACCTGGTGAAATTCCCTCTTCATCACAATAGTTAAAGCTGCAGGAGCCCTGTTCTCTTGACCATGTACAAAAGAAGGCAGGGCTCCTGCAGCTTTAACTTTGTGATGATGAGGAAATTTCACCAGGTGTTGCATATATACAAATGACATCTGCTGAAATTCCATTTTCTATGAAACTGCTAAAGATACAGGAGCCCTGTCCTCCTTTTCATATGGTCAGCCTATATAGCACAGGAAATTTATCACATGTCAAAGTGCAATAAAATCTCTTAACACATGTCTTCTATAACTATTAGAAAGCATAGGAGGGTTCCTGGAGTTTGACAGTGCCATGTAACAGACCCCCTTCCTTCCAGTCATTTGTTACATAATCTTTGATCAATGTTAGAAAAAAACTTTGAGTATAGATTATTATTATTTTTACATTTGTCTGTATTACAGCTATTGTGCTCTTATAACTCTGTTATCTAGCTAGCTAGTTAACTAGCTAGCTAGCTATATCTATCTATCTGTCTGTCTGTCTGTCTGTCTGTCTATCTATCTATCTATCTATCTATCTATTCTTAATCTCACCCTCCTGATTTGAAATCTTCCCTTCTGGACATGGGATGCAATCGTAGCAGCAAAATGGCTTTCCCTCCTTCATTTTCTTGTTAGAACCAGGTTGGCAACTCTCAGTACACTGAGAAAGAGGCTGGGACTATTTGAAAAATGGAAAAGAAACAATATAATGAAGGCATTTGCCAGTTGGGAAGTATGCAATTCTAATGAATCAAATAAATAACAACATAAGATTGCAGAAATACTTGGACAGACAATATGGGGAGTACTTACGTTTTTCTAGTAATCACCCTAGACATGTGAACTCAACTTTGCCTGTGGCCAATTTTTAAGTTAAACAGAAACAGCATATTTGACTATATATGCAAGACATAGATATATCTTTTCACTTGGGAATTCTTAGAGAGAAGTTTTCTGAGACAAGTCATTGATTTGTCCAGAGCTAGAATGAATAAAACCAACAGACAGTCTCAGTTTGAACCCCATGTAAGAACAAGGAGCAACAGATTGTTTTGATCTTGTTCAAAACATTAAAAATATAACTATCATCTCATTAAACATTCTTCCAGCTATTTCTCCAAAAACAAAGTTATTGAGAGAGTTGAACTATGAGGTTCCTCTTTTATTTCATCTCCTCACACATTATATTTCCTTTGTAATAGTTTATTATTGTACAATATAATATTGGACTTCACGATAGTTGCTCATTTATAACAGGATCACTTTCCATTTGCCGCCTACCTGATTAAACCAGTCATGCCATGTTATGGCCTCCTCATCAATGGTGAACACTTGACCTAGGGGAGCTTCGGGATCCACCCTCCCCACTCTCACCCTATGAAATGAATGGTTGGAGAAGATAATCCAGTTGATCACATCCAATCCAGCGACAAGCTCCCCATTCTGGTTGAAGGAAACTTTGTCTCCCACACTGTTGTTAAATGAGACCCATTTGAGAAATGGTTGGAGCTAGAGTGAAAAAGAAAATGCAAGGATTTAGAAAAGACTGAATTTAGATCTTGATGGGTCAAAAAGGACATAACTTGAAATCAGTATCTAGCATCCTCATCGTTTTCTTATTCTTACATTAGAGGAAGGCCTCCATTCTGGATCTTAAAAGCCCCCTACACGCATGCTATGGTTCTGATCCAGATCGGTCCTCCTGCAACTTCCATAGGGCGGAAGTTGGGGCAGAGAGGGGTAGCTGCTAGATACATATTTAAAGTAATTTTGGCACTTATACTGGCACCAGAAGAATGAGATTCTGGCTGGCTTAAGTTTCAGCTGAGTAAAGGCTATGGTTGGCCCTAGTATAAAATGTGCACTGGCCAAGGAGTGCTTTTGATGGCCAGTCACCACATTAATCAGTTTTTCATGGTGACACAGAGGATTTATGGGGCCTGGTGCACCTGTGAGGTCCATTGAGAATGACAGTGCTCAAAACCATGATCTCTCAGCCACTGTGTTTCAGTTGCAGCCTACCTCCAATTGAAGCAAACAGTTCAAAAAGTCATATTCTGAGTGGTTGTAATGCTCTGTGTAATACAGTAGCACTCTCAGAGTTTTAACTGATTTTGTTGTTGTTGTTTAGTTTTCTAGCAATTCTTATCTTTTGGTTAGGGTGACCAACTGTCTGGATATGGCAAGATTTGTCCAGATTCATGAGGGTTTGTCCAGGTCTGGGAGGATTTTAAATGATGTTGTCTGAGGAAATCTCTGGCCAATCACCCAACTGACATCTATGCTTCTCCCTTTCTTGTATCATGCGAGACTTCCAGGATGAGATGTCTGACATCTTGCGAGAGTTGTAGGACTTTTTTTTCTGTCTAAACATGTATAGGATTCACCTTATGAATTTAAAATATTAAATCCTGCACATATGTGGACATGTTTAATTTTTTTTACAGGGTTGCATTATTTGCTCTAGCAGCAGAAACATAGAACCATGGGTTATGTATGGCTGGGGGCAGGTGCTGTGGGTGAGACAGGCGTGCAAGACTTACATTTAAATCATACCCTTGGATCTCTGGGAGGAGGATGCTATATTAGGGTTACCAGATAAAATCCAGGTCAGGGCTCATGTAACTTTAACAGTTGTAGAGAAAAGGGAATTTCAGCCAGTGTCATTTGTATGCAATTAGTTCCTGGTGATATTCCCTCTTCATCACAATTGTTAAAGTTGCAGGGGCCCTGCCTTCTTTTGTATATGGTCACTCTAGTATAGTGCCTGCACCTTTAACTGTTGTGATGAAGAGGGAATTTCTCCAGGAACTAATTGCATACAAATGACACTGGCTGAAATTCTACAACTGTTAAAGTTACTTGACCTGGATTTTATCTGGTCACTCTAGCTATATGTCCTTGCAACATGAGATCGCCCACTCCTAGGCATGATCGCCAGCTTTCCTGGTGCCATTGCTGGCTTTATCTCGCAAGATGGCCAGTATCCTCCTGAGAGATTGCTGCTTCAAGCCAGTGATCTCATGAGAGGAAGTTATCTCATGATAGGAAGCCGGCAATGGTGGCGGGAAAACCAGTGGTCATGACGAGGAGTGGGTGATCAAACGCAGCAAAGACACATTTGTTCTGGACCCCAGAAAGGCCAGCTTTCCCAGGCAGTGCATGCTGGGGGTTAGAGGCTGTACCAGGGCCTAGGGCTGGGCAGGAAAATGGTCAATCCATCCTAAAGTGGCATATCTGCCACAAAATCTCCTCTAAAGCTCGGACTCGAACATTTGAGGTTTGTACCTTGCACAGCCCTAAAATGAAACACCCTTGTATTCCACTCCCACAAAACCATTGACTGCCACTCAGAACTGTTGAAAGTTGCACAGTTCGTTTTGCTGTTCCCTCCCACAATGCTAATGTGGAGCGTGTTTTCTATCAACTACAAAGCCAGTGGACAAAGGAAAGGAGTCTGTTCTTTCCTTTTCACATCCAGCGTTATGTGCCAGGACAGCAAAAGAACATTGTAAAATTCAACACAGAAATTTGTATAGCAACTCAAAATAAATGTTAATTTCAGCTACACCGAATGTCTCACTTGTTCCTTATTTCAATGATTTTAACATTGATATACAATGTAAAACAGGTTTGTCTCCATTTTGGGCTGTAGAATCAGAAATGTGACCAAGGCCCAATTGGACGGGGCATTCCCCTTTGGGAGATGGGCATGGTGGGGTGTCCTCTATTTTGGTTTCCAAAATATGGTCCCCCGACTTTTGGAAAGCATTCTTTATTTTAGAATATCCATTTCTTTTTCTGTTTAAGAACAAAAAGGAACAATAATACATAAAAACATATCCAGCTGACTTCTTACAACTTTGCTGTTTGTATAGTACTTAGACTGTATGAAGTTTTAAGTGCTTGGTAACCTTTGGTGATGGCACAGGAATCCAGCTGAGGTTTGAAGCTCAGTGATATCTGTATTGTCACTTAAATGGCCTCTACAATAGGCTGACCATATGAAAAGGAGGACGGGGCTCGTGTAACTCTAACAGTTGTAGAGAAAAGGGAATTTCAGCTGGTGTCATTTGTATGCAATTAGTTCCTGGTGAAATTCCCTCTTCATCATAGCAGTTAAAGTTGCAGAGGCCCTGGCTTCTTTTGTATATGGTCACTCTAGTATAGTGGCTGCACCTTAACTGTTGTGGTGAAGAGGGAATATCACCAGGAACTAATTGAATACAAATGATACTGGCTGAAATTCCCTTTTCTCTACAACTGTTAAAGTTACAGGAGCCCTGTCCTCCTTTTCATATGGTCAGCCTACTCTACAAGAAAGGCTGATCCAATATTTTAACCCAAAATGGCAGCTCAGTGAGGGAGTGGGCAGCTGCATGCCCTTTGCCAGTGGCCAGAAGAATTGGGCAGCTAGTGTGGGTCTGGTATGTGGCGCATTTGGGGGTGAGTTTTCCAATCCCAAGTAATGCTGCCTCAAAGTAAAGCTGTGTTCTGCTGATTTTAATACTTTAAAAGTTAATTGAAGGAAGAACATTTTTGTAATTTTACCCAAAGAACCTGCAGAACCTTAAATGATTTTGCCTATGTAGTGCAATGTAGACACGACATTAAAAGAAACAAAGGCCACCCACTTAACTCAGGTTACCTCTCCCCCTCAGCCACATTACCTTGGCATCCTGGGTCACCACCCAGCTTTCCCACCCTTAAGGCCAGCACTGAAGAATGCTTCTAGGGACCTGCTCATCTTATATAACCCAGATGATGGGATGTTACGTGAATCTGTAAAATCATAAACTATATTGCTCATAACATATATTCCCAAACCACTGAAAGGAACTCATAAAGACATCCTGAAATGGGGACTATTCCATTATTTCTAGTTGAGGCAAAGGAAGGAAGATGAAAATGGTAAGAAGACTTGGAGGAGACTAAAACAAAATATTCATTGTCCTATTATTATTATTATTATTATTAATCATAATTTATGTACCGCCTGATAGACGAAGCTCTCTGGGTGATTTACAAAAATTAAAAACATTGAACATTAAAAAAACACCGATTTACAAAATTTTAAACCATAAAAAGCATAAAAACAAGTTATAATTACAATATCCTTTAAAAACAACAATTCTGGGTCAAAGCACAACAACAACAACAACACAGAACCCTCATCATATGCTGTTAAATGCCTGGGAGAAGAGCAAAGTCTTGACCTGGCACCGAAAAGATAACAATATTGGCGCCAGGCATGCCTCATCGGGGAGATCATTCCATAATTTGGGGGCCACCACTGAAAAGGCCCTCTCCCTTGTTGCCACTCTGCCTGCTTCCCTCGGAGTAGGCAATCGGAGGGGGACCTTAGCTGTGGATCGTAGTGTATGGGTAGATTCAAGTCGGGAGAGGTGTTCCATCAGGTATCGTGGTCTGGGGGCATGGCTATGATCGAGTCGGAGTAAAGTCGCAGATCTTCTGAGCTCCCTAAAAAAGCTTTGAACTAAGCACTAATTCCTTATCGTGAAGAGAAATAAAAGGGATGATTTACTGACTGGAAGTGAATAAACATTGAGGGTCAGCTGGAAACGGGCAAGAACTTGCTGGCTGCTGGCTGCTTGTGGTGGCTGTAAAAGCGAAACTAAATTCCTCGGACAACGGAGGAAGAGAGACACCATTAAGAGGTAATTTATGGACTTATAATTGAAGATTTAATCCAGCCTGCTTGACTTATAGCATTAAAAGACATGATATATTGACTGGAAGGGAACAATCATTAGAGGGGGATTTGGAAAGCAGCTGGTTGCTGGTTTTCTGCTGGCTTCTGCTGGATGCAGAAGTGAAACTAAGTATACGGAGGAAGCGAGATGCCATTATTGAACTAATTTATGGACTATAATTGGCAGCTAGCTTTATAGTATACTTGGAGGGAGTATGAGAAGAAATAAAGTTAACTCCCAGTGAATTTGAAGTCTTGCAAGGCAGAGGCACGAGCAGGGGGTCTCCAGGCAGACGGGGAGGAGGGAAATTCATGAGTAAGAAGCAGAGACGGCAGAAGCCCTCTATTCCCACCCCCGCCTGGGTAAGACCCTCAAAAGAGCGAGGATCGGATCGATCGTGGCAAAGATTGGCGCGTTTGGAATCTCAAGACATGCCAGATAAGCAGGTTGGGAAGAAGTCTCCTGTTAAGAGCTCTGTGTCGCAAATTTCAGAGCCAGCTGCAATACCAAAGATGGCCAGAGGAGGGCAGCCAGACCCAATGGATGAATTAAAGGAGGATATAAAAAAAATGCTGATTGGTTTAGAAGAACGCTTGGCGAAGCGCATTTTGGACACGCAGACTGAACTTATGACGGGATTAAAGCAAGTGGTGATGGACGTTGGAGTGCTCCAGGCAGATACTAGAGCTTTGGCGGGAGTTTGTAAGAAACAGGAGGACCAGCTCTCTCAACATGAACTACGCCTTATTGCTATGGAGGATCGGGATAGACGGGCAAATATTCGTATAAGAAAATATCCAGAACAAGAAGGAGAAATTTTAAAAGACTTAAGAGATACAATTTTGACATGGATAAGAATACAACTTCCAGATGAGTCTTGGGATGAAGCTGATCTCGAACGGGTGCATAGAGTTGGTTCTAAGCGTAAAAGAGTGCTTCCAAGGGACATAATTGTTAAATTTGCAAATTATTATAAAAAAGAAAAATTTATGCAGGCAATTAGACGACAAGCTCAACCAAAGATTCAAGCAACAGCAATCGAAATCTATCAGGATTTATCGGCACAGACCGTGCAGTGGAGGAAGAGCGTCAAAATCTGTACAGCAGCATTGAGGAAGAAATCGATAACCTACAACTGGGGATACCCAGTATTTTTGAGATTCTTCTGGCAAGGGAAGCAAGAAAGAATAACATCGTGCGAACAGGGAATCGAGCTGCTGGAGAAGTTGGGCATAATCGATCCCAATGATGCGGGAGAAATAGTCCAAGTAGAAGAAGCGGTTGGAGGTTCCAGAGTCCAAGAGGAAGGAGCGGTTGGAGGTTCCAGTCAGTGAAAAGGGATTAGTGGGGAAAGGGTTAAAAAGGAGGGGAGGATCAGACTTTGCTCTGTGGGTTGGGCCGTGTTCCCCCCCTGAAGAGTTCTAAAATAATTGGGACCAGTGCCCAGATGACTGGTGAGGAGGGGGGTAAAAATGGGGGTGTGGGGGGGAAGGGAGGGGGGGTATGTGTTACACTGACCGAGACCAATTTAATGACGTGGTTGAAAGTAAGAAATGGAGAATAGATTGAGATGTGCAACTCTAAATGTTAAGGGGCTAGGAACGGTGGTTAAAAGACGGAGAATTGAAACATTGTTGAAAAGAGAAAAAATAGATATAATTTTTTTGCAGGAAACTCATCAGATAAAGGAGGGGGCTAATGAGTTACGAATGAGGGAAGTAGGAGTGTATGAAAAGTCATTTGGTACTTCTAAAGCGAGAGGTGTGGCAACAATAATATCGAAGAAATGTGGTATTAATATTCAAAGTATAAAGAAAGATAAGAATGGAAGGATCCTCATAATTTACTGTACATTGGAAGAGGAAGAATTTGTGCTGATAAATGTCTATGCTCCAAATGGGAAACAAATTGATTTTTTTAAAGAAGTATTCAATATGGTGGGAGATCTAGGGAAAAAGAATATTGTGATGGCAGGAGATTTTAATATGGTACTAGATAAAGGGAAAGATAGGGCGAATATAATAAGAGGTATTAGAGGAGAGGGGAAGACAGAATTAGCTAAATTAATGGAGAGGAAAGAATTAATGGATGTATGGAGAGTTGTAAAAGGGCAAGAAAGAAAATATACTTTTTACTCACCTAGATTTAAGAGCTATTCAAGGATTGATTATATTTTTATATCAAAGAATATGGTACCTAAAGTAACAGATTGTGAAATTGGAGTAATTAAGATCACAGACCATGCACTAATGATGATGGATATCAAGATAAAGAAGGAGTATAAACAAGCAAAGAGATGGAGACTGGACGGAAGAATTTTTAAAAATAAAACTATAGTGGATAAATTAAAAAAGGAAGTGCAGGAAATATGGCAGATAAATGAAAGAGGAGTTAACTCGCAAGGATTATTATGGGATACGATGAAAGCAGTAATAAGAGGGATCTGTATCAGGGAAATGTCCACACTTAAAAAGCAACAGGAAGTACTTAATAAAAAGGCTGAAGAAGAGATAAGGAGTTTAGAGGAGAGACTGAGAGAGTCAAAAGATAAGCGGTTATATGCCCTAATTCAAGCAAAAAAAAAGGAATTGGAGAAAGAAGAAATAGAACAGGTTCAAAAGAATTTATTATATTTAAAGAGAGACTTTTTTGAATATAGTAATAGAAATTCCAGGTTGCTGGCTAGATCCACGCAGTCAGAGAAGGCTAAGAATATGATAGGGACTATAAGAGATAAGTTAGGGAATAGATATAACATAATGAAAGATAAATTAAGTATTTTTCAGGATTTTTATAAAGATTTATATACATCAGAGGCGCTTTCACAAGAAAAGATACGGGAATATGTAGAAAGGAATTGGAAAATAAGACTGGAAGATCAAGATAGGGAGTGTATGGAAGCCTTGGTTACTGACAAAGAAATTGAGGGAATTATTGGAAAACTAAAAGGAGGTAAGTCTCCGGGGATTGATGGTTTGGGGCCGGAATTTTATAAAATATTTAAGGATATTTTAATACCTAGATTAAAAAAACTATTTAATAATATAATAGAAGGAGGAATGACCCTGCCATCGTGGGACCAGTCCCTGGTTGTTTTAATACATAAGCCAGGCAAGGACTTGACAGATCCAGCGTCATATAGACCAATATCTTTAATAAATCAGGATGCAATTTTTTTTCCAGCAATTATGGCTAAAAGAATGGGTACATTTATATTTAAATATATTAAAAATGATCAATGCGGATTTATCTTAGGTAGGAAAATGCCGAATTTAATTGGGAGAGTTATAAATATAATAAATATTATAAAAAAAAGGAACTTAAAAGCAGGATTATTAGCTTCAGATATTTTCAAAGCCTTTGATTGCGTGGAATGGCCAGCGTTAAAAATAATATTAAAAACATTTGGGTTTGGACATAAATTTATGGGAGTGATTAATCAGATGTATAAAAATAATAAAGCGGAAATAATGGTTAATGATGGGTTAACGCAACAAATAATACTAGCTCGAGGAACTAGGCAAGGATGTCCACTTTCACCGATTTTATTTGCAATAGTTATAGAAATTTTAGCAAATGTAATTAGGGAAGATGAAAGATTAAAGGGGATAGGAAGAAAATATAAGATTAAAGTAAATATGTTTGCGGATGATACGTTATTGACACTAGAAGATCCCCTAGAAAGTGGGGAGACGATTCAGAAACATTTGAGAGAATTTGGGGAAATTACAGGATTACAAGTTAACTGGGGGAAGTCAGAAATGATGTTGTATAATTATAACAAGGAAGAGATAGAGAAATGTAAAGCTAAGTTAGGATTAAGACATAAAAATATAATAAGATATTTAGGAGTCAATATAGATAAAGAATTAGAAAGACTAGAGGAACTCAATCTTGTAAACTTAAGAAAAGAGGTATAGGAGAAATTACAGAGTTATAGAAAATTAAAACATTCTTGGTTTGGTAGAATAGCGGTTATTAAAATGAAGATTTTACCTAAGGTTAATTTTTTGTTTAGAATGCTACCTATAAGAATTTCAGCAGCTGAGATTAAAAATTGGCAAAATATGATTAATGCTTATTGTAACGGGGATAAAAGAGCTAGGATAAATAAGGGGTTATGGTATAAGACTCAAAAGAAAGGAGGTTTAGGACTTTCGAATATTAAGAATTATTATATTGCTAATCAGTTAAGATATGCTATTTATGCTATTTTAGGGGAGCAAGATTTGGAATGGTTAGAATCGCAAACAGTAGAAATAGAATGTAAATTGCGGAATATATTCTTTACTAAAATGCAGAAGAAAGAATGGAAGGTACTGGACAACCCATTATTGGAAAATATATTATCGATATGGGAGAAGTACAGGGGGAAGTTGATACCAGGGGATTCTCCGCTCGCCCCAGTGGTAGTAGTGGGAAACTTCCCAAGAGCATTAAAATCAGAGATAGAAGTGAGACTGAAAGAACAAAATATTCTTAAACTAAGGAATTGGATGGGAAAGATGAAGGATAGTGAGTATATTAAAGATTTGTTTAAAGGACAAAAGATAGCGTGGTTTAAGTGTTTGCAACTGGTAAAATGGACAGAGGAATGGAGGATGAAAAATAAGATATGTAGAAACAATACCAGATTTGAAGACTTAATTGAACAAATAGAAAAAAAAGATGAAGCCAGAGCTAAGAAAGGACTCACTAGCGAGATATATAAAATATTAATAGAGGAGGAATTTCAGGACTCACTCAAGGTTATAAAAGAGGTATGGGAAGTAGATCAATCAATGAAGATAATTGGGGGAAGATTTGGAATGTAAGAATGTTGAAATTATTGTCGATTAGAATTAAGGAGAACTATTATAAGATAGTTTGGAGATGGTATCTAACACCTGTAAGATTTCACCAGATTGACAAAAAAGTGTCCAAGAACAGTTGGAGGGGATGTCAGGAGGTTGGGACCTATTTCCATATGTGGTGGAGCTGTGAACAAGTTCAAAATTCTGGGAAAGGGTTTTTAAAGAAATAAATGATATAATTGGAAGTAAATTGGAAGTAAACCCGAAGTTAGCTCTACTAGCAATATGGGATAGTAGGAATAAGCATATAATTAATAGAGAATTGGTAAACAACCTCCTGGCACCCGTTAGAATAATGATTGCTAAAAATTGGAAAGGGCAACGAAGTTATAAAATAGAAGATTGGTATAAAGAAATTTGGGATATAGCATTGAATGATATGTTGACATGTAAAATGAAAATAATGAGGGGAATGTCCAGTAAGAGTGATTTTGGAGATATATGGACTCCCTTTTTGGAATATGTTTTAAGATCGGGAAAGGGACAATCGCCTTCAAAAGAATCATTAAAATTTTGGAAGGATGATGGATGAATGTGAGTAGGTCTCGGGGGGGGGGCGCACGGGGGTAGTCGAGGGAGTTAGTTTGTTTATATATCATGTATTATGTGTATGTTTGTTTGTTTTGTTAGAAAATCAATAAAAATTATATTTAAAAAAGGTATCGTGGTCTCAAGCCATGTAAGGCTTTAAAGGTTTAAATCAGCCCTTGAATCGGGCTTGGAAACATATAGGCAGCCAATGCAAGGGGGCAGAATAGTAGGGGTGTGCACGGACCCCCCGGATCGGATCGGGACCCGGATCGGGACCTCCAATTTTGTCCCGGACCGGTTCGGACAAAATCGGAGGCCCCCCGGACCGGATCGAGTCCGATCCCGACCCAAAAATCGTACATTTTTGGATCGGCCGCCATTTTTTTCCCCATAGACTTGCATTGCAATGCAAGTCTATGAGGAAAAAATGGCGGCGGGTGGGTAAGGGGGGGCCTAACTCCCTCCCCCCCCCGGGGCCGTCCGCTGTGGACGGCCCCGGCAGGTAAACCCCCTCCCCCGCGCTCCCTACCCCCCCTGGGGCCGCCGGCTTCCATCCGCTGGCGCCCGCGGGCGCCAGCGGATAGAAGCGGACGGCTCCGGGGGGGGGGTAAGCCCCCTTCCCCGCCACTGCTTACCTTCTCGGCCCGTCCGGCGCCGGCGGCTACTACCAGCGGGCTCCGCGGCCTACTCTCGAGTAGCGCGCCGGGTGATGACATCACCCGGCGCGCCATCCTAGAGCAGGCCGCGGAGCCTGCTGGGAGTAGTAGGCGCCGGCGCCGGACGGGAGCCGCCGGGCCGGGCAGGTAAGGGCCCCCCTCCCCCCTCCGCGCGCCCCCTCCTCCCCTCCACGCACCCCCTCCTTACCTTTCCGGCCCGGCGGCTCCCGTCCGGCGCCGGCGCCTACTACTTCCAGCAGGCTCCGCGGCCTGCTCTAGAGTAGCGCGCCGGGTGATGACATCACCCGGCGCGCCACCCTAGAGCAGGCCGCGGAGCCTGCTGGGAGTAGTAGGCGCCGGCGCCGGACGGGAGCCGCCGGGCCGGGCAGGTAAGGGCCCCCCTCCCCCCTCCCCCCTCCGCGCGCCCCCTCCTCCCCTCCACGCACCCCCTCCTTACCTTTCCGGCCCGGCGGCTCCCGTCCGGTGCCGGCGCCTACTACTTCCAGCAGGCTCCGCGGCCTGCTCTAGAGTAGCGCGCCGGGTGATGACATCACCCGGCGCGCCACCCTAGAGCACGCCGCGGAGCCTGCTGGGAGTAGTAGGCGCCGTACGGGAGCCGCCGGGCCGGAAAGGTAAGGGTCCCCCTCCCCCCTCCCCCCTCCGCGCGCCCCCTCCTCCCCTCCACGCACCCCCTCCTTACCTTTCCGGCCCGGCGGCTCCCGTCCGGCGCCGGCGCCTACTACTTCCAGCAGGCTCCGCGGCCTGCTCTAGAGTAGCGCGCCGGGTGATGACATCACCCGGCGCGCCACCCTAGAGCAGGCCGCGGAGCCTGCTGGGAGTAGTAGGCGCCGGCGCCGGACGGGAGCCGCCGGGCCGGGCAGGTAAGGGCCCCCCTCCCCCCTCCGCGCGCCCCCTCCTCCCCTCCACGCACCCCCTCCTTACCTTTCCGGCCCGGCGGCTCCCGTCCGGTGCCGGCGCCTACTACTTCCAGCAGGCTCCGCGGCCTGCTCTAGAGTAGCGCGCCGGGTGATGACATCACCCGGCGCGCCACCCTAGAGCAGGCCGTGGAGCCTGCTGGGAGTAGTAGGCGCCGTACGGGAGCCGCCGGGCCGGAAAGGTAAGGGTCCCCCTCCCCCCTCCGCGCGCCCCCTCCTCCCCTCCACGCACCCCCTCCTTACCTTTCCGGCCCGGCGGCTCCCGTCCGGCGCCGGCGCCTACTACTACCAGCAGGCTCCGCGGCCTGCTCTAGAGTAGCGCGCCGGGTGATGACATCACCCGGCGCGCCACCCTAGAGCAGGCCGCGGAGCCTGCTAGTAGTAGTAGGCGCCGGCGCCGGACGGGAGCCACCGGGCCGAGAAGGTAAGTGCCCCCCTCCTCCCCCCCCGCTGTCCACTTTCATCGGCGGGCGCCCGCTGGCGCCCACCAATAGAAGCGGCGGTGGGCGCCAGTGGGCGCCCGCCGATCCGCCGATCCGCCGAACCGGTTCGGAGCTTTTTCGGACCGGTTCGGATTGGATCGGCCGATCCAGCTGCGGGATCGGAAATCGGATAATTTATCCAATTTCCCACTGGACCGGACTCGGATCGTGGATCGGGTCCGATCCAGTGCACATCCCTACAGAATAGGTCTTATATGCTCGTGCCTTCTGGTTCCTGTTATCAATCTGAATGCTATATTTTCCACAAGCTGCAGCTTCTGAACCACCTTCAAAGGCAGACCCACATGGAGTACATTGCAATAATCCAATTTAGAGATTACCAGAGTGTAGAAAACTGAAGCCAGGTTGTCCCTGTCCAGATAGGGGCATAGCTGGTCCACCAACCAAAATTTGTAGAAGGCACTCCGTGCCACCAAGGCCACCTGAGCCTCAAGTGACAGAGATGGTTCTAGGAGAACCCCAAGCTACAAACCCGCTCCTTTAGGGGGAGTGCAACCCCATCCACCCTCCATCCGGTCAGCAGAACCACCCATTAACAGCATCTCAGTTTTGTCTGGATTGAGTTTCAGTTTGTTAGCCCTCATCCAGTCCATTGTCGCAGCCAGGCACTGGTTCAACACATCCACAGCTTCACCTGCTGAAGATGAAAAGGAGAAATAGAGTTGTGTGTCATCAGCATACTGCTGACAATGCACTCCAAAACTCTGGATGACGGCACCCAACAGTTTCATGTAGATGTTGAACAGCATGGGGGACAAGACTGACCCCTGTGGGATCCCATACTGGAGAATCCACGGGGCCGAGCAGTGTCCCCCAAGCACCACTTTCTGGAGCAGCCCCGCCAAGTAGCAGCAGAATCACCGCAATGCAGTGCCTCACACTCCCAACTCAGCCAGTCATCCCAGAAGGATACCATGGTTGATGGTATCAAAAGCCACTGAAAGTTCAAGGAGAATCAACAGTGCCACACTCCTCCTGTCTTTCTCCCGACATAGGTCATCATACAGGGCGACCAAGGCTGTTTCCATGCCAAAGCCAGTCCTGAAGCCGGACTGAAATGAGGAACTTGAATCCATCACCTGCCCAAATTGAAGATTCTGAAGTTTGGGTACTACTCCATCCATCACTGCACCATACTTGGTTCTAGAAGAGGACATGGCATGATGTAGGGCATGGGCCACAACATAGACAGCATTGTAGATGCTGAAGCTGTGTCCAATCATGCTCATTTCAAAGAAAGATCCAGGAAGGCTCTCCAGCTTCTCATCCCCTGTGCATATATCCCAATTCACATTGCCCACAATACTATCTGGAAATAAACAGCCAAAGGCCTGTTGCCAGAAATCCCTGATAAAACCATCTTCTTTAGAACTAGAAGGGTTCCTGCTCTCAAGAAACTGCTGAAATCCTGGTAGGTCACTGGAATGGATCCTGAAGGTTATAGCACCATGGAATATTTTGGTATCCCAATTCCTTTGTAGGACAATTGCAGTGAACTCTGACTGAGCTGTTGCAATCCATACCTTCCCTTTTAATTCCTTTTCCATGACCTCTTGGTCGGATAGATGTTGAAGGAAGAAAACTATTGCCATGGAATAAGATTCTCCATGGCCTACCACCACATTGGCTTTGCTGCCCAACACTTTATCACGCATTTTTGCCCCCTGTAGAAATTTGTCACTAATTTTGGTGTCAAAACTTAATTTGGGGACTCTTCCTATGTAGGCAGAACAGACGCCCCACTTAGAAAACAGTGGAACAACCACTTGTAGAAATCTTTCTCCATTATCATTATCCATAACAATAATCCCAATCCATGTCCACCTGAAATGGAGAAGCAAAGAGAGAATCCCCTCATACTGAATGGCTTCCTGAGGGGCCAACTGGTAGAAGGGAAGGCCTGGTGATTTTGCGGTCATCACAGGAGCAGGACCATAGATGATCTGAGGAGAAATTTTTGGTAGAGGGAAAGGAAATCATGTCAGCATTTATAGAGTCATTTCATTTTTTTTAATGTACTTACATTTATTGGGCATCTGGTTGGGACCAAAATTCTTGGTCAGATAGCAGTCCAATTTAAGAGAATACTGACTATCCTATGGCCATCTATTACATGAAAGGATAAATGCCTCAGTGGAAGGATGCTACATCATGATATATTGTGTTTCCAGGGACATTGGATTGCATCTAGATTTAGTCATATTTAAGAGTTAAACCTATTGAATTCAATGGAACGTGAAGAAATCCCAGTTGGCTTATATTCCATGTATTTTAATGGGTCTAATATGAATACATGACTAAGTCCAGTGCAATTCATTGTTGAGTAAAACGAGAAAGAGAGAGGGGGAGGAGAGAGAGAGAGCTCTGTTGCCACCCATCCACAGAGCTGTAAATGCAAATGTCTCCACAAAATCTGGGGCCTCTGGTGATTCTGTCAGAGAACAGGAAGGAACCTGGGGAACAAATAACACATGGCATTATTTCCCATATTCCCCCACAGGCCACAATTGCATTGAGTGGAGCTCCCATTAGTGCCAGTGTTTTACTGTTTGTAGGGGTGGGATTTAATGGTTTTCCTTCCTACCAGAATTGCAATGGAACCGGGCCATGCAGAAGTGGATTCTGCATACACAGTTATTAATACAAATGCAATGAGCAGTATCTTACAGCATCCATGTACCAATAGAACAGACCGATAGAACAACAAGAACTAGGAATTTTGAAACAACCAGAAATGAGCAACTGTGGTTGTTTCTAGAATGGGCAGGTTAGTGTTTCTGGGCTATTTCAGCAGCTGCTAGTTCTTGCTAGTGTTGCATTTCACTGGTTCAAGAGAACTATCAGGGGAACAGAGGTAGTGTACGGTATTGCTCATTGGGAACTATACCTGAAAGAAAATGCATTAAGAAGTGGAATGTTTAAATTACTGAATTGCTTAAATGAGGCTTCTAAAATTGTGGCAATGTTCTGCTATTTCATCTCCATGGTATCCTATCTATCTATCTATCTATTCTCAACCAGCATAATTTTAAACAATGCACCTATTTCTGCCTCCAAAAAACAGAACGTAACTGGAAAGGAAATGTTGTGGCCAATTCTTATGCTCTCCAAATAACTGACCTGTGGAGTCTTATAGATATCCAAGATATTTGCCACATATAGGGAGATTTCAGAATCCAGTCCCCCAATAACTGCTGTTAATCTATTCTGGTTGTCACATACATAGTTAGGTACATCATTTTCCAGTGTAGTCAACAGTAGCATTGTGGCATGATAGGTCCTCTTTGCATTGTCATAGCTGTCATAGATGTGGAAGCCCAAAGTGATATTGGGTAAGATCTTTGGGTTTTCATTGATTTCCTTTACTGCAAATGCCAAGGCCAGGATGTGCTGGTAGTGCTTAGGAAATACCCTACAACAAAAGTTGCATGCTGTAACAGCAAGATAGTCCACACGTACATTAATTATTGCTAGTGTTTTCTACCTCACCGTAATTAGTCATATTGTACTTTTAAGTCTAAAGTGGCCTACACTTAGGCTGACCATATGAAAAGGAGGACAGGGCTCATGTAACTTTAACAGTTGCAAAGAAAAGGGAATTTCAGCCAGCATCATTTGTATGTAATTAGTACCTGGTGAAATCCCCTCTTCATCACAACAATTAAAGTTGCAGGCACTATACTAGAGTGACCAGATACACAAGAGGGCAGGGCCCCTGCAGCTTTAACTGTTGTAATGAAGAGGGAATTTCACCAGGTACGAATTGCATACAAATGATGCCGACTGAAATTCCCTTTTCTCTACAACTGTTAAAGTTACATGAACTCTGTCCTCCTTTTCATCTGGTCAGCCTACCTACACTAAGAAGAAAACCAAACTATATCAATGCGATGCCAGCAATAATGGAGGAACACGTTGCTGCTTACCTCCATAAGCAATTTTACAAATGAGTTCATGTTCCACAGACTCCACTTCCTGATTGTTACATGGATGTGCCCTCTGAGGCAGAGAAACACCACTCTAGCTTCCCAAAGTATTGAGAAGGTGGCACATCAAATCAGGCTGTAAAATATTAAACAAAATACAAATTGCTTAAATCACCAGTTAACTGAAAACCTTTTTAATTAGGAATACCCAAAGAATAAGATGAGCACTTTGCACATGCCTGAGAGGAACTGTCTGGGAAAGACATAACACAGGGCTTTTGCCTTATTTATTAAAGTTATTGCAGCATCCTATCTCTTTTGAAAAAGAAAATGGGGTGACTGCACAATACAAGGATCTCTTTAAGTGACCCATTTCATCAAAGCACTATGACAATTAGATTTAGGGAGATAAGGGACCAGATTAAATATATTAATCTTAAATTTATACTTTACGGCAGCCATCCAAGCACTCACATCAAGAGCCTGTTACTTGTATCTGTTTCCATTAATATATCGGCATTTGGAACACATTATGGAATATGGAAAGAAGTTCCTAAAGCTTTAACTTGGCCACCATTAAATACTGAAGGCAAATCCCTTAATTCTTATAGCACCTGTATAAGGAACCAGAAATTTATCTGTGAATTTAAATCTTTAATAGCTGCTGGAACAACCTAAACCATTTTTATATGCACTTTATTATATTAATATTTCCTACAGCCTAATACAGTAAGCCCCTATTCTACAGCTTTATCACTCTGTTATCCTCTTATCCTCTGATCATCCTGATGACACCATAAATGGAAATGAAACAAACAACAGTCCTTACACGAGTTCATCCAACATTTCTGGAGGGGGTTCTTCAATGAAGGCTATTGGACTGGAGACAAGGAGACCATAAGAAGTAATGCCACCAATGATGAGATTTCCTGAATGATGATACCTGTGAGGTGGAGGGTAAGGATTTCGGACCCTACAGTTGTCAATGTCAGCTTTGCATCCCATGCAAGCAAGTAGTACCAGCAGCAAGTCTACCATGGTATAGTAGTAGCATAGTAGTTTGGGTTATTGCACTAATTTGCAAAATAGTTTCCCTATTCGTATCCAAGATATTTGCCTATTCATAGGTTCTCTTTCTACTTCTTAATATTACTGGTGATGTTTATGACATCCTTTGGCATTAGTTTTGCAAGGACTGCTGAAATTCTACAGTGGATTTGAGAATCAGCAAAATTAATTACTACACTTTAGATTACTGAAGAGGAGACTAATTACAAAATAATTACTGATGGAGCTTGTTTGTCACACCTGAACAATATTTCCCCCCCAAAGGAATTGAAAGTGAGGATGGCTTGGGATGGCCCACAATATGTATTTTTTACTTATGAAATTGATGAATAATAACAATAATAATAATAATAATAATAATAATAATAGAAAGAATAGAGTTGCGGAGTGTAAGGCAAAATAAAGAGGCGAGACAATATCTTGGATTTAAACATGGGCCACATTTTATTCAACCAGATCTGCAGACAGGGTAACACCTATGCGGGCATCTATATCATGGCCTCTTCCAGAGCCATCCTAGGGACGGGCGAGCCATTCTACCCCATGTAGTGGTGCTTGCCATCTCGCCACCCCATGGGCTCTCCCTTTGGGTAGGGAGACCTCCCTGTGTTACCATCCTCGTGCCACACGGCTCCGAGCTGGTGAAACAGTTCAGCCTCAGAGGTAAGCCTTAACCTCCCAGCTGGTGCCACATGGCTCCCAACCTTGGGCTTCAGACTCTACCCCTCACCACAATGGTGCCTGAGAATGCTCACCGATATCCCACCCCCTCTAGATGCCCGCACCTAACCGCCACAAGGGGTGACAAGCGACAGCTTAGTCGCTCCCCCCCCACTACCAAATATTACCATCCGCAAACCCCTCTGCAGATCTGATAAGAAAATATCATTACCACAATCAGACAAGTGCACTCCATCCTGCCTAAACAGCTCCCTCCGCACTTTAGAAATGTCCAGATGTCGGAGGCTGATGTCCCCATGTTTGACCAGATCTTTATAGATCTCCGTGTTCACTCTCCTTCGAGCACGCTCCAAGGCTTGGACCTCCACTCCTGCTCCCCAGTTGAATCTTGGGAGCATGCAGGACCAAATGATCCTGACACCTGGCCACCGCATCCGCAGACTCTCCAAATCTGCTTTTATCTGCCAAATCAGGGCTTTGCCCTTCATTCTGCCGAGATCATTGCCACCCAGGTGAATGAGCAATATCTGCTGCCCAGCCATGCCATGATGGTGTCGCAGTAACGTGGGGATGAGACTCTCCCACCTCATTCCGCGGTGTCCAAGCCATTGAATATCCGCACACTGGCTCAGCCCAAGATGTAATCCATGTCTTGACCTGGCTGCCCGTCTACTGGCCCAAAATATCAAACTATGGCCGCAGATGAGCACCTTCAACGGGTTGAAGCCCATCTGGAGATCTAAGAATCAAACATGAAAATATTAGACTCCGACCACATCCGACCAACTATGAGGCAGCGGCCTCACGTACGCCTTAAAGGCCCTAGAACGCCATCGCCCCAATGCCTGAATCTGGTGCGCAGGAAAACCTAACGATGCTGCGGTAGACGCAGCTCCAATGCGGAACGAATGCATCCCAAACTGGACGTTATCCAAGCACAAACTGGAAAGTGCCCTCTTGGTCATGGTCCAAAATTGGTACTTTGTCAGCGGGGAGGCATCCCGATGGCAAAACAAAGCACCCGAGACCATGCCGCGCAACGCAATGAACTCCCTGAGAGCCAAAACTGGGCACAACTCTGGGTTTGACGCTGTAAACAGCCGTATAACTGTGCCCTTCCCCCACTGATCTGTCTTGGAGCGTCACAGGCGTATCTGGACTTCCATGTCCCTGATCAGCAGATCAGAGAACAGAATTGCCCTATCAGAACCATCACTCTTTGACATGGCCACGAGCTCGGATATCCGGAAAGCTCCAAAGAACACGGTTAATGCAGCAGCATGGAATAATGCTCCTTCATAGCTTGAATAGCACAATGAGGGCCATATCGCCCTCAAACCTAGCAAAATCTCAGCCGATAGCGGCCGACGCTTGTCCATGGTCCGTGGGGACCCCTGTGTCCAGCCCCTGATTTTACGTCTAACCCTAAAATCCTCTGTATAATCAAGAACCCCTTTCATCTTGGACCAAAAGGCCAAGGCCGCCAGTTTACTTCCTATGGTGCAGGCCGACAGGCCCTTCCTACAGGAGTAAACACAGAACTGAAGAATGTGCTCCACTGGGATAGGCCAAACTAACGGTAATTGAACTGAACCCCGAAATGTTAAGAATTCCCTACCTGCCCTTTGATATGCAGCTCTGGTGCTAGGCGCCACAGACTGCCACATGGCCTGCTCTACTTCATCCCTCCAATCATCCAAAGTGTTGGAGACATCGCCTCGGGTTGTTGTCGAGCCCAGGGAGCCATTTCCCGGAACCGCTGCACCTGATGACGCGATAAAGCGTCAGCGATATCGTTGTTCATGCCCGGAATGTGGCGAGCTCTGAACAAGATATTATGTCACAAACAATGCAATGTGAAGGCACGCAACAACCCCATCACTCTTGGATTACGGGAAGATAAAGTGTTCAGCACATGGATGGTGTATTGTAGGGATGTGCACTGACCCCCCGGATCGGATCGGATAGCGGATCGGAATCGGACCTGGGGGGTCGGATCAGATCGGATCAGATCGGAGGCTGGTCGGATCGGATCGGACCAGATGTCCGATCCGGATCGGATGCCATTTTGAATGCTTTTTCCCATAGCCAAGTATTGTTTTACAAAAACACCTATAACTTTTTCATTTTTAAAGCTAGAAGGATGAAACTTGGGCACGTTGTAGACTGGTTAGGGATAGTTATCTGTGAGAAATTTCAGAAAGATTGGTGCATGCATTTTGTGGCAATTAATTTTTTAATAAATACCCAGGAATGCCTATAACTTTGTCATTTTTAAAGTTACACACATGAAACTTTGCCACATTGTAGGGGGTACCTTGGGACCTAAGTGTGTGAAATTTCAGAAACGTAGGTGCTTGTCTTGTGTGGCAATTAATTTTTAGAAAAATGGGTAGTAGTGGGGTAAATACAGTTACGCCTCCCATTTTTTTATTTTTGAAGATACAAACAGGAAACTTGGGCACATTACAGGTACCACTTGCCTTGATAAGTGTGTGAAATTTCAGAAACATTGGAGCTTGAGTACAAAGTGAAAGCAGACACGAGCCCTGTAATGGATACTACTAGCAAGGATCAAAGGGATCGAGACGAAAGTGATCCTTCCTTGCACGCATGGCTGCAAAACTCAGCTAGGCTCATCCGTTCTGCTTGAAAAGTGAAAGTAGGAAAGGAAACACGAGCCCTGTAATGGATACTAGCAAGGATCAAAGGGATCGAGATGATAGAGTGTTTCCTTTTCTTCGCGGGAAGCGGGAGGGGAAGACCTGGCCTCTGTAGAAAATTTTTTGAAACATTTAATTTAAAAATCCCATAGCCATCAAATGCCTAGACCTATAATTCTGAAATTTCTGACACATATCTACCCCTAACCCATCTACAAAGTGAGCAATGTTCAGACTTCTAACTTTTAAAATAAAAAAGTTATAGGCGTTTCTTTCCTCATTGTTTCAAAAATACCTTGCCACCACATGCCTGGACCCAGCTGTCTGAAATTTTACACACATATCAAGCCAAGCGGTACCTGTAATGTGCCCATGTTTCCTGTTTGTATCTTCAAAAATAAAAAAGTGGGAGGCGTAACTGTATTTACCCCACCACTACCCATTTTTCTAAAATTAATTGCCACACAAGGCAAGCACCTTCGTTTCCGAAATTTCACACACATAGGTCCCAAGGTGGCAAAGTTTCATGTGTGTAACTTTAAAAATGACAAAGTTATAGGCATTCCTGGGTATTTATTAAAAAATTAATTGCCACACAAGGCAAGCTTCTATGTTTCTGAAATTTCGCACACATAGGTCCCAAGGTACCACCTACAACGTGGCAAAGTTTCATGTGTGTAACTTTAAAAATGACAAAGTTATAGGTGTTTCTTTCCTCATTGTTTCAAAAATTAATTGCCACACAAGAAAAGCTCCAATGTTTCTGAAATTTCACACACTTATCAAGGCAAGTGGTACCTGTAATGTGCCCAAGTGTCCTGTTTGTATCTTCAAAAATAAAAAAATGGGAGGCGTAACTGTATTTACCCCACTACTACCCATTTTTCTAAAAATTAATTGCCACACAAGACAAGCACCTACGTTTCTGAAATTTCACACACTTAGGTCCCAAGGTACCCCCTACAATGTGGCAAAGTTTCATGTGTGTAACTTTAAAAATGACAAAGTTATAGGCATTCCTGGGTATTTATTAAAAAATTAATTACCACAAAATGCATGCACCAATCTTTCTGAAATTTCTCACAGATAACTATCCCTAACCATTCTACAAAGTGCCTAAGTTTCATCGTTCTATCTTTAAAATTGAAAAAGTTATAGGCATTTTTGTAAAACAATACTTGGCTATGGGAAAAAGCATTCAAAATGGCGTCCGATCCGGATCGGACCTCGTCGGATCGGATCGGATTGGATCGGAGGTTGGTCGGATCGGATCGGATCGGATCGGATTTTCCCGATTTTGGGTCGGATCGGATTCGGATCGTGGATCGGATCCAATCCGATGCACACCCGTAGTGTATTGATTATCACACCAGAACTGTACTGTGGAATTTGATAATTCGGGGGGCCCAAATGTGTGCTGCCACGTAGATAGGAAAAAATTCAAGCAACGTTAGGTCCCTACAGAGACCTCTAGACTTCCACCTGGCTGGCCATTGCTCGGCACACCATCTGTCCCGCCAAATTACACCAAATCCCCAGGAGCCAGATGCGTCCGAATGGATCTGCATATTGGCTTCCAACAATAACTCACGCCTCCAAAAGGATACCCCATTGAAGTTCTGCAAGAACTCCAGCCAAACCTCCAAATCGTCCCTCATGGACCTGGTCATCCGCACCATGTGATGTGGGCGCCTTAAACCAGCCATTGCTGTGCAAAATTGCCGCACGAACGCCCGCCCCGGGGCAACAACCCGGCACGCAAAATTCAGGTGGCCGACCAGCTCCTGCAATTGCTTCAATGATACCTTCCTGGTGCAAGAAGTCTCCCTCAGTCTAACCCGCAAGGCTACCAATTTTTCCCCAGGTAACCGGCAGCATTGAGCTACCGAGTCGATTTCTATTCCCAGAAACATAAGGGTCGTGCACGGACCCTCCGTTTTCTCGTGCGCCAGTGGGACACCTAGTTCCCTGGCCAACTCCTGGAATTTATGCATCAAGAATGAAGACTGAGGGTTCATTCCCAGCCCCGAGATCAGAAAATCATCCAGGTAGTGAACCACTTCCTGCCCCCCCGTCCTATCCTTAAGCACCCATTCCAAAAAGGAACTGAACCTCTCAAACATTGTACATGATATGGAACAGCCCATTGGCAATGCCCGATCTACATAGTACTGCTCTTGAAAACAGAAACCCAGGAGATCAAAGTCTTCTGGGTGGATAGGGAGCAGGCGAAACACAGCCTTGATGTCACATTTCCCCATCAAGGCTCCCTTTCCCTGCCTCCTCACCATGGCAACGGCTGAGTCGAACGATGCATATTTCACCGAGCACAAATGATCAGGAATAGCATTGTTCACCGATGCTCCCTTTGGGAAGGACAGATTGTGAATCAATCTATACTCCCCTGGTGTCTTCTTAGGTACAATGCCCAAAGGTGACACCCTCAACCGTGGCAATGGCGGCATATCATAAGGGCCAACCACCCGTCCCGCCTGGACTTCCTTATCTATTTTCTGGCAGACCAGATGTTCCATGAAATGGACTGATTTTTGATTCCGTGACATGGAAGCACACCTCGGCCCCTGGAACGGAATGCGAAAACCATATTTAAAACCGTGTTATGTCCTGTCCTGCGTCCTGTCGCTTCGGATATCTGGCCAGCAGCCGTCTAAGTGGTTCTATTTTGATCGGGCTGGGCCCCTTTTGAAGGAGGCTGTTGACCACCTTGCCTTCTGGGCCCCTGCCCGCCCCTACCAGTTCCACGCCCATTCTTACCCTTAGGACCCTCCAGCACTCCGTGTTAAACGTTGGAATGAATGGACTTTTTACTGCTCCAACCCCACCCTCCTTGCCCACAGCTCCCTCTTTTTTAAAGATAAAGAGATGAAACTTGATTCTTTAAGAGCTCTTAAGTTGGACTTTAGGCATGCCAAGATTGACAGAGATTGGTTTAGGGATTGTTTCTATCTCCTTTCTTATAGAGAGAATTATAATAGCCTGAGACCAGTTAACACGCTATTGAACAGTCCTTGAGACTTCTTAAAAAGAGCTTTATGCTTGCCAAGATTGAAACAGATTGGTTCATCTATTGATTTTTAATATTTCCCTTATACATCACCAGTGTGAAATTCCACCTGTTTGCATTTGTGGATGATCTATTTTACTTTACTTAATAATGCTAAGCTGTGCAACCCCAGTATATAAAATATAGATCCGCTGGTTTTCTTACTCAAGAGTAAATCCCATTGATTTCAACTGCATTTTCATCCAAGTCATACTAACTCTGATGCATGCTTACTGTTGAGTAAACTCCACTGAACAGAGAGAGACTTACTTCAGAGTAAACACCTCACAAGTAAGCATAGGGTTGCAGACCACTTCTTTCCGGTTTGCTGTTTTAAGTTAAAAAAAAGAAAAGAAAAGCTTCTGAGTGACCACACTATTATCAGTCCATTCTATACGTGTTTCCTCTTGGTCTTTGGGAATATATGTTATGATCAGTGTAGGTTGTCATTTTACTGATTCAGGTAGCATCCACTCATGCAATCTCTGGGTCATATAAGATCAGCAGTTCCCCAGAAGCATTCTCCAGGCCTGGCATTGAGGGTGGGCAAGCTGGGTGGTGACCCAGGGAGCCAAGCTATGTGGCTGATTTTTACCTTCTAATGTACAGTCTACACTGAGTTAAGATGGCAAAAATCAGGTGTCTTCAACCTTTCTTTCAAGGTGCTAAAAGTTCTTTGAAGAATGATCTACCTTCAATTAACTTTTAAACTATGCTTCTTTTTCAATTCCACTTTGATGTCAGTTATGTTTGGTAAAAATCAGTGGAACAAAGCTTTACTTTGAGAAAGCATTACTTAGGATGGGAAAATTCACCACCAGCTGTGCCATGCAACAGACCCATGCTGGCTACTCAATCCTCCTTGTCGCGTGTGTTGAGGTACTGGGTGGTCCCAGAGAATCTGGCAAGTGGCATGCAGGCACACATTAGCCTGTTTCGGACAACATGATAACTCACGGAGGCGGGTGGTCAAACAACAGTCCATGGGTTGCTTATTGTGTCATGTGGAGGGCAACACACAATGGACACACAACTCACGGTACGCTATTTTAGTGAATTAACCATTGTGCAAAAACAACAGGCTGCTCAATTGACTAACTGTTAATCAGTTGATTAACATGTCATGTGGAGGGTATTCCCCCTCCGACAAGTAGGTTATTCCATTTTCAATAGCGTTCTCAGGCAGGAGCGACCAGAAGTACCCCGGCCGCTCTTACACAGCCAGCAGAACTCTATGGCTGATGGAGTGGGGCCAGGAGGACTAATGGTGGAGGGAAGGAGGAGCATCAGCCACCCAGATGGACGGAGGGCCTTTCAGCCACTCAATGGACGGTGAAGCAACATGTCGTGTGGGGAGTATGCCCTCTTTAGTGTACTGTGAGTACATTATCCCCCCCTCTGTTGCCTAAAGTGTCGTCTGAATACTGCCACTCCCTCACTAAGCCGCCATTTTCTGTTAAAATGGTGGAACAACCTTGTTTCCTAAAGGGGCCATTTAAGCAACATTACATTCATCGCTGAGCTTCAACCTTCAACTGAATGCCCGTACCATCACTAAAGGTTACCAAGCACTTAGGACTAGGGATGTGCACTGGATCGGACCCGATCCACGATCCGAGTCCGGTCCAGTGGGAAATCGGATAAATTATCAGATTTCCGATCTGACAGCTGGATCAGCCGATCCAATCCGAACCGGTCCGAAAAGGCTCTGAACCGGTTCGGCGGATCGGCGGATCGGCGGGCGCCCACTGGCGCCCACCGCCGCTTCCATTGGCGGGCGCCCGCCAGCAGGCGCCCGCCGATGAAAGTGGACAGCGGGGGGGGAGGAGGGGGGCGCTTAACTTTCCGGCCCGTCCGCTCCCGTCCGGCGGCGGCAGCTACTACCAGCGGGCTCCGCGGCCTGTTCCAGGGTGGCGCACCGGGTGATGTCATCACCCGGCGCCCTACTCTAGAGCAGGCCGCGGAGCCCGCTGGTAGTAGCCGCCGGCCCCGGACGGGAGCGGACGGGCCGAGAAGGTAAGCAGGGGGTGCGTGGAAAGGAGGAGGGGGCGCGCGGAGGGGGGGAGGGGGGCGCTTACCTTCCCGGCGTCATCACCCGGCGCGCTACTCTAGAGCAGGCCGCGGAGCCCGCTGGTAGTAGCCACCGGCCCCGGACGGGAGCGGACGGGCCGAGAAGGTAAGCAGGGGGTGCGTGGAGGGGAGGAGGGGGCGCGCGGAGGGGGGGAGGGGGGCCCTTACCTTCCCGGCCCGTTCGCTCCCGTCCGGGGCCGGCGGCTACTACCAGCAGGCTCCGCGGCCTACTCCAGGGTGGCGCGCCGGGTGATGTCATCACCCGGCGCGCTACTCTAGAGCAGGCCGCGGAGCCCGCTGGTAGTAGCCGCCGGCCCCGGATGGGAGCGGACGGGCCGAGAAGGTAAGCAGGGGGTGCGTGGAGGGGAGGAGGGGGCGCGCGGAGGGGGGGAGGGGGGCCCTTACCTTCCCGGCCCGTTCGCTCCCATCCGGGGCCGGTGGCTACTACCAGCAGGCTCCGCGGCCTACTCCAGGGTGGTGAGTCGGGTGATGTCATCACCCGGCGCGCTACTCGAGAGTAGGCCGCGGAGCCCGCTGGTAGTAGCCGCCGGCGCCGGACGGGAGCGGACGGGCCGAGAAGGTAAGCAGTGGCGGGGAAGGGGGCTTACCCCCCCCCCGGAGCCATCCGCGTCTATCCGCTGGCGCCCGCGGGCGCCAGCGGATGGAAGCGGACGGCCCCAGGGGGGGTAGGGAGCGCGGGAGAGGGGGCTTACCTGCCGGGGCCGTCCACAGCGGACGGCCCCTGGGGGGAGGGAGTTAGGGCCCCCCTCACCCACCCGCCGCCATTTTTTCCTCATAGACTTGCATTGCAATGCAAGTCTATGGGGAAAAAAATGGCGGCCGATCCAAAAATTTACGATTTTTGGGTCGGGATCGGACTCGATCCGGTCCGGGGGGCCTGCGATTTTGTCCGAACCGGTCCGGGACAAAATTGGAGGTCCCGATCTGGGTCCCGATCCGATCCGGGGGGTCCGTGCACACCCCTAATTTGAAGTAATGTCTGTGTGATTTAATGAAATGCAAAATATGGAAGAACTTCTATTAAAGATGACCCTACAGTTTCCCAATCTTCCACTAGTCCCTTACTTAAAGCTTACTTACTACCAAACTCCAGACAGTACTGAGTTGTGGTCCCTTTTTGAGTGAGGTGGCAACTTACAGGTCTTTGGTATGCATGCAGCACATAGTGAAATTCCGTCTTCATCACCAAAAGCTGCAGGAGCCATGGCCTCTTTTGTATTTGGTCACTCTAGTTATACTAAAGTGATGAAGAGGGAATTTCACCAGGTGCTGCCTGCATACAAATGACACCTGCTGAAATTCCCATTTCTATACAACTGTTAATGATACAGGAGCACTGTCCACCTTTTCATATGGTCATTTTCATATGGATGTTATTAAAAGGATAAACATTTCCTGTGCAAAACAATTACTTCCGAAGGGAAAATGATAAATGAGCAAAACATTTCTATTTGACACACATTCCTGAAGCATTCTTTGAAAGCTGTGACACATGTCCCATTTCCTGAATTTACTCCTGAACTGCATATTGTAATACTGTAAGGCCACTTCTCTTAAGTTCCAGGTCATTCTTTTCTACTCAAGCTCATTTGGAGGGATTGTTCTGTGGGTTATCCAAGGCTGCAATCATAAAGACTCTTTTTGGGTAATATAGGCTGACCATATGAAAAGGAGGAGAGGGCTCATGTAACTTTAACAGTTGTAGAGAAAAGGGAATTTCAGCCAGTGTCGTTTCTATGCAATTAGTTCCTGGTGAAATTCTCTCTTCATCACAACAGTTAAAGGTGCAGGCACTATACTAGAGTGAC
The DNA here is from genome assembly GCA_029215795.1 of Anniella stebbinsi. NCBI lineage: Eukaryota > Metazoa > Chordata > Lepidosauria > Squamata > Anniellidae > Anniella > Anniella stebbinsi. The sequence continues at coordinate 24,225,568 of JARDYH010000008.1, forward strand.
CATATACAAAAGAAGGCAGGGTCCATGCAACTTTAACAGTTGTGATGAAGAGGGAATTTCACCAGCAACTAATTGCATACAAATGACACAGGCTGAAATTCCCTTTTCTCTACAACTGTTAAAGTTACAGGAGCCCTGTACTCCTTTTCGTATGGTCAGCCTATGTAATAAGCCTCATTCAAAACCATGGGTTTTACTTCTGAGTAAACATGCATAGGGCGGCACAGTAAGATTTTATTTTTCATCCCACAGGTTAACAATACAATCCTGTGCTTGTCTACCGTGAGGTCAGTCCTATGGGGATCAATGGGACTTACTCACACGTAAGTGTGTATAGGATTGCAGGTTAAATCGATCAAGGTCATTTTCTCAAGGTGCTCAGTCTTATCATCTAACATATGCATTTTGTCTCTGATTCCAGACCAGATTCTATTAATTTTGTTATCAATTTCATTAGTAAAAAATAATTTCTTTCGGCCGTCCCTTTGGTCCCTCGCTTACTATTCTGTAGGGGTGAAATATTGTTCAGATGTGACAAACAAGCTTTCATCAGCAATTATGGTGTAATTAGCCTCCTCCAGTTATCAAAAGTATAGTGATTAACTCTGCTGCTTCTCAAATCCTCTGTGGAATTTCAATAGTCACTTGCAAAACTAATACCAAAGGATGTCATAAGTATCACCAGTAACATTTATACATAGGGAGAGGATCTTGGATATGGATAGTGAAACAGTTTTTGCAAATGACTGGTTGTTAATGCAATAAATCAAACTACTATATTCCCACTATTATACCATGGTAGACTTGCTGATGGTACCACTGGCTTGCATGGGATGCAAAGCTGACATTAACAACTGTAGGGTCAGCAATCCTTACCCTCCACTTCACAAGTATCATCAGTCAGGAGACCTCATCATTGGTGGCATTACTTCATATAGTCTCCTTGTCACTAGTCCAATAGACTTCACTGAAGAACCTCATCAGGGAATGTCAGAGGAATTTATGTAAGGACTGTTGTTCATTTTAATTCCATTTATGTTGCTATCAGAATGATCAGAGGATAAGAGAGTCATAAAGCTGTAGAATAGGGGCTTACTGGATTGGGGGCGGGGAGAGCCTATGGTCATCAGAGTACTTCAACCAATGAACTGGATTAGGAAATAGGGGTGTGGTGGAGTGGAAGAGCAAGCAGACAAAAACCCATGTTAAAGGGACAGTGTGTGATGGAGCCCTTGACGTGCTTATGAAAGAGAGGTAAAAATGCAGAGGCAGACCAGGGTGGGGGGATAGGTGTGATGGAGTCCTATGTCTATATAAAAATAGGTGAAGGTTGTTCAAGCAGCTATTAATGATTTGAATTGACTGATACATTTTTGGTTCCCTTCTAGTAAGGTGACCAGATAAAATCAAGGTCAGGGCTCATGTAACTTTAACAGTTGTAGAGAAAAGGGAATTTCAGCCAGTGTTATTTGTATGCAATTAATTCCTGGTGAAATTCCCTCTTCATCACAACAGTTAAAGTTGCAGGGGCCCTGCCTTCTTTTGTATATGGTCACCCTGCCTTCTTTTGTATATGGTCACTCTAATATAGTGCATGCACCTTTAACTGTTGTGATGTAGAGGGAATTTCGCCAGGAACTAATTGTATACAAATGACACTGGCTGAAATTCCCTTTTCTCTACAGCTGTTAAAGTTGCATGAGCCCTGACCAGGATTTTATCTGGTCAGCCTACTTTTAGAGCTGCTACATGGATTAAGGGTTTGTCTTCAGTTTTTAATGATGGCCAAGTTACAGGTTTAGGAGCTCGTTCGCATATCACAAGATGTACTTCAAATGCAGCTGTATTAATGGAAACTAATACAAATAATATGATTTGGGTGTGAAACAAGGACAAATAACTGGCTTTAAGATGGCTATGAGGCTTGGTTCCTTCTCTTTCTGATTCTAATTATCAAAGTGCTTTGATGAAGTGGTGCAGTCACCCCTTTTTCTTTTTTTCAGATGCGATAAGGCAGAACCCTTGTGTTATTTCTTTCCAAGTCCTTCTCCTAAAGTATGTGCAATGTGCTCATCTTGTTCCTTGGGGATTCCTCATTAAAATGATTTTCTGATAGCTGTTAATTTAAACAAGTTGTATATTGTTAAATATTGTACAGTCCCCATCCTATGGAATTCCCAGCCTCTGGAGCTCAGGCAGGTGTCAACTTTGTATTCCTTTCAGCGCCTCCTGAAAACATTGTTGTTCCAGGAAGCATTCCCTTAATGGCCAGCCACAGTTTTATTGCACTTTTGTTTCTTTTAAAAATATATTTTTAATTTTGTTTTTATTCTGTTTTTATTCTGTTTTTATTTGATTTGTCCACCTCTCCAAACTTCTTGAATGGGAAGTGGTAAATAAATAAATAATAATTTTGACATGCCGCCTTCGCAATATTTTGGGAAGATAGGTTGGTGTTTCTTTGCCCCGGAGGGCACATCCATGCAACAATCAGGAAGCGGAGTCTGTGCAAAATGAACTCTTCTGTACAATTGATAATGGAGTTTGGCGGCAAACTGTTCACCAGACAGGCTAGCCCAATTTTATGCTAAATATTTGTTGATAGAAACCAATACCATCAATAGCATTTGGTCTGGCATTGTTGTTGTTAGAGGCAATGTGAACGATGAAGGTATGAGTGACTTCATATTGGGGAAATAGGTTCTGTCAATTGTCCTTGTAGAACTGTATGTTTCCGTTGAAGATGTCTGTGTTCCACATAGATTTTTAAATCTCATCTCTTGACTACAATAAAGAGTATACATACATATCATTAATGGGATTTTGAAGAAAAGAAGCTCCTTTGTCACGTGACCTCTCACTTGTATTTGGATACTTTATCTTCTTTGAAACTTCTCAACAACCTTATTCGGTGAGCCAAAGAATGATCAATATATCAGGCTCCATATTACAATTGCCAAGTGATCCACAGAAAAATATTTAGCACATTTAACATTCTTGCAATGAAAACCCATTGCACTGAATCCAAATTCACTCACACTCGGAGCAGAACCTTTGAAATGAATGGAACTTAAGTTAGTCATGTCTAATTTCAGTCCCATGTATATCAACGGGTCTGGTCTAAGTAGGAGTAAATCAGGATCCAACCTATTGTTCCCTCTTATTCTGTTGGATTTCATCATTACCTTAGATGACTCTGATACCACAGAACTGCCTTTGGAAGATAATAGAAAATAAAGGTCGATTGTGTTGCACAATGTGACTGACACTGGAGTTAGTCAGTTGGATCTAGTTACAGCCATACATAGGTGAAACAATTGAAATCAATCATGCTTAACTTGTCACACTGATTTCAATAGGACTATTCCAAATATGACTAAATCCAGATGTAACCCAGTATATCTCTGTAGCTGTTACAGAGCATATTCAAATACTGTTGCTTCGAAGTACTAACCCTGCTCTTAAAAAGTACCTTCCCAAGAAATGACGAGCACAGTCATGCGCTAAAGGTGAGCGCTGATATAGATTGATTTTGTTCTTAGCATAGGAGGATAGTATTTAAATGATCTAATACGACTAAGGATGATGACGTGGAACACAGTGGCAATAATTAATGTATGTATGGAATATCCTGGTGTTATATAATGCAACTTTTATTGTAGGGTATTCCCTAAGCATTACCAGCACATCCTGGCCTTGGCATTTGCAGTCAAAGAAATCAATGAAAACCCTCAGATCTTACCCAATGTCACTTTGGGCTTCCACATCTATGATAGCTATGACAATGCAAGGAGGACCTATCATGCCACAATGCTCCTGTTGACTACAGTGGAAAACATTGTCCCTAACTATGTATGTGACATCCAGAATAAATTAACAGCAGTTATTGGGGGACTGGATTCCGAAATCTCCCTATATGTGGCAAATATCTTGGATATCTATAAGACTCCACAGGTAGGTTATTTGGGGAGCATGAGAACCCAGCACAATACTAACAGTTCCCTTTCCTTTCCAGTTCCATTTTGTTGTTTGTAGGCAGAACTGGGTGCATTGTTTATGAATGTCATAAGCTGGCTATATATATATATATCTTGAATACCATTAAAGTGCATAGTTCAGGCATGGGGCTGAAATAGCAGAACTTTGCTACAGTTTCACGAGCCTCATTTAAGCCATTCAGTATTTTAGACATTGCACTTCTGAATGCATTTTCTTTCAGGTATAGTTCCCAATGAGCAATACCCTATACTGCCTCTATGCCTCTGCTAGTTCACTTACAGCAGTGAAATGGATGTCTAGTACAACAGAAACTAGCAGTTGCTGAAATAGCCCAGAAACACTGACCTGCACTGTTGCTCATTTGTGGTTGTTTCAAAAATTCCTAGTTCTTGTTGCTCTAGCGGTCCATTCCATTGGTACATGGATGCTGGAGGATACTGCTAATTGTATTTGTATTGATAACTGTGTGTGCAGAATCCTCTTCTGCATGGCCTGGTAGGAAGGAATACTATTAATCCCCCACCCCATCCCCCCCACAGTAAAACACTGGCACTAATGGGAGCTCCCCTCCGTGAAAATGTGGCCCGTGGGGGAATGTGGGAATTAATGCCACATTTTGTTTGGCCCTCAGGATCCTCCCAGTTCTTTGACAAGATCACCTGAGGCCCCAGATTTTGTGGAAACATTTGCATGTTGTACAGGTCTATGAATGGGTAGCAGCAGAAGCAGAGCTTTTTCTCTGTTTTACTCATCAATGAATTGAAACTGGAGTTAGCCATACGTAAATAGATCCCAATGAAATCATTGGGATGTAAGGCAATTGGGATTTCTTTCCATTCCATTGAAATCAATGGGTTTAACTCTTAAGTATAACTCAGTCTGGATGCAACTCAATGTCCCGGGAAAGACATTCTGTCATGACATACATCCTTCCATTGAGGCGTTTATCCTTGAAGTTGATAGATGACCAAAAATAGTCAGTATTAGGGTGACCATATGTCAGGAAAAAACACAACATGTCAGGATTTTTGGTGACAAATCTAGGAAGGGGGGAATTGTGAAATTTGAAGAAAAATCTGAATTTTTCCCATCCTCCCCCCACCAAAAGGGCAGCTTTACTTTATAGTCAACGGGAATTAACAAAAATGCTTACCGTTAAAGCTAAAGAGATGCAACATGGCACAATTATGGATCTCAGGGAGGGCATTAGCCACGCCACATTTGAAGCAGTTCTGTTCTTCCGTTGATTTTTAGGATTTTTTTTAAAGTTTGAGGTTTTAAAATTATTATTTTTTAAAACCTTAATTTTTAAAGATAAATAGCTGAAACTTGGAATCTTGAAAGTAGGGGTGTGCACGCCAAAAAATATCGTCGTTTATCGTTATCGTCATTTCGGGCTAAAAAAATTTGCTACACATATGTGCCAAATTTGAGATTGATCCCTCCAACCCTCGATTTTATATGAATTTATTAAAGTTTGTTTCAGTTCTGACAGATCAGAATGACACCTCATTACTTGTGTCCATTCAGACCTGTCAGAATAGAAACTATCTTTAAAAAAATCGTATAAAATCGGGGGTTGGAGGGAGTGATCTCAAATTTCATACACTTACTTAGGCATACGCTATAAGCATTGTGACCAAGTTTCAAGCCTGTAACTTTGAAAATACAGAAGTAATAGGTACATTTATATGGCAGTACGATAAAACGCTAAAATCGCCCAAAAATTATCATCTCCGATGATTATCGTAGGTTTTTCTATTGTATTGTCATTGTTAAACACTTGCACGATGACGACCTTATCGTATCATTATCGTACATTTTAATGATATGATACACATACCTACTTGAAAGCTCTTAAGGAGGGCTTTAGCCATGCCAACTTTGAAGCAGATCTGTCCATCCATTGAGTTTTAGGTAGTTTTTAAATTTTGAGGTTTTAAAATTATTATTTTTTAATAAATCTGTCATTTTTAAAGAAAAAGTGATGAAACTTGGTGCCTAGATATCTCTTCAGTTGGGCTTTAGCCATGCCAAGTTTGCAGCAGATCCATCCATTGATTTTTAGGATTTTTTTAAAAAAATGAGGTTTTAAAATTATTTTTTTAAAAACAACAACAACAATGGAGCCATACCCTTCAAACTCAGCTTGTCAAACCTCCTCTTTCAGGTCTTGCACCTTGAGCAGTTTCAGCCCTTGGCATCAAGGGGATCTCAAGTTTTTAGCGAAGAAGTGCTGGGCGAGCACATCAAGCTTTCCTGTTGCAGATTTGGTGGACAGTTGGGCACATGGAGCTCAGCAGAGGCAAAGCATCCACAGATCAAAGTGTGGGAAAGGAGACGTCAGTCAAAGTAAGCCCTCAAAGCAACACAGAATGGGCCAGAGGCCTTTTTCTCAGAGTTCCACATCATGGGCGATGAAGGGTCATCCTTAGAGAAAAACTCTCACAACCAACAGTGAGTTGTCAGTCGAGAGAGAGGCTCCATCTTTGCAGATGTCCTGTTGCTACAGATGTTGGAACCTGGCATGTTGTTGCTTTGCTTTGCTATCCCTTCCCTTCCATTTCACTTTATTCACTTGTGAGCTAGGCTCTGTCTGCACTGCTGGAATGCAATGCAGAACGTTTGAAGTGCATGTCAGAGAAAAATAGATAGATTTGCAGCTTTGGCTGGCTGGCATATCTCTTAGAGACAGAGTTAGACTGAAGACACGTCTCAGAGATGGCTGTAGCTGAACCCTGAGAGGCTGACATACCTCAAAGAGCCTTTTAACACCATCTCAGAGTCCAGTGCTGGTGCAGGGAAAGGCGACTGGCGGCGGAGGTGGTTTTTAAAGTAAGTCACCAGATGTGATCAAGAAATAAGCTGGCACCTTTCCCCCTTGCCACAGGGCACAAGTGCGCAGCCCAGTTGGACAGTTGGAAACTTTGTAAGAGGGAGACAGATTGATTGTTTGAGGCTTTGGGTGCTTCTACAAGAGCGATTTAAAGCTCTTTCAAGGCACATTACCAAATTCACCTCTACCAGAGCGGAGCGCAAATCAGGGGTCCAGGCACGTTTTATCTCCTGTTATTCGCATTTTTGCATTCGCGTGTGCACATGTTGCTACATATATGTGCCAAATTTGATATTAATCCCTCCAACCCTCGATTTTATATGAACTTATTCAAGATTGTTTCAGTTCTGACAGATCAGAATGACAGCTCGCCACGTGCGTTCATTCAGACCTGTCAGAATGGAAACAATCTTTAAAAACTTCATATAAAATCGAGGGTTGGAGGGATTGATCTCAAATTTCATACACATACTTAGGCATACCCCATAAGCACTATGACCAAGTTTCAAGCCTCTAACTTTTAAAATACAGAAGTTATAGGTATATTTATGGGAATCCGATAAAACGATAAAATCGCGCGGAAATTATCATCTCCGATGATTATCATAGGTTTTTCTATCGTATCATTATCGTTAAACACATGCACAATAATGACCTTATCATATTGTTATCGTACATTTTAATGATATGATACACATCCCTAGTGCCAACACAAAAACCTTGAGAGGCTAATGTATATAAGTGAGAAGTGTGAATGGTCAAAGTAGTATCTGCTGCCCACAACACCCCCCCTAATGTTAGAGTAGAGAAACTTGTGACAATCATACACAAGTTTTTTTTAAAAAAAATGAACTTTAAAAATAAAAAGCCAGCTAGCCAGCAGCAAGCCCTGTTAAGCAGCAGCTTGCAGCTGAGTAAGGATACAATCAGAAAAGATATTTGAGGGAAAGGGAGAATGTATCACACAGAGTATAGCAACAAAGTACAGCAAAAGCTACAAAAGTAGGAGTGAGTGAAGTTAATTTCAGTTACATTGGAAGTCTCATTTGTTATTTCAGTGATTTTAACATTAAGACATTTTGTTGAACAGATTTGTCTTAATTGTGTGCTGTAACATCAGACATGTGACCAAGGCTATGTTCAGGTGGGCACCCCCCCCCTTGGTGCTGGACATGCCCCCTGGGGACAGACTTGTTGGTGGGGATGCCCCCTTGGGAGCCAACCATGTTGCCCTCCTTTTTGGTTTCCAAATAAAGGTCATCCTATATCAGACAGCTATTTATCCAGCCATTCCTGTCCCAACCAGATGTCCATTAAATGTATATATAATTTTTTTTAAAAATGAAATGACTGTATAATACTGCTATGATTTCTTTTTCCTCTACTCAAAATCTCTCCTTAGCTCATCTATGGCCCTGCTCCCGTGATGAACACAAAAACTCCAGGCCTCCCCTTCTACCAGTTGGCTCCTCAGGAAGCTCTTCAGTATGAGGGGATTCTCTCTTTGCTTCTCCATTTCAGGTGGACGTGGATTGGGATTGGTGTTATGAATAATGATAATGGAGAAAGATTTCTACAAGTGGTCATTCCACTGTTTTCTAAGTGGGGTGTCTGTTTTGCCTTCATAGAAAGAATCCCCAAATTAACTTCTGACAATGAAATTAATTCTGTATTTCAACAGGGGGCAAAAATGCATGATAAAGTGATGGCCAGCAAAGCCAATGCAGTGATATTCTATGCGGAATCTTATTCCATGGTATTTTTTCTCTGTGGTCCATATCTATCGGAACAAGAGGTCATGGCAAAGAAAGTAAAGGGAAAGTATGGATAGTAACAGCTCAGATAGAGTTCACTTCAGTTGTCATACAAAGGAATTGGGATCCAGAAATATTCCATGGTGGTATATCCTTCAGAATCCACTTCACTGATCTACCAGGATTTCGGCAGTTTCTTGAGAGCAGAACCCCTTCTAGCTCTAAAGAAGATGGTTTTATCAGGGATTTCTGGCAACAGGCCTTTGGATGTGTATTCACTGATAGTATTGTGGGCAACATAAATGGGGACATTTGCACAGGGGAGGAGAAGCTGGAGAGCCTTCCTGGATCATTCTTTGAAATAAGCACGATTGGACACAGCTACAGCATCTACAACGCTGTCTATGTGGTGGCCCATGCCCTACATCATGCCATGGTCTCTTCTAAAGCCAAACATGGTGCAATGATGCATGGAGTGGAACCCAAACTTCAGAATCTTCAGTTTGGGCAGGTAATGGGTTCAAGTTCCTCATATAGCAAGGCACTTTGTATTTCGTTTTATTCTCCCCTAAGTCTTCCCAACATTTTCATCTTCTTTCCCTTGAGCCAACTAGAAATAATAGAATAGTCCTTATTTCAGTCAGTCATTATGCTTTCTTCTTGGTGCTTTGGGGATATATATTATGACCAGTGTAGGTTGTAATTCTACTGATTCACATAGCATCCCCTCATGCAATCTCTAGACCTTATAAGATGAGAATTCCCCAGAAACATTCTCTAGTGCCGGCCTTAAGGGTGGGCAAGCAGGGTGGTGACCCAGGGTGCATTTTTCCTAATGTACTGTCTACAATCAGCTATAGTTGCAAATATCAGGTGTCTTCAACCATTCTTTCAAAGTTCTATAGGTTCTTTGGCAACTAACTACAAAAATAATCTTTCGTCAATTAGCTTTTAAAGCATACTTCTTTTTTCAATTTCCACTTTGATGTCTTTGTGCAAGGTAAAAATCAGCAGAACACAGCTTTACTTTGAGACAACATTATTTGGGAAGGGCGAGCCCACCCCCATGTACACCACGCAAAAGACACACACTCACTGCCCAATCCTTCTTGCTGTATGTGGTGAGGTGCTGGGCGGTATGGGTGCATCTGGCAAGTGGTTTGCAGCTGCCCTCTCCCTCAATGAGCTGCCATTTTGTGTTAAAATGATTGTTCAGCCTTTTTTGTAAAGTGGCCACTTAAGAAACGTTGCAGACGTTGCTGAGCTTCAAACACCAACTGGTCCCCTGTTGGTGTCACAACAGGTTACCAAGCCCTAAGAACTTCAAATGCTGTAAACACTATGGGCTCCATCACACATAATTATTTTCCTGGTTTGCCTCCGTGATTTCCACCTCTTTTTCATTAGTTTGTCAAGCTAATGGTCCCTTTAACGTGGGCTTGTGGTATCACCAGTGTAGCGGTGAAACTCCGTTCACTTGTTTGTTCTACCACTCTACTCTACTCTACTCCACTCCACTCCACCCCTTCTCCTTCCCCCTCCAATTCATTGATTGTGACATTGCGATGGATGTGGGCACCTTCCCCCTCACTATGGCTTTTTTCCCTAGAGTTTTACCAATTTAACATTTCATTGGTTGGGTGCCATTTCAGCGGGCAGTGAGAGCAGGGTTGGAGCAGCAAAAGTCCATTCTACCAACTCAGCACAAGTCCGTTCCTTCAACACAGTATGCTGAAGGAAGAGAACCGCCCCACCCTCCTCTTTCATCAGCAAGACCTCCCTTCAAAGCACATGCCACAAACAAAGGAAATAGGGCGGGGATGGTAATACATGGGGATGGAAGGGTGCAATAATCCTGCATGGAGGAAATGTACTGGACTTTCCCCACTCTAGGAAAACACGGACAATGGAGGACAGGCACAATGTCATGTGAGTACAGCACTGCAAAATAGCAAAGCAGGCATGACAAGAGTGTGATAAAATGCTAGTGAGAGTTCTGCTGTATTGCAGCTGCTCAGAATATGGCTTTTTGAACTGTTTGCTTCAATTGGAGGTAGGCTGGAAGTGAAACGCAGTGGCTGAAAGATCAAGCGTTCAGGCATTGTCATCCTCAAGGGACCTCACGCATGCACCAGGCACCATGAATCCTCTGATTAGCCCTGAGAAACTGACTAATGGGTGACTGGCCACCAAAGGCACTTCTTGGCCAGTGTGCCATTTATTCTAGGGGCAGCCATGGCCTTCACCCAGCTGAAACATGTGCAACAGGCATTACTTTAATACGTATCTAGCAGCTGCATTCCCCCAACCCATTTCTGCTCTAGAGAAGGTACAGGAGGACTGATCTGGATCAGAACCATAGCATGAGGGCTGGGGCTGTTTGAGACTCAAATTGGAGCCCTTATTCAATATTGAAGATAAAAAAATGATATGGATGCTAAATACTGTTTTCAAGTTATGTCCTTTTTGGCCCAGAAAGACCTAAATCCAGACTTTTCTAAATCCTTGCATTTTCTTTTTCACTTTTTCACTTTAGCTCCAACCATTTCTAAATTGGGTCTCATTTAACAACAGTGCGGGGGACAAAGTTTCCTTCAACCAGAATGGGGAGCTAATTGCTGGATTGGATGTGATCAATTGGATTATCGTCTCCAACCATTCATTTCAGAGGGTGAGAGTGGGGAGTGTGGAACCAGAGGCTCCCCTAGGTCAAGCATTCGCCATTCATGAGGAGGCCATAACATGGCATGGCTGGTTTAATCAGGTAGGCTCCAATTGTCAGCTATGTGGAAAGAGACCCTGCAATGAATGAGCAACTGTCTTGATATCTAAAATAATTTCAATGTACAATAATAAACAATTACAAAGGAAAGATAATGTGTGAGTTGATAAAATAATTGAAGAGCTACAGGGTTGTTCTATTCCAATAATCTTGCAACAATTAAAAAATGTAATGTCTGATTAAAGAAGAATTGGGCCCAGAGTCTCTTTAGTAAAATACAGAAGGGGCCTCAAAGCTTATCTATTCCAAGTGCTGGTTCCTTCATTATATTGTTTCTTTTCCATTTTTCAAATAGTCCCAGCCTCTTTCTCTGTGTACTGAAAGTTGCCAACCTGGTTCTCACAAGAAAATGAAGGAGGGGGAGCCATTTTGCTGCTACGATTGCATCCCATGTCCAGAAGGGAAGATTTCAAACCAGGAGGGTAATAAATATATATAGTACAGATTTATAAGAACAGAATAGCTGTAATCCAGACTAATTTATTAAACAATCCCTACTTCAGAGTTTCCCCCCCAATATTCTAGCAGCTTTATTCTCAACACTGAGCATGTAATAAGAGTTTTTAATTGTGCTTTGAGTTGTGATCAATTTCACAGCACCATCTAGTGGCTGTATAATAAAACATATATAACATATAGTGGCTGTAGTTAGGGTGACCAGATAAAATCCAGTTCAGGGCTCATGTAACTTTAACAGGTGTAGAGAAAAGGGAATTTCAGCCAGTGTCATTTGTATGCAATTAGTTCCTGGTGAAATTCCCTCTTCATCACAACTGTTAAAGTTGCAGGGGACCTGCCTTCCTTTGTATATGGTCACTCTAGTATAGTGCCTGCACCTTTAACTGTTGTGATGAAGAGGGAATTTCACCAGGAACTAATTGCATACAAATGACACTGGCTAAAATTCCCTTTTCTCTATAACTGTTAAAGTTACATGTGCCCTGACCTGGATTTTATCTGGTCAGCCTACTGTAGAATGAAACATAGAGAAAGAAAACCCATTGCGTTTTCTCATTGTCATCCAGTGGAGCTTTTCCAGGTGGTTCATGGCCTGTTACACTCTGAGCCAGGGTGGGAGATGGTAGAACCCTCGGTAGCACACTGTGATGAGTTGACAAAGCACTTTGATAAAGTCGCTCAGATTTGTCATGAATTGGACACCACGCTTAATGCAGTTCCATTAGTAGAGGCGTTCAGAGTACCATCTGGTCCAGTTCTATTGGATGAGTTTCAGTTACTGAGGCCTGAGGATGTGGACAAGGTGTCTGGCCAAGTCTGGTCAACCACCTGTATGCTTGACCCTTGCCCTTCATGGCTCACTACATCAAATAAGGAAGGGATCACCAGCTGGGTCCAGGAGGTTGTAAATGCCTCCCTGAGAGAGGAAGTGGTGCCGGCGTCTTTAAAAAAAGCGGTAATCAGATCACTGCTGAAAAAACCTGACCTGGACCCGGAGGATGTTAACAATTATAGGTCGGTGGCTAACATCCCCTTCCTGGGTAAGATGCTTGATCGGGTGGTTGCAGGACAACTCCAGGCACTCTTGAATGAAATGGATTATCTAGATCCATTTCAATTGGGCTTCAGGCCTGGTTTTGGAATGGAAACTGCCTTGGTCACCCTGTGGGATAACCTGTGCCAGGAGAGGGATGGGGGAGTGTGACCCTATTGATCCAGAGGGAGAGGCAGGTAATAAATAAATAAATTTATTATTATTATTATTATCATCATCATCATTATTATCATCATCATCATTATTCTCTTGGACTTCTCAGCGGCTTTCCATACCATCGACCATGGTATCCTTCTGGATAGGTTGTCTGGGCTGGGAGTTGGAGGCACTGCATTGCAGTGGTTCTGCTCGTACTTCTATGGCCAATTCCAGAAGATGGTGCTGGGGGATTATTGCTCTGTGCTATGGCACCTAGGCCATGGGGTTCCACAGGGCTCTATTTTGTCCCATATGCTGTTTAACATATACATGAAGCCGCTGGGAGAGGTTATCCAGAGTTGTGGGGTGAAATCATCAATATGTGGATGACACCCAGCTCTACCTCTCCTTTTCATCAAACTCAGGTGAGGCAGTGGCTGTTCTAAATCAATGCCTGGGCACGGTAATGGACTGGATGAGGGCCAACAAACTGATCCTCAATCCAGACAAGAAGGAGGTACTGTTTGTGGGTGGTTGTTCTGTCTGGCTAGGTGATGTTCAACCTGTTCTGGAGGGGGTGGCACTCCCCCTAATCGGGTCTGTAGTTTGGAGGTACTTCTGGATCCAGAACTGTCACTTGAGGCACAGTGACAAGGAGCACCTTTTATCAGCTTAGGCTGATATACCAACTGCACCCTTATCTGGACAGGGATAGCCTAGCTACAGTTATCCACACTCTGATAACCTTTCATCTGGACTACTGCAATGTGTTATATGTGGGGCTGCCTTGGAAAATGGTCTGGAAACTTCAGTTGGTACAAAATAGGGCAGCCAGACTGTTTATGGGGACTGTCCAAGGAGACCACATTACGGCAGTCCTTTTCGAGCTTCCCTGGCTGCCAGCCCAGGTCTGGGCTCGATTCAAAGTGCTGGCATTAACATCCAAAGCTCTAAATGGTTTAGGGCCAGGTTATCTGAAGAACGCTTCCTCCCATATGTGCCTGCCCAGACCCTAAAATCATCTTCAAGGGTCCTTCTTCGTGGGCCCCTGCAAAATGAGGCTACTAGGAGGAGGGCCTCTGCTGTGGCACCCCGGCTGTGGAATGAGCTCCCTAGAGAGACTCGCCTGGCACCTACATTATACTCCTTTAGACGCCAGGTGAAGATATTTTTATTTTCACAATATTTTAATGTCTATTATCATAGTCTTTTATCTCTGCTGTTTTAAACATGTATTTTAAATTTATTTATTTTTTAAAAAAATATGCATTACTGATCTCACCTGACTTACATCACTGTGCTTAAAATCCAAGATGCTATTTTGGACCTACAAAACTATCAAGTATTTAAAACCCACTTCAACCCATTCCAAATTCTCAGCTCCTCACATCTGCTGCAAATTTAATAGAGACTGGTATCTCTCTGTGAAAGTTACAGTCATAGCAATTTTGCCTGGTTGATCTCATGTTTCTGCAATCAAGACGACATCCTTTCTCTTTCAGACATGAATGACTGCCATAAATGCACTGCTGACAAATATCCAAACAAAAAACAGGATGCCTGCGTTCGCAAGACCGTAACCTACTTGTCTTATGAAGAACCTTTAGGATTTAGTTTAGCCTCTTTTGCTTTCTCCTTTTCTTTGACTACAGCTCTGGTGCTGGGAACATTTGTGAAGCATCACAACACTCCCATTGTCAAAGCCCACAACCAGGACCTCACCTACACTCTCCTCATCTCCCTCTGTTTCTCCTTTCTTTGTGTATTGCTGTTCATTGGCCGTCCTCAGAAGGTGACATGTCTCATCCGACAAACGACATTTGGCCTCATCTTCTCAGTGGCTGTTTCTTGTGTCCTGGCAAAAACCATCACAGTGGTTCTGGCATTCCTGGCCACCAAACCAGGGTCCAGGATGAGGAAGTGGGTGGGGAAAAGATTGGCAATCTCTATTGTGCTTTTCTGCTCCCTCATCCAAGCAACCATCTCTACTTTATGGCTCACAACCTCTCCACCTTTCCCAGATTTTGACATGCACTCAATGGCTAAAGAAATTGTTCTACAGTGTAATGAACAGTCTGTGACTCTGTTTTGCTGTGTTCTGGGCTACATGGGTTTCCTGGCAATGGTGAGTTTCACTGTGGCTTTCCTTGCAAGGAAGCTACCTGACAGTTTCAACGAAGCCAAGTTCATCACTTTCAGCATGCTGGTCTTTTGCAGTGTGTGGTTATCCTTTGTTCCATCCTATCTGAGCTCCAAGGGAAAATACATGGTAACTGTGGAGATCTTCTCTATCTTAGCCTCAAGTGCTGGGTTGTTGGTTTGCACCTTTTCCACCAAATGCTACATTATAGTGTTGAGACCTCACCTGAACAAGAGGGAACAGCTAATAAGGAGAAAAGATGGAAGAAGTTTGTAAGTGTCTGCGTCTTTTGCTATACTTTGTAAACTAGAGAAGTAACTTCATATTATATAGCAGGATATTTGTATGTGTTTTTCTCTAAGCATGTGTCCTATATAAAACTTCCCAATAGGTCTTTTCACTGGAAAACTTAATTGAGACTAGCCTAAAAGGAATCATTTATGTATGTATCCACACTATTTCCCCTTAGCTTCCCTTTCAACAGTTGTTTTTGAAACCCATAAACTGCTGTATTAAAAAAGAAAATAAATTCAAAACTAGTTAAAACAAATTCCCTAGTATTAGCTCCTGTCATGGGGAACAAAATAATTTAATCCCATAAAATATATAAATCTACAGCACCTTCTAATTTAAAAGCATAATCCCTATTATTTTCAAGGCAATGGAATCAGGTGAATCTATCCTATTTATGAATAATCTGTAGATAAAAACTGTAGGATAAAAATAATTTTATCTCAGAAAAGAATTTAGGTACTTACAACTTTACACATGTACCAAAAAGCATATAAATTGTAACTCAAGGCAGTCAGCCTTCACTTCAGCAACCTGTTCTAAAGTCTCCGATGATCTTGTGCTCACTTACAATGTAGTCTCGGCACACCTGGACCTTGATCTTTCCTTGGCCTTGCAGGCTCAAACTTCTTCCTCCAACAATTGGATGACATCCTAATGCTCTAGATCCTAAGAGCGCAAAGTAGCTACATACTGACCCTCTACCTCCCCTATGCTCTTTCATCTAGATTAGACAGAATGACACCCATGAGTAATGGTTGATTTATGGACAGTACAGAGACAGATTGGGGGCAGATGGACACTGACACTGTTACCCTTAGGAGAAGAGTGAAATGTGGGAACAATTGGACATGTGATAAAGTGAGTCCCATAGGCAGCAATGACAATGTCCTCATTAAGACTGCATGAGTCTGGGACCTTGAGCATGTCTTTGCCAAAAGCTGGAATCTCTTCTGTGGTACCATTGTCAACAGTCAGAAGGTAGGAAGCAAATTCAGATTCACCCTCTCGGGTGCACATGTAGAGAATAAGCTGGCATTTGGTGTCAATATTCCAGGCATTGGATTTCTTCACCAACTGGCCAGTGATGGCTGGACGGCAACATGTGGGATGACAGGCAATGTCTTCCTAAACTCATTGACAAAAGCAATAGTCTTCCCATTAAATGGGCTGTCATCGCTCATGAGCTCTTTCAGCAGCTTGTCTATTCAGTCAACTGCTTTGAGATACTGACTAATGCAAGGCGGCCAGAGTTTTGCTGTCATCAAAAGGCCGATGGGTCGCCTGCTCCCACCTGTTTCACAAGATGGGAGTAGCATCATCCAGGCTGGAGCACAAAGCTTCTTTTCTTTAAATTCCTTTGGGAAGCCGATATTCCATACCTGGAACTGTGTCACCAAATGCAAGCTTATTCTGTACATGCGCACCCTGGAGGATGAATCTGAATTTGCTTCCTACCTTCTGACGGTTGACAATGGTATTGCAGAAGAGTTCCCAGCTTTTGGAGAAGACATGATCAAGGTTCCGGACTCATAGATGGTTAATGAGGACATAGTCACTGCAATCTATGGGACTCACTTTATTGAGGCAGCTGTCCCAATGTAGGCAAGATTGTTCTGCCACCCAATAACCAGCACTGTGACTATTTCAACCAGGTGACATTGAACAGTGTGGAAGGCAAGGGAAGGAACTACTTGAGCACAGAAGAACTCACTGTCGATGATTTTTTCAAAATTAACCTACTTCCAACCTATTGACAACTTTTAATATTGTCTTCTACTCCACACCCTTGCACCTATCCTGAAATGAAAACCTCTGTCCCACCAGAATCCGAGGTGGGCCAATAAGGTTTCACTGAGCCCCTGGAACTGGTCTCTCAAGAACACAGGAGCCATAAAGCATTCCTGGTGAGGAGCATCAGAGAAGCCAGGCAGTGCAGAATTGTGATGAAATAGTCTAGGAACTCAAGGCTATTGGCTGGTGATGATTTATCAGGATACGGTTGAAATGTTTTTGCTGTCCCAATATATTCAGAAAGTTCATCTTTCTAATTCATACCATGTTTGTATATTTGTTTTTATACTGCCCATTACCTGAGTGTAAAATTAAAACTATAAGATACAACAAGTATAGATAAATTTGAAACATTAAAAGTAAAAAAAAGGCAATATAAAACCAGCTAAGTTAAAATCCAGGGAACGTCTATGTTTTCAGAAGGCATTTAGAAGATGTTACGTTTTCTGCATCCTGAACCATATGAGGGAGGGTTTTCCAGAGGATGGGTGCCACTATAGAGAAGGCCCAGCACCAAGGTTCTTCATGATCATATTCCATTCATTTCAGAATGGCCAGCAGGACCTCCTGTGAGGATCATAGCTGTTATCCGGGTGTATATAAGGGAAGATGGTCTACTAGGTATGCTGGTCCCAAGGTGGTTAGGGCTTTGTCGGATAACAACATAACCGTGAATGTGGCTCGGCTCCGGCTCTCCAGTACTACAACCATCCAAACTTAGTGTACAGGGATATAGCACAATCTCAACTGGCTCTACCTTGGATTGCTATGTGATATTGGGATTTGATAATCCCAATATCAGGATTATCAAAAGATCCTTAGAGGGTCACCCTCTGATACATAAGTGTGAATTTATATCTCTTAGGGAGCCAGGGACAGGGAATGACAGACAGTCACACAAAGAAGATAGGGCTCAAAGGAGGAAGGCTGCCAAACCAACCAAGAATCCTGCAGTTTATGAAGGGAAGCTGTCATTGAGTCCCTCTAGGGAAGTTACTGCTCTGGATGATCCCAAAGCCAAGTCAAGTAAGACTTTAAAACTGCTGCCACATGAGAATTGACAAGGGGTTAATAGAAGCATATTTAACACAGAAAGCCCTCTGCCCCATTTAGCCCAAAGGGCCCAGATAGAACCATCAACAGAGTCACTAAAAATACTGTCCTGGAATGTTGCAAGGTGGGGGAATAAGCTGATGGACCAGGGAGTTTTACAGTATTTGGCCGACTTTCACATTGTTAGTCTTCAAGAAACCTGGGCTCAAAAGATTGAGTTACAAGGCTTTAAAGTTTTCTCAGTACCTGCGAGAAAAGACGAAAAGAAAGGGAGAAGTAGTGGTGGGCTTGCCTTTGGGGTGTCCGCTGGCCTGGATGTTGAAATCCAGGAACTAAAATCTGACTCATCATTCCTGCAGGTGCTACAGTTGACCAGCTCTAAGAGGGTTAGATTGTTGTGCATAAATGTGTACATTCCACCAAGAGAGTCTAAACATTACACCCCTAATATATGGGACACTCTGGAGTCCCTCTTGGAAACTGCCAATCAACAGTCACCCTCATGTCCAATCATTGTAATGGGGGATTTTAAGGCAAGAATAGGAGATGAATATACAATAGCCTCACATAAGCTCTCCTTAAGCATGGAGGATATAGCATAGCTGCCAGTTAGGAAATCAAGGGATAGGACCATAAATAATGCTGGCATTAGTTTACTTAAGTTAATGTATAAGTTCACAATGACTTTAACTAATGGCACTGGCCCAGATGAATCTTCGGGGAGTTTCATGTATGGCTCTTTAAAAGGGGGGAGTGTCATTGACTACTTCCTGCTAAACTCCTTAAGTTCTGCTTATGTAAAGAAGTTCTCGATTGGAGTACAACCAGTGAGTGATCACCAGCCCCTGATCTTGGAATTAGTGGGATTCCAAGAGATTAAGAAGGGAATGAGGCAAGATCCTCCTTACGTCCAGTATGGGAAACGCAGCTTGAGATGGGATTCTAACTTGAAGCTAAAGATCGCAGACACTTTGTTTAGTGAACATATGTTGACACAAAGAACTAGACTGCTTGGAGCAGACCCACACAAACTTCTTTCCATGTATCACAGTGTGGTGAATCATTTGGGCACTATATGCTCAACTACCACGCCACCTAAGACAAGATATCATCCGGACGGATGGTTTGACTGAGAGTGCAGACAACTGAGACGCAATCTTTGCACCCTGAGCAGACAGGTCCATGTGGGAACCCCTAACCGTTTGCTGAGTGAACTAACAATGAAACAACGTTTATACAGGAAACTCCTTAAGCATAAGCAATCCTCCTTTTACAGCCAGCTATGGTTGGATATTGAACGGGCTGCAACTTCCCGGGACTCTACAAAATTTTGGCAGCTGGTTTCCTGTAAATTAAAGGAAACAAAATATGGTCTGGATGCACCCATCATGCTTAAGACATAGGAAAGCTACTCTGAGCAAGCTTTTAACTTTGAGGCTGGCATAGACTTGGATAGGAACTATTTGATGCAATTTCAACTACCTAATATAACAGAATCAGATATGTGGTAGGGGTGTGCATCGGATCGGATCCGATCCATGATCCGAATCCGATCCGCCCCAAAATTGGAAAAATCCGATCTGATCCGATCCGACCAACCCTCTGATCCGATCCGATCCGCCGAGGTCCGATCCGGATCGGATCGGCGGATCGGACGCCATTTTGAATGCTTTTTCCCATAGCAAAGTATTGTTTTACAAAAATGCCTATAACTTTTTCATTTTTAATGATAGAAGGATGAAACTTGGGCACATTGTAGACTGGTTAGGGATAGTTATCTATGAGAAATCTAAGAATGATTGGTGCATGCAGATTGTGGCAATTAATTTTTTAATAAATAACCAGGAATGCCTATAACTTTGTCATTTTTAAAGTTACATACATGAAACTTTGCCACTTTGTAGGTGGTACCTTGCGACCTATGTGTGTGAAATTTCAGAAACATAGGTGCTTTCCTTGTGTGGCAATTAATTTTAGAAAAATGGGTAGTAGTGGGGTAAATACAGTTATGCCTCCCATTTTTTATTTTTAAAGATACAAACAGGAAACTTGGGCACATTACAGGTAACACTTGGCTTGATATGTGTGTGAAATTTCAGAAACATAGGTGCTTGCCTTGTGTGGCAATTAATTTTTGAAACAATGAGGAAAGAAATGCCTATAACTTTTTTATTTTAAAAGTTAGAAGTTTGAAAGTTGCTCACTTTGTAGATGGATTAGGGGTAGTTGTCGGTCAGAAATTTCAGAATGATAGGTCCAGGCATTTGGTGGCTAAGGATTTTTTAGATTAAAAGTTATAAAAGTTTTTCCACAGAGGCTTGGGCTGTCAATTGCACCCCCCTCCCCCGCCTCCCCCTCCCTTTTTTATCTGTCAAAGCTCCGAGACCAGAGGGCAGGGCTCCTGCAGCTTTAAAAATTGTCATGAAGAGGAGATTTCACCAAGTGCTGCATGCATACAAATGACACTTGCGGAAATTATAAAACCATGAAAGATACTGGAGCCCTGTCCTCCTTTTCATATGGTCACTCTAACGAGATAGTCACTCATTAAAAGGGTCAGCCAATCAGGCAGTTTGCTAGGCAAAATCACCAATAGCCACAGGTTAATAACAGTAGAGTAGGGAATATCTCACTCATATACAGTATATTGGTCGAGAACAGGACTCGGGAGATGATGCAATGATAGCTATGCAAATGGATGGTTACTGAGTAGCTGGTTGAGATCACTGATTTATTTATTTATTTATTTATTACATTTGTATACCGCCTCATAGCCGAAGCTCTCTGAGCAGTTTACATAGGCTCTGGGCGGTCTCAGTAGCCTGTACCCTTCTGGCTGTACAAGGTTCTAGAAAGGTAGCTTTCTTTCTTTCTTTCCTTCCTTCTTTCCTTCCTTCTTTCCTTCCTTCCTTCCTTCCTTCCTTCCATCCTTCCTTCCTTCCTTCCTTTTCTCTGCTTTCCATTCCAACATGAAAGCCATAGATAGTT
Organism: Anniella stebbinsi; assembly: GCA_029215795.1. NCBI lineage: Eukaryota > Metazoa > Chordata > Lepidosauria > Squamata > Anniellidae > Anniella > Anniella stebbinsi. Next base: position 24,246,856 of record JARDYH010000008.1, read on the forward strand.
TTGCCAAGCAAGTCACGTCCCCCTCTACCCAGTTCTTTAAAATTGGTTGTGAAAGACATTAGAGATGTGGCGCATACCTTTACTGTTTCAGCTGACTTGCTTTCATCCAGAAAGCACAAGAAAAAAGTCCAGTTCAAACAATCATGGTGGGGGAAATAAGTCACAGTGGCAAATTTCCCCAAATAAATATGCCAGTCATACCGGGGGAATTTGCACCATTACCCTTGCCGTCATTGCAGCTTGCCTCATTGTGTGAACACAGTGAGGGTGGTTTGTAGCTGTAGTTTACGAACTACTCAGAAACCATGGGTGGTTTTAGGGTTCTGGGGTGGCGTGGTAAGCCAGTCCAGGGAGGGTAATAATGCAAATCCCCCAGCAAGTGACTGACATGTGCTGCAGTGGAAATGAGTCACTGTGGCTTATTTACACCATGACGATCGTGCAAACCAGGCCATAGTTCTGAACCAGCCCCTACCATATTTCACATCATGAGCAGTGACAATATCCTTTGACTTCCACAGAGAATGTTTAGATGTGTGGGAGGAGCGGATTTTTAAATGTATTTATAGCACATTTAAGTGTGTTTGTGTGAGAACTGAAGACCACATCTTTTCTTTTTTCAGATGCAAGTGACTGTGTGAAATGCTCAGCTAAATACTATCCCAGCAAAAAGCAAGATTTCTGTATCCCCAAGAGAGTAACTTTCTTGTCTTATGAAGAACCTTTGGGGCTCAGTTTAGCCTCATTTGCTCTTTCTTTTTCTTTTCTCACAGCTCTGGTGCTGGAAACATTATGAAGCACCACAATACTCCCATTGTCATAGCCAACAACCGGAACCTCACCTACACTCTCCTCATCTCCCTCCTGCTCTGCTTCCTTTGTGCATTGCTATTCATTGGCCATCCTCAGGAGGTGACATGTCTCCTCCGACAAACTGCCTTTGTCCTCATCTTCTCAGTGGCTGTTTCATGTGTCCTGGCAAAAACCATCATGATAGTTCTGGCTTTCATGGCCACCAGGCCAGGATCCAGGATAAGGAAGTGGTTGGGGAAGGAGCTGGTCAGCTCCATTGTGGTTTCCTGCTCCCTCATCCAAGTAGGCATCTGTACTGTGTGGCTGGGAACCTCTGCCCCATTCCCAAATGAGGACATGTACTCAGGGACTGGAAAAATTGTACTGGAATGTAATGATGGGTCCATGACTCTGTTTTACTGTGTCCTGGGCTACATGGGTTTCCTGGCAATGTTGAGCTTGACTGTAGCTTTCCTTGCCAGGAAGTAACCTGACAGTTTCAATGAAGCCAAGTTCATCACTTTCAGCATGTTGGTCTTTTGCAGCGTGTGGTTATCCTTTGTTCCCAGTTATCTGAGCACCAAGGGAAAAATCATGGTAGCCGTGGAAATCTTTTCTATCTTAGCAAGTGCTGGGTTGCTTGGTTGTATCTTTTCCCCCAAATGTTACATTATAGTGTTGAGGCCTCAGCTGAACAATAAGAAAACGCTAATAAAGAGAAAAGATGGGAGAAATATGTAAGTGCTGGGTTGCTGGGTTGTATCTTTTTGCATAAACATTTCTTTATTATGTTGCGACCTGAGCTAAACAACAGGGAACATCTAATCAGAAAGAAATCCTGAAATATACCGTTCTAGGGAGGGAGGGATGAACTCACCCATGTTTGGCTTTGACAGAGGCTTGCCACGACACCACCACCGCATGCCCCCTCTCTCAGTGTCTGTCATCAAACATGTATATCTTGTCTCTGATTCCAGGCCAGACTCTATTATTTCTGTTATCAATTTCATAAATAAAAAATAAGTGCTGCGGGCCATCCCAACTCATATTGTCCCTTACTTTCTATGCTGTTGCTTGGTTGTATCTTTTTACCTAAACATTTCATTATTATGTTGCGGCCTGAGCTAAATGACAGGGAACATCTAATCAGAAAGAAATCCTGAAATATACCCTGTTCTAGGGAGGGAGGGATGACCTCACTCATGTTTGGCTTTGACAGATGCTTGCCACGACACCACCACCGCACACACCCTCTCTCATTGCCATGATAGCTTCTTCGCAGCTCAGCGAGAGCCTGATGAGGCTGTAGGGCCATCCGCCCTGGTCCAAAGCATTCATTGTTGTGGAGGCAGCTGTAAAAGCCCCATTTACACATGATTAAAGGTGTTGTTTACACCTTTAATTTTGTGTACATGAGGCTTTCACAGCCGCCATGCACACTAGGTAGGAGATACACAATTTCCAGAGCCTCCATTGTTCACAAGAATAGAGGCTCCCAACCAGGACAGATGGCGGCTGGGCACTCGTTGGGCTCTGGTGCGGTCAAAGAGCAGGCTTGCAAAAACATGTCATGGGCCAGTGGGCTGGGTTCTGGGAATGGACATGGGAGAGTCTGTCGGTCTCCTGGATCCAGTTGGGGGTACTCCTCAACCTCAAAAATGGCTTTTAGAATTATTTTATACTGGTATAACTTGACAAACAGATTTTTGGAGCAATTGTTTTGAACTTTTACACGTAGAGTTGATCCGCATTTCATTATGTTTAGAATAGACCCCTGAATTCAATCACAGTTAATTTCCTGGTGGATGGATATTCCACCACATTGACGGGTTGGAGAAGCCTGCTGTGTATGATGATTTCATAAGGTTGATAGATCCTCATCAAGCCTTCCCATCAACCACTAGTCCATTTGTTAAATCTTACTTACTACGATCATAGCTGTATAGCAGTTTGACATTAATGTTAGAGAAAAAACTTCATCACTACATATATCTTAGGGAGGAGATGAGCTCATGTGGGCTCAGATGAAGGTTAGTAGAAATCAACCTTGTGTCCAGGGTAGAAGATCCAGGAAAAAACTAATAGAATGGGAGTTGATGAAAGTGTTTAAAAATAATGAAGTGAAGTCTCAGATTCATATGAGAATAAATATTAGGGATGTGCACTGGATCGGATCCGATCTACGATCCGAATCTGATCCAGTGGGAAATTGGATAAATTATCCGATTTCCGATCTGGCAGCTGCATCGGCCGATCCAGTCTGAACCGATCCGAAAAGGCTCCGAACTGGTTCGGGTGGATCAGCGGATCGGTGGGCGCCCGCTGGCACCCACCGCCGTTTCCATTGGTGGGCGCCAGCGGGCGCCCGCCGATGAAAGTGGACAGTGGGGGGGGCATGGAGGGGAGAAGGGGGTGCTTACCTTTCCGGGACGTGCGCTCCCATTCGGCGCCGGCGGCTACTACCAGCGGGCTTCGCAGCCTGCTCCAAGGTGGCGCACTGGGTGATGACATCACCCAGCGCGCTACTCTAGAGCAGGCCGCAAAGGCCGCTGGCAGTAGCCGCCGGCGCCGGATGGGAGCGCACGTCCCGGAAGGTAAGCAGGGGGCGCGTGGAGGGGAGGAGGGGGTGCGCGGAGGGGAGGAGAGGGGGCCTTACCTTTTCGGGCCGTCTGCTCCCGTCCGGCGCCGGCGGCTACCACCAGCGGGCTCCACGGCCTGCTCCAGGGTGGCGCGCCGGGTGATGACATCACCCGGCGCGCTACTCTAGAGCAGGCCGCAAAGGCCGCTGGCGGTAGCCGCCGGCGCCGGACGGGAGCGGATGGCCCGGAAAGGTAAGCAGTGGCAGGGGGTAGGGGGCTTACCCCCCCCGGGGCCGTCCACTTCTATCCGCTGGCGCCTGCAGGTGCCAGCAGATGGAAGTGGACGGCCCTGGGGGGGGTAGGGAGTGCGGACGGCCCCGGGGGGGAGGGAATTAGGTCCCCCCTGACCCACCTGCCGCCATTTTTTCCTCATAGACTTGCATTGCAATGCAAGTCTATGGGGGAAAAAATGGCGGCCGATCCAAAAATCAGACATCAGATTTTTGGATCGGGATTGGACTCAATCCGGTCCGGGGGGCTCCAATTTTGTCTGATCCAATCCGGGACAAAATTGGAGGTCCCAATCCAGGTCCCAATCCGATCCGGGGGGGTCCGTGCACACCCCTAATAAATATAACATAGATCATAAAGGAAAAGATAAAAGAAATAGGAAGAAACCTCCAGGGCTGCCCCTGTGACATTTTACTGCCTGAGACAAATGACAAGATGATGACCAACTCCCCAGTCACTGTACAGTCACAGCCTTCGGAGTGCTACCACAGCCTCCCAACAACTTCTGCCTGAGGCAGTCAGTTCACTCTGCCTCATGGGAGAGCTGGCCATGGAAACTTCTATTTGGGGGTGGGGAATGGTTTATGAGCAGCATCATAAGCCGAGTTTCCAACCCCAGAAGGCCAACTCAAGAAAAGTAGCAAGGAAGAATTTCAATAATGGAAAGGGGCAAGTATTGCAAGCAAAAATTCACCTCTCGTAAGGTGCCAGACCGGGAACAACTTTGCTAACAAAATTGAAGATAAAGGAAAATCAAAACCAAGGGAAAGGAAATGAACTCCAGTACTCAGTTGCAAACCCTTTCTGAGCAGGCTGGCAACTGAGAGATTTCCAGAAAAAAGAGGCATGCATCACCAAAAAAAGAGAACAAAAGAGGACACACATGCTCATTGTAAGGTGCAAAGTTAGGAAAATCAATAATTTAAATAGAAACACAATACATATCACTGTATTGATATTCTCAGAAGAGTTCTCCTGGGAACTACAGAGTAAAATTTTGTTTCAAGGAAGCATGGAACATTTACTTCCCAAACAACTTTAAAGAACAGTAGCTTTGCGTTCAGGCCTGGATGCTGCCACGCCCGCCTTGTGAAATGTACATATGCAGGTGACCTATCGGCCTTTTGATGACAGCAAAGCTCTTGCCTTGCACTGATCAGTATCTCAAAGCAGCCAACATTGTCATCCGAGATGAAGTATTGATGCCTAACTGCTTTGCTATTGACCTAATAGGCTGCTGAAGGAGCTCATGAACAATGACACCTCATTCAATGGAAAGAGTATTGTTCTTGGCAATGAGTTTAGGAAGACCTTGCCTGTCGTTCCACGTGGTGCCCGTCCAGCCATCACTGGCCAGTTGGTGAAGAAATCCAATGCCTGGAACTGTGTCACCAAATGCCAGCTTATTCTCTACATGTGCACCCTGTGAATCTCAATTTGCTTCCTACCTTCTGACTGCTGGCAATGGTACTGCAGAAGAGATCCCATCTTTTGGAGAAGACATGATCAAGGTCCCAGACACATGCAGGGTACAAGTGTGCAGCCCAGCTGGACTACTGGGAGACTTTGGTAGAGATAGGGAGATTGATTGTTTGAGGTTAGAGGCTTTGGTTTGGTTGCAATGACTTAGAGAGAGAGACAACAGAGGATGCACAGACAACACAACCCAGAGACACCTGTTGTAACTTAGCTCCACGGTGCTGGCATGTAACATGCCATTAATGCAGCATTAATGAGGACACTGTCACTGCTATCTATGGGACTCACTTTAGCAACACAGCTGTACTTCCTAATGCAGGCAAGGTCGTACTGTGTCCCAAGAACCAGCACTGTGACTACATCAGACAATGCTATTGGACAGAATGGAAACTGAGGGAAGGACCTACTTGAGCGCAGAGGAACTCACTGTCGGTGAACTTTACAAAATTAACCTACTTCCAACCTTTTGGGAAAATACCTTTCAAATTCATACTGGTTTTGCATTTTTATTTATTTGTTATATTTATTATATTTGTATACTGCCCCTTAGTCAAATGTATGATTAAAACCATAAAATACAAATATAAATTTAAAAGGTGCAGGGACTTCTAGTCAAAAATCACACTCTTTTCTTCAATAGGATTTCAAAAAAAAATTATACTGTGACTTTTTACACTAGTTTTGCCTGCTCACATGAATGTAGGCTAATCTTTAAAAAGCACTGTTCTTATTCAAAGATTACAGAGAGGGAATAGGACATAAAAATGATCCCTGGTGCTTTCTCCTTCGCAATCCACTCCAATGATACACCAGGAATCCATGAGAAATTCCAGCACCTGTTCAGAGAAGAAGTCCTTCTAGCCTGACACAGTCATCTCACAGCAGGCCTTTCACTTCACATTTAAAACTCTAGTTCTAGAAAGTAACAATTGGGATATTTAGACTACGGAGATCTGCCTTCTTTTGCACCTGGTCATGCTTGGCAGGGCTCCTGCAGCTTTAACTGCTGTGATGAAAAATGAATTTCACCAGGTGCTGCATGCAGACAAATGACATCTGCTGAAATTCCCTTCCCTATACAACTGCTAAAGCTACAGGAGCCCTGTCCACCTTTTCATATGGTCTCCCTAATTTAGACTGAAGATGAGAAGGTGGGGAGTGGGGAGCCTTCACTGCCCTGGGTTATTCATCCATTTTATTATGTTGCAGAAACAAACAAAACATATTAAAAATGTGGCACACGTCCTATTTCTTGAAATTACTCCTACACTACATATTGAAATATTGTAAGACCAGTTATCTTAAGTTACAGCTCATGGTTGTCTAGCTCATTTTGAGGGATTTTTCTGTGGGTTATCTAAGGCTGCAATCATAAAGACACTTCTTGGGTAATAAACCTCATTAAAAACCATAGGTCTTACTCCGAATAAACAAGCATAGTGCTGCACAGTAAGATGTTATTTTTCACCTCACAAATTAACAAAATAATCCTTTGCATGTCTACCCTGAAGTTAGTCCTCTTGGGATCAATGGGACTAACGCACAGCTAAGTGCGTTTAGGATTGCATGCAAAATCAATCAAGGTTATCTTCTCAAAATGGTCAGTGCTATCATCAAACATATACATTTTGTCTCTGATTCCAGACTCTATTAGTTCTGTTGTCAATTCCATAAGTAAAAAATAAATTCTGTGGGCCATCCCAAGTCATATGGTCCCTCACTTTCTATTCTGTTGGGGAAAATAATATTGTAGAGATGTGACAAACAAGCTTCCATCAGTAATTATTGTGAAATTAGCCTCCTCTTCAATTACCAAAAGGATAATGGTTAATTCTGCTGCTCCTCAAATCCTCTGTGGAGTTTCAGTAGTCACTTGCAAAACTAATACCAAAGGATGTCATAAGTATCACCAATAACATTTAGAGGTAGGGAAAGGATCTTGGATATGGATATGGAAACTGTCTCTGCAAATGACTGGTGTTCAATTCAATAAATCAAACTGCCACATTCCCACTATTATAACATGGTGGACTTGCTGCTGGTGCTGCTTGCTTGCATGGGATGCAAAGCTCACATTGACAACTGTAGGGTCAGAAATCCTTACCCTCCTATTCACAAGTATCATCAGTCAGGAGACCTCATCATTGGTGGCATTACTTCTTATGGTCTCTTCGTCTCCAGCCCAATAGCCTTCATTGAAGAACCCCATCAGGCAATGTCAGAGGAATTTATGTAAGGACTGTTGTTCATTTTAATTCCATTTATGGTGCCATCAGAATGATCAGAGTATAAAAGGGTCATAAAGCTGTAAAATAGAGGATTACTGGATTATGCTGTAGGAAACATTAAAATAATTAAGTCTGTATATAAAAAAGGTGTAGGTTGTTCCAGCAGCTATTAAAGATATGAATTCTCAAATAATTTTTGGTTATTAGAGCTGCTATATGGATTAAGGGATTATCTTCAATTTTTAATGGTGGTCAAGTTACAGATTTAGGAGCTCATTTGCACATCCCACAATGTGTTCCAAATGCAGCTATATCAATAGAAACAGATACTAACAATCTTTGATGTGAGTGATTGGATGGCTGCCTTAAAGCTTCGGTTTGCAAATCATATCTTTAAATTGGTTCCTTATCTCTCTGAATCTAGTTCTAACTGTGCTTTGATGAAGTGAGTAATTTAAAGAGCTCCTTGTATTCTGCAGTCACCCCATTTCATTTTCAAAAGGGATAGGATTCTGCCATAGCTATAATAAAGCAGAACCCCTGTGTCATTTTGTTTGAATACTTTTCTCCTCAGTCCTGTGCAATGTGCTCATCTAGTTCCTTGGGTATTCCAAATTAAAATGGTTTTCAGTTCTAGGGTGACCATATTTTGGAAACCAAAAAGGAGGACAACATGGCCGCCACCAGTGGGTGTGTCCACCAACATGGCTGTCCCCCAAGGGGGTGTGTCCATGAACATGTCCAGCCCCCAAGGGGGCATGCCCACCCATACATGGCCTTGGTCACATGTCTGATTTCACAGCATACTATTAAGACAAACCTGTTCTACACAAGATCTTAATGTTAACATCACTGAAATAAAGAACAAGTGAGACATTCGATGTATCAGAAATTAACTTCAGTCACTCCTACTTTTGTAGCTTTTGCTGTAGTTTGAAGCTTTTGCTATACTCTGTGTGATACAGTCTCCCCTTCCCTCAAATATGTTTTCTGACTGCAAATCCTTCACTGGATGACCATAGTCTCAACTTTCCTAACATTTAACACTCTTTCACCATCACTTTTCTCATATCCATACTCACAGATTCAGCATATTGCTACCACTGAACAAACGAAGCAGTTGACAAGTGCAGAAAAATCTAGTACAACAAACTAGCATGCAGGAAGAGTATAAAATACGATTACCTTTGCAAACATTACCCAGCAAACAAAATGGACTAAAGGCTTGTTGCAGTCACTTCTCACCTCCTAGCTTCTTTCAACTTCTGGTTTATCAGTGAGAAACTAATCTAAAAATGTGTCATTATACCTCTGGTTCATTAGCCATGTAAACAAGACCATGGTCAGTAGCAATACAAAGAAAGGCCAGAACAGATGGCCATTATCACAGTGCTAGACAAGGATCTTTCCCTGCTTTTATCCAAGTATCACCTGAATTTACACTGCCTCAATGTGCAAAGGACAGGAATCCCAACCACAGACCCAAAGTAAACTGCCCCAAGAAACTTCAGAAATAACTCTTGTTGATTTCAATAAAGCTTACTCCCAGATAAATGAACGTAGGATTGCAGCTTCTTCACATCTGTTCACATTACTCTAGCAAGTGCAAGCCCCTCCTGTCAAGGACAACTATGCACTCACAGAACCTGGCCTCCTAGAGCATGCAACCAGCAGGTGCTCTCCTGAAAGATGCTTTCAGAGCCTAGGAGATCCAGACACACTCAGACAAGTCAAGACAAGCCACGCTATGCTGGGACAGAACAATTCCGGGACAAGACAATACTTTGCAAGCGACCAGACATAACAGTCATAAATATAAAAGAAAAACACAACCACCTCATTAATGTAGCAATACCTAATGACAAAAATGTTGCAGAAAAGGAAGAGGAAAAGAGAGACCCAGCAAAGGTTTTAGGAAATCTCGCTCATGTTGGCATAGGTTGAGATATTTTGAGGTCAGAATTTTCATCAGTAGAACTCCAATGGAAATACCTTAATGGAAATGTCTCTATGATTTTTAACAATTTTACTGGGGCTTTCAGTCTTCAGAAACTTCAGGTGGTCAATATGAAATAACTAGCAATTAAAGGAGAAGTGAAAAACCTTTCTCCACCCACCCCCACCATGCCCATTGGTGCAAGTGCTAATAGATCTGAAAGATCAGTGAATTCATTGGAAAAAACTTAGGAGAATTCAAAGTGGGTCTGTGATTTGGATCACAGCTTCAGTATTCTGAACTATCCTTGTCATTTTATGAGAGGGATTTGAATTAATGCTATAGATCCTTCAAGATGCCATAAGGAGTGCCATTCTATGCTTAACAGCTGCTTAAACTAACTTAAATCATAATACCATAATGAGTACAGGAATAAAATGGCCTAACCACATTTACATGGGCCTAAGCACAATTTTGTTGTAGAAAAGGGTAATATAGTTTGAAAGTAAAAACCTTCAGAACCTGGGCCTACCAAAATACATCCATACCAACATCCAGAAAGCAGTCATACTTAAAACATGCTCAATTGTGAGGAAATTCCTGAACCTGTAAAAGACAGCATGACTTGGCAAAGCCCGTCATGTCCATCTAGAAAAGCTGCCATGAGCGAGAAAGAGATAAATAATCATCATCATAATAACGTTCCATCTTATTCTGTTTGATTTCATCATTGTCTTAGATGACTCTGATACAATAGTACTGCATTTAGCAGGTAATAGATGATAATGGTCAGTAGTGTTGCACAATATGACTGACACTGGAGTTAGTCAGTTGGACCTAGTTATAGCCATTCATAGGTCTATAAGGCCATCGAGTCCAACCATCTGCTTAATACAGGAATCCACCTTAAAGCATGCCTGACAAACGGTTGTCCTGCTACCTCTTGAATGCCTCTAGTAAGGGAGAGGCCATGACCTCCCTAGGTAATTCGTACCATTGTTGTATTACTCTAACAGTCAGGAAGTTTTTCCTGATGTCCAGTCAGAATCTGGCTTCCTGTAACTAGAGCCCATTATTCTGTGTCCTGCACTCTGGGTTGATTGAGAAGAGACCCTGGCCCTCCTCCGTGTGATAACCTTTCAAATATTTGAAGAGTGCTATCATGTCTCCCCTCACTCTTCTTTTCTCCAGGCTAAACATGCCCAGTTCTTTCAGTCTCTCCTCATAGGGCTTTGTTTCCAGACCCCTGATCATCCTTGTTGCCCTCCTCTGAACACGCTCCAGCTTGTCTGCATCCTTCTTGAAGTGTGGAGCCCAGAACTGGACACAATACTCAAGATGGGGCCTAACCAATGCCGAATAGAGGGGAACCAGTACCTCGTGCGATTTGGAAGCTATACTTCTATTAATGCAGCCCAAAATAGCATTTGCTTTTTTTGCAGCCACATCACACTGTTGGCTCATATTCAGCTTGTGATCTACAACAATTCCAAGATCCTTCTCGCTTGTAGTATTGCTGAGCCAAGTATTCCCCATCTTGTAACTGTGCATTTGGTTTCTTTTTCCTAGGTGTAGAACTTGGCATTAATCCCTATTGAATTCCATTCTGTTGTTTTCAGTCCAGCAATCCAGTCTATCAGGATCACTTTGAAGTTCATTTCTGTCTTCCAGGGTATTAGCAATCCCACCCAACTTTGTATCATCTACAAATTTGATAAGGATTCCCTGCACCTCCTCATCCAAATCATTAATAAAAATGTTGAAGAGCATTGGGCCCATGACTGAGCCCTACGGTACCCTGCTCGTTACCTCCCCCCAATGTGAAAAGGTACCATTAATAAACACTCTTTGACTCCAGTTCTGTAGCCAACTATGGATCCACCTAATAGTTGTAATATGACTAATAATGATGATGTGGAGCCCAGTGGCAATAATTAATGTATGTGTGGAATACTCTGCTGTTACAGAATGCAACTTTTGTTGTAGGGTATTTCCTAAGCATTACCAGCACATCCTGGCCTTGGCATTTGCAGTGAAGGAAGTCAATGAAAATCCTCAGATCTTACCCAACGTCACCTTGGGCTTCCACATCTATGATAGCTATGACAATGCAAAGAGGACCTATCATGCTACAATGCTCCTGTTGACTGCACTGGAAAACGTTGTACCTAACTATGTATGTGACATCCAGAATAGATTAACAGCAGTCATTGGGGGACTGGATTCTGAAATATCCCTATATGTGGCAAATATCTTGGATACCTATAAGACACCACAGGTAGGTTATTTGGGGAGTATGAGAATCATAGAATCATAGAATAGTAGAGTTGGAAGGGGCCTATAAGGCCAACAAATCTGCCACAACATTCATGCTTCCCTTCCCTTTCCAGTTCCATTTTGTTGTTTGGGGGCAGAAGTGGGTGCATTTTTATGAATAAAAAATGAGATGAGAGAGAGAGAGAGAGAGAGAGAGAGAGAGAGAGAGAGTTCAGTCATAAATAAAATGCTGCAATTGTGGCTGTTTCTTTGCTTTGTTCATTGGATAGCCATGGTGCATGTATACTGTAGGATACTACTTATTGCATTTGTATTGATAACTGTGTATGCATAGACTGACCATATGAAAAGGAGGACAGGGTTCATGTAACTTTAACAGTTGTAGAGAAATGGGAATTTCTGCCAGTGTCATTTGTATGCAATTAGTTCCTAGTGAAATTCCCTCTTCATCACAACAGTTAAAGGTGCAGGCATTATACTAGAGTGACCATATACAAAAGAAGGCAAGGACCCTGCAACTTTAATTGTTGTGGTGAAGAGGAAATTTCACCAGGAACTAATTGCATACAAATGACACTGGCAGAAATTCCCTTTTCTCTACAACTGTTAAAGTTATATGAGCCCTGTCCTCATTTTCATATGGTCAGCCTATGTATGCAGAATCCACTTCCATTGCAATTGTGGTAGGAGCAAAAACCATTAATCCTCCCACCCCCACACACACTCACACTGGAGCTAATGGGAGCACCTCTCCATGTGAACGTGGCCTGTGGGGGAATGTGGGAAATAATGCCACATGTTGTTTCACCCTCAGGATCCTTCCATTTCTTTGATAGAATCACCTGAGGTCCCAGATTTTGTGGAGACTTATGAAAGTACAATTCTATAAATGGGTGGCAACAGAAGCAGTGTTCTCTGTCTGTTTTACTCAGCAATCAATAGGAACTGGATGCTGTCATATTTAAATTTCACCCATTGAAATAAATGGGATGTAAGCCAATCAGGGTTTCTTTAGGTCCCATTGAAATCAATGGGTTTAACTCTTAAGTATGACTAAGTCTGGATGTAACCCAATGTCCCAGGAGAGACTTTCCACTAAGGCCTTTGTCCTTGAACTCACTAGATGGCCAAAACTAATAAGCATTCTCTTAGCTCAGACAGCTATCTAATTAAGCACTCTGTACCCTACCAGATGCCCATTCAATGTATGTATATTTAAAAAACAGAATGACTCTATAAATACTGCTTTGATTTCCTTTCCCTCTACCCAAAATCTCTCCTTAGCTCATCTATGGCCCTCCTCCCATGATGAACACTAAAAGTCCTGGCCTTCCCTTCTACCAGTTGGCTCCTCAGGAAGCCCTGCAGTATGAGGGGATTCTCTCTTTGGTTCTCTGGTTTAGGTGGACTTGGATTGGGATTGGTGTTATGAATAACGATAATGGAGAAAGATTTCTACAAGTAGTTGTTCCACTGTTCTCTAATTCGAGTGTGTGTTTTGCCTTCATAGTAAGAGTCCCCAAATTACGTTTTGACAATGAAATTAATGATGCATTTCTACAGGGGGCAAAAATACGTGATAAAGTGATGGGCAGCAAAGCCAATGTAGTGGTAGTCCATGGAGAATCTTATTCCATGGCATTTTTTCGCTTCTTTCCATATCTATCAGAACAAGAGGTCATGGCAAAGGAAGTAAAAGGGAAAGTATGGATAGTAACAGCTCAGATGGAGTTCACTTCCATTGTCATGCAAAGGGATTGGGATACAGAAATATTCAATGGTTTAATATCCTTCAGAATCCACTCCAGTGACCTACCAGGATTTCAACAGTTTCTTGAAAGCAGAAACCCTTCTAGCGCTAAAGAAGATGGTTTTATCAGGGATTTCTGGCAACAGGCCTTTGGCTGTGTACTCCCAGGTAGTATTGTGAGCAATGTTGGTGGTGACGTTTGCACAGGGGAGGAGAAGCTGGAGAGCCTTCCAGGATCATTCTTTGAAATGAGCATGATTGGACACAGCTACAGCATCTACAACGCTGTCTGTGTGGTGGCCCATGCCCTACATCATGTGATGTCCTCTTCTAGAGTCAAGAATGATGCAAAGATGGATGGAGTGGAACCCAAACTTCAAAATCTTCGATTTGGGCAGGTAATGGGCTCAAGTTCCTCTTATAACAGGAAATTATATATTGTGCTTTATTCTCACCCAAAGTTTTCTTAACATTTTCAACGTTCCTTGCAGCAACTAGAAATAATAGAACAGTCCTTATTTCAGTCAGTCATTATGTTTTCCTCTTGGTGCTTTTGGAATATATGTTATGAGCTGTGTAGGTTGTAATATTACTGATTCACGTAGCATCCCCTTATGCAATCTCTGGGTCATATACGATGAACAATTCCCCATAATCATTCTGCAGGGATGGTCTTAAAGGTGGGCAAGCTGGGTGGTGACCCAGGATGCCAAACTAATGAGTGGGGGGAGGGGTTAAGGCAACTTGAGTTAAGTGGCTGTTTTTTCCTTCTTCTTCTAATGTAGTTTCTACAGTGAACTATGATGGCAAAAATCAGGTGTCTTCAACATTTCTTTCAAAGTTCTAAAGGTTCTTTGGGTACAACCTACAAAAACGATATGTCTTCAATTAGCTTTTGAAGTATGCTTCTTTTCCAGTTTCCACTTTGATGTCATTTGTGCTGGGTAAAAATCAGTGGAACACAGCTTTGCCATGAGACAACAATACCTGGGATAGGAAAACTCACCCCCATATGTGTCACGCACCAGACACATGCTGGCTGCCTAATCCTCTTTGCCGTGTGTGGTGAGGCACTGGGTGGTCCCGGGGCTTCTGGCAGGCGGCACACAGCTGCCCACTGCCTCACTGAGCTGCCATTTTCTGTTAAAATGGTGGATCAGCCTTTTTTCCGAAAAGGGGGCATTTAAGAAACATTCTGAGCTTCAAACCCCAACTGGACACCAGTGCCATCACCAAAGCTTACCAAACACTTCGAACTCCAAATACTGTGAACACTATAAGTACTATATAAATAACAAAGTTCCATCAGCTGGATAATTTTTTCATGTATAATTTTTCTTTATTCTTTTCAAAGAGGAAAAAATGGATATTCTAACATTCACAATGCTTGTCGAAAGAACCCCTGGAAAACAAAACAAAAGCATTCTCAGTTACACCTGTGAGAGTTCTGCTATGTTGCATAGAGCATTGCAACTGCTCAAAATATGGCTTTTTGAACTGTTTGCTTCAATTGGAGGTAGGCTGGAAGTGAAACACAGTGGCTGAGAGATCAAGGTTTTGAGCACTGTGATTCTCAATGGACCTCACACATGCACCAGGCCCCATAAATCCTCTGCATAGCCCTGAAAAAGTGACTAATATGGTGACTGGTCACCAGAGGTGCTCCTCGGCCAGTTTGCCATTTATCCTAAGGCCAGTCATAGCCTTCACTCTGATGAAATGTAAGCCTGACAGAACCTCATTCTTCTGGTGCAGCCTGATTCCTTTAAATGCATATGTACAGGAGGTGCAGGAGGCCTGATCTAAATCAGAACCATAGCACAAGGGGGGGGGGTTAAGAACCAGATTGGAGCCCTTAATCTAAAGTAAAGCTAAGAAAACTATGTGGATGCAGGCTAGGCTGACCATACGAAAAGGAGGACAGGGCTCCTGTATCTTTAACAGTTGCAAAGGACAGGGAATTTCAGAAGTTGTGGTATGTATGCATACATAACCTGGTGAAATTCCCTCTTCATCACAAAGTTAAAGCTGCAGAAGCCCTGCCCTCTTTTGTACACGGTCAAGAGACAGGGCTCCTGCAGCTTTAACTATTGTGATGAAGAGGGAATTTCACCAGGTTATGTATGCATACAAACCACACCTGCTAAAATTCCCTGTCCTTTGCAACTGTTAAAGATACAAGAGCCCTGTCCTCCTTTTCATATGGTCACCCTAATGCAGGCCTAAATTCAGTCTTTTCTAAATCCTTGCATTTTCTCTTTCACTCTAGCTCCAACCTTTTCTAAAATGGGTCTCATTTAACAACAGTGTGGGGGAGAAAGTTTCCTTCAACCAGAATGGGGAGCTAATCGCTGGATTGGATGTGATCAATTGGATTATGTTCTCCAACCAATCATTTCATAGGGTGAGAGTGGGAAGGATGGATCCCGAGGCTCCCACAGGTCAGACGTTCACCATTGATGAGGAGGCCATCACATGGCATGGCTGGTTTAATCAGGTAGGCTCCAATTGTCAGCTATCTGGAAACTGACCCTGTTATATAGTAGCAACTGTCCTGATGTCCACAGTAATTTTATTGCACAATAATAAACACTTACAAAGGAAAGATAGCATGTGAGTTGATGAAATAAATGAAGAGTAACATGGTTCTGCTTTCCCATTTGCCAAGAAATTGCTTGAAGACGTTTTAATGAGGTGAGACTTATATTTCTAATGTTTTGAACAAGTGTTTCACAGAAATTAGCAGTCCTGAGAAATCCAAGAGTTGAAAGTGACTTCAACTTGGTACATCCTGGACCAAATGCCAGGGATTGTAGATAATCTGTTTTATTCAGTGAGAAAGATGGTTAAATTCTAGAGTCCCCAAAAATTGTTGCTCCTTGTTCTAGCATGAGACTCAAATGGAGACTGTGTGCTGGTTCTATTCACTCTACCTCTGGACAAATCACTGACTTGTCTCGGAAAGACCTTATCTAAGAGTTCCTTCCCAGATGAAAAGTTCCATGTGTGTGTTGTATGTATGGTCACATGTACTGTACTGTTTCTGTTTAAAAGTAGAAATTGACCATAAGGAAAATTGAGTTTCAAATGTCTAGGATGATTTCTAGACAAATATATGGATCCCGAGCTTCTTATTCCTTCGTTATATTGTTTCTTTTCCATTTTTCAAGTAGTCCCGGCCTCTTTCTCAGTGTACTGAGAGTTGCCAACCTGGTTTTCACAAGAAAATGAAGGAGGGGAAGCCATTTTGCTGCTATGATTGCATCCCATGTCCAGAAGGGAAGATTTCAAACCAGGAGGGTAAGAGAGAGAGAGAGCAGAGTTATAAGAAAAGATAAATGTATAACATAATTCATACATCAGAGTGTTTTTTTCAATATTAATGAAAAGATTATGTGATGAAGGGCTTGAAGGAAGGTAGAAAAGTGGAAGGAATCTGGCATGTGTCTTGGACTGAATGTCTTTGAGCATTTCTACATGAGGCCCATGATTGGTTATTCACATTTTGTGTGTGGGTCCTTTACATGACGTCATCAACCTCCAGGGCCCCTCCTTTGCTTTCTACCAATTATAGCAGCTTTCTTCTCAACACAGAACTTGTGATAAGTGATTTTTTTTTTTTTGCACTTTGTGGTGTGATAAATTTCCTGTGAATTTCTGTAGTGCAACTATATCATGGTGCCATCTAGTGGCTGTATAATGGAAAATCTAGGAAGAAAACCCACAGATGAAACCTTGTGAAAAGGAGCCTATTAATCCTGCAAGTAATCTAGAGGCAGTAACCTGGTAAGGGTGGAGAATTTTAGCCTTGTGTAGAAATGCCCTCAGTGATCATTGGGAGGACTAAATAAATCCAACAAATAGCAATGACAAAAGCATTCTGAATAGCCAATTGGTAGGTGGTTCTGGTGATAATTAAAGAAAAAACACATCTTTTGAATATTGTGTCTTGCTTAAGGTGACCAGATAAAATCCAGGTCAGGGCTCATGTAACTTTAACAGTTGTAGAGCAAAGGGAATTTCAGCCAGTGTCATTTGTATGCAATTAGGTCCTGGTGAAATTCCTTCTTCATCACAACACTTAAAGGTACATGCACTATACTAGAGTGACCATGTACAAAAGAAGCCAGGGCCCCTGCAACTTTAACTGTTGCGATAAAGAGGGAATTTCACCAGGAACTAATTGCATACAAATGACACTGGCTGAAATTCCCTTTGCTCTGCAACTGTTAAAGTTACATGAGCCCTGACCTGGATTTTATCTGGTCACCCTAGTTTAGCTTCCATACTACCTGCCATATCAAAATTGCTTTTTTCATTGGCCATTTCTTCATGGGGAAGTCCCTTTTCTTCTAGACCCAGCAGCCGTTGTTCATGCTATTGTCATAAATATTCACAGCTCAAATGTATTTTGCTTGGGACTTTCTCTGAACATTGTTAATAACCTTCAACAGATGAAGAACTAGATAATCACTCATAGAGGTTCATCAGACGAGCATTTATCACATGCTCACTATTGCCCACTTATGGATTTGCACTTCTATTTTGACGACAACGTCCATCTCCCACTCCTTCCGCTCATTTTTCTGTAGCAGTACCCCTTTTAATCCAACTTTTTTAAAAAATGGAATGTGCTGCAGTCTCCTGCTGTGTGCAGGAAAAGTGACGTGGTAAAAACAGCCTCGGAATGGGCCACATGGTCTTTGTTTATTTACTCTTTCCCCTCCAGGAAGAATGAGTATGTGATGATGCTCATTAAGAGGGGCATCCATTCAAGCAGTTTGCTAGGCAAAATTCCCAACAGCCACAGGGTCATACAGAAGATTAGGGAATATCTCACACATATATAGTGGTCAAGAACAGGACTTGGAGGATGCTGCAACATTCACTGTACAAACCAATGGTTAGTAACCATTGATTACTGTGTAGCTGGCTGCCATCATTGGCCACAGTAGACTTGAAGAGGAACTACATATTCAGAGGACTCCATGCCCTCCAATAGCTGCGTAATACTACACAATTTGGCATCAACTGCCTTTTTTTCTGAGTGTGCCACCCAAAATTAATCTCTGCCTTTGCTAATAGAAAGATGGTCAAGTTTTCATTTATTTCTACTGTACCTGCTCAGGGACCTCCATATTTTGTCCATAGCAAGAGACAATTCTGAGCTGCAGCTGACGTTTACGTTTTCAGAAATGGGGGACACTTAGAATGCTAGGTGTCATCTTATACCTGCAACACCTACCAGTGACTCATTCACACTGCAATCACTTTTTAATATAAAACTGAGTATATTCTGCAGGCCTCAGGGCCACACGTTCTGAATAACTGTATTTCTCTCCCCCAACACTAGGCTGACCATATGAAAAGGAGGACAGGGCTCCTGTAACTTTAACAGTTGTAGAGAAAAGGGAATTTCAGCCAGTGTCATTTGTATGCAATTAGTTCCTGGTGAAATTCCCTCTTCATCACAACAATTAAAGTTGCAGGGGCCCTGCCTTCTTTTGTATATGGTCACTCTAGTATGGTGCCTGCAACTTTAACTGTTGTGATGAAGAGGGAATTTCAATAGGAACTAATTGCATACAAATGACACTGGCTGAAATTCCCTTTTCTCTACAACTGTTAAAGTTACAGGAGCCCTGTCCTCCTTTTCATATGGTCAGCTTACTCAACACCATCCCATGGCCTTTAATACCATCTAGACAGATGAACTCAACTTCCTAGCCTTTAAAGCACTTGAAAGTTTGCACAATCTTGTGTGGCATTTTGGTTGGTCCTAAGCCTAACTTTAGCTATGAGATCCTTCAACTTTTGCAGAAAAACAAGAGGTTGCTCTTTAAAAACCATGGCATATAACTGTATTTAGCAGGGCACTCTGATCTCACCTGGCTTGCGACAGCACTGTGCTTAAAATCGAAGATGCTGCTTTAGACCTATAAAACTCTCAAACATTTCATATCCACTCTGACCATTTCAAATTATATCTGCACTTAATATATGCTGCAATTTTAACAGAGACTTGTTTACTGTGTGAGACTAACAGTCATAAGAATAGAACCCAGTTGATCTCATGTTCCTGCAATCATGACCACATTCTTTCTTTTTCAGACATGAATGACTGCCATAAATGCACTGCTGACAAATATCCAAACAAAAAACAGGATGCCTGCGTTCACAAGACTCTAACCTTCTTGTCTTATGAAGAACCTTTAGGATTTAGTTTAGCCTCTTTTGCTTTCTCCTTTTCTTTGACTACATCTCTGGTGCTGGGAACATTTGTGAAGCACCACAATACTCCCATTGTCAAAGCCCACAACCGAGACCTCACCTACACTCTCCTCATCTCCCTCTTTCTCTCCTTTCTTTGTCCATTGCTGTTTATTGGCCATCCTCAGAAGGTGACATGTCTCCTCCGCCAAATGACTTTTGGCCTCATCTTCTCAGTGGCTGTTTCTTGTGTGCTGGCAAAAACCATCACGGTGGTTCTGGCATTCATGGCCACCAAACCAGGGTCCAGGATGAGGAAGTGGGTGGGGAAAAGATTGGCCATCTCCATTGTTCTTTTCTGCTCCCTCATCCAAGCCAGCATCTCTACTTTATGGCTGGCAACCTCTCCACCTTTCCCAGATATTGACATGCACTCAGTGGCTAAAGAAATTGTAATGCAGTGTAATGAGCAGTCCGTGACTCTGTTTTGCTGTGTTCTGGGCTACATGGGTTTCCTGGCAATGGTGAGTTTCACTGTGGCTTTCCTTGCAAGGAAGCTGCCTGACAGTTTCAATGAAGCCAAATTTATAACTTTCAGCATGCTGGTCTTTTGCAGCGTGTGGTTATCCTTTGTTCCATCCTATCTGAGCTCCAAGGGAAAATACATGGTAGCTGTGGAGATCTTCTCTATCTTAGCCTCAAGTGCTGGGTTGTTGGTTTTTATCTTTTCCCCCAAATGTTACATTATAGTGTTGAGACCTCAGCTGAACAAGAGGGAACAGCTAATACGGAGAAAAGATGGAAGAAGTATGTAAATGTTTGTGTCTTTTGCTATACTTTGTAATCTAGACATGTAATTGTAGATAAATTGCAGGCTATTTGTAAGAGTTTCCCTCTAAGTATCTGTCCTATATTATGCTTCCCAATAGATCTTCTATTTCTCCCAAGATAAAAAAATGGAAAAATTAATTGAGATTTGCATAGAAGGATGTACGTACAGCCACTATGTTTCCCTTAGCTTCCCTTTCAGCAGTTCCTTTTGAAACTGATGAACTAATTTTTTTAAAGATAGTGCTCGTTCTGAAAGCTGGTTCACTGGGCCTCAGCTTTCAGAATGAGGACGATCTTTTAAAAAATCATATAAAATTGAGGGTTTGAGCAATTGCTCTGATTGTTTTTTTACAAATGACCCGCCAAATCCCATCTTCAATGTCCCACAAGGTTCAAGTTTTTATCTTTAAAAATGAAGATGTTACAGCAGGGGGTGGGGTTTTGGGGGGGTCCCCCTATAACTTTTTAATTTGAAAAGATAGAGACATGAAACATTTTCGACATTGCAGATTGGATCTTGCCAGTCCTGGATCCCCAAGTTTCATGTCATTATCATTTCAAATAAAAAAGTTATGCACACACTTCCCCCAATGCAAGCCTATGGGAAAAAAGCAGACAACAAGATGACAGCACAGAGGCCTGGTCAACCATCTTTCAATAAAGTTGCACGATCTTTAATAAATTCATATAAAATCGAGGGTTGGAGGGATCGAATTCAAATTTCATACACATGACTAGCACATATTGCTACACATATGTGCCAAATTTCAGACCAATCCCTCCATCCCTGTATTTTATATGATTTTTTAAAAGATCCTGCCACTTTTTGACAGGTCTGAATGAACGCACGTGGCGAGCTGTCATTCTGACCTGTCAGAACTTAAACATTCTTTAATAAATTCATATGAAATCGAGGGTTGGAGGGATCGATCTCAAAATTCATACACATACTTAGGCATACCCTATAAGCATTTTGACCAAGTTTCAAGCCTGTAACTTTGAAAATACAAAAGTTATAGGCATTTTTTCTATAAAACATCAGCTCTATAGGGCAAAATAGGGCTCCAAATTAAATTCCAATAATTATAGTGAAGATGATATGATTAACCTACAATATAATCCAATCTGACTTTTTTTAAAAGTGATTTCCGATAACGATACAATATGATAATTTCGGGCATGCACACCCCTATTAGATATGCCACCCTGGTCAGTTTTGGAATACTTATGGTTAGAACCACTTCCTAATGGATGGCACTCGGTTCTCGACATGTTAGATTAAATAATCCTTCTTTTGCAGTCTTGGCTGCTAGAGTGTTATGGTGCATATTATCATGTCAATTGCAGTTTGACCTATTTCCTCATGTAAAATTGACTTTATGGGGAAATCCAGATTTAAAAATTGGAAAAAAAAATGTTTTTGTGGAGGACATGGATGGATAAGGCAAACTTTACATTGGATCAATTAATAGGTTCAGATGATGAGTTTATGCCATTTTCTGATTTGCATATTACATATAATTTGCCTGCTATGGCTGAATGGCAATATTTGTAATTGCAATATTTGCTGAAATCTAGGTTTGGGCCAGCTGCTTTTACGGCCTCAGAACCTCCATTACTGTCAGAAACACTTACAGCAGCTGAGCAGATATGTCGATCCACAACCCATATATATAAATCTTTACTAGTAGTAAATAAATTCATTAAACAAAAAACCTACAGTTTACAAAAACAATGTTAAGGCTCTACAGATTCCAACCAAGCACCAAAAAGCAGGGAAATTGGGAGTTAAGGCTCACAAGCCGTAACGCCACATCCTCCCTAAGGAGGCAGAAAGTGCAAGTGAAATTCTCATTCTCCCAAAGCAGATAAACCATGAGGACAGGGTGGAGAATATGATATGCAGAGGTGACTGTGGGGTTGTGGAAAACTGATCACGAACAACTTAGGGCCACCTACTTCTCTTTTTTTTGTTTAGAGCAGTCCTTCCCCAACCTGGTGCCCTCCAAAGGTGTTGGACTACAACTCCCATCATTGCAAGTCAGTATGTCCCATGGTCAGGAATGCTGGGACTTGTCATCTCAAACACCTGGAGGGCAGCAAGTCTTAACAATGGAAAATTAAAATTTTGCAACAACCTCTGTTACGTATTTATTAGTGTCGGCCAGTGAGTCAGTCACATACCATCTGGAAAACCTTCCAGGGAATTTATTTAAGATAGGTGCAAGACATCTTATTCTCTTATCCCTAGAATAATTACAAAAAAAAAATGAGATAGAGACTCTATTGCTTCTTCTCCACATGGGAAGAAATGATTTGTAAGGAATTCTCTTGAAATGACCATCCCTTACAGCAGACCATATTGCGTTAAATCTGGTTTAGAAAAAGTTACCTGATATTTAGTTTTCCAGGTATTTTGCACAACCCTTAATGACAAATATCAAGCCTAAGTTGGGGAATAGGTAGTATGAGCAGCAGATAATGACTGTTGAATATCAATATCGTTGAACTGCAGTGCAAGAGTAGATTTTTGTTGAGAAATATCTTTAGTGTGAAGAAAGTTATCAGAGAAACCCAACCTCTGTAGTTTATCTCTGATTGATTTAGACCACTGGCAATGCCTAATTTGTGGACATATTTCGAGGCTTTCCAGATCAGGCTGCTCGTCAGAATAATTAAATGTGAGACTGGAATTCCATGGATGCAGTGGTCCCCCAACAACCTACAATATCTGCTCACCCCTTTTTAAATCCCTCCCAGGTGACCATTAAATGACTCTCCAATCCATTCACACGCCTCATCTTTACTATCTTAAAAAAAAAGTCAACTTATCTTTCCCCATCAGAATCTCCAATGCTACCTTTCCTTGACCATATCTTTATTGGACATGGAGATTAATATGCCCAGTTTGCGGGGTGGGACTAGGACAGGTATCTATCGCTTGAGAGACTTGATAGATAAGGGAGTGAGTAATTAATGATAGTAAACTAAAAGAAAAGTTAAATGTCATTGAACCTACCTGGTTTCAACCCTGGCAAGTAGTAATAATAATAATAATAATAATAACGATTTATTTCTTACCCGCCTCTCCGTCCAGATCGAGGCGGGGATCTGTTTCTAAACTACAGGTTTTGTCAGGGAGTAGATCTTTGTCCCCTCACTGCCTTTGAGCACTTATTTTTAGGCCCCAAGGGAAAATATAATTTGACCTCAGCGATTTATAATTTATTGCTAGACAAAGTGGGAGGCTCCTCCTTGGCAATGAAAAACATATGGGAAGCAGACTTACACATGCAAATAGAAGATGAAATGTGGAAGCAAGTATGAACAAACCCTCCACTTGGAACAATTGCCCCCATGAAGACAACACTGTTAACCTTGCCGTTAACCCTTTTGTGGTTAGTGTGGTTAGGGCACCATGGTTAACGGTGTTGTCTAGGGATGTGCACGGATGCTAAAAATCAGATCGGAATCAGAATTGGAACTTCATATTTAGATAAATATTGGATGAGAAAAATTGGAGGTCCACCATATCAGACCCAATACCGATATTAAAATAGGATGTCATATTTTTGAATCGGATGCCATTTTGAATGCATTTCCTCCGTAGCCTATTTTTGTGTTACAAAAATGTCTATAATTATTTTATTTTCACAGATGGATGAAACTTAGCCACATTGCAGATGGGTTTGAGGTACGTATCTGTGAGAAATCTCAGAAAGATAGCTCCAGGCATTTTGCGGCTATGAATATTTTACTAATGAACCAGGAATGTCTATAACTTTTTTTTATTTTTAAAGAGCCACACATGACAACTTGCCACATTGCAGAAGGTATGTTGTGACTCATGTATGTAAAATTTCAGAACATAAGTGATTGCCTTTGGTGGCAATTAATTTTTGAAAAATGGGTAGCAGTGGGGGAAAGACAGTTATGCCTTCAACTTTTTTATTTTGAAAGATCCAAACATGAAACTTGTCTACATTAGAGATACCACTTCGGTTGACATGTGTGAGAAATGTCAAAAGAATAGCTTCAAGCATGTAATGGCAAGGTATTTTGTAAGAAATGAGGAGAGAAACCCATTTAACTTTTTATTTTAAAAGATAGAAGCATGAAACTTGCCCACATGGCAGATGGGTGTGAGGTACTTATCTGTTAGAAATTTCAGAAAGATAGGTCTAGGCATTTTGTGGCTATGATTTTTTTACTTTAAAAGTTCCATAAGTTCAAAAACAAAGGCTTTGAGAGCTGTCAAACTGCAACACCCCCATCTCCCACCCCCTGTTTGCTGTCAGAACCTCCATTTTTGAACTTTTGGAACTTTTAAAGTTAAAAATTCATAGCCACAAAATGCCTGGAGCTATCTTTCTGAAATTTGTCACACAGAAGTAACTCAAAAAAGAGTTATAGGCATTTTTATAACACAAAATAGGCTACGGGGAAAATCATTCAAAATGGCATCCAATTTTCCATTTTTTTCCAATTAAAATCAGTGACCAAAATATAGTATCGGGAAAAATCAGATAAACAAATTTCCATATCAGAATCGTGTATCGGATGCTGATATCCTCCAATTTTAATCGGTATTGAATATTGGATCCGATACAATGCACATCCCTAGTGTTGCCTGAACACCCGTTTTCCCTAACGATCTGCCCTGTTAACCACATTGTGGTTAGGCTCACTAACCACATTGTGCAACGTGGTTAGCGGCACTAACCATGGCTAAAAGTGTCATCTGACGTGTCTGTAGTTAAGGTGCCACGGTTAAGGGGTTAAGGCATAGAGCTTCTAGTACAGAGCAGATATGGGGCAGATCACTTGGAGGAATCTGGTGTTCGACTAACCACTTTGTGATTAACGTGTGGTTAAGGAATCCTTAACCACAGAAGGGTTAACGGTGTTGTCTGCAACTGCTCTGCATGTGGTTTGCGTTAACCACAGCTGAACATGGTTAAACTAAACACGGAGCCCAAAGTGTTGTCAGAAAGGGGTCAATATAACATGCCATAAAACCCCAATCCAGCTTTCACGCATTACGAGCTCTATTTCCCCATTGTGCTGGAGAGACTGTGATGAGAGGGGCTTCTTTTTGCACGTGTGGTGGGACTGCAAAGTCCTAAAGCAGTTTTGGGAACGAGTTTTCAAGGCAATCTCAGAGGCCACAAGTCAGAGAATTCTGCCTGAACCGAGCTTGACTTTGCTGTCCCTGCCGAACATCTTAAATCCATCCCTCATCCACAAAGAACTCATAGCTATGTTTCTTACAACAGCACATTTGGAAATTGCTGAGGATTGGAAAGACCCGAAGGGCCCCATACTAAATGGCTGGAAAGGGAAAGTGCAAAAAGCTAACGTACCATCAGAGATTCCCGTGGAGCCAACAGAGACATGATCCTTTTGATACAATATGGCTCCTGTTTGTCAATTATGTTGACAGAACTGCTGGTAGAACCAGGCCCCTGTCTACTTAATTGCACTCCTGGCCTCCCTAATTATTTAATCTTGATTGAAATTGGAATTGCTAATGCATTCATACAATATTGGCAATGTAAGGTTCTGCCTGCTATATTCTTGCAAGTATATATTTTCGTCATGGAAAAAAACCCCACCAGACTTGTTGCAATGTCGTTAATATTAGGGATGTGCAGCGGATCGGATCGGATCTACAATCCAAAACCGATCCGCCCAAAAATTGGATAAAAATGATCCAATCTTATCTGATCCGCCAACCATCCGAACTGATCCGATCCGATCCGAAGAGAGCCAATCCGGATTGGAAAA
Source organism: Anniella stebbinsi (assembly GCA_029215795.1). Taxonomy (NCBI): domain Eukaryota; kingdom Metazoa; phylum Chordata; class Lepidosauria; order Squamata; family Anniellidae; genus Anniella; species Anniella stebbinsi. Next base: position 24,273,016 of record JARDYH010000008.1, read on the forward strand.
AATCGGAAAATCGGACGCCAGTTTGAATGTTTTTCCCCATAGCCTAGTATTGTGTTACAAAAATGCCTTTAACTTTTTCATTTTTAAAGATAGAAGGATGAAACATGGGCATTTTGTAGAAGGGTTAGGAGTAGGTATCTGTGAGAAATTTCAGAAAGATTGGTGTAGGCATGTTGTGGCAATTAACTTTTTAATAAATAACCCGGAATGCCTTTAACTTTTTCATTTTTAAAGTTCCACACATGAAACTTTGCCACATTGTAGGTGGTATATTGGGACTCATGTGTGCGAAATTTCAAAAGCATAAGTGCTTGCTTTGTGTGGCAATTAATTTTAGAAAAATGGTTAGCAGAGGGGTAAATACAGTTATGGCTTCATCTTTTTTATTTTTAAAGATACAAAGAGGAAACTTGGGCACATTACAGGTACCACTTTGCTCGATATGTGTGTGAAATTTTAGAAAGATAGGTCCATGCATGTAGTGGCAAGGTATTTTTGAAACAATGAGGAAAGAAACACCTATAACATTTTTATTTTAAAAGTTAGAAGTCTGAAAGTTGCTCACTTTGTAGATGGGTTAGGGGTAGTTATCTGTCAGAAATTTCAGAAAGTTAGGTCCAGGCATTTGGTGGCTATGAATTTTTTTGATTGAAAGTTACAAAAGCTTTTCCACAGAGGCTTGGGCTGTCAATTGCACCCTGCTCCCCCGCCTCCCCCTCCCTCTTTTATCTGTCAAAACTCCGTGTTGTTGTAACTTTTAATCTAAAAAATTCATAGCCACCAAATGCCTGGACACATATCAAGCAAAGTGGAAACTGTAATGTGCCCAAGTTTCCTGTTTGTATCTTTAAAAATAAAAACGTTGAAGGCCTAACTGTATTTACCCCACTACTACCCATTTTTCTAAAATTAATTGCTACACAATGCAAGCACCTATGTTTCTGAAATTTCACACACATGAGTCCCAATGTACCATCTGCAATGTGGCAAAGTTTCATGTGTGGAACTTTAAAAATGAAAAGGTATAGGCATTCCTGGTTAGTTATTAAAAAATTAATTGCCACAAAATGCATGCACCAATCGTTCTGTAATTTCTCACAGATAACTACCCCTAACCCATATACAAAGCACTCAAGTTTCATCCTTTTATCTTTAAAAATGAAAAAGTTAAAGGCATTTTTGTAACACAATACTAGGCTATGGGGAAACACATTCAAAATGGCATCCAATCCGAAAATCAGACATCCGATTTTCGGATTGGAATCAGATCTGATCCGATCCACCCAACCTCCAATCCTATCTGATTCGATCAGGGCCACCAGGTCCGATTCCAATCTGCTATCCGATCCGATCTGGGGTATCAGTGCACATCCCTAATTAATATAACTTCATATAATTAAAAAGAAAGAAAAAGGGGGGAATAAAAAGATTTAGACCACTGACCAGTGTAGTTATCTTCCCGGTGGAGGGACACATATCCTGATTCAGAGATCACATTAATGGGTTTTAGTCAATATCTGAATGCCAAACACAAAGCAGTACATTGCGGGAAAGTGGAGTGTGGGAAATAACAAGGCAGACACAAGATTTGGGTTTAAAACAGGACCACATTTATTGATGAATTTGAAGCAGGCACCTTCAATCTAAACATGGCTAAGAGCCATTATATATATGATAGGGTGGGACATTCATGGTCAGGGTGTGGCGTGCAAACTTTACCATGCCCTGGCTCCCCCCCATGTGATCACAGGTTGCAAAAGATTTCCCCATTCGCTTTTCTACCTGCCCGCTCTAAAGCCCGTGGATCGCAGGGTTCCCTCCATTTGAATCGTGGGATAATGCATGACCAAAGAATAACTATTCCAGGCCAACAGTATCTAATGACTTGGAAATCTGCTAATGCCTGTAGGATCAAAGCATTGCCCTTTAACATCCCCAGATTGTTTCCTCTCAAATGGAGTACCAACACCTGTGGTGGGGGTAGGGCTGCACACCACTGGAAATATGCGTCCTCCTTGTCTTTGATATCCAAAAGCCTATTTAACTTCTGGCAAGCCCATCCAGGGCCCGCAGTTTCCAGCCTTCCATCCAGACCATTCTGGGAATCAGGCAGGACTGCCATATTGCCCAGTGGCAATGTGCCAACCAAATCGTTCCTCCACCTGTGAGGGGCAACGCACCAGACCAAGCTGGACTACTGGGGACAGGAGGCGCTCCCACAACATGACACATCTGTCCAACCACTGGACGCTGGCACTCTGGCTGGGACCAAACTTTAATTCTGCAGCCTGACTGGGCAGCCCTCCAACTGGTCCAGAAAACGGTGCCACACTCAGGTAAGCACCTGCACCGGTTTCTGCAATTCCAGCAATCTAAAGAAAAACGATCAGCATGAGAACCAGAATGTTAAACTTCACTTCATTCCAACTCTCCAAAACGTGAACGGAATGCCTCAGACTCCTTCTGTTCTCAGCATGTTCTTCAAAAATGTGAAGCCCAGCTGGCCACCATAGAAGCGACCCTGGTGCGGAAAGAACGTGTACTGAAATAAAGGTACACTAAACAAGTACGTACAAGCCAGTTTGCCACAGCCTAGAACAGAAATGTCATTAAGGAGGCCCCATCAGTATGATAGGATAGAGGTCTGCACTCTGCTTCCCTCCTTCGTGGAAATGCCTCCATTGCTTTCACTGGGCACAGTTCTGGCACTGAGCGGAGACAGGGGACACTCATACAAAGGCCTCTCTAGTCTGTCTTCGCCTTTAACCTAAATCTCCCTAAACCAAAGAGAACGAAATATCCTCTTATTCATACTTCAGCCAGAATTGTCCTCCTCAGATGACATCACCAATTCAGAGTTCTGCGTGTCCTGAAAGGCAGTGAGGGCAGCAGCATGGAATGAGGTAGCTACACTTTAGAATTCTATCCTGTTGGCCAGTTCCTCATAGCCTGTCAATAAGACTGCTAAGGCTGCCTAATCTATACCAACAGGTGATTCTCTTGTGCAACACTGCAGGGTGCACCTAACCCTGTGTCCACGGTGTTATACCCTACACCTGTAATTGAACCTGAAGGCAACAGCCAAACTCAGACTGCAAATGGTCCTGGCTTACTGTCCCTTTCACCGGGAATGGTACAGTGTTTAAGATGAAGTACAGGTGAGGGCCACAACACTGCAGTTGCTTGGCAGACTCAAGGACAGAAAGTTCCCTACCTGAATTAACATCACCAGCTGTGGTGTTAGGTGCTATGAAAGCGTCCAAGCCTGCATGCCATTAAACCACCGGACTCCAAAAGTGCCACTGGTGTGGTCTCAAAAAGCCCCAGGAGCCAGTTCCTGAACTTTGCACCTGGGTTTGTGATAGGGTGATGGCAATGGCATTGTCCTCTACCAGGAACATGAAGCCTTACCTTATACTGTGCAGAAAGCCATGAAAAAGGCTTGCACAACCACCCTTTCTATAGGGTTGTGGAAGCGTAGTGTATTAATGGGCAAGGTGGCTTGATGGACAAGGTGGCTTTTCAAATGCACTGGAAGAAGCCATGTGGATTAGACATTTGTACAACATGAAAATTCTAAGCATTTAAAGTCCTTTCTGATTCCCAATTGCAAGCCATCTATTCAGCCTTTGCATAGACCTACTGTTCCATGCCCCTACTGATGTCCCGATATTATGAATCGTACTATGTGCAGCCCTTGGAATTGGATTCAAAAGCCTATCCCCAAAACCTAGCTCAATAATAATAATAATAATAATAATAATAATAATAATAATGATAATAATAACGATTTATTTCTTACCCGCCTCTCCGTCTAGATCGAGGCGGGGAACAACAACATGATAAAATACATAAACTAATTAAAACATGACAAATGTTATTAAAACTGCATTAAAACATCCTAAAACATCCTAAAAACATTCTAAAACTTACACTGGATATACCTGCTGGAAGAGAACAGTCTTTATAGCTTTCTTAAATTCTAAAAGACTGTTAAGTTGATGAGTCTCCTCCGGCAGGTCATTCCACAGTCTGGGAGCGGCAGAAGAGAAGGTCCTCTGGGTAACAGTTGTCAGCCTAGTCTTGGCCGACCGCAGTAAGTTCTTCCCAGAGGACCTGAGCGTGCGGGGCGGATTGTACGGGAGAAGGCGATCCCGCAGGTAACCTGGACCCAAACCATGTAGGGGTTTAAAGGTAATGACCAACACTTTATACTTCGCCCAGAAACTAATTGGCAGCCAGTGGAGCGATTTTAAAGCTGGCGTAATATGGTCACTCCTAGATGTACACATCTTCCAGCCTAGGGTATCGCCTCAGTGTCTACTGAAGGAGCTCATTCTTAATTGGGCTGTGTCCTTCAGGAGGGAGCTATAACCTGCCTCCGGGCAAGGAGACACGCAATCAATCTTGACCAGGACACAACCACCTCTAGATCTATGTTGACCACTGCAACTGGAACATTCGTGGTGTTTGCAGAATTGGGCTCTGTTGCCAGAATCTCATGAGCTGAATGCCCTCAAAGTAGTTGAATTGAATACCTTGCCCACTGCTCAGCCCAGGAGCCTAGGCAGGGTCTGTTGGGCAGGGATATATCCCCTGTGGGATCTGTCCCCAAATCCAGGCCTGGCCGGAGTCGTAAGCTGCAGCCACAAATCCTGGTCTTTAAGATTTCAAAGAGTGGAAGAGACAAAAGGCCACTCTTATATGCAATGCCTTGTGGTAGGCCAGCCTGGCCCCTCCCTCCAATTCCATATAGGCTTGGTATATGATATCAAATTATTTAATCCAGATCCATCTGCGTATTGGGAATTTCTCTTGCACAACGTCCCTACATCAGTATTCTTGGCAGCCAATTAGCCCATATGCCAGCAACGTTTGCTCCTAACCTCCTTGAGTTCTGTATCACTCTATCCCTTGCTTTGGTTCACAACAGAGAAGAAAAGTAATCAATAAACTCGCACTACATAATCGTTCTTCTGGTGGCGGGTGCAGAGGAGTGGAAATTGTCCAAGTTGGGATTGTGTCAGCATTGGCCAAGGCATATGGCTCCTGCGCAACAGTTGGTGTGCAATGACTGTGGGGCCCAGCCCAGCTGGCCACACCACATCCATTTGCTGGCATCTGCCACCGGTGAAAACCTGCCATGCCACTGGCAAGACCAGTTGCAGAACCAATGCCTGTTCTGCAACTGGCATTGGTTCTGCAGGTAGGTGATTCCCTGGCATTTGTGTGTAATTTCAATGGAATGTGCTGTGTTGGTGATGGGCCTAGTGCCTTGATCATCTGTAGCAAAGGCAAATTAAAACCCAACGACAGCGTGAGCAACCCCATGTTCCATATGGGGCCCCATCCTCATGCAGGGGGAGTGGACCCCTGACTCTTCTCACCATGTTCCAAGATTACCATGCTTGCACCTGCAAATAACTAATCATGTGGATCAGATGGGGATGTGAGTATTGCCATCACAGGGGTCCACTTCCAATGGGTGTTGTTCTGCCATTGTTGCTGTTGCCTTGGGAGTGAAACTCCAGGAGGCTCCTGCAGCATCCAAGCAAGCTGAAAGAGAAGATAACATGTCAAGACACACTTGCCTCTTAGTTTGAAGTAGCCATCCTGGTCTCACTGCCACAGCATCAAATCATGCCAGGAATGATGAATACTGATTCCTGGAAAATTGGATATGGGCAGCCAATACAGTCTTGCATTCAGCACAGACAAGGCTCGTCCCCACTTAGCTCCAGCTGGTGGTCCTAAAATATAGGGTGACCATATTTAGGAAACCAAAAAGGAAGACAACATGGCCGCTCCAAGGTGGCGTGCCCACCAACATGGCAGTCCCCCAAGGGGGCATGCCCACCAACATGGTCGTACCCTAAGGGGGCATGTTCATCCAAACATGGCCTTGGTCAGATGTCTGATTTCACAGCATACAATTAAGGCAAACCTGTTCTACACAACATCTTCATGTTAAAATCATTGAAATAAAGAACAAGTGAGACATTCGATGTATCTGAAATTAACTTTACTCACTTTTACGTTTGTAGCTTTTGCTGTACTTTGAAACTTTTGCTATGTTCTCTGTGATAGTTTCCCCTTCCCTCAAATATGTTTTCTGACTGCAAATCCTTCACTGGATGACCGTAGTCCCAACTTTCCTAACATTTAACACTCTTTCCCCATCATGTTTCTCTTATCCATATGCACAGATTCAGCATACTGCTACCACTGAAGAAATGAAGCAGTTGACAAGTGTAGAAAAATCTAGTACAACAAACTAGCCAACCTAGCATGCAGGAAGCGTATAAAATAAAATAAAGGCTTGTTGTAGTCACTTCTCACCTCTTAGCTTGTTTCAACTTCTGGTTTATCATTGAGAAACAAATCTAAAAATGTGTCATTATATCTCTGGTTCATTAGCCATGTAAACAAAACCATGGTCAGTAGCAATACAAAGAAAGGCCAGAACAGATGCCCATTATCACAATGCTAGACAAGGCTCTTTCCCTCCTTTTATCTAAGTATATCCTGAATTTGCACTGCCTCAGCATGTAGAGAATAGAAATCCCAGTCAGGGACCCAAAGAAAACTGCCCCAAGAAACTTTAGAAATAACTCTTGTTGATTTCAATAAAGCTTACTCCCAGATAAATGAATGTAGGATAGCAGCCTCTTCACATCTGTTCACCTTACTCTAGCAAGTGCAAGCCCCTCCTGTCAAGGACAACTATGCACTCACAGAACCTGGCCTCGTCGATCATGCAACCAGCAGGTGCTTTCCAGAAAGATGCTTTCAGAGCCTAGGAGATCCAGACACACTCAAACAAGTCAAGCCAAGCCATGCTATGCTGGAACAGAACAATTCTGGGGCAAGACACTACTTTGCAAGCGATCAGACACAACAGTCATACATATAAAAGAAAAACACAACTACCTCATTGACATACCAATATCCAATGACAAAAATGTTGCAGAAAAGGAAGAGGAAAAGAAAGACCCAGCAAAGGTTTTCGGAAATCTTGCTCATATTGGCATAGGTTGAGATATTTTGCTGGTCAGAATTTTCATCAGTGAACTCCAACGGACTTTAATGGAAATGTCTTTAGGACTTTTAACAATTTTACTTTGGGCTTTCAGACTTCAGAAACTTCAGGTGGATGATATGAAATAGGAGAAACCCTTCTCCACCCACCCCACCCACCATGCCCATTGGCGCAAGAGCTAATAGTTAGATCCAAAAGATCAGTGAATTAATTGGAAAATTCATTAACAGTCTGACACGGGTTTTGAGAATTAATTGAGGAAATATATAGGAGATACAATATACAATGTGGATCTAGACTCCAGCTCAGCTAGATATGATCTTATGAAGATTAATAAACTGAGGAGGAATATGACTTTTTTTAAAAAAACTTAGAACTCTATGTACAGGGTGCCCCAAAAGTAGGTATACAGTTGTTTAGAATGTTGATGGGAGGTGTGAGTACTATATTGTATATCTACTTTTGGGGCACTTGGTATTTCAGCCTTCCCCAATCCAATCCTCTCCAAATATCTTTGACTATGACTCCTATCTGGTCATGCTGACTGGACATTGGGAGTTTTATCCAACACATCTGGAGAGAACCAGCTTGAGGGAGGATACTGTATTTAACAAGAATTGTCTGTTTTTGTACAGTTACTAAAAGGATAAAACAAATGCTAGCACCAGTAAATATCACATAGATGAAGTAAAAACACCATGGCCAGTAACAATCATCCTCCAATAGAGATGGATAATAAATTATGTTTTCATTATGTTTAAAAGGCCCATTGAAATTGCATCCATATACTTTGCCTTTCACATAGCCATGACCTATGTTCAAATAAACTTCTAATACGATACCATTGCACATTTTATATTCTTTTTTCTAAACTGCTTCATGATTTATTCAAATAAGAAGCAGTAAATAAATATTGCTAAAAAGTCAATTCATACATCAATATATTACAATGTTCTCCTCCAACAAAATAATCAAAGAAAAGCAAACGGGTGAGGTAACCAGATAAAGGTACTGCTTTGAAGCCAGTTTTCTGTTCCAGCAAAACACCTATTTTCCAGACAGCTAAACCAATTTCCTCAAACCATCTCTAAATGAATTCTTAGAAAATTAATTAATTCAAATTTATTTCCCGTAAATAGGAATATCAACTCCATATCATCCCCCAACTCTCTCACACAAAACTATAGTCCCCCCATTCTCAACATGCACACAAACACGCAAACTCTCTCAAAATCATCCACCACAAAACACACACGCACACATCCATTCATAGACAAATGAACATGCACCTATCACATAAATACACTCACACATTGCAAACATGTAAACTCTCTCAGGATACCCACCCCAAAACACACGCACACACATTCATTCATGGACCTATCACATAAATCACATTTATGTGCACCTATCACATAAATACTGGGGATGTGCACTAACCCTCCCCGGATCGGATCGGATAGCGGATTGGAATCGGACCTGGGGGGTCGGATTGGATCAGATTGGATCGGAGGATGGTCAGATCGGACCCGATCCCGATCCGTGGATCGGATGTCTGATCCGGATCGGATGCCATTTTGAATGCTTTTTCCCATAGCCAAGTCCCCAACGTTGCCTTTACAACAACACGGAGTTTTGACAGATAAAAGAGGGAGGGGTAGGCGGGGGAGGGGGTGCAATTGACAGCCCAAGCCTCTGTGGAAGAACTTTTGTAACTTTTAATCTAAAAAATCCATAGCCATCAAATGCCTGGACCTATCATTCTGAAATTTCTGACAGATAACTACCCCAACCCATCTACAAAGTGAGCACGTTTCATGTGTGTAACTTTAAAAATGAAAAAGTTATAGGTGTTTCTTTCCTCATTGTTTCAAAAATTAATTGCCACACAAGGCAAGCACCTATGTTTCTGAAATTTAAAACACATATCAAGCCAAGTGTTACCTGTAATGTGCCGAAGTTTCCTGTTTGTATCTTTAAAAATAAAAAAGTGGGAGGCATAACTGTATTTACCCCACTACTACCCATTTTTCTAAAATTAATTGCCACACAAGGCAAGCACCTATGTTTCTGAAATTTCACACACATAGGTCCCAAGGTACCACCTACAAGGTGGCAGAGTTTCATGTGTGTAACTTTAAAAATGTGAAAATTATAGGCATTCCTGGTTATGTATTAAAAAATTAATTGCCACAAAATGCATGCACCAATCTTTCTGAAATTTCTCACACATAACTATCCCTAACCATTCTACAAAGTGCCCAAGCTTCATCCTTCTATCATAAAAAATGAAAGAGTTATAGGCATTTTTGTAAAACAATACTTGGCTATGGGAAAAAGGATCAGAGGGTTGGTCAGATCGGATCGGATCGAATTGGATTTTTCCGATTTTGGGGCGGATCGGATTCGGATTGTGGATCTTATCAGATCCGATGCACACCCCTAATAAATACACTCACACACACAAACCTCTCTCAAGGCTGCTCCTATGCTTGCTTCCACTCCCCCCCCCATTTTCTAGGCGAATGATGGGGATTTTTACATTCACCTTGAAATTATTCTTAGTGGTAGCAAGGGGTTGCAGAGAAGGGGATTAGAAAAGTACAAGATAAGACCTGGGGGAGGAGAGATCCTAACAGGTGGAGGGCAGTTTTGGAAAAATTCTCAGAACCTTGTAACTCCCAGGGTAAAAATGTCCTACCTGCTGCTCTGCCTTCTTTTTGTCCTCTGCCTGCACCATCCAAGAAGAAGCCCAGGATCGTCGCACTGGAGCCAGAAGGGGTTTGGTAAGTGTGGATGACCCACCAGGGGCAGGCCTCGGAAGTGCCTGAAATGGGCCTACTGAGGCCTGCAGAGGCCGGCTGAAGCCATCTCCGGATTCCTAGAGGGCCGTCGCCATAGCGACGACCCTCTAGGAACTCGGAAATGGCTTCGGAAGGCCTCAGAAGGCCAAAACTGGAAGTGCTTGAAATGGGCCTACCTAGGCTTGCTGAAGCCATCTCCGGATTCCTAGAGGGCCATCCCATAGCAACAACCCTCTAGGAACCCAGAAATGGCTTGGCAGGCCTCGGAAGGCTGAAACCGGAAGTGCCCAAAATGAGCCTACCGAGGCCTGCCGAAGCCAGCTGAAGCCATTTCCAGATTCCTAGAGGGTCATCGCCATAGCGACAGCCCTCTAGGAACCCAGAAATGGCTTGGCAGGCCTCAGAAGGCCGAAACCGGAAGTGCCCGAAATGGGCCTACCGAAGCCTGCTGAAGCCATTTCCAGATTCCTAGAGGGCCGTTGTCATAGCGAAGGCCCTCTAGGAACCCAGAAGTGGCTTCCACAAGCCTCAGAAGGCTGAAAACAGAGAAGTACCTAGCCAAAACGGGCTTTTGGGGGGCTAAATTTCTGGATTTGGCCCCCCAAAATGGTTTTTCCCCCCGGACGTGGATTTGCTCCCCATTTTCCGGGCATGTCCGGACAAATCTGGCCGGATGGGCACCCTATAAAATATAACCTTTCCGCAGATCACAAACTGAATATGAGCCAACAGTGTGATGTAGCTGCAAAAAAGGCAAATACTATTCTGGGATGTATTAATGGGAGTATAGTTTCTAATTTTGCGGGAGGTACTGGTTCCCCACTATTCAGCACTGGTTAGGCTCATCTTGAGCATTGTGTCTGATTCTGGGCACCACACTTCAAGAAGGACACAGACAAGCTGGAAGGAGTTCAGAGGAGGGCACCAGAGACTGAAAGAACTGGGCATGCCCAACCTTGAAAAGATAAGACTATGGGGAGATAAGATAGCACGTTTCAATACTTGAAAAGTTGATACAAAGAGGCCAAGATCTCTTCTCGATCATTCAAGAATGCAGGACACGGAATAATGGGCTCAAGTTACAAGGAGCCAGATTCCAGCTGGACTTCAGGAAAAACTTCCTGACTGTTAGACCAATATGACTATGGAGCAAAAGATTTCTATTTGACACAAACTATTTACAGGTGTTCACCCCACAGATTAACAATATTATCCTTTGCATGTCTACCCTGAAGTAAGTCCTATTGGGATCAATGGGACTTACTCACAGGTAAGTGTGTATAGGACTGCAGGCTAAAATGAACAAGGTCATCTTCTCAAGATGGTCAGTCCTATTGCCAAACATAGGCATTTTGCGCTCATTCCAAACCAGACTCTATTATTTCTGCAATCAACTTCATTAGTAAAAATTAAATTATGTCGGCCACCCTGAGCCATATGTCCCTCTAATTCTATTCTATAGTGGGGAGAAGATTATTTTTCAGATGTGACAAACAATCTTTAATCTGTAATTGTTTTGTAATTAGCCTCCTCTTCAATCATCAAAAGGGTAGTGATTAATTCTTCTGCTTCTCAAATCCCCTATAGAATTTCAGTAGACACTTGCAAAACTAATACCAAAAGATGCCATAAATATCAAAAATAACATTAAGAGGAAGGGAGAGGATCTTGGATAAAGATAGGGAAACTGTTTTGCGAATGATGGGTGGTCAATGCAATAAACTAAACTACCCTGCTACTACTACTATTACTACTACTACTGCTATGTCATGGTGGACTTGCTGCTGGTACTGGTTGCTTGCATGGGATGCAAAGCTCACATTGACAACTGTTTGGTCAGAAATCCTTACCCTCCACTTCACAAGTATCATCAGTCAGGAGACCTAATCATTGGTGGCATTGCTACTTATGGTCTCCTTGTCTCCAGTCCAACAGCCTTCACTGAAGAACCCCATCAGGCATTGTCAGAGGAATTTGTGTAAGGACTGTTGTTCATTTTAATTCATTTATGGTGTCATCAGAATGATCAGGATAGAAGAGAGTCATGACGCTGTAGAATAGGGGCTTAGAGGATTCTGCTGTAGGAAATTAATATAATTAAGTCTATATATTAAAAAACAGGTGTACGTTGTTCCAGCAGCTATTAAAGTCTTCAGTTTTCAGATAATTTTTGGTTTCATAATACAGCTGCTATGTGGATTAAGGAATTGTCTTCAGTTGTTAATGGTGACCATGTTACTGTTAACAATTACAACATTGATCGTGATGATATAGATATCTATCCCATCATGTTGTTGTTAGAGGCAATGTGAACCATCAAACTATGAGTGACTTCATATTGGGGTGATAGGTCCCTTCAATTCTCCTTGTAGATCTGTATGTTTCAGTTGAGGATGTCTAGGTTCTACAGAAGTTTCTAAATCCTGTCTCTTGACTGCAATAAAGAATATACATACATACCATTAAGGGAATTTTGAAGAAAAGAAGCTCCCTTGTTACCTGACCTCTCACTTGTATTTGGATACTTTGTCTTCTTTGAAACTTCTCAACAACCTCAATTGGTGAGCCAAAGAATGGTAAATATAATCAGGTCACACCTTATCATTGTCCAGTGATCCAGACACAAACACTCATGCACACTCAATCACACACAATTACTGCCACCACCACAATCAGCATTCTTGCGATGAAAACTCATTGCATTGAATCCACATTTACTCATACTCTAGTCATGTCTAATTTCAATCCCACTGATTTCAATGCATCTAATCTAAGTATGAGTGAATCAAGATCCAACCTATTGTTCCCTCTTATTCTGTTCGATTTCATAATCAACTGTCTTTAGAAGTTAATCAATGATAAAGGTCAATACTGTTGTACACTATGACTGACAATGGAGTTAGTCAGTTGGATCTTGTTATAGCCATACATAGGTGAGACAATTGAAAATAATCATGCTTAACTTGTCTCATTGATTTCAATAGGTCTACTCAAAGTATGACTCTATCGGATGTAACTCAGTATGTAGCTGTTAAAGAGCACATTCAAACGATGTTGCCTCACGGTACTAAACCTTGTTTTAAAAGGTACCTTCCCCAGAAATGATAAGCCCAGTGATGTGCTGAAGATGAGCACTGATATAGTTTGATTTTGTTCTTAGCGTAGGAGGATAATATTTAAAAGATTACTAAGAATGATGATGTGGAACACAAGTGGCAATAATTAATGCATGTGTGGAATTTCCTGCTCTTACAGAATACAAATTTTGTTGTAGGGTATTTCCTAAGCATTACCAGCACATCTTGGCCTTGGCATTTGCAGTAAAGGAAATCAATGAAAACCCAAAGATCTTACCCAATGTCACCTTGGGCTTCCACATCTATGATAGCTATGACAATGCAAGGAGGACTTATCATGCCACAATGCTACTGTTGACTACACTGGAAAATGTTGTCCCTAACTATGTATGTGACATCCAGAATAGATTAACAGCAGTTATTGGGGGACTGGATTCTGAAATCTCCCTATATGTGGCAAATATTTTGGATACCTATAAGACTCCACAGGTCAGTGTTTTGGGAAGCATGAGAATCTGTGACATCACTCACGCTTCCCTTTCCTTTCCAGTTCTGTTTTGTTGTTTGTAGGCAGAAATGGGTACATAGTTTTTGAATGTCATTTGCTGGCAATGAAATATATATATATGGTTCAGTCATAAATAAAATACAATTGTTACTGTTTACGTGCTTTGTTCATTTGATGGTCATGGTGCTGAAATAGCAGAACATTGTTATAGTTTCAAAAGTCTCATTAGAGCCATTCAGTATTTTAAACATTCCACTTCTTAATGTATTTTCTTTCAGATATGGTTCCAAATGAGCAAAACCCTTTGCCACCTCTGTGCCTCAGCCAGTTCTCTTACACCAGTGAAATGGACCACTAACACAACAAGAACTAGCAGTTGCTGAAACAGCCCAGAAACACTGGCCTGCCCATTCCAGAAACAAGCACTGTTGCTCATTTCTGGAAGTTTCAGGAATTGCTAGTTCTTGTTGCTCTAGCGGTCCATTCTGTTGGTACATGGATGCTGTAGAATACTACTCATTGAATTTGTATTGTTAGATATATATGCAGAATCTTCTTCTGCATTTTCTGACTCCATTGCAGTTCTGGTAATAAGGAAAACCATTACCCCCCACCCCCCACCCACACACACACACTAAAACACTGGAGCTAATGGGAGCTCCCCATCATCCAAATATGGCATATGGGAGAAAGTGGGAAATAATGCCACATGTTGTTTGGCCCTCAGGATCCTTACAGTTCTTTGACGGAATCACGAAGCTGAAGCAGTGTCCTTTCTCTTTTTTACTCATCAATGGATTGGAATTTAACTCGTACTTAAATTAGATGCATTGAAATAAATGGGATGTAAGCCAAGCAGGATTTCGTTATATTCCACTGAATTTAATATGTTTAACTTTTAAGTGTAACTAAGTCTGAATGCAACCAGATTGATGTCATTATGTAGCATCCTCCCACTGAGGAATTTATCCTATAATGCAGTAGATCGCCATAGATAGTCATTATTCTGTTAGATCAGATTGCTATCTGGCCAGGCATTTTGCTCCCAACCAGATGCCCATTCAATGTATGTACTTTCAAAACAAAAAAATGAAATGACTCTATAAATGCTGACATTATTTCCTTTTCCTCTACCAAAACTTTCTCCTTAACTCATCTATGGCTGAATTCAATAGGTTTAACTGTTAAGTGTTACTTAGCACTTGAATGCAACCAGACTTAAGCCATGATGTAGCATCCTTCTACTGTGGCCTTTTTCCTTGAACTTGATAGATAGCAAAAGATAGTCAGTATTCTCTTAGATCACACTACTATCTAAGCAAACATTTTGTTCCCAACCACATGCCCAATAAATGTAAGCACATTAAAATATATAGATATAAATGCTGTTATGACTTCCTTTCCTTCTACCCAAAATCTCTCCTTAGCTCATCTATGGGCCTGCTCCTGTGATGAACACTAAAACTCCAGGCCTTCCCTTCTACCAGTTGGCCCCTCAGGAAGCCATTCAGTATGAGGGGATTCTCTCTTTGCTTCTCCATTTCAGGTGGACGTGGATTGGAATTGGTGTTATGGATAATGATAATGGAGAAAGATTTCTACAAGTGGTCGTTCCACTGTTTTCTAAGAGGAGTGTCTGTTTTGCTTTCATAGAAAGAGCACCCAAATTAAGTTTTGACAATAAAATTTATGACGGATTTCTACAGGGGGCAAAAATACATGATAAAGTGATGGGAAGCAAAGCCAATGTGGTGGTAGTCTATGGTGAATCCTATTCCATGGCTATTTTTCTCTTCTTTCCATATCTATCAGAGCAAGAGGACATGGAAAAGGAAGTAAAAGGGAAAGTATGGATAGTAACAGCTCAGACGGAGTTCACTTCAGCTGTTACTCAAAGGAATTGGGATACAGAAATATTCCATGGTGCTTTATCCTTCAGAATCCACTCCAGTGGCCTACCAGGATTTCGGCAGTTTCTTGAGAGCAGAAACCCTTATAGCTCTAAAGAAGATGGTTTTGTCAGAGATTTCTGGCAACAGGCCTTTGGCTGTGTATTCCGAGACAGTATTGTGAGCAATGTGGGTGGGGACATTTGCACAGGGGAGGAAAAGCTGGAGAGCCTTCCGGGATCATTCTTTGAAATGAGTGTGATTGCACACAGCCACAGCATCTACAATGCTGTCTATGTGGTGGCACATGCCCTACATCATGCTGTGTCCTTTGCTAAAGCCAAACATGGTGCACTGATGGATGGAGTGGAACCCAAATTTCAGAATCTACAATTTGGGCAGGTAATGGGTTCACATTCTTCACATAACAATGCACTGTATATTGGGTTTTCTTCTCCTCCAAAATCTCCTTTACATTTTCATCTTCCTTCCCTTGCGCCAGTTACAAATATTAAAATAGTCCTTATGCTTTCCCAAAAGTTAAGAACTGCTAGAAAATAGGGATGTGCACTGGATCGGACCCGATCCACGATCCGAGTCCGGTCCAGTGGGAAATCGGATAAATTATCCGATTTCCGATCCCGCAGCTGGATCGGCCGATCCAATCCGAACCGGTCCGAAAAAGCTCCGAACCGGTTCGGCGGATCGGCGGATCGGCGGATCGGCGGGCGCCCACTGGCGCCCACCGCCGCTTCCATTGGCGGGCGCCAGCGGGCGCCCGCCGATGAAAGTGGACAGCGGGGGGGGGAGGAGGGGGGCACTTACCTTCTCGGCCCGGTGGGTCCCGTCCGGCGCCGGCGCCTACTACTACTAGCAGGCTCCACGGCCTGCTCTAGGGTGGCGCGCCGGGTGATGTCATCACCCGGCGCGCTACTCTAGAGCAGGCCGCGGAGCCTGCTGGTAGTAAGTAGGCGCCGGCGCGGGCCGGGAGCCACCGGGCCGGGAAGGTAAGGAGGGGGTGCGTGGAGGGGAGGAGGGGGCGCGCGGAGGGGGGAGGGGGGAGGGGGCCCTTACCTTTCCGGCCCGGCGGCTCCCGTCCGGCGCCGGCGCCTACTACTCCCAGCAGGCTCCGCGGCCTGCTCTAGGATGGCGCGCCGGGTGATGTCATCACCCGGCGCGCTACTCTAGAGCAGGCCGCGGAGCCTGCTGGAAGTAGTAGGCGCCGGCGCCGGACGGGAGCCGCCGGGCCGGAAAGGTAAGGAGGGGTGTGTGGAGGGGAGGAGGGGGCGCGCGGAGGGGGGAGGGGGGAGGGGGCCCTTACCTGCCCAGCCCGGCGGCTCCCGTCCGGCGCCGGCGCCTACTACTCCCAGCAGGCTCCGCGGCCTGCTCTAGGATGGCGCGCCGGGTGATGTCATCACCCGGCGCGCTACTCTAGAGCAGGCCGCGGAGCCTGCTGGAAGTAGTAGGCGCCGGCGCCGGACGGGAGCCACCGGGCCGGGAAGGTAAGGAGGGGGTGCGTGGAGGGGAGGAGGGGGCGGGCGGAGGGGGGAGGGGGGAGGGGGGCCCTTACCTGCCCGGCCCGGCGGCTCCCGTCCGGCGCCGGCGCCTACTACTACCAGCAGGCTCCGCGGCCTGCTCCAGGGTGGCGCGCCGGGTGATGTCATCACCCGGCGCGCTACTCGAGAGTAGGCCGCGGAGCCCGCTGGTAGTAGCCGCCGGCGCCGGACGGGCCGAGAAGGTAAGCAGTGGCGGGGAAGGGGGCTTACCCCCCCCCGGAGCCGTCCGCTTCTATCCGCTGGCGCCCGCGCGCGCCAGCGGATGGAAGCGGGCGGCCCCAGGGGGGGGTTGGAGCGCGGGGGAGGGGGTTTACCTGCCGGGGCCGTCCACAGCGGACGGCCCCGGGGGGGGAGGGAGTTAGGCCCCCCCTTACCCACCCGCCGCCATTTTTTCCTCATAGACTTGCATTGCAATGCAAGTCTATGGGGAAAAAAATGGCGGCCGATCCAAAAATGTACGATTTTTGGGTCGGGATCGGACTCGATCCGGTCCGGGGGGCCTCCGATTTTGTCCGAACCGGTCCGGGACAAAATTGGAGGTCCCGATCCGGGTCCCGATCCGATCCGGGGGGTCCGTGCACACCCCTACTAGAAAACAAAAACAAAAATATTATCTGTTAAACCTGTGAAAGTTCTGTGTTGCATAGTGTATTGCATCCACTCAGAATATGCATTTTTGAACTGTTTGCTTTCATTGGAAGTAGGCAGGAAATAAAATGTAGTGGCTGAGGGATCAAGGTTTTGGGCATTGTCATTCTCAATGGACCTCACACATGCACCAGGTCCCATAACTCCTCTGCATGGCCCTGAAAAAATAATAATGGGGTGATTGGTCAACAAAGGCACTCTTTGGCTAGTGTAACATTTATCATAGGGCCAGCCATGGCCTTCACCCAGGTGGAAAATAAGCCAGCCAGAGCCTCATTCTTCTGGTGCCATTTGACTTGAATAGGAATTCCAAAGGATACATTATTTCAAATATATATCAAGCAGCTGCAAGCCCCCTCACTTATAGTAGGTGCGAGAAGACTGATCTGGATCAGAACCATAGCATCAGGGTAGGGGGCTTTTAAGATCCAGATTAGAGCCCGTACTCTAAAGTAAAGATAAGAAACTGATGAGGATGCTAGATACTGAATTCAAGCTATGTTCTTTTTTGGCTCATAAAGACCTAAATTCTGTCTTTTCTAAATCCTTGCATTTTCTTTTTCACTCTAGCTCCAACCGTTTCTAAAATGGGTCTCATTTAACAACAGTGCAGGGGACAAAGTTTCCTTCAACAAGAATGGGGAGCTAGTCACTGGATTGGATGTGATCAACTGGATAATCTTCTCCAACCATTCATTTCATAGGGTGAGAGCGGGGAGGGTGGATCCCGAGGCTCCCCTAGGTCAAGAATTCTCCATTGATGAGGAAGCCATAACATGGAATGGCTGGTTTAATCAGGTAGGCTCCAAATGTCAGGTATTTAGAAAGTGAGCCTGTTATAAATGAGCAACTGTTGTAATGTTCACAATAATTTTAATGTTCAATAATAAACAATTACAAAGGAAAGATTATGTGTGACGGAATGATATAAATGAAGAGCCACACAGTTCTGCTCTCCCAATAACTTTGTTTTCTGATAAATTATTGGAATAACTTTTAATGAGATGATAGTTAAATTTCTAATGTTTGAACAAATCTTTCACAGAAATTAGTGGTCTTCCGAAATCCAAGAGTCGAAAACTATTGTAACTTGGTACATTCTGGACCAAATGCCAGTGCTTGTACATAATGTTTTGATTCACTGAGCGAGATGATGAAATTCTAGAGACCAAAACAATTTGTTGCTCTTTCTTCTAGCATGGGGCTCAAACAGAAACAGTTTGCTGGTTCTATTCACTCTACCTCTGGACAAAACAATGACATGTATCAGAAAAATCTTTACCTAAGAGTTCCCAGATGAAAAGATCCATGTGTGTTTTGTACGTTATGTCAAATGTGATGTTTCTTTTTAAAAGTAGAAATTAGGGATGTGCACGGACCCCCCTGAATCAGATCGGGACCCAGATCGGGACCTCCAATTTTGTTCCGGATCAGATTGGAACAAAATCAGAGGTCCCCTGGATCAGATCGGACCTGATCCCATCCAAAAATCAGATGTCCGATTTTCAGATCAGCCACCATTTTTGCCATAGGCTTGCATTGGGGGAAAGAAAGCTTTCCCCCAATGCAAGTCTATGGGAGAAAAATGGTGTGGGGGTGAGTGGGGGCCTAACTCCCCCTCCCTGTCCCTCCCTGTCCCTCCTCCCCCTCGTGCTTCTTACCTGCCGGGGCCATCCACTACCGTCCACTGGCACACATGGGCTCCAGTGGATGGCAGCAGACAGCCCTGGCAGGTAAGCCCAATCCTCCCCCTCGCACTCCTTACTTGCCGGGGCCATCCGTTGCGGACGGCTCAGCAGGTAAGCCGCCTCTCCGCATTTGCACTCCTCTTTACCTGCCAAGGCGTCCGCTTCCTTCACCTGCTCGAATCTACTGAGAACTAGGCTTTGCGGCCTAGTCCTCAGTAGCACACCAGGTGATGACGTCATCACCAGGCACTCTATTGACAACTAGGCTGCAAAGATTCGAGTAGATTCGAGCAGATGAAGGAAGTGGACACCCCGACAGGAAAGTGGGGGGCCCTCCCTCCTCCCCCCTCATGCTTCTTACCTGCTGGGGCCATCCGATGCTGTCTGCTGGTGCCCGTGGGCACCAGCGGATGGCAGCAGATGGCCCTGGCAGGGAAGCCCCCCTCGTGCTCCTCCTTACCTGCCGGGGCAGCCGCTTCCCTCCGGAGCTCGAATCTACTGAGAAACAGGCTTCGTGGCCTGTCCCTCAGTTGTGCTCCAAGTGATGACATCATCACCTGTTGTGCTACTGAGAGACAGGCTGCAAAGCCTGTTTCTCAGTAGATTCGAGCACCGGAGGGAAGCGGCTGCCCCAGCAGATAAAAAGTGCGAGGGAGGAGGAGGTCCGATCCTCCGATTTTATCCGAACCGGATCGGGTCCTTCCGGACCAGTTTGGATGAGATTGGATGATCCAGTAGCCAGGATCGTTATCAGATAATTTTATCCAATTTTGGTCAGATCAGCTTCGGATCGTGGATCTGATCCGATCCGATGCACACCCCTAGTAGAAATTGATCATAGGTAAATTGAGTTTCAAATGCCTTGGATGATTCCTAGAAAAATGTACTGATTCCAAGCTCCTTATTCCTTCATTATATTGTTTCTTTTCCATTTTTCAAAAAGTCTCGTCCTTGTTCTAAGTGTGCTGAGAGTTGCCAACCTGGTTCTCACAAGAAAATGAAGGAGGGGAAGCCATTTTGCTGCTACGATTGCATCCCATGTCCAGAAGGGAAGATTTCAAACCAGGAGGGTAAGATATCTATATCTATATCTATCTATATTACAGAGTTATAAAAACAGAATAACTGTAATCCAGCTATCTTTGACAACTGTCTTTGACAACTGTTAATAAGCTTCAACTAACAAAGAACACTCATTAACAGGGTTAGCCATTCTGGCAGTTTGCTAGGCAAAAAACCCAACAGCCACAGGTTAATAACAGAAGAGCAGGGAATATCTCTCACATACATACTGATCGAGAGCAGACTTGGATGATGTTGCCACAATCATTGTACAAATTGATGGTTCATAACCATTGGTTGCCATCACTGACCTCAGTAGAGTTGAAGAGGAACTGTACATTCGGAAGGCTCCATACCCTCCAACAGCTGCGTCATACTACACAGTTTGGCTTCAACTGACTTTGTTTTTGTTATTGCAGGAGCCACTTAAAATTAATCTCTACCTTTGCTAATATAAAGACTGTAAATTTTCCTTTTATTTCTTCTCTGCCAGCTCTGAGACCTGCATGTTTTGTCCCTGGCAAGAGCAAATTCTGGCTATTATGTTTTCAGACATGGGGGACACCTACAATGCTAAGGGTCATCTTGTGCCTGTACCACCTACCAGTAACTCATTCACTCTGCAACCACTTTTTCCTTTTGAAATTGAGTTTATTCTGCAGACCTCAGGGCCACAGGTTCTGAACTACACTTTCTCTCTCCTCCCCCACCCCTCTTGCCTTTAATACCACCTAGTCACATGAACTCAGCCTCCTAGCCTCAACAGAATTTGTACGTTTGCTCAATCTTTTGTGCATTTTGGTTAGTCCAAATAAAAGCATTGCCTAATGTTAGATATGGGAGCCTTCACCTCTTTCCTAAAAACAAGAGGTCAGTCTTTAAAAATCATGCCACACAATCATTTTTAGAAGGTCACTCTGATCTCAGCTGGCTTACTCCAGCACTGTGCTTAAAATCCAAGATGCTGCTTTAGCCCTATAAAACTCTCAAACATTTCCTATACATTCTGGACCATTTCAAATTCTCAGCATTTAATATACACTGCTATTTTAATAGAGATTTGTTATCTGTGTGAGAGTAACAGTCATAACAATTTAGCCCGGATGTTCTTATGTTTCTGCAATCAAGACAATGTCCTTTCTTTTTCAGACATGAATGACTGCCATAAATGCACAGATGAAAACTATCCAAACAAAAAACAGGACGCCTGCATTCACAAGACTGTAACCTTCTTGTCTTATGAAGAACCTTTGGGATTTAGTTTAGCCTCTTTTGCTTTCTCCTTTTCTTTGATCACAGCTCTAGTGCTGGGAACATTTGTGCAGCACCACAACACTCCCATTGTCAAAGCCCACAACCGGGACCTCACCTACACTCTCCTCATCTCCCTCTGTCTCTGCTTTCTTTGTCCATTGCTGTTTATTGGCCGTCCTCAGAAGATGACATGTCTCCTTCGACAAACAACTTTTGGCCTCATCTTCTCAGTGGCTGTTTCTTGTGTGCTGGCAAAAACCATCACAGTGGTTCTGGCATTCATGGCCACCAAACCAGGGTCCAGGATGAGGAAGTGGGTGGGGAAAAGACTGGCCATCTCCATTGTTCTTTTCTGCTCCCTCATCCAAGCAAGCATCTCTGCTTTATGGCTGGCAACCTCTCCACCTTTCCCAGATACTGACATGCACTCAATGGCTAAAGAAATTGTTCTACAGTGTAACGAACAGTCTGTGACTCTGTTTTGCTGTGTTCTGGGCTACATGGGTTTCCTGGCAATGGTGAGTTTCACTGTGGCTTTCCTTGCAAGGAAGCTACCTGACAGTTTCAACGAAGCCAAGTTCATCACTTTCAGCATGCTGGTCTTTTGCAGTGTGTGGTTATCCTTTGTTCCATCCTATCTGAGCTCCAAGGGAAAATACATGGTAGCCGTGGAGATCTTCTCTATCTTAGCCTCAAGTGCTGGGTTGTTGGTTTGCATCTTTTCCCCCAAATGCTACATTATAATCTTGAGACCTCAGCTAAACAAGAGGGAACAGCTAATAAGGAGAAAAGATGGAAGAAGTATGTAACTGTCCATGTCCTTTGCTATACTTTGTAATCTAGACATGTGAGGGCATACAAATAGCAGGATTTACATCACCCAGCGCGCCACCCTGGAGCAGGCCGCTGAGCCCGCTGGTAGTAGCCGCCGGCGCCGGACAGGAGCGGACGGTAAGCGCCCCCCTCCTCCCCCCCCGCTGTCCACTTTCAACGGCGGGCGCCCGCTGGCGCCCACCAATGGAAGCGGCGGTGGGCGCCAGTGGGCGCCCGCCGATCCGCCGATCCGCTGAACCGGTTCAGAGCCTTTTCGGACCGGTTCGGATTGGATCGGCCGATCCAGCTGTCGGATCGGAAATCGGATAATTTATCCGATTTCCCACTGGACCGGACTAGGATCGTGGATCGGGTCCGATCCAGTGCACATCCCTAATACAAATGTAATAAAATAAATAATATAATAAATAAATATTCTCTACATGTGCACCCTAGAGAGTGAATCTGAATTTGCTTCCTACCTTCCGACTGTTGGCAATGGTACCACAGAAGAGATCCCAGCTTTTGGAGAAGACAGGATCCCAGTCTCAGACTTATGCATCGTTACTAAGGACATAATCACTGCTTTCTATAGGACTTACTTTAGCAAGGCAGCAGGCAAGATAATTCTTTGTCCCAAACACTAGCACTGTGACTATATCAATCAGTGGCATTGGACAGAATGAAAACTGAGGAAAAGACCTACTTGAGCACAGAGGAATTCACAGTCGATGAACTTTACAAAATTGACCTACTTGCAAACTTTTGACAACTTTAATGGTGTTTTCTCCTCCTCACCCTTGCTTCTGTTCTGAAATAGAAACCTCTGTCTCATCAGAATCTGAGGCAAGCCACTAAAGTTTCATTGAGCCCCTATTAATCGTCCCTCAAGGGCACAGGAGCCATAAATCATTCCTGGTGAGGAGCATCAGAGTAGCAAGGCAGTGTAGGATTATGATGAGATAGTCTAGGAACTCAGGGCTAATGGCTGATAATGATTTAGTGGGACAAGGTTGAAATGTTTTTGCTGTCCCCAGTGAATTGAGAAAAAAACCTTTTAAATTCATACATTTTTTGTATATTTTTATTGATTTATTATATTGTTATAATGCCCAGTAGCCGAGTGTTCAATTCTTTATTTATCTATAATGTATTTGAACCATTTGCGGAGTGTAAGGTGAAATAAAGAGGCGAGACAACATCTTGGATTTAAACATGGGCCACATTTTTATTCAACCACATCTGCAGACAGGATAACACCTATGCAGTCATCTATATCATGGCCTCTTCCAGAACCATCCTAGGAACAGGCGAGCCATTCTATCCCATGTAGTGGTGCTTGCCATCTCGCCACCCCATGGGCTCTCCCTTTGGGTAGGGAGACCTCCCTGTGTCACCATCCTCGTGCCACACGGCTTCGAGCAGGTGAGACAGTTCAGCCTCAGAGGTAAGCCTTAACCTCCCAGCTGGTGCTGCACGGCTCCCAACCTTGGGCTTCAGACTCTATCCCTCACCACAGTGGTGCCTGAGAATGCTCACTGATATCCCTTCCCCTCTAGATGCCCACTCCTAACCGCCACAAGGGTCGCTCCCCCCCACTACCAAAGATTACCATCCGCAAACCCCTCTGCAGATCTGTAAGGAAAATATCATTACAACTATCCGTCAAGTGCACACCATCCTGCCTAAACAGCTCCCTCCTAACTTTTGAAATATCCGGATGCTGAAGGCTAATATCGCCATGTTTAACCAGATCTTTATAGATCTCCGTGTTCACTCTCCTTCGGGCACGCTCCAGAGCCTGGACTTCACCCCCTGCTCCCCAGTTATACCTTGGGAGCATACAGGACCAAATGATCCTGACACCGGGCCACCGCATCCGCAGGCTCTCCAAATCTGCTTTTATTGGCCAAACCAGGGCCTTGCCCTTCATCCTCCCGAGATCATTACCACCCAAGTGAATGAGCAATATCTGCGGCTGAGCCATCCCCTGATGTCGGTGCAGTAACGTGGGGATGAGGCTCTCCCACCTCATTCCGCGGTGTCCAAGCCATTGAATATCTGTGTACCGGCTCAGCCCAAACTGTAATCCATGACTTGACCTGGCTGCCCGTCTGCTGGCCCCAAATATCAAACTATGGCCGTAGATGAGCACCTTCAATGGGGTGAAGCCCTTCCGGAGATCTAAGAATCAAACATGAAAAGATTAGACTTTAGCCGCATCCGACCTTCCATGAGGCAGCGGCCTCACGTACGCCTTAAAGGCCCCAGAGCACCATCTCCCCACCACCTGAATCTGGCGCGTAGAAAAACCTAACGATGCTGCGGTGGACGCAGCTCCAATGCGGAACGAATGTGTCCCAAACTGGACATTATTTAAACCCAAACTGGAAAGTGCCCGCTTAGTTGTGGTCCAAAATTGGTACTTCGTCAGCGGGGAGGCATCCCGATGGCGAAACAAAGCACCCGGGACCTCGCCACGTAACTTGACGAACTCCCTAAGAGCCCGAACTGGGCACAACTGGTTTTGATGCTGCAAACAGCCGTATAACTGTGCCCTTCCCCCACTGATCCATCTTGGAGTGCCGAAGGTGTATATGGACTTCTCTGTCCCTGATCAGCAGATCAGAGAATTGAAGTGCCCTATCAGAACTATCACTCTTTGACATGGCCACAAGCTCGGATATCAGAAAAGCTCCAAAGAATGCAGTTAATGCAGCAGCATGAAATAATGCTGCTTCATAGCTTGAATAGCACAATGAGGGCCATATCGCCCTCAAACCTAGCAAAATATCGGCCAATAGCGGCTGACGCTTGTCCATGGTCCGTGGGGACCCCCGTGTCCAGCCCCTGATTTTACGTCTAACCCTAAAATCCTCTGTATAATCAGGAACCCCTTTCATCTTGGACCAAAAGGCCAAGGCCGCCAGTTTACTTCCTATGGTGCAGGCCGACAGGCCCTTCCTACAGGAGTAAACACAGAACTGAAGAATGTGCTCCACTGGGATAGGCCAAACTAACGGTAATTGAACTGAACCCCGAAATGTTAAGAATTCCCTACCTGCCCTTTGATATGCAGCTCTGGTGCTAGGCGCCACAGACTGCCACATGGCCTGCTCTACTTCATCCCTCCAATCATCCAAAGTGTTGGAGACATCGCCTCGGGTTGTTGTCGAGCCCAGGGAGCCATTTCCCGGAACCGCTGCACCTGATGACACGATAAAGCGTCAGCGATATAGTTGTTCATGCCCGGAATGTGGCGAGCTCTGAACAAGATATTATGTCGCAAACAATGCAATGTGAAGGCACGCAACAACCCCATCACTCTTTGATTACGGGAAGATAAAGTGTTCAGCACATGGACGGTGGATTTATTATCACACCAGAACTGTACTGTGGAATTTGATAATTCGGGGGCCCAAATGTGCGCTGCCACGTAGATAGGAAAAAATTCAAGCAACGTTAGGTCCCTACAGAGACCTCTAGACTTCCACGTGGCTGGCCATTGCTCGGCACACCATCTGTCCCACCAAATTACACCAAAACCCCAGGAGCCAGATGCGTCCGAATGGATCTGCATATTGGCTTCCAACAATAACTCACGCCTCCAAAAGGATACCCCATTGAAGTTCTGCAAGAACTCCAGCCAAACCTCCAAATCGTCCCTCATGGACCTGGTCATCCGCACCATGTGATGTGGGCGCCTTAAACCAGCCATTGCTGTGCAAAATTGCCGCACGAACGCCCGCCCCGGGGCAACAACCCGGCAGGCAAAATTCAGGTGGCCGACCAGCTCCTGCAATTGCTTCAATGATACCTTCCTGGCGCGAGAAGTCTCCCTCAGTCTAACCCGCAAGGCCACCAATTTTTCCCCAGGTAACCGGCAGCATTGAGCTACCAAGTCGATTTCTATTCCCAGAAACATAAGGGTTGTGCACGGACCCTCTGTTTTCTCGTGCGCCAGTGGGACACCTAGTTCCCTGGCCAACTCCTGGAATTCATGCATCAAGAACGAACACTGAGGGTTCATTCCCGGCCCCGAGATCAGAAAATCATCCAGGTAGTGAACCACTTCCTGCCCCCCCCCGTCCTATCCTTAAGCACCCATTCCAAAAAGGAACTGAACCTCTCAAACATTGCACATGATATGGAACAGCCCATTGGCAATGCCCGATCTACATAGTACTGCTCTTGAAAACAGAAACCCAGGAGATCAAAGTCTTCTGGGTGGATAGGGAGCAGGCGAAACGCAGCCTTGATGTCACATTTCCCCATCAAGGCTCCCTTTCCCTGCCTCCTCACCATGGCAACGGCTGAGTCGAACGATGCATATTTCACCGAGCACAAATGATCAGGAATAGCATCGTTCACCGATGCTCCCTTTGGGAAGGACAGATTGTGAATCAATCTATACTCCCCTGGTGTCTTCTTAGGTACAATGCCCAAAGGTGACACCCTCAACCGTGGCAATGGCGGCATATCATAAGGGCCAACCACCCGTCCCGCCTGGACTTCCTTATCTATTTTCTGGCAGACCAGATGTTCCATGATATGGACTGATTTTTGATTCCGTGACATGGAAGCACACCTCGGCCCCTGGAACGGAATGCGAAAACCATATTTAAAACCGTGTTATAAATATAATGCGTCCTGTCGCTTCGGATATCTGGCCAGCAGCCGTCTAAGTGGTTCTATTTTGATCGGGCTGGGCCCCTTTTGAAGGAGGCTGTTGACCACCTTGCCTTCTGGGCCCCTGCCCGCCCCTACCAGTTCCACGCCCATTCTTACCCTTAGGACCCTCCAGCACTCCGTGTTAAACATTGGAATGAATGGACTTTTTACTGCTCCAACCCCACCCTCCTTGCCCACAGCTCCCTCTTTTTTAAAGATAAAGAGATGAAACTTGATTCTTTAAGAGCTCTTAAGTTGGACTTCAGGCATGCCAAGATTGACAGAGATTGGTTCAGGGATTGTTTCTATCTCCTTTCTTATAGAGAGAATTATAATAGCCTGAGACCAGTTAACACGCTATTGAACAGTCCTTGAGACTTCTTAAATAGAGCTTTATGCTTGCCAAGATTGAAACAGATTGGTTCATCTATTGATTTTTAATATTTCCCTTATACATCACCAGTGTGAAATTCCACCTGTTTGCATTTGTGGATGATCTATTTTACTTTACTTGATAATGCTATGCTGTGCAACCCCAGTATATAAAATAGAGATCCGCTGGTTTTCTTACTCAAGAGTAAATCCCATTGATTTCAACTGCATTTTCATCCAAGTCATACTAACTCTGATGCATGCTTACCATTGAGTAAACTCCACTGAACAGAGAAAGACTTACTTCAGAGTAAACACAAGACCTCACAAGTAAGCAGAGGGTTGCAGAGTGCTTCTTTCCAGTTTGCTGTTTTAAGTTTTTTTAAAAAAAGAAAAGCTTCTGACCACACTATTATAAGTCAGTTCTATAAGTGTTTCCTCTTGGTCTTTGGGAATATATGTTATGATCAGTGTAGGTTGTTATTTTACTGATTCAGGTAGCATCCACTCATGCAATCTCTGGGTCATATAAGATCAGCAGTTCCCCAGAAGTATTCTCCAGGCCTGGCATTGAGGGTGGGCAAGCTGGGTGGTGACCCAGGGAGCCAAGCTATGTGGCTGATTTTTACCTTCTAATGTACAGTCTACAGTGAGCTACGATGGCAAAAATCAGGTGTCTTCAACCTTTCTTTCAAGGTGCTAAAAGTTCTTTGGGTACTAACTAGAAAAATGATCTACCTTCAATGAACTTTTAAACTATGCTTCTTTTTCAATTCCACTTTGATGTCAGTTATGTTAGGTAAAAATCAGTGGAACAAAGCTTTACTTTGAGAAAGCATTACTTAGGATGGGAAAATTCACCACCAGCTGTGCCATGCAACAGAGCCATGCTGGCTACTCAATCCTCCTTGTCGTGTGTGTTGAGGAACTGGGTGGTCTCAGAGAATCTGGCAAGTGGCCTGCACCCACACATTAGCCTGTTTCGGACAACATGATAACTCACGGAGGGGGGTGGTCAAACAACAGTCCATTGTGTTGCTTATTGTGTCATGTGGAGGGCAACACACAATGGACACACAACTCACGGTACGCTATTTTAGTGAATTAACCATTGTGCAAAAACAACAGGCTGCTCAATTGACTAACTGTTAATCAATTGATTAACATGTCATGTGGAGGGTATTCCCCCTCCGACAAGTGGGTTATTCCATTTTCAATAGCGTTCTCAGGCAGGAGCGACCAGAAGTACCCCGGCCGCTCTTACACAGCCAGCAGAACTCTATGGCTGATGGAGTGGGGCCAGGAGGACTAATGGTGGAGGGAGGGAGGAACACCAGCCACCCAGATGGATGCAGGGCCTTTCAGCCACTCAATGGACGGTGCATGCACTATACTAGAGTGACCATATACAAAAGAAGGCAGGGTCCATGCAACTTTAACAGTTGTGATGAAGAGGGAATTTCACCAGCAACTAATTGCATACAAATGACACAGGCTGAAATTCCCTTTTCTCTACAACTGTTAAAGTTACATGAGCCCTCTCCTCCTTTTCATATGGTCAGCCTATATCACCCAAAAAGAGTCTTTATGATTGCAGCCTTAGATAACCCACAGAACAATCCCTCCAAATGAGCTTGAGTAGAAAAGAATGACCTGGAACTTAAGAGAAGTGGCCTTACAGTATTACAATATGCAGTTCAGGAGTAAATTCAGGAAATGGGACATGTGTCACAGCTTTCAAAGAATGCTTCAGGAATGTGTGTCAAATAGAAATGTTTTGCTCATTTATCATTTTCCCTTCGGAAGTAATTGTCTACAACTGATAAAGTTACAGGAGCCCTGTCCTCCTTTTCGTATGGTCAGCCTAGGTAATAAGCCTCATTCAAAACCATGGGTCTTACTTCTGAGTAAACATGCATAGGGTGGCACAGTAAGATTTTATTTTTCACCCCACAGGTTAACAATACAATCCTGTGCTTGTCTTCCGTGAGGTCAGTCCTATGGGGATCAATGGGACTTACTCACAGGTAAGTGTGTATAGGATTGCAGGTTAAATCGATCAAGGTCATTTTCTCAAGGTGCTCAGTCTTATCATCTAACATATGCATTTTGTCTCTGATTCCAGACCAGATTCTATTAATTTTGTTATCAATTTCATTAGTAAAAAGTAATTTCTTTCGGCCGTCCCTTTGGTCCCTCGCTTACTATTTTGTAGGGGTGAAATATTGTTCAGATGTGACAAACAAGCTTTCATCAGCAATTATGGTGTAATTAGCCTCCTCCAGTTATCAAAAGTATAGTGATTAACTCTGCTGCTTCTCAAATCCTCTGTGGAATTTCAATAGTCACTTGCAAAACTAATACCAAAGGATGTCATAAGTATCACCAGTAACATTTATACGTAGGGAGAGGATCTTGGATATGGATAGTGAAACAGTTTTTGCAAATGACTGGTTGTTAATAAATAATTGAATAAATAGTTGAATAAATCAAACTACTATATTCCCACTATTATACCATGGTAGACTTGCTGATGGTACTACTGGCTTGCATGGGATGCAAAGCTGACATTAACAACTGTAGGGTCAGCAATCCTTACCCTCCACTTCACAAGTATCATCAGTCAGGAGACCTCATCATTGGTGGCATTACTTCATATGGTCTCCTTGTCACTAGTCCAATAGACTTCACTGAAGAACCCCATCAGGGAATGTCAGAGGAATTTATGTAAGGACTGTTGTTCATTTTAATTCCATTTATGTTGCCATCAGAATGATCAGAGGATAAGAGAGTCATAAAAATGTAGAATAGGGGTTTACTGGATTGGGGGCGGGGAGAGCCTATGGTCATCAGAGTACTTCAACCAATGAACTGGATTAGGAAATAGGGGTGTGGTGGAGTGGAAGAGCAAGCAGACAAAAACCCATGTTAAAGGGACAGTGTGTGATGGAGCCCTTGACGTGCTTATGAAAGAGAGGTAAAAATGCAGAAGCAGACCAGGGTGGGGGAATAGGTGTGATGGAGTCCTATGTCTATATAAAAATAGGTGAAGGTTGTTCAAGCAGCTATTAATGATTTGAATTGACTGATACATTTTTGGTTCCCTTCTAGTAAGGTGACCAGATAAAATCAAGGTCTCTAACAGTTGTAGAGAAAAGGGAATTTCAGCCAGTGTTATTTGTATGCAATTAATTCCTGGTGAAATTCCCTCTTCATCACAACAGTTAAAGTTGCAGGGGCCCTGCCTTCTTTTGTATATGGTCACCCTGCCTTCTTTTGTATATGGTCACTCTAATATAGTGCATGCACCTTTAACTGTTGTGATGTAGAGGGCATTTCGCCAAGAACTAATTGCATACAAATGACACTGGCTGAAATTCCCTTTTCTCTACAGCTGTTAAAGTTACATGAGCCCTGACCAGGATTTTATCTGGTCAGCATACGTTTAGAGCTGCTACATGGATTAAGGGTTTGTCTTCAGTTTTTAATGATGGCCAAGTTACAGGTTTATGAGCTCGTTCGCATATCACAAGATGTACTCCAAATGCAGCTGTATTAATGGAAACTAATACAAATAATATGATTTGGGTGTGAAACAAGGACAAATAACTAGCTTTAAGATGGCTATGAGGCTTGGTTCCTTCTCTTTCTGATTCTAATTATCAAAGTGCTTTGATGAAGTGGTGCAGTCACCCCTTTTTCTTTTTTTCAGATGCGATAAGGCAGAACCCTTGTGTTATTTCTTTCCAAGTACTTCTCCTAAAGTATGTGCAATGTGCTCATCTTGTTCCTTGGGGATTCCTAATTAAAATGATTTTCTGATAGCTGTTAATTTAAACATGTTGTATATTGTTAAATATTGTACAGTCCCCATCCTATGGAATTCCCAGCCTCTGGAGCTCAGGCAGGTGTCAACTTTGTATTCCTTTCAGCACCTCCTGAAAACATTGTTGTTCCAGGAAGCATCCCTTAATGGCCAGCCACAGTTTTATTGCACTTTCGTTTCTTTTAAAAATATATTTTTTATTTTGTTTTTATTCTGTTTTTATTCTGTTTTTATTTGATTTGTCCACCTCTCCAAACTTCTTGAATGGGAAGTGGTAAATAAATAAATAATAATTTTGACATGCCGCCTTCGCAATATTTTGGGAAGATAGGTTGGTGTTTCTTTGCCCCGGAGGGCACATCCATGCAACAATCTGGAAGAGGAGTCTGTGCAAAATGAACTCTTCTGTACAATTGATAATGGAGTTTGGCGGCAAACTGTTCACCAGACAGGCTAGCCCAATTTTATGCTAAATATTTGTTGATAGAAACCAATACCATCAATAGCATTTGGTCTGGCGTTGTTGTTGTTAGAGGCAATGTGAACGATGAAGCTATGAGTGACTTCATATTGGGGAAATAGGTTCTGTCAATTGTCCTTGTAGAACTGTATGTTTCCGTTGAAGATGTCTGTGTTCCACATAGATTTTTAAATCTCATCTCTTGACTACAATAAAGAGTATACATACATATCATTAATGGGATTTTGAAGAAAAGAAGCTCCTTTGTCACGTGACCTGTCACTTGTATTTGGATACTTTATCTTCTTTGAAACTTCTCAACAACCTTATTCGGTGAGCCAAAGAATGATCAATATATCAGGCTCCATATTACAATTGCCAAGTGATCCACAGAAAAATATTTAGCACATTTAACATTCTTGCAATGAAAACCCATTGCACTGAATCCAAATTCACTCACACTCAGAGCAGAACCTTTGAAATGAATGGAACTTAAGTTAGTCATGTCTAATTTCAGTCCCATGTATATCAACGGGTCTGGTCTAAGTAGGAGTAAATCAGGATCCAACCTATTGTTCCCTCTTATTCTGTTTGATTTCATCATTACCTTAGATGACTCTGATACCACAGAACTGCCTTTGGAAGATAATAGAAAATAAAGGTCGATTGTGTTGCACAATGTGACTGACACTGGAGTTAGTCAGTTGGATCTAGTTACAGCCATACATAGGTGAAACAATTGAAATCAATCATGCTTAACTTGTCACACTGATTTCAATAGGACTATTCCAAATATGACTAAATCCAGATGTAACCCAGTATATCTCTGTAGCTGTTACAGAGCATATTCAAATACTGTTGCTTCGAAGTACTAAACCTGCTCTTAAAAAGTACCTTCCCAAGAAATGACGAGCACAGTCATGCGCTAAAGGTGAGCGCTGATATAGATTGATTTTGTTCTTAACATAGGAGGATAGTATTTAAATGATGTAATAAGACTAAGGATGATGACGTGGAACAGAGTGGCAATAATTAATGTATGTATGGAATATCCTGGTGTTACATAATGCAACTTTTATTGTAGGGTATTCCCTAAGCATTACCAGCACATCCTGGCCTTGGCATTTGCAGTCAAAGAAATCAATGAAAACCCTCAGATCTTACCCAATGTCTCCTTGGGCTTCCACATCTATGACAGCTATGACAATGCAAAGAGGACCTATCATGCCACAATGCTCCTGTTGACTACAGTGGAAAACATTGTACCTAACTATGTATGTGACATCCAGAATAAATTAACAGCAGTTATTGGGGGACTGGATTCTGAAATCTCCCTATATGTGGCAAATATCTTGGATATCTATAAGACTCCACAGGTAGGTTATTTGGGGAGCATGAGAACCCAGCACAATACTAACAGTTCCCCTTCCTTTCCAGTTCCATTTTGTGGTTTGTAGGCAGAACTGGGTGCATTGTTTACGAATGTCATAAGCTGACTATATATATATATATATATATATATATATATATATATATATCTTGAATACCATTAAAGTGCATAGTTCAGGCATGGGGCTGAAATAGCAGAACTTTGCTACAGTTTCACGAGCCTCATTTAAGCCATTCAGTATTTTAGACATTGCACTTCTGAATGCATTTTCTTTCAGGTATAGTTCCCAATGAGCAATACCCTATACTGCCTCTATGCCTCTGCTAGTTCTCTTACACCAGTGAAATGGATGTCTAGTACAACAGAAACTAGCAGTTGCTGAAATAGCCCAGAAACACTGACCTGCACTGTTGCTCATTTGTGGTTGTTTCAAAAATTCCTAGTTCTTGTTGCTCTAGCGGTCCATTCCATTGGTACATGGATGCTGTAGGATACTGCTAATTGTATTTGTATTGATAACTGTGTGTGAAGAATCCTCTTCTGCATGGCCTGGTAGGAAGGAATACTATTAATCCCCCACCCTATCCCCCCACAGTAAAACACTGGCACTAATGGGAGCTCCCCTCCGTGAAAATGTGGCCCATGGGGGAATGTGGGAATTAATGCCACATTTTGTTAGGCCCTCAGGATCCTCCCAGTTCTTTGACAAGATCACCTGAGGCCCCAGATTTTGTGGAAACATTTGCATGTTGTACAGGTCTATGAATGGGTAGCAGCAGAAGCAGAGCTTTTTCTCTGTTTTACTCATCAATGAATTGAAACTGGAGTTAGCCATATGTAAATAGATCCCAATGAAATCATTGGGATGTAAGGCAATTGGGATTTCTTTCCATTTCATTGAAATCAATGGGTTTAACTCTTAAGTATAATTCAGTCTGGATGCAACTCAATGTCCCGGGAAAGACATTCTGTCATGACATACATCCTTCCATTGAGGCGTTTATCCTTGAAGTCGATAGATGACCAAAAATAGTCAGTATTAGGGTGACCATATGTCAGGAAAAAACACAACATGTCAGGATTTTTGGTGACAAATCTAGGAAGGGGGGAATTGTGAAATTTGAAGAAAAATCTGAATTTTTCCCATCCTCCCCCCACCAAAAGGGCAGCTTTACTTTATAGTCAACGGGAATTAACAAAAATGCTTACCGTTCTGTCAGTTTTAAAGCTAAAGAGATGCAACATGGTACAATTATGGATCTCAGGGAGGGCATTAGCCACGCCACATTTGAAGCAGTTCTGTTCTTCCGTTGATTTTTAGGATTTTTTTTAAAGTTTGAGGTTTTAAAATTATTATTTTTTAAAACCTTAATTTTTAAAGATAAATAGCTGAAACTTGGAATCTTGAAAGTAGGGGTGTGCACGCCAAAAAATATCGTCATTTATCGTTATCGTCATTTCGGGCTAAAAAAATTTGCTACACATATGTGCCAAATTTGAAATTGATCCCTCCAACCCTCGATTTTATATGAATTTATTAAAGTTTGTTTCAGTTCTGACAGATCAGAATGACACCTCATTACTTGTGTCCATTCAGATCTGTCAGAATAGAAACGATCTTTAAAAACTTCATATGAAATCGAGGGTTGGAGGGATTGATCTCAAATTTCATACACTTACTTAGGCATACCCCATAAGCACTGTGACCAAGTTTCAAGCCTTTAACTTTTAAAATACAGAAGTTATAGGTATATTTATGGGAATCCGATAAAACGATAAAATCGCGCGGAAATTATCATCTCCGATGATTATCATAGGTTTTTCTATCGTATCATTATTGTTAAACACATGCACAATAATGACCTTATCATATTGTTATCGTACATTTTAATGATATGATACACATCCCTAGTGCCAACACAAAAACCTTGAGAGGCTAATGTATATAAGTAAGAAGTGTGAATGGTCAAAGTAGTATCTGCTGCCCACAACACCCCCCCTAATGTTAGAGTAGAGAAACTTGTGACAATCATACACAAGTTTTTTTGAAAAAAATGAACTTTAAAAATAAAAAGCCAGCTAGCCAACAGCAAGCCCTGTTAAGCAGCAGCTTGCAGCTGAGTAAGGATACAATCAGAAAAGATATTTGAGGGAAAGGGAGAATGTATCACACAGAGTATAGCAACAAAGTACAGCAAAAGCTACAAAAGTAGGAGTGAGTGAAGTTAATTTCAGTTACATTGGAAGTCTCATTTGTTATTTCAGTGATTTTAACATTAAGACATTTTGTAGAACAGATTTGTCTTAATTGTGTGCTGTAAAATCAGACATGTGACCAAGGCTATGTTCAGGTGGGCACCCCCCCCCCCTTGGTGCTGGACATGCCCCCTGGGAACAGACTTGTTGGTGGGAATGCCCCCTTGGGAGCCAACCATGTTGCCCTCCTTTTTGGTTTCCAAATAAAGGTCATCCTAGATCAGACAGCTATTTATCCAAGCATTCCTGTCCCAACCAGATGTCCATTAAATGTATATATAATTTTTTTAAAAAATGAAATGACTGTATAATACTGCTATGATTTCTTTTTCCTCTACTCAAAATCTCTCCTTAGCTCATCTATGGCCCTGCTCCCGTGATGAACACAAAAACTCCAGGCCTCCCCTTCTACCAGTTGGCTCCTCAGGAAGCTCTTCAGTATGAGGGGATTCTCTCTTTGCTTCTCCATTTCAGGTGGACGTGGATTGGGATTGGTGTTATGAATAATGATAATGGAGAAAGATTTCTACAAGTGGTTATTCCATTGTTTTCTAAGTGGGGTGTCTGTTTTGCCATCATAGAAAGAATCCCCAAATTAACTTCTGACAATGAAATTAATTCTGCATTTCAACAGGGGGCAAAACTGCATGATAAAGTGATGGCCAGCAAAGCCAATGCAGTGATATTCTATGCGGAATCTTATTCCATGGTATTTTTTCTCTGGGGTCCATATCTATCGGAACAAGAGGTCATGGCAAAGGAAGTAAAAGGGAAAGTATGGATAGTAACAGCTCAGATAGAGTTCACTTCAATTGTCGTACAAAGGAATTGGGATACAGAAATATTCAATGGTGGTATATCCTTCAGAATCCACTTCACTGATCTACCAGGATTTCAGCTGTTTCTTGAGAGCAGAACCCCTTCTAGCTCTAAAGAAGATGGTTTTATCAGGGATTTCTGGCAACAGGCCTTTGGATGTGTATTCACTGATAGTATTGTGGGCAACATAAATGGGGACATTTGCACAGGGGAGGAGAAGCTGGGGAGCCTTCCTGGATCATTCTTTGAAATGAGCACGATTGGACACAGCTACAGCATCTACAACGCTGTCTATGTGGTGGCCCATGCCCTACATCATGCCATGGTCTATTCTAAAGCCAAACATGGTGCAATGATGGATGGAGTGGAACCCAAACTTCAGAATCTTCAGTTTAGGCAGGTAATGGGTTCAAGTTCCTCATATAGCAGGGCACTTTATATTTTGTTTTATTCTTCCCCTAAGTCTTCCTAACATTTTCATCTTCCTTCCCTTGAGCCAACTTGAAATAATAGAATAGTCCTTATTTCAGTCAGTCATTATGCTTTCCTCTTGGTGCTTTGGGGATATATATTATGACCAGTGTAGGTTGTAATTCTACTGATTCACATAGCATCCCCTCATGCAATCTCTAGACCATGTAAGATGAGAATTCCCCAGAAACATTCTCTAGTGCCGGCCTTAAGGGTGGGCAAGCAGGGTGGTGACCCAGGGTGCATTTTTCCTAATGTACTGTCTACAATGAGCTATAGTTGCAAATATCAGGTGTCTTCAACCATTCTTTCAAAGTTCTATAGGTTCTTTGGCAACTAACTACAAAAATGATCTTTCTTCAATTAGCTTTTAAAGCATACTTCTTTTTTCAATTTCCACTTTGATGTCTTTGTGCAAGGCAAAAATCAGCAGAACACAGCTTTACTTTGAGACAACATTATTTGGGAAGGGCGAGCCCACCCCCATGTACACCACGCAAAAGACACACACTCACTGCCCAATCCTTCTTGCTGTATGTGGTGAGGTGCTGGGTGGTATGGGTGCATCTGGCAAGTGGTTGGCAGCTGCCCTCTCCCTCAATTAGCTGTCATTTTGTGTTAAAATGATTGTTCAGCCTTTTTTGTAAAGTGGCCACTTAAGAAACGTTGCAGACGTTGCTGAGCTTCAAACACCAACTGGTCCCCTGTCCCATCACAACAGGTTACCAAGCCCTAAGAACTTCAAATGCTGTAAATACTATGGGCTCCATCACACATAATTATTTTCCTGGTTTGCCTCTGTGATTTCCACCTCTTTTTCATTAGTTTGTCAAGCTAATGGTCCCTTTAACGTGGGCTTGTGGTATCACCAGTGTAGCGGTGAAACTCCTTCTACTTGTTTGTTCTACCACTCTACTCTACTCTACTCCACTCCACTCCACCCCTTCTCCTTCCCCCTCCAGTTCATGGATTGTGACATTGCAATGGATGTGGGCACCTTCCCCCTCACTACGGCTTTTTTTCCTAGAGTTTTACCAATTTAACATTTCATTGGTTGGGTGCCATTTCAGCGGGCAGTGAGAGCAGGGTTGGAGCAGCAAAAGTCCATTCTACCAACTCAGCACAAGTCCGTTCCTTCAACACAGTATGCTGAAGGAAGAGAACCGCCCCACCCTCCTCTTTAATCAGCAAGACCTCCCTTCAAAGCACATGCCACAAACAAAGGAAATAGGGCGGGGATGGTAATACATGGGGATGGAAGGGTGCAATAATCCTGCATGGAGGAAATGTACTGGACTTTCCCCACTCTAGGAAAACACGAACAATGGAGGACAGGCACAATGTCATGTGAGTACAGCACTGCAAAATAGCAAAGCAGGCATGACAAGAGTGTGATAAAATGCTAGTGAGAGTTCTGTTGTATTGCAGCTGCTCAGAATATGGCTTTTTGAACTGTTTGCTTCAATTGGAGGTAGGCTGGAAGTGAAACGCAGTGGCTGAGAGATCAAGCGTTCAGGCATGGTCATCCTCAAGGGACCTCACGCATGCACCAGGCCCCATGAATCCTCTGAGTAGCCCTGAGAAACTGACTAATGGGTGACTGGCCACCAAAGGCACTTCTTGGCCAGTGTGCCATTTATTCTAGGGGCAGCCATGGCCTTCACCCAGCTGAAACATGTGCAACAGGCATTACTTTAATACGTATCTAGCAGCTGCATTCCCCCAACCCATTTCTGCTCTAGAGAAGGTACAGGAGGACTGATCTGAATCAGAACCATAGCATGAGGGCTGGGGCTGTTTGAGACTCAGATTGGAGCCCTTAGTCAATATTGAAGATAAGAAAATGATATGGATGCTAAATACTGTTTTCAAGTTATGTCCTTTTTGGCCCAGAAAGACCTAAATCCAGACTTTTCTAAATCCTTGCATTTTCTTTTTCACTTTTTCACTTTTGCTCCAACCATTTCTAAATTGGGTCTCATTTAACAACAGTGCGGGGGACAAAGTTTCCTTCAACCAGAATGGGGAGCTAATTGCTGGATTGGATGTCATCAACTGGATTATCTTCTCCAACCATTCATTTCAGAGGGTGAGAGTGGGGAGTGTGGAACCAGAGGCTCCCCTAGGTCAAGCATTCGCCATTGATGAGGAGGCCATAACATGGCATGGATGGTTTAATCAGGTAGGCTCCAATTGACAGCTATGTGGAAAGAGACCCTGCAATGAATGAGCAACTGTCTTGATGTCTAGAATAATTTCAACGTACAATAATAAACCATTACAAAGGAAAGATAATGTTTGAGTTGATGAAATAATTGAAGAGCTACAGGGTTGTTCTATCCCAATAATCTTGCAACGATTGAAAAAAGTAATGTCTGATTAAAGAAGAATTGGTCCCAGAGTCTCTTGGTACAATACAGACGGGGCCTCGAAGCTTACGGATTCCAAGCGCTGGTTCCTTCATTATATTGTTTCTTTTCCATTTTTTCAAATAGTCCCAGCCTCTTTCTCTGTGTACTGAAAGTTGCCAACCTGGTTCTCACAAGAAAATGAAGGAGGGGGAGCCATTTTGCTGCTACGATTGCATCCCATGTCCAGAAGGGAAGATTTCAAACCAGGAGGGTAATAAATATATATAGTACAGATTTATAAGAACAGAATAGCTGTAATCCAGACTAATTTATTAAACAATCCCTACTTCAGAGTTTCCCCCCCAATATTCTAGCAGCTTTATTCTCAACACTGAGCATGTAATAAGAGTTTTTAATTGTGCTTTGAGTTGTGATCAATTTCACAGCACCATCTAGTGGCTGTATAATAAAACATATATAACATATAGTGGCTGTAGTTAGGGTGACCAGATAAAATCCAGGTCAGGGCTCAGTTGTAGAGAAAAGGGAATTTCAGCCAGTGTCATTTGTATGCAATTAGTTCCTGGTAAAATTACCTCTTCATCACAACAGTTAAAGTTGCAGGGGCCCTGTTTTCTTTTGTATAGTGCATGCACCTTTAACTGTTGTGATGAAGAGGGAATTTCACAAGGAACTAATTGCATACAAATGACACTGGCTGAAATTCCCTTTTCTCTACAACTGTTAAAGTTACATGTGCTCTGACCTGGATTTTATCTGGTCAGCCTACTGTAGAATGAAACATATAGAAAGAAAACCCATTGCATCTTCTCATTGTCGTCCAGTGGAGGTTTTCCGGGTGGTTCATGGCCTGTTACACTCTGGGCCAGGGTGAGAGATGGTAGAACCCTTGGTAGCACACTGTGATGAGTTTGCAAAGCACTTTGATAAAGTTGCTCAGATTTGTCATGAATTGGACACCACGCTTAATGCAGTTCCATTAGTAGAGGCGTTCAGAGTACCATCTGGTCCAGTTATA
This sequence comes from Anniella stebbinsi, assembly GCA_029215795.1. Classification (NCBI taxonomy): domain Eukaryota; kingdom Metazoa; phylum Chordata; class Lepidosauria; order Squamata; family Anniellidae; genus Anniella; species Anniella stebbinsi. The sequence continues at coordinate 24,313,009 of JARDYH010000008.1, forward strand.
TTGGAGGAGTTTCAGTTACTGAGGCCTGAGGATGTGGACAAGGTGTCTGGCCAAGTCTGGTCAACCACCTGTATGCTTAACCCTTGCCTTTCATGATTCATTACATCAAATAAGGAAGGGATCGCCAGCTGGGTCCAGGAGGTTGTAAATGCCTCCCTGAGAGAGAAAGTGGTGCCGGCCTCTTTTAAAAAAGTGGTAATCAGATCACTGCTGAAAAAACCTGACCTGGACACGGAGGACGTTAACAATTATAGGTCGGTGGCTAACATCCCCTTCCTGGGTAAGGTGCTTGAGCGGGTGGTTGCAGGAGAACTCCAGACACTCTTGAATGAAATGGATCATCTAGATCCATTTCAATTGGGCTTCAGGCCTGGTTTTGGAATGGAAACTGCCTTGGTCACCCTGTGGGATGACCTGTGCCAGGAGAGGGACGGGGGAGTGTTACCCTGTTGATCCAGAGGGAGAGGCAGGTAAGAAATAAATAAATAAATATATTATTAATATTATTATTATTATTATTATTATTATCATCATCATCATCATCATCATTATTCTCTTGGACTTCTCAGCAGCTTTCCATACCATCGACCATGGTATCCTTCTGGATAGGTTGTCTGGGCTGGGAGTTGGAGGCACTGCATTGCAGTGGTTCTGCTCGTACTTGTATGGCCAATTCCAGAAGGTGGTGCTGGGGGATTATTGCTCTGTGCTGTGGCACCTAGGCCATGGGGTTCCACAGGGCTCTATTTTGTCCCATATGCTGTTTAACATATACATGAAGCCGCTGGGAGAGGTTATCCAGAGATGTGGGGTGAGGTCATCAATATGTGGATGACACCCAGCTCTACCTCTCCTTTTCATCAAACTCAGGTGAGGCAGTGGCTGTTCTAAATCAGTGCCTGGGCATGGTAATGGACTGGATGAGGGCCAACAAACTGATCCTCAATCCAGACAAGAAGGAGGTACTGATTGTGGGTGGTTGTTCTGTCTGGCTAGGTGATGTTCAACCTGTTCTGGAGGGGGTGGCACTCCCCCTAAAGGATCAGGTCTGTAGTTTGGAGGTACTTCTGGATCCAGAACTGTCACTTGTGGCACAGGTGAACTCAGTGACAAGGAGCACCTTTTATCAGTTTAGGCTGATATACCAACTGCACCCTTATCTGGACAGAGATAGCCTAGCTACAGTTATCCACACTCTGATAACCTTTCATCTGGACTACTGCAATGTGTTATATGTGGGGCTGCCTTGGAAAATGGTCTGGAAACTTCAATTGGTACAAAATAGGGCAGCCAGACTGTTTATGGGGACTGTCCAAGGAGACCACATTACGGCAGTCCTTTTCCAGCTTCCCTGGCTGCCAGCCCAGGTCTGGGCTCGATTCAAAGTGCTGGCATTAACATCCAAAGCTCTAAATGGTTTAGGTCCAGGTTATCTGAAGGAATGCTTCCTCCCATATGTGCCTGCCCAGACCCTAAAATCATCTTCCAGTGTCCTTCTCTGTTGGCCCCTGCCAAATGAGGCTACTAGGAGGAGGGCCTCTGCTGTGGCACCCCGGCTGTGGAATGAGCTCCCTAGAGAGACTCGCCTGGCACCTACATTATACTCCTTTCGACGCCAGGTGAAGATATTTTTATTTTCACAATATTTTAATGTCTATTATCATAGTCTTTTATCTCTGCTGTTTTAAACCTGTATTTTAAATTTATTTTAAAAATAAGCATTGCTGATCTCACCTGGCTTACATCACTGTGCTTAAAACCCAAGATGCTGTTTTGGACCTACAAAACTATCAACCATTTAAAACCCACTCCAACCCATTTCAAATTCTGAGCTCCTAACATCTGCTGCAATTTTAATAGAGACTTGTATCTCTGTGAGAGTTACAGTCATAGCAATTTTGCCTGGTTGATCTCATGTTTCTGCAATCAAGATGACATCCTTTCTTTTTCAGACATGAATGACTGCCATAAATGCATTGCTGACAAATATCCAACCAAAAAACAGGATGCCTGCGTTCACAAGACCGTAACCTACTTGTCTTATGAAGAACCTTTAGGATGTAGTTTAGCCTCTTTTGCTTTCTCCTTTTCTTTGACTACAGCTCTGGTGCTGGGAACATTTGTGAAGCATCACAACACTCCCATTGTCAAAGCCCACAACCGGGACCTCACCTACACTCTCCTCATCTCCCTCTGTCTCTCCTTTCTTTGTGCATTGCTGTTCATTGGCCGTCCTCAGAAGGTGACATGTCTCCTCCGACAAACGACTTTTGGCCTCATCTTCTCAGTGGCTGTTTCTTGTGTGCTGGCAAAAACGATCACGGTGGTTCTGGCATTCCTGGCCACCAAACCAGGGTCCAGGATGAGGAAGTGGGTGGGGAAAAGATTGGCCATCTCTATTGTACTTTTCTGCTCCCTCATCCAAGCAAGCATCTCTACTTTATGGCTGGCAACCTCTCCACCTTTCCCAGATATTGACATGCACTCAATGGCTAAAGAAATTGTTCTACAGTGTAACGAACAGTCTGTGGCTCTGTTTTGCTGTGTTCTGGGCTACATGGGTTTCCTGGCAATGGTGAGTTTCACTGTGGCTTTCCTTGCAAGGAAGCTACCTGACAGTTTCAACGAAGCCAAGTTCATCAGTTTCAGCATGCTGGTCTTTTGCAGTGTGTGGTTATCCTTTGTTCCATCCTATCTGAGCTCCAAGGGAAAACACATGGTAGCCGTGGAGATCTTCTCTATCTTAGCCTCAAGTGCTGGGTTGTTGGTTTGCATCTTTTCCCCCAAATGCTACATTATAGTGTTGAGACCTCAGCTGAACAAGAGGGAACAGCTAATAAGGAGAAAAGATGGAAGAAGTTTGTAAGTGTCTGTGTCTTTTGCTATACTTTGTAAACTAGAGAAGTAACTTCATATTATATGGCAGGATATTTGTATGTGTTTTTCTCTAAGCATGTGTCCTATATAAAACTTCCCAATAGGTCTTTTCATTGGAAAACTTAATTGAGACTTGCCTAAAAGGAATCAATAATGTATGTATCCACACTATTTCCCCTTAGCTTCCCTTTCAACAGTTGTTTTTGAAACCCATAAACTGCTGTATTAAAAAAGAAAATAAATTCAAAACTAGTTAAAACAAATTCCCTAGTATTAGCTCCTGTCATGGGAACAAAATCATTTAATCCTATAAAATATATGAATCTACATCACCTTCTAATTTAAAAGCATAATCCCTATTATTTTCAAGGCAATGGAATCAGGTGAATCTATCCTATCTATGAATAAACTGTAGATAAAAACTGTAGGATAAAAATAACTTTATCTCAGAAAAGAATTTAGGTACTTACAACTTTACTCATGCACCAAAAAGCATATCAATTGTAACTCAAGGCAGTCAGCCTTCACTTCAGCAACCTGTTCTAAAGTTTCTGATGATCTTGTGCTCACTTACAATGTAGTCTGGGCACACCTGGACCTTGATCTTTCCTTGGCCTTGCAGGCTCAAACTTTTTCCTCCATCAATTGTATGAAATCCTAATGCTCTAGATCCTAAGAGTGCAAAGTAGTTACATACTGACCCTCAACTTCCCCTATGCTCTTTCATCTAGATTAGACAGAATGACACCCATGAGTAATGGTTGATTTATGGACAGTACAGAGACAGATTGGGGGCAGATGGACACTGACACTGTTACCCTTAGGAGAAGAGTGAAATGTGGGAACAATTGGACATGTGATAAAGTGAGTCCCATAGGCAGCAATGACAATGTCCTCATTAAGACTGCATGAGTCTGGGACCTTGAGCATGTCTTTGCCAAAATGTCAAATGTATTGACAGCGATCACCTGCCTCTGATGCTTTCCCTGAATTGTGGTAAACAAAAGATATATGTAGATCAAAACCCAATTCCTATAGGAAATATGAAGTGAGATCTTCGTGTATTAAATGGTTGCCAAGAATCGAAAATGAATTAAGGGAACTTTTATATAATGGATGCTGCTTTAACTTGCGAAATGCATTAGTATTAACCAATTCAATAGAAAATACCTTTGAACTCCTACAAGAGTTGTTACAGGTTGTACAAAATTTGCTGAGACAAAAGACACAACAAAGTGTACATATCATGTCATATCTAAACATTGGTTTGACAAGGACTGTATAACTATGAAGAAAGCCTTGATAAGTCAATATAGAATGTACAGAGATAAAAACTTAGCAATAATTCCTTCTGATTGGTTTGATCTGAAGAAACGTTATAAAAAATTAATTAAGGTTAAAAAACTTAATGCGCAGAGGGAGGCCTGGAAGGATTTAATAGCAGCCTCCAGAGACAAGGATACAACCACTTTTTGGAAACTGGTGGCTAAGGGGTGGCCGAATTCAACAAGAAATATGGAAGGGTATGTACTGGCGAATGATTGGGAAGTTTACTTCACCAAAATATACAACACGGGTCAGGCTAGTCAAAAGATCAACCAAATTAGCATTGACAATTGCCAAAAATGGTCACCAGTATCTGTTATGGAAGTAAAGAGTCTCATAAATAAGTTAAAATTGGGGAAGGCGCCAGGATATGATAATATCCCAGCTGAAGTTTTTAAATCTAACGTAGAATGGTGGGCTCCAATATTAGCAACATTATTTACACAGATCGATCAAACAGCTTGTATCCCTGATGACTGGGGTCTAGCCATTATTATTCCAATATATAAAAAATAAAATAGTTCTGACCCCGCAAATTATAGACCCATTAGTTTGCTAAATGTCATCAGTAAGCTGTATGCCACTCACCTATTGGAAAAGCTGAGGGATTGGTTAGATCAGGAAAACATTATCGAAGAGGAACAAGCTGGTTTTAGGGGAGAACGCTCAACAGTGGACCATGCTCTTGTGCTGCAGCACCTGATTGGAAAATACACTACTAGCTCGGGGGGTGCCCTTTATGCCGCCTTTATCGATCTAAGATCAGCTTTCGATCTTATACCTAGAGACAGATTGTGGGAAAGATTTGAATCAACCAATATAGATCGTCGCCTGCTGCTTCTCATTCGCAGGCTGCATGAAAACACTAGCCTGCGGGTGAGATGCAACAGGACTGGGCATTTGACAGGACCAGTTTCTACCACAAAGGGGATGAAGCAGGGATGTGTCCTGGCCCCCACTTTGTTTAACTTCTATATAAATTTGATGGTTAAGCATCTATCAAAGATACAGGCACAACCCCCTAGTTTGGCAAACAGACTTATATCGATTCTACTGTATGCTGATGACGCAGTGATTTTGTCATTAACTAAAGTGGGTCTGAGGAAATTGCTGAGGGCCCTGGACAATTATTGTAAAGAGGAATTACTGCAGATAAACTACGATAAGACTAAGGTTGTAGTGTTTTCCAGAAGGAGGTTAAAGTATAGTTGGCAGATAAATCATCATCCAATAGAGCAGGTAACTACGTATAAATATCTAGGAATGATATTCCATTCAACAGGTTCATGGAAAGATAATCAAAATAAGACCACTGCAGCCGCTCAAAGAAGTACTAGGGCACTCCTTTCTTTCTTCTATAATAAAGGAGGTCAGTATATTCCATCGGTATTACAGGTTTTTGGGGCAAAAGTTATTGCACAAATGCTGTATGGCTCTGAAATTTGTATGCACAAAAAATCTGTACAATGGGAGGCTTTTCACACTAAATTCTTAAGAGCAATCTTAGGGGTCCCAAGTTGTGTACCGAACTCAGTCTTAAGGTTAGAGGTAGGTCAGATTTCAATGGAAGCACGTATATGGATACGTAAGCTAATTCTGTGGCTAAAAATGGTATATATGCCAGTTGGGTTGGCCCCATTAACTTTGAAGGACACCTTCCACTCAAGGTGGAAAATATCATTAAATATGAAGTTACAAACTCTGGGTTTTTCTATGGCTGCTGTCCAAAGTGTAGGATATGAAAAGGCAAAAGTGGATATAGTACAACGAATACGAGACATTGAGTTCCAAAATGATTTAAGTCAAGTAACTTTATATCCTGGTATCAGGGGCAATAGAGGCCCATTTACAACTGCAAACTACTTAATAAACTTAACTATTCCTAGGTTTAGAAAGGCCTATACATGGGCGAAGCTCAACGTTATGCCATCCGCATTGTTGGAGGGAAAATTCCAGAAAACACCTTATAATGAACGAGTATGCCCATGTGGGACAGGGGCAATAGAGACAATAAGCCATGTGTTGTTACAGTGCCAGTTCTATAAGGAGCTCAGGATCTCCCTGATTACACCGATTATAGATAAATTCCCAGGGAGATCGAATATATTTTACTTAGATTATCTGTTAACGGATCGGGATGCTCAAACTACATCAAAAGTAGCCAGATTTTGTGCAGCAGCTATCACGTGTCGTAGAAAAGTAGTAGGTAAATAATAGCAAGGCAGACAGATTTGATATATGTACCTACTTTGAATTGCATAAAATGAGACACTTATATGGTAAGGAATGATATGAATGTGGTAAAATCTGAAATTGAATGTGCAATTGTTGCTGGTCTATAATTGTAATAAAATCTTATATACATATAATCTAGCATGGTAGAGACTGTGGGCCATGTACTGCGCTATTGTTCCTTCTATTGTGATCTTCGGTACATTTTTATTATTTCTATCTTACAATGTATACCAGGCAGATCTGATGTGTTTTATACAGATTATCTCCTGGCCGACCAGAATTGTCAAATAACTCCCAAGGTGGCTAGATTCTGTGCTGTTGTAATTGCATGCCAGCGTGGGATATCATCGGACTGTGATAATGTTTTAATGTTTTAATTTTTAATGTTTTAAATCCTATATTATTATGAGCAGGATATGTACAATTCAATTAATTAATTTTTTTAAAAAATTACTGTTTATCTGTATTTTTAATTATTACCTCTTTTTATTATTGTACCTATAGCCCCACCTTACCTTGATGGCCTTGTGAATATGATTGTGTTTATAGTGCTGCTCTACTTTGCTGGTCTTGCGACCGTAATAAATTCTATTCTTCTATTCTTCTGTGGTACCACTGTCAACAGTCAGAAGGTAGGAAACAAATTCAGATTCACCCTCTAGGGTGCACATGTAGAGAATAAGCTGGCATTTGGTGTCAATATTCCAGGTATTGGATTTCTTCACCAACTGGCCAGTGATGGCTGGACGGCAACATGTGGGATGACAGGCAATGTCTTCCTAAACTCACTGACAAAAACAATAGTCTTCCCATTAAATGGCATGTCATCGCTCATGAGCTCTTTCAGCAGCTTGTCTATTCAGTCAACTGCTTTGAGATACTGACTAATGCAACGTGGCCAGAGTTTTGCTGTCATCAAAAGACCGATGGGTCGCCTGCTCCCACCTGTTTCACAAGATGGGAGTAGCATCATCCAGGCTGGAGCACAAAGCTTCTTTTCTTTAAATTCCTTTGGGAAGCTGATATTCCATACCTGGAACTGTGTCACCAAATGCAAGCTTATTCTGTACATGCGCACCCTGGAGGATGAATCTGAATTTGCTTCCTACCTTCTGACGGTTGACAATGGTACTGCAGAAGAGATCCCATCTTTTGGAGAAGACATGATCAAGGTTCCAGACTCATAGATGGTTAATGAGGACATAGTCACTGCAGTCTATGAGACTCACTTTATTGAGGCAGCTGTGCGTCCCAATGCAGGCAAGATTGTTCTGCCACCCAATAACCAGCACTATGGCTATTTCAACCAGGTGACATTGAACAGTGTGGAAGGCAAGGGAGGGAATTACTTGAGCACAAAAGAACTCACTGTCAATGAATTTTTCAAAATTAACCTACTTCCAACCTATTGACAACTTTTAATATTGTCTTCTACTCCACACCCTTGCACTTGTCCTGAAATGGAAACCTCTGTCCCACCAGAATCCGAGGTGGGCCACTAAGGTTTCATTGAGCCCCTGGAACTAGTCTCTCAAGAACACAGGAGCCATAAAGCATTCCTGGTTAGGAGCATCAGAGAAGCCAGGCAGTGCAGAATTGTGATGAAATAGTCTAGGAACTCAAGGCTATTGGCTGATGATGATTTATCAGGATACGGTTGAAATATTTTTGCTGTCCCGATATATTCAGAAAATTCATCTGTCTAATTCATACCATGTTTGTGTATTTGTTTATTTATTATATTTTATACTGCCCATTACCTGAGTATAAAATTAAAACTATAAGATACAACAAGTATAGATAAATTTGAAACATTAAAAGTAAAAAAAGGCAATATAAAACCAGCTAAGTTAAAATCCAGGGAACGTCTATGTTTTCAGAAAGCATTTAAAAGATGATACATTTTCTGCATCCTGAACCATATGAGGGAGGGTTTTCCAGATGGTGGGTGCCACTATAGAGAAGACCCACCACCAAGGTTCTTCATGATCATATTCCATTCATTTCAGAATGGCCAGCAGGACCTCCTGTGAGTATCATAGAAGGTGGTCTACTAGGTATGCTGGTCCCAAGGTGGTTAGGGCTTTGTCGGATAACAACATAACCTTGAATGTGGCTCAGCTCTGACTCTCCGGTACTACAACCACCCAAACTTAGTGTACAGGGATATAGCACAATCTCAACTGGCTCTACCTTGGATTGCTATGTGATATTGGGATTTGATAATCCCAATATCAGGATTATCAAAAGATCCTTAGAGGGTCACCCTCTGATACATAAGTGTGAATTTATATCTCGTAGGGAGCCAGGGACAGGGAATGACAGACAGTCACACAAAGAAGATAGGGCTCAAAGGAGGAAGGCTGCCAAACCAACCAAGAATCCTGCAGTTTATGAAGGGAAGCTGTCATTGAGTCCCTCTAGGGAAGTTACTGCTCTGGATGATCCCAAAGCCAAGTCAAGTAAGACTTTAAAACTGCTGCCACATGAGAATTGACAAGGGGTTAATAGAAGCATATTTAACACAGAAAGCCCTCTGCCCCATTTAGCCCAAAGGGCCCAGATAGAACCATCAACAGAGTCACTAAAAATACTGTCCTGGAATATTGCAGGGTGGGGGAACAAGCTGATGGACCAGGGAGTTTTACAGTATTTGGCCGACTTTCACATTGTTAGTCTTCAAGAAACCTGGGCTCAAAAGATTGAGTTACAAGGCTTTAAAGTTTTCTCAGTACCTGCGAGAAAAGACGAAAAGAAAGGGAGAAGTAGTGGCGGGCTTGCCTTTGGGGTGTCCGCTGGCCTGGATGTTGAAATCCAGGAACTAAAATCTGACTCATCATTCCCGCAGGTGCTACAGTTGACCAGCTCTAAGGGGGTTAGATTGTTGTGCATAAATGTGTACATTCCACCAAGAGAGTCTAAACATTACACCCCTAATATATGGGACACTCTGGAGTCTCTCTTGGAAACTGCCAATCAACAGTCACCCTCATGTCCAATCATTGTAATGGGGGATTTTAATGCAAGAATAGGAGATGAATATACAATAGCCTCAATAAGCTCTCCTTAAGCATGGAGGATATAGCATAACTGCCAGTTAGGAAATCAAGGGATAGGACCATAAATAATGCTGGCATTAGTTTACTTAAGTTAATGTATAAGTTCACAATGACTTTAACTAATGGCACTGGCCCAGATGAATCTTCGGGGAGTTTCATGTATGGCTCTTTAAAAGGGGGGAGTGTCATTGACTACTTCCTGCTAAACTCCTTAAGTTCTGCTTATGTAAAGAAGTTCTCGATTGGAGTACAACCAGCGAGTGATCACCAGCCCCTGATCTTGGAATTAGTAGGATTCCAAGAGATTAAGAAGGGAATGAGGCAAGATCCTCCTTACGTCCAGTATGGGAAACGCAGCTTGAGATGGGACTCTAACTTGAAGCTAAAGATCGCAGACACTTTGTTTAGTGAACATATGTTGACACAAAGAACTAGACTGCTTGGAGCAGACCCACACGAACTTCTTCCCATGTATCACAGTATGGTGAATCATTTGGGCACTATATGCTCAACTACCGCGCCACCTAAGACAAGATATCATCCGGAGGGATGGTTTGACTGAGAATGCAGACAATTGAGACACAATCTTTGCACCCTGAGCAGACAGGTCCATGTGGGAACCCCTAACCGTTTGCTGAGTGAACTAACAATGAAACAACGTTTATACAGGAAACTCCTTAAGCATAAGCAATCCTCCTTTTACAGCCAGCTATGGTTGGATATTGAATGGGCTGCAACTTCCCGGGACTCTACAAAATTTTGGCAGCTGGTTTCCTGTAAATTAAAGGAAACAAAATATGGTCTGGATGCACCCATCATGCTGAAGACATAGGAAAGCTACTCTGAGCAAGCTTTTAACTTTGAGGCTGGCATAGACTTGGATAGGAACTATTTGATGCAATTTCAACTACCTAATATAACAGAATCAGATATGTGGTAGGGGTGTGCATCAGATCGGATCCGATCCACGATCAGAATCCGATCCACCCCAAAATTGGAAAAATCTGATCCAATCCGATCTGGCCAACCCTCCGATCCAATCCGATCCACCGAGGTCCGATCCGGATCGGATCGGCGGATCGGACACCATTTTGAATGCTTTTTCCCATAGCAAAGTATTGTTTTACAAAAATGCCTATAACTTTTTCATTTTTAATGATAGAAGGATGAAACTTGGGCACATTGTAGACTGGTTAGGGATAGTTATATGTGAGAAATATAAGAAAGATTGGTGCATGCGGATTGTGGCAATTAATTTTTTAATAAATAACCAGGCATGCCTATAACTTTGTCACTTTTAAAGTTACATACATGAAACATTGCCACCTTGTAGGTGGTACCTTAGGACCTATGTGTGTGAAATTTCAGAAACATAGGTGCTTGCCTTGTGTGGCAATTAATTTTAGAAAAATGGGTAGTAGTGGGGTAAATACAGTTATGCCTCCCATTTTTTATTTTTAAAGATACAAACAGGAAACTTGGGCACATTACAGGGAACACTTGGCTTGATATTTGTGTGAAATTTCAGAAACATAGGTGCTTGCCTTGTGTGGCAATTAATTTTTGAAACAATGAGGAAAGAAATGCCTATAACTTTTTTATTTGAAAAGTTAGAAGTTTGAAAGTTGCTCACTTTGTAGATGGTTTAGTAGTAGTTGTCTGTCAGAAATTTCAGAATGATAGGTCCAGGCATTTGGTGGCTATGGATTTTTTAGATTAAAAGTTATAAAAGTTTTTCCACAGAGGCTTGGGCTGTCAATTGCACCCCCTCCCCCGCCTCCCCCTCCCTTTTTTATCTGTCAAAGCTCTTAGACCAGAGGGCAGGGCTCCTGCAGCTTTAAAAATTGTCATGAAGAGGAGATTTCACCAAGTGCTGCATGCATACAAATGACACTTGCGGAAATTATAAAACCATTAAAGATACTGGAGAGTCACTCATTAAAAGGGTCAGCCAATCAGGCAGTTTGCTAGGCAAAATCACCAATAGCCACAGGTTAATAACAGAAGAGTAGGGAATATCTCACTCATATACAGTATATTGGTCGAGAACAGGACTCGGGAGATGATGCAATGATAGCTATGCAAATGGATGGTTACTGAGTAGCTGGTTGAGATCACTGATTTATTTATTTATTTATTACATTTGTATACCGCCTCATAGCTGAAGCTCTCTGAGCAGTTTACATAGGCTCTGGGCGGTCTCAGTAGCCTGTACCCTTCTGGCTCTACAAGGTTCTAGAAGGGTAGCTTTCTTTCTTTCTTTCCTTCTTTCCTTTCTTCCTTCCTTCCTTCCTTCCTTTTCTCTGCTTTCCATTCCAACATGAAAGCCATAGATAGTTTTGCCAAGCATACCACGTCCCCCTCTACCCAGTTCTTTAAAATTGGTTGTGAAAGACATTAGAGATGTGGCGCATGCCTTTACTGTTTCAGCTGACTTGCTTTCATCTGGAAAGCAAAGATAAAAGTCCAGTTCACACAATCATGGTGGGGGAAATAAGTCACAGTGGCAATGCAAGTCTATGGGGAAAAAAATGGCGGCCGATCCAAAAATTAGACGTCCGATTTTTGGATCGGGATTGGACTCGATCCGGTCCGGGGGGCTCCGATTTTGTCCGATCCGATCCGGGACAAAATTGGAGGTCCCAATCCGGGTCCCGATCCGATCCGGGGGGTCCGTGCACACCCCTAATAAATATAACATAGATCATAAAGGAAAAGATAAAAGAAATAGGAAGAAACCTCCAGGGCTGCCCCTGTGACATTTTACTGCCTGAGACAAATGACAAGATGATGACCAACTCCCCAGTCACTGTACAGTCACAGCCTTCGGAGTGCTACCACAGCCTCCCAACAACTTCTGCCTGAGGCAGTCAGTTCACTCTGCCTCATGGGAGAGCTGGCCATGGAAACTTCTATTTGGTGGTGAATGGTTTATGAGCAGCATCATAAGCCGAGTTTCCAACCCCAGAAGGCCAACTCAAGAAAAGTAGCAAGGAAGAATTTCAATAATGGAAAAGGGCAACTATTGCAAGCAAAAATTCACCTCTTGTAAGGTGCCAGACCGGGAACAACTTTGCTAACAAAATTGAAGATAAAGGAAAATCAAAACCAAGGGAAAGGAAATGAACTCCAGTACTCAGTTGCAAACCCTTTCTGAGCAGGCTGGCAACTGAGAGATTTCCAGAAAAAAGAGGCATGCATCACCAAAAAAAGAGAACAAAAGAGGACACACATGCTCATTGTAAGGTGCAAAGTTAGGAAAATCAATAATTTAAATAGAAACACAATACATATCACTGTATTGATATTCTCAGAAGAGTTCTCCTGGGAACTACAGAGTAAAATTTTGTTGCAAGGAAGCATGGAACATTTACTTCCCAAACAACTTTAAAGAACAGTAGCTTTGCGTTCAGGCCTGGATGCTGCCACGCCCGCCTTGTGAAATGTGCATATGCAGGTGACCTATCGGCCTTTTGATGACTGCAAAGCTCTTGCCTTGCACTGATCAGTATCTCAAAGCAGCCAACATTGTCATCCGAGATGAAGTATTGATGACTAACTGCTTTGCTATTGACCTAATAGGCTGCTGAAGGAGCTCATGAACAATGACACCTCATTCAATGGAAAGAGTATTGTTCTTGGCAATGAGTTTAGGAAGACCTTGCCTGTCGTTCCACGTGGTGCCTGTCCAGCCATCACTGGCCAGTTGGTGAAGAAATCCAATGCCTGGAACTGTGTCACCAAATGCCAGCTCATTCTCTACATGTGCACCCTGTGAATCTCAATTTGCTTCCTACCTTCTGACTGTTGGCAATGGTACTGCACAAGAGATCCCAGCTTTTGGAGAAGACATGATCAAGGTCCCAAACACATGCAGCATTAATGAGGACACAGTCACTGCTATCTATGGGACTCACTTTAGCAACACGGCTGTACTTCCTAATGCAGGCAAGGTCGTACTGTGTCCCAAGAACCAGCACTGTGACTACATCAGACAATGCCATTAGACAGAATGGGAACTGAGGAAAGGACCTACTTAAGCACAGAGGAACTCACTGTTGATGAACTTTACAAAATTAACCTACTTCCAACCTTTTGGGAAAATACCTTTCAAATTCATACTGGTTTTGCATTTTTATTTATTTGTTATATTTATTATATTTGTATACTGCCCCTTAGGCGACTGTATGATTAAAACCATAAAATACAAATATAAATTTAAAAGGTGCAGGGACTTCTAGTCAAAAATCACACTCTTTTCTTCAATAGGATTTCAAAAAAAAATTATACTGTGATTTTTACACTAGTTTTGCCTGCTCACATGAATGTAGGCTAACCTTTAAAAAGCACTGCTCTTATTCATAGGACATAAAAATGATCCATGGTGCTTTCTCCTTCGCAATCCACTCCAATGATACACCAGGAATACATGAGAAATTCCAGTACCTGTTCAGAGAAGAAGTCCTTCTAGCCTGACACAGTCGTCTCACAGCAGGCCTTTCACTTCACATTTAAAACTCTAGTTCTAGAAAGTAACAATTGGGATATTTAGACTACGGAGATCTGCCTTCTTTTGCACCTGGTCATGCTTGGCAGGGCTCCTGCAGCTTTAACTGCTGTGATGAAAAATGAATTTCACCAGGTGCTGCATGCAGACAAATGACATCTGCTGAAATTCCCTTCCCTATACAACTGCTAAAGCTACAGGAGCCCTGTCCACCTTTTCATATGGTCTCCCTAATTTAGATTGAAGATGAGAAGGTGGGGAGTGGGGAGCCTTCACTGCCCTGGGTTACGCATCCATTTTATTATGTTGCAGAAACAAACAAAACATATTAAAAATGTGGCACAAGTCCTATTTCTTGAAATTACTCCTACACTACATATTGAAATATTGTAAGACCAGTTATCTTAAGTTACAGCTCATGGTTGTCTAGCTCATTTTGAGGGATTTTTCTGTGGGTTATCTAAGGCTGCAATCATAAAGACACTTCTTGGGTAATAAACCTCATTAAAAACCATAGGTCTTACTCCGAATAAACAAGCATAGTGCTGCACAGTAAGATGTTAATTTTCACCTCACAAATTAACAAAATAATCCTTTGCATGTCTACCCTGAAGTTAGTCCTCTTGGGATCAATGGGACTAACTCACAGCTAAGTGCGTTTAGGATTGCATGCAAAATCAATCAAGGTTATCTTCTCAAGATGGTCAGTCCTATCATCAAACATATACATTTTGTCTCTGATTCCAGACTCTATTAGTTCTGTTGTCAATTCCATAAGTAAAAAATAAATTCTGTGGGCCATCCCAAGTCATATGGTCCCTCGCTTTCTATTCTGTTGGGGAAAATAATATTGTAGAGATGTGACAAACAAGCTTCCATCAGTAATTATTGTGAAATTAGCCTCCTCTTCAATTACCAAAAGGATAGTGGTTAATTCTGCTGCTCCTCAAATCCTCTGTGGAGTTTCAGTAGTCACTTGCAAAACTAATACCAAAGGATGTCATAAGTATCACCAATAACATTTAGAGGTAGGGAAAGGATCTTGGATATGGATATGGAAACTGTCTCTGCAAATGACTGGTGCTCAATTCAATAAATCAAATGCCATATTCCCACTATTATAACATGGTGGACTTGCTGCTGGTGCTGCTTGCTTGCATGGGATGCAAAGCTCACATTGACAACTGTAGGGTCAGAAATCCTTACCCTCCTATTCACAAGTATCATCAGTCAGGAGACCTCATCATTGGTGGCATTACTTCTTATGGTCTCTTCGTCTCCAGCCCAATAGCCTTCACTGAAGAACCCCATCAGGCAATGTCAGAGGAATTTATGTAAGGACTGTTGTTCATTTTAATTCCATTTATGGTGCCATCAGAATGATCAGAGTATAAAAGGGTCATAAAGCTGTAAAATAGGGGATTACTGGATTATGCTGTAGGAAACATTAATATAATTAAGTCTGTATATAAAAAAGGTGTAGGTTGTTCCAGCAGCTATTAAAGATATGAATTCTCAAATAATTTTTGGTTCCCATATAGAGCTGCTATATGGATTAAGGGATTATCTTCAGCTTTTAATGGTGGTCAAGTTACAGATTTAGGAGCTCATTTGCACATCCCACAATGTGTTCCAAATGCAGCTATATCAATAGAAACAGATACTAACAATCTTTGATGTGAGTGATTGGATGGTTGACTTAAAGCTTCAGTTTGCAAATCATATCTTTAAATTGGTTCCTTATCTCTCTGAATCTAGTTCTAACTGTGCTTTGATGAAGTGAGTAATTTAAAGAGCTCCTTGTATTCTGCAGTCACCCCATTTCATTTTCAAAAGGGATAGGATTCTGCCATAGCTATAATAAAGCAGAACCCCTGTGTCATTTTGTTTGAAGACTTTTCTCCTCAGTCCTGTGCAATGTGCTCATCTAGTTCCTTGGGTATTCCAAATTAAAATGGTTTTCAGTTCTAGGGTGACCATATTTTGGAAACCAAAAAGGAGGACAATATGGCCACCACCAAGTGGGTGTGTCCACCAACATGGCTTTCCCACAAGGGGGTGTGTCCATCAACATGTCCAGCCCCCAAGGGGGCATGCCCACCCATACATGGCCTTGGTCACATGTCTGATTACACAGCATACTATTAAGACAAACCTGTTCTACACAAGATCTTAAGGTTAAAATCACTGAAATAAAGAACAAGTGAGACATTCAATGTATCAGAAATTAACTTCAGTCACTCCTACTTTTGTAGCTTTTGCTGTAGTTTGAAGCTTTTGCTATACTCTGTGTGATATAGTCTCCCGTTCCTTCAAATATCTTTTCTGACTGCAAATCCTTCACTGGATGACCATAGTCTCAACTTTCCTAACATTTAACACTCTTTCGCCATCACTTTTCTCATATCCATACTCACAGATTCAGCATATTGCTACCATTGAACAAACGAAGCAGTTGACAAGTGCAGAAAAATCTAGTACAACAAACTAGCATGCAGGAAGAGTATAAAATACGATTACCCTTGCAAACATTACCCATCAAATAAAATGGACTAAAGGCTTGTTGCAGTCACTTCTCACCTCCTAGCTTCTTTCAACTTCTGGTTTATCAGTGAGAAACTAATCTAAAAATGTGTCATTATACCTCTGGTTCATTAGCCATGTAAACAAGACCATGGTCAGTAGCAATACAAAGAAAGGCCAGAACAGATGGCCATTATCACAGTGCTAGACAAGGATCTTTCCCTGCTTTTATCCAAGTATCACCTGAATTTACACTGCCTCAGTGTGCAAAGGACAGGAATCCCAACCAGAGACCCAAAGTAAACTGCCCCAAGAAACTTCAGAAATAACTCTTGTTGATTTCAATAAATCTTACTCCCAGATAAATGAACGTAGGATTGCAGCTTCTTCACATCTGTTCACCTGACTCTAGCAAGTGCAAGCCCCTCCTGTCAAGGACAACTATGCACTCACACAACCTGGCCTCCTAGAGCATGCAACCAGCAGGTGCTCTCCTGAAAGATGCTTTCAGAGCCTAGGAGATCCAGACACACTCAGACAAGTCAAGACAAGCCACGCTATGCTGGGACAGAACAATTCCGGGACAAGACAATACTTTGCAAGCGACCAGACATAACAGTCATAAATATAAAAGAAAAACACAACTACCTCATTAACATAGCAATACCTAATGACAAAAATGTTGCAGAACAGGAAGAGGAAAAGAGAGAACCAGCAAAGGTTTTAGGAAATCTCGCTCATGTTGGCATAGGTTGAGATATTTTGCTGGTCAGAATTTTCATCAGTAGAACTCCAATGGAAATACCTTAATGGAAATGTCTCTATGACTTTTAACAATTTTACTGGGGCTTTCAGTCTTCAGAAACTTCAGGTGGTCAATATGAAATAACTAGCAATTAAAGGAGAAGTGAAAAACCTTTCTCCACCCACCCCCACCATGCCCATCGGTGCAAGAGCTAATAGATCCAAAAGATCAGTGAATTCATTGGAAAAACTTAGGAGAATTCAAAGCGGTTCTGTGATTTGGATCACAGCTTCAGTATGCTGAACTATCCTTGTCATTTTATGAGAGGGATATGAATTAATGCTATAGCTCCTTCAAGATGCCATAAGGAGTGCCATTCTATGCTTAACAGCTGCTTAAACTAACTTAAATCATAATACCATAATGAGTACAGGAATAAAATGGCCTAAACACATTTACATGGGCCTAAGCACAATTTTGTTGTAGAAAAGGGTAATATAGTTTGAAAGTAAAAACCTTCAGAACGAGGGCCTACCAAAATGCATCCACAGCAACATCCAGAAAGCAGTCATACTTAAAACATGCTCAATTGTGAGGAAATTCCTGAACCTGTAAAAGACAGCATGACTTGGCAAAGCCCGTCATGTCCATCTAGAAAAGCTGCCATGAGCGAGAAAGAGATAAATCATCATCATAATAATAACGTTCCAGCTTATTCTGTTTGATTTCATGCTAAATGCAGTACAATAGTACTGCATTTAGCAGGTACTGCATTTAGCAGGTAATAGATGATAATGGTCAGTAGTGTTGCACAATATGACTGACACTGGAGTTAGTCAGTTTGACCTAGTTATAGCCATTCATAGGTCTATAAGGCCATCGAGTCCAACCCCCTGCTTAATACAGGAATCCACCTTAAAGCATGCCTGACAAACGGTTGTCCTGCTACCTCTTGAATGCCTCTAGTAAGGGAGAGGCCATGACCTCCCTAGGTAATTCGTACCATTGTTGTATTGCTCTAACAGTCAGGAAGTTTTTCCTGATGTCCAATTGGAATCTGGCTTCCTGTAACTAGAGCCCATTATTCTGTGTCCTGCACTCTGGGTTGATTGAGAAGAGACCCTGGCCCTCCTCCGTGTGATAACCTTTCAAATATTTGAAGAGTGCTATCATTAGGGATGTGCACTGACCCCCCGGATCGGATCGGATAGCGGATCGGAATCGGACCTGGGGGGTCGGATCGGATCGGATCGGATCGGAGGCTGGTCGGATCGGATCGGACCAGATGTCCGATCCGGATCGGACGCCATTTTGAATGCTTTTTCCCATAGCCAAGTATTGTTTTACAAAAACGCCTATAACTTTTTCATTTTTAAAGATAGAAGGATGAAACTTGGGCACATTGTAGACTGGTTAGGGGTAGTTGTCTGTGAGAAATTTCAGAAAGATTGGTGCATGCATTTTGTGGCAATTAATTTTTTAATAAATACCCAGGAATGCCTATAACTTTGTCATTTTTAAAGTTACACACATGAAACTTTGCCACATTGTAGGGGGTACCTTGGGACCTATGTGTGTGAAATTTCAGAAACGTAGGTGCTTGTCTTGTGTGGCAATTAATTTTTAGAAAAATGGGTAGTAGTGGGGTAAATACAGTTACGCCTCCCATTTTTTTATTTTTGAAGATACAAACAGGAAACTTGGGCACATTACAGGTACCACTTGCCTTGATATGTGTGTGAAATTTCAGAAACATTGGAGCTTTCCTTGTGTGGCAATTAATTTTTGAAACAATGAGGAAAGAAACACCTATAACTTTGTCATTTTTAAAGTTACACACATGAAACTTTGCCACATTGTAGGTGGTACCTTGGGACCCATGTGTGTGAAATTTCGGAAACGTAGGTGCTTGCCTTGTGTGGCAATTAATTTTTTAATAAATACCCAGGAATGCCTATAACTTTGTCATTTTTAAAGTTACACACATGAAACTTTGCCACATTGTAGGCGGTACCTTGGGACCTATGTGTGTGAAATTTCGGAAACGTAGGTGCTTGCCTTGTGTGGCAATTAATTTTAGAAAAATGGGTAGTGGTGGGGTAAATACAGTTACGCCTCCCACTTTTTTATTTTTGAAGATACAAACAGGAAACATGGGCACATTACAGGTACCACTTGGCTTGATATGTGTGTAAAATTTCAGACAGCTGGGTCCAGGCATGTGGTGGCAAGGTATTTTTGAAACAATGAGGAAAGAAACGCCTATAACTTTTTTATTTTAAAAGTTAGAAGTCTGAACATTGCTCACTTTGTAGATGGGTTAGGGGTAGATATGTGTCAGAAATTTCAGAATGATAGGTCCAGGCATTTGATGGCTATGGAATTTTTAAATTACATGTTTCAAAAAAATTTCTACAGAGGCCAGGTCTTCCCCTCCCGCTTCCCGCGAAGAAAAGGAAACACTCTCTCGTCTCGATCCCTTTGATCCTTGGTAGTATCCATTACAGGGCTCGTGTCTGCTTGAGTACAAAGTGAAAGCAGACACGAGCCCTGTAATGGATACTACCAAGGATCAAAGGGATCGAGACCAGAGTGATCCTTCCTTGCACGCATGGCTGCAAAACTCAGCTAGGCTCAGCCGTTCTGCTTGAAAAGTGAAAGGAGGAAAGGAAACACGAGCCCTGTAATGGATACTACTAGCAACTTCAAAGGGATCGAGACGAGAGAGTGTTTCCTTTTCTTCGCGGGAAGCGGGAGGGGAAGACCTGGCCTCTGTAGAAATTTTTTTGAAACATGTAATTTAAAAATTCCATAGCCATCAAATGCCTGGACCTATCATTCTGAAATTTCTGACACATATCTACCCCTAACACATCTACAAAGTGAGCAATGTTCAGACTTCTAACTTTTAAAATAAAAAAGTTATAGGCATTTCTTTCCTCATTGTTTCAAAAATACCTTGCCACCACATGCCTGGACCCAGCTGTCTGAAATTTTACACACATATCAAGCCAAGTGGTACCTGTAATGTGCCCATGTTTCCTGTTTGTATCTTCAAAAATAAAAAAATGGGAGGCGTAACTGTATTTACCCCACTACTACCCATTTTTCTAAAAATTAATTGCCACACAAGACAAGCACCTACGTTTCTGAAATTTCACACACATAGGTCCCAAGGTACCCCCTACAATGTGGCAAAGTTTCATGTGTGTAACTTTAAAAATGACAAAGTTATAGGCATTCCTGGGTATTTATTAAAAAATTAATTGCCACAAAATGCATGCACCAATCTTTCTGAAATTTCTCACAGATAACTACCCCTAACCAGTCTACAATGTGCCCAAGTTTCATCCTTCTATCTTTAAAAATGAAAAAGTTATAGGCGTTTTTGTAAAACAATACTTGGCTATGGGAAAAAGCATTCAAAATGGCGTCCGATCCGGATCGGACCTCATCGGATCGGATCGGATCGGATCGGAGGTTGTCCGGATCGGATCGGATCGGATCGGATTTTCCCGATTTTGGGTCGGATCGGATTCGGATCGTGGATCGGATCCGATCCGATGCACACCCCTAGCTATCATGTCTCCCCTCAGTCTTCTTTTCTCCAGGCTAAACATGCCCAATTCTTTCAGTCTCTCCTCATAGGGCTTTGTTTCCAGACCCCTGATCATCCTTGTTGCCCTCCTCTGAACACGCTCCAGCTTGTCTGCATCCTTCTTGAAGTGTGGAGCCCAGAACTGGACAGAATACTCAAGATGGGGCCTAACCAGTGCCAAATAGAGGGGAACCAGTACCTCGTGCGATTTGGAAGCTATACTTCTATTAATGCAGCCCAAAATAGCATTTGCTTTTTTTGCAGCCACATCACACTGTTGGCTCATATTCAGCTTGTGATCTACAACAATTCCAAGATCCTTCTCGCTTGTAGTATTGCTGAGCCAAGTATTCCCCATCTTGTAACTGTGCATTTGGTTTCTTTTTCCTAGGTGTAGAACTTGGCATTAATCCCTATTGAATTCCATTCTGTTGTTTTCAGTCCAGCAATCCAGTCTATCAGGATCACTTTGAAGTTCATTTCTGTCTTCCAGGGTATTAGAGATCCCACCCAACTTTGTATCATCTACAAATTTGATAAGGATTCCCTGCACCTCCTCATCCAAATCATTAATAAAAATGTTGAGGAGCATTGGGCCCATGACTGAGCCCTACGGTACCCTGCTCGTTACCTCCCCCCAATGTGAAAAGGTACCATTAATAAGCACTCTTCGACTCCAGTTCTGTAGCCAACTATGGATCCACCTAATAGTTGTAATATGACTAATAATTATGATGTGGAGCCCAGTGGCAATAATTAATGTATGTATGGAATACTCTACTGTTACAGAATGCAACTTTTGTTGTAGGGTATTTCCTAAGCATTACCAGCACATCCTGGCCTTGGCATTTGCAGTGAAGGAAGTCAATGAAAATCCTCAGATCTTACCCAACGTCACCTTGGGCTTCCACATCTATGATAGCTATGACAATGCAAAGAGGACCTATCATGCTACAATGCTCCTGTTGACTGCACTGGAAAACGTTGTACCTAACTATGTATGTGACATCCAGAATAAATTAATAGCAGTCATTGGGGGACTGGATTCTGAAATCTCCCTATATGTGGCAAATATCTTGGATACCTATAAGACACCACAGGTAGGTTATTTGGGGAGTATGAGAATCATAGAATCATAGAATAGTAGAGTTGGAAGGGGCCTATAAGGCCAACAAATCTGCCACAACATTCATGCTTCCCTTCCCTTTCCAGTTCCATTTTGTTGTTTGGGGGCAGAAGTGGGTACATTTTTATGAATAAAAAATGAGATGAGAGAGAGAGAGAGAGAGAGAGAGAGAGAGAGAGAGTTCAGTCATAAATAAAATGCTGCAATTGTGGCTGTTTCTTTGCTTTGTTCATTGGATAGCCATGGTGCATGTATACTGTAGGATACTACTTATTGCATTTGTATTGGTAACTGTGTATGCATAGACTGACCATATGAAAAGGAGGACAGGGTTCATGTAACTTTAACAGTTGTAGAGAAATGGGAATTTCTGCCAGTGTCATTTGTATGCAATTAGTTCCTAGTGAAATTCCCTCTTCATCACAACAGTTAAAGTTGCAGGCACTATACTAGAGTGACCATATACAAAAGAAGGCAGGGACCCTGCAACTTTAATTGTTGTGGTGAAGAGGAAATTTCACCAGGAACTAATTGCATACAAATGACACTGGCAGAAATTCCCTTTTCTCTACAACTGTTAAAGTTATATGAGCCCTGTCCTCATTTTCATATGGTCAGCCTATGTATGCAGAATCCACTTCTGCATGGCCTTGTTTCCATTACAATTGTGGTAGGAGCAAAAACCATTAATGCTCCCACCCCCACCCACCCACCCCCACACACACTCACACTGGAGCTAATGGGAGCGCCTCTCCATGTGAACGTGGCCTGTGGGGGAATGTGGGAAATAATGCCACATGTTGTTTCACCCTCAGGATCCTTCCATTTCTTTGACAGAATCACCTGAGGTCCCAGATTTTGTGGAGACTTAAGAAAGTACAATTCTATAAATGGGTGGCAACAGAAGCAGCGTTCTCTGTCTGTTTTACTCAGCAATCAATAGGAACTGGATGCTGTCATATTTAAATTTGTCCCATTGAAATAAATGGGATGTAAGCCAATCAGGGTTTCTTTAGGTCCCATTGAAATCAATGGGTTTAACTCTTAAGTATGACTAAGTCTGGATGTAACCCAATGTCCCAGGAGAGACTTTCCACCAAGGCCTTTGTCCTTGAACTCACTAGATGGCCAAAACTAATAAGCATTCTCTTAGCTCAGACAGCTATCTAATTAAGCACTCTGTACCCTACCAGATGCCCATTCAATGTATGTATATTTAAAAAACGGAATGACCCTATAAATACTGCTTTGATTTCCTTTCCCTCTACCCAAAATCTCTCCTTAGCTCATCTATGGCCCTCCTCCCATGATGAACACTAAAGGTCCTGGCCTTCCCTTCTACCAGTTGGCTCCTCAGGAAGCCCTGCAGTATGAGGGGATTCTCTCTTTGGTTCTCTGGTTCAGGTGGACTTGGATTGGGATTGGTGTTATGAATAACGATAATGGAGAAAGATTTCTACAAGTGGTTGGTCCACTGTTCTCTAATTGGAGTGTGTGTTTTGCCTTCATAGTAAGAGTCCCCAAATTAAGTTTTGACGATGAAATGAATGATGCATTTCTACAGGGGGCAAAAATACATGATAAAGTGATGGGCAGCAAAGCCAATGCAGTGGTAGCCCATGCAGAATCTTATTCCATGGCATTTTTTCGTTTCTTGCCATATCTATCAGATCAAGAGGTCATGGCAAAGGAAGTAAAAGGGAAAGTATGGATAGTGACAGCTCAGATGGAGTTCACGTCCATTGTCATGCAAAGGGATTGGGATACAGAAATATTCAATGGTTTAATATCCTTCAGAATCCACTCCAGTGACCTACCAGGATTTCAACAGTTTCTTGAAAGCAGAAACCCTTCTAGCGCTAAAGAAGATGGTTTTATCAGGGATTTCTGGCAACAGGCCTTTGGCTGTGTACTCCCAGGTAGTATTGTGAGCAATGTTGGTGGTGACGTTTGCACAGGGGAGGAGAAGCTGGAGAGCCTTCCGGGATCATTCTTTGAAATGAGCATGATTGGACACAGCTACAGCATCTACAACGCTGTCTGTGTGGTGGCCCATGCCCTACATCATGTGATGTCCTCTTCTAGAGTCAAGAATGATGCAATGATGGGTGGAGTGGGACCCAAACTTCAAAATCTTCGATTTGGGCAGGTAATGGGCTCAAGTTCCTCTTATAACAGGAAATTATATATTGTGCTTTATTCTCACCCAAAGTCTTCTTAACATTTTCAACTTCCTTTCCTTGCAGCAACTAGAAATAATAGAACAGTCCTTATTTCAGTCAGTCATTATGTTTTCTTCTTGGTGCTTTTGGAATATATGTTATGAGCTGTGTAGGTTATAATGTTACTGATTCACGTAGCATCCCCTTATGCAATCTCTGGGTCATATACGATGAACAATTCCCCAGAATCATTCTGCAGGGATGGTCTTAAAGGTGGGCAAGCTGGGTGGTGACCCAGGGTGCCAAGCTAATGAGTGGGGGGGGGGGTTAAGGCAACCTGAGTTAAGTGGCTGTTTTTTCCTTCTTCTTCTAATGTAGTTTCTACAGTGAAGTATGATGGCAAAAATCAGGTGTCTTCAACATTTCTTTCAAAGTTCTAAAGGTTCTTTGGGTACAACCTACAAAAACAATATGTCTTCAATTAGCTTTTGAAGTATGCTTCTTTTTCAGTTTCCACTTTGATGTCATTTGTGCTGGGTAAAAATCAGTGGAACACAGCTTTGCCATGAGACAACAATACTTGGGATAGGAAAACTCACCCCCATATGTGTCATGCACCAGACACATGCTGGCTGTCTAATCCTCTTTGCCGTGTGTGGTGAGGCACTGGGTGGTCCCGGGGCTTCTGGCAGGCGGCACACAGCTGCCCACTGCCTCACTGAGCTGCCATTTTCTGTTAAAATGGTGGATCAGCCTTTTTCCAGAAAAGGGGGCATTTAAGAAACATTCTGAGCTTCAAACCCCAACTGGACACCAGTGCCATCACCAAAGCTTACCAAACACTTCGAACTCCAAATACTGTGAACACTATAAGTACTATATAAATAACAAAGTTCCATCAGCTGGATCATTTTTTCATGTATTATTTTTCTTTATTCTTTTCAAAGAGGAAAAAATGGATATTCTAACATTCACAATGCTTGCCGAAAGAACCACTGGAAAACAAAATAAAAGCATTCTCAGTTACACCTGTGAGAGTTCTGCTATGTTGCATAGAGCATTGCAACTGCTCAAAATATGGCTTTTTGAACTGTTTGCTTCAATTGGAGGTAGGCTGGAAGTGAAACACAGTGGCTGAGAGATCAAGGTTTTGAGCACTGTGATTCTCAATGGACCTCACACATGCACCAGGCCCCATAAATCCTCTGCATAGCCCTGAAAAAGTGACTAATATGGTGACTGGTCACTAGAGGTGCTCCTCGGCCAGTTTGCCATTTATCCTAAGGCCAGTCATAGCCTTCACTCCAATGAAAAGTAAGCCTGACAGAACCTCATTCTTCTGGTGCAGCCTGATTCCTTTAAATGCATATCTTGCAGCTACACTCTTCCCCCTGCCCCAATTGTACAGGAGGTGCAGGAGGCCTGATCTAAATCAGAACCATAGCACAAGGGGGGGGGGGTTAAGAACCAGATTGGAGCCCTTAATCTAAAGTAAAGCTAAGAAAACTATGTGGATGCAGGCCTAAATTCAGTCTTTTCTAAATCCTTGCATTTTCTTTTTCACTCTAGCTCCAACCTTTTCTAAAATGGGTCTCATTTAACAACAGTGTGGGGGAGAAAGTTTCCTTCAACCAGAATGGGGAGCTAATCGCTGGATTGGATGTGATCAATTGGATTATGTTCTCCAACCAATCATTTCATAGGGTGAGAGTGGGAAGGATGGATCCCGAGGCTCCCACAGGTCAGACGTTCACCATTGATGAGGAGGCCATCACATGGCATGGCTGGTTTAATCAGGTAGGCTCCAATTGTCAGCTATCTGGAAACTGACCCTGTTATATAGTAGCAACTGTCCTGATGTCCACAGTAATTTTATTGCACAATAATAAACACTTACAAAGGAAAGATAGCATGTGAGTTGATGAAATAAATGAAGAGTAACATGATTCTGCTTTCCCATTTGCCAAGAAATTGCTGGAAGAAGTTTTAATGAGGTGAGACTTATATTTCTAATGTTTTGAACAAGTGTTTCACAGAAATTAGCAGTCCTGAGAAATCCAAGAGTTGAAAGTGACTTCAACTTGGTACATCCTGGACCAAATGCCAGGGATTGTAGATAATCTGTTTTATTCAGTAAGATGGTTAAATTCTAGAGTCCCAAAAAAATTGTTGCTCCTTGTTCTAGCATGAGACTTAAATGGAGACTGTGTGCTGGTTCTATTCACTCTACCTCTGGACAAATCACTGACTTGTCTCGGAAAGACCTTATCTAAGAGTTCCTTCCCAGATGAAAAGTTCCATGTGTGTGTTGTATGTATGGTCACATGTACTGTACTGTTTCTGTTTAAAAGTAGAAATTGACCATAAGGAAAATTGAGTTTCAAATGTCTAGGATGATTTCTAGACAAATGTATGGATCCCGAGCTTCTTATTCCTTCGTTATATTGTTTCTTTTCCATTTTTCAAGTAGTCCCGGCCTCTTTCTCAGTGTACTGAGAGTTGCCAACCTGGTTCTCACAAGAAAATGAAGGAGGGGGAGCCATTTTGCTGCTATGATTGCATCCCATGTCCAGAAGGGAAGATTTCAAACCAGGAGGGTAAGAGAGAGAGAGAGCAGAGTTATAAGAAAAGATAAATGTATAACATAATCCATACATCAGAGTGTTTTTTTCAATATTAATGAAAAGATTATGTGATGAAGGGCTTGAAGGAAGGTAGAAAAGTGGAAGGAATCTGGCATGTGTCTTGGACTGAATGTCTTTGAGCATTTCTACATGAAGCCCATGATTGGTCATTCACATTTTGTGTGTGGGTCCTTTACATGACGTCATCAACCTCCAGGGCCCCTCCTTTGCTTTCTACCAATTATAGCAGCTTTCTTCTCAACACAGAACTTGTGATAAGTGATTTTTTTTTTTTGCACTTTGTGGTGTGATAAATTTCCTGTGAATTTCTTGAAACTTTCTGTAGTGCAACTATATCATGGTGCCATCTAGTGGCTGTATAATGGAACATCTAGGAAGAAAACCCACAGATGAAACCTTGTGAAAAGGAGCCTATTAATCCTGCAAGTAATCTAGAGGCAGTAACCTGGTAAGGGTGGAGAATTTTAGCCTTGTGTAGAAATGCCCTCAGTGATCATTGGGAGGACTAAATAAATCCAACAAATAGCAATGACAAAAGCATTCTGAATAGCCAATTGGTAGGTGGTTCTGGTGATAATTAAAGAAAAAACACATCTTTCGAATATTGTGTCTTGCTTAAGGTGACCAGATAAAATCCAGGTCAGGGCTCATGTAACTTTAACAGTTGTAGAGCAAAGGGAATTTCAGCCAGTGTCATTTGTATGCAATTAGGTCCTGGTGAAATTCCCTCTTCATCACAACACTTAAAGGTACATGCACTATACTAGAGTGACCATATACAAAAGAAGGCAGGGCCCCTGCAACTTTAACTGTTGCGATAAAGAGGGAATTTCACCAGGAACTAATTGCATACAAATGACCCTGGCTGAAATTCCCTTTGCTCTACAACTGTTAAAGTTACATGAGCCCTGACCTGGATTTTATCTGGTCACCCTAGTTTAGCTTCCATACTACCTGCCATATCAAAATTGCTTTTTTCATTGGCCATTTGTTCATGGGGAGGTCCCTTTTCTTCTAGACCCAGCAGCCGTTGTTCATGCTATTGTCAATAAATATTCACAGCTCGAATGTATTTTGCTTGGGACTTTCTCTGAACATTGTTAATAACCTTCAACAGATGAAGAACTAGATAATCACTCATAGAGGTTCATCAGACGAGCATTTTATCACATGCTCACTATTGCCCACTTATGGATTTGCACTTCTATTTTGACGACAACGTCCATCTCCCGCTCCTTCCGCTCATTTTTCTGTAGCAGTATAAACCCCTTTTAATCCAACTTTTTTAAAAAATGGAATGTGCTGCAGTCTCCTGCTGTGTGCAGGAAAAGTGACGTGGTAAAAACAGCCTCGGAATGGGCCACATGGTCTTTGTTTATTTACTCTTTCCCCTCCAGGAAGAATGAGTATGTGTTGATGCTCATTAAGAGGGGCATCCATTTAAGTAGTTTGCTAGGCAAAATTCCCAACAGCCACAGGGTCATACAGAAGATTAGGGAATATCTCACACATATATAGTGGTCGAGAACAGGACTTGGAGGATGCTGCAACATTCACTGTACAAACCAATGGTTAGTAACCATTGATTACTGTGTAGCTGGCTGCCATCATTGGCCACAGTAGACTTGAAGAGGAACTACATATTCAGAGGACTCCATGCCCTCCAATAGCTGCGTAATACTACACAATTTGGCATCAACTGCCTTTTTTTCTGAGTGTGCCACCCAAAATTAATCTCTGCCTTTGCTAATAGAAAGATGGTCAAGTTTTCATTTATTTCTACTGTACCTGCTCAGGGACCTCCATATTTTGTCCATAGCAAGAGACAATTCTGAGCTGCAGCTGACCTTTAAGTTTTCAGAAATGGGGGACACTTAGAATGCTAGGTGTCATCTTATACCTGCAACACCTACCAGTAACTCATTCACACTGCAATCACTTTTTAATATAAAACTGAGTATATTCTGCAGGCCTCAGGGCCACACGTTCTGAATAACTGTATTTCTCTCCCCCAACACTAGGCTGACCATATGAAAAGGAGGACAGGGCTCCTGTAACTTTAACAGTTGTAGAGAAAAGGGAATTTCAGCCAGTGTCATTTGTATGCAATTAGTTCCTGGTGAAATTCCCTCTTCATCACAACAGTTAAAGTTGCAGGGGCCCTGCCTTCTTTTGTATATGGTCACTCTAGTATGGTGCCTGCAACTTTAACTGTTGTGATGAAGAGGGAATTTCACTAGGAACAAATTGCATACAAATGACACTGGCTGAAATTCCCTTTTCTCTACAACTGTTAAAGTTACAGGAGCCCTGTCCTCCTTTTCATATGGTCAGCTTACTCAACACCATCCCATGGCCTTTAATACCATCTAGACAGATGAACTCAACTTCCTAGCCTTTAAAGCACTTGAAAGTTTGTACAATCTTGTGTGGCATTTTGGTTTGTCCTAAGCCTAACTTTAGCTATGAGATCCTTCAACTTTTGCAGAAAAACAAGAGGTTGCTCTTTAAAAACCATGGCATATAATTGTATTTAGCAGGGCACTCTGATCTCACCTGGCTTGCGACAGCACTGTGCTTAAAATCGAAGATGCTGCTTTAGACCTATAAAACTCTCAAACATTTCATATCCACTCTGACCATTTCAAATTATATCTGCACTTAATATATGCTGCAATTTTAATAGAGACTTGTTTACTGTGTGAGACTAACAGTCATAAGAATAGAACCCAGTTGATCTCATGTTCCTGCAATCATGACCACATTCTTTCTTTTTCAGACATGAATGACTGCCATAAATGCACTGCTGACAAATATCCAAACAAAAAACAGGATGCCTGCGTTCACAAGACTCTAACCTTCTTGTCTTATGAAGAACCTTTAGGATTTAGTTTAGCCTCTTTTGCTTTCTCCTTTTCTTTGACTACATCTCTGGTGCTGGGAACATTTGTGAAGCACCACAACACTCCCATTGTCAAAGCCCACAACCGAGACCTCACCTACACTCTCCTCATCTCCCTCTTTCTCTCCTTTCTTTGTCCATTGCTGTTTATTGGCCATCCTCAGAAGGTGACATGTCTCCTCCGCCAAATGACTTTTGGCCTCATCTTCTCAGTGGCTGTTTCTTGTGTGCTGGCAAAAACCATCATGGTGGTTCTGGCATTCATGGCCACCAAACCAGGGTCCAGGATGAGGAAGTGGGTGGGGAAAAGATTGGCCATCTCCATTGTACTTTTCTGCTCCCTCATCCAAGCAAGCATCTCTACTTTATGGCTGGCAACCTCTCCACCTTTCCCAGATTTTGACATGCACTCAGTGGCTAAAGAAATTGTAATGCAGTGTAATGAGCAGTCCGTGACTCTGTTTTGCTGTGTTCTGGGCTACATGGGTTTCCTGGCAATGGTGAGTTTCACTGTGGCTTTCCTTGCAAGGAAGCTGCCTGACAGTTTCAATGAAGCCAAGTTCATCACTTTCAGCATGCTGGTCTTTTGCAGTGTGTGGTTATCCTTTGTTCCATCCTATCTGAGCTCCAAGGGAAAATACATGGTAGCTGTGGAGATCTTCTCTATCTTAGCCTCAAGTGCTGGGTTGTTGGTTTGTATCTTTTCCCCCAAATGTTACATTATAGTGTTGAGACCTCAGCTGAACAAGAGGGAACAGCTAATACGGAGAAAAGATGAAAGAAGTATGTAAATGTTTGTGTCTTTTGCTATACTTTGTAATCTAGACATGTAATTGTAGATAAATTGCAGGCTATTTGTAAGAGTTTCCCTCTAAGTATTTTTCCTATATTATGCTTCCCAATAGATCTTCTATTTCTCCCAAGATAAAAAAATGGAAAAATTAATTGAGACTTGCATAGAAGGATGTACGTACAGCCACTATGTTTCCCTTAGCTTCCCTTTCAGCAGTTCCTTTTGAAACTGATGAACTAATTTTTTAAAGATAGTGCTCGTTCTGAAAGCTGGTTCACTGGGCCTCAGCTTTCAGAATGAGGACGATCTTTTAAAAAATCATATAAAATTGAGGGTTTGAGCAATTGCTCTGATTGTTTTTTTACAAATGACCCGCCAAATCCCATCTTCAATGTCCCACAAGGTTCAAGTTTTTATCTTTAAAAATGAAGATGTTACAGCAGGGGGTGGGGTTTTGGGGGGTCCCCCTATAACTTTTTAATTTGAAAAGATAGAGACATGAAATATTTTTGACATTGCAGATTGGATCTTGCCAGTCCTGGCTCCCCAAGTTTCATGTCATTATCATTTCAAATAAAAAAGTTATGCACACACTTCCCCCAATGCAAGCCTATGGGAAAAAATCAGACAACAAGATGACAGCACAGAGGCCTGGTTAACCAGCTTTCAATAAAGTTGCACGATCTTTAATAAATTCATATAAAATCGAGGGTTGGAGGGATCGAATTCAAATTTCATACACATGACTAGCACATATTGCTACACATATGTGCCAAATTTCAGACCAATCCCTCCATCCCTGTATTTTATATGATTTTTTAAAAGATCCTGCCACTTTTTGACAGGTCTGAATGAACGCACGTGGCGAGCTGTCATTCTGACCTGTCAGAACTTAAACATTCTTTAATAAATTCATATGAAATCGAGGGTTGGAGGGATCGATCTCAAAATTCATACACATACTTAGGCATACCCCATAAGCATTTTGACCAAGTTTCAAGCCTGTAACTCTGAAAATACAAAAGTTATAGGCATTTTTTCTATAAAACATCAGCTCTATAGGGCAAAATAGGGCTCCAAATTAAATTCCAATAATTATAGTGAAGATGATATGATTAACCTACAATATAATCCAATCTGACTTTTTTTAAAAGTGATTTCCAATAACGATACAATACGATAATTTCGGGCATGCACACCCCTATTAGATATGCCACCCTGGTCAGTTTTGGAATACTTATGGTTAGAACCACTTCCTAATGGATGGCACTCGGTTCTCGACATGTTAGATTAAATAATCCTTCTTTTGCAGTCTTGGCTGCTAGAGTGTTATGGTGCATATTATCATGTCAATTGCAGTTTGACCTATTTCCTCATGTAAAATTGACTTTATGGGGAAATCCAGATTTAAAAATTGGAAAAAAAAATGTTTTTGTGGAGGACATGGATGGATAAGGCAAACTTTACATTGGATCAATTAATAGGTTCAGATGATGAGTTTATGCCATTTTCTGATTTGCATATTACATATAATTTGCCTGCTATGGCTGAATGGCAATATTTGTAATTGCAACATTTGCTGAAATCTAGGTTTGGGCCAGCTGCTTTTACGGCCTCAGAACCTCCATTACTGTCAGAAACACTTACAGCAGCTGAGCAGATATGTCGATCCACAACCCATATATATAAATCTTTACTAGTAGTAAATAAATTCATTAAACAAAAAACCTACAGTTTACAAAAACAATGTTAAGGCTCTACAGATTCCAACCAAGCACCAAAAAGCAGGGAAATTGGGAGTTAAGGCTCACAAGCCGTAACGCCACATCCTCCCTAAGGAGGCAGAAAGTGCAAGTGAAATTCTCATTCTCCCAAAGCAGATAAACCATGAGGACAGGGTGGAGAATATGATATGCAGAGGTGACTGTGGGGTTGTGGAAAACTGATCACGAACAACTTAGGGCCACCTACTTCTCTTTTTTTTGTTTAGAGCAGTCCTTCCCCAACCTGGTGCCCTCCAAAGGTGTTGGACTACAACTCCCATCATTGCAAGTCAGTATGTCCCATGGTCAGGAATGCTGGGACTTGTCATCTCAAACACCTGGAGGGCAGCAAGTCTTAACAATGGAAAATTAAAATTTTGCAACAACCTCTGTTACGTATTTATTAGTGTCGGCCAGTGAGTCAGTCACATACCATCTGGAAAACCTTCCAGGGAATTTATTTAAGATAGGTGCAAGACATCTTATTCTCTTATCCCTAGAATAATTACAAAAAAAAAAAAAAAAATGAGATAGAGACTCTATTGCTTCGTCTCCACATGGGAAGAAATGATTTGTAAGGAATTCTCTTGAAACGACCATCCCTTACAGCAGATCATATTGCGTTAAATCTGGTTTAGAAAAAGTTACCTGATATTTAGTTTTCCAGGTATTTTGCACAACCCTTAATGACAAATATCAAGCCTAAGTTGGGGAATAAGTAGTATGAGCAGCAGATAATGACTGTTGAATATCAATATCGTTGAACTGCAGTGCAAGAGTAGATTTTTGTTGAGAAATATCTTTAGTGTGAAGAAAGTTATCAGAGAAACCCAACCTCTGTAGTTTATCTCTGATTGATTTAGACCACTGGCAATGCCTAATTTGTGGACATATTTCGAGGCTTTCCAGATCAGGCTGCTCGTCAGAATAATTAAATGTGAGACTGGAATTCCATGGATGCAGTGGTCCTCCAACAACCTACAATATCTGCTCTCCCCTTTTTAAATCCCTCCCAGGTGACCATTAAATGACTCTCCAATCCATTCACACGCCTCATCTTTACTATCTTAAAAAAAAAGTCAACTTATCTTTCCCCATCAGAATCTCCGATGCTACCTTTCCTTGACCATATCTTTATTGGACATGGAGATTAATATGCCCAGTTTGCGGGGTGGGACTAGGACAGGTATCTATCGCTTGAGAGACTTGATAGATAAGGGAGTGAGTAATTAATGATAGTAAACTAAAAGAAAAGTTAAATGTCATTGAACCTACCTGGTTTCAACCCTGGCAAGTAGTAATAATTAGGGATGTGCACTGACCCCCCGGATCGGATCGGATAGCGGATCGGAATCGGACCTGGGGGGTCGGATCGGATCGGATCGGATCGGAGGCTGGTCGGATCGGATCGGACCAGATGTCCGATCCGGATCGGACGCCATTTTGAATGCTTTTTCCCATAGCCAAGTATTGTTTTACAAAAACGCCTATAACTTTTTCATTTTTAAAGATAGAAGGATGAAACTTGGGCACATTGTAGACTGGTTAGTGGTAGTTATCTGTGAGAAATTTCAGAAAGATTGGTGTATGCATTTTGTGGCAATTAATTTTTTAATAAATACCCAGGAATGCCTATAACTTTGTCATTTTTAAAGTTACACACATGAAACTTTGCCACATTGTAGGGGGTACCTTGGGACCTATGTGTGTGAAATTTCAGAAACGTAGGTGCTTGTCTTGTGTGGCAATTAATTTTTAGAAAAATGGGTAGTAGTGGGGTAAATACAGTTACGCCTCCCATTTTTTTATTTTTGAAGATACAAACAGGAAACTTGGGCACATTACAGATACCACTTGCCTTGATATGTGTGTGAAATTTCAGAAACATTGGAGCTTTCCTTATGTGGCAATTAATTTTTGAAACAATGAGGAAAGAAACACCTATAACTTTGTCATTTTTAAAGTTACACACATGAAACTTTGCCACATTGTAGGTGGTACCTTGGGACCCATGTGTGTGAAATTTCGGAAACGTAGGTGCTTGCCTTGTGTGGCAATTAATTTTTTAATAAATACCCAGGAATGCCTATAACTTTGTCATTTTTAAAGTTACACACATGAAACTTTGCCACATTGTAGGCGGTACCTTGGGACCTATGTGTGTGAAATTTCGGAAACGTAGGTGCTTGCCTTGTGTGGCAATTAATTTTAGAAAAATGGGTAGTGGTGGGGTAAATACAGTTACGCCTCCCACTTTTTTATTTTTGAAGATACAAACAGGAAACATGGGCACATTACAGGTACCACTTGGCTTGATATGTGTGTAAAATTTCAGACAGCTGGGTCCAGGCATGTGGTGGCAAGGTATTTTTGAAACAATGAGGAAAGAAACGCCTATAACTTTTTTATTTTAAAAGTTAGAAGTCTGAACATTGCTCACTTTGTAGATGGGTTAGGGGTAGATATGTGTCAGAAATTTCAGAATTATAGGTCCAGGCATTTGATGGCTATGGAATTTTTAAATTACATGTTTCAAAAAAATTTCTACAGAGGCCAGGTCTTCCCCTCCCGCTTCCCGCGAAGAAAAGGAAACACTCTCTCGTCTCGATCCCTTTGATCCTTGTTAGTAGTATCCATTACAGGGCTCGTGTTTCCTTTCCTACTTTCACTTTTCAAGCAGAACGGCTGAGCCTAGCTGAGTTTTGCAGCCATGCGTGCAAGGAAGGATCACTCTGGTCTCGATCCCTTTGATCCTTGGTAGTATCCATTACAGGGCTCGTGTCTGCTTTCACTTTGTACTCAAGCAGACACGAGCCCTGTAATGGATACTACCAAGGATCAAAGGGATCGAGACCAGAGTGATCCTTCCTTGCACGCATGGCTGCAAAACTCAGCTAGGCTCAGCCGTTCTGCTTGAAAAGTGAAAGTAGGAAAGGAAACACGAGCCCTGTAATGGATACTACTAACAAGGATCAAAGGGATCGAGACGAGAGAGTGTTTCCTTTTCTTCGCGGGAAGCGGGAGGGGAAGACCTGGCCTCTGTAGAAATTTTTTTGAAACATGTAATTTAAAAATTCCATAGCCATCAAATGCCTGGACCTATAATTCTGAAATTTCTGACACATATCTACCCCTAACCCATCTACAAAGTGAGCAATGTTCAGACTTCTAACTTTTAAAATAAAAAAGTTATAGGCGTTTCTTTCCTCATTGTTTCAAAAATACCTTGCCACCACATGCCTGGACCCAGCTGTCTGAAATTTTACACACATATCAAGCCAAGTGGTACCTGTAATGTGCCCATGTTTCCTGTTTGTATCTTCAAAAATAAAAAAGTGGGAGGCATAACTGTATTTACCCCACCACTACCCATTTTTCTAAAATTAATTGCCACACAAGGCAAGCACCTACGTTTCCGAAATTTCACACACATAGGTCCCAAGGCACCGCCTACAATGTGGCAAAGTTTCATGTGTGTAACTTTAAAAATGACAAAGTTATAGGCATTCCTGGGTATTTATTAAAAAATTAATTGCCACACAAGGCAAGCACCTATGTTTCTGAAATTTAACACACATAGGTCCCAAGGTACCACCTACAATGTGGCAAAGTTTCATGTGTGTAACTTTAAAAATGACAAAGTTATAGGTGTTTCTTTCCTCATTGTTTCAAAAATTAATTGCCACACAAGGAAAGCTCCAATGTTTCTGAAATTTCACACACATATCAAGGCAAGTGGTACCTGTAATGTGCCCATGTTTCCTGTTTGTATCTTCAAAAATAAAAAAATGGGAGGCGTAACTGTATTTACCCCACTACTACCCATTTTTCTAAAAATTAATTGCCACACAAGACAAGCACCTACGTTTCTGAAATTTCACACACTTTGGTCCCAAGGTACCCCCTACAATGTGGCAAAGTTTCATGTGTGTAACTTTAAAAATGACAAAGTTATAGGCATTCCTGGGTATTTATTAAAAAATTAATTGCCACAAAATGCATGCACCAATCTTTCTGAAATTTCTCACAGATAACTAGCCCTAACCAGTCTACAATGTGCCCAAGTTTCATCCTTCTATATTTAAAAATGAAAAAGTTATAGGCGTTTTTGTAAAACAATACTTGGCTATGGGAAAAAGCATTCAAAATGGCGTCCGATCCGGATCGGACCTCATCGGATCGGATCGGATCGGAGGTTGTCCGGATCGGATCGGATCGGATTTTCCCGATTTTGGGTCGGATCGGATTCGGATCGTGGATCGGATCCGATCCGATGCACACCCCTAGTAATAATAATAATAATAATAATAATAATAATAATAATAATAATAATAACGATTTATTTCTTACCCGCCTCTCCGTCCAGATCGAGGCGGGGATCTGTTTCTAAACTACAGGTTTGGTCAGGGAGTAGATCTTTGTCCCCTCACTGCCTTTGAGCACTTATTTTTAGGCCCCAAGGGAAAATATAATTTGACCTCAGCGATTTATAATTTATTGCTAGACAAAGTGGGAGGCTCCTCCTTGGCAATGAAAAACATATGGGAAGCAGACTTACACATGCAAATAGAAGATGAAATGTGGAAGCAAGTATGTACAAACCCTCCACTTGGAACAATTGCCCCCATGAAGACAACACTGTTAACCTTGCCGTTAACCCTTTTGTGGTTAGTGTGGTTAGGGCACCATGGTTAACGGTGTTGTCTAGGGATGTGCACGGATGCTAAAAATCAGATCGGAATCAGAATTGGAACTTCATATTTAGATAAATATTGGATGAGAAAAATTGGAGGTCCACCATATCAGACCCAATACCGATATTAAAATAGGATGTCATATTTTTGAATCGGATGCCATTTTGAATGCATTTCCTCCGTAGCCTATTTTTGTGTTACAAAAATGTCTATAATTATTTTATTTTCACAGATGGATGAAACTTAGCCACATTGCAGATGGGTTTGAGGTACGTATCTGTGAGAAATCTCAGAAAGATAGCTCCAGGCATTTTGCGGCTATGAATATTTTACTAATGAACCAGGAATGTCTATAACTTTTTTTTATTTTTAAAGAGCCACACATGACAACTTGCCACATTGCAGAAGGTATGTTGTGACTCATGTATGTAAAATTTCAGAACATAAGTGATTGCCTTTGGTGGCAATTAATTTTTGAAAAATGGGTAGCAGTGGGGGAAAGACAGTTATGCCTTCAACTTTTTTATTTTGAAAGATCCAAACATGAAACTTGTCTACATTAGAGATACCACTTCGGTTGACATGTGTGAGAAATGTCAAAAGAATAGCTTCAAGCATGTAATGGCAAGGTATTTTGTAAGAAATGAGGAGAGAAACCCATTTAACTTTTTATTTTAAAAGATAGAAGCATGAAACTTGCCCACATGGCAGATGGGTGTGAGGTACTTATCTGTTAGAAATTTCAGAAAGATAGGTCTAGGCATTTTGTGGCTATGATTTTTTTACTTTAAAAGTTCCATAAGTTCAAAAACAAAGGCTTTGAGAGCTGTCAAACTGCAACACCCCCATCTCCCACCCCCTGTTTGCTGTCAGAACCTCCATTTTTGAACTTTTGGAACTTTTAAAGTTAAAAATTCATAGCCACAAAATGCCTGGAGCTATCTTTCTGAAATTTGTCACACAGAAGTAACTCAAAAAAGAGTTATAGGCATTTTTATAACACAAAATAGGCTACGGGGAAAATCATTCAAAATGGCATCCAATTTTCCATTTTTTTCCAATTAAAATCAGTGACCAAAATATAGTATCGGGAAAAATCAGATAAACAAATTTCCATATCAGAATCGTGTATCGGATGCTGATATCCTCCAATTTTAATCGGTATTGAATATTGGATCCGATACAATGCACATCCCTAGTGTTGCCTGAACACCCGTTTTCCCTAACGATCTGCCCTGTTAACCACATTGTGGTTAGGCTCACTAACCACATTGTGCAACGTGGTTAGCGGCACTAACCATGGCTAAAAGTGTCATCTGACGTGTCTGTAGTTAAGGTGCCACGGTTAAGGGGTTAAGGCATAGAGCTTCTAGTACAGAGCAGATATGGGGCAGATCACTTGGAGGAATCTGGTGTTCGACTAACCACTTTGTGATTAACGTGTGGTTAAGGAATCCTTAACCACAGAAGGGTTAACGGTGTTGTCTGCAACTGCTCTGCATGTGGTTTGCGTTAACCACAGCTGAACATGGTTAAACTAAACACGGAGCCCAAAGTGTTGTCAGAAAGGGGTCAATATAACATGCCATAAAACCCCAATCCAGCTTTCACGCATTACGAGCTCTATTTCCCCATTGTGCTGGAGAGACTGTGATGAGAGGGGCTTCTTTTTGCACGTGTGGTGGGACTGCAAAGTCCTAAAGCAGTTTTGGGAACGAGTTTTCAAGGCAATCTCAGAGGCCACAAGTCAGAGAATTCTGCCTGAACCGAGCTTGACTTTGCTGTCCCTGCCGAACATCTTAAATCCATCCCTCATCCACAAAGAACTCATAGCTATGTTTCTTACAACAGCACATTTGGAAATTGCTGAGGATTGGAAAGACCCGAAGGGCCCCATACTAAATGGCTGGAAAGGGAAAGTGCAAAAAGCTAACGTACCATCAGAGATTCCCGTGGAGCCAACAGAGACATGATCCTTTTGATACAATATGGCTCCTGTTTGTCAATTATGTTGACAGAACTGCTGGTAGAACCAGGCCCCTGTCTACTTAATTGCACTCCTGGCCTCCCTAATTATTTAATCTTGATTGAAATTGGAATTGCTAATGCATTCATACAATATTGGCAATGTAAGGTTCTGCCTGCTATATTCTTGCAAGTATATATTTTCGTCATGGAAAAAAACCCCACCAGACTTGTTGCAATGTCGTTAATATTAGGGATGTGCAGCGGATCGGATCGGATCTACAATCCAAAACCGATCCGCCCAAAAATCGGATAAAAATGATCCAATCTTATCTGATCCGCCAACCATCCGAACTGATCCGATCCGATCCGAAGAGAGCCAATCCGGATTGGAAAAAATCGGAAAATCGGACGCCAGTTTGAATGTTTTTCCCCATAGCCTAGTATTGTGTTACAAAAATGCCTTTAACTTTTTCATTTTTAAAGATAGAAGGATGAAACATGGGCATTTTGTAGAAGGGTTAGGAGTAGGTATCTGTGAGAAATTTCAGAAAGATTGGTGTAGGCATGTTGTGGCAATTAACTTTTTAATAAATAACCCGGAATGCCTTTAACTTTTTCATTTTTAAAGTTCTACACATGAAACTTTGCCACATTGTAGGTGGTATATTGGGACTCATGTGTGCGAAATTTCAAAAGCATAAGTGCTTGCTTTGTGTGGCAATTAATTTTAGAAAAATGGTTAGCAGTGGGGTAAATACAGTTATGGCTTCATCTTTTCTATTTTTAAAGATACAAATAGGAAACTTGGGCACATTACAGGTACCACTTTGCTCGATATGTGTGTGAAATTTTAGAAAGATAGGTCCATGCATGTAGTGGCAAGGTATTTTTGAAACAATGAGGAAAGAAACACCTATAACATTTTTATTTTAAAAGTTAGAAGTCTGAAAGTTGCTCACTTTGTAGATGGGTTAGGGGTAGTTATCTGTCAGAAATTTCAGAAAGTTAGGTCCAGGCATTTGGTGGCTATGAATTTTTTTGATTGAAAGTTACAAAAGCTTTTCCACAGAGGCTTGGGCTGTCAATTGCACCCTGCTCCCCCGCCTCCCCCTCCCTCTTTTATCTGTCAAAACTCCGTGTTGTTGTAACTTTTAATCTAAAAAATTCATAGCCACCAAATGCCTGGACACATATCAAGCAAAGTGGAAACTGTAATGTGCCCAAGTTTCCTGTTTGTATCTTTAAAAATAAAAACGTTGAAGGCCTAACTGTATTTACCCCACTACTACCCATTTTTCTAAAATTAATTGCTACACAATGCAAGCACCTATGTTTCTGAAATTTCACACACATGAGTCCCAATGTACCATCTGCAATGTGGCAAAGTTTCATGTGTGGAACTTTAAAAATGAAAAGGTATAGGCATTCCTGGTTAGTTATTAAAAAATTAATTGCCACAAAATGCATGCACCAATCGTTCTGTAATTTCTCACAGATAACTACCCCTAACCCATATACAAAGCACTCAAGTTTCATCCTTTTATCTTTAAAAATGAAAAAGTTAAAGGCATTTTTGTAACACAATACTAGGCTATGGGGAAACACATTCAAAATGGCATCCAATCCGAAAATCAGACATCCGATTTTCGGATTGGAATCAGATCTGATCCGATCCACCCAACCTCCAATCCTATCTGATTCGATCAGGGCCACCAGGTCCGATTCCAATCTGCTATCCGATCCGATCTGGGGTATCAGTGCACATCCCTAATTAATATAACTTCATATAATTAAAAAGAAAGAAAAAGGGGGGAATAAAAAGATTTAGACCACTGACCAGTGTAGTTATCTTCCCGGTGGAGGGACACATATCCTGATTCAGAGATCACATTAATGGGTTTTAGTCAATATCTGAATGCCAAACACAAAGCAGTACATTGCGGGAAAGTGGAGTGTGGGAAATAACAAGGCAGACACAAGATTTGGGTTTAAAACAGGACCACATTTATTGATGAATTTGAAGCAGGCACCTTCAATCTAAACATGGCTAAGAGCCATTATATATATGATAGGGTGGGACATTCATGGTCAGGGTGTGGCGTGCAAACTTTACCATGCCCTGGCTCCCCCCCATGTGATCACAGGTTGCAAAAGATTTCCCCATTCGCTTTTCTACCTGCCCGCTCTAAAGCCCGTGGATCGCAGGGTTCCCTCCATTTGAATCGTGGGATAATGCATGACCAAAGAATAACTATTCCAGGCCAACAGTATCTAATGACTTGGAAATCTGCTAATGCCTGTAGGATCAAAGCATTGCCCTTTAACATCCCCAGATTGTTTCCTCTCAAATGGAGTACCAACACCTGTGGTGGGGGTAGGGCTGCACACCACTGGAAATATGCGTCCTCCTTGTCTTTGATATCCAAAAGCCTATTTAACTTCTGGCAAGCCCATCCAGGGCCCGCAGTTTCCAGCCTTCCATCCAGACCATTCTGGGAATCAGGCAGGACTGCCATATTGCCCAGTGGCAATGTGCCAACCAAATCGTTCCTCCACCTGTGAGGGGCAACGCACCAGACCAAGCTGGACTACTGGGGACAGGAGGCGCTCCCACAACATGACACATCTGTCCAACCACTGGACGCTGGCACTCTGGCTGGGACCAAACTTTAATTCTGCAGCCTGACTGGGCAGCCCTCCAACTGGTCCAGAAAACGGTGCCACACTCAGGTAAGCACCTGCACCGGTTTCTGCAATTCCAGCAATCTAAAGAAAAACGATCAGCATGAGAACCAGAATGTTAAACTTCACTTCATTCCAACTCTCCAAAATGTGAACGGAATGCCTCAGACTCCTTCTGTTCTCAGCATGTTCTTCAAAAATGTGAAGCCCAGCTGGCCACCATAGAAGCGACCCTGGTGCGGAAAGAACGTGTACTGAAATAAAGGTACACTAAACAAGTACGTACAAGCCAGTTTGCCACAGCCTAGAACAGAAATGTCATTAAGGAGGCCCCATCAGTATGATAGGATAGAGGTCTGCACTCTGCTTCCCTCCTTCGTGGAAATGCCTCCATTGCTTTCACTGGGCACAGTTCTGGCACTGAGCGGAGACAGGGGACACTCATACAAAGGCCTCTCTAGTCTGTCTTCGCCTTTAACCTAAATCTCCCTAAACCAAAGAGAACGAAATATCCTCTTATTCATACTTCAGCCAGAATTGTCCTCCTCAGATGACATCACCAATTCAGAGTTCTGCGTGTCCTGAAAGGCAGTGAGGGCAGCAGCATGGAATGAGGTAGCTACACTTTAGAATTCTATCCTGTTGGCCAGTTCCTCATAGCCTGTCAATAAGACTGCTAAGGCTGCCTAATCTATACCAACAGGTGATTCTCTTGTGCAACACTGCAGGGTGCACCTAACCCTGTGTCCACGGTGTTATACCCTACACCTGTAATTGAACCTGAAGGCAACAGCCAAACTCAGACTGCAAATGGTCCTGGCTTACTGTCCCTTTCACCGGGAATGGTACAGTGTTTAAGATGAAGTACAGGTGAGGGCCACAACACTGCAGTTGCTTGGCAGACTCAAGGACAGAAAGTTCCCTACCTGAATTAACATCACCAGCTGTGGTGTTAGGTGCTATGAAAGCGTCCAAGCCTGCATGCCATTAAACCACCGGACTCCAAAAGTGCCACTGGTGTGGTCTCAAGAAGCCCCAGGAGCCAGTTCCTGAACTTTGCACCTGGGTTTGTGATAGGGTGATGGCAATGGCATTGTCCTCTACCAGGAACATGAAGCCTTACCTTATACTGTGCAGAAAGCCATGAAAAAGGCTTGCACAACCACCCTTTCTATAGGGTTGTGGAAGCGTAGTGTATTAATTAGGGATGTGCACTGACCCCCCGGATCGGATCGGATAGCGGATCGGAATCGGACCTGGGGGGTCGGATCGGATCGGATCGGATCGGAGGCTGGTCGGATCGGATCGGACCAGATGTCCGATCCGGATCGGACGCCATTTTGAATGCTTTTTCCCATAGCCAAGTATTGTTTTACAAAAACGCCTATAACTTTTTCATTTTTAAAGATAGAAGGATGAAACTTGGGCAAATTGTAGACTGGTTAGGGGTAGTTATCTGTGAGAAATTTCAGAAAGATTGGTGCATGCATTTTGTGGCAATTAATTTTTTAATAAATACCCAGGAATGCCTATAACTTTGTCATTTTTAAAGTTACACACATGAAACTTTGCCACATTGTAGGGGGTACCTTGAGACCTATGTGTGTGAAATTTCAGAAACGTAGGTGCTTGTCTTGTGTGGCAATTAATTTTTAGAAAAATGGGTAGTAGTGGGGTAAATACAGTTACGCCTCCCATTTTTTTATTTTTGAAGATACAAACAGGAAACTTGGGCACATTACAGGTACCACTTGCCTTGATATGTGTGTGAAATTTCAGAAACATTGGAGCTTTCCTTGTGTGGCAATTAATTTTTGAAACAATGAGGAAAGAAACACCTATAACTTTGTCATTTTTAAAGTTACACACATGAAACTTTGCCACATTGTAGGTGGTACCTTGGGACCTATGTGTGTGAAATTTCGGAAACGTAGGTGCTTGCCTTGTGTGGCAATTAATTTTTTAATAAATACCCAGGAATG
Organism: Anniella stebbinsi; assembly: GCA_029215795.1. Lineage (NCBI taxonomy): Eukaryota > Metazoa > Chordata > Lepidosauria > Squamata > Anniellidae > Anniella > Anniella stebbinsi. The sequence continues at coordinate 24,356,596 of JARDYH010000008.1, forward strand.
CCTATAACGTTGTCATTTTTAAAGTTACACACATGAAACTTTGCCACATTGTAGGCGGTACCTTGGGACCTATGTGTGTGAAATTTCGGAAACGTAGGTGCTTGCCTTGTGTGGCAATTAATTTTAGAAAAATGGGTAGTGGTGGGGTAAATACAGTTACGCCTCCCACTTTTTTATTTTTGAAGATACAAACAGGAAACATGGGCACATTACAGGTACCACTTGGCTTGATATGTGTGTAAAATTTCAGACAGCTGGGTCCAGGCATGTGGTGGCAAGGTATTTTTGAAACAATGAGGAAAGAAACGCCTATAACTTTTTTATTTTAAAAGTTAGAAGTCTGAACATTGCTCACTTTGTAGATGGGTTAGGGGTAGATATGTGTCAGAAATTTCAGAATTATAGGTCCAGGCATTTGATGGCTATGGAATTTTTAAATTACATGTTTCAAAAAAATTTCTACAGAGGCCAGGTCTTCCCCTCCCGCTTCCCGCGAAGAAAAGGAAACACTCTCTCGTCTCGATCCCTTTGATCCTTGCTAGTAGTATCCATTACAGGGCTCGTGTTTCCTTTCCTACTTTCACTTTTCAAGCAGAACGGCTGAGCCTAGCTGAGTTTTGCAGCCATGCGTGCAAGGAAGGATCACTCTGGTCTCGATCCCTTTGATCCTTGGTAGTATCCATTACAGGGCTCGTGTCTGCTTTCACTTTGTACCTACAAATGCACCTACATTTCCAAAATTTCACACACATGGGTCCCAAGGTACCACCTACAATGTGGCAAAGTTTCATGTGTGTAACTTTAAAAATGACAAAGTTATAGGTGTTTCTTTCCTCATTGTTTTAAAAATTAATTGCCACACAAGGAAAGCTCCAATGTTTCTGAAATTTCACACACATATCAAGGCAAGTGGTACCTGTAATGTGCCCAAGTTTCCTGTTTGTATCTTCAAAAATAAAAAAATGGGAGGCGTAACTGTATTTACCCCACTACTACCCATTTTTCTAAAAATTAATTGCCACACAAGACAAGCACCTACGTTTCTGAAATTTCACACACATAGGTCCCAAGGTACCCCCTACAATGTGGCAAAGTTTCATGTGTGTAACTTTAAAAATGACAAAGTTATAGGCATTCCTGGGTATTTATTAAAAAATTAATTGCCACAAAATGCATGCACCAATCTTTCTGAAATTTCTCACAGATAACTACCCCTAACCAGTCTACAATGTGCCCAAGTTTCATCCTTCTATCTTTAAAAATGAAAAAGTTATAGGCGTTTTTGTAAAACAATACTTGGCTATGGGAAAAAGCATTCAAAATGGCATCCGATCCGGATCGGACCTCATCGGATCGGATCGGATCGGATCGGAGGTTGTCCGGATCGGATCGGATCGGATCGGATTTTCCCGATTTTGGGTCGGATCGGATTCGGATCGTGGATCGGATCCGATCCGATGCACACCCCTAGTATTAATGGGCAAGGTGGCTTGATGGACAAGGTGGCTTTTCAAACGCACCGGAAGAAGCCATGTGGATTAGACACTTGTACAACATGAAAATTCTAAGCATTTAAAGTCCTTTCTGATTCCCAATTGCAAGCCATCTATTCAGCCTTTGCATAGACCTACTGTTCCATGCCCCTACTGATGTCCCGATATTATGAATCGTACTATGTGCAGCCCTTGGAATTGGATTCAAAAGCCTATCCCCAAAACCTAGCTCAATAATAATAATAATAATAACGATAATAATAACGATTTATTTCTTACCCGCCTCTCCGTCTAGATCGAGGCGGGGAACAACAACATGATAAAATACATAAAACTAATTAAAACATGACAAATATTATTAAAACTGCATTAACACATCCTAAAACATCCTAAAAACATTCTAAAAATTCCACTGGATATGCCTGCCGGAAGAGAACAGTCTTTATTGCTTTCTTAAATTCTAAAAGACTGTTAAGTTGATGAGTCTCCTCCGGCAGGTCATTCCACAGTCTGGGAGCGGCAGAAGAGAAGGTCCTCTGGGTAACAGTTGTCAGCCTAGTCTTGGCCGACCGCAGTAAGTTCTTCCCAGAGGACCTGAGCGTGCGGGGCGGATTGTACGGGAGAAGGCGATCCCGCAGGTAACCTGGACCCAAACCATGTAGGGCTTTAAAGGTAATGACCAACACTTTATACTTCACCCAGAAACTAATTGGCAGCCAGTGGAGCGATTTTAAAGCTGGCGTAATATGGTCACTCCTAGATGTACACATCTTCCAGCCGAGGGTATCGCCTCAGTGTCTACTGAAGGAGCTCATTCTTAATTGGGCTGTGTCCTTCAGGAGGGAGCTATAACCTGCCTCCGGGCAAGGAGCCATGCAATCAATCTTGACCAGGACACAACCACCTCTAGATCTATGTTGACCACTGCAACTGGAACATTCGTGGTGTTTGCAGAATTGGGCTCTGTTGCCAGAATCTCATGAGCTGAATGCCCTCAAAGTAGTTGAATTGAATACCTTGCCCACTGCTCAGCCCAGGAGCCTAGGCAGGGTCTGTTGAGCAGGGATGTATCCCCTGTGGGATCTGTCCCCAAATCCAGGCCTGGCAGGAGTCATAAGCTGCAGCCACAAATCCTGGTCTTTAAGATTTCAATGAGTGGAAGAGACAAAAGGCCGCTCTTATATGCAATGCCTTGTGGTAGGCCAGCCTGGCCCCTCCCTCCAATTCCATATAGGCCTGGTATATGATATCAAATTATTTAATCCAGATCCATCTGCGTATTGGGAATTTCTCTTGCAGAACATCCCTACATCAGTATTCTTGGCAGCCAATTAGCCCATATGCCAGCAACGTTTGCTCCTAACCTCCTTGAGTTCTGTATCACTCTATCCCTTGCTTTGGTTCACAACAGAGAAGAAAAGTAATCAATAAACTCGCCCTACATAATCATTCTTCTGGTGGCGGGTGCAGAGGAGTGGGAATTGCTCAAGTTGGGATTGTGTCAGCATTGGCCAAGGCATATGGCTCCTGCATAACAGTTGGTGTGCAGTGGCTGTGGGGCCCAGCCCAGCTGGCCACACCACACCCATGTGCTGGCATCCGCCACTGGTGAAAACCTGCCATGCTGCTGGCATGACCAGTTGCAGAACCAATGTCTGTTCTGTTGAGGGAAATTCCAAGTCTAAGTGGATTGGTTAAAAGATTTGTGTCCACAAGGACAGAACAGCCAGCTGAAAGCAATAAGTTAGAAAAGAGTTTTTTTCTAGACTGGAAAATGGAAAGGTCATCCTGAAAGTGAGAAAGTTTTTTATTAGGATGAGGCAATTAATTTAGGCTGGGCTGGAGTCAGAAAAGTATAAAAGTGAGCCTTAATTTAATGGCTGTTTTGGAGAGTTGGGCGTATGTATTTTGGAATGGAGAATTGCAGATGAGAGAATTGCTGGAGGGCTGTATCTATCTAGATGAAACCTGTTGTGCCTTTGTATATATTGGACCACAAGTAAAAAACTTGTATTATACACAGAAACGGTGTGTATTTGTTCAGCTCCTGGATTGCTACTGGACTTATTGATTACACAAATGCTCACAGTGTTTGTCTCCTTTATGCTTCCCCCCTAACAGGGTTATGGGCCCTGGAAGGGGGCATTAAAGCCCAGCCGAGGGGCAATAAAATCCAGCCAGGAGGCTATAAAATACTCAGGAGTCCAATTGATGACCCAACGGATGACGGTTTCTAAATCGGATGCTTAAACAGGAGGAAAGTTTATTGGGCTCAGAAAGTTCTGCGGAGGAATCTGATACAAGCAGTGTCTCTGGCCAGAGTGGAGCTGAGTGTGTAAGCCAGCTGGAAAACATGGCACAGACTAGCTTGATCGGAGGAATTCCCATGGAAAGATTGAACGAGAAAAAATATTCTATGTGGTCGTTCAAACAAGAAATGTTTCTGAGGCGCAACGGATGTTGGCAGGTTGTTGCAGAAGAAATGCCAATGGGTCTAAGCGCTGACGAGGAAGTGACATGGGAGGCTTTGGCTACGAGAGCTAAAGCAAATATTGTCCTGAGCCTGGACGACAGTCAATTGATGCATATATCCCGCAATGAAACTGCAAAACAAATCTGGGAAAAGTTAAGGCGTGTTCATATAAGGCAAACCGCCAGTTCCAAAATTAGCCTGACGAGACAACTGTATCGCGCCAAGCTTAAGGAAGGGGGTCCATTTCCGAACACCTCCATAGTTTGGGCATGCTGTTCTCAAAGTTACAAGAGGTGAATTTGCCTTTTGATGAGGAGAATAAAATTTATATAATTCTCAGTTCACTCCCTCCCAGTTGGGACGCTCTGGCAATGAGCCTTGAATCAATGCCGCAGACGGATCTCACTCTGGAGCATGTAACAAGAAGGTTGTTACAGGAGCAGAAAAAGCCGGTTGAATGGACAGAGGGGAGAGATTTGTCGCCCGTGAAATGCATGGGGAGGAAAGAAGACAAGCCAAAATGGAGTCCTAGCGCTTACCGTTCAGGGGAAGAGAAAACGCGATGGCGGTAGAACGATGCAAATGCTTTCGATGTGGAAAAAAGGGCCATATTCAACGGAACTGCTGGGCTAAAATCCAATCAAAAGGAACCTCGAGGTGGCAAAAGGATCGTTACTCCAAAGGAGACCGGGAAAATGAGCAAGGCTGTGCTCAGCTGGTTTCAATTGCCAGGGAGACACGACCGGAGGAGCGAAGCAATATATGGCTTCTCGATTCAGCGTCCAGTGTCACAATATGCAGGAATCGTAAGGGCTTTGATAAGCTCCGGAGTGGATCCCCGGAGTCTGTGTCCTTAGCAGATGGAAAACAGGTTTCCGTATGCAGAAGCGGTACCTGTTATGTTCCATGTCTTAAAAGGTCTTTGCCTGATGTCCTGTGTGTGGAAAGCTTAGAATTTAATTTGCTTTCTGTGGCAAGTCTGACAAAGCTGGGTTATGTGATTACGTTTGAGGATTCATTGTGTCAGGTGACAATGAATGACAAAGTATGCGCTCAAGGTTTCATGAAAAATGGGTTGTATGAAATGGAGTCCCAGGAGTGTGTGAATCAAACTGGGAATGTTTCAAGTCACTCAAATTGTTTGCATCTCCTGCATCGCAGGATGGGTCATGTGAGCTTTAAAGTTTTAAAGCAGATGCCTGAGAATTCCAAAGGCATTAAACTCGATGGGTGAAATAGGTTTCTCGACTGCTGTGTGTGCAAGCAGTCAAAATCTAAGATGTTGCCTATTAACCGGAAAAGTGACCGGCTTACTCATGAGGTGTTTGAGCTGGTGCATTTAGATTTAGTAGGTCCATTCAAGGAGAGTGTAGGTGGTGCTAGATTTGTACTAGTAATTTTAGATGATAAATCACGTTTCAGCTGGGTATTTATGCTGAAAAAGAAACCTGAAGTTTTTCAAACTTTCACGAATTGGATGACTTGGGCTGAGTGACGGTTTGGGAAACAAATTGTTCAGATCCAAACGGATAGAGGTGGTGAATTTACCAGCCAGAATTTTAAGATGTGGGCTAAACGAAATGGTATAACCCACAGATTCTCAGACCCATATGCACCTTGGCAGAATGGTGCAATCGAACGCAGAAATGAGCTGTTACAAACGATTAAAGATTATCTTATGATCGATTCAGGTGCAGAATCAAATCTATGGGCAGAAGCGTTTTCTACTGCAAACTATCTCTTAAACAGGATATGGTCTGAAGCATTGGGAAGTGTGCCTTTCTATGAATTGCATGGAAAGAAGCCTAACCTAGCCCATTTAAGAGTGTGGGGCTCATTTGCGTATGTGCATGTTCCCAAAAGCCAGAAGCTGAAAGCCGATCAGAAAACGATAAGAGCGCATTTCTTAGGTTACAGCAACATGTCTTGGAGATTCTATGTTGGTAGGGGGGAAATTATTGTTTCTAGATCTGCTACTTTCAAAAAGCAGAATTGGGAACGGGTACATTCAAACCCGGAGGTGTTGTTGCATTTTTCCACGGAAAAGAGAAATGAAGGGGTTAAACAGGCAGAGCCAGAGCCTGTCGGAGCCAAGTCTCCAAAGGAGGGGAGCGCGACTCTGCCTCCCATGGAAAGTAACAGAGAGAAACAACCCCAACAGCAAAGTCCGTGTAAGTTGAGACGGTCTGAGAGAGCCAATAAGGGAATCCGGCCTGAAAGACTTGGTTTTGAAGGAAACACAGTGTGTCTGTTTAATTATGAAAAGCAATGCTTTGAGGAAGTTGTTGTAACTCCTGACAAGGTTGGTTGCTGAAAAGGTTTCCTGTGAGTAAAAAAGGAAAGGTTTTGGAATCAGGTGAAACCAAAACAAGCTTACTGGTTATAATGTAATAACTAACAAGGTGTTGTTACTTGCAAACAGCAGTCAGCAAAAGGTGTTGAACTTAAATCACTTGGAGAAGTGAGCAACTACCTGGGAGTGCAAATCACAAAGAGAGATGGAAAGTATTTCATAAATCAGAAGCAGAAAATTGTGAATCTGCTTGAGTCATGTGAAATGCTTGGTTGTAACAGGTTGTGAAGCCAACTGTTGCTGCGTGGTTTGGTGTTAAGCGAGTGTTAAGATATTTAAAAGGTACTTTAAATCTTTGTCTAACACTATCATGTTTTGAAACCAAAATCTTAGAAAACTATATTGACAGAAGCAAGACACCATAGCAACTTCTACTTGTGAGGCAGAGTTTTCGACCTTATCCAGTACCTGCGGAGAAGTGGAATTCTTTATACAATTGTTAAATATTATTTGTAAATTGCCTATAAATGTTTATGATGACTCACAGTCATGCATTGCCTTAGCTAACTCTCAAATGTTTAGAGCAAGGACGAAACATATGGCAATTAAGTATTTGAATGTCAAACAATATGTGGAAAATGGCATAATTAAATTAATATATTGTGAATCCAAAGAAAATTTGGCAGATATATTTACTAAGCCATTAATGGGATACCAGCATGCTAAGATAACAAAAATGTTAGGTTATGAAATGCTTGGGGAAGAAAAAAACTTTAGACCACTTAGATCTTTAAATTTTGAAGGGGTGTTGAGGAAAATTCCAAGTCTAAGTGGATTGGTTAAATGTTTTGTGTCCACAAGGACAGAACAGCCAGCTGAAAGCAATAAGTTAGAAAAGAGTTTTTTTCTAGACTGGAAAATGGAAAGGTCATCCTGATAGTGAGAAAGTTTTTTATTAGGATGAGGCAATTAATTTGGGCTGGGCCGGAGTCAGAAAAATATAAAAGTGAGCCTTAATTTAATGGCTGTTGTGGAGAGTCGGGCGTATGTATTTTGGAACGGAGAATTGCGGATGAGAGAATTGCTGGAGGACTGTATATATCTGGATGAAACCTGTTGTGCCTTTGTATATATTGGACCACAAGTAAACAACTTGTATTATACACAGAAATGGTGTGTGAGTATTTGTTCAGCTCCTGGATTGCTACTGGACTTATTGATTACACAAACGCTCACAGCGTTTGTCTCCTTTACGCTTCCCCCCTAACATGTTCTTGTTCAGGGCACCCTCTAGAGGTAGGTGATTCCCTGGCATTGGTGTGTAATTTCAATGGAATATGCTGTGTTGGTGATGGGCCTAGTGCCTTGGTCATCTGTAGCAAAGGCAAATTAAAACCCAATGACAGCATGAGCAAACCCATGTTCCATATGGGGCCCCATCCTCATGCAGGGGGAGTGGACCCCTGACTCTTCTTACCATGTTCCAAGATTACCATGCTTGCACCTGCAAATAACTAATCATGTGGATCAGATGGGGATGTGAGTATTGCCATCACAGGGGTCCACTTCCAATGGGTGTTGTTCTGCCATTGTTGCTGTTGCCTTGGGAGTGAAACTCCAGGAGGCTCCTGCAGCATCCAAGCAAGCTGAAAGAGAAGATAACATGTCAAGACACACTTGCCTCTTAGTTTGAAGTAGCCATCCTGGTCTCACTGCCACCGCATCAAATCATGCCAGGAATGATGAATACTGATTCCTGGAAAATTGGATATGGGCAGCCAATACAGTCTTGCATTCAGCACAGACAAGGCTCGTCCCCACTTAGCTCTAGCTGGTGGTCCTAAAATATAGGGTGACCATATTTAGGAAACCAAAAAGGAAGACGACATGGCCGCTCCAAGGTGGCGTGCCCACCAACATGACCATCCCCCAAGGGGGCATGCCCACCAACATGGCCGTACCCTAAGGGGGCATGTTCATCCAAACATGGCCTTGGTCAGATGTCTGATTTCACAGCATACAATTAAGGCAAACCTGTTCTACACAACATCTTCATGTTAAAATCATTGAAATAAAGAACAAGTGAGACATTCGATGTATCTGAAATTAACTTTACTCACTTTTACGTTTGTAGCTTTTGCTGTACTTTGAAACTTTTGCTATGTTCTGTGTGATAGTTTCCCCTTCCCTCAAATATCTTTTCTGACTGCAAATCCTTCACTGGATGACCGTAGTCCCTACTTTCCTAACATTTAACACTCTTTCCCCATCATGTTTCTCTTATCCATATGCACAGATTCAGCATACTGCTACCACTGAAGAAATGAAGCAGTTGACAAGTGTAGAAAAATCTAGTACAACAAACTAGCCAACCTAGCATGCAGGAAGCGTATAAAATAAAATAAAAGTGTATAAAACATTAGCCATGGAACAAAATGGACTAAAGGCTTGTTGTAGTCACTTCTCACCTCTTAGCTTGTTTCTGGTTTATCATTGAGAAACAAATCTAAAAATGTGTCATTATATCTCTGGTTCATTAGCCATGTAAACAAAACCATGGTCAGTAGCAATACAAAGAAAGGCCAGAACAGATGCCCATTATCACAATGCTAGACAAGGCTCTTTCCCTCCTTTTATCCAAGTATATCCTGAATTTACACTGCCTCAGAGAATAGAAATCCCAGTCAGGGACCCAAAGAAAACTGCCCAAAGAAACTTTAGAAATAACTCTTGTTGATTTCAATAAAGCTTACTCCCAGATAAATGAATGTAGGATAGCAGCCTCTTCACATCTGTTCACCTTACTCTAGCAAGTGCAAGCCCCTCCTGTCAAGGACAACTATGCACTCACAGAACCTGGCCTCGTCGATCATGCAACCAGCAGGTGCTTTCCAGAAAGATGCTTTCAGAGCCTAGGAGATCCAGACACACTCAAACAAGTCAAGCCAAGCCATGCTATGCTGGAACAGAACAATTCTGGGGCAAGACACTACTTTGCAACCGATCAGACACAACAGTCATACATATAAAAGAAAAACACAACTACCTCATTGACATAGCAATATCCAATGACAAAAATGTTGCATAAAAGGAAGAGGAAAAGAAAGACCCAGCAAAGGTTTTCGGAAATCTTGCTCATATTGGCATAGGTTGAGATATTTTGCTGGTCAGAATTTTCATCAGTAGAACTCCAACGGACTTTAATGGAAATGTCTTTAGGACTTTTAACAATTTTACTTTGTGCTTTCAGACTTCAGAAACTTCAGGTGGATGATATGAAATAGGAGAAACTCTTCTCCACCCACCCCACCCACCATGCCCATTGGCGCAAGAGCTAATAGTTAGATCCAAAAGATCAGTGAATTAATTGGAAAATTCATTAACAGTCTGACACGGGTTTTGAGAATTAATTGAGGAAATATATAGGAGATACAATATACAATGTGGATCTAGACTCCAGCTCAGCTAGATATGATCTTATGAAGATTAATAAACTGAGGAGGAATATGACTTTTTTTTAAAAAAAAACTTTGAATTCTATGTACAGGGTGCCCCAAAAGTAGGTATACAGTTGTTTAGAATGTTGATGGGAGGTGTGAGTACTATATTGTATATCTACTTTTGGGGCACTTGGTATTTCAGCCTTCCCCAATCCAATCCTCTCCAAATATCTTTGACTATGACTCCTATCTGGTCATGCTGACTGGGCGTTGGGAGTTTTATCCAACACATCTGGAGAGAACCAGCTTGGGGGAGGATACTGTATTTAACAAGAATTATCTGTTTTTGTACAGTTACTAAAAGGATAAAACAAATGCTAGCAACAGTAAATATCACATAGATGAAGTAAAAACACCATGGCCAGTAACAATCATCCTCCAATAGAGATGGATAATAAATTATGTTTTCATTATGTTTACAAGGCCCATTGAAATTGCATCCATATACTTTGCCTTTCACACAGCCATGAGCTATGTTCAAATAAACTTCTAATACGATACCATTGCACATTTTATATTCTTTTTTCTCAACTGCTTCATGATTTATTCAAATAAGAAGCAGTAAATAAATATTGCTATTAAGTAAATTCATACATCAATATATTACAATGTTCTCCTCCAACAAAATAATCAAAGAAAAGCAAACGGGTGAGGTAACCAGATAAAGGTACTGCTTTGAAGCCAGTTTTCTGTTCCAGCAAAACACCTATTTTCCAGACAGCTAAACCAATTTCCTCAAACCATCTCTAAATGAATTCTTAGAAAATTAATTCATTCAAATTTATTTCCCGTAAATAGGAATATCAACTCCATATCATCCCCCAACTCTCTCACACAAAACTATAGTCCCCCCATTCTCAACATGCACACAAACACGCAAACTCTCTCAAAATCATCCACCACAAAACACACACTCACACATCCATTCATAGACAAATGAACATGCACCTATCACATAAATACACTCACACATTGCAAACACGTAAACTCTCTCAGGATACCCACCCCAAAACACACACACACATTCATTCATGGACAAATGAACATGCACCCCATGCACCCATCACATAAATACTGGGGATGTGCACTGACCTCGCGGATCGGATTGGATAGCGGATCGGAATCGGACCAGGGGGGTCGGATTGGATTGGATTGGATCGGAGGATGGTTGGATAGGACCCGATCCCGATCCGTGGATCGGATGTCTGATCCGGATCGGACGCCATTTTGAATGCTTTTTCCCATAGCCAAGTCCCCAAAGTTGCCTTTACAACAACATGGAGTTTTGACAGATAAAAGAGGGAGGGGCAGGCGGGGGAGGGGTGCAATTGACAGCCCAAGCCTCTGTGGAAGAACTTTTGTAACTTTTAATCTAAAAAATCCATAGCCATCAAATGCCTGGACCTATCATTCTGAAATTTCTGACAGATAACTACCCCAACCCATCTACAAAGTGAGCACGTTTCATGTGTGTAACTTTAAAAATGAAAAAGTTATAGGTGTTTCTTTCCTCATTGTTTCAAAAATTAATTGCCACACAAGGCAAGCACCTATGTTTCTGAAATTTAAGACACATATCAAGCCAAGTGTTACCTGTAATGTGCCCAAGTTTCCTGTTTGTATCTTTAAAAATAAAAAAGTGGGAGGCATAACTGTATTTACCCCACTACTACCCATTTTTCTAAAATTAATTGCCACACAAGGCAAGCACCTATGTTTCTGAAATTTCACACACTTAGGTCTCAAGGTATCACCTACAATGTGGCGAAGTTTCATATGTGTAACTTTAAAAATGAGAAAGTTATAGGCATTCCTGGTTATGTATTAAAAAATTAATTGCCACAAAATGCATGCACTAATCTTTCTAAAATTTCTCACACGTAACTATCCCTAACCATTCTACAATGTGCCCAAGCTTCATCCTTCTATCATAAAAAATGAAAAAGTTATAGGCATTTTTGTAAAACAATACTTGGCTATGGGAAAAAGCATTTAAAATGGCGTCTGATCCACCGATCCGATCCGATCCGGATCAGACCTCGGCGGATCGGATCAGATCAGAGGGTTGGTTGGATCAGATTGGATCGAATCGGATTTTTCCGATTTTGGGGCGGATCGGATTCGGATTGTGGATCGGATCGGATCCGATGCACACCCCTAATAAATTCACTCACACACACATACCTCTCTCAAGGCTGCTCCTATGCTTGCTTCCACTCCCCTCCATTTTCTAGGCGAATGATGGGGATTTTTACATTCACCTTGAAATTATTCTTAGTGGTAGCAAGGGGTTGCAGAGAAGGGGATTAGAAAAGTACAAGATAAGACCTGGGGGAGGAGAGATCCTAACAGGTGGAGGGCAGTTTTGGAAAAATTCTCAGAACCTTGTAACTCCCAGGGTAAAACTGTCCTACCTGCTGCTCTGCCTTCTTTTTGTCCTCTGCCTGCACCATCCAAGAAGAAGCCCAGGATCGTCACACTGGAGCCAGAAGGGGTTTGGTAAGTGTGGATGACCCACCAGGGGCAGGCCTCGGAAGTGCCTGAAATGGGCCTACTGAGGCCTGCAGAGGCCGGCTGAAGCCATCTCTGGATTCCTAGAGGGCCATCGCCATAGCGACGACCCTCTAGGAACTCGGAAATGGCTTCGGAAGGCCTTGGAAGGCCAAAACTGGAAGTGCCCGAAATGGGCCTACCAAAGCCTGCTGAAGCCATTTCCAGATTCCTAGAGGGCCGTTGTCATAGCGATGGCCCTTTAGGAACCCAGAAGTGGCTTCCACAGGCCTCAGAAGGCTGAAAACAGAGAAGTACCTAGCCAAAACGGGCTTTTGGGGGGCTAAATTTCCGGATTTGGCCCCCCAAAATGGTTTTTTCCCCCGGACGTGGATTTGCTCCCCATTTTCCGGGCATGTCCGGACAAATCTGGGCGGATGGGCACCCTATAAAATATAACCTTTCCGCAGATCACAAACTGAATATGAGCCAACAGTGTGATGTAGCTGCAAAAAAGGCAAATACTATTCTGGGATGTATTAATGGGAGTATAGTTTCTAATTTTGCGGGAGGTACTGGTTCCCCACTATTCAGCACTGGTTAGGCTCATCTTGAGCATTGTGTCTGATTCTGGGCACCACACTTCAAGAAGGACACAGACAAGCTGGAAGGAGTTCAGAGGAGGGCACCAGAGACTGAAAGAACTGGGCATGCCCAACCTTGAAAAGATAAGACTATGGGGAGATAAGATAGCACGTTTCAATACTTGAAAAGTTGATACAAAGAGGCCAAGATCTCTTCTCGATCATTCAAGAATGCAGGACACGGAATAATGGGCTCAAGTTACAAGGAGCCAGATTCCAGCTGGACTTCAGGAAAAACTTCATGACTGTTAGACCAATATGACTATGGAACCAATGACCTAGGGAGTCACTGGGCTCTCCCCACTATTCAAGAAGCAGCTGGACAGCCATCTGTCAGGTATGCCACCAGGAGGATTCCTGTATCAAGTGGAGGAGGGTAGGCTGACCAGATAAAATCCAGGTCAGGGCTCATGTAACTTTAACAGTTGTAGAGAAAAGGGAATTTCCGCCAGCGTTATTTGTATGCAATTAGTTCCTGGTGAAATTCCCTCTTCATCACAACAGTTAAAGGTGCAGGCACTATACTAGAGTGACCATATACAAAAGAAGGCAGGGCCCCTGCACCTTTAACTGTTGTGATGAAGAGGGAATATCACCAGGAACTAATAGCATACAAATGACACTGGCTGAAATTCCCTTTTCTCTACAACTCTTAAAGTAACATGAGCCCTGACCTGGATTTTATCTGGTCACCCTGGAGGAGGGTATTGCCTGCTCACATGAATGTAGGCTAACCATCCAGAATGTAGGCTAACCATCTAGTAGTCCCTGCTCGCATGAATGTAGGCTAACCTTTAAAAAGCACTGCTCTTATTCAAACCTTATCTGAGAGGACATAGGGCATAAACTGATCCATGGTGCTTTCTCCTTCACAATCCACTCCAATGATATACCAGGAATATATGAGGAATCCCAACATTTGTTCAGAGAAGAAGTCCTTCTAGCCTGACACAGTCATTTCACAGCCAGACTTTGGCTTCACATTTAAAAATCTAATGCTAGAAAGTAGCAAGTGGGATATAATTAGGGTGACTATATGAAAAAGAGGATAGGGCTTTTCTATCTTTAAGAGTTCTATTAAAATGGTAATTTCAGCAGGTGCCATTTGTATGCATGCAGCAGCTGGTGAAATTCCCCCTTCATCACATCAATTAAAGCTGCAGGAGCCCTGCCTAGCATGACCAGATAGAAAAGAAGGCAGGGCTTCTGCAGCTTTTACTGTTGTGATGTGGCCTTTTAGGGTGACCCTTTCATTTGGTCATGCTGATTTTGACAAGAGAAGAGAAGTTGGGGAGTGGGGAGCCTTCACTGCCCTGGGTTACTCACCTATTTTTGATGTTGCAGTACAAAAACAAAATTAGGTTAGATGTTATTAAAAGAACAAACATTTCCAGTGTGTAAAAGTACTTCCAAAGTGAAAATGATATGGGGCAAAAGATTTCTATTTGACACAAACTATTTACAGGTGTTCACCCCACAGATTAACAATATTATCCTTTGCATGTCTACCCTGAAGTAAGTCCTATTGGGATCAATGGGACTTACTCACAGGTAAGTGTGTATAGGACTGCAGGCTAAAATGATCAAGGTCATCTTCTCAAGATGGTCAGTCCTATTGCCAAACATAGGCATTTTGCCCTCATTCCAAACCAGACTCTATTATTTCTGCAATCAACTTCATTAGTAAAAATTAAATTATGTCGGCCACCCTGAGCCATATGTCCCTCTAATTCTATTCTATAGAGGGGAGAAGATTATTTTTCAGATGTGACAAACAATCTTTAATCTGTAATTGTTTTGTAATTAGCCTCCTCTTCAATCATCAAAAGGGTAGTGATTAATTCTTCTGCTTCTCAAATCCCCTATAGAATTTCAGTAGTCACTTGCAAAACTAATACCAAAAGATGCTATAAATATCAAAAATAACGTTAAGAGGAAGGGAGAGGATCTTGGATAAAGATAGGGAAACTGTTTTGCGAATGACGGGTGGTCAATGCAATAAACTAAACTACCCTGCTACTACTACTATTACTACTACTACTGCTATGTCATGGTGGACTTGCTGCTGGTACTGGTTGCTTGCATGGGATGCAAAGCTCACATTGACAACTGTTTGGTCAGAAATCCTTACCCTCCACTTCACAAGTATCATCAGTCAGGAGACCTAATCATTGGTGGCATTGCTACTTATGGTCTCCTTGTCTCCAGTCCAACAGCCTTCACTGAAGAACCCCATCAGGCATTGTCAGAGGAATTTGTGTAAGGACTGTTGTTCATTTTAATTCATTTATGGTGTCATCAGAATGATCAGGATAGAAGAGAGTCATGACGCTGTAGAATAGGGGCTTAGAGGATTCTGCTGTAGGAAACATTAATATAATTAAGTCTATATATTAAAAAACAGGTGTACGTTGTTCCAGCAGCTATTAAAGTCTTCAGTTCTCAGATAATTTTTGGTTCCATAATACAGCTGCTATGTGGATTAAGGGATTGTCTTCAGTTGTTAATGGTGATCATGTTACTGTTAACAATTACAACATTGATCGTGATGATATAGATATCTATCCCATCATGTTGTTGTTAGAGGCAATGTGAACGATCAAACTATGAGTTACTTCATATTGGGGTGATAGGTCCCTTCAATTCTCCTTGTAGATCTGTATGTTTCAGTTGAGGATGTCTAGGTTCTACAGAAGTTTCTAAATCCTGTCTCTTGACTGCAATAAAGAATATACATACATACCATTAAGGGAATTTTGAAGAAAAGAAGATCCCTTGTTACCTGACCTCTCACTTGTATTTGGATACTTTGTCTTCTTTGAAACTTCTCAACAACCTCAATTGGTGAGCCAAAGAATGGTAAATATAATCTGGTCACACCTTATCATTGTCCAGTGATCCAGACACAAACACTCATGCACACTCAATCACACAAACTTACTGCCACCACCACAATCAGCATTCTTGCGATGAAAACTCATTGCATTGAATCCACATTTACTCATACTCTAGTCAAGTCTAATTTCAATCCCACTGATTTCAATGCGTCTAATCTAAGTATGAGTAAATCAAGATCCAACACATAGGTGAGACAATTGAAACTAATCATGCTTAACTTGTCTCATTGATTTCAATAGGTCTACTCAAAGTATGACTCTATCGGATGTAACTCAGTATGTAGCTGTTAAAGAGCACATTCAAACGATGTTGCCTCACGGTACTAAACCTTGTTTTAAAAGGTACCTTCCCCAGAAATGATAAGCACAGTGATGTGCTGAAGATGAACACTGATATAGTTTGATTTTGTTCTTAGCGTAGGAGGATAATATTTAAAAGATGTAAGATTACTAAGAATGATGATGTGGAACACAAGTGGCAATAATTAATGCATGTGTGGAATTTCCTGCTCTTACAGAATGCAACTTTTGTTGTAGGGTATTTCCTAAGCATTACCAGCACATCTTGGCCTTGGCATTTGCAGTAAAGGAAATCAATGAAAACCCAAAGATCTTACCCAATGTCACCTTGGGCTTCCACATCTATGATAGCTATGACAATGCAAAGAAGACCTATCATGCCACAATGCTACTATTGACTACACTGGAAAATGTTGTCCCTAACTATGTATGTGACATCCAGAATAGATTAACAGCAGTTATTGGGGGACTGGATTCTGAAATCTCCCTACATGTGGCAAATATTTTGGATACCTATAAGACTCCACAGGTCAGTGTTTTGGGAAGCATGAGAATCTGTGACATCACTCACGCTTCCCTTTCCTTTCCAGTTCTGTTTTGTTGTTTGTAGGCAGAAATGGGTACATAGTTTTTGAATGTCATTTGCTGGCAATGAAATATATATATATGGTTCAGTCATAAATAAAATACAGTTGTTACTGTTTACTTGCTTTGTTCATTTGAT
The DNA here is from genome assembly GCA_029215795.1 of Anniella stebbinsi. NCBI lineage: Eukaryota > Metazoa > Chordata > Lepidosauria > Squamata > Anniellidae > Anniella > Anniella stebbinsi. The sequence continues at coordinate 24,373,410 of JARDYH010000008.1, forward strand.
GGTCATGGTGCTGAAATAGCAGAACATTGTTATAGTTTCAAAAGTCTCATTAGAGCCATTCAGTATTTTAAACATTCCACTTCTTAATGTATTTTCTTTCAGATATGGTTCCAAATGAGCAAAACCCTATACTGCCTCTATGCCTCAGCCAGTTCTCTTACACCAGTGAAATGGACCATTAACACAACAAGAACTAGCAGTTGCTGAAACAGCCCAGAAACACTGGCCTGCCCATTCCAGAAACAAGCACTGTTGCTCATTTCTGGAAGTTTCAGGAATTGCTAGTTCTTGTTGCTCTAGCGGTCCATTCTGTTGGTACATGGATGCTGTAGAATACTACTCATTGAATTTGTATTGTTAGATATGTATGCAGAATCTTCTTCTGCATTTTCTGACTCCATTGCAGTTCTGGTAATAAGGAAAACCATTACCCCCCCCCACACACACACACTAAAACACTGGAGCTAATGGGAGCTCCCCATCATCCAAATATGGCATATGGGAGAAAGTGGGAAATAATGCCACATGTTGTTTGGCCCTCAGGATCCTTACAGTTCTTTGACGGAATCACGAAGCTGAAGCAGTGTCCTTTCTCTTTTTTACTCATCAATGGATTGGAATTGGACTTACTCGTACTTAAATTAGATGCATAGATGATGACCTATGTCGGGAGAAAGATAGGGGGAGTGTGACTCTGTTGATTCTCCTTGATCTCTCAGCGGCTTTCGATACCATCGACCATGGTATCCTTCTGGGACGACTGGCTGAGTTGGGAGTGGGAGGCACAGCATTGCAGTGGTTCCGCTCCTACTTGGTGGGTCGGCTCCAGAAGGTGGTGCTTGGGGAACATTGCTCGGCCCCGTGGATTCTCCAGTATGGGGTTCCGCAGGGGTCAGTTTTGTCCCCCATGCTGTTCAATATCTACATGAAACCGTTGAGTGCAGTCATCCGGAGTTTTGGAGTGCGTTGTCATCAGTACGCTGATGACATGCAGCTCTATTTCTCCTTTTCATCTTCATCAGGTGAGGCTGTGGATGTGCTGAACCAGTGCCTGGTTGCGACAATGGACTGGATGAGGGCTAATAAACTGAAACTCAATCCAGACAAGACTGAGACGCTGTTGGTGGGTGGTTCCGCTGACTGGATGGAGGGTGTTCAACCTGTTCTGGATGGGGTTGCACTCCCCTTGAAGGAGTGGGTTCGTAGCTTGGGGGTTCTCCTAGAACCATCTCTGTCACTTGAGGCGCAGGTGGCCTCAGTGGCATGGAGTGCCTTCTACCAACTTCGGTTGGTGGCCCAGCTACGTCCCTATCTGGACAGGGATAACCTGGTTTCAGTTGTCCATGCTCTGGTAACCTCCAAGTTAGATTACTGCAATGCACTCCACGTGGGGCTGCCTTTGAAGGTGGTTCGGAAGCTGCAGCTTGTGCAAAATGCAGCGGCCAGATTGATAACTGGAACCAGTAGGTTCGAACATATAAGACCTACTCTGGCCCGCTTGCATTGGCTGCCTGTATGTTTCCGAGCCCGGTTCAAGGTGCTGGTTTTAACCTATAAAGCCTTACACAGCTTGGGACCACAATACCTGATGGAACGCCTTTCCCGACATGAACCTACCCGAACACTACGTTCAACATCTAAGGCCCTCCTCCGAGTGCCTCCTCCGAGGGAAGCTCGGAGGTCAGCAACAAGAGAGAGGGCCTTCTCTGTGGTGGCTCCCCAATTGTGGAACGATCTCCCTGACGAGGCCCACCTGGCGCCAACATTGTTATCTTTTCGGCGCCAGGTCAAGACTTTCCTCTTCTCTCAGGCATTTGGCAATATCTGAGGAGCCTGGGTTTGTTTTGTTTTGTTTTTGTAGTTTTTTGAAGTGTTGAAGTGGTTTTTAAATGTACAGATTGTGTGTATGTTGTATGTTTTTGCTGTTTAAATTTTTGTATATTGTTTTTAATTGTTTTTAATCCTATGTAAACCGCCCAGAGCGCTTCGGCTATGGGGCGGTATACAAATGTAATAAATAAATAAATAAATATAAATATAAATAAATAAATGGAATGTAAGCCAAGCAGGATTTCGTTATGTTCCACTGAATTTAATATGTTTAACTTTTAAGTGTAACTAAGTCTGAATGCAACCAGATTGATGTCATTATGTAGCATCCTCCCACTGAGGAATTTATCCTATAATGCAGTAGATCGCCATAGATAGTCATTATTCTGTTAGATCAGATTGCTATCTGACCAGGCATTTTGCTCCCAACCAGATGCCCATTCAATGTATGTACATTCAAAACAAAAAAATGAAATGACTCTATAAATGCTGACATGATTTCCTTTTCCTCCACCAAAACTTTCTCCTTAGCTCATCTATGGCTGAATTCAATAGGTTTAACTGTTAAGTGTTACTTAGCACTTGAATGCAACCAGACTTAAGCCATGATGTAGCATCCTTCTACTGTGGCCTTTTTCCTTGAACTTGATAGATAGCAAAAGATAGTCAGTATTCTCTTAGATCAGACTAATATCTAAGCAAACATTTTGTTCCCAACCACATGCCCAATAAATGTAAGCACATTAAAATATATAGATATAAATGCTGTTATGAATTCCTTTCCTTCTACCCAAAATCTCTCCTTAGCTCATCTATGGGCCTGCTCCTGTGATGAACACTAAAACTCCAGGCCTTCCCTTCTACCAGTTGGCCCCTCAGGAAGCCATTCAGTATGAGGGGATTCTCTCTTTGCTTCTCCATTTCAGGTGGACGTGGATTGGAATTGGTGTTATGGATAATGATAATGGAGAAAGATTTCTACAAGTGGTCGTTCCACTGTTTTCTAAGAGGGGTGTCTGTTTTGCTTTCATAGAAAGAGCACCCAAATTAAGTTTTGACAATAAAATTTATGACGGATTTCTACAGGGGGCAAAAATACATGATAAAGTGATGGGAAGCAAAGCCAATGTAGTGGTAGTCTATGGTGAATCCTATTCCATGGCTATTTTTCTCTTCTTTCCGTATCTATCACAGCAAGAGGACATGGAAAAGGAAGTAAAAGGGAAAGTATGGATAGTAACAGCTCAGATGGAGTTCACTTCAGCTGTCACTCAAAGGGATTGGGATACAGAAATATTCCATGGTGCTTTATCCTTCAGAATCCACTCCAGTGGCATACCAGGATTTCGGCAGTTTCTTGAGAGCAGAAACCCTTATAGCTCTAAAGAAGATGGTTTTGTCAGAGATTTCTGGCAACAGGCCTTTGGCTGTGCATTCCGAGACAGTATTGTGAGCAATGTGGGTGGGGACATTTGCACAGGGCAGGAGAAGCTGGAGAGCCTTCCTGGATCTTTCTTTGAAATGAGTGTGATTGCACACAGCCACAGCATCTACAATGCTGTCTATGTGGTGGCACATGCCCTACATCATGCTGTGTCCTCTTCTAAAGCCAAACTTGGTGCAATGATGGATGGAGTGGAACCCAAATTGCAGAATCTACAATTTGGGCAGGTAATGGGTTCAAGTCCCTCACATAACAATGCACTGTATATTGGGTTTTATTCTCCCCAAAGTCTCCTTTACATTTTCATCTTCTTTCCCTTGCCCCAGTTAGAAATATTAAAATAGTCCTTATGCTTTCCCAAAAGTTAAGAACCGCTAGAAAATAAAAACAAAAATATTATCTGTTAAACCTGTGAAAGTTCTGTGTTGCATAGTGTATTGCATCCACTCAGAATATGCATTTTTGAACTGTTTGCTTTCATTGGAGGTAGGCAGGAAATAAAATGTAGTGGCTGAGGGATCAAGGTTTTGGGCATTGTCATTCTCAATGGACCTCACACATGCATCAGTTCCCATAACTCCTCTGCATGGCCCTGAAAAACAAACTAATGGGGTGATTGGTAAACAAAGGCACTCTTTGGCTAGTGTAACATTTATCATAGGGCCAGCCATGGCCTTCACCCAGGTGAAAAATAAGCCAGCCAGAGCCTCATTCTTCTGGTGCCATTTGACTTGAATAAGAATACCAAAGGAGACATTATGTCAAATATATATCAAGCAGCTGCACCTCCCCTCACTTACAGTAGGTGCGAGAGGACTGATCTGGATCAGAACCATAGCATCAGGGTAGGGGGCTTTTAAGATCCAGATTAGAGCCCATACTCTAAAGTAAAGATAAGAAACTGATGAGGATGCTAGATACTGAATTCAAGCTATGTTCTTTTTTGGCTCATAAAGACCTAAATTCTGTCTTTTCTAAATCCTTGCATTTTCTTTTTCACTCTAGCTCCAACCGTTTCTAAAATGGGTCTCATTTAACAACAGTGCAGGGGACAAAGTTTCCTTCAACCAGAATGGGGAGCTAGTCGCTGGATTGGATGTGATCAACTGGATAATCTTCTCCAACCATTCATTTCATAGGGTGAGAGCGGGGAGGGTGGATCCCGAGGCTCCCCTAGGTCAAGAATTCTCCATTGATGAGGAAGCCATAACATGGAATGGCTGGTTTAATCAGGTAGGCTCCAAATGTCAGGTATTTAGAAAGTGAGCCTGTTATAAATGAGCAACTGTTGTAATGTTCACAATAATTTTAATGTTCAATAATAAACAATTACAAAGGAAAGATTATGTGTGACGGAATGATATAAATGAAGAGCCACACAGTTCTGCTCTCCCAATAACTTTGTTTTCTGATAAATTATTGGAATAACTTTTAATGAGATGATAGTTAAATTTCTAATGTTTGAACAAATCTTTCACAGAAATTAGTGGTCTTCCGAAATCCAAGAGTCGAAAACTATTGTAACTTGGTACATTCTGGACCAAATGCCAGTGCTTGTACATAATGTTTTGATTCACTGAGCGAGATGATGAAATTCTAGAGACCAAAACAATTTGTTGCTCTTTCTTCTAGCATGGGGCTCAAACAGAAACAGTTTGCTGGTTCTATTCACTCTACCTCTGGACAAAACAATGACATGTATCAGAAAAATCTTTACCTAAGAGTTCCCAGATGAAAAGATCCATGTGTGTTTTGTACGTTATGTCAAATGTGATGTTTCTTTTTAAAAGTAGAAATTAGGGATGTGCACGGACCCCCCTGAATCAGATCGGGACCCAGATCGGGACCTCCAATTTTGTTCAGGATCAGATTGGATCAGATCGGATCTGATCCCATCCAAAAATCAGATGTCCGATTTTCAGATAAGCCACCATTTTTGCCATAGGCTTGCATTGGGGGAAAGAAAGCTTTCCCCCAATGCAAGTCTATGGGAGAAAAATGGTGTGGGGGTGAGTGGGGGCCTAACTCACCCTCCCTGTCCCTCCCTGTCCCTCCTCCCCCTCGTGCTTCTTACCTGCCGGGGCCATCCACTACCATCCACTGGCACACATGGGCTCCAGCGGATGGCAGCAGACGGCCCTGGCAGGTAAGCCCCCTCCTCCCCCTCGCACTCCTTACTTGCCGGGGCCGTTCGTTACGGACGGCATGGCAGGTAAGCCGCCTCTCCGCATTTGCACTCCTCTTTACCTGCCGAGGCGTCCGCTTCCTTCACTTGCTCGATTCTACTGAGAACTAGGCTTTGCGGCCTAGTCCTCAGTAGCACACCAGGCGATGACGTCATCACCAGGCACTCTATTGACAACTAGGCTACGAAGATTCGAGTAGATTCGAGCAGATGAAGGAAGTGGACACCCCGACAGGAAAGTGGAGGGGCCCTCCCTCCTCCCCCCTCATGCTTCTTACCTGCTGGGGCCATCCGATGCTGTCCGCTGGTACCCGCGGGTGCCAGCGGATGGCAGCAGATGGTCCTGGCAGGTAAGCCCCCCTCGTGCTCCTCCTTACCTGCCGGGGCAGCCGCTTCCCTCCGGAGCTCGAATCTACTGAGAAACAGGCTTCGTGGCCTGTCCCTCAGTTGCGCTCCAAGTGATGACATCATCACCCGTTGTGCTACTGAGAGACAGGCTGCAAAGTCTGTTTCTCAGTAGATTCGAGCACCGGAGGGAAGCGGCTGCCCCAGCAGATAAAAAGTGCGAGGGAGGAGGAGGTCCGATCCTCCGATTTTATCCGAACCGGATCGGGTCCTTCCGGACCAGTTTGGATGAGATTGGATGATCTAGTAGCCAGGATCGTTGTCAGATAATTTTATCCAATTTTGGTCAGATCAGCTTCGGATCATGGATCTGATCCGATCCGATGCACACCCCTAGTAGAAATTGATCATAGGTAAATTGAGTTTCAAATGCCTTGGATGATTACTAGAAAAATGTACTGATTCCAAGCTCCTTATTCCTTCATTATATTGTTTCTTTTCCATTTTTCAAAAAGTCTCGTCCTCGTTCTAAGTGTGCTGAGAGTTGCCAACCTGGTTCTCACAAGAAAATGAAGGAGGGGAAGCCATTTTGCTGCTACGATTGCATCCCATGTCCAGAAGGGAAGATTTCAAACCAGGAGGGTAAGGTATCTATATCTATATCTATTACAGAGTTATAAAAACAGAATAGCTGTAATCCAGCTCTCTTTGACAACTCTCTTTGACAACTGGTAATAAGTTTCAACTAACAAAGAACACTCATTAACAGGGTCAGCCATTCAGGCAGTTTGCTAGGCAAAACACCCAACAGCCACAGGTTAATAACAGAAGAGAAGGGAATATCTCTCACATACATACTGATCGAGAGCAGACTTGGATGATGTTGCCACAATCATTGTACAAATTGATGGTTCGTAACCATTGGTTGCCACCACTGACCTCAGTAGAGTTGAAGAGGAACTGTATATTTGGAAAGCTCCATACACTCCAACAGCTGTGTAATACTACACAGTTTGGCTTCAACTTACTTTGTTTTTGTTATTGCAGGAGCCACCTAAAATTAATCTCTACCTTTGCTAATATGAAGACTGTAAATTTTCCTTTTATTTCTCCTCTGCCAGCTCTGGGACCTGCATGTTTTGTCCCAGGCAAGAGCAAATTCTGGCTATTATGTTTTCAGACATGGGGGTCATCTTGTGCCTGCACCACCTACCAGTGACTCATTCACTCTGCAACCTCTTTTTCTTTTTGAAACTGAGTCTATTCTGCAGACCTCAGAGCCACAGGTTCTGAACTACACTTTCTCTCTCCTCCCCCACCCCTCTTGCCTTTAATACCACCTAGTCACATGAACTCAGCCTCCTAGCCTCAACAGAATTTGTACGTTTGCTCAATCTTTTGTGCATTTTGGTTAGTCCAAATAAAAGCATTGCCTAACATTAGATATGGGAGCCTTCACCTCTTTCATAAAAACAAGAGGTCAGTCTTTAAAAATCATGCCACACAATCATTTTTAGAAGGTCACTCTGATCTCAGCTGGCTTACTCCAGCACCGTGCTTAAAATCCAAGATGCTGCTTTAGCCCTATAAAACTCTCAAACATTTCCTATCCATTCTGGCCCATTTCAAATTCTCAGCATTTAATATACACTGCTATTTCAATAGAGATTTGTTATCTGTGTGAGAGTAACAGTCATAACAATTTAGCCCGGATGTTCTTATGTTTCTGCAATCAAGACAATGTCCTTTCTTTTTCAGACATGAATGACTGCCATAAATGCACAGATGAAAACTATCCAAACAAAAAACAGGACGCCTGCATTCACAAGACTGTAACCTTCTTGTCTTATGAAGAACCTTTGGGATTTAGTTTAGCCTCTTTTGTTTTCTCCTTTTCTTTGATCACAGCTCTAGTGCTGGGAACATTTGTGCAGCACCACAACACTCCCATTGTCAAAGCCCACAACCGGGACCTCACCTACACTCTCCTCATCTCCCTCTGTCTCTGCTTTCTTTGTCCATTGCTGTTTATTGGCCGTCCTCAGAAGATGACATGTCTCCTTCGACAAACAACTTTTGGCCTCATCTTCTCAGTGGCTGTTTCTTGTGTGCTGGCAAAAACCATCACAGTGGTTCTGGCATTCATGGCCACCAAACCAGGGTCCAGGATGAGGAAGTGGGTGGGGAAAAGACTGGCCATCTCTATTGTTCTTTTCTGCTCCCTCATCCAAGCAAGCATCTCTACTTTATGGCTGGCAACCTCTCCACCTTTCCCAGATACTGACATGCACTCAATGGCTGAAGAAATTGTTCTACAGTGTAACGAACAGTCTGTGACTCTGTTTTGCTGTGTTCTGGGCTACATGGGTTTCCTGGCAATGGTGAGTTTCACTGTGGCTTTCCTTGCAAGGAAGCTACCTGACAGTTTCAACGAAGCTAAGTTCATCACTTTCAGCATGCTGGTCTTTTGCAGTGTGTGGTTATCCTTTGTTCCATCCTACCTGAGCTCCAAGGGAAAATACATGGTAGCCGTGGAGATCTTCTCTATCTTAGCCTCAAGTGCTGGGTTGTTGGTTTGCATCTTTTCCCCCAAATGTTACATTATAATCTTGAGACCTCAGCTAAACAAGAGGGAACAGCTAATAAGGAGAAAAGATGGAAGAAGTATGTAACTGTCCATGTCCTTTGCTATACTTTGTAATCTAGACATGTGAGGGCATACAAATAGCAGGATTTACATCACCTGGCGCGCCACCCTGGAGCAGGCCGCTGAGCCCGCTGGTAGTAGCCGCCGGCGCCGGACGGGAGCGGACGGTAAGCGCCCCCCTCCTCCCCCCCCGCTGTCCACTTTCAACGGCGGGTGCCCGCTGGCGCCCACCAATGGAAGCGGCGGTGGGCGCCAGTGGGCGCCCGCCGATCCGCCGATCCGCCGAACCGGTTCGGAGCCTTTTCGGACCGGTTCGGATTGGATCGGCCGATCCAGCTGTCGGATCGGAAATCGGATAATTTATCCGATTTCCCACTGGACCGGACTCGGATCGTGGATCGGGTCTGATCCAGTGCACATCCCTAATACAAATGTAATAAAATAAATAATATAATAAATAAATATTCTCTACATGTGCACCCTAGAGAGTGAATCTGAATTTGCTTCCTACCTTCCGACTGTTGGCAATGGTACCACAGAAGAGATCCCAGCTTTTGGAGAAGACAGGATCCCAGTCTCAGACTTATGCATCGTTAATAAGGACATAATCACTGCTTTCTATTGGACTTACTTTAGCAAGGCAGCAGGCAAGATCATTCTTTGTCCCAAACACTAGCACTGTGACTATATCAATCAGTGGCATTGGACAGATTGAAAACTGAGGGAAAGACCTACTTGAGCACAGAGGAACTCACAGTCGATGAACTTTACAAAATTGACCTACTTGCAAACTTTTGACAATTTTAATGGTGTTTTCTCCTCCTCACCCTTGCTTCTATTCTGAAATAGAAACCTCTGTCTCATCAGAATCTGAGGCAAGCCACTAAAGTTTCATTGAGCCCCTATTAATCGTCCCTCAAGGGCACAGGAGCCATAAATCATTCCTGGTGAGGAGCATCAGAAAAGCAAGGCAGTGTAGGATTGTGATGAGATAGTCTAGGAACTCAGGGCTAATGGCTGATAATGATTTAGTGGGACAAGGTTGAAATGTTTTTGCTGTCCCCAGTGAATTGAGAAAAAAACCTTTCAAATTCATACATTTTTTGTATATTTTTATTGATTTATTATATTGTTATAATGCCCAGTAGCCGAGTGTTCAATTCTTTATTTATCTAAAATGTATTTGAACCATTTGCGGAGTGTAAGGTGAAATAAAGAGGCGAGACAACATCTTGGATTTAAACATGGGCCACATTTTTATTCAACCACATCTGCAGACAGGATAACACCTATGCGGGCATCTATATCATGGCCTCTTCCAGAACCATCCTAGGAACAGGCGAGCCATTCTATCCCATGTAGTGGTGCTTGCCATCTCGCCACCCCATGGGCTCTTCCTTTGGGTAGGGAGACCTCCCTGTGTCACCATCCTCGTGCCACACGGCTCCGAGCAGGTGAGACAGTTCAGCCTCAGAGGTAAGCCTTAACCTCCCAGCTGGTGCTGCACGGCTCCCAACCTTGGGCTTCAGACTCTATCCCTCACCACAGTGGTGCCTGAGAATGCTCACTGATATCCATCCCCTCTAGATGTCCACGCCTAACCGCCACAAGGGTCGCTCCCCCCCACTACCAAAGATTACCATCCGCAACCCCCTCTGCAGATCTGTAAGGAAAATATCATTACCACTATCCGTCAAGTGCACACCATCCTGCCTAAACAGCTCCCTCCTAACTTTTGAAATATCCGGATGCTGAAGGCTAATATCGCCATGTTTAACCAGATCTTTATAGATCTCCGTGTTCACTCTCCTTCGGGCACGCTCCAGAGCCTGGACTTCACCCCCTGCTCCCCAGTTATACCTTGGGAGCATACAGGACCAAATGATCCTGACACCGGGCCACCGCATCCGCAGGCTCTCCAAATCTGCTTTTATTGGCCAAACCAGGGCCTTGCCCTTCATCCTCCCGAGATCATTACCACCCAAGTGAATGAGCAATATCTGCGGCTGAGCCATCCCCTGATGTCGGTGCAGTAACGTGGGGATGAGGCTCTCCCACCTCATTCCGCGGTGTCCAAGCCATTGAATATCTGCGTACCGGCTCAGCCCAAGCTGTAATCCATGACTTGACCTGGCTGCCCGTCTGCTGGCCCAAAATATCAAACTATGGCCGTAGATGAGCACCTTCAATGGGGTGAAGCCCTTCCGGAGATCTAAGAATCAAACATGAAAAGATTAGACTTTAGCCGCATCCGACCTTCCATGAGGCAGCGGCCTCACATTCGCCTTAAAGGCCCCAGAGCACCATCTCCCCACCACCTGAATCTGGCGCGTAGAAAAACCTAACGATGCTGCGGTGGACGCAGCTCCAATGCGGAATGAATGTGTCCCAAACTGGACATTATTTAAACCCAAACTGGAAAGTGCCCGCTTAGTTGTGGTCCAAAATTGGTACTTCGTCAGCGGGGAGGCATCCCGATGGCGAAACAAAGCACCCGGGACCTCGCCACGTAACTTGACGAACTCCCTAAGAGCCCGAACTGGGCACAACTGGTTTTGATGCTGCAAACAGCCGTATAACTGTGCCCTTCCCCCACTGATCCGTCTTGGAGCGCCGAAGGTGTATATGGACTTCTCTGTCCCTGATCAGCAGATCAGAGAATTGAAGTGCCCTATCAGAACTATCACTCTTTGACATGGCCACAAGCTCGGATATCAGAAAAGCTCCAAAGAATGCAGTTAATGCAGCAGCATGAAATAATGCTGCTTCATAGCTTGAATAGCACAATGAGGGCCATATCGCCCTCAAACCTAGCAAAATATCGGCCGATAGCGGCCGACGCTTGTCCATGGTCCGTGGGGACCCCCGTGTCCAGCCCCTGATTGTACGTCTAACCCTAAAATCCTCTGTATAATCAAGAACCCCTTTCATCTTGGACCAAAAGGCCAAGGCCGCCAGTTTACTTCCTATGGTGCAGGCCGACAGGCCCTTCCTACAGGAGTAAACACAGAACTGAAGAATGTGCTCCACTGGGATAGGCCAAACTAATTGAACTGAACCCCGAAATGTTAAGAATTCCCTACCTGCCCTTTGATATGCAGCTCTGGTGCTAGGCGCCACAGACTGCCACATGGCCTGCTCTACTTCATCCCTCCAATCATCCAAAGTGTTGGAGACATCGCCTCGGGTTGTTGTCGAGCCCAGGGGGCCATTTCCCGGAACCGCTGCACCTGATGACGCGATAAAGCGTCAGCGATGTCATTGTTCATGCCCGGAATGTGGCGAGCTCTGAACAAGATATTGTGCCGCAGACAATGCAAAGTGAAGGCACGCACCAACCCCATCACTCTTGAATTGCGGGAGGATAAAGTGTTCAGCACATGGACGGTGGATTGATTATCACACCAGAACTGTACTGTGGAATTTGATAATTCGGGGGCCCAAATGTGCGCTGCCACGTAGATAGGAAAAAATTCAAGCAACGTTAGGTCCCTACAGAGACTGCTGGACTTCCATGTGGCTGACCATTGCTCGGCACACCATCTGTCCCACCAAATTACGCCAAATCCCCAAGAGCCAGATGTGTCCGAATGGACCTGCATATTGGCCTCCAGCAATAGCTCACGTCTCCAAAAGGAGACCCCATTGAAGTTCTGCAAGAACTCAAGCCATACCTCCAAATCGTCCCTCATGGACCTGGTCATCCACACCATGTGATGTGGGTGCCTTAAACCAGTCATTGCAGTGCAAAATTGCCGCACGAACGCCCGTCCCGGGGCAACAACCCGGCAGGCAAAATTCGGGTGGCCGACCAGCTCCTGCAATTGCTTCAATGAGACCTTCCTGGGGCGTGAAGTCTCTCTCAACCTACCACGCAAGGCCACTAATTTGTCCACCGGTAGCCGGCAACATTGAGTTACCGAGTCGATTTCGATTCCCAAAAACATAAAGGTCGTGCACGGACCCTCCGTTTTCTCATGTGCAAGTGGCACCCCTAGTTCCATGGCCAACGCCTGGAACTCATGCATCAAGAACGAACACTGAGGGTTCATCCCCGGCCCTGAGAGCAGGAAGTCATCCAGGTAGTGAACCACTTCCTGCCCCCCCCCCGTCCTGTCCTTAAGCGCCCATTCCAAAAAGTAACTGAACCTCTCGAACATTGCACATGATATGGAACAGCCCATTGGCAATGCCCGATCCACATAGTACTGTTCCTGAAAACAGAAACCCAGGAGATCAAAGTCTTCTGGGTGGATTGGGAGCAGGCAAAACGCAGCCTTGATGTCGCATTTCCCCATCGTTCACTGATGCCCCTTTCCCTGCCTCCTCACCATGGTGACAGCTGAGTCGAACGATGCATATTTTACCGAGCACAAATGATCAGGAATAGCATCGTTCACTGCTGCCCCTTTAGGGAAGGACAGATTATGAATTAATCTGTACTCGCCCGGTGTCTTCTTAGGTACAATGCCCAAAGGTGACACCCTCAACCGTGGCAATGGCGGCCTAACATAAGGGCCTACCACTCTTCCTGCCTGAACTTCCTTATCTATTTTCTGCCGGACCAAATGTTCCATAAAATGGACTGATTTTTGATTCCGTGACATGGAGGCAAACCTTGGCCCCTGAAACGGAATGTGAAAACCATGGGTAAAACCGTGCTCCAAGTATACTGCATCCTGCCGTTTTGGATATCGAGCCAGCAGCAGTTTAAGTGGTTCTATTTTGATCGGGCTGGGCCCCTTTTGAAGGAGGCTGTTGACCGCCTTGCCTTCTAGGCCCCTGCCCACCCCTACTATTTCTGCGCCCATTCCTTCCCTTTGGACAGCTCGATGCCGGGTGACATCCTGCACAAATTGAGCATTCGTGCTTGTACCGACAGGGGGAGTGAGTGCACATCCCTCGGGAGGAAAACTCCCAACAGGGCTGATGGTATTGAACCCCCTGCCTCGCACTCCCCTTGACGGTAGAGGCGGGTGGCAGTTTGGCCAAAATATGGCCGCTATCCGACCTCTCACCCACCCCCGGTCTTGCAGGAGTCATGTACTGGAGCCATAAGTCCTGATCTTTTGTATCCCACGTCAATGTGTAGTCGAAGGCCGCTCTTCTACGGAATGACTCATCGTACATGAGCCAGGCCCCACCCTCATATTCCGAATATGCCCGATATATAATATCGAGATATTTAGTCAATATGTTACCTTTCCCAGGAAAGCATTGTTGTACAACGCCCATGTAAATCAGAAAACCGGGCAACCAATTAGCCCAAGTCCTTGCAACCCTCTTCTTCTTCAGTCTCTTGGCCTCCTTATCTATGCTTTTATCTTTGTCATTGCTTTCCAGTTCCCGGAAAAGCAAGGCAAAGACGTCCACGTATTCCCCTTTCCATATCTTTTCCTTTGTACTCACCAATAGGTGATACCCAAGCAGAGCAGCTGTGCTCCCTGAAGGCATGGCTCCACGGTCAACCTCCTGGAATGGGTCCACCGCGCTATGTCCCGCACCTATTGGCCCCGTTGACATGGTGCCCACTGGCCCCTGCCACACCGCAGCGCACACTACATCCACCAAAGTTGTAATCTGTTCACTGGGACCCGCGCTCCCTATTGCCACAGTTACCGCGTCACTGGGGTTGGTGCAGCTAGTCTCTTGTCCTACCGTTGAGGCCTGGGCGTGCGCCACTGGGAAATTACCAGCCCTACCTGTCACTGATACGGGTTCTTGCCTACTGCCAGTGCCGCCAGCTACGACCTGCTGTGCGGTAGAACCTCCCACATCAATGCCTCTGGCTTACCTGCCCTGTACCTACTGACGTCTCTTGGAGATTGTGCATCCCTGACCTGGGGTCAATAGGAATATGTGCTGCCCCTGTGCCCAGTGTCGACCAGCCCATCCCTGCAAACCACGGGTGCCACCCCCAAGTTGGGGGGAAGCCCCCAAGGTCTGCAGCAAGGCATGTGCATTCCATGTGTTGAGCTCACCTGGGCCATCGGTCTGTGTTCCTGTCCCCAGCGCCGCAGGCACCGTCACATTCCCAGGGCTGAAGTCTCTGCCCACTTCTGGTGGGGGTGGCTCCTTCATTCCTGCATTGCACCCCTGCTCTGCTACCGACAATTCTCGGCGCTCCCCGGCACGGCTCGATGACGCTGCCATAGCGTCCAATCTGCTGGATAAAGAAAGCATTAACTCCTCCTGCCATTGCATCCTCATATGATGACGTCTTATGACTGGCAACAGCACACGCGCCACTCCCTGTTCCTCCTCCATTGCTTGCATTCTGGCCAACTGAGCTGAGAGGCAAGGATCTATCTTCTCATCAGAAGATGATTCATATCGTTGTCTTGCGCGTTTACTCGCCGCGCGAGTGGCTTTCCCCTTATCTTTGGGTCCGCCTACCCCTTTTCAATGTGGCATAATGACTATCGTTCCCATTGCCCGGGCTGCCGCTCTCCTAACTTCCCCACAATCTTCACCGAACTTGTGGCTCAGGCAAGCAATAGAAGCGCGCAAGTGCCTGTCTGGCTCAGCGCACCTTAATTAAGCCGGGCGCCCCTTAAGTGCTTGACCGGGAACACCTAAAAGAGCTGCCCTCCCCCCCTGTGAGGCAGCCACCTAGCTCATCGCTGGGCCATGCACCGCGCCAGGCCTCTGGCCAGAAGTTGTGCCACAAAAGCAGCACTGTGCATCAGACAGCGGCTGAAAGGGTGCCAGTACTGTCAGGAATCTTGTTCCCTTCACCCCGAGGGAGAAGTCCCCCCCAAGCCTCTGTGTGGCACAATCACCCCCAGCAGATACTGGCCTGGTCGCAGGGCCCTGCTCCCTCACTAGATGCAAGCGCTTGACAAAATGCACGCCCTGCAGGCCTTGCAGTGCCCTGCTGCCACACCAGGGGGCCACCCAGTGCCTTCCCGCCCGCAGTGATGGGGTGCACCCAGCACCAGAGAGGGCCCTAGCGTCAGGCGAAGGAACCCCGAGCTGCCCGGCCCGCTCGCCTACACCTGGCTCCGCGATCCGCGCAGCCCTCCCCCTCTACTGGCTGAGCTCCATGCAGGAAGCCTGTCGCGGAGGCCCCCACCCCCGCAGCGAGCGGCGCCTGTATGCGCATTCCCGCTGCGCACGCTCCCTGCTGGCAACCCCCCGGCAGCGCTGGGTGCGGCGACGACGCCCAACCCTTCCTGGTTGTTCCTGCGGCCCTGCAGGGCAGCTGCACCCGCAGCTGCTGAGGCGCCCTAGCCGCCCGACCGCTCTCCACCCCTGCCCGGAAAAGGTAAGCTCCCGCCCAGCTCCCCTCCCCCCAGGGACGACCCGTGCAAACCAGCCGATTCGCCCCAAACCTGCGGCCCAAGGCCTCAAAGGAAGCTGCTCCGTCCCCGCAGCAGCTACGAGGCAAGCCGTGATCCAAAGAGGGAGATTCGGGGCCTGCAGCCTGCCTTTATAGCTGCAGACCCCCTCCCTTCCCATGGCACCATGAGGAGCAGCCAATGGGCTGCTACCACATTTTGACTCCTCGCCCACACCCGCAAATGCCCCCCCCCCCGCGCACAGGCTTCTCCGTGCGTGGGTCTGAGGCAATTCTTGGCTGCCTTTCAGGGCAGAAGCCCTCACAAAGTGGCTTACAACAATAAAATACATAAAATATTAAAAGCAATAAAAACATGTTCACATAAAAAGAGCAATTAAAACAATAAAACCAGCAGGAACAACAAAAACAACAAAAACAGTATACGTTATGGGAAGGCCATGGTAAATTCAAATGCTTTTAAGGCCTTCTTGAAAGCCTGCAATTAAAACCATAAAAAACAAGAGGTATAGAGAAATTTAAAAGTTTTTCAAAGTTTTTTTTATATAAAAACAATTTTAAAAAACCAGCTAAGTTCTAATGAAAGGAAAGCCTGTGTTAAACAATATGTTGCGAGTAGGCCTTTACAAGATATTACATGTTGCAGAAACAAAAAAAAAACAGGTTGGATGTTATTAAAGGGATAAACATTCCCTGTGTACAAAGTTATTCCAAAGTGAAAATTATAATTGAGCAAAAAAATGACTAAAATGACTTCTACACTACAATTTGAAATAGTGTAAGACGTTGTCTTAAGTTCCAGTTCATTGTTGTCTAGCTTCCAGTTCATTTTGAGAGATTTTTCTGTGGGTTATCTTAAACTGCAATCAAGGCTCATTAAAAACCATGGTGCTTACTTCTGAGTGAACATGAACAGGACTTCGCAGTAAGATTTTATTTTTCACCCGACAGATTAAAAATATAATCCTCTGCATGTCTATCCTGAAGTAAGTCTGATTGGGATTAATGGGATTTACTCATTGGCATAGGATTGCAGGTTAAATCGATCAATTTAATCTTCTCAAGCTGGTCAGTTGTATCATAAAACATGAATTTGCCTCTGATTCCAAATCAAACTCTATTATTTCTTTTATCAATTTCTTAAGTAAAAATTAGTTATGTGGGCAAACCCAAGCCATATGGTCCCTCGTTTGCTATTCTGTTGGGGGGGGGGGTATTGTTCAGATGTGACAAACAAGCTTCCATCAGTAATTATTTTATAATTAGTCTCCTCTTCAGTTATCTAAAGGGTGGGGATTAATTGTGTTGATTCTCAAATCTACTGTAGAATTTCAGTAGTCACTCCAAAACTAATACCAAAGGATGTCATAAATATCACCAGAAACATTAAGACATAGAAAGAGGACCTATGAATAGGTAAGTATCTTGGATACGGATACTGAAACTATTTTGCGAATGAATGGCTGTCAATGCATTAAACCAAACAACTTTACTACTACTACTACTACTATACCAGGTTGGCTTGATGCTGGTACAGTTTGCTTACATGGGATGCAAAGCAGATATGGGCAACTGTAGGGTAAGAAATCCTTACCCTCCAAGTCACCAGTATCATCAGTCAGGAGATCTCATCATTGGTGGCATTACTTCTTATGGTCTCCTTGTCCCCAGTCCACTAACCTTCACCGAAAACCCACCTCCAGACATGTTGGATGAACTTGTGTAAGGACTGTTGTTTGTTTTCTTTCCATTTATGGTGTCATCAGCATGATCAGAGTATAAGAGAGTGATAAAGCTGTAGAATAGGGGCATACTGTATTAGCCTGTAGGAAACATTAATATAATTAAGTCTACATAAATAGAGGTGTAGGTTGTTACAGCAGCTGTTAAATATTTTAATTCAGATAAATCTCTGGTTCCCTTATACAGCTGCTATCATGGTTAAGGGGTTGTCTTAATTTTTAAGGTTACAGTTTTAGGAGCTTGTTTGCACTTCCCACAATATCTTCCAAATGCAGCTATATTAATGGAAACAGATGCAAAGAACAGGCTTTGGGTGTGAGTGCTTGGATGGCTGCCATAAGTTTAAGTTTAAGATTAATATGTTTAAGATGGCACTTCTCTCCCTGAATCCAATTGTCAAAGTGCTTTGATGAAGTGGGTCACTTAAACTTGTATTGTGCAGTCACACCCTATTATTTTTCAAAAGGGATAGGATTCTGCAATAACTATAATAAACAAGGCAGAAGCCCTGTGTTATGTCTGTCCCAGACATTTCCCCTCAGGTATGTGCAAAGTGCTCGTCTTATTCACTAGGTATTCCTAATTAAAAAGTTTTTCAGTTAGCTGTTGATTTAAGCAATTTGTATTTTGTTTAATATTGTTCAGCCTGATTTGATGTGCCACCTTCTCAATACTTTGGGAAGATAGAGTGGTGCTTCTTTGCCTCAGAGGATACATCCATGGAACATCAGGAAGTGGAGTCTGTGCAACATGAACTCTTTTGTAAAATTGATTATGGAGGTTGGCAGCAAAATGTTGCTCCCTTATTGCTGGCATCACATTGATATAGTTTGGTTTTCTTCTTAGCGTAGGCCAGTTTGGACTTAAGACTCCAAAAAGGATTGCATTGAAATGCTGTAATATGACAAATGGTGGTGATGTATAACTCAGTGGCAACAATGAATGTATGTGTGGAATATCTTGCTGTTACAGAATGCAACTTTTGTTGTAGGGTATTTCCTAAGCATTACCAGCACATCCTGGCCTTGGCATTTGCAGTAGAGGAAATAAATGAAAACCCAAAGATCTTACCCAATATCACCTTGGGCTTCCACATCTATGATAGCTATGACAATGCAATGAGGACCTATCATGCCACAATGCTCCTATTGACTACACTGGAAAACATTGTACCTAACTATCTATGTGACATCCAGAATAGATTAACTGCAGTTATTGGGGGACTGGATTCTGAAATCTCCAAACATGTGGCAAATATCTTGGATATCTTTAAGACTCCACAGGTAGGGTATTTGGGGAGCAAAATGATCTGCCACAACACTCACTCTTCCCTTTCCTTTCCAGTTCCATTCTGTTATTTAAAGGCAGAAATAGGTGCATGGTTTACAAATATCATATGCTGGCTAAGAATATGTGTTTGTGTATATTCATTTGATACCATGGAGTTGAAATTGCAGAACATTGCTACAGTTTCATAAGCCTCATTTAAGCCATTCAGTAATTAAATCATTCCACTTCTTCATGCATTTTTCTTTCAGATATAGTTTCCAAAGAGCAATGCCCTATAGTACCTCTGTGCCTCTGCTAGTTCTCTTGCACCAGTGAAATGGACCGCTAGGGCAACAGGCATTAGCAGTTGCTGAAATAGCCAAGAAACACTGACCTGCCCATTCTAGAAACAAGCACTGTTGCTCATGTCTACTTCTTTCAGGACATGCCAGCTCTTGTTGCTCTGGCAGTCCATTCTATTGGTGCATGGGTCCTGTAGGATACTACTCATTGCATTTGTATTGAGACTGTGTGTGCGGAAATCACTTCTGCATGGCTTGGTTCCATTGCAATTCTGTCAGGAAAGAAAACCGTTAAGCCCACAAGCACTAAAGTACTGGAGCTAATAGGATCTCCCCTGCATTCAATCATAGCCTGTGAGGAATGCTTCTGGATACTTCCAGTTGTTCGACAGGATCACATGAGGGCCCAGATTTTGTAGAGACGTATGCATGTGTAGCTCTATGAATGGAAGGCAGCAGAAGCGTGCTCTCTCTCTCTCTCTCTCTCTCTCTCTCTCTTACTCAACAAAGAATTGGAACTGGACTTATTCATATTTATATTGAACTATTGAAATAAATGGGATGTAAGCCAATTGGGATTTCTTTATGTTCTATTGAATTAAATTGGTTTAACTTTTAAATTTGACTAAGTCTGAATGCAACTAGACTGATGCTATTATTTAGCATCCTTCCACTGAGGAATTTATCCTATAATGCATTAGATTGCCATAGATAGTCATTATTCTCTTCGATCAGTTTGCTATCTGACCAGGCATTTTGTTCCCAACCAGATGCCCATTCAATGTATGTACATTGAAAACAAAAAATGAAATGACTCTATAAATGCTGACATGATTTCCTTTTCCTCAACCAAAACTTTCTCCTTAGCTCATCTATGGCCTTGCTCCTGTGATGAACATGAAATCACCTGGCCTTCCCTTCTACCAGTTGGCCCCTCAGGAAGCCATTCAGTATGAGGGGATTCTCTCTTTGCTTCTCCATTTCAGGTGGACGTGGATTGGGATTGGTGTTATGGATAATGATAATGGAGAAAGATTTCTACAAGTGGTCGTTCCACTGTTTTCTAAGTGGGGTGTCTGTTCTGCCTTCATAGAAAGAGTCCCCAAATTTAGTTTTGACACCAAACTTAGTGACAAATTTCTACAGGGGGCAAAAATGCGTGATAAAGTGTTGGGCAGCAAAGCCAATGTAGTGGTAGTCCATGGAGAATCTTATTCCATGGCAATATTTTTCTTCTTTCCATATCTATCAGAACAAGAGGTCATGGAAAAGGAAGTAAAGGGGAAGGTATGGATTGTTACAGCTCAATTAGAGTTTACTGCAATTGTCCTACAAAGGAATTGGGATACAGGAATGTTCAATGGTGCTATATCCTTCAGGTTCCACTCCAGTGACTTACCAGGATTTCGGCAGTTTCTTGAGATCAGAAACCCTTCTAGTTTTAAAGAAGATGGTTTTATCAGGGATTTCTGGCAACATGCCTTTGGCTGTTTATTCCCAGAAAATATTGTGGACAAGGGGGATTGGGACATTTGCACAGGGGAGGAGAAGCTGGAGAGTCTTCCTGGATCTTTCTTTGAAATGAGCATGATTGGACACAGCTATAGCATCTACAATGCTGTCTATGTGGTAGCCCATGCCCTACATCATGTCATGTCTTCTTCTCCAGTCAAGCACGATGCAATGATGGATGGGGTGGCACACAAACTTCAAAATCTTCAATTTGGTCAGGTATTGGACTCAATTTCTTCATATAACAGGAATATCTGCTTTCATTGCCCCAAATAATGGAAAAGTCCCCAGTTCAGTATGTCTTTATGCTTTGCTTGTTTTGGGGATATATGTTATGAGCAGTGTAGGTTATAATTTTACTGATTTATGTAGCATCCCCTCAAGCGATCTCTGGGTCATTTCAGATGAGCAGTTCCCCAGAAACATTCTCCAGGGCTGGCCATAAGGTTGGGAAAGCTGGTTGGTGACCCAGTGTGCCAAGCTAATGTGGCGGTAGGGGAGAGGCAACTTGAGCTAAATGGGTGTTTTTTTCCTTCTTCTAATGTTTTGTCGAAATTGAACTATAGTGACATAAATCTTTAAAGGTTCAACAGGTTCTTTGGGTACTAACTACAAAAATGTTTTTCCTTCAATTAACTTTTAAAGTATGTTGCTTTTTCAATTTCCCCTTTGATGGTATTTCTGCTAAATTAAAATCTGTGGATAACAGCTTTACTTTGAGACAGCATTAATTGAGATGCGGAAATTCACCCCAAATGTGCTATACACCAGACCCATGCCAGCTGCCCAATTATTCTTCCCACTGGCAAGTGACGTGCAGCTGCCTACTCACTCACTGAGCTGACATTTTGTGTTGAAATAGTGGATCAGCCTTTTTCGTAGAGGCCATCCAAGTGACAATACAGACATCACTGAACTTCAAACATCAACTGGATGCCTGTGGTATCACCGAAGATTACCAAGCATTTAGAACTAGAGATGTGCATCGTATCGGATCCGATGTCCGACTCCGATTAAAATCGGAGGAATCAGACATCCGATATCAAATCCAGATACAGTCCCTTGGACATCCAATTTTTTTCCAATCCGATTTTTCCAGTCCCATTCAAATCAGAAAAAAGATGGAAAATCAGATGACATTTTGAATGATTTTACCCGTAGGGTTGAATTGGAAGAAAGAAAGCTTTCCCCCAATGCAAGTCTATGGGGAAAACATGGTGGTGGGTGAGTGGGAACCTAACTCTCCTTTCCTCCCCCTCCCTCCCCCTCCCTCCCCCCTCACTTGCACTCCTTACCTGCTAGGGCCATCTGCTTCCTGCCGCTACCATTTGCTTTTTCCATACTATTGAGAAACAGGCCTTGTGGCCTGTTCCAAAATAGAGCGACGGTGCGCCGAGGGATGATGTCACCCAGCACGCCAGCGCTCTACTGTGGAACAGGCTGCAAAGCCTGTTTCTCAGTAGTACAGAAGCAGAGGCCGGCAGAGGATGGCAGCAGCCAGCCCTGGCAGGTAAGGAGCATTAGTGGGGGGAGAGGGATGTCCCCCCCTTACCTACTATGGCCGTCCATGGCCACCCGCTGCTGCCTGCTGCCACCCGCTGCCATCCGCTGCTGCCCGCTGCCTCTTGCTGCCGCCCGCTGCTGCCCGCTGGTTCCTTACTACTGAGAAACAGGCTTTGTGGCCTGCTTCTCAGTAGAGTACCATTGCGCTAGGTGATGATGTCACCTGGCGTGCCGGCGCTGTATTGTGGAACAGGCCGCAATGCCTGTTTCTCAGTAGTAAGGAACCAGTGGCTGGCAGCAGATGGCCCCGGCAGGTAAGGAGCGCAATTGGGGGGGGAGGAAGGGAGAGGGAGAGGGAGTGGGAGTTAGGTCCCCACTCACACACCACCATGTTTTCCCCATTGACTTGCATTGGGGAAAAGCTTTCTTTTCCCCAATGCAAGCCTATGGCAAAAACACCTAAAATGGCATCTGATTCTAAAATCGGACGTCCGATTTTTGTATCGAAATTAGATCCGATATGATATATGGGACCTCTGAGTTTGTCTGATATGATTTTTCCTCCAGTGCAAATGAAGCAAACACTCTAAGTACTATACAGATAGCAAAGCTGTAAGACGTCAGCTGGATATGTTTTATGTACTATTGTTCTTTTTTCTTCTTAATAGAGAAAAACAATGGATATTCTAAAATAAGGAATGCTTATGAGAAGTAGGGTGACTGTATTTGGAAACAGAAGAAGGGGACACCCCATCATGGTCAGCTACCTAGGTGCCTTCCCCTCCCCAATATGGCCTTGGTCATATGTCTGATTCTACAGTTCACAATTAAGACAAACCTGTTCTACATCATATTTTCATGTTAAAATCATTGAAATAAGGAACAAATGAGACATTAAGTGTAGTTGAAATTAACATTTATTTTTAGTAGCTTTACAAATTTGTGTTTAGAAGTTGACGTTGTTCTTTTTGCTGTCCTGGAATACAATGCTGGCAGTGAAAAGGAAAGAACAGACTCCTTTCCTTTATCCACTGGCTTTGCGTTAGAGAGAAAACATACTCCACGTTAGCATTGTGGGAGGGAACAGCAATAAAGAACTGTGAAACCTTCAACAGTTCTGAGTGGCACTCAATGTCTTTGTGGGAATGGGATAGAAGGGTGATACTGCTTAGGGCTGTGCAATGTTCAAACCACAGATATTCGAATCTGTGGTTTGGAGGACATTTTGTGGCATATATGCCATTTATCCTAGGGCCAGTGATGGCCTTCACACAGCTGAACAATGAGCCATACAGAACCTCATTCTTCTGGTGCCAGTATGAGTGCCAAAATTACTTTAAATATGCATCTAGCAGCTATCCTTCCCTGCCCCAATTTCTGCTATAAGGAAGTTGCAGGAGGACTGATCTGGATCAGAACCATAGCATGAATGTAGGAGGTTTTAAGATCCAGAAAGGAGCACTCACTCACTCTAAAGTCAGAATAAGGAAATGATGTGGATACTAGATACTGATTACAAGATATGTCCTTTTTGGCCCATAAAGACTTAAATTCAGTCTTTTCTAAATCCTTGCATTTTCTATTTCACTCTAGCTCCAACCATTTCTCAAATGGGTCTCATTTAACAACAGTGTGGGAGACAAAGTTTCCTTCAACCAGAATGGGGAGCTAGTCGCTGGATTGGATGTGATCAACTGCGTGATTTTTTCCAACCAATCGTTTCATAAGGTGAGAGTGGGGAGGGTGGATCCTGAAGCTCCCCTAGGTCAAGCATTCACTATTGATGAGGAGGCCATAACATGGAATGGCTGGTTTAATCAGGTAGGCTCCAAATGTCAGCTGTTTTAAAGTGACTCTGTTATAAATGAGCAACGGTTGTGATGTCAACAATTATTGTATTGTACAATAATAAACAATTACAAAGGAAAGACTAGATAAACTAAATGAAAAGCCTCGTGATTATAGTTATATTTCTAATGTTTTGAACAAGACCAAAACAATCTGTTGCTCCTTGTTCTATCATGGGGCACAGAGACTGTCTGCTCATTTTAGTCATTCTAGCTCTGGACCAATCAATGGCATGTCTCAGAAAACCCCTAAGAGTTCCCAGGTGAAAAGTTATCTCTGTGTGTTGCACATGTGGTCAAACACACTGATTCTTTTTAACGTAAAAATTGGCCAAAGGGAAAATTGAGTTTCAGATGTCTAGTATGATTACGAGAAAAATGTAAGTACTCCCCATTGAATCTGTCCAAGTATTTCTGAAATCTTATGTCTTTATTTATTTGATGTAATAGAATTGCATATTTCTTAACTGGCAAATGCCCACAGGGTGGGACAAAACTGAAAAACCTTAACATATTCAACAACAGCGATGAAACATTGAAATATGTTAAACTGATGGTTTTATTTTGAAATTTCAACAATACAAAACATTAAAACTACTGAACAAACAAAACAATAAAAATAATCCAAAAACCTTATTCCTTCATTATGTTGTTTCTTTTCCATTATTCAAATAGTCCCAGCCTCTTTCTCAGTGTACTGAGAGTTGTCAACCTGGTTCTAACAAGAAAATGAAGGAGGGGAAGTCATTTTGCTGCTATGATTGCATCCCATGTCCAGAAGGGAAGATTTCAAACCAGGAGGGTAAGGATAGATAGACAGATAGAACACAATGATGAGAACAGAATAGCTGTAATCCTGACAAATGTAAAAAGATAATCCATACTCAATTTTTTTTTCCAATATTGATCAAAAGATTATGTAAGGAAAGGCTGGAAAGAATGGGGTCAATTACATGATATTGTCAAACTCCAGGGACCATCCCATGCTTTCTATCAATTATAGCAGCTTCATTCTCAACACAGAACATATGATAAGAGACTTTATTGCACTGTGATATGCTAACAACATGAAAAGGAGGAGAGTGCTCATATAACTTTAACGGTTACACTTGGAATCTGTTTCGATGAGTTCCTGTCTTTGAACACTGTTAATATGCTTCAATTAATGAAGAACAAGATATAGGGTGAACATAAGAAAAGGAGGACAGGGCCGCTTTATCTTTAACAATTGAATTGAAAAGGGAATTTCAGCAGGTGTCACATGTATGCATGCAGCACTTGGAGAAAATCCTTCTTCATCACAACACTTAAACCTGGAGAGCTATACTAGAGTGATCAGATACAAAATGAAACCTGCTGCAATTGCTGTGAACCAAAGCAATATGCCACCTGTTGCTGAGTTTCCATGAAATCACAGACCACTCCAAGGAGGTTAATTATGCAAACCAGGCCATTGTTTTAAGCCAGCCCTGCCATATTTCATAACATGAGTAGTTCCAATAGCCATTGATTTCCATGGAGAATGTGTAGATGCGTGAGAGGAGTGGAAGTTAGAAATATATTTATAGCACATTTAAGTGTATTTGTATGTGAACTGAAGTAGGCTGACCATATGAAAAGGAGGACAGGGCTATGTAAATTTAAGAGTTGTAGAGAAAAGGGAATTTCAGCCAGTGTCATTTGTATGAAATTAGTTCCTGGTGATATTCCCTCTTCATCACAACAGTTAAAGTTGCAGGGGCCCTGCCTTCTTTTGTATACGGTCACTCTAGTATAGTGCCTGCACCTTAAACTGTTGTGATGAAGAGGGAATATCACCAGGAACTAATTGCATACAAATGACTCTGGCTGACATTCCCTTTTCTCTACAACTCTTAAAGTTACATGAGCCCTGTCCTCCTTTTCATATGGTCAGCCTAACTGAAGACAACATCTTTTCTTTTTCCAGATGCAAATGACTGCATGAAATGCTCAGCTAAAGACTATCCAAGCAAAAAGCAAGATTTCTGTATCCTGAAGAGAGTAACTTTCTTGTCTTATGAAGAACCTTTGGGGCTCAGTTTAGCCTCCTTCGCTCTTTCCTTTTCGTTTCTCACAGCTCTGGTTCTGGGGACATTTATGAAACACCACGATACTCCCATAGTCATAGCCAACAATCGGAACCTCACCTACACTCTCCTCATCTCCCTCCTTCTCTCCTTTCTTTGTGCGTTGCTGTTCATCGGCCATCCTCAGGAGGTGACATGTCTCTTCCGACAAACTGCCTTTAGCCTCATCTACTCAGTGGCCATTTCATGTGTGCTGGCAAAAACCATCATGGTAGTTCTGGCTTTCATGGCCACCAGGCCAGGAAGTGGTTGGGGAAGGAGCTGGCCAGGTCCATTGTGGTTTCCTGCTCCCTCATCCAAGTAGGCATCTGTACTGTGTGGCTGGGAACTTCTGCCCCATTCCCAGATGAGGACATGCACTCATGGTCAGAAGAAATTGTTCTAGAATGTAATGACGGGTCTGTGACTCTGTTTTACTGTGTCCTGGGCTACATGGGCTTCCTGGCAATGTTGAGCTTGACTGTAGCTTTCCTTGCCAGGAAGTTACCTGACAGTTTTAACGAAGCTAAGTTCATCACTTTCAGCATGTTGGTCTTTTGCAGTGTGTGGTTATCCTTTGTTCCCAGTTATCTGAGCACCAAGGGAAAATTCATGGTAGCCGTGGAGATCTTTTCTATCTTAGCCTCAAGTGCAGGGTTGCTTGGGTGTATCTTTTTGCCTAAATGTTTCATTATTGTGTTGCGGCCTGAGCTGAACAACAGGGAACAGCTAATCCGAAAGAAATCCTGAAATATACCCTGTTCTAGGTAGGGATAGATGAACTCACCCATGTTTGGCTTTGATGGATGCTTGCCAAGCCACCACCACTGCACGCCTCCTCTCTCATTTCCATGAGAGCTTCTTCACAGCTCAGCTAGTGCCTCATTGCGTAGGAAAGATGTAATTTACATGCAAGAGCTCCGTAAGTTTCTGGGAACTTCAGAATAAGCAACACGAACATTGCATCATATACAGCCACATGTATATGAGGTGGACCTGTGGTTATATCATGCTCTTTGTCTAAATTCTGGTACTTCCCTAGCCTCTGCATCAACTTACTTTTGTTTAGTTTATTCAATGATCCACCAATCTGAGCAAGAGAGAATGGCACAGTTGATGCACAGGCTCACATAGATGTGGCTGTATAGGCATACATGGCTCTTGCACGTAAATTACTGGAGCACATTACTAGTAGTACTACAGCTAAGGAAATGCACCTGGTGTTTGACACTTACGGTTATCAAAGTATAAAAGATTGTGAACATGAATGGCAAACAACTGTACCAACTAGTGACATCAAAGTAACAGGTGAAGATTAGAAGGCCCCAACAAAGGCAGTTGATGCACTTCGGAATGAGCAGTTTAAAACATCCCTTACATCTTTCCTATGCAATAAGTGGAAAAATCAGAAGCATGCTTCACTTCTAACAGGCAAGATTCTCTTTGTCGGAGCAGAGACTGTGTGTTACAAATACACCAGCAAGGATGTCAGTGTTGAGGCAACAGAGGTGCCTGATCTTGCTTGCCATCATCAAGAGGTAGACACAAGGATTATTTGGCACATCCAACATAAATCACATGTTCTTGGTCGTGATCAGGCAAAGAACATGGTAGTGATCAGCAAATGACACTGATGTGTTGGTTCTGTTAATTTACCATCAAATGTACTTCCTAAACTCTCAGGTTTGGTTTGATTATGGCGTGTCTTCTAACAGCAGCAGAAGGATGATCAATGAAACTTGTAGAACAGAGGAGCTTGAACATGATCTGGTAAACGCCTTGTCTGGCTACCACACTTTTACAGGGTCTGATTTCACAGCTGCATTTGTGGGACAGGGAAAACTTAAACCATTTGAAATCATGAAAAAGAATCATGAATTCCAAGAAATTCTCAGGCAGCTAGGTGAGTCATTAACTTTAACCAAAGAAAAGATAGCTGGTTTGGGGAAATTTGTCTGTGCCATGTACGGCCACCCTAGATACTCCTCTGTGAGTGAAATAAGATACAGTCTATTTATGAAGAAAACAACACCTAAGATCCAGTCTATGTCATTCTCCAAAGTTAAAGGGATTGGCCCAACAATGCTGCCCCCATCTATACCTGCATTGATCCAAAAGATTAAAAGTAGCAATTCAGTGTCATGGCTGTGGAAACGAGCAGATTGTAGAAAACCTAATGATGGGCTTGATCCTATTGAACACAGCTGGTACTTGGAAAGTGGCAGGTATCACATAAAATGGTACGATGGTCCAACACTCCCAGAAAATCTTGAAACGGCCACAGAAGAAGACACTGAAAAAGAAGATGAGGAAAGTGATTTTGACAGTGATAATAGCAGTTCCAATGAAAGTGAAGAGGACATCCAATGAAATTTATTTGTTAACAGTTCTCACAGAACATTATTTTTATTTTGTAAATTGTAAATTTTTGCCAAAGATTTTAAAAACAATTGTTAAAAACAATACATGCTAATAAATAGTCTTTTTTATATATCGTCATACTCGTCTTGTTTGAAATTTTGTAAAGACCATTTGAACACGTTCAACTGTAAAAATCAAAGTTGAACATGTTCAAAATGATCTGAGCATCGAGACTTTTGAAATGAAAGCCCTGTATGATAAACTGCAAAATCATACAATCCTGAGGAAGTGGATGTTTAACGAGATATCACTCATAATTCCCTAAACGTTGGGATAAACTCAATGTTATACATTTTCTTAATCCTCATTAAAAAGTGCAACTTTTTTGTTCTTGAGTATTCTTTCGAAAGTCGTATAGTTTTTGAGTAAATCATGGTTGAATGACACACATAACCACGGTGAACACTGATTTTATGTGTTCAAATGAAATTATCTCAAAAACTAATGGAGTTAACAAAAATGTGTAATTACAAAAAGTATTTGTAATTAAATTTGAAACATTTCAGAAAAAAATATATCTGTAGCATAAATGGGTGAGAAGTTATGCATATTTAAATGTGGCAAATACATAATAGTATGGCAGCCATATTGATGATGTCATCACACAGCCCCCTTACTTATTATGCTCCTAGCTGTATAGCAGTTTCATATTAAGGTTAGAGAAAAAGCTTCATCACCACATGTGTCAAGGAGGAGATGGGTTCAGTGGAATAATAATAATAATAATAATAATAATAATAATAATAATATTTATTTGTAACCTGCCTCTCCCTCCGGATCGAGGCGGGGAACAACAACAATATAAACATAAAAATCACAGCAGTTAAAATTTTAAAAAACAAGAGAACAATACAACATTAAAAACATCCTAAAATTCATCTGGATAGGCCTGTCGGAAGAGGACAGTCTTCATGACTCTCTTAAATTCATGAAGACTGTCAATTTGTCTAACCTCCTCCGACAGACCATTCCATAGTCTGGGAGCGATGGAAGAAAAGGTCCTCTGGGTAACACTCGCCAGCCTAGTTCTGGCTGGCTTGAGTAAGTTCTTCCCAGAGGACCTAAGTGTGCGGGGCGGATTGTACGGGAGAAGGCGATCCCGCAGGTACCCTGGACCCAAACCATGTAGGGCTTTAAAGTAGGGATGTGCACTGACCCCCCAGATCGGATCGGATAGCGGATCAGAATCAGACCTGGGGGGTCAGATCGGATCGGATTGTATTGGAGGATGGTCGGATCGGATCGGACCGGATGTCCGATCCGGATCGGACGCCATTTTGAATGCTTTTTCCCATAGCCAAGTATTGTTTTACAAAAACGCCTATAACTTTTTCATTTTTAAAAATAGAAGGATGAAACTTGGGCACATTGTAGACTGGTTAGGGATTGTTATCTGTGAGAAATTTTAGAAAGATTGGTGCATGCGTTTTGTGGTAATTAATTTTTTAATAAATACCCAGGAATGCCTATAACTTTGTCATTTTTAAAGTTACACACATGAAACTTTGCCACATTGTAGGTGGTACATTGCGACCTATGTGTGTGAAATTTCAGAAACGTAGGTGCTTGTCTTGTGTGGCAATTAATTTTTAGAAAAATGGGTAGTAGGGGAGTAAATACAGTTATGCCTCCCATTTTTTTATTTTTAAAGGTACAAACAGGAAACTTGGGCACATTACAGGTACCACTTTGCTTGATATGTCTGTGAAATTTCAGAAACATTGGAGCTTGCCTTGTGTGGCAATTAATTTTTGAAACAATGAGGAAAGAAACACCTATAACTTTGTCATTTTTAAAGTTACACACATGAAACTTTGCCACGTTGTAGGTGGTACCTTGGGACCTATGTGTGTGAAATTTCAGAAACATAGGTGCTTGCCTTGTGTGGCAATTAATTTTAGAAAAATGGGTAGTAGTGGGGTAAATACAGTTACGCCTCCCACTTTTTTATTTTTGAAGATACAAACAGGAAACTTGGGCACATTACAGGTACCACTTGGCTTGATATGTGTGTGAAATTTCAGAAACATTGGTGCTCTCTCGCGTGATTTAGTAGAAATCAACCTAGTGTCCAGAGTAGAAGATCCAGGAAAAACAAATGCAATGGAAGTTCAGGAGAGGGATCTCTACCTATGAAGTGGAAAGCATGAGTGTGTCACGTATGTCCAGTAATATTTACCCACTTCCACATGTGGTACTGCCTTCAAACTGGTCACCCAGACAGGTCTTCGTGTACATGGATCAGGGGGAAAAAAATCTAATTTTTGGGGGGGATTAAGGACTTTTTTAACAATTGATTAAAAACCTACAACCCCCAGCATGCCTTGGGTGGGAGGCGAGACTTACTATTCTTTGGCGGCCATTGTGATTCCTAAGGTCAGTCTTGAGCAGTCAACCCAATTCCACATAAAAGGAAACAACCCACATAAATGGGCTGCATCCATTTGTGGTGCCTCCTCCCACCCACCATGTGTGGTTCTAACATCATAACTACGTAGATACCACAGAGTGTCTTTGAGAAGCCATAGTCTGGACATGCTCAGAGGGACCCCAGCCTGATAATGCTGTTTTCTCAGAAACTGGAGGGAGTGCACACATAGCTTTCACCCTTAAGAGGGAGGGAGGAAAGGGAAGCACTCTGCACATGCCCAGAAATCAGCTCAACAAAGGGGGACAAGTAGGTGGGCCAGCCCTGACCCTTCAGTATGGGCTCCTGATGGAGCACTTGGTGTGCAAGAAGTGCAGGCCTGGGCAGTCCTGGCAGGACCTGGCTGCAGCAGGGCGTGTCCACTGACAGCCGCTTACTTCCCCTTCTTCACAATACTTCTCCTCAATCCTCTATTGAAGAGCAGCAGCAGCAATAAGAGGAGGGCAGTGGGCCACCAAAGGTAGGCTGGGAGGTGTAGTACTAGCATGTAGAGTGGCTGATTTAAAATAAAGCATGGGTGAGCAAACCAGGTCATTATGTGCAAACCACGTCACTATTTCTCAGTCCTAACTCAGCCCCCACTTTCCTGACCTCTCGTTGACTGTCTTTGTTCTCCTTCTACCTGACTTTCCCCAACTGTCACTCTCTCCAACCATCATTCCATTCTAGCTTCAGCTATCAGTCATTCCTCCATTCACTCTTCTCTTTCAATAGTAAAGTCAGGCTTTTACATACAAATCATAAACTTTGTCCAGTAATTCTTGCATCTATCTTGGAATGTTGTGGTTTAGTTATAACAGGGGGAAAAAACAGCACAAAGAATCTCATCAAGTTAAAGGGTCTTGGAAAATAAATTTTAAAATAAAATCACTTGGCACTGGAAAGCCATTAATGCAGTCACTAGGCAAGCCTGCCTGGGAAAAAGAAATTCAGAAGTAGGGTGCCACAACTAAGATGGCCTGCTTTCCAGTGGTCTTCCACCACACCTTAGACAAATATTTACACATTATTCAGGGACCTCGGCTCATGCCTGCAACTCCCAGCATACCTTGGGTGGAAGGGAAGATTTATCAGTCTTTGGTTGCCATCATCTGGAAGTGGCTCACCATCCTGGGCCTGAAGGGAGACTGCCTGGAGAGAGAAAAGAAACTAATTTAATTTGGTTTAAAGTCACCTCAATAGCCTAGGACTGGGCTGCCTTGCAGGGTTGTCAGGAGGGTAAGAGTGGGAAAAAATAAATGAATTTAAATTGTTTAAAGGTTAACTCACAGGCCTAGACTGCCCTGCTACTTTAAGATGATTACCTCACAGACATATGTCTTAGGGGGCCTGAGCAACACTGGGTTGAAACTTGAAATTTGGCACACTGATAGGTCTGGCTGTACAATGTACCAGAAAAATCTAAAAATGTGAAATCTTGGGTTTAAAATATTTTTTAAAAAATTAATAAAAATCTGAGGCGTATGCCTACAACTTTCAGCATGTCTTGGGTGGAACTCCCAAGAGTCTTCTCTTGCCATCAAACTATGGCTCATGGTTATGTCCAGTACAAAATGCTATTATTCCTTCAGGACTTTCCATAAATAACATTTCTTCAGCATGAGATATTGAAAATTGCTTTATCCTCTATGTGGCTCCATAGCAGTGGCATAACCCCACCAGAAACATAAGGTAGGGTGACCATATGAAAAGGGGGACAGGGCTCTTGTATCTTTAACATTTATGTAGAAAAGGGAATTTCAGCAGGTGTTATTTGTATGAATGCAACACCTGGTGAAATTCCCTCTTTATCACAACAGTTAAAGCTGGTCTAGCTACATTAGAGTGACCTGATAAAAAGTGGACAGGGCTCCTGCAGCTTTAACTGTTGTGATGAAGAAGGGATTTCACCAGGTGCTGCATGCATGCAAATAACACCTGCTGGAATTTCCTTTTCTACACAAATGTTAAAGTTACAGGAGTCCAGTCTTACTTTTCATATGGTCACCCTACATAAGGTGGTGGATTGACCATTTAACTAAAACATTATAAAGTGCCATGGTGTGTCTTCAGAGTACAGGTATGTGAGATAAAAGGACCACAACACCAGACTTATGAAGAACCTTTAGAATTTAGTTTAGCCTCTTTTGCCTTCTCCTTTTCCATGACTACAACTCTGGAGCTGGGAACATTTATGAAGCACCATGACACTTGCACTGTTAAGGCCCACAACCAGGACCTGACCTACACTCTCATCATCTCCCTCCTTCTCTCCTTTCTTTGTGAATTGCTGTTTATTGGCCGTCCTCAAAAGGTGACATGTCTCCTCCAACAAATGACTTTTGACCTTATGTTTTATGTTTTATGGTTTAAATTTTGTATATTGACTTTTTAATGTTCAATCTTTTAATTATTGTAAACCGCCCAGAGAGCTTTGGCTATGGGGAGCTATCATCATCATCATCATCATCATCATCATCATCATCATCATCTTCTCAGTGGCTCTCTCTTGTGTGCTGGCAAAAACCATCACAGTGCTGCTGGTTTTTATGGCCACCGAACCAGGGTCCAGGATGAGGAAGTAGGTGGGGAAATGACTAGCTATCTCCATTGTTCTTTTCTGCTCCCTCATCCAAGCAACCATCTCTATTTTATGGCTCACAACCTTTCCCAGATATTGACATGCACTCATTGGATAATGAAATTGTACTACAGTGTAACGAACAGTCTGTGACTCTGTTTCGCTGTGTTCTGGGCTACATGGGCTTCCTGGCGATGGTGAGTTTCACTGTGGCTTTCCTTGCAGGGAAGCTACCTGACAGTTTCAATGAAGCCAAGTTCGTCACTTTCAGCATGCTGGGCTTTTGCAGCTGACCAGTTAACTCCGCCCCTTAGCACTTCTCCTACTCTTTTTTTTCTTCGGCAACGGTCCAGTTAACTCCACCCCTTTCTGGTAAGTTCAAACTGGAGAAATGAAACTTAATTCTTTGAGTGGAAAACAAAACTCAGGAATGCCCCCCTCCATCAGAGGAATTCCATACCTCCAGGGCTAAACTAAAACTACTATTGTGTAGGACTCAAACCTTCACAGTGGTTATCCTTTGTTCCATCCTATCTGAGCTCCAAGGGAAAATATATGGTAGCCATGGAGATCTTCTCTATTTTAGCCTCAAGTGCTGGGTTGTTGGTTTGCATCTTTTCCCCCAAATGTTACATTACAGTGCTGAGACCTCAGCTGAACAAGAGGGAACAGCTAATAAGGAGAAAAGATGGAAGATGTATGTAAGGTCCCCTCTACAAGATTTTGCTTTGACTCCCGGTTGCCTGATTATGCGCATTTACAGATAAGCGCATTTCCTCCTAATACCTATTCACAAGAGGCGGTGAAGCCCATTATGGGCTGTATGAAATGCACTTTATAGTTGTTTACATGTGGAGAATCGCATGTTTACATGGCCATAAGGCAATTTAACTCCCGCTGTAAATTTTAAGTCGCTATTTAACGTGCATTCAATAATGCGCATAAGCGGAGATAAAAAGCACCTTAACCCCTGATTTGCTCTCCACTCTTGTAGAGGTAAAATCTGTAATGTGCCTTGAAAGAACTTTAAATTGCTCTTGTAGACGCACCCTCAGTGTCTGGGTCCTTTGCTATACGTTGTAATCTAGACATGTGAGGGCATATAAATAGCAAGACATTTGTAAGAGTTTCCCCTCTAGGTATCTGCCCTATATAAAGCTTCCTAATAGGCGTTCCACTTCTCCCAAGATAAAAAATGGAACATTTAATCCAGTCTTACCTATAAAGAACCAATTAAGTACGTACACTGACTTTGTTTCCCTTAGATTCCCTTTCAGCAGTTCTTTTTAAAACCAATGAACTGCTTTTTAAAAGAAAAGAAAAGAAGACCTGAACTATTTCATATGAATTCCCTACTAGTATTAGCTGCTGACAAGGAAAAAACTATCAGAATAATCCTTGTGGGCATCACAGACACATCACCTTCTAATTCCAAATCATAATCCCTATTCTTTTCAAGACAATGGAATCAGGTGTGTCTGTCCTACCTATGACTGAACTGTAGATAAAAACTATATGATAAAAAACATTTTTCTGTCTTCAGCAACATGTTCCAGAATCTTCAGTGATCTTGTGCTCACTTACAATGTTGCCCTTGCACCTTGATCTTTCCTTTGTCTTGAGGCCTCAATCCTCTTCCTCTACAGATTGGATGAAATCCTAAAGCTATGGATGCTAAGAAGACAAAGTAGTTTCATACTGACCCTATACTTGGACTAAGTGCCTTCATCTAGATTAGACAGAATGGCATCCATTAGTAATGGTTGATCTATAGACAATACAGAGATAGACTGGGGGCAAATGGGCCCTGTGACTGTCTGTTATCCCCATGAGGTGACAGAAACATAAGAATAGGTGGACATGTGGGGTTGAAGCTCATGTGAAGTGGCCAAATTCACAGATGACACCAAATTATTTAGGGTGGTTAAAACAAAACAGGGTTGTGAGGAGCTCCTAAAAAATCTCTCCCAACTGGCAGAATGGGCACCTTAATGACAAATGTGGTTCAATGTCAGCAAGTCAAAGGGATACATATGGGGGATCCCATGTTCCAGAATAACCTGATGGGATTTGAGGTATCAGTGACTAACCAAGAAAGAAATCTTGGGGTTGTGGTGGGCAGCTCAGTGAAAATGTCCACCCAGTGTACAGCTGCCAGGAAGAAAAAAGAAGGCAAACTCCATGTTAAGGATAATTAGGAAAGGAACTTACAATAAAACTCCCAATATCCAACAGCCCTTATATACATCTATGGTGTGATGACACTTAAACTACTGTGTAGAGTTCTGGTTGCCGCACCTAAATAAAAGATATTGTAGAGCTGGACAAAGTGCTGAAAAGGGCAACTAAAATGATCAAGGATCTGGAACAACTCTTCATGAGGGAAATTTAAAATAGCTGTGATTGTTTAGCCTCGAAAAAAGGCAACTAAGGGAAAACATGATAGAGTTGTGTAAAAGTATGCATGGTCTGGAGAATATGGATAGGGAGACATTTTTTAAAAAGCAGTATATGAAATAGAGACTCTATCACTTCATCTCCACATGGGTAGAGACAACTTGTAAGGAATTCTATCAAAGTGACCATCTGTTACAGCAGATAATACTGTGTTAAACCTGGCTTTAGAAAAAAGTTATCTGATATATAGGTATAGTCAGTTTTTCCAGGCAGTTTGTACTACTCTTAATATCAAATGTCAAACCTAAGTAAATTGAGGAACAGGTAGTGTAGGCAGCAGAGAATGAATATTGAATATCAATATATTTGATCCAGAGTGCAAGAATAGCTTTACTTGAGAAGTATCTTGCATGCCAAAAAAGTTATAAGAGAAACCCAACATTTGTAGTTTATCTCTGATTGATTTAGACCACTGACCAGTGTAGTTGTCTTCCCAGCGGTCCTGATTCAGAGTTTGCATAAACAACGTTTAGCCAATATCTGAATGCCCAACACCATTCAGTACATTCCACCAATGAAAGCACAGCCTCCAGCCGTAGAACTGCTGATGGCACACACATAGGAGCATGAAAGTGTTGGCGCAAAAAGGATGAAAGTATTTCTTCTAAAACAGAAGAAAAACCTAAAATCCACACTGGAATTCCATACAATAATTGTGGCAACACCTTCGCCTTAAAAACTCAGAATGCATCAGGGATTAATTGTTCTACTCTAGGACTACAGCTTTGACATTATTAGATTGTATAGCAGAAATCGGATGAGCTACAAAAGAAACAGAATATTGAAAAAACAATTCCAAAATACTTGCGCTGTATAATGTGCTCTATGGTCTGATCACTACAGCAGTGCACAACACTCTGAAAATTTGGAGCTTTGACAGAGCTTTGACGAAGCTTCGACTTTTCAGAGTGGAAATGGGCAGTGTAAAAACCATTGAATATCAACGGAGCGGAGATTAGCCCCGTCGGAGCACTGATCCATTTTCGGATAATCTCTCCATTATAGTCTATGGAAATTAACTAAAATAATGATTACATCTCTGCCGCTTTTAAAGATAAAGAGCTGAACATGGGTGCCATGATAGCTCTTAAGTATGGCTTTAGCCGTGCCAAGTTTGAGGCAGATTGCTTCATCCCTTTATTTTTAGGATTTTTAAAAACATTCGAGGGTTTAAAATCATTTTTTTTAAGAAACAACAACAGCCACTGGAGCCATACCCTTCAAACTCAGGTTGTCAAACCTCCTCTTTGGAGTCTTGCACCTTGATCAGTTTCAACCCTTGACATCAAGGGGATCTCTAGAGAAAGGCAGGCAGGCTGGCAGAGAGTCAGCTTGCAGCTATGCAGGCAGGCACAAAGAGGCCGACAGAAAGCAAACAAACCAGCCATGCTAATGGTGCCATGCTAATGTGGGGCCATGACAGGATCGTGGCAGTAGGAGGAAGTAAAGAAACCAGTGACATAAGTGACCCAAAGATTGTCTTGATTCTAAACCAGTTTGGAACAAACCAGTCCTGTGGGGCAGGCACAGAGGAACGAGACATAGATGGAGCAGGATGGAAATGCAAGCTGGCTTGGCTGTGACTACTAAATGTGGTGAGGGAGGTCCTGATCATCCACAACAACCCATGATGATGATGATGATGATGATGATACTTAAATAAAGAGCGTGTTTGACTCTAATAAGAAGATTCACTTCTTATAATAAGATTCACTTACGATGTATAATAAGATTCACTTACGATGGCAGCAGCACATTCAAAATGCAGCTGAGGTTCCATGACAGTAAATGACTCATGTGCTGTGTCAAAGCAGGGAAAACACAAACCAGCCCTGCAAGGCAGGCACAGTGGTAAAAGAAATAGATGAAGAGAGATTCTTTGCTATTCCCTATCAAGGGGATGCTGTTACTGGTCCCTCAAGGACACAGGAGCCATAAAGCATTCCTGGTGAGGAGCATCAGAGAAGTGAGGCAGTGCAGGATTGTGATGAAATGTTCTAGGAACTCATGGCTATTGGATGATGATGATTTATTGGGACAGGGTTGAAATGTTCTTTCTATACCCAGTAAATTGAGAAAAACACCTTTCAAATTCATACCGTTTTGTATATTTTTATTTATTTATTACATTATTATACTGTCCAGTAGCCGAATGTACAATTATTTATTTATGTAAAATTGATTTTAAACATTTCTTGGCTGTCTTTCAGGGCAGACACCCTCACAAGGCAGCTCACAACAATAAAATACATGAAACATTAAAAGCACTAAAAATTAAGATATTAAAAGAAATAAAAACAGGTTCACATAAAAGTAGTAATTAAAACAATAAATCCAACAGGAACAATAATAGCAGCAATGCCAGTATAACCTTGGGAAGGTCATGGTAAAATAAAATGTTTTTAAGGCCTTCTTGAATGCCTGCAATTAAAAACATGAAATACAACAAGTATTGATAAATTTTAAATGCTACTTTTATATTAAAAAGGCAATATAAAACCAGCTAAGTTAAAATCAAGGGAAAGCCTGTGTGAAAAAAAATGTTTTCACTAGGCATTTAAAAGATGTTACATGTTGCAGAAACAAACAAAACAGGTTGGATGTTATTAAAAGGATAAACATTTCCAGTATAAAAAAACCCTGCCAAAGAGAAAATGATAATTGAGCAAAAGGTTTCTATTTGGCGCACACTTCGTAAAGCATTATATTAAGGGTACGGCATATGTCCTATTTCTTGAAATGACTTCTACATTATGTATTGAAATAGTGTAACACCAGCTATCTTCAGCTACAGCTCATTGTTGTCTAGCTTCCAGATCATTTTGAGGGATTTTTCTGTGGGTTATCTAAGGCTGCAATCATAAAGACACTTCCTGTGTAATAAGCCCCATTAAAAACCATGGCTCTTACTTCTGAGTAAACATGCATAGGACTGCGCGGTTAGATTTTATTTTTCACCTGACAGTTCAACAATATAATCCTTTGCATGTCTACCCTGAAGTACGTCCTATTGGGATCAATGGGACTTACTCACAAGTATAGGATTGCAGGTGAAATCAAGCAAGGTCGTCTTCTCAAGATGGTCAGTCCTGTCATAAAACTTGAATTCTTCTCTGATTCCAAACCAAACTCTACTATTTCTGTCATCAATTTCATAAGCAAAAAATAAATTACGTGGGCCATCCCAACCCATCTGATCCCTCACTTGCTATTGTGTTGGGGAAAAATATTGTTCAGATGTGACAAACAAGCTTTCATCAGTAATTATTTTGTAATTAGTTTCCTCTTCAGTTATCTGAAGGGTAGTGATTAATTCTGCTGATTCCCAAATCAGCTGTAGAATTTCAGTAGTCACTTGCAAAACTAATACTGAAGGATGTCACAAATATCACCAGTAACATTAAGAAGTAGAAAGAAGGCCTACAAATAGGTGAGGATATTGAATACAGATAGGGAAACTATTCTGTGAATGGCTGGTTATCAATGCAATTTCTCAAACTACTATACTACTATACCATGGTAGTCTTGCTGATCGTATTGCTTGCTTGCATAGGATGCAAAGCTCACATTGACAACTGTAGGGTCAGGAATCCTTACCCTCCGCTTCACAAGTATCATCAGTCAGGAGATCTCATCATTGGTGGCATTACTTCTTATGGTCTCCTTGTCTCCAGTCCAATAGCCTTCACTGAAGAACCCCCTCCAGAAATGTTGGATGAGCTCGTGTAAGGACTGTTGTTTGTTTCATTTCCATTTATGGTGTCATCAGGATGAGCAGAGTATAATAAAGCTGTAGAATAGAGGCTTACTGGATTAGGCTGTAGGAAACATTAATTATAATCAAGGGTATATAAAAATGGCGTAGGTTGTTCCAGCAGCTATTTAAGATTTGAATTCACTGATAAAGTTTTGGTTCCCTTATAGAGCTCCTACATGGATGACAGGATTGTCTTCAGTTTTTAATGGTGGCCAAGTTACAGTTTTAGGAGCTTGTTTGCACATCCTACAATGTGTTCCAAATGCTGCTACATTAATAGAAACAGATACAAATAATAGACTTTTGATGTGAGTGTTTAGACAGCTGCCTTTAAGCTTCACTTTAAGAATCATTTGATGGCTATTTGGTTTGGTTCTTTATCTACCTGAATCTAGTTATCAAAGTGCTTTGATGAAGTGGGTCACTTCAAGACAGAGTTCCTTGTATTGTGCAGTCACCCCCTTTTATTTTTCAAAAGAGATAGGATTCTGCAACAGCTATAATAAATAAGGGAGAAACCCTGTCTTAATTAAGTGTATGTTTGTGTATATATATATGTGTGTGTGTGTGTGTGTGTGTATAGGTGTAGTTTGTTCCAGCAGCTATTTAAGATTTGAATTCTCAGATAAATTTTTGGTTCCCTTATACAGCTGCTATTGGGATTAAGGGATTGTCTTAAATTTTTAATGGTGACCAAATTATGGTTTTAGGAGCTCCTTTGCATATCCCACAATGTGTTCCAAATGCTGCTATATTGATGGAAACAGATGCAAGTAACAGGCTTTGGGTTTGAGTGCTTGGATGGATGCCTTAAAGTTTAAGATTAATATCTTTAAGTTGGTCCTTTATCTCCCTGAATATAGTTGTCAAAGTCCTTTGTTGAAGAGCAGCTTGTTTTGTGAAGTCACCCCCTTTTCTTTTTCAAAATGGACACAATTCTGCAATCGCTATAACAAATAAGACAGATGCCCTATGTTATTTCTTTCCAAAACCTTTCCCCCCAGGCCTCTGCAATGTGCTCATCTTATTCATTGGGTATTCCTAACTAAAATGGTTTTCATTTTGTTGCTGATTTAATCAATTTCTGAATTGTTAAACATTGTACATCCTGATTTGATCTGTCACCTTCTCAATAATTTGGGAAGATAGAGTGGTGTTTCTTTGCCTCAGAGGGCACATCCATGCAACAGTCAGGAAGTGGAGTCTGTGGAACATGAACTCTTTTGTAAAATTAATTATGGAGGTTGGCAGCAAAATGTTCCTCCCTTATTGCTGGCATCACATGGATATAGTTTGGTTTTCTTCTTAGCGTAGGCCAGTTTGGACTTCAGACTCCAAAAAGGATTGCATTGAAATGCTGTAATATGACAAATGGTGGTAATGTATAGCTTAGTGGCAATAATGAATGTATGTGTGGAATATCTTGCTGTTACAGAATGCAACTTTTGTTCTAGGGTATTTCCTAAGCATTACCAGCATATCCTGGCCTTGGCATTTGCAGTAAAGGAAATTAATGAAAACCCAAAGATCTTACCCAATATCACCTTGGGCTTCCACATCTATGATAGCTATGACAATGCAAGACGGACCTATCATGCCACAATGCTCCTGTTGACTACACTGGAAAACATTGTACCTAACTATCTCTGTGACATCCAGAATAGATTAACTGCAGT
Organism: Anniella stebbinsi; assembly: GCA_029215795.1. Classification (NCBI taxonomy): domain Eukaryota; kingdom Metazoa; phylum Chordata; class Lepidosauria; order Squamata; family Anniellidae; genus Anniella; species Anniella stebbinsi. The sequence continues at coordinate 24,414,723 of JARDYH010000008.1, forward strand.
TATTGGGGGACTGGATTCTGAAATCTCCCTATATGTTGCAAATATCTTGGATATCTTTAAGACTCCACAGGTAGGGTATTTGGGGAGCATAATGATCTGCCACAACACTCACTCTTTCCTTTCCTTTCCAGTTCCTTTCTGTTATTTAGAGGCAGAAATAGGTGCATGGCTTACAAATATCATATGCTGGCTAAGAATATGTGTTTGTGTATATTAATTTGATACCATGGAGCTGAAATGGAAGAACATTGCTACAGTTTCATGAGCCTCATTTAAGCCATTCAGTAATTAAATCATTCCACTTCTTCATGCATTTTCTTTCAGATATAGTTCCTGAAGTGCAATACCCTGCACTACCTATGTGCCTCTGATAGTTCTCATGCACCAGTGAAATGGACCACTAGTACAACAGGAACTAGCAGTTACTGAAATAGCCCAGTAACACTGACCTGCCCATATCAGAAATATGCACTGTTGCTCATTTCTGGTTCTTTTGGGAATTGCTAGTTCTTGTTGTTCTGGCAGTCCATTCTATTGGTGCATGGGTACTGTACTATACTACTCATTGCATTTGTATAGATAACTGTGTGTGCAGAATCCACTTCTGCATGGCTAGGTTCCATTGCAATTCTGTTAGGAAGGAGAACCATTAATCCCCCACCCCACCCTGTAAAACCTTGGCACTAATGGGAGGAATGTGGGAAATAATGGCACATGATGTTTCGGCTTCAGGATACTTCCAGCTGTTTGACAGGATCACATGAGATCCCAGGATTTGTGGAGACATAAGCATGTACAGCTCTATGAATAGGTGGCAGAAGAAGCAGTGCTGTGTGTGTGTGTGTGTGTGTGTGTTTGTATTTTCCTCAACAAAGTATTGGAACTAGACTTAGTCATATTTATATTTGAGCTATTGAAATAAATGGGATGTAAGCCAATCAGAATTTCTTTATGTTCAACTGAATTCAATTGGTTTAACTTTTATGTGTGACTAATTCTAAATGCAACCAGACTAATGTCATTATGTAGCATCTTTCCACTGAGGAATTTATCCTTTAATGCACTAGATGACCATAGGATAGTCATTATTCTCTTAGACCTGATTGCTATCTGTTCCCAACAAAATGCCCATTCAATGTATGTACATTTTAAAAAATGAAATGACTCTATAAATGCTGACAAAATTTCCTTTTTCTCTACCAAAACTTTCTCCTTAGCTCATCTATGGCCCTGCTCCTGTGATGAACACGAAATCACCAGGCCTTCCCTTCTACCAGTTGGCCCCTCTGGAAGCCATTCAGTATGAGGGGATTCTCTCTTTGCTTCTCCATTTCAGGTGGACGTGGATAGGAATTGGTGCTATGGATAATGATAATGGAGAAAGATTTCTACAAGTGGTCGTTCCACTGTTTTCTAAGAGGGGTGTCTGTTCTGCCTTCATAGAAAGAGTCCCCAAATTAAGTTTTGACACGAAAATTAGTGACAAATTTCTACAGGGGGCAAAAATGCGTGATAAAGTGTTGGGCAGCAAGGCCAATGTAGTGGTAGTCTGTGGAGAATCTTATTCCATGGCAATTTTTCTCTTCTTTCCATATCTATCAGAACAAGGGGTCATGGAAAAGGAAGTAAAGGGGAAGGTATGGATTGTTACAGCTCAATTGGAGTTCACTGCAACTGGCCCACAAAGGAATTGGGATACTGAAATATTCCATGGTGCTATATCCTTCAGGATCCATTCCAGTGACCTACCAGGATTTCGGCAGTTTCTTGGGAGCAGAAACCCTTCTAGTTCTAAAGAAGATGGTTTTATCAGGGATTTCTGGCAACATGCCTTTGGCTGTTTATTCCCAGAAAGTATTGTGGGCAAGGTGAATTTGGACATTTGCACAGGGGAGGAGAAGCTGGAGAACCTTCCTGGCTCTTTCTTTGAAATGAGCATGATTGGCCACAGCTACAGCATCTACAATGCTGTCTATGTAGTGGCCCATTCCTTACATCAGGCCATGTCTTTTTCTAGAATCAAGCATGATGCAATGATGGATGGAGTGGGACCAAAACTTCAGAATCTTCAATTTGGGCAGGTAATGAGCTCATTTTCCTCATAGAACTGTATATTTTGTTTTAGTCTCCTGCAAGTCTTCTTACCATTTTCATTTCCCTTCTTTTGTCCCAACTAGAAATAGCGGAATAGCAGTTCAGTCTGTCTTTATGCTTTCCTATTGATGCATTGGGAATATATGTTATGACCAGTGTAGGTTGTGTTTTTACTGATTCATGTAATATCCCCTCATGCAGTATCTGGGTCAGAAAAGATGAGCAGTTCCCTACAAGCATTCTTCAGGGCTGGCCTTAAGGTTGGAAAAGCTGGGTGGTGACCCAGGGTGCCAAGCCAATGTGGAGGTGTGGGAGAGGCAACCTGAGCTAAATGGGTGGTCTATTCGTCTTCTAATGTATTGTCTAAGTTGAACTACGCTGACAAAAATATTTTAAGGTTCTATAGGTTCTTAGGGTACTGACTACAAAAATGATCTTCAATTAACTTTTAAAGTATGTTTCTTTTTGAATTTCCACTTTGATGGTATTTCTGCTAAATTTAAATCTGTGGAACACAGTATTACTTTGAGGCAGCATTACTTGAGGTGGGAGAACTCACCCCCAAACGTGCCACACACCAGACCCACACAAGCTGCCGAATTCTTCTTGTCACTGGCAAGTGACGTGCAGCTGCCTACTCACTCACTGAGCTGCCATTTTGTGTTGAAATAGTAGATTAGCCTTTTTCATAGAGGCCATTAAAGTGATATTACAGATGTCGCTGAGCTTCAAACCTCAACTGGATACCTGTGGTATTACCAAAGTTTACCAAGCACATTGAACTTCAAACACTCTAAGTACTATACAAATAGCAAAGCTGTTAGAGATCAGCTGGATATGTTTTTATGTACTATTGTTCTTTTTTCTTAATAGAGAAAAATACTGAATATTCTAAAATAAAGAATGCTTATGAGAAGTAGGGAGACTGTATTTTGGAAACAGAAGAAGGGAACATCCCATCATGGTCTGCTCCCTAGATGTTTTCCCCTCCCCAATATGGTCTTGGTCACATGTCTGATTCTACAGCACACAATTAAGACAAACCTATTCTACATAATATTTTCATGTTAAAATCACTGAAATAAGGAACAAGTGAGACATCCAATGCAGCTGAAATTAACATTTATTTGTAGTAGCTTTACAAATTTGAGTTTAGAAGTTGACGTTGTTCTTTTTGCTGTCCCGGAATACAATGCTGGCAGTGAAAAGTAAAGAGCAGACTCCTTTCCTTTGTCCACTGGCTTTGCAGGGGAGACAAAACATACTCCAAATTAGCATTGTGGGAGGGAACAGCAATAAAGAACTGTGAAACCTTCAACAGTTGTGGGATTGTGATCCAGCTTAGGGCTGTGCAAGGTTCAAACCTCAGATATTCGAATCTGAGTTTTGGAGGACATTTTGTGGCAGATCTGCCATTTATCCTAGGCTGACCATCTGAAAAGGAAGACAGGGCTCCTGTAACGTTAACAGTTGTAGAGAAAAGGGAATTTCAGCCAGTGTCATTTGTATGCAATTAGTTCCTGGTGAAATTCCCTCTTCATCACAACAGTTAAAGTTGCAGGGCCCTGCATTCTTTCGTATATGATCACTCCAGTTTAGTGCCTGCAACTTATTTTAAGTTACAGGAGCCCTGTCCTCCTTTTCAGATGGTCAGCCTAATTTATCCTAGGGCCAGTGACAGCCATCACGTAGCTGAAAAATAAGCCAGACAGAACCTCATTCTTCTGGTGATAGTATGAGAGATGAAATTACTCTAAATGTGTAACTAGCATCTGCCCTTCCCTGCCCCAATTTCTGTTCTAAGGAAGTTGTAGGAGTTCTGATCTGGATCTTCACCATAGCATGAGTGTAGGGGCTTTTAAGATCCAGAATGCAGCACTTACTGTAAAGTAAGCATAAGAAAATTATGTGGATGCTAGATACTGTTTCCAAGTTATTTCCGTTTTGTCCCATGAAGACCTAAATTCAGTCTTTTCTAAATCCTTGCATTTTCTTTTTCACTCTAGCTCCAACCATTTCTCAAATGGGTCTCATTTAACAACAGCGTGGGAGACAAAGTTTCTTTCAACAAGAATGGAGAGCTGGTCACTGGATTGGATGTGATCAACTGGATTATCTTCTCCAACCATTCATTTCATAGGGTGAGAGTAGGGAGGGTGGATCCCAATGCTCCCATAGGTCAAGCATTCACCATTGATGAAGAGGCCATAACATGGAATGGCTGGTTTAATCAGGTAGGCTCCAAGTGTCAGCTATTCAGAAAGTGGCCCTATTATAAGTGAGCTATTGTCATGAAGTCCACAATTATTTATTGTACAATAATAAACAACTACAAAGGAAAGATAATGTGTGACAAGATTAATTAAATGATGTTACTGCTCTACCTTTAACTTTGTTTATGGAGATGTTAGATGGAGATGTTATTAATTAGATGTTAGTTACATTTCTAATGCTTTGAACAAGACCAAAACAATCTGTTGCTCCTTGTTCTAACATGTGGCTTAAACAGAAACTGTTTGCTGGTTTAATTCACTCTAGCTCTGGACAAATCAATGATATGTCTCAGAAAACCCCTATCTAGGAGTTCCCAGGTGAAAAGATATCTCTGGGTGTTGCACATGTGGTCAAATATACTGTTTCTTTTTAACGTAAAAAATGGTCAAAGGGAAAATTGAGTTTCAGATTCTAGTACGATTACTAGAAAAATGTAAGTACTCCCCGTTGAATCTGTCCAAGTATTTCTGAAAACTAATGTCTTTATTTATTTGATGTTATAGAATTGCATATTTCCTAACAAGCAAAGGCCCTCATGGTGGGACAAAACTGAAAAACCATAACATATTCAACAACAGCAAAGAAACATTGAAATATGTTAAAGTGATGGTTTTATTTCAAAATTTCAACAAAACAAAACATTACAAATATTAAATAATTTTTTCCCCAAAATCCTTATTCCTTCATTATGTTGTTTCTTTTCCATTATTCAAATAGTCTCATCCTCTTTCTCAATGTACTGAGAGTTGTCAACCTGGTTCTCACAAGAAAATGAAGGAGGGGAAGCCATTTTGCTGCTACGATTGCATCCCATGTCCAGAAGGAAAGATTTCAAACCAGGAGGGTAAGGATAGATAGATAGAAAGATAGATAGAACAGAGTTATAAGAACAGAATAGCTGTAATCCAGTCAAATATAAATAAATAATCCATACTACAGATGTGTATCATATCATTAAAATGTACAATAATGATACAATATGCTCTTTATCATTCATGCGTTTAATGATAACAATACGATAGAAAAACATCTGATAAATATCCGATCCGACAATTTTCAGCTAGGGGTGTACATGGACCCCCGAAATTGGATCAGAAATGGTGCCTCGGATCGGATCGGAGGCTTCCCGGTTCCGTTCGGAGCCAATCCCGATCCAAAGATCGGATGTCCGATTTTCGGATCGGACACCATTTTAGGTATTTTCGCTATAGGCTTACATTGGGGAAAAGAAAGCTTTCCCCCAATGCAAGCCTATGGCAAAAACATGGGGGCAGATTAATGGGGCCCTAACTCCCCCTCCCTCCCTCCCTGTCCCTTCCCCCCCTCACGCTCCTTATCTTCCAGGGTGCCCACTGCCATCTGCTGCCGTCTGCTGTTCCAATCTACTGAGAAACAGGCTTCGCGACCTAGTTCTCAGTAGCGCGCCAGGTGATTCCATCATCACCTGGCGCACTACTGAGAGACAGGCCATGAAGCCTGTTTCTCAGTAGAAGAGAACAGTGGACAGAAGCGGGCACCCAGGCAGGTAAGTGGGGCGCTCCCCCCCACTCACACTCCTTACATGCCGGGGTGCCCACTTCCGTTTGTTAGTCCCTTCTACTGAGAAACAGGCTTTGCGGCCTGCCTCTCAGTAGCACTCCAGTTGATGACATCATCACCTGGTGCGCAACTGAGAGGCAGGCCACGAACCCTGTTTCTCAGTAGAAGGGACCAGCGGATGGAAGCGGGTGCCCTGGCAGGTAAGTGGGGCCCTCCCCCTCCCCCCACTCATGCTTCTTACCTGCCAGCATTCCGCACTGCCGTCCGCTGTTTCCGTACTACTGATAAGCAAGCCTTGCCACCTGTTTATCAGTAGTACAGAAGCAGCAGACACAGCACAGGATGCCAGAAGGTAATAGGGGACCTCCACCTCCCTCCCCCCTTCTCCCCACTCACACTCCTTGCCTGCTGCCTCCTCACTGCCATCCACCGCCGCCTGTTGCTTCAGTACTACTGAGAAACAGGCCTTGAGGCCTGTTCCACAGTAGAGCGAGGGCGCGCCGAGAGATGACGTCACCCGGCATGCCATTGCTCTATTGTGGAACAGGCCGCAAGGCCTGTTTCTCAGTAGTACAGAAGCAGCAGGCGGCAGTGGATAGCAACGAGGAGGTAGCAGGTAAGAAGCGTGAGTGGTGGGGAGGGGGGGAGGAGGTCTGAGGTCCAATCCTCTGATCTTTTCCGATCCGGATTGGGTCCTTTTGGATCAGATCAGATGAGATTGGATGATCCAGCTGCAGGGGATCGGAATCGGATAATGTTATCTGATTTCAGCTGGATTGGATCCGGATCATGCATCAGACTCGATCCGGTGCACACCCCTATTTTTAGCCCAATAATATCAGATTATCAGTGCCATATAAATAAACCTATAACTTTTGTATTTTAAAAGTTAAAGGCTTGAAACGGTTACAGTGCTTATGGAGTATGTCTAAGTATGAGTATGAAATTGTGAGATTGATCCCTCCAACCTTCAATTTTATATTAATTTATTAAAGAATGTTAAAGTTCTGACAGGTCAGAATGGCAGCTTGCCATGTGTGTTCATTCAAACCAGTCAAAAAGTTGCAGGAACTTAAAAAAAAACACTTCATATAAAATTGAGGGTTGGCGGGAATGATCTCAAATTTCATACACATGCTTAGGCATATCCCATAAGCATTGTGACCAAGTTTCACGCCTGTAACTTTAAAAATACAGAAGTCATAGGCATTTTTTTCTAAAAAATTCAGCTTTATAGGGCACAATGTGGCTGCAAATTAAATATCAGATTTGTGATAATTATTGTGAAGATGATATGATTAACCTACAATATTATCGGAGATGATAATTTTTGGTCCAAAATTCCAGCGTGCACATCCCTAATCCATACTCAAAGTTTTTTTTTCCAATATTGATCAAAAGATTTTATAAGGAACGGCTGGAAGGAAGAGGGTCCATTACATAAGATTGTCAAACTCCAGGGACCCTCCTATGATTTCTAGCAATTATAGGAGCTTTATTCCCAACACAAAAAATGTGATAAGAGATTTTATTGCATGGTGACATGCGATAAATTTCCTGTGAATTTCCAGAAACTCATGATGGTGGAACTATATCATTGCACCACCTAGTTATACACCTAGTGGGTGTATAATAAAATAGGGATGTGCATTGTATCGGAACCGATAACTGATACCAATACAAATTGGAGGAAATTGGGCATCCAATATCCGATTCCAATGTTGACTGCAGGAGGTCCGATTTCTCCTGATCCAATTTTTTCTATCCTATTAATATCAGGAAAAAATCAGAAAATCGGGCCTCCATTTTACGTGCTTTCGCCATAGGCTTTCATTGAGGGAAATAAAGCTTTCCCCCAATGCAAGTCTATGGGGAAAACATTGCGGCAGGTGAGTGGGTACTACCCTCCCTCCCCCCACTCACGCTCCTTACTAGCTGCCTCCTCACTGCCACCCGCTGCTTCCGTACTACTGATAAACAGGTCTTGCAGCCTGTTCCAGAATAGAGCGATGTCGCACCGGGTTACGTCATCACTTGGTGCGCCATCACTCTACCATGGAACAGGCCGCAAGGCCTGTTTATCGGTAGTATGGAAGCAGCGGGTGGCAGTGGATGATGGTGGTGGGTAAGGAGCATGAGTGGGGGGAGGGAGGGAGAGCGAGTCCCCCCTTACCTGCTGGCAACCCATGCTGCCGTCCGCTGCTTCCATCTACTGAGAATTAGGCTTTGCAGCCTGCTTCTCAGTAGAGCGATGATGCGATGGGCGATGATGTCACCCAGTGTATTGTCACTCTACTAAGCAGGCTGCAAAGCCTAATTCTCAGTAGACAGAAGCAGCAGACGGCAGCGAGGGACGCCGGCAGGTAAGGAGAGCGAGTGGGGGGAGGGAGGGAGAGGGAGGGAGGTCCCCCCCTTACCTGCCTGCATCCCACGCTGCCGTTCACTGCTGCCATCTACTGCTACTTAGGCTTTGCGGCCTGGTCATCACCCACAGTGTCGCGCTTTTCTGAGAACCAGGCCACAAAGCCTAATTAGCAGTAGATGGAAGCAGTGGATGGCAGCACAGGATGCCAGCGGGTAAGGAACGTGAGTTGGGGGGGACTGAGAGGGCCGCCATTTTAGGTGTTTTCCCCATAGACTTGCATTGGGGGAAAGCTTTCTTTCCCCCAATGCAAGCCTATGGGGAAAACACTTAAAATGGCGGTCTGATATCGAAATCGGAAATTCAGATTTTGTATCATTATCGGATCCAATTCGATAAGACAGACATTAGATTTTAACAATACAATACTTTACAAAATCTGAAGTTCTGATTCCGATTTCGATTCAATTTTTGGGGTCCATTCACATCCCTATAATAAAAGATGTAGAAAGAAAACCCACAGATGAAACCTCATGAAAAGGAGTCTATTCATCCTACAAGGAATCTGCAACCAGAAGCCTCATTAAAGCTGGAGGCTTTTTGCCTTTAAAACAATTTTCTCAGTGATTATTCAGAGGATTAAATACATCCAGCAAACAACGACACAAGCATCCTGAGTAGCCCATTGGTGGGTGGTTCTGGTGAAAACTACAGTCAGAACAAACCTTTAAAATATGGTGCCCAGCTTTCTTACATGAAAACCACATACATTTTTGCCAAGCAATCCACCTCCCCCCAGTTCTTTAACTGCTTTTTTTTTTACTTGCTTTCATTCTCAAAGCACAAGACATAAGTCCAGTTCACACAATCATGGTGGGGGAAATAAGTCACAGTGGCAAATTTCCCCAACTAAGAGTGTCGGTCCCATGTTAGGGGAATTTGCATCATTCCCCTTGCCATAATTGCTGCTTTCCACATTGTGCGAACACGGTGAGGGTGGATTGCTGCTGTGGTTAACCAACCACTCAGAACCCATGGTCTGTTTTAGGGGGCTGGCTTGGCATGTGAACCACAGCACTATGCCCCCTTTTGCTGAGTTTTAATGACATCACAAGCCACTCCAAGGAAGTTAATTATGCAAACCAGGCCATTGTGGGAGTTGAGTTTAGAAATATATTTATAGCACATTTAAGTGTGTTTGTGTGTGAACTGAAGACCACATCTTTCCTTTTTTCCAGATGCAAATGACTGTGTGAAATGCTCAGCTAAAGACTATCCAAGCAAAAAGCAAGATTTCTGTATCCCAAAGAGAGTAACATTCTTGTCTTATGAAGAACCTTTGGGGCTCAGTTTAGCCTCAATTGCTCTTTTCTTTTCTTTGATCATAGCTCTGGTGATGGGGACATTTATGAAGCACCACGATACTCCCATCGTCATAGCCAACAACCGTAACCTCACCTACACTCTCCTCATCTCCCTCCTGCTCTGCTTCCTTTGTGCGTTGCTATTCATTGGCCATCCTCAGGAGGTGACATGTCTCCTCCGACAAACTGCTTTTGGCCTCATCTTCTCAGTGGCTGTTTCGAGTGTGCTGGCAAAAACCATCATGGTAGTTCTGGCTTTCATGGCTACCAGGCCAGGATCCAGGATAAGGAAGTGGTTGGGGAAGGAGCTGGCCAGCTTCATTGTGGTTTCCTGCTCCCTCATCCAAGTAGGCATCTGTACTGTGTGGCTGGGAACCTCTGCCCCATTCCCAGATGAGGACATGCACTCAGGGTCAGAAGAAATTGTACTAGAATGTAATGACGGGTCTGTGACTCAGTTTTACTGTGTCCTGGGCTACATGGGCTTCCTGGCCATGTTGAGCTTGACAGTAGCTTTCCTTGCCAGGAAGTTACCTGACAGTTTCAACGAAGCCAAGTGCATCACTTTCAGCATGTTGGTGTTTTGCAGCGTGTGGTTATCCTTTGTTCCCACCTATCTCAGCACCAAGGGAAAATACATGATAGCCGTGGAAGTCTTTTCTATCTTAGCCTCAAGTGCAGGGTTGCTTGGGTGTATCTTTTTGCCTAAATGTTTCATTATTTTGTTGCAGCCTGAGCTGAACAACAGGGAACAGCTGATCCGAAAGAAATCCTGAAATCTACCCTGTTCTAGGTAGGGATGGATGAACTCACCAATGTTTGGCTTTGATGGATGCTTGCCAAGCCACCACCACTGCACACCTCCTCTCTCATTTCCATGAGAGCTTCTTCACAGCTCAGCAAGTGCCTTATGAAGCTGTAAGCCTGTCTGCCCTGGGGGTAGAGCCTTCATTGATGTGGATAAATGAAGCTCCAGAAATTATATATCTCCTACCTTGTAAAAATGGTAGCTGCAAAAGCCCCGTTTATACAAGTTTAAAGATGTTGTTCACACTTTTAATTTTGCATACATGAGGCAATTTCCAGAAAGTCTATTGGGCACAACAATGGTGGCTCCCAATCTGGGCAGACAGAGGCTGGGCACTCGTTGGGCTCTGGGGCAGTTGAAGCTCAGGCTTCTGAACATGTCATGGGCCAATGACCTGGGGCCAGGGAACAGACGCGGAAGAGTCCAGAAGCCTCCTGGATCCTGTTGGGTGCCCATGACATCCCTAGTTGTAGGTTATATTTTCATTCAAGTCAAGATGTGTGCTTGTGTATCAGTATTTGTGCAAGCACACACATAGAAAATTTGTCACATTTTCCTTGCTGTTATATAATCTTCCTCACAGGTCTCCAAATTCTCCTATGCTGAAATATTAATTTGGAAACCTAAATCAGACTTTGACTGCTGGGAAACTGTATGTCTGTAAATCCAATCCTCCACTTTCCCTTAATGAAACATCCGTTCTCTTGGGGAAGCACACACACACACAGCTTTCACCCTTAAGATGAAGGGAGGGAGGGAGGACAGGAAAGCACTCTGCACATGCACAGAAATCAGCTCAATGAAGGGAGGCAAGTAGGTATTCCAGCCCTGACCCTTCAGTACAGGCTCCTGATAGAACACTTAGAGGGCAAAAAGTGCAGGCTGGGGCAGTACTGGCAGGATAAGGCTGCAGCTGGGCTTGTCCACTGACAGCTGCTTCCTTCCCTTCTTTGCAATACAACTCCTCAATCCTCTATCGAAGAGCAACATCAGCAATGAGAGAAGAGCAGTGGGCAACCAAAGGCATGCTAGGAGATGTAGTACTAACAAGTAGGGTGGCTGATTTTACATGAAGCATGGGTTAGCAAACCAGGTCAGTATGTGCAAACCACATCACTATCTCTCAGTCCTAACTCAGCCCCCACTTTCCTGACCTCCCACTGACTGTCTTTGTTCTTCTAACTGATTTTCCCCAACTGTCACTCTCCCCGCCCACCATTCCATTCTAGCCTCAGCTATCAGTCATTCCTCCATTCACTCTTCTGTTTCAATAGTAAAGTCAGGCTTTTACAAAACAAAATCAAAAACTTTATTCAGTAATTCTTGCATCTGTCTTGGAATGTTGTGGTTTAGTTATAACGGGTGTGGGGGGGGATGCAGCATAAAAAAAATCAATCAAGTTAAAAGTTCTTTGGAAATGTTTTTTAAAAAAAATAACTTGGCACCGGAAAGCCATTAATGCAGTCACTAGGCAAGCCTGCCTGGGAAAAAGAAATCCAGAAGTAGGGTGCCACAACTAAGATGGCTGCTTTCCAGTTGACTTCCACCACACCTTAGACAAAGATTAACACATTATTCAGGGACCTAGGCTTATGCCTAAAAATCCCAGCATGCCTTGGGAAGGAGTGGTAGCCATCATCTGGAAGTGGCTCACCATCCTGGGCCTGAAGGGAGACTGCCTGGAGAGAGAAAAGAAACTAATTTAATTTGTTTAAAGGTTAACTCACAGGCCTAGCACTGCCCTGCTACTTTAAGATGATTACCTCACAGACATATGTCTTAGGGGGCCTGAGCAACACTGGGTTGAAACTTGAAATTTGGCACACTGATAGGTCTGGCTGTACAATGTACCAGAAAAATCTAAAAATGTGAAATCTTGGGTTTAAAATATTTTTTAAAAAATTAATAAAAATCTGAGGCGTATGCCTGCAACTTTCAGCATGTCTTGGGTGGACCTCCCAAGAGTCTTCTCTTGCCATCAAACTATGGCTCATGGTTATGTCCAGTACAAAATGCTATTATTCCTTCAGGACTTTCCATAAATAAAATTTCTTCAGCATGAGATATTGAAAATTGCTTTATCCTCTATGTGGCTCCATAGCAGTGGCATAACCCCACCAGAAACATAAGGTAGGGTGACCATATGAAAAGGGGGGCAGGGCTCTTGTATCTTTAACATTTATGTAGAAAAGGGAATTTCAGCAGGTGTTATTTGTATGAATGCAACACCTGGTGAAATTCCCTCTTTATCACAACAGTTAAAGCTGGTCTAGCTACATTAGAGTGACCTGATAAAAAGTGGACAGGGCTCCTGCAACTTTAACTGTTATGATGAAGAAGGGATTTCACCAGGTGCTGCATGCATGCATATGACACCTGCTGGAATTTCCTTTCCTACACAAATGTTAAAGTTACAGGAGTCCAGTCTTACTTTTCATATGGTCACCCTACATAGGGTGGTGGATTGACCATTTAACTAAAACATTAAAAAGTGCCATGGTGTGTCTTCAGAGTACAGGTATGTGAGATAAAAGGCCCACGTAACCAGACTGTGACCTTCTTGTCTTATGAAGAACCTTCAGAATTTAGTTTAGCCTCTTTTGCCTCCTCCTTTTCCATGACTACAACTCTGGAGCTGGGAACATTTATGAAGCTACACTACACTCACATTGTTAAGGCCCACAACCAGGACCTGACCTACACTCTCCTCATCTCCCTCCTTCTCTCCTTTCTTTGTGCATTGCTGTTTATTGGCCATCCTCAAAAGGTGACATGTCTCCTCCAACAAATGACTTTTGACCTTATGTTTTATGTTTTATGGTTTAAATTTTGTATATTGACTTTTTAATGTTCAATCTTTTAATTTTTGTAAACCGCCCAGAGAGCTTTGGCTATGGGGAGCTATAATCATCATCATCATCATCATCATCATCATCATCATCATCTTCTCAGTGGCTCTCTCTTGTGTGCTGGCAAAAACCATCACAGTGCTGCTGGTTTTTATGGCCACCGAACCAGGGTCCAGGATGAGGAAGTAGGTGGGGAAATTACTGGCTATCTCCATTGTTCTTTTATGCTCCCTCATCCAAGCAACCATCTCTATTTTATGGCTCACAACCTCTCCACCTTTCCCAGATATTGACATGCACTCAATGGCTAATGAAATTGTACTACAGTGTAACAAACAGTCCATGACTCTGTTTCGCTGTGTTCTGGGCTACATGGGCTTCCTGGCAATGGTGAGTTTCACTGTGGCTTTCCTTGCAGGGAAGCTACCTGACAGTTTCAATGAAGCCAAGTTCGTCACTTTCAGCATGCTGGGCTTTTGCAGCTGACCAGTTAACTCCGCCCCTTAGCACTTCTCCTACTCTTTTTTTTCTTCGGCAACTGTCCAGTTAACTCCACCCCTTTCTGGTAAGTTCAAACTGGAGAAATGAAACTTAACTCTTTGAGTGGAAAACAAAACTCCGGAATGCCCCCCTCCATCAGAGGAATTCCATACCTCCAGGGCTAAACTAAAACTACTATTGTGTAGGACTCAAACCTTCACAGTGGTTATCCTTTGTTCCATCCTATCTGAGCTCCAAGGGAAAATATATGGTAGCCATGGAGATCTTCTCTATTTTAGCCTCAAGTGCTGGGTTGTTGGTTTGCATCTTTTCCCCCAAATGTTACATTACAGTGCTGAGACCTCAGCTGAACAAGAGGGAACAGCTAATAAGGAGAAAAGATGGAAGATGTATGTAAGGTCCCCTCTACAAGATTTTGCTTTGACTCCCGGTTGCCTGATTATGCGCATTTACAGATAAGCGCATTTCCTCCTAATACCTATTCACAAGAGGCGGTGAAGCCCATTATGGGCTGTATGAAATGCGCTTTATAGTTGTTTACATGTGGAGAATCGCATGTTTACATGGCCATAAGGCAATTTAACTCCCGCTGTAAATTTTAAGTCGCTATTTAACGTGCATTCAATAATGCGCATAAGCGGAGATAAAAAGCACCTTAACCCCTGATTTGCTCTCCACTCTTGTAGAGGTAAAATCTGTAATGTGCCTTGAAAGAACTTTAAATTGCTCTTGTAGACGCACCCTCAGTGTCTGGGTCCTTTGCTATACATTGTAATCTAGACATGTGAGGGCATATAAATAGCAAGACATTTGTAAGAGTTTCCCCTCTAGGTATCTGCCCTATATAAAGCTTCCTAATAGGCCTTCCACTTCTCCCAAGATAAAAAAATGGAAAATTTAATCCAGTCTTGCCTAACAAGAACCAGTTATGTACGTACACCGACTTTGTTTCCCTTAGATTCCCTTTCAGCAGTTCTTTTTAAAACCAATGAACTGCTTTTTAAAAGAAAAGAAAAGAAGATCTGAACTATTTCATATGAATTCCCTACTAGTATTAGCTGCTGACAAGGAAAAAACTATCAGAATAATCCTTGTGGGCATCACAGACACATCACCTTCTAATTCCAAATCATAATCCCTATTCTTTTCAAGACAATGGAATCAGGTGTGTCTGTCCTACCTATGACTGAACTGTAGATAAAAACTATATGATAAAAAACATTTTTCTGTCTTCAGCAACATGTTCCAGAATCTTCAGTGATCTTGTGCTCACTTACAATGTTGCCCTTGCACCTTGATCTTTCCTTTGTCTTGAGGCCTCAATCCTCTTCCTCTACAGATTGGATGAAATCCTAAAGCTATGGATGCTAAGAAGACAAAGTAGTTTCATACTGACCCTATACTTGGACTAAGTGCCTTCATCTAGATTAGACAGAATGGCATCCATTAGTAATGGTTGGTCTATAGACAATACAGAGATAGACTGGGGGCAAATGGGCCCTGTGACTGTCTGTTATCCCCATGAGGTGACAGAAACATAAGAATAGGTGGACATGTGGGGTTGAAGCTCATGTGAAGTGGCCAAATTCACAGATGACACCAAATTATTTAGGGTGGTTAAAACAAAACAGGGTTGTGAGGAGCTCCTAAAAAATCTCTCCCAACTGGCAGAATGGGCACCTTAATGACAAATGTGGTTCAATGTCAGCAAGTCTAAAGTGATACATATGGGGGATCCCATGTTCCAGTATAACCTGATGGGATTTGAGGTACCAGTGACTAACCAAGAAAGAAATCTTGGGGTTGTGGTGGGCAGCTCGGTGAAAATGTCCACCCAGTGTACAGCTGCCAGGAAGAAAAAAGAAGGTAAACTCCATGTTAAGGATAATTAGGAAAGGAACTTACAATAAAACTCCCAATATCCAACAGCCCTTATATACATCTATGGTGTGATGACACTTAAACTACTGTGTAGAGTTCTGGTTGCTGCACCTAAATAAAAGATATTGTAGAGCTGGACAAAGTGCTGAAAAGGGCAACTAAAATGATCAAGGATCTGGAACAACACTTCATGAGGGAAGTTTAAAATAGCTGTGATTGTTTAGCCTCGAAAAAAGGCAACTAAGGGAAAACATGATAGAGGTGTGTAAAAGTATGCATGGTCTGGAGAATATGGATAGGGAGACATTTTTTAAAAAGCAGTATATGAAATAGAGACTCTATCACTTCATCTCACATGGGTGGAGACAACTTGTAAGGAATTCTATCAAAGTGACCATCCATTACAGCAGATAATACTGTGTTAAACCTGGCTTTAGAAAAAAGTTATCTGATATATAGGTATAGTCAGTTTTTCCAGACAGTTTGTACTACTCTTAATATCAAATGTCAAACCTAAGTAAGTTGGGGAACAGGTAGTATAGGCAGCAGAGAATGAATATTGAATATCAATATATTTGATCCAGAGTGCAAGAATAGCTTTACTTGAGAAGTATCTTGCATGCCAAAAAAGTTATA
Organism: Anniella stebbinsi; assembly: GCA_029215795.1. NCBI lineage: Eukaryota > Metazoa > Chordata > Lepidosauria > Squamata > Anniellidae > Anniella > Anniella stebbinsi. Next base: position 24,431,031 of record JARDYH010000008.1, read on the forward strand.
AGAGAAACCCAACATTTGTAGTTTATCTCTGTTGATTTAGACCACTGACCAGTGTAGTTGTCTTCCCAGTGGAGGGACACATATCCTGATTCAGAGTTTGTATAAACAACATTTAGCCAATATCTGAATGTGCAACACCATTCAGTACATTCCACCAATGTACTGTAGAACTGCTGATGGCACACCCTTAGGTGCGTGAAAGTGTTGGTGCAAAAAGGATGAAAGTATTTGTTCTAAAACAGAAGAAAAACCTAAAATCCACACTGGAATTCCATACAATAATTGTGGCAACACCTTGGCCTTAAAAGTGCATCAGGGATTAATTGTTCTACAGCTTTGACATTATTAGATTGTGTAGCAGAAATCGGATGAGCTACACAAGAAACAGAATACTGAAAAAACAATTCCAAAATACTTGAGCTGTATAATGTAATCTATGGTCTGATCACTACAGCAGTGCACAACACACTGAAAATTTGGAGCTTTGACAGAGCTTTGACGAAGCTTCGACTTTTCAGAGTGGAGATGGGAAGAATAAAAATCATTGAATATCAACGGAGCGCAGGTTAGCCCCGTCGGAGCACTGATCCATTTTCGAATAATCTCTCCATTATAGTCTATGGAAATTAACTAAAATAATGATTATATCTCTGCCACTTTTAAAGATAAAGATAAAGAGCTGAACACGGGTGCCATGATAGCTCTTAAGTACGGCTTTAGCTGTGCCAAGTTTGAGGCAGATTGCTTCATCCCTTTATTTTAAGGATTTTAAAAAAAAATTGAGGGTTTAAAACCATTTTTTTAAAAAACAACAACAGCCACTGGAGCCATACCCTTCAAACTCAGGTTGTCAAACCTCCTCTTTGGAGTCTTGCACCTTGATCAGTTTCAGCCCTTGACATCAAGGGGATCTCCAGAGAAAGGCAGGCAGGCTGGCAGAGAGTCAGCTTGCAGCTATGCCGGCAGGCACAAAGAGGCCGACAGAAAGCAAACAAATCAGCCATGCTAATGGTGTAACCTGGAGTTACTTAAAATCAAACTCAGATGACAGGAGGAAGGTTTCTACTTCACTTTATTCAAGACTCAGCGCTGAGGTTCAGCTCCCTGTCTGCTTCAGCAGTGAAAATAGAGGGAGTGGCCCAGACCGTTGTCTGTCACTCATTTTTATAGTTTATTTTGGTCAAGCAGGCATACAGAACAATTCAACATTCATAAAAGTGAAACTATGATAACGAAACTGTACAGAATCAAAGAACAGCTTTGTATCCCCCCAAAAAATAGCAGCAGGCAAAGAACTAGGAGATACTAGTGCATCTGCAAGGTCACTTCTTAGCAGAGCAAAAATTCTTCAGGAGCTGAGTGCAGATAAGAAAACATAGACTTTGCAAAGCTTAAAACTTTAGCTAACAGGATTCAAAATTTAACCCTTCATGTCACATTTCCCCTCTTTAAGAATCATATATAATCAATAATTTTCCATTTTATTTATTTATTTATGGTTCTTCTCTTACAATATGCTTTTCTAAGTTACTTTAATTTTTGACACTTGGGACTTTCTCGAGCAGTTGGATGTTGGAATAGTTGTATTACACAGTTTAATTGGATTCATGATCTTTTCCACAGGGAGGACTTTGCTGTTAAGCGGCCTCCTGTGCAGACAAAACAATCAGTTTTGTCTGAAGACTTCGCAGGGTATCTTACTCATCCTATCCAAATGCTGCTCGTGTCTTGGGTTACAGTGATTCCTAACTGTTCTTTCCACTGGTTAGGTTTTGCATCAGGAATGTGAATCAGGGGTGGTGTTGGCACTTATGGCAGTTTTAATAATATTTGTCATGTTTTAATTAGTTTTATGTATTTTATCATGTTGTTGTTCCCCGCCTCGATCTAGATGGAGAGGCGGGTAAGAAATAAATCATTATTATTATTATTATTATTATTATTATTATTATTATTATTATTATTATTCTGGATGTTGTCTTTCATCTTTGGACAGTGTGCTGTGCAACATTTACTGGACTTAATTCTCCTAGTCCCCATTGTCCCCCTTGTGTTAGACACAGTTTTTGTCTCATGTAAAAGGGTGAATCTACGGATGCCTATATAATATGTATATGGCTTTCTAAGGGTTACTTCAAATACTTTTCTCCCAGCACACGTAATGGACCGCTTGGCGGTATAGTATTCTGCATCTATATGGGTTCTAAACTCAGTGTTCCCTCTTGAGTTCTTGTGACATGTATCTATTGTTTTCATCAACCACCAGTAAGCTGCCAGCCATATTAGCATGTTTACTGGGGGCGCCATGGGGCAAGCACTATTCCAGGAAATCCTGGTAAGTTAAGGTATCTCGGTGTTTGGCGCGGAATGGAGTGCAGCGTAGCTGCACTCTTATGTGTGACGTGATGACACTGCACACGCACTTGAATTTGTGAACTGTGACTACTGGATACTACAGGAATTGTTTGGATTTTTGGTTTGTTTCCTCCTCCCATGTATTCTTATCCTCTTTGTAACACTGCTTATGGACCTACAAGTTGTGCACAAAACACAAAATATTTCTGCTGTTCTGGTCTTTGCTTGTAAATATACACTGCTTCTGTGGTCCTGGGTCTCTCAATCCCCTATGACAGTGTTATAAGTTTATTTAGATAGTCCAATGGGGTAGAAGTCCAATTTGCTGGATTCTTCTCCAGAGGAGGCTGTCAGCTTCCGGATGTGACAGCTCCTGTGGGCTGATGTTTCCTCCTCGGTGTCTCCTCTCTCTGCGCAGGGTGTCAGCTTTCGGGTGTGACACGGCAGGGGATACTTGGGTCAGGCAGATGCTTTAAGATTTCTTGAGTTTAACTCTCAGGGTCTCTTTTACTGGACTGGCTTTCCACTGCACTGGTGGTTCAGCACGTTTAGCTCTGCTGTAATGCATTCAGGATTTAAAACCAAAACATTTAATAGCAGTTGGAGTAGCCAGCATAACTTGATGTGGGCCTGACCATTTTGGTTTTAGGGATCAGCTTTCTATTTCTTTACATAGACCCAGTCTCCTGGCTCTATATTATTTACTGAGTCTGTAAGAGGTAAGGCACCTCCCAGTTTAAATGCTTCCTTACTTCTGCAATGCGTTTTGCCCATGGGACTACTTTCCTAGGATCATCCTGATCCTGACTACTGCCATATTTCCTCCACAAAGGGGAGGGTCTACCACACATTGCCTCAAGGGGGTCAATTTACTCTTTCCTTTGGGAGTGTTTGGTATCCTGAACAATACCTGTGGCAATAGCGAACTCAAGTCAGTAGGTCTTCAGTAGTACAGTTCATTTTTCCCAACTTTCTCAGAGCTTTTTGTGGATGCCACGCAGCGTGCAATCTCCACTCAATGCTTAGAGACCTCGTTGTCTCTTACACTATCAACGAGTGCGCTTCTATTGTCTGAGTTCAGCTGTAGGGGGAGCCCGTGGGTGTATCAGACTCTCCTTTCTGATGTCTTTGACAATACATTACTGCTACTTCTCGAGATTGGGTCACAGCTTTTGACAGGGCTTGTCCTTTTGGACTTTCTCAGAACTATGAAGCTCATAGTTTATCTCATAAGCCTTGGCACTATGACTTCCAAAACTACGCCTTGCAGGCAGTATGTTTTTGCTAACTCTGTCAGTCCTCCTTAAATTTCTCTACATCGTTTCTTCTTATTGCTTTCAATGGGGGGCAAAGTTAAACGCTCTTCTCTGGCAGACCCTGCTCCAGTTTGAGGCTTTAACTTTTTCTGCTTCCCCCTTGCATTCTTTCTTTCTGTTGCTTCATTTTGCCAAGGAGCAAACAGATCTGAAAACCTTTGAGTAATCCCATTACTCCTGGTCCACCTTAAAAAAAAAAATCATTGCCAGTAAATTTCTTCCACCTCCATCGGATTGAATCTGAATGACTTGCTTTTAGCAAACTGGCTTTTCTAACACTTTAGCATTCTTAGCTTGGGGTTGTAATTTCTCGACAGGCTCAGGATCACAACCAGAGATCTTCCTCACATCATTATTTTTGTTGCCAGCATAGTTTGCTTCCTTACTGCGTTTGCTTCTTTCTGGGCTTCAGTGATAAGTACTTTCAGTGTCTCCCCTCTTTTTGGCATCTAGAGCCTCTTTAGACCTTCGTGTCTGAGGGGGAACAATTTTTGTAGCACCTGGCCCCTGTGCTTCGGAAGTCATGGACTGTGTCCTTTTTTCCGTCTTTATTTTCATCTCTTTCCACACTGAAGTTTGCTAAACTTCTCGCCCCTTCTCCCATATCCAAATCCTCTTCCTCCTGGTCACCTTTCTCATCTGTCATGCTCATCTGTTATGCTTGATCCCTCTGTCTGCCAAGGCTGCCGCTGCTTTCGCAAACAACTTTTGGCACCTGTCACACTGGTCTCTGTCTGCCGGTTGTGCTGTCTTGCTTCTCTCTTCTCGTTTTCTGAAGTTTCTTACATATGTCCTTTGTAACTTGCCTTACAAAGGGCCTATTTACAGCACAACTTTTTCTCACAACTCCGCCATCTATTTTGGATCCTTAGTCAGAGATTTCTGTGACAGTCCGTCTGGGGATCATCGCATTGGAATCTATGGGATCTGGGTCTCGCCACTCTTGCACCCTCAATGATACTTGAAGCACAGGTTTCATCTTTACTCCCTGTTGCTGGGTGCGTATGGGAAAACGTTGGGCGCCAGGTTGAGTAGCTTCTGGTGACTCAGCAACCAGCGAGGCGTCGGGGGCAGAATGGGGCGTTGTTTGAGGGGATGGCAAAATTGGATCTCAGCATCTCCTTGCCACTCTCCAAACTTCACAACTTTGCACGCCATGTAGGGCTTCATCTGTCCTCCAGCCCCAGCTCTCGTGTCTGCATACTTTTACTCTAAATCTCGAACTTCACTTCTCCTTCGCTGTCATCGCTCCAGTTGGAGGGATGCTGATGAGGGCAGCCGCTGCCTCTCACTTTGCAGCTTAGCTTCTGAGCGTTGGTTTTCTCACTCGGCTCGCGCTCCTGCCAGCTGCGCTGCCTACTTCGCAGGAGTCAGCTCAATGGGGTGTCGACTCTTCACCTCTCTCCCTGCTCCTCGGCTTCTGACTTGCTCTCTCTCGCCGAAAGCACTCAACCGGTCTGCCATCTGCGCCACTTCCTCTGCCGTACTGGGGTTCTGGGCATCATCTCTCTGGGTCCCTGCTCCTGCTTCTTTGCACGCCACCTCGAACCAGGGGAGAAGTCATTGCCCGCTGCAATGCCTCTTTTCTCTCTCTTCCTTCATCTTTTTCCCACAGCATTTGTTATGGAGCCAGCTCTAGATAGTCTGCATACATTTGCTGGATCCGCTCTTCCTGCGGTCTGTCTCCTCACTCGAGCTTGGAGACTCGGCTGGTTAAGCCTTTTTGTAGACTGGCGTGTCTGCGCTAGTGAAGTCTGTGAATGTATAGGCTTTGGGGCGCTTGCAATGCTGGGTACACTTGTCTATATGGTGGCGGTGGCGGTGGCAATTCGTCTTCCTTATCCTGGGGCAAGGGCTCTGGGTCCTCAGCTAGTTTCTCTCTTTTCTTGACTTGTGTGCCCTCACATTTCTTCTTCTCTGCCTTTAGGCTTTTTCTTTTAGGCGTGTTCACTGTACTGACATCACCAAATTGGCTGTGGTGCATGCCTGTTTACAAGGATTTCTTAGCCGCGCTGGCATTTCTTGATAATTAATGGGCTATTGATATGGGAATTGATCAGGATGTGGAACACTCACAATGGATTGGTAGACTTACTTAATTTTTTTCATCTATCTAAGTTACACCTCTCCTCTGCCTTCTAAGAATCGCTCTGACTTGGCTGATCTATTTGACAAACAACGTCTCAATGCATGTGGGTCTAACTCTTCTCTATATTCTCTTGAATCCACTTTCAAGATTATCTACCCCTCTCTTGAATCTACTTCAAGATTATCTACCATACACTGCAATATGGTTTGGGGTTTTGAGTTTTTCCCACCCATTATGAGTTTCACAAAGACGTCAGACTTTCTGTACAGACAAGGCAACACAAGGGAGGGGGTCGGGCCGTGTGGTAAGGGCTCCACATGGCTGAGACAATGAGGGAATGGATGAACAACCAGGCGTGCCCCTCTTTCATGGCCCTGCCTGTCGCCAGGACAGGGAATCTCGTTACAGGAGGGTCCCACTCTCCGAAGAGAGTCACACTCATTTTTCGGGTCTCTGCTACTCAGATAGCCATCTCAGTCACCAATTCACACTCACACCATTCACACTTCCAACCCTTTTTCTTAAGACCACATCAGGGTAATGAAGCTAAGCCAGGCTCCCCCTCGGTCTAGAACAGGATGGCTAGTTCCTGTTTCTCTATGGAGGCCTCCCTTTTCATACGTTACCTGCCGGTGTCCTGTCCTGGTTGACAAACCTCGTCCTTTCACCCTTTTATGGCTGGCGCACAGCTGGTCTCCCGCAGCGGGTGTTCAGAACTCTCTCCGCAAAGGTGGAGTGGCGCCGTGAGGTGTGACCATCCGCAGCGTGAGGACAGGCTGTCACGGCCAAAGCCAAGTGGGTAGGTAATTCACCAGATAACCATCTGAGATTTTTGCGGCACCAGATTTGTAACCTGGAGTTACTTAAAATCAAACTCAGATGACAGGAGGAAGGTTTCTACTTCACTTTATTCAAGACTCAGCGCTGAGGTCCAGCTCCCTGTCTGCTTCAGCAGCGAAAATAGAGGGAGTGGCCCAGACCGTTGTCTGTCACTCATTTTTATAGTTTATTTTGGTCAAGCAGGCATACAGAACAATTCATAAAAGTGAAACTATGATAACGAAACTGTACAGAATCAAAGAACAGCTTTGTATCCCCCCCAAAAATAGCAGCAGGCAAAGAACTAGGAGATACTAGTGCATCTGCAAGATCACTTCTTAGCAGAGCAAAAATTCTTAAGGAGCTGAGTGCAGATAAGAAAACATAGACTTTGCAAAGCTTAAAACTTTAGCTAACAGGATTCAAAATTTAACCCTTCATATGTCACAATGGTGCCATGCTAATGTGGGGCCATGACAGGATCGTGGCAGTAGGAGGAAGTAAAGAAACCAGTGACATAAGTGACCCAAGGATTGTCTTGATTCTAAACTAGATAGGAACAAACCACCCCTCTGGGGCAAGCACAGAGGAACTAGACATAGATGGAGCAGGATGGAAATGCAAGCTGGCTTGGCTGTGACTATTAAATGTGGTGAGGGAGGTCCTCATCATCCACAACAACCCATGATGATGATGATGATGATGATACTTAAATAAAGAGCCTGTTTGACTCTAATAAGAAGATTCACTTCTTATAAGAAGATTCACTTACGATGTATAAGAAGATTCATTTACGATAGCAGCAGCACATTCAAAATGCAGCTAAGGTTCCATGACAGGAAATGACTCATGTGCTGTGTCAAAGCAGGGAAAACACAAACCAGCCCTGCAAGGCAGGCACAGTGGTAAAAGAAATAGATGAAGAGAGATTCTTCGCCATTCCCTATCAAGGGGATGCTTTGTTACTTGTCCCTCAAGGACACAGGAGCCATAAAGCATTCCTGGTGAGGAGCATCAGAGAAGTGAAGCAGTGCAGGATTGTGATGAAATGTTCTAGGAACTCAGGGCTATTGGATGATGACGATTTTTTGGGACAGGGTTGAAATGTTATTTCTATACCCAGTAAACTGAGAAAAAACACCTTTCAAATTCATACCGTTTTGTATATTTTTATTTATTTATTACATTGTTATACTGCCCAGTAGCTGAATGTACAATTATTTATTTATGTAAAATTGATTTTAAACATTTCTTGGCTGTCTTTCAGGGCAGACACCCTCACAAGGCAGCTTACAACAATAAAATACATGCAACATTAAAAGCACTAAAAAATTAAAATATTAAAACAATAAAAACATGTTCACATAAAAGTAGCAATTAAAACAATAAATCCAACAGGAACAATAATAGGAGCAATGCCATTATAATCTTGGGAAGGTCATGGTAAAGTAAAATGTTTTTAAGGCCTTCTTGAATGCCTGCAATTAAAAACATGAAAAACAACAAGTATCGATAGATTTTAAATGCTACTTTTATATGAAAAAGGCAATATAAAACCAGCTAAGTTAAAATCAAGGAAAATCCTGTGTGAAAAAAAATGTTTTCAGTAGGCATTTAAAAGATGTTACATGTTGCAGAAACAAACAAAAACAGGTTGGATGTTATTAAAAGGCTAAACATTTCCAGTATAAAAAAACCCTGCCAAAGTGAAAATGATAATTGAGCAAAAGGTTTTTGTTTGGCGCACACTTTGTAAAGCATTATATTAAGGGTACGACATATGTCCTATTTCCTGAAATAACTTCTACATTATGTATTGAAATAGTGTAACACCAGCTGTCTTCAGCTCCAGCTCATTGTTGTCTAGCTTCCAAGTCATTTTGAGGGATTTTTCTGTGGGTTATCTAAGGCTGCAATCATAAAGACACTTCCTGTGTAATAAGCCCCATTAAAAACCATGGCTCTTACTTCTGAGTAAACATGCATAGGACTGCGCGGTTAGATTTTATTTTTCACCCGACAGTTCAACAATATAATCCTTTGCATGTCTACCCTGAAGGACGTCCTATTGGGATCAATGGGACTTACTCACAAGTATAGGATTGCAGGTGAAATCAAGCAAGGTCATCTTCTCAAGATGGTCAGTCCTGTCATAAAACATGAATCCTTCTCTGATTCCAAACCAAACTCTACTATTTCTGTCATCAATTTCATAAGCAAAAAATAAATTACGTGGGCCATCCCAACCCATCTGATCCCTCACTTGCTATTGTGTTGGGGAAAAAATATTGGTCAGATGTGACAAACAAGCTTTCATCAGTAATTACTTTGTAATTAGTTTCCTCTTCAGTTATCTAAAGGGTAGTGATTAATTCTGCTGATTCCCAAATCAGCTGTAGAATTTCAGTAGTCACTTGCAAAACTAATACCGAAGGATGTCACAAATATCACCTGTAACATTAAGAAGTAGAAAGAGGGCCTACAAATAGGTGAGGATATTGGATACATATAGGGAAACTATTTTGTGAATGGCTGGTTGTCAATGCAATTTCTCAAACTACTATACTACTATACCATGGTAGTCTTGCTGCTCATATTGCTTGCTTGCATAGGATGCAAAGCTCACATTGACAACTGTAGGGTCAGGAATCCTCACCCTCCGCTTCACAAGTATCATCAGTCAGGAGATCTCATCATTGGTGGCATTACTTCTTATGGTCTCCTTGTCTCCAGTCCAATAGCTTTCACTGAAGAACCCCCTCCAGAAATGTTGGATGAACTCGTGTAAGGACTGTTGTTTGTTTCATTTCCATTTATGGTGTCATCAGGATGAGCAGAGTATAATAGAGTGATAAAACTGTAGAATAGAGGCTTACTGGATTAGGCTGTAGGAAACATTAATGTAATTAAGGGTATATAAAAATGGCGTAGGTTGTTCCAGCAGCTACTTAAGATTTGAATTCATTGATAAATTTTGGATTCCCTTATAGAGCTCCTACATGGATGACAGGATTGTCTTCAGTTTTTAATGGTGGCCAGGTTACAGTATTAGGAGCTTGTTTGCACATCCTACAATGTGTTCCAAATGCAGCTGAACTAATGGAAACAGATACAAATAATAGACTTTTGATGTGAGTGTTTGGACGGCTGCCTTAAAGCTTCACTTTAAGAAGTATTTGATGGCTATTTGGTTTGTTTCTTTATCTCCCTGAATCTAGTTATCAAAATGCTTTGATGAAGTGGGTCATTGTGCAGTGACCCCCCTTTTATTTTTCAAAAGAGATAGGATTCTGCAACAGCTATAATAAATAAGGGAGAAACCCTGTCTTACGTAAGTGTATGTATATATATATATATATATATATATGGGTGTAGTTTGTTCCAGCAGCTATTTAAGATTTGAATTCTCAGATAAATTTTTGGTTCCCTTACACAGCTGCTCTCGGGATTAAGGGATTGTCTTAAGTTTTTAATGGTGACCAAATTATGGTTTTAGGAGCTCCTTTGCATATCCCACAATATCTTGCTGTTACAGAATGCAACTTTTGTTATAGGGTATTTCCTAAACATTACCAGCACATCTTGGCCTTGGCATTTGCAGTAAAGGAAATTAATGAAAACTCAAAGATCTTACCCAATATCACTTTGGGCTTCCACATCTATGATAGCTATGACAATGCAAGGAGGACCTATCATGCCACAATGCTACTGTTGACTACACTGGAAAACATTGTACCTAACTATCTCTGTGACATCCAGAATAGATTAACAGCAGTTATTGGTGGACTGGATTCTGAAATCTCCCTATATGTTGCAAATATCTTGGATATCTTTAAGACTCCACAGGTAGGATATTTGGGGAGCAAAATGATCTGCCACAACACTCACTCTTCCCTTCCCTTTCCAGTTCCATTCTGTTATTTAGAGGCAGAAATAGGTTCATGGTTTACAAATATCATATGCTGGCTAAGAATATGTGTTTGTGTATATTCATTCGATACCATGGAGCTGATATGGCAGAACATTGCTACAGTTTCATAAGCCTCATTTAAGCCATTCAGCAATTTAAACATTCCACTTCTTCATGCATTTTCTTTCAGATATAGTTCCCAAAGTGCAATACCCTACACTACCTTTGTGCCTCTGATAGTTCTCATGCACCAGTAAAATGGACTACAAGTGCAAAAGGAACTAGCAGTTGCTGAGATAGCCCAGAAACACTGACCTGCCCATATCAGAAATATGCACTTTTGCTCATTTCTGGTTCTTTCAGGAATTGCTAGTTCTTGTTGTTCTGGCAGTCCATTGCAGAATCGGAGCTTGGTAAATAATGAGACGACACAGGTTTTTGGGTTAAACTTGGGCCACATTTATTGAGGAATCAGCAGAGGGGAAAACTACACGGGCATCTACTGACATGGATGGCCAATGCCATCATAACAGGTAGGGTGACTCCATTCAGGCCCGGACATGGCGTGTCCAATACGCCACCCCCAGGCCTCCCCTTTTGGGGTAGGGGGGCCTTCCGTGTCACCCCAACACGTGCCTCATGACTCCGCGTGAGTGAGGAAGGTTAGCCCCAAAGGTAACCCTTATCTCACCACCTGGGCCTCAAGACTCGCAGGTGATGAGCCTCAGGCATTACCAGTCACCCCTAGGTGCCTGCGAATGCTCACCTATCCCTTCCCAGGTGGAAATGCCCGCGCCTAACCGCCCAAATGTGACCAAATTAGAAACAACCAAATAACCTATTTAGTACTCCCCCGCTGTCTCACAGTATGAAGTAGGCGAAAAAATCCACAGCCACAAGGGGGTTATGAGCAAAAAATTCCTACTTGGCTTCCTAAGGACAACCGGAGTTTCATTCCCATACTGCCTACAGGGAGGGAGGGAGGGAGGGAGCCGCTTTGCCCAAGAGGAGGGAGGGACGGAGCCCGGGCCTTATAAAGGCTCCGGCTCCCCCTCCACCCCTCCCCTTCCCAATCCAGGAGGCCGCCCAATGGCATGCCTCCCCGTCTCGTCCCCCACGCCCACCGCAATCTCCCCACCACACCCAGGCTATGCCGGGCGTGTAGTAGGGCCCTTCTATTGGTGCATGGGTACTGTACTATACTACTCATTACATTTGTATAGGTAACTGTGTGTGCAGAATCCACTTCTGCATGTCTAGGTTCCACTGCAATTCTGTTAGGAAGGAGAACCATTAATCCCCCACCCCACCCTGTAAAACCTTGGCACTAATGGGAGGAATGTGGGAAATAATGGCACATGATGTTTCAGCTTCAGGATACCTCCAGTTGTTTGACAGGATCACATGAGGTCCCAGGATTTGTTGAGACATATGCATGTACAGCTCTATGAATAGGTGGCAGCAGAAGCAGTGCTGTGTGTGTGTGTGTGTGTGTTTGTGTTTTCCTCAACAAAGAATTGGAACTGGACTTAGTCATATTTATATTTGAACCATTGAAATAAATGGGATGTAAGCCAATCGAAATTTCTTTATGTTCCACTGAATTCAATCGGTTTAACTTTTAAGCGTGACTAAGTCTAAATGCAACCAGACTAATGTCATTATGTAGCACCTTTCCACTCAGGAATTTATCCTTTAATGCAATAAATGACCATAGGATAGTCTTTATTCTCTTAGATCCTATTTCTATCTGACCAGGCATTTTATTCCCAACAAAATGCCCATTCAATGTATGTACATTTTAAAAAATGAAATGACTCTATAAATGCTGACATGATTTCCTTTTCCTCTACCAAAACTTTCTCCTTAGCTCATCTATGGCCCTGCTCCTGTGATGAACACGAAATCACCAGGCCTTCCCTTCTACCAGTTGGCCCCTCAGGAAGCCTTTCAGTATGAAGGGATTCTCTCTTTACTTCTCCATTTCAGGTGGACATGGATTGGGATTTGTGTTATGGATAATGATAATGGAGAAAGGTTTCTTCAAGCGGTTGTTCCACTGTTTTCTAAGAGGGGTGTCTGTTCTGCCTTCATAGAAAGAGTCCCCAAATTAAGTTTTGACACGAAAATTAGTGACACATTTCTACAGGGGGCAAAAATGTGTGATAAAGTGTTGGGCAGCAAGGCCAATGCAGTGGTTACCTGTGGAGAATCTTATTCCATGGCAATTTTTCTCTTCTTACCATATCTATCAGAACAAGGGGTCATGGAAAACGAAGTAAAGGGGAAGGTATGGATTGATACAGCTCAGTTTGAATTCACTGCAACTGGCCTACAAAGGAATTGGGATACCAAAATATTCCATGGTGCTATATCCTTCAGGATCCATTCCAGTGACCTACCAGGATTTCAGCAGTTTCTTGAGAGCAGAAACCCTTTTAGTTGTAAAGAAGATGGTTTTATCAGGGATTTCTGGCAACATGCCTTTGGCTGTTTATTCCCAGAAAGTATTGTGGGCAAGGTGAATTTGGACATTTGCACAGGGGAGGAGAAGCTGGAGAGCCTTCCTGGCTCTTTCTTTGAAATGAGCATGATTGGCCACAGCTACAGCATCTACAATGCTGTCTATTTGGTGGCCCATTCCTTACATCAGGCCATGTCTTCTTCTAGAGTCAAGAATGATGCAATGATGGATGGAGTGAGACCAAAACTTCAGAATCTTCAATTTCAGCAGGTGAGCTCACTTTCCTCATATAACTGTATATTTTGTTTTAGTCTCCCACAAGTCTTCTTACCATTTTCATTTTCTTACTTTTGTTCCAACTAGAAATAGCAGAACAGTCCCCAGTTCAGTCTGTCTTTATGCTTTCCAATTGCTGCATTGGGAATATACGTTATGACCAGGGTAGGTTGTGTTTTTACTGATTCACGTAATATCCCCTCATGCAACATCTGGGTCAGAAAAGATGAGCAGTTCCCTACAAGCATTTTTCAGGGCTGGCCTTAAGGTTGGGAAAGCTGGGTGGTGACCCAGGGTGCCAAGCCAATGTGGCGGTGTGGGAGAGGCAACCTGAGCTAAATGGGTGGTCTATTCTTCTTCTAATGTATTGTCTAAGTTGAACTACGCTGACAAAAATATTTTAAGGTTCTATAGGTTCTTTGGGTACTGACTACAAAAATGATCTTCAATTAACTTTTAAAGTATGTTTCTTTTTGAATTTCCACTTTGATGGTATTTCTGCTAAATTTAAATCTGTGGAACACAGTATTACTTTGAGGCAGCATTACTTGAGGTGGGAGAACTCACCCCCAAATGTGCCACACACCAGACCCACACCAGCTGTTGAATTCTTCTTGTCACAGGCAAGTGGCATACAGCTGCCTACTCAATCACTGAGCTGCCATTTTGTGTTGAAATAGTAGATTAGCCTTTTTCATAGAGGCCATTGAAGTGATAATACAGACGTCGCTGAGCTTCAAACCTCAACTGGATGCCTGTGGTATCACCAAAGTTTACCAAGCACATTGAACTTCAAACACTCTAAGTACTGTACAAATAGCAAAGTTGTAAGAGGTCAGCGGGATATGTTTTTATGTACTATTGTTCTTTTTTCTTAATAGAGAAAAATAATGGATATTCTAAAATAAAGAATGCTTATGAGAAGTAGGGTGACTGTATTTTGGAACTAGAAGAAGGGAACGTCCCATCATGGTCTGCTCCCTAGATGTCTTCTCCTCCCCAATATGGTCTTGGTCACATGTCTGATTCTACAGCTCACAATTAAGACAAACCTGTTCTGCATCATATTTTCATGTTAAAATCACTGAAATAAGGAACAAGTGAGACATCCAATGCAGCTGAAATTGACATTTATTTTTAGGAGCTTTACAAATTTGTTGTTAGAAGTTGACATTGTTCTTTTTGCTGTCCCGGAATGCAATGCTGGCAGTGAAAAGGAAAAAGCAGACTCCTTTCCTTTGTCCACTGGCTTTGCATGAGAGAGAAAACATACTCCACATTAGCATTGTGGGAGGGAACTGCAATAAAGAACTGTGAAACCTTCAACAGTTGTGGGAATGTGATCCAGCTTAGGGCTGTGCAAGGTTCAAACCTCAGATATACGAATCTGAGTTTTGGAGGACATTTTGTGGCAGATCTGCCATTTATCCTAGGGCCAGTGACGGCCATTATGCAGCTGAAAAATAAGCCAGCCAGAACCTCATTCTTCTGGTGCCAGTATGAGAGATGAAATTACTCTAAATGTGTAACTAGCATCTACCCTTCCCTGCCCCAATTTGTGTTCTAAGGAAGTTGTAGGAGTTCTGATCTGGATCTTAACCATAGCATGAGTGTAGGGGCTTTTAAGACCCAGAATGCAGCACTTACTGTAAAGTAAGCATAAGAAAATTATGTGGATGCTAGATACTGTTTCCAAGTTAATTCTGTTTTGTCCTATGAAGACCTAAATTCATTCTTTTCTAAATCCTTGCATTTTCTTTTTCACTCTAGCTCCAACCATTTCTCAAATGGGTCTAATTTAACAACAGTGTGGGAGACAAAGTTTCCTTCAATGAGAATGGAGAGCTGGTCACTGGATTGGATGTGATCAACTGGATTATCTTCTCCAACCATACATTTCATAGGGTGAGAGTAGGGAGGGTGAATCCCAATGCTCCCATAGGTCAAACATTCACCATTGATGAAGAGGCCATAACATGGAATGGCTGGTTTAATCAGGTAGGCTCCAAATGTCAGCTATTCAGAAAGTGGCCCTGTTATAGGTGGGCTATTGTCATGAAGTCCACAATTATTTATTGTACAATAATAAACAACTACAAAGGAAAGATAATGTGTGACAAGATTAATTAAATGAAGAGCCTCATGTTACTGCTCTCCCTTTAACTTTGTTTATGGAGAAATTGCTGGAAGAATTATTGATTAGATGATGATTACATTTCTAATGCTTTGAACAAGACCAAAACAATCTGTTGCTCCTTGTTCTAACACGGGGCTCAAACAGAAACTGTCTGCTTGTTTAATTCACTCTAGATCTGGACAAATCAATGATATGTCTCAGAAAACCCCTATCAAGGAGTTCCCAAGTGAAAATATATCTCTGTGTGTTGCACATGTGGTCAAATATGCTGTTTCTTTTTAACGTAAAAATTGGTCAAAGGGAAAATTGAGTTTAGATGTCTAGTACAATTACTAGAAAAATGTAAGTACTCCCCATTGAATCTGTCCAAGTATTTCTGAAAACTAATGTCTTTATTTATTTGATGTTATAGAATTGCATATTTCCTAAATGGCAAAGGCCCTCAGGGTGGGACGAAACTGAAAAACCATAACATATTCAACAACAGCAATGGAACATTGAAATATGTAAAAGTGATGGTTTTATTTCAAAATTTCAACAAAACAAAACATTACAAATATTAAACAAAACAATAAAATATTCCAAAATCCCTATTTCTTAATTATGTTTTTTCTTTTCCATTATTCAAATAGTCCCAGCCTCTTTCTCAATGTACTGAGAGTTGTCAACCTGGTTCTAACAAGAAAATTAAGGAGGGGAAGCCATTTTGCTGCTATGATTGCATCCCATGTCCAGAAGGAAAGATTTCAAACCAGGAGGGTAAGGATAGATAGATAGAAAGATAGATAGAACAGAGTTATAAGAACAAAATAGCTGTAATCCTGACAAATATAAAAAAATAATCCATACTACGGATGTGTATCATATCGTTAAAATGTACGATAATGATACGATATGCTCGTTATTGTCCATGCGTTTAACGATAACAGTACGATAGAAAAACCTCTGATAAATATCCGATCCAACAATTTTCAGCTAGGGGTGTGCATGGACCCCCGAAATTGGATCGGAACCGGTGCCTCGGATCGGATCGGAGGCTTCACGGTTCCATTTGGAGCCAATTCCGATCGGAAAATCGGATGTCCGATTTTCAGATCAGATACTATTTTAGGTATTTTCGCTATAGGCTTACATTGGGGAAAAGAAAGCTTTCCCCCAATGCAAGCCTATGGCAAAAACATGGGGGTGGGTGAGTGGGGGACATAACTCCCCCTCCATCTCCCCCTGTCCCTCCCCCCTCACGCTCCTTACCTGCCGGGGTGTCCATTGCTGTCCGCTGCCATCCGCTGTTCCAATCTACTGAGAAATAGGCTTCGCAGCCTAGTTCTCAGTAGCGTGCCAAGTGATTACATCATCACCTGGTGCACTACTGAGAGTTAAGCCACGAACCTATTTCTCAGTAGAAGAGAACAGCGGATGGAAGCGGGCACCCCGGCAGGTAAGTGGGGCCCTCCCCTTCCCCCCCATTTGCACTCCTTACCTGCCAGGGCGCCCGCTTCTGTCCGCTGGTCCATTCTACTGAGAAACAGGCTTTGCGGCCTGCCTCTCAGTAGCGCTCCAGGTGATGACATCATCATCACCCAGCTCGCAACTGAGAGGCAGGCTGAGAAGCCTGTTTCTCAGTAGAAGGGACCAGCGGATGGAAACCGGTGCACAAGCAGGTAAGTGGGGCCCTCCCCCTCCCCCTACTCATGGTCCTTACCTGCCAGCATCCGTGCTGCCATCCACTGCTTCCGTACTACTGATAAGCAAGCCTTGCGGCCTGTTTATCAGTTGTACAGAAGCAGCGGACACAGCGCAGGACACCGGAAGGTAAATGGGGACGTCTCCCTTCCTCCCCCTCCCCCCACTCACACTCCTTGCCTGCTGCCTCCTCACTGCCGTCCACTGCCACCTGTAGCTTCAGTACTACTGAGAAACAGACCTTGAGGCTTGTTTCACATTACAGCGAGGGCGAACTGAGTGATGACTGTTTCTCAGTAGTACAGAAGCAGCGGGCAGCAGTGGACAGCAGTGAGAAGGCAGCAGGTAAGGAGCGTGAGTTGGGGGGAAGGGGGAGGAGGTCCGAGGTCCAATCCTCTGACTTTTTCCAATCCGGATTGGGTCCTTTTGGATAAGATCAGATGAGATCGGACGATCCAGCTGTGGGGGATCGGAATTGGATAATTTTATCCGATTTCAGCCAGATCAGGTCTGGATTATGGATCGGACCCGATCCGGTGCACACCCCTATTTTTAGTCCAATTACATCAGATTATTGGACTGTCATATAAATAAACCTATAACTTCTGTATTTTAAAAGTTAGAGGCTTGAAACTTGGTCACAGTGCTTATGGGATACGTCTAAGTATGTGTATGAAATTTGAGGTTGATCCCTCCAACCATCAATTTTATATGAATTTATTAAAGAATGTTTAAGTTCTGACAGGGCAGAATGGCAGCTCGCCATGTGCGTTCATTCAGACAGGTCAAAAAGTTGCAGAATCTTTTAAAAAACTTCATATAAAGTCAAGGGTTGGAGGGAACGATCTCAAATCGCATACACCTGTCTAGCACATGTTGCTACACATATGTGTCAACCCCTGTATTTTATATGAATCTTTTAAAGATCGTGCAACTTTTGACCTGTCAGAACTTAAATGTTCTTTAATAAATTCATATAAAATCGAGGGTTGGAGGGATCGATCTCAAATTTCATACACATACTTAGGCATATTCCATAAGAATTGGGACCAAAGTTTCAGGCCTGTAACTTTTAAAATACAGAAGTCATAGGTATTTTTTTTATTAAAAAAATCCAGCTCTATAGGGCACAATGTGGCTGCAAATTAAATATTGGATTTCCGATAATTATCGTGAAGATGATAAGATTAACCTACGGTATTATCGGAGATGATAATTTTTGGTCTGAAATTCCGGCATGCACATCCCTAATCCATACTCAAAGTTTTTTTTTCCAATATTGATCAAAAGATTATATAAGGAAGGACTGGAAGGAAGAGGGTCCATTACATAAGACTGTCAAACTCTAGGGACCCTCCTATGCTTTCTAGCAATTATAGGAGCTTTATTCTCAACACAGAACATGCGATAAGAGATGTTATTGCACTGTGACATGCGATAAATTTCTTGTGAACTTCCAGAAACTCATGATGGTGCAACTATATCATCGCACTACCTAGTGGCTGTATAATAAAATAGGGATGTGCATTGTATCGGATCCGATACCTGATATCGATGCAAATCGGAGGAAATCGGGCATCCAATATCCGATTCCAATGCTGAAAGCAGGAGGTCTGATTTCTCCTGATCTGATTTTTTTTTATCCTATTACTATCAGAAAAAACAGAAAATCAGGCCTCCATTTTACGTGTTTTTACCATAGGCTTGCATTGGGGGAAAGAAAGCTTTCTCCCAATGCAAGTCTATGGGGAAAATATTGCAGCAGGTGAGTGGGGACTACCCTCCCTCCCCCCACTCACGCTCCTTACTTGCTGCCGCCTCACTGCCTCCCTCTGCTTCCGTACTACTGATAAAGAGGTCTTGCAACCTGTTCCAGAATAGAGCAATGTTGCACCGGGTTACGTCATCACTCGGCACGCCATCGCTCTACTGTGGAACAGGCCGCAAGGCCTGTTTACCAGTAGTATGGAAGCAGCGGGTGGCAGCGGATGATGGTGGCAGGTAAGGAGCATGAGTGGGGGAGGGAGGAAGAGTGAGTCTCCCCTTACCTGCTGGCATCCCATGCTGCCGCCCGCTGCTTCCGTCTACTGAGAATTAGGCTTTGCAGCCTGCTTCTCAGTAGAGTGTTGACGCGACGGGCAATGATGTCACCCAGCATATTGTCACTCTACTAAGCAGACCGCAAAGCCTAATTCTTAGTAGACAGCAACAGTGGATGGCAGTGCTCACTGGCAGATAAGGAGAGTGAGTGTGGGGAGGGAGGGAGAGGGAGGTCCCCCCTTACCTGCCTGTATCCCACGGTGCCGTCCACTGCTGCCGTCTACTGCTAATTAGGCTTTGTGGCCTGGTTCTCAGAAGAGTGCGAAGCGCCAGGTGACATCATCACCCATCGCGTTGCACTCTTCTGAGAACCAGGTTACAAAGCTTAATTAGCAGTAGATGGAAGCAGTGGATGGCAGCGCAGGATGCCAGAGGGTAAGGAGCATGAGTGGGGGGGGGACTGGGAGGGCCACCATTTTAGGTGTTTTTTTCCCGTAGATTTGCACTGGGGGAAAGCTTTCTTTCCCCAATGCAAGCCTATGGGGAAAACACCTAAAATGGTGGTCTGATATCGAAATCGGAACTTCCGATTTTGTATCATTATCGGATCCAATCCGATAAGACGGACATCCGATTTTAACAATACAATAGTTTACAAAATCTGAAGTTCCGATTCTGATTCCAATTCAATTTTTGGGGTCCATTCACATCTCTATAATAAAACATGTAGAAAGAAAACCCACAGATGAAACCTCATGAAAAGGAGTCTATTCATCCTACAAGGAATCTGCAACCAGAAGCCTCAGTAAAGCTGGAGGATTTTTGCCTTTTAAAGAAATTTCTTCAGTGATCATTCAGAGGATTAAATACATCCAGCAAACAATGACACAACCATCCTGAGTAGCACATTGGTGGGTGGTTCTGGTGATAACTAAAGTCAGAACAAACCTTTAAAATATGGTGCCCAGCTTCCTTACATGAAAACCACAGACATTTTTGCCAAGCAATCCACCTCCCCCCAGTTCTTTAACTGCTTTTCTTTTACTTGCTTTCATTCTCAAAACACAAGTCCAGTTCACACAATCATGGTGGGGGAAATAAGTCACAGCGGCAAATTTCCCCAACTAAGTGTGTCGGTCCCATTCCCCTTGCCATAATTGTTGCTTTCCACATTGTGCGAACACGGTGAGGGTGGATTGCTGCTGTGGTTAATAGACCACTCAGAACCCAGTGGGCTGTTTTAGGGGGCTGGCTTGGCATGTGAACCACAACAATAAGCCCCCTGTTGCTGAGTTTTAATGACATCACAAGCCACTCCAAGGAAGTTAATTATGCAAACCAGGACATTGTTTTAAGCCAGCCCTGCCAGACTTAATATCGTGATAGTTCCAACAGCCATTGATTGCCGTGGAGAATGTTGAGATGTGTGGGAGGAGTTGAGTTTAGAAATATATTTATAGCACATTTAAGTGTACTTGTATGTGAACTGAAGACCACATCTTTCCTTTTTTCCAGATGCAAATGACTGCGTGAAATGCTCAGCTAAAGACTATCCAAGCAAAAAGCAAGATTTCTGTATCCCAAAGAGAGTAACTTTCTTGTCTTATGACGAACCTTTGGGGCACAGTTTAGCCTCATTTGCTCTTTCCTTTTCTTGCCTCACAGCTCTGGTGATGGGGACATTTATGAAGCACCATGATACTCCCATCGTCATAGCCAACAACCGGAACCTCACCTACACTCTCCTCATCTCCCTCCTGCTCTGCTTCCTTTGTCCATTGCTCTTCATCGGCCGTCCTCGGGAGGTGACATGTCTCCTCCGACAAACTGCCTTTGGCCTCATCTTCTCAGTGGCTGTTTCGAGTGTGCTGGCAAAAACCATCATGGTAGTACTGGCTTTCATGATGACCAGGCCAGGATCCAGGATAAGGAAGTGGTTGGGGAAGGAGCTGGCCAGCTTCATTGTGGTTTCCTGCTCCCTCATCCAAGTAGGCATCTGTACTGTGTGGCTGGGAACCTCTGCCCCATTCCCAGATGAGGACATGCACTCAGGGTCAGAAGAAATTGTACTAGAATGTAATGATGGGTCCGTGACTCTGTTTTACTGTGTCCTGGGCTACATGGGCTTCCTGGCCATGTTGAGCTTGACAGTAGCTTTCCTTGCCAGGAAGTTACCCGACAGTTTCAACGAAGCCAAGTTTATCACTTTCAGCATGTTGGTGTTTTGCAGTGTGTGGTTATCCTTTGTTCCCACCTATCTCAGCACCAAGGGAAAATACATGATAGCCTGTTCTAGGTAGGGATGGATGAACTCACCAATGTTTGGCTTTGATGGATGCTTGCCAAGCCACCACCACTGCACACCTCCTCTCTCAGTGCCATATGAGCTGCTTCGCAGCTCAGCAAGTGCCTTATGAAGCTGTAAGCCTGTCTGCCCTGGGGGGTGGAGCCTTCATTGATGTGAATAATGGAAGCTCCAGAAATTATATATCTCCTACCTTGTAAAAATGGTAGCTGCAAAAGCCCCGTTTATACAAGTTTAAAGATGTTGTTCACACTTTTAATTTTGCATACATGAGGCAATTTCCAGAAAGTCTATTGGGCACAACAATGGTGGCTTCCAATCTGGGCAGACAGAGGCTGGGCACTCGTTGGGCTCTGGGGCAGTCGAAGCTCAGGCTTCTGAACATGTCATGGGCCAATGACCTGGGGCCAGGGAACAGACGCGGAAGAGTCCAGAAGCCTCCTGGATCCTGTTGGGTGCCCATGACATCCCTAGTTGTAGGTTATATTTTCATTCAAGTCAAGATGTGTGCTTGTGTATGAGTATGTGTGCAAGCACACACATAGAAAATGTGTCACACTTTCCCTTGCTGTTATATAATCTTCCTCACAGGTCTCTGAATTCTCCTATGCTGAAATATTAATTTGGAAAACTAAATCAGACTTTGACTGCCGGGAAACTGTATGCCTGTAAATCCAATCCTCCACTTCCCCTTAATGAACCATCCGTTCTCTTAGTACTCCTCAATATCAAAATTAGTCTTTGAAATTATTTTCTACTGGTATAGCTTGACAGATTTTTGGAGCAATTGTGGTGAACAACTTGTATTAAAGAAGACAGTAAAGTGGCTTTTCCATATAAGGCTTTCAGCATGCAAATTCAGCTACAATTAGTTGTTGACAAAACCCTACACTTCCCCCCAGCCTTCCATTAGTCCCTTAGTTAAGCCTTACTTATTACGCTCCTAGCTGCATAACAGTTTGACATTGAGGTTAGAGAAAAAACTTAATCACTACATTTATTTCAAGGATCAGGTGGGTTCATGTGGGTTCAGATGAAAGTTAGTCGAAATCAACCTAATGTCTAGGGTAGAAGATCCAGGAAAAATGAATGCAATGGAAGTTCAGGATAGTGATCTCTACCTATAAAGTGGAAAGTATGTGTGTGTCACATATGTCTAGAAATGGTTGCCCACTTCCACATATGGTACTG
Organism: Anniella stebbinsi; assembly: GCA_029215795.1. Classification (NCBI taxonomy): domain Eukaryota; kingdom Metazoa; phylum Chordata; class Lepidosauria; order Squamata; family Anniellidae; genus Anniella; species Anniella stebbinsi. The sequence continues at coordinate 24,453,616 of JARDYH010000008.1, forward strand.
CCTTAATACTGTTCACTCAGATAGGACTTTGTGTACATGGATCAGAAAAAGTCTAAAAACATGATTTTTGGGGTTTTAAGGATTTTTAAAGAATTTAATAAAAAGCCAAGGTTTAAGCCTGCAACCCCCAGCATGCCTTGGGTGGGAGGCGAGACTTATTAGCCCTTGGCAGCCATTGTGATTCCTAAGGTCAGTCTCGAGCAGTCAACCCAATTCCACATTAAAGAAAACAACCAACATAAATGGGCTGCATCCATAAATGGTGACTCCTACTGAGACATGAAGGGTTAAATTTTGAATTATGTTAGCTAAAGTTATAAATTCTGCAAAGCCTATGTTCCTAACCTTCACTCAGCTTCTGAGGAATTTTTGCTGCTGTACCTTTGCTAAGAGTGGCCTTGCAGCTGTGTCCATATCTCCTATTTCTTTGCTTGTTGCTTTTTTAGAGGCTACAATGCTGTTCTTTGATTCTGTAGAAAAAACTAGGAAGCTAGACAGTTTCGTTATCATTGTTTCACTTTTGTGAATGCTGAAATGTTTCCCTATGCTTGCTTGACCAATATGAACTATAAAAAGAAGCCCCAGACAAAAGTCTTGGCCACTCCCTGCATTTTTTGCTGAGAAGCACAGAGAGAGGTGAACAGCGCTGTTTTGAATAAAGCTAAATCGAAATCTCCTTCGACTACCTGGGTCTTATTTTAAGTTGCTCCAGGCAACACTACCACCCACCATGTGTGGTTCTAAAATCGTAACTAGGCTGACCATATGAAAAGGAGGACAGGCCTCATGTAATTTTAACAGTGGTAGAGAAAAGGGAATTTCAGCTGGCGTCATTTGTATGCAATTAGTTCCTGGTGATATTCCCTCTTCATCACAACAGTTAAAGGAGCAGGCACTATACTAGAGTGACCACTTGCAAAAGAAGGCAGGGCCCCTGCAACTTTAACAGTTGTGATGAAGAGGGAATTTCACCAGGAACTGATTGCATGCAAATGACACTGGCTGAAATTCCCTTTTCTCTACAACTGTTAAAGTTCCATGAACCCTGTCCTTCTTTTCATATGGTCAGCCTAAATGTAACTAAATACTAGGGGTGTGCATCGGATCGGATCCGATCCACGATCCGAATCCGATCCGCACCAAAAATCGGAAAATCCAATCCGATCCGGCACACCATCCGATCCGATCCGGCGATGTCCGATCCGGATCGGATCGGATCGGCGGATCGGACGCCCTTTTAAATGCGTTTTCCCATAGCAAAGTATTGTTGTTTTACAAAAACGCCTATAACTTTTTCATTTTTAAAGATAGAAGGATGAAACTTGGGCACATTGTACACTGGTTAGGGATAGGTATCTGTGAGAAATTTCAGAAAGATTGGTACAGGAAGTTTGTGGCAATTAATTTTTTAATAAATAACCAGGAATGCCTATAACTCAGTCATTTTTAAAGTTACACACATGAAACTTTGCCACATTGTAGGTGGTACCTTGGGACCCAGGTGTGTGAAATCTCAGAACCGTGGGTGCTTGCCTGGTGTGGCAATGAATTTTTGAAAAATGGGTAGTAGTGGGGTAAATGCAGTTATGCCTCCCATTTTTTATTTTTAAAGATACAAACAGGACACTTCGGCACATTACAGAGAACACTTCGCTTAATATCTGTGTGGAATTTCAGACAGCTAGCTGCAGGCATGTGTTGGCAATGAATTGTTGAAAATTGGGTAGTAGTGGGGTAAAATACAGTTTTGCCTCCCATTTTTTTATTTTCAAAGATACAAACAGGAAACTTTGGCACATTGCAGGGAACACTTCACTTAATATCTGTGTGGAATTTCAGACAGCTAGCTCCAATACTTTAGTGGGAAACGAAGGTTTATTCATGGCATTTTACATGGGATTTATGGGTTTGTTTTAAGAGCTGCAAAGCTGTAACTCGCTCACATGGCACAGGACTTCTGCCCCCTCATACGCAGAAAATTTCAGAAACTTTGGTGCAATACTTTAGTGGGAAACAAAGGTTAAACTTTATTATTTTAAAAACGTTCAGGAAGGGGAGGGGGAGGCTGTGTTTGTTTGTGTGTGTGTCTTTGACAGCTTGATCCACCAATTGTGCTTTAGAATACATGACTGAATCACCCAATCCTGTGAAGACTTTCTTCAGCCTCCAATCGCAATGCTGGAGGAGGGCACCAGTATATATTCTCTCAGCCCTGCCCTTCTGGCTCTTTGTGGGTTGAACGTGGAGGAGATTAGGAGTGTTTGTCTTTGGAGCTGTGTTGGAGAGACTGTACTATAGTATTGATTGCATTTTGGAGGTGTTTTTGAGGAGTTTCTGATCTTTTTACTTCAGCTTTTCTTGTTCTCTCTCTTGGCTTTCCTTTCTCTCTTGCCTTTCCTTTCTCTATTGTAGTAGATAGCACGTTTGTTTGTCTGTGAGTTCAGTTTGTCTTTGCAGTGAGTGTGTTTGTTCTTCTTTCGCTTTCTGAAAAAAACCCAAAAAAATAATAAAAAAATATTTCTATCCTCTCTCTCTCTCTCTCTGTGTGTGTGTGTGTGTGTGTGTGTGTGTGCTTGTGAGTGAGTGTGTGTTGCTGGGCTGTGTAGCCTGCTGCTACAAACACAAAAAAAGTCAGCAAAGCACACACTTATACAATAATAAAAATAAATAATAATAAAAATAAAATGAAGCGTGGCACTCAAAGGGGGGTGCTCCCAAGGCAGCATTTGGGAGAGGCCGCTCTGGGCGTCGCGCTGCTGCTGCTGCTGCTGCTGCTGCTGGGACCAGCAGCAGGCAGCCTACTAACACACCCCCAGTTAAACTGAGGCGTTCTCCACTGGGGCAGCAGAAGCAGGCAGAGGCAACTCAAAGTAGTGACTGCAGGGCACTCTTTCAGCAACATGAGGCAGGTGCTGGGAGCAGCAGTGGGCATGAAGAAGGAGCATTATATCCAGCTCCTTCTTTGGTGGGTGAGCCTGTGAACCCGCTGACTGAACTTTTCCCAGATCTTGTGGGAGTCAGCGAGGTTCAGAGTGAGAAGGAGGACTCTGATGTGGGGCAAGAGGAAGAGCAGGCAGCACCAGAGACTTACTCTCCACAATCCGTCCTCTCTTCCACTCATTCCCTTGCTCCTGAGGTGACACCACAGAGCGAAGGCGCCGGCAGGCCATCTGTGTCACCCCAGAAGCGACAGGCAAGCAAGGTGTGGGACCACTTTGAGGTGGCAGTGGATTCCCGCTTTGCTGTCTGTCGCCACTGCAAGATGTCAGTGAGCAGGGGAAAAATGCCAGGCCACTTCACCACCACGAACCTCAGCCGCCACATGCAGAGGCACCACCAGTCTGTTTTGCTTGGGACCGAGGCGGGCGCCTCGCAGCAGACTGGTGCTAGCAGCAAGGGCAAGCAGAAGGCTCCTGCAACTTCTGCCAGCTCTCGACCTCCCATCCCCAAGAGGCTTCGCCAGGCCACCATGGAAGAGATGGGGTGGGGGAAGTATGGAGCCACAAGGTGGCGTTTTCCAGCGCCCAACCAGATCACCAATTGCATCGGTGAGATGGTGGCGTTGGATGACCATCCATTCAGCCTCGTCGAGAACGCAGGCTTCAAGAGGCTGATGGCTCTTGTGGTTCCATACTACAAGCCGCCGTGTCGCACCACCCTGAGCAGGCGTGTGGTGCCCTCCCTGTACCAGGCATGCAGGGAGTTAGTTCTGGGTCGTCTGTGCCAGGCAGAGGCACAGAAGGTGCACTTCACTTCGGACATCTGGTCCAGCGAAGGAGGAGTGCACGCTTACCTGTCCCTGACGGCTCACTGGTGGGGAGCCCCAGGGCAGGAAGCACCCAGGACTTCTGGGACTGGGAAGGAGGGCTGCTGCTGGGCCCTCCTTCATACCGCAGTCATGGACCAGTCCCACACGGCGGAGGAGATTACGGAGGCCATGAACCGCATGGTGGCAGGGTGGCTGGGCGGGCACCAGCACACCCGCGGTTACATGGTCACGGACGGGGGAGCCAACATGGTGAAGGCGGTGCGCGATGGTGGATTTGAAGGCATCCGCTGCATCGCGCACGTCTTCAACCTGGTCATGAGGGATGGCCTTGGAGGCAGCAAGGCCCCTCTCCCTCCCCAAATCCATAATCTCCTAGAGAGCTGCAGGAAGGTGGCTGGGCATTTCCACCACAGCATGAAGGGCAGTCGGTTGCTGCGGGAGAAGCAGCAGGAGCTGGGACTTCCGCAGCACCGGCTAGTGCAGGACGTGGCAACACGTTGGAACTCCACCTACCACATGCTCGAGCATATGGTGGAGCAACAGCGTGTTGTCCACGAGATGTTCAGGGTCGGGGACATTGGCATCCAGGCCCCACTGTCCAGGCAGCAGTGGGAGGCCATGTCCCAGCTTCTGGTGGTCCGCAAGCCGTTCCTTGAGGCCACCGAGACCCTGAGCAGTAGCACTGCCCTTCTCAGCCAGGTGATCCCCGTGGCCAGGCATCTCCAGAATCAGATGGGCGAGTTTCTGGAGGCCGGGGATGCCGTCACCGGCAGGCGCTTCCTGCCAGAGGTGCGGGAAGTGGTGACGAGGCTGAGGGAACGCCTATCCCGCCGGGTCCAGCCTCTCTGCAACGAGAGGCAGTACATGTTGGCCACCATGTGCGACCCGCGCATCAAGGATGGGTTATGTGGGCAGACTTCCTGGGCAGGTTGGGTGGAAATGCTGGTGGGGGACGTTCGGGCGGCCCGGGAAGCCAGGATTGGGCAGGCAGAGGAGGAGCCCACCGAAGCCCAGGCGCTAAGTCCGCTGAGCACCACCAGCAGCGGCGGCAGCAGCACCACCACGCCCAGCAGGGGGACAGGCCAGGGGTTTTGGGACAAGGCTTTGCAGGCTGCGGTTGGGCATAGAGGCACTCAACCCAGCCGCCGCCAGGATGACGCTGCAGCAGCAGTGCAGCGTCACCTGGCGGAGCAGATGGAGGACGGCTCCATCGAACCCCTGGCCTACTGGTCATCTTGGCGCCAGATGTGGCCTGATCTGGCGCGGGTGGCCATGGACAGAATCAGCTGCCCACCGTCCAGCGTTCCAAGCGAGCAGGTGTTTTCCATGGCGGGCGACGTGGTCACACCCCACTGCTCTCGCTTGGACGCTGAGATTGTGGAGCAGCTGGTCTTCCTCAAGGTCAATCTGCCCCTGCTGGGATACCCCACCCTCATGCCCTCGGGGGAGTAATTGGCAGGCACCCCCCATCCATCCCACACCTTTGGGCAGGCACCGGCAGGCCCTTGATTTTTTAATTCTTATTTTTGGTTAATTAATTTTATTTACTTTAATTTACTGGCTGTGTTGTTTACAGCTCAGTAACTCAACTCTGAACGATGGATCCCGAAGGGATCTACTTTCTTCTCCTAGCCTCTTATATTGAGGGGATGCACAAGCATCTCACACATTCTATGTTGTTTGACTTGAACCAATGTGCTTGCACGTGTGCCTCTGAAATTGGACTCCGATGGCTCCCTCCAGGCCTTCTGTAAGGTCCCACACTTCCATGGGCATTTCTTCTTGTAAAAGACCACATCAGAGGCTCATGAGAACTTTGGATAAGAAGAAGGCTTAATTTTATCGCCAAGGAACGCATGCACCTCTCTGACTATGAACGAAGGACGCGATAGGATTCCTCTTCCAGGCTCCTACATTGAGTGGATGACAAAGCAGCATCCCACACTGTTTCTGACTGTGTCTTTTAGACCTATGTGGCAGCCTTGCAGGGCTGTCACTGTGTGTTGTGTTTATTTTGGCTATATGACTGAAAAAACTACTGTGCCTGCCCACCTGCCCACCTGCTAGGTTGCCGTCATTGTGAAGTAGCCGGAATGCGTGGGCTGGTCTCACGGTTCTATTGCTTACTTGTGCAATGTGCAAGCACCTGGCATCATGCCCGCCTCTGCCTCTGCCTCTGCCTGCCTGCCTGCCCACCTGCTAGGTTGCCGCCATTGTGAAGCAGCCGGAATGCGTGGGCTGGTCTCACGGTTCTATTGCTTACTTGTGCAATGTGCAAGCGCCTGGCATCATGCCCGCCTCTGCCAGCCTGCCTGCCTGCCTGCCTGCCTGCCTGCCCACCTGCTAGGTTGCCGCCATTGTGAAGTAGCCGGAATGCGTGGGCTTCTCTCACGGTTCTATTGCTTACTTGTGCAATGTGCAAGCGCCTGGCATCATGCCCGCCTCTGCCTCTGCCTCTGCCTGCCTGCCTGCCCACCTGCCTGCCCACCTGCTAGGTTGCCGCCATTGTGAAGTAGCTGGAATGCGTGGGCTGGTCTCACGGTTCTATTGCTTACTTGTGCAATGTGCAAGCGCCTGGCATCATGCCCGCCTCTGCCTCTGCCTCTGCCTGCCCGCCTGCCCGCCTGCTAGGTTGCCGCCATTGTGAAGTAGCCGGAATGCGTGGGCTGGTCTCACGGTTCTATTGCTTACTTGTGCAATGTGCAAGCGCCTGGCATCATGCCCGCCTCTGCCTCTGCCTCTGCCTGCCTGCCTGCCCTCCTGCTAGGTTGCCACCATTGTGAAGTAGCCGGAATGCGTGGGCTGGTCTCACGGTTCTATTGCTTACTTGTGCAATGTGCAAGCGCCTGGCATCATGCCCGCCTCTGCCTCTGCCTCTGCCTGCCCGCCTGCCCGCCTGCTAGGTTGCCGCCATTGTGAAGTAGCCGGAATGCGTGGGCTGGTCTCACGGTTCTATTGCTTACTTGTGCAATGTGCAAGCGCCTGGCATCATGCCCGCCTCTGCCAGCCTGCCTGCCTGCCTGCCTGCCTGCCCACCTGCTAGGTTGCCGCCATTGTGAAGTAGCCGGAATGCGTGGGCTGGTCTCACGGTTCTATTGCTTACTTGTGCAATGTGCAAGCGCCTGGCATCATGCCCGCCTCTGCCTCTGCCTCTGCCTGCCTGCCTGCCCGCCTGCCTGCCCACCTGCTAGGTTGCCGCCATTGTGAAGTAGCTGGAATGCGTGGGCTGGTCTCACGGTTCTATTGCTTACTTGTGCAATGTGCAAGCGCCTGGCATCATGCCCGCCTCTGCCTCTGCCTCTGCCTGCCCGCCTGCCCGCCTGCCTGCCCACCTGCTAGGTTGCCGCCATTGTGAAGTGGCCGGAATTCGTGGGCTGGTCTCACGGTTCTATTGCTTACTTGTGCAATGTGCAAGCGCCTGGCATCATGCCCGCCTCTGCCTCTGCCTCTGCCTGCCCGCCTGCCCGCCTGCTAGGTTGCCGCCATTGTGAAGTAGCCGGAATGCGTGGGCTGGTCTCACGGTTCTATTGCTTACTTGTGCAATGTGCAAGCGCCTGCCATCATGACCGCCTCTGCCTCTGCCTCTGCCTGCCTGCCTGCCCGCCTGCTAGGTTGCCGCCATTGTGAAGTAGCCGGAATGCGTGGGCTGGTCTCACGGTTCTGTTGCTTACTTGTGCAATGTGCAAGCGCCTGGCATCATGCCCGCCTCTGCCTCTGCCTCTGCCTGCCCGCCTGCCCGCCTGCTAGGTTGCCGCCATTGTGAAGTAGCCGGAATGCGTGGGCTGGTCTCACGGTTCTATTGCTTACTTGTGCAATGTGCAAGCGCCTGGCATCATGCCCGCCTCTGCCTGCCTGCCTGCCTGCCTGCCTGGAGGTGCCCATGCAGCTGTGACTTTGCCTCTGCCAGTGGGACTTTGCCTCTGCCACTGTGACTTTGCCTGGAGGAGCATATGTGCCAATGTGACTTTGCCTGGAGGAGCCTTTGCCACTGTGACTTTGCCTGGAGGAGCCTATGTGCCACTGTGACTTTGCCTGGAGGAGCCTATGTGCCACTGTGACTTTGCCTGGAGGAGCCTATGTGCCAATGTGACTTTGCCTGGAGGAGCCTATGTGCCACTGTGACTTTGCCTGGAGGAGCCTATATGCCACTGTGACTTTGCCTGGAGGGACCCACCTGGAAGTGGCATCTTATCAACAACGCCCTCAGGACTATGGTAAGTGTTCTGTGAATGGGGGGGGGGGCACCTTCAACCTAACTGAAGGGTGGCTGTCTGCCTGCTAACTTCCGAGTAAGCAGGCAGCCCCGTGTGCCTACTTTGGCATGGGCACTCAGGAACGGCCAGTCCTGGGTGGGAGGGAGCTACTTGTGTTAAAGTGGTCATCTAGTATTCATTCTTCCCCCCCCTTCTTCTTTTGCAGCCTATGGAACTCTTCGCCACTGCGCAAAGCGGACCCGTGAATCCAGACTGCCCACCTGGAAGTGGCATCTTATCAACAACGCCCTCAGGACTATGGTAAGTGTTCTGTGAATGGGGGGGGGCACCTTCAACCTAACTGAAGGGTGGCTGTCTGCCTGCTAACTTCCGAGTAAGCAGGCAGCCCCATGTGCCTACTTTGGCATGGGCACTCAGGAACGGCCAATCCTGGGTGGGAGGGAGCTACTTGTGTTAAAGTGGTCATCTAATATTCATTCTTTCCCCTCCCCCTTCTTCTTTTGCAGCCTATGGAACTCTTCGCCACTGCGCAAAGCGGACCCGTGAATCCAGACTGCCCACCTGGAAGTGGCATCTTATCAACAACGCCCTCAGGACTATGGTAAGTGTTCTGTGAATGGGGGGGGCACCTTCAACCTAACTGAAGGGTGGCTGTCTGCCTGCTAACTTCCGAGTAAGCAGGCAGCCCCGTGTGCCTACTTTGGCATGGGCACTCAGGAACGGCCAATCCTGGGTGGGAGGGAGCTACTTGTGTTAAAGTGGTCATCTAATATTCATTATTTTCCCCCCTTCTTCTTTTGCAGCCTATGGAACTCTTCGCCACTGCGCAAAGCGGACCCGTGAATCCAGACTGCCCATCTGCCCCAGCCACGGCCGCATGGAGGTGGCCCATCGATTCACGTCGCCCGCACGACTCAGGTAAGAGCCTGTCAGAGAGCTTACCCACGAGTAAGCAAGCAGGCAGCCCCGTGTGCCTACTGGGGCGTGGGCAATCGGGACTGGCTTCATGACAGTCTTAGGTGGGAAGGAGGTAGCGTAGTCTGATATTCATCCTCCCCCCCCCCTTCTTCTTTTGCAGACCATGGAACTCTTCGCCACTGCGCAAAGTGGACCCGTGATTCCAGACTGCCCATCTGCCCCAGCCACGGCCGCATGGAGGTGGCCCATCGATTCACGTCGCCCGCACGACTCAGGTAAGAGCCTGTCAGAGAGCTTACCCACGAGTAAGCAAGCAGGCAGCCCCTTGTGCCTACTGGGGCATGGGCAATCGGGACTGGCTTCATGACAGTCTTAGGTGGGAAGGAGGTAGCGTAGTCTGATATTCATCCTTTCCCCCCCCTTCTTCTTTTGCAGACCATGGAACTCTTCGCCACTGTGCAAAGCGGACCCGTGATTCCAGACTGCCCATCTGCCCCAGCCACGGCCGCATGGAGGTGGCCCATCGATTCACGTCGCCCGCACGACTCAGGTAAGAGCCTGACAGAGAGCTTACCCACGAGTAAGCAAGCAGGCAGCTCCATGTGCGTAACGGTTGGGCGTGGGCATTAAGGACTGGGCAGATGCCAGTCCAACATGGGAGTGGGCTAGTTGTTAAAGTGTTATGTGTGTAATCCTTATTTTCCCTTCTTCTTTTTCAGCCTATGGAAGTCATCGCCACAGTGCCCGGGAGAGACGGTAATGCAGACTGCCCACCTGCCCATCACTGCCCACCTGGAAGTGGCATCTTATCAACAACGCCCTCAGGACTATGGTATGTGTTCTGTGAATGGGGGGGCACCTTCAACCTAACTGAAGTGGGGCTGTCTGCCTGCTAACTTCCAAGTAAGCAGGCAGCCCCGTGTGCCTTCTTGGGCATGTGCAATCGGGACTGGCAACGTGACAGTCCTAGGTGGGAAGGAAGTAGTGTAGTCTGATATTCATTCCTTATTTTCCCTTCTTCTTTTGCAGACCATGGAACTCTGTGCCACAGTGTCCCGGAAAGGAGAGACTTCACCCACTGAATGCCTGCCTGCCTGCCTGCCTGCCTGCCTGCCTGCTGCTGCTGATGCCGCCTTCCAGATCCTTCCTGCGAGGAGGGCCAGCCGCCCTCCTTGCATAAGCCATGGGACTAGGGGTCCTCCAGGAGAATCTCACCGAGTCCTCAACGCCCTCAGGACTATGGTAAGTGTTCTGTGAATGGGGGGGGGCACCTTCCACCTAACTAAAGGGTGGCTGTCTGCCTGCTAACTTCCGAGTAAGCAGGCAGCCCCGTGTGCCTACTGGGGCGTGGGCACTCAGGACCGGGCAGATGCCAGTCCTGGGTGGGAGGGAGCCAGTGGTGGAAAAGTATCATTTTTCTCATATTCATTCTTTCCCCCCCCCCCCTTCTTCTTTTGCAGCCTATGGAACTCTTCGCCACTGCGCAAAGCAGACCCGTGAATCCAGACTGCCCATCTGGCCCAGCCACGGCCGCATGGAGGTGGCCCATCGATTCACGTCACCCGTACGACTCAGGTAAGAGTGCAGGCAGAGTGGCCATATAGAAAAGAAGGCAGGGCCCCTGCACCTTTAACTGTTGTGATGAAGAGGGAATCTCAGCAGGAACTAATTGCATACAAAATGACACTGGCTGAAATCCTCTTTTCTCTACAACTGCTGAAGTTAGGAACCCTGACCTGGATTTGATCTGGTCAGCCTAACGGAGGGTGCTATTAGGAGTGAATGAATAACCCAAGGACAAAAGAAATGGTGATTCTCTAATGCTCCGGTAAGCTGTGTCCAGTCAGACACAAAAGGATAGCCAATCACTCTAACAATGGGCTCAAAAGAGTGATTTAGAAAGGGAGGGGTGAAGCAGGAGAAGGAGGATTGAGTCACACACAAACAAGAGAAGTGTGCCGTGGGAGACTAGGACTTGCATGTATTAATACAAATCTTTATTTATTTTCCTTTCTTCTTTTGCAGTATAAAAGTATTCATCTAATATTCATTTTCCCCCTCCTCTTCTTTTGCAGCCTATGGAACTCTCACTGCCACAGTGCCCGGGAAAGGAGAGACTTTGCAAATTAAATGCCTGCCTGCCTTCCAGATTCTGCTGCGCCTCCTTCCCTTGTGGTTCTGCCTGGTGCTTGCACGACCGTCCTGCGTTGCGGGCCAGTCCCTCGCCTCGCTCAAGCCTTCGTTCGTGGTGTTTTCCCTCAAGGAGCGCCCCATGGACTTTGAATGTCTGCCTGCCTGCCTGCCTGCCTGCCCGCTGCTGATGCCACCTGCCGCCTCCCAGATCCTTCCTGCGAGGAGGGCCAGCCGCCCTCCTTGCATAAGCCATGGGACTTGGCATTCCCCCTCAAGGAGAATGTCACCGAGTCCCCAACGTCGCTGTTTGGACTTTGCCATTGGACTGCCTGTCTGCCTGCCCGCTGCTGATGCCACCTGCCGCCTTCCAGATCCTTCCTGCGAGGAGGGCCAGCCGCCCTCCTTGCATAAGCCATGGGACTGGGCATTCCCCCTCAAGGAGAATGTCACCGAGTCCCCAACGTCGCTGTTTGGACTTTGCCATTGGACTGCCTGCCTGCCTGCCTGCCTGCTGCTGATGCCACCTGCCGCCTTCCAGATCCTTCCTGCGAGGAGGGCCAGCCGCCCTCCTTGCATAAGCCATGGGACTGGGCATTCCCCCTCAAGGAGAATGTCACCGAGTCCCCAACGTCGCTGTTTGGACTTTGCCATTGGACTGCCTGCCTGCCTGCCCGCTGCTGATGCCACCTGCCGCCTTCCAGATCCTTCCTGCGAGGAGGGCCAGCCGCCCTCCTTGCATAAGCCATGGGACTTGGCATTCCCCCTCAAGGAGAATGTCACCGAGTCCCCAACGTCGCTGTTTGGACTTTGCCAATTCGAATGCCTGCCTGCCTGCCCGCTGCTGATGCCACCTGCCGCCTTCCAGATCCTTCCTGCGAGGAGGGCCAGCCGCCCTCCTTGCATAAGCCATGGGACTGGGCATTCCCCCTCAAGGAGAATGTCACCGAGTCCCCAACGTCGCTGTTTGGACTTTGCCAATTCGAATGCCTGCCTGCCTGCCCGCTGCTGATGCCACCTGCCGCCTTCCAGATCCTTCCTGCGAGGAGGGCCAGCCGCCCTCCTTGCATAAGCCATGGGACTTGGCATTCCCCCTCAAGGAGAATGTCACCGGGTCCCCAACGTCGCTGTTTGGACTTTGCCAATTAAATGTCTGCCTGCCTGCCCGCCTTCCAGATTCTGCTGTGGAAGGAGAAATACTAGGTGCTGCAAGAGACCATGTGGATTGGCTCTACATCAAAGCAGCCTTCTGGTTTAGAATTACGTACTACACAAGAAAAGAACAATCACTTATCCTGCAAGATCCCTTCCCAGGCTAGGATCTGAATAGCTATAAGCTAGGATCTGAATAGCTATTAGCTGGGATCTGACTAGCTATTAGCTAGTGCATTTGGCAGACAGCAGCATGCCTGCAACCAACACCTGTCTTGTCATGTTAATGTATGGGTCCCTAAAGCAATTTACAATCACTTTACATTTTACAAATGAATAAGTGAAACTTTCTTCCCTCATTGTTAACATTCATTGCACCAGGCAGGCAATGTCCCCTTCCTGAACGTTTAAAATAATAAAGTTTAACCTTTATTTCCCACTAAAGTATTGCACCAAAGTTTCTGAAATTTTCTGCGTATGAGGGGGCAGAAGTCCTGTGCCATGTGAGCGAGTTACAGCTTTGCAGCTCTTAAAACAAACCCATAAATGCCATGTAAAATGCCATGAATAAACCTTTGTTTCCCACTAAAGTATTGCACCAAAGTTTCTGAAATTTTCTGCATATGAGGGGGCAGAAGTCCTGTGCCATGTGAGCGAGTTACAGCTTTGCAGCTCTTAAAACAAACCCATAAATCCCATGTAAAATGCCATGAATAAACCTTTGTTTCCCACTAAAGTATTGCACCAAAGTTTCTGAAATTTTCTGCGTATGAGGGGGCAGAAGTCCTGTGCCATGTGAGCGAGTTACAGCTTTGCAGCTCTTAAAACAAACCCATACATCCCATGTAAAATGCCATGAATAAACCTTCGTTTCCCACTAAAGTATTGGAGCTAGCTGTCTGAAATTCCACACAGATATTAAGTGAAGTGTTCCCTGCAATGTGCCAAAGTTTCCTGTTTGTATCTTTGAAAATAAAAAAATGGGAGGCAAAACTGTATTTTACCCCACTACTACCCAATTTTCAACAATTCATTGCCAACACATGCCTGCAGCTAGCTGTCTGAAATTCCACACAGATATTAAGCGAAGTGTTCTCTGTAATGTGCCGAAGTGTCCTGTTTGTATCTTTAAAAATAAAAAATGGGAGGCATAACTGCATTTACCCCACTACTACCCATTTTTCAAAAATTCATTGCCACACCAGGCAAGCACCCACGGTTCTGAGATTTCACACACCTGGGTCCCAAGGTACCACCTACAATGTGGCAAAGTTTCATGTGTGTAACTTTAAAAATGACTGAGTTATAGGCATTCCTGGTTATTTATTAAAAAATTAATTGCCACAAACTTCCTGTACCAATCTTTCTGAAATTTCTCACAGATACCTATCCCTAACCAGTGTACAATGTGTCCAAGTTTCATCCTTCTATCTTTAAAAATGAAAAAGTTATAGGCATTTTTGTAAAACAATACTTTGCTATAGGAAAAAGCATTCAAAATGGCGTTCGATCCGGATCGGGACATCCAAGCCGCGGATCAGGATCCGATCCGACCAGCCTCCAATCTGATCCGATCCGATCCGACCCCCCAGGTCCGATTCCGATCCACTATCCGATCCGATCCGGGGGGTCAGTGCACATCCCTACTAAATACAGCAGCAAGTCTTTGAGAGGCCAAACTCTGGACATGCTCAAAGGCACCCCGTCCTGATATTGCTGCTTTCTCCAAAAGTGGGGGACGCACACACACACAGCTTTCACCCTTAAGATGGAGGGAGGGAGGACAGGAAAGCACTCTGCACATGCACAGAAATCAGCTCAATGAAGGGAGACAAGTAGGTATTCCAGCCCTGACCCTTCAGTTCAGTCACCTGATGGAACACTTAGAGGGCAAAAAGTGCAGGCTGGGGCAGTACTGGCAGGATAAGACTGCAGCTGGGCTTGTCCACTGACAGCTGCTTTCTTCCCTTCTTCGCAATACTTCTCCTCAATCCTCTATTGAAGAGCAGCATCAGCAATGAGAGAAGGGCAGTGGGCCACCAAAGGCATGCTGGGAGGTGTAGTACTAACAAGTAGAGTGGCTGATTTTAAATAAAGCATGGTTTAGCAAACCAGGTCAGTATGTGCAAACCACGTCACTATCTCTGAGTCCTAACTCAGCCCCCACTTTCCTCACTGCTTGCTGACTGTCTTTGTTCTTCTAACTGATTTCCCCCAACTGTCACTCTCCCTGCCCACCATTCCATTCTAGCCTCAGCTATCAGTCATTCCTCCATTCACTCTTCTGTTTCAATAGTAAAGTCAGGCTTTTACAAAACAAAATCAAAAACTTTATTCAGTAATTCTTGCATCTGTCTTGGAATGTTGTGGTTTAGTTATAACGGGTGTGGGGGGGAATGCAGCATAATAAAAATTGAATCAAGTTAAAAGTTCTTGGGAAATGTTTTTTCAAAAAAATAACTTGGCACCAGAAAGCCATTAATGCAGTCACTAGGCAAGCCTGCCTGGGAAAAAGACATCCAGAAGTAGGGTGCCACAACTAAGATGGCTGCTTTCCAGTTGTCTTCCACCACACCTCAGACAAAGTTTAACACATTATTCAGGGACCTCGGCTTTTGCCTAAAAATCCCAGCATGCCTTGGGTGGGAGTGGGAGCCATCGTCTGGAAGTGGCTCACCATCCTGGGCCTGAAGGGAGAGTGTCTGGCGAGAGAAAAGAAACTAATTGACTTTGTTTTAAAGTTACCTCACAAGATTAGGACTGGCCTAGCTAGCAGGGTTGTTATAAGGGTAAGAGAGGAAAAAATAAATGAATTTAATTTATTTAAAGGTTAACTTTGGCACACTGATAGGTCTGGCTGTACAATGTACCAGAAAAATCTAAAAATGTGAAATCTTAGGTTTAAAATATTTTTAAAGAATTTAATAAAAATCTGAGGCATATGCCTACAACTCCCAGCATGCCTTGGTGGGACTCCCAAGAGTCTTCTCTTGCCACCAAACTATGATTCATGGTAATGTCCAGTACAAATTGCTATTATTTCTTCAGGACTTTCCATAAAAAAAATTCTTCAGCAGGAGGCTCACTTGAGGCTCACATGTTTGCAGTGGCACGGAGTGCCTTCTACCAACTTTGGTTGGTGGCCCAGCTACATCCCTATCTGGACAGGGATAACCTGGCTTCAGTTGTCCATGCTCTGGTAACTTCCAAGTTAGATTACTGCAATGCACTCTAGTTCAGAAGCTGCAGCTTGTGCAACATGCAGCAGTCAGATTGATAACTGGAACCAGAAGTTTCGAGCCTATGAGACCTACTCTGGCCCACTTGCAATGGCTGCCTGTATGTTTCTGAGCCCGATTCAAAGTGCTGGTTTTAAACTATAAAGCCTTACATGGCTTGGGACCACAATATCTGACTGAACGCCTTTCCCGACATGAACCTACCCGAACACTACGTTCAACATCTAAGGCCCTCCTCTGAATGCCTACTCCAAGGGAAGCTCGGAGGTCGCCAACAAGGGAGAGGACCTTCTCTGTGGTGGCCCCCCAATTGTGGAATGATCTCCCTGACGAGGCCCGCCTGGTGCCAACATTGTTATCTTTTCGGTGTCAGGTCAAGACTTCCCTCTTCTCTCAGGCATTCGGGAATAGCTGAGAAGCCTGGGTTTTTTTTGTTTGTTTGTTTGTTTGTTTTTGTAGCTTTTTGGGGCTGTTTTAGCGGTTTTAAATGTATGTGTGTATTGTGTGAATGTTGTATGTTTTTGCTGTTTTAATTTTTGTATATTGTTTTTAATTGTTTTAATCCTATGTAAACCGCCCAGAGAGCTTTAGCTAAGGGGCAGTATACAAATGTAATAAATAAATAAAAATAAATAAATAAATTCATGGACCAGAGCAAAGCTTGGTATATTATCTAGTTAAAATTAAAGTAGTGAAGTCTCAGGCCAAATCTACATCTTGTGTCAAATCATTACAAATGTGGAATAAAAAGCAGAAAATGCCACTATGAAATTGGTATATGGAATGTGAGCTGTGCCACAATTATCAGTGCACTTCAACACAGCTATAAAACAGTAGTGTAGATTTAAGCCATCTCTACAACTTATGTCAAATCGTTATGAATGTGGAAGAAAAAGCAGGAAATAACACTATGAAAGTTGTATATAGAATTGTCTTGTGCCCACTTCAATACCACTATATTTTTAACTTTAGTAAATATCTATTAAATTATTTAAATAATATATGATTCAATTCTGTAAAGCTGCCTTGATTACCAGTATTGGGGAAAAAGTATGATAGAAATATAATAATAATAATAATAATAATAATAATCACAGAGAAAAAAGAAAAATGGGCACAAAAAGCACTCCATGGGAAGCACTACACCATAATACAGAACCCACAAATAAAGAACAATCATATGAATGGTTCAGGAAGGGGGAGCTATTTCCAGAAATTGAAGGATTCCTAATAGCTATACAAGTTATAGCAACTACAAACTACCAAAAATACATCACAAAAGATAATAGTATAACAACAAACCTATGCAGGAAATGCCATCAATTCCAAGAAACAATAAACCATATAACAGGAGGATGTAAACTTCTGGTAGGAATGGACTATGCGGACAGACACAATACAACTGCGAGAATAATTCACCAACAAGTGGCCATCAAATTCAACCTTATCAAACAACCTACACCATACTATACATACACACCTGAAACAATCTTGGAAAATGCAGCTCATGAAATATACTGGGACAGAACAATACTTTCAACAAGACAATGCCTTGCAACCGCCCTTTTTAACTTTTTAATGTTTAAATTTGTATTATTTTTTATGGTTTTTAATTGTGCACTGCACAGAGAGCTTCGGCTGATGGACAGTTTAAAGATGTAATAAATAAATAATTTGATGATGCACTGTGTCAAGAAGTACTTCCTTTTGTCTGCCAGGAATCTCCTACCAGTCACCTTCAAGGATGACCCTGGGTTCTAGTATTAGGAGAGCGGGAGAAAAATGTCTCCCTATCCATGTTCTCCGGACCATGCATTCATTTGCACACCTCCATCATGTTTTTTCTTACTTGCTTTTTTTCTGAGGCTAACAATCACAGCTCTTGTAAACTTCCCCTATAGAGAGTTGTTCCAGCCATTGATCATTTTAGTTGCTCTTTTCAGCACTTTGTCCAGCTCTACAATATATATTTTTAGATGTGGCAACCAGAACTCTATACGGTATTCTAAGTGTGATCACACCATCGATTTATATAAGGGCAGTTTGATATTGGCAGTTTTATTCTAAGCTTCTTTCCGACTTACATTGAACCACATTTGTTGTTTAGGTGTCCATTCTGCCGTTTGGGAGAGGTTCTTTTGGAGCTCCTCACAATCCCATTTTGTTTTAACCACCCTAAATAATTTGGTGTCATCTGTGAACTTGGCCACTTCACATGAGTTTAAACCTCACATGTCCACCTGTTCCTACATTTCTGTTACCTCATTAGTATAAAGGTCCCAGTGCCCATCTGTCTCCAGTCTATCTCTGTATTGTCCATAGATAAACCCTTACTAATCGGTGTCATTCTGCCTAATCTAGATGACAGCACATTGGGGAAGTAGAGGGTGAGTATGGAACTACTTTGCCCTCTAAGGATCCAGAGCGTTAGAATCTCATCCTATTTGTAGAGGAAGAAGATTGAGGCTTCAAGACCAAGGAAAGGTCAAGGTGCAGGTGTGCAAGGGCTACACTGTAAGTGAGCACAAGATCACTGGAGACTCTAGAACATGTTGCTGAAGGTAGAAACCTGTTTTAGCAAACCGTTTTTACCCACTGTTTAATCATAGATAGGACAGACTAACCTGATTCCATTGCCTTGAAAAGAATAGGGATTATGCTTTGAAATTTGGTGATGTGCTTGTGATGCCCACATGGATTTATGTGATAGTTTTTTCCTTGTCAGCAGCAAATACTAGGGAATCCATTTTAAATAGTTCTGACCTTCTTTTCTTCCATAAAAAATTTATTACAGCCTATTGGCCAGTAGTACATAATTTAAAAATACATAATAAGGACTGGTATTAAAACACTTAAAATAGAAAACATTGGTGAGCTAAACATAGGACTCACCCCTTAAAAAGTAAAATACATTACAGTAATTATATGAGTAAGCAGCAGTGCGAGGCTTTTCACCTACTTAATACTAGACAGATTAAAATGCCAAGAGGTATACTAATTATGGTGAGTTGGCATGAGGACCCGTAAGATGCTATACAACCATTAGGGCTCTGCAGCCAATTGCGCAATGGAGGAACTTGGCTACTTGCAGGGTCATATACTTGTTTGAGCCCTGCAGGAGGATACTCACCAGGGTTCCTTTTGAGTTACCAGCTAAGGCACGTGTTATCGGCCATATCAGTGCTTCTCTCATTACGGTATAAAAACAACAGTCGAATAGAACATGTTCAACCATTTCAACCTCTGAGTTGCTGTTACATGGACAGTATCTGGCACCAGCTGGGATTTTATTATATCTGCCCTCCAGGAGTTTGGAGGGGAGAGTATTAAATCGGGCAAGTGAAAAGGCTCTCCTGTATTTAGGCACCATTAACCAACCCAAATATGCCATTCCGTCTTTGCCAGCAGGGTCTGATAAGCCTAAAGCGGATGGAGAACATGGACCACGGGCCAACCCCCACAGCTCCTGAAGGTCCGTATCCAGCAGCCTTTGTCTGAAGACCCGTAGAGCAGAGCCCAGATCCATGTATAAGAGAAAAAAGGGGGATAACCCCAGGGAATTGGTTTTTTGTGCTATTGCATTAATCCAGGGGGATTCAAATGTGTCTAACAAGACCTGGGATACCAAGGAGTTTACAGTCAAGCTATGGTATAGTCTGAGCCAATATTGGATTGAGAGAGTCCATGCCCTACACTTCAGAGAACACAGACCTGCCTCCAGGTTGAGAACCGCCCCAGACACACACTTTGGGACACCAAACAGCAACCTTAAGTATGATGATTGAAGGCTCTCAAGGGTACCCTTAAATGTGGGAAACCAAATTGGGGCCCCGAATAGAATCTGTGAAACCATTTTGGCTTTGTAAACCCTGGTGGCTGCTGGAATAAATTTGCCGCCCTTTTGATGGAAAAAGTGACATAATGCCCCCATAGTTTGTTCTGCTCTTTCTTTTATAGATTTACTGTGCACATGCCATTTGAGATTTTCCTGAAACCAGATCCCCAAGTATTTGTAGGAATTAACTTGATTGATTTTGTTTCCACCCATTGTCCAGGAAAAACTTACTTTTCTTTTGGCAAAGACCAGAACTTTAGACTTTGAGTAATTAATGGTTAGCCTGTTTTTATCACAGTAATCTGCAAACCCTGTGAGTAGTCTTTTAAGACCAAGTCGGGTCTGGGACAGCAGGACCGCATCGTCCGCATAGAGGAGTATGTATACCTTGGATTGCCCTATTTTGGGGGGATGAGATTGAATTGGGGACAGCGAAAAAGGGAGGTCTGCCAAATAGAGGTTGAACAGGGATGGCGCAAGAACACATCCCTGCCTAACTCCCTGGGATAGGACAAATTCGTTGGTGAAGTGACCCTGTCTACTACATCGAACTTGGGCAGAGGTATTGTAGTATAGTGACTGGATCAGGAATAATAGTCTGCTCTCAATAGAGAGCTGCTCCAATTTTTTCCAGAGGAGCAGGTGGGGAATGGAGTCAAACGCAGACTTTAAATCAATGAAGGCACAAAATAACTTGCCACCTTTCGGGGCCGAGTATTTATGGGCCAGATGGTGCAGGACCAAACAATGATCATTAGTTGAGCTCCCAGCTTGAAATCCAATCTGTTCGTTACTCAAGATGTTGTTATCACTAATCCACTCCCGTAGTTTGATGTTCAAAGTACTAGCATATAGCTTGCCGACTGTGGACAGAAGGCTAATGGGTCTGTAATTGCTCGGATCGTTCTTGGGGCCCTTTTTGTGTATTGGGATCACAAAGGCTTTCTGCCAAGCAATAGGGATACAGCCAGATTTGTTAATCTTAGTGAAGAGGGATGCTAGTAGAGGTGCCCACCATCCTATTTTACTCTTCAGCAGTTCAGCTGGGATTCCATTGGGCCCAGGAGCTTTGCCTGTTTTAAGCTTTAGCAGTAGGTCCTCAATGAGACTGGGGTCGACATCAGGCCATTCAGGGGTATTTGAATTTAATTCAGGGCCAGGTAAAGACTCCGCGACATCATTGTACATGTCTTTGTAATATTTTTCCCAGGTATCAGCTGATAGATGACTATCCACATCTTTGGTCCTAGTGTTAGTTGCCCCAGATACTATTTGCCAGAATGTTTTATTGCTGTTCGTAGATGAAGCCCCTATTAGTTGCTGCCAGATCTCACGGTCCGCCACAAGCTTTTTCTGCCTTAGAAGTGTCTTGTATTTTTTCTTGATTTCATAGTAGACCCTGGGAAGTAATCGCTCATTGTTCTTGCAGTAGGTGCAATAAAGAGACTGAAGATTCCTTCTAGTCCTGGCACACTCGTTGTCAAACCAGTTTTTACTTACGGGTCTTGGATCTTTTGAATTGATGATGTTTTTTTGTAGAGGGAGAAGTACGGCCTGGATCAGGCTCTCATATGCTGCAACTGTTAACTCCATTGTCTTGAAAAGAATAGGGATTATGCTTTGAAATTTGGTGATGTGCTTGTGATGCCCACATGGATTTATGTGATAGTTTTTTCCTTGTCAGCAGCAAATACTAGGGAATCCATTTTAAATAGTTCTGACCTTCTTTTCTTTTCTTTTCTTTTAAAAAGCAGTTCATGGGTTTCAAAGGGAACTACTGAAAGTGAAGCTGACGGAAACAAAGTGGACGTACGTACATTATTGATTCCTTTTAGGCAAGCCTCAATTGAGTTTTCCAATTTTTATCTTGGGAGAATTAGAAGACCTATTTGGAAGCTTCATATAGGGCAGATACTTAGGTGGAAACTCTTAAAAATATCACTCTGTTTGTCTGCACTTACATGTATAGATTACAAAGTATAGCAAAAGATAAAGGCATTATACTAGAGTGACCATATACAAAAGAAGGCAGGGCCCCTGCAACTTTAACTGTTGTGATGAAGAGGGAATTTCACCAGGAACTAATTGCATACAAATGACACTGGCTGAAATCCCCTTTTCTCTACAACTGTTAAAGTTTGTAGTAAGATAATTCAAAATTCCCTTATACGTGCCTCTGAAATAAGAGTTAATAAAGTGTGTCTCATGAAGACCTCAGGTTAACTTGGCAAAGAGGAAAAACACGTAGGAGAATTAATAGTAGCTACATTCCTAAAAGCCGAAGACAAAGGTTAAAAGAAGAACTGATACATCAATGAACTCTGCCTTCTTAGGAGACAGGCTATCTGGCAAAGATTACAATGTTTGTGGATTCCGTCTCTTAGTCAAAGATAGAGTTAACTGAATCCACATCAGAAGATTCTTTGAAGCCTATGTGTATTCTAGATAATTGAGAAATCAATTACTGTTTAACTGAACAAAGATTCATGTATCCCTGTATGATTTTTTCTATTTAAGGTTGATCAAAATATGTAGCCAGTACCATTTCTAGGTTTTGATTCCTAGGTGGTCACTTCTTGCAAGAAGGATAAATTAAAGAGCTGCAGCCAGTTTTCGATCTTACACGTGTCTTTCGTCTGATTGGGATAGTGACGGTTGGGACACGAAACTACATGAGTCTAATTTTAAGACTCTTACCACAAATGGCGAGCCCACCAGGAGGCCCAACTAGATGACCATCGCGCCCTTTTTCAGACTGGAACAAGCCCTGCCGGCATAGGTAAGTTAAACCTAAGGGAAACTTACAGTCTGAGGAGGGACGGGCGGTCATCAACCAAGGCTACTCCCTTCAATGAATGTAAGATCGAAGGATATAAAGCAGGTAAAAGGTCTTCGGTGATATTTTTTTAAGGGGTCTTCGGTGATATTTTGGTGAAAGCTTATAAAGAGGTGGTGAAAGATACACACGCAGCAAAACCAAGATATTGCGGGTAGTGAAGACCGGGAAATAGTTCAAGAGATGTGTTTTGGAAACACACTGAACTACAAATATTGCGGGTAGTGAAGACCAGGTTGATTATCTTCTAGAATATTTGGTTTGAGTTTTGCAACGAAATCAAATATTACTGGAGAGAAGATAACTGAATATTCCGGAAGGATCTCCACTGGATGTAGTCCTGGAGAAATAGAAAACTGTCCTGAGAAAATCTGATTTAAAGAAAAGTCGACTTGTTAAATTATGTGTTGAAACATGGCCAGAATTAGGATTAAAAAAAAAAAAAAAGGCCATATATTGGATTATTTGAAAAAAAGGTACACTGAAAGATTTAAAAAGTGTTTTAGAGATATCATATCCTGGATATTTAGAAAATTTGTATGTTTGGATCCATGTTGCAGAAGGTTTTAAAATCAAGCCTTCTCAGGTATTTTTTTTCAAAGTACTGATCAGAAAGTTTTTACTGCAACTGCACCCCCACCTCCTTGTTGTCCTCCAGAGGAAAGTGCACTTCCTCAGGAGGGACTTTATCCCTTGTTGAGTAATATTCAAACTGTAGTGACAGAACCCACAGTTGCGGCAGTTCCTGCAGTGGGGGGAGCTCCTGCCATTTCGGCAGTGCCAGCACAAGTACAGAGGGTTACATCGTATGTGCATACTCCTTTTAAAGTTAAAGTCTGTAAATTGGTCAAAGGTAAAAATTGGTGTTCTAAGATAAAGATGAAATGCCAGCTGACTATTTGGTTCGCCTTTCCCGTAGTCTCCGCATGTATGGTGGTATTGATCCTGAAGTAGTAGCGAATGTTTCTTTGGTGGTTAGAATCCTTGTAGATCAGGCAGCCCCAGATATTAAGGAATATTTTGTGAAGCATAAAACCTGGATGGCAGGGAGACACTGTAGCGCAAGTATTGGCTACAGCTCATCATGTATTTTGTGGAAGAGAAGAAAAGTTGAAGAAGGAAAAGAAAACAGAGAGAGATAGATATGAAGGTTTTGGCAGCAGAGCTCACAGAAGGATTTGGTGGACGCGCTCGCGGCAGGGGCCGTGGACGTGGTAGAGGAGAAAGAGGAAGAAGATTTTCAAGAGGAGGATAGAGAGTAGGAGAGAGAAATGTTGATGTAAGTGAGAAAGGATGTTGTTGTTTTTGTAAAAAGCCAAGACACTGGAAGAAAGATTGTATTTTGAGACAACAGTCTAGTCAAATACAAGGAGCTGAGGTGATGTCACAATGACTGGTAGAAAGAGACTTAAGAACAGAAGTGAAAAAGGCGGAGACTGGGGAAATGCCGAATTCATGGAAATTAAAATTAAATAAACCATTTTTGACTTTGACCATTAATAGACAGCCATACAATTGTCTTCTGGATACGGGAGCGGCCAGAAGTATGTTAAATACAACTGTTTTGCCCTTCTCTGGACACGGAGAAAGGGTGGTAGGAATCGATGGGATTTCTTCTTCTACTCCCCTTAGCACTCCGGTGCAAGTTAAAATTGGGCCCCTTACATGTGATCATTCGTTTCTTATGATGTCTAAAAGCCCTGTGAGCTTATTGGGGAGAGATTTATTGGCAAAATTAAATGCCACTATAAAATGTATTGTTGATAGCGTGTTTGTGTCCCTTTCTGCTGAGAATGTATTGGCTTTTATGAGTGAAACAGAAGAAATGGATGGCACCACACTCCCACTGGAGCTCCAGGAAATACCCTCTCATTATTAGGCAGAAGATTCTGAGAAAGTAAGGCTCTTAAAGTCAGCTGCCCCAGTTAAAATCACTGTCCGTAATGACATGGTACCCCTAAAAGAAAAATAATATCCCCTTTCAAAAGGAGCCCAAGAATGTATAGAGAAAACAATTGAGAGATTTTTTAGAACAAGAAATTTTGGTTCCATGTTCCTCTCCATGTAATACTTCAGTAATGGCTGTGGGGGAAAAAAAATAGATAGAACTGGGAGAGGCTCCTACTTACTGTTTAGAAATAGATATTAAGAGAATTAATGAATATGTAATCCCCAGACATAATGTGGTCCCAAATCCTGCCACCATTATGTGTAGTATACCTGTTTCTGCATAAGTGTACACAGCTTTAGATTTGAGATTATTATGTGCAGAAACAGAAGAAAATTGTAAAATTGATTCAATTTATTTGATCAAAGACCTAAGAAAACATGAGCATAAAATTGCAAAAAGAAAATTACAATGGTGTAAAAAATAGGTGGAATATTTAGGACACGTCTTGTCAGAGGGAACTAAGAAATTGTCTTGTAAGCGAATACATGCTGCTCCTGCCCTAGGTCTCCCTGATTATCAGAAAGATTTTATTTTATTTGTACATGAAAGAAAAAGGTGTTGCATCTGGTGTTTTATGTTAATATTTAGGTTTACATCGGAGACCAATGAAATATTATTCAGGACAATTAGATTCAGTTGCATAAAGATATGATGTGCTTAAGGAACATAGCAGCAGCAGTTTTAATTGTTGAAAAAGTACAGGACATTGTGCTTGGACACCCACTGCAATTATGGGTTCCACATGCTGTTTCTGCGTTATTAACGCAAAAGAATACTCAACATTTTACAAATGCAAGATATACAAAATATGAGACTTTATTATTGCAAACTCCTGAATTGACTGTGTTAAGATGTAACGTACTTAATCCTGCTATTTTATTACCAGAAATAGATATAGAGGCTCCACATGATTCTATTGAGGTAATCAAAGAAGTACAATTGCCAAGAGAGGATTTAACTGATGTGCCTCTATTAGGCTCTGAATTATATGCGGTTTGAAGTTGGCTCTTTAAAGATAGTAGAAAGAGTCAGAAATACTGGTTTTGCTGTTGTTTTCTTGACAGAGACTATCATTTCTGGACTTCTTCCAAGAAATAAAAGTGCTCATAGCTTTAATAAAAGCGTGTGAAAAGACTAAAAGATAAAAAAAAAAAAAATAACTGTGCATTCCGATTCAAAATATGCGATCAGAGTATGTTTCACTACAGAGTCGTTGTGGAAAGAAAGAAGACTGCAGATGGCAGACCCATTTTCAATGCAGCAGAAGTAGATGTGCCTCCTTTGATGTCGAAAGATCTAAGTATTTGGTGGGAAAAAGCGGATGCAAGAGAAAAAGAGATATGGAAGGCGGCGGGGGGCAGAAGAAAAAAGTGAAGGGCAGTGGGAAATGCCAGACGGGAGATTAGTGTTGCCAAAAGCAGGATTAAAGGCAGTGGTTTCAAAACAGCATAATCAGGAGCACGAGGGACAGACTGGATTGGTATTAGCAATTGTAAGAAATTGGTTTACCCCTGGGGTTCATCAGATGGCAAAAAGGGTGGTACAAGCCTGTACTGTGTGTGTCAAGAGAAATGCAAAATCTCAGCCCTTGGGATAGGCAGGGGGGAAGCCCTGGGTACAACTCACTTTTGAGTCAGTCCAAATTGACTTTGCTCATATGCCACGCTTCCAAAATTATCAATAGGTGATAGTAATTTCAGTTAAAGTTGACAGGCTGGGTGAAAGCATTTAGATGCACACATGCAACTTCACAAGAAGTAGCTGGACATATGATGAAGGATATTATTCCCCTATTTTGCCCACCTAAGATAGTGGACTCAGATCAATGCTCTCATTTTACTATTTCTTTAATGAGAGACCTGGTAAAAGACACACCCCTATCATCCACAATCCTTAGGTCAAGTAGAACGCATGAATGCTACCCTCAAGAAAAAAAAACATACAAAAATGTGTATTGCTTTAAAGTTGGCATGGTCAACTGTCCTCCCTTTGGTTCTTTATTCTATTAGAACCACTTCAAAGCAACCCATAGGTTTGTCACCATATGAAGTATTGTATGGTAGACCTCCCTAATAAGAAGAGAATATGCTAGGCCATATGTAACTTTATTAAGAAGAGATAGAGACTTTGTTGCTTATACTATACAGCTCCAGAAGCAGTTCCAGAAAATCAGGTGGTACGTGGTAGATGCCTAACTTTTGCCATTAGATACTCCTGCATATCCTTTCCAGGCTGGCAGTGAATTCTCATCTTGTATTGATGGCAACTTATACTGCATTAAAAAGAAAAGGAAAAAAGGCTTAGATCCATTACACACATGGTGTTAAGAAAAGCCCACAAGGACCTTTTGATCTCGCTGGAGCGAGAGGGGTCGAAAGTGAGGATGTCTCGCTATGAGGGATCAACGCGTGTCCTTCTCCGGATTGCGTGGACGAAGCAGGACAAGAAGCAGAGGAAGAACAAGACCATCATCCTGTGTTGCCCACAGCAGAATTACACTCTCCTTCAGTGGAACCACAGTGGACAGTGAGATTTACTGATAAAGAAACACACCCTTTAAAGTTAAGGTTTCAAAAGAAATAAATATGAAAGTAATATTCATTTTATATTGTATAAATTTTTGTATACTAAAAAGACAGTCAAATTGGTTTAAAAGACATGCTTTAGAAATGTTTAATCGCTGGGGGAATGATTCAATTTTGTATTATGAACATCCAGCAGCAATAAGATCATTTTCAGTATTACCTGCTCTTATTGAAAGTCCAGATGTAATAGTTAGAGCATTACAGCAAAAGAATACTTTGTTTTCTGATCCCAGTAATTTAAATGAAGTTGTCTTCAGGAAGTTCAAATATAACATATATACCCCTGGGATGTGTTTTTGTTGTCACCATTCAGGAATATGGAATAATAGCACAAGAAAATAGAAAGAGTATTTTGGGTCTTACATGTCGTTTAGAAAAAACTATTAATGCAACAGGGATAATTGTACAGGCGATGCAGTCAGAGATTGGAGAATTAAATCAAGAACTCATTCAGAATAGAATGGCTCTTGACTACCTCCTAGCAAAGCAAGGAGATTTTTGTAAAATTATCCAGAAAAGTTGCAAAGTAGTTTTTCATGATATAAATAAAACTATCAAAGATGAGCTGTCAAAATTACAAGAAATGGTAATAGACAATTACTCTAGAGTAACAAATCCATGAGATTGGTTAAATTCCTGGTTGCCAGATTGGAATTGGTTAAAACAAATAATTATATTTGTATTGATTATAATAATGATTGTTTTAATTACTCCCTGTGTCTTTCAATGTATGATGAAGTTTTAGAAAAAAAAGAGTGCATAAACAGATGTTAATTATGTATCAGAACATGCCTGGTGAAAGCATAACTGGTAATAGGATGAGAGAGCTACAAACTTAGATTGAATTATCTAGTCTGGAGAATGATCCTAATTAGGGGTGTGCATCGGATCGGATCCGATCCACGATCCAAATCCGATCCGCCCCAAAAATCGGAAAATCCGATCCGATCCGATCCGATCCGGTACACCATCCGATCCAATCCGATCCGATGAGATCCGATCCGGATCGGATCGGATCGGCGGATCGGACGCCATTTTAAATGCGTTTTCACATAGCAAAGTATTGTTGTTTTACAAAAACGCCTACAATGAAACTTGGGCACATTGTACACTGGTTAGGTATAGGTATCTGTGAGAAATTTCAGAAAGATTGGTGCATGCAGTTTGTGGCAATTAATTTTTTAATAAATAACCAGGAATGCCTATAACTCGGTCATTTTTAAAGTTACACATATGAAACTTTGCCACGTTGTAGGAGGTACCTTGGGACCCACGTGTGTGAAATATCAGAACCGTGGGTGCTTGCCTGGTGTGGCAATGAATTTTTGAAAAATGGGTAGTAGTGGGGTAAATGCAGTTATGCCTCCCATTTTTTTATTTTTAAAGATACAAACAGGACACTTCGGCACATTACAGGGAACACTTCCCTTGATATGTGTGTAAAATTTCAGACAGCTAGCTGCAGGCATGTGTTGGCAATGAATTGTTGAAAATTGGGTAGCAGTGGGGTAAAATACAGTTTTGCCTCCCATTTTTTTATTTTCAAAGATACAAACGGGAAACTTTGGCACATTGCAGGGAACACTTCACTTCAAATGTGTGTGAAATTTCCGAAAGCTAGCTGCAATATTTTAGTGGGAAACGAAGGTTTATTCATGGCATTTCACATGGGCTTTATGGGTTGGTTTGAAGAGCTACCAAGCTCTAACTCGCTCACATGGCAGAGGACTTATGCCCGCTCAAACGCTGAAAATTTCACAATCTTTGGAGCAATACTTTAGTGGGAAAACAAAGGTTTATTCATGGCATTTCACATGGGATTTATGGGTTGGTTTTAAGAGCTACCAAGCTCTAACTCACTCACATGGCAGAGGACTTATGCCCACTCAAACGCTGAAAATTTCACAAACTTTGGTGCAATACTTTAGTGGGAAAACAAAGGTTTATTCATGGCATTTCACATGGGATTTATGGGTTGGTTTGAAGAGCTACCAAGCTCTAACTCGCTCACATGGCAGAGGACTTATGACCGCTCAAACGCTGAAAATTTCACAAACTTTGGTGCAATACTTTAGTGGGAAAACAAAGGTTAAACTTTATTATTTTAAACCTTCAGGAAAGGGAGGGGGAGGCTGTGTTTGTGTGTGTGTGTTTGACAGCTTGATCCACCAATTCTGCTTTAGAATACATGACTGAATCTCCCAATCCTGTGAAGACTTTCTTCAGCCTCCAATCGCAATGCTGGAGGAGGGCACCAGTATATATTCTCTCAGCCCTGCCCTTCTGGCTCTTTGTGGGTTGAACGTGGAGGAGATTAGGGAGTGTTTTGGAGCTGTGTTGGAGAGACTGTATTATTGATTGCATTTGGAGGTGGTTTTGAGGAGTTTCTGATCTTTTACTTCAGCTTTTCTTGTTCTCTCTCTTGGCTTTCCTTTCTCTCTTGCCTTTCCTTTCTTAGATAGCACGTTTGTTTGTCTGTGAGTTCAGTTTGTCTTTGCAGTGAGTGTGTTTGTTCTTCTTTCGCTTTCTGAAAAAACCCAAAAAAATAATAAAAAAATATTTCTATCCTCTCTCTCTCTCTCTGTGTGTGTGTGTGTGTGTGTGTGTGTGCGCGCTTGTGAGTGAGTGTGTGTTGCTGGGCTGTGTAGCCTGCTGCTACAAACACAAAAAAAGTCAGCAAAGCACACACTT
The DNA here is from genome assembly GCA_029215795.1 of Anniella stebbinsi. Lineage (NCBI taxonomy): Eukaryota > Metazoa > Chordata > Lepidosauria > Squamata > Anniellidae > Anniella > Anniella stebbinsi. Next base: position 24,482,936 of record JARDYH010000008.1, read on the forward strand.
ATACAAAACTAAATAATAATAAAAATAAAATGAAGCGTGGCACTCAAAGGGGGGGTGCTCCCAAGGCAGCATTTGGGAGAGGCCGCTCTGGGCATGGCGCTGCTGCTGCTGCTGCTGCTGCTGGGACCAGCAGCAGGCAGCCTACTTCCACACCCCCAGTTAAACTGAGGCGTTCTCCACTGGGGCAGCAGAAGCAGGCAGAGGCAACTCAAAGTAGTGCCTGCAGGGCACTCTTTCAGCAACATGAGGCAGGTGCTGGGAGCAGCAGTGGGCATGAAGAAGGAGCATTATATCCAGCTCCTTCTTTGGTGGGTGAGCCTGTGAACCCGCTGACTGAACTTTTCCCAGATCTGGTGGAAGTCAGCGAGGTTCAGAGTGAGAAGGAGGACTCTGATGTGGGGCAAGAGGAAGAGCAGGCAGCACCAGAGACTTACTCTCCACAATCCGTCCTCTCTTCCACTCATTCCCTTGCTCCTGAGGTGACACCACAGAGCGAAGGCGCTGGCAGGCCGTCTGTGTCACCCCAGAAGCAACAGGCAAGCAAGGTGTGGGACCACTTTGAGGTGGGAGTGGATTCCCGCTTTGCTGTCTGTCGCCACTGCAAGATGTCAGTGAGCAGGGGAAAAATGCCAGGCCACTTCACCACCACGAACCTCAGCCGCCACATGCAGAGGCACCACCAGTCTGTTTTGCTTGGGACCGAGGCGGGCGCCTCGCAGCAGACTGGTGCTAGCGGCAAGGGCAAGCAGAAGGCTCCTGCAACTTCTGCCAGCTCTCGACCTCCCATCCCCAAGAGGCTTCGCCAGGCCACCATGGAAGAGATGGGGTGGGGGAAGTATGGAGCCACAAGGTGGCGTTTTCCAGCGCCCAACCAGATCACCAATTGCATCGGTGAGATGGTGGCGTTGGATGACCAGCCATTCAGCCTCGTCGAGAACGCAGGCTTCAAGAGGCTGATGGCTCTTGTGGTTCCATACTACAAGCCGCCGTGTCGCACCACCCTGAGCAGGCGTGTGGTGCCCTCCCTGTACCAGGCATGCAGGGAGTTAGTTCTGGGTCATCTGTGCCAGGCAGAGGCACAGAAGGTGCACTTCACTTCGGACATCTGGTCCAGCGAAGGAGGAGTGCACGCTTACCTGTCCCTGACGGCTCACTGGTGGGGAGCCTCAGGGCAGGAAGCACCCAGGACTTCTGGGACTGGGAAGGAGGGCTGCCGCTGGGCCCTCCTTCATACCGCAGTCATGGACCAGTCCCACACGGCGGAGGAGATTACGGATAGGGGTGTGCATCGGATCGGATCCGATCCACGATCCGAATCCGATCCGCCCCAAAAATCGGAAAATCCGATCCGATCCGATCCGATCCGACACACCATCCGATCCGATCCGATCTGGCGAGGTCCGATCCGGATCGGATCGGATCGGCGGATCGGACGCCATTTTAAATGCGTTTTTCCCATAGCAAAGTACTGTTGTTTTACAAAAACGCCTATAACGTTTTCATTTTTAAAGACAGAAGGATGAAACTTGGGCACATTGTCCACTGGTTAGGGATAGGTATCTGTGAGAAATTTCAGAAAGATTGGTGCATGCAGTTTGTGGCAATTAATTTTTTAATAAATAACATGGAATGCCTATAACTCGGTCATTTTTAAAGTTACACACATGAATCTTTGCCACATTGTAGGTGGTACCTTGGGACCCACGTATGTGAAATCCCAGAACCGTGGGTGCTTGCCTGGTGTGGCAATGAATTTTTGAAAAATGGTTAGTAGTGGGGTAAATGCAGTTATGCCTTCCATGTTTTTATTTTTAAAGATACAAACAGGACACTTCGGCACATTACAGGGAACACTTCCCTTGATATGTGTGTAAAATTTCAGACAGCTAGCTCCAGGCATGTGTTGGCAATGAATTGTTGAAAATTGGGTAGCAGTGGGGTAAAATACAGTTTTGCCTCCCATTTTTTTATTTTCAAAGATACAAACGGGAAACTTTGGCACATTGCAGGGAACACTGCACTTCAAATGTGTGTGAAATTTCCGGAAGCTAGGTGCAACATTTTAGTGGGAAACGAACGTTTATTCATGGCATTTCACATGGGATTTATGGGTTGGTTTTAAGAGCTACAAAGCTCTAACTCGCTCACATGGCACAGGACCTATGCCCGCTCAAACGCTGAAAATTTCACAAACTTTGGTGCAATGCTTTAGTGGGAAAACAAAGGTTTATTCATGGCATTTCACATGGGATTTATGGGTTGGTTTTAAGAGCTACAAAGCTCTAACTCGCTCACATGGCACAGGACCTATGCCCGCTCAAACGCTGAAAATTTCACAAACTTTGGTGCAATGCTTTAGTGGGAAAACAAAGGTTTATTCATGGCATTTCACATGGGATTTATGGGTTGGTTTTAAGAGCTACAAAGCTCTAACTCGCTCACATGGCACAGGACCTATGCCCGCTCAAACGCTGAAAATTTCACAAACTTTGGTGCAATGCTTTAGTGGGAAAACAAAGGTTAAACTTTATTATTTTAAACCTTCAGGAAAGGGAGGGGGAGGCTGTGTTTGTGTGTGTGTGTTTGACAGCTTGATCCACCAATTGTGCTTTAGAATACATGACTGAATCACCCAATCCTGTGAAGACTTTCTTCAGCCTCCAATCGCAATGCTGGAGGAGGGCACCAGTATATATTCTCTCAGCCCTGCCCTTCTGGCTCTTTGTGGGTTGAACGTGGAGGAGATTAGGGAGTGTTTTGGAGCTGTGTTGGAGAGACTGTATTGAATTGATTGCATTTGGAGGTGGTTTTGAGGAGTTTCTGATCTTTTACTTCAGCTTTTCTTGTTCTCTCTCTTGGCTTTCCTTTCTCTCTTGCCTTTCCTTTCTTAGATAGCACGTTTGTTTGTCTGTGAGTTCAGTTTGTCTTTGCAGTGAGTGTGTTTGTTCTACTTTCGCTTTCTGAAAAAAACCCAAAAAAATAATAAAAAAATATTTCTATCCTCTCTCTCTCTCTCTCTCTTTCTCTGTGTGTGTGTGTGTGTGTGTGTGCGCTTGTGAGTGAGTGTGTGTTGCTGGGCTGTGTAGCCTGCTGCTACAAACACAAAAAAAGTCAGCAAAGCACACACTTACACAAAAATAAATAATAATAAAAATAAAATGAAGCGTGGCACTCAAAGGGGGGGTGCTCCCAAGGCAGCATTTGGGAGAGGCCGCTCTGGGCATGGCGCTGCTGCTGCTGCTGCTGGGACCAGCAGCAGGCAGCCTACTTCCACACCCCCAGTTAAACTGAGGCGTTCTCCACTGGGGCAGCAGAAGCAGGCAGAGGCAACTCAAAGTAGTGCCTGCAGGGCACTCTTTCAGCAACATGAGGCAGGTGCTGGGAGCAGCAGTGGGCATGAAGAAGGAGCACTATATCCAGCTCCTTCTTTGGTGGGTGAGCCTGTGAACCCGCTGACTGATCTTTTCCCAGATCTTGTGGAAGTCAGCGAGGTTCAGAGTGAGAAGGAGGACTCTGATGTGGGGCAAGAGGAAGAGCAGGCAGCACCAGAGACTTACTCTCCACAATCCGTCCTCTCTTCCACTCATTCCCTTGCTCCTGAGGTGACACCACAGAGCGAAGGCGCCGGCAGGCCGTCTGTGTCACCCCAGAAGCGACAGGCAAGCAAGGTGTGGGACCACTTTGAGGTGGCAGTGGATTCCCGCTTTGCTGTCTGTCGCCACCGCAAGATGTCAGTGAGCAGGGGAAAAATGCCAGGCCACTTCACCACCACGAACCTCACCCGCCACATGCAGAGGCACCACCAGTCTGTTTTGCTTGGGACCGAGGCGGGCACCTCGCAGCAGACTGGTGCTAGCGGCAAGGGCAAGCAGAAGGCTCCTGCAACTTCTGCCAGCTCTCGACCTCCCATCCCCAAGAGGCTTCGCCAGGCCACCATGGAAGAGATGGGGTGGGGGAAGTATGGAGCCACAAGGTGGCGTTTTCCAGCGCCCAACCAGATCACCAATTGCATCGGTGAGATGGTGGCGTTGGATGACCAGCCATTCAGCCTCGTCGAGAACGCAGGCTTCAAGAGGCTGATGGCTCTTGTGGTTCCATACTACAAGCCACCGTGTCGCACCACCCTGAGCAGGCGTGTGGTGCCCTCCCTGTACCAGGCATGCAGGGAGTTAGTTCTGGGTCGTCTGTGCCAGGCAGAGGCACAGAAGGTGCACTTCACTTCGGACATCTGGTCCAGCGAAGGAGGAGTGCACGCTTACCTGTCCCTGACGGCTCACTGCTGGGGAGCCTCAGGGCAGGAAGCACCCAGGACTTCTGGGACTGGGAAGGAGGGCTGCCACTGGGCCCTCCTTCATACCGCAGTCATGGACCAGTCCCACACGGCGGAGGAGATTACGGAGGCCATGAACCGCATGGTGGCAGGGTGGCTGGGCGGGCACCAGCACACCCGCGGTTACATGGTCACGGACGGGGGAGCCAATATGCTGAAGGCGGTGCGCGATGGCGGATTTGAGGGCATCCGCTGCATCGCGCACGTCTTCAACCTGGTCGTCAGGGATGGCCTTGGAGGCAGCAAGGCCCCTCTCCCTCCCCAAATCCGTAATCTCCTAGAGAGCTGCAGGAAGGTGGCTGGGCATTTCCACCACAGCGTGAAGGGCAGTCGGTTGCTGCGGGAGAAGCAGCAGGAGCTGGGACTTCCGCAGCACCGGCTAGTGCAGGACGTGGTAACACGTTGGAACTCCACCTACCACATGCTCGAGCGTATGGTGGAGCAACAGCGTGTTGTCCACGAGATGTTCAGGGTCGGGGACATTGGCATCCAGGCCCCACTGTCCAGGCAGCAGTGGGAGGCCATGTCCCAGCTTCTGGTGGTCCTCAAGCCGTTCCTTGAGGCCACCGAGACCCTGAGCAGCAGCACTGCCCTTCTCAGCCAGGTGCTCCCCGTGGCCAGGCATCTCCAGAATCAGATGGGCGAGTTTCTGGAGGCCGGGGATGCCGTCACCGGCAGGCGCTTCCTGCCAGAGGTGCGGGAAGTGGTGACGAGGCTGAGGGAAAGCCTATCCCGCCGGGTCCAGCCTCTCTACAACGAGAGGCAGTACATGTTGGCCACCATGTGCGACCCGCGCATCAAGGATGGGTTATGTGGGCAGACTTCCCGGGCAGGTTGGGTGGAAATGCTGGTGACGAACGTTCGGGCGGCCCGGGATGCCAGGATTGGGCAGGCAGAGGAGGAGCCCACCGAAGCCCAGGCGCTAAGTCCGCTGAGCACCACCAGCAGCGGCGGCAGCAGCACCACCACACCCAGCAGGGGGACAGGCCAGGGGTTTTGGGACAAGGCTTTGCAGGCTGCGGTTGGGCATAGAGGCACTCAACCCAGCCGCCGCCAGGATGACGCTGCAGCAGCAGTGCAGCGTTACCTGGCGGAGCAGATGGAGGACGGCTCCATCGAACCCCTGGCCTACTGGTCATCTCGGCGCCAGATGTGGCCTGATTTGGCGCGGGTGGCCATGGACAGAATCAGCTGCCCACCGTCCAGCGTTCCAAGCGAGCGGGTGTTTTCCATGGCGGGCGACGTGGTCACACCCCACCGCTCTCGCTTGGACGCTGAGATTGTGGAGCAGCTGGTCTTCCTCAAGGTCAATCTGCCCCTGCTGGGATACCCCACCCTCATGCCCGCGGGGGAGTAATTGGCAGGCACCCCCCATCCATCCCACACCTTTGGGCAGGCACCAGCAGGCCCTTGATTTTTTAATTCTTATTTTCGGTTAATTAATTTTCTTTACTTTAATTTACTGGCTGTGTTGTTTACAGCTCAGTAACTCAACTCTGAACGATGGATCCCGAAGGGATCTAGTTTCTTCTCCTAGCCTCTTACATTGAGGGGATGCACAAGCATCTCACACATTCTATGTTGTTTGACTTGAACCAATGTGCTTGCACGTGTGCCTCTGAAATTGGACTCCGATGGCTCCCTCCAGGCCTTCTGTAAGGTCCCACACTTCCATGGGCGTTTCTTCTTGTAAGACCACGTCAGAGGCTCATGAGAACTTTGGATAAGAAGAAGGCTTAATTTTATCGCCAAGGAACGCATGCACCTCTCTGACTATGAACGAAGGACGCGATAGGATTCCTCTTCCAGGCTCCTACATTGAGTGGATGACAAGCAGCATCCCACACTGTTTCTGACTGTGTCTTATGGACTTATGTGGCAGCCTTGCAGGGCTGTCACTGTGTGTTGTGTTTATTTTGGCTATATGATTTAAAAAACTGCCTGCCCGCCTGCCCACCTGCTAGGTTGCCGCCATTGTGAAGTAGCCGGAATGCGTGGGCTGGTCTCACGGTTCTATTGCTTACTTGTGCAATGCGCAAGCGCCTGGCATCATGCCCGCCTCTGCCTCTGCCTCTGCCTGCCTGCCTGCCTGCCCGCCTGCTAGGTTGCCGCCATTGTGAAGTAGCCGGAATGCGTGGGCTGGTCTCACGGTTCTATTGCTTACTTGTGCAATGCGCAAGCGCCTGGCATCATGCCCGCCTCTGCCTCTGCCCCTGCCTGCCTGCCTGCCTGCCCGCCTGCTAGGTTGCCGCCATTGTGAAGTAGCCGGAATGCGTGGGCTGGTCTCATGGTTCTATTGCTTACTTGTGCAATGCGCAAGCGCCTGGCATCATGCCCGCCTCTGCCTCTGCCTCTGCCTGCCTGCCTGCCTGCCCGCCTGCTAGGTTGCCGCCATTGTGAAGTAGCCGGAATGCGTGGGCTGGTCTCACGGTTCTATTGCTTACTTGTGCAATGCGCAAGCGCCTGGCATCATGCCCGCCTCTGCCTCTGCCTCTGCCTGCCTGCCTGCCTGCCCGCCTGCTAGGTTGCCGCCATTGTGAAGTAGCCGGAATGCGTGGGCTGGTCTCACGGTTCTATTGCTTACTTGTGCAATGCGCAAGCGCCTGGCATCATGCCCGCCTCTGCCTCTGCCCCTGCCTGCCTGCCTGCCTGCCCACCTGCTAGGTTGCCGCCATTGTGAAGTAGCCGGAATGCGTGGGCTGGTCTCACGGTTCTATTGCTTACTTGTGCAATGCGCAAGCGCCTGGCATCATGCCCGCCTCTGCCTCTGCCCCTGCCTGCCTGCCTGCCTGCCCGCCTGCTAGGTTGCCGCCATTGTGAAGTAGCCGGAATGCGTGGGCTGGTCTCATGGTTCTATTGCTTACTTGTGCAATGCGCAAGCGCCTGGCATCATGCCCGCCTCTGCCTCTGCCTCTGCCTGCCTGCCTGCCTGCCCGCCTGCTAGGTTGCCGCCATTGTGAAGTAGCCGGAATGCGTGGGCTGGTCTCACGGTTCTATTGCTTACTTGTGCAATGCGCAAGCGCCTGGCATCATGCCCGCCTCTGCCTCTGCCTCTGCCTGCCTGCCTGCCTGCCCGCCTGCTAGGTTGCCGCCATTGTGAAGTAGCCGGAATGCGTGGGCTGGTCTCACGGTTCTATTGCTTACTTGTGCAATGCGCAAGCGCCTGGCATCATGCCCGCCTCTGCCTCTGCCTCTGCCTTCCTGCCTGCCTGCCCGCCTGCTAGGTTGCCGCCATTGTGAAGTAGCCGGAATGCGTGGGCTGGTCTCACGGTTCTATTGCTTACTTGTGCAATGCGCAAGCGCCTGGCATCATGCCCGCCTCTGCCTCTGCCCCTGCCTGCCTGCCTGCCTGCCCGCCTGCTAGGTTGCCGCCATTGTGAAGTAGCCGGAATGCGTGGGCTGGTCTCACGGTTCTATTGCTTACTTGTGCAATGTGCAAGCGCCTGGCATCATGCCCGCCTCTGCCTCTGCCTCTGCCCCCCTGCCTGCCTGGAGGTGCCCATGCAGCTGTGACTTTGCCTCTGCCAGTGGGACTTTGCCTCTGCCACTGGGACTTTGCCTCTGCCACTGGGACTTTGCCTGGAGGGGCCCATGCAGCTGTGACTTTGCCTCTGCCAGTGGGACTTTGCCTCTGCCACTGGGACTTTGCCTCTGCCACTGGGACTTTGCCTGGAGGGAGCTGTGCCAAACTGTGACTTTGCCTGGAGGAGCCTGTGCCAATGTGACTTTGCCTGGAGGAGCCTGTGCCACTGGGACTTTGCCTGGAGGGAGCTGTGCCAAACTGTGACTTTGCCTGGAGGAGCCTGTGCCACTGGGACTTTGCCTGGAGGGAGCTGTGCCAAACTGTGACTTTGCCTGGAGGAGCCTGTGCCACTGGGACTTTGCCTGGAGGGAGCTGTGCCAAACTGTGACTTTGCCTGGAGGAGCCTGTGCCAATGTGACTTTGCCTGGAGGAGCCTGTGCCACTGGGACTTTGCCTGGAGGGAGCTGTGCCAAACTGTGACTTTGCCTGGAGGAGCCTGTGCCACTGGGACTTTGCCTGGAGGGAGCTGTGCCAAACTGTGACTTTGCCTGGAGGAGCCTGTGCCACTGGGACTTTGCCTGGAGGGAGCTGTGCCAAACTGTGACTTTGCCTGGAGGAGCCTATGTGCCACTGTGACTTTGCCTGGAGGAGCCTATGCCAATGTGACTTTGCCTGGAGGAGCCTATGTGCCACTGTGACTTTGCCTGGAGGAGCCTATGCCAATGTGACTTTGCCTGGAGGAGCCTATGCCAATGTGACTTTGCCTGGAGGAGCCTATGCCAATGTGACTTTGCCTGGAGGAGCCTATGTGCCACTGGAGTCCTCCGATCCACAGCGGCCGCACGAATAAGGTAAGTGTGTGCAGTCAACGCAGGGACACCTGAGAGTGTCCAGAAGTGGGGCAGTCTGAGATCTTACTTCCGAGTAAGCAAGCAGGCAGCCCCGTGTGCCTACTGGGGCGTGGGCACTCAGGACCGGGCAGATGCCAGTCCTGGGTGAGAGGGAGCCAATGGTGGAAAAGTATGATTTATCTCATGTTAATTCTTTTCCCCCCCCTCCTTCTTTTGCAGCCTATGGAACTCTTCGCCACTGCGCAAAGCGCACCCGTGATTCCAGACTGCCCATCTGCCCCAGCCACGGCCACATGGAGGTGGCCCCTCGATTCACGTCACCCCTACGACTCAGGTAAGAGTGCAGGCAGAGTGGCCATATAGAAAAGAAGGCAGGGCCCCTGCACCTTTAACTGTTGTGATGAAGAGGGAATCTCAGCAGGAACTAATTCCATACAAATGACACTGGCAGAAATTCCCTTTTCTCTACAACTGCTGAAGTTAGGAACCCTGACCTGGATTTGATCTGGTCAGCCTAACGTAGGGTGCTATTAGGAGTGAATGAATAACCCAAGGACAAAAGAAATGGTGATTCTCTAATGATCCGGTAAGCTGTGTCCTGCCAGACACAAAAGGATAGCCAATCCCTCTAACAATGGGCTCAGAAGAGTGATTTAGAAAGGGAGGAGTGCAGCAGGAGAAAGAGGATTGCATCACAAACAAGAGAAGTGTGCCGGTGGGAGACTACTACGACTTGCATGTATTAATTATTTAATACAAATCTTTATTTATTTTCCTTTCTTCTTTTGCAGTATAAAAGTATTCATGTAATATTCATTATCCCCCTCCTCTTCTTTTGCAGCCTATGGAACTCTCACTGCCACAGTGCCCGGGAAAGGAGAGACTTTGCCCATTACATGCCAGCCTGCCCGCCCGCTCCTGATGCCACCTGCCGCCTTCCAGATCGTTCCTGCGAGGCGGGCCAGCCGCCTTCCTTGCACAAGCCATGGGACTAGGGGTCCTCCAGGAGAATCTCACCGAGTCCTCAACGCCCTCAGGACTATGGTAAGTGTTCTGTGAATGGGGGGGGGGCACCTTCCACCTAACTGAAGGTTGGCTGTCTGCCTGCTAACTTCCGAGTGAGCAGGCAGCCCCGTGTGCCTGCTGGGGCGTGGGCACTCAGGAAGGGCAATCCTGGGTGGAAGGGAGCTGGTTGTGTTAAAGTGGTCAACTAATATTCATTCTTTCCCCCCCCCCTCCTTCTTTTGCAGCCTATGGAACTCTTCGCCACTGCGCAAAGCGCACCCGTGAATCCAGACTGCCCATCTGCCCCAGCCACGGCCGCATGGAGGTGGCCCATCGATTCACGTCGCCCGCACGACTCTGGTAAGAGCCTGTCAGAGAGCTTACCCACGAGTAAGCAAGCAGGCAGCCCCGTGTGCCTGCTGGGGCGTGGGCACTCAGGACCGGGCACATGCCAGTCTTGGGTGGGAGGGAGCCAGTGGTGGAAAAGTATCATTTTTCTCATATTCTTCCCCCCCCTTCTTCTTTTGCAGCCTATGGAACTCTTTGCCACAGTGCCCAGGAGAGACGGTAATGCAGACTGCCCACCTGCCCGTCACTGCCCGCCTGGAAGTGGCATCTTATCAACAACGCCCTCAGGAGGACTACGGTAAGTGTTCTGTGAATGGGGGGGCACCTTCCACCTAACTAAAGGGTGGCTGTCTGCCTGCTAACTTCCGAGTGAGCAGGCAGCCCCGTGTGCCTGCTTTGGCGTGGGCACTCAGGAAGGGCAATCCTGGGTGGAAGGGAGCTGGTTGTGTTAAAGTGGTCAACTAATATTCATTCTTTTCCCCCCCCCCTCCTTCTTTTGCAGCCTATGGAACTCTTCGCCACTGCGCAAAGCGCACCCGTGAATCCAGACTGCCCATCTGCCCCAGCCACGGCCGCATGGAGGTGGCCCATCGATTCACGTCGCCCGCACGACTCTGGTAAGAGCCTGTCAGACAGCTTACCCACGAGTAAGCAAGCAGGCAGCCCCGTGTGCCTGCTGGGGCGTGGGCACTCAGGACCGGGCACATGCCAGTCTTGGGTGGGAGGGAGCCAGTGGTGGAAAAGTATCATTTTTCTCATATTCTTCCCCCCCCCTTCTTCTTTTGCAGCCTATGGAACTCTTTGCCACAGTGCCCAGGAGAGACGGTAATGCAGACTGCCCACCTGCCCGTCACTGCCCGCCTGGAAGTGGCATCTTATCAACAACGCCCTCAGGAGGACTACGGTAAGTGTTCTGTGAATGGGGGGGCACCTTCCACCTAACTAAAGGTTGGCTGTCTGCCTGCTAACTTCCGAGTGAGCAGGCAGCCCCGTGTGCCCGCTTTGGCGTGGGCACTCAGGAAGGGCAATCCTGTGTGGAAGGGAGCTGGTTGTGTTAAAGTGGTCAACTAATATTCATTCTTTCCCCCCCCCTCCTTCTTTTGCAGCCTATGGAACTCTTCGCCACTGCGCAAAGCGCACCCGTGAATCCAGACTGCCCATCTGCCCCAGCCACGGCCGCATGGAGGTGGCCCATCGATTCACGTCGCCCGCACGACTCTGGTAAGAGCCTGTCAGAGAGCTTACCCACGAGTAAGCAAGCAGGCAGCCCCGTGTGCCTGCTGGGGCGTGGGCACTCAGGACCGGGCACATGCCAGTCTTGGGTGGGAGGGAGCCAGTGGTGGAAAAGTATCATTTTTCTCATATTCTTCCCCCCCCCTTCTTCTTTTGCAGCCTATGGAACTCTTTGCCACAGTGCCCAGGAGAGACGGTAATGCAGACTGCCCACCTGCCCGTCACTGCCCACCTGGAAGTGGCATCTTATCAACAACGCCCTCAGGAGGACTACGGTAAGTGTTCTGTGAATGGGGGGGCACCTTCCACCTAACTAAAGGGTGGCTGTCTGCCTGCTAACTTCCGAGTGAGCAGGCAGCCCCGTGTGCCTGCTTTGGCGTGGGCACTCAGGAAGGGCAATCCTGGGTGGAAGGGAGCTGGTTGTGTTAAAGTGGTCAACTAATATTCATTCTTTCCCCCCCCCTCCTTCTTTTGCAGCCTATGGCACTCTCACTGCCACAGTGCCCGGGAAAGGAGAGACTTTGCCCATTACATGCCAGCCTGCCCGCCCGCTGCTGATGCCACCTGCCGCCTTCCAGATCGTTCCTGCGAGGCGGGCCAGCCGCCTTCCTTGCACAAGCCATGGGACTAGGGGTCCTCCAGGAGAATCTCACCGAGTCCTCAACGCCCTCAGGACTATGGTAAGTGTTCTGTGAATGGGGGGGGGGCACCTTCCACCTAACTGAAGGTTGGCTGTCTGCCTGCTAACTTCCGAGTGAGCAGGCAGCCCCGTGTGCCTGCTTTGGCGTGGGCACTCAGGAAGGGCAATCCTGGGTGGAAAGGAGCTGGTTGTGTTAAAGTGGTCAACTAATATTCATTCTTTCCCCCCCCCCTCCTTCTTTTGCAGCCTATGGAACTCTTCGCCACTGCGCAAAGCGCACCCGTGAATCCAGACTGCCCATCTGCCCCAGCCACGGCCACATGGACGTGGCCCATCGATTCACGTCGCCCGCACGACTCTGGTAAGAGCCTGTCAGACAGCTTACCCACGAGTAAGCAAGCAGGCAGCCCCGTGTGCCTGCTGGGGCGTGGGCACTCAGGACCGGGCACATGCCAGTCTTGGGTGGGAGGGAGCCACTGGTGGAAAAGTATCATTTTTCTCATATTCTTCCCCCCCCTTCTTCTTTTGCAGCCTATGGAACTCTTTGCCACAGTGCTCAGGAGAGACGGTAATGCAGACTGCCCACCTGCCCGTCACTGCCCGCCTGGAAGTGGCATCTTATCAACAACGCCCTCAGGAGGACTACGGTAAGTGTTCTGTGAATGGGGGGGGCACCTTCCACCTAACTGAAGGTTGGCTGTCTGCCTGCTAACTTCCGAGTGAGCAGGCAGCCCCGTGTGCCTGCTGGGGCGTGGGCACTCAGGAAGGGCAATCCTGGGTGGAAGGGAGCTAGTTGTGTTGAAGTGGTCAACTAATATTCATTCTTTTTTCCCCCCCTTCTTCTTTTGCAGCCTATGGAACTCTCACTGCCACAGTGCCCGGGAAAGGAGAGACTTTGCCCATTACATGCCAGCCTGCCCGCCCGCTGCTGATGCCGCCTGCCGCCTTCCAGATCCTTCCTGCAAAGAGAGCAAGCCGCCCTCCTCGCACAAGCCATGGGACTTGGCATTCGCCCTCAAGGAGAATGTCACCCAGTCCCCAACGCCGCTGTTGGACTTTGCCCATTAAATGCCAGCCTGCCCGCCCGCTGCTGATGCCGCCTGCCGCCTTCCAGATCCTTCCTGCAAAGAGAGCAAGCCGCCCTCCTTGCACAAGCCATGGGACTTGGCATTCGCCCTCAAGGAGAATGTCACCCAGTCCCCAACGCCGCTGTTGGACTTTGCCCTGGATGCCAGCCTGCCCGCCCGTTGCTGATGCCGCCTGCCGCCTTCCAGATCCTTCCTGCAAAGAGAGCAAGCCGCCCTCCTTGCACAAGCCATGGGACTTGGCATTCGCCCTCAAGGAGAATGTCACCCAGTCCCCAACGCCACTGTTGGACTTTGCCCATTAAATGCCAGCCTGCCCGCCCGCTGCTGATGCCGCCTTCCGCCTTCCAGATCCTTCCTGCAAAGAGAGCAAGCCGCCCTCCTCGCACAAGCCATGGGACTTGGCATTCGCCCTCAAGGAGAATGTCACCCAGTCCCCAACGCCGCTGTTGGACTTTGCCCATTAAATGCCAGCCTGCCTGCCCGCCTTCCAGATTCTGCTGTGGAAGGAGAAATAAATAATACTAGGTGCTGCAAGAGACCATGTGGATTGGCTCTACATCAAAGCAGCCTTCTGGTTTAGAATTACATACTACACAAGAAAAGAACAATCACTTATCCTGCAAGATCCCTTCCCAGGCTAGGATCTGAATAATAGCTATTAGCTAGGATCTGAATAGCTATTACCTGGGATTAGCTACTAGTGCATTTGGTAGCATTCCTGCAACCAACACCTGTCTTGTCATGTAAATGTATGGGTCCCTAAAGCAATTTACAATCACTTTACATTTTACAAATGAATAAGTGAAACTTTCTTCCCTCATTACCAATCCACACCAGGCAGGCAATGTCCCCTTCCTGAAGGTTTAAAATAATAAAGTTTAACCTTTGTTTTCCCACTAAAGCATTGCACCAAAGTTTGTGAAATTTTCAGCGTTTGAGCGGGCATAGGTCCTGTGCCATGTGAGCGAGTTAGAGCTTTGTAGCTCTTAAAACCAACCCATAAATCCCATGTGAAATGCCATGAATAAACCTTTGTTTTCCCACTAAAGCATTGCACCAAAGTTTGTGAAATTTTCAGCATTTGAGCGGGCATAGGTCCTGTGCCATGTGAGCGAGTTAGAGCTTTGTAGCTCTTAAAACCAACCCATAAATCCCATGTGAAATGCCATGAATAAACGTTCGTTTCCCACTAAAATGTTGCACCTAGCTTCCGGAAATTTCACACACATTTGAAGTGCAGTGTTCCCTGCAATGTGCCAAAGTTTCCCGTTTGTATCTTTGAAAATAAAAAAATGGGAGGCAAAACTGTATTTTACCCCACTGCTACCCAATTTTCAACAATTCATTGCCAACACATGCCTGGAGCTATCTGTCTGAAATTTTACACACATATCAAGGGAAGTGTTCCCTGTAATGTGCCGAAGTGTCCTGTTTGTATCTTTAAAAATAAAAACATGGGAGGCATAACTGCATTTACCCCACTACTACCCATTTTTCAAAAATTCATTGCCACACCAGGCAAGCACCCACGGTTCTGGGATTTCACACACGTGGGTCCCAAGGTACCACCTACAATGTGGCAAAGTTTCATGTGTGTAACTTTAAAAATGACCGAGTTATAGGCATTCCATGTTATTTATTAAAAAATTAATTGCCACAAACAGCATGCACCAATCTTTCTGAAATTTGTCACAGATACCTATCCCTAACAAGTGTACAATGTGCCCAAGTTTCATCCTTCTGTCTTTAAAAATGAAAAAGTTATAGGCGTTTTTATAAAACAATAATTTGCTATAGGAAAAAGCATTCAAAATGGCGTCCGATCCGGATCGGAAAATCCGATCCGCGGATCGGAATCGGATCCGATCCGATCCGACACACGATCCGATCCGATCCGATCCGATCCGACCCCCCAGGTCCGATTCCGATCCGCTATCCGATCCGATCCGGGGGGTCAGTGCACATCCCTAATTACGGAGGCCATGAACCGCATGGTGGCAGGGTGGCTGGGCGGGCACCAGCACACCCGCGGTTACATGGTCACGGACGGGGGAGCCAATATGCTGAAGGCGGTGCGCGATGGCGGATTTGAGGGCATCCGCTGCATCGCGCACGTCTTCAACCTGGTCGTGAGGGATGGCCTTGGAGGCAGCAAGGCCCCTCTCCCTCCCCAAATCCGTAATCTCCTAGAGAGCTGCAGGAAGGTGGCTGGGCATTTCCACCACAGCGTGAAGGGCAGTCGGTTGCTGCGGGAGAAGCAGCAGGAGCTGGGACTTCCACAGCACCGGCTAGTGCAGGACGTGGCAACACGTTGGAACTCCACCTACCACATGCTCGAGCGTATGGTGGAGCAACAGCGTGTTGTCCACGAGATGTTCAGGGTCGGGGACATTGGCATCCAGGCCCCACTGTCCAGGCAGCAGTGGGAGGCCATGTCCCAGCTTCTGGTGGTCCTCAAGCCGTTCCTTGAGGCCACCGAGACCCTGAGCAGCAGCACTGCCCTTCTCAGCCAGGTGCTCCCCGTGGCCAGGCATCTCCAGAATCAGATGGGCGAGTTTCTGGAGGCCGGGGATGCCGTCACCGGCAGGCGCTTCCTGCCAGAGGTGCGGAAAGTGGTGACGAGGCTGAGGGAAAGCCTATCCCACCGGGTCCAGCCTCTCTACAACGAGAGGCAGTACATGTTGGCCACCATGTGCGACCCGCGCATCAAGGATGGGTTATGTGGGCAGACTTCCCGGGCAGGTTGGGTGGAAATGCTGGTGACGGACGTTCGGGCGGCCCAGGATGCCAGGATTGGGCAGGCAGAGGAGGAGGCCAGCGAAGCCCAGGCGCTAAGTCCGCTGAGCACCACCAGCAGCGGCGGCAGCAGCACCACCACACCCAGCAGGGGGACAGGCCAGGGGTTTTGGGACAAGGCTTTGCAGGCTGCGGTTGGGCATAGAGGCACTCAACCCAGCCGCCGCCAGGATGACGCTGCAGCAGCAGTGCAGCGTTACCTGGCGGAGCAGATGGAGGATGGCTCCATCGAACCCCTGGCCTACTGGTCATCTCGGCGCCAGATGTGGCCTGATCTGGCGCGGGTGGCCATGGACAGAATCAGCTGCCCACCGTCCAGCGTTCCAAGCGAGCGGGTGTTTTCCATGGCGGGCGACGTGGTCACACCCCACCGCTCTCGCTTGGACGCTGAGATTGTGGAGCAGCTGGTCTTCCTCAAGGTCAATCTGCCCCTGCTGGGATACCCCACCCTCATGCCCATGGGGGAGTAATTGGCAGGCACCCCCCATCCATCCCACACCTTTGGGCAGGCACCGGCAGGCCCTTGATTTTTTAATTCTTATTTTCGGTTAATTAATTTTATTTACTTTAATTTACTGGCTGTGTTGTTTACAGCTCAGTAACTCAACTCTGAACGATGGATCCCGAAGGGATCTACTTTCTTCTCCTAGCCTCTTACATTGAGGGGATGCACAAGCATCTCACACATTCTATGTTGTTTGACTTGAACCAATGTGCTTGCACGTGTGCCTCTGAAATTGGACTCCGATGGCTCCCTCCAGGCCTTCTGTAAGGTCCCACACTTCCATGGGCGTTTCTTCTTGTAAAAGACCACGTCAGAGGCTCATGAGAACTTTGGATAAGAAGAAGGCTTAATTTTATCGCCAAGGAACGCATGCACCTCTCTGACTATGAACGAAGGACGCGATAGGATTCCTCTTCCAGGCTCCTACATTGAGTGGATGACAAGCAGCATCCCACACTGTTTCTGACTGTGTCTTTTGGACTTATGTGGCAGCCTTGCAGGGCTGTCACTGTGTGTTGTGTTTATTTTGGCTATATGATTTAAAAAACTGCCTGCCCGCCTGCCCACCTGCTAGGTTGCCGCCATTGTGAAGTAGCCGGAATGCGTGGGCTGGTCTCACGGTTCTACTGCTTACTTGTGCAATGTACAAGCGCCTGGCATCATGCCCGCCTCTGCCTCTGCCTCTGCCTGCCTGCCTGCCTGCCTGCCCGCCTGCCCACCTGCTAGGTTGCCGCCATTGTGAAGTAGCCGGAATGTGTGGGCTGGTCTCACGGTTCTATTGCTTACTTGTGCAATGTGCAAGCGCCTGGCATCATGCCCGCCTCTGCCTCTGCCTCTGCCTGCCTGCCTGCCTGCCTGCCTGCCCACCTGCTAGGTTGCCGCCATTGTGAAGTAGCCGGAATGCGTGGGCTGGTCTCACGGTTCTATTGCTTACTTGTGCAATGTGCAAGCGCCTGGCATCATGCCCGCCTCTGCCTCTGCCTCTGCCTGCCTGCCTGCCTGCCCGCCTGCCCACCTGCTAGGTTGCCGCCATTGTGAAGTAGCCGGAATGCGTGGGCTGGTCTCACGGTTCTATTGCTTACTTGTGCAATGCGCAAGCGCCTGGCATCATGCCCGCCTCTGCCTGCCTGCCTGCCTGCCTGCCTGCCCGCCTGCCCACCTGCTAGGTTGCCGCCATTGTGAAGTAGCCGGAATGCGTGGGCTGGTCTCACGGTTCTATTGCTTACTTGTGCAATGTGCAAGCGCCTGGCATCATGCCCGCCTCTGCCTCTGCCTCTGCCTGCCTGCCTGCCTGCCCGCCTGCCCACCTGCTAGGTTGCCACCATTGTGAAGTAGCCGGAATGCGTGGGCTGGTCTCACGGTTCTATTGCTTACTTGTGCAATGCGCAAGCGCCTGGCATCATGCCCGCCTCTGCCTCTGCCTGCCTGCCTGCCTGCTCGCCTGCCCACCTGCTAGGTTGCCGCCATTGTGAAGTAGCCGGAATGCGTGGGCTGGTCTCACGGTTCTATTGCTTACTTGTGCAATGCGCAAGCACCTGGCATCATGCCCGCCTCTGCCTCTGCCTCTGCCTGCCTGCCTGCCTGCCCGCCTGCCCACCTGCTAGGTTGCCGCCATTGTGAAGTAGCCGGAATGCGTGGGCTGGTCTCACGGTTCTATTGCTTACTTGTGCAATGTGCAAGCGCCTGGCATCATGCCCGCCTCTGCCTCTGCCTCTGCCTGCCTGCCTGCCTGCCCGCCTGCCCACCTGCTAGGTTGCCGCCATTGTGAAGTAGCCGGAATGCGTGGGCTGGTCTCACGGTTCTATTGCTTACTTGTGCAATGCGCAAGCGCCTGGCATCATGCCCGCCTCTGCCTGCCTGCCTGCCTGCCTGCTGGAGGTGCCCACGCAGCTGTGACTTTGCCTCTGCCAGTGGGACTTTGCCTCTGCCACTGGGACTTTGCCTGGAGGGAGCTGTGCCAATGTGACTTTGCCTGGAGGAGCCTGTGCCAATGTGACTTTGCCTGGAGGGAGCTGTGCCAATGTGACTTTGCCCGGAAGGAGCCTGTGCCAATGTGACTTTGCCTGGAGGGAGCTGTGCCAATGTGACTTTGCCTGGAAGGAGCCTGTGCCAATGTGACTTTGCCTGGAGGGAGCTGTGCCAATGTGACTTTGCCTGGAGGAGCCTGTGCCAATGTGACTTTGCCTGGAGGGAGCTGTGCCAATGTGACTTTGCCTGGAGGGAGCTGTGCCAATGTGACTTTGCCTGGAGGGAGCTGTGCCAATGTGACTTTGCCTGGAGGGAGCTGTGCCAATGTGACTTTGCCTGGAGGAGCCTGTGCCAATGTGACTTTGCCTGGAGGAGCCTCTGCCACTGGGACTTTGCCTGGAGGAGCCTGTGCCAAACTGGGACTTTGCCTGGAGGGACCCAACTGGAAGTGGCATCTTATCAACAACGCCCTCACGACTATGGTATGTGTTCTGTGAATGGGGGGGGGCACCTTCCACCTAACTGAAGTGGGGCTGACTGTCTGCTAACTTCCGAGTAAGCAGGCAGCCCCGTGTGCCTGCTGGGGCGTGGGCACTCAGGACCGGGCAGATGCCAGTCCTGGGTGGGAGGGAGGCAGTGGTGGAAAAGTATCATTTTTTTCTGATATTCATTCTTCCCCCCCCTTCTTCTTTTGCAGCTTATGGAACTCTTTGCCACAGTGCCCAGGAGAGACGGTAATGCAGACTGCCCACCTGCCCGTCACTGCCCACCTGGAAGTCGCATCTTATCAACAACGCCCTCAGGACTATGGTAAGTGTTCTGTGAATGGGGGGGCACCTTCCACCTAACCGAAGTGGGGCTGACTGTCTGCTAAATTCCGAGTAAGCAGGCAGCCCCCTGTACCTGCTGGGGCATGGGCACTCAGGACCGGGCAGATGCCAGTCCTGGGTGGGAGGGAGCCAGTGGTGGAAAAGTATCATTTTTTTCTGATATTCATTCTTCCCCCCCCCCTTCTTCTTCTTTTGCAGCTTATGGAACTCTTTGCCACAGTGCCCAGGAGAGACGGTAATGCAGACTGCCCACCTGCCCGTCACTGCCCACCTGGAAGTCGCATCTTATCAACAACGCCCTCAGGACTATGGTAAGTGTTCTGTGAATGGGGGGGGCACCTTCCACCTAACCGAAGTGGGGCTGACTGTCTGCTAACTTCCGAGTAAGCAGGCAGCCCCGTGTGCCTGCTTTGGCATGGGCACTCCGGAACGGCCAATCCTGGGTGGGAGGGAGCTAGTTGTGTTGAAGTGGTCAACTAATATTCATTCTTTTTTTCCCCCCTTCTTCTTTTGCAGCCTATGGAACTCTTCGCCACTGCGCAAAGCGCACCCGTGATTCCAGACTGCCCATCTGCCCCAGCCACGGCCGCATGGAGGTGGCCCATCGATTCACGTCGCCCGTACGACTCAGGTAAGAGTGCAGGCAGAGTGGCCATATAGAAAAGAAGGCAGGGCCCCTGCACCTTTAACTGTTGTGATGAAGAGGGAATCTCAGCAGGAACTAATTCCATACAAATGACACTGGCAGAAATTCCCTTTTCTCTACAACTGCTGAAGTTAGGAACCCTGACCTGGATTTGATCTGGTCAGCCTAACGTAGGGTGCTATTAGGAGTGAATGAACAACCCCAGGACAAAAGAAATGGTGATTCTCTAATGCTCCGGTAAGCTGTGTCCTGCCAGCACAAAAGGATAGCCAATCCCTCTAACAATGGGCTCAGAAGAGTGATTTAGAAAGGGAGGGGTGCAGCAGGAGAAGGAGGATTGCGTCACAAACAAGAAAAGTGTGCCGGTGGGAGACTACTAGGACTTGCATGTATTAATTTAATACAAATCTTTATTTATTTTCCTTTCTTCTTTTGCAGTATAAAAGTATTCATGTAATATTCATTTTCCCCCTCCTCTTCTTTTGCAGCCTATGGCACTCTCATTGCCACAGTGCCCGGGAAAGGAGAGACTTTGCCCATTAAATGCCAGCCTGCCTGGCCGCTGCTGATGCCACCTGCCGCCTTCCAGATCGTTCCTGCGAAGAGGGCCAGCCGCCTTCCTTGCACAAGCCATGGGACTAGGGGTCCTCCAGGAGAATCTCACTGAGTCCTCAACGCCCTCAGGAGGACTATGGTAAGTGTTCTGTGAATGGGGGGGCACCTTCCACCTACCTAAAGGGTGGCTGTCTGCCTGCTAACTTCCAAGAAAGCAGGCAGCCCCGTGTGCCTACTTTGGCATGGGCACTCAGGAACGGCCACTCCTGGGTGGGAGGGAGCTAGTTGTGTTGAAGTGGTCAACTAATATTCATTCTTTTTTTCCCCCCTTCTTTTTTTGCAGCCTATGGAACTCTTCGCCCCTGCGCAAAGCGCACCCGTGATTCCAGACTGCCCATCTGCCCCAGCCACGGCCGCATGGAGGTGGCCCATCGATTCACGTCGCCCGCACGACTCTGGTAAGAGCCTGTCAGAGAGCTTACCCACGAGTAAGCAAGCAGGCAGCCCCGTGTGGCTGCTGGGGCGTGGGCAAGCAGGACTGGCTTCATGACAGTCTTAGGTGGGAAGGAGGTAGCGTAGTCTGATATTCATCCTTTCCCCCCCCCCTTCTTCTTTTGCAGCCTATGGAACTCTTCGCCACTGCGCAAAGCGCACCCATGATTCCAGACTGCCCATCTGCCCCAGCCATGGCCGCATGGAGGTGGCCCATCGATTCACGTCGCCCGCACAACTCAGGTAAGAGCCTGTCAGAGAGCTTACCCACGAGTAAGCAAGCAGGCAGCCCCGTGTGCCTGCTGGGGCGTGGGCACTCAGGACCGGGCACATGCCAGTCTTGGGTGGGAGGGAGCCAGTGGTGGAAAAGTATCATTTTTCTCATATTCTTCCCCCCCCTTCTTCTTTTGCAGCCTATGGAACTCTTTGCCACAGTGCCCAGGAGAGACGGTAATGCAGACTGCCCACCTGCCCGTCACTGCCCACCTGGAAGTGGCATCTTATCAACAACGCCCTCAGGAGGACTATGGTAAGTGTTCTGTGAATGGGGGGGCACCTTCCACCTAACTAAAGGGTGGCTGTCTGCCTGCTAACTTCCGAGAAAGCAGGCAGCCCCGTGTGCCTACTTTGGCATGGGCACTCAGGAACGGCCACTCCTGGGTGGGAGGGAGCTAGTTGTGTTGAAGTGGTCAACTAATATTCATTCTTTTTTTCCCCCCTTCTTCTTTTGCAGCCTATGGAACTCTTCGCCACTGCGCAAAGCGCACCCGTGATTCCAGACTGCCCATCTGCCCCAGCCACGGCCGCATGGAGGTGGCCCATCGATTCACGTCGCCCGTACGACTCAGGTAAGAGTGCAGGCAGAGTGGCCATATAGAAAAGAAGGCAGGGCCCCTGCACCTTTAACTGTTGTGATGAAGAGGGAATCTCAGCAGGAACTAATTCCATACAAATGACACTGGCAGAAATTCCCTTTTCTCTACAACTGCTGAAGTTAGTAACCCTGACCTGGATTTGATCTGGTCAGCCTAACGTAGGGTGCTATTAGGAGTGAATGAATAACCCAAGGACAAAAGAAATGGTGATTCTCTAATGCTCCGGTAAGCTGTGTCCTGCCAGACACAAAAGGATAGCCAATCCCTCTAACAATGGGCTCAGAAGAGTGATTTAGAAAGGGAGGGGTGCAGCAGGAGAAGGAGGATTGCGTCACAAACAAGAAAAGTGTGCCGGTGGGAGACTACTAGGACTTGCATGTATTAATTTAATGCAAATCTTTATTTATTTTCCTTTCTTCTTTTGCAGTATAAAAGTATTCATGTAATATTCATTTTCCCCCTCCTCTTCTTTTGCAGCCTATGGAACTCTCACTGCCACAGTGCCCGGGAAAGGAGAGACTTTGCCCTGAATGCCAGCCTGCCTGCCCGCCCGCTGCTGATGCCGCCTGCCGCCTTCCAGATCCTTCCTGCGAGGTGGGCCAGCCGCCCTCCTTGCACAAGCCATGGGACTTGGCATTCTCCCTCAAGGAGAATGTCACCGAGTCCCCAGCGCTGCTGTTTGGACTTTGCCCTGAATGCCAGCCTGCCTGCCCGCCCGCTGCTGATGCCGCCTGCCGCCTTCCAGATCCTTCCTGCGAGGAGGGCCAGCCGCCCTCCTTGCACAAGCCATGGGACTTGGCATTCGCCCTCAAGGAGAATGTCACCGAGTCCCCAGCGCCGCTGTTTGGACTTTGCCCTGAATGCCAGCCTGCCTGCCCGCCCGCTGCTGATGCCGCCTGCCGCCTTCCAGATCCTTCCTGCGAGGTGGGCCAGCCGCCCTCCTTGCACAAGCCATGGGACTTGGCATTCTCCCTCAAGGAGAATGTCACCGAGTCCCCAGCGCCGCTGTTTGGACTTTGCCCTGAATGCCAGCCTGCCTGCCTGCCCGCTGCTGATGCCACCTGCCGCCTTCCAGATCCTTCCTGCGAGGTGGGCCAGCCGCCCTCCTTGCACAAGCCATGGGACTTGGCATTCGCCATCAAGGAGATTGTCAACGAGTCCCCAACGCCGCTGTTTGGACTTTGCCCTGAATGCCAGCCTGCCTGCCTGCCCGCTGCTGATGCCGCCTGCCGCCTTCCAGATCCTTCCTGCGAGGTGGGCCAGCCGCCCTCCTTGCACAAGCCATGGGACTTGGCATTCGCCCTCAAGGAGATTGTCAACGAGTCCCCAGCGCCGCTGTTTGGACTTTGCCCTGAATGCCAGCCTGCCTGCCCGCCCGCTGCTGATGCCGCCTGCCGCCTTCCAGATCCTTCCTGCGAGGAGGGCCAGCCGCCCTCCTTGCACAAGCCATGGGACTTGGCATTCGCCCTCAAGGAGAATGTCACCGAGTCCCCAGCGCCGCTGTTTGGACTTTGCCCTGAATGCCAGCCTGCCTGCCCGCCCGCTGCTGATGCCGCCTGCCGCCTTCCAGATCCTTCCTGCGAGTTGGGCCAGCCGCCCTCCTTGCACAAGCCATGGGACTTGGCATTCGCCCTCAAGGAGAATGTCACCGAGTCCCCAGCGCCGCTGTTTGGACTTTGCCCTGAATGCCAGCCTGCCTGCCCGCCCGCTGCTGATGCCGCCTGCCGCCTTCCAGATCCTTCCTGCGAGGTGGGCCAGCCGCCCTCCTTGCACAAGCCATGGGACTTGGCATTCGCCCTCAAGGAGATTGTCAACGAGTCCCCAACGCCGCTGTTTGGACTTTGCCCATTAAATGCCAGCCTGCCTGCCCGCCTTCCAGATTCTGCTGTGGAAGGAGAAATAAATAATACTAGGTGCTGCAAGAGACCATGTGGATTGGCTCTACATCAAAGCAGCCTTCTGGTTTAGAATTACATACTACACAAGAAAAGAACAATCACTTATCCTGCAAGATCCCTTCCCAGGCTAGGATCTGAATAATAGCTATTAGCTAGGATCTGAATAGCTATTAGCTGGGATCTGAATAGTTTGCTACTAGTGCATTTGACAGCAGCATTCCTGCAACCAACACCTGTCTTGTCATGTAAATGTATGGGTCCCTAAAGCAATTTACAATCACTTTACATTTTACAAATGAATAAGTGAAACTTTCTTCCCTCATTGTTAACCATTCCACACCAGGCAGGCAATGTCCCCTTCCTGAAGGTTTAAAATAATAAAGTTTAACCTTTGTTTTCCCACTAAAGTATTGCACCAAA
Organism: Anniella stebbinsi; assembly: GCA_029215795.1. Taxonomy (NCBI): domain Eukaryota; kingdom Metazoa; phylum Chordata; class Lepidosauria; order Squamata; family Anniellidae; genus Anniella; species Anniella stebbinsi. The sequence goes on from JARDYH010000008.1 coordinate 24,506,939, forward strand.
GTTTGTGAAATTTTCAGCGTTTGAGCGGTCATAAGTCCTCTGCCATGTGAGCGAGTTAGAGCTTGGTAGCTCTTCAAACCAACCCATAAATCCCATGTGAAATGCCATGAATAAACCTTTGTTTTCCCACTAAAGTATTGCACCAAAGTTTGTGAAATTTTCAGCGTTTGAGCGGGCATAAGTCCTCTGCCATGTGAGCGAGTTAGAGCTTGGTAGCTCTTCAAACCAACCCATAAAGCCCATGTGAATTGCCATGAATAAACCTTTGTTTTCCCACTAAAGTATTTCACCAAAGTTTGTGAAATTTTCAGCGTTTGAGCGGGCATAAGTCCTCTGCCATGTGAGCGAGTTAGAGCTTGGTAGCTCTTCAAACCAACCCATAAAGCCCATGTGAATTGCCATGAATAAACCTTTGTTTTCCCACTAAAGTATTGCACCAAAGTTTGTGAAATTTTCAGCGTTTGAGCGGGCATAAGTCCTCTGCCATGTGAGCGAGTTAGAGCTTGGTAGCTCTTCAAACCAACCCATAAAGCCCATGTGAAATGCCATGAATAAACCTTTGTTTTCCCACTAAAGTATTGCACCAAAGTTTGTGAAATTTTCAGCGTTTGAGCGGGCATAAGTCCTCTGCCATGTGAGCGAGTTAGAGATTGGTAGCTCTTCAAACCAACCCATAAAGCCCATGTGAAATGCCATGAATATTGAATAAACCTTCGTTTCCCACTAAAATATTGCAGCTAGCTTTCGGAAATTTCACACACATTTGAAGTGAAGTGTTCCCCACAATGTGCCAAAGTTTCCCGTTTGTATCTTTGAAAATAAAAAAATTGGAGGCAAAACTGTATTTTACCCCACTGCTACCCAATTTTCAACAATTCATTGCCAACACATGCCTGCAGCTAGCTGTCTGAAATTTTACACACATATCAAGGGAAGTGTTCCCTGTAATGTGCCGAAGTGTCCTGTTTGTATCTTTAAAAATAAAAAAATGGGAGGCATAACTGCATTTACCCCACTACTACCCATTTTTCAAAAATTCATTGCCACACCAGGCAAGCACCCACGGTTCTGAGATTTCACGCACGTGGGTCCCAAGGTACCTCCTACAATGTGGCAAAGTTTCATGTGCGTAACTTTAAAAATGACCGAGTTATAGGCATTCCTGGTTATTTATTAAAAAATTAATTGCCACAAACTGCATGCACCAATCTTTCTGAAATTTCTCACAGATACCTATCCCTAACCAGTGTACAATGTGCCCTAGTGTCATCCTTCTATCATTACAAATGAAAAAGTTATAGGCGTTTTTGTAAAACAATACTTTGCTATAGGAAAAAGCATTCAAAATGGCGTCCGATCCGGATCGGAACATCCGATCCGCGGATCGGGATCGGATCCGATCCGATCCGACACACCATCCGATCCTATCCGATCCGATCCGACCCCCCAGGTCCGATTCCGATCCGCTATCCGATCCGATCCGGGGGGTCAGTGCACATCTCTAATCCTAATGATGTTTAAAGATGTATTGGATCAAAACGGTGGATTGTAATAAGATAATTCAAAATTCCCTTATACGTGCCTCTGAAATAAGAGTTAATAAAGTGTGTCTCATGAAGACCTCAGGTTAACTTGGCAAAGAGGAAAAACAAGTAGGAGAATTAATAGTAGCTACATTCCTAAAAGCCGAAGACAAAGGTTAAAAGAAGAACTGATACATCAATGAACTCTGCCTTCTTAGGAGACAGGCTATCTGGCAAAGATTACAATGTTTGTGGATTCCGTCTCTTAGTCAAAGATAGAGTTAACTGAATCCACATCAGAAGATTCTTTGAAGCCTATGTGTGTTCTAGATAATTGAGAAATCAATTACTGTTTAACTGAACAAAGATTCATGTATCCCTGTATGATTTTTTCTATTTAAGGTTGATCAAAATATGTAGCCAGTACCATTTCTAGGTTTTGATTCCTAGGTGGTCACTTCTTGCAAGAAGGATAAATTAAAGAGCTGCAGCCAGTTTTCGATCTTACACGTGTCTTTCGTCTGATTGGGATAGTGACGGTTGGGACACGAAACTACATGAGTCTAATTTTAAGACTCTTACCACAAGTTACATGAGCCCTGTCCTCCTTTTCATATAGTCAGCCTAGTATATTCCTATTTATAGGTTTTAGCTGTATATGTTTTAGTTTTGTAAGGCTGCCCTGAGGCCTAGCATTGGGCAAAAGGCAGGATATTACTACTACTACTACTACTACTAGTAATGTTTCAGATTTCACTTCTGCATCTGATGTTCTTTTGCATTTACTTTTCTTCATAAACCATTCATATCTTAAGACTTCTTGTGTGGCATGTTTTCATTGGTTTAACAAGTTAAAAGGAGTATTCACTGTTATCATGCTTATGTTATAAAATCTATTTTAAACAGGCCTAGTAACTTCAAGAGTAACATAGTTGGGGAAAGTCCTCAATCTCTTTGCTATCAGAGGCACTGAGTAAGGTACCCCTGGAGATAATTTAGACTGACCCCAACCACAAAACACTATTCCCCCTTCTGAAGAGATCTGGACCACAGACTACTAAAGACAAACAAAGTAGCAGGCCATAATAACAGTTCTCATGTGGCCATTTGCCTTATGAGGCAGGTGCTCTGTGGGACCAAATGGAGGGACTAACAGGCCATAAATTTGCCTGGCTGGGTCTGCCAGAAATCCAGCCTCAACACTCCTGGAAGGTCCATGTTTAATTTTAAGACGTTTTTAATAATGTATTTGTTTTTATCTGTTTTAATAGTTTATCTATTTTATTGTTTTTATATTTATATTTATTGTTGTTCCTCGCCTCGATCTGGATGGAGAGGCAGGTTAGAAATGAAATAAATAAATTATTATCATTAATAATAATAATGTTCTATAGCACCTGCTGTCAGAGGAACTTGAGGGAATCCCACCCTTCACCCCGGGTTTAATTTACTGGCTTCCCCTGGCTGGACCTTGCAGGAAACTATAGGGACAGACAGAACAGGCATTCATAGCACACACAGAATGCTGAGACTGGCAAATCTAAAAGCAAGTGTGTTGCTTTCAAGAACCAAGGAAATTCAATGGGTCTTACTTTTGAGTAAATATCTAGGGATGGAAATGCAGCCTGTGCAAGAACTGAGTAGGGTGACCATATTTGGGAAACCAAAAAAGAGGACACCTAGTGGGGGGGGGCAGGAGAATGGCTTTCTGGGGCCACCTTAAAGTCCCTAATTGGAGCGGAGGAGGGGAAAGCATGTCATTCTTACCCCACCCCACTGCTCCAATCAGGCCCTTTTCTATAATGCCTGGGAATTACACGTTTTTCCCTTTTAAGGCCTTGATTGGAGCAGTGGGAGAGAATGACACACCTCCAGAAAGCATGTCATTCCCCCCTGCCATGCTAATGGTGGCCTTAAAAGGGAAAGTGTGTAATTCCAGGTCATTATAGACTATTGCATAAACCCCCCCCCCCCGACACCGAGGATAGAACAAAAACCAGGAGAAATCTGGGGAAATCATGACAGTTTTTTATTATTATTTATTATTGCATTTATATCCCACCTTTTTTCTGCCAAGAAACCCAAGGCGGCATACATAATCCTCCTCCTCTCCATTTTATCCTCACCACAGCAACCCTGTGAGATGGGTTGGGCTGAGAGTCTGCAATTGGCCCAAAGTCAACCAATGGGTTTCCATGGCTAAGTGCGGAGTAGAACCCAGATCTCCCAGCTCCCAATCCAACACTTTAGCCACTATGCCACACCCTAGTGGTCACCCTAGAATTGAGCCATGCCAAGTTGGAAGCAGATCGGTTCGTGCCTTGATTTTTAAGATATATTTTTTAAAAAAGTTTGACTTCAAATGTTTTTCTAAAATTCAAGGCATGACCTAATCTGCTTTCAACTTGGCATGGCTAAAACCTTACTTATGAGGTATCATGGTGCCAAATTTCATCTCTTCATCTTTACTTTCTTTCTTTTTTTTTTAATGTACTGCTCAAGGCCCTAGACCCCAAAGAGGAGTATTGGGTTTGAAGTTTTAAAAACTCCTAAAACTCAAGGCATAAACAGATGTGCTTCCAACTTGGCATGGCTCAATCCCTACTTAAGAGCTACCATGCTGTCAAGTTTCATCCCTTTATCTTTAAAAATGATGGAATTGTAAGCATTTTAGTTAATTAAAAAAATTAAATTGAAGTTTTAAACATTTCTAAAAATCAAGGGATGAACGGATCTGCTTCCAACTTGGCATGGCTAAATCCCTACTTCAGAGCTACCAGGGTGCCAAGTTTCATCTCTTTATCTTTAATTTCATTTTTTAAACTTGTACTGCTCAAGGTCCTGAACCCCAAAGAGATTTCTGTTTGAACTTTAAAAAATTCCTAAAAATCAAGGCATAAACGGATCTGCTTCATACTTGGCATAGCTATATCCCTACTTAAGAGCTACCATGATGCCAGGGTTCATCTCTTTATCTTTAAAAATGAGGGAGATGCAAGCATTTTGGTTGATTTATTAATGCTAAAAGTGAGTTCAACAATAACACTAGCTTTGATTTTATATTGGATGTCAAGATGTAAACCGCCCAGAGAGCTTCAGCTATGGGGCGGTATACAAATGTAATAAATAAATAAAATAAATAAAGATGGTATAACGTTCTGGCTGACGCTGGCTTGGTTGTCAACTGGATAATATCCAGTCATCTGTTACAGAAAGCCATGAAATTCATTATACAAAAAAACTATGCTTTACAAAAACAATGTTAAGGCTCTACAGATTCCAGCCAAGCACCAAAAAGCAGGGAAATTGGGAGTTAAGGCTCACAAGCCTTAATGCCACATCCTCCCTAAGGAGTCAGAAAGTGCAAGTGAAATTCTCATTCTCCCAAAGCAGATAAACCATGAGGACAGGGTGGAGAATATGATATGCAGAGGTGACCGTGGGGTTGTGGAAAACTGATCACGAACAACTTAGGGCCACCTACTTCTCTTTTTTTGTTTAGAGCAGCCCTTCCCCAACATGGGGCCCTCCAAAGGTGTTGGACTACAACTCCCAACATTGCAAGTCAGTATGTCCCAAGGTCAGGAATGCTGGGACTTGTCATATCAAACACCTGGAGAGCAGCAGGATGGGGAATGCTGTTCCATACCCTTACCAAATACAGGGTCTGCCCAATACTTTTCTCTGACACACATCTCGCATATAGCAGCACACTTGATAACAAAAGGGGCACTATTCATTACAGATCTAGAACCAGAGCATGTGCCAGGCACTTCCAACCTTTGGTCAGTATCCTGCCTTTCAAAGAACCAATGTTTTTTTTAATGTATTTATAAAAAATATACTGTTCACTCCCCACAATCCCTGCACAATACATCATCTCATCAAAACAACAGTGAAGCAGAAGAGGTTTAGTTTGGCTGTCTTGAACACCTTTCAGATGAGATTAGTTTGCAATCCGATACCTCTTGGGAGAAATCCCTAGTGAATTCAGTGGCACTGGCTTCTGAGAAGACATGTATAGGAGTCAACCTTCTCCAACCTGGTGCTCTCCAGATGTGTTACACTGTAACTCCGATGTTAGGTGTTATGGGGAAGACAAAAATCAATTCATACATAATTTTAAAATAATACTTATGCATGAAAGTATTAGGGGGTAGCTCTATCTTTGATCTCACACTGCTAAACAAGTAAGAGAAATTCTTTATCTGATATTCAAGAAGCAGACATTCTATGCCATGTGTTGAAAACTAATGTTGATGTCTGAAGGGCTATCTGGATTAGGAATTCAAGATTCATTCATTGTTGTTTCATTTGGTTTTGACAGTTTATTTAAAGTGATGCAGCTCTTTTGGAGTTCCTTGATTGATCACATATCTTAATGCTGGAAAACATCATACTTTAGTACAGATGTGGGCAGAAAATAGATCTATCCTGATGATTTGGATATCAACTCGCAGCATTCCTGATAACTGCCCATGCTGATAGGGGCTTTTACAAGTTGAATTCCAAAACATCTGGAGATCTACATTCTGCCTTCCCTTGTTCTTGAACATTCCCCAACCTGGTTCCTGTCAGATGTGTTGGGTTGCAACTCTCAACATAAGGAGATGCTCTAAGAAATGAGAAGTAGCTGGTCCTAAGTTTTTCATCATCATTTCCCACAACCCCACAGTCACCTCTGCAGATCAAATTGCATATCTAGATTTTTGAAATGACAAGTCCCAGCATTCCTGACCATGGGACATACTGACTTGCAATGATGGGAGTTGTAGTCCCACACCTTTGGAGGGCACCAGGTAGGGGAAGGGCTGCTCTAAACAAAAAAAGAGAAGTAGGTGGCCCTAAGTTGTTCGTGATCAGTTTTCCACAACCCCACAGTCACTTCTGCATATCATATTCTCCACCCTGTCTTCATGGTTTATCTGCTTTGGGAGAATGAGAATTTCACTTGCACTTTCTGCCTCCTTAGGGAGGATGTGGCGTTAAGGCTTGTGAGCCTTAACTCCCAATTTCCCTGCTTTTTGGTGCTTGGTTGGAATCTGTAGAGCCTTAACATTGTTTTTGTAAACTGTAGGTTTTTTGTTCAATGAATAGGAATTATATAATGAAACAATTTAATAAACAATTCAGGACTTTTATATAATGAAACAATATAAACAATATAATAAACAATGCAGGGCTTTGACAAGAGTCTAGATACGATTCTTGTTTCACATTGGTTTCTTCAAGAAAGCCTTGTAGATACTGTAATAAAAAGAAAAATTTCAAATTCCTGTTCCATGTTCACACATCTAATATTAACAACCCAAATAACATACTTATTTAGTAACAACATATCATCCCCACCTATTTACTCACCAACAAGTTTTGTCTAGAAAAGTATTTCCAAGTATAGTATTATTTTTTTAATATTTGGCAGCTATATCCTGTTTATTGGGAAATCTACTGACAAAACCATAACACTGTTAGTTATATACATCCTCCTGAGAATAAAATAGATATTAAATCTACACCAGAGAAGAGAAATAACAAACCTTTCTTCAGTATGTAAGAAATGAATAGTTTTTGTAAGTCAGCAGTCCAACAGCTATTAGTGATTTTGTGCCTTAAATACAATTTCCTTGAGGTCTTTAAAGGCATTTTGCACCAATTGATCGCTGTTACATGTTGAGTGCAATGAAATAAATGTGTCACCAGAGGGCACTGACAACCCAAAAATTGGTTTCACTTTGCCCAAAAGGCAGTAAATTCCAATGTGCTTTTCAAACCATTGGGACTTACTGTATTCAGTTTGTAAATCCATTCAGCTTCTTTTTTAAGTAAGCATTATCACGGTTCCTCCAATTGCATTTGTGTGAAGTTATTGTCTCACTCACCAGGAAGGAAAATTCATCAAAATTGTGGTTCTTGTTTATGAAATGTTCAACTAATGGGGCATCCGTAACTCTGTGTTTCAGTTTGGATCGATGTTCTATTGTACGTGTTCTAATGGAATGTGCCATCTTTCCAACATATAAAAAGCCACATAGACAGATAATTACATAAATAACACATTTGGTTGAACAGTTGGAAAAATGATTTAACTTGAACATGCGGTTATCACTTGGATGATCGAAAGTTTTTATCTGTAGCGCCAATGCGCACACTGAACATCTGCCACACCTTAAATGTCAGTTTATAGTATTTGGGACTCTCTCTGGGATGTACATATCTGAATGGATCAAGATGTCATGAAAATTAGAAGCATGTTTTAGCCCCACATTAGGAAAAATATGACACCCTGGCAAGTCTTCAACAATGTGCCAATGCCTTTTTATACTGTTAATTATTGGACGTGCAAGATGAGAGTAGGAAAGAGAACATGTAATTCTATTAGTATTTTTAAATTTCTGGTTGCCTAATAGCATAGTACGAGGAGTGTCATCCATTCTCCTTTCTGCATGGTAAATAACTTGGCTTGGATATCCCCTATCCAAAAGTTGCTTTCTCATTGTTAGTTTAGCAGACCTGTATTCCTCTGGTCGAGTAGAGTTTCTTTTCAGACGGAGGTATTGCCCATATGGTAAGTTTGAATTTAGTTGAGGTGGATGAAAAGACGTATAATGTAATAAAGAATTACGATCTGAAGGTTTCAAGAACGGTTTAATATGAAAAGTGTTATTTTCACGATATATAACTGTGTCCAGGAACGGAATACGGTATACATCTTGCTGGAAAGAAAACTTGATGTTATCATAGATCGTGTTAATCCAATTGAAGAATTCAATTACTTTATGTTCGTCAGCAAAGACCAAGAAGATGTCGTCTAGATAACATTTGCATAAAATAAAATATTGATAGAAGGGATTGACGTTAGCATTGTATATGACAGTTTCCTCAAGATTGGCCATAGATAAATTAGCCACACTAGGTGCCATTGGACTTCCCATCGCCACACCTTTGATTTGGAAATAAAACTGATCTGAAAATCTAAAATAATTATTTTCCATAATAATATTAATAAGTTCTAGAAGAAAAATGTTGAGGAAAAATGTTCCTCCCTACTGTCCAAAATGGTTTGAATCACCATCCTTGCTTCCTCATGTGGTATATTAGTATACAGAGTGTTTACATCCAAGGTAACCAGTACTGCCTGGGTAGGAATTCTAATTCTTTCTACTTTTTGTATAAGATCCTTGGTGTCCTTGAGATACGATGGAATCTGAGTTACAAATGGGTGAAGAAAATGGTCAATAATTGTGCCAAAGGTTCCAGTAAGGAAATGGATCCCGAAATGATCGGTCGACCCGGAGGTGGATTTCCTGTCTTATGAATTTTGGGCAATATGTAAAATACTGGAACTCTAGGGAAAGAGTTTTGTAAAAATTTAGAAGTTGGTTCGTCTATGAAACCCAACGATAATGCTTCCACCACTGTTGTCTGAATAACTGATAAAATATGTTTCGTAGGATCAGATGATATAGTCAGATAATATGCAGAATAATTGAGTTGACGATATACTTCCTTTAGACAGTCCTCCCTATTCATGAGTATTATGGCTCCCCCTTTATCAGCTTCCTTAATAACGATGGAAGTGTCTTTTGTTAAAGTCTGCATAATATTCTGATCAAATTTAGTAAAATTATGCCAGGTTTTTTGCTTAGATTGTTCCAGTTTAGTTAGGTCTTTTTCCACCAATTCTTGAAACACCTTGATATTGGGGTTAAAGGACACCAGATTGAATGTGGAACGTGGATGAAAAGAAGTACTCGAAGGCATCGAGTTTCCAAATAGCTTTCTCAGTTTGAGCTTTCTGTAGAGACAAAATAGATCCACCCTAGCATGAAATGCATTATACACAGGCGTAGGCACAAACCTGACCTCCTACCCTTCTACCGAGAAACAGGCTTCGCGGCCTGCCTCTCAGTAGCATGCCAGGTGATGATGTCACCCAGCGTGCTACTGAGAGGCAGGCCACAAAGCCTGTTTCTCAGTAGAAGGGAGCAGCGGACAGCAGCGGATGGCCCCAGCAGGTAAGGAGCATGGGGGGGAGGGGGTTTACCTGCTGGGGCTGTCCACTGCCATCCATTGCCGCCCGCGGGTGGCAGCGGACAGCAGTGGATGGCCCCGGCAGGTAAGGAGCACAAGGGGGAGGGGGAGGGCCCCACTTACCTGCCGAGGCGTCCACTTCCCCCTGCTGCTCCTATCTACTGAGAAACAGGCTTTGTGGCCTAGTTCTCAGTAGAGCGCCAGGTGATGACATAAATAATAAATTTGCCATGGATCAGTTAGTGGATGGGAAAGCTTGGTGAGGATCTCTCTACCTTATGGAATCATCATCATATACACCAACCTTCTCCAACCGAACACCCTGTACTTGTGTTGGATTATCCATCAACCAGTAAATTAACTCTCATTGATGTCAGGGGGACTAGTCTAAGTGTAATAGGATGGAGCCCTGCATGTAAAAGTTCACAACAATTGCTCCCAGAGTCTGTTTGTCAAGCTATACCGGTAGAAAAGAATTTCAAAGACTTGCTGAGTTGCGAAGAAGCTTTCATGGCAATGAGAGTGCAGGCATGCAGTGGTGGTGGCTTTGCAGGCTTCCATCAAAGCCAAACATTGGTGATTTCATCCATCCCTACATACAACAGGGTATATTTCAGGATTTCTTTCTTATTAACTGTTCCCTGTTGTTTAGCTCAGGCCGCAACACAATAATGAAACATTTAGGCAAAAAGATACAACTAAGTAACCCGGAACTTGAGGCTAAGATAGAAAACATCTCCACGGCTACCATGAATTTTCCCTTGTTGCTCAGATAACTGGGAACAAAGGATAATCAAACGCTGCAAAAGACCAACATGCTAAAAGTGATAAACTTGGCTTCGTTGAAACTGTCGGGTAACTTCCTGGCAAGGAAAGCTACTGTCAAGCTCAACATTGCCAGGAAGCCCATGTAGCCCAGGACACAGTAAAACAGAGTCACAGACCCGTCATTACATTCCAGTACAATCTCTTCAATCCCTGAGTGCATGTCCTCATCTGGGAATGGGGCAGAGGTTCCCAGCCACACAGTACAGATGCCTACTTGGATGAGGGAGCAGGAAACCACAATGAAGCTGGCCAGCTCCTTCCCCAACCACTTCCTTATCCTGGATCCTGGCCAGGTGGCCATGAAAGCCAGAACTACCATTATGTTTTTTGCCAGCACACATGACATGGCCACTGAGAAAATGAGGCCAACGGCAGTTTGTCGGAGGAGACATGTCACCTCCTGAGGACGACCAATGAAGAGCAATGGACAAAGGAAGCAGAGCAGGAGGGAGATGAGGAGAGTGTAGGTGAGGTTCCGGTTGTTGGCTATGACGATGGGAGTATCGTGGTGCTTCATAAATGTTCCCAGCACCAGAGCTGTGATCAAAGAAAAGGAAAGAGCAAATGAGGCTAAACTGAGCCCCAAAGGTTCATCATAAGACAAGAAAGTTACTCTCTTTGGGATACAGAAATCTTGGTTTTTGCTTGGATAGTCTTTAGCTGAGCATTTCACACAGTCACTTGCATCTGAAAAAAGGAAAGATGTGGTCTTCAGTTCACATGCAAACACACTCAAGTATGCTATTAATATATTTTTAAAAATCACTTGTCCCACACATACAAACATTCTCCATGCAAATCAATGGATATTGATGTATGGCAGGGGCTGACTTAAAACTATGGCCCGGTTCACACAATCATGGTGGGGGAAATAAACCATAATGGCTTATTTCCCCCGCTGCACATGTTAGTGAGTTGCTGGAAGAATTTGCATAATTAGCCTTCCTGGAGTTGCTTGCCATGTCATTCCAACCCAACAACAGGTAGAATACTGCTTTGGTTAACATGCCACCCCAGTACCCTAAAATACCCCATGGATTCTAAATGGTTTGTTCACCACAGCAAGAAGTGTCCCTCACTGTGTCCACTCAATGTGGCAAGCTGCAATGGCAGCAGGGTAATGATGCAAGTTCCACTGGCATGAGACAGGCATGCTTAGAAGGTGGAAATTAGCCACTGTGGCTTATATCCCGCAGCTTGATTGTGTGAACTGGACTTATGTGTCATGCTTTCAAGATAAAGGCATGCTCCATTTCTCTTTCACAACCAATGTTAAAGAACTGGGGTGTTGGGTGAGCTGGTTTGCTTGGCAAAACAGTCTATGCTTTTCATGTTGGAATGGAGGGAATAGAAAAAGAAGGAAGGAAGGTAGGAATAAAGGAAAGAAAGAAAGAACTAGGGAAGTGCACTGGATCGGACCCGATCCACGATCCGAGTCCGGTCCAGTGGGAAATCGGATAAATTATCCGATTGCCGATCCAGTCCGAAATGATCCGAAAAGGCTCCGAACCAGTTCGGCGGATCGGCGGGCGCCCCCTGGCGCCCACCACCACTTCCATTGGCGGGCGCCAGCGGGCGCCCGCTGATGAAAGTGGACAGCGGGGGGGGGAGGAGGGGGGCGCTTACCTTTGAGGGGCGTCCGCTCCCGTCCGGCGCCGGCGGCTACTACCAGCGGGCTCCGCGGCCTGCTCCAGGGTGGCGCGCCGGGTGATCACCCGGCGCGCTACTCTAGAGCAAGCCGCAAAGCCCGCTGGCGGTAGCCGCCGGCACCGGACGGGAGCGAACATCCCGGAACGGTAAGGAGGGGGTGCGTGGAGGGGAGGAGGGGGACGCTTACCTTTTAGGGACGCCCGTCCGGCGCCGGCGGCTACTGCCAGCGGGCTCCGTGGCCTGCTCTAGGGTGGCGCGCCGGGTGATCACCCAGCGCGCTACTCTAGAGCAGGCCGCAAAGCCCTCTGGCAGTAGCCGCCGGCACCGGACGGGAGCAGGCATCCCTAAAAGGTAAGCAGTGGCGGGGAAGGGGGCTTAACCCCCCGGAGCTGTCGGCTTCTATCCGCGGGCGCCCGCGGGCACCTGCGGATGGAAGCGGACGGCCCCAGGGAGGGTAGGGAGCACGGGGGAGGGGGCTTACCTGCCGGGGCCGTCCACAGCGGACGGCCCCCGGGGGGGAGGGAGTTAGGCCCCCCCTCACCCACCCGCCGCCATTTTTCCTCATAGACTTGCATTGCAATGCAAGTCTATGGGGAAAAAAATGGCGGCCGATCCAAAAATTTCCGATTTTTGGATCGGGATCGGACTCGATCCGGTCCAGGGGGCCTCCGATTATGTCCGAACTGATCCATGACAAAATTGGAGGTCCTGATCCGGGTCCCAATCCGATCCGGGGGGTCCTTGCACACCCCTAGAAAGAACTACCCATCTAGAATCTTCAGGGGGAAGTCCCTTTTCTTCTAGACCTAGAAGATGTCATTCATGCCATTGTCAATTTGACACCAGGAATAAATTTTGCTGTGTTCCTGTCTTTGAACACTGTTAATAAGCTTCAACTAATAAAGAACAAGATATAGAGTGACCGTATGAAAATGAGGACAGGGCCCCTGTATCTTTAACTGTCCGATATACTTGGAATTGCACGGGCCCCCTAAGATATATGTCTGTGAGGTAATCATCTTAAAGTAGTAGGCTGGTGCTAGCCCTGTAAGTTAACTTTTAATCAAATTACATTTGTTTCTTGTTTCCCTTTCTCACCCTCACAACAACCCTGCAAGGTAGGCTGATGCTAGGCCTATGCAGTAACTTTAAAATGAATTAAATTTGTTTCCTCTTGCTCTCTCTCCTGATGCATGGCCAGGGCCTCCTTAAAGCCATTGCCATGAGTTCTCTTGTCCCCACAGAAAACAAAAACTACAACTTCCACCATCGTGCCTGACTTGCCCAATAGGACTCCTTCCACTGAGACTCATGGGAAGTGAAGTCTGGCTGAGCCAGTCCACACTGCACTGTTCAATCAGTGCCTGTAGGCAGGCTGTGAGGGAGCCAACCTGCTTACTGACTAACGGGTAGCTTGGTTGCCATAAACAATGGGCCCAGACTTGCAACCTCCTGCTCTCCTGCTCTAGATGGGGCCTAGCGACTGAGGCAGCTGGCCCCAGGCACTCTCCCTTAAGGCCCAGGAGGGTAAGTGACTACCAGATGATGGCTGCCAAAGCCTGATAAATCTTCCCTCCTGCCCATGGCATGCTGGGAGTTGTAGGCATAAGCCTAGGTCCCTGAATAATGTGTTACACTTTGAGCACCATCTGAGGTGGGGTAGGAGACAACTGGAGAGTGTACCTTATTACTTTTGGCACCCTGCTTATGGATTTCTTTATCCGAGGCAGGCTGGCCTAGTGACTGCATTAATGGCTTTCCAGTGCCAAGTGAATGTTTTTCCCCAACTCCTTTTAACTTGATGAGATTTTTTATGCTGCGTTTCCCCCCCTGTCATAACTAAAACACAACATTCCAAGGCAGATGCAGGAATTACAGAATAAAGATTTTATGTAAAAGCCTAACTATACCATTGAGACAGAAGTGTGAATGGAGGAATGACTGATGCTAGAATGGAATGGTAGGTGAGGTTAGTAGCAGTTGGAGGAAGTCAGGTAGAAGGAGAACAGAGACTGTTAGTCAGTTAGGATTGACAGATAGTGACCTGGCTTGCACATAGTGACTTGGCTTTCTAACCCATGCTTTATTTAAAATCAGCCACTCTACATGCTAGTATTATCCATCCCAGCATGCCTTTCATGGCCCATAGATGCCCGAGTCCTCTGAGAGGCGCTTCCCTCTTCTCATTGTCGATGTTGATCTTCAATAGAGTGTCAAAACATAGCATCACCAAGGAGGGGAGGTAAGCAAATGTCAATGGATGTGCCCAGCTCTGGCCAAGTCCTTCTGGGACTGCCTTGGCCCATGCTTCTTGTCCACCAGGAGCTCTATCAGGAGCCTGTACTGAATGGCCAGGGCTGGTCAGTGCACTTGCCCCCCTTTATTGGATCTGTTCCTCTTAAGGGCAAAGGCTGCATGCTTGCTTCCCCCAGATTCTGAGAGAACAGTAATATCAGGAAAGGGTGCCTTTGAGCACGTTCAGAGTTTGGCCTCTCAACGTCACACAGTTGTATCTAGTTATGATTTTAAAACCACATATGGAAGGTGGGAGGAGGCACCACGAATGGATGCAACCCATTGATGTGGGCTGTTTTCTTTTATGTGGAATTGGGTTGACTACTCAGCACTGATCTTAGGAGTCTGGGTTGTGAAATACATGCAGTAGACACCCATATGTACACTCGTAATGGCGCCAAATGCCAATAAGTCTGGACTCCTGCCCAAGGTGTGCTGGGGGTTCCACTCAAGGCATGCTGGGAGTTGTAGGTACAAGGCTAGGTTTTTATTAAATTCTTTAAAAATAATTAAACCCTCCAAAATTTTGTTTTTAGATTTTGCTAGTACATTGTATAGCCAGACCTATCAGTGTGCCAAGTTTCAAGTTTCTAACTCATCTTGAAGTGGGTAAACTTTTCCAGACATACATGAAACACACATACTTTCCACTTTATTGGTAGAGATGGTTCTATTGAAAAGGGAATTTCAACAGGTTTCATCATGCAGCACATGATAAAATTCCCTCTTCATCACAACTTTTCAAGCTGCAGGAGCCATGCCCTCTTTTGTATCTGGTCATTCTAGTGTAGCTCTCCAGCTTTAACAGAATTCCCTCTGAAGCAATGCCCAATGAAAATTCAATTTTGGTATGCCAGGTAGTACGGAAGCTGGGCACCATATTTGGAAGGTGTCTTCTGACTTTAGTTATCACCAGAACTACCCATCAATGGACTACTCAGAATGCTTTTGTCATGGTTGTTTGCTGGATTTATTTCATCCTCCCAATGATCACTAAGAACATTTCTATGCAAGGCAAAAATCTTCCACCTTTACTGGGGGGCTTCTCCCTCCAGATTCATTGCAGGATTAATAGACTCCTTTTCATGAGGTTTCATCTGTGGATTTTCTTTCTATATATTTTATTATACAGCCACTAAATGGTGCTATACTATAATTGCTCTATAGTACAGGAAATTTATCACATGTCAAAGTGCAATAAAATCTCTTAACCTTTGAGTGTGGATTATTTTTTACATTTGTCTGGATTACAGCTATTGTGTTCTTATAACTCTGATCTCTATCTATCTATCTATCTATCTATCATCATCATCATCTATCTATCTATCTATCGTCTATCATTTATCTATCTATCTATTCTCAATCTCACCTTTCTGATTTGAAATCTTCCCTTCTGGACATGGGATGTAATCGTAGCAGCAAAATGGCTTTCCCTCCTTCATTTTCTTGTGAGAACCAGGTTGGCAACTCTCAGTACACTGAGAAAGAGGACGGGACTATTTGAAAAATGGAAAAGAATCAATATGGAGGCATTTGCCAGTTGGGAAGTATGCAATTCTAATAAATCAAATAAATAAAGACATAAGATTTCAGAAATACTTGGACAGACTCAATGGGGAGTACTTACATGTCACATCCTAGACATGTGAAACTCAACTTTCCATTTTGCCAATTTTTACATTAAAAGAAACAGTATATTTGACCATATGTGCAAGACACAGATATATCTTTTCACTTGGGAACTCTTAGAGAGGGGTTTTCTGAGACAAGTCATTGATTTGTCCAGAGCTAGAATGAATAAAACCAACAGACAGTCTCAGTTTGAACCCCAAGTAAGAACAAGGAGCAACAGATTTAGAAATATAACTATAATCTCATTAAATATTCTTCCAGCAATTTCTCCAAAAACAAAGTTATTGGGAGAACAGAACCCTGAGGATCCTCATTTATTTAATCTCCTCACACATTATCTTTCCTTTGTAATTGTTTATTATTGAACAATAAAATAAGCGTGGACTTCACAATGGTTGCTCATTTATAACAGAATCACTTTCCATTTGGTGCCTACCTGATTAAACCAGCCATGCCATGTTATGGCCTCTTCCTTAATGGTGAACACTTGACCTAGGGGAGCCTTGGGATCCACCCTCCCCACTCTCACCCTATGAAATGAATGGTTGGAGAAGATAATCCAGTTGATCACATCCAATCCAGCGACTAGCTCCCCATTCTGGTTGAAGGAAACTTTGTCTCCCACACTGTTGTTAAATGAGACCCATTTGAAAAATGGTTGGAGCTAGAGTGAAAAAGAAAAGGCAAGGATTTAGAAAAGACTGAAAAGGACATATCATGAAATCAGTATCTAGCATCCACATCAGTTTCTTATTCTTACTTTACCATAAGGGCTCCATTCTGGAGGTCCATACACTCATGTTGTGGTTCTGATCCAGATCAGTCCTCCTGCAACGTCTTTAGAGCAGAAATTGGGGCAGGGAAGGGTAGCTGCTAGATACATATTTAAAGTAATTTATGCACTCATAATGGTGCCAGATGAATTAGGTTCTGGCTGGCTTATTTTTCAGCTGTGTGAAGGCTATGGTTGGCCCTAGTGTAAAATGTACACTGGCCAAGGAGTGCCTTTGATGGCCAGTCACCCCATTCGTCAGTTTTTCATGGTGACACAGAGGATTTATGGGGCCTGGTGCACATGTGAGGTCCATTGAGAATGACAATGCTCAAAACCTTGATCTCTCAGCCACTGTGTTTCAGTTGCAGCCTACCTCCAATTGAAGCAAAGAGTTCAAAAAGCCATATTCTGAGTGGTTGTAATGCTCTGTGTAATACAGTAACACTCTCAGATAATATTTTTTTTGTTTAGTTTTCTAGCAGTTAGGGTGACCAACTGTCTGGATCCATGAGGATTTGTCCAGGTCTGGGAGGATTTTAAATGATGTCTGAGGAAATCTCTGGCCAGTCACCCAGCTGACATCCATGCTTCTCCCTTTCTTGCATCTCGCAAGACTTCCAGGATGAGGTGTCTGACATCTCGTGAGAATTGTAGGACTTTTTTTCTGTCTAAACATGTATAGGATTCACCTTATGAATTTAAAATATTAAACCCTGCACATATGTGGAAATGTTTACTTTTTTTACAGGGTTGCATTATTTGCTCTAGCAGCGCAACATAGAACCATGGGTTATGTATGGCTGGGGGCAGGTCCTGTGGGTGAGACAGGTGTACAAGACTTACATTTAAACATAGCCTTGGATCTCTGGGAGGAGGATGCCATATGTCCTTGCAACGTGATATCGCCCACTCCTAGGCATGATTGCCAGCTTTCCTGGTGCCAATGCTGGCTTTATCTCACAAGATTGCCAGTATCCTCCTGAGAGATTGCTGCTTCAAGCCAGTGATCTCATGAGAGGAAGTTATCTCATGATAGGAAGCCGACAATGGTGGTGGGGAAACCAGTGGTCATGACAAGGAGTGGGTGATCAAACGCAGCGAAGACACATTTGTTCTGGACCCCAGAAAGGCCAGCTTTCCCAGGCAGTGCATGCTGGGGATTAGAGGTTGTACCAGGGCCTAGGGCTGTGCAGGAAAATGGTCAATCCATCCTAAAATGGCGGACCTGCCACAAAATCTCCTCTAAACCTCGGACTCGAACATTTGAGGTTTGAACCTTGCACAGCCCTAAACTGAAACACCCTTCTATTCCACTCCCACAAAACCATTGACTGCCACTCAGAACTTTTGAAGGTTGCACAGTTCTTTTTGCTGTTCCCTCCCACAATGCTAATGTGGAGCGTGTTTTCTATCAACTACAAAGCCAGTGGACAAAGGAAAGGAGTCTGTTCTTTCCTTTTCACAGCCAGAGTTGTATGCTATGACAGCAAAAAAATTTTTTGAAGAATTCCACAAATAACTGTGTACAGCAACTAAAAATAAAAGTTAATTTCAGCTACACTGAATGTCTCACTCGTTCCTTATTTCAATGATTTTAACATTGATATATAATGTAAAACAGGTTTGTCTCCATTGTGGGTTGTAGAATCAGAAATGTGACCAAGGCCCAATTGGACGGGGCATTCCCCTTTGGGAGATGGGCATGGTGGAGTGTCCTCAATTTTGGTTTCCAAAATATGGTCACCCGACTTTTGATAAGCATTCTTTATTTTAGAATATCCATTCCTTTTTCTCTTTAAGAACAAAAAGGAACAATAATACATAAAAACATATCCAGCTGACCTCTTACAACTTTGCTATTTGTATAGCACTTAGACTGTATGAAGTTTTAAGTGCTTGGTAAACTTTGGTGATGGCACAGGAATCCAGCTGAGGTTTGAAGCTCAGTGATGTCTGTATTGTCACTTAAATGGCCTCTACAAGAAAGGTTGATGCAATATTTTAACCCAAAATGGCAGCTCAGTGAGGGAGTGGGGAGCTGCAGGCCACTTATCAGTGGCCAGAAGAATTGGGCAGCTGGTGTGGGTCTGGTATGTGACACATTTGGGGGTGAGTTTTCCAATCCCAAGTAATGCTGCCTCAAAGTAAAGCTGTGTTCCACTGATTTTAATATAGCAGAAAAGCCATGAAGGTGGAAATTAAAAAAGAAACATACTTTAAAAGTTAATTGAAGGAAGAACATTTTGTAATTTCACCCAAAGAACCTGCAGAACCTTAAATGATTTTGCCTATGTAGTGCAATGTAGACACTACATTAGAAGAAACAAAGACCACCCACTTAACTCAGGTTGCCTCTCCCCCTCAGCCACATTACCTTGGCATCCTGGGTCACCACCCAGCTTTCCCACCCTTAAGGCCAGCACTGGAGAATGCTTCTAGGGACGTGCTTATCTTATATGACCCAAAAATTGCATGAGGGGATGTTACATGAATCTGTAAAATCAAAACCTATACTGCTCATAACATACTGGGTGGCCCAAAAGTAGGTATACAGTTGTTTAAAATGTTGATGGGTGGAGTCAGAATGACAGTTGGGAAGAGTATACTGTATACCTACTTTTGGGCCACTTGGTATATACCCAAAGCACCGAAATGCACACATAAAGACATCCTGAAATGGGGACTATTCCATTACTTCTAGCTGAGGCAAAGGAAGGAAGATGAAACTAGTAAGAAGACTTGGAGGAGACTAAAACAAAATATTCAGTATCCTATTATTATTATTATTATTATTATTATTGTTATTATTATTATTATTATTAATAATAATAATATTGTTATTGTTATTGTTATTGTTATTGCTATTTTCATTTATATACCGCCCATAGCCAAAGCTCTCTGGGCGGTTTACAAAAATTTAAAATATTGAACATTTAAAAAACACCGATATACAAAATTTAAAACCATAAAAAGCATAAAAAGAAGTTATAATTACAATATCCTTTAAAAACAACAATTCTGGGTCAAAGCACCAATAACAACAACTACACAAAACCCTCATCATATGCTGTTAAATGTCTGGGAGAAGAGGAACATCTTGACCTGGCGCCTGAGAAGATAACAATGTTGGCGTCAGGCGAGCCTCGTTGGGGAGTTCATTCCATAGTTGGGGGGCCACCACTGAAAAGACCCTCTCCCTCGTTGCCACCCTCCATGCTTCCCTCGGAGTAGGCAACCGGAGGAGAACCTTAGATGTGGATCGTAGTGTACTGGTAGATTCATGTTGGGAGAAGCATTCCATCAGGTATCGTGGTCCCAAGCCATGTAAAGCTTTACAGGTTAGAACCAACACCTTGAATCGGGCGCGGAAACGTATAGGCAGCCAATGCAAGAGGGCAGAATAGGTTTTATATGCTTGAGCCTTCTGGTTCCTGTTATCAATCTGGCTGCTGCATTTTGCACAAGCTGCAGTTTCTAAACTGTCTTCAAAGGCAGCCCCACATAGAGTGCATTCCAGTAATCCAACTTAGAGATAACCAGAGCATAAACAACTGAAGTCAGGTTATCCCTGTCCAGATAGGGGCATAGCTGGGCCACCAACCAAAGTTGGTAGAAGGCACTCCATGCTACCGAGGCCACCTGAGCCTCAAGTGACAGAGATGGTTCTAGGAGAACCCCAAGCAACGAACCTGCTCCTTTAGGGGGAGTGCAACCCCATCCAGAACAGGATGGGGTTGCACTCCCTCCATCCGGTCAGCAGAACCACCCACTAACAGCATCTCAGTCTTGTCTGGATTGAGTTTCAGTTTATTAGCCCTCATCCAGTCCATTGTCGCAGCCAGGCACTGGTTCAGCACATCCACAGCCTCACCTGCTGTGGATGTGCTGAACCAGTGCATACTGGTGACAATGCACTCCAAATCTCCGGATGACCGCACCCAATGGTTTCATGTAGATGTTGAACAGTATGGGGGACAAGAGTGACCCCTGTGGGACCCCATACTGGAGAATCCACGGGGCTGAGCAATGTTCCCCAAGCACCACCTTCTGGAGCCGCCCCGCCAAGCAGGAGCGGAACCAATGCAATGCAGTGTCTCCCACTCCCAACTCAGCCAGTCATCCCAGAAGGATACCATGGTCAATGGTATTGAAAGCCACTGAAAGACCAAGGAGAATCAACAGAGTCACACTTCCCCTGTCTTTCTCCCAACACAGGTCATCATACAGGGTGACCAAAGCTGTTTCCATGCCAAAGCCAGGCCTGAAGCTGGACAGAAATGAGGAACTTGAATCCATCACCTGCCCAAATTGAAGATTCTGAAGTTTGGGTACCACTCCATCCATCACTGCACCATACTTGGTTCTAGAAGAGGACATGGCATGATGTAGGGCATGGGCCACAACATAGACAGCGTTGTAGATGGTGAAGCTGTGTCCAATCATGCTCATTTCAAAGAAAGATCCAGGAAGGCTCTCCAGCTTCTCCTCCCCTGTGCATATGTCCCAACTCACCTTGCCCACAACACTATCTGGGAATAAACAGCCAAAGGCCTGTTGCCAGAAATCCCTGATAAAACCATCTTCTTTAGAACTAGAAGGGTTCCTGCTCTCAAGAAACTGCTGAAATCCTGGTAAGTCACTGGAGTGGATCCTGAAGGTTATAGCACCATGGAATATTTTGGTATCCCAATTCCTTTGTAGGAGAATTGCAGTGAACTCCAACTGAGCTGTTGCAATCCATACCTTCCCCTTTACTGCCTTTTCCATGACCTCTTGGTCTGATAGATATTGAAGGAAGAAAACTATTGCCATGGAATAAGATTCTCCTTGGACTACCACTACATTGGCTTTGCTGCCCAACACTTTATCACACATTTTTGCCCCCTGTAGAAATTTGTCACTAAGTTTGGTGTCAAAACTTAATTTGGGGACTCTTCCTATGTAGGCAGAACAGACACCCCTCTTAGAAAACAGTGGAACAACCGCTTGTAGAAATCTTTCTCCATTATCATTATCCATAACACAAATCCCAATCCATGTCCACCTGAAATGGAAAAGTAAAGAGAGAATCCCTTCATACTGAATGGCTTCCTGAGGGGCCAACTGGTAGAAGGGAAGGCCTGGTGATTTAGTGTTCATTACAGGAGCAGGACCATAGATGAGCTGAGGGAAAAATTTTGGTAGAGGGAAAGGAAATCATGTCAGCATTTATAGAGTCATTTCATTTTTTTAATGTACTTACATTTATTGGGCATCTGGTTGGGACCAAAATTCTTGGTCAGATAGCAGTCCAATTTAAGAGAATACTGACTATGTTATGGCCATCTATTGCATGAAAGGATAAATGCTTCAGTGGAAGGATGCTGCATCATGATATAAGGTATTGCCACGGGCATTGGATTTCATCTAGACCTAGTCATATTTAAGAGTTAAACCTATTGAATTCAATGGAATGTAAAGAAATCCCAATTGGCTTATATCCCATGTATTTTAATGGGTCTAATATGAATATATGACTAAGTCCTGTGCAATTCATTGTTGAGTAAAACGAGAAAGAGAGAGGGGGGGAGAGAGAGAGATCACTGCTTCTGTTGCCACCCATCCACAGAGCTGTAAATGCATATGTCTCCACAAAATCTGGGGCCTCAGGTGATTCTGTCAGAGAACTAGAAGGAACCTGGGGAACAAATAACATATGGCATTATTTCCCACATTCCCCCACATGCCACATTTGCATTGAGTGGAGCTCCCATTAGTGCCAGTGTTTTACTGTGTGTTGGGGTGAGATTAATGGGTTTCCTTCCTACCAGAATTGTAATGGAACCGGGCCATGCAGAAGTGGATTCTGCATACACAGTTATCAATACAAATGCAATGAGTAGTATCTTACATCCATGTACCAATAGAACAGACCGACAGAACAACAAGAACTAGGAATTTTGAAACAACCAGAAATTAGCAACAGTGGTTGTTTCTAGAATGGGCAGGTCAGTGTTTCTGGGCTATTTCAGCAGCTGCTAGTTCCTGCTAGTGTTCCATTTCACTGGTTCAAGAGAACTATCAGGGGCACAGAGGTAGTGTAGGGTATTACTCTTTGGGAACTATACCTGAAATTAAATGCATTAAGAAGTGGAATGTTTAAATTACTGAATGGCTTAAATGAGGCTTCTAAAATTGTGGCAATGTTCTGCTATTTCAGCTCCATGGTATCCTATCATCTATCTATCTATCTATCTATCTATCTATCTATGGTCCCCTCTACAAGGATTCACTTTTGCGCCTGGTTAGCCGATTATGCGCATAATCGCAGAAGCGCATTTACGCCTAATCCCTGTGCACGAGAGTCGGCGAGAAGCGGCGAAGCGCATTACCAGATGTCCAAAATGCGGTTTACAAGTAGTTAATGCGCATAAGCGCATATTCACACAGTCAAAATGCGCTTTAACGGAGGGAGCAAAATAAAACTTGCTATTTAACGCGCATTCGATAATGCGCATAATCGGAGAGATAACGCGCCTCTACGCCCCATTTGCGCTCCGCTGGTGTGGAGGTAATTTTTTTAATGAGACTTCAAAGAGCATTAAACCTCTCGTGAAGAGGCACCCTTTCTATCTATCTATATCTATCTATCATCTATCTATCCTAAACCAGCATAATTTTAAACCATGCACCTATTTCTGCCTCCAAAAAACAGAATGTTACTGGAAAGGAAAGGGAAGTGTGAGTGATGTCACAGATTCTCATGCTCCCAAATAACCGACCTGTGGAGTCTTATAGATATCCAAGATATTTGCCACATATAGGGAGATTTCAGAATCCAGTCCCTCAATAACTGCTGTTAATCTATGCTGGCTGTCACATACATAGTTAGGTACAATGTTTTTCAGTGTAGTCAACAGTAGCATTGTGGCATGATAGGTCCTCCTTGCATTGTCATAGCTATCATAGATGTGGAAGCCCAAAGTGATATTGGGTAAGATCTTTGGGTTTTCATTGATTTCCTTTACTGCAAATGCCAAGGCCAGGATATGCTGATAATGCTTAGGGAATACCCTACAACAAAAGTTGCATACTGTAACAGCAAGATTGTCCACACATACATTAATCATTGCTACTGTGTTCTACATCACCGTAATTAGTCATATTGTACTTTTAAGTCTAAAGTGGCCTACGCTAAGAAGAAAACCAAACTATATCAATGTGGTACCAGCAATAATGGAGGAACACATTGCTATTACCTCCATAAGCAATTTTACAAAATAGTTCATGTTCCACAGACTCCACTTCCTGATTGATACATGGAGAGAAATACCACTCTAGCTTCCCAAAGTGTTGAGAAGGTGGTACATCAAATCAGGCTGTACAATATGAAACAAAATACAAATTGCTTAAATCACTAGTTAACTGAAAACCTTTTTAATTAGAAATACACAATGAATAAGATGAGCACTTTGCACACGCCTGAGGGGAAATGTGTGGGAAAGACATAACACAGGGCTTTTGCCTTATATTTTATAGCTATTACAGAATCCTGTCTCTTTTGAAAAAGAAAAGGGGGTGACTGCACAATACAAGGATCTCTTTAAGTGACCCATTTCATCAGCACTATGACTATTAGATTTAGGGAGATAAGGGACCAGATTAAATATATTAATCTTAAATTTATACTTTACTGCAGCCATGCAAGCACTCACATCTGTTTCCATTAATATATTGGCATTTGGAATACATTATGGGATGTGGAAGGAAGTTCCTGAACTTTTAAATTGGCAACCATTAAATACTTACGGCAATCCCTTAATTCTTAGAGCAGCTGTATAAGGAACCAGAAATTTATCTGAGAATTTAAATCTTTAATAGCTGCTGCAACAACCTACACCATTTTATATGCACTTTATTATATTAATATTTCCTACAGCCTAATACAGTAAGCCCCTATTCTACAGCTTTATCACTCTCTTATCTTCTGATCATCCTGATAACACCATAAATGGAAATAAAACAAACAACAGTCCTTACACAAGTTCATCCAACATTTCTGAAGGGGGTTCTTCAGTGAAGGCTATTGGACTGGAGACAAGAAGACCATAAGAAGTAATGCCACCAATGATGAGGTCTCCTGACTGATGATACTGGTGAAGTGGAGGGTAAAGATTTCTGACCCTACAGTTGTCAATGTTAGCTTTACATCCCATGCAAGCCAGCAGTACCAACAGCAAGTCTACCATGGTATAGTAGTAGTCGTATAGAACTTTGGGTTATCGCATTGACAACCACTAATTTGCAAAATAGTTTCCCTATCCGTATCCAAGATACTTGCCTATTCATAAGTTCTCTTTCTACCTCTTAATGTTACTGGTGATATTTATGACATCCTTTGGTATTAGTTTTGCAAGGACTACTGAAATTCTACAGTGGATTTGAGAATCAGCAGAATTAATTACTACTCTTTAGATTACTGAAGAGGAGACTAATTACAAAACAATTACTGATGGAAGCTTGTTTGTCACACCTGAACAATATTTTCACCCCAAAAGAATTGAAAGCGAGGGACCAAATGGCTTGGGATGGCCCACCGTATTTATTTTTTACTTATGAAATTGAATAATAATAATAATAATAATAATAATAATAATAATAATAGAAATAATAGAGTTTGGTTTGGAATCAGGTTAGGACTGACCATCTTGAGAAGATTACCTTGATTGATTTAACCTGCAATCCCATAGCTGTGAGTAAATCACATTCATCCCAATAGGATGTACTTCAGGATAGGCAGGCAAAAGATTATATTGTTAATTTGTGGGTTGAAAAATAAAATCTTACTGTGCAGTCAGATGCATGTTTACTGAGAAGAAAGACCCATGGTTGTTCATGAGGCATACTACATTATGATTGCAGCCTTATCTAACCCACAGAATAATCCCTTAAAATGAGCTGGAAGCTAGACAACTATGATGAGTTTAAGATAACTGGTCTTACACTATTTCAACAGGTTTCAAACCATTAGTATAAGGCTTTAGTAAGTGTGCACCAAATAGAAATATTTTGCTCAGTTATCATTTTCATAATGGAAGCAATATTTTTACACAGGAAATGTTTATCCTTTTAATAACATCCAACCTGTTTACGTTTGTTTCCGCAACATGTAAAATCTTTTAAATGCCTACTGAAAACATATCTTTGAAACTTCTCAACAACCTTATTTGGTGATCCAGTGAGTCATTAATATATCAGGCCTCACCTTATCATTGTCAAATGATCCACAGAAAAACATGCATTCACACACAATCGCACACACTGACTGTATGAATGCTGCCACCACCACCACCACGTTCAGCATTCCTGGTATGGTAACTCATTGATTTGATTCTGGATCAACGCAAACTCAAAGCGGAATGATTGACATTTTTGAAAGTTAAACTAGTCATGTCTAATTTCAGTCACACTGATTTCATTGGGTCTAATCTTAATCTGTTCAATTTCATTGTCAACTGCCTTGGGAAGATAATAGATGATAAAGGTCAATACCGTTGTACAATATGACTGGCACTGGGATTAGTCAGTTGGATCTCATTATAGCCATACATAGGTGAGACAATTGAAATCAATCATGCATAAGAATGTCATGATTGACTAAATCATGCCTAACTTGTCCCATTAATTTCAATAGGTGTACTCCAAATATGACTAAATCCGGATGTAACCCAGTATATCCCTATAGCTGTTAAAGAGCACATTCAAATGATGTTGCCTCACAGTACTAAACCTTCTATGAAAATGTGCCTTCCCCAGAAATGATATGCAGAAGTGATGTGCTGAAGATGAGCACTGATATATTTTGATTTGGTTTTTAGCATAGGAGGATAGTATTTAAATGATGTAAGACTACTAAGAATGATGATGTGTAACACAGTGGCAATAATTAATGCATGTGTGGAATATTCTTCTATTACAGAATGGATTTTTTGTTGTATGGTATTCCCTAAGCATTACCAACACATCCTGGCCTTGACATTTGCAGCAAGAGAAATCAATGAAAACCAATAGACCTTACCCAATATCACCTTGGGTTTCTAAATCTATGATAGCTATGCCAATGCAAGGAAGACCAATCATGCCACTATGCTACTGTTGACTACACTGGAAATGTTGTACCTAACTATGTATGTGATATCCAGAATAGATTAATAGCAGTTATTGGGGGACTGGATTCTGAAATCTCCCAATACGTGGCAAATATCTTGGATATCTATAAGACTCCACAGGTCGGTTATTTGGGGAGCATGGGAATCCAACAGAACAGTCACAGTTCTGGTTCCTTTCCATTTCTGTTGTTTGTTTGTTTGTTTGTTTGGAGGCAGAAATGGGTGCATTGTTCATGAATGTTATATGCTGGCAATGAATTTATATATATGGTTCAATCATGAATAAAATACAATTGTTACTGTTTAAGTGCTTCATTCATTGGATAGCCATGGTGCTCAAATAGCAGAACATTGCTAAAGTTTCTCAAGCCACATCTAAGCCATTCAGTATTTTAAACATTCAAATTCTTAATCTATTTTCTTTCAGATATAGTTCCCAATGAGAAATACCCTATACTGCCTCTATGCCTCTGCTTGTTCCCTTACACCTGTGAAATGGACCCATAGTGCAACAGGAACTAGCAGTTTCTAAAATAGCCCACGACTACCTACCCATTCCAGAAATATGCACTGTTGATCATTTTGGTGTTTTTTTTCATTAATTGGTAGTTCTTGCTACTCTAGTGGTCCATTCTATAAGTGCATGGATGCTTTAGGATACTACTCATTGCATTTGTATTGATAACAGTGTATGCAGAATCCTCTTCTGCATGGCCTGCTTCTATTACAATTCTGGGAGGAAGGAAAACCATTAAATCCCACCTCCCCCACCATCCACACACTAGCACACTGGAGTTAATGGGAGCTCCCCATTGAAATAAATGGGATATTAGCCAATCAGGATTTCTTTTTGTTACATTGAATTCAATAGGTTTAAATGTAAAGTGTGAGTAAGTCTGAATGCAACCACACATAAACCATGATGTAGCATCCTTCAACTGAAGTCTTTATCCTTGAACTTGCTAGATGGATCGTCATTATTTTCTTAGATCAGAATACTTTCTAACCAAGCATTCTATTCCGAACAAGATGCCCATGAAATGTAAGTACATTAAAATGTATAGATATAAATGCTGATATGATTTCCTTTCCCTCTACCCAAAATCTCTCCTTAGCTCATCCATGGGCCTATACCAATGATGAGCACTAAACTCCAGGTCTTCCTTTCTACCAGTTGGCTCCTCATGAATCTCTTCAGTATGAGGGGATTCTTTGTTTGCTTCTCCAGTTCAGGTGGACATGGATTATATATAGAATATCAAGTGAAATGAAATATACGGAAAGAAAACCCATGGAAGAAGCTTCATGAAAAAGAGCCTATTAATCCTGCAAGGAATTTGATGGCAGAAGCCCTGGTGAGGATGCAGGATTTTAGCCTTGTGTATAAATGATCTCAGTGATCAGGGGGGGGGGGCGTGGACAAAATAAATCCAACAAATAACAGTGATAAAAGCATTTTGAGTAGCCAATTGGTGGGTGATTCCTGTGATAAGTAAAGAGAGAACACCCCTTTCAAATATGGCATCTAGCTTCCGTACTGCCTGGCATATAAAATTTGCATTTTTTATTGCCCATTACTTCATGGGGAAGTCCCTTTTCTTCTAGACCTAGAAACCATCATTCATGCCATTGTCAACTTCACAGCTGGACTATATTTTGCCTGGGCCTGTCTTTGACCACTGTTAATAAGCTTCAACTATTGAACAACAACAGGATTCAGGCAGTTTACTAGGCAAAACACCTAACAGCCACAGGTTAATACTAGAAGAACAGGGAATATCTCATATATATATATATATATATATATATATATATTGATTGAGAACAGACTTGGAGGATGTTGCAACAATCACTGTACAATTTGGTTAGTAACCATTGGTTACTATGTAGCTGGTTTCCATCACTGAACTCAGGAGACTTAAAGAGCAACTTTATATTCAGTGAGCTCCATACCCCCGAACAGCTGCTTAATACTACACAATTTGGCTTCCACCGACTGTTTATTTCTGAGTGTGACACCCAAAATTAATCTCTGCCATTACTAATATGAAGACTGTCAAGTTCTCATTTATTTCTGCTCTAGCTGCTCAGGGACCACCATATTTTGTTCAAGACAAGAGACAATTCTGAGCAGCAGCTGGCCTTTATGTTTTCAGAAATGGGAGACACTTAGAATGCTAGGTGTCATCTTATACTTGCAATACCTACCAGTGACTCATTCACTCTAAAATAACTTTTTTTTGGGGGGGGGGGATCGAGTCTATTCTGCAGACCTCATGGCCACAAGTTCTGAACTGCTCTGTTTCTGTCCCACACCAATATCACCCCTTTCTTGTAATACCACCTAGCCAGATGAACTCAGTCTCCTAGCCTCTAAAGAACTTGAAAGTTTGCACAATCTTTTTTGGCATTTGGTTAGTCGAAATAAAGGAATTGCCTAATGTCAGATAGGGATCCTAACAAGGGGTCACTCTTTAATGGTCATGACACACAATCATATTTAGTTGGACACTCTGATCTCATCTGGCTTATGACAGCGCTGTGCTTGAAATCCAAGATGCTGCTTTAGACCTACATAACTCTCAACCATTTCAAACCGACTCCAACCCATTTCAAATTCTCAGCTCCAAACATATGCTGCAATTTTAAAAGAGACTTGTTCTCTGTGTCAGAGCAACAGTCATAGCAATATAGCCCGGATGATCTCATGTTTTTGCAGTCAAGATCATATCCTTTCTTTGTTCGACATGGATGACTGTCATAAATGCACAGACAAATACTATCCCAACAAAAAACCAGGATGCCTGTGCTACCAAGACTATAACCTTCTTGTCTTATGAAGAACCTTTAGGGTTTAGTTTAGCCTCTTTTGCCTTCTCTTTTTCTTTGACTACAGCTCTGGTGCTGGGAATATTTATCAAACACCACAACACTCCCATTGTCAAATCTGACAACTGAGACCTCACCTACACTCTCCTCATCTCCCTCCTTCCCTCCTTTCTTTGTGCATTGCTGTTTATTGGCCATCCTCAGAAGGTGACATGTCTCCTCCGACAAACAACTTTTGGCCTCATCTTCTCAGTGGCTGTTTCTTGTGTCCTGGCAAAAACTATCACAGTGGTTCTGGCTTTCTTGGCCACCAAACCAGGGTCCAGGATGAGGACGTGGGTGGGGAAAAGACTGGCCATCTCCATTGTGCTTTTCTGTTCCCTCATCCACTGTTTTACTGTGTTCTGGGCTACATGGACATCCTGGCGATGATGAGTTTCACTGTGGCTTTCCTTGCCATGAAGCTACCCAACAATTTCAATGAAGCCAAGTTCATCACTTTCAGCATGTTAGTCTTTTGCAGTGTGTGGTTATCCTTTGCTCCATCCTATCTGAGCTCTAAGGGGAAATACATGGTAGCCGTGGAGATCTTCTCTATCTTAGCCTCAAGTGCTGAGTTGATGGTTTATATCTCCCCTCCCCCCAAAAAATGTTGAGACCTCAACTGAATAAGATGTAAAAGCTAATAAGGATTAAAGATGGAAGAAATGTGTAAGTGTCTGTATCTTTTGCTATACTTTGTAATCTATACATGTAAGTGCAGACAAATAGAGTGATATTTGTAAGAGTTTCCGCCTAAGTATCTGCCCTATATGAAGCTTCCAAATAGGTCTTCTAATTCTCCCAAGATAAAAATTGGAAAACTCAATTGAGGCTTGCCTAAAAGGAATCAATAATGTACGTACGTCCACTTTGTTTCCGTCAGCTTCACTTTCAGTAGTTCCCTTTGAAACCCATGAACTGCTTGTTAAAAGAAAAGAAAAGAAAAGAAAAGAAGGTCAGAACTACTTAAAATGGATTCCCTAGTATTTGCTGCTGACAAGGAAAAAACTATCACATAAAGCTATGTGGGCATCACAAGCACATCACCAAATTTCAAAGCATAATCCCTATTCTTTTCAAGACAATGGAATCAGGTTAGTCTGTCCTATCTACGATTAAACAGTGGGTAAAAACGGTTTGCTAAAACAGGTTTCTACCTTCAGCAACATGTTCTAGAGTCTCCAGTGATCTTGTGCTCACTTACAGTGTAGCCCCTGCACACCTGCACCTTGACCTTTCCTTGGTCTTGAAGCCTCAATCTTCTTCCTCTACAAATAGGATGAGATTCTAATGCTCTGGATCCTTAGAGGGCAAAGTAGTTACATACTGCCCCTCTACTTCCCCAATGTGCTGTCATCTAGATTAGGCAGAATGACACCGATTAGTAAGGGTTTATCTATGGACGATACAGAGATAGACGGGAGACAGATGGGCACTGGGACCTTTATACTAATGAGGTAACAGAAATGTAGGAACAGGTGGACATGTGAGGTTTAAACTCATGTGAAGTGGCCAAGTTCACAGATGACACCAAATTATTTAGGGTGGTTAAAACAAAATGGGATTGTGAGGAGCTCCAAAAGAACATCTCCCAAACGGCAGAATGGACACCTAAACAACAAATGTGGTTCAATGTAAGTCGGAAAGAAACTTAGAATAAAACTGCCAATATCAAACTGCCCTTATATAAATCTGTGGTGTGATCACACTTAGAATACCATATAGAGTTCTGGTTGCCACATCAAAATATATATATTGTAGAGCTGGACAAAGTGCTGAAAAGAGCAACTAAAATGATCAATGGCTGGAACAACTCTCTATAAGGGAAGTTTACAAGAGCTGTGATTGTTAGCCTCGGAAAAAAGGCAAGTAAGGGAAAATATGATAGAGGTGTGCAAATGAATGCATGGTCTGGAGAACATGGATAGGGAGACATTTTTCTCCCTCTCTCCTAATACTAGAACCCAGGGTCATCCCATGAAGGTGACTGGTAGGAGATTCCTGGCAGACAAAAGGAAGTACTTCTTCACACAGTGCATCATCAAATTATGGAATTCGCTACCAGAAGGTATGGTGATTTATCATTTATTTATTCATTGCATCTTTAAACTGTCCATCAGCCGAAGCTCTCTGTGCAGTGCACAATTAAAAACCATAAAAAATAATACAAATTTAAACATTAAAAAGTTAAAAAGGGCGGTTGCAAGGCATTGTCTTGTTGAAAGTATTGTTCTGTCCCAGTATATTTTATGAGCTGCATTTTCCAAGATTGTTTTGGGTGAATATGTATAGTATGGTGTAGGTTGTTTGATAAGGTTGCATTTGATGGCCAGTTGTTGGTGAATTATTCTTGCAGCTGTATTGTGTCTGTCCGCATAGTCCATTCCTACCAGAAGTTTACATCCTCCTGTTATATGCTTTATTGTTTCTTGGAATTGATGGCATTTCCTGCATAGGTCTGTTGTTATACTGTTATCTTTTGTGATGTATTTTTGGTAGTTTGTAGTTGCTATAACTTGTATAGCTATTAGGAATCCTTCAATTTCTGGAAATAGCTCCCCCTTCCTGAACCATTCATATGATTGTTCTTTATTTGTGGGTTCTGTATTATGTTGTAGTGCTTCCCATGGAGTGCTTTTTGTGCCCATTTTTCTTTTTTCTCTGTGAATATTATTATTATTATTATTATTATTATTATTATTATTATTATATTTCTATCCCACTTTTCCCCCAATACTGGTAATCAAGGCAGCTTTACAGAATTGAATCATATATTATTAAAATAATTTAATAGATATTTACTAAAGTTACAAATATAGTGGTATTGAAGTGGGCACAAGACAATTCTATATACAACTTTCATAGTGTTATTTCCTGCTTTTTATTCCACATTCATAACGATTTGACATAAGTTGTAGGGATGGCTTAAATCTACACTACTGTTTTATAGCGGTATTGAAGTGCACTGATAATTGTGGCACAGCTCACATTCCATATACCAGTTTCATAGTGGCATTTTCTGCTTTTTATTCCACATTTGTAATGATTTGACACAAGATGTAGATTTGGCCTGAGACTACACTACTTTAATTTTAACGAGATAATATACACAGCTTTGCTCTGGTCCATGAATAATGTTGATACCATTTATTTGATAAATAATAAATTTCTCTGCACCTTATGTAACTTTAGGTTGGTTGGCTTTTTAGTTTGGTTGAGTTCATAAATTGTTTTGTTAGAATCAATGAAAAATTGTGTTAATAAGAGCTGCATTTTAAATTAGAGCTTCGTGATAAACACATTTTTTGTTTTACCTGAAATGGAGCAGCCGTCTATTATGAAAAAAGGAAAGCAGCCAGAACACAGAATACTTCATTGGTATAATTTACTCTATAATAACTACATATAACAGGTTTGGGCAGAAAGCCAGGATGCTCAAGGCCACTGGTGACTTGGGCTTTTTATCTGACATACTCATGCTCTGAAAACACACCATCGCACTTTTCAATTTTTTAGTTAAAAGGTCAATTCACCACCTTATGATGCTGGTGGTATTATGTCACTGCTATGGAGCTGTTTAGAAGATAAAGCAATTTACAATATCTCCTGCTGAAGAAATTTTATTTATGGAAAGTCCTGAAGGAATAATAGCATTTTGTGCTGGACATAACCATGAGCCATAGTTTGATGGCAAGAGAAGACTCTTGGGAGGTCCACCCAAGGCATGCTGAAAGTTGTAGGCATACGCCTCAGATTTTTATTAAATTCTTTAAAAATATTTTAAACCTAGGATTTCACATTTTTAGATTTTTCTGGTACATTGTACAGCCAGACCTATCAGTGTGCCAAATTTCAAGTTTCTACCAGTGTTGCTCAGGCCCCCTAAGACATATGTCTGTGAGGTAATCAACTTAAAGTAGCAGGGCAGTGCTAGGCCTGTGAGTTAACCTTTGAACAAATTAAATTAATTTTTTCCCCTCTCTTACCCTCTTGACAAGACAGGTGACTTTAAACCAAATTAAATTAGTTTCTTTTCTCTCTCCAGACAGTCTTCCTTCAGGCCCAGGATGGTGAGCCACTTCCAGATGATGGCTCCCACTCCCACCCAAGGCATGCTGGGATTTGTAGGCATAAGCCTAGTTCCCTGAATAATGTGTTAATCTTTGTCTAAGGTGTGGTGGAAGACAACTGGAAAGCAGCCATCTTAGTTGTGGCACCCTACTTCTGGATTTCTTTTTCCCAGGCAGGCTTGCCTAGTGACTGCATTAATAGCTTTCTGGTGCCAAGTTATTATTTTTTTTTGAAAAACATTTCCCAAGAACTTTTCACTTGATTAGGTTTTTTTATGCTGTGTCCCCCCCCCCACCCATTATAACTAAACCACAACATTCCAAGACAGATGCAAGAATATGTGACACACACATAGGCTCTGTTCAGATGACATATTAAGCAACGGAGGGGAAATAATGTACTGATGGTGCGTTAGGCAGGCGGAGCTCCACAGATGACACGCTGCAGCCGGCGCTGCTCAGAACCGGCAAACACCCCAGTTGTTATTAACGTACGCGGCTCTGACTGACAGCTCAGCCGCCATGTTCTCTGCTTACCAACCTCCGCTAGTCCTCCCACAGGTATCCCAGAACACACTGCAGCCGAAAACCCATGGGTACCACCATTGAAGCCGATGCAGGACATGCCTCCCAAACCCCATTGGCCGCCTCAGGCAATGGGTGGAACACAACAGCCTCAGGCAAAGAGGCAGCCAGGAGGAATGGCTGCACCAATACAGTGGCTGCAACCCGCACCCCACACTGCACCCCAAATGTTGGCACCCACACCCCAGGGAACGACCTCCACCCACCCTACACGGGTGACTCAGCAGCCGCAAGGGCGACCCACGTCCCCCAGCCCCAAGCCACAAACACCTCTCCCCCAGAGCATCCACCCGCACACACAGGAAAGAAGGCAAGAGAGGGGCGGTTTGGAAAACTTTATTCAGCAGGGAGCTCAGAAATGGGCAATAAGGCACATGGCCACTACGAAGCAAAGGCAGAGCCTATGGAAAGGACAGGCGCCCCCAGGAAGGGAGAAGGTGACTGGAAGGCACAACGGTGAAGAGGGGACAGTTGAGCCCAAACCCCCAGGGAGCCAGCCACGGAATGGGCAAAGGGGAAGAGGCAGAGAGGGGCGGAATGCCAGGGAGAGATTCCAGTCCACAGATGGAACCCCACAGCTGACGCTCACAGGGGGTGGGTGTAGCAGAGGCAAATCCAGGCACTGATGCTCTCACGCACCCATGATGCCTCCAAACGGGCGCGGTGCTCCCCAATGGGATTCTCAGGGCCCGGCAATGGCGCAATGTCCCGCCTGTCCACAGCGATGCCGTTGGCATCCTCGCCCGCCCGGGGGAGGTCAGGGTGTTCGGCCAGTAACATGTCCCCACTGTACTCGCAGATGTAGTGCAGGATGCAGCAGCACACCATCACGTCTGGAATGATATTGGCCTGCAAGTCCAATAAGCTAAACAGGGAGCACCATCGCTCCTTCAGATGCCCAAAGGCACGCTCCACGGGCAGGCGGGCACGGCAATGATAGTAGTTGTATTTACACTGGACGTTGGTGTGGGGGTAGTGGTACAGGGCCATCAGCCACGGCTGCAGGGCAAATGCCTGGTTGGCCAGGAGGAGCGGATCCACCGCACGGCCGCACATGGAAGCGGGCCTGGAAGTCAGGAAGTGCCCCAATGTCAGCTTGGCAGCCAGGGGGGAGTTCCAGAAGACGGCCATGTCGTGGCTCCGCCCAGGCACACCCATGAAGCGGCCCTTGGCATCCTCCACCGCCTGGAACACCATGCTGTAGAAATGCTTGTGGCCAGAGGGAAGGCAGACAGAATGGGAAGAGCGGTGGGCGTGACGGAGCAGGAGGGTGGAGGGAGGTGCGGCAGGGCTGGCAGCATGAGCCTGCCAACTACGGTGGCGTGGGAATGGGAGAGCAGAAGGATTTGTTTTGGCTGAAGCGCACCTGCAAGAGAGGGGAGTGAAAGGAAGTGGCCAGAGTGGGGTGCGCGAAGGGGAATCGGCACAGCAGGACAAGGCTAAGCTACGACTGAGAGGGGATGGGCAAGGGCCTCCATGCCGGCGGAAGGGCCTATGGCCAGCCGTTGTTTGGACGGCGGCAATGCCAGATGCTCCGTTCCAGACATCGAATGTGATGTATGACTTCTCCCAGGGCCAGCTCCAGAGCGTGGAGATGCCGTGCCTTTTGGGCCCTCCACCTTCTGCGGATGGCACGGCAGAGGGAGCACAGTTTCTCTGGGAGGTGAGAACAGAAGGGTGATGGGGAGGGGGGATAGCCATCAGTGACACAGAGGCCAGAGCAACGCCTATGCACCCTGCCCGACTGCCCCTTAACCAACCTCCATGCCACAGGGCATTGTCAGACAATGCGGCCTGTGCGGAGCCCCTCGGACCTGTAGAGTGATGCCATCTTGACTGAAGTTGGCTGCAATGAGGGGAGATGGGGCCAGGAACGAGAGGCATCCAGGGTGTGCTACAATGTTGCAAAGGGATGCTGATGGACATGGCCTTGAGCAGCCAGAATGGGCCGAGGGAGGTGCCGGCCAGAGGGACGGGGATGTAAAGGGGCCTTATTGAGTATAGGGCTGGGGGCAGATCGTCAAATGAATCCCCCTATGGTTCCTAGGTGGATGGGCCTAGGGACCTGTAAGACGACCGTGGCTTAGGCCATGTCATCCTTGGAGGGTCTCTCCGCCCCCTCCTTGTCCTCCTTCTCCACCTCCTCCTCTCCCTCTTCGTCAAATTCTGATGGGATGTCGTGGCCCCTCTTCGCCCAGCTGCCTATGCGCCGCTGCTCCTGCCCTCTGCCCCCCCGCCTTCCCTGAGGAACTTGCTGCTGGTGGTGCCGCACATGGGACCCGATATGCTGCGGTCATTGGCGGGGGCATGTATCTGTATGGCGCCATGTAGAGGGCGGGCTGCGGGGGCCCATGGTAGGCGCTCTGGAAAAATTGGGCGAGCTCCCAGGGGAACCTCGGTTTGGAGGTTGATGGCTGCTGTGCACTCCCACATGCTTCAGTCGATGATGGCATCGGTGGATGCCATGGCCTTGGTCATCCCGTTGACATGGTTCTCTAGACCTTGACGCACGTCCCTTCCTGCCTCCCGTATGGCTTGGGCACAATCTTCCATGGCTTGAGTGGCCGTGCGCATGGCTCACATGGAGAGGATGCTCTCCTAGGTGTGCCTTGCCTCCTCTTCGCCCGCCATGCATGTGAACAGGCCATGGATGCGTTCCCCTGATGTCTCCGTGGCCACGACCAAGTCCCTCTCTACCTGCAGCCGGTCTGCCTTGCGCCTGTTGTGCATCGGGACACACATCTGCGCGTTGGTCAGGGGACAGGCTTCTACGGCCGCGGCCACACTGTACTCGCCTGAGGGCGGTGGCAGCGGCTCCTCCTCCAGGAGGGCCGCACCCTCCATCGGCGTGTCCTCCGGCTGTGGGGGTCCCTCAATCTCCTCCTCGAGCACGGCCTCCCCGACCTCGAGCTCAGCTTCCAGAGGCGTGTCCTCCTCCATTGCCTCCAACTCCACAAAGGTGTCATCAGTGGCCTGCGTATATGTCCCGCAGCTCTTCCTGAGACATTGACAGTTCTGGCTCCATCACATTGCCCACCTGTTGTTCCACGAGCTGCTCCATTTTGACCTGGTCCTCCTGTGACACTGGCCCCGTCTCCGTCACATCATCCAAGATGCTGCAAGCTAAAACCTGCACTGTGGTTCTGCGTCTCAACGACCCCAGCCACGTATGGGGAGCTGCTTCTGCCCGCGCCGCTCGCCCTGCGGTGGCGGTCGCACATCCCTTCGCGGGAGTCGCCCTTGGGCGCGATGGACCTGGCCCTTCATCCTCCTGCTGGGTGTCTGGCACCAGCGGGTCGGGTGCGGGATCCTCTACCTGCATGTCCGCACAGATGAGCCATAGGAAGGCCGTGGGGCTGCTGCTGCTGCTGGAGGAAGCTGGCGTGGGGGTGATGCTCCTTGAGGTGCTGGCTGTCCTGTGTGGTACGGGTGGTGGCCTCGCAAGCACCGATGGGCTTTGGGATGCCGTGGGACAGCTCCTCGGCTTCGCTGTGGCCGGCCATGCTTCGGCTGATGCCCTCACGGCCTTCTTGCCAGTGGGTGTTGGGTGTCCCTCCATGCCGGCAGCTGTGGTTCCCATGTGGTGAGGCTCTCCTCCCATTGCACCCCTTGGTCCAGTTGTGCTCATTGTCGTGTGCGTGGCGGCTCGTTGGTGGCAACCCCGCTGCCTGCCGTGTGTCCCGGGACGACGTCATGGTGCTCCTCCAGCAGGCGTGCCAGTTTGTCATAGAAAGGCATGGTGCATGGCTGGACGCCGCTTCTTTTATTGTGGGTGACAATCTCCTTGAACCTCCTCTTGAGTCCCTGGAGCTTGTCCTTGCACTGCTTGCCATTGCGGTTGTGTCCCCGTTCCTGCATCTGCTTGGTGAGCCAGGGGTAGAGCTGGTCATGCCTGGCTGTGGCCATGATCCTCCTGGTTTCTGGGCTGCCTGATCTCTGCCTGGGACCAGTGCTGCACTCTGCGTCTTTCTGGGGGGTCTTGGCTGCTCCTCTCTCCTGGGGTTTGTGAGCCAGTGTCCTCAGCTGGGTCGCCCCGGGCCCCCTCTCCCTCTGCCTCCATGTTGCCGGTGGGTGGGTGTTTCTGTGGTGATGGTCGTCTGTGCCCTGGGCTGGCTTTCCCCATCCCATGTGCTTGTGTGATGGTGGGTGCTGGTGGGCCATTGTGCTTGCTGTGAATGTGCCCTGTGTGTAGGCGTTGTTGTCATTGCTGGCCAGGGCTGCTTCATGTCCTTGGGATTGTTGTGCATACCTCCGGCTGTTTTCCACAATATCCGCAGGTGGCTGGCTGTCACCCACGGGTGCCCTTTGCCTTGGCGTTTCGTGCATCTTGGGGATGTGCGTGGCCGTTGCTCACTGTCTGGCCATGTTGAGTGGTTGGGGGGGGCTCGGCAGTC
This sequence comes from Anniella stebbinsi, assembly GCA_029215795.1. NCBI lineage: Eukaryota > Metazoa > Chordata > Lepidosauria > Squamata > Anniellidae > Anniella > Anniella stebbinsi. The sequence goes on from JARDYH010000008.1 coordinate 24,545,741, forward strand.
GCTGCTTCCCCGGCCCTCATGCTTCCGGGTGATTCGACGGTGGAGGTGGAGGTGCAGTGGGGGTCTGCTTCAGGTGGGTTGCTGAGCTCCATGTTGGAGTGAGGGGGCTGCCCCTTGTCCCTGGGTGCCTGGGGGTGTTGCTTCTTCTGTAGCCTCCCCCCCTTTGCCATGGTTCCCTTCTGGTGCACTTCCCTTTCTGTTTGGGTGGCTGCCTGGGCACCCGGCATGCGTGCTTACAGGAGCTGGCCCCTTGTTGCACTCCATGCCAGCTGCCTGGTGGGGGAGGTGGGCATCCTTGGTTGCTATGGCAGCAGGGCTGGGGATTTGTTGTAGGCGTGCTAACATACTCAATGCATGGGTTTAACTCACGCTCTCCTCCAGATGACATATTACTCAATTGACTAATCCCTAAACAACGTGCAAGCCCGTTGTTTCACTCTGCTGTTTAATTCTCCCAATTAGCGTACTGTGGGTTGTGTGTGCGTTGTGAGTCTCCCTCCAGATGACACATTAATCAACTGAACTGATGGTTGTTTAATTAACACACTGTTGCTTAACGTCTCATCCAAACTGAGCCATAATTTCCACTTTATAGGTAGAGATCACTCTCCTGAACTTCCATTGCATTCATTTTTCCTGGATCTTCTACCCTAGACATTAGGTTGATTTCTACTAACTTTCATCTGAACCCACATGAACCCATCTGCTCCTTGAAATAAATGTAGTGATTAAGTTTTTTCTCTAACCTCAATGTCAAACTGTTATGCAGCTAGGAGCGTAATAAGTAAGGCTTAACCATTTTTAAAAGGTAGAAGATATACAATTTCCGGAGCTTCATTTATCCACATCAATGAAGGCTCAACCCCCAAGGCAGACAGGCTTACAGGCTGTGAAGAAGCTCTCATGGAAATGAGAGAAGAGGTGTGCAGTGGTGGTGGCTTGGCAAGCATCCATCAAAGCCAAACATTGGTGAGTTCATCCATCCCTACCTAGAACAGGGTAGATTTCAGGATTTCTTTCGGATCAGCTGTTCCCTGTTGTTCAGCTCAGGCTGCAATAAAATAATGAAACATTTAGGCAAAAAGATACACCCAAGCAACCCTGCACTTGAGGCTAAGATAGAAAAGATCTCCACGGCTACCATGTATTTTCCTTTGGTGCTCAGATAGGTGGGAACAAAGGATAACCACACGCTGCAAAACTCCAACATGCTGAAACTGATAAACTTAGCTTCGTTGAAACTGTCGGGTAACTTCCTGGCAAGGAAAGCTACAGTCAAGCTCAACATTGCCAGGAAGCCCATGTAACCCAGGACACAGTAAAACAGAGTCACAGACCCGTCATTACATTGTAGTACAATTTCTTCTGATCCTGAGTGCATGTCTTCATCTGGGAATGGGGCAGAGGTTCCCAGCCACACAGTACAGATGCCTACTTGGATGAGGGAGCAGGAAACCACAATGGAGCTGACAAGCTTCTTCCCCAACCAGTTCCTTATCCTGGATCCTGGCCTGGTGGCCATGAAAGCCAGAACTACCATGATGGTTTTTGCCAGCACACAGGAAATAGCCACTGAGAAGATGAGGCCAAAGGCAGTTTGTCGGAGGAGACATGTCACCTCCTGAGGATGGCCAATGAATAGCAATGCACAAAGGAAGCAGAGGAGGAGGGAGATGAGGAGAGTGTAGGTGAGGTTCCGGTTGTTGGCTATGACGATGGGAGTATCGTGGTGCTTCATAAATGTCCCCAGCACCAGAACTGTGTTCAAAGAAAAGGAAAGAGCAATTGAGGCTAAACTGAGCCCCAAAGGTTCTTCATAAGACAAGAAAGTTACTCTCTTTGGGATACAGAAATCTTGCTTTTTGCTTGGATAGTCTTTAGCTGAGCATTTCACACAGTCATTTGCATCTGGAAAAAAGGAAAGATGTGGTCTTCAGTTCACACACAAACACACTTAAATGTGCTATAAATATATTTCTAAACTCAACTCCTCCCACACATCTAAACATTCTCCACGGAAATCAATGGCTATTGGAACTACTCATGATATGAAATATGGCAGGGCTGGCTTAAAACAATGGCCTGGTTTGCATAATTAACTTCCTTGGAGTGGCTTGTGATGTCATTAAAACTCAGCAACAGGTGGCATATTGTTGTGGTTCACACGCCAAGCCAGCCCCCTACAACAGCCCACTGGGTTCTGAGTGTTCGGTTAACCACAGCAGCAATCCACCCTCACCATGTTCGCACAATGTGGAAAGCAGCAATTATGGCAAGGGGAATGATGCAAATTCCCCTAACATGGGACCGACACACTTAGTTGGGGAAATTTGCCACTGTGACTTATTTCCCCCACCATGATTGTGTGAACTGGACTTACGTCTTGTGCTTTGAGAATGAAAGCAAGTAAAAAAAAAAAGCAGTTAAAGAATTGGGGGGGAGGTGATTTGCTTGGCAAAAATGTCTGTGGTTTTCATATAAGGAAGCTGGGCACCATATTTTAAAGGTTTGTTCTGACTTTAGTTATCACCAGAACCACCCACCAATAGGCTACTCAGGATGCTTGTGCCATTGTTTGCTGGATTTATTTAATCCTCTGAATGATCACTGAGGAAATTCATTTAAAAGGCAAAAATCCTCCAGCTTTGCTGAGGCTTCTGGTTGCAGATTCCTTGTAGGATGAATAGACTCCTTTTCATGAGGTTTCATCTGTGGGTTTTCTTTCTACATGTTTTATTATAGGGATGTGAATGGACCCCAAAAATTGAATCGGAATCAGAATCAGAACTTCAGATTTTGTAAAGTATCGTATTGTTGAAATTGGAACGCTTATCGGATTGGATCCAATAATGATACAAAATCGGAAGTTCCAATTTTGATATTGGACCGCCATTTTAGGTGTTTTCCCCATAGGCTTGTATTGAGGGAAAGAAAGCTTTCGCCCAATGCAAGTCTATGGGGAAAACACATAAAATGGCGGCCCTCCCAGTCCCCCCAACTCACGCTCCTTACCCCCTGGCGTCCTGCGCTGCCATCCACTGCTTCCGTCTACTGCTAATTAGGCTTTGTGGCCTGGTTCTCAGAAGAGTGCGACGTGATGGGTGATGAGGTCATCTGGCGCGTCGCGCTCTTCTGAGAACCAGGCCGCAAAGCCTAATTAGCAGTAGACAGCAGCAGTGGACGACAGCGTGGGATGCAGACAGGTAAGGGGGATATCTCCCTCTCCCTCCCTCCCCCCACTCGCTCTCCTTACCTGCAGGTGACCCGCGCTGCCGTCCGCTGCTTCTGTCTACTGAGAATTAGGCTTTGCGGCCTGCTTAGTAGAGCGACAATACGCTGGGTGACATCATCGCCCATCGCGTCATTGCTCTACTGAGAAGCAGGCTGCAAAGCCTAATTCTCAGTAGATGGAAGCAGCGGACGGCAGCATGGGATGCCAGCAGGTAAGGGGGGACTCGCTCTCCCTCCCTCCCCCCCACTCATGCTCCTTACCTGCCATCATCATCCACTGCCACCTGCTGCTTCTGTACTACTGATAAACAGGCCTTGCGGCCTGTTCCATGGTAGAGCGATGGCACACCAAGTGATGACGTAACCTGGTGTGACGTCTCTCTATTCTGGAACAGGCTGCAAAATCTGTTTATCAGTAGTACGGAAGCAGCAGGCGGCAGTGAGGAGGCAGCAAGTAAGGCGTGTGAGTGGGGGGAGGGAGGGTAGTACCCACTCACCTGCCACAATGTTTTCCCAATAGACTTGCATTGGGGGAAAGCTTTCTTTCCCCCAATGCAAGCCTATGGTGAAAACACGTAAAATGGAAGCCCGATTTTCTGTTTTTTTCCCCGATATTAATAGGATTGAAAAAATCGGAACAGGAGAAAACGGACCTCCTGCAGTCAGCATTGGAATTGGATATCGGATGCCCGATTTCCTCCGATTTGTATTGGTATCAGTTATCGGGTCCGATACAATGCACATCCCTATTTTATTATACAGCCACTAGGTGGTGCAATGATATAGTTGCACCATCATGAGTTTCTGGAAATTCACAGGAAATTTATTGCATGTCACCATGCAATAAAATCTCTTATTGCATGTTTTGTTTTGAGAATAAAGCTCCTATAATTGCTAGAAAGCATAGGAGGGTCCCTGGAGTTTGACAATCTTATGTAATGGACCCTCTTCCTTCCAGCCCTTCCTTATATAATCTTTTGATCAATATTGGAAAAAAACCTTTGAGTATGGATTAGGGATGTGCACGCTGGAATTTCGGACCAAAAATTATCATCACTGATAATATTGTAGGTTCATCATATCATCTTCACAATAATTATTGGAAATCTGATATTTAGTTTGCAGCCACATGGTGCCCTATACAGCTGATTTTTAAAGAAAAAAATGCCTATGACTTCTGTATTTTTAAAGTTACAGGCGTGAAACTTGGTCACAATGCTTATGGGATATGCCTAAGTATGTGTATGAAATTTGAGATCGATCTCTCCAACCCTCGATTTTATATGAATTTATTAAAGAATATTTAAGTTCTGACACGTCAAAAGTTGCACGATCTTTAAAAGATTCATCTAAAATACTGGGGTTGAGGGATTGATCTGAAATTTGGCACATATGTATAGCAACATGTGCTAGACAGGTGTATGAAATTTGAGAACATTCCCTCCAACCCTAGATTTTATATGAAGTTTTTTAAAGATCCTGCAACTTTTTGACAGGTCTGAATGAACACACATGGTGAGCTGCCATTCTGACCTGTGAGAACTTAAACATTCTTTAATAAATTCATATAAAATTGAAGGTTGGAGGGATCAATCTCAAAATTTCATACACATACTGAGACATACCCCATAAGCACTGTGACCAAGTTTCAAGCCTCTAACTTTTAAAAGACAAAAGTTATAGGTTTATTTATATGGCAGTCTGATAATCTGATATAAATGGGCTAAAAATAGGGGTGTGCACCGGATCGGGTCTGATCCATGATCCGGATCCAATCCAGCCAAAATGAGATAAATTATCCGATTCCAATCCCCTGCAGCTGGATCATCCGATCTCATCTGATCTGATCCAAAAGGACCCAATCCGGATCGGAAAAGATCAGAGGATTGGACCTCAGACCTCCTTCCCCCCTCCCCGGCACTTGCACTCCTTACCTGCTGCCTTCCCACTGCTGTCCACTGCCACCTGCTGCTTCCATACTACTGAGAAACAGGCCTTGCAACCTGTTCCACAATAGAGCGATGGTGCACCGGGTGACGTCATCACTCGGCGCGCCCTCGCTCTACTGTGGAACAGGCCTCAAGGCCTGTGTCTCAGTAGTACTAAAGCAACAGGCGGCGGTGGACGGCAGTGAGGAGGCAGCAGGTAAGGAGTGTGAGTGGGGAGAAGGGGAGGGAGGTTGAGGTCCCCCGTTACCTTCTGGCATCCTGCGCTGTGTCCGCTGCTTCCATACTATTTATAAACAGGCGGCAAGGCTTGCTTAACAGTTGTATGGTAACAGCGGATGGCAGTGCGGGATGCTGGCAGGTAAGAAGCATGAGTGGGGGGAGGGGGAGGGCCCCACTTACCTGCCAGGGCACCCGCTTCCATCTGCTGGTCCCTTCTACTGAGAAACAGGCTTCGCAGCCTGCCTCTCAGTTGCACACCAGATGATGATGTCATCACCTGGAGTGCTACTGAGAGGCAGACTGAAAAGCCTGTTTCTCAGTAGAAGGGACTAGCTGATGGAAGCGGGCACTCCGGCAGGTAAGGAGTGTGAGTGGGGCGGAGGGGCCCTCTTACCTGCCTGGGTGCCCGCTTCTGTCTGCTGTTCTCTTCTACTGAGAAACAGGCTTCATGGCCTGTCTCTCAGTAGTGCGCCAGGTGATGATGGAATCACCTGGAGCGCTACTGAGAACTAGGCCACGAAGCCTGTTTCTCAGTAGATTGGAACAGTGGACGGCAGCGGATGGCAGTGGGCACCCCGGAAGGTAAGGAGTGTGAGGGGGGGAGGGACAGGGAGGGACAGGGAGGGAGGGAGGGGGAGTTAGGTCTTCACTCACCTGCCCCCATGTTTTTGCCATAGGCTTGCATTGGGGGAAAGCTTTCTTTTCCCCAATGTAAGCCTATAGCAAAAATACCTAAAATGGTGTCCGATCCTAAAATCGGATATCCGATCTTTGGATCGGAATTGACTCCTAACGGAACCGGGAAGCCTCCGATCCGATCCAAGGCACCAGTTCCGATCCAATTTCGGGGGTCCATGTACACCCCTACCTGAAAATTGTCGGATTGGACATTTATCAGAGGTTTCTCTATCGTATTGTTATCATTAAACACATGAAAGATAAAGAGCATATTGTATCATTATTGTACATTTTAATGATACGATACACATCTGTAGTATGGATTATTTATTTATATTTGACTGGATTACAGCTATTCTGTTCTTATAATTCTGTTCTATCTATCTTTCTATCTATCCTTACCCTCCTGGTTTGAAATCTTTCCTTCTGGACATGGGATGCAATCGTAGCAGCAAAATGGCTTCCCCTCCTTCATTTTCTTGTTAGAACCAGGTTTACAATTCTCAGTACATTGAGAAAGAGGACGAGACTATTTGAATAATGGAAAAGAAACAACATAATGAAGGAATAAGGATTTTGGAATATTTTATTTTTTTGTTTAATAGTTGTAATGTTTTGTTTTGTTGAAATTTTGAAATAAAACCATCACTTTAACATATTTCAATGTTTCTTTGCTGTTGTTGAATATGTTATGGTTTTTCAGTTGTGTCCCACCCTGAGGGCATTTGCCAGTTAGGAAATATGCAATTCTATAACATCAAATAAATAAAGACGTATGATTTCAGAAATACTTGGACAGATTCAATGGGGAGTACTTACATTTTTCTAGTAATCGTACTAGACATCTGAAACTCAATTTTCCCTTTGGCCAATTTTTACGTTAAAAAGAAACAGTATATTTGACCACATGTGCAACACCCAGAGATATATTTTCACCTGGGAACTCCTAGATAGGGGTTTTCTGAGACATGCCATTGATTGGTCCAGAGCTAGAGTGAATTAAACCAGCAAACAGTTTACGATTAAGCCCCATGTTAGAACAAGGAGCAACAGATTGTTTTGGTCTTGTTCAAAGCATTAGAAATGTAACTAACATCTAATTAATAATTCTTCCAGCAATTTCTCCATAAACAAAGTTAAAGGGAGAGCAGTAACATGAGGCTCTTCATTTAATTAATCTTGTCACACGTTATCTTTCCTTTGTAGTTGTTTATTATTGTACAATAAATAATTGTGGACTTCATGACAATAGCTCACTTATAACAGGGCCACTTTCTGAATAGCTGACACTTGGAGCCTACCTGATTAAACCAGCCATTCCATGTTATGGCCTCTTCATCAATGGTGAATGCTTGACCTATGGGAGCATTGGGATCCACCCTCCCTACTCTCACCCTATGAAATGAATGGTTGGAGAAGATTATCCAGTTGATCACATCCAATCCAGTGACTAGCTCTCCATTCTCGTTGAAGGAAACTTTGTCTCCCACACTGTTGTTAAATGAGACCCATTTGATAAATGGTTGGAGCTAGAGTGAAAAAGAAAATGCAAGGCTTTAGAAAAGACTGAATTTAGGTCTTCATGGGACAAAACGGAAATAACTTGAAAACAGTATCTAGCATCCACATAATTTTCTTATGCTTACTTTACAGTAAGTGCTACATTCTGGATCTTAAAAGCCCCTATACTCATGCTATGGTTAAGTTCCAGATCAGAACTCCTACAACTTCCTTAGAACAGAAATTGGGGCAGGGAAGGGCAGATGCTAGTTACACATTTAGAGTAATTTCATCTCTCATACTATCACCAGAAGAATGAGGTTCTGGCTGGCTTATTTTTCAGCTGCGTGATGGCTGTCACTGGCCCTAGCATAAATGGCAGATCTGCCACAAAATGTCCTCCAAAACTCAGGTTCGAATATCTGAGGTTTGAACCTTGCACAGCCCTAAGCTGGATCACATTCCAACAACCGTTGAAGGTTTCACAGTTCTTTATTGCTGTTCCCTCCCACAATGCTAATGTGGAGTATGTTTTCTCTCCCATGCAAAGCCAGTGGACAAAGGAAAGGAGTCTGCTCTTTCCTTTTCACTGCCAGCATTCTGGGAGCAGCAAAAAGAACAATGTCAACTTCTAACAACAAATTTATAAAGCTCCTAAAAATAAATGTTAATTTCAGCTGCATTGGATGTCTCACTTGTTCCTTATTTCAGTGATTTTAACATGAAAATATTATGTAGAACAGGTTTGTCTTAATTGTGAGCTGTAAAATCAGACATGTGACCAAGACCATATTGGGGAGGGGAAGTCATCTAGGGAGCAGACCATGATGGGATGTTCCCTTCTTCTGTTTTGAAAATACAGTCACCCTACTTCTCATAAGCATTCTTTATTTTAGAATATCCATTATTTTTCTTTATTAAGAAAAAAGAACAATAGCACATAAAAACATATCCAGCTGACCTCTTACAACTTTGCTATTTGTATAGTACTTAGAGTGTTTGAAGTTCAATATGCTTGGTAAACTTTGGTGATACCACAGGTATCCAGTTGAGGTTTGAAGCTCAGCGATGTCTGTATTATCACTTCAATGGCCTCTACGAAAAAGGCTAATCTACTATTTCAACACAAAATGGCAACTCAGTGAGTGAGTAGGCAGCTGCACGCCACTTGCCAGTGACAAGAAGAATTCAGCAGCTAGTGTGGGTCTGGTGTGTGGTATGTTTGGGGGTGAGTTCTCCCACCTCAAGTAATGCTGCCTCAAAGTAATACTGTGTTCCACAGATTTAAATTTAGCAGAAATGCCATCAAAGTGGAAATTCAAAAAGAAACATACTTTAAAAGTTAATTGAAGATCATTTTTGTAGCCAGTACCCAAAGAACCTATAGAACCTTAAAATATTTTTGTCAGCGTAGTTCAACTTAGACAATACATTAGAAGAAGAATAGACCACCCATTTAGCTCAGGTTGCCTCTCCCACACCGCCACATTGGCTTGGCACCCTGGGTCACCACCCAGCTTTCCCAACCTTAAGGCTAGCCCTGAAGAATGCTTGTAGGGAACTGCTCATCTTTTCTGACCCAGATATTGCATGAGGGGATATTACGTGAATCAGTAAAAACACAACCTACACTGGTCATAACATATATTCCCAATGCATCAATAGGAAAGCATAAAGACAGACTGAACTGCTATTCTGCTATTTCTAGTTGGACAAAAGATGGAAAATGAAAATGGTAAGAAGACTTGCGGGAGACTAAAACGAAATATACAGTATCGTCTTATATGAGGAAATTGAGCCCATTACCTGCCGAAATTGAAGATTCTGAAGATTTGGTCCCACTCCATCCATCATTGCATCATGCTTGACTCTCGAAGAAGACATGGCCTGATGTAAGGAATGGGCCACCACATAGACAGCATTGTAGATGCTGTAGCTGTGTCCAATCATGCTCATTTCAAAGAAAGAGCCAGGAAGGCTCTCCAGCTTCTCCTCCCCTGTGCAAATGTCCAAATTCACCTTGCCCACAATACTTTCTGGGAATAAACAGCCAAAGGCATGTTGCCAGAAATCCCTGATAAAACCATCTTCTTTAGAACTAGAAGGGTTTCTGCTCCCAAGAAACTGCCGAAATCCTGGTAGGTCACTGGAATGGATCCTGAGGGATATACCACCATGGAATATTTCGGTATCCCAATTCCTTTGTAGGCCAGTTGCAGTGAACTCGAATTGAGCTGTAACAATCCATACCTTCCCCTTTACTTCCTTTTCCATGACCTCTTGTTCTGATAGATATGGAAAGAAGAGAAAAATTGCCATGGAATAAGATTCTCCACAGACTACCACTACATTGGCCTTGCTGCCCAACACTTTATCACGCATTTTTGCCCCCTGTAGAAATTTGTCACTAATTTTAGTGTCAAAACTTAATTTGGGGACTCTTTCTATGAAGGCAGAACAGACACCCCTCTTAGAAAACAGTGGAACGACCACTTGTAGAAATCTTTCTCCATTATCATTATCCATAACACCTATCCCAATCCACGTCCACCTGAAATGGAGAAGCAAAGAGAGAATCCCCTCATACTGAATGGTTTCCTGAGGGGCCAACTGGTAGAAGGGAAGGCCTGGTGATTTCGTGTTCATCACAGGAGCAGGGCCATAGATTAGCTAAGGAGAAAGTTTTGGTAGAGAAAAAGGAAATTTTGTCAGCATTTATAGAGTCATTTCATTTTTTAATATGTACATACATTGAATGGGCATTTTGTTGGGAATATAGCAATATAGCAATCAGTTCTAAGAGAATAATGACTATCCTATGGTCATCTAGTGCATTAAAGGATAAATTCCTCAGTGGAAAGATGCTTCATAATGAGATCAGTCTGGTTGCATTTAGAATTATTCACACATAAAAGTTAAACCGATTGAATTCAGTGGAACATAAAGAAATCCCAATTGGCTTACATCCCATTCATTTCAATAGTTCAAATATAAATGTGACTAAGTCCAGTTCCAATTCTTTGTTGAGAAAAACACAAACACACACACACACACAGCACTGCTTCTGCTGCCACCTATTCATAGAGCTGTACATGCATATGTCTCCACAAATCCAGGGCCCTCATGTGATCCTGTCAAACAGCTGGAAGTATCCTGAAGCCGAAACATCATGTGCCATTATTTCCTACATTCCTCACAGGCCACATTTGCATGGAAGGGATTCCCTTTAGTGGTTCCCTTTAATGGTTCTCCTTCCTAACAGAATTGCAATAGATCCTAGCCATGCAGAAGTGGATTCTGCACACACAGTTATCTATACAAATGCAATGAGTAGTATAGTACAGTACCCATGCACCAATAGAATGGACTGCCAGAACAACAAGAACTAGCAATTCCCGAAAGAACCGGAAATGAGCAACAGTGCATATTTCTGATATGGGCAGGTCAGTGTTTCTGGGCTATTTCAGCAACTGCTAGTTCCTTTTGCACTTGTAGTCCATTTTACTGGTGAATGAGAACTATCAGAGGCACATAGGTAGTGTAGGGTACTGCACTTTGGGAACTATATCTGAAAGAAAATGCATGAAGAAGTGGAATGTTTAAATTACTGAATGGCTTAAATGAGGCTTATGAAACTGTAGCAATGTTCTGCAATTTCAGCTCCATGGTATCGAATGAATATACACAAACACATATTCTTAGCCAGCATATGATATTTGTAAACCATGCACCTATTTCTGCCTCTAAATAACAGAATGGAACTGGAAAGGAAAGGAAAGAGTGAGTGTTGTGGCAGATCATTATGCTCCCCAAATACCCTACCTGTGGAGTCTTAAAGATATCCAAGATATTTGCAACATATAGGGAGATTTCAGAATCCAGTCCACCAATAACTGCAGTTAATCTATTCTGGATGTCACAGAGATAGTTAGGTACAATGTTTTCCAGTGTAGTCAACAGGAGCATTGTGGCATGATAGGTCCGTCTTGCATTGTCATAGCTATCATAGATGTGGAAGCCCAAGGTGATATTTGGTAAGATCTTTGGGTTTTCATTAATTTCCTTTACTGCAAATGCCAAGGCCAGGATGTGCTGGTAATGCTTAGGGAATACCCTATAACAAAAGTTGTATTCTGTAACAGCAAGATATTCCACACATACATTCATTATTGCTACTGCGCTCTACCTCACATTACAGCATTGAAATGCAAATCCTTTTTGTACTCTTAAGTCTAAGGTGGCCTATGCTAAGAAGAAAACCTAACTATATCCATGTGATGCCAGCAATAAGGGAGGAACATTTTGCTGCCAACCTCCATAATCAATTTTACAAAAGAGTTCATGTTGCACAGACTCCACTTCCTGATTGTAAAATGGATGTGCCCTCTCAGGGAAAAAAACCCAGCACTCTATCTTCCCAAATTATTGAGAAGGTGACAGATCAAATCAGGATGTACAATGTTTAACAATTCAGAAATTGATTAAATCGGCAGCAAAATGAAAACCATTTTAGTTAGGAATACCCAATGAATAAGATGAGCACATTGCAGAGGCCTGAGGGGAAAGGTTTTGGAAAGAAATAACATAGGGCATCTGTCTTATTTGTTATAGCGATTGCAGAATTGTGTCCATTTTGAAAAAGAAAAGGGGGTGACAAATTGCATATCTAGATTTTTGAGATGACAAGTCCCAGCATTCCTGACCATGGGACATACTGACTTGCAATGATGGGAGTTGTAGTCCAACACCTTTGGAGGGCACCAGGTTGGGGAAGGGCTGCTCTAAACAAAAAAAGAGAAGTAGGTGGCCCTAAGTTGTTCGTGATCAGTTTTCCACAACCCCACAGTCACCTCTGCATATCATATTCTCCATCCTGTCCTCATGGTTTATCTGTTTTGGGAGAATGAGAATTTCACTTGCACTTTCTGCCTCCTTAGGGAGGATGTGGCGTTAAGGCTTGTGAGCCTTAACTCCCAATTTCCCAGCTTTTTGGTGCTTGGTTGGAAACTGTGGAGCCTTAACATTGTTTTTGTAAACCGTAGGATTTTTGTTTAATGAATTTATATATATATATATATATATATATACACTTAATTAAGACAGGGTTTCTCCCTTATTTATTATAGCTGTTGCAGAATCCTATCTCTTTTGAAAAATAAAAGGGGGTGACTGCACAATAAAAGGAACTCTGTCTTGAAGTGACCCACTTCATCAAAGCACTTTGATTACTAGATTCAGGTAGATAAAGAACCAAACCAAATAGCCATCAAATGATTCTTACAATGAAGCTTGAAGGCAGCCATCCAAACACTCACATCAAAAGTCTGTTATTTGTATCTGTTTCTATTAATATAGCAGCATTTGGAACACATTGTAGGCTGTGCAAACAAGCTCCTAAAACTGTAACTTGGCCACCATTAAAAACTGAAGGCAATCCTGTTATCCATATAGGAGCCTTATAAGGGAACCAAAACTTTATCAGTGAATTCAAATCTTAAAAAGCTGCTGGAACAACCTACGCCATTTTTATATACCCTTAATTATATTAATGTTTCCTACAGCCTAATCCAGTAAGCCTCTATTCTACAGCTTTATCTCTCTATTATACTCTGCTCATCCTGATAACACCATAAATGGAAATGAAACAAAAAACAGTCCTTACACGAGTTCGTCCAACATTTCTGGAGGGGGTTCTTCAGTGAAGGCTATTGGACTGGAGACAAGGAGACCATAAGAAGTAATGCCACCAATGACAAGATCTCCTGACTGATGATACTTGTGAAGCGGAGGGTAAGGATTCCTGACCCTACAGTTGTCAATGTGAGCTTTGCATCCTATGTAAGCAAGCAATACGAGCAGCAAGACTACCATGGTATAGTAGTATAGTAGTTTGAGAAATTGCATTGATACCCAGCCATTCACAAAATAGTTTCCCTATTTGTATCCAATATCCTCATCTATTTGTAGGCCCTCTTTCTACTTCTTAATGTTACTGGTGATATTTGTGACATCCTTCGGTATTAGTTTTGTAAGTGACTACTGAAATTCTACAGCTGATTTGGGAATCAGCAGAATTAATCACTACCCTTCAGATAACTGAAGAGGAAACTAATTACAAAATAATTACTGATGAAACCTTGTTTGTCACATCTGAACAATATTTTTTCCCCCAACACAATAGCAAGTGAGGGATCAGATGGGTTGGGATGGCCCACGTAATTTATTTTTTGCTTATGAAATTGATGACAGAAATAGTAGAGTTTGGTTTGGAATCAGAGAAGAATTCATGTTTTATGACAGGACTGACCATCTTGAGAAGATGACCTTGCTTGATTTCACCTACAATCCTATACTTGTAAGTCTGATTGATCCCAATAGGACGTACTTCAGGGTAGACATGCAAAGGATTATATTGTTGAACTGTCAGGTGAAAAATACATTCTAACCACGCAGTCCTATGCATGTTTACTCAGAAGTAAGACCCATGGTTTTTAATGGGGCTTATTACACAGGAAGTGTCTTTATGATTGCAGCCTTAGATAACCCACAAAAAAATCCCTCAAAATGACTTGGAAGCTAGACAACAATGAGCTGGAGCTGAAGATAGCTGGTGTTACACTATTTCAATACATAATGTAGAAGTCATTTCAGGAAATAGGACACACGTCGTACCCTTAATATAATGCTTTACGAAGTGTGCGCCAAATAGAAACCTTTTGCTCAATTATCATTTTCACTTTGGCAGGGTTTTTTATCCTTTTAATAACATCCAACCTGTTTTTGTTTGTTTCTGCAACATGTAACATCTTTTAAATGCCTAGTGAAAACATTTTTTTTCACACAGGCTTTCCTTTGATTTTAACTTAGCTGGTTTTATATTGCCTTTTTCATATAAAAGTAGCATTTAAAATTTATCTATACTTGTTGTATTTCATGTTTTTAATTGCAGGCATTCAAGAAGGCCTTAAAAACATTTTATTTTACCATAACCTTCCCAAGATTATACTGGCATTGCTGCTATTATTGTTCCTGTTGGATTTATTGTTTTAATTGCTACTTTTATGTGAACATGTTTTTATTGCTTTTAATATCTTAATTTTTTAGTGTTTTTAATGTTTCATGTATTTTATTGTTGTAAGCTGCCTTGTGAGGGTGTCTGCCCTGAAAGACAGCCAAGAAATGTTTAAAATCAATTTTACATAAATAAATAATTGTACATTCAGCTACTGGGCAGTATAACAATGTAATAAATAAATAAAAAATATACAAAACGGTATGAATTTGAAAGGTGTTTTTTCTCAATTAACTGGGTATAGAAATAACATTTCAACCCTGTCCCAATAAATTGTCATCATCCAATAGCCATGAGTTCCTAGAACATTTCATCACAATCCTGCACTGCCTCACTTCTCTGATGCTCCTCACCAGGAATGCTTTATGGCTCCTGTGTCCTTGAGGGACCAGTAACAGCATCCCCTTGATAGGGAATAGCAAAGAATCTCTCTTCATCTATTTCTTTTACCACTGTGCCTGCCTTGCAGGGCTGGTTTGTATTTTCCCTGTTTTGACACAGCACATGAGTCATTTACTGTCATGGAACCTCAGCTGCATTTTGAATGTGCTGCTGCCATCGTAAGTGAATCCTCTTATACAACTTTATTAGAGTCAAACAGGCTCCTAATTTAAGTATCATCATCATCATCATCATCATGTTGTTGTGGATGATCAGGACCTCCCTCACCACATTTAGTAGTCACAGCCAAGCCAGCTTGCATTTCCATCCTGCTCCATCTATGTCTCATTCCTCTGGGCCTGCCCCACAGGACTGGTTTGTTCCAATCTGGTTTAGAATCAAGACAATCTTTGGGTCACTTATGTCACTGGTTTCTTTACTTCCTCCTACTGCCACGATCCTGTCATGGCCCCACATTAGCATGGCAACATCCAAAACACTGCGTGGATTTGCCCACCAGGACACCCCACAGGGCTGGTTTGTTTGCTTCCTGTCGGCCTCTTTGTGCCTGCCTGCATAGCTTCAGGCTGACTCTCTGCCAGCCTGCCTGCCTTTCTTTGGAGATCCCCTTGATGTCAAGGGCTGAAACTGATCAAGGTGCAAGACTCCAAAGAGGAGGTTTGATAACCTGAGTTTGAAGGGTATGGCTCCAGCGGCTGTTGTTGTTTTTTTAAAAAAATGATTTTAAACCCTCGAATTTTTTTTAAAATCCTAAAAATAAAGGGATGAAGCAATATGCCTCAAACCTGGCATGGCTAAAGCCGTACTTAAGAGCTATCATGGCACCCATGTTCAGCTCTTTATCTTTATCTTTAAAAGTGGCAGAGATGTAATCATTATTTTAGTTAATTTCCATAGACTATAATGGAGAGATTATCTGAAAATGGACCAGTGGTCCGACGGGGCTAATCTCCGCTCTGTTGATATTCAATGGTTTTTACACTGCCCATCTCCACTCTGAAAAGTCGAAGTTTCGTCAAAGCTCTGTCAAAGCTCCAATTTTTCAGAGTGTTGTGCACTGCTGTAGTGATTAGACCATAGAGCACATTATACAGCTCAAGTATTTTGGAATTGTTTTTTCAATATTCTGTTTCTTGTGTAGCTCATCCGATTTCTGCCATACAATCTAATAATATCAGAGCTGTAGTCCTAGAGTAGAACAATTAATCCCTGATGCACTCTGAGTTTTTAAGGCCAAGGTGTTGCCACAATTATTGTATGGAATTCCAGTGTGGATTTTAGGTTTTTCTTCTGTTTTAGAACAAATACTTTCATCCTTTTTGCGCCAACAGTTTCACGCACCTAAGGGTGCCATCAGCAGTTCTACGGCTGGAGGCTGTGCTTTCATTGGTGGAATGTACTGAATGGTGTTGCGCATTCAGATATTGGCTAAATGTTGTTTATGCAAACTCTGAATCAGGATATGTGTCCCTCCGCTGGGAAGACAACTACACTGGTCAGTGGTCTAAATCAACAGAGATAAACTACAAATGTTGGGTTTCTCTTATAACTTTTTTGGCATGCAAGATACTTCTCAAGTAAAGCTATTCTTGCACTCTGGATCAAATATATTGATATTCAGTATTCATTCTCTGCTGCCTATACTACCTGTTCCTCAACTTACTTAGGTTTGACATTTGATATTAAGAGTAGTACAAACTGCCTGGAAAAACTGACTATAACTATATATCGGATAACTTTTTTCTAAAGCCTGGTTTAACACAGTACTATCTGCTGTAATAGATGGTCACTTTGATAGAATTCCTTACAAGTTGTCTCTACCCATGTGGAGATGAAGTGATAGAGTCTCTATTTCATATACTGCTTTTTAAAAAATGTCTCCCTATCTATATTCTCCAGACCATGCATACTTTTACACACCTCTATCATGTTTTCCCTTAGTTGCCTTTTTTCGAGGCTAAACAATCACAGCTATTTTAAACTTCCCTCATGAAGAGTTGTTCCAGATCCTTGATCATTTTAGTTGCCCTTTTCAGCACTTTGTCCAGCTCTACAATATCTTTTTTTTAGGTGTGGCAACCAGAACTCTACACAGTAGTTTAAGTGTCATCACACCATAGTTTATATAAGGGCTGTTGGATATTCGCAACTTTATTCTAAGTTCCTTTCCTAATTATCCTTAACACGGAGTTTGCCTTCTTTTTTCTCCCTGGCAGCTGCACACTGGGTGGACATTTTCACCGAGCTGCCCACCACAACCCCAAGATTTCTTTCTTGGTTAGTCACTGCTACCTCAAATCCGATCAGGTTATACTGGAAAATGGGATCTCCCCCACCCATGTGTATCACTTTAGACTTGCTTACATTGAGCCACATTTGTCATTAAGGTGCCCATTCTGCCAGGTGGGAGAGATTTTTTAGGAGCTCCTCACAACCCTGTTTTGTTTTAACCACCCTAAATAATTTGGTGTCATCTGTGAATTTGGCCACTTCACATGAGCTTCAACCTCACATGTCCACCTATTCTTATGTTTCTGTCACCTCATGGGGATAACAGACAGTCACAGTGCCCATTTGCCCCCAGTCTATCTCTGTATTGTCTATAGATCAACCATTACTAATGGATGCCATTCTGTCTAATCTTGATGAAGGCACATAGTTCAAGTATAGGGTCAGTATGAAACTACTTTGTCTTCTTAGCATCGAGAGCTTTAGGATTTCATCCAATCTGTAGAGGAAGAGGATTGAGGCCTCAAGACAAAGGAAAGATCAAGGTGCAAGGGCAACATTCTAAGTGAGCACAAGATCACTGAAGATTCTGGAACATGTTGCTGAAGACAGAAAAATGTTTTTTATCATATAGTTTTTATCTACAGTTCAGTCATAGGTAGGACAGACACACCTGATTCCATTGTCTTGAAAAGAATAGGGATTATGATTTGGAATTAGAAGGTGATGTGTCTGTGATGCCCACAAGCATTATTCTGATAGTTTTTTCCTTGTCAGCAGCTAATTCTAGGGAATTCATATGAAATAGTTCAGATCTTCTTTTCTTTTCTTTTAAAAAGCAGTACATTGGTTTTAAAAAGAACTGCTGAAAGGGAATCTAAGGGAAACAAAGTCGGTGTACATACATAACTGGTTCTTTATAGGCAAGACTGGATTAAATTTTCCATTTTTTATCTTGGGAGCTTTATATAGGGCAGATACCTAGAGGGGAAACTCTTACAAATGTTTTGCTATTTATATGCCCTCACATGCCAAGATTACAACGTATAGCAAAGGACCCAGACACTGAGGGTGCCTCTTCAAGAGCAATTTAAAGCTCCTTCAGGACGCATTACAGATTTTACTTCTACAAGAGTGGAGAGCAAATCAGGGGTTAAGGCGCTTTTTATCTCCACTTATGCGCATTATCGAATGCTCGTTAAACAGCAACTTAAAATTTACAGCGGGAGTTAAATTGCCTTATGGCCATGTAAACATGCGATTCTCCACATGTAAACAACTATAAAGCGCATTTCATACAGCCCACAATGTGCTTCACCGCCTCTCGTGAATAGGTATTAGGAGGAAATGCGCTTATCCGTAAATGTGCATAATCAGTCAACCCGGAGTGAAAGCAAAATCTTGTAGAGGGGACCTTATATACGTCTTCCATCTTTTCTCCTTATTAGCTGTTCCCTCTTGTTCAGCTGAGGTCTCAGCACTGTAATGTAACATTTGGGGGGGGGGGGAATACAAACTAACAACCCAGCACTTGAGGCTAAGATAGAGAAGATCTCCATGGCTACCATATATTTTCCGTTGGAGCACAGATAGGATGGAACAAAGGATAACCACTGTGAAGGTTTGAGTCCTACACAACAGTAGTTTTAGTTTAGCCCTGGAGGTATGGAATTCCTCTGATGAAGGGGGGCATTCCTGAGTTTTGTTTTCCACTCAAAGGGTTAAGTTTCATTTCTCCAGTTTGAACTTACCAGAAAGGGGTGGAGTTAACTGGACAGTTGCTGAAGAAAAAAAAGAGTGGGAGAAGAGCTAAGGGGCGGAGTTAACTGGTCAGCTGCAAAAGCCCAGCATGCTGAAAGTGATGAACTTGGCTTCATTGAAACTGTCAGGTAGCTTCCCTGCAAGGAAAGCCACAGTGAAACTCACCATCGCCAGGAAGCCCATGTAGCCCAGAACACAGCAAAACAGAGTCATGGACTGTTCGTTACACTGTAGAACAATTTCTTTAGCCATTGAGTGCATGTCAGTATCTGGGAAAGGTGGAGAGGTTGCCAGCCATAAAATAGAGATGGTTGCTTGGATGAGGGAGCAGAAAAGAACAATGGAGATAGCCAGTCATTTCCCCACTTACTTCCTCATCCTGGACCCTGGTTCGGTGGCCATAAAAACCAGAAGCACTGTGATGGTTTTTCCAGCACACAAGAGAGAGCCACTGAGAAGATGATGATGATGATGATGATGATTATCCTCCCCATAGCCAAAGCTCTCTGGGTGGTTTACAAAAATTAAAAGACTGAACATTAAAAAGTCAATATAAAAAATTTAAACCATAAAACATAAAACATAAGGTCAAACGTCATTTGTCAGAGGAGACATTTCACCTTTTGAGGATGGCCAATAAACAGCAATGCACAAAGAAAGGAGAGAAGGAGGGAGATGATGAGAGTATAGGTGAGGTCCTGGTTGTGGGTCTTAACAATGCGAGTGTAGTGTAGCTTCATAAATGTTCCCAGCTCCAGAGTTGTAGTCATGGAAAAGGAGGAGGCAAAAGAGGCTAAAGTAAATTCTAAAGGTTCTTCATAAATCTGGTGATGTGGGCCTTTTATCTGACATACCTGTACTCTGAAGACACACCATGGCATTTTTTAATGTTTTAGTTAAATGGTCAATCCACCACCTTATGTAGGGTGACTATATGAAAAGTAAGACTGGACTCCTATAACTTTAACATTTGTGTAGAAAAGGGACTTCCAGGAGGTGTCATTTGCATGCATGCAGCACCTGGTGAAATCCATTCTTCATCACAACAGTTAAAGTTGCAGGAGCCCTGTCCACTTTATATCAGGTCACTCTAATGTAGCTAGACCAGCTTTAACTGTTGTGATAAAGAGGGAATTTCACCAGGTGTTGCATTCATACAAATGACACCTGCTGAAATTCCCTTTTCTACACAAATGTGAAAGATACAAGAGCCCTGTCCCCCTTTTCATATGGTCACCCTACCTTATGTTTCTGGTGGTGTTATGCCACTGCTATGGAGCCACATAGAGGATAAAGCAATTTTCAAAATCTCATGCTGAAGAAATTTTATTTATGGAAAGTCCTGAAGGAACAATAGCAATTTGTACTAGACATAACCATGAGCCATAGTTTGATGGCAAGAGAAGACTCTTGGGAGTTCCACCCAAGGCATGCTGAAAGTTGTAGGCATACGCCTCAGATTTTTATTAAATTTTTTAAAAATATTTTAAACCCAAGATTTCACATTTTTCACATTTTTCTGGTACATTGTACAGCCAGACCTATCAGTGTGCCAAATTTCAAGTTTCTACCCAGTGTTGCTCAGGCCCCCTAAGACATTTGTCTGTGAGGTAATCATCTTAAAGTAGCAGGGCAGTGCTAGGCCTGTGAGTTAACCTTTAAACAAATTAAATTCTTTAATTTTTTTCCTCTCTTACCCTCCTGACAAGCCTGCAAGACAGGCCTGTCTTAGGCCTGTGAGGTGACTTTAAACCAAATTAAATTAGTTTCTTTTCCCTCTCCAGGCAGTCTCCCTTCAGGCCCAGGATGGTGAGCCACTTCCAGATGATGGCAACCAAAGCCTGATAAATCTTCCCTTCCACCCAAGGTATGCTGGGAGTTGCAGGCATGAGCCGAGGTCCCTGAATAATGTGTTAATCCTTGTCTAAGGTGTGGTGGAAGACCACTGGAAAGCAGGCCATCTTAGTTGTGGCTCTCTACTTCTGAATTTCTTTTTCCCAGGCAGGCTTGCCTAGTGACTGCATTAATGGCTTTCCAGTGCCAAGTGATTCTATTTTAAAATTTATTTTCCAAGACTTTTTAACTTGATGAGATTCTTTGTGCTGTGTTTTTTCCCTGTTATAACTAAACCACAACATTCCAAGATAGATGCAAGAATTACTGGACAAAGTTAATGATTTTTATATAAAAGCCTGACTTTACTATTGAAACAGAAGAGTGAATGGAGGAATGACTGATAGCTGAAGCTAGAATGGAATGATGGGTGGAGAGAGTGACAGTTGGGGAAAGTCAGGTAGAAGGAGAACAAAGACAATTCATGAGAAGTCAGGAAAGTGGGAGCTGAGTTAGGACTGAGAAATAGTGACGTGGTTTGCACATAATGACCTGGTTTGCTAACCCATGCTTTATTTAAAATCAGCCACTCTACATGCTAGTACTACACCTCCCAGCCTACCTTTGGTGGCCCACTGCCCTCCTCTTATTGCTGCTGCTGCTCTTCAATAGAGAATTGAGGAGAAGTATTGTGAAGAAGGGGAAGTAAGCGGCTGTCAGTGGACACGCCCAGCTGCAGCCAAGTCCTGCCAGGAGTGCCCTGGCCTGCACTTCTTGCACACCAAGTGCTCCATCAGGAGCCCATACTGAAGGGTCAGGGCTGGCCCACTGACTTGTCCCCCTTTGTTGGGCTGATTTCTGGGCATGTGCAGAGTGCTTCCCTTTCCTCCCTCCCTCCCTCTTATGGGTGAAAGCTATGTGTGCACTCCCTCCAGTTTCTGAGAAAACAGCATTATCAGGCCGGGGTTCAAGCACTTTATTACAGTAGTGACAACTATTGGGGCCTAGGACACACTCCAAAACAGTTGTCACTACTGTTATAAAGCTAGGCTGACCAGATAAAATCCAGATCAGGGCACATGTAACTTTAACAGTTGTAGAGAAAAGGGAATTTCAGCCAGTGTCATTTGTATGCAATTAGTTCCTGGTGAAATTCCCTCTTCATCACAACAGTTAAAGGTGCAGGTACTATACTAGAGTGACCATATACAAAAGAAGGCAGGGCCCCTGCAACTTTAACAGCTGTGATGAAGAGGGAATTTCACCAGGAACTAATTGCATGCAAATGACACTGGCTGAAATTCCCTTTTCTCTACAACTGTTAAAGTTACATGAGCCCTGACCTGGATTTTATCTGGTCACCCTAATAAAGTGCTTTAAAGCGCTTTAAAATAGCAGTGTAGATCCGCTCTAGACTGGATCTTAGGTGTTGTTTTCTTCATAAATAGACTGTATCTTATTTCACTCACAGAGGAGTATCTAGGGTGGCCGTACATGGCACAGACAAATTTCCCCAACCCAGCTATCTTTTCTTTGGTTAAAGTTAATGACTCACCTAGCTGGCTGAGAATTTCTTGGAATTCATGATTCTTTTTCATGATTTCAAATGGTTTAAGTTTTCCCTGTCTCACAAATGCAGCTGCGAAATCAGACCCTGTAATAGTGTGGTAGCCAGACAAGGCCTCTACCAGGTCATGTACGAACTCCTCTGTGATACAAGTTACATTGATCGTCCTTCTGCTGTTGTTAGAATACACGCTGCAATCAAACCAAACCCGAGAGTTTAGGAAGTACTTTTGATGGTAAATTAACAGAACCAACACATCAGTGTCATTTGCTGATCACTACCATGTTCTTTGCCTGATCACTACCATGTGATGTATGTTGGATGTGCCAAATAATCCTTGTGTCTACCTCTTGATGATGGCAAGCAAGATCAGGCACCTCTGTTGCCTCAACGTTGACATCCTTGCTGGTGTATTTGTAACACAGTGGCTGAATTCAAACAACACGATAGTCAATGGTGGGGTAATAATCAACTTTACAGTTGTTCATAGGGGGTACTCCCCACACAACATGGTAATAAATAATCAACTGTGGTGTGGATTAGGATCAGTGCTGAATTGACTATGGCAACATTCGGACGACACGATAGTCAATACAACTGACGATTGTTTTCCCCCCACAGTTGCTTATTGTGTCGTCCGAATTCAGCCACAGTCTCTGCTCCGACAAAGAGAATCTTGCCTGCTAGAAGTGAAGCATGCTTCTGATTTTTCCACTCATTGCACAGGAAAGATGTGAGGGATGTTTTAAACTGCTCATTCCGAAGTGCATCAACTGCCTTTGTTGGGGCCTTCTGATCTGCACCTGTTACTTTCATGTCACTAGTTGGTACAGTTGTTCGCCATTCATGTTCACAGTCTTTTATACTTTGATAACTGTAAGTGTCAAACACCAGGTGCACTTCCTTAGCTGTAGTACTACTAGTAAAGTGCTCCAGTGATTTACGTGCAAGAGCCATGTATGCCTATACAGCCACATCTATGTGAGCCTGTGCATCAACTGTGCCATTCTCTCTTGCTCAGATTGGTGGATCATTGAATAAACCAGACAAAAGTAAGTTGATGCAGAGGCTAGGGAAGTACCAGAATTTAGATGAGAAGCATGATATAACCACAGGTCCACCTCATATACATGTGGCTGTATATGATGCAATGTTCGTGTTGCTTACTCTGAAGTTCCCGGAAACTTACGGAGCTCTTGCATGTAAATTACATCTTTCCTGTGCAATGAGGCACTTGCTGATCTGTGAAGAAGCTCTCATGGAAATGAGAGAGGAGGCGGGCAGTGGTGGTGGCTTGGCAAGCATCCATCAAAGCCAAAAATTGGTGAGTTCATCCATCCCTACCTAGAACAGGGTATATTTCAGGATTTCTTTTGGATTAGCTGTTTCCTGTTGTTCAGCTCAGGCTGCAACACAATAATGAAACATTTAGGCAAAAAGATACACCCAAGCAACCCTGCACTTGAGACTAAGATAGAAAAGATCTCCACGGCTACCATGAATTTTCCATTGGTGCTCAGATAACTGGGAACAAAGGATAACCACACACTGCAAAAGACCAACATGCTGAAAGTGATGAACTTAGCTTCGTTAAAACTGTCGGGTAACTTCCTGGCAAGGAAAGCTACAGTCAAGCTCAACATTGCCAGGAAGCCCATGTAGCCCAGGACACAGTAAAACAGAGTCACAGACCCATCATTACATTCCAGTACAATTTCTTCTGTCCCTGAGTGCATGTCCTCATCTGGGAATGGGGCAGAGGTTCCCAGCCACACAGTACAGATGCCTACTTGGATGAGGGAGCAGGAAACCACAATGGAGCCAGCCAGCTCCTTTCCCAACCACTTCCTCATCCTGGATCCTGGCCTGGTGGCCATGAAAGCCAGAACTACCATGATGGTTTTTGCCAGCACACATGAAATGGCCACCGAGAAGACGAGGCCAAAGGCAGTTTGTCGGAGGAGACATGTCACCTCCTGAGGATGGCCAATGAATAGCAACGCACAAAGGAAGGAGAGAAGGAGGGAGATGAGGAGAATGTAGGTGAGGTTCCGATTGTTGGCTATGACTATGGGAGTATCATGGTGCTTCATAAATGTCCCCATCACCAGAGCTGTGAGAAAAGAAAAGGAAAGAGCAAATGAGGCTAAAGCGAGCCCCAAAGGTTCTTCATAAGACAAGAAAGTTATTCTCTTCGGGATACAGAAATCTTGGTTTTTGCTTGGATAATCTTTAGCTGAGCATTTAATGCAGTCATTTGCATCTGGAAAAAGAAAATATGTGGTCTTCAGTTCACATACAAATACACTTAAATGTGCTATAAATATATTTCTAACTTCCACTCCTCTCACACATCTAAACATTCTCCATGGAAATCAATGGCTATTGGAACTACTCATGATATGAAATATGGCAGGACTGGCTTAAAATAATGGCCTGGTTTGCATAATTAACCTCCTTGGAGTGGTCTGTGATGTCATGAAAACTCAGCAACAGGTGGCATATTGCTGTGGTTAACAGCAATTTCAGCAGGTTTCATTTTGTATCTGGTCACTCTAGTATAGCTCTCCAGGTTTAAGTGTTGTGATGAAGAAGGATTTTCTCCAAGTGCTGCATGCATACATGTGATACCTGCTGAAATTCCCTTTTCAATTCAATTGTTAAAGATAAAGCGGCCCTGTCCTCCTTTTCATATGTTCATGCTATATCTTGTTCTTCATTAATTGAAGCATATTAACAGTGTTCAAAGACAGGAACTCATCAAAACAGATTCCAAGTGTCAAGTTGACAATGGCATGAATGACGTCTGCTAGGTCTAGAAGAAAAGGGACTTCCCCCTGAAGCAATGACCAAGGAGAAATGCAATTTTGTTATCCCAGGCAGTACGTAAGCAGGACACTATATTTGAAAGGTTTGTTCTGTCTTTAGTTAACACCAGAGCCATCCATCAATGGGCTACTCAGAATGCTTTTGTCATTGTTGTTTGCTGGATTTATTTGGTCCTCCCAATGATCAATGGTGACATTTCTATACTCGGCAAAAATACTCCACCTTTACCAGGGCTTGTGCCTCCAGATTCCTTGTAGGATAAATAGACTCCTTGTCATGAGGTTTTATCCATAGATTTTCTTTCTATATGATTCATTATGCAGCCACTGGATGGTGCTGTGATATAGTTGTACTATAGCACAGGAAATTTACCACATGTCAAAGTGCAATAAAATCTCTTATTGAATGTTCTGTGCGTGGAGCCTGAATCCACTATTGCAAGTGCTGGAAATTCACAGGAAAGTTATCACATCTCACAGTGTAGGCTGACCATATGAAAAGGAGGACAGGGCAGAGGTAACTTTCATGCTTGTAGAAAAAAGGGAATTTCAGCTGGCGTCATTTGTATGCAATTAGTACCTGGTGAAATTCCCTCTTCATCACAACAGTTAAAGTTGCAGGAACTACACTAGAGTGACCAGATACAAAAAAAAGGGCAGGGCTCCTGCATCTTTAACTGTTGTGATGAACAGGGAATTTCACCAGGAACATAATTGCATACAAATGACGCCAGCTGAAATTCCCTTTTCTCTACAACCGTTAAAGTTACATGAACCCTGTCCTCCGTTTCATATGGTCAGCATATCACAGTGCAATAAAATCTCTTATCATATGTTCTGTGTTGAGAATGAAGCTGCTATAATTGATAGAAAGCATAGGACGGTCCCTGGAGTTTGACAATGTCATGTAATTGACCCCCTTCCTTCCAGCCTTTCCTTACATAATCTTTTGATCAATATTGGAAAAAAACTTTGAGCATGGATTATTTTTTTACATTTGTCAGGATTACAGCTATTCTATTCTCATCATTGTGTTCTATCTGTCTATCTATCATTACCCTCCTGGTTTGAAATCTTCCCTTCTGGACATGGGATGCAATCGTAGCAGCAAAATGGCTTCCCCTCTTTCATTTTCTTGTTAGAACCAGGTTTACAATTCTCAGTACATTGAGAAAGGGGCTGGGACTATTTGAATAATGGAAAAGAAACAACATAATGAAGGAATAAGGATTTTGGATTATTTTTATTGTTTCATTTGTTCAATAGTTTTAACGTTTTGTATTGTTGAAATTTCAAAATAAAATCATCAATTTAACATATTTCAATGTTTCATTGCTGTTGTTGAGTATGTTATGGTTTTTCAGTTTTCTCCCACCCTGAGGGCATTTGCCCGTTAGGAAATATGCAATTATATTACATCAAATAAATAAAGACATAAGATTTCAGAAATACTTGGACAGATTCAACGGGGAGTACTTACATTTTTCTCGTAATCATACTAGACATCTGAAACTCAATTTTCCCTTTGGCCAATTTTTATATTAAAAAGAATCAGTGTGTTTGACCACATGTGCAACTTCTTAGATAGAAGTTTTCTGAGACATGCCATTGATTGGTCCAGAGCTAGAATGACTAAAGCCAGCAGACAGTCTCTGTTTGTGCCCCATGACAAAACAAGGAGCAACAGATTGTTTTGGTCTTGTTCAAAACATTAGAAATATAACTATAATCTCATTAAACATTCTTCCAGCAATTTAACCATAAACAAAGTTATTAGGATAGCAGAACCACAAGGCTTTTCATTTATTTTATCTGGTCTTTCCTTTGTAATTGTTTATTATTGTACAATAAAATAATTGTTGAAATCACAACCATTGCTCATTTATAACAGAGTCACTTTAAAACAGCTGACATTTGGAGCCTACCTGATTAAACCAGCCATTCCATGTTATGGCCTCCTCATCAATGCTGAACGCTTGACCTAGGGGAGTTTCGGGATCCACCCTCCCCACTCTCACCTTATGAAACGATTGGTTGGAAAAAATCATCCAGTTGATCACATCCAATCCAGCGACTAGCTCCCCATTCTGGTTGAAGGAAACTTTGTCTCCCACACTGTTGTTAAATGAGACCCATTTGAGAAATGGTTGGAGCTAGAATGAAATAGAAAATGCAAGGATTTAGAAAAGACTGAATTTAGGTCTTTATGGGCCAAAAAGGACATAACTTGTAATCAGTATCTAGTATCCACATCATTGCCTTATTCTGACTTTAGAGTGAGTGAGTGCTCCTTTCTGGATCTTAAAAGCTCCTACATTCATGCTATGGTTCTGATCCAGATCAGTCCTCCTGCAACTTCCTTATAGCAGAAATTGGGGCAGGGAAGGATAGCTGCTAGATGCATATTTAAAGTAATTTTGGCACTCATACTGGCACCAGAAGAATGAGGTTCTGTATGGCTCATTGTTCAGCTGTGTGAAGGCCATCACTGGCCCTAGGATATATGGCATATATGCCACAAAATGTCCTCCAAACCGCGGATTCGAATATCTGTGGTTTGAACATTGCACAGCCCTAAGCAGTATCACCCTTCTATCCCATTCCCACAAAGACATTGAGTGCCACTCAGAACTGTTGAAGGTTTCACAGTTCTTTATTGCTGTTCCCTCCCACAATGCTAACGTGGAGTATGTTTTCTCTCTAACGCAAAGCCAGTGGATAAAGGAAAGGAGTCTGTTCTTTCCTTTTCACTGCCAGCATTGTATTCCAGGACAGCAAAAAGAACAACGTCAACTTCTAAACACAAATTTGTAAAGCTACTAAAACTAAATGTTAATTTCAACTACACTTAATGTCTCATTTGTTCCTTATTTCAATGATTTTAACATGAAAATATGATGTAGAACAGGTTTGTCTTAATTGTGAGCTGTAGAATCAGACATGTGACCAAGGCCATATTGGGGAGGGGAAGGCACCCAGGGGGGTTGACCATGATGGGGTGTCCCCTTCTTCTGTTTCCAAAATACAGTTAAACCTACTTCTCATAAGCATTCTTTATTTTAGAATATCCATTGTTTTTCTCTATTAAGAAGAAAAAAGAACAATAGTACATAAAACATATCCAGCTGACCTCTTACAGCTTTGCTATCTGTATAGTACTTAGAGTGTTTGCTTTATTTGCACTGGAGGAAAAATCGTATCGAACAAACTCAGAGGTCCCGTATATCGTATCGGATCTGATTCCAATACAAAAACTGGACGTCCGATTTTAGAATCAGATGCCATTTTAGGTGTTTTTGCCATAGGCTTGCATTGGGGAAAAGAAAGCTTTCCCCCAATACAAGTCAATGGGGAAAACATGGTGGTGTGTGAGTGGGGACCTAACTCCCACTCCCACTCCCTCTCCATCTCCCTTCTTCCCCCCACTTGCGCTCCTTACCAGCCGGGGCTGTCTGCTGCCACCCGCTGTTCCTTACTACTGAGAAACAGGCTTTGCAGACTGTTCCACAATAGAGCACTGGCACACCAGGTGACATCATCACCTAGCGCAACTGTGCTCTACTGAGAAGCAGGCCACAAAGCCTGTTTCTCAGTAGTAAGGCAGCAGCGGGCAGCAGCGGGCAGCAGCGGGTGGCAGCAGGTGACAGCGGGCGGCAGCGGGCGGCAGCGAGCAGGAGTGGATGGCAGCAGGTGGCAGTGGGCAGCAGCGGGTGGCAGTGGAGGGCAGTGGGCGGCCATGGATGGCCACGGCAGGTAAGGGGGGGAATCCCCCTCCCTCCCCCCACTAATGCTCCTTATCTGCCAGGGCTGGCTGCTGCCATCCTCTGCCGGCCTCTGCTTCTGTACTACTGAGAAACAGGCTTTACAACCTGTTCCACAGTAGAGTGCTGGCATGCCGGGTGACATCATCACTTGGCGCACTGTCGCTCTATTTTGGAACAGGCCGCAAGGCCTGTTTCTCAGTAGTACGGAAACAGCAAACGGTAGCGGCATGAAGCAGATGGCCCCAGCAGATAAGGAGTGCAAGTGGGGGGAGGGAGGGGGAGGAAGGTGGAGTTAGGTCCCACTCACCCACCACCATGTTTTCCCCATAGACTTGTATTGGGGAAAAGCTTTTTTTCTTCCAATTCAAGCCTATGGGTAAAATCATTCAAAATGTCATCCGATTTTCCATTTTTTTCCAATTTGAATGGGATTGGAAAAAATTGGATTGGAAAAAAATTGGATGTCCAAGGGACTATATCAGAATTGGACATCGGATGTCCGATTCCTCAAATTTTAATCGGAATCGGATATTGGATCCGATACAATGTGCATCTCTAGCTCTAAATGCTTGGTAATCTTCGGTGATACCACAGGCATCCAGTTGATGTTTGAAGTTCAGTGATGTCTGTATTGTCACTTGGATGGCCTCTACAAAAAAGGCTAATCTACTATTTCAACACAAAATGGCAGCTCAGTGAGTGAGTAGGCAGCTGCACACCACTTGCCAGTGAGAAGAAGAATTCGGCAGCTTGTGTGGGTCTGGTGTGTGGTATGTTTGGGGGTGAGTTCTCCCACCTCAAGTAATGCTGCCTCAAAGTAATACTATGTTCCACAGATTTAAATTTAGCAGAAATGCCATCAAAGTGGAAATTGAAAAAGCAACATACTTTAAAAGTTAATTGAAGGAAAAACATTTTTGTAGTTAGTAGCCAAAGAACCTGTAGAACCTTAAAAGATTTTTGCCACTATAGTTTAATTTCGACAATACATTAGAAGAAGAAAAAACCTCCCACTTAGCTCAGGTTGCCTCTCCCCTACCACCACATTAGCTTGGCACACTGGGTCACCAACCAGCTTTCCTACCCTTATGGTCAGCCCTGGAGAATGTTTCTGGGGAACTGCTCATCTGAAATGACCCAGAGATTGCATGAGGGGATGCTACATGAATCAGTAAAATTATAACCTACCCTGCTCATAACATATATCCCCAAAGCAAGCAAAGCATAAACACATACTAAACTGGGGACTTTTCCATTATTTCTAGTTGGGGCAATGAAGGAAGATGTTCCTGTTATATGAAGAACTTGAGTCCAATACCTGACCAAATTGAAGATTTTGAAGGTTGTGTGCCACCCCATCCATCATTGCATCGTGCTTGACTGGAGAAGAAGACAGGACATGATGTAGGGCATGGGCTACCACATAGACAGCATTGTAGATGCTGTAACTGTGTCCAATCATGCTCATTTCAAAGAAAGATCCAGGAAGACTCTCCAGCTTCTCCTCCCCTGTGCAAATGTCCCAATCCCCCTTGTCCATAATATTTTCTGGGAATAAACAGCCAAAGGCATGTTGCCAGAAATCCCTGATAAAACCATCTTCTTTAAAACTAGAAGGGTTTCTGATCTCAAGAAACTGCCGAAATCCTGGTAAGTCACTGGAGTGAAACCTGAAGGATATAGCACCATTGAACATTCCTGTATCCCAATTCCTTTGTAGGACAATTGCAGTAAACTCTAATTGAGCTGTAACAATCCATACCTTCCCCTTTACTTCCTTTTCCATGACCTCTTGTTCTGATAGATATGGAAAGAAGAAGAATATTGCCATGGAATAAGATTCTCCATGGACTACCACTACATTGGCTTTGCTGCCCAACACTTTATCACGCATTTTTGCCCCCTGTAGAAATTTGTCACTAAGTTTGGTGTCAAAACTAAATTTGGGGACTCTTTCTATGAAGGCAGAACAGACACCCCACTTAGAAAACAGTGGAACGACCACTTGTATAAATCTTTCTCCATTATCATTATCCATAACAACAATCCCAATCCATGTCCACCTGAACTGGAGAAGCAAAGAGAGAATCCCCTCATACTGAATGGCTTCCTGAGGGGCCAACTGGTAGAAGGGAAGGCCTGGTGATTTAGTGTTCATCACAGGAGCAGGGCCATAGATGAGCTAAGGAGAAAGTTTTGGTAGAGGAAAAGGAAATCATGTCAGCATTTATAAAGTCATTTCATTTTTTGTTTTGAATGAACATACATTGAATGGGCATCTGGTTGGGAACAAAATGCCTGGTCAGATAGCACTCTGATCTAAGGGAATAATGACTATCTATGGCGATCTAATGCATTATAGGATAAATTCCTCAGTGGAAGGATGCTAAATAAGAACATCAGTCTAGTTGCATTCAGACTTAGTCAAATTTAAAAGTTAAACCGATTTAATTCAATAGAACATAAAGAAATCCCAATTGGCTTACATCCCATTTATTTCAATAGTTCAATATAAATATGAATAAGTCCAGTTCCAATTCTTTGTTGAGTAAAAGACAGAGAGAGAGAGAGAGAGAGAGAGAGAGAGAGAGAGAGAGAGAGCTTCTGCTGCCTCCCATTCATAAAGCTACCTAGGCTGACCATCTGAAAAGGAGGACAGGGCTCATGTAACTTTAACAGTTGTAGAGAAAAGGGAATTCCAGCCAGTATCATTTGTATGCAATTAGTTCCTGGTGAAATTCCCTCTTCATCACAACAGTTAAAGGTGCATGCACTATACTAGAGTGACCATATACAAAAGAAGGCAAGTCCCCTGCAACTTTAACGGTTGTGATGAAGAGGGAATTTCACCAGGAATTAATTGCATACAAATAACACTGGCTGAAATTCCCTTTTCTCTACAACTGTTAAAGTTACATGAGCCCTGTCCTCCTTTTCAGATGGTCAGCCTACTGAAGCCGTAACATCCTGTGCCATTATTTTGCACATTCCTCACAGGCCATGATTGAATGGAGGGGAGATCCTATTAGCTCCAGGGCTTTAGTGCTTGTGGGCTTAACAGTTTTCTTTCCTGACAGAATTGCAATGGAACCAAGCCATGCAGAAGTGATTTCCACACACACAGTCTCAGTACAAATGCAATGAGTAGTATCCTAGAGTACCCATGCACCAATAGAGTGGACTGCCAGAGCAACAAGAGCTGGCATGTCCTGAAAGAAGTAGAAATGAGCAACAGTGCTTGTTACTAGAATGGGCAGGTCAGTGTTTCTTGGCTATTTCAGCAACTGCTAGTTCCTGTTGCACTAGTGGCCCATTTCACTGGTGCAAGAGAACTAGCAGAGGCACAGAGGTACTATAGGGCATTGCTCTTTGGAAACTATATCTGAAAGAAAAATGCATGAAGAAGTGGAATGATTTAATTACTGAATGGCTTAAATGAGGCTTATGAAACTGTAGCAATGTTCTGCAATTTTAACTCCATGGTATCAAATCAATATACACAAACACATATTCTTAGCCAGCATATGATATTTGTAAACCATGCACCTATTTCTGCCTTTAAATAACAGAATAGAACTGGAAAGGAAAGGGAAGAGTGAGTGTTGTAGCAGATCATTTTTCTCCCCAAATACCCTACCTGTGGAGTCTTATAGATATCCAAGATATTTGCCACATGTTTGGAGATTTCAGCATCCAGTCCACCAATAACTGCAGTTAATCTATTCTGGATGTCACATAGATAGTTAGGTACTATGTTTTCCAGTGTAGTCAACAGTAGCATTGTGGCATGATAGGTCCTCTTTGCATTGTCATAGCTATCATAGATGTGGAAGCCCAAGGAGACATTGGGTAAGATCTTTGGGTTTTCATTGATTTCCTCTACTGAAAATGCCAAGGCCAGGATGTGCTGGTAATGCTTAGGAAATACCCTACAACAAAAGTTGCATTCTGTAACAGCAAGATATTCCACACATACATTCATTAATGCCACTGAGTTATACATCACCATCATTTGTCATATTACAGCATTTCAATGCAATCCTTTTTGGAGTCTTAAGTCCAAACTGGCCTACGCTAAGAAGAAAACCAAACTATATCAATGCGATGCCAGCAATAAGGGAGCAACATTTTGCTGCCAACCTCCATAATCAATTTTACAAAAGAGTTCATGTTCCACAGACTCCACTTCCTGATTGTTCCATGGATGTACCCTCTGAGGCAAAGAAGCACCACTCTATCTTCCCAAAGTATTGAGAAGGTGGCACATCAAATCAGGCTGAACAATATTAAACAAAATACAAATTGCTTAAATCAACAGCTAACTGAAAAACTTTTTATTTAGGAATACCTAGTGAATAAGATGAGCACTTTGCACATACCTGAGGGGAAATGTCTGGGAAAGACATAACACAGGGCTTCTGCCTTATTTATTATAGTTATTGCAGAATCCTATCCCTTTTGAAAAATAATAGGGTGTGACGGCACAATACAAGGATCTCTTTGAGTGACCCACTTCATCAAAGCACTTTGACAATTGGATTCAGGGAGGGAAGTGCCATCTTAAACATATTAATCTTAAACTTAAACTTAGGGCAGCCATCCAAGCACTCACACCAAAAGCCTGTTATTTGCATCTGTTTCCATTAATATAGCTGCATTTGGAAGCTATTGTGGGATGTGCAAACAAGCTCCTAAAACTGTAACCTTAAAACCTTAAAACAATCCATTAATCCTGATAGCAGCTGTATAAGGGAACCAGATATTTATCGGAATTAAAATATTTAATAGCTGCTGTAACACCGTACACCTCTATTCATGTAGACTTAATTATATTAATGTTTCCTACAGGCTAATACAGTATGCCCCTATTCTTTAGCTTTATCACTCTCTTATCCTCTGATCATGCTGATGACACCATAAATGGAAAGAAAACGAACAACAGTCCTTACACAAGTTCATCCAACATGTCTGGAGGCGGTTTTTTGGTGAAGGCTAATGGACTGGGGACAAGGAGACCATAAGAAGTAATGCCACCAATGATGAGATCTCCTGACTGATGATACTGGTGACTTGGAGGGTAAGGATTTCTTACCCTACAGTTGCCAATATCCACTTTGCATCCCATGCAAGCAAATTGTACCAGCATCAAGCCAACCTGGTATGTTAGTAGTAGTGGTAGTAGTAGTAGTAAAGTTGTTTGGTTTAAGGCATTGACAGCCATTCATTCGCAAAACAGTTTCAGTATCCGTATCCAAGATATTTGCCTATTCATAGGTCCTCTTTCTATGTCTTAATGTTTCTGGTGATATTTATGACATCGTTTGGTATTAGTTTTGGAGTGACTACTGAAATTTTACAGTGGATTTGAGAATCAACACAATTAATCACCACCCTTTAGATAACTGAAGAGGAGACTAATTACAAAATAATTACTGATGGAAGCTTGTTTGTCACATCTGAACAATATTTTCCCCCCAACTGAATAGCAAACGAGGGACCATATGGCTTGGGTTTGCCCACCTAACTTATTTTTTACTCAAGAAATTGATAAAAGAAATAATAGAGTTTGATTTGGAATCAGAGGCAAATTCATGTTTTATAATATGACTGACCAGCTTGAGAAGATTACTTTGATCGATTTAACCTGCAATCCTATGCCGATGAGTAAATCCCATTAATCCCAATCAGACTTACTTCAGGATAGACATGCAGAGGATTATATTGTTAATCTGTTGGGTGAAAAATAAAATCTTACTGCGAAGTCCTGTTCATGTTCACTCAGAAGTAAGCACCATGGTTTTTAATGAGCCTTGATTGCAGTTTAAGATAACCCACAGAAAAATCTCTCAAAATGAACTGGAAGCTAGACAACAATGAGCTGGAACTGAAGACAACTGGTCTTACACTATTTCAAATTGTAGTGTAGAAGTCATTTTAGTCATTTTTTTTTGCTCAATTATAATTTTCACTTTGGAATAGGCTGACCATATGAAAAGGAGGAGAGGGCTCATGTAACTTTAACAGTTGTAGAGAAAAGGGAATTTCAGCCAGTGTCATTTGTATGCAATTAGTTCCTGGTGAAATTCCCTCTTCATCACAACAGTTAAAGTTGCAGGGGCCCTGCCTTCTTTTGTATATGGACTCTCTAGTATAATGCCTGCAACTTTAACTGTTGTGATGAAGAGGGAATTTCACCAGGAACTAATTGCATACAAATGACACTGGCTGAAATTCCTTTTTCTCTACAACTTAAAGTTACAGGAGCCCTGTCCTACTTTTCATATGGTCAGCCTACTTTGGAATAATTTTGTACACAGGGAATGTTTATCCCTTTAATAACATCCAACCTGTTTTTGTTTGTTTCTGCAACATGTAATATCTTGTAAAGGCCTACTGGCAACATATTGTTTAACACAGGCTTTCCTTTCATTATAACTTAGCTGGGTTTTTAAAAAAAATGTTTTTATGTAAAAAAAGCTTTGAAAAACTTTTAAATTTCTCTATACCTGTTGTGTTTTATGGTTTTAATTGCAGGCTTTCAAGAAGGCCTTAAAAGCATTTGAATTTATCATGGCCTTCCCATAATGTATACTGTTTTTGTTGCTTTTGTGTTTCCTGCTGGTTTATTGTTTTAATTGCTATTTTTATGTGAACATGTTTGTATTGCTTTTAATATTTTATGTATTTTATTGTTGTAAGCCACCTTGTGAGGGCCTCTACCCTGAAAGGCAGCCAAGAAATGGTTCAAATACATTTTAGATAAATAAAGAACACTCGGCTACTGGGCACTATAACACTATAATAAATCAATAAAAATATACAAAAAATGTATGAATTTGAAAGGTTTTTTTCTCAATTCACTGGGAACAGCAAAAACATTTCAACCTTGTCCCACTAAATCATTATCAGCCATTAGCCCTGAGTTCCTCATCACAATCCTGCACTGCCTTGCTTCTCTGATGCTCCTCGCCAGGAATGATTTATGGCTCCTGTGCCCTTGAGGGAGGATTAATAGGGGCTCAATGAAACCTTAGTGGCTTGCCTCAGATTCTGATGGGGCAGAGGTTTCTATTTCAGAACAGAAGCAAGGGTGAGGAGGAGAAAACACCATTAACATTGTCAAAAGTTTGCAAGTAGGTCAATTTTGTAAAGTTCATCAACAGTGAGTTCCTCTGTGCTCAAGTAGGTCCTTCCCTCAGTTTTCATTCTGTCCAATTCCACTAATTGATATAGTTACAGTGCTAGTGTTTGGATCAAAGAATGATCTTGCCTGCTTCCTTGCTAAAGTAAGTCCCATAGACAGCAGTGATTGTGTCCTCATTAACAATGCATAAGTCTGAGACTGGGATCCTGTCTTCTCAAAAAGCTGGGATATCTTCTGTGGTACCATTGCCAACAGTCAGAAGGTAGGAAGCAAATTCAGATTCACCCTCTAGGGTGCACATATAGAGAATATTTATTTATTATTTTATTTATTTTATTACATTTGTATACCGTCACATAGCCAAAGCTCTCTGGGCAGTTTACATACGATTAAAACAATTTAAAACAATATACAAAAATTAAAACAGCAAAAGCACACAATATGCACATAATATACACATACATTTAAAACCACTGTAATAATTTTTAAAGGCTATAAACCTAAAAACAAAACAAACCCAGGTTCATCAGATATTGCTAAATGCCTGAGAGAAGAGGAAGGTCTCGACCTGGTGCCCGAAAGATAACAATGTACCTTAATGACCTATGAGAGATTTAGGGACGTACTAAAAGGAAGAACACCGAATGGCCATTGAACGTCCCGATTTAGGGACGTACTAAAAGGAAGGACACCGAATGGCCATTGAAATGCATTGAGTCATTCCGAATGGCCATAGGAAAGCATTGGAGACACCGAATGGCCATTGAAAAGCATTGGTTCATTCTGAATGGCCATAGGAAAGCATTGGAGAATCTTAGGGATCATCTACAAATAAAAATACTCAAATGGGATGAACTTTATTTTTCATACAAAACAACACAGAATCAAAATACAAACTAACAGAGTGGTTTTGGGAAACAACTGCTATGACTCCCCAGCATAGTGGTTTCTAGGGATCATCTCCAAATACAAAAAGAAAACAGAATGCAATACACAGAGGGTAAAGACAGTTTTATACAATGCTTCCTTAGCACCGGTTTTAAAGCACCCACATACGTGGAGGAGGGTTTGCCAAAAACTGCCAACGGTTATTTCTGTATTTCCATCTCCCCCCCCCCCCCCTCCAGCACCCAGTCCTTATGATAGGCCTGTATTTCCGAATGGCAATAGGAATACAGGGAAATGTTACTATAAGATCCTCAAGAAACAATGAGAGCAGTAAAAATGATTGTGGGGTCAAAATTAGCACCCCAAGCATCCAAAGAGTCTCTCCTTGATGCATGCTCTGTTGGACAGGCCCCATGCTTGTGCATGGCTACAATATCATGTAAAACTTAGAATGGCTCTAGCAAAGGATTAGGCAGTGACAAGCACCCCCCATAGAAGAGCAGGAACCCCCAAACTTCTCAAAGAGGTTCACATTAGCACCTAAGCATCCTAGCAGTGCCTACCTGAGCTATGATCCTTCGGATTGGCCCCCTCTTTGCGCACAGCAACATCACGTATTCTTCCGAATGGCCATAAGAAAGCATTGGGCTACTGCGAAAACCCCACAGAAAAAAGCAGGAGACCCCAAACTGCTCAGGGAGGTTCAAAATACAACCCTAAGCATTCCGTCAGTGTCTACCGGAGGTATGATCCTTCGGATCGGACCCTTCCCTGCGCATGGCTACATCTGGTATTTTTCAGAATGGCCATAGGAAAGCATAGGGCTATTCCAAGTACCCCACAGAATAGGGCAGCACATCCCAAACTGCTCATGGAGGTTCAAATTAGTACCCTAACCATCCGGTCAGTGTTTACCTGAAGTATGATGCTTCACATTGGCCCCCTCCTCGCGCACTGCCACATATCAGGTGTTATTCAGATTGGCCATAGGAAAGCATTGGGCTGTTACAAGTACCCCACAGAAAAGAACAGGGGTCCCAAAACTGCTCATGGAGGTTCAAATTAGTACCCTAACCATTCAATCAGTGTCTACCTGAAGTATGATCCTTCGGGTTGGCCCCCTCCTCTCGCACGGCCACATGTCAGCCATTCTTTCGAATGACCATAGGAAAACATTGGGCTGTTACAAGTACCCCACACAAAAGAACAGGGGACCCCAAACTGCTCATGGAGGTTTGTATTAGTACCCTAACCATCTGATCAGTGTCTACCTGAAGTATAATCCTTCGGATTGGCCCCCTCCTCGCGCACGGCCACATATCAGGTGTTCTTCCGAATGGCCATAGGAAAGCATTGGGCTATCACAAGTACCCCACAGAAAAGAGCAGAAGATCCCAAACTGCTCATGGAGATTCAAATTAGTACCCTAACCAGTCGATCAGTGTCTACCTGAAGTATGATCCTTCAGATTGGCCTCCTCCTCGCGCACGGCCACATGTCAGGTGTTCTTCCGAATGGCCATAGGAAAGCATTGGGCTATCACAAGTACCCCACAGAAAAGAACAGGGGACCCCAAACTGCTCATGGAGGTTCATATTAGTACCCAACTCATCCAATCAGTGTCTACGTGAAGTATGATCCTTCAGATTGACCCCCTCCTCGCGCACAACCACATATCAGGTGTTCTTCCGAATGGCCATAGGAAAGTATTGGGCTATGGCAAATACCCCACAGAAAAGAGCAGGAGACCCCAAACTGCTCAAGGAGGTTCAAATTAGTACCCTAACCATCCGATCAGTGTCTACCTGAAGTATGATCCTTCAGATTGGCCTCCTCCTCGCGCACGGCCACATGTCAGGCGTTCTTCCGAATGGCCATAGGAAAGCATTGGGCTATCACAAGTACCCCACACAAAAGAACAGGGGACCCCAAACTGCTCATGGAGGTTCATATTAGTACCCCACTCAACCGTTCAGTGTCTACCTGAAGTATGATCCTTCAGATTGGCCCCCTCCTCGCGCACGACCACATATCAGGTGTTCTTCCGAATGGCCATAGGAAAGCATTGGGCTATGGCAAATACCCCTCAGAAAAGAGCAGGAGACCCCAAACTGCTCAAGGAGGTTCAAATTAGTACCCTAACCATCCGTTCAGTGTTTACCTGAAGTATGATGCTTCAGATGATCATACCTGAAGTATGATGCTGAAGTATGATGCCTTGCGCACTGCCACATATCAGGTGTTATTCAGAATGGCCATAGGAAAGCATTGGGCTGTTACAAGTACCCCACACAAAAGAACAGGGGACCCCAAACTGCTCATGGAGGTTTGTATTAGTACCCTAACCATCTGATCAGTGTCTACCTGAAGTATAATCCTTCAGATTGGCTCCCTCCTCATGCACGGCCACATGTCAGGCATTCTTCCGAATGACCATAGGAAAGCATTGGGCTTTTGCAAATACCCCACAGGAAAGAACAGGAGACCCTAAACTGCTCATGGAGGTTCATATTAGTACCCTACCCATCCTGTCAGTGTTTACCTGAAGTATGATCCTTCAGATTGGCCGCTTCCTCGCGCACGACCACATATTAGGTGTTATTCAAATTAGTACCGTAGAACTCCTATCAGTGTCTACCAGAGGTATGCTCCTTCGCATCAACCCCCTCCCCTGAGCACTGTCACATATCAGGTGTTCTTCCGAATGGCCATAGGAAAGCATAGGGCTATTACAAGTACCCCACAGAATAGGGCAGCAGATCCCAAACTGCTCATGGAGGTTCAAATTATGATTTTTTTAGATTAAAAGTTACAAATGATTTTCCACAGAGGCTTGGGCTGTCAATTGCACCCCCTCCCCCTCCCTCTTTTATCTGTCAAAACTCTGTATTGTTGTAACTTTTAATCTAAAAAATTCATAGCAACTGAATGCCTGGACCTATCTTTTGGAAATTTCTGATAGATAATTAACCCTAACCCAACCAGAAAGTGAGCAACTTTCAGACATCTAACTTTTAAATTAAAAAAGTTATAAGTGTTTCTTTCCTTATTGTTTCAAAAATACCTTGCCACTACATGCCTGGACCTATCTTTATGAAATTTCACACACATATCAAGCAAAGTGGTACCTGTAATGTGCCCAAGTTTCCTGTTTGTATCTTTAAAAATAAAAAAGTTGAAGGCATAACTGTATTTATCCCACTGCTACCCATTTTTCTAAAATTAATTGCTACATAAGGCAAGCACCTCTGTTTCTGAAATTTCGCACACATGGGTCCCAATATATCACCTACAATGTGGCAAAGTTTCATGCATGGAACTTTAAAAATGAAAAAGCTATAGGCATTCCTGGTTTGTTATTAAAAAATTAATTGCCACAAAATCCCTGCACCAATCTTTCTGAACTTTCTCACAGATAACTATGCCTAACCCATCTACAAAGTGCCCAGGTTTCATCCTTCTGTCTTTAAAAATGAAAAGGTTATAGGTGTTTTTGTAACACAATACTAGGCTATGGGGAAAAGCATTCAAAATGGCTCCAATTTTCAGATTTCCCCCTGATCCAGATCAGGTCCCTTCAGATCAGATCGGATCATTTTTATCCAATTTTTGGACAGATCGAATTCAGATCGTGGATAGGATCCGATCCGCTGCAGATCCTACATTTCTTAAAATCAGTTTTTCAACCCTTTTGATCATTGTTCTAGTCTGAATGTTTTTTGAATGTCACCACCTATTATAGAATCATAGAATAGTAGAGTTGGAAGGGGCCTATAAGGCCATCCAACCCCCTGCTCAAAGCAGGAATCTACCTTAAAGCATCCCTGTCCAGCTGCCTCTTGAATGCCTCTACAATCATACAAAATAATCATACTGAACGCCACACAAAAGCAGTTTGATCTCCAGAAATACTTTTGTGGATGTCAAAGCCCAGGGCAGGCTTGACACATTTTACAGCCTGAGGAGAATATCAAGACAGCAACCATTCAACTTCCATGTACAAAAGCCAAGTGTGCTGGCAGTTGAATCTTACTTCAGTATTGGGGACAGGACAGCATCCTCCAGAACACAAGAACACAAATTCTATAGAATCCTAATGCCCATGAGTCAAATCGGAATGGCTTCCTCCTTGTGCCCGGCCACTACAATGCAGCATGCACCATGGAGGAACTCCTGGGCTGTTAAGGCTATTAACTCCGTGATGGGTGTGCTTTCCTAATGCTTTCCGAATGACAAGTAATCTTATGGCCATGCACACGGTGTGGGACACTCCATGGAGCAAGCATCTAGAAGAAACTGATAAGATGCTTAGGGTCTTAGCACAAACCTCCATGAGCTTTTTCTGGGCAACTGCTGTTTTGTGAGGGGCTGCCAAGCACAACACAATTTTTTTCTATGGCTATTCAGAAAGACACCGACTCATGTGGCTGACAGGATGCTTAGGGTACTAATCTAAACCTCACTAAACAGCTTGAGGGATCCCGCTCTTTTCTGTGGGGTATTTGGGGTAGCCCTGCTCTTTCCTGTGGGGTATTTGCAAAAGCCCAATGCTTTCCTATGGCCATTCGGAAGAACGCCATATATGTTGCAGTGCTCAGGGAGGGGGCCGATCTGAAGCATCATACTTCAGGTAAACACTGACAGGATGGTTAGGGTACTAATTTGAACCTCCATGAGCAGTTTGGGATGTGCTGCCCTATTCTGTGGGGTACTTGTAATAGCCGTATGCTTTTCTATGGCCATTCGGAAGAATACCAGATGTAGCCGTGCGCAGGGAAGGGTCCGATCCAAAGGATCATACCTCTGGTAGACACTGACGGGATGCTTAGGGTTGTATTTTGAAACTCCCTGAGCAGTTTGGGGTCTCCTGCTTTTTTTTGAAGGGTTTTCGCAATAGCCCAATGCTTTCTTATGGTCATTCGGAAGAATGTCTGACATGTGGCCGTGCGTGAGGAGGGGCCAATCCGAAGGATCATACTGCAGGTAAACACTGAGAGGATGGTTAAGGTACTAATTTGAACCTCCATGAGCAGTTTGGGATCTGCTGCCCTATTCTGTGGGGTACTTGTAATAGCCCTATGCTTTCCTATGGCCATTCTGAATAACACCTAATATGTGGCCGTGCGTGAGGAAGCGGCCAATCTGAAGGATCATACTTCAGGTAAACACTGACAGGATGGGTAGGGTACTACTATGAACCTCCATGAGCCGTTTGGGGTCTCCTGCTCTTTTCTGTGGGATATTTGTGATAGCCCAATGCTTTCCTATGGCCATTCGGAACAACGCCTGATATGTGACAGTGCTCAGGGGAGGGGGTTGATGCGAAGGAGCATACCTATGGTAGACACTGATAGGAGTTCTACGGTACTAATACAAACCTCCATGAGCAGTTTGGGGTCCCCTGTTCTTTTGTGTGGGGTACTTGTAACAGCCCAATGCTTTCCTATGGCCATTCGGAACAATGGCTAACATGTGGCCGTGCGAGAGGAGGGGGCCAACCCGAAGGATCATACTTCAGGTAGACACTGATTGGATGGTTAGGGTACTAATTTGAACCTCCATGAGCAGTTTTGGGTCCCCTGTTCTTTTCTGTGGGGTACTTGTAACAGCCCAATGCTTTCCTATGGCCATTCTGAATAACACCTGATATGTGGCAGTGCGCAAGGAGGGGGCCAATCTGAAGCATCATACTTCAGGTAAACACTGACCGGATGGTTAGGGTACTAATTTGAACCTCCATGAGCAGTTTGGGATGTGCTGCCCTGTTCTGTGGGGTACTTGGAATAGCCCTATGCTTTCCTATGGCCATTCGGAATAACACTTTATATGTGGCAGTGCTCAGGGCAGGGGGCTTCTCCGAAGGAGCATACCTCTGGTAGACACTGATAGGAGTTCTACGGTACTAATTTG
Organism: Anniella stebbinsi; assembly: GCA_029215795.1. Classification (NCBI taxonomy): domain Eukaryota; kingdom Metazoa; phylum Chordata; class Lepidosauria; order Squamata; family Anniellidae; genus Anniella; species Anniella stebbinsi. The sequence continues at coordinate 24,588,716 of JARDYH010000008.1, forward strand.
AACCTCCTTGAGCAGTTTGGGGTCTCCTGCTCTTACCTGTGGGGTATTTGTAAAAGCCCAATGCTTTCCTATGGCCATTCGGAAGAACACCTGACATGAGGCCGTGCGCGAGGAAGGGGTCAATCTGAAGATTCATACTTCAGGTAGACACTGATCGGATGGTTAGGGTACCAATTTGAACCTCCTTGTGCAGTTTGGGGTCCCCTGTTCTTTTCTGTGGGGTACTTGCGATAGCCCAATGCTTTCCTATGGCCATTCGGAAGAACACCTGACATGTGGCCGTGCGCGAGGAGGAGGCCAATCTGAAGGATCATACTTCAGGTAGACACTGATTGGATGGTTAGGGTACTAATTTGAACCTCCTTGAGCAGTTTGGGGTCTCCTGCTCTTTTCTGTGGGGTATTTGCCATAGCCCAATGCTTTCCTATGGCCATTCGGAAGAACACCTGATATGTGGTCGTGCGCGAGGAGGGGGCCAATCTGAAGGATCATACTTCAGGTAGACACTGAACGGTTGAGTGGGGTACTAATATGAACCTCCATGAGCAGTTTGGGGTCCCCTGTTCTTTTGTGTGGGGTACTTGTGATAGCCCAATGCTTTCCTATGGCCATTCGGAAGAACACCTGACATGTGGCCGTGCGCGAGGAGGAGGCCAATCTGAAGGATCATACTTCAGGTAGACACTGATCGGATGGTTAGGGTACTAATTTGAACCTCCTTGAGCAGTTTGGGGTCTCCTGCTCTTTTCTGTGGGGTATTTGCCATAGCCCAATACTTTCCTATGGCCATTCGGAAGAACACCTGATATGTGGTGGTGCGCGAGGAGGGGGTCAATCTGAAGGATCATACTTCAGGTAGACACTGATCGGCTGGTTAGGGTACTAATTTGAATCTCCATGAGCAGTTTGGGATCTTCTGCTCTTTTCTGTGGGGTACATGTGATAGCCCAATGCTTTCCTATGGCCATTCGGAAGAACACCTGATATGTAGCCATGCGCGAGGAGGGGGCCAATCCGAAGTAACATACTTCAGGTAGACACTGATCGGATGGTTAGAGTACTAATTTGAACCTCCCTGAGAAGTTTGGGGTCTCCTGCTCTTTCCTGTGGGGTATTTGCAAAAGGCCAATGTTTTCCTATGGCCATTCGGAAGAACACCTGATATGTAGCCGTGCACGAGGAGGGGGCCAATCCGAAGGAACATACTTCAGGTAGACACTGATCAGATGGTTAGAGTACTAATTTGAACCTCCCTGAGAAGTTTGGGGTCTCCTGCTCTTTCCTGTGGGGTATTTGCAAAAGGCCAATGTTTTCCTATGGTCATTCGAAAGAATGGCTGACATGTGGCCGTGCGAGAGGAGGGGGCCAATCTGAAGGATCATAGCTCCGGTAGGCACTGATAGGATGCTTAGGTGCTAATGTGAACGTCTTTGAGAAGTTTGGGGGTTCCTGCTCTTCTATGGGGGGTGCTTGTCACTGCCTAATCCTTTGCTAAAGCCATTCTAAGTTTTACATGATATTGTAGCCATGCACAAGCATGGGGCCTGTCCAACAGAGCATGCATCAAGGAGAGACTCTTTGGATGCTTGGGGTGCTAATTTTGACCCCACAATCATTTTTACTGCTCTCATTGTTTCTTGAGGATCTTATAGTAACATTTCCCTGTATTCCTATTGCCATTCGGAAATACAGGCCTATCATAAGGACTGGGTGCTGGAGGGGGGGGGCAGATGTAAATACAGAAATAACCGTTGGCAGTTTTTGGCAAACCCTCCTCCACGTATGTGGGTGCTTTAAAACCGGTGCTAAGGAAGCATTGTATAAAACTGTCTTTACCCTCTGTGTATTGCATTCTGTTTTCTTTTTGTATTTGGAGATGATCCCTAGAAACCACTATGTTGGGGAGTCATAGTTGTTTCCCATAACAACTCTGTTAGTTTGTATTTTGATTCTGTGTTGTTTTGTATGAAAAATAAATGTTCATCCCATTTGAGTATTTTTATTTGTAGATGATCCCTAAGATTCTCCAATGCTTTCCTATGGCCATTCGGAATGACCCAATGCATTTCAATGGCCATTCGGTGTCCTTCCTTTTAGTATGTCCCGAGATTTATTCTTCACCAAATTTCCTTGCCTCAAAATTGGATACAGTTAGCATCCCCATACTTTGATATGCAGCTGATGCTGTTCTCCTATTTTCTACTAAAGGTGGCTTGAAATGAATGCTGAGAGCATTCATAGGTTATTACAAAGAAAATGTTCTAACTATCAGTTTTAGTGAAACTATAATACTTTTTGCAAGAGCCTTTCTTCAAATAAATGGGTTATAGGTGATCAGACCATAGAGCAAGTTAGGCAGCTCGAGTATTTAGGTTTCCCCCCCTCGTCTTCTGGTTCTTGGATACGTCATCAGATTTCAGTTATATAATCAGAATCAAAGAATGCCAAAACTGTAGGCCATTTTTTAATATGCATACTAGAAGAGGACAGTTCATCCCTGCTGCACTCTGAACTTTTTAAGGCCAAGGTGTTGCCACAATTATTATATGGAATTCCAGTGTGGATTTTAGGTTTTTCTCCAGGTTTAGAACAAATACATTCATATTTTTTGTGCCAACACTTTCGTGCAGATAAGTGTGTGCCATCAGCAGTTATACGGCTGGAGGTTTAGCTTTCATTGGTGGAATGTACCGCATGGTGTTGGGCATTCAGATATTGGCTAAAACTTGCTTATGTGAACTCTGAATCAGCATATGTGTCCCTCCACCGGGAAGACAATTACTCTTGTCTGTGGTCTAAATCAATCAGAGATAAACTACAGAAGTTGGGTTTTTCTGATAATTTTCTTGTCATGCAAGATACTTCTCAAGTAAAAAGTTTTCTTGTGCTGTAGATCACAGATATTGATATTCCATATTCATTATCTGCTGCTCATACTAGCTGCTCCCCAACTTCGTAAGGTTTTACATTTAATATTAAGAGTTGTGCAAAATACCTGGAAAACCTGACTATGAGCCTATCTACACACGCAGGATAAAACACTTTGAAAATGTTTTGAAAACTGTATATGTAGTGTGTCCTGGGCCCCAACAGTTCTCAAAACTGTTATACACCGCAGTAAACCATTTTAAACTGTTTCAGAGCAGTAGTGTAGATAGGCTCTCTAACAAAATATCGGACAACTTTTTCTAGTCAGGTTTAATGCAATACAGTTTGCTGTAATGGATGGTCGCTTCAAGAGAATTCCTTACAAATCGTCTCTTCTCATGTGGAGATGAAGCAATAGAGTCTCATATATTGTTTTTTTGTGATTATTCTAGGGATAAGAGAATAAGATTTCTTGCACCTATCTTAAATAAATTCCCTGGAAGGTTTTCCAAATGGTATGTGACTGACTCACTGGTCGACACTAATAAATACGTAACGGAGGTTGTTGCAAAATTTTAATTTTAAGGGAAACTACTCAAAGCAAATTGCTATAACGTTTTCATTTTTCATGATACAAACCTAAACCTTGGAAACCTTACAGACACCGTGGAATTAGTCATGTCTTCCAAATTCCAGAGAAATTGGTGCAGTGGTATTTGTGCAATCAATCGGTAAAATTTGCTTTTTTCAGGAGGAAATGGAGGATGTGGAAGGAAGGAGTGAAGGACTGGAATAAACACACTAAAGGCTAACAACTAGAATATTTTTTTATGCATATAAATTTTGTATTTTTAATAAAAGACAAGCAGAAAGAGAAATAGGGGCAAGAAATAACAGTGAGAGAAGGGGGCAGGCTCAATAAAGATCCAAGTACCAATGCCCAAAACACACACCAACAAGAAACCTAAGCTAGCCAGTCCAAGTCCAACCCACAATGAACAAGGACAAAGGAAGCTAGATCTCCTGATTGTACTTAAGCCCTCCTCAACCACTGTGATTGGAGGCTGCTGGAGAGAATTGAGAGATTTCAGGAAGATTGCAAGATGCAGCTGTCACTTAACAGCCAATTTCCTCCTCCAAACTTCTCCTCCCCCTCCATTCTCTAACAAAAGAAACTTTGGAAGCATAAACATGTTGTTTGTGTTTGAAGAATGGTCCGTATCACTCAGAATCAATCCAAATCGATTTGGACCATGCTGATTTGCTTTGGACTGATTTAGACCTGTTTTGATACAATTTGGATCTGTTTCAAAGCCCACCGAATCACCCCGATTTGCCTCGGATTCAGGTTTTGGATCCGAAGCAATGCACAGCCCCATTATTTTTGGCCCAACATGTATCACTTTAGACTTTCTTACATCGAACCACATTTATCATTTAGGTGCCCATTCTGCCAGTTGGGAGAGATTCTTTTGGAGCTCCTCATAATCCAAATTTGTTTTAATCACCCTAAATAATTTCGTGCCCTCTGTGAACTTGGGCACTTCACATGAGCTTAAACCTCACATGTCCACCTGTTCCTATATTTCTGTCAAGTCATGAGGATAACAGTCCCAGTGCCCATTTGCCCCCAGTCTATCTCTGTATTGTACATACATCAACCCTTACTATTTGGTGTCATTCTGTCTACTTTAGATGAAAGCACATAGGGGAGGAAGAGGTTCAGTATGTAATTCATTTGCCCTCTTAGTATCCAGAGCTTTTGGATTTTATCCAATTTGTAAAGGAAGAGGATTGAGGCTGCAAGATCAAGGAACTATCAAGGTACAGGTGTGCAGGGGCTACAGTGTAAGCGAGCACAAGATCACTGGAGCCTCGAGAACATATTGCTGAAGCTAGAAAATGTTTTTATAATACACTATTTATCTACAGTTTAGTCATAGATAGGACAGACTCACGTGAACCCATTGCCTTGAGAAGAATAGGGATTATGCTTTGAAATCAGAAGGTGATGTGCTTGTCATGCCCACAAGGATTTATGTGATAGTTTTTTCCTTGTCAGCAGGTTAAATAGTTCTGATCTTCTTTTCTTTTTTTTCCTTTTAAAAAGCAGTTTATTGGTTTCAAAACGAACTGCTGAAAGTGAAGCTAAGGGAAACAAAGTGAGTGTATGTACATAATTGGTTCCTTTTAGGTAAGGCTGGATTGAGTTTTCCATTTTTTATCTTGGGAGAATTAGAAGACCTATTGGAAAGCTTTATATAGTGAAAATACCTAGAGGGGAAACTCTTACAAATATCCTGCTATTTGTATGCCCTCACATGTCTAAATTACAAAGTATAGCAAAGGACATGGACAGTTAAATACTTCTTCTATCTTTTCTCCTTATTAGCTGTTCCCTCTTGTTTAGCTGAGGTCTCAAGACTATAATGTAACATTTGGGGGAAAAGATGCAAACCAACAACCCAGCACTTGAGGCTAAGATAGAGAAGATCTCCACGGCTACCATGTATTTTCCCTTGGAGCTCAGATAGGATGGAACAAAGGACAACCACACACTGCAAAAGACCAGCATGCTGAAAGTGATAAATTTGGCTTCATTGAAACTGTCAGGTAACTTCCTTGCAAGGAAAGCCACAGTGAAACTCACCATTGCCAGAAAACCCATGTAGCCCAGAACACAGCAAAACAGAGTCACGGACTGTTCGTTACACTGTAGAACAATTTCTTTAGCCATTGAGTGCATGTCAGTATCTGGGAAAGGTGGAGAGGTTGCCAGCCATAAAGTAGATATGCTTCCTTGGATAAGGGAGCAGAAAAGAACAATAGAGATGGCCAGTCTTTTCCCCACCCACTTTCTCATCCTGGACCCTGGTTTGGTGGCCAAGAAAGCCAGAACCACTGTGATGGTTTTTGCCAGGACACAAGAAACAGCCACTGAGAAGATGAGGCCAAAAGTTGTTTGTCGAAGGAGACATGTCACCTTCTGAGGACGGCCAATAAACAGCAATGCACAAAGAAAGGAGAGACAGAGGGAGATGAGGAGAGTGTAGGTAAGATCCCGGTTGTGGGCTTTGACAATGGGAGTGTTGTGGTGCTTCATAAATGTTCCCAGGACCAGAGCTGTGATCAAAGAAAAGGAGAAAGCAAAAGATGCTAAACTAAATCCTAAAGGTTCTTCATAAGACAAGAAGGTTACAGTCTTGCAAATGCAGGCATCCTGTTGTTTGTTTGGATAGTTTTCATCTGTGCATTTATGGCAGTCATTCATGTCTGAAAAAGCAAGGATGTTGTCTTGATTGCAGAAACATGAGAACATCCAGGTTAAATTGCTATGACTGTTACTCTCACACAGATAACAAGTCTCTATTAAAATAGCAGCATATATTAAGTGCTGAGAATTTGAAATGGGCCAGAATGGATAGGAAATGTTTGAGAGTTTTATAGGGCTAAAGCAGCATCTTGGATTTTAAGCACAGTGCTGGAGTAAGCCAGCTGAGATCAGAGTGACCTTCTAAAAATGATTGTGTGGCATGATTTTTAAAGATTGACCTCTTGTTTTTATGAAAGAGGTGAAGGCTCCCATATCTAACATTAGGCAATGCTTTTATTTGGACTAACCAAAATGCACAAAAGATTGCGCAAACGTACAAATTCTGTTGAGGCTAGAATGCTTAGTTCATCTGTATAGGTGGTATTAAAGGCAAGAAGGGTGGGGGAGGAGAGATAAAGTGTAGTTCAGAACCTGTGGCCCTGAGGTCAGCAGAATAGACTCAGTTTCAAAAGGAAAAAGTGGTTGCAGAGTGAATGAGTCACTGGTAGGTGGTGCAGGCACAAGATGACCCTTAGCACTGTAGGTGTCCCTCATGTCTGAAAACATAATAGCCAGAATTTGCTCTTGCCTGGGACAAAACATGCAGGTCCCGGAGCTGGCAGAGGAGAAATAAAAGGAAAATTTACAGTCTTTATATTAGCAAAGGTAGAGATTAATTTTAGGTGGCTCATGCAATAACAAAAAGAAAGTCAGTTGAAGCCAAACTGTGTAGTATGACGCAGCTGTTGGAGGGTATGGAGCCTTCAGAATGTACAGTTCCTCTTCAACTCTACTGAGGTCAGTGGTGGCAACCAATGGTTACGAACCATCAATTTGTACAATGATTGTGGCAACATCTCCCAAGTCTGCTCTCGATCAGTATGTATGTGAGAGATATTCCCTTCTCTTCTGTTATTAACCTGTGGCTGTTGGGTGTTTTGCCTAGCAAACCGCCTGAATGGCTGACCCTGTTAATGAGTGTTCTTTGTTAGTTGAAGCTTATTAACAGTTGTCAAAGATAGTTGTCAAAGAGAGCTGGATTACAGCTATTCTGTTTTTATAATTCTGTAATAGATATAGATATAGATATCTTACCCTCCTGGTTTGAAATCTTCCCTTCTGGACATGGGATGCAATCGTAGCAGCAAAATGGATTCCCCTCCTTCATTTTCTTGTGAGAACCAGGTTGGCAACTCTCAGCACATTTAGAAAGAGGACGAGACTATTTGAAAAATGGAAAAGAAACAATATAATGAAGGAATAAGGAGCTTGGAATCAGTACATTTTTCTAGTGATCATCCAAGGCATTTGAAACTCAATTTCCCTATGATAAATTTCTACTAGGGATGTGCATCGGATCGGGTCTGATCCATGATCTGAAGCCGATCCGACCCAAATTGGATAAAATTATCCGATTACGATCCCGGTTTCTGGATCATCCGATCTCATCCGAACCGGTCCGGAAGGACCCATCTGGTTCAGATAAAATCGGAGGATCAGACCTCCTCCTTCCTTGTGCTCCTTATCTGCTGGGGCAGCCGCTTCCCTCCAGTGCTCGAATCTACTGAGAAATAGGCTTTGCGGCCTGTCCCTCAGTAGCGCGCCAGGTTATGATGTCATCACTTGGCATGCAACTGAGGGACAAACTGTGAAGCCTGTTTCTCAGTAGATTTGATCTCCAGAGGGAAGCGGCCGCCCTGGCAGGTAAGGAGCACAAGGGAGGAGGTGGGAGGGCCCCCCCACTTACCTGCCGGGGCGTCTGCTTCCTTCTCCTGCTCAAATCCACTATGAATTAGGCTTCGTGGTCTAGTCCTCAGTAGAGTGCCAGGTGATCAGTAGATTCGAGCAGGTGAAGGAAGAGGATGCCCTGGCAGGTAAGGAGGAGCGCGAGGGGGGGCTTACCTGCTGGGGCCATCCGCTGCCATCTGCTGGCACCTGCGACCACCAGCAGATGGCAGCGGACAGCTCTGGCAGGTAAGATGCATGAGGGGGAGGAGGGAGGGCCCCCCCACATACCTGCTGGGGGGGTCCGCTTCCTTCACCTGCTTGAATCTACTGAGAACTAGGCTTCGCGGCCTAGTCCACAGTAGTGTGCCTGGTGATGATGTCATCACCTGGTGCTCTAGTGAGGACTAGGCCATGAAGCCTAGTTCTCTGAAGATTCGAGCAGGTGAAGGAAGCGGATGGCCCGGTAGGTAAGGAGGAGCACAAATGCAGGGAGGGGGCTTACCTGCTGGGGCCATCTGCAGCGGGTGGCCCCAGCAAGTAAGGTGCGTGAGGGGGAGGAGGGGGCTTACCTGCCAGGGGCGTCCGATGCCATCCACTGGTGCCCGTTTGCGCCAGCAGATGGTAGTGGACGGCCCCAGCAGGTAAAAAGAATGAGGGGGAGGAGGGACAGGAAGGGACAGGGAGGGACAGGGAGTTAGGCCCCCACTCACCCCCCATGCCATTTTTCTACATAGACTTGCATTGGGGAAAGCCTTCTTTCCCCCAATGCAAGCCTATGGCGAAAATGGCCTCCGATCCGAAAATTGGACACCTGATTTTCGGATCGGGATCAGTTCCAATCCAATCCAGGGGACCTGTGAATTTGTTCCTATCCGATCCAGAACAACATTGGCGGTCCTGATCTGGGTCCCGATCTGATCAGGGAGGTCCGTGCACATCCCTAATTTCTACTTTTATAAAGAAACATTACATTTGGCCATATGTACAAAATACACAAGGATCTTTTCATCTGGGAACTCTTAGGAAAAGATTTTTCCAATACATGTCATTGATTTGTCCAGAGGTAGAGTGAATAGAACCAGCAAACTGTTTCTGTTTGAGCCCCATGCTAGAAGAAGGAGCAACAAATTGTTTTGGTCTCTAGAATTTAATCATCTCACTCAGTGAATCAAAACATTATCTACAAGCACTGGCATTTGGTCCAGAATGTACCAAGTCACAATAGATTTCCACTCTTGGATTTCGGAAGACCACTAATTTCTGTGAAAGATTTGTTCAAACATTAGAAATTTAACTATCATCTCATTAAAAATTATTCCAATAATTTATCAGAAAACAAAGTTATTGGGAAAGCAGAACTGTGTGGCTCTTCATTTATATCATTCCGTCACACATAATCTTTCCTTTGTAATTGTTTATTATTGAACAATAAAATTATTGTGGACATCACAACAGTTGCTAATTTATAACAGGCTCACTTTCTAAATACCTGACATTTGGAGCCTACCTGATTAAACCAGCCATTCCATGTTATGGCTTCCTCATCAATGGTGAATTCTTGACCTAGGGGAGCCTCGGGATCCACACTCCCAACTCTCACCCTATGAAATGAATGGTTGGAGAAAAATATCCAGTTGATCACATCCAATCCAGTGACTAGTTCCCCATTCTGGTTGAAGGAAACTTTGTCCCCTGCACTGTTGTTAAATGAGACCCATTTTAGAAACGGTTGGAGCTAGAGTGAAAAAGAAAATGCAAGGATTTAGAAAAGACAGAATTTAGGTCTTTATGGGCCAAAAAAAGGACATAGCTCGAATTCAATATCTAGCAACCTCATCAGTTTCTTATCTTTACTTTAGAGTATGGGCTCTAATCTGGATCTTAAAAGCCCCCTACCCTGATGCTATGGTTCTGATCCAGACCAGTCCTCTCACACCTACTATAAGTGAGGGGGGTGCAGTTGCCTGGTATATATTTGAAATAATGTATCCTTTGGAATTCCTATTCAAGTCAAATGGCACCAGAAGAATGAGGCTCTGGCTGCCTTATTTTTCACCTGGGTGAAGGCCATGGCTGGACCTATGATAAATGTTACTCTAGCCGAGGAATGCCTCTGTTCATCAATCACCCCATTAGTCTATTTTTCAGGGCCATGCAGATAAATTATGGGACCTGGTGCATGTGTGAGGTCCATTGAGAATCACAGTGCTCAAAACCTTGATCTCTCAGCCACTGTGTTTCACTTCCAGCCTACCTCCAATGAAAGCAAACAGTTCAAAAATGCATATTCTGAGTGGTTGCAATACACTATGCAACACAGCAGAACTTTCACAGGTTTAACAGATAATATTTTTGTTTTTGTTTTCAAGCAGTTCTTACCTTTTGGGAAAGCATGAGGACTATATTAATATTTCTAACTGGGGCAAGGGAAGGAAGATGAAAATGTAAAGGAGACTTTGGGGGAGAATAAAACCCAATATACAGTGCATTGTTATGTGAGGGACTTGAACCCATTACCTGCCCAAATTGTGGATTCAGAAATTTGGGTTCCACTCCATCCATCATTGCACCATGTTTGGCTTTAGAAGAGGACACAGCATGATGTAGGGCATGTGCCACCACATAGACAGCATTGTAGATGCTGTGGCTGTGTCCAATCACACTCATTTCAAAGAATGATCCAGGAAGGCTCTCCAGCTTTTCCTCCCCTGTGCAAATGTCCCCACCCACATTGCTCACAATACTGTCTTGGAATACACAGCCAAAGGCCTGTTGCCAGAAATCTCTGACAAAACCATCTTCTTTAGAGCTATAAGGGTTTCTGCTCTCAAGAAACGGCCGAAATCCTGGTAGGCCACTGGAGTGGATTCTGAAGGATAAAGCACCATGGAATATTTCTGTATCGAAATTCCTTTGTAGGACAAGTGAAGTGAACTCCATCTGAGCTGTTACTATCCATACTTTCCCTTTTACTTCCTTTTCCATGTCCTCTTGGTCTGATAGATACGGAAAGAAGAGAAAAATTGCCATGGAATAGGATTCACCATAGACTACCACTACATTGGCTTTGCTTCCCATCACTTTATCATGTATTTTTGCCCCCTGTAGAAATCCGTCATTAATTTTATTGTCAAAACTTAATTTGGGTGCTCTTTCTATGAAGGCAAAACAGACACCCCACTTAGAAAACAGTGGAACGACCACTTGTAGAAACCTTTCTCCGTTATTGTTATCCATAACACCAATTCCAATCCACATCCACCTGAAATGGAGAAGCAAAGAGAGAATCCCCTCATACTGAATGGCTTCCTGAGGGGCCAACTGGTAGAAGGGAAGGCCTGGAGTTTTAGTGTTCATCACAGGAGCAGGCCCATAGATGAGCTAAGGAGAGATTTTGGGTAGAGGGAAAGGAAGTCATAACAGCATTTATATCTATAGATTTTAATGTGCTTACATCTATTGAGCATGTGGTTGGGAACAAAATGTTTGGTTAGATGGTAGTCTGATCTAAGAGAATACTGACTATCTTTTGCTATCTATCAAGTTCAAGGAAAAAGGCCACAGTAGAAGGATGCTACATCATGGCTTAAGTCTGGTTGCATTCAAGTGCTAAGTAACACTTAACAGTTAAACCTATTCAATTCAGCCATAGATGAGCTGACGAGAAAGTTTTGGACGGGGAAAAGGAAATCATGTCAGCATTTATAGAGTCATTTCATTTTTTGTTTTGAATGTACATACATTGAATGGGCATCTGGTTGGGAGCAAAATGCCTGGCCAGATAGCAATATGATCTAACAGAATAATGACTATCTATGGCGATCTACAGCATTATAGGAAAAATTCCTCAGTGGGAGGATGCTACATAATGACATCAATCTGGTTGCATTCAGACTTAGTTACATTTAAAAGTTAGGGGGCATGGCTGGAGCGCGATGGGGTAAGGTCACAGATCTTCTGAGCTCCTTAAAAAAGCATTGAATTAAGCACTAATTCCTTATCGTGGAGTGTTTGGAGAGTAATAAAAGGCATGATATATTGACTGGAAGTGATAAATTACATGAATGAGAGCTGGAATGCGGCACTATCTTCCTGGCTTTAAAATCGAAACGAAATGAGCTGAGGATAAAGAAGAGGAGCCGCCATTACGGAGGTAATTTATGGACTTATAATTGAGATATAAGGCTGGCTGGCTGGCTGACAGCATACTGGGAGGGAGATGGAGATAAAATATATGTGAAGAGGAAGAACGTTAATCCCCAGTATAACTCGAAAGTACAGGGCTGGCTGGCTGTGGCAAGAGCAAGAAGGAGTCACCAGGCAGATGGGGGGGGTAATAATTCATGAGCAAAAAGGGGCGACGGGATAAGAAGCCTTCTATACCTACCCCCGCCTGGGTTAGACCCTCAAAAGAGCGTGGATCGGACAGAACTTGGCAGAGATTGACACGTTCAGAGATTCAAAATATGCCAGATAAGCTGCCAAGTAAGAAAATGTCTCCTGTTAAAGAAACTGCGTCACAGATCGCAGAGCCGGCTGCAATTCCAAAGACCACCAGAGGAGGTCAGCCAGACCCAATGGATGAATTAAAGGATGCTCTTTAAAAAATGTTCAAGCTTGAGCTGGTTGATCTTGAAGATCGGTTAGCGAAACGCATTAATGCCACCCAAACTGAGTTGATGGCGGGTTTAAAGCAAGTGGTGAAGGATGTTGAGGTGCTGCAGACAGAAACTAAAGCTTTGATTGGAGTTTCTAAGAAGCAGGAAGAGCAGCTGTCTCAACATGATTTACGCCTAATAGCCATTGAGGATCGGGACCAACGTGCAAATATTCGCATAAGAGATTATGGCGAACAAGAAGGAGAAACTTTAAAAGATTTAAGAGATACAATTTTGACATGGATAAGATTACAGCTTCCAGACAAGACTTGGGAGGATGCCGATGTGGAGAGGGCTCATAGAGTTGGTTTTAAGCGTAAAGGAATGCTTCCAAGGGACATAATTGTCAAATTTGCTAATTATTACAAAAAAGAAAAGCTTATGCAAGCAATTAGACGACAAGGTCAACCAAGGATTCAAGCAACAGCAGTTCAAGTCTACCAGGATTTGTCGCCTCACAAAGTGCAGTGGAGGAAGAGTGTCAAAATGTGTACAGCAGCACTGAGGATGAAATCGATAACGTACAGCTGGGGATATCCAGTTTTTTTGAGATTCATGTGGAAAGAGAAGCAAGAAAGAATAACATCGTTGCAGCAAGGAATGGAGCTGTTGGAGAAGCTGGGCATAATTGATGCCAAGGATGGGGGAGAATTGGAGCAAGAAGAAGGTGCGGTTGGAGGATCCAGTCAAGGATAAGGGATTAGAAGGGAAAATTTAAAAAGGAGGGGAGGATTGGACTTCGCTATGAGGGTTGGGCCGGGTTCCCCCCCCCTGAAGAGTTCTAAAATAATTGGGACCAGTGCCCAGATGTCTGGTGAGGAGGGGGGTAAAAATGGGGGTGTATGTGCGGGGAGGGAAGGGAAGGGGGGTATGTGTTTCACTGACCGAGACCAATTTAAAGACATGGGTGAAAGCAAGAAATGGAAAATAAATTGAGATTGGCAACTCTAAATGTTAAGGGGCTAGGAACAATGGTAAAAAGACGAAGAATTGAAACATTGTTAAAAAGAAAAAAAAAGATATAATTTTTTTGCAGGAAACTCATCAAATAAAGGAGGGGGTTAATGAGCTACAAATGAGGGAAGTGGGAGTGTATGAAAAATCATTTGGTACTTCTAAAGCGAGAGGTGTGGCAATAATAATATCGAAGAAATGTGGTATTAATATTCAAAGTATAAAGAAAGATAAGAATGGAAGGATCCTTATAATTTACTGTATGATGGAAGAGGAGGAATTTGTGCTGATTAATGTCTATGCTCCAAATGGGAAACAAACTGAATTCTTTAAAGAAGTATTTGATATGGTGGGAGATGTAGGGAAAAAGAACATTGTGATGGCAGGAGATTTTAATATGGTACTTGATAAAGGGAAAGATAGGGATAACATTATAAGAGATGTTAGAGGGGAGGGGAAGACAGAGTTAGCTAAATTAATGGAGAGGAAAGAATTAATGGATGTATGGAGAGCTTTAAAAGGGGAAGAAAGAAAATATACTTTCTACTCACCTAGATTTAAGAGTTATTCAAGGATTGATTATATTTTTATATCAAAGAATATGGTACCTAAACTAATAGATTGTGATATTGGAGTAATTAAGGTCACTGACCATGCATTAATGATGATGGATATCAAAATAAAGAAGGATTACAAACAAGCAAAGAGATGGAGATTGGACGGAAGAATTTTTAAAAATAAAAACATAGTGGATAAGTTAAAAAAGGAAGTGCAGGAAATATGGCAGATAAATTAAAAAGAAGTTAAATCGCAAGGGTTATTATGGGATACTATGAAAGCGGTAATAAGAGGGATCTGTATTAGGGAAATGTCCACATTCAAAAAGCAACAGGAAGTACTTAATAAAAAGACTGAAGAAGAGATAAAGAGTTTAGAAGAGAGATTAAGAGAGACAAAAGATAAGCGGTTATTTGCCCAAATTCAAGCAAAAAAAAAGGAATTGGAGAAAGAAGATATAGAACAAGTTCAAAAGAATTTGTTATATTTAAAGAGAGATTTCTTTGAATATAATAATAGAAATTCCAAGATGTTGGCCAGGTCCACGTAATCAGAGAAGGCTAAGAATATGATTGGGACAATAAGAGACAAGCTAGGGAATAGATGTAATTTAATGAAAGATAAATTAATTACTTTTCAGGAATTTTACAAAGAATTATATACATCAAAGGCGGTTTCACAAGATAAGATTCAGGAATATGTAGAAAGAAATTGGAAAATAAGACTGGATGATCAAGATAGAGATTGTATGGAAGCCTTGGTCACTGAGAAAGAAATTGAGGGAATTATTGATAAACTAAAAGGAGGTAAGTCTCCGGGGATTGATGGTTTGGGGCCGGAATTTTATAAAATATTTAAAGATATTTTAATAACAAGTTAAAAAAAATTATATAATAATATAATAGAAGGAGGAATGACTCCGCCATCGTGGGACCAGTCCCTGGTTATTTTATTACAGAAGCCAGGTAAGGATTTGACGGATCCAGCGTCTTATAGACCAATATCTTTAATAAATCAGGATGCAAAAATATTTACAGCAATAATGGCTAAAAGAATGGGTACATTTATTTTTAAATATATCAAAAGAGATCAATGTGGATTTATTTTTGGTAGGAAAATGCCGAATTTAATTGGGAGAGTTATAAATATAATAAATATTATTAAAAAAAGGAACTTAAAAGCAGGATTATTAGCATTGGATATTTTCAATGCCTTTGATTGCGTGGAGTGGCCAGCGTTAAAAATTATCTTAAAAACATTTGGGTTTGGACATAAATTTATGGGAGTGATTAACCAGCTGTACAAAAATAATAAAGCGGAAATAATGGTTAATGATGGGTTAACGCAACAAATCACACTAGCTCGAGGAACTAGGCAAGGATGTCCACTTTCACCGATCTTATTTGCAATAGTTATAGAAATTTTAGCAAATGTAATAAGGGAAGATGAAAGAATAAAGGGGATAGGAAGAAATCATAAGATTAAAGTAAATATGTTTGCGGATGATACGTTATTAACACTAGAAGATCCCCTAGAAAGTGGGGAGATGATTCAGAAGCATTTGAGAGAATTTGGGGAAATTACGGGATTACAAGTTAACTGGGGGAAGTCAGAAATGATGTTGTATAATTATAACAAGGAAGAGATGGAGAATTGTAAAGTTAAGTTAGGATTAAGGCATAAAAATATAATACGATATTTAGGAGTTAATATAGATAAAGATTTAGAAAGAATAGAGGAACTTAATTTTGTAAGGTTAAGAAAAGAGGTAGGGGAGAAATTACAGATATATAGAAAATTAAAACATTCTTGGTTTGGTAGAATAGCGGTTATTAAAATGAAGATTTTACCTAAGGTTAATTTTTTTGTTTAGAATGTTACCGATTAGAATCTTAGTAGCGGAGATTAAAAGTTGGCAAAATATGATTAATGCTTATTGTAATGGGGATAAAAGAGCCAGGATAAATAAAGGGTTATGGTTCAAGGCTCAAAAGAAAGGAGGTTTAGGACTTCCGAATATTAAGAATTATTATATAGCTAATCAGTTAAGATATATTATTCATGGTATTTTAGGGGAGGAAGATTTGGAATGGTTGGAACCGCAAACAGCAGAGATAGATTGCAAATTGCAAAATATATTCTTTACTAAAAAGCAAAAGAAAGAATTGAAGGTACTGGACAACCCATTATTGGAAAATATAATAATGATTTGGGAGAAGTATAGAGGGAAGTTGATACCAGGGGACTCTCCACTCGCCCCAGTGGTAGTAGTGGGAAATTTCCCAATAGTATTAAAATCAGAGATAGAAGCGAGACTGAAAGATCAAGATATAATTAAGCTAAGGAATTGGATGGAAAAGATGAAGGATAGTGAGCATATTAAAGATTTGTTTAAAGGACAAATGATAGCATGGTTCAAATGTTTACAATTGGAAAAATGGACACAGGAATGGAGGTTGAAAAATAAGAAACGTAGAAACAATACTAGATTTGAAGACTTAATTGAACTAATGGGGAAAAAAGAACAAGCTGGAGTTAAGAAAGGACTGACTAGTGAGATATATAAAATATTGATAGAGGAGGAATTTCAGGATTCACTTAAGGTTATAAAAGAGCTATGGGAAGAAGATGTAAAGGGGGAAATTAATGAGGATAACTGGGGGAGGATATGGAATGTAAGAATGTTAAAGTTGTTGTCGATTAGAATCAAGGAGAACTACTATAAGACAGTGTGGAGATGGTATCTAACACCTGTAAGATTTCACCAGATTGATAAAAAAGTGTCCAAGAATCGTTGGAGGGGATGTCAGGAGGTTGGGACCTATTTCCATATGTGGTGGAGCTGTGAACAAGTACAAAAATTTTGGGAAAGGGTTTTTAAAGAAATAAGCGATATAATTGGAAGTAAATTGGAATTAAACCCAAAGTTAGCTCTACTAGCAATATGGGATAGGGGGAGTAAGCGTATAACTAATAGAGAATTGGTAAACAACCTCCTGGCACCTGTTAGAATTATGATTGCTAAAAATTGGAAAGGGCAACGAAGCTATACAATAGAAGATTGGTATAAAGAAATTTGGGATATGGCTTTGAATGATATGTTGACATGTAAAATGAAAATAAAGAGGGGAATGTCCAGTAAGAGTGATTTTGGAGAAATATGGAGTCCCTTTTTGGAATATGTTTTAAGGTCGGGAAAGGGACAAATGCCGTCAAAAGAATCGTTAAAATTTTGGAAGGAGGAGGAATGATTATGAGAAGGTCTCGGGGGGGGGTGCACGGGGGAAGTTGAGGGTTGTAGTTGTTTTATATTGTGTATTATGTGTATGTTTATTGTGTTAAAAATTAATAAAAATTATATTAAAAAAAACACTTAAAAGTTAAACATATTAAATTCAGTGGAACATAACGAAATCCTGCTTGGCTTACATCCCATTTATTTCAATGCATCTAATTTAAGTACGAGTAAGTCCAATTCCAATCCATTGATGAGTAAAAAAGAGAAAGGACACTGCTTCAGCTTCGTGATTCTGTCAAAGAATTGTAAGGATCCTGAGGGCCAAACAACATGTGGCATTATTTCCCACTTTCTCCCATATGCCATATTGGATGATGGGGAGCTCCCATTAGCTCCAGTGTTTTAGTGTGTGTGTGTGTGTGGGGGGGGGCTAATGGTTTTCCTTATTACCAGAACTGCAATGGAGTCAGAAACTGCAGAAGAAGATTCTGCATACATATCTAACAATACAAATTCAATGAGTAGTATTCTACAGCATCCATGTACCAACAGAATGGACCGCTAGAGCAACAAGAACTAGCAATTCCTGAAACTTCCAGAAATGAGCAACAGTGCTTGTTTCTGGAATGGGCAGGCCAGTGTTTCTGGGCTGTTTCAGCAACTGCTAGTTCTTGTTGTGTTAGTGGTCCATTTCACTGGTGTAAGAGAACTGGCTGAGGCATAGATGCAGTATAGGGTATAGCTCATTTGGAACTATATCTGAAAGAAAATACATTAAGAAGTGGAATGTTTAAAATACTGAATGGCTCTAATGAGACTTTTGAAACTATAACAATGTTCTGCTATTTCAGCACCATGACCATCAAATGAACAAAGCACGTAAACAGTAACAACTGTATTTTATTTATGACTGAACCATATATATATATTTCATTGCCAGCAAATGACATTCAAAAACTATGTACCCACTTCTGCGTACAAACAACAAAACAGAACTAGAAAGGGAAGGGAAGCGTGAGTGATGTCACAGATTCTCATGCTTCCCAAAACACTGACCTGTGGAGTCTTATAGGTATCCAAAATATTTGCCACATATAGGGAGATTTCAGAATCCAGTCCCCCAATAACTGCTGTTAATCTATTCTGGATGTCACATACATAGTTAGGGACAACATTTTCCAATATAGTCAATAGTAGCATTGTGGCATGATAGGTCCTCTTTGCATTGTCATAGCTATCATAGATGTGGAAGCCCAAGGTGACATTGGGTAAGATCTTTGGGTTTTCATTGATTTCCTTTACTGCAAATGCCAAGGCCAAGATGTGCTGGTAATGCTTAGGAAATACCCTACAACAAAAGTTGCATTCTGTAAGAGCAGGAAATTCCACACATGCATTAATTATTGCCACTTGTGTTCCACATCATCATTCTTAGTAATCTTACATCTTTTAAATATTATCCTCCTACTCTAAGAACAAAATCAAACTATATCAGTGCTCATCTTCAGCACATCACTGTGCTTATCATTTCTGGGGAAGGTACCTTTTAAAACAAGGTTTAGTACCGTGAGGCAACATCGTTTGAATGTGCTCTTTAACAGCTACATACTGAGTTACATCCGATAGAGTCATACTTTGAGTAGACCTATTGAAATCAATGAGACAAGTTAAGCATGATTAGTTTCAATTGTCTCACCTATGTGTGGCTATAACAAGATCCAACTGACTAACTCCATTGTCAGTCATAGTGTACAACAGTATTGACCTTTATCATTGATTAACTTCTAAAGACAGTTGATTATGAAATCGAACAGAATAAGAGGGAACAATAGGTTGGATCTTGATTTACTCATACTTAGATCAGACGCATTGAAATCAGTGGGATTGAAATTAGACATGACTACAGTATGAGTAAATGTGGATTCAATGCAATGAGTTTTCATAGCAAGAATGCTGATTGTGGTGGTGGCAGTAATTGTGTGTGATTGAGTGTGCATGAGTGTTTGTGTCTGGATCACTGGACAATGATAAGGTGTGACCTGATTATATTTACCATTCTTTGGCTCACCAATTGAGGTTGTTGAGAAGTTTCAAAGAAGACAAAGTATCCAAATACAAGTGAGAGGTCAGGTAACAAGGGAGCTTCTTTTCTTCAAAATTCCCTTAATGGTATGTATGTATATTCTTTATTGCAGTCAAGAGACAAGATTTAGAAACTTCTGTAGAACCTAGATCTACAAGGAGAATTGAAGTGACCTATCACCCCAATATGAAGTCACTCATAGTTTGATCATTCACATTGCCTCTAACAACAACATGATGGGATAGATATCTATATCATCATGATCAATGTTGTAATTGTTAACAGTAACATGCACCATTAACAACTGAAGACAATTCCTTAATCCACATAGCAGCTGTAGTATGGAACCAAAAATTATCTGAGAACTGAAGACTTTAATAGCTGCTGGAACAACGTACACCTGTTTTTTTAATATATAGACTTAATTATATTAATGTTTCCTACAGCAGAATCCTCTAAGCCCCTATTCTACAGCGTCATGACTCTCTTCTATCCTGATCATTCTGATGACACCATAAATGAATTAAAATGAACAACAGTCCTTACATAAATTCCTCTGACAATGCCTGATGGGGTTCTTCAGTGAAGGCTGTTGGACTGGAGACAAGGAGACCATAAGTAGCAATGCCACCAATGATTAGGTCTCCTGACTGATGATACTTGTGAAGTGGAGGGTAAGGATTTCTGACCAAACAGTTGTCAACGTGAGCTTTGCATCCCATGCAAGCAACCAGTACCAGCAGCAAGTCCACCATGACATAGCAGTAGTAGTAGTAATAGTAGTAGTAGCAGGGTAGTTTAGTTTATTGCATTGACCACCCGTCATTCGCAAAACAGTTTCCCTATCTTTATCCAAGATCCTCTCCCTTCCTCTAAATGTTATTTTTGATATTTATGGCATCTTTTGGTATTAGTTTTGCAAGTGACTACTGAAATTCTATAGGGGATTTGAGAAGCAGAAGAATTAATCACTACCCTTTTGATGATTGAAGAGGAGGCTAATTACAAAACAATTACAGATTAAAGATTGTTTGTCACATCTGAAAAATAATCTTCTCCCCACTATAGAATAGAATTAAATGGACATATGGCTCAGGGTGGCCGACATAATTTAATTTTTATAATGAAGTTGATTGCAGAAATAATAGAGTCTGGTTTGGAATGAGGGCAAAATACCTATGTTTGGCAATAGGACTGACCATCTTGAGAAGATGACCTTGATCATTTTAGCCTGCAGTCCTATACACACTTACCTGTGAGTAAGTCCCATTGATCGCAATAGGACTTACTTCAGGGTAGACATGCAAAAGATAATATTGTTAATCTGTGGGGTGAACACCTGTAAATAGTTTGTGTCAAATAGAAATATTTTGCCCCATATCATTTTCACTTTGGAAGAACTTTTTCGCACTGGAAATGTTTGTTCTTTTAATAACATCCGACCTAATTTTGTTTGTGTACTGCAACATCAAATATAGGTGAGTAACCCAGGGCAGTGAAGGCTCCCCACTCCCCAACTTCTCTTCTCCTGTCAAAATCAGCATGACCAAATGAAAGGGTCACCCTAAAAGGCCACATCACAACAATAAAAGCTGCAGAAGCCCTGCCTTCTTTTGTATCTGGTCATGCTAGACAGGGCTCCTGCAGCTTTAACTGATGTGATGAAGGGGGAATTTCACCAGCTGCTGCATGCATACAAATGGCACCTGCTGAAATTACCATTTTAATAGAACTCTTAAAGATAGAAAAGCCCTATCCTCTTTTTCATATAGTCACCCTAATTATATCCCACTTGCTACTTTCTAGCACTAGATTTTTAAATGTGAAGCCAAAGTCTGGCTGTGAAATGACTGTGTCAGGCTAGAAGGACTTCTTCTCTGAACAAATGTTGGGATTCCTCATATATTCCTGGTGTATCATTGGAGTGGATTGTGAAGGAGAAAGCACCATGGATCAGTTTATGCCCTATGTCCTCTCAGATAAGTTTGAATAAGAGCAGTGCTTTTTAAAGGTTAGCCTACATTCATGTGAGCAGGGAATACCCTCCTCCACTTGATACAGGAATCCTCCTGGTGGCATACCTGACAGATGGCTGTCCAGCTGCTTCTTAAATAGTGGGGAGAGCCCAGTGACTCCCTAGGTCATTGGTTCCATAGTTATATTGGTCTAACAGTCAGGAAGTTTTTCCTGAAGTCCAGCTGGAATCTGGCTCCTTGTAACTTGAGCCCATTATTCCTTGTCCTGCATTCTTTTTTTATATATATATATATAATAATTTTATTAATTTCAACATATAACACAAAAATTAACACAATACTTATAAATCCTCAACAACTCCCCATGCTCCCCTTCCCCCGAGACCTTCTTACTCTATTGCTTATAGATTTTTCCAAAATTGCATTGATTCTTTAGACGGTGTACAACCTCTCCCCTTTTCTAAAACATATTCTAGAAACATATCCCAAATCCTTCCAAAATCATTATTTTTAGATAATCCCATCTTAACTTTCATTATACAGGTTAATCTATCATTAATAGCAATATCCCACACTCCTTTATACCACTCTTCCATACTATAATCCCCTTGTATTTTCCACTTTTTAGCTATCATTAGTCTCGCCGGTGTCAGGAGATTATTTATTAATTCTTTAATATTATTATTACCATATTCTTTATCAAATAACCCCAATAAAGCTATATTCGGACTTGCCTCTACCTTTTTAACTACTATCTCACTTATCTCCTTAAAAACTCTCTCTCAAATTTTTTTAACATGTTCACAAGTCCACCACATATGGTAAAATGTCCCCAAATCCTGACATCCCCTCCAACAAAAACTTGAAGCCTTCTTATCTATCTGATGTAGTCTTACAGGAGTGAGATACCATCTCCATATTATTTTATACTGATTTTCTTTCATCCTTATTGAAAATAACTTTAAATTTCTTAATTTCCATATCTTTCTCCAACTGTCCCCAGTGATCTGAATTTTCAAATCCTCTTCCCAGATTGTTTTCAAACTATCTTGAACCATATCCTCCTCCAATAATATCTTATAAATCTCACTCATTAAACCTTTTTTACTTTTACTTTTATTTTCTCCTGCCTTCTCGCTAACCTCAATTAACTTTTCAAAACTTGTTTCCTTTCTACACTCCTTATTTTTCTTCTTCCATTTTAATATCCACTGTTCCAATTGCATACTCTTGAACCATAAGTTTTCCTGACCCGTTAAAACTTCTTCTATTTGTTTTTTATTAGTCATTTTCATTACCCAATCTTTCAGTTTAATTTTTTTCCCCCTCAATAACCCCTCCAATTCGCCTCTCAAGTTACCTGGGAAGTTTTCGATCAAAACCACTGGGGACAGAGGGGAAATTCCTGGCATTAATTTCTTCTTATATTTTTCCCAAACTTCTCTAATATTTCTTAAAATGGGATTTTCTATTCCTTTCAGTTGAGTCTTTTGTATATTACTAAAAAAACATTTTGTAGCTTTAACTCTATATTTCTTGTCTGCGGTTTTAACCATTCTAAATCCTCTCTCCCTACTATGCTATTTATAACATGCCTTAATTGGTTAGCAATATAATACATCTTTATATTCGGTAAACCTAAGCCTCCTTCCCTTTGAGTCTTATACCATTTTGTTTTATTTATTCTTGACTTCTTATCCCCATTACAATAATTATTTATCATACACTGCCAACTTTTAATTTCTACATTCGTTATCTTAATTGGTAACATCCTAAACAAAAAAAAAATCATTGGTAATATCTTCATTTTAATTACCGCTATTCTACCAAACCATGACAGCTTAACCTTCCTATAAGCCTCTAGCTTCTCTATGATTTTAATTTTTAATCTACTAAAATTTATTTCCTCTAACGTTTCTAACTCTTTAGAAATATAAACTCCTAAATAACCCAATATATTTTAACCTTCTAACCTAATCTTAAACTTAACTCTTCCCCTTCTACTTTATCATAGTTAGAAAGCATCATATTAGATTTTCCCCTGTTTACCTGCAACCCTGTAACTTCTCCAAATTCCCTCAAATATTTTTTTATTCCTTCTATATCCCCCCCGATTTTCTAATGTCAGTAAGGTATCATCCGCAAACATATTAATTTTTATTTTATCCTATTCTCCTATCCCTTTTAATCTCTCATCCTCCCTAATAACATTTGCTAACATTTCAATCACAATTGCAAATAATATCGGGGAGAGAGGACACACTTGTCTAGTACCTTGGGCTAGGGTAATTTGTTGTGTTAAGCCATCATTTATCATCACCTCAGCCTTGTTATTTGCATACAACTGATTAATCACCCCCACAAATCTTTCTCCAAAGCCGAATATTTTTATAATAGTTTTCAACGCCGGCCATTCCACGCAATCAAAAGCTTTAAAAATATCCAGTGCTATCAATCCTGCTTTTAAATTTCTTCTTTTAATAATATTTATTAGGGGTGTGCATCGGATCGGATCGGATCTACGATCCGAATCCGATCCGCCCCAAAATTGGGAAAATCCGATCTGATCCGATCAACCTCCGATCTGATCCGATCCGATCCGACGAGGTCCGATCCGGATCGGACGCCATTTTGAATGCTTTTTCCCATAGCCAAGTATTGTTTTACAAAAACGCCTATAACCTTTTCATTTTTAAAGATAGAAGGATGAAACTTGGGAACATTATACACTGATTAGGGACTGTTATCTGCCAGGAATTTCAGAAAGATTGGTGCATGCGTTTTGTGGCAATTAATTTTTTAATAAATACCCAGGAATGCCTATAACTTTGTCAATTTTAAAGTTACACACATGACACTTTGCCACATTGTAGATGGTACCTTGGGACCTACGTGTGTGAAATTTCAGAAACGTAGGTGCTTGCCTTGTGTGGCAATTAATTTTTAGAAAAATGGGTAGTAGTGGGGTAAATACATTTACACCTCTCATTTTTTTATTTTTGAAGATACAAACAGGATACTTGGGCACATTACAGGTACCACTTGCCTTGATATGTGTGTGAGATTTCAGAAACATTGGAGCTTGCCTTGTGTGGCAATTAATTTTTGAAACAATGAGGAAAGAAACACCTATAACTTTGTCATTTTTAAAGTTGCACACATGAAACTTTGCCACATTGTAGGCGGTACCTTGGGACCTATGTGTGTGAAATTTCAGAAACATAGGTGCTTGCCTTGTGTGGCAATTAATTTTTTAATAAATACCCAGGAATGCCTATAACTTTGTCATTTGTAAAGTTACACACATGAAACTTTGCCACATTGTAGGCGGTACCTTGGGACCTATGTGTGTGAAATTTCAGAAATGTAGGTGCTTGTATTGTGTGGCAATTAATTTTTGAAACAATGAGGGATTCATTGGACAGCACTTGCCCATAGGGATTCATTGGACAGTACTTGCCCATAGGGAATCATTGGAAAGCACTTGCCCATAGGGAATCATTGCATTGCACTTTCCCATTGAGAAATACAGTTATGCCTCCCACTTTTTTATTTTTGAAGATACAAACAGGAAACCTGGGCACATTGTAGAATGGTTAGGGATAGTTATCTGTGAGAAATTTCAGATAGATTGGTGCATGCGTTTTGTGGCTATTAATTTTTTAATAAATGCCCAGGAATGCCTATAACGTTGTCATTTTTAAATGTGAAATTTCTGAAACGTAGGTGCTTGTCTTGTGTGGCAATTAATTTTTAGAAAAATGGGTAGTAGTGGGGTAAATACAGTTACGCCTCCCATTTTTTTATTTTTGAAGATACAAACAGGAAACATGGGCACATTACAGGGAACACTTCGCTTGATATGTGTGTAAAATTTCAGAAAGCTGGGTCCAGGCATGTGGTGGCAAGGTGTCTGCACACACCACTTTGAAGACTGTAGAAAATTTCTCCTGTAACGATCCTAGCGAGAGAGAGTGATCCTAGGCTCAGCCGTTCTGCTTGAGTAAAAAGTGAAAGTATCAAAGCAGACACCAGCCAAGTGCTTTAATGTAGTTACTTTGTTTCTCCTTTTGTAATGGATACTAGCTCAGTTGCAGCCAAGCGTGCAAGGATCAAAGAGATGGAGAGAAAGTGTTTCCTTCTTCTTCCCGGGAGGCGGGAGGGTGCAATTGACAGCCCCAGCCTCTGTGGAAAAACGTTTATAACTTTTAATCTAAAAAATTCGTAGCCACCAAATGCCTGGACCTATCATTCTGAAATTTTACACACATATCAAGCGAAGTGTTCCCTGTAATGTGCCCATGTTTCCTGTTTGTATCTTTAAAAATAAAAAAATGGGAGGCGTAAATGTATTTACCCCACTACTACCCATTTTTCTAAAATTAATTGCCATACAAGACAAGCACCTACGTTTTTGAAATTTCACACACATAGGTCCCAAGGTACCACCTACAATGTGGCAAAGTTTCATGTATGTAACTTTAAAAATGACAAAGTTATAGGCATTCCTGGGTATTTATTAAAAAATTAATTGCCACAAAACGCATGCACCAATCTTTCTGAAATCCTAACCAGTCTACAATGTGCCCAAGTTTCCTGTTTGTATCTTCAAAAATAAAAAAGTGGGAGGCATAACTGTATTTCTCAATAGGAAAGTGCAATGCAATGATTCCCTATGGGCAAGTGCTTTCCAATGATTCCCTATGGGCAAGTACTGTCCAATGATTCCCTATGGGCAAGTACTGTCCAATGAATCCCTATGGGCAAGTGCTGTCCAATGAATCCCTCATTGTTTCAAAAATTAATTGCCACACAAGACAAGCACCTACGTTTCTGAAATTTCACACACATAGGTCCCAAGGTACCGCCTATAATGTGGCAAAGTTTCAT
Source organism: Anniella stebbinsi (assembly GCA_029215795.1). NCBI lineage: Eukaryota > Metazoa > Chordata > Lepidosauria > Squamata > Anniellidae > Anniella > Anniella stebbinsi. The sequence goes on from JARDYH010000008.1 coordinate 24,614,982, forward strand.
GTGTGTAACTTTACAAATGACAAAGTTATAGGCATTCCTGGGTATTTATTAAAAAATTAATTGCCACACAAGGCAAGCACCTATGTTTCTGAAATTTCACACACATAGGTCCCAAGGTACCACCTACAATGTGGCAAAGTTTCATGTATGCAACTTTAAAAATGACAAAGTTATAGGTGTTTCTTTCCTCATTGTTTCAAAAATTAATTGCCACACAAGGCAAGCTCCAATGTTTCTGAAATTTCACTCACATATCAAGCCAAGTGGTACCTGTAATGTGCCCAAGTTTCCTGTTTGTATCTTCAAAAATAAAAAAATGGGAGGCGTAACTGTATTTATCCCACTACTACCCATTTTTCTAAAAATTAATTGCCACACAAGACAAGCACCTACGTTTCAGAAATTTCACACACATAGGTCTCAAGGTACCACCTACAAAGTGGCAAAGTTTCATGTGTGTAACTTTAAAAATGAGAAAGTTATAGGCATTCCTGGGTATTTATTAAAAAATTAATTGCCACAAAACGCATGCACCAATCTTTCTGAAATCCTAACCAGTCTACAATGTGCCCAAGTTTCCTGTTTGTATCTTCAAAAATAAAAAAGTGGGAGGCATAACTGTATTTCTCAATAGGAAAGTGCAATGCAATGATTCCCTATGGGCAAGTGCTTTCCAATGATTCCCTATGGGCAAGTACTGTCCAATGATTCCCTATGGGCAAGTACTGTCCAATGAATCCCTATGGGCAAGTGCTGTCCAATGAATCCCTCATTGTTTCAAAAATTAATTGCCACACAAGACAAGCACCTACGTTTCTGAAATTTCACACACATAGGTCCCAAGGTACCGCCTATAATGTGGCAAAGTTTCATGTGTGTAACTTTACAAATGACAAAGTTATAGGCATTCCTGGGTATTTATTAAAAAATTAATTGCCACACAAGGCAAGCACCTATGTTTCTGAAATTTCACACACATAGGTCCCAAGGTACCACCTACAATGTGGCAAAGTTTCATGTATGCAACTTTAAAAATGACAAAGTTATAGGTGTTTCTTTCCTCATTGTTTCAAAAATTAATTGCCACACAAGGCAAGCTCCAATGTTTCTGAAATTTCACTCACATATCAAGCCAAGTGGTACCTGTAATGTGCCCAAGTTTCCTGTTTGTATCTTCAAAAATAAAAAAATGGGAGGCGTAACTGTATTTATCCCACTACTACCCATTTTTCTAAAAATTAATTGCCACACAAGACAAGCACCTACGTTTCAGAAATTTCACACACATAGGTCTCAAGGTACCACCTACAAAGTGGCAAAGTTTCATGTGTGTAACTTTAAAAATGAGAAAGTTATAGGCATTCCTGGGTATTTATTAAAAAATTAATTGCCACAAAACGCATGCACCAATCTTTCTGAAATTTCACACAGATAACTATCCCTAACCAGTCTACAAAGTTTCCAAGTTCTATCCTTCTATCTTTAAAAATGAAAAAGTTATATGCATTTTTGTAAAACAATACTTGGCTAAGGGAAAAAGCATTCAAAATGGCGTCCGATCCGGATCGGACATCCGGTCCGATCCGATCCGGCCATCCTCCGATCCGATCCGATCCGATCCGACCCCCCAGGTCCGATTCCGATCCACTATCCGATCCGATCCGGGGGGTCAGTGCACATCCCTAATATTTATTATATTTAAAACTCTCCCTATTAAATTTGGCATTTGCCTCCCTGGAATAAATCCACATTGATCCTTTTTTATATATTCATTTATAAAAGTATTTAATCTTGTTGCCATAATCGCTGTAAAAATCTTAGCATCCTGATTAATTAGAGAAATTGGTCTATAAGAAGCTGGATCCATCAAATCCTTGTCCACTTTCGGAATTAAGATTATCAACGAATGTTCCCATGATGGCGGGGTCTTCTCTCCCTTTATTATATTAGTATATAATTTCTCCATTTTTGGTAATAAAATTTCTTTAAATATCTTATAATACTCCAGCCCCAATCCATCCACTCCTGGAGATTTCCCTCCTTTCAATTTGTCAATAATCCCCTCTATTACTTTTTCCGTCACTAAAGCTTCCATATGATCCCTGTCCTTATCTTTTAATTTTACCTTCCAATTTTTCTCTACATATTCTTGTATTCTCATATGTGGAATCGCCTCTGAAGTATATAATTCCTGATAAAATCCCTCAATTTTTTAAAATTTATCCTTCATTAAATTACATTTTCCCCATTTTATCTTTAATTGTCCCTATTATATTTTTTTCCTTCTTTGATTGCGTTGATCTCGCCAGCATTTTAGAATTTCTATTACTATACTCAAAGAAATTCCTTTTCAAATATATTAATTCTTTTTGAACTCTTTCTATATCCACCCCCTCTAATTCCTTTTATTTGGCTTGGAGTTGGGCATATATATGCATATCCTTAGTGTTCCTAAATTGTTGCTCTAATTCCTTAATTCCTTCAATCTTTTTACTATGTGCCTCTTGTTGTCTTCTTAATTTACATTTTTCTCTAATGCAAATACCTCTCACTACTGCTTTCATCGTGTCCCATACCATCCCCTGTGAGATTGTCCCTGTTTCATTTATTTCCCATATATTCTTAATCTCCTTTTTCATTTTCTCCACAATATTTTTATAACTTAAAATTTTGGTATCTAATCTCCATCTTTTTGCTTCTCTATAATCCTTCTTCACTTTAATATCCATACTCATTGCTGCGTGATCTGAAACCTTAATTACATCTATTTCACAATCCATAATCTTAGAAAGCAAGTTCTTTGACACAAATATATAATCAATCCTAGAAAAACTCTTATATTTTGGTGAATAGAAAGCATATTTTGTTTCATCCCCCTTTATTACTCTCCAAATATCCTTTAATTCTTTATGCTCCATTACTCTTGCTAACCCTGTTTTCCCTATACCTTTTAAATTCTCTTTATCTTTCATTCTATCCATCACCATATTGAAATCCCCCGCCATTACAATATTTGCATTCCCTACATTCCCAATATTACTGAACACTTTATCATAAAATTCCACTTGCTTTAAATTTGGCGCATATACATTAACCAAAATATATTTTTCTTCCCCCAGGAGACCATGTAATATAATAAATCTTCCCTCTGCGTCCTTTACCACCTTAACAACATTAAATGCACATTTTTTAGAAATTATTATCGCAACCCCTCTTGCTTTAGAAGTCCCATATGCTTTCTCATATATGCCCATGTCCACCAATTTTAATTGATTTCTTCAATCTTCTTTTTGATGCGTTTCTTGTAAGAATATTATATCAGCTTTCTTTTTTCTCAAAAGCCCTTCAATTCTCTTCCTTTTGATAACACTACCCAGCCCATTTACATTTAAAGTTATTAATCTTAATTTGCTTCCCATATCTCCGTTTTTGGTTTTCCCTTTAGGTCTCATACTGTGACACATTTAACCCCCCCTCCCTCTGCCCTCCCCCTCATATACCCCCATTTCCCCCCTTCCAATCCCAGGTCACCCCGGGCAATGGTTCTTCTTCCCCTCTTCTTAGAACCCTCCGGGGGGGGGGACGGCAAACACCCAACATGGAACCCAAACAGAACCCCCTCTCCCTTTCTTCCGTTGTTATCCTTCTTTAGAACATCTCTCATTCACAAACCGCTTCCTCCAGCTGCCCCTCCTTCATCTGTATCTTTATCTTCCTCCATCAGCCCCAGGGTCTTCAGCAATTCCAGCCCTTGCTCACAAGAATTTATTCTCTTTTGTTTCCCCTTGTAGATGAAACTCAAGAAGATGGGATACTGCCAGCTATAGACAATTGAGTTCTTGTGTAAAATAGTTGTACATAGCTTCACACTCTTCCTCCACTGGATGGTCTGGTAACAAAGATCCTGATAAATCTGTATTGGTGAAGATTGAAACCTCACTTGCCCAGCACTTCTGATAATCTGCATCAGTTTCTCTTTTTTGTAAAAGCTGGCAAATCTCACAATTATGTCTCTTGGAAGCGTCCCACTTCTTTTGGGGCCCACTCTATGGACCCTTTCAACATCCTCTTCAACCCAAGATCCCTGGGGGTCTAATTCCATAATCCATTGCATGACATTCCCTCTCAGACTCTTTAAGTTTTCTGCTCGCTGTTCAGCAAAAAATATTATGTGAATATTCATCCTCCTATCTCTATCCTCCATAGAAATTAGCCGTAGATCCAAATCTTGTACCAGCTCATCATGCTGCTCCAGCTTATCCTTGTTTTGCACAATTTGTTGATCCAACGATTCATATCTGTCATTTATCTTTTAATAATAATAATAATAATAATGATTTATTTCTTACCCGCCTCTCCATCTAGATCGAGGCGGGGAACAACAGCATGATAAAATACATAAAACTAATTAAAACATGACAAATATTATTAAAACTGCATTAAAACATCCTAAAACATCATTAAAACATCCTAAAACATCCTAAAAACATTCTAAAAATTACACTGGATATGCCTGCCGGAAGAGAACAGTCTTTATAGCTTTCTTAAATTCTAAAAGACTGTTAAGTTGATGAGTCTCCTCCGGCAGGTCATTCCACAGTCTGGGAGCGGCAGAAGAGAAGGTCCTCTGGGTAACAGTTGTCAGTCTAGTCTTGGCCGACCGCAGTAAGTTCTTCCCAGAGGACCTGAGCGTGCGGGGCGGATTGTACGGGAGAAGGCGATCCCGCAGGTAACCTGGACCCAAACCATGTAGGGCTTTAAAGGTAATGACCAACACTTTATACTTCGCCCGGAAACTAATTGGCAGCCAGTGAAGCGATTTTAAAGCTGGTGTAATATGGTCACTCCTAGATGTACCGGTGACCAACCTGGCTGCCATATTTTGAACTAGTTGAAGTTTCCGGACTAGGCACAAAGGTAGCCCTATGTACAGCGCATTGCAGAAGTCAAGCCTCGAAGTTACCAGCGCGTGCACCACCATCTTTAGGTCTTCCAACTCTAGGAAGGGGCGCAGCTGGCGTATCAGCCGAAGCTGATAGTAGGCACTCCTGGCCGTCGCATCTATCTGGGCTGTCATTTGGAGCGACGGATCCAGGAGTACCCCCAAGCTGCGAACACAGTCTTTCAGGGGGAGTGTAACCCCATCCAGAACCGGTTGACACACCTCCAAACCCAGGTTGGGGCCTTTGACAGCAAGCACCTCCGTCTTGTCTGGATTCAGCTTCAGTTTGTTTTTCCTCATCCAGCCCATTACCACCTCCAAGCATTCATTCAGAGGAGACACACTATCCTTAGCAGACGATGTTGTCGAAGGCATAGAGAAATATATTTGGGTGTCATCAGCATACTGATAGCACCCCGCCCCATGCCTCCGGATGATCTCTCCCAACGGTTTCATATAAATGTTAAACAGCATTGGGGAAAGGATGGCACCTTGCGGTACGCCACACAGCAGCTCCTTCTTTGCAGAGCAGCTATCCCCAAGCATCACCATCTGGAACCTGCCCGAGAGGTAGGACTGGAACCACTGAAGCACAGTGCCCCCGATTCCCAATCCCCTCAGGCGTTCCAGAAGGATACCATGGTCGATGGTATCGAATGCCGCTGAGAGGTCCAAAAGTACCAACAGGGACACACTCCCCCTGTCAATACCCAGGCGTAGATCATCCGCTAAGGCGACCATAGCAGTCTCAACTCCGTATCCCGCCCTGAAGCCAGTTTGAAATGGGTCTAGAAAATCAGTGTCATCCAAGACTACCTGGAGTTGAAAGGCAACCGCCCTCTCGATCACCTTGCCCAAGAATGGAAGGTTTGATACCGGTCTGTAGTTATTAAAGTCCAGGGGATCCAGGGAGGGCTTCTTTAGAAGCGGCCGTACCACCGCTTCTTTTAAACATGATGGAAAACTCCCCTCCCTGAGAGATGCATTAATAATATATTGTAATTGCGATCTAACCGCATCTCCTCCCTGGACGACCAGCCATGAAGGACAGGGATCGAGAGGGCAAGTCGTCCCCCTCACTCGTCCAAGCAGCTTGTCCACGTCCTCGGTACTCACCAACTGAAACCGATCCAGTATAATTCTACTCGCGGAGTCACTGGACACTCCATCGTCAGCCTCTGCTATAACAACGGCATCTAAGTCGGCTCTTATCCGAGAGATTTTATCTGCGAAATGATCATTAAAGGCATCGCAGCAAACCGCCGAAGGCTCTAAAGTCGGATTCAGGGGGGAAGGTGCCCGGGTTAGACCCCTCACCACCCTGAACAGTTCCGCTGGACGCGAATTCGCAGACGCAATGCGTGCAGAGAAGAAAGCTTTCTTCGCTGCACGTATTGCCACCCCATAGGAACGAAGATGTTCTCTATGCCGTGTCTTGTCGGATAGAAGTCGAGTTTTCCGCCATCGGCGCTCCAGTCGTCGTCCTTTCCGCTTCAACTCCCTGAGGTCTTCCGTATACCAGGGCGCCCTGTTAGAAGCGGGTCGGAGAGGATTGCAATTCCACTTGGGAGGACTGACTCTTTTTCACCTCAAACACCATTTCCTGCTTGTGCTTCTCCATCAAGCCTAAAAGATTGGCCTAAAACGCTTCCAGGGACAGTGCTTCTGTTTCTTGTTTCATTGCCTTGGGAACCGCTCCTGGCTTAGAGCCATCTTTAATGTTCCCAGCAGCAGAAGTCTGCTGAGCAGCCTTGCCATTTGCCATATCTGCGGCTGAATTCTCTGAATTCCTTCTACACAAGGCGAGCCCAATTCCGGTCAGAGGGGTGTTTTCTTTCTCTCGTCCACTTTTTACAATAGATTCCTTTCTTATCCACCCCTCTGTCTGACATAAGACATTCAGCTTGCAGTACAGCTTAATGGCTATTTATTAGCTTTATCCAAGCATTTGCTAATTAATAATTTAGCATGTAATGTCTCGAAGCCTCCGTAAGTAGCAATTCTTTTAAATTTATTTCAGCTTATAACAGCAAAATGAAGCTCTGGTCCCGTCTTGACTAGACTCCCACAATGTTAAAACGCCAAGCAGATGATTCATTCACCTCCCCTCCACTGTCTTGTCTTATTCTTTATTAGTTCCCATTGCCGGCACTTATCTTGACTTGCGATTTGAAGATCTCTTAATTAGGATAATACGCTTTTTCATTAAAGTCATCCGGGAGAGAGTCAAAGCCCATCTGCTCACTCCATGACCGACGCTCCGCCCCCCCTTGTCTTGCATTCTTGAATGATCGAGAAGAGATCTTGGTCTCTTTGTATCAACTTTTCAAGTATTGAAACGTGGTATCTTATCTCCCCATAGTCTTATCTTTTCAAGGTTGGGCACGCCCAGTTCTTTCAGTCTCTGATGCCCTCCTCTGAACTCCTTCCAGCTTGTCTGTGTCCTTCTTGAAGTGTGGTGCCCAGAATCAGACACAATACTCAAGATGAGCCTAACCAGTGCTGAATAGTGGGGAACCAGTACCTCCCGCAAAATTAGAAACTATACTCCCATTAACACATCCCAGAATAGTATTTGCCTTTTTTGCAGCTACATCACACTGTTGGCTCATATTCAGTTTGTGATCTGCGGAAAGGTTATATTTTAGGACCACCAGTGAAGCTAAGTGGGGACGAGCCTTGTCTGTGCTGAATGCAAAACTGTATTGGTTGCCCATATCCAATTTTCCAGGAATCAGTATTCATCATTCCTGGCATGATTTGATGCTGTGGCAGTGAGACCAGGATGGCTACTTCAAACTAAGAGGCAAGTGTATCTTGACATGTTATCTTTTCTTTCAGCTTGCTTGGATGCTGCAGGAGCCTCCTGGAGTTTCACTCCCAAGGCAACAGCAACAATGGCAGAACAACACCCATTGGAAGTGGACCCCTGTGATGGCAATACTCACATCCCCATCTGATCCACATGATTAGTTATTTGCAGGTGCAAGCATGGTAATCTTGGAACATGGTGAGAAGAGTCAGGGGTCCACTCCCCCTGCATGAGGATGGGGCCCCATATGGAACATGGGGTTGCTCACGCTGTCGTTGGGTTTTAATTTGCCTTTGCTACAGATGACCAAGGCACTAGGCCCATCACCAACACAGCACATTCCATTGAAATTACACACAAATGCCAGGGAATCACCTACCTCTAGAGGGTGATCTGAACAAGAACAGGCATTGGTTCTGCAACTGGTCATGCCAGCAGCATGGCAGGTTTTCACCGGTGGCGGATGCCAGCACATGGGTGTGGTGTGGCCAGCTGGGCTGGGCCCCACAGTCACTGCACACCAACTGTTGTGCAGGAGCCATATGCCTTGGCCAATGCTGACACAATCCCAACTTGGACAATTTCCACTCCTCTGCACCCGCCACCAGAAGAACGATTATGTAGTGCGAGTTTATTGATTACTTTTCTTCTCTGTTGTGAACCAAAGCAAGGGATAGAGTGATACAGAACTCAAGGAGGTTAGGAGCAAACGTTGCTGGCATATGGGCTAATTGGCTGCCAAGAATACTGATGTAGGGACGTTCTGCAAGAGAAATTCCCAATACGCAGATGGATCTGGATTAAATAATTTGATATCATATACCAGGCCTATATGGAATTTGAGGGAGGGGCCAGGCTGGCCTACCACAAGGCATTGCATATAAGAGCGGCCTTTTGTCTCTTCCACTCGTTGAAATCTTAAAGACCAGGATTTGTGGCTGCAGCTTATGACTCCGGCCAGGCCTGGATTTGGGGACAGATCCCACAGGGGATATATCCCTGCCCAACAGACCCTGCCTAGGCTCCTGGGCTGAGCAGTGGGCAAGGTATTCAATTCAACTACTTTGTGGGCATTCAGTTCATGAGATTCTGGCAACAGAGGCCAATTCTGCAAATACCACGAATGTTCCAGTTGCAGTGGTCAACATAGATCTAGAGGTGGTTGTGTCCTGGGCAAGATTGATTGCGTGGCTCCTTGCCTGGAGGCAGGTTATAGCTCCCTCCTGAAGGACACAGCCCAATTAAGAATGAGCTCCTTCAGTAGACACTGAGGCGATACCCAGCCAGAGTGCCATAATCCAGTGGTTGGACAGATGCGTCATGTTGTGGGAGTGCCTCCTGTCCCCAGTAGTCCAGCTTGGTCTGGTGCGTTGCCCCCCACAGGTGGAGGAACGATTTGGTTGGCACATTGCCACTGGGCAATATGGCAGTCCTGCCTGATTCCCAGAATGGTCTGGATGGAAGGCTGGAAACTGCGGGCCCTGGATGGGCTTGCCAGAAGTTAAATAGGCTTTTGGATATCAAAGACAAGGAGGACGCTTATTTCCAGTGGCATGCAGCCCTACCCCCACCACAGGTGTTGGTACTCCATTTGAGAGGAAACGATCTGGGGATGTTAAAGGGCAATGCTTTGAGTCCCCCAGGGAGGCCTATGACTCCCTCTTATGAGAAAGGGGTCATTTATTGTCACAGATCCCTTATGAGAAAGATCTTTACTCTAATTCTTTATAATGCTTTGATACAGTAACTGGCCTAAATGTAGACTAGGGATGAATAACCTTAAGATGGGGAAGGGACCTCCCATAGATCAGTGACTTCCCACCCAATAACTTCAAAGGAGTTATATTCATGCAAGCAACTAAACTCAGTTACAGTGGAGACCAAAGATACTCACTTATTGGTTTCTTTAAAAGGTATGTTTATTGAAGAAGACACATCAGCTGAGGGAGCCAGAGATAGACCTCTGACTGAATTAAGTATATTGGGTATCACTCTTATATAGGAAACTGGAAACATCAGAATTAGCATATCTAGCTTTTTGTACAGAATCACCTTTGTACCAGGGGAAAGTTTACAATAATACAGGGTAGCACATGGGAATGATGTAATTTGTCTCTAAGTCAAAACAGAGAAAGGCGCCACATATGAATGATGGAGGTCAAGATAAACTAAAACAATACAGAATGCATATAGTTGCTAGTGGACCAAAGTTCATTATGATGAGGCTCAACACATCTAGCTAGTACATTGCTGGTTCTATCTTACAGGAGAACAGATACATGTTTTTATTAGAAGCATGAAATCAATATTAGTTTCTCAATCATTTAAATGTTGTTATCACAAGCTATTGTTATGATCATACCTGAAATATTCCCGCAACAGCTTGTCGCTCCCGGTGGCTGTTAGGTGCGGGCATCTTCATCTTTTAGAGGGTTGGTGAGCATTCTCAGGTACCTAGTGGTGATTGGTAATGCCTGAGGCTCATCACCTGTGAGGGTTACCATTGGGGTCAACCTTTCTCATCCACTCGGAGTCTTGCAGCACGTGCTGAGGTGACACCAGAAGGCCTCCCACCCCAAAAGAGGGAGCCAGGGCATGGTGAAGTTTGCACGCCACACCCTGACCATGAATGTCCCACCCTATCATATATATAATGGCTCTTGGCCATGTATAGATTGAAGGTGCCTGCTTCAAATTCATCAATAAATGTGGTCCTGTTTTAAACCCAAATCTTGTGTCTGCCTTGTTATTTCCCACACTCCACTTTCCTGCAATGTACTCAGATATTGACTAAAACCCATTAATGTGATCTCTGAATCAGGATATGTGTCCCTCCACCGGGAAGATAACTACACTGGTCAGTGGTCTAAATCTTTTTATTCCCCCCTTTTTCTTTCTTTTTAATTAAAGTTATATTAATTAGGGATGTGCACTGACCCCCCAGATCGGATCGGATTGCGGATCGGAATCGGACCTGGTGGACCAGATCAGATCAGATTGGATTGGAGGTTGGGTTGATCGGATCAGATCCGATTCCAATTCTGATCCGAAAATCGGATGTCCGATTTTCGGATCAGACGCCATTTTGAATGCATTTCCCCATAGCCTAGTATTGTGTTACAAAAATGCCTTTAACTTTTTCATTTTTAAAGATAGATGGATGAAACTTGGGCACTTTGTATATGGGTTAGGGGTAGTTATCTGTGAGAAATTACAGAACAATTGGTGCAGGCATTTTGTGGCAATTAATTTTTTAATAACTAACCAGGAATGCCTATACCTTTTCATTTTTAAAGTTCCACACATGAAACGTTGCCACATTGCAGATGGTACATTGGGACTCATGTGTGTGAAATTTCAGAAACATAGGTGCTTGCCTTGTGTAGCAATTAATTTTAGAAAAATGGGTAATAGTGGGGTAAATGCAGTAATGCCTTCAACTTTTTTATTTTTAAAGATACAAACAGGAAACTTGGGCACATTAAATGTACCACTTTGCTTGATATGTGTCCAGGCATTTGGTGGCTATGAATATTTTGATTAAAAGTTACAACAACATGGAGTTTTGACAGATAAAAGAGGGAGGGGGAGGCAGGGGAGCATGGTGCAATTGACAGCCCAAGCCTCTGTGGAAAAACTTTTGTAACTTTTAATCTAAAAAATTCATAGCCACCAAATGCCTGGACTTAACTTTCTGAAATTTCTGATAGATAACTGCCTCTAACTCATCTACAAAGTGAGCAACTGCAGACTTCTAACTTTTAAAATAAAAAAGTAAACAGGGAGCAGGGGGAGGGGAGGAGGGGGGCGCGCGGCGCACTTACCTTCCAGGGATGTCCGCTCCCGTCTGGCGCCGGCCACTACTGCGAGCGGGCTTCGTGGTCTGCTCCAGGGTGGCGCGCCGGGTGATGTCATCACCCGGCACGCCACCCTGGTGCAGGCTGCGAAGCCCGCTTGCAGTAGCGGCAGGCGCAGGACAGAAGTGGACATCCCTGGAAGGTAAGCAGGGGGTGGGGGTAGGGAGCTTACCCCCCCAGGGCTGTCTGCTTCCATCCGCTGGCGCTCGCGGGTGCCAGCGGATGGAAGCGGACGGCCCTGGGGGGGGTAGGGAGCATGGGGCTTACCTGCTGGGGCCGTCCACAGCAGACGTCCCCTGGGGGAGGGAGGGAGTTAGGCCCCCCTCACCCACCTGCCGCCATTTTTTCCTCATAGACTTGCATTGCAATGCAAGTCTATGGGGAAAAAAGGGCGGCCAATCCAAAAATTTCCGATTTTTAGATCGGGATCGGACTCGATCCGTTCCGGGGAGCCTCCGATTTTGTCCGAACTGATCCGTGACAAAATTGGAGGTCCCGATCCGGGTCCCGATCCAATCCTGGGGGTCCGTGCACACCCCTAGTTTTAAATATTTTAAATTGTTGCTGTACCATTAGTCGGTCTTTTGTTTGTTGGTGTTATGTATTCTGCTCTGTGGATTATCCTGTGTTTTCAATGGTCTGTGACTGTATAATAAAGAATTATTCATTGATTGATTCATTGATATTTTAGTAAGGGAGGATTTGGAAACCTGTGAGGAAGTTTATATAACAGAGCAACTGAAAGGAAATTGTTTCAAATTTTCTACGTGTGTGCTTGCCCATGTTCTACAGCAAATGGTGCATATAAGTTTATTGCCTCTGATACTGGAGGTAGCAGAGAGCCATCAAGACTAGTAGCCATTGATAGCCTTCTCCTCCAGATATGTGCATACCCCACTTTTAAAAACATCCAAATTGGTGGTCACTGGTCATCAATATATCCCATGGGATTGAATTCCATAATTTGATGATGCCCTGTTTGAAGAAGTACTTCCTTTTCTCTTCGAGGAATCTCCCACCAATCACTTTCATGGGATGACCCTGGGTTCTAGCATTATGAGAACGGGAGAAAAATGTCTCCCTATCCACGTTCTCCGGACCATGCATTCTTTTGCACACCTCTATCATGTTTTCCCTTAGTTGACTTTTTTTTGAGGCTAAACAATCACAGCTATTGTAAACTTCAATCATAGAGCAGTTGCTCCAGCCCTTTGAGAATTTTAGTTGTCTTTTCTGCACTTTTTCCAGCTCTACAATATATTTTTGTTTTAGGTGTGGCAACCAGAACTCTACATAGTATTCTACGTGTGATCACACCATGGATTAACATAAGGGCAGTATGATATTGGAAGGTTTTTTTCTAAGTTCCTTTCCTAATTATCTCTAACATGGAGTTTGACATCTTCATTGAGTTGCCCACCACAGACCCAAGATTTCTTTCTTGGTTAATCACTGCTACCTCAAATCCCATCAGGTTATCCTTGAACTTGGGATTCCCCACCACCACCCATGTGTATCACTTTAGACTTACTTACATTGAACCACATTTGTCATTTCGGTGCCCATTCTGCCAGTTGGGAGAGATTTTCACAATCCCATTTTGTTTTTGCTACCCTAAATAATTTGGTGTCATCTGTGAACTTGGCCACTTCACATGAGCTTAAACCTAACATGTCCACCCATGTCTATGTGTCTGTCACCTCACAAGGATCACAGTCCCAGTGCCCATTTGCCCCCAGTCTATCTCTGTATTGTCCACAGATCAACCCTTACTAATTGGGGTTGATCCTGTATAATCTAGATGAAGGCACATAGTTCAAGTAGAGAGTCTGTATGTAACTACTTTGCCCTGTTAGCTTCCAAAGCTTTTGGATTTCACCAATTTTGTAGAAGCAGAGGACTGAGGCTGCAAGACCAAGGAAAGATCATGGTGCAGGAGTGCAGGGGCTACATTGCAAGTGAGAACAAGATAATTGTGGACTCTAGAAAATGTTGCTGAAGTGAATTCTGAGTGCCTCGAGTTACAATGCATGTGCTTCGGAGCATGAGAAAATTTGTAAGTAAATTATTTTTATCATACAGTTTAGTTGTAGAATAGGAGAGACTCACCTGATTCGAATGTCTTGAAAAGAATAGGGAATATGCTTTGAAATTAGTAGGTGAGGGACTTGTGATTCCCACAAGGATTTATCCGATATGTTTTCCTTGTCAGCAGCTAATACTTGGGATTTGTTTAAAAACAACAACTAATTTACTTTTTTTTAAACAACAACAATTTTTGGGTTTCAAAAAACACTGCTGAAAGGGAAAACAGTAGGTGTGTATATACATGATTGATTCCTTTTAGGCAAATCTTGATTAAGTTCTCCATTTTTTATCTTGGGAGAATTGAAAGATGTATTCCAAAGCTTTATATAGGGCACATACTTAGAGGGAAATTCTTACAAATATCCTGCTATATAATATGCAGTTATGTCTCTATATTACAAAGAATAGCAAAGGACATGGACACTTACATGATTCATCCAAATTTTCTCCTTATTAGCTGTTCCCTCTTGTTCAGCTGAGGTCTCAAGACTATAATGTAACATTTGGGGGAAAAGATGCAAACCAACAACCCAGCACTTGAAGCTAAGATAGAAAAGATCTCCACGGCTACCATGTATTTTCCCTTGGAGCTCAGATAGGATGGGACAAAGGATAACCACACACTGCAAAAGACCAGCATGCTGAAAGTGATGAATTTGGCTTCGTTGAAACTGTCAGGTAGCTTCCTTGCAAGGAAAGCCACAGTGAAACTCACCATTGCCAGGAAACCCATGTAGCCCAGAACACAGCAAAACAGAGTCACGGACTGTTCATTACACTGTAGAAGAATTTCTTTAGCCATTGAGTGCATGTCAATATCTGGGAAAGGTGGAGAGGTTGCCAGCCATAAAGTAGAGATGCTTGCTTGGATGAGGGAGCAGAAAAGAACAATGGAGATGGCCAGTCTTTTCCCCACCCACTTCCTCATCCTGGACCCTGGTTTGGTGGCCAGGAATGCCAGAACCACTGTGATGGTTTTTGCCAGCACACAAGAAACAGCCACTGAGAAGATGAGGCCAAAAGTCATTTGTCGGAAGAGACATGTCACCTTCTGAGGACGGCCAATAAACAGCAATGCACAAAGAAAGGAAAGACAGAGGGAGATGAGGAGAGTGTAGGTGAGGTCTCGGTTGTGGGCTTTGACAATGGGAGTGTTGTGGTGCTTCATAAATGTTCCCAGGACCAGAGCTGTAGTCAAAGAAAAAGAGATGGCAAAAGAGGCTAAACTAAATCCTAAAGGTTCTTCATAAGACAAGAAGGTTATAGTCTTGCGAATGCAGGCATCCTGTTTTTTGTTTGGATAGTTTTCGTCTGTGCATTTATGGCAGTCATTCATGTCTGAAAAAGAAAGGATGTGGTCTTGATTGCAGAAACATGAGAACATCCGAGTTAAATTGCTATGACTGTCACGTTCACACAGTAAACAAGTCTCTATTAAAACTGCAGCATATATTAAGTGCTGAGAATTTGAAATTTGTTGGAGTCGGCATGAAATGTTTGAGAGTTTTATAGGTCTAAAGCAGCATCTTGGATTTTAAGCACAGTGCTGTAGTAAGCCAGCTGAGATTAGAGGGAACTGCTAAATATGATTGTGTCATGATTATAAAAGAGTGACCCCTTGTTTTTCTGCAAAAGTTGAAAGATCCAATATCTAATGTTAGACAATCCCATTATTAGAACCAACCCAAATGCCACAAAAGATTGTGGAAATTTTCAAGTTCTTTAGAAGCTGGGAGGCTGAATTCATCTGTCTAGGTGGTATTAAAGGCACGAGTATGGTGGTGGTGTGGGAGAGAAACAGAGTACTTCAAAACTTGTGGCCATGAGGCCTGCAGAATAGATTCAGTTCCCAAAAACAAAAATGATTGCAGAGTCTATGGCTCAATTCGGACAACACTCTAAGCAACTGTGGGTTGTTGAAGCAACAACCCGTTGAGTTGTTAAACCTGTCGTCTGGATGTAGCCACACAACGCAGTAACAACCCACAGTAGGCAAAGTGGCAAAAATCAACAACTGAGAGAAACAACTCACTTGCGAGTTGTTAAGGGAATTGTCAATTGACAAACATGTCGTCTAGAGCGGTGCATGGGTGAAACAACAATGATGAGTTGTTGAGCACGGAAGATCAGAGAGTGGAGAGGCAAGAGAGGCAGAACGCGGGCAGCCACTCAAGCACGTTCACAACAGATCCCTGGCATCACAGCCATAGCAACCAGGATGCCTGCCTCCCCCACCAGGCAGCCGGCATGGAGCATAACAAGGGGCCAGCTCCTGCAAGCACTCACGCAGGGTGCCCAGTCAGCTACCCAAACAGACAGGGAAGCACACCAGAAGGGCACTACGGCAAAGGGGGGGAGGGTGAGACGAAATAACCTAAAACCCCAGGCGCCTTGGAGCAAGAGGCAGTCCCCCACACCAGGAGGGAGAACAACAACCCATCCAAAGTAGACCCCCACTGCACCGCCACCTCCACCCTCACATCACCCAGAAGGACGAGGGCAGGGGAAGCGGCGACCAGAGAGCCCCCCCATCCGCCCAACATGGCTGGACAGCGAGCCTTTGCCAGGCCCCGAGAACCCCATTGGGGGGCATCGCGCCTGTGTGGAGGCATCCCGGGTGTGTAAAGGCATCAGTGCCTAGATCGGGCTGCACTACCCCCACCCCCTGTGAGCGTCGGCTGTGGAGTTTCATCTGTGGACTGGCATCTCTCCCTGGCATGCCGCCCCTCTCCACCACATCCCCTTGGCACGTTCCATGCTTGGCTCCCTGGGGGTGTGGCCTCGGCCATCCCCTCTTCACCACTGTGCCTTCCAGCCGGCTCCTCCCTTCCCGGGGGCAACTGTCCTCTCTGTAGGTTCTGCCCTGGCTTAGTGGTGCCCATGTGCCTTATTGCCCATGTCTGGTCTCCCTACTGAATAAAGTTTTCTACACCACCCCACTCTTGCCTTCTTTCCTGTGTGTGCAGAAGATGCTCTAGGAGGGAGGTGGGGGGGGGTTGGGGGCTGGGGCATGTGTGCCAACGTTGGAATTGCAGTGCTGGGCATGGGGTGCGAATGTTATATTGGTGCTGCCATTCATCCTGGCTGCCTCTTTTCCCGAGGCTGCTGAGTTCCGCCCACTGACTGAGGCAGCCAATGGGGTTTGGGAGGCGTGTCCTGCATTGGCTGCAATGGCGGCGCCCATGGTTTTCAGCCGCAGTGTGTGCTGGGATACCTGCTGGAGGACTAACAGAGTTTGGTAAGCAGGGAAAATGTCGGCCGAGCTGTCAGTTAGAGCCGAGTATGCTATTAACAACTGGGGTGGTTGCTGGATCCTTGCAGAGCCTGCTGCAGCGTGTTGTCTGTGGATCACCACCTTTTTCACACACCGTCAATAGGTAATTCAACAACCATTGCTTAATGTGTTGTCTGAATTGAGCCAATGAGTGACTGGTAGGTGCTGCAGGTATAAGATGACACTTAGCATTCTAGGTGTTTCCCATTTCTGAAAACATATAGGCCATCTGCAGCTTGAACAAAACATGCAGGTCCCTGAGAAGGTAGAGCAGAAATAAAAAGAAACTTGATAGTCTTCATATTAGCAAAGGCAGAGATAAATTTTGGGTGGCACAAGCAGTAAAAAAAGAAAAAAGAAAAAGTCATTTGAAGTCAAATGTTGTAGTATAATGCAGCTGTTGGAGTGTATGGAGTTCCACTTTAAGTCTACTGAGGTTAGTGATGGCAAGCAGCTACGCATCAACCAGTGGTTACTACCCATCAATTTGTACAGTGATTGTTGCAACATCTCCAAGTCTGTTCTTGACCAATATTTTTGTGTGAGATATTCCCTACTCTTCCTTTATTACCCTGTGGCTGTTGGGAATTTTGCCTGGCAAACTGTCTGAATGGCTGACCCTGTTAATGAGTGTCATCACATGGGGGAAATCACATTTCGTTACCATCGCTTCTCTGCACATGCTCATTCTTCCCGGAGGGGAAAGAGGAAGTAAACAAAGACCACATGGCCTTTTCAGAGTCTGAGTTTACCACGCCGCTTTTGTTGCATGCAGCAAGAGATTGCAGCACATTCCATTTTTTTTTTTTTTTTTAAATAAGTTTGATTAAAAGGGGTCTCTTTTGTTACGGAAAAATGAGCAGAAGGAGCATCAGGCAGACTGCATTGTCTAGGGACACTTGCACACCCGTAAGTGGGCAGCAGTGAGCATGTCTTAAAACTCTTGTCTGATGAATCTCAGTGAGTGACTATCTTGTTCTTCCTTTGTGGAAGCTTATTAACAGTGCTCAAAGACAGGCCCAAGCAAAATATATTCCAGCTGTGAAGTTGACAATGGCATGAATAACGACTGCTAGGTCTAGAAGAAAAGGGACTTCCCCATGAAGCAATGTCCAATGAAAAATGCAATTTTGATATGTCAGGTAGTACGGAAGCTAGACACCATATTTGAAAGGTTTATTACCAGAACCACCTACCAAGGGGCTACTCAAAATACTTTTGTCATTGTTATTTGCTGGATTTATTTAATCCACCAAATGAACCCTGAGGACATTTCTACACAAGGCTAAAATTCTCCACACTTATCGGGGCTTCTGCCTCCAGATTACTTGCAGGATTAATAGGCTCCTTTTCACAAGGTTTAATACATGGGTTTTCTATCTATATGTTTCATTATACAACTACTAGATAGCAGTATGATATAGCTGCACTATCACGAATTCCGGAAATTCATGTAAAGGACCCACAGAAAAATGTGAATGACCAATCATGAATCTCGCGTAGAAATGTTCAAAGACATTAACTCCAAGACACATGCCAGATTCCTTATGCTTTCTTCCAGCTCCTCCTTACATAATCTTTTATCAATATTGAAAAAAATACCCTGATGTATGGATTATTTTATACATTTGTCTGAATTACAGGTATTCTTTTCTTATAACTCTGTACTAGGGGTGTGCACGGACCCCCCGGATCGGATCGGGACCCGGATCGGGACCTCCAATTTTGTCCCGGACCGGTTCGGACAAAATCGGAGGCCCCCCGGACCGGATCGAGTCCGATCCCGATCCAAAAATCGGAAATTTTTGGATCGGCCGCCATTTTTTTCCCCATAGACTTGCATTGCAATGCAAGTCTATGAGGAAAAAATGGCGGCGGGTGGGTAAGGGGGGGCCTAACTCCCTCCCCCCCCCGGGGCCGTCCGCTGTGGACGGCCCCGGCAGGTAAACCCCCTCCCCCGCGCTCCCTACCCCCCCTGGGGCCGCCTGCTTCCATCCGCTGGCGCCCGCGGGCGCCAGCGGATAGAAGCGGACGGCTCCGGGGGGGGGGTAAGCCCCCTTCCCCGCCACTTACCTTCTCGGCACGTCCGGCGCCGGCGGCTACTACCAGCGGGCTCCGCGGCCTACTCTCGAGTAGCGCGCCGGGTGATGACATCACCCGGCGCGCCACCCTGGAGCAGGCCGCGGAGCCTGCTGGTAGTAGTAGGCGCCGGCGCCGGACGGGAGCCGCCGGGCCGGAAAGGTAAGGGCCCCCCTCCCCCCTCCCCCCTCCGCGCGCCCCCTCCTCCCCCCTCCCCCCTCCGCGCGCCCCCTCCTCCCCTCCACGCACCCCCTCCTTACCTTTCCGGCCCGGCGGCTCCCGTCCGGCGCCGGCGCCTACTACTTCCAGCAGGCTCCGCGGCCTGCTCTAGAGTAGCGCGCCGGGTGATGACATCACCCGGCGCGCCATCCTAGAGCAGGCCGCGGAGCCTGCTGGGAATAGTAGGCGCCGGCGCCGGACGGGAGCCGCCGGGCCGGAAAGGTAAGGGCCCCCCTCCCCCCTCCGCGCGCCCCCTCCTCCCCTCCACGCACCCCCTCCTTACCTTTCCGGCCCGGCGGCTCCCGTCCGGCGCCGGCGCCTACTACTTCCAGCAGGCTCCGCGGCCTGCTCTAGAGTAGCGCGCCGGGTGATGACATCACCCGGCGCGCCATCCTAGAGCAGGCCGCGGAGCCTGCTGGGAATAGTAGGCGCCGGCGCCGGACGGGAGCCGCCGGGCCGGAAAGGTAAGGGCCCCCCTCCCCCCTCCGCGCGCCCCCTCCTCCCCTCCACGCACCCCCTCCTTACCTTTCCGGCCCGGCGGCTCCCGTCCGGCGCCGGCGCCTACTACTACCAGCAGGCTCCGCGGCCTGCTCTAGAGTAGCGCGCCGGGTGATGACATCACCCGGCGCGCCACCCTAGAGCAGGCCGCGGAGCCTGCTGGGAATAGTAGGCGCCGGCGCCGGACGGGAGCCGCCGGGCCGGAAAGGTAAGGGCCCCCCTCCCCCCTCCCCCCTCCGCGCGCCCCCTCCTCCCCTCCACGCACCCCCTCCTTACCTTCCCGGCCCGGTGGCTCCCGTCCGGCGCCGGCGCCTACTACTACCAGCAGGCTCCGCGGCCTGCTCTAGAGTAGCGCGCCGGGTGATGACATCACCCGGCGCGCCACCCTAGAGCAGGCCGCGGAGCCTGCTAGTAGTAGTAGGCGCCGGCGCTGGACGGGAGCCACCGGGCCGAGAAGGTAAGTGCCCCCCTCCTCCCCCCCCCCGCTGTCCACTTTCATCGGCGGGCGCCCGCTGGCGCCCGCCAATGGAAGCGGCGGTGGGCGCCAGTGGGCGCCCGCCGATCCGCCGATCCGCCGAACCGGTTCGGAGCTTTTTCGGACCGGTTCGGATTGGATCGGCCGATCCAGCTGCGGGATCGGAAATCGGATAATTTATCCGATTTCCCACTGGACCGGACTCGGATCGTGGATCGGGTCCGATCCAGTGCACATCCCTACTCTGTACTATAGCTATTAGGGCTGTGACCGGATCCAGATCCACATCCCTAATCTGAGTCAGATCGGGGTGATCTGGGCATCCAGATCCCACATCTGAATCAGATCAATCTTGTATTGGACTAAATTGGATCCACAATCCGGATCCCATCTGGATCAGGTCACAGCACCCTCTCCTGCTCTCCCTGCTCTCTTCCTCCCTCCCCCCACTCTCCGTGCTTACCTGCTGCCTCCTCCGCATTGTTCTGCTGTTATCTTCCATACTCACTGTGGGCCGCTGCATTTCCTGGTCACTGCGGGTGATGTCATCACCCGCTGTGACCAGGAAATGCAGCGGCCCACAGCGAGGATGGACGATGGCAGCAGGACAATGGCAGAGGAGGCAGCAGGTAAGCTGGAAGAGTGGGGGGTGGGAAGGAGAGAGAGAGAGAGTGGGGAGAGTGGGAAGGAGTGCTGTAGATGGACCTGGATTGGATCTGGATTGGATCAGGGGGTTCGTTCACAGCCCTAATAGCTATCTGTCATCTATCTATCTATCTATCTATCTATCTATCTATCTATCTATCATCTACCTACCTACCTCTATCTATCTATCTATCTATCTTTCTATCTTTCTGTCGATCTTACCCTCCTTGTTTGAAATCTTCCCTTCTGGACATGGTATGCAATCGTAGCAGCAAAATGGCTTCCCCTCCTTCATTTTCTTGTGAGAACCAGGTTGGCAACTCTCAGTACACTGAGAAAGAGGATGAGACTACTTGAAAAATGGAAAAGAAACAATATAATGAAGGATTAAAAAGCTTGGAATCAGTACATTTGTCTTTTAATCATCCGAGGCATTTGAAACTCAATTTCCCTATGGTCAATCTCTACTTTCAAAAGGAAACAATACAGTACATTTGACCACATGTACAATACATACATGGATCTTTTCAACTGGGAACTCTTAGATAAAGATTTTCATTAACTTGTCCAGAGCTACAGTGAATAGAAGCAGCAGACAGTTTCTGTTTGAGTCCTGTGCTAGAAGAAGGAGCAACAAATTGTTTTGGTCTCTAGAATTTAACCATCTTTCTCAGTGAATCAACACATTATGCTGAGGACTTCAATATTCATGCCAAGGCTACTTTATCTTGCCCAACACATGTATCAGGACACACTTTGGACCTGGATTGGGAGAAAATGATCTGAGGATGGGGGAGCCTGTGGTGATCCATTGGCATGGGTAGATCATCATCTGATCAGTTTTGACCTTCAGACCACCTGTAACCTTTGCAGGGGTGGGGTCCAAATTTGATAGTCCTCCTCCAGAGGCTGATGAATCTTTATGGTTTTCTGAGGTCTCTGGAGTATTTTCCTGTAGGCTTAGCCAGTGGTCTTGCTGAGGTCCTGGTCATGGCTTGGAATGGGGAGATGACCTGGGCTATCGATACGATTGCCCCCAAACGTCCTTGACCTAGTTGTAGAACTGTGTCAGCACTCTGGTATTCTGAGGCACGGAGGGCAATGAAATGACTGTGTCAATGATTAGAACACAAATGGCGGAAGACTTTGAACGAATCTGACCAAACATTTGTGATCTCACTCTGTGGCACTGCTGGCAGCAAAGAAATCCTACTTCTCCGCCAGCATTGCATCTGCACAGTGTCATCCAGCAGAGGTCTTTCATGTGGTTAAAAACCTTTTTAGGTATAGGCTTTGAAACACAACAACCTGAATCCTCAAAGGCCCGCTGTGAACAGTTTGCAGGACACTTTTCAGATAAAATCGCTCAAATTCATGCTGACTTGGATGCCTTTTCTTAGCCAGAGTCTGGTATGGATGGGACTAGTGCACCTTCTAGTTATGTTATGGATACCTTTCAGGTCGTACAACCTGAGAATGTGGACAAACTGCTTGGAGGATTGAGGCCTATTATTTTCGCTTTAGATCCTTGTCCATCCTGGCTTATGAAATCTGCCAAAGCTGGGCTGGATATCTGGACTTCTGAGGTAGTAAATGCTTCCTTGAGGTCCAGTGAGGCCCCCACAGCTTTGAAAGAAGCGGTGGTGAGGCCCTTGCTGAAAAAACAAATTTAGATCTGATGGTTTTTGATAATGCTCATCCTGTATCAAATCTACCATTCTTGGGCAAGGTGGCCTCACAACTCCAAGCAGTTTTGATTACTGAGATCCATTCCAGTCAGTTTTCAGGCCTGGTTTTGGGACATAAACAGCCTTGGTCATCCTGGTTGATGACTTACTCCAGGGAATGGATAGGGGCTGTGCAACCCTGTTGGTGCTCCTGGACCTTTCAGCAGCTTTTGGTACCATCAACCATGATATCCTTCTGGGTCATTTATCTAGATTGGGCTTGGGAGGCATGGTTTTAAAGTGGTTCTGGTCCTTTCTGGAGGAGAGGTCTCAAAAGATGGTGCTGGGGGGACTTCTATTCCACCCCATGGCCATTAGCCTGTGGGGTGCCTCAAGGTTCTATCTTGTCCCCCATGTTTGTTTACATCTACATGAAACCACTGGGGGAAATCTTCAGGAGAACTGGGCTGAAGTGTCATCATAAGGCGGATGATACTCAGTAGGGATGTGCACTGACCCCCCGGATCGGATCGGATAGCGGATCGGAATCGGACCTGGGGGGTCGGATCGGATCGGATCGGATCGGAGGATGGTCGGATCGGATCGGACCGGATGTCCGATCCGGATCGGACGCCATTTTGAATGCTTTTTCCCATAGCCAAGTATTGTTTTACAAAAACGCCTATAACTTTTTCATTTTTAAAGATAGAAGGATGAAACTTGGGCACGTTATACACTGGTTAGGGATAGTTATCTGTGAGAAATTTCAGAAAGATTGGTGCATGAGTTTTGTGGCAATTAATTGTTTAATAAATACCCAGAAATGCCTATAACTTTGTCATTTTTAAAGTTACAAACATGAAACTTTGCCACATTGTAGGTGGTACCTTGGGACCTATCTGTGAGAAATTTCAGAAACTTAGGTGCTTGCCTTGTGTGGCAATTAATTTTAGAAAAATGGGTAGTAGTGGGGTAAATACATTTACGCCTCCCATTTTTTTATTTTTGAAGATACAAACAGGAAACTTGGGCACATTACAGGTACCACTTGCCTTGATATGTGTGTGAAATTTCAGAAACATTGGAGCTTGCCTTGTGTGGCAATAAATTTTTGAAACAATGAGGAAAGAAACACCTATAACTTTGTCATTTTTAAAGTTACACACATGAAACTTTGCCACATTGTAGGTGGTACCTTGGGACCTATGTGTGTGAAATTTCAGAAACATAGGTGCTTGCCTTGTGTGGCAATTAATTTTTTAATAAATACCCAGGAATGCCTATAACTTTGTCATTTGTAAAGTTACACACATGAAACTTTGCCACATTGTAGGCGGTACCTTGGGACCTATGTGTGTAAAATTTCAGAAACGTAGGTGCTTGTATTGTGTGGCAATTAATTTTTGAAACAATGAGGGATTCATTGGACAGCACTTGCCCATAGGGATTCATTGGACAGTACTTGCCCATAGGGATTCATTGGACAGTACTTTCCTATAGGAAATCATTGGAAAGCACTTGCCCATAGAAAATCATTGGAAAGCACTTGCCCATTGAGAAATACAGTTATGCCTCCCACTTTTTTATTTTTGAAGATACAAACAGGAAACTTGGGCACATTGTAGACTGGTTAGGGATAGTTATCTGTGAGAAATTTCAGAAAGATTGGTGCATGCGTTTTGTGGCAATTAATTTTTTAATAAATACCCAGGAATGCCTATAACTTTGTCATTTTTAAAGTTACATACATGAAACTTTGCCACATTGTAGGTGGTACCTTGGGATCTATGTGTGTAAAATTTCAAAAACGTAGGTGCTTGCCTTGTATGGCAATTAATTTTAGAAAAATGGGTAGTAGTGGGGTAAATACATTTACGCCTCCCATTTTTTTATTTTTAAAGATACAAACAGGAAACATGGGCACATTACAGGGAACACTTCACTTGATATGTGTGTAAAATTTCAGAATGATAGGTCCAGGCATGTGGTGGCAAGGTGTCTGCACACACCACTTTGAAGACTGTAGAAAATTTCTCCTGTAACGATCCCAGCGAGAGAGAGTGATCCTAGGCTCAGCCGTTCTGCTTGAGTGAAAGTATCAAAGCAGACACGAGCCAAGTGCTACTTTGTTTCTCCTTTTGTAATGGATACTAGCTCAGTTGCAGCCAAGCGTGCAAGGATCAAAGAGATGAGAGAAAGTGTTTCCTTCTTCTTCCCGGGAGGCGGGAGGGTGCAATTGACAGCCCCAGCCTCTGTGTAAAAAAGGTTAATAACTTTTAATCTAAAAAATTCGTAGCCACCAAATGCCTGGACCTATCATTCTGAAATTTTACACACATATCAAGTGAAGTGTTCCCTGTAATGTGCCCATGTTTCCTGTTTGTATCTTTAAAAATAAAAAAATGGGAGGCGTAAATGTATTTACCCCACTACTACCCATTTTTCTAAAATTAATTGCCATACAAGGCAAGCACCTACGTTTTTGAAATTTTACACACATAGGTCCCAAGGTACCACCTACAATGTGGCAAAGTTTCATGTATGTAACTTTAAAAATGACAAAGTTATAGGCATTCCTGGGTATTTATTAAAAAATTAATTGCCACAAAACGCATGCACCAATCTTTCTGAAATTTCTGACAGATAACTATCCCTAACCAGTCTACAATGTGCCCAAGTTTCCTGTTTGTATCTTCAAAAATAAAAAAGTGGGAGGCATAACTGTATTTCTCAATGGGCAAGTGCTTTCCAATGATTTTCTATGGGCAAGTGCTTTCCAATGATTTCCTATAGGAAAGTACTGTCCAATGAATCCCTATGGGCAAGTACTGTCCAATGAATCCCTATGGGCAAGTGCTGTCCAATGAATCCCTCATTGTTTCAAAAATTAATTGCCACACAATACAAGCACCTACGTTTCTAAAATTTTACACACATGGGTCCCAAGGTACCGCCTACAATGTGGCAAAGTTTCATGTGTGTAACTTTACAAATGACAAAGTTATAGGCATTCCTGGGTATTTATTAAAAAATTAATTGCCACACAAGGCAAGCACCTATGTTTTTGAAATTTCACACACATAGGTCCCAAGGTACCACCTACAATGTGGCAAAGTTTCATGTTTGTAACATTAAAAATGACAAAGTTATAGGCATTTCTGGGTATTTATTAAACAATTAATTGCCACAAAACGCATGCACCAATCTTTCTGAAATTTCTCACAGATAACTATCCCTAACCAGTGTATAATGTGCCCAAGTTTCATCCTTCTATCTTTAAAAATGAAAAAGTTATAGGCGTTTTTGTAAAACAATACTTGGCTATGGGAAAAAGCATTCAAAATGGCGTCCGATCCGGATCGGACCTCGTCGGATCGGATCGGATCGGATCGGAGGTTGATCGGATCGGATCGGATCGGATCGGATTTTCCCGATTTTGGGGCGGATCGGATTCGGATCGTGGATCGGATCCGATCCGATGCACACCCCTAATACTCAGCTCTACCTCTCATTTCCATCTGCACATCCCAGGGAGGCTGTGGAATTCTTGAAACAATGTCTGGAGGCTGGTTTAAGATGGATGAGAGTGAACAAGCTGAAACTTAATCCAGACAAGACTGTCACACCAATTACAGTTTGATTCATTTTCTCATGCCAAACTAAGGAACGAAAATGGTTTTATAGTGGACTTGGACAGATAGAATAGTTTTTACCCTGAACCAATTGGTGGGTGCAGATGATGAGTTCTTGTCATTCTCAGCTCTGCATGATAAATTTAAATTACTGGCCACAGCAGAATGGCATTATTTGCACCAAAAATTTGGTTTATCACGAAGATCTAATTTAAAATACAGTTCTTATTAACACAATTTTCCATTGATTTTAACAAAACAATTTACAAACTCAACCAAACTAAAAACAACAACCAACCTAAAGATGAATAAGGTGCAGAGAAATTTGTTATTAATCAAATAAATGTCATAAATATTATTCACGCACCCGAGCAATGCCGGGCATATAAGCTAGTTGTTCCATAAAATTATTCTAGACATCAGGACAGTTGCTCAATCATTGCAGGGTCCCTTTCCACATAGCTGACAATTGGAGCCTACCTGATTAAACCAGCCATGCCATTTTATGGCCCCCTCATCAATGGTGAATGCTTGACCTAGGGGAGCCTTGGGATCCATCCTCCCCACTCTCATCCTATGAAATGAATGGTTGGAGAAGATAATCCAGTTGATCACATCCAATCCAGCGACTAGCTCCCCATTCTGGTTGAAGGAAACTTTGTCCCCTACACTGTTGTTAAATGAGACCCATTTGAGAAATGGTTGGAGCTAGGGAGAAAAAGAAAAGGCAAATGATTTAGAAAATACTGAATTTATGGCTGCATCCACATCATTTTCTTATCCTAACTTTAGTGTAAGGGCTCCAATCTGGACCTGAAAAGCCCCCTACCCTTGTGCTGTGGGTCTGATCCAGATGAGAACTCCTGCACCTTCTGTACAGCAGAACTGGGGGAGGAGTGCAGCTGCTAGAATAATAAAGTATCTCAGCATTCTGAGAACCTGCTTCTCTCCTTTTTTTTGCCCTGAGTGGATGCTCTCCTCCTTTTGGTTTTTCAGCTGCTAGATATGTATTTATAGTAATCTCTGTTTTGGAATGCATATTGAAGTCAACTGGCACCAGAAGAATGAGGTTCTGGCTGGCTTATGTTTCAGCTGGGTGAAGGCCATGTTTGGCCCTCGGATAAAATGGTACACTGGCCAAGGAGTACCTCTGGTGACCAGCCACCTCATCAGTCAGTTTTTCAGGACCACACAGGGGACTTATGGGGCCTGCTGCATGTGTGAAACCTATTGAGAATGACAGTGCTCAAAACCTTGATCTCTCAGCCACTGCGATTCATTTTCATCCTACCTCCAATTGAAGCAAATAGTTCAAAAAGCCATATTCTGAGCAGTTGCAATACTCTATGCAATACAGCAGAACTCTCACAGATTTAAATAATAATATTTCTAGCCATTCTTTTGGTAAAAATTCTTCATTTTAGAATAATCTTTATTTTTTCCTCTTTATGAAGAATAAGGACCAACAATAGATTAAAAAAAATATCCAGCTGATCTCTTAAAACTTTGTTATTTATATAGTACTTAGAGTGTTTACACTATTTGAAGTTCTAAGTGCTTGGTTTCCTTTAGTGATGGTACTGGCGTCCAGTGGGGGTTTGAAGCTCAGCGATGTCTCAAATGTTACTTAAATGAACCCTTTACAAAAAAGGCTGATCCACCATTTTAACACAAAATGTCAGCTCAATGAGGGAGTGGGCAGCTGCATGCCACTTACCAGTGGCAAGAAGAATTGGGAAGCTGGCATTGGATTTGGTGTGTGGCGCATTTGGGGGTGGGTTTTCCCATCCCAAGTAATGGTGCCTCAAAGTAAATCTGTGCTCCAATTATTCTTACCTAGCCCAAATGACATAAAAGTGAAAATTGAAAAAGCAGTCTACTTCAAACATGAATTGAAGGAAGGTTGTTTTTGTAGTTAGTATGCAAAGAAACTTTAGAAGCTTGAAAGAAAGTTTGATTTTTGCCACTATAGTTCAGTACAGACAGTGAAGAAGAAGAAGAAGAAGAAGAAGGCAGCCACTTAGCTCAGGTTGCCTCCCACCCCATTAGGTTGGCACCAAGGGTCACCACCCAACTTGCCCACCACTAAGACCAGCCCTGGAGAATGTTTCTGGGGAACTGCTAATCTTACATGACCCAGAGATTGCATGAGGGGATGCTACATGAGTCAGTAAAATTACAACCTACACCGGTCATAACAAATTAATAATAATAATAATAATAATAATAACAATAATAATAATATATTTACTTATTTATTTATTTATTACCCACCTCTCCCTCTGGATCAAGGCAGGGAACAACAATAAATATAAATACAAAGACCATAAAATAGATAGAACATTAAAAACAAATAAAACTAATACATTATTGAAAACATCTTAAAGTTCAACTAGGTAGGCCTCCTGGAAGAGATCAGTCTTCACGGCTCTCTTAAATTCAAGAAGACTGCTAAGGTGTCAAATCTCTCCTGGCAAGCGACTCCATTGTCTGGGAGTGAGAGAAGAGAAGGTCCTCTGGGTAACACTCATCAGCGTAGTTCTGGCTGATTGAAGTAAATTCCTCCCAGAGGGCCTGAGTGTGCGAGGAGGATTATACGGGAGAAGGCGATCCCACAGGTAACCTGGACCCAAACCATGTTGGGCTTTAAAGGTAATAACCAACACTTTATACTCCGCCCAGAAATGAATTGGCAGCCAGTGGAGTGATTTTAAGACTGGTGTAATGTGGTAATCTCCAAAGCACCAAGAGGAAAGCATAATGACTGACTGAAATAAGGACTAGTTGGAGCAAAGGAAGGAAGAAGAAAGTGTTGGGAAGACGTTGAAGGAAAATAAAACAAAACATACAGTGCCCTGCTATATGAATAACTTGAGCCCATTACCTGCCCAAATTGAAGATTCTGAAGTTTGAGTTCCACTCCATCTATCATTGCACCATGTTTGGCTCTAGAAGAGGACATGGCATGATGTAGGGCATGGGCCACCACATAGACAGCATTGTAGATGCTGTAGCTGTGTCCAATTGTGCTCATTTCAAAGAATGATCCAGGAAGGCTCTCCAGGTTCTCCTTCCCTGTGCAAATGTCCCGACCCACATTGCTCACAATACTGTCTGTGAATACACAACCAAAGGCCTGTTGCCAGAAGTCCCTGATAAAACCATCTTCTTTAGTGTCTGAAGGGTTTCTACTCTCAAGAAACTGCTGAAATCCTGGTAAGTCACTGGAATGGATTCTGAAGGATATAGCACCATGGAATATTTCTGTATCCCAATTCCTTTGTACGACAATTGAAGTGAAATCCATTTGGGCTGTTATTATCCATACTTTCCCTTTTACTTCCTTTGCCATGACCTCTTGTTCTGATAAATATGGAAAGAAGAGAAATATTGCCATGGAATAAGATTCGCCATGGACTACCGCTACATTGGCTTTGCTGCTCATCATTTTATCGTGTATTTTTGCCCCCTGTAGAAATGCATCATTCATTTCATTGTCAAAACTTAATTTGGGGACTCTTACTATGAAGGCGAAACAGGCATCCCACCTAGAAAACAGTGGAACAACCACTTGTAGAAATCTTTCTCCATTATCATTATCCATAACAACAATCCCAATCCATGTCCACCTGAACCGGAGAAGCAAAGAGAGAATCCCCTCATACTGAAGAGCTTCCTGAGGGGCCATCTGGTAGAAAGGAAGGCCTGGTGATTTAGTGTTTATCAGGGGAGCAGGGCCATAGATGAGCTATGGAGAGATTTTGGGTAGAAGGAAAGTAAATCATAGCAGCATTTATAGCATAATTTTATATTTCTTTTAAATATACATACATTTAATGAGCATCTTGTTGGGAACAGAATGCTTGATTAGATAGCAGAGAATACTGACTATCTTTGGCCATCTAATCAGTTCAAGGATAAAGGCCTCAGTGGAATGATGTATATCATGATAGAAAGTCTCCCCCAGGATAATGGGTTGCAGCCAGACTTAGTCATACCTAAAATTTAAACCCATTGATTTCAATGGAACCTAAAGAAATCCTGATTGGCATTTATCCCATTTATTTTAGTGTATCTAATTTAAGAATGACAACATCCAGGTCCAATTCATTGATGAATGGAACACACACACACACACACGGAGGGAGGGAGAGAGAGAGAGAGAGAGAGAGAGAGCTTCTCCTGCCACCCATTCATAGAGCTGTGCATGCGTAAGTCTCCACAAAATCTGGGGCCTCAGGTGATCCTGTCAAAGAACTGGAAGGATCCTGAGGTCCAAACAACATGTGGCATCATTTCCCACATTCCCCCACAGGCCACATTTGTATGGAGGGGAGTCTCCATCAGAGGTACTGTGCTACAGTGGTTCCAGTCCTACCTATGGGGTCATTTTCAGAGAGTAACATTGGGTGAACATTCCTTAGTCCCTTATCAACTGAACTATGGCATGCCACAGGGCACCATCTTGTCCCCAATGTTATTTAACATCTATATGAAGCTGCTGGGAGTGTTCATTAGGGGATTTGAAGCTAAATGCCATCAATACGCTGATGACACACAGCTTTATCTCCCTGTGACAACTGAATCAGGTGAGGATGTGCAGGTCCTGGACCAGTGCCTTGACTTAGTAATGGAATGGATGAGGGCCAATAAACTGAAACTAAATCCTGGCAAGATGAAAACCCTGTGGGTAAATGGTTCCCAAGTCTGGGAGATAGGCTCATTGCCTCATCTGGATAGGGTTGTACCCTTCTGAAAGATCAGGTTGGTAATTTGCGGGTACTCTTAGATCCATCTCTGTCACTGAAGGCTCAAGTGGCCACAGCGTGTTGCCTGTTACCAGCTTTGGGTGGTTTGCCAGCTATAGTCTCTCCTGGACAGGGATAGCTTGGCCACAGTGGTACAGGCATTGGTAACCTCAAGATTGGACTACTGCACTCTATGTGGGGCTGCCCTTAAAGCTGCTCCAGAAGCTAGAGCAAGTGCAGAATGCTGCAGTTTGGCTGTTGTCCAGAGCTGCCCCTTTCCAGCATGTAAGTCCTTTGCTGAATGTACTGCACTGGCCTGCTGTTTGCTACAGGGTCAGGTTTAAGGTTCTTGTACTAGTGTACAAAGCCCTAAACAACTTGGGACCAGGTTACCTGAGAGAGCACCTTCTCCCTTCCCTACCTGCCCTGTCACTGAGGTCATCTGAGGGCATGCTCCTGGTAATTCCACATAGACCCATCCTCTGATTAGAGTCCAACAGGGAAAAAGCCTTCAGGATTGTAGACCCCACTCCTATGGAATTCCCTGCCCATGGAGGTCAGGCAGGCACCAACTTTGTATTCCTTTCAGCCACTCCTGAAAACATCGTTGTTCCAGGAAGCCTTCCCTTAATGACCACACATGATTCATTTTGCTTCTTTTAAAACAACTTTTTTTAATGTGTTTTTATTCTGTTTTTGTTTTATTTTATCTTGTATACAGCTTCGAAATTGTGTATGGGAAGCAGTATATAAATATTGTAAATAAGTAAAAACAATATTGTAAATAAATAAATAAATGAATAAGGAAGTCAGCTCCCAGAGAGCGAGCGAACAGGGAGAGCAAAGAGGAGTTTGTCAGGGGAGTTTGTCAGGAGAGGTCAAGAGGGACATTCCTAACAAAAAATTGTTCTTGCAACACACACCTATATGGTATGGGACTCTGTTGTTAACCTTTAGGGAGGACAGGACAAAGCATAGGCTATTCCAATACAGTCAGAAAGACAGAAACAAAAAAGGACTATGGATGGAAAGGATTCTCTAGTGGTGCTGACCTGCAAGGTGTGTGCAATGTTTGTGTTCCTGCCTGAGATCAACATGGCATACATGTGCAACTAGTGCAAGCTGGTTGCACTATTGGAAGAAAAAGTGAGTGTACTTGAGCAACAAGTTTCCACCCTCCAAGGAACAATAGAAGACAAAGAGTTCTTAGACAGAACGGTGGAACTTCAACAGCAGCAAGAAGCACAGAAAATGGAAGAGCAACAGCAAGTTGAAGCAGAAGTGGGGACTGCTGAGCCAATGAAAAAGAAACTCCCTGGAAAAGAGTGACAGTTATGAGCAGAAGAACTAGAAGATGCTCTGCTGCAGTGGAACCACTAGAGCTAGGTAACCACTTTCAGGTACTGGAAGATGAGACTTATAGGGGACGCCGCACAGCAATGAGCAAGAGGTAGAGGGCCAGTTGAGCAGGGGCAACAGTACCAAGGCCTACAACAACAACAAAAAGAGTAGCCATTGTGGGAGACTCCCTGCTCCATGGCATTGAAAGTCAAGTATGTCGCAAAGACCCATGGACTTGCCAGGTAAGCTGTCTCCCTAGAGGACAGATTAGAGATGTGACTGAAGGGTTGCCAAGCATCCTTGACTTGATACTGACCAATAGGGATGACTTAATGAAGGGCCAGGATCTCTTCTCGGCTATGGGGCGGTATAAAAATGCAATAAATAAATAAATAAATCCCAGAGTGCAGGACATGGAATAATGGGCTCCAGTAACAGGAAGCCAGATTCTGGCTGGACATCAAGAAAACTTCCTGATCATTAGAGCAGTATAACAATGGAACCAATTACCTAGGGAGGTCATGGGCTCTCCCATACTAGAGGCATTCAAGATTCAGCTGGACAGCCATCTGTCAGTTATGCTTTAAGGTAGATTCCTGCATTGAGCAGGGGGATGGACTCAATGACCTTGTAGGCCCCTTCCAACTGTACTATTCTATGCTTGTATGATTCTATGATTCTATGAACCTACCTGCGGAGTCTTATAGGTATCCAAGATATTTGACACATATAGGGAGATTTCAGAATCCAGTCCTCCAATAACTGCTGTTAATGTATTCTGCATATCACAAATATAGTTAGGTACAACTTTTTCCAGTGTAGTCAACAGTAGCATTGTGGCATGATAGGTCTTCCTTGCATTGTCATAGCTATCATAGATGTAGAAACCCAAGGTGACATTGGGTAAGATCTGAGGGTTTGCATTGATTTCTTTAACTGCAAATGCCAAGGCCAGGATGTGCTGGTAATGCTTAGGAAATACCCTACAACAAAAGTTGCATTCTGTAACAGCAGGGTATTCCACACATGCATTAATTATTGTCACTGAGCTCCACATCATCATCATTAAATGCCATACTTCTTGTACTTTTAAGTCCAAGGTGGCCTACGCTAAGAAGAAGCCCAAATTGTATCAGTGCTCATCTTCAGCACACCACTGTCCTTACCATTTCTGGGGAAGGTAATAGAAGGATTAGTACTGTGAGGCAACAACTTCTGAATGTGCTCTTTAACAGCTACAGAGATACACTGGGTTACATCTGGATTTAGTCATACTTGGAATAGACCTATTGAAATCAGTGGGACAAGTTAGGCATGATTTTTCTCAAACATGACATCCTTTGGCATCGCTGATTTCAATTGTCACAGCTATGTATGACTATTACTTGATCCAACTGACTAACTCCGGTGTTGGTCATATTGTACAACACTATTGACCTTTATAGTCTATTATATGCTAAATGCATTACTATTGTATCCGAGTCATCTAAGACAATGAAATCAAACAGAATAAGAGGGGAAAATAGATTGGATCCTGATATACTCAGATTAGACCCACTGAAATCAGTAGGGCTGAAATGAGTCATGACTACCTTGAGTTCCATTAATTTCAATGCTTTTCTTTGAGTATGAGCAGATCTGCATTCAGGGCAATCAGTTTTCATATAAAGAATGCTGAATATGATGGTAGCAGCTTGCATACCATCAGTGTGTGTGATGACTTGCACGTGCATGTTTATCTGCGGATCACTTGACAACGATAAATTGGGCCTGAATATATTAATCATTCTTTGGTTCACCAAATAAGGTTGCTGAGAAGTTTCAAAGAAGATAAAGTATTCACATACAAATGAGAAAGCATGCAAGAAGGGAGATTGTTTTGCTCAAAATCCCCATGTATATATATATATATATATATATACACTTTATTACAGTCAACAGGCAAGATTTAGAGGCATAGATGAAACCTAGAAATGATCTAAATTACTGCTTATAGCAGTATTGAAGTGCACTGACCACTTTTGGAGCCCATGACACATCTACACCACTCAGGATATAACACTATGAAAGTGGTATGAAATCTGTATATGGAATGTGTCATGGCCTCAACAGTTGTCAGTGCACTTCAATACTGCTATAAAGCAGTAGTGTAGATCCTGCCTCCATAGATCACTTTCATAGCACTTTCATAGTGCTATATCCTGCTTGGTGTAGATCTGGCCCTAGACATCCTCATCCAAAACATACAGTTCTACAAGGATAATTGACAAAATGTATCCCCCCAATTTGAAGTCACTCATAGCTTCATCATTCACATTGCCTCTAACAAGAGAGAGAGAGAGAGAGAGAGAGAGAGAGAGAGAGAGAGAGAAAATGATACTGATGATATTGTTATCTATCAACAAATATTTAAAATAAAATTGGGATGGCCTTTCTGGTACTGTAGCCAATAAGGGGAGAACAGTTTGCTGCCAAACCCCATTATCAAGTTTACAAAAAAAGTTCATGTTGCACAGACTCCATTTCCTTATTGTTACATGGATGTGCCCTCTAAGGCAAAGAAACACCACTCTATCTTCCAAAAGTATTGAAAAGGTGGCACATCAAATCATGATATACAATATTTAGCAATATAGAATCAGCTGCTAACTTATTTTAATTAGGAATACATGGTTTTAATTAGGAATACACAAGGAATAATATGAACATATTGCACAGGACTGAGGAGAAAAATCTTCAGATGAAATAACACAGGGTTTCTGCCATATTATAGCTATTGCAGGATCCTATCCCTTTTGGAAAAGAAAAAGGGATGACTGCAGAATACAATGATTTCTTTAAGTGACACTTCATTAAAGCACTTTGATAAGGAACCAATTTAAAGATATGAATCGTAATCTGAACCTTTAAAGTAGCCGTCCAAGCACTCACATCTCTTTCTATTGACATAGCTGCATTTGGAACACATTGAAGGATGTGAAAATGAGCTCCTAAATCTGTGAAAGCTGAAGACAATCCCTTAATCTGTATAGCAGCTCTATAAGGGAACCAAAAAATTATCTGAGAATTCACATCTTTAATAGCTGCTGGAACAACCTACACCAATTTTATATAGACTGAATTATATTAATGTTTCCTACAGCATAATTTAGTAAGCCTCTTTTCTATAGCTTTATGACTCTCTCATATTCTGATTGTTCTGATGGCACCATAAATGGAAATAAAACAAACAACAGTCCTTACACAAGTTCATCCAACATTTCTGGAGGGGGTTCTTCAGTGAAGGCTATTGGACTGGAGACAAAGAGACCATAAGTAGAAATGCCACCCACGATGAAATCTCCTGACTGATGATACTTGTGAAGTGGAGGATCAGGTTTTCTGACCCTACAGTTGTCAATGTGAGCTTTGCATCCCATGCAAGCAAGAAGTACCAGCAGCAAGTCCACCATGGTATAGTAGTAGTATTATAGTATTTTAATTTATTGCGTTGATGACCAGTCAGGCGCAAAATAGTTTCCCTATCCGAATCCAAGATCCTCGCCTCTTCATAGGTCCTCTCCCTACCTCTTAATGTTATTGGTGATATTTATAACATCCTTTGGTATTAGTTTTGCAAGTGGTTACTGGAACTGCAGGGTATTTGAGAGGCAGCAGAATTAATCACTACCCTTTAGATAATTGAAGAGGAGACTAATTACAAAATAATTACTGATGAACGCTTGTTTGTCAGATCTCAATAATATTATTTTCCCCCAACAAAATAGTAAGCAAAGGACCATATGGCTTGGGATGGCCCACAGATTTGTTTTTTAATTATGAAATTGATAACAGAAATAAAAGAATATGGTCTGGAATCAGAGACAAAATGCTTATGTTTGATGATAGGACTGGCCATCTTGAAAAGATGACCTTGATCGATTTAGCCTGCAATCCCCTCCCCCTCCCTAAAGCAGTCCCTCCAGTCCAGACTTGAACCATTGGCTGGAGCAGTGTCTTCAGAAAGAAAGAAACAATGTATTAGAAGGACAGACAGCCACCCCAGAACTGCCCTCAGCAGCAACAGCAGCATCTCTCCTATACCCAGAGCCATTTCGCCCAACGTCTTAGAGCCACGTTTCATACTGCTACAAAGTACAAAATGATTGCAACAAATGTATGCTTTGCCCTCAGTTTGTGACTTTGTGTGCTGCTTTGACCACACAGATCCTGTGTAGCAAGCTACACAGCAGCAGCACACTCACAGTCAATCAAGCAAACACACACACACACACCCAGAGAGAGAGAGAGAGGGAGATATAATTTTTAAAAATATAATATTTCTGTTTTTTTTAAGAAAGTTCAACAGGGCAGAGGACAAAACACTCCCCCTCAGTCACAATACCCCCACTCATGCTAACCCTTGAAATCAATCCAACCGGAAAACATACTATAAAAATAAAAATTATAACTCAAAGTCTCTCAAACACACAGGCAGCAACGCACAGCCAAACAAACCTGAGAGACACAAAGATGCAAGAGATTTACAATGGATCTCCAACAATTCGCCACCAAGATCCAGGAGCCAGGACAGAGCTCCAACAAATCCACCCTTCTCCCCTCAACCCCTAACTCCCAACAGAGCCTGGAACACCAAGTGTGGGGGTTTTATGCAGGGATATTAGCCCTCCTCCAACATTGTGAGTGGCTCCTGCTGGAATCCTTGCTGCACGATTGGTCACTGAAACTGTCAGTCTCATCAAGCACACCCCACCTTCTAGCTCTGTCCATGTGGCGGCAAAAGAAAAATCGCCTTCTGATAACACGATAATATACGATACTTATCGTTGGAATTTCTATCGTTTCAGATAATAATCGTTGGATTCCTTATGATTTCCTATCGTATCGTTATTGTTAAATGGAGACACAATAGAGAGCATATCATATTGTTACTGGCAATTTTAATGATACGATCCACATCCCTACCTATAACTGTGAGTAAGTCCCATTAATCCCAATAGGGTGTTCTTCAGGATAGACATGCAAAGGATAATGTTGTTAATCTGTGGGGTGAAAATTAAAATCTTACTGTGCAGTCGCATGCATGTTTACTCAAAAGTAAGGCCCATGGTTTTTAATGAAGTTTATGAACCAAGAAGTGTCTCTATGATTGCAACCTCAAATAACCCACAGAAAAATCCCTGAAAATGAGATGGAAGCTAGACAACAAGAGCTGGAACTTAAAAAAACAGGCCTTACATTGTTTCAATATGTAGTGTAGAAGTAAATTCAGGAAATAGGATATGTGTCATACCTTTAATATAATGCTTTAGGAAGTGTGCTCAATTATCATTTTCACTTTGGAAGTAAGTTTTTGACACAGGAAATATTTATCCTTTTAAAAACATCCAACCTGTTTTTGTTTCTTTCTGCAACTTGTAAAATGAGTAACCCAGAGCAATGAAGGTTCCCCACTCCCCACCTTCTCCTCTTCTGTTTAAATGTCCCCATCCCAATTTCCTAGAACTAGATTTTTAAATGTGCAGACAAAGGCTTTCCATGAGATGCCTGCAGCATGATAGAAGGGCTTCTTCACTGAATGAAAACTGGAACTCCTAGTATATCCCTGCGATATTCCTGGTATATTATTGGAGTGGATTGTGAAGGAGAAAGCACCATGGATCATTCTGAAATGAACAGAATGTCGCCATGAAGAACCTCAGAACCTTCTCTGTAGTGGCACCCACCATCTGAAAAACGCTCACTTGTGCGGTTCGGGATGCAGAAAACATAACATCTTTTGAAGGCATACTGAAAATATACCTTTTCACACAACCTTTCCCTGGATTTTAACTTAGCTGATTTCTATTACCTTTTTAAAAACTTTTAATGTTTTAAATTGATCTATACTTGTTATAGTTTCTGGTATAAATTGTACACGTCCCAGAGAGCCTTGGCTAATGGGCAGTATAAAAATATAATAAATAAATTAAAAACAAATAAAAACAAACAAACAAATATGTTATGAATTTGAAAGGTGATTTGTCTCAACTTATTGGGGACAGCAAAATCATTTCAACCCCATCCTGATAAATCATCATCAGCCAATAGCCTTGTGTTCCTAGAATATTTCATCACAATCCTGCGCCAGAGGACATCTCTGATGCTCCTCAGCAGGAATGCTTTATGGCTCCTGTGTCCTTGAAGGACCAGTAACAGAGGTTCAATGAAACCTTAGTGGCCTGCCTCAGATTCTGGTGGGACAGAGGTTTCTATTCCAGGACAGGAGCAAAGAAGGGGAGGAAAAGACACCCCATTGAAAGTTGTCAAAAGATTGGAAGCACGTTAATTTTGGAAAGTTCATTGGCAGTGTGTTCTTCTGTGCTCAAGTAGTTCCTTCCCTTGCCTTTCATTCTCTCCAACGTCACCTGTTTGATGTAGTCACAGTGCTGGCTCTCAGAACACAGAATGACCATGCCTGCATTAGGACGTACAGCTACCTCGCTAAAGTGAGTCCAATAGTCAGCAGTGACTGTGTCCTCATTAACTCTGCATGAGTCTGGGACTTTGATCATGTCTTCTCCAAAAGCTGGGACTTCTCCTATGGTACCATTGCCAACAGCCAGAAGGTAGGCAGCACATTCAGCTAAACCCTCCAGCGTGAACATGTACAGGGTAAGCTGGCATTTGATGACATTTATTGACAGTTTGGCTAGTGATGGCTGGATGAGCACCACTTGGGACGAAAGGCAAGTTCTGCCTAAAGTCACTGCCAAAAACAATAGTCTTTCCATTGAATGGGGTGTCATTGCTCATGAGCTCCTTCAGCTGCCATTCTACTCAGTCAATGGCAAAGCAGTTAGGCATCAGCACTTCATCCCAGATGACAATGTTGGCTGGTTTGGGAAACTGACAGGTATAAGGCTGGCCAGAGATTTGCTGTCATCAAAAGGCTGATGGGTTACCTGCATAGGCACTCTTCTCGAGGTGGGCATTGCATCATCAAGGCTGGAGTGCAAAGCTACTGTTCTCTGAAATTGTTCAGGAAGCAAATGTTCCATGCTTCCTTGAACCATGATTTTACTCTGTAGTTCCAAAGGAAACTCTTTTTGAGAAAATCAATGCTGTGATAGGTGTTGCATTTCTGTTTAAATTATTGATTTTTCTTACTTTGCACCTTACAATCAGCATAAACACATTTCATGCAAATGTGTGTCCCTTTTTGTCCTCTTTTTTTTTGGGGGGGGGGGTTATCTGCAAATTTCCACCCTACTCAA
Organism: Anniella stebbinsi; assembly: GCA_029215795.1. Lineage (NCBI taxonomy): Eukaryota > Metazoa > Chordata > Lepidosauria > Squamata > Anniellidae > Anniella > Anniella stebbinsi. The sequence continues at coordinate 24,654,515 of JARDYH010000008.1, forward strand.
AAAGGGACCACAATTCAGTACTGGAGTTCATTTGTTTTCCCTTCCCTTAGTTTTTATTTTCCTTTATGTTCAGTTTTGTTAGCAAACTTGTTCCTGTTCTGGCATCTTAAGAGAGGAGAATTTTTACTTGCAAAAGTTGCCCCCCTCCATTATTGAAACTCTTCCTTTTAACTTTTCTTGAACTGGCCTTTAAGGGCTGGAAATGTGACTTCTGAGCAGCTTCCAATTACATTAGCTCCCCCTCAATAGGAGTTTCCAGGAATAAATCTACCATGAGGCACAATGAAGTGACTTCATCAGGCAGCAGATGCTGGGGGCTGTGGTGGTACCCTTGAGGCTCAAACTGTACAGTGACTGGGAGCAGGGTGCCATCTTGTCATTCATCTCAGGCAGCAAAATGTCTCAGGGTCAGCCCTGGAGGTTTCTTCCTATTTCTTTTACTTTTCCTTCATGATCTTTGTTATATTAATTCTCATATGAATTTAAGACTTCACTACATTTTTTTTTTACTTTCCCCTCAATGGTGGTGTGAGGGGAAAGCTTGATGGGGATCTATCTACCTCATAACATTGTCATCATACACAGCAGCCTTCTCCAACCTGTAAATCTGGTGGATTATCTACCCACTAGGAAATGAACTCTGATTGATTTCTCGGGGCTACTCTAAGCATAATGAACACAAATCCAGCCATACATGTAAAAGTTCACAACAGTTGCTACAAAAGAATGTCAAGATATGCCAGTGAAAAAAAAATCAAAGGCTAATTTTGAGATTTAGGAGTACCAGGAGAAAGGATGGTTCATTGAGGGAAAAAGGAGGGTTGGATTTACACACATACAGGCTCCCTGTAGTCGAAGTCTAATTCAGTTTTCCAAATTAATATTTCAGCATGGGAGAATTTGGAGACCTGTGAAGAAGATTATATAACAGCAATAGCAAAGGAAAGTGTGACAAATTTTCTGTGTGTTTCATTCATGCATAAACTTCCTAGCACACAGGCACACATCTTGACTTGAATGAAAATATAACCTAGAACTAGGGATATCGTGGAAACCCCACTGGATCCAGGAGTCAAACGGATTCTCCCATGTCCATTCCCAGAACCCAACTCATTGGATTATGACATGTTTGCCAGCCTGAGCTTCAACTGCCCCACAGCCCAACGAATGTTCAGCCACCGTCTGCCCTGGTCGAAAGCCTCCATTGTTGTGCTCATCAGAACCTTCGGAAATTGCATATTTCCTACTTTGTGAACATGGCGACTCTAAAGGCCTCATGTACACAAAACTAAAGGTGTCAACAACACCTTTAAGCTTGTCTAAATGGGGCTTTCACAGCTGCCATTTACATAAGGAAGGAGATATGCAATTTGTGTAGCCTCCATTATCCAAAACAATGAACGCTCCAGACCAGGGCAGATGGGTCCACAGCCTCATCAGGCACTCGCTGAGCTGTGAAGAAGCTCTCATGGCACTGAGAATGGAGGTGTGCAGTGGTTGTGGCTCGGCAAGCATCTATCAAAGCCAAACAAAGGTGAGCTCATCCATCCCAACCAAGAAGAGCGTATATTTCAGGATTTCTTTCGGATTAGGTGTTCCCTGTTGTTCAGCTCAGGCCGCAACACAATCATGAAACATTTAGGCAAAAAGATACAACCAAGCAACCCAGCACTTGAGGCTAAGATAGAAAAGATCTCCACGGCTACCATGTATTTGCCCTTGGTGCTCAAATAGCTGGGAACAAAGGATAACCACACACTGCAAAAGATAAACATGCTGAAAGTGATGAACTTGGCTTCGTTGAAACTGTCAGGTAACTTCCTGGCAAGGAAAGCTACTGTCAAGCTCAACATGGCCAGGAAGCCCAAGTAGCCCAGGACACAGTAAAACAGAGTCACGGACCCATCATTACATTCCAGTACAATTTCTTCAGTCCCTGAGTGCATGTCCTCATCTGGGAATGGGGCAGAGGTTCCCAGCCACACAGTACAGATGCCAACTTGGATGAGGGAGCAGGAAACCACAATGGAGCTGGCCAGCTCCTTCCTCAACCACTTCCTTATCTTGGATCCTGGCCTGGTGGCCATGAAAGCCAGAACTACCATGATGGTTTTTGCCAGCACACATGAAACAGCCACTGAGAAGATGAGGCCAAAGGCAGTTTGTCGGAGGAGACATGTCACCTCCTGAGGACGGCCAATGAATAGCAATGCACAAAGGAAGCAGAGCAGGAGGGAGATGAGGAGAGTGTAGGTGAAGTTCCGGTTGTTGGCTATGACAACAGGAGTATCATGGTGCTTCATAAATGTCCCCATCACCAGAGCTGAGATAATGGTCAAGGAAAGAGCAAATGAGGCTAAACTGAGCCCCAAAAGTTCTTCATAAGACAAGAAAGTTATTCTCTTGGGAATACAGAAATCTTGCTTTTTGCTGGGATAGTCTTTAACTGAGCATTTCACACAGTCATTTGCATCTGGAAAAAGAAAAGATGTGGTCTTCAGTTCACACACAAACACACATTAGTATGCTATAAATATATTTCTAAACTCTGCTCCTCCCACACATCTCAACGTTCTCCATGGAAATCAATGGCTATTGTCAGTACTCACGATATCATGTATGACAGATGCTGGTTTAAAACAATGGCCTGATTTGCACTATCATGACAGAGTTAATAAGCCACAATGACTTAGGCAGGATCTACACGTCATCCTTGATGTGCCCTCCCTGCGCCACAAGCCGCTTCGGAGCACTTCACCCCACCTAGTGTGGCTCAAGCCTCGGAGGCTCTGCCCATGCCTGCACCACCGCTGTGGCCGGCCTTTCATCCAGGCTGGTCCCGGGGAGGGGGGAGGGAGGGGGGAGGATTGTGAACAAAAGCCAGCGATTGGGAGAGGGATTTCCAATTGCTAGCTTTTGTTTACAACCCTCCCTTCTCCCTCCCTGGGACCGGCTGGGATGAAAGGGCGGAGGTGGCAGCAAGAGCATAAGCAGAGCCTCCGAGGCTTGAGCCACACTAGATGAAATGCAGCGCTCCAAAGCGGCTTGTGGCGCAGGGAGGGCGCATCGAGGACGACGTGTAGATCTGGCCTTAGTTACCCTGCTGCACATGTTATTCAGTTATGGGGGTATTTGCATGATTACTCTCCTAGGAGTGGCTTGCCATGTCATGAAGAGTCAGCAAAAGGGGGCATGTTGCTGTGGTTGACATGCCAACCCAGGCCTACGAAACAGCCCATGGGTTCTGAGTGTTGTGTTAACTACAGCAACAATCCACCCTCACCATGTTTCCACAATGTGGCAAGCAGCAATTATGGCAAGGGGAATGATACAAATTCCACTGGCTTGAGACTGACATGCTTAGTGGGGTAAATTTGCCTCTGTGACTTAGTTCCCCCACCATGGTTGTGTGAACTGGACTTTTGACTTGTGTTTTAAGGATGAAAGCAAGCCAGCTGAATCAGTAAAGGCATGTTCCACGTCTCTAACCTCTATCACAACCAATGTTAGAGAACTGGGGGGAAGCGGAGGTGGTTTGCTTGGCAAAACTGTCTATGGCTTTCCTGTTGGAATGGAGGGAAGAGAAAAAGAAGGAAGTTTCTTCTAAACTTAGCAGCTGTCATTCATGCCATTGTCAACTTGACACCTCGGCAGGATCTACACTACTGCTATAAAATGGTTTGAAACAGTTTGTAACAGTAGTGACAACTGTTGGGGCCCAGTACACACTCCATATACAGTTTTCAAAACGTTTTGAAAGTGTTGTATCCTGCTTGGTGTAGATAGGTCCCTGGAATCTATTTTGCTGAGATCCTGGGTACCTCTAAATGGCTTCTTTGCACCTCCTTGTCTTCGCTCTGATGGCATTTAGTACAGATGAGCAGGGTGCAATTCAGCCGTCCAACCGATTTATTGCCTCTGTTAATGCGGATTCTCAAAGTCGCATTTCAGAATGTCATCACACAGCACCTGATGAAATTCCCTCTTCATCACAACTTTTAAAACTGCAGGAGCCCTGCCCTCTTTTGTGTCTGGTCACTCTAGTATAGCTCTCCAGCTTTAAGGGACTTTCCCCTGAAGCAGTGCCCAATGAAAAATGCAATTTTGATATGCCAGGCAGTACGGAAGCTGGGCACCATATTTGAAAGGTGTGTTCTGACTTTAGTTATCATCAGAACCACCCACCAATGGGCCAATCAGAATGCTTTTGTTGTTGTTTGCTGCATTTATTTAGTACTCCCAATGATCACTGAGGACAATTATATACAAGGCTAAAATTATCCACCCTTACCAGGGCTTCTGCCTCCAGATTTCTTGCAAGAGTCATAGACTGCTTTTCATAAGGTTTCATCAGTGAGTTTTCTTTCTATATGTTTTATTATACAGCCACTGGATGGTGCCGTGATATAGTTACACTACAGCACAGGAAATTTATCACATGTCAAAGTGCAATAAAATCTCTTATTGCATGTTCTGTGTTGAGAATAAAGCTCCCATAATTGCTAGAAAGCATAGGAGGGTCTCTGGAGTTTGACAATGTCATTTAATGGACCTCCTTTCTTCCAGCCCTTCCTTACATAATCTTTTGATCAATATTACAAAAAACCTTTAAGTATGGATTATTTATTACATTTGTCTGGATCACAGTTGTTGTGTTCTTATAACCCATATCTATCTATCTATCTATCTATCTATCTATCTATCATCTATCATCTCTCTCTCTCTCTCTCTCTCTCTCTCTCTCTCTCTCTCTCTATCTATCTCTCTATGCTTACCCTCCTTGTTTGAAATCTTCCCGTCTGGACATGGGATGCAATCGTAACAGCAAAATGGCTTCCCTTCCTTCATTTTCTTGTGAGAACCAGGTTGGCAACTCTCAGTACAGTGAGAAAGAGGCTGGGACTATTTGAAAAATGGAAAAGGATCAATGTAATGAAGGAAAAAGGATGCTGGAATAGTTTTATTGTTTTGTTTGTTTAATATTTTCAATGTTTTGTTTTGTTGAAATTTAAAAATAAAAACATTAATTTAACATATTTTAAACATTAAAAATTGCCATATTTTATATTGTCATTTCATTGCTGTTGTTGTGTAAGTTATGTTTTTCTCAGTTTTGTCCCACCCTAAAAGCATTTGCCAGTTGGGAAGTATGCAATAATAATAAATCAAATAAATACAGATGTAAGATTTCAGAAATACTTGGACAGACTCAATGGGTACTACTTACATTTTTCTAGTAATCATCCTAGACATATGAAACTCAATTTTCACAATGGCCAATTTTTAAGTTAAAAAGAAAGTATATTTGACCATATGTGCCACATCCAGAGATATCTTTTCATCAGGGAACTCTTAGATAGGGGTTTTCTGAGACATGTCATTGATTTGTCCATAGCTAGAATGAATTATACCAACTTACACTCTCTGTTTGAGCCCCATGTTAGAACAAGGAGCAACAGATTGTTTTGGACTTGTTCAAAACATTAGAAATCTAACTATCATTGCATTAAAAATTCTTCCAGCAATTTCCCTGTAAAGAAAGTTATTTGGAGAGCAAAACCATGAAGTGCTTCATATATTTCATCTAGTCATACATTATCTTTCCTTTGTAATAGGGATGTGCATGCCAGAAAATATAGTATTTTATCATTATTGGAATTTCGGACCAAAAAAAATATCGTCTCCGATAATATCATAGGTTAATCGTATCATCTTCACAATAATTATTGGAAATCCGATATTTAATTTGCAGCCCCATTGTGCCCTATAGAGCTGGGTGTTTTGTTTTAGAAAAAATGCCTATAACTTCTGTATTTTCAAAGTTACAGGCTTGAAACTTGGTCACAATGCTTATGGGGTATGCCTAGGTATGTGTATGAAATTTGAGATTGATCCCTCTAACCCTCAATTTTATATGAATTTATGACAGAACATTTAAGTTCTGACAGGTCAGAATGACAGCTTGCCATGTGCGTTCATTCAGACCTGTCAAAAAGTTGTGGGATCTTTAAAAAAATTGTATAAAATACAGGGGTGGAGGGATTGGTCTGAAATTTGGCACATATGTGTAGCAACATGTGCTAGACATGTGTATGAAATTTGAGATCGATCCCTCTAACCCTCGATTTTATATGAATTTATTAAAGATTGTGCAACTTTATTGAGAGCTGGTTGACCAGGCCTCCGTGCTGTCATCGTGTTGTCTGCTTTTTTCCCATAGGCTTGCATTGGGGGAAGTGCGTGCATAACTTTTTTATTTGAAATGATAGTGTCATGAAACCTGGGGAGCCAGGACTAGAAAGATCCAATCTGCAAAATCCAAAAAGTTTCATGTCTCTATCTTTTCAAATTAAAAAGTTATAGGGGGTCCCCCAAAAGCCCCACCCCTGCTGCAACTTCTTCATTTTTAAAGATAAAAAGTTGAAACTTGTGGGACATTGAAGATGGGATCTGGCTTGTTATTTGTGAAAAAAAATCATAGCAATTGCTCAAACCCTCGACTTTCTACGAATTTTTAAATGATTGTGCTTGTTCTGAAAGATGAGGCCCGGTCAACCAGCTTTCAGAACTTAAATGATCTTTAATAAATTCATATAAAATCGAGGGTTGGAGGAATCAATCTCAGATTTCATACACATACTTAGGCATGTCCCATAAGCACTGTGACCAAGTTTCAAGCCTCTTCCTTTTAAAATACAGAAGGTATAGGTTTATTCCGATAATGCGATATAATTGGGCTGAAAATGTTTGGAACAGAAAATTTATCGGAGATTTTTCTGTCATATCATTATCGTTAATCAGATGTCCAATAATGACCTTATTGTATCACTATCTGACATTTTAACTATATGATACACATCCCTACTTCGTAATGTTTATTATTGTACAATAACAATAATTGTGGACATCACAACAGTTGCTCATTTATAACAGGGCCACTTTCCAAACAACAAACATTTGGAGCCTACCTGATTAAACCAACCATGCCATGTGATGGCTTCCTCATCAATGGTGAATGCTTGACCTATGGGAGCATTGGGATCCACCCTCCCCACTCTCACCCTATGAAATGAATGGTTGGAGAAGACTATCCAGTTGATCACGTCCAATCCAATGACTAGCTCCCCATTCTGGTTGAAGGAAACTTTGTCTCCCACACTGTTGTTAAATGAGACACATTTTAGAAATGGTTGGAGCTAGAATGAAAAAGAAAACACAAGGATTTAGAAAAGACTGAATTTAGGTCTTTATGGGCCAGAAAGGACATAACTTGAAATCAGTAAGTAGCATCCACATCATTTTCTTATTCTTACTTTACGGTAAGGGCCCCATTCTAGATCTTAAAAGCCTCTTACACTCATGGTATGTTTCTGATCCAGATCAGTCATCCTGCAACTTCCTTCGATCAGAAATTGAGGCAGGGAGGGCTTTCTGCTAGATACGTGTTTAAAGTAATTTTGGCACTCATACTGGCACCAGAAGAATGAGGTTCTGGCTGGCTTATGTTTCAGCTGAGCGAAGGCCATGGCATGGCTGGCCCTAGTATACATGGCACACTTGCCTAGGAGTGCCTGTGGTGGCCAGTCACTCAATTAGTCAGTTTTTCAGGACCACACAGAGGATTTATGGGGGCTGGTGCATGTGTGAGTTCCTCTGAGAATGACCATTCTCAAAACTTTGATCTATCAGGAACTGTATTTCCATTGTAGCCTACCTCCAATTGAAGCAAACTGTTCAAAAAATCACATTCTGAATTGTTGCAATGAACTATGAAATACATCAGCACTCTCACAGGTTCAACTGATAATGGATTTTTATTTTCTTTTTCTTTTCTTTTTAGTTTTCCAGATGTTCTTATCTTTAGGTTAGGTTGCCATTATTATTATTATTATTATTATTATTATTATTATTATTATAATTATTATTATTATTATTATTATTATTTGCTCCAGCATCAGAAATGTAGCACCATGGGTTTTGTATGGCTGGGGAAGTTGCTGTGGGTGACCCAAGCATGCAAGCCTCCCCCCCCCCGCTCCGAGCATAGTTGCTCGATGCGTGCATCAACTAGGACCACCACTGCCAAGCATTGCACAGCTGCCAGTGCCAAGTCACTGTCCTATGGCATGCTCATCTCCAGCTACACCCTCAGGTGGCAAGTCAAGTGCACAACCAGCTCCATTGCTTCTTGCAGCGGTGGATCCTGCTCACTGGGCTGCAGGCAGGCTCATATTCCCAAAGCAGGAAACTTGCTAGGGCAGTGCACAGCCTACCTGACTTTGGGCGCTTCAGGTGTCCCCCATGACGCAACTCAACCTTGCTGGTTCTTGAGTACCGGCTGCTCAGTAAGAACCCAGGAAAGTTGGGCACAAGGCTGAGCAGGAGTCCATGGGACTCCCAACTTCCATTTTCTACTTGCAGCCTCCTCCCTTCCCAGCCAACTCCCTCCTCCTCCATCCCCCCAACAGTCAGAGCTTCCACTGCTGGGACTTACCTTTGAATTGAGTCCTCCTTCCATAAAACTGAGCCACGATTTGAGGTTACAGTCATGGTGGTTCTCTGATTTTTCTTTATCTATGGCTGCTGTAGTTTGTAGCCACAGATATAGTAAAAACAGAGTGCCACTATGACCTTAACTTCAAATCATAGCCTTGGATCTTTGGGAGGAGGATGCCATTTACATATAAGTCATGGTGGTGGGAGGTGACCTAGGAGGGTGGGGATGGGGAGGGAGGGAGGTGAGTCGAATAGATTCATCTGTACTCAGGGCCAGCCTTGTACTGGCTTTCCTGGTTGTGTGTGTGTGGGGGGGAGAGCAGCCTAGCACTGCTCCAAATTGGCCAGAGGCAAAGCACGGCCATAGAACTCACGCACCATCTGCCAGCTGGGCTCCCATCCATCTCCACACAGGCCGAACCCTTGGCTTGGCTCAGCACCCCAACGCAGGTGAAAACAGGCTGTAGCACTGATGCCAAAACAGGATAACAACACATGTTGCAAACAGTAAGTCTCATTTGTAGACTGTTATCAACTCCATAAAAATAAATAAATTATTGTCTGTCTCCGATCTAAAGCTGCAATCTTATGCACACTTACATAGGAGAAAGTCCCACTGAACTCAAAAGGACTTATTTCTGAGTAGATGTGCATAGAATAACACTGGAAGTGTTTTTAGGCTTTGATAGTGGATCCTTTTTTCCAGATTAGTCTGCTGTCCTTCAGGGTTCATTGCACACCACTGCTTTGCTTGTGACAGCTGCTTTTATATTTCTGCACATAGTTTTTTCCTGCTCATGTTTGCTAGATATTCTGATTGGGTGAGCGAGAAAGAGTGTGTGAGTGATGGGTGTTACTTGTTTTCAGGGAAGTCTGGTGGAGAATATAAATTTGGGAATAATAAACAGAATAAATAATTAATAATCACAATAAATAATAGTATAATAGATGTTGATGATAAGCAATGGATGACAAGGCTCTTGTATATTTAACAGTTGTATAGAAAAGGGATTCCAGAAGTTGTCATTTGTATGCATGCAACACCTGGTGAAAATACCACATCATCACAACACTTAAATCTGCAGGAACCCTGCCCTCTTTTGTGTCTGGTCAAGATAAAAGTGCAGACAAATGACACCTGCTGAAATTCCCTTTTCTATACAACTGTTTAAGATACAGGAGTCCTGTCCTCCTTTCCATATGGTCACCCTATAATATTTTCATAATTGCTTATATTTTCATATCTGGAAGGATAGTTCTGTGTTTCCTATATCGAATAATGCATACACGGAAAACCTTCTGAGCTTTCTTGAAATATGATTTCCCTAGATTATCTTTTCAAACGAATCTGTTCTACAAGGTGAGAATAAAAGTGAAAAGACTACAACTTTTAATCTTAGGAACTCAAAAATAAACTCTGAGACAGTGATTACATTTTTATAACAAACAAAAAATACCCCAAACCATTAGATGCCTAATATGCCTTTATCAAGTAAAATCCCAGCTAACAGCTATCCGGCAGGGTGAAAAACTATCAGATATTTTTAAGATGTCTTTCAACTTCCAGAAAGATGCTCACGATCTGACTCTGTCAACTTACTGAATTGAGCTGTAGCCCAGGGTTGTTGTTTGAGGATGTTTACATATGCCAATTTGGGCTTCTTGGAGGAAAACAGGTAGGATATAAATGCAGTAAATAAATAATAATAAAATGCATGCATGGCTAATGAATCAGAGGTTTAATGACTTTAGAATCAGACATGTTGGGATGGGAATCCTCCTTTTTCTCTTCCAAAGCAAGGTCACCATACTTTTGTATGCATGCAGCCCCTGGTGAAATTCCCTCTTCATCACAACAGGTAAATCTGCAGGAGACCTGCCCTCTTTTGTATCTGGTCACTCTGCCCTCTTATGTATCTGGCCTGTCTTTATTGGTATCTGGGCATAGTTTATGATGGAATACACACAGAAATCCATTATTTGTTTGTATATGCCAAGTATTCCATGTCCTTTTAAATGATGGGAAATATACAACAATCCTATGCAGGTCTGCTCAAAAGTAAGTATCACTGAATTCAATGTAAACATACATGTCTGAGAGCAAAATCAGCATTTTCCTCCCCCCTTTGCTTTCAATGTTACAAGAGGGTTGTTGGGTTCTACTGTCTGTAAGTCAGGATCTAAAATCCATTTTGTTTTGCTATATACTGCTGTATTGTGAACATGTATTGTGAAATCCTTTTTTACTTTTCATGGTGCGAATCACACATTTGTGGCTAAATTTCTCCTGTTTGATGGGCATTCCTTTTTTCTTCTTGAACCTGTTATTATGTAACACATGCAGGCATTGACTCTTATTTGCCTGCTCCCTTAATGTAACCCAAACACTCTCTCCCTTGCAGTCATTCACTCTTATTTGCCTGCTACCACAGTTTGCCTGTGTTTGCCTCCTTGCTCCTATGCAATGCCAGGTCGGTTAAAAATAAAACAAATATCATCTATGACCTCTTTATAAATGAGGAGACCAACCTGGCATGCTTCACAGAAACCTGGCTGGGAGATGATAGTAGGCCGACATGGGCCCAGGCTCTCCCAGCTGGATACTGTGTTAGTGAGCAGGTGAGGGAAAGTGGGCGGGGTGTGTGTGTGGCGTAGCTGTGGTCTACAAGGACAATCTTAACCTGACCAGACCCTGTCCGGCAATTGAATCACATCGAGTGTGTGTACCTGAGTCTGAAGGCCAGGGATAGACTAGGGATTCTGTTAGTGTACTGGCTACCCTGCTGCCTATCAGACTCCCTGGCCGAGCTCACGGAACTGGTCTCGGAGTTGGTGTTGGATTCGCCCAAGCTTTTGGTCTTGGGCGATTTCAACATCCCATTCGAAGCTGGTTTGTCAGGTGGAGCTCGGGAGTTCATGGCATCCATGACAACCATGGGCCTATCCCAATTGGTCTCTGGACCCACACATTCAGCAGGTCACACCCTTGATGCTGTCTTCAGCTCCGAACAGATAGATCTGTGGGCGGAGGTAACAAATACCTCTGCATTGTCATGGACAGACCATTTTCTGGTCAGGGTTAGTATCACGGCTACCACCCACCCCTGCAGGGGTGGCGGACCTATTAAGATGGTCCGCCCTCGAAGGCTGATGGATCCTTTTGGATTCCAGAAGGCCTTGGAGGGATCTATGGCTGGTATCGTCGACGATCCTGTAGAAGCCCTGGTCAATAGATGGAATCAAGACCTAACTAGGGCTATCGACACGATCGCCCCCAAACGTCCTCTCCGACCTGCTTCTAATCGGGCGCCCTGGTATACAGAAGATCTCAGGGAGTTGAAGTGGAAAGGATGACGACTGGAGTGCTGATGGCGGAAAACTCAACTTATATCCGATAAGACACAACATAGAGAACATCTTCGTTCCTATGGGGTGGCAATACGTGCAGCGAAGAAAGCTTTCTTCTCTGCACGCATTGCGTCTGCGAATTCGCATCCAGCAGAACTGTTCAGGGTGGTGAGGGGTCTAACCCGGGCACCCTCCCCCCTGAACCTGATTTTAGAGCCTTCAGTAGTTCGCTGTGATGCCTTTAACGATCATTTCACAGATAAAATCTCTCGGATAAGAGCCGATTTAGATGCTGTCATTATAGCAGAGGCTGACAATGGAGTGTCCAGCAACTCCGCGAGTAGAATTACACTGGATCAGTTTCAGTTGGTGAGAAGTGAGGACGTGGACAAACTGCTTGGTCGAGTGAGGAGGACGACTTGCCCTCTCGATCCCTGTTCTTCTTGGCTGGTCGCCCAGGGAGGAGATGCAGTTAGATCACAATTACAATATATTATTAATGCATCTCTCAGGGAGGGGAGTTTTCCATCATGTTTAAAATAAGCGGTAGTACGGCCGCTTCTAAAAAAGCCCTCCCTGGATCCCCTGGACTTTAATAACTACAGGCCAGTATCAAATCTTCCATTTTTGGGCAAGGTGATCGAGAGGGCGGTTGCCTTCCAACCCCAAGCAGTTTTGGATGATACAGATTTTCTAGACCCATTTCAAACTGGCTTCAGTGCAGGATATGGAGTTGAGAGTGCTATGGTCGCCTTAGTGGATGATCTACGCTTAAGTATTGACAGGGGGAGTGTGTCCCTGTTGGTACTCCTGGACCTCTCAGTGGCTTTCGATACCATCGACCATGGTATCCTTCTGGAACGCCTGAGGGAATTGGGACTCGGGGGCACTGTGCTTCAGTGGTTCCGATCCTACCTCTCGGGCAGGTTCCAGATGGTGATGCTTGGGAATAGTTGCTCTTCAAAGAAGGAGCAGCTATGTGGTGTACCACAAGGTGCCATCCTATCCCCAATGCTGTTTAACATCTACATGAAACCGCTGGGAGAGATCATCCGGAGGCATAGGATGGGGTGCTATCAATACGCTGATGACACCCAAATATATTTCTCTATGCCTTTGACAACAGTGTCAGCTAAGGATAGTGTGTCTCCTCTGAATGAATGCTTGGAGGCGGTAATGGGCTGGATGAGGAAAAAGAAACTGAAGCTGAATCCAGACAAGACAGAGGTGCTTACTGTCAAGAGCCACAACCTGGGGTTGGAGGTGTGTCAACCAGTTCTGGATGGGGTTACACTCCCCCTGAAAGGCTGTGTTCGCAGCTTGGGGGTGCTCCTGGATCCGTCGCTCCAAATGACAGCTCAGATAGATGTGACTGCCAGGAGTGCCTACTATCAGCTTCGGCTGATACGCCAGCTGTGCCCCTTCCTAGAGTTGGAAGACCTAAAATCAGAAGTGACTGCGCTGGTAACTTCGAGGCTCGACTTCTGCAATGTGCTGTACATAGGGCTACCTCTGTGCCTAGTCCGGAAACTTCAACTAGTTCAAAATATGGCAGCCAGGTTGGTCACCGGTACATCTAGGGGTGACCACATAACACCAGTTTTAAAATCTCTTCACTGGCTGCCAATCAGTTTCCGGGTGAAGTACAAAGTATTGGTTATTACCTTTAAAGCCCTACATGGTTTGGGTCCAGGTTACCTATGGGATCGCCTTCTCCCATACAATCCACCCCGCACGCTCAGGTCCTCTGGGAAGAATTTACTACAGTCAACAAGAACTAGACTGACAACCGTTACCCAGAGGACCTTCTCTTCTGCCGCTCCCAGATTGTGGAATGACCTGCCGGGAGAGATTCGCCAATTCACCAGTCTTCAGGAATTTAAAAGATCTATAAAGACTGATCTCTTCCGGCAGGCCTACCCAGATGAATTTTAAAGTGTTTTATTGGTGTTTTATTGGTATTTTAATGATGTATTGGTTTTATGTGCTTTTAATCAGTTTTGTATTTTATGTTTAATGCTGTTGCCCGCCTCGATCCGTTGAGATAGGCGGGTAATAAATAAATATATTATTATTATTATTATTATTATTATTTCTTTCATTCCATCTCTCTTTACTTTCAAGAAGTAGGTTCTGATTCAAACTGCTTCCTCTGTGTTATTCAGAACAAGTTTCTGGGAGCAGTTGACACCCTCCTTTTGGTTCTGCCTCCAGTGAACATTATTTTCATCCACCAATTAGGATTAGGTAACTGAGGTTTGGTGTGAGTGAGGTGAGCACACTCATAACTGCATCACACATAAACTTCCTGATGCCTAAACTTATTCTTGGCAGTTTTCCAAACTATACTCCAACATTTGTGGTGCATTTGGGGGTGAGTTTTCTGATCCCATGTAATGCTGCCTCAAACTAAAGCTGTTTTCCACTGATTTTAATCTAGCAGAAATCTCATCAAAGTGGAAATTGAAAAGGAAACATCCTTTAAAAGTTAATTGAAGGAAGATCATTTTTGTAGTAAGAACCCAAGGAACCTGTAGAACCTTGAAAGATTTTTGTCAATGAAGTTCAGTGAAAAAACTACATTAGAAGAAAAAGACCACCCACTTTGCTGAGGTTGCATCTCCCACACCACTGCATTAGCTTGGCGACCTGGGTTACCACCCAGATTGCCCACCCTTAAAGTCAGCCCTGAAGAATGCTTCTGAGGAATTGCTTATCTTACATGATACACAGATTACACGAGGGGATGTTACATGAATCTGTAAAATCACAACCTACACTTCTCATCTCATATATTCCCAAAGCACCAAGAGGAAAGCATAAGGACAGGCTGAAATGGGGACTATTCCATTATTTCTGGTTGGGACGAAGGAAGGAAGATGAAAATGTTAAGAAGACTTGGGGGAGAATGAAACAAAATATACAGAATCCTGTTATATGAGGAACTTGAGTCCATTACCTGCCCAAATGAAAGATTCTGAAGTTTGGGTTCCACTCCATCCATCATTGCACCATACTTGGCTCTAGAAGAGGACATGGCATGATGTAGGGCATGGGCCACCACATAAACAGCATTGTAGATGCTGTAGCTGTGACCAATGGTGCTCATTTCAAAGAAAGATCCAGGAAGGCTCTCCAGCTTCTCCTCCCCTGTGCAAATGTCCCAATCCCCATTGCCAACAATACTATCTGGGAATAAACAGCCAAAAGCATGTTGCCAGAAATCCCTTATGAAACCATCTTCTTTGGAACTAGAAGGGTTTCTGCTCTCAAGAAACTGCTGAAATCCTGGTAGGTCCCTGGAGTGTATGCTGAAGGATAAAGCACCATGGAATATTTTGGTATCCCAATTCCTTTGTAGGACAATTGCAGTGAACTCCAACTGAGCTGTTACTATCCATACCTTCCCCTTTAATTCCTTTTCCACGACCTCTTCTTCAGATAGATATAGAAGGAAGAAAACTATTGCCATGGAGTAAGATTCAGCATAAGCCACCACAACATTGGCTTTGCTGCCCATCACTTTATCACGCATTTTTGCCCCCTGTAGAAATTTGTCACTAATTGTAGTATCAAAACTAAATTTGGGGACTCTTTCTATAAAGGCAAAACAGACACCCCTCGTAGAAAACAGTGAAACAACCACTTGTAGAAATCTTTCTCCATTATCATTATCCATAGCACCAATTCCTATCCATGTCCACCTGAAATGGAGAAGCAAAGAGAGAATCCCCTCATACTGAATGGCTTCCTGAGGGGCCAACTGGTAGAAGGGAAGGCCTGGAGTTTTAGTGTTCATCACAGGAGCAGGGCCATATATGAGCTAAGGAGAAAGTTTTTGTAGAGGAAAAAGAAATCATGTCAGCATTTATAGAGTCATTTCATTTTTTTTAATGTGCATTCATTGAATGGGCTTCTGGTTTGGACCAAAATGCCTGGTCAGATAGTGGTCTGATCTGAGAGAGTAATGACTATTCTATGGCCATCTAATGTGTTAGAGGACAAATGCTTCGGTGGTAGGATGCTACATCATGATATAAGGTATTTCCAGGGACATTGCATCCAGACTTAGTCATAATTAAGAGTTAAACCCATTGAATTTAATGGAATGTGAAGAAATCTCAATTGTCTTTCATCCCATGTATTTCAATGGGTCTAATATGAATTTATGACTAAGTCGAATTCCAATTCATTGTGGAGTAAAACAGAGAGAGGGGGAGAGGGAGAGGGAGAGTGTGCACTGCTTCTTCTACCACCCATTCATTCTCCACAAAATCTGGAGCCTCAGGTGATTCTGTCAAAGAACTGGAAAGAACCTGGGGGACAAACAAAATGTGGCATTAAATCCCACAGTCCTCCACAGGACACATTTGAATGGAGGGGAGCTCCCATTAGTGCCAGCGTTTTACTGTGTGGGGTGGGCGTGGGATTAATGGTTTTCCTTCCTACCATGATTGCAATGGAACCAGGCCATGCAGAAGAGGATTCTGCATACACAGTTATCAATACCAATGAAATGAGTAGAATCTTACAGCATCTATTTACAGACAGAACAGACCGCTAGAGCTGCAAGAACTAGGAATTCTTAAAACAACCTGAAATGAGCAGCAGTGCTTGTTTCTAGAAAGGGCAGGTCAGTGTTTCTAGGCTATTTAAGCAACCGCTAGTTCATGTTGCATTACTGGTCCATTTCATTGGTATAAGAAAACTATCAGAGGCACAGAGGTAGTGTACAGTATTGTTCTTTGGGAACTATACCTGAAAGAAAATGCATTTAAAAGTGGAATGTTTAAATTATTGAATGGCTTAAATAGTGCCTGTGCTATTGTAGCAATGTTCTGCTATTTCAGTTCCATGGTATCCTATCATCTATCTATCTATCTATCTATCTATCTATCTATCTATCTATCTATCTATCTCTATCTATCTATCTATCTATCTATCATCTATCTATCTATCTATCTAGTCTTAGCCAGCATATGACATTTATAAACCATGCACCTATTTCTACCTCCAAACTACAGAATGGAGCTGGACAGGAAAGGGAAGTGTTGTGACAGATGCTCATGCTCCCCAAATACCCTACCTGTGGAGTTTTATAGATATCCAAGATATTTGCCACATATAGAGAGATTTCAGAATCCACTCCCCCAATAACTGATGTTAATCTATTCTGGATGTCACATACATAGTTAGGTACAATGTTTTCCAGTGTAGTCAACAGGAGCATTGTGGCATGATAGGTCCTCTTTGCATTGTCATAGCTATCATAGATGTGGAAGCCCAAGGAGACATTGGGTAAGATCTTTGGGTATTCATTGATTTCCTTTATTGCAAATGCCAAGGCCAGGATATGCTGGTAATGCTTAGGGAATACACTACAACAAAAGTTGCATTCTGTAACAGCAGGAAATTCCACACATACATTCATTATTGATATTGAGTTTTACCTCACATTACAGTGTTTCAATGCAAATCCTTTTTGTACTCTTCAGTCTAAAGTGAACCACTCTAAGAAGAAAACCAAACTATATCCATGTGATTCCAGCAATAAGGGAGGGACATTTTGCTACCAACCTCCAATATCAATTTTACAAAAGAGTGCATATTCCACAGACCCCATTTCCTTATTGTTGCATGGATGTATCCTCTGAGGCAAAGAAACACCACTCTATCTTCCCATATTATTAAGAAGTTGGCACATCAAATCAGGATGTACAATATGTAACAATATGGAAATTGCTTAAATTGGCAGCTCACTAAAAACCATTTTAATTAGGAATACTCAAAGAACAAGATGAACACATTGCACATGTCTGAGGGTAAAAGTCTTGGAAAAGTATAACACACAGCTTCTGCTTTATAGATTATATCTACTGCAGAACCCTGTCCATTTTGAAAAAGAAAAGGGGGTGACTTCACAATACAAGGAGCTCTTCAACAAAGAAGTTCAACAACTATATTCAGGGAGATAAAGAACCAACTTAATGATATTAATCTTAAACTTTAAGGCAGCCATCCAAGCACTCACAGCCAAAGCCTGTTAGTTGCATCTGTTTCCATTAATATAGCAGCATTTGGAACACATTGTGGGATGTGCAAACAAGCTCCTAAACCTGTAGATTGGCCACCATTAAAAGCAGAAGACAATCCCTTAATCCCTATAGCAGCTCTATAAGGGAAACAAAACTGTATCTGAATTACAACCTTTAACAGCTGCTGGAACAACCTACACTTTTTTATATAGACTGAAATATATTACTATTTCCTACAGCCTGATCCAGTAAGCCCCTATTCTACAGCGTTATGACTCTCTTCTACTCTAATTAATCTGATGGCACCATGAAT
Organism: Anniella stebbinsi; assembly: GCA_029215795.1. NCBI lineage: Eukaryota > Metazoa > Chordata > Lepidosauria > Squamata > Anniellidae > Anniella > Anniella stebbinsi. The sequence goes on from JARDYH010000008.1 coordinate 24,672,707, forward strand.
GGAAATAAAACAAACTACAGTCCTTACACAAGTTCATCCAACACCTCTGGAGGGGGTTCTTCGGTGAAGGCTATAGGACTGGAGACAAGGAGAGCGTAAGAAGTAATGCCACCAATGATGAGGTCTCCTGACTGATGATACTTGTGAAGTGGAGGGTAAGGTTTTCTGACCCTACAGTTGTCAATGTGAGCTTTGCATCCCATGCAAGCAAGAAGCACCAGCTGCAAGTCTACCATGGTTTACTATTAGTAGTATAATAGTTTGGGTTATTGCATTGACAATCAATCATTCTCAAAACAGTTTTCCTATCCGTGTCCAAGATCCACACCTAGTTGTAGTCCTCATTCTACCTCCTAATGTTACTGGTGATTTTTATGACATCCTTTGGAATTAGTTTTGCAACTGACTACTGAAATTCTACAGCAGATGTGAGAGTGAGCAGAATTAATCACTACCCTTTAGATAACTGAAGAGGAGACTAATTACAAAATAATTACTGATGAAAGCTTGTTTGTCACATCTGAACAATATTTTTTCCCCAAAAGATTTGAAAGTGAGGGATCATATGGCTTGGGATGGCTGACAGATTTTATCTTTTACTTATGAAATTGATAATAGAAATAATAGATTTTGGTCTGGAATCAGAGACAAATTCAAGTTTCATTATAGGACTGACAATCTTGCGAAGATGACCTTGATTGAATTAACCTGCAAGCCTATCCCTTTGAGTAAATCCCATTGATCCCAATATGATTTACTTCCAGGTATTATTATTCTAATATCTCTTTCTCACCCTTGGCAGTTTTTCTAGATGGACATGATGGGCTTTGCCAAGCCATGCTGTCTTTTACAGGTTCAGGAATTTCCCAACAATTGTGCATGTTTTAAGTAGGAATGTGCACGGACCCCATGGATAGGATCGGAACCCGGATTGGGACCTCCAATTTTGTTCTGGATTGGAACAAAATCGGAGGTCCACTGGATCGGATCAGACCCGATCCCGATCTGAAAATCAGATGTCCAATTTTTGGATAGGCCACATTTTTCCCCATAGACTTGCATTGGGGGAAAGAAAGCTTTTCCCCAATGCAAGTCTATGGGTAAAAAATGGCAGTGGGGGGGTGAGTGGGGGCCTAACTCTCCCCTCCCTGTCCCTCCCCCCTCACGCATCTTACCTGCCGGGGCCGTCCGGTGCCATCCACTGCTGCCCGGGTGCCAGTGGATGGCAGAGGATGGGCCTGGCAGGTAAGCCCCCTCCACGGTCCTCCTTACCTGCCAGGGTGTCCACTGCCTTCACCTGCTCGAATCTATGGAGAACTAGGCTTCGTGGCTTAGTCCTCAGTAGAGCACCAGGTGATGACATCATGACCTGGCGTTCTACTGAAGACTAGACTGTGAAGCCTAGTTTTCAGTTGGTTTGAGCAGGTGAAGGCAGTGGACACCCCAGCAGGTAATTGGGGGCCCCTCCCTCCTCCCCCTCACGCTCCTTACTTGCTGGGGCTGTCAGCTGGCATCCACTGGTACCTGTGGATGGCAGCGGACGGCCCCAGCTGGTAAGCCCCCCCTTGCGCTCCTCCGTACCTGCTGGGGCCATCCACTGCCACCTGCTGGTGCCCGCTGGTGCCCGCAGATAGCAGCAGATGGGCTTGGTAGGTAAGCCCCCTCTCTGCATTCGCACTCCTTACCTGCCGGGGCTGTATGCAGACAGTTCCGGCAGGTGAGTAGTGCGAGTGGGGGAAGGGGTCTGACCCTCTGATCCAACATGATCCGGAACGTGTCCTATTCAGATCGGATCGTATTGGATCGGCCGATCCAGATGCTGGGGATCGGATTGGACAATTTTATCCGATCCAGCCCAGATCGGATCTGGTATGACTACATTCTGGATGCTGGCATAGATGTATTTGGGTAGGCCCAGCTTCTGAAGGTTTTCTGTATAATTTGTTGATGTGATTCTGCTGACTCGTGTGACTAACAGAATAATTGTGACCTTTTCTTGTTGCAATTGTTCTGTGACTTCCATGGCCAGTAGTGCATATTTGTCTTTCTTTTCTTCTTTCCTTTCAACAACATTTTTTGTCATTCGGTATTGCTTTGTCGATGAGGTATTTGTGTTTTTATTTTTTGTCTATGTCTGTTATGTCTGTTCGGTTGCAGAGTGCTCTCTTCTTGATATAAATTGTTCTGTCCAAATATATTTTATGTGGGTGTAAAAGAGATAAACTCTGGTGTTGCAGTAAGAAGGATACATAGAAAAAGCAGTATAACGGGCATTTCCTAACAATAAAAACAACTCTCGGGCAGTGCCCGTGTAATATCCAGGTTAGTTTAAGGCTTTTAAGAGCAAACGTTGGCTTATGCATTTTTTGTGGAGTAATGTAGGATAACAAATTTGGAAAGGATTGGAAATTGATAACAACAGCAATGAAGAGCACCTTAAGAATAAGCAAAACATAGACAAGGATGTTATATATATAGAAAGTGAGGGCTTTTGATAAAATGGGGCACAATGCTGAATACATGCTGGTTTGTAAGGAGAGTATATAACTTTATAATGTGAGTCCTATTATATGCTGGGCTTTCGAGGAGAATGTGTGATGTGGAGGGGACTGAGAGTGCTATGTGGAGTAAACAATACTAAATATAAAGGTCTCAAGTCAAATTTATATTGTTTTATGTATTTTAAATCACGTATACAGCTCTTGACGAAGGATTGTTTTCCGAAACGTCGAGCATGTGGATATTTTACTATTAACAGCAATAAACAGAGTTTGAGAAGTTTCATAACACCAGAGTTTATCTCTTTTACACCCACGCTGCATGGTGTTTTTTTCCTTTTTGTCTTTGCAAATATATTTTATGGTCTGCATTTTCCAAGATTGTTTTGGGTGCATATGTATAGAATGGTGTAGGTTGTTCGGTAAGGTTGAATTTGATGGCCAGTTGTTGGTGGATTATTTTTGCTGCGTTACTGTGTCTGTCTATAGTTTGCATTTATATACCACCCCATAGCCGAAGCTCTCTGGGCAGTTAACAAATATTAAAAACATCAAACATGAAAAAACTATATCAAAATTTAAAAAACTTAAAAAGCATAAAAACAGATTACAAACACAATACCCTTTCAAAACAACTATTCTGGGTTAAAAGAAAAAAAAAGGAAAAACTCTATATATGCTGCTAGATGCCTGGGAGAAGAGAAAAGTATTGACCTGGCGCTGAAAAGATAACCAAGTTGGTACCAGGCGACCCTCGTTGGGGAGATCTCTCCATAATAGGGTGACCACCACTGGAAAGGCCTTCTCCTTTATTGCCATCCTCTGAGTTTCCTTCGATGGAGGCACTCAGAGGAGGACCTTAGATCTGAGCGTAGTGTATGGGTAGTTTCATGTTGGGAAAGACCTTCCGCCAGGTATTGTAGTCCCAAGACATATCTTTTCACACAGACTTTCCCTTGATTTTAACTTACCTGGTTTTATATTGCCTTATTTTAACTTTTATCATTTTAAATTTATCTATATTTGTTGTATTTTAGGGGTTTGTTGCAGACTTTCAAGAAGGCCTTTAAAAACATTTTGTTTTGTCATGACCTTCCAATTATGTATACTGTTATTGCTGCTATTGTTGTTCTTGTAGGCTTTATTGCTTTAATTGATATTTTGCTGTGAACATGTTTTTATCGCTTTAAATATTATATGTATGTTATTGTTGTAAGCTGCCGTGAGATGGCGTCTGCCCTGAAAGGCGGCTAAGAAATGTTTTAAATAAATTTTAAATAAATAAATAATTGTACAATTAGCTAATGGACAGTATAGCAATGTAATAAATAAATAAATACATAAATAAATATACAAAAATGTTATGAATTTGAAAGGTTTTTTTTTCACAATTTAGCAGGGACAGCAAAAACATTTCACCCCTGTCTTGACAAATCATCATCAGCCAATACTCCTAAATTCATAGAATATTTCATCACAATTCTGCATTGCCTTCCTTCTCTGATGCTCCTTAGTGACTTGCCTCAGATTCTGGTGGGACAGAGGTTCCCATTTCAGGACAGGAGCAATGGTGAGGAGCAGGCACCATTAAAAGTTGTCAAAAGGTTGGAAGTAGGTTAATTTTGTAAAGTTTGTTGACAGTGAATTCTTCTGTGCTCAAGTAGGTCTTTCCCTCAATTTCCATTCTGTCCAATGTCACTGATTGATGTAGTCACAGTGCTTGTTCTTGGGACACAGAATGACCTTCTCTGCATTAGGATGTACTGCTACCTCGCTAAAGTGAGTCCCTTAGACAGCAGTGACTGTCCTCATTAACGATGCATGAGTCTGGGACTGAGATCATGTCTTCTCCAAACACTGGGAACTCTTCTGTGGTACCATTGACAACAATCAGAAGGTAGGAAGCAAATTCAGATTCACCCTCTAGGGTACACATATAGAGAATAAGCTGACATTTGGTGACAATGTTCCAGGCATTGTATTTCTTCACAAATTGGCCAGTGATGGCTGGACGGCAACATGTGGGATGACAGGCAAGGTCTACCTAAACTCATTGCCAAATACAATTGTCTTTCCATTGAATGGGGTGTCATTGCTCATGAGCTCCTTCAGCAGCCTGTCTATTCAGTCAATGGCAAAGCAGTTAGGCATCAACACATTGTCCCAGATGACAATGTTGGCTGGTTGGAGATACTGATTGGTGCAACGCCGGCCAGAAATTCATAAAAGCTGCTGGGTCACCTGCATATGCACACGTCTAAAGGTGGGTGTAGCAGAATCCAGGCCAGAATGCAAAGCTTCTTTTCTTTTTTAAAAAATGGAAAACAAATGCCTTCACAATGGGCCCGGCGTGCCTGGGCACATGGAGGCTGTTGCTGGTGGGGAAGGGATGACGAGTGTTAGGGAAAGAAGCGCTCCCTATTCACTTTTAGCAGAGCAAGCGTGTTTCCAGCAAGTCCAGTCAGTAAAGAATACTCACACTCCAGTGGTTTAGTGTATAATAAAAGTCCTTTACTGTGATTCCAATATAGATATATACAGCAAACTGATTTCTCCAAATAATTCAAGTTTCCAGGAAGATTTTATATAACATTTTCGTCCATCCTCATATTTCTCATACCACCAGCCTTCCTCCTCCGCATAATCATTCAGCCTAACAACAGCCATTCTAATATCTCTTGCTTATGTACATTTTGGGTGTACAGTGACTCAGCACTCAATCAATTAAGCAACCTTCTAGAAAGAATCCCACTATCTCACTGACCTTTTTAACAGTGAATAGAAAAAAACTATTCTCCTAGATAATTAACTGCAGGTGCTCTAGTCAATCCTCTGGACACGCTAAACTGTCCAGTCCTTTATTCATCTTAATAGAAATTTTCCCTGACACCCCTTCAAAATGGAATACTTAAGATGAATAAAGCTGTCCTACATATCTAGCATTTCAAAACCCAATTTTTCAATTAATTTGTCATGCTGATATAGCACCAAAGGCTTGGTAAAAAGATCTGCTCCATTCTGCTTTGACTCACAGTAGAATAATTTTATAAACCCATTCTCTACATGCTGTTTCACATTAAAGAATCTTATAGCTACATGCTTTGTTCTGGCTTTTAACATTTGTGAATTAGTTAAAGCTATACAAGATTGTGAATCCTCATACACTTCAACAGGTAAACAACATTTCACATTCGTGTCCTTTAACAATCGCATAAACCATTCAATTTCTCCGCATGCTTCAGATAAAGACGCATATCCAGCCTCGCATGACGATGTAGCTACACAAACTTGCTTCTTGGATTTCCAATGTATTAACGACATTCCAAGCATTATAGCCATTCCGCTGGTAGACTTCTGGTCTGTGGGGTTTCCTGCCCAATCACTGTCCACATAGCACTCTAAGGACTCATTTTCAAAAGATGACAATGTTAGACAGAGATTTTGAGTATTCTTCAAATAGCGTAACACTCTCTTAATTCCTAACCGAGCAGCATTTGTGGGCTTCACAACCTGCTGACTTAAAATACCTACTGCCCTTGTCCATTAACTTATGTACAAAAGACTTCCAATCACAGACTGATACAATTCTGGATCATTGAAACTTTCCCCTTCCAAGTTTGACCTGAACTCAGGCAACATAGGTCTTTGTACACCTCATGCCACAGGACTCTAGCAGATTAACAATTTTCTGTTTTTGACTCAGAAAATATCCTCCTTCATTCCGTTTGATGATCTGAACACCTAAATAATTGCTCACTTCTCCCAGCAATCATTCCAGCACCTTTGCTGACTGCTACAAGCCATATACTGCTTTTTCAAGCAACTAAACCTTGTCAGATTTCTCATCAAACCCATGAAGTTTGTTTTGGTTTCACCTGATTCCAAAACCTTCTTTTTACACACCCAGTGACAATCCACTATTTTTTTACCTTGGGGTAACCGTGTAGGTTCATACACATCATGTTTTGAAAAACTCCCCATCTCGTCTTGCATCACAAGAATCCATTTTCTCTTCTCCTGCGTAGGCAACTTTAACACTTCCTCATAACTTTGAGGCTCATAATTCACCATACAAACTCTGGCACTGTGGCTTTCAAACCCATACCTTGCAGGCGGTATGCCTTTGTTAACTCTATCAGACCTCCTCAAATTACCAGGACTCGGTTCTGCACATTGTTTCTCTCCATTGCTTTCCATGGGGGGCAAAGTTAAATGCTCCTCTCTGGCAGACCCGGCTCCAGTTTGAGGCTTTAACCCAGTCTGCTCCTCCCCTTCATTTCTCCCATCCGGTGAGAAATGTAACAACATTTCAGGATTTGAATGAATCCTTTGCCAGTTTTGCTCTTCAAAATTAGCTGGCCTAGACACAATTACTTTACCATTCCCTACATAAAACCTCCAGGATTTTGCATCATATCCCACAAAATGTAAACGAGCTGTCTTGTCATCCCCCTTCCGTCTTTGGCTCTTTGGGATGTTTACATATGCAAACACACCCCAGACACGGAGATGAGACAGATCAGGTTTTTTTTCCATGTAGTAAATAAAAAGGTGTATTGTTAATTACATTCGAACAGGTTCTGTTCAGCAAATAATTGGCAGTTGAGAACGCTTCTGCCCATAAACTTTGTTCTGCACCAGCATTCAAAAGTAAAGAATCTTTTAAGATTTGTAGCAAAACGTTTATTCTTTCAATTGCTCCGTTCTGCCAAGGAGCAAACGGATCTGAAAACCTGTGAGTAATCCCATTATTCCTGGTCCACCTTAAAAAATCATTACCAGTAAATTCTCCACCATGATCAGACTGAATCTGAATCACTTGCTTTTGGAATCTCCGTTCCACCCATGTTAACCATGTTTTAAATGTCTGAAACGTTTCCGATTTTTTCTTTAACATATAAACCCAATTAAACCTGGATTTATCATCCAAAATGACAAGTACATATTTGGTACCTCCTATACTTTCTTTAAATGGCCCAACCAGATCGATGTGTACAAGTTTAGAAACCTCTTTTGAAACCCTGTCACTTTTCCTGTTTATTGCCTGAACCTTTTATTTTGATTGCTTGCAGACCTTGCAATCCAAAAATCTCTCACACCCATTGAGATCAATCCCTTTGCACATCTTTGGCATTTGTTTTAACACCTTAAAACTTGCATGGCCCATCCTTCTGTGCAGTAAGTGAATACAATCTGAATGTATTGGAGCATTTCCAATTTGACCTACCATGCAATAATTAGACCTCATTACAAACAAACCATTTTTGAGATCTCCTTGCGCACAAATCTGCTCCTCTTTTGTCACTTCACATAGACATCCTTTGAAAGTGACAACATATCCTTCCTTCATTAGGCTGGCTACAGATAGAATATTATAATCAAGATTATCAATATAAAGCATTTTAGATAAACTTTTCCCTAAGCATGGAATAAAGGACGACCCTTCCCCTTTAACAGGAACATTCCTTCCATCTGCTAACATGACAGAATCCAGAGATCCAGCCCGGAGTTTAACAAACGCCTCTTTGCTTTTACACAGCGTTTGGCTAGAAGCTGAGTCGATAAACCAAATTCCTTCCTGCTTTTCCTTCTTCGTTTCCACAGCTGCAGACACCAATTGAGCACTACACATCCTCACGCGCTCGCTCTCCCTTGGAACTTCGGCTCTCCTCTTTCCAATGCACAGCCCCTTTTGTTTGCAGCTTCACTCGGCAATCCTTCCGAATGTGCCCCGGCTTGCCACATCGGTAGCATTTCCTTTTTTCCACCGCCATTGCACACTTGACTCCTTTGAACGGTAAGCGCTGCCCCGACTTCATTTTTGCAACTTCCTTCATTGCTCCATGCAATTCATGGCCGATTCCTTTCCTCGTTTCTCCTCATTCCTCTGCACATTCCACACGCTTCCTTTCCTCCTCCAGCAACCTTCCACTCAAATATTCAATAGAAAGGTCTTGCTGCTGCATGGACTCTAGGCTCATCGTGAGCGTGTCCCAACTCTCCAGAAGGGAACTTAGGATCACGTAAATTTGATTTTCCTCATCGAACGGCAGACCTGCTTCTTGGAGTTTGGCAAACAAAGTGCCCATCGTTTGCAGATGCTCAGACAACAACCCTCCTTCATGGAGCTTAGTTCTATAAAGCTGACGCGTTAAGCTTATCTTAGAACTTGCTGTTTGTCTCACATAAACATTTTTCAATTTATCCCAGCATTCTTGAGCTGTATCCGTCCGAGAAATATGAATCAATTGCCTGTCATCAATGCACAGTACAATATCCGCCTTGGCTCTAATGGCTAAAACGATCCAGTCATTTTATGCAGTTGCACTCAGACCTGCTGGTCTCAGGACTTCCACAACATTCCAACATCCGTCTCATCTCAGAAACATCTATTTCTGCCTTCTTTTGTATATGGTCTCTCTAGTATAGTGCCTGCAACTTTAACTGTTGTGATGAAGAGGGAATTTCACCAGGAACTAATTGCATACAAATGACACCGGCTGAAATTCCCTTTTCTCTACAACTGTTAAAGTTACAGGAGCCCTGACCTGGATTTTATCTGGTCAGCCTAAATTAACCGCAAATGTCCCATGCTTCCTTGAACCACGATTTTCCTCTGTAATTCCTAGGTGGAACTCTTTTTGAGAATATCAATATTGTGATACATATGTTGGTTCCATTTAAAAAAAAATTCTTACTTTGTACTTTGAAATCAGCATATACACCTGTCATGCAAATGCCTGTCATATTTTGCCCTCTTTGTTTGGTGATGCATGCCTTTTTGGAAGGTGATCTCTAAATTGCCAACCCACTCAGAAAGGGACTGCAACTCAGTACTCTTCTTCATTTCCTTTCCCTTCTTTTAGTTTTTATTTTCCTTTATCTTCAGTTTTACTAGCAAAGTTGTTCCTGCACTGGCATCTTGTAAGAAGAGAATCTTTGCTTGCAAAATTTGCCCCTCTCCATTTTTGGAACTCTTCCTTGCTACTTTTCTGGGACTGGGAACTTGGCTTATGGGGCTGGAAACATGGCTATTTTTATCCCCTTAGGATTTTCCGGGGCCAAGCCTACCACGACTTAGAGTGAAGTGACTACCTCAAGCAGCAGTTCCTGGGAGAACTGTGGTGGCACTCTCAAGTCTATAACTGTACAGTGAACTGGGACCAGGGAGCTATCTTGTCTATTGTTTCAGGCAGCAAAATGTCACAGGGCCAGTCCTGGAGCTATCTTCCTATTTCTTTTATCTTTTCCATTAAGAACTTTTGTTATATATATTCTCATATGAATCCGAGGCTGTGGCTAGATCTACACTATTGCTTTATATTGTATTATTATTATTATTATTATTATTATTATTATTACAATAATTATATCCCACTTTTTTCCAAGACTGGGACTCTAGGTGGCTTTACGGAAGTGGAACGTATACAATTGCAACTAAATAATAGAAACTTACAAAAGTTAAAAATTTAGTGTTATTAAAGTGCACTGATAACTGTATGGGCACATGCCACATTCCATATACCACTGTAAGGAAGTTTTATATAACAGCAAAAGCATGGGAAATTGTGACAAATTTTCGATATGTGTGTTTTCACACATACACACACTCACACACAAGGACACATCTTGACTTGGATGAAAATATAACCTGGAACATGGGATGTTGTGGGCACCCAACTGGATCCAGGAGTCTGCCAGAATTTCCTGCATCCATTCCCTGGATCCAGCTACTTGGCCCACAACATTTGCGCAAGCCTGCTCTTTGACTGACCCACAGCCCAACGAGTGTCCAGCTGCCATCTGCCCTGGTTGGTAGCCTCCATTGTTCTGCACAATGGAGGCTCCAGAAATTACATATCTCCTACCTTGTGAGCATGGCAGCTGTAAAGGCCTCATGTACACAAAAATAAGGTGTGAACACCACCTTTAATCTAATGTAAATAGGTATTCTGCAGCTACCATTTACACAAGGTAGGAGATATGCTATTTCTGAAGACTCCATTATCCACAACAAGGGAGGCTCAGGACCAGGGCGGACATGCTCACTGCCTCAGCAGGCACTCATGGATATGCAATGGCACTGAGACAGGGTTGCGATGGTGGTGGCTTGGCAAGGTTCTTTCAAATACAAACATGGGGGACTTCATCCATCCCTACCTAGAACAGGGTAGATTTCTGGATTTCTTTCGGATCAGCTGTTCCCTGTTGTTCAGCTCAGGCCGCAACACAATAATGAAACATTTAGGCAAAAAGATACAACCAAGCAACCCAGCACTTGAAGCTAAGATAGAAAAGATCTCCACGGCTACCATGTATTTTCCCTTGGTGCTCAGGTAGCTGGGAACAAAGGATATCCACACACTGCAAAAGACCAACATGCTAAAAGTGATAAACTTGGCTTCGTTGAAACTGTCGGGTAACTTCCTGGCAAGGAAAGCTACTGTCAAGCTCAACATTGCCAGGAAGCCCATGTAGCCCAGAACACAGTAAAACAGAGTCACAGACCCGTCATTACATTCCAGTACAATTTCTTCAGTCTCTGAGTGCATGTCCTCATCTGGGAATGGGGCAGAGGTTCCCAGCCACACAGTACAGATGCCTACTTGGATGAGGGAGCAGGAAACCACTATGGAGCTGGCCAGCTCCTTCCCCAACCACTTCCTTATCCTGGATCCTGGCCTGGTGGCCATGAAAGCCAGAACTACCATGATGGTTTTTGCCAGCACACAGGAAACAGCCACTGAGAAGATGAGGCCAAAGGCAGTTTGTTGGAGGAGACATGTCACCTCCTGAGGACGGCCAATGAAAAGCAATGGACAGAGGAAGCAGAGCAGGAGGGAGATGAGGAGAGTGTAGGTGAGGTTTCGGTTGTTGGCTATGACGATGGGAGTATCGTGGTGCTTCATAAATGTCCCCATCACCAGAGCTGTGATCAAAGAAAAGGAAAGAGCAAATGAGGCTAAACTGAGCCCCAAAGATTCTTCATAATACAAGAAAGTTACTCTCTTAGGAATACAGAAATCTTGCTTTTTGCTGGGATAGTCTTTAGTTGAGCATTTTACGCAGTCATTTGCATCTGAAAAAGAAAATATGTGGTCTTCAGTTCACACACAAACACACATAAATATGTTATAAATATATTTTTAAACTCCACTCCACCCACACATCTAAACAGTCTCCATGGAAATCAATGGCTATTGTCACTACTCATGATATGGAATGTGGCTGTGGCTGGCTTAAAACTATGGCCTGGTTTACATGATCATCATTGAGGTAATAAGCCACAGTGACTTATTTCCCCTGCTGCACATGCTAGTCACTTGCTGGTGAGGTTTGCATAATTACCCTCCTTGGAGTGGCTTACTATGTCATTACAACTTAACATCAGGTGGGATATTGCTGTGGTTCACATGCCACCCTAGAACCCTAAAACAGCCCATGGGTTCTGAGAGTTCTGTTAACTAGGGATGTGTACGGATGCCAAAAATCAAATTGGAATCAGAATCGGAACTTAATATTTAGACTAATATTGAATTGAAAAATCAGAGGGCAATTGAATTGTATCGGACCCGATACTGATATCAAAATCAGACATCCGATTTTTTAATTGGACACCATTTTGGATTATTTTTTCCATGGCCTATTTTTGTGTTACAAAAATGTCTATAACTTTTTTATTTTTAAAGATAGAAGGATGAAACTTGGCCACATTGCAGATGAATTTGAGGCACTTATATGTGAATAATTGCAGAAAGATAGCTCTAGGCATTTTGTGGCTATGAATCTTTTACAATTTTATAGGAATGCCTATACCTTTTATTATTTTTAAAGGTCCACACATGAAACTTTGTCACATTAGAGAGGGTATATTGGGAGTCATGTGTGTGAAATTTCGGAAACATAGGTGCTTACCTTTGCTGGCAATAGTTTTCTGAAAAATGGATAGCAGTGGGGGAAAGAAAATTATGCCTACAACATTTTTATTTTTAAGGATCCAAACATGAAACTTGTCTACATTAGAGATACCACTTTGGTTGACATGTGTGATCAATTTCAGAAGAATAGCTACAAGTGTGTAGTGGCAAGATATTTTGGGAGAAATGAAGAGAGAAACCCATTTAACTTCTTTATATTTAAAAATAGAAGCATGAAACTTGCCCACATGGCAGAACAGAGTGAGGTAGGGATTTGTACAAAATTTCAGAAAGATAGCTCCAGGCATTTTGTGGCTATGAATTTTTTACTTTAAAAGTTCCAAAAGTTCAAACACGTAGGCTTTGACAACTGTCAAACCACACCCCTCATCCCCCCTCCCCCCGTTATCTGTCAAAACCTCACCTGGTGCTCTACTGAGAACTAGGCTGCGAAGCCTGTTTCTCAGTAGTTTGGACCAACAGATGGCAACGGACGGCAGCGTGTGCCTCGGCAGGTAAGGAGTGGGAGTGGGGGGTGGGACAGGGAGGGGGAAGTTAGGCCCCCACTTACCCGCCCCCATGTTTTCACCATAGGCTTGCATTTGTGGAAAGCTTTCTTTCCCCCAATGTAAGCCTGTGGTGAAAACAGCTAAAATGGTGTCCGATCAGAAAATCGGATGTCCGATTTTTGGATAAGAATTGGGTCCAAAATGAACTGGGAAGCCTCCGATCCAATCTGATCTGAGGCCTCGGTTCCAGTTCTGATCCCAGTTCTGATCCAATCGGGGGGGGGCATGCACATCCCTCAAAAGATACGGCACCTGATGAAATTCCCTCTTCATCACAACTTTTAAAGCCGCAGGAGCACTGCCTTCTTCTAGATCTGGTCACTATAGTATAGCTCTACAGCTTTAAGGGGCTTCCTCTTGAAGCAATGCCCAATGAAAAATGCAATTTTGATATGCTCAGTAGTATGGAAATTGGTCACCTGATTTGAAATGTGTGTTCTGAATTTAGTTATCCTCAGAACCATCCACCAATGGGCTACTCAGAATGATTTTTTCATTGTTGTTTTCTGGATTTATTTAGTCCTCCCAATGCTCACTGAGTGCATTTCTATAGAAGGTAAACATCCCCCATCTTTACTGGGGCTTCTTGCCTCCTTTTCATGAGGTTTTATTTTATTATACAGCCACTCAATGGTGCCATAATAGAGTTGTACTATAGCAAAGGAAATTTGTCACATGTCAATTGTCACATGTCAATTGCAATAAAATCTCTTATTGCATGTTCTGTGTTGAGAATAAATCTCCTCTAATTGATAGAAAGCATAGGCTGGTCCATCAAGTTTGAAAATGTCATGTAGCGGATCCCCTTCCTTCCAGCCCTTCCCTACAAAATCTTTTGGCCAGTATTAGGGGAAAACTTTGAGTATGGATTATTTTTCACATTTGTCTGAATTCCAGCTATTGTGTTCTTATAACTCTTCTCTCTCTCTCTCTCTCTCTCTCTCTCTCTCTCTCTCTCTCCTTACCCTCCTGGTGTGAAATCTTCCCTTCTGGACATGGGATGCAATCATAGCAGCAAAATGGCTCCCCCTCCTTCATTTTCATGTGAGAACCGGTTTGGCAACTCTCAGTACACTGAGAAAGAGGCTGGGACTATTTGAAAAATGGAAAAAAATCAAAGTAATGAAGGAATATGGATTTTGAAATATTTATATTGTTTTGTTTCTTTAATATCTTTAATGATTTGTTTTGTTAAAATCTAATAATAATAAAAAAATTAATTTAACATATTTCAAAAGTTTAATATTGTCTTATTTTATACTTTCATTGCATTGCAGTTTTTGAGAATATTATGAGGGCATTTGCCAGTTGGGAAGTATGCAATTCTAATGAATCAAATAAATAAAGGCATAAGATTTCAGAAATACTTGAACAGACACAACTGGGAGTACTTACATTTTTCTAGTAATCATCCTAGACTTATGAAACTCAATTTTCACTTTGGCTAATTTATACGTTAAAAATAAAGAGTATATTTGACCACATGTGCAACACCCAGAGATAGCTTTTCACCTGGGAACTCTTAGATAGGGGTTTTCTGAGACAAGTCATTGATTTGTCCATAGCTAGAGTGAATAAATACAGCAGACAGCCTCTGTTTGAGCCCCATGTTAGCTCAAAGGGCAACAGATGGTTTTGGCCTTGTTCAAAAAATTAGAAATATAACTACCATCTCATTAAAAACTCTTCCAGCAATTTCTCCATAAACAAAGTTATTGGAAGGGCAGAACCATGAGGCTCTTCCTTTATTCCATTCCGACACATATTAGCTTTCCTTTGTAATTGTTTATTATTGTACAATAAAATGATTGTGGTCATTTCGACAGTAGTTCATTTATAACAGTGTCACTTTCCAAATAGCTGTCATTTGGAGCCTACCTGATTAAACCAGCCATGCCATGTTATGGCCTCCTCATCAATGGTGAACGCTTGACCTATGGGAACCTTGGGATCCACCCTCCCCACTCTCACTCTATAAAATGAATGGTTGGTGAAGATAATCCAGTTGATCACATCCAATCCAGTGACTAGCTCCCCATTCTGGTTAAACGAAATTTTGTCTCCCACACTGTTGTTAAATGAGACCCATTTGAGAAATGGTTGGAGCTAGAATGAAAAAGATAATACAAGGATTTAGAAAAGACTGAATATGTATCTTTATGGGCCAAAAGAGATATAACTTAGAATCAGAATCTAGCATCCACATCATTATCTTACTCTTACTTTAGAGTAAGGGTTCCATTCTGAGGTTCTGCCTGGCTTATTTTTCAGCTGCATGAAGGCCATCACAGGCTCTAGGTTAAATGGCAGATCCGCCACAACATGTCCTCCAAACCTCAGATTTGAATATCCGAGGTTTGAACCTTGCACAGCCCTTTCTATCCCATTCCCACAAAAACATGGGGTGCCACTCAGAACTGTTGAAGATTGCACAGTTGCTTTTGCTGTTCCCTCCAACAATGCTAATGTGGAGTGTATTATCTCTCACATGCAAGGCCAGTGGACTAAGGAAAAGAGTCTCTTCCTTTGTTTTCACAGCGAGCATTGTGTGCCAGGAGAGCAAAAAGAACACCATAAACTTCTACAGAGAAATTTGTACAGCACCTAAACTAAACGTTAATTTCAGCTACACTGAATGTCTCATTTTTCTTCATGTCAATGATTTTTACATTGACATATTGTGTAAAACAGGTTTGACTTTACTGTGAGCTGTAGAATGAGAATGTGACCAAGGCCATATTGGGGTGGGCATGCTCCCTTGGAGTAGCCATATTGGGGTGCCCTCTTTTTTGGTTTCCAAAATATGGTCACCCGACTTTTGGTAAGCATTCTTCATTTTAGAATATCCATTATTATTTTTCTCTTTAAGAAGATAAAAAGAACAATAATACATAAAAACACATCCAGCTGGCCTCTTACAGTTTTGCTATTTGAAGTTCCAAGTGTTTGGTAACCTTTGGTAATGACACAGGCATCAAGTGGAGGTTTGAATGTCAGTGATCCCTGTATTGTCATTTAAATGGCCTCTACGAAAAAGGCTGATCCACCATTTTAACCCAAAATGGCAGCTCAGTGAGGGAGTAGGCAGCTGCCCGCCCCTTGCCAGTGGCAAGAAGAATTGGGCAGCTGGTGTGGGTCTGGTATGTGGCGCATATGGGGATGAGTTTTCCAATCCCAAGTAATGTTGCCTCAAATAAAGCTGTGTTCCACTGATTTTAATCAAGCAGAAATGTCATCAAAGTGGAAATTGAAAAAGACATATACTTGAAAAGTTAATTGAAGGAAGATCATTTTTGTAGTTAGTACCCAAAGAACCTGCATAACCTTAAAAGATTTTTCCTATGATAGTTCAATGTAGACACTACAATATAAGAAGAAAAAACACTCACTAAACTCAGGTTGCCTGTCCCCCACCGCCGCATTAGCTTTGCAACCTCGATCAACATCCAGCTTACCCACCCTTAAGGCCTGCCCTGGAGAATGCTTCTGGGGAACTGCTGATCTTATGTGACCCAGAGATTGCATGAAGGGATGCTATGTGAATCAGTAAAATCACAACCTACACTGCTCATAACAGATATTCCCAAAGCACCAAAAGGAAAGCATACAGACATACTGAACATATTTCTAGTTGGGGCAAAGGAAGGAAAATGAAAATGTTAAGGAGACTTGGGGTGAATAAAACAAAATATTCAGTGTCCTGTTATATGAGGAACTTCAGTCCATTACCTGCCCAAGTTCAAAATTCTGAAGTTTGGGTTCCACTCCATCCATCATTGCATCATGCTTGACCCTAGACGAAGACATGACATGATGTAGGGCATGGGCCACTACATAGACAGCATTGTAGATGCTGTAGCTGTGGCCAATCATGCTCATTTCAAAGAACGATCCAGGAAGGCTCTCCAGCTTCTCCTCCCCTGTGCAAATGTCCCAATTCACCTTGCCTACAATGCTATCTGGGAATAAACAGCCGAAGGCATGTTGCCAGAAATCCCTGATAAAACCATCTTCTTTAGATCTTGAAGGGTTTCTGCTCTCAAGAAACTGCCGAAATCCTGGTATGTCAGTGGAGTGGATCCTGAAGGATATAGCACCATTGAACATTTCGGTATCCCAATTCCTTTGTAGGACAATTGCAGTGAACTCCGACTGAGCTGTTACAATCCACACCTTCCCATTTACTTCCTTTTCCATGACCTGTTGTTCAGATAGATATGGAAGGAAGAAAACTATTGCCATGGAATAAGATTCTCCATGGGCTACCACTACTTTGGCTTTGCTGCCCAGCACTTTATCACTCATTTTTGCCCCCTGTAGAAATTTGTCACTAAGTTTGGTGTCAAAACTAAATTTGGGTACTCTTACTATGAAGGCAGAACAGACACTCCACTTAGAAAACAGTGGAACAACCACTTGTAGAAATCGTTCTCCATTATCATTATCCATAACACAAATCCCAATCCATGTCCACCTGAAATGGAGAAGCAAAGAGAGAATCCCCTCATACTGAATGGCTTCCTGAGGGGCCAACTGGTAGAAGGGAAGGCCTGGTGTTTTAGTGTTCATTACAGGAGCAGGACCATAGATGAGCTAAGGAGAAAGTTTGGGTGGATGGAAAGGAAATCACGTCAGCATTTATAGAGCCATTTAATTTTTTCATATGAATGTACATACATTGAGTGGGCATCTACTTGGCACCAAAATGCTTGGTCAGATAGTGGTCTGATCTAAGAGAATAATGACTATCCTATGTGTGTTAGAGGATAAATGCCTTATGGAAGGAGGCTACATGATGGCATTAGTCTGGTTGCAATCAGACTTTGTCACACTTAAAAGTAAACTGATGGAATTCAATGGAACAGAAAGAAATCCCGATTCACTTACATCCCATTTATGTCAATGGATCTAATATAAATATGACTAAGTACAGTTTCAATTATTTGTTGAGTAAAATACAGAGAGAGAGAGAGCACTGCTTCTGCTGCCACCCATTGATAGAGCTGTGCATGCTTATGTCTCCACAAAATCTGGGACCTGATGTGATCCTGTCAAATATCTGGAAGAAACCTGAAGGCAAACAATCATGTGGAATTGATTCCCACATTCCACCCAGGACATGTTTGCATGGAGGGGAGCTCCCATTAGTGCCAGCGTTTTACTGTGTGGGGTGGGGTGGGATTAATGGTTCTCCTTCCTACCAGAATTGCAATGGAACCAGGCCATGCAGAATAATAATAATAATAATAATAATAATAATAATAATAATAATATATTTATCACCCACCTCTCCCAACAGATTGAGGCGGAGAACAACACCAAACACAAAATACAAAAACTGATTAAAAGCAGATAAAACCAAATACATCATTAAAATACCAATAAAACACCAATAAAACACTTTAAAATTCATCTGGGTAGACCTGCCGGAAGAGATCAGTCTTTATAGATCTTTGAAATTCCTGAAGACTAGTAAGTTGGCGAATCTCTCTCGGCAGGTCATTCCACAATCTGGGAGCAGCAGAAGAGAAGGTCCTCTGGGTAACGGTTGTCGGTCTAGTTCTTGTTGACTGTAATAAATTCTTCCCAGAGGACCTGAGCGTGCGGGGCGGATTGCATGGGAGAAGGTGATCCCGTAGGTAACCTGGACCCAAACCATGTAGGGCTTTAAAGGTAATAACCAACACTTTGTACTGCGCCCGGAAACTGATTGGCAGCCAGTGAAGAGATTTTAAAACTGGTGTAATGTGGTCACCCCTAGATGTACCGGTGACCAACCTGGCTGCCATATTTTGAACTACTGAAGTTTCCGGATTAGGCACAGAGGTAGCCCTATGTACAGTGCATTGCAGAAGTTGAGCCTCGAAGTTACCAGCATGTGCACTACTGATTTTAGGTCTTCCAACTCTAGGAAGGGGCGCAGCTGGCGTATCAGCCGAAGCTGATAGTAGGCTCTCCTGGCAGTCACATCTATCTGAGCTATCATTTGGAGCAACGGATCCAGGAGCACCCCCAAGCTGCGAACACAGTCTTTCAGGGGGAGTGTAACCCCATCCAGAACTGGTTGACACACCTCCAACCCCAGGTTGTGGCCCTTGACAGTAAGCCCTCCGTCTTGTCTGGATTCAGCTTCAGTTTGTTTTTCCTCATCCAGCCCATTACCGCCTCCAAGCATTCATTCAGAGGAGACAAACTATCCTTAGCTGATAGTCAATTCTGCACACATAGTTATCAATACAATATCCTGCAGTACCCATGCACCAATAGGATGGACCGCCAGTGCAACAAGAACTGGCAAGTCCCAAAACAACCAGACATAAGCAAAATTTCTTAGTTCTGGAATGGTCAGTGTTTCTGGGCGATTCCAGCAACTGCCAGTTCCTGTTGCACTAGCGGTCCATTTCACTGGTGCAAGAAAAATATCAGCGGCACAGAGGTAGTACAGGGTATTGCTCTTTGGGAACTGTATCTGAACGAAAATGCATTAAGAAGTGGAATGTTTAAATTACTTAATGGCTTAAATGAGGCTTACAAAACAGTTGCAATGTTCTAGCATTTCAGCTCCATGGCTAGCTATCATCTATCTGTCTGTCTGTCTGTCTGTCTGTCTGTCTGTCTGTCTGTCTCTCTCTCTCTCTCTCTCTCTCTCTATCTATCTATCTATCTATCTCTATCTATTTTTAGCCAACATATGGTATTTATAAACCATGCACCTATTTCTGCCTCCAAACAACAGAATGGAACTGGAAAGGAAAGGGAAGGGAGAGTGTTGTGGCAGATTCTCCTGCTCCCCAAATTCCCTACCTGTGGAGTTTTATAGATATCCAAGATATTTGCCACATATAGGGAGATTTCAGAATCCAGTCCCCCAATAACTGCTGTTAATCTATTCTGGATGTCACATACATAGTTAGGTACAACGTTTTCCAGTGTAGTCAACAGTAGCATTGTGGCATGATAGGTCCTCATTGCACTGTCATAGCTATCATAGATGTGGAAGCCCAAAGTGACATTGGCTAAGATCTTTGGGTTTTCATTGATTTCCTCTACTGCAAATGCCAAGGCCAGGATGTGTTGGTAATGCTTAGGAAATACCCTACAACGAAAAATACATTCTGTAACAGCAAGATATTCCACACATACATTCATTATTGCCACTGAGTTATATCTCAGTCAATTTAGTCAACAAAAATAGGCTGACAACCATTACCCAGAGGACCTTCCCAGTCTGTGGCATGGCCTACAAAGAAAACCAAACTATATAAATGCGGTATCAGCAATAAGGAAGGAACATTTTGCTGCCAACTCTATTATCAATTTTACAAAAGAGTTCATGTTCCACTGGCTCCACTTCCTGGTTGTTACATGGATGTGCCCTCTGAGGCAGAGAAACAGCACTCTATCTTCCCAACTATTGAGAAGGTGGCACATCAAATCATGCTGTACAATATTTAACAATTTAGAAATTGCTTAAATTGGCAGCTCACTGAATACCATTTTAATTAGGAATACCCAAGGAACAAGATGAGCATATTGCAGAGGCATGAGGGGAAAGGTCTTGGAAAGAAATGACATAGGGCATCTGTCTTATTTGTTATTGCTATTGCAGAATTGTGTCCATTTTGAAAAAGAAAAAGGGGCGTCTGCACAATACAAAGAGCTCGTCATGAAAAGTCGACAACTAGATTCAGGGAAATAAGGAACCAATTGAAAGATATTAATCTTAAAATTTAAGGCAGCCATCCAAGCACTCACAGCCAAAGCCTGTTACTTGTATCTGTTTCCATTAATATTGCAGCATTTGGAACACATTGTGGGATGTGGAAACGAGATCCTAATACTATAACTCGGCCACCATGAAAAACTGAAGACAATTCCTTAATCCATATAGGAGCTCTTTAAGGGAACCAAAATTTTATCTGTGATGTTAAATCTTAAATAGCTGCTGGAACAACCATCACCTTTTAAATATACACTTAATTCTATTAATGTTTCCTACAGTCTAATCCCATAAGCTACTATTCTACAGTTTTTTCATTATCTTATCCTCTGATCATCCTGATGACACCATAAATGGAAATGAAATAACCAACAGTCCTTACATAAGTTCATCCAACATTTCTGGAGGAGGTTCTTCAGTGAAGGTTATTGGACTGGAGATGAAGAGACCATACGAAGTAATGCCACCAATGATGAGGTCTCCTGACAGATGATACTTGTGAAGTGGAGGGTAAGGATTGCTGACCCTACAGTTGTCAACGTGAGCTTTGCATGCTCTGCAAGCAAGCAGTACCAGCAGCAAGTCCACCATGGTATAGTAGTAGTAATATAGCAGTTAGAGTTATTGCATTGACAACCAATCATTCACAAAATAGTTTCCCTACCTGTATCCAAGATCCTCACCTATTTGTAGGTCCTCTTTCTACCTTTTAATGTTACTGGTGATATTTAGGACATCCTTTGTTATTAGGCTTGCAAGTGTCTACTGAAATTCTACAAGGGATTTGAAAATCAGCAGAATTAATCACTCCCCTTCAGATAACTGAAGAGTAGACTAATTACAAAATAATTACTGAGGAAAGCTTGTTTGGCACATCTGAACAATATTTTTTCCCCAACAGAATAGCATGCGAGGGACCATATGGCTTGGGATGGCCCACAAAAAGATCATCTACAGGGGTCCTTCTCCGTGAGCCCCTGCCAAAGGAAGTGAGGCAGGTGGCCACTAGGAGGAGGGCTTTCTCTGCTGTGGCACCCCGGCTGTGGAATGAGCTCCCCAGAGAGGTTCGCCTGGTGCCTACTTTGTACTCTTTTCTTCGCCAGGTGAAGACCTTTTTATTCTCCCAGTATTTTAACAGTTAAATTAACTCAATTTTAATCCTTGCTGTTTTAAATTTGTATTTTAATCTGTATTAATTCCTGCTGCTTGGTTTTATTCTGGTTGTGTTTTTATATTGTATGTTATTCTGTGTTTTTAGATTGTGCCTTGTTTTATATATTTTAAAATGATTTTATGGTTTTAATTTTTGTGAACCGCCCAGAGAGCTTCGGCTATGGGGCGGTATAAAAATGCAATCAATCAATCAATAAATAAATAAATAAATAAAATATGAAATTGATAACAGAAATAATAGAGTTTGGTTTGGAATCAGAGGCAAATCCATGTGTTATGATAGGACTGACCATCATGAGAAGATGACTTTGATTGATTTAACCTGCAATCCTATACCTGTAAGCTCCAATGATCCCAATAGGATGTACTTCAGGATAGACATGTAAAGGACAACATTGTTAATCTGTGGAGTGAAAAATAAAATCTTACCTTGCAGTCCTGTGCATGTTTTCTCAGAAGTAAGACCCATGGGTTTTTAATGCAGGTTATTACACAAGGAGTGTCTTTATGATTGCAGCCTTAGATAACCAACAGAGAAATCCTTCAAAATGAGCTGGAAGCTAGACAACTATGAACTGGAGCTTAAGAAAGCTTGTCTTACACTATTTCAATATGTAGTGTAGAAGTCATTTCAGGAAATGCCCTTCCCCCGCATCCCACTCGCGTGGCCACGGGGAGGCTATTGCTGGTGCGGGGGAAGAAGAGACATGCCCTGCCCTGATTGGGTAGGGCATAGTGGTGCCACTAGCCGGGGGAGGAGCGGCAGCACCTATATAAGGCAGCTGCATCCAACTACCGGCCTCTTTGGATCACGGCTCCCTCCCTCCCTCCTAGTATACAGTGTGGGTTCTCTGGTTGCCCTTTTGGGAGCCGAGTAGGATTTTTTTCATGTAGCCTTATTGGCTTTGGCTACATGTTTTTTTGCCTACTTCACACTGTAAGTTTGGAGAGAGTGTCTTAGGATACCTTGGGTAGTATGATTTGGTCACATTTGGCTCAGGCATTAGGGGTGGGCACGTCTAGAGAACAGGGACAGTGATCATTCTGTGGCACATTAAGTGGTGACAGGTGATGCCTGAGGGCCTTCCACTGAGGGTTCTGTGGCCCCAGTGGGGGGATAGGGCTTACCTTTGAGGCCAACTCACCTCGCTCCACCCGGGTGTCACAGCCCGGGGGGGGGGGAGCGACACAGGAAGGCCTCCCCTTCCCAAAAGGGGTAGGCCTGGGGGTGGCGAGCAATGTGCTGCCACTCTGCAGGCTTAGAATGTTTCACCCGTTAAACACCTATGAGTTATAGGGCGTAGAGAGGGCCCGCCCAGTGTTCCCTTTGCAGATCTTAATAAATGTGGCCCTGATCTGAAACCATACATACTTTGTGTCATCTCTTTATTTCCACCCAATTCACCTGCAAATACAATGCACCTTTCATATAATGCTTTAGGAAGTGTGAGCCAAATAGAAATGGTTTGCTCAATTATCATTTTCACTTTGGAAGTGGTTTTTTTTACACTGGAAATGTTTTTTCCCTCTTAATAACATCCAACCTGTTTTTGTTTGTTTCTGCAACATGTAACGTCTTTTAAATACCTACTGAAAACGTATCTTTTCACACAGGCTTTCCCTTGATTTTCACTTATCTGGTTTTACATTGCCTTTTGTATGTGAAAAAAATAACATTTGAAATCTATTTCTACTTGTTGCATTTTATGGTTTGAATTGCAGGCTTTCAAGAAGGCCTTTAAAAACATTTTTATTTTACCATGGCCTTCCCATGATTATACAGGTATTGCTGCTATTATTGTTTCTGCTGGCTTTATCGTTTTAATTTCTATTTTTATGTGAAAATGTTTTTATTGCTTTTAAT
This sequence comes from Anniella stebbinsi, assembly GCA_029215795.1. Taxonomy (NCBI): domain Eukaryota; kingdom Metazoa; phylum Chordata; class Lepidosauria; order Squamata; family Anniellidae; genus Anniella; species Anniella stebbinsi. Next base: position 24,696,448 of record JARDYH010000008.1, read on the forward strand.
ATCTTAATATTTTATTGCTTTTAATATTTTATGTATTTTATTGTTGTATGCTGCCTTGTGAGGGTGTCTGCCCTGAAAAGCAGCCAATAAATGTTTAAAATATTTTTTAAATAAATAAATAATTGTGCACTCAGCTACTGGAAAGTATAACGATGTAATGAATAAATAAAAAATATACAACACAGGGTACGAATTTGAAAGGTGTTTTTTCTCAATTTACTGGGGACAGCAAAAACATTTCAACCCTGTCCCAATAAATCACCATCAGCCAATAGCCCTGAGTTCCTAGAACATTTCATTACAATCCTGCTCCTCACCAGGAATGCTTTATGACTCCTGTGTCCTTGAGGGACCAGTAACAACGCATCTCCTTAATAGGTGATGGCAAAGAATCTCTCTTCACCTATTTCTTGTACCACTGTGCCTGCCTTGCAGGGCTGGTTTGTGTTTTCCCTGCTTTGACACAGTACATGAGTCATTTACTGTCATGGAACCTCAGCTGCATTTTGAATGTGCTGCTGCCATCCTGAGTGAAACCTCTTATAGAACTTTATTAGAATCAGGCAGGCTCATAATGAAATATCATCATCATCATCATCATTGGTTGTTATGGGTGATCAGGACCTCCCTCACCACATTTAGTAGTCACAGCAAGCCAGCTTGCATTTCCATCCTGCTCCATCTTTGTCTTACTCCTCTGTGCCTGCCTTGCAGGGCTGGTTTGTGCATTTCTGGCTTTGAATCACTTATATCACTGGTTTCTTTGCTTCCTTCTATTGCCACAAGCCTGTCATGGCCCTGCATTAATATAGTGCCAACCAGAATACTGCATGTATGTGTCCACCAGGCCAACCCGCAGGGCTGGTTTGTTTGCTTTCTGTTGGCTCCTATGTGCCTGCCTGCATAGCTGCAGGCTAACTCTCTGCCAGCCAGCCTGGCTTTCTCTGGAGATCCCCTTGATGTCAAGGGCTGAAACCGATCAAGGTGCAAGACCCCAAAGAGGAGGTTTGACAACCTGAGTTTGAAGGGTATGACTCCAGCAGTTTGTTTGTTTGTTTTAAAATAATTTTGAAACCTCAATTTTTTTTAAAAAAATCCTAAAAATCAAGGGATGAAGCAATCTGCCTCAAACTTGGCATGGGTAAAGCCGTACCTAAGAGCTATCATGGTGCCCAAGTTCAGCTTTTTATCTTTAAAAGTGATGGAGATGTAAGCATGATTTCAGTTAATTTCCAGAGACTATAATGGAGCAGTTATCCAAAAATGGATCAATGCTCTGACAGGGCTAATCTACAATCCGTTGGTATTCAACCATTTTTAAACTGCCTCTCTCCCCTCTGAAAACTCGAAACTTCATCAAAGGTCTGTCAAAGCTCTGAATTTTCAGAGTGGAGTGCACAGCTGTAGTGGTTTCACCTGTAGTGTAGTGCACTTTTATGGTCAATTCACAATAAACACAAGCCATGTCACATTTTATCTTTTATTTATCTTTTAGTTGTCATTTGTCTAATTTGTAGCTATACTTGGTTTTTTTTTTTTATGTAGCTCCTGATGAAGGATATTTTTCCAAAACATGTAGAGCAGATTGAAGATATTATTAAAGATTAAAGAAAAAGATTGTTTCACAGGACCAGAACCTGGCTCTCATTTTTCATCGGTTTGATAGTGCTCTGTTCCTTCTTCTTTATACCAGGTATAAGGCTAACCAGAGATTCACTGTCATGAAAAGGCTGATGGGTCACCTGCAGAGGCACTCTTCTCGAGGCGGGCATTGCAGCATCCAGGCCGGAGTGCAAAGCTACTGTTCTTTAAAGTTGTTCGTAAAGCAAATGTTCCATGCTTCCTTGAACTACAATTTTACTCTGTAGTTCCCAGGGGAACTCTTTTTGAGAATATCAATTTGGTGATGTGTTTTGGTTTAAATGATTGATTTTTCTTACTTTGCACCTTACAATCAGCATATACACATTTCATGCAAATGTGTGTCCTCTGTTTTTTGTTTTTTGGGTGATGCATGCCTTTTTTTCCCCATGGTGATCTGTAAGTTGCCACCCCACTCAAAAAGAGACGGCAACTCAGTACTGGAGTTCATTTGCTTTCCCTTCCCTTAGTTTTTATTTTCCTTTTTCTTCAGTTTTCTTCACAAACTTGTTCCTGTTCTGGCATCTTAAGAGAGGAGAATTTTTACTTCCAAAAGTTGCCCCTCTCCATTATTGAAACTCTTCCTTTCAGCTTTTCTTGAACTGGGCTTCCATTGATGTTAGCTCCCCCTCAATAGGAGTTTCCAGGGCTAGCCCTACCATGTGACACATGGTAGAGGGGCTGGGGGCTGTGGTGGCACCCTAAAGGCTGAAACTGTGCAGTGACTGGGAGCAGGGTACTGTCGGATGTCAGGTGCTTCATGGACAATTCACTAGGCTGGCCTAGTGAATTGTGAGTTGAAAGCTTGGCAATTGTTGTGAGAAAGTCTGTCTCTGTTCTGTGCTTCTCTGCTAGCCGAAGCCTTGAGTTTCCTTGAGAACAAATGTATGTTTACAAAAGGTGGGGGCGATCTTGCAAGCTGTCTCTCACATAGTGTCATCATCAAGAGGAGGTTGAACTGTGCCGCCCTGTTGGCACATGAGTTTGGGTTACAGGCCTGAAGTCCTGTCTGTCAAAGTGGCTTGGAATTAGCCAGCCTCCATCCTATATAGCTATGAGCAAAGGGGAGGTTCTTTGCTAGAAATTATCTGTTTATCTGTTCATCTGTTCTATCCTTGCCATGAAACTCCTCGTGTTTGGGATTCTATCTGGTTTGGAGATGTTGGATGCACTCTGTACATGTTCTGTTGCTATTTGGACTTGGAATTTCTAAGAACTATGCCATGAAAAGTGCTCTGTGGCTTTTCATAAATTTGGACTTCCAGATTCCTGTTCTGGATTCGTGTTCTATAGCCTGTTTTCCCTGCATGGAGCCAAAGTACGGGCACAGGGTAAATCTGAGGCTCATCGTTGCTGTTCTGGAATTGTGTGTGTGTGTGACCTGTGAGAGAGCCTTCCTCAGAGCCAAAGCTATGAGCAGGGAAGGTTTCCTAGGTTGAAGGGGTTCATCCCCTGACATCTTGCTTCCGTGATCAGCTCAGTGTTCCTGGCAGGCTGAGTTTGGTTTGGCACAAGATAATCTTGTCTACTGTCAGACTTCATGCACTTTTGTGCTGGGGTTTCTCCTTTGAGTTTTGCTCATGTTTCTGATGAGTCAGTGTGTGCAGCCACTACTGACCGCATGGGACAGGGGCTAACTCTAAATGTCTCCCCCTGAGTGATTTGCTGTTCGTATTAAGCCATTGTACCTGAAGGCTATCTGGTTCGTCTTCAGCTTCAAGTGTGTGTATGCAGAAATGAAACCGTTATGCTTGAATTCCGTGCAATTTCACAATAAAGGAAGTCTCACCATTTTGGGAGTGTGTCAGTTTGCCTAATGTTCGTGAGCAGAAGCCTGGGGTGGGCTTGTGACACGACAGGTGCCATCTTGTCATTAGGCTCAGGCAGCAAAATGTCTCAGGGTCAGCCCTAGAGGATTCTTCCTATTTCTTATATCTTTTCCTTCATGATCTTTGTTATATTTATTTTATTTTATTTTTTAAAATTTTATTTTTAAAATTTTTAACATACACATACACACAATAAAAAACAATATTATAAAACAAACTTCCCCCTCGACTACCCCCCGTGCACCCCCCCCCCTCCGAGACCATCTCATAATCATTCCTCCTCCTTCCAAAATTTTAATGATTCTTTTGAAGGCGTTTGTCCCTTTCCCGATCTTAAAACATAATCCAAAAAGGGAGTCCATATTTCTCCAAAATCACTCTTCCTGGACATTCCCCTCATTATTTTCATTTTACAAGTCAACATATCATTCAAAGCTAAATCCCAAATTTCTTTATACCAATCTTCTATTATATAACTTAGTTGCCCTTTCCAATTTTTAGCAATCAGTATTCTAACGGGTGCCAGGAGGTTGTTTACCAATTCTTTATTTATTATATGTTTATTCCTACTATCCCATATTGCTAGTAGAGCTAACTTCGGGTTTAATTCCAGATTACTTCCAATTATATCGCTTATTTCTTTACAAACCCTTACCCAAAATTTTTGTACTTGTTCACAGCTCCACCACATATGAAAATATGTCCCAACCTCCTGACACCCCCTCCAGCAATTCTTGGGCATTTTTTTTATCAATCTGGTGAAATCTAACAGGTGTTAAATACCATCTCCAAACTGTCTTATAGTAGTTCTCCTTAATTCTTATCGACAATAGCTTTAACATCCTTCCATTCCATATCCTCCCCCAATTATCTTCATTGATTTTTCCCCTTACATCTTCTTCCCATACCTCTTTTATAACCTTAAGTGAGTCCTGAAATTCTTCCTCTATTAATATTTTATATATCTCACTAGTGAGTCCTTTCTTGGCTCTGGCTTCTTCTTTTTCCCCTAATTGTTCAATTAAATCTTCAAATCTAGTATTGTTTCTACATTCCTTATTCTTTGTCCTCCATTCCTGTGTCCATTTTACCAATTGCATACACTTGAACCACGCTATCTTTTGTCCTATAAATAAATCTTTAATATGCTCACTATCCTTCATCTTTTCCGTCCAATTCCTTAATTTAATAATGTTCTTTCAGTCTCGCTTCTATCTCTGGTTTTAATACTCTTGGGAAGTTTCCCACTACTACAACTGGGGCGAGCGGAGAATCCCCTGGTATCAACTTCCCTCTATACTTCTCCCAGATCATTAATATATTTTCCAACAATTGGTTGTCCAGTACTTTCAATTCTTTCTTTTGCATTTTAGTAAAAAATATATTTCGCAATTTACATTCTATCTCTATTGTTTGCGATTCCAACCATTCCAAATCTTGCTCCCCTATAATGGCATAAATAACATATCTTAACTGATTAGCAATATAATAATTCTTAATATTCGGAAGTCCTCAACCTCCTTTCTTTTGACCTTATACCATAACCCCTTATTTATCCTAGCTCTTTTATCCCCATTACAATAAGCATTAATCATGTTTTGCCAACTTTTAATCTCAGCTACTGGTATTCTAATAGGTAACATTCTAAACAGAAAATTAATCTTAGGTAATATCTTCATTTTAATAACCGCTAGTCTACCAAACCAAGAATGTTTTAATTTTCTATATATCTGTAATTTCTCCCCTACCTCTTTTCTTAACCTTACAAAATTAAGTTCCTCTAATCTAACTAAATCTTTATCTATATTAACTCCTAAATATCGTATTATATTTTTATGTCTTAATCCTAACTTATCTTTACATTTCTCCATCTCTTCCTTGTTATAATTATACAACATCATTTCTGACTTCCCCCAGTTACCTTGTAATCCTGTAATTTCCCCAAATTCTCTCAAATGTTTCTGAATCAACTCCCCGGTTTCTAGGGGATCTTCTAATGTCAATAACGTATCATCCGCAAACATATTCACTTTAATCTTATCATTTCTACCTATCCCCTTTAATCTTTCATCTTCCCTAATTACATTTGCTAAAATTTCTATAACTATTGCAAATAAAATCGGCGAAAGTGGACATCCTTGCCTAGTTCCTCGAGCTAGTGTTATTTGTTGCGTTAACCCATCATTAACCATTATTTCTGCTTTGTTATTTTTGTACATCTGGTTAATCACTCCCATAAATTTAGGTCCAAACCCAAATGTTTTTAATATTATTTTTAACGCTGGCCATTCCACACAATCAAAGGCTTTGAAAATATCTAAAGCTACTAATCCTGCTTTTAAGTTCCTTTTTTTTATAATATTTATTACATTTATAACTCTCCCTATTAAATTCGGCATTTTCCTACCTACAATAAATCCACATTGATCATTTTTTATATATTTAAAAATAAATGTACCCATTCTTTTAGCCATTATTGCTGAAAATATTTTTGCATCCTGATTTATTAAGGATATTGGTCTATAAGATGCTGGATCCGTCAGATCCTTGCCTGCCTTCTGTATTAAGATGACCATGGACTGATCCCATGATGGCGGAGTCATTCCTCCTTCTATTATATTGGTATATAATTTTATTAATCTAGGTATTAAAATATCCTTAAATATTTTATAAAATTCCGGCCCCAATCCATCAATCCCCGGAGACTTACCTCCTTTTAATTTTGCAATAATTCCCTCAATTTCTTTCTCAGTAACCAAGGCTTCCATACTCTCTTTATCTTGATCAGCCAGTCTTATTTTCCAATTTCTTTCTACATATTCCTGTATCTTATCTTTAGAAACCACCTCTGAAGTATATAACTCTTTATAAAATTCCTGAAAAATTGTTAATTTATCTTTCATTAAATTACATCTATTCCTTAATTTATCTCTAATTGTCCCTATCATGTTCTTAGCCTTCTCTGACTGCATGGATCTAGCCAGCATCTTGGAATTTCTATTATTATATTCAAAAAAATCTCTCTTTAAATACAACAAGTTCTTTTGAACCTGTTCTATTTCTTCTTTCTCCAATTCCTTTTTCTTTGCTTGAATTAGGGCATATAACCGCTTATCTTTTGTCTCTCTTAATCTCTCCTCAAGTCTCCTATTCTCTTCTTCAGCGTTTTTATTAAGTACTTCCTGTTGCTTTTTAAGTGTGGACATTTCCCTTATACACATCCCTCTTATTACTGCTTTCATCGTATCCCATAATAATCCTTGCGATTTAACTCCTTTTTCATTTATCTGCCATATTTCCTGCACTTCCTTTTTTAATTTCTCCACTATATTTTTATTTTTAAAAATTCTTCCATCCAATCTCCATCTCTTTGCTTGTTTATAATCCTTCTTCCTTTTCATATCCATCAACATTAATGCATGGTCAGTGATCTTTATTACTCCTATATCACAATCTATTAATTTAGGTACCATATTCTTTGATATAAAAATATAATCAATCATTGAATAACTCTTAAATCTAGGTGAGTAAAAGGTATATTTTCTCTCTTCTCCTTTTAATACTCTCCATGCATCCATTAATTCTTTCCTATCCATTAACTTAGCTAATTCCGTCTTCCCCCCACCTCTAGCATCTCTAATAATGTTATCCCTATCTTTCCCTTTATGAAGTACCATATTGAAATCTCCTGCCATCACAATGTTTTTTTCCCCTAAATCTCCCGCCATATCAAATACTTCTTTAAAGAATTCAATTTGTTTCCCATTTGGAGCATAGACATTAATCAATACGAATTCTTCCTCTTCCATCGTACAGTAAATTATAAGGATCCTTCCATTCTTATCTTTCTTTACACTTTGAATATTAATACCACATTTCTTCGATATTATAGTTGCCACACCTCTCACTTTAGAAGTACCAAATGACTTTTCATACACTCCTAGTTCCCTCATTCGTAACTTGTTAACCCCCTCCTTTATCTGATGAGTTTCCTGCAAAAAAATTATATCAATTTTTTCTCTTTTCAACATTGTTTCAGTTCTACGTCTTTTAACCACCGTTCCTAGCCCCTTAACATTTAGAGTTGCACATCTCAATTTATTTTCCATTTCTTACTTTCAGCCATATGATTAAATTGATCTCGGTCAGTGAACCATATACCCCCCTCCCTTCCCTCCCCCCACACATACCCTCATTTTTACCCCCCTCCTCACCAGACCTCTGGGCACTGGTCCCAATTATTTTAGAACTCTTCAGGGGGGGGGAACCCGGCCCAACCCTCAGAGCGAAGTCCGATCCTCCTCTCCTTTTACCCTTTCCCCACTAATCCCTTTTCATTGACTGGAACCTCCAACCGCTCCTTCTTCTTGGACTGTTTCTCCCGGATCATTGGCATCGATTATGCCCAACTTCTCCAACAGCTCGATTCCCTGCTCACACGATGTTATTCTTTCTTGCTTCCCACACCAAACAAATCTCAAAAATACTGGATATCCCCAGCTGTAAGTTATCGATTTCTTCCTCAATGCTGCTGTGCAACTCTTGACGCTCTTCCTCCACTGCACGGTCTGCGGGGAAAGATCCTGATAAATCTCAATTGCTGTTGCTTGAATCTTTGGTTGAGCTTGTCTTCTGATTGCTTGCATAAATTTTTCTTTTTTATAATAGTTTGCAAATTTAACAATTATGTCCCTTGGAAGCAATCCTTTACGCTTGAAACCAACTCTATGCACCCGTTCGAGATCAGCTTCATCCCAAGACTCATCTGGAAGTTGTATTCTTATCCATGACAAAATTGTATCTCTTAAATCTTTTAAATTCTCTCCTTCTTGTTCCGGATATTTTCTTATTCGAATATTCGCCCGTCGATCCCGATCCTCCATAGCAATAAGGCGTAGTTCATGTTGAGATAGCTGCTCCTCCTGCTTCTTACAAACTTCAGCCAATGCTCTCGTGTCTATCTGCAACACCCCCATATCCTTCACCACTTGCGTTAAACCCGTCATAAGTTCCGTTTGCGTATCGTTGATGCGTTTAGCCAAGCGTTCTTCGAGACCAACGAGCATATTTTTGATATCAACCTTTAACTCATCCATTGAGTCTGGCTGACCTCCTCTGGTGGTCTTTGGAATTACAACCGGCTCTGTAATTGGTAGCGCAGAGCTTTTTACAGGAGATTTCTTTGCTGGCTTCTTATCTGGGATGTCTGGCATTTTTTGATCCTCCAAACGTGACAATCTCTGCCAGGTACGATCCGATCCACGCTCTTTTGAGGCTCTAACCCAGGCGGGGGTGGGAACAAAAGCTTTCTTCTGTCGTCCCTCCTTCTTTCTCATGAATTATCCCTCTTCCCGTCTGCCTGGTGCCTCTTGTTTACCTAAGCGAGTCAGACTAGACTTCCATTTCACTGGGGATTGAGATTGATCGTCTTCTCAATATTCAGTTCTATTTCACCAGCGTCTCCCTCCCAGTAACCTAATCAGCCAGTCTGCCTTAAATCCTCAATTATACGTCCTTAAATCACCTTGGTAATGGCGTCCAATCGTATTAGTTTCACTTTTACAGCCGCAATTCTTGCTGCTGCTCTGCTGTCCCTCAGATAATTAATCACTTCCAGACAATATAACACGCTCTTTTGAGGGTCTAACTCAGGCGGGGGTGGGAATAAAAACTTCTTCTCTCGTCTCTCCTTGATGCTGATAAATTATCCCCTCCCTCTCTTATGCCACAACCAGTCAGCCTAAACTTCAAGTTTACTGGGGATTGAGATTGTTCGTCCTCACAATATTCAGTTCTCAAAATGCTTAACAAGCAGTTCTTTTCAACTCCCAACTCACTCCCAGCAAACTAATCAGGTAGTCTGCCTTGTATCATCCATTAGAAGTCCATAAATTACCTCAATAATGGCGTCGTTTCTTGTTGTGAATCCAATGCATCTGGTTTCGCTTTGCAGCCAGAAGAATCTTGCCAGTTTTCAACTCCCACTCAGATAATTAATCACTTTCAGTCAACCTAACATGCCTTTATTACTCTCCAAACACTCATCTATAAGGAATTAGTGCTTAATTCAAAGCTTTTATAAGGAGCTCCGAAGATCTACAACTTCACCCGGTCGCGTTCATGGCCATGCCCCCGTTATATTTATTTTCATATGAATTTAAGAATTCACTACATTGCTTTAAACACTTTCATCAAATTCTATTGGTTTAGTTTTTTTTTCTTGGATCTTCTACCCTGGACACAAGGTTGATTTCTACTAACCTTCATCTGAGCCCACTTGAATCAATCTCCTCCTTGAGATACTGTATGTAGTGATGAAGCTTTTTCTCTAACTTTAATGCCACTCTGCTACACAGCTTTGAGCATAGTAAGTAGGGTTTAACTTGTGGAAGGCTGTGGGGAATTGAATGGTTTTGTCAACAACTAATTTAGCTGAAATTGCATGCTGTAGGTCTTAAATTCAAGTTGTTCTACACTTTACTTTCATTATATCATAGCATGATGTCTCCGATCATGCTTTATTTTTACTCTAAAAATCATTAAATTGCCCAGGATGGTTGGCTGAGGGGAAAGCTTGCTGAAATCATCATAATCCACAGCAGCATTCTCCAACCTGTAAATGTGGTGGATTATCCACCCAGCAATAATTTAACTCTGATTGATTTCCATGGGTCCATTCTAAACATTTATTATTAATTTGTTTATTGCATTTTTATACCACCCTACAGCCAAAGCTCTCTGGGAGGTTCACAAAAATTAAAACAATGAAATCATTTTAAGAAATATAAAACAAACAACAATCTAAAAACATAAAATAACATGCAATATAGAAAACACAACCAAGATAAAACCAAGCAACAGAGATTAATACAGATTAAAATACAAATTTAAAACAGCAAGTGTTAAAATTGCATTAATTTAGCTGTTAAAATGCTGGGAGAATAAAAGGGTCTTCACCTGGCAATGAAAGGAGTGCAAAGTCGGCACCAGGTGAACCTCTCTGGGGATCTCACTCCACAGCTGGGGTGCCACAGCAGAGAAAGCCCTCCTCCTGGTGGCCACCTCCCTCACTTCCATTGGCAGGGGCTCAGGGAGAAGGACCCCTGTACATGATCTTAGGGTCCGGGCAGGTACACATGGGAGGAGGCATTTCTTTAGATAACCTGGCCCCAAGCCATTTAGGGCTTTGAATGTTAGTACCAGCACTTTGAATTGGGCCTGTAGATGGAACATAATGGAATATGGATCCAGTCCTACATGTAAAAGTTCACAACAGTTGCTCCAAAAGTTATTTGTCAAGCTATACCAGTAGGAAAGAATTTCAGGGGAGATGTACTTCCGGGGTTGACGGGTGAGCGGCGATTTCTCAAGCTCCAGTCATAAATAAAATGTAAATCTAATAGTCTCATCAAATGTGAGTAGAAAGGAAAAAATATTGTGTGGGAGAGATAAGAGAGGTTAAAAGGCTTTGAAAGAACTAATTTTGAAAACTACTGTAGCCGGAACAGGCTACTTTCGCTTTTAACCTCCACAGCATCTGGGTTTGATCAGATCCAATGTCAAAGAAAGACTGTAAAAAACAACAGAAAATTCCGCTTTGGCTGAGAAATAAGTCTATTGGGAGACCATCAGATAATACAGCAGCCAGGTTGGCTAGAGTGGAATCTCAGATGCTGACCTCAAGTGGCAATAATAACAATAATAATAACAAAGACTCCCAGAAAACCGGAAGGGAGAAGGAAGGGATGGAGGGAGGAGTTGACCCGAAGGCAGCTGCAGCTAGATCTAAAACACCAGACGCTACAATGCAGCAGACAAAGCTGGTTGAGAGCATTAAAGACATGATGCAGCAGATGACGACACATAATAATGAAAAAATGCAAAAAATGGTGGAAGAAAGCAATGAATCCCTGAAAAAAGAGGTGTTGATGGGAGTTACGGTTCAAATAGATAGAAGTATTTCAGAAATGAAAAGGCAAATGAAGGAGGCCAATTCAAGGATTGAAAAGGTGGAGAGAAAAGCTATGGCAAATGAAATAGCCATACAGAACCAGATGGAACAATTTGACTCAATGCAGCTGAAAATGATTGATTTGGAGGATCGGGCAAGATGCTCTAACCTTCGTCTCAGATTCTTTCCAGAATCATAGGGTGAAAACCCCAGAATTTTGAGAGATCGAGTTATGGGGTGGATTAAGGATATAACTCCAGATATTGCATGGGAAGAATGGGACATGGAAAGAATACATAGAATTGGAGGCAGAAGAAGCGGAGTAATGCCTAGAAATATCATCATAAAGTTTGCGAATTATTATAAAAAAGAGGAAGTTATGAAAGTTTTGAGACAAGCCCCAGAGGGAATGAAGTATCAATCAACTCCAGTACAAGTATATCAAGATTTATGTTTGGAGACAATCAATTGGAGAAAAACTGTGAAAGTTTGTACAGCAGTCTTGATGAAGAAGAATGTGAGATACACGTGGGGCTATCCAGTGTTTTTGAAGGTTCAGTGGAAGGATTGAAAGTACAGGATTACATCATCGGAACAAGGCATACAATGACTTCAAGAGTTGGGAATAATGGATCAGAACGAAGGAGCAGCTGGAAGCAAGCTGGAGGAAGGAGCAGTTGGAAGCAGAAAATAGAATAAAGTTTTTCTTATTAAGATAGAGAATTAAATATAAGCTAGCAGATGACGAGAGATACATAAACTGACCGGGGAGTGTGGGTGGCTGTTGCTGGGAATCCTGGAAGGGTGTCTCCCCCCCCGGATTGATCTTGGGTCTTTGGATGAGGTTAACTCCTCGGGCACGAGGGGGGATGAATAATTGGGGGAGGGGAAGGGAGGGGGAGGGAGGGAGGGGAATGGGGTGGGGGGAGGAACTGGGGGGAAGAGGGTGGGGAGAAGGTAGAGCACTAATAAGGACCAATAGAAAAGACAATTTGCTATGTAAAAATATCATGGGTAATAAATTGAAAGTAACATCATTAAATGTTAAAGGGCTGGGAACGATGATAAAACGAAAGGGAATAGAAAATTTATTGAATAGGGATAAAGCTGATATTGTATTCTTACAGGAAACACATCAAGTTAAAGAAGGGACTAATGAAATTAAATTAAGATGGGCGAACATCTATGAGAAAGCATATGGAACATCTAAAGCTAGAGGGGTAGCAATTATAATTTCAAAGAAATGTGGTTTTACTGATATGAAAGGAACAAAAGATGAACAGGGGAGGTATATAATTATACAGGGGAAGATAGCTAATGAAGATTATACATTGGTGAATATATATGCCCCGAATGAAAAGCAAGAAAATTTTTATAATAAAGTGTTCAAGGAAATGCAAGGAATTCAAAAAGGCCACATTATAATGGGAGAAGATTTTAATATGGTAATGGATAAAAATAAAGATAAATCTAATCCCAATATGAATGATAGGCGGCAAAATGTAACAAGTTTAAATGTATTAATGAAAGCAAAGGAGATGTTCAATGTTTGGAGGTTAAACAAAGGGGAGGAAAGGAAATATACTTTCTATTCAGCAGTACATAAGAGCTATACTAGAATAGATTACCTTTTTATTTCTAAGAGTTTATTAACAAAAGTATTAGAAGTAGGAATAGGGCTTATTAAAGTTTCAGATCATGCATTAATAAATATGGAGATGAAGATTTGGAAAGATTATAAGGAAGCTAAAAGATGGAGAGTGGACACAAATATATTTAAACATAAACAAAAGATAGAAAATATTCAGAAAGAAATGGAGAATATATGGCAAATAAATAACAATGGGGAATCCACTCAGGCTATAATTTGGGATACAATGAAGGCTGTGATGAGAGGAATATGCATTACGGAATCGTCTAAATTAAAGAGACAACAAGGAGAGGAGAGGGTAAGATTGGAAAAGAATATTAGGGAACTGGAGGATGAATATATAAAGAATAAAGATAAAATTATTGGGGCCCAATTACAAGCAAAAAATAAGGAACTAGAGGGTATAGAAATTGGGAAAATACAGAGAAAGATATACTTAAAAAGAGAATATTTTGAGTATAGCAATAGGAATTTTAAAATGTTGTCCAGATCCACAGAATCAAGGAAAATGGGAAAGCCAATTGGAGCTATAAAAGATAAATTAGGTAAGATTAATAATTTAATGAAGGATAAATTACAAGTTTTTCAAGAATTCTGTCAAGAGTTATATACATCAAATAACAAGTCATTGGGAAAGATTAGGGAATATATTGAGAAATACTGGAAAATAAAAATACAAGAACTGGATAGGGAAGCGATGGAACAACCGGTGACAGAGGAAGAAATTGGAGGAATAATAGATGGATTAAAAGTGGGGAAATCCCCGGTAATGGATCGATTGGGTCCGGAATATTAAAAAAAAATTAAGAATATGTTGGTGCCTAAATTAAAAATATTATATAATCAAATAATAAATGGGGAGAAGGCCCCACCATCGTGGAAGCAGTCTTTAATTGTCTTAATTCCAAAACCGGATAAAGAACTAACAGATCCGGGATCTTACAGACCTATATCATTGCTAAATCAGGATGCTAAGATATTGACAGCGATAATGGGAAAAAGATTGAATAAATTTATGTATAAATATATTAATAAGGATCAATGTGGATTTATAGCAGGTAGACAGATGTCAAGTTTAATAAGTAGGGTATTGAATATGATAAATATTATAAGGAATGATAAATTACAAGCGGGTATAATAGCCCTGTTAAGATTTTATTTGGTTTAAATGTAAAGCAAATAGTTTTTTTCTGCAACTCAGCAAAAAAGTAAGAGCCATTAGATGACTGATATCTCAAGGACTCTGTACAGTTGACAAATGAAGTGCAGCTGATAAGCACTAAAGACCAAGGTCATTTGTTTTTCCTCCCTGTGTGCTGGAAAGCATAGCAACACATGGGGAGATATGCAGTAAACACTGTGATAGGTCCACAGTGCTATAAAGGTACAGCATGTGGTGAAACAGTGTGGTAGATGTTGGTGGGTTATGGGTGGTTGGTTGTATTGTTGGTGGAGAAGGCTGAAGATGTTAGATGAATATTTTTCTTCTCTGTATATACTTGTACAGTAAACTTAGTATAGTAGTTTGAAACACTACTGTGTCTGAGTATTTTCTGGCTACCAGGACATCTGTCTGCTACCAGTGAACTCTGCTGTTATTCCGCTGCTGTGTGCTTGCACTCCATGCATGCTCAGAGAGGGCAGCGCAAGACAAACCCTGACATCTTTAAGGCCTTTGACTGTGTGGAGTGGCCAACATTAAAAATATTAATAGACACTATGGGATTTGGAGGAAAATTTAAGGGATTAATAGATCAGATATTTGGAAAATGTAGCGGAGGTAATGGTCAATTATGGTATTACAGAACAATTGTTACTAGCCCGAGGAATTAGGCAAGGTTGTCCCCTTTCCCCATTTTTATTTGCAATGGTTATAGAGCTTTTGGCGAATGCAATTAGAGAAGATATGACTATAAAGGGGATAGGGAAAAAAGAAGAAATTAAAATAAGTTTATTTGCAGATGATACATTACTTTCAATTCAAGAACCGGTTGAGAAGATGGGGAGACTACGGCATTATCTGGAGGAGTTTGGAGAGATGACGGGATTACAAATAAACTGGCCCAAATCAGAGATGATGATGTTTAATTACAAAGAAGAAGGGAAGCAAGAACTAGTTAAAAGGGAAATGAATATTAAATTAAAAGGAAAAATATAATATTTAGGAATATATATAACAGAGAATTTGGATAAATTGGAAGAGGAAAACTATAATAGATTAAGGCAGGAGGGTAAAAAGAAATTGGAGGAATACCAGAAGATAAAACTTTCATGGTTTGGTAGAATAGCATTATTAAAAATGAAAATATTACCTAAAATTAATTTCTTATTCAGGATGTTGCCAATTAAAATATCAGAAATAGAGTTGAAGAAATGGCAAACAATGTTTAATAATTTTAGTAATGGAGATAAGAAAGCTAGAATAAATAAGAAAATGTGGTATAAACAACAGGGAACAGGAGGGTTAGGCCTTCCTAATTTGAAGGGATATTATTTGGCTAACCAATTAAGATATGTAGTGGAAGGTATTCTAGGTTTGGGAGAAAAGTGTTGGTTAGAATTGGAATCCAAAGAAGTAGAAATGGAATTGGAAAATATATACTTTAATAAAATTAATAAGAAATTTTTACAAAGAGTTAGGAATCCAATATTGAAGAATATTTTGGAGATTTGGGCTAAGAATAAGATTAAATTAATACCCGCCGTCTCCCTATTAACTCTGGTAGAGATGATGGAGAGCTTCCCAGAAAATCTAAAAGAAGTAATGGGGAAAATACTAAGAAAACATAAATAGATTAGAAAGAGTGATAAAGATGGACAATTTAAATCAAATAAAAGAAACATTAAGGGAAGAGAAAGTTTCATGGATTAATTGTATGCAGTTGGAACAGTGGATAAAGAAGTGGGTAAAAGAAAATAAAAAATGTAGAGAATATACGATATTTGAAAAAATGATAACACAAAGACGAGAGAAGGAATAAAATATGGTATTAAAAGGTATAACAAGTGAAATATATAAAATATTGATGGTAAAAGAAGAACAAGGGGATGGTTGCAAATTGGTGTGGGGAAATGATATGAAACTTTTAATAAGTAATTAGAACTGGGCGAAGTTATGGGGAGCAAGGAATTTGAAAACTTTATCAGTAAGGATAAAAGAAAATTATTACAAATTAATATGGCGATGTTATTTAACACCAATTAGATTGAATCAAATAGATAAAAAATATTCGGTATTATGTTGGAGAGGATGTCAACAAATGGGCACATATGTTCATAAGTGGTGGTCATGTAAATATGTACAAAAGTTTTGGCAAATGGTATATAAAGAGATAAAAGAGATAACGGGAATTGATTTGGAGTCATCCCCAAAGATTGCGTTATTGTCAATATATGAGGGGATTAAATGTAATCAGAATACTAAGGATTTAATTACTATGTTACTAACTGCAGCAAGATTAATAATAGCAAGGAAATGGAAGATGAAGGGTAACTATCAAATGGATGAGTGGTATAAAGAGGTATGGGATATTGCTATTAATGACAAACTAACATGTAATATTAAAGTAGAAAAGGGAATATGTAATAGAAATGAATTTGAAACTATATGGAAATTATTTTTAGAGCATGTATTGTTGAGAGGGAAAGGACACAAACCTGTGCAAGAAGTATCACAATTTTGGAAAATGTAATGAAGAAGAATTGGTCTTGGTGAGGGGTGCACTTGGTGTATAAAGAATGGAAAAGAATGGTATAATTGTAGTTAAGAGCTGAAATAAAATTATTATTATTTTTTAAAAAGGCTAATTTTGAGATTGAGGAGTACCAGGACAAAGGATGCTTCATTAAGGGGAAATGGAGGGTTGGATTCCCTGTACTCAAAGTATGATTCAGCTTTCCAAATTAATATTTCATCATGGGAGAATTTGGAGACCTGTGAGGAAGGTTTATATAACAGCAACAGGAAGGTAAAGTGTTACAAAATTTCTGCATGTGTGCTTGCACACATAAACACACATACAAGCATACATCTTGACTTGAATGAAAATATAACCGAGAACTAGGAATGTCATGGGCACTCAACTGGATACAGGAGTCCTTCGGATTCTCCCACGTCTGTTGCCCGGACCCAGCTAGTTGGCCCACAGCATGTTTGCAACCCTTAGCTTCGACTGCCTCACAGCCCAATGAGTACCAGCTGCCAGCTGCCCTGGTCAGGAGCCTACAGTGTTCTGCAAAACAGAAGCTCTGGAAATGGTGTATTTCCTACCTTTGGAGCATGTTGGCTCTGAAAGCCTCATGTATGCAAAATTAAAGCTGTGAACAACGTCTTTCAATTGGGCAAATCAGATTTTACAGCTGCCACTTACACAAGATAGGAGATATACGATTTTCGGAGCATAAATTATCCACATCAATGAAGGCTCCAGACCAGGGCAGATGGGCTTACAGCCTCATCAGGCACTCGGTGAGCTGTGAAGAAGCTCGTGTGGCAATGACAGAGGGGGCATGTGGTGGTGATGGTATCTTGGCAAGTATCTGTCAAAGCCAAAAATGGGGGAGTTCATCCATCCCTACCTAGAACAGGGTATATTTCAGGATTTCTTTCAGATCAGCTGTTCCCTGTTGTTCAGCTCAGGACACAACATAATAATGAAACATTTAGGCAAAAAGATACACCCAAGCAACCCAGCACTTGAGGCTAAGATAGAAAAGATCTCCACGGCTACCATGTATTTTCCCTTGGTGCTCAGATAGCTCAATCGTGCTCATTTCAAAGAAAGATCCAGGAAGGCTCTCCAGCTTCTCCTGCCCTGTGCAAATGCCCCAATTCCCCTTGCCCACAATACTATCTGGGAATAAACAGCCAAAAGCATGTTGCCAGAAGTCCGTTATGAAACCATCTTCTTTGGAACTAGAAGGGTTTCTGCTCTCAAGAAACTGCTGAAATCCTGGCAGGTCACTGGAGTGTATGCTGAAGGATAAAGCACCATGGAATATCTCAGTATCCCAATTCCTTTGTAGGACAATTGCAGTGAACTCCAACTGAGCTGTTACTACCCAAACCTTCCCCTTTAATTCCTTTTCCATGACCTCTTGTTCTGATAGTTATTGAAGGAAGAAGAATATTGCCATGGAATAGGATTCAGCATTAGCCACCACAACATTGGCTTTGCTGTCCATCATTTTATCATGAATTTTTGCCCCCTTTAGAATATTGTCACTAATTGTAGTATCAAAACTAAATTTGGGGGCTCTTTCTATAAAGGCAAAACAGACACCTCTCTTAGAAAACAGTGGAACAACCACTTGTAGAAACCTTTCTCCATTATCATTATCCATAGCACCAATTCCTATCCACATCCACCTGAAATGGAGTAGCAAAGAGAGAATCCCCTCATACTGAATGGCTTCCTGAGGGCCCAACTGGTAGAAGGGAAGGCCTGGTGATTTAGTGTTTAGGGCCATAGATGAGCTAAGGAGAAAGTTTTTGTAAGGGAAAAGGAAATCATGTCAGCATTTATAGAGTCATTTCATATTTTTTTAATGTACATTCATTGAATGGGCATCTGGTTTGGACCAAAATGCTTGGTCTGATAGTGGTTTGATCTGAGAGAGTAATGACTATTCTATGACCATCTAGTGTGTTAGAGAACAAATGCCTCAGTTTTAGGTTGTTACATCATGATATAAGGTATTTCCAGGGAGATTATATCCAGACTTAGTCATATTTAAGAGTTAAACCTATTGAATTTAATGGAACATGAAGAAATATCAATTGTCATACATCACATGTATTTCAATTGGTCAAATATGAATATATGACTAAGTCGAATTCCAATTCATTGTTGAATAAAACAGAGAGGGGGAGAGGGAGAGGGGGAGAGAGAGGGATGGAGGGAGGGAGGGAGCACTGCTTCTCCTGCCACCCATTCATAGAGCTGAACATACATAAGTCTACACAAAAACTGGGGCCTCGCATGATTCTGTCAAAGAACTGGAAAGAACCTTGGGGACAAACAAAATGTGGCACTGATTCCCACATTCCCCAACAGGACACATTTGCATGGAGGGGAGCTCCCATTAGTTCCAGCGTTTTACTAGGTGGGGTGGGATGGGGGTGGGATTGATGGTTTTCCTTCTTGCCAGGATTGCAATGGAATCAGGCCATGCAGATAAGGATTCTGCATGCACAGTTATCAATACAAATGGAATGAGTAGAATCTTACAGCCTCCGTTTACAGACAGAACAGACCACTAGAGCAGCAAGAACTAGGAATTCTTAAAACAACCAGAAATGAGCAGTATTGCTTGTTTCTAGAAAGGGCAGGTCAGTGTTTCTAGGCTAGTTCCTATTCCACTTGTGGTCCATTTCACTGGTACAAGAAAACTATCAGAGTCACAGAGGTAGTGTTGGGTATTGTTCTTTGGGAACTATACCAGAAAGAATATGCATTAAAAAGTGGAATATTTAAATTATTGAATGGCTTAAATAGGGCCTGTGAAATTGTAGCAATGGTCTGCTATTTCAGCTCCATGGTATCCTATCTATCTATCTATCTATCTATCTATCTATCTATCTATCTACCTATTCTTGTCAAGCATATGACATTTATCAACCATGCACCTATTTCTGCCTCCAAACTACAGAATGGAGCTGGACAGGAAAGGGAAGTGTTTTGACAGATGCTCATGCTCCCCAAATACCCTACCTGTGGAGTTTTATAGATATCCAAGATATTTGCCACATAAAAGGAGATTTCAGAATCCACTCCCTCAATAAGTGCTGTTAATCTATTCTGGATGTCACATACATAGTTAGGTACAATGTTTTCCAGTGTAGTCAACAGGAGCATTGTGGCATGATAGGTCCTCCTTGCACTGTCATAGCTATCATAGATGTGGAAGCCCAAGGTGATATTGGGTAAGATCTTTGGGTTTTCATTGATTTCCTTTATTGCAAATGCCAAGGCCAGGATGTGCTGGTAATGCTTTGGAAATACCCTACAACAAAAGTTGCATTCTGTAAAAGCAGGAAATTCCACACATACATTCATTATTGATATTGTGTTTTACCTCACATTTTAGCATTTCAATGCAAATCCTTTTTGTACTCTTAAATCTAAAGTAGCCTACTCTAAGAAGAAAACGGAGGGACATTTTGCTACCAACCTCCAGTATCAATTTTACAAAAGAGTGCATGATCCACAGACCCCATTTCCTTATTGTTGCATGGATGTGCCCTCTGAGGCAAAGAAACACCACTCTATCTTCCCATATTATTGAGAAGTTGGCACATCAAATCAGGATGTACAATATGTAACAATATGGAAATTGCTTAAATTGGCAGATCACTAAAATCTATTTTAATATGGAATACCCAGGGAACCAGATGAGCACATTGCACATGTCTGAGGGTAAAAGTCTTAGAAAGCCATAACACACGGCTTCTTCCTTATAGATTATATCTACTGCAGAATCCTGTCCGTTTTGAAAAAGAAAAGGGGGTGACTTCACAATACAAGGAGCTCTTCAACAAAGGACTTCAACAACTATATTCAGGGAGATAAAGAACCAACTTAAAGATATTAATCTTAAACTTTAAGGCAGCCATCCAAGCACTCACAGCCAAAGCCTGTTAGTTGCATCTGTTTCCATTAATATAGCAGCATTTGGAAATCACTGGGGGATGTGCAAACGAGCTCCTAAACCTGTAGATTGGCCACCATTAAAAGCAGAAGACAATCCCTTAATCCCTACAGCAGCTCTATAAGGGAAACAAAACTGTATCCAAATTACAACCTTTAACAGCTGCTGGAACAACCTACACTTTTTTATATAGACTGAATTATATTACTATTTCCTACAGCCTGATCCAGTAAGCCCCTATTCTACAGCGTTATGACTCTCTTCTACTCTAATTAATCTGATGGCACCATGAATGAAAATAAAACAAACTGCAGTCCTTACACAAGTTCATCCAACACCTCTGGAGGGTTTTTTTCAGTGAAGGCTATAGGACTGGAGACAAGGAGAGCATAAGAAGTAATGCCACCAATGATGAGGTCTCCTGACTGATGATACTTGTGAAGTGGAGGGTAAGGTTTTCTGACCCTACAGTTGTCAATGTGAGCTTTGAATCCCATGCAAGCAAGAAGCACCAGCTGCAAGTCTACCATGGTTTACTATTAGTAGTATAGTAGTTTGGGTTATTGCATTGACAACCAATCATTCTCAAAACAGTTTTCCTATCCGTATCCAAGATCCACACCTAGTTGTAGTCCTCATTCTACCTCCTAATGTTACTGGTGATTTTTATGACATCCTTTGGAATTAGTTTTGCAACTGACTACTGAAATTCTACAGCAGATGTGAGAGTGAGCAGAATTAATTACTACCCTTTAAGTAACTGAAGAGGAGACTAATTACAAAATAATTACTGTTGAAAGCTTGTTTGTCACGTCTGAACAAAAATTTTCCCCAAAAGATTTGAAAGCAAGGGAACATATGGCTTTTATCTTTTATCTTTTACTTATGAAACTGAGAATTGAAATAATAGAGTTTGGTCTGGAATGAAAGACAAATTCAAGTTTCATGATAGGACTGACCATCTTACGAAGATGACCTTGATTGAATTAACCTGCAAGCCTATACCTGTAAGTCCCATTGATCCCAATATGATTTACTTCCAGGTATTATTATTATATCTCTTTCTCACTCATAGCAGTTTTTCTAGATGGACATGACGGGCTTTGCCAAGCAATGCTGTCTTTTATGGGTTCAGGAATTTCCTGGTAATTGAGCATGTTTTAAGTATGACTTCTTTCTGGATGTTGGCATAGATGTATTTTGGTAGGCCCAGTTTCTGAAGGTTTTCTGTATAATGTGATGTGATGCTTGTGATGCTGGTGACTCATGTAACTAACGGAATAATTGTGACCTTTTCTTGTTGCCATTGTTCTTTGACTTCCATGGCCAGTAGTGTATATTTGTCTCTCTTTTCTTCTTCCCTTTCAATAACATTTTTTGTCATTTGGTATTGCTTTGTCAATGAGGTATGTGTGCTTTTATTTTTTGTCTATGACTGTTATGTCTGTTCAGTTGCAGTGCATTCTCTTGTTGATATAAATTGTTCTGTCCAAATATATTTTATGGTCTGCATTTTCCAAGATTGTTTTGGGTGCGTATGTAGAGTATGGTGTAGGTTGTTTCATAAAGTTGAATTTGATGGCCAGTTGTTGGTGGATTATTTTTGCAGCGGTATTGTGTCTGTCCATAGTTTGCATTTATGTACCGCCCCATAGCCGAAGCTCTCTGGGCAGTTTACAAAGATTAAAAATATCAAACATGATAAACCTATATAAAAAAATTAAAAAGCATAAAAAGCATAAAAACAGATTACAAATACAATACCCTTTCAAAACAACTATTCTAGGTCAAAAGAAAAAGAAAAAGGAACAACTCAACATACGCTGCTAGATGCCTGGGAGAAGAGAAAAGTATTGACCTGGTGGTGAAAAGACAACCAGGTTGGTTCCAGGCAAGCGTCGTTGGTGGGATCTCTCCATAATTGGGGAGGCCACCACTGAAAAGGCCTTCTCCTTTGTTGCCATTCTCTGAGTTTCCATCGGTGGAGGCATCAGGAGGAGGACCTTAGATGTTGAGCGTAGTATATGGGTAGTTTCAAGTCAGGAAAGACCTTGCACCAGTTATTGTAGTCCGAAGACATATAGTTTCACACAGACTTTCCCTTGATTTTAACTTACCTGGTTTCAAATTGCCTTATTTTAAGTTCTATCATTTTAAATTTATCTATATTTGTTGTACTGTAGGAGGGTTGTTGCAGACTTTCAAGAAGGCCTTTAAAAACATTTTGTTTTGCCATTACCTTCCAATGATGTATACTGTTATTGCTGCTATTGTTGTTCTTGTAGGCTTTATTGCTTTAATTGATATTTTGCTGTGAACATGTTTTTATTGCTTTAAATATTTTATGTATGTGATTGTTGTAAGCTGATGTTAGAGGGCGTCTGCCCTGAAAGGTGGCTAATAAATATTTTAAATAATTTTTAAATAAATAAATAATTGTACAATTAGCTAATGGACAGTATAACAACGTAATAAATAAATAAATAAGTATACAAAACAGTATGAATTTGAAAGGTGTTTTTTTCTCAATTTCCCAGGGACAGCAAAAACATTTCAACCCAGTCTTGACAAATCATCATCAGCCAATAGTCCTAAATTCATAGAATATTTCATCACAATTCTGCATTGCCTTCCTTCTCTGATGCTCCTTAGTGGCTTGCCTCAGATTCTGGTGGGACAGAGGTACCCATTTCAGGACAGGAGCAATGGTGAGGAGCAGGCACCATTAAAAGTTGTCAAAAGGTTGGAAGGAGGTTAATTTTGTAAAGTTCATTGACAGTGAGTTCCCCTGTGCTCAAGTAGGTCTTTCCCTCAATTTCCATTCTGTCCAATGTCACTGATTGATGTAGTCACAGTGCTTGTTCATGGGACACAGAATGACCTTCTCTGCATTAGGATGTACTGCTACCTCGCTAAAGTGAGTCCCATAGACAGCAGTGACTGTGTCCTAATTAACAATGTATGAGTCTGGGACTGGGATCATGTCTTCTCCAAACACTGGGAACTCTTCTGTGGCACCATTGACAACAATCAGAAGGTAGGAAGCAAATTCAGATTCACCCACTAGGGTGTGCATATAGAGAATAAGCTGACATTTGGTGACAATGTTCCAGGCATTGTATTTCTTCACCAACTGGCCAGTGATGGCTGGACGGCAACACGTGGGATGACAGGCAAGGTCTGTCTAAACTCATTGCCAAATACAATCGTCTTTCCATTGAATGGGGTGTCATTTCTCATGAGCTCCTGCAGCAGCCTGTCTATTCAGTCAATGGCAAAGCAGTTAGGCATCAACACATTGTCCCAGATGACAATGTTGGCTGGTTGGAGATACTGACTGGTGCAACGCCAGCCAGAAATTCACAAAAGCTGCTGGGTCACCTGCATATGCACACTTCTAAAGGTGGGTGTAGCAGAATCCAGGCCAGAATGCAAAGACTCTTTTCTTTTAAAAAAATTGGAAAGCAAATGCCTTCACTATGGGCCCGGTGTGCCTGGGCACATGGAGGCCATAGTGGGTGGGGGTGGGCTGATGAGGTGGTATGGATGGCAGCCATTGGCTGCTCCCATGATGCCTCATGGCAGGGTGTGGTCTCAGTGAGTATAAAGGCAGGCTCACACCTCCCTGCTGCCTTTTCTGTTTTGCGGCTCCCTCCCTCCCACCCTGTAGGTAGTGTGGCTTCGCCGGTCGCTCTGTTGAGGGCCAAGTAGGAATGTTTGGCTCATAATCACTTTCGGTTATGGTTTTTTTTCACTTTTTTGCATTGCAAGACAGCCTGGGATTATTAAATAGGTGATGTTCATTAATGTTTCTGTCACTTTTACGTTTGGCAGGTAGGTGCGGGCATCTGGAGCATCATAGGGGCATTCACAGGCACTGTTTCGGTGATTGGTAATGCCTGAGGTCCCCCAGCTGTGAGTTTTATGGCCTCAGATGGCAGGATAAGGGTTACCCTTAAGGCCAGCGTTCCTCACCTACTCGGAGCTGTATGGTGCAAGGGGAGACCAACATCGGAAGGCCTTCCTACCCCATAAGGGGCAGTCTGGGTTGTGGTGAGCTGGGAAGCGCCACTTCACAGACGGTGATTGGCTCGCCCTGAAATATTTAGGATGCCCGCATAGGTTAACCCACTCTGCAGATCTTTAATAAAGTGGCCCTGTTTAAAATCCACTTCTGTGTGTTGCCTCGTTCTTTCTCCACCCTCAATTACCTGCCAATGTCACATACTTCCGTGAACCATGATTTTACTCTGTAATTCCTTGGGGAAGTCTTTTTGAGAATATCAATATGGTGATACATATGTTGGTTCCATTTAATTTTTTTTCTTACTTTGTACTTTGCAATCAGCATATACACCTGTCATGCAAATGCCTGTCCTCTTTTGTTGGTGATGCATGCCTTTTTATGAGGGGGGGGTGATCTCTAAATTGCCAGCCCACTCAGAAAGGGACTGCAACTTAGTTCTCTACTTCATTTCCTTTCCCTTCTCTTAGTTTTTATTTTCCTTTATCTTCAGTTTTGCTAGCAAAGTTGTTCCTGCTCTGGCATATTGTGAGAAGAGAATCTTGCAAAAGTTGCCCCTCTTCATTATTGGAACTCTCCCTTGCAATTTTTCAGGGACTGGGAACTTGGCTTATGGGGCTGGAAACTTGGCTATTTTCATCCCCTTAGGATTTTCCGAGGCCAAACCTACCACGAGGCAGAGTGAAGTGACTGCCTCAAGCAAAAGATGCTGGGGGACTGTGGTGGTACCCTCAAGGCTGTAATTGTACAGTGAACAGGGAGTAGGGAGCAGGGAGCAGGGAGCTATCTTGTCAATTGTTTCAGGCAGCAAATTGTCACTGGGCCAGTCCTGGAGCTATCTTCCTATTTCTTTTACCTTTCCATTAAGAACACTACTGCTTTATGTGATATTATGTTATTGTATTATTATTATTATTATTATTATTAGTAGTAGTAGTAGTAGTACAATAATTGTATCCCACTTTTTCCCAAGACTGGGACTCAAGGTGGCTTTTTAACTTTATCAAAAGTTAAATAAAATGTTGTGTTATTAAAGTGCACTGATAACTGTATGGGCACAGGACACATTCCATATACCACTGTAAGGAAGTTTTATATAACAGCAAAAGCATGGGAAATTGTGACAAATTTTTGATATGTGTTTGTTCACACATACACACACTAGCACACAAAGACACATCTTGACTTGGATGAAAATATAACCTAGAACTTGGGATGTTGTGGGCATCCAACGGGATCCAGGAGTCTGCCAGAATTTCCTGCGTCCATTCCCTGGATCCAGCTACTTGGCCCACAACATTTGCGCAAGCCTGCTCTTTGACTGACCCACAGCCCAACGAGTGTCCAGCTGCCATCTGCCCTGGTTGGTAGCCTCCATTATTCTGCACTATGGAGGCTCCAGAAATTGCATATCTCCTACCTTGTGGGCACGGCAGCTGTAAAGGCCTCATGTACGTGAAATTATATGTGTGTATACCACCTTTAATCTAATGTAAATGGGGATTCTGCAGCTACCATTCATACAAGGTATGAGAAATGCTATTTCTGAAGACTCCATTATCCACAACTATGGAGGCTCCAGACCAGTGCAGACATGCTGACTGCCTCAGCAGGCACTCACGGAGATGCAATGGCACTGAGACAGGGATTCGGTGGTGGTGGCTTGGCAAGCATCTCTCAAAGCCAAACATGGGTGACTTCATCCATCCCTACCTATAACAGGGTATATTTCAGGATTTCTTTCGGATCAGCTGTTCCCTGTTGTTCAGCTCAGGCCGCAACACAATGATGAAACATTTAGGCAAAAAGATACAAACAAGCAACCCAGCACTTGAGGCTAAGATAGAAAAGATCTCCACGGCTACCATGTATTTTCCCTTGGTGCTCAGATAGCTGGGAACAAAGGATAACCACACGCTGCAAAAGATAAACATGCTGAAAGTGATGAACTTGGCTTCATTGAAACTGTCTGGTAACTTCCTGGCAAGGAAAGCTACTGTCAAGCTCAACATGGCCAGGAAGCCCAAGTAGCCCAGGACACAGTAAAACAGAGTCACAGACCCGTCATTACATTCCAGTACAATCTCTTCAGTCCCTGAGTACACGTCCTCATCTGGGAATGGGGCAGAGGCTCCGAGCCACACAATACAGATGCCTACTTGGTTAAAGGAGCAGGAAACCACAATGGAGCTGGCCAGCTCCTTCCCCAAACACTTCCTTATCCTGGATCCTGGCCTGGTGGCCATGAAAGCCAGAACTACCATGATGGTTTTTGCCAGCACACATGAAACAGCCACTGAGAAGATAAGGCCAAAGGCAGTTTGTCGGAGGAGACATGTCACCTCCTGAGGATGGCCAATGAAGAGCAATGCACAAAGGAAGCAGAGCAGGAGGGAGATGAGGAGAGTGTAGGTGAGGTTCCGGTTGTTGGCTATGACGATGGGAGTATCGTGGTGCTTCATAAATGTTCCCAGCACCAGAGCATTGAGAAATGAAAAGGAAAGAGCAATTGAGGCTAAACTGAGCCCCAAAGGTTCTTCATAAGACAAGAAAGTTACACTCTTGGGAATACAGAAATCTTGGTTTTTGCTGGGATAGTCTTTAGCTGAGCATTTTACACAGTCATTTGCATCTGAAAAAGAAAAGAGGTGGTCTTCAGTTCACACACAAACACACATTAATGTGCTATAAATATATTTCTAACTTCCACTCCTCCAACACATCTAAACAGTCTCCATGGAAATCAGTGGTTATTGCCACTACTGAGGATATAAAATGTGGCTGCGGCTGGCTTAAAACAATGGCCTGGTTTACATTATCATCATAGAGTTAATAAGCTACAGTGACTTATTTCCTCCTGCTGCACATGCTATTCACTTGCTGGCGAGGTTTGCATAGTTACCCTCCTTGGAGTGGCTTACCATGTCATTATAACTCAACATCAGGTGGCATATTGCTGTGGGTCACATGCCACCCTAGAACCCTAAAACAGCCCATGTTGGGTGTACTAGGGATGTACATGGACACCAAAAATTGAATTGAAATTGGAACTTAATATTTAGACATATATCAAATTGAAAAAATCAGAGGCCATTGTATCGTATCGGACCCAATACCGATATTAAAATCAGATGTCCAAGTTTTGAATCGGACGCCATTTTGAATTATTTTCTCCATTGCCTATTTTTCTGTTACAAAAATGCCTATAGCTTCTTTATTTTTAAAGATAGAAGGATGACACTTGGCCACATTACAGATGGGTTGGAGGTACTTATTTGTGAGTAATTTCAGAAAGAAAGCTCCAGGCATTTTGTGGCTATGAGTTTTTTACAATCTTACCATGAATGCCTATAACTTTTTTATTTTTAAAGGTCCACACATGAAACTTTGCCACATTGCAGAAGGTATGTTGCAACTCAAGTGTGTGAAATTTCAGAAACATAGGTGCTTGCCTTTGCTGGCAATACATTTCTGAAAAATGGATAACAGTAGGGGAAAGAAAGTTATGCCTTCAACTTTTTGATTTTAAAGATTCAAACATGAAACTTGTCTACATTAGAGAAACCACTTTGGTTGACATGTGTGATCAATTTCAGAAGAATAGCTACAAGTGTGTAGTGGCAAGATATTTTGGGAGAAATGAAGAGAGAAACCCATTTAACTTCTTTATTTTTAAAGATAGAAGCATGAAACTTGCCCACATGGCAGAAGGGAGTGAGATACTGATCTGTGAGAAATTTCAGAAAGATAGCTCCAGGCATTTTGTGGCTATGAATTTTTTACTTCAAAAGTTCCAAAAGTTCTAACACGGAGGCTTTGACAACTGTCAAACCGCACCCCTCATCCCCCCTTCCCCATGTTATCTGTCAAAGTCTCTCCTGATGCTCTACTGAGAACTAGGCCACGAAGCATGTTTCTGAGTAGATTGGTATACAAAAGAGGCACCAGCTGTAATAGATCAGAAGACAAGAATGCCCTTAGGCACACAGCTGTATTGAAAAAACGCTAGTAATAAAACCGTTTTCACCATTTATGTTAATGGTGATTATATCCTAAGTTAGTATGTAGTATATACTCTTTGACACACAGAACCAATTATACATCAAAATGAAACATTCATGGATCAATTATCCAGAGTTACAGTACATCATTTTATACAGTGATTAATAACATGAAAGAATGTAATAAATCCCAATCCAGGGCTGACAAGATTCTAGATATTGATCTTGTTTCACAGGAGCGTCTCCCTGAGCCTTGTGGATACTAGGGATGTGCATCGGATTGGACCCGATCCATGATCCGAATCCGATCCCCCCAAAATTGGAAGGATCTGATCTGATCCGATCCGATCCGCCCAGCCAATCCAATCTGATCCGGAAAGGTTCCGATCCAGATCAGGCGGATCAGAGGATCGGCGGGCTCTCGCTGGCGCCTGCCACCGCTTCCATTGGCGGGCGCCAGTGGGCACCCACCATTGGAAGTGGGCAACGGGGGCAGGGGGCTTACCTTCGGGGGACGTCTGCTCCCCTCCGCTGCTGGCCGCTACTGTGCACAGGCTTCGCGGCCGGCCCTTAGCGGGCACCAGCGGATGGAAGCAGACAGCCCTGGGGGGGTAAGAAGCGCGCGGGAGGGGGCTTACCTGCCAGGGACGTCCACAGCAGACGGCCCCGGGGGGGAGTTGGGAGTTAGGCCCCCCTCACCCACCCACCGCCATTTTTTCCCCATAGACTTACATTGGGGAAAAGCTTTCTTTTCCCCAATGCAAGTCAATGGGGAAAAAAATGGCGGCAGATCCAAAAATTGGATGTCCAATTTTTGGATCGGGATCAGACCGATCCGATCCGGGGTCCTCCAATTTTGTCCGATCCGATCCAGGACAAAATTGGAGGTCCCGATCCAGGTCCCGATCCGGGGGGTCCGTGCACACCCCTAGTGGATACACCTGGTAATTCTTGTTAAGTATAACAGTGTATGGCTGCTATTCTCTGTCTTTAGGATATCTTGCTTCTGATAGTTGTTTCTAAAGAGTTTGTAGACACGACTATCAAAAGCCTGAAACAAACTCTTTAGAAATGACTACTAGAAGCAAGATATCCTAAAGACAGAGAATAGCAGCCATACATTGTTATACTTAACAAGAATTACCAGGTGTATCCACAAGGCTCAGGAAGAAGCTCCTGTAAAACAAGAACAATATCTAGAATCTTGTCAGCCCTGGATTGGGTTTTATTACATTCTTTCATGTTATTAATCACTGTATAAAATGATGTACTGTAACTCTGGATAATTGATCCATGAATGTTTCATTTTGATGTATAATTGGTTCTGTGTGTCAAAGAGTATATACTACATACTAACTTAGGATATAATCACATTAACCCAAGATTACATAAATGGTGAAAACGGTTTTGTTACTAGCGTTTTTTCACTACAGCTGTGTGCCTAAGGGCATTCTTGTCTTCTGATCTGAGTAGATTGGACCAGCGGACAGCAGCGAATGGCAGTGGGTGCCCAAGCAGGTAAGTAGTGTGAGTGGGGGGTGGGACAGGGACGGGGGAGTTAGGCCCCCACTCACCCACCCCCATGTTTTTACCATAGGCTTGCATTGGGGGAAAGCTTTCTTTCTCCCAATATAAGCCTGTGGCGAAAACAGCTAAAATGGTGTTCGATCCGACAATCGGATGTCCGATTGTTGAATCGGAATCGGGTCTGAACCAAACTGGGAAGCCTCTGATTCGATCTGATCCGATCCGATCCGAGTCCTCAGTTCCGATTCCAATCCTGGTTCCGATCCAATCCGGGCGGGCATGCACATCCCTAGAAAGAACTACCCTTCCAGAACTTGCAGAGATAAATCCCTTTTCTTCTAGACCTAGCAACCGTCATACATGCCATGTCAACTTGACACCTGAAATCTATTTTGCTGATTTCCTGTCTTTGAACACTGTTCATAGGCTTCAACCAAAGAAGAACAAGATATAGGGCATCCATACGAAAAGTATGACAGAAGTCCTATATCTTCAATGGTTGCATAGAAAAGAGAATTTCAGCATGTTTCATCACACGGCACCTGATGAAATTCCCCCTCCATCATAACTTTTAGAGCAGCAGGAGCACTGCCCTCTTCTATATCTGGTCACTCTAATATAGCTCTACAGCTTTAAGGGGCTTCCCCATGAAGCAATGCCCAATGAAAAATGCAATTTTGATATGCTAAGTAGTATGGAAGCTGGGCACCAGATTTGAAAGGTGTGTTCTGACTTTAATTATCATCAGAACCACCCACCAATGGGCTACTCAGAATGATTTTTTCATTGTTGTTTTCTGGATTTATTTAGTCCTCCCAATGCTCACTGAGGGCATTTCTATAGAAGGCAAAAATCCCCCATCTTTACCGGGGCTTCTTGCCTCTTTTCATGTAGTTTCATCCATGGGTTTTCTTTCTATCTGTTTTATTATACAGCCACTCAATGGTGCCATGACAGAGTTGCACTATAGCACAGGAAATTTGTCACATGTCAATTGCAATAAAATCTCTCATTGCATGTTCTATGTTGTGAATAAAGTTCCTATAATTGATAGAAAGCATAGTATGGTACATGACGTTTGACAATGTCATGTAGCGGATCCCCTTCCTTCCAGCCCTTCCCTACAAAATCTTTTGGCCAGTATTGGCAAAATAACTTTGAGTTAGGATTATTTTTCACATTTGTGTGGATTACAGCTATTGTGTTCTTAGAACTCTTTTCTCTCTCTCCTCTCTCTCTCTCTCTCTCTCTCTCTCTCTCTCTCTCTCTCTGTTTCTCTCCCTCCTTACCCTCCTGGTTTGAAATCTTCCCTTCTGGACATGGGATGCAATCATAGCAGCAAAATGGCTTCCCCTCCTTCATTTTCATATGAGAACCAGGTTGGCAACTCTCAGTACACTGAGAAAGAGGACGAGACTATTTGAAAAATGGAAAAGGATCAATGTAATGAAGGAATATGGATTTTGAAATATTTATATTGTTTTGTTTCTTTAATATGTTAATGATTTGTTTTGTTGAAATCTAATAATAAAAAAATTAATTTAACATATTTCGAAAGTTTAATATTGTCTTATTTTATACTTTCATTGCAATGCAGTTTTTGAGAATATTACATTTTTCCATTTTGTCCCACCCTAAGGGCATTTACCAGTTGGGAAGTATGCAATTCTAATGAATCAAATAAATATAGGCATAAGATTTCAGAAATACTTGAACAGACACAATTGGGAGTATTTACATTTTTCTAGTAATCATCCTAGACTTATGAAACTCAATTTTCACTTTGGCTAATTTTTATGTTAAAAAGAAAGAGTATATTTGACCACATGTGCAACACCCAGAGATAGTTTTTCACCTGGGAACTCTTAGATAGGGGTTTTCTGAGACAA
This sequence comes from Anniella stebbinsi, assembly GCA_029215795.1. Lineage (NCBI taxonomy): Eukaryota > Metazoa > Chordata > Lepidosauria > Squamata > Anniellidae > Anniella > Anniella stebbinsi. The sequence goes on from JARDYH010000008.1 coordinate 24,728,611, forward strand.
GTCATTGTTTTGTCCATAGCTAGAGTGAATAAATACAGCAGACCGTCTCTGTTTGAGCCCCATATTAGAATATGGGGCAACAGATGGTTTTGGCCTTGTACAAAACATTAGAAATATAACTACCATCTCATTAAATGCTCTTCCAGCAATTTCTCCATAAATAAAGTTATTATGAGGGCAGAACCATGAGGCTCTTCCTTTATTCCATTCTGACACACATTACCTTTCCTTTGTAATTGTTTAATAAAATGATTGGGGTCATCTCGACAGTTGCTCATTTATAACAGTGCCACTTTTCAAATAGCTGACATTTGGAGCCTACCTGATTAAACCAGCCATGCCATGTTATGGCCTCCTCATCAACGGTGAGCGCTTGACTTATGGGAACCTCGGGATCCACCCTCCCCACTCTCACACGATGAAATGAATGGTTGGAGAAGATAATCCAGTTGATCACATCCAATCCAATGACTAGCTCCCCATTCTGGTTAAACGAAATTTTGTCTCCAACACTGTTGTTAAATGAGACCCATTTGAGAAATGGTTGGAGCTAGAGTGAAAAAGATAATGCAAGGATTTAGAAAAGACTGAATATAGGTCTTTATGGGACAAAAGGGACAAAACTTGGAATCAGTATCTAGCATCCACATCATTATCTTACTCTTACTTTAGAGTAAGGGCTCCATTCTGAGGTTCTGCCTTGCTTATTTTTCAGTTGCATGAAGGCCATCACAGGCTCTAGGATAAATGGCAGATCCGCCACAAGACGTTCTCCAAACCTCAGATTTGAATGTCCGAGTTTTAAACCTTGCACAGCCCTAAACTGTAATCCCCTTCTATCCCATTCCCACAAAAACATGGGGTGCGACTCAGAACTGTTGAAGATTGCACAGTTCTTTTTGCTGTTCCCTCCAACAATGCTAATATGGAGTGTACTTTCTCTCACATGCAAGGCCAGTGGACTAAGGAAAGGAGTCTGTTCCTTCGTTTTCACAGCTAGCATTGTGTGCCAGGAGAACAAACAGAACACCATAAACTTCTACAAAGAAATTTGTACAGCAACTAAAATCAATGTTAATTTCAGCTACACTGAATGTCTCACTTGTTCCTTATTTCAATGATTTTAACATTGATATATAATGTAAAACAGGTTTGTCTCCATTGTGGGTTGTAGAATCAGAAATGTGACCAAAGCCCTATTGGACTGGGCATTCCCCTTTGGGAGATGGGCATGGTGGGGTGTCCTCTATTTTGGTTTCCAAAATATGGTCACCCGACTTTTGGTAAGCATTCTTCATTTTAGAATATCCATTATTATTTTTCTCTTTAAGAAGATAAAAAGAACAATAATACATAAAAACACATCCAGCTGACCTCTTACAGTTTTGCTATTTCCTACTTAGAGTTTTTGCTGTATTTGAAATTCCAAGTGTTTGGTAACCTTTGGTAATGACACAGGCATCAAGTGGAGGTTTGAATGTCAGTGATCCCTGTATTGTCATTTAAATGGCCTCTACGAAAAAGGCTGATCCATCATTTTAACCCAAAATGGCAGCTCAGTGAGGGAGTGGACAGCTGCACGCCCCTTGCCAGTGGCAAGAAGAATTGGGCAGCTGGTGTGGGTCTGGTATGTGGCGCATATGGGGATGAGTTTTCCAATCCCAAGTAATGATGCCTTAAAGTAAAGCTGTGTTCCACTGATTTTAATCAAGCAGAAATGTCATCAAAGTGGAAATTGAAAAAGAAACATACTAGAAAAGTTAATTGATGGAAGATCATTTTTGTAGTTAGTACCCAAAGAACCTGCAGAACCTTGAAATATTTTTCCTACAACAGTTTAATGTAGACACTACAATATAAGAAAAAAAATCACCCACTAAGCTCAGGTTGCCTCTCCCCCACCGCCGCATTAGCTTGGCAACCTCGGTCACCATCCAGCTTGCCCACCCTAAGGCCAGCCCTGGAGAATGCTTCTGGGGAACTGCCCATCCTATATGACCCAGAGATTGCATGAAGGGATTCTATGTGAATCAGTAAAATCACAACCTACACTGCTCATAACAGATATTCTCAAAGCACCAAAAGGAAAGCATAAAGACATACTGAAATGGGGACTATTCCATTATTTCTAGTTGGGGCAAAGGAAGGAAGATGAAAGTGTTAGGAAGCTTTGGTGTATAATAAAACAAAATCAGCAGTGTCCTGTTACATGAGGAACTTGAGTCCATTACCTGCCCAAGTTCAAGATTCTGAAGTTTGGGTTCCACTCCATCCATCATTGCATCATGCTTGACCCTAGACGAAGACATGACATGATGTAGGGCATGGGCCACTACATAGACAGCATTGTAGATGCTGTAGCTGTGGCCAATCATGCTCATTTCAAAGAACGATCCAGGAAGGCTCTCCAGCTTCTCCTCCCCTGTGCAAATGTCCCAATTCACCTTGCCTACAATGCTATCTGGGAATAAACAGCCGAAGGCATGTTGCCAGAAATCCCTGATAAAACCGTCTCCTTTAGATCTAGAAGGGTTTCGGCTCTCAAGAAACTGCCGAAATCCTGGTATGTCAGTGGAATGGATCTTAAAGGATACAGCACCATTGAACATTTTGGTATCCCAATTCCTTTGTAGGACAATTGCAGTGAACTCCGACTGAGCTGTTACAATCCACACCTTCCCCTTTATTTCCTTTTCCATGACCTGTTGTTCGGATAGATATGGAAGGAAGAAAACTATTGCCATGGAATAAGATTCTCCATGGGCTACCACTACATTGGCTTTGCTCCCCAGCACTTTATCACTCATTTTTGCCCCCTGTAGAAAGTTGTCACTCTGTTTGGTGTCAAAACTAAATTTGGGGACTCTTATTATGAAGTCAGAACAGACACTCCACTTAGAAAACAGTGGAACGACCACTTGTAGAAATCTTTCTCCATTATCATTATCCATAACACAAATCCCAATCCATGTCCACCTGAAGTGGAGAAGCAATGAGAGAATCCCTTCATACTGAATGGCTTCCTGAGGGGCCAACTGGTAGAAGGGAAGGCCTGGTGTTTTAGTGTTCATCACAGGAGCAGGGCCATAGATGAGCTAAGGAGAAAGTTTGGGTGGATGGAAAGGAAATCATGTCAGCATATATAGAGCCATTTCATTTTTTCTTATGAATGTACATACATTGAATGGGCATCTGTTTGGCACCAAAATGCTTGGTCAGATAGCGGTCTGATCTAAGAGAATAATGACTATCCTATGGCCATCTAGGGTGTTAGAGGTTAAATGCCTCATGGAAGGATGCTACATGATGGCATTAGTCTGGTCATTAGACTTTGTCACACTTAAAAGTTAAACTGATGGAATTCAATGGAACAGAAAGAAATCTCAATTTACTTACCTCCCATTTATTTCAATGGATCTGATATAAATATGACTAAGCACAGTTTCAATTATTTGTTGAGCAAAATACACAGAGAGAGCACTGTTTCTGCTGCTACCCATTCATAGAGCTATACATGCTTATGTCTCCACAAAATCTGGGACCTGATGTGATCCTGTCAAACATCTGGAAGGAACCTGAAGGCAAAAAATTATGTGGAATTAATTCCCACATTCCACCCAGGACACGTTCGTATGGAGGGGAGCTCCCATTAGTGCCAGCGTTTTACTGTGTGGGGTGGGATTAATGGTTCTCCTTCCTACCAGAATTGCAATGGAACCAGGCCATGCAGAAGTCAATTCTGCACACATAGTTATTGATACAAATGCAATGAGTAGTATCCTACAGTACCCATGCACCAATAGGATGGACTGTCAGTGCAACAAGTACTGGCAATTCCCGATACAACCAGACATAAGCAACAGTACTTATTTCTGGAATGGGCAGGTCAGTGTTTCTGGGCTGTTCCAGCAACTGCCAGTTCCTGTTGCACTAGTGGACCATTTCACTGGTGCAAGAGAAATATCAGAGGCACAGAGGTAGCACAGGGTATTGCTCTTTGGGAACTATATCTGAACGAAAATGCATTAAGAAGTGGAATGTTTAAATTACTGAATTGCTTAAAAGAGGCTTACGAACCTTTTGCAACGTTCTAGCATTTCAGCTCCATGGCTATCTATCTATCTATCTATCTATCGTATCTATCATCTATCTATTCTTAGCCAGCATATGATATTTATCAACATGCACCTATTTCTGCCTCCAAACAACAGAATGGAACTGGAAAGGAAAGGGAAGAGTGAGTGTTGTGGCAGATGTTCATGCTCCCCAAATACCCTACCTGTGGAGTTTTATAGATATCCAAGATATTTGCCACATATAGGGAGATTTCAGAATCCAGTCCCCCAATAACGGCTGTTAATTTATTCTGGATGTCACATCGATAGTTAGGTACAATGTTTTCCAGTGTAGTCAACAGGAGCATTGTGGCATGATAGGTCCTCATTGCATTGTCATAGCTATCATAGATGTGGAAGCCCAAGGTGATATTGGGTAAGATCTTTGGGTTTTCATTTATTTCCTCTACTGCAAATTCCAAGGCCAGGATGTGCTGATAATGCTTAGGAAATACCCTACAACAAAAGTTGCATTCTGTAACAGCATGATATTCCACACATACATTCATTATTGCCACTGAGTTATATCTCAACATACTTAGTCAACAAAAATAGGCTGACAACCATTACCTAGAAGACTTTCTCTTCCGCCGCTCCCAGACTGTGGAATGACCTGCTGGGAGAGATTCACCAACTGAATAGTCTTCCAGAATTTAAGAAAGTTATAAAGATTGATCTCTTCTGGCAGGCCTACCCAGTTAATTTATAGGAGTTTTATTGGTATTTTAACAATGTAGTAGTTTTTATATGTTTTAATCAGTTTTATGTAGTATATATCATGCGTTTTTAATGTTGTTCCCTGCCTCGATCTGGAGGGAGAGGCAGGTAAGAAATAAATATATTATTAGTATTATATTACAGCATTTCAATTCAATCCTTTTTGTACTCTTAAATCCAAAGTGGCCTACTCTAAGAAGACAACCAAACTATATCAATGCGGTATCAGCAATAAGGAAGGAACATTTTGCTGCCAACTCTATTATCAATTTTACAAAAGAGTTCATGTTCCACTGGCTCCACTTCCTGGTTGTTACATGGATGTGCCCTCTGAGGCAGAGAAACACCACTCTATCTTCCCAACTATTGAGAAGGTGGCACATCAAATCATGCTGTACAATATTTAACAATTTAGAAATTGCTTAAATTGGCAGCTCACTGAATACCATTTTAATTAGGAATACCCAAGGAACAAGATGAGCATATTGCAGAGGCATGAGGGGAAAGGTCTTGGAAAGAAATGACACAGGGCATCTGTCCTATTGTTATTGCTATTACAGAATTGTGTCCATTTTGAAAAAGAAAAAGGGGCGTCTGCACAATGCAAAGAGCTTGTCATGAATGGTCGACAACTAGATTCAGGGAAATAAGGAACCAACTGAAAGATATTAATCTTAAACTTTAAGGCAGCCATCCAAGCACTCACAGCCAAAGCCTGTTACTTGTATCTGTTTCCATTAATATTGCAGCATTTGGAACACATTGTGGGATGTGGAAACGAGATCCTAATACTATAACTCGGCCACCATGAAAAACTGAAGACAATTCCTTAATCCATATAGGAGCTCTTTAAGGGAACCAAAAATTTATCTGTGAAGTTAAATCTTAAATCGCTGCTGGAACAACCAACTCCTTTTAAATATACACTTAATTATATCAATGTTTCCTACAGCCTAATCCCATAAGCTACTATTCTACAGTTTTTTCATTATCTTATCCTCTGATCATCCTGATGACACCATAAATGGAAATGAAACAACCAACAGCCCTTACATAAGTTCATCCAACATTTCTGGAGGAGGTTCTTCAGTGAAGGTTATTGGACTGGAGATGAAGAGACCATACGAAGTAATGCCACCAATGATGAGGTCTCCTGACAGATGATACTTGTGAAGTGGAGGGTAAGGATTGCTGACCCTACAGTTGTCAACGTGAGCTTTGCATGCTCTGCAAGCAAGCAGTACCAGCATCAAGTCCACCATGGTATAGTAGTAGTAATATAGCAGTTTGGGTTATTGCATTGACAACCAATCATTCACAAAATAGTTTCCCTACCCGTATCCAAGATATTCACCTATTTGTAGGTCCTCTTTCTACCTTTTAATGTTACTGGTGATATTTATGACATCCTTTGTTATTTGTTTTGCAAGTGACTACTGAAATTCTACAGTGGATTTGAGAATCAGCAGAATTAATCACTCCCCTTCAGATAACTGAAGAGGAGACTAATTACAAAATAATTACTGATGGAAGCTTGTTTGTCACATCTGAACAATATTTTTTCTCCAACAGAATAGCAAGTGAGGGACCATATGGCTTGGGATGGCCCACAGAATTCATTTTTTTATGATTTTAATTGCAGGCATTCAAGAAGGCCTTTAAAAACATTTTTATTTTACCATGGCCTTCCCATGATTATACTGGTATTGCTGCTATTGTTGTTTTTGCTGGCTTTATCGTTTTAATTTCTATTTTTATGTGAACATGTTTTTATTGCTTTTAATATCTTAATATTTTATTCCTTTCAATATTTTATGTATTTTATTGTTGTACGCTGCCTTGTGAGGGTGTCTGCCCTGAAAAGCAGCCATGAAATGTTTAAAATAAATTTTAGATTTATAAATAATTGTACACTCAGCTACTGGACAGTGTAACGATGTAATGAATAAATAAAAAATTACAAAACAGGGTACGAATTTGAATGGTGTTTTTTCTCAATTTACTGGGGACAGCAAAAACATTCCAACCCTGTCCTAATAAATCACCATCAGCCAATATCCCTGAGATCCTAGAACATTTCATTACAATCCTGCTCCTCACCAGGAATGCTTTATGACTCCTGTGTCCTTGAGGGACCAGTAACAATGCATCTCCTTAATTGGGGATGGCAAAGAATCTCTCTTCACCTATTTTTTGTACCACTGTGCCTGCCTTGCAGGGCTGGTTTGTGTTTGCCCTGCTTTGACACAGTACATGAGTCATTTACTGTCATGGAGCCTCAGCTGCATTTTGAATGTGCAGCTGCCATCGTGAGTGAAACCTCTTCTAGAACTTTATTAGAATCAGGCAGGCTCATAATGAAATATCATCATCATCATCATTGGTTGTTATGGGTGATCAGGACTTCCCTCACCGCATTTAGTGGTCACAGCAAGCCAGCTTGCATTTCCATCCTGCTCCATCTTTGTCTTACTCCTCTGTGACTGCCCTGCAGGGCTGGTTCGTGCATTTCTGGCTTTGAATCATGACAATCCTTGAGACACTTATATCACTGGTTTCTTTGCTTCCTTCTATTGCCACAAGCCAGTCATGGCCCTGCATTAATATGGTGCCAACCAGAACGCTGCATGGATGTGTCCACCAGGACACCCCACAGGGGTGGTTTGTTTGCTTTCTGTCGGCCTCTTTGTGCCTGCCTGCATAGCTGCATTCTGACTCTCTGCCAGCCTGCCTGCCTTTCTCTGGAGATCCCCTTGATGTCAAGGGCTGAAACTGATCAAGGTGCAAGACCCCAAACAGGAGGTTTGACAACTTGAGTTTGAAGGGTATGGCTCCAGCAGTTTGTTTGTTTGTTTTAAAATAATTTTGAAACCTCAAACTGTAAAGAAAATCCTAAAAATCAAGGGATGAAGCAATCTGCCTCAAACTTGGCATGGGTAAAGCCGTACCTAAGAGCTATCATGGTGCCCAAGTTCAGCTTTTTATCTTTAAAAGTGATGGAGATGTAAGCATGATTTCAGTTAATTTCCAGAGACTATAATGGAGCAGTTATCCAAAAATGGATCAATGCTCTGACGGGGCTAGTCTCCGCTCCATTGGTATTCAACGGTTTTTAAACTGCCTCTCTCCACTCTGAAAACTCGAAGCTTCATCAAAGGTCTGTCGAAGCTCTGAATTTTCAGAGTGGAGTGCACAGCTGTAGTGGTTTCACCTGTAGTGTAGTGCACTTTTATGGTCAATTCACAATAAGCACAAGCTATGTCACATTTTATCTTTTATTTATCTTTTAGTTGTCATTTGTCTAATTTGTAGCGATACTTGGTTGTTGTTTTTTATGTAGCTCCTTATGAAAGATATTTTTCCAAAACATGTAAAGCAGATTGAAGATATTATTAAAGATTAAAGAAAAAGATTGTTTCACAGCACCAGAACCTGGCTCTAATTTTTCATCGGTTTGGTAGTACTCTGTTCCTTCTTCTTTATACCAGGTATAAGGCTAACCAGAGATTCACTGTCATGAAAAGGCTGATGGGTCGCCTGCAGAGGCACGCTTCTCGAGGCGGGCATTGCTGCATCCAGGCCGGAGTGCAAAGCTACTGTTCTTTAAAGTTGTTTGGGAAGCAAATGTTCCATGCTTCCTTGAACTATAATTTTACTCTGTAGCTCCCAGGGGAACTCTTTTTGAGAAAATCAGTTAGGTGATATGTATTGTGTTTTGGTTTAAATGATTGATTTTTCTTACTTTGCACCTTACCATCAGCATATACACATTTCATGCAAATGTGTGTCCTCTGTTTTTGTTTTTTGGGTGATGCATGCCTTTTTTCCCCCATGGTGATCTGTAAGTTGCCACCCCACTCAAAAAGAGACAGCAACTCAGTACTGGAGTTCATTTGTTTTCCCTTCCCTTAGTTTTTATTTTCCCTTTTCTTCAGTTTTCTTCGCAAACTTGTTCCTGTTCTGGCATCTTAAGAGAGGAGAATTTTTGCTTGCAAAAGTTGCCCCTCTCCATTATTGAAACTCTTCCTTTCAGCTTTTCTTGAACTGGGCTTCAAGTGATGTTAGCTCTCCCTCAATAGGAGTTTCCAGGGCTAGCCCTACCATGTGACACATGGTAGAGGGGCTGGGGGCTGTGGTGGCACCCTAAAGGCTGAAACTGTGCAGTGACTGGGAGCAGGGTACTGTCGGATGTCAGGTGCTTCATGGACAATTCACTAGGCTGGCCTAGTGAATTGTGAGTTGAAAGCTTGGCAATTGTTGTGAGAAAGTCTGTCTCTGTTCTGTGCTTCTCTGTGGCTGCTAGCCGAAGCCTTGAGTTTCCTTGAGAACAAATGTATGTTTACAAAAGGTGGGGGTGATCTTGCAAGCTGTCTCTCACATAGTGTCATCAACAAGAGGAGGTTGAACTGTGCCGCCCTGTTGGCACATGAGTTTGGGTTACAGGCCTGAAGTCCTGTCTGTCAAAGTGGCTTGGAATTAGCCAGCCTCCATCCTATATAGCTATGAGCAAAGGGGAGGCCCTTTTCTAGGAATCATCTGTTTATCTGTTCATCTGTTCTATGCTTGCCATGAAACTCCTCGTGTTTGGGATTCTATCTGGTTTGGAGATGTTGGATGCACTCTGTACATGTTCTGTTGCTATTTGGACTTGGAATTTCTAAGAACTATGCCATGAAAAGTGCTCTGTGGCTTTTCATAAATTTGGACTTGCAGATTACTGTTCTGGATTCGTGTTCTATAGCCTGTTTTCCCTGCATGGAGCCAAAGTACGGGAACAGGGTAAATCTGAGGCTCATCGTTGCTGTTCTGGAATTGTGTGTGTGTGTGACCTGTGAGAGAGCCTTCCTCAGAGCCAAAGCTATGAGCAGGGAAGGTTTCCTAGGTTGAAGGGGTTCATCCCCTGACATCTTGCTTACGTGATCAGCTCAGTGTTCCTGGAAGGCTGAGTTTGGTTTGGTACAAGATGATCTTGTCTACTGTCAGACTTCATGCACTTCTGTGCTGGGGTTTCTCCTTTGAGTTTTGCTCGGGTTCCTGAAGAGTCAATGTGTGTGGCTACTCCTGACCGCATGGGACAGGGGCTAACACTAAATGTCTCCCCCTGAGTGATTTGCTGTTCGTATTAAGCCATTGTACCTGAAGGCTATCTGGTTCGTCTTCAGCTTCAAGTGTGTGTATGCAGAAATGAAACCGTTATGCTTGAATTCCATATGATTTCAAAATAAAAGAAGTCTCACCATTTTTGGAATGTGCCAGTTTGCCTAAAGTTTGTGAGGAGAAGCCTGGGGTGGGCTTGTGTCACGACAGGTGCCTTCTTGTCATTAGGCTCAGGCAGCAAAATGTCTCAGGGTCAGCCCTGGAGGTTTCTTCCTATTTCTTATATCTTTTCCTTCATGATCTTTGTTATATTTATTCTCATATGCATTTAAGACTTCACTACATTGCTTTAAAACACTTTCATCAAATTCTATTCATTTAATTTTTTTTCTTGGATCTTCTACCCTGGACACAAGGTTGATTTCTACTAACCTTCATCTGAGCCCACTTGAACCGATCTCCTCCTTGAGATACCGTATGTAGTGATGAAGCTTTTTCTCTAACTTTAATGCCACTCTGTTACACAGCTTTGAGCGTAGTAAGTAAGGTATAACTTGTGGAAGGCTGTGGGGAATTGAATGGTTTTGTCAACAACTAATTTAGCTGAAATTGCATGCTGTAGGTCTTCTTAAATTCAAGTTGTTCTACATTTTACTTTCATTATATCATAGCATGATGCCTCCGATTATGCTTTATTTTTACTCTAAAAATCATTAAATTGCCCAGGATGGTTGGCTGAGGGGAAAGCTTGCTGAAATCATCATAATCCACAGCAGCATTCTCCAACCTGTAAATGCAATGGATTATCTACCCACCAATAATTTAACTCTGATTGATTTCCATGGGTCCATTCTAAACATTTATTATTAATTAATTTATTGCATTTTTATACTGCCCTATAGCTGAAGCTCTCTGGGAGGTTCACAAAAATTAAAACCATGAAATCATTTTAAGAAATATAAAACAAACAACAATCTAAAAAAATAAAATAACGTACAATATAGAAAACTCAACCAGGATAAAACCAAGCAACAGAGATTAATACAGATTAAAATACAAATTTAAAACAGCAAGGGTTAAAATGAGTTAATTCAGCTGTTAAAATGCTGGGAGAATAAAAAGGTCTTCACCTGGCGATGAAAGGAGTGCAAAGTCAGCACCAGGTGAACCTCTCTGGGGAGCTCACTCCACAGCCGGGGTGCCACAGCAGAGAAAGCCCTCCTCCTGGTGGCCACCTGCCTCACTTCCATTGGCAGGGGCTCAGGGAGAAGGACCCCTGTAGCTGATCTTAGGGTCCAGGCAGGTACACATGGGAGGAGGCGTTTCTTCAGATAACCTGGCCCCAAGCCGTTTAGGACTTTGAATGTTTGTACCAGCACTTTGAATTGGGCCCAGACATGGAACATAATGGAACATGGATCCAGTCCTACATGTACAAGTTCACAACAGTTTCTCCAAAAGTCGTTTGTCAATTTATACCAGTAGGAAAGAATTTCAAAGGCTAATTTTGAGATTGAGGAGTACCAGGACAAAGGATGCTTCATTAAGGGAAAATGGAGGGTTGGCTTCCCTGTACTCAAAGTATGATTCAGCTTTCCAAATTAATATTTCATCATGGGAGAATTTGGAGACCTGTGAGGAATTTTTATATAACAGCAACAGCAAGGTAAAGTGTTACAAAATTTCTGCATGTGCGCTTGCACACATAAACACACATACAAGCATACATCTTGACTTGAATGAAAATATAACCGAGAACAAGGAATGTTGTGGGCACCCAACTGGATACAGTGTTGAGGAAAATTCCAGAGACAAAGTGGATTGAAAGAAAGTTCTTAAAACTAGTCTGAAGGACACAGCCAGCTGCAAGCAATATGGTTGAGGGAGTATATGCAATACTGGAGGTCAGCCTGATTATTGCTTAAGCAGCAGCATAAGATAAGACAGATTGTGCAGGGTGAGGCTGGTATGTAGAACGTATAAAAGTGAGTCTAATTTGAAAGACTTTGTGGGAGACGTTTGATGAGAGGAGGTCGGACTAGATGATTTTGGACAGGAGGAGAATTGTGTAAATATCTGATGGGAAAACCGTTGTGCTGTAAATAGATTGGACCACGAGTAAACAACTCTGTATTATACACGAGAAGTTGGTGTGTGAGTATTCCTTGCTTCAGAGACTCTTATTGAACCAAGCGCTAACACAAATGCTAGCTGCGTTTGGCCCTTTTTGCTTCCAATCCTCAACAGGGTTCTGAGCCCAGAATTAAGGGCATTGGAGCAGAGCCAGGAGGCTATTGAATACTGAGGAGTCCAAATTTACTGAGCCAACGATTTATGGTTTCCGAATCGGATGATTAAGCGAGAGGAAAGCTCAGAGGCGAGTTCCAGAGAGGAGTCTGAGATGAGCAGTGGGTCTGGCCAGTGTGAGGCTGTGCGTGCAAGCAAGCTGGAAAACATGACACAGGCACCAAATTTGTTCGGAGGGATTCCGATGGAGCGCCTGAATGTAAATAATTATTTTACGTGGTCGTTCAAGCTTGAAATGCTGTTGAAGCGTGAGGGGTGCTGGCAAGCCGTGACGGATGAGATGCCAACAGGTCTGAGCGCTGATGAGGAGGCAGCATGGGAAGCGTTGGACACAAAAGCCAAAGCGAGTATAGTCCTGAGCTTGAAAAATAATCAATTGATACACATCTCCAAAAGTGATAATTCCAGAATGTGCTGGCAAAAGCTGAAACGTGTGTACGTGAGACAAACAGCGAGTTCCAAAATCAGTCAGCTGTACAGGACTAAATTGAAGGAAGGTGATTCAATTAACGAGCACCTTCAGAGCCTGGGGTTGTTGTTCTCAAAATTGGCAGAAGTAGATCTGCCGTTTACTGAGGAGAATAAAATTTATATTATTCTGAGTTCCCTCTCACCAAGTTGGGATATATTAGGAATGAGCCTCGAATCGATGCCTCAGTCTGACCTAACTCTGGAGCATGTTACCGGAAGGTTATTGCAGGAGGAAAGGAGGAGGATTGAGTGTTCAGAGGAGAAAGGAATCGCCCATGGATCGCATGGGGAGGAGAGATGGCCGAGAAAGGTTGAGTCCCTACCGATTGACGGAGGAGAGAGAGCCATGGCCGTGGAGTGGAGGAAATGTTTCTGATGCGGAAGGAAAGGGAATATCCAACAAAATTGTCAAGCCAAAATGAAGGCGAAAGGAGCCTCGGAGAGGCATGATGATCGTTACTCGCAGGGAGGCCGAGGAAATGCGAGAAATGAGCCAGCGAGTGCTCAGTTCGTTTTGGTCGCCAGAGAGTCGAGTGCGGAGATGAGAGATGATGTCTGGTTGCTCAATTCTGCGTCAAGCGCAACCATTTGCCGGAGTCGCCGAGCTCTACACAAAATCTGGAGTGGATCAGAGGAGTCGGTGTGCTTAGCAAATGGAAAACGGGTCCCGGTTTGTGCGAAAGGCAGCTGTTATGTGCCATGCATTAATAGACTTATGCAAGGAGTTCTGTGTGTAGAAAGTCTAGATTACAACCTGCTGTCAATAGCAAGCCTGGTAAAGCTTGGCTACAAGGTCATATTTAAAGGATCTGAGTGTCGAGTGGAAATTGGTGGCAAAGTGTGTGCCCGGGGTGTGCTGAGAAACGGGTTGTTTGAGATGCAATCTCAAGAGTGTGTTAACCAGATTACCAATGTACCAAATCACAAAAATTGTGTACATCTCTTTCATCGAAGAATGGGTCATGTGAGCTTCAAAGTGTTGGAGAAAATGCCAGCGCAATGTAAGGGTGTTGAGCTCAATGAGTGCAAACAGTATCTTGATTGTAAGATTTGTAAACAGTCAAAATCAAAAGTGTTGCCAATCAACAAGAAATCCAATAGGTCTACTCAAGAGGTGTTTGGGTTAGTACACATGGATTTAATAGGTCCATTTAAAGCCAGCGCCGGTGGCGCCAAATTTGTTCTGGTGATACTGGACGACAAGTCCCATTTTAGTTGGGTGTTTCCACTTGGGAGAAAATCTGCTGTGTTTCAAACGTTTACAAACTGGGTAACGTGGGCAGAAAAGCGTTTCAAGAAACAAGTGGTGCAGATCCAAACGGATCGAGGTGGTGAATTCACAAGTAATGAATTTAAAGAGTGGGTAAAGAAGCAAGGCATAATGCATAGGCTTACTGATCCGTATGCTCCATGGCAGAATGGAATGATAGAACGGAGGAATGGATTGCTACAAACGGTTAAGAATTCTATAATGTTGGATTCAAAAGCTGAGAAAAACTTGTGGGCTGAAGCGTTCAGCGCTGCAAATTATATTCTGAATAGAACCTTTTCAGAAGCACTTGGTGGTGTACCGTTTGAGATTTTACATGGAAAGAAACCTAACTTGTCTCATTTGAGGGTCTGGGGTTCTTTTGCATGGGTCCATGTTCCGAAAAATCAAAGGTTAAAGCAAGATGAAAAAGCCATAAGAGCAAGATTTGTTGGTTACAGTAATAAGTCTTGGCGGTTTTATGTTGGCAAGGGGAAAATTGTTACCTCTAGGTCAGCCAATTTTGAAGAACAGAATTGGGACAGTATCCACTCAAACTCCGAAGTATTGGTGCATTTCTCAGAGGGAGAGAGTAATGAAGGGGTTAAATGCCATGAAAGGGTTAAGCAGACAGGTTTGAAGTCTGCTGGTGAACCAAAACAAAGCAGCGCGTTCATGCCTTCCAGGAAGGGAAAGCAAGTGAAGCAGAATGCTAAAACTCCAACAAAGGGAGGTGCGGCACAGTCTCCGAGAGAGGAGGGCAAGTCCCCGCCTCCAGAGGAGGGAGACACGGCTACTCACATTGAGAGCAATGGAGAGAGAGAGCTGGAGCCGAAGCTGGAGCCGAGTCCTTTAAAATTAAGAAGGTCGGAGAGAGAAAACAAGGGTGTTCCTCCAGAGAGGCTTGGTTTTGAAAAGGAGAAAAAGGTTCAAACACATACAATTAAGTACAATCATGAGAAAGATTGTTTCGAAGAAGTTACTTTGAGTCCTGAAGATTATGACAGTGACTGAGAGAAAAAGGGTTTCCTGTGAGCAGGAAAGTTTGAAACAAAAGTGTTTGGAAAAGCAGTCAGCAAGAGGGGCTGAACTGACAATTCACTAATGAAGTGAAAAGTTTTACTTGAGAGTAAAAGGGAAAAACACAGTGAGAAATGGAAAGGAAATGGTTTTGGACAAGAAACAGAAAAATTGTGAATCTGTTTAAAGCATATGGAAATGCTAAGGTGTGTGATGTACAAAGCAAAGGTTGACTAACTTGAATTTTAACTTTGAAGGGGAATGTTTGAAACCCAAAGTTATATGAGTTTGTAACAAGGTCTATTGTACATCAGCGCAGTGGAAGTGCATAGGTATTGCTTTGGAGTCAACAGGTTGAAAAACTAAAGTGACTATATGATTTAAGGATTGTGTTAAGATGTTTTAAAGAATTAGCTTTAAAGAAATATGTCTAACACTGTTATATCTTAAAATCAAAATAGAAAGCAATGATTGGCAGAACAGACCAGACCAGATGTCCAAAAGAATGAAAAATCCTTTATCCAGTTTCAACGGAGAAAACATTTTGATGTGATTGTTAAAAGATGTAAATGTTGTATGTTTATTGTCGGTAAATGTATACAATGATTCACAATCTTGTATTGCTTTGTAAAATGCTTAAAATGTTGAGAGCTAGAACCAAGCATGTGACAATCAAATGTTTAAATGTGGAAACACAAATGTGGAAGATGGTTTGATTTAAAATGATTTATCATAAGTCCATGGAAATATGGCAGATATGTTCATAAAACCATTGATGGGAAAATCAGCAAACCCAGGTAACTAGAATGTTAGGGTTTGATTGCTGATGAGAGAAGAGGAATAACTTTAGATCCACTTAATTCTTCAAATTTTGAAGGGGTGTTGAGGAAAATTCCAGAGACAAAGTGGATTGAAAGAAAGTTCTTAAAACTAGTCTGAAGGACACAGCCAGCTGCAAGCAATATGGTTGAGGGAGTATATGCAATACTGGAGGTCAGCCTGATTATTGCTTAAGCAGCAGCATAAGATAAGACAGATTGTGCAGGGTGAGGCTGGTATGTAGAACGTATAAAAGTGAGTCTAATTTGAAAGACTTTGTGGGAGACGTTTGATGAGAGGAGGTCGGACTAGATGATTTTGGACAGGAGGAGAATTGTGTAAATATCTGATGGGAAAACCGTTGTGCTGTAAATAGATTGGACCACGAGTAAACAACTCTGTATTATACACGAGAAGTTGGTGTGTGAGTATTCCTTGCTTCAGAGACTCATATTGAACCAAGTGCTAACACAAATGCTAGCTGCGTTTGGCCCTTTTTGCTTCCAATCCTCAACATACAGGAGTCCATCAGACTCTCCCATGTCTGTTCCCCGGACCCAGCTAGTTGGCCCACAGCATCTTCACAAGCCTAAGCTTCGACTGCCTCACAGCCCAATGAGTACCCAGCTGCCATCTGCCCTGGTCAGGAGCCTACAGTGTTCTGCAAAACAGAAGCTCTGGAAATGGTGTATTTCCTACCTTTGGAGCATGTTGGCTCTAAAAGCCTCATGTAAGCAAAATTAAAGCTGTAAACAAAGTTTTTCGATTAGGCAAATCAGATTTTACAGCTGCCACTTACACAAGGTAGGAGATATTCGATTTTTGGAGCTTCCATTATCCACATCAATGAAGGCTCCAGACCAGGGCGGATGGGCTTACAGCCTACTCAGGCACTCGCTGAGCTGTGAAGAAGCTCGTGTGGCAATGACAGAGGGGGCACGTGGTGGTGGTGGTGGTATCTTGGAAGTATCTGTCAAAGCCGAAAATGGGGGAGTTCATCCATCCCTACCTTGAACAGGGTATATTTCAGGATTTCTTTCGGATTAGATGTTCCCTGTTGTTCAGCTCAGGCCGCAACACAATAATGAAACATTTAGGCAAAAAGATACAACCAAATAACCCTGCACTTGAGGCTAAGATAGAAAAGATCTCCACGGCTACCATGAATTTTCCCTTGGTGCTCAGATAACTGGGAACAAAGGATAACCACACACTGCAAAACACCAACATGCTGAAAGTGATAAACTTGGCTTCATTGAAACTGTCAGGTAACTTCCTGGCAAGAAAAGCTACTGTCAAGCTCAACATGGCCAGGAAGCCCATGTAGCCCAGGACACAGTAAAACAGAGTCACAGACCCGTCATTACATTCCAGTACAATGTCTTCTGTCCCTGAGTGCATGTCCTCATCTGGGAATGGGGCAGAGGTTCCCAGCCACACAATACAGATGCCTACTTGGTTGAAGGAGCAGGAAACCACAATGAAGCCAGCCAGCTCCTTCCCCAACCACTTCCTCATCCTGGATCCTGGCCTGGTGGCCATGAAAGCCAGAACTACCATGATAGTTTTTGCCAGCACACAGGAAACAGCTACTGAGAAGATGAGGCCAAAGACAGTTTGTCGGAGGAGACATGTCACCTCCTGAGGACGGCCAATGAAAAGCAATGGACAAAGAAAGCAGAGCAGGAGGGAGATGAGGAGAGTGTAGGTGAGGTTCCGGTTGTTGGCTATGACTATGGGAGTATCGTGGTGCTTCATAAATGTTCCCAGCACCAGAGCTGTGAGAAACGAAAAGGAAAGAGCAACTGAGGCTAAACTGAGCCCCAAAGGTTCTTCATAAGACAAGAAAGTTACACTCTTAGGAATACAGAAATCTTGGTTTTTGCTGGGATAGTCTTTAGCTGAGCATTTCACGCAGTCCTTTGCATCTGGAAATAGAAAAGGTGTGGTCTTGAGTTCACACACAAACATACATAAGTATGCTATAAATATATTTTTTAACTCCGCTCCACCCACACGTCTAAATTTTCTCCATGAAAATCATTGGCTATTGTCACTATACATTATATGAAATATGTCTGGGCTGGATTAAAACTATGGCCTGGTTTGCATGATCATGATGGGTTGAATAAGCCACACTGACTTATTTCCCTTCTGCACATGCAAGTCACTTGCTGGAGGGATTTGCATTATTACCTTCCTTGGTGTAGCTTGCCATGTCATTACAACTCAAAACAAGTGGCATATTGCTGTGGTTCACATTCCATCCTAGACTCCCCGCCATGATTGTGTGAACTGGACTTTTGTCTTGTGCTTCCCGGATAAAAGCAAGCCAGCTGAGACAGCAAAGGCATGCTCCACGTCTCTAACCTCTATCACAACCAATGTTAGAGAACTGGGGGGAAGGGGAGGTGGTTTGGGTGGCAAAACTGTTTATGGCTTTCATGTTGGAATGGAGGGAAGAGAAAAGGAAAGAAAGAAAGAAAGAATTACCCTTCCAGAATTTACAGAGGTAAGTCCCTTTTCTTCTAGTCCTAGCAGCCATCATACATGCTAATCTCTTTTGCTGAGTTCCTGTCTTTGAACACTGTTAATAAGCTTCAACTAAAGAAGAACAAGATATAGGGTGTCCATACGAAAAGGATGACAGAGCTCCTATATCTTTAATAGTTGCATAGGAATTGGAATTTCAGCAGGTTTCATCATGCAGCACCTGATGAAATTCCCTCTTCATCACAACTTTTAAAGCTGCAGGAGCACTGCCCTCTTCTATATCTTGTCACTCTAGTATAGCTCTACAGCTTTAAAGGACTTCCCCCTGAAGCAATGCCCAATGAAAAATGCAATTTTGATATGCTAAGTAGTATGGAAATTGGGCACCATATTTGAAAGGTGTGTTCTGACTTTAGTTATCATCAGAACCACCCGCCAATGGGCTACTCAAAACAATTTTTTGATTGTTGTTTTCTGGATTTATTTAGTCCTCCCAATGATCACTGAGGGCATTTCTATAGAAGGCAAAAATCCTCCATCTTTACCGGGGCTTCTTGCCTCCATTTCATGCAGTTTCATCCGTCGGTTTTTTTTTCAATCTGTTTTATTATACAGCCACTCAATTATGCCATAATATAGTTGCACAATACAAAAGGAAATTTCTCACATTGTCAAATGCAATAAAATCTCTAATTGCATGTTCTGTGTTAAGGATAAAGCTAGGCTGACCATATGAAAAGGAGGACAGGGCTCATGTACCTTTAACAGTTGTAGAGAAAAGGGAATTTCAGCCAGTGTCATTTGTATGCAATTAGTTCCCGGTGATATTCCCTCTTCATCACAACAGTTAAAGTTGCAGGGGCCCTGCCTTCTTTTGTATATGGTCACTCTAGTATAGTGCCTGCAACTTTAACTGTTGTGATGAAGAGGGAATTTCACCAGGAACTAATTGCATACAAATGACACTGGCTGAAATTCCCTTTTCTCTACAACTGTTAAAGTTACATGAGCCCTGTCCTCCTTTTCAGATGGTCAGCTTAGATAAAGCTGCTATGTTTGATAGAAAGCATAGGCTGGTCCATGAAGTTTGACAATATCATGTAACGGATCCCCTTCCTTCCAGCCCTTCCTTACATAATCTTTTGGCCAATATTGGAAAAAACCTTTGAGTATGGATTATTTTTTCACATTTGTCTGGATTATAGCTATTGTGTTCTCATAACTCTGTTCTCTCTCTCTCTCTCTCTCTCTCTCTCTCTCTCTCTCTCTCTCCCCTTACCTTCCTGGTTTGAAATCTTCCCTTCTGGACATGGGATGCAATCGTAGCAGCAAAATTGCTTCCCCTCCTTTATTTTCATGTGAGAACCAGGTTGGCAACTTTTAGTACACCGAGAAAGTGGCTGGGACTATTTGAATAATGGAAAAGAAACAATATAATGAAGGAATACGTATTTTGAAATATTTATTGTATTATTTATTTAATATTTTTAATTATTTGTTTTGTTAAAATCTAAAAATTAAAACATTCATTTAACATATTTAAAATGTTTAATATTGCCTTATTTCATAATGTCATTGCATTTCAGTTTTTGAGTATATTATGTTTTTTTAGTTTTGTCCCACCGTGATGGCATTACCAGGAGGGAAGCATGCAATTCTAAGGAATCAAATAAATAAAGGCATAAGATTTCAGAAATACTTGAACAGACACAATTGGGAGTACTTATGAAACTTATGAAACTCAATTTTCACTTTGGCTAATTTTTATGTTAAAAAGAAACAATATATTTGACCACATGTGCAACATCCAGAGATATCTTTTCACCTGGGAACTCTTAGTTAGGGGTTTTCTGAGACAAGTCATTGATTTGTCCATAGCTAGAGTGAATAAATACAGCAGACAGCCTCTGTTTGAGCCCCATGTTAGCTCAAAGGGCAACAGATGGTTTTGGCCTTGTTCAAAACATTAGAAATATAGCTACCATCTCATTAAAAACTCTTCCAGCAATTTCTCCATAAACAAAGTTATTAGGAGGGCAGAACGATGAGGCTCTTCCTTTATTCCATTCAGGCACACATTAGCTTTCCTTTGTAATTGTTTATTATTGTATAATAAAATAATTGTCATCATAATGACAGTTGCTCATTTATAACAGTGTCACTTTCCAAGTAGCAGACATTTGGAGCCTACCTGATTAAACCAGCCATGCCATGTTATGGCCTCCTCATCAACGGTGAGCGCTTGACTTATGGGAACCTCGGGATCCACCCTCCCCACTCTCACCCTATGTATTGAATGGTTGGAGAAGATAATCCAGTTGATCACATCCAATCCAGTGACTAGCTCCCCATTCTGGTTAAACGAAATTTTGTCTCCCACACTGTTGTTAAATGAGACCCATTTGAGAAATGGTTGGAGCTAGAATGAAATAGAAAATGCAAGGATTTAGAAAAGACTGAATATGTGTCTTTATGGGTCAAAAGAGATAGAATCAGAATCTAGCATCCACATCATTATCGTACTCTTGCTTTAGAGGAAGGGCTCCACACTGAGGTTCTGCCTGGCTTATTGTTCAGCTGCATGAAGGCCATCACAGGCTCTAGGATAAATGGCAGATCCGCCACAAGACGTTCTCCAAACCTCAGATTTGAGTATCCAAGGTTTGAACTTCACACAGCCCTAAACTGGAATACCTTTCTATCTCATTCCCACAAAAACATGGGGTGCCACTCAGAACTGTTGAAAATTGCACAGTTCTTTTTGCTGTTCCCTCCAACAATGCTAACGTGGAGTGTCCTTTCTTTCACATGTAAGGCCAGTGGACTAAGGAAAGTAGTCTGTTCCATCCTTTTCACAGCTAGCATTGTGTGCCAGAAGAGCAGAAAGAACACCATAAACTTCTACAAAGAAATTTGTACAGCAACTAAAAATAAATGTTAATTTCAGCTACACTGAATGTCTCATTTGTTCTTAATGTTAATGATTTTTACATATACATATTGTGTAAAACAGATTAGACTTTATTGTGAGGTGTAGAATGAGAATGTGACCAAGGACTGTACGGAGTGGACAGCTGCATGCCCCATTCTAGTAACAAGAAGAATTGGGCAGCTGGTGCGGGTCTGGGATGTGGCGCATATGGGGATGAGTTTTCCAATCCCAAGTAATGCAGCCTCAAAGTAAAGCTGTGTTCCACTGATTTTCATGAAATGGAAATGTCATCAATGTGGAAATTGAAAAAGAAACATACTTTAAATGTTAATTGAAGGAAGATCATTTTTGTAGTTAGTACCCAAGGAACCAGCATAACCTTAAAAGATTTTTCCTACAAGAGTTCAATGTTGACACTACAATATAAGAAAAAAAAACCACCATCCACTAAGATCAGCTCGCCTCTCCCCCCCACCACCACATTAGCTTGGCAACCTGGAAAATTTTCTGGGGAACTGCTCATCCTATATGACCCAGAGATTGCATGAGGGGATGCTATGTGAATCAGTAAAATCACAACCTACACTGCTCATAATATATTAGGGGTGTGCATTGGATCGGATCCAATCCACAATCCGAATCCGATCCGCCCCAAAATCGGAAAAATCCGATCCGATCCAATCCGACCTACCCTCCAATCCGATCTGATCCGATCCACACAAGGCAAGCACCTATGTTTCTGAAATTTCAGAAACATAGGTCCCAATGTACCACCTACAATGTGGCAAAGTTTCATGTGTGGAACTTTAAAAATGAAAAAGTTATAGGCATTCCTGGTTTTTTATTAAAAAATTAATTGCCACCAAATGCCTGCACCAATCTTTCTGAAATTTCTCACAGAAGACTGCCCCTGAACCATCTACAAAGTGCCCAAGTTTCATCCTTCTATCTTTAAAAATGAAAACGTTATAGGTGTTTTTGTAATACAATACTAGACTATGGGGAAATGCATTCAAAATGGCGTCCGATCCGCGGATCGGGATCGGATCGGATCCAATCCGCCCATCCTCCGATCTGATCCGACCCCCCCAGGTCCAATTCTGATCCGCTATCCTATCCGATCTGGGGGGTCAGTGCACATCCCTATAATATATATTCCCAAAGCACCAAAAGGAAAACATAAAGACAGACTGAAATGGGGACTATTCCATTATTTCTAGTTAGGGCAAAGGAAGGAAGATGAAAATGTTAAGGAGACTTGGGGGAGAATAAAACAAAATATACAGTGTCCTGTTATATGAGGAAATTGTGTCCATTACCTGCCCAAACTGAAGATTCTGAAGTTTGGATTCCACTCCATCCATCATTGCACCATGCTTGGCTCTAGAAGAGGACATGGCATTATGTAGGGCATGGGCCACAGTGTAGACAGCATTGTAGATGCTGTAGCTGTGTCCAATTGTGCTCAATTCAAAGAAAGATCCAGGAAGGCTCTCCAGCTTCTCCTCCCCCGTGCAAATGTCCCCATTAACATTGCCCTCAATGTTATCTGGGAATAAACAGTCAAAGGCCTGTTGCCAGAAAGCCCTGATAAAACCATCTTTTTTGGAACTAGAAGGGTTTCTGTTCTCAAGAAACTGCTGAAATCCTGGAAGGTCACTGGAGTGGATTCTGAAGGATATACCACCATTGAACATTTCTGTATCCCAATTCCTTTGTAGGTAAACTGCAGTGAACTCCACCTGAGCTGTTACTATCCATACCTTCCCCTTTACTTCCTTTTCCATGACCTCATGTTCTGACAGATATGGAAGGAAGAGAACAATTGCCATGGAATAAGATTCTCCATGGCCTACCACCACATTGGCTTTGCTGCCCATCAATTTATCAGACATTTTTGCACCCATTAGATTATTGTCAGTAACTTTAGTGTCAAAACTGTATTTGGGAATTCTTTCTATAAAGGCAAAACAGACCCCTCTCTTAGAAAACAGTGGAACAACCACTTGTAGAAATCTTTCTCCATTATCATTATCCATAGCACCAATTCCTATCCACGTCCACCTGAAATGGGGAAGCAAAGAGAGAATCCCCTCATACTGAATGGCTTCCAGAGGGGCCAACTGGTAGAAAGGAAGACCTGGTGATTTAGTATTCATCACAGGAGCAGGCCCATAGATGAGCTAAGGAGAATTTTGTGTTAGAGGTAAAGGAAATCATGTCAGCATTTATGGAATCATTTCATTTTTTTAATGTACATACATTTAATTGGCATTTAATTGGTCAGATAGCAGTCCGTCCTAAGAGAATAATGACTATCCTATGTCCATCTAGTGTGTAAAAGGCAAATGCCACAGTGGAAGGATGCTACATCATGGTATAAGGTATTTCCAGGGACATTGGTGCATTCAGACTTAGTCATACTGAAGTGTTAAACCTATTGAATTCGAAAAGAAATCCCGATTGGTTATGTCCCATGAATTTCAGTGGGTCCAATATGAATATATGATGAAGTCCAATTCCAATGCATTGTTGAACAAAACAGAGAGAGAGAGAGAGAGAGAGAGGGAGGGAGGGAGAGAGGGAGGGAGGGAGGGAGGGAGGGAGAGAGAGAGAGAGAGAGCACTGCTTCTGCTGCCACCCATCCATAGAGCTCTACATGCAAATGTCTCCACAAAATCTGGGGCCTCTGGTTATTCTGTCAAAGAACTGGAAGGAACTTTGGGGATAAACAAAATGTAGCATTAATTCCCACATTCCCCCACAGGCCACATTTGCATGGAGGGGGGCTCCCATTTAACTGAGGCACAGAGGTGGTATAGGGTATAGCTCATTTGGAAATATATCTGAAAGAAAATACATTAAGAAGTGGAATGTTTAAAATACTGAATGGCTGTAATGAGGCTTTTGAAACTGTAGCAATGTTTTGCCATTTTAGCACCATGACCATCTGATGAACAAAGCACTTGAACAGTAACAATTGTATTTCATTTATGACTGAACCATATATATTTTTTCACTGCCAGCATATGACATTCAAAAACTATACACCCATTTCTGCCTACAAACATGTGAAACTGTAGCTCTGCTCTGCTATTTCAGCTAGATGGTTCTCTCTCTCTCTCTCTCTCTCTCTCTTCTTAGCCAGCATATGATATTTATAAAGCATGAACCTAGTTCTGCCTCCAAACAACAGAATGGAACTGAAAAGGAAAGGAAAGGGAAGGGTGAGTGTTCTGGCAGATTCTTCTGCTCCCCAAATAACCTACCTGCGGAATCTTGTAGGTATCCACGATATTTGCAACATGGAGGGAGATTTCAGAGTCCAGTCCACCAATAACTGCTGTTAATTTATTCTGCTTATCACAAACATAGTTAGGTACAAGGGATTTCAGTGTAGTCAACAGTAGCATAGTGGCATGGTAGGTCACCTTTGCATTGTCATAGCTATCATAGATGTGGAAGCCCAAAGTGATATTGGGTAAGATCTTTGGGTTTTCATTGATTTCCTTTACTGCAAATGCCAAGGCCAGGATGTGCTGGTAATGCTTAGGGAACACCCTACAACAAAAGCTGCATTCTGTAAGAGCAGGAAATTCCACGCATACATGAATTATTGCTACTGCATTCTATCTCACCATAATTAGCCATATTACAGGATTCAAATGCAATCCTTTTAGTCCTCTTAAGTCTAAAGTGTCCTACTCTAAAAAGAAAACCAAACTATATCCATGCATTATCAGCAATAAGGGAGGAATATTGGGGTCTATATCTATTGATATAGCAGCATTTGGAACACATTGTGTGATGTGCAAATGCACTGCGAAACCTGTAACTTGGCCACCATAAAAAACTGAAGGGAATCCCTTAATCCATATAGCAGCTGTATAAGGGAACCAGAAATTTATCTGAGAATTCAAATCTTCAATAGCTGCTGGAACAACCTACACCTTTTTCTATACACACTTAATTGTATAAATTTTTCCTACAGCCTAATCCAGAAAACCCCAATTCTATAGCTTTCACAGTCTCTTATACTCTGATCATCCTTATGACACCATAAATGGAAATAAGACAAACAACAGTCCTTACATAAGTTCATCGAACACTTCTGGAGGGGGTTCTTCAGTGAAGGCTATTGGACTGGAGATGAGGAGAGCGTAAGAAGTTATGCCACCAATGTTGAGATCCCCTATCTGATGATACGTATGAAGCGTAGGGTAAGGATGTGTGACCCTACAATTGTGAACTTTGCATCCCATGCAAGCAAGCAGTACCAGGAGCAAATCTACCATGGTATAGTAGAAGCAATAGTATCGTTCTTTGGTTCATCACATTGACATCCATTCGTTCGCAAACTAGTTTCCCTACCCGTATCCAAGTTTCTTGCCTTTTCGTAGGTCCTTTTTCTAAATCTTAACGTTACTGGTTATGTTTATGACATCCTTTAGTATCAGGCTTGAAAGTAACTACTGAAATTCTACAGTGGATTTGAGAATCAGCAGAATTAATAACTACCCTTCAGATAACTGAAGAGGAGACTAATTACAAAATCATTACTGAGGAAAGCTTGTTTGTCACATCTGAACAATATTTTTTCCCCAACAGAATAGCAATCGAGGGACCATATGGCTTGGGTTTGCCCACAGAATTTATTTTTTTACTTATGAACTTGAGAACAGGAATAATAGAGTTTGGTTTGGAATCAGAGGCAAATTAATGATTTATGAAAGGACTTACCATCTTGCGAAGATGACCTTGATTGATTTAACTTGCAATCCTATATCTGTAAGTCCCATTTATCCCAACAGGACGTACTTCAGGATAGACATGCAAAGGATAATATTGTTAATCTGTGGGGTGAAAAATAAAATCTTACTGTGCAGTCCTATGCATGTTTACTCAGAAGTAAGACCCATGCTTTTTAATGAGGCTTATTACACAAGAAGTGTCTTTATGACTGCAGCCTTAGATAACCCACAGAAAAATCCCTCAAAATGAGCTAGCAGCTAGACAACAATGAGCTGGAGCTGAAGACAGCTGGTCTTGCACTATTTCAATATGTAGTATAGAAATCATTTCAGGAAATGCAATGCACCTTTCATGTAATGCGTTATGAAGTGTGCGCCAAATAGTAGAGATGTGCACGTTCAAAATTATCGCATCGTCGTTGCAAATTCCGATATAAAAAAAAAATCAGATCTGATCATTTCGGGGGAGGGGGCAACCTGGATTTGATCAGATCCGAAATCCGATAAATATCAGAAGTTCTGATCCAATTACGGTGTTTTCCCCCATAGGTTTGCATTGGGGGAAAGAAAGCTTTTCCCCAATGCAAGTCTATGGGGAAAAACAATGGGCTGGCACACCCTCTCTCCTCCCACTCATGCTCCCTCCCCCCACCCACATTCCTTACCTGCACCCACCCCCTCCTTCATCATCACTAAACAGGCTTTGAGGCTTGTTCGTCAGTACAGAGCTACGCCGAGTGATGACATCACTACTCGGTGCCTCTCTGTACTGACGAAGAGGACACAAAGCCTGTTTAGCAGTACTATGGACCAGCGGCGGCAGCAGGGAAGGCTCAGGTAAGGAGCATGAGGGGGAAGGGAGGGAGTTGTCTCCCTTACCTGGGAGTTCCCAGCTGCCGTCCGCTGCCATCCGCTGCTCTGGACTACTGAGAACTAGGCTTTGTGTCCTAGTTCTCAGTAGAGCGACAACACTCCGAGTGATGAGTCGTCGCTCTACTGAGAACTAATCCACAAAATCTAGTTCTCAGTAGTCCGGAGCAGCGGATGGCAGCAGACGGCAGTGGGGAAGGCCCAGGGAAGGAGCGCGAGGGAGCGGGAGGGAGGGAGGAGTCCTCCTTACCTGGGCCTTCCCCACTGCTGTTCGCTGCCGCTGCTGCTCTAGACTACTGAGAACTAGGCCGCAAAGCCTAGTTCTAAATAGTCTGGAGCAGCGGACGGTAGTGGGGAAGGCCACAGGTAAGGAGCGGAAGTGGAAGGGGGAGGGAGGGAGAGGGAGCTCATCCTAAAATGGTGGTCCGAATATCCGATATGTCCGATAGTTATCGGACATATGGATTTCGGATCCGATCAAATAGGGCCTCCAGGAGTATGTATCGGTATCGTTAATCGAATGTCCGATAACGACCTTATGGGTTCGTTATCGGACATCGGAATGATACGATACACATCCCTACCAAATAGGAATTGTTTGCTCAATTATCATTTTCACTTTGGAAGTATTTTTTTTTTACACTGGAAAAGTTTATCATTTTAATAACATCCAACCTGTTTTTATTTGTTTCTGCAACAGGTAACATCTTTTAAAGGCCTACTCAAAACATATATTTTCATATATGCTTTCCCTTGATTTTCACTTAGCTGGTTTTAGATTGCCTCTTTTAACTTTTATCCTTTCGAATTTAACTTTACTTGTTGTATTTTTTTAATTTTCAAGAAAGCCTTAAAACATTTTATTTTACCATGGCCTTCCCATGATGTATAGTGTTATTGCTCCTGTTGTTGTTCCTGTAGGTTTTCTTGTTTTAATTGCTATTTCATTGTGAATGTGTTTTTATTGCTTTTAATATCTTAATATTTTATTGCATTTAATGTTTTCTGTATTTTATTGTTATAAGCCACCTGTGAGGGCCTCTGCCCTGAAAAGTGGCCGAGAAATGTTTTAAATACATTTTAATTAATTAAATAATTGTACACTCGGCTAATGGGCAGTATAACAATGTAACAAATGTGTGCTTCCCACCCATCCGGAATGACTTGGGAAGGGAGGCTACTTCTGTGGGTGAGAAGGAGGGGAAGTAAGACATGGCACATGCATGGTGCATGTGGGCAGTGTGAGTCATGGGTGGGGCAGAGCCTATAAAGGCCAACCACGCCAAAGTGCGGCCTCTTTTACTTTCTGGCTCTTGGAGCAGCAGCAATGGAGAATGAGAGGGAACAGAGGAGGGGCACTTGCCATTTCTTTCAGCCATGTGCCCATGCTCCTTCGTTTCTTTGAAGGCCTCTCTTTGAGTGGGTGGCGGCAGCGGTGGCGGATCAGCTGCTTTCCCCCCGGCCTAGCAAGTGACCCTCCCTCAGTGTAATCACAGGCAGCTCAGTCCCTAGCAGCCAGCTGGACCATCACCTCCTCATGAGGAAAAGGGAAAAGGGAAAGGAGAGCATAGCCACATGCATTCAAGCCTGTTGCCCATGCTGCCTCTCTCTGTTGGAGCCCCACCAGAACATCCAGTGGCCGGAGAGGCCAGGCTTCAGCATCAACAGTGCTGCAGTGCAATGGTTTGTAGGAAGATCCTCCAACCCTCTCAGTCCCTGAAAGGACACCAGCTGCAGCAGTTGGGCCTTGCCCAGCTGCCTGGTTGCGAGCCTGGGTGGCCCTCCTTGTTTCCTTCAGGTCACCAGGCACAGCTTACCTCATGAGCTTGTCCTGTGGCCTGGTGCGAACACCCTATGGCAACACATCCTGGCCCCCTGAGTGGCCCAATGTCCAGGTTCGGTGGTTGCAGGTTCGGCTTGTCTGCACCCAGACCCCCAGTTCTCTTGTCACCCGGTAATGGCATGGGTAAGGGCTCTCCCTAAAAGTATTCAGAATTGGCCTACCTCTGGGCCTGCTCTCCATAGGTGCCATGTGAATGCATGCACCTCCCTTAAGGTCACCCAACCAACATGCATGGCCTAACATGGATGGGTGGGCCAGCTTCAGCCATATATGAACCACCCCTTTTCACCTGCCCCTCTGTTGGTGTGGGCTGGGCTTTCCTGGCTGGGCCTGTTATCAGCTTATCTCAGGCCTGCTTCTAAGCACTCCATGCCTACTTTTGAGTAGGCCCAAGCCACGTGCTTGCCACCCCAGCCACCCATAATACATTGACTGGGGTGAGTGGGCTGCTGGCTGGGACTTGCTCCCTCCTCCTTGTGGTCCCAGATGAGGGACCATATTCTTTTGTCTCTGCTCCCCTCTTATTTTCTGAATATGCCCTGGCCTTCTCAGGATGGGGCTGTGGTCCATTAACAGGCTATTTCAGGCCTTGCAAACCGGGGGCCAAGAGGGAGAGTACCGCTCAGTGGGTGGAGCGCATGCTTCGCATGCAGAGGGTTCCAGGTTCTATCTTCACCTCTTCTGGGTGGAATGAAGAAAGGAATCCAACTGAGACTATGGACAGTTACTGCCATTCAGTATTGACAATGAAGGGCTGGGTGCACCATTGGTCTGACTCAGTATAAGGTTGTCCCCTAATAATAAATCCATAATATTGCCTGGGACCAGACCCATGTTTTGACCTTGAGTTCCATGATGGAAAGAAAATGGGCTGTAACCATGCCAGTCATATTTAGCTGAACTGGATATAACGATTCATATTAACCTGCCAAATTTAATTAATGGTGTAGAAATGGTGTGTACAACACACTCATTTTGGTTTTACCCCCTTTTTAATATGCCTCTCTTTATTATGGTCCCCCCCACACACACATACAATTTAGAGGCTTTCTAAAATGCCCTAGTGCCACCTGTTTGGCCTAGAACCAGGCTTGTATGGAGCACCGGGATCAGAACTAAGTTAAGGATGTAAAGGCCAGCCATGTTTAGGTCCATTTCTTATCACCCTTTTTCGCATCTTAAAGATTTCTCATGGGGTTTAGTCCCTAAGAATGCCCCCTGGAGGATTTGACAGATAACAGAGTGTGTGGTGGGAAGGCGGGGGATGGGGGGTACGGTTTGACAGCTATCAAACCTCCGTCTTAGAACTTTTGGAACTTTTAAAGTAAAATATTCATAGCCACAAAATGCCTGGACCTATCTTTCTTAAATTTCTAAGATAAGTACTTCACTCCCATCTGCCATGTGAGCAAGTTTCATGCTTCTATCTTTAAAAATAAAAAGTTATATGGGTTTCTCTCCTCATTTTTCCCAATATACCTAGCCACTACACGCTTGATGCTATGGTTCTGAAATTTCTCACACATGATTACCTAAATGGTGTCTCCAATGTGGCCACATTTCATGCTTCTATCTTTAAAAATAAAAAAGGTAAAAGTGTTACTTCCTTTCCCCTAAAGCTACCCATTTTTCAAAAATTCATTGCCACTACACGCCTGCACATATGTTTCTGAAATTTCTCACGCATAACTAAATATATGCCATATCCAATGTGGCCAAGTTTCATGTTTCTATCTTTTAAAATAAAAAAAGTTATAGCTCTTTATTTCTCCAAAGCAAACCCTATGGGGAAAACACCTAAAATGGAGGTCCGATTCTCCGATCCATTCTGATGTAAATCAGATAGAAAAAAATCGGATCGGATAAAATCAGAGCTCCTTGAACCAGTATTGGAATCAGAAATCAGATGTCTCATTTTGCATAAATCGTATCAGAATCGGACATCAGATCTGATTCAGTGCACATCCCTAGTATTAATGGATTCTTTTTTCTCTTTGGAACTCTCTGATCTTTTGGTTTGGGCCCCAGTGACCCAATCTGAAACAAAAATATTAATCGGAACCCTTCGCAGGGGCAGATAGGCATGCTCTGCCCAAGGGAAGTGCAGCCTCCCCCCTGGGTTACCATTTGGACATGGGCCTACTGGCTCACTGGATATATAATATAGATGGGAGTTCTACAACAGCGTTTCCCAGAAAGGGAATATATACTCACCAAGTATCTCAATATGATATATCGAGCATACACAAAGTTCAAGGGTGGGGCGGGGCTGGCTTATGATGAGTCTTTCCATAGAAAGGCCGCATTTGACCATTCACTCCAATGGGACGTCAGGGACCACGACCTTTGGCTGCAGTTCATTATGCCGGCTAGGCCTGGTTTTGGTGAGAGGGATGATAGCAGACATATTATTGCCAAACTGCAACCCGCCTCCTCCATCAGGGGGAGTGTGGGGCAGAGGGTTCAATACCGCCTGCCCTGCTGGGAATTTAGTGCTGGAGGCACATGTTCACGGTCCCCTTGCAGATACCAGCATGAGTGCACTATATGTGGAGGATTGCACCCAGCAGCAAACTGCAACAGAGCTAGGGGTGGCCAGGGGCCCTATAAAGACGGTCAGGGTGGTAGAAAGGTGGGGGGACAACAACAGCAGCCTCCTCCCAAAGGGCCCCAGTCCAGTTAAAATTGCCCCTTCAAAGCATTTATTGGCCCTTTACCCTAGAAAACAAGACACTGTGTACCTTGATTTGGGCTTCTTGGAAGGTTTCCATATTTCTTTTCAGGGCAGAAGGGTGGCTTCATTTTCAAAAAAAAATTAAAAGTCTGTTAATTCAATGGAACCCTTAGTATTGGAGAAAATTAATAAGAAGGTTGCGGTAGGCAGGGGGTTGGGCCTATTTCAGGATCCGCCCATTCAGAATTTAAGAGTTTCTTCTTTGGGCATAGTTCCAAAGAAGAATCCAGAAGAGTACAGGTTAATACACAACCTGTCTTTCCCTAAAGGTGACTCATTCAATGACCATATTCCGTGACACTTAATTTCCATAAAGTACACCTCATTTGACTCAACGGTCATGATGATCCACAGTAATGACCCCGGGGCTTTGATTGGGGAAATGCAACATAAAGTCTGCATTCCACATTTTACCAATTGATCCAGCGGATTTTAATTTGTTAGGTTTTTGTTTCCAAGGCCAATATTACGTAGATAGGGCTCTTCCAATGGGCTGTTCTATTTCGTGTGCCAAGTTTGAGAAGTTCAGTTCCTTTTTGGAATGGGCACTACGGGAGCGATCCGGTTCAGTCCACACGATCCACTTTCTTGATGTTTTTGTTTTGTTTTGTTTTCTGGCCCATCTAATAGTGACCATTGCTCACACTGGATGAGGGAATTTGAATCCTTGATCGAAGAACTGGGCATCCCGTTGGCACATGAAAAGATCAAAGGCCCACGCAGTACCATCACATTCTTAGGAATCGAACTCGATTACCCATGAAAAAATTGTGCACCCTATAGGGAAAAATAGAGGAAACATTACATGCTAAGAAGGTGACATTGCACCAGCTACAAGAAGTTGTGGATCACCTGAACTTCGCTTGCCAGGGTTATCACCCCTGGATGTGCCTTTTCGCGCCACCTATGTGATGCAATGAGGGACCTGTCTTGCTCATATCATAGGGGGTGAGTGACGCAGGCAATGCAGGACAACTTGGACATGTGGCTCACAGTTTTGCGAGAGTACAATGGCATTTCTTTTTGGAGATTTGATTTATTGATAGAGACAGAGATGCAAATTCATTCCGATGCTTCTGGTGCCCTAAGTTTTGATATAATTTGGAGAGATCAATGGTGTGCTGAGTGGTGGCCTCCTGAATGCAAGCTGTGGCCATCTGCAAGGACCTCACCTTTTTGGATTTTTTCCCATATATGTGGCAGCACACTAAGCTGGGATTTAGGAAAACATGCCTGACACTGTTTTAATTCTTCTTCTTCTTCTTCTTCTTCTTCTTCTTCTTCTTCTTCTTTTTCTTCTTCTTCTTCTTCTATTATTATTATTATTATTATTATTATTATTATTATTATATTTATATACCACCTTTTCCCCAATACTGGAACCCAAGGCGGCTTACAAATTAGAGCATGTACAGATAAAACAAATAGTGATATACAAAAATTAAAAATATTAGTAAACATAGTACAATTTTACAATATTGAAACCATTTTAAAACATTTTAAATACACATAATTAAAAAATCCAAACTATAAGCAGTACATCCACAAAGGTCTGAACTATTCCCCAAAGGCCTGCTGAAACAGAAAAGTTTAAGCCTGTCTCCAAAAGCACACCAAGGAGGGAGCCAGTCTAGCTTCCCTGGGAAGGGAGTTCCAGAGTCCTGGGGCAGCCACTGAGAAGGCCCTCTCCCTCATTCCCACCACGTGTGCCTGTAATGGTGGTGGGACAGATAGAAGGGCCTTCCCTAAAGACCTCAGGGGATGGGCAGGCTCATAAGTGAGAATACCGCAAACAGCAGAGGTAGATTGTAAATTGGGAAATATATTCTTTACTAAAATGCAAAAGAAAGAATTGAAGGTACTGGACAACCCATTGTTGGAAAATATATTAGAGATCTGGGAGAAGTTTAGAGGGAAGTTGATACCAGGAGACGCTCCACTCGCCCCAGTTGTAGTAGTGGGAAACTTCCCAAGGGTATTAAAAGCAGAGATAGAAGCGAGACTGAAAGATCAAGATATAATTAAGCTAAGGAATTGGATGGAAAAGATGAAGGATAGTGAGCATATTAAAGAGTTGTTTAAAGGACAAAAGATAGCATGATTCAAATGTTTACAATTGGGAAAATGGACTCAGGAATGGAGGTTGAAAAATAAGAAATGTAGAAATAATACTAAATTTGAAGATTTAATTGAACTAAAAGGAAAAAAAGAAGAAGCTGGAGCTAAGAAAGGGCTGACTAGTGAGATATATAAAATATTGATAGAGGAGGAATTTCAGGACTCACTTAATGTTATAAAAGAGATTTGGGAAGAAGACGTAAAGGGAAAAATTAATGATGATAACTGGGAGAGGATATGGAAAGTAAGAATGTTAAAGTTATTGTCGATTAGAATTAAGGAGAATTACTATAAGACAGTTTGGAGATGGTATCTAACACCTGTAAGATTTCACCAGATTGATAAAAAAAGTGTCTAAGAATTGTTGAAGGGGATGTCAGGAGGTTGGGACCTATTTTCATATGTGGTGGAGCTGTGAACATGTACAAAAATTTTGGGAAGGGGTTTTTAAAGAAATAAGTGATATAATTGGAAGTAAATTGGAATTAAACCCAAAGTTAGCTCTACTAGCAATATGGGATAGTGAGAATGAGCATATAACTAACAGAGAATTGGTAAACAACCTCCTGGCACCGGTTAGAATAATCATTGCTAAAAATTGGAAAGGGCAAGGAAGCTACACAATAGAAGTTTGCTATAAAGAAATTTGGGATATGGCCTTGAATGATATGTTGACATGTAAAATGAAAATAAAGAGGGGAATGTCCAGTAAGAGTGATTTTGGAGAAATATGGAGTCCCTTTTTGGAATATGTTTTAAGATCGGGAAAGGGACAAACACCTTCAAAAGAATCGTTAAAATTTTGGAAGGAGGAAGAATGATCATGAGAAGGTCTCGGGGGGGATGCACGGGGGGATTGTTGAGGGTTGTAGTTTGTTTTATATTGTGTATGTTTTATATTGTGTATGTTTATTGTGTTGAAATTAATAAAAAATATTTTAAAAAAATAAGTGAGAATACAGACTTACAGATATCCTGGGCCTGAGCCGCCTGTTAAAATATGTAGTGTAGGAAATAGGACACGTGCCGCACCTTTAATATAATGCTTTAGGAAGTGTGTGTGAAATAGAAATAGTTTGCTCAATTATCATTTTCACTTTGGAAGTAATTTTTGACACAGGAAATGTTTATCTTTTTAAAAACATCCAACCTGTTTTTGTTTCTTTCTGCAACTCGTAAAATGAGTAACCCAGAGCAAAGAAGTTTCCCCACTCCCCACCTTCTCCTCTGCAGTTTAAATATCCCCATCCCAATTTTCTAGATCTAGATTTTGAAATGTGCAGCCAAAGGCCTTCCATGAAATGTCTGCAGCATGCTAGAAGGGCTTCTTCTTTGAACAAAAAGTGCCCTTCCCGCGTCCCGGTCATGTGGCCATGGGGGGGGGGCTATTGCGGGCAGGGAACGGACACAGAGACATTCCTGCTCCCCATTGGAGGAGGCATCTGGTGCCAAAGGCAGGAGACGGAGAAGCAGCGCCAATATTAGGTGGCTTCTTCCAGCCCCCAACCTCTTTTGTTTTCGGCTCCCTCCCTCCCTCCCATATGCAGTGTGGGTTCTCTGGTTGCCCTATTGGGGGCCAAGTAGGAATTTTTCATGTACCCTGATTGGCTTTGGTTGCATGTTTTTTTGCCTACTTCACACTGTAAGTCCGGAGAGAGTGTCTTAGGATGATTGTTAATTGGTCGCAGTTTGAAAAGCGTTAGGGGCGGGCACGTTTAGCCAAAAGGGATGGTGATCATTCTGTGGCACTGTTAACTGGTGACAGGTGATGCTTGAGGGCCTTCCACTAAGGGCTTTGTGGCCTCTGCGGTGGGATAGGGCTCATCTGTGAGGACAACTCACCTCACTCCACCCGGGTTATGACCCGGGGGTGGGAGCAACACAGGAAGGCCTCCCCTCTCCGAAAGGGGGAGGTCTGGGGCTGGCGAACAGAGTAACGCCATTCGCCAGGCCTAGAATGTTTCGCCCATTAATCACCATTAGTGTTATGGCAAAGTTAGGGCCCGCCCAGTGCTTCCTTTGTAGATTTGTAGATAAAATGTGTAGATAAAATGTGGCCCAGATTTGTAGATAAAATGTGGCCCAGATTTGAATCCGTATATTAAGTGTCGTCTCTTTATTTCCATACCTCCGCCTGCAACTGGAATTCCTAGTATATCCCTGGTATATTCCTGGTATAGTATTGGAGTGGAATGTGAAGGAGAAAGCACCATGGATCATTCTGAAATGAACAGAATGTCTCCATGAAGAACCTCAGAACTTACTCTATAGTGGCACCCACCATCTGAAAAATCCTCGCTTGTGTGGTTCGGGATGCAGAAACATAACATCTTTTAAAGGTTTATTGAAAACATGCCATTTCACACAACCTTTCCCTGGATTTTAACTTAACTGGTTTCTATTGCCTTTTTAAAAACTTTTAACGTTTTAAATTGATCTATTCTTGTTATAGTTTCTGATATAAATTGTACAAGTCCCAGAGAGCCTTGGCTAATGGGCAGTATAAAAATGTAATAAATAAATTAAAAACAAATTTAAAACAAAGAAAAATGTTATGAATTTGAAAGGTGATTTGTCTCAACTTATTGGGGACAGCAAAATCATTTCAACCCCATCCTGATAAATTGTCAGCCAATAGCCCAGTGTTCTTAGAATACTTCATCACAATTCTGCGCTGCATGACATCTCTGATGCTTTATGGCTCCTGTGTCCTTGAAGGACCAGTAACAGAGGTTCAATGAAACCATAGTGGCCTGCCTCAGATTCTGGTGGGACAGAGGTTTCCATTCCAGGACAGGAGCAAAAGAGAGTGGGAATAGACACCCCATTGAAAGTTGTCAAAAGATTGGAAGCATGTTAATTTTGGAAAGTTCATTGGCAGTGTGTTCTTCTGTGCTCAAGTAGGTCCTTCCCTTGCCTTCCATCCACTCCAACGTTACCTGTTTGATGTAGTCACAGTGCTGGTTCTTGGGACAGAGTATGACCTTGCCTGCATTAGGACGTACAGCTGCCTTTCTAAAGTGAGTTCCATAGACAGCAGTGACTGTGACCTCATTAACTCTGCGTTAGTCTGGGACCTTGATCATGTCTTCTCCAAAGGCTGGGATGTCTCCTATGATACCATCGCCAACAGTCAGAAGGTTGGCAGCAAATTCAGCTAAACCCTCCAACGTGAACATGTACAGGGTAAGCTGGCCTTTGATGACATTGTATTGGATTTCTTGACCGCTTGGCCAGTGATGGCTGGATGAGCACCGCGTGGGATGACAGGCAAGATCTGCCTAAAGTCACTGCCAAAAACAATAGTCTTTCCATTGAATGGTGTGTTATTGC
Source organism: Anniella stebbinsi (assembly GCA_029215795.1). Taxonomy (NCBI): domain Eukaryota; kingdom Metazoa; phylum Chordata; class Lepidosauria; order Squamata; family Anniellidae; genus Anniella; species Anniella stebbinsi. The sequence goes on from JARDYH010000008.1 coordinate 24,765,480, forward strand.
TCATGAGCTCCTACAGCAGCCTGTCTATTCAGCCAAGAGCAAAGCAGTTAGGCATCAACACTTCATCCCAGGTGACAATGTTGGCTGGTTTGAGAAACTGACAGATAAGGCTGGCCAGAGATTTGCTATCATCAAAAGGCTGATGGGTCACCTGCATAGGCACTCTTCTTGAGGTGGGCATCGCATCATCAAGGCTGGAGTGCAAAGCTACTGTTCTTTGAAATTGTTCAGGAAGCAAATGTTCTATGCTTCCTTGAATCACGATTTTACTCTGTGGTTCCAAGAGAAACCCTTTTTAAAAATATCAGTACGGTGATATGTATTGTGTTTCTGTTTAAATTATTGATTTTTCTTACTTTGCATCTTACAATCAGCATATACACATTTCATGCAAAAGTGTGTCCTTTTTTGTCCTCTTTTTTGTTTTTGGCGATCTGTAATTTTCCACCCTACTCAAAAAGGGACCGCAACTCAGTACTGGAGTTCATTTGCTTTCCCTTCCCTTAGTTTTTATTTTCCTTTCTCTTCAGTTTTGTTAGCAAACTTGTTCCTGTTCTGGCATCTTAAGGGGGGAGAATTTTTGCTTGCAAAAGTTGCCCCTCTCCATTATTGAAACTCTTCCTTTCAACCTTTCTTGAACTGGCCTTTAGGGGCTGGAAACATGACTTCTGAGCAGCTTCCAATGACATTAGCTCCCCCTCAATAGGAGTTTCTGTCAGGGAAAATTTCTGTTTAAGTCCAATAAAGAACTGGACAAGTTTTGAGTGTCCAGGGAAGACTGAACAGCCAGCTGCAGGCAACAGCCAGCTGCAGTTTTTTCCCTATGCTATTAAAAAGGTCAGGAAGATAGGGAGAATCTTTCTAGAAGGTTAGGTAATTGGCTGTGTGCTGAGTCAGGGTTCAGCAAATATGTATATTAGTAAGGATAGAGAAATGGCTGTTAGGAGGTTAGGCTGAAGAATTTGTGGACAGAGGCTGGTGGAATGAGAGATTGATGGAAGGAGGATTATGCTATGCAATAGCTATCTGAAAAACCTGTATTTATCTGGAGGAACCAGTTGCCTGTATTTATATATTATTGGAACACAGTAAAGGACTTGTACTATACACTATACTGCTGGAGTGTGAGTATTCCTTCACTGCTTGGACTTGCATTGGACTAAAAACACTTACTCTGCTTAAGCAAATGGGGAGCGCTTCTCTCCCTAACAGGGTTATGGGCCCAGAAAATGCCCAGCAATAGCCCAGCAGTAGCCCAGCAGTAGCTCAGCAGTGGCACAGGAGTGCCAGGAGTTCCAAATATTGCAGCAACGGATAATGGTTGCCGGATTATATGATTAAACAGGAGGAAGATATATCGGGCTCTGGAAGTTCGAGTGAGGAATCAGAGTCAAGCGATTTGTCTGGCTGGAGTAAAGCTGTGGTTTTGAGCCAGCTGGAAAACATGGCACAGATGAGCTTGCAAGGTGGGATTCCCATCGAAAGGCTGAACGAGAAAAAAATCTTAAATTGGTCATTCAAAATGGAAATGTTCCTAAAACGCGATGGATGCTGGCATGTCGTGGAAGACACGAGACCAGCGGGCCTAAGCGCAGCTGAGATAGCTAAATGGAACACATTAGCCACAAGAGCCAAGGCTAACATTGTGCTATGCATAGATGATAGCCAATTAATCCATATCTCTCAGATGGACACAGCGAAGGAATGCTGGGAGAAATTAAAAAATATTTACGTGAGACAGACAGCTAGTTCAAAGATAAGCTTGACGAGACAGCTTTATCGAACTAAGCTAAGAGAAGGAGGTTCGCTTTCGGAGCATCTCCAAAATATGGGCACGTTGTTTGCCAAGCTACAAGAAGTTGGTCTGCCTTTTGATGAAGAGAATCGAATATATGTAATTCCTAGTTCCCTCCCCGAAAGCTGGGACCCGCTCACCATGAGTTTGGAGTCTATGCCGCAGACGGACCTTTCCAATGAGTATTTAAATGGAAGGCTGTTGCAGGAGGAGAAAAAGCATATTGAAAGAGCAGAGGAAGGAGAAGAGAGGAAAAAAATTGGCCGTGAATCGCACGGAGAGGAAAAACACCAGGATAAAATGGAGTCTAGGCACCGCTTACCAGTCGGAGAAGGAGAGCTGGCAGTGGCGGTTGAGAAGCGGAAATGTTTTCATTGTGGGAAGCTGGGGCATATTCAGAGGAATTGCTGAGTGAAACTGCAATCGAAGAGAGACGCACATTAGCAGGAAAGCCGTTACTCCAAAGGAGAGCAAGAAGGAGAGAGAAAGGAATCTCGGAGTGCTCAGTTGGTCTCTGTCGCCTTGGAAACGAAAGAGGATAAGCAGAAAGGCATTTGGCTCATTGACTCCGCTTTGAGTCAAACCCTGTGTTGAAGCAAGGGAATGTTTGATAAACTCTGGTCTGGATCTCTGGAGTCAGTGTCTCTAGCAGACGGAAAACAGGTTCCCTTATTTGGAAAAGGGCGTTGTTTTATTCCTTGTTTAGGGAAATATTTGCTTGATGTGTTATGCATTGAAAGTCTTGAATTTAACCTTCTTCCTGTAGCAAGCCTAACAAAGGAAGGATACATTGTCACTTTCAAAGATTGCCTATATGAACTGACTAAGGAGGGGCAAATTTGTGCACAAGGATTTCTCAAAAATGGTTTATATGAAATGAGATCTAATGACTGCGTGGTAAGTCAAATTGGTAATGCTCCAAGTCATTTAAATTGTATCCACTTACTCCATAGAAGGATGGGTCATGCGAGTTTTAAAGTGTTAAAACAAATGCTAAAGGAGTGTAAAGGCATTGACCTCAATGGGTGCAATAAGTTTCTGGATTGCAGAGTTTGCAAGCAATCAAAGTCCAAGGTTCAGGCTATCAATAAGAAAAGTAATAGGATTTCTCAGGAGGTGTTTGAGTTAGTACACCTGGATCTGGTGGGTCCTTTTAAGGACAGTGTTGGAGGTGCCAGATTTGTACTGGTTATTCTGGATGACAAATCCCGCTTTAGTAGGGTGTTCATGTTAAAGAAGAAATCAGAAGTGATTCAAATGTTTAAAGATTGGGTGACATGGGTGGAACGCAGGTTCCAAAAACAAGTAATCCAGTTTCAGTCCGACAGAGGTGGAGAGTTTACTGGTCATGATTTTTTAAAGTGGACCAAAATGAATGGGATAACTCACAGGTTTTCGGATCCATTTGCGTCTTGGAAAAATAGAGCAATTGAAAGGAGGAATGGTCTACTTCAGACGGTGAAAGACTCTCTGTTACTGGATGCAAGAGCAGAGCCAGGCTTGTGGGCAGAAGCATTTTCCACTGCCAACTACTTACTGAATAGAACCTGGTCACAAGCAATTGATAGTGTTCCTTTCTATCAGTTGCATGGAAAGAAGCCAAACTTATCTCATTTGAGAGTCTGGGGCACATTTGCATATGTAAACATTCCAAAGAGACAGAGGCAAAAAGGGGACAGCAAGGTGATTCGTGCTCGCTTTGTTGGGTACAGCAAAAAGTCTTGGAGGTTTTACATTGCAGGTTGTAAAATCATTGTGTCCAGGTCAGCTAGCTTTGAAGAGCAAAACTGGCAAAGAGTTCATTCCAACTCAGAGGTATTGTTACATTTCTCACCGGACGGGAGAAATGAAGGGGAGGAGCAGGAGGGGTTAGTGCCTGCTGGAGCCAGGTCTCCCAGAGAGCAGCATTTAACTCCATCCCCCATGGAAAGCAATGGAAAGAAACTGTCTATAGAACCAAGTCCTAATAAATTAAGGAGGTCTGACAGGGTTAACAAAGGTGTACCGCCTGAAAGGTATGGGTTTGAGAATCATACTGCAAGGGTTTTTTAGTAAATTACAAACCTCAGAGCTATGAGGAAGTGTTACAGCTACCTGCACAGGAGAAGCAGAAATGGTTTTCTGCAATGCAGGATGAGCTGCAAAGTTTTTCAAAACACAACGTGTATGAGACTACACAGTTACCTGAAGGTAAAAAAATCATTGGATTGCCACTGGGTGTTTAAGAAAAAGGTTTTGGAAAATGGTGAAGCTGAATATAAAGCAAGACTGGTTGCTAAGGGTTTTTTGCAAACAAAAGGAAAGGATTTCGATCAAATTTTTGCCCCCACTTGCAAAGCAACTACTTTAAGATTATTTCTAAGCTTAGCTGCTAAGAATAATATGACTGTGAGGCACCTTGATGTGGGAACTGCTTATTTACATGTAGATTTACATGAAGAAATTTACATGGAAAAGCCTCCAGGGTTTGGTGATGATTCTGATCAAGTATGGTTACTTAAGAAAGTGGTCTATGGACTTAAACAGTCAGCAAGATGCTGGAACAATTGTTTAAATTCAGCCCTAGTTGAAGACCTCGGTTTTCAGAGGGGAATTGTGGATCCATGTTTATATACAAGAGAATATTGTAATGGTTTTGTGATGGTTCTTATTTATGTTGATGACATTTTAATAACCTCTAAGTCCATAAGCCAGATACAAGGAGTTACAAAATGTTTGGAAGAGAAATTCAAACTAAAGTCACTTGGAGAAGTGAGCAATTATTTGGGAGTGCAAATCATCAAACTGAATGGAAAATATTTTCCGAGTCAGGAACAGAAAATTGTTAACCTACTTGAGTCATGTGGGATGACTGATTGTAATGGTGTACAAAGTCCAATGCTACCAGAATTCAGATCAAACTTGGAAGGGGAAAATTTCAATGACCCTGAGTTATATCAATCTGTTATTGGAAGCTTGTTGTACATAAGCCAGTGGACACATGCAGACATTGCATGTGCTGTAGGTATTTTAAGTCAGCAAGTTGTAAAGCCAACAAATACTGCCTGATTAGGAGTAAAAAGAGTATTGTGTTATTTGAAAAGTACTTTAGATCTTTGTCTAACGCTGTTATCTTTTGAAACTGAGTCCTTAGAATGCTATGTGGACAGTGATTGGGCACGGAACCCCAAAGACCGGAAGTCAACTAGTGGAATGGCTATTTTACTTGGAAGGTCACTAATTCACTGGAAAAGCAAGATGCAAGGCTGTGTGGCAACATCTTTATGCGAAGCTGAATATGCATCGTTGTCAGAAGCTTGTGGAGAACTGGAATGGTTTTTGCAATTGTTAAAGGACATGAATGTAACATATGATTTGCCTGTTAAAGTATATGATGACTCACAATCTTGTATAGCTTTAGCCAATTCACAAATGTTGAAAGCCAGGACAAAGCATGTAGCTATAAGGTTCTTTAATGTGAAACAGTATGTGGAAAATGGATTTATAAAGTTAATATACTGTGCATCAAAAGAAAATGTAGCAGATGTATTTACCAAACCGTTGGCAGCTTATCAGCATGACAAATTAATTGAAAAATTAGGATTTGAAATGCTTGTTAAGGAAGGATAAATTTATTCAACTTAAGTCTTCAATTTTGAAGCGGTGTCAGGGAAAATTTCTGATTAAGTTGAATAAAGAACTGGACAAGTTTTGAGTGTCCAGGGAAGACTGAACAGCCAGCTGCAGGCAATAATCTGATAATGTAGTTTTTTTCCTTATGCTGTTAAAAAGGTTAGGAAGATAGAGAGAATCTTTCTAGAAGGTTAGGTAATTGGCTGTGTGCTGAGTCAGGGTTCAGCAAATATGTATATTAGTAAGGATAGAGAAATGGCTGTTAGGAGGTTAGGCTGAGGAATTGGTGGACGGAGGCTGGTGGAATGAGAGATTGATGGAAGGAGGATTATGCTATGCAATAGCTATCTGAAAAACCTGTATTTATCTGGAGGAACCAGTTGCCTGTATTTATATATTATTGGAACACAGTAAAGGACTTGTATTATACACTATACTGCTGGAGTGTGAATATTTCTTCACTGCTTGGACTTGGGTTGGACTAAAAATGCTTACTCTGCTTAAGCGAATGGGGAGCGCTTCTCTCCCTAACAGTTTCCAGGGCTAAATCTACCATGAGGCACAGTGAAGTGACTTCATCAGGCAGCAGATGCTGGGAACTGTGGTGGTACCCTCAATGCTCAAACTGTGCAGTGACTGGGAGCAGGGTGCCATCTTATCATTAGGCTCAGGCAGCAAAATGTCTCAGGATCAGCCCTGGAAGTTTCTTCCTATTTCTTTTATCTTTCCCTTCATGACCTTTGTTATATTAATTCTCATATGAATTTAAGACTTCATTACATTATTTTTTTACTTTCCCCTCAATGGTGGGCTGAGGGGAAAGCTTGATGGGGATCTATCTCATGAAATTGTCATCATACACAGCAGCCTTCTCCAACCTGTAAATCTGGTGGATTATCTACCCACCAGGAAATTAACTCCGATTGATTTCTGTGGGGCTACTCTAAGCATATTGAACATGAGTCCAGCCCTACATATAAAAGTTCACAACTATTGCTTCAAAAGTCTGTCAAGATATACCAATAGAAATTAATTTCATAGTCTAATTTTGAGATTGAGGAGTACAAGGAGAAAGGATAGTTCATTAAGGGAAAATGGAGCATGGGATTTACGCACATACAGGGTCTCGGTAGTCAAATTCTGATTTAGTTCTCCACATTAATATTTCAGCATGGGAGAATTTGGAGACCTGTGAGGAAGATTATATAACTGCAATAGCAAGGGAAAGTGTGACAAATTTTCTGTGTGTGTCATTCACACATAAACTTCCTAGCACACAAGCATACATCTTGACTTGAATGAAAATATAACCTAGAAATAGGGATGTTGTGGCCACCCCACTGGATCAAGGAGTCTGCTGGTCTCATTGGCCCATGACATGTTTGCAAACCTGAGCTTCAGATGTCTCACAGCCCAATGAGTGTCTAGCTGCCATCTGCCCTGGTCAGGAGCCTCCATTGTTGTGCAAAACAGGAGGTCAGGAAATTGTTTATTTCCTACCTTGTGAGCATGGTGGCTCTAAAGGCCTCATGTACGTGAAATTATAGGTGTGAACAACACCTTTAAGCTTATGTAAATGGGGCTTTTACAGCTGCCATTTACACAAGGAAGGACATGTGCAATTTGTGGAGCCTCCATTATCCACAACAATGAAGGCTCCGGACCAGGGCGGATGGCCCCACAGCCTCATCAGGCACTTGCTGAGCTGAGAAGACTCTCACGTGGCACTGAGAGAGGGGGCATGTGGTGGTGGTGGCTTGGCAAGCATCTGTCAAAGCCAAACATGGGTGACTTCATCCATCCCTACCTATAACAGGGTATATTTCAGGATTTCTTTCGGATCAGCTGTTCCCTGTTGTTCAGCTCAGGCCGCAACACAATAATGAAACATTTAGGCAAAAAGATACAACCAAATAACCCAGCACTAGAGACTAAGATAGAAAAGATCTCCACGGCTACCATGTATTTTCCCTTGGTGCTCAGATAGGAGGGAACAAAGGATAACCACACACTGCAAAACACCAACATGCTGAAAGTGATAAACTTGGCTTCATTGAAACTGTCAGGTAACTTCCTGGCAAGGAAAGCTACTGTCAAGCTCAACATGGCCAGGAAGCCCATGTAGCCCAGGACACAGTAAAACAGAGTCACAGACCCATCATTACATTCCAGTACAATTTCTTCAATCCCTGAGTGCATGTCCTCATCTGGGAATGGGGCAGAGGTTCCCAGCCACACAGTACAGATGCCTACTTGAAGGAGGGAGCAGGAAACCACAATGAATCTGGCCAGCTCCTTCCCCAACCACTTCCTTATCCTGGATCCTGGTCTGGTGGCCATGAAAGCCAGAACTACCATGATGGTTTTCGCCAGCACACAGGAAACGGCCACTGAGAAGATGAGGCCAAAGGCAGTTTGTCGGAGAAGACATGTCACCTCCTGAGGACGGCCAATGAAGAGCAATGGACAAAGGAAGCAGAGCAGGAGGGAGATGAGGAGAGTGTAGGTTAGGTTCCGGTTATTGGCTACGACTATGGCAGTATTGTGGTGCTTCATAAATGTCCCCATCACCAGTGCTGTGATAAAAGAAAAGGCAAGAGCAAATGATGCTAAAATGAGCCCCAAAGGTTCTTCATAAGACAAGAAAGTTACTCTCTTGGGGATACAGGAATCTTGCTTTTTTCTTGGATAGTCTTTAGCTGAACATTTCACACAGTCATTTGCATCTGAAAAACAAAAAGATATGGTTTTCAGTTCACACACAAACACAAATTACTATGCTGTAAATATATTTCTAAACTCCACTCCTCCCACTCCTCCCACACATCTCAACATTCTCATTGGAAATCACTGTATATTGTAAGTATTTATGATTTCATGTATGTCAGGGGCTGGTTCAATACTATGGCCTGGTTTGCATGATTATGATGGGGTTAATAAGCTACAGTGACTTATTTTCCCTTCTGCACATGTCATTCATTTGCTGGGGGGATTTGCAGAATTACCCTCCTTGGAGTTGCTTGCCATGTCATTAAAACTCAAGAAATGGGGACATGTTGCTGTGGTTCACATGCCAACCCAAGCCCCTAAAACAGCCCATGGGTTCTGAGTGGTCTGTTAACCACAGCAGCAAGCCACCCTCATCATGTTTGCACAACAGGGAAAGCAGCAATCACGGCAAGGGTAATGAACCAAATTCTGCTGGCTTGAGACCGACATGTTTAGTGGGGGAAATTTGCCACTGTGACTTAGTTCCCCCACCATGATTGTGTGAACTGGACTTTTGACTTGTGCTTTAAGGATGAAAGCAAATCTGCTGAGACAGCAAAGGCATGCTCTAACATGTTTCATAACCAATGTTAATGAACTGGGGGAAAGGGGAGGTGATTTGCTTGGCAAAACTGTCTAAGGCTTTCCTGTTGGAATGGAGGGAAGAGAAAAAGACAGAAGGAAGGAAGGAAAGAACTATCCATCTATAACCTTAAGGGGGAAGTCCCTCTTCTCCTAGACCTAGCAGTTGTCATTCATGCCATTGTCAACTTGACACCAAGAATCTATTTTGCTGAGATCCTGCTTTGAACAGTGTTAATAAGCTTCAACTAATAAAGAACAAGGTACTGGGGACCATATGACAATGATGATAGGGCTCCTGTATCTTTAATGGTTGTATTGAAAAGTAAATTTCAGTAGATGTCATCACACAGCACCTAATGAAATTCCTTCTTCATCACAACTTTTAAAGCTGCAGCAGCCATGCCCTCTTTTGTGTCTGGTTACTCTAGTATAGCTCTCCATCTATCTATGTATGCATGCTTACCCTCCTTGTTTGAAATCTTCCCTTCTGGACATGGGATGCAATCATAGCAGCAAAATGGCTTCCCCTCCTTCATTTTCTTGTGAGAACCAGGTTGGCAACTCTCAGTACACTGAGAAAGAGGCCGGGACTATTTGAATAATGGACAAGAAACAATGTAATGAAGGAAAAAGGATGCTGGAATATTTGTTATTGTTTTGTTTGTTTAATATTTTCAATGTTTTGTTTTGTTGATATTTAAAAATCAAAACATTAATTTAACGTATTTTAAATGTTTAATATTGCTTTATTTTATATTGTCATTTCATTGCTGTTGTTGAGTAAGTTATGGTTTTTCAGATTTGTCCCACCCTACAGGCATTTGCCTGTTGGGAAGTATGCAATTCTAATAAATATAATAAATAAAGACAAAAGATTTCAGAAATACTTGGACAGACTCAATGGGCACTACTTACATTTTTCTAGTAATCATCCTAGACATATGAAACCTAATTTTCACTTTGGCCAATTTTTAAGTTAAAAAGAAAGAGTATATTTGACCACATGTGCAACACTTGAAAACTCTTAGATAGGGGCTTTCTGAGACATGTCATTGATTTGTCCATAGCTAGAATGAATAAAACCAATAGACACTCTCTGCCTGAGTCTCATGTTTGAACAAGGAGCAACAGATTGTTTTGGTCTTGTTCAAAATGTTAGAAATCGAACTATCATCTTGTTAAAAATTCTTCCAGCTATTTCCCCATAAAGAAAGTTATTTCGAGAGCTGAACCATGAAGCACTTCATATATTTCATCTCATCACCCATTATCTTTCCTTTGTAATGTTTATTATTGTACAATAAAATAATTGTGAACTTCACGACAGTTGCTCATTTATAACAGGGTCACTTTCCACATAGCTGACGTTTGAAGCCTACCTGATTATACCAGCCATGCCATGTGATGGCTTCCTCATCAATGGTGAACACTTTACCTATGGGAGCTTCGGGATCCACCCTCCCCACTCTCACCCTATGAAATGAATGGTTGGAGAAGACTATCCAGTTGATCACATCCAATCCAGTGACTAGCTCCCCATTCTGGTTGAAGGAAACTTTGTCTCCCACACTGTTGTTAAATGAGACCCATTTGATAAATGGTTGGAGCTAGAATGAAAAAGAAAACACAAGGATTTAGAAAAGACTGAGAGGCAGGTAAGAAATAAATTGTTGTTATTATTATTATTATTATTATTATTAACTAGCATCAACATCATTTTCTTATTCTTACTTTACAGTAAAGGTCCCATTCAGGATCTTTAAAGGCCCCTACACTCATGGTATGGTTCTGATCTCGATCAGTCATCCTGCAACTTCCTTAGATCAGAAATTGGAGCAGGGGGGGTTGCTGCTAGCTACGTGTTTAAAGTGATTTTGGCACTCATACTGGCACCAGAAGAATGAGGTTCTGGCTGGCTTATGTTTCAGCTGAGCGAAGGCCATGCCTGGCCCTAGTATAAATGGCACACTTGCCTAGGAGTGCCTGTGGTGGCCAGTCACTCAATTAGTCAGTTTCTCAGGACCACACAGCTGATTTATGGGGCAGGTGCATGTGTGAGTTCCTCTGAGAATGACCATTCTCAAAACCTTGATCTATCAGGAACTGTATTACCATTGCAGCCTACCTCCAATTGAAGCAAACTGTTAGAAAACAAACCGATGAAATACATCAGCACTCTCACAAGTTCAACTGATAATGGTTTTGTTTGTTTGTTTGTTTGTTTAGGTTTCCAGCAGTTCTTATCTTTTGGTTAGGGTGACTAACTGTCTGGATATGGCCAGATTTGTCCAGGTCTGGGAGGATTTTAAATGATGTCCGGGGAAACCTCTGGCCAGTCAGCAAGCTGACATCCTTGCTTCTCCTTTTATTGCATCTTGTGAGATTTCCAGGTGTCCTACATCTCGCGAGAGCTGTAAGACTTTTTTCTGTCTAAAAATGCATAGGATTCACCTTGTGATTTTAAAACATTGAATTCTGCACATGTGTGGAAACATTAAAAAAGCATTAACATGGTTGCCATTATTATTATTATTATTATTATTATTATTATTATTTGCTCCAGCATCAGAAATGTAGCACCATGTGTTTTGTATGGCTGGGGGAAGTTGCTGTGGGTAACCCAGGCATGCAAGCCTCCCCCCCCCCCACTCTGAGCATGGTTGCTTGATGCCTGCATCGACTAGGGCCACCATGGCCATGCACAACCCAGCTGCAAGTGCCAAGCTACAGTCCTATGGCATGCTCACCTCCAGCTACACCCACAGGTAGCAAGTCAAATGCACAAGCAGCTCCATCACTTCTTGCAGTGGTGGTTCCTGCTCACTGGGCTGCAGGCAGGCTCCATACTCCCAAAACAGGAAACTTGCTAGGACAGTGCACAGCCTCCCTGACTTTGGGCACTTTGGTTGACCCCCATGAAGTAACTCTACCTTGCTGGTTCTTGAGTACCGGCTGCTCAGCAAGAACCCAGGAAAATTGGGCACAAGGCTGAGCAGGAGTCCATGGGACTCCTAACTTCCATTTTCTACTTGTAGCCTCCTCCCTTCCCAACCCTCTCCCTACTCCATCCCCCCCAAATCCAGAGCCTCCACTGCTGGGACTTACCTTTGAATTGAGACCTCCTTCCATAAAGCTGAGCCACGATTTGAGGTTGCATTCATGGTGGTTCTCTGTTTTTACTTTATCTATGGCTACATTAGTTTTTGGCCACAGATATAGTAAAAACAGAGTGCCATCATGACCTTAACTTCAAATCATAGCCTTGGATCTTTGGGATAAGGATGCCATTTACAGAGAAGTCATGGTGGTGGGAGGTGACCAAGGAGGGTGGGGTGGGGAGGGAGGGAGGGAGGTGAATCCAATGGATTCATCTGTACTCAGGGCCAGCCTTGTACTGGCTTTCCTGGTGGTGGTGGGGAGTGGCCTAGCACTGCTCCAAATCAGACGGAGGCAAAGCACAGGCATAGAACTCATGCACCATCTGCCAGCGGGGCTCCCCATCCATCTTCACACAGGCCGAACCCTTGGCTTGGCTCAGCACACCAACGCAGGTGAAGACTGGCTGTAGCGCTGAGGCAAAAACAGGATAATCACCCATGCTGCAAACAGTAAGTCTCATTTGTAGACTGTTATCAACCATAACTATAAATAAATTATTGTCTATCTCAAATCTAAGGCTACAATCCTATGCATGCTTACATAGGAGTAAGTTCCACTGAACTCAGTAGGACTTATTTCTGAGTAGATGTGCATAGAATTGCACTGGAAGTGTTTTTCGGCGTTTGGCGTTTTGTGGCTATGAATTTTTTACTTTTAAAGTTCCATAGATTCCAAAATGGAGGCTTTGACAGCTGTCAAACAGCACCCCCTCCCCCGCCTTCTCCCCCCACTGTTTTGGAACTTTTGCAACTTTTAAAGTAAAAAAATCATAGCCACAAAACGCCTGCACCTATGTTTCTGAAATTTATCACACATAAGTACCTCAGCCCCATCTGCAATGTGGTCAAGTTTCATGCTTCTATCTTTTAAATAAAAAAGTTAAACCCATTTCTTTCCTCATTTTTCCAAAAATACCTTGCCACTACACTCCTCCACCTATGTTTCTGAAATTCCTCACACTTGACTACCTACATGCCACCTCCAATGTGGCCAAGTTTCAAGAATCTATCTTTAAAAATAAAAAAGTTAAAGGTGGTACTTTCTTTTGCCCAATGCATTGCATTTTTCAAAAAATCATTACCACCAAAGGCCAACACCTATGGTTCTGCAATTTCACACATATGAGTACCAACAAACCGTCTGCAATGTGGCCAAGTTTATGTGTGAATCTTTCAAATTAAAAAAGAAGTTATAGGCATTCCTGGTTCATTTTTCAAAATGCCAAAGCCACAAAATGCCTGCACCTATGTTTCTGAAATTTCTTGAACATAAGTACCTCAAACCCATCTGCAATGTGGCCAAGTTTCATGCTTTTATCTTTTTTTAAAAAAAGTTCTAGGCATTTTTTTAACCACAATACTAGGCTATGGGGAAAATCATTCAAAATGGCATCCGATTCTCGAATCGGAGGTCCGATTATCGAATTGGAATTGGTTCCGAAGTGATTTGAGGGACGTCCGATTTTATCCAATAAGATTCAGGTCAAAATTGGAAGTTTCGATTCCTATCAGATTTTTGTAGTCATGCACATCCCTACTTGACAGTTCTCCAAACTATACTCTGGCATTTGTGGCCCATTTGGGGGTGAGTTTTCCAATCCCAAATAATGCAGCCTCAAACTAAAGGTTTGTTCCATTGATTTTGATTTATCAGAAATGCCATCAAAGCGGAAATTGTAAAAGAAACATATTTTAAAAGCTAATTGAAGGAAGATCATTTTTGTAGATAGTACCCGAAGAACCAGTAAAACCTTAAAAGACTTTTATTTATTTATTTTATTCCATTTATATACCGCCCCATAGCCGAAGCTCTCAGGGCAGTTTACAAAAATTAAAAACATTGAACAATTAAATCACCAATATACAAAAATTAAAAAATAAAGCATAAAACCAAGTTAACTACGTCACCATAGTTTAATGTAGAAACTAAATTAGAAGAAAAGACGACCCACTTAGCTTAGGTTTCTTCTCCCCCACCACCAAATTGGCTTGGCAACCTGGGTCACCACCCAGCTTTCCCACCCTCAAGGCCAGCTCTGCAGAATGCTTCTAGGGAATTGCTCATATTACATGACACAGAGATTACATGAGGGGGATGTTACATGAAAGAGCAAAATCACAACCACTGCTCATAACATATATTCCCAAAGCATCAAGAGGAAATCATAAGGACAGGCTGAAATGGGGACTATTCAATTATTTCTCCTTCGGGCAAAGGAAGGAAGATGAAAATGTTAAGAAGACTTAGGGGGGGAATAAAACAAAACATACAATATCCTGTTATATAAGGAACTAGAGTCATTACCTGCCCAAATGAAAGATTCTGAAGTTTGGGTTCCACTCCATCCATCATTGCACCATGCTTGGCTCTAGAAGAGGACATAGCCTGATGTAGGGCATGGGCCACCACATAGACAGCATTGTAGATGCTGTAGCTGTGGCCAATTGTGCTCATTTCAAAGAAAGATCCAGGAAGGCTCTCCAGCTTCTCCTCCCCTGTGCAAATGTCCCAATTCCCCGTGCCCACAATACTATCTGGGAATAAACAGCCAAAAGCATGTTGCCAGAAATCCCTTATGAAACCATCTTCTTTAGAACTAGAAGGGTTTCTGCTCTCAAGAAACTGCTGAAATCCTGGTAGGTCACTAGAGTGAATCCTGAAGGTTATAGCACCATGGAATATTTCGGTATCCCAATCCCTTTGTAGGACAATTGCAGTGAATTCCAACTGAGCTGTTACTATCCATACATTCCCCTTCAATTGCTTTTCCGTGACCTCTTGTCCTGATAGATATGGAAGGAAGAGAACTATTGCCATGGAGTAAGATTCAGCATAAGCCACCACAACATTGGCTTTGCTGCCCATCCCTTTATCACGAAGTTTTGCACCCTGTAGAAATGTGTCACTAAGTTTGGTGTCAAAACTTAATTTTGGGACTCTTTCTATAAAGGCAAAACAGACACCCCTCTTAGAAAACAGTGGAACAACCACTTGTAGAAATCTTTCTCCATTATCATTATCCATCGCACCAATTCCTATCCACGTCCACCTGAAACGGAGAAGCAAAGAGAGAATCCCCTCATACTGAATGGCTTCCTGAGGGGCCAACTGGAAGAAGGGAAGGCCTGGTGATTTAGTGTTCGTCACAGGAGCAGGGCCATAGATGAGCTGAGGAGAATTTTTTGGTAGAGGGAAAGGAAATCATGTCAGCATTTATAGAGTCATTTCATTTTTTTTAATGTGCATACATTGAATGGACATGTGGTTGGGAACAAAATATCTTGTCAGATAGTGGTCTGATCTGAGAGAGTAATAACTATTCTATGGCCATCTAGTGTGTTAGAGGATAAATGCCTCAGTGGTAGGATGCTACATCATGATATATGGTGTTTCTAGGGACATTGGATTGCATCCAGACTTAGTCATAATTAAGAGTTAAACCTATTGAATTCAATAGAACATGAAGAAATCTCAAGTGTCTTTCGTCCCATGTATTTCAATGGGTCCAATATGAATATATGACTAAGTCGACTTCCAATTCATTGTTGAGCAAAACAGAGGGTGAGGCAGAGGGGGAGGGAGTACTGCTTCTTCTGCCACACATTTATGGAGCTGAACATACATATGTCTCCACAAAATCTGGAGCCTCAGGTGATTCTGTCAAAGAACTGGAAAGAACCTGGGGGACAATCAAAATGTTGCATTAATTCCCTCATTCCCCCTGAGGACACATTTGCATGGAGGGGAGCTCCCATTAGTTCCAGCATTTTACTATGTGGGGTGGGGGTGGGATTAATGGTTTTCCTTCCTACCGGGATGGCAATGGAACCAGGCCATGCAGAACAGGATTCTGAATACACAGTTATCAGTACAAATGCAATGAGTGGAATCTTCAGCATCTGTTTACAGACAGAACAGACCGCTAGAGCAGCAAAAACTAGGAATTCTTAAAACAACCTGAAATGAGCAACAGTGCTTGTTTCTAGAATGGGCAGGTTAGTGTTTCTAGGCTAGTTTCTGTTCCACTTGTGGTCCATTTCACTGGTACAAGAAAACTATCGGAGGCACAGTGGTAGTGTAGGGTATTGTTCTTTGGGAACTATACCTGAAATAATATGCATTAAAAAGTGGAATGTTTAAATTATTGAATGGCTTAAATAGGGCCTCTGAAATTGTAGCAATTTTCTGCTATTACAGCACCATGGTATCCTATCTACCTACCTACCTACCTACCTACCTATCTATTCTCAACCAGCATAATTTTAAACCATACACCTATTTCTGCCTCCAAAAAACAGAATGTAACTGGAAAGGAAAGGGAAGAGTGAGTGTTGTGGCAGATTCTCATGCTCCCCAAATACCCTACCTGTGGAGTTTTATAGATATCCAAGATATTTGCCACATATAGGGAGATTTCAGAATCCAGTCCCCCAATAACTGCTGTTAATCTATTCTGGATGTCACATACATAGTTAGGTACAACATTTTCCAGTGTAGTCAACAGGAGCATTGTGGCATGATAGGTCCTCCTTGCATTGTCATAGCTATCATAGATGTGGAAGCCCAAAGTGATATTGGGTAAGATCTTTTGGTTTTCATTGATTTCCTTTACTGCAAATGCCAAGGCCAGGATGTGCTGGTAATGCTTAGGAAATACCCTACAACAAAAATGCATTCTGTAACAGCAAGATATTCCACACATACATGCATTATTGATACTGTGTTTTACCTCACATTACCGCATTTCAATGCAAATCCTTTTTGTACTCTTAAATCTAAAGTAGCCTACTCTAAGAAGAAAACCAAACTATATCCATGTGATGCCAATAAAAGGATGAACATTTTGCTGCCAACCTCAATAATTAATTTTATAAAAGAGTTCATGTTGCACAGACTCCACTTCCTTATTGTTGCATGGATGTGCCCTCTGAGGCAAAGAAACATCGCTCAATCTTCTCAAATTATTGAGAAGTTGACACATCAAATCAGGATGTACAATATTTAACAATTTGGAAATTGCTTAAATCGGCAGCTAACTAAAAACCATTTTAATTAGGAATACCTTAGGGATAAGATGATCACATTGCTCATGTCTGAGGGTAAAAGTCTTGGAAAGCCATAACACATGGCTTCTGCCTTATATATTATATCTACTGCAGAATCCTGTCCATTTTGAAAAAGAAAAGGGGGTGACTTCACAATACAAGGAGCTCTTCAACAAAGGACTTCAACAACTATATTCAGGGAGATAAAGAACCAACTTAAATATATTAATCTTAAACTTTAAGGCAGCCATCCAAGCACTCACACCAAAAGCCTGTTAGTTGCATTTGTTGCCATTAATATAGCAGCATTTGGAGCACATTGTGGGATGTGCAAATGAGCTCCTAAACCTGTAGATTGGCCACCATTAAAAGCAGAAGACAATCCCTTAATCCCTATAGCAGCTCTATAAGGGAACAAAACTGTATCTGAATTGCAACCTTTAACAGCTGCTGGAAGAACCTACACTTTTTTTTAATAGTCTGAATTATATTACTATTTCCTACAGCCTGATCCAGTAAGCCCCCATTCTACAGCGTTATGGCTCTCTTCTACTCTAATTATTCTGATGGCACCATGAATGGAAATAAAACAAAATGCAGTCCTTACACAAGTTCATCCAACACCTCTGGAGGGGGTTCTTCGGTGAAGGCTATTGGACTGGAGACAAGGAGACCATATGAAGTAATGCCACCAATGATGAGGTCTCCTGACTGATGATACTTGTGAAGTGGAGGGTAAGGTTTCGTGACCCTACAGTTGTCAATGTGAGCTTTGCATCCCATGCAAGCAAGAAGCACCAGCTGCAAGTCCACCATAGTATTCTATTAGTAGTATAGTAGTTTGGGTTATTGCATTGGCAACCAATCATTCTCAAAACAGTTTTCCTATCCGTATCCAAGATCCATGCCTAGATATAAGCCCTCATTCTACCTCCTAATGTTACTGGTGATTTTTATGACATCCTGTGGTATTAGTTTTGCAAGTGACTACTGAAATTCTACAGCTGATTTGAGAGTGAGCAGAATTAATTACTACCCTTTAGATAACTGAAGAGGAGACTAATTACAAAATAATTACTGCTGAAAGCTTGTTTGTCACATCTGAACAATATTTTTTCCCAATAGATTTGAATGCGAGGGACCATATGGCTTGGGATGGCTGACAGATTTTATCTTTTACTTATGAAATTGATAATAGAAATAATAGAGTTTGGTCTGGAATCAGAGACAAATTCAAGTTTTATGATAGGACTTTCTATCTTGTAAAGATGACCTTGATTGAATTAACCTGCAAGCCTATACCTGTGAGTTAAGTCCCATTGATCCCAATATGATTTACTTCCAGGTATTATTATTATATCTCTTTCTCATCCATGGCAGTTTTTCTAGATGGACATGACTGGCTTTGCCAAGCCATGCTGTCTTTTACAGGTTCAGGAATTTCCTGGTAATTGAGCATGTTTTAAGTATGACCGCTTTCTGGATTTTGGTAGAGACGTATTTTGGTAGGCCCAGTTTAGTCCCAAGCCATATCTTTTCACACAGACTTTCCCTTGATTTTAACTTACCTGGTTTTCAATTGCCTTATTTTAACTTTTATCATTTTAAATATACCTACATTTGTTATATTTGAGGGAGGTTGTTGCAGACTTTCAAGAAGGCCTTTAAAAACATTTTGTTTTGCCATGACCTTCCAATTATGTATACTGTTATTGCTGCTATTGTTGTTCTTGTAGGCTTTATTGCTTTAATTGCTATTTTGCTGTGAACATGATTTTATTACTAAAAATATTGTATGTATGTTACTGTTGTAAGCTGCCGTGAGATGGCGTCTGCCCTGAAAGGTGGCTAAGAAATGTTTTAATTTTTTTTTAAAAAAATAATTAATTGTACAATTAGCTAATGGACAGTATAACAACATAATAAATAAATAAATAAATATACAAAAAGGTATGAATTTGAAAGGTGTTTTTTTCTCAATTTACCGGGGACAGCAAAAACATTTCACTCCGTCTTAACAAATCATAATCAGCCAATAGTCCTAAATTCATAGAATATTTCATCACAATTCTGCATTGCTTCGCTTCTCTGATGCTCCTTAGTGGCTTTCCTCAGATTCTGGTGGGACAGAGATTCCCATTTCAGGACAGGAGCAATGGTGAGGAGAAAACACCATTAAAAGTTGTCAAAAGGTTGGAAGGAGGTTAATTTTGTAAAGTTCATTGACAGTGAGTTCCCCTGTGCTCAAGTAGGTCTTCCCTCAATTTCCATTCTGTCCAATGTCACTGATTGATGTAGTCACAGTGCTTGTTCATGTGACACAGAGCGACCTTCTCTGCATTAGGAAGTACAGCTGTCTCGCTAAAGTGAGTCCCATAGACAGCCGGGACTGTGTCCTCATTAACAATGCATGAGTCTGGGACCGGGATCATGTCTTCTCCAAACGCTGGGAACTCTTCAGTGGTACCATTGACAACAGTCAAAAGGTAGGAAGCAAATTCAGATTCACCCTCTAGGGTGCGCATATAGAGAATAAGCTGACATTTGGTGACAATGTTCCAGGCATTGTATTTCTTCACCAACTGGTGAGTGATGGCTGGACGGCAAAATATGGGATGACAGACAAGGTTTGCCAAAATTCATTGCCAAATACAATCGTCTTTCCATTGAATGGGGTGTCATTGCTCATGAGCTCCTTCAGCAGCCTGTCTATTCAGTCAATGGCAAAGCAGTTAGGCATCAACACATTGTTCCAGATGACAATGTTGGCTGGTTGGAGATACTGACTGGTGCAACGCCGGCCAGAAATTCACAAAAAGCTGATGGGTCATCTGCATATGCACACTTCTAGAGGTGGGTGTGGCAGAATCCAGGCCAGAATGCAAAGCTTCTTTTTTTAAAAAAAATAAATGGAAAGCAAATGCCTTCACAATGGGCCCAGAGTGCCTGGGCACGTGGAGGCATTGCGGGTGGAGGTAATGAGGTGTCATGGGTGGCAGCCATTGGCTGCTCCCATGGTGCCTCGTGGCAGGGAGGGGACTGAGTGAGTTTAAAGGCAGGCTCACCCTCCCTGCTTCCTCTTCTTTTTTGCAGCTCCTTCCCTCCGTCCCTCCCTGTAGGTAGTGTCAGTTTCCCGGTCGCTCGGGTGAGGGCCAAGTAGAAAGTTTTGGCTCATGATCACTTTAGGGTATGGGGTTTTTCGCCTACTTCACACTGCAAGTCAGCCAGGGAGATTTAAATAGGTGATGTTCATTAATATTTCTGTCACTTTTACGTTTGGCAGGTAGGTGCGGGCATCTGGGGCATCATAGGGTTGGTGAGCATTTACAGGCACTGTTTCGGTGATTGGTAATGCCTGAGGGCCCCCAGCTGTGAGTTTTATGGCCTCAGATGGCAGAATAAGGGTTACCTTTAAGGCCAACCTTCCTCACCTACTTGGAGCTGTATGGCGTGAGGGGAGGTCGACATCGGAAGGCCTTCCTACCCCATAAGGGGCGGTCTGGGTTGTGGCGAACTGGGAAGCGGCACTTCACAGACGGTGAATGTCTCACCCTGAAATATTTAGGATGCCCGCATAGGTTAACTCACTCTGCAGATCTTTAATAAAGTGGCCCTGTTTAAAATCCACTTCTGTGTGCTGCCTCATTCTTTCTCCACCCTCAATTTCCCGCAAATGTCCCATGCTTCCTTGAACCACGATTTTACTCTGTAATTCCTTGGGGAACTCTTTTTGAGAATATCGATATGGTGATACATATGTTGGTTCCATTTAAAAAAAAATTCTTACTTTGTACTTTGCAATCAGCATATACACCTGTCATGCAAATGCCTGTCCTATTTTGCCCTCTTTGTTTGGTGATGCATGCCTGTTTTGGGGGTGATCTCTAAATTGCCAGCCCACTCAGAAAGGGACTGCAACTCAGTACTCTACTAAATTTCCTTTCCCTTCTCATAGTTTTTCTTTTCTTTTATCTTCAGTTTTGCTAGCAAAGTTGTTCCTGCACTGGCATCTTGTGAGAAGAGAATCTTTGCTTGCAAAATTTGCCCCTCTCCATTATTGGAACTCCTCCTTGCTACTTTTCTGGGACTGGGAATTTGGGTCATGGGGCTGGAAACTTGGCTATTTTCATCCCCTTAGGATTTTCGTGGGCCAAGCCTACCACGAGGCAGAGTGAAGTGACTGCCTCAAGCAGCAGTTCCTGGGGGACTGTGGTGGCTCTCTCAAGGCTGTAACTGTACAGTGAACAGGGAGCAGGGTGCTATCTTTTCAATCGTTTCAGGCAGCAAAATGTCACAGGGCCAGCCCTGGAGCTTCCTTCCTATTTCTTTTATCTTTTCCATTAAGAAATTTTGTTATATATATTCTCATATGAATCCGAGGCTTTGTCTAGATCTACACTACTGCTTTATATTATATTATTGTATTATTATTATTATTATTATTATTACAATGATTGTATCCCACTTTTTTTTTAATACTGGGACTCATGGTGGCTTTACAGAAGTGGAACACATGCAATTGCAACTAATTAACAGAAACTTACAAAAGTTAAAAATATAGTGTTATTGAAGTGCACAGATAATTGTTTGGGCACAGAACACATTCCATATACCACTGTAAGGAAGTTTTTTATAACAGCAAATACATGGGAAAGTGTGACAAATTTTCGATGTGTGTGTTTTCACACATACACACACTTACACACATGGACACATCTTGACTTGGATGAAAATATAACCTGGAACTCAGTATGTTGAGGGCACCCAACTGGATCCGGGGGTTGGCCAGAATTTCCCGTGTCCATTCCTTGGATCCAGCTACTTGGCCTACAACTTGTGCGCAAGCCTGCTCTTTGACTGACCCACAGCCCAACGAGTGTCCAGCTGCTGTCTGCCCTGGTTGGTAGTAGGGGTGTGCATCGGATCGGATCCGATCCACGATCCGAATCCACCCCAAAATTGGGGAAATCTGATCCTATTCGATCTGACCAACCTCCGATCCGATCCGATCCGATGAGGTCTGATCCGGATCGGATGCCATTTTGAATGCTTTTTCCCATAGCCAAGTATTGTTTTACAAAAATGCCTATAACTTTTTCATTTTTAAAGCTAGAAGGATGAAACTTGGGCACATTGTAGACTGGTTAGGGATAGTTATCTGTTAGAAATTTCAGAAAGATTGGTACATGCATTTTGTGGCAATTAATTTTTTAATAAAGACCCAGGAATGCCTATAACTTTGTCATTTTTAAAGTTACACACATGAAACTTTGCCACATTGTAGGTGGTACCTTGGGAATTACATGTGCGAAATTTCAGAAACATAGGTGCTTGCCTTGTGTGGCAATTAATTTTAGAAAAATGGGTAGTAGTGGGGTACAGTTACGCCTCCCACTTTTTTATTTTTAAAGATACAAACAGGAAACATGGGCACATTACAGGGAACACTTTGCTTGATATGTGTGTAAAATTTCAGAAAGCTGGGTCCAGGCATGTGGTGGCAAGGTATTTTTGAAACAATGAGGAAAGAAACGCCTATAATTTTTTTATTTTAAAAGTTAGAAGTCTGAAAGTTGCTCACTTTGTAGATGGGTTAGGGGTAGATATGTGTCAGAAATTTCAGAATGATAGGTCCAGGCATTTGATGGCTATGGAATTTTTAGATTAAAAGTTTCAAAAGTTTTTCCACAGAGGCTTGGTCTCTCCCTCCTCCCCCTCCCGCCTCCCGCGAAGAAAAAGGAAACACTCTCTTTCGATCTCTTTGATCCTTGCATGCATGGCTGCAAAAACTGAGCTAGTATCTATTACAGAAGGAGAAACAAAAGAACTTGGCTCGTGTCTGCTTTCCTACTTTCACTTTTTACTCAAGCAGAATGGCTGAGCCTAGCTCAGTTTTGCAGCCATGCGTGCAAGGATCACTCTCTCTCGATCTCTTTGATCCTTTGTTTCTCCCCTTCTCCTCCCCCTCGCCGGCGTTGTGTGTGCGCCCCGCCGGTACCCTCGCATGCGGGCCGGTTCCTGGGCAGCAGAGCCTCTGCCTGGCTGCTGTGAGGCTCCTGGAGGGCTTGACTAATGCGGGTTGTTGTGCTCCGCTGGGCCGCGGGGGTAGGTGATGATGAAGAGGATGATGGGGAGGGCGTTCAATGCGCCACCACAGCTCCCTGAGGGGTGGCCTGAATGGCCCCTCTGCTCACCAACTGACAGCGCGTGCTCCGCTCCAGACATCCGGCCTTGGCTGCCAGGATACGCTGCCAAGCCCGCCTCTGCCGCCCGCGCGCGCACACACACCACCCGTCCATTATCATTTGGGCAGCCCTAATTAAGGAGCACTCAAGAAATGGCTGCAAAAGTGTTATTTCCTTCCCCCAAAGCTACCCATTTTTCAAAAATTCATTGCCACTACACGCCTGCACATATGTTTTTGAAATTTCTCACGCATGACTACCTATATGCCATATCCAATGTGGCCAAGTTTCATGTTTCTATCTTTTAAAATAAAAAAAGTTATAGCTCTTTGTTTCTCCAAAGCAAACCCTTTGGGGAAAACACCTAAAATGGAGGTCCGATTTTCCGATCCATTCCGATGTAAATCGGATAGAAAAAAATTGGATCCGATAAAATCAGAGCTCCTTGAACCAGTATCGGAATCAGAAATCAGATGTCTAACTTCGCATAAATTTTACCAGAATCGGACATCAGATCTGATTCAGTGCACATCCCTAGTATTAATGGATTCTTTTTTCTCTTTGGAACTCTCTGACCTTTTGGTTTGGGCCCCAGTGACCCCAATCTGAAACAAAAATATTAATTGGAACCCTTCGCAGGGGCAGATAGGCATGCTCTGCCCAAAGGAAGTGCAGCCTCTCCCCTGGGTCACCATTTGGACATGGTCCTACTGGCTCACTGGATATATAATATATATGGGAGTGCTACAACAGTGTTTCCCAGAAAGGGAATATATACTCACCAAGTATCTCAATATGATATATCAATCATACACAAAGTTCAAGGGCGGGGCGGGGCTGGCTTATGATGAGTCTTTCCATAGAAAGGCCGCATTTGACCATTCACTCCAATGGGACGTCAGGGACCACGACCTTTGGTTGCAGTTCATTATGCCGGCTAGGCCTGGTTTTGGTGAGAGGGATGACAGCAGACATGTTATTGCCAAACTGCAACCCGCCTCCTCCATCAGGGGAAGTGTGGGGCAGGGGGTTCAATACTGCCTGCCCTGCTGGGAATTTAGTGCTGGAGGCAAATGTTCACGGTCCCCTTGCAGATACCGGCATGAGTGCAGTTTATGTGGAGGATTGCACCCAGCTACAAACTGCAACAGAGCTAGGGGTGGGCAGGGGGCCTATAGAGACGGTCAGGGTGGTAGAAAGGTGGGGGGACAACAACAGCAGCCTCCTCCCAAAAGGCCGCAGTCCAGTTAAAATTGCCCCTTCAAAGGCCTCCTCCACACGAGACGTTTAATGAGCCTTGAAGGCTCATTATAAATTTTACCTCCACAACAGCGGAGCGCAAAACGGGCGTACAGGCGCGTTATCTCCCCGATAATGCGCATTTTCGAATGCGCATTAAATAGCGACTTTTATTTTGCTCCGGCCGTTAAAGCGCATTTTCGCCGTGTGAACAAGCGATTATGCGCATTAACGTCTTCTAAAGCGCTTTTTGGACATCAATTACTGCGCTTCGCCGCCTCTCGCCGCCTCCCGTGCAGAGGGATTAGGCGTAAATGCGCCTCCGCGATAATGCGCATAATCCCCGAACCGGGCGCAAAAGCGCATCCTTGTGGAGGGGGCCAAAGCGTTTATTGGCCCTTTACCCTAGGAAACAAGACACCGAGTACCTCGATTTGGGCTTCTTGGAAAGTTTCCATATTTCTTTTCAGGGCAGAAGGGTGGCTTCATTTTTTTAAAAAATCAAAAGTCTGTTAATTCAATGGAACCCTTAGTATTGGGTTAATTAATAAGTATTGGGTTAATTAATTGGGTTAATTAATTAATAAGTATTGGGTTAATTAATTACTAAGAAGGTTGCGGTAGGCAGGGGGTTGGGCCTATTTCAGGATCCACCCATTCAGAATTTAAGAGTTTCTCCTTTGGGCATAGTACCAAAGAAGAATCCAGAAGAGTACAGGTTAATACACAACCTGTCTTTCCCGAAAGGTGACTCATTCAATGACCATATTCCATGACACTTAATTTCCATAAAGTACACCTCATTTGACTCAATGGTCATAATGATCCACAGTAATGACCCCGGGGCTTTGATTGGGGAAACATGACATAAAGTCTGCATTCCACATTTTACCAATTGATCCAGCGGATTTTAATTTGTTAGGTTTTTGTTTCCAAGGCCAATATTACATAGATAGGGCTCTTCCAATGGGCTGTTCTATTTCGTGTGCCATGTTTGAGAAGTTCAGTTCTTTTTTGGAATGGGCACTACGGGAGCGATCCGGTTCAGTCCACACTTTCTTGATGTTTTTGTTTTGTTTTGTTTCCTGGCCCATCTAATAGTGACCATTGCTCACACTGGATGAGGGAATTTGAATCCTTGATCGAAGAACTGGGCATCCCGTTGGCACATGAAAAGATCAAAGGCCCACACAGTTCCATTACATTCTTAGGAATCGAACTCGATTCCGTTAAACTATGCAGTCGATTACCCATGAAAAAATTGTGCAGCCTAAAGGGAAAAATAGAGGAAACATTACGCGCTAAGAAGGTGACATTGCACCAGCTACAAGAAGTTGTGGATCACCTGAACTTCGCTTGCCAGGGTTATCGCCCCTGGATGTGCCTTTTTGCGCCACCTATGTGATGCAATGAGGGACCTGTCTTGCTCATATCATAGGGGGCGAGTGACGCAGGCAATGCAGGACAACTTGGACATGTGGCTCACAGTTTTGCAAGATTACAATGGCATTTCTTTTTGGAGATTTGATTTATTGATAGAGACAGAGATGCAAATTCATTCCGATGCTTCTGGTGTCCTGGGTTTTGATATAATTTGGAGAGATTGATGGTGTGCTGAGTGGTGGCCTCCTGAATGGCAAGCTGTGGCCATCTGCAAGGACCTCACCTTTTTGAATTTTTTCCCATATATGTGGCAGCACATTAAGCTGGGACTTAGGAAAACAGGCCTTACACTGTTTCAATTCTTCTTCTTCTTCTTCTTCTTCTTCTTCTTCTTCTTCTTCTTCTTCTTCTATTATTATTATCATTATCATTATTATTATTATTATTATTATTATTATATTTATATACCACCTTTTCTCCAATACTGGAACCCAAGGCGGCTTACAAATTAGAGCATGTACAGATAAAACAAATAGTGATATACAAAAATTAAAAATATCAGTAAACATAGTACAATTTTACAATATTTAAACCATTTTAAAACATTTTAAATACACATAATTAAAAAATCCAAACTATAAGCAGTTCATCCACAAAGGTCTGAACTACTCCCCAAAGGCCTACTGAAACAGTAAAGTTTAAGCCTGCCTCTGAAAGCACACCAAGGAGGGAGCCAGTCCAGCTTCCCTGGGAAGGGAGTTCCAGAGCCATGGGGCAGCCACCAAGGAGGCCCTCTCCCTCGTTCCCACCAGGTGTGCCTGTAATGGTGGTGGGACAGATAGAAGGGCCTCCCCTGAAGATCTCAGGGGATGGGCAGGCTCATAAGTGAGAATAAGGACTTTCAGATATCCTGGGCCTGAGCCGTCTGTTACAATAAGTAGTGTAGAAGTAAATTCAGGAAATAGGACGCATGCCACACCTTTAATATAATGCTTTAGGAAGCATTTAATATAATGCTTTAGGAACTGTGTGTGAAATAGAAATAGTTTGCTCCATTTAACGATAACGATACGATAGGAAATCATAAGGAATCCAAGGATAATTATTGGAAACGATAGAAATTGCAACGATAAGTATCGTATTTTATTGTGTTGTTGGAAGGCGCTTTCTCTTTTGCCGCCACATGGATGGAGCTAGAAGGTGGGGTGTGCTTGATGAGACTGACAGTTTCAGTGACCAATTGTGCAGCAAGGATTCCAACAGGAGCCAATCATAATGTTGGAGGAGGGCGGATATCCCTGCATAAAAACCCCACACTTGGTGTTCCAGGCTCTGTTGGGAGTTAGGCGTTGAGGGGGGAAGGGTGGATTTGTTGGCGCTTTGTCCTGGCCCCTGGGTCTTGATGGCGAATTGTTGGAGATTCGTTGTAATCTCTTGCATGTTTGTGTCTCAGGTTTGTTTGGCTGTGCATTGCTGCCTGTGTGTTTGAGACTTTGAGTTATAATTTTTATTTTTATAGTACGTATTCTAGTTGGGGTTAGGTACTAGCATGAGTGGGGGTACTGTGACTGAGGGGGAGTGTGTTTGTCCTCTGCCCTGTTGAACTTACTTAAAAAAAACCAGAAATATATTATATTTTAAAAAATATTTATCTCCCTCTCTCGCTCTGGGTTTGTGTGTTTGCTTGATTGACTGTGAGTGTGCTGCTGCTGTGTCTAGCCTGCTACACAGGATTTGTGTGGTCAAAGCAGCACATGAAGTCACAAACTGTGGGCAAAGCATACTTTTTTGTTGCAATCATTTTGTACTTTGTAGCAGTATGAAACATGGCTCTAAGATGCGCCTTGGGCAACATGGCTCTGGGTCAAGGAGAGATGCTGTTGCTGCTGGGGGCAATTTTGGGTGCCTGTCTCTCCCTCTCATACCTTTTTTATTTCTTTTTGAAAGCCACTGCTCCACCCAATGGTTCCAGTCTGGACTGCAGGGACTGCAAAGCAGAAGCAGCATCCCTCTCTCACACATTTTATTCTTTCATTCTTTCTTTCTTTTTGAAAGCCACTGCTCCAGCCAATGGTTCCAGTCTTGACTGGAGGGACTGCTTTAGGGAGCCTTGAGAGAGATTCCTGTATTTTTATTTTTCGTCACTGCGTCCCCTGGGTCTGATCCTCGTGGAGTCTGTTAGTGAGGGACTGTGGAAGCATTCCCCTCACACATTTTTTTTTTTTTTAGAATTTGTTCAGGCAATGTGCCTGCCTATGCCTGCCCAGCAGGGGCTCTTATTAATTTGCCAATGTGCCCACCCAAAAGGGGACTTCTATGAACTGGGCAATGTGCCTACCCAACCCAGAAGGGGACGACTCTTTTCAATTGGCCAATGTGCCTACCTCTATTCCAAACATTACTTTTATTTGCCTCTGCTCCAGCCAATGTGTGCAGCTCTGGCATGAAGAAATGCCCACCTGCCTGCACAGGCAGACTGGGTCATTTGCAAGCACAATGAGGTCAAGGCGGTGCGTGAGGGTAGTTTTGATGGGATCCTGCCAGTTGGCACACTGCAGGGGTATCTCCTGGCCCAATGAGGCCCTGCCTGCTAAGGCTGGTTAAAACAACTGTTACGCCCATGCTACTCCCCTAACCCCCAATCCTTTTATTATTTCATTTGTACTTAGACATGCATGGCTTAATCTCTTGAGGTAGCAGCAGTTCTGCTACTGTGGTGGAATGCGGCCATCATCCACTCACTGTGCCACGCAGAGGCGCTAGTGGGATCCTCCAGGTTTCCACACTTCCTGCTGTGTATCTCCTGGCCCAATGAGGCCCTGCCTGCTAAGGCTGGCTGAAACAAGTGTTATGCCCGTGCTACTCCCCTAATCCCCAACCTTTTAATTTATAAACATGCGTGGATGAGACAAGGCAGCAGCAGTTCACACATTTTACTTTTATGACTGCAAATGGAAGGCACTGCCACCTAGGTTTATCCACAGGTTTTGAATGTTCACTGTATTCATAAATATATACCAAACTCATGTGACTTTCATTTGTCAAAGTGCCTACCCTGAACATGAGTTTTCTTTTATTTGGCAAAGTGCCTCCTTCTACCCCGAACAAATGTGACTTTTATTTGCCAAAGTGCCTACCCTGAACATGAGTTTTCGTTTATTTGACAAAGTGCCTACGTCAACCCAGAAGGGGACTTTTCTTTTATTTGCCACAGCTCCAGCCAATGTGTGTAGCTCTGGCATCAAGAAATGCCCACCACCATCACTGCCTGCACGAGGATGGCGGGCAGACTGGGTCGTTTTCTACTGCGGTGGAATGCGGCCATCCACTCATGCGTAGGTGCTAGTGGGATCTTGCAGGTTTCTTCATTTCCTCCTGCTGGGTATCTCCTTTCCTGGCCCAATGAGGCCCTGCCTGCTAAGGCTGGCTCTAAAATAATAACTGTTATGCCTGTGCTATTCCCCTACCCCCCAATCCTTGTTGTTGTACTTAGACATGTGTGGCCTAATCTTGATACAAGGCAGCAGTTCTGCTACTGTGGTGGAATGCGGCCATCCACTCACTGTACCAGGTGTAGGCGCTAGTGGGATCTTCCAGGTTTCTTCACTTCCTCCTGCTGGGTATCTCCTCTCCTGGCCCAATGAGGCCCTGCCTGCTAAGGCTATACATGATACGCCCGTGCTATTCCCCTACCCCCCAATCCATATGACTGCATATGGAAGGCACTGCCAGGTTTATTCACAGGTTTGGAAAGTTCATTGTATTCCATCCAGGAATGCATACACTCACTCTCACTGTGCCATACACGCATAGGTGCATTCCCTCCACTCCAGCCAAAGAGCCAACCTCTATACTGAATGTGACTTTTCATTTATTTGCCAAAGTGCCTACCTCAACCCAGATGGGGTCTTTTCTTTTAATTGCCAAAGAGCCAACCTCAACCCCGAAGGGGACTTTTCATTTATTTGCCAAAGAGCCAACCTCAACCCAGAAGGGGACTTTTCATTTATTTGCAAAGATCTAACCTCAACCCTGAAGGGGACTTTTCATTTATTTGCCAAAGTGCCTACCTCTATACCGAACGTGACTTTTCATTTGCCTCTGCTCCAGCCAATGTTGTGCGCAGCTCTGGCATGAAGAATTGCCAACCTGCCTGCATGGGGATGGCAGGCAAACTGGGTCATTTGAAGCACGATGAGGTCAAGGCGGTGCGTGATGGTTGTTTTGATGGCATTCTCACAGTTCTAAAAGCAGCACATGATATGCTTCTACTGGGATCCTCCAGGTTGCCCACTGCAGGGGTATCTCTCCTGGCCCAATGAGGCCCTGCCAGGCTATGGCTGGCTACAATAACGGTAACACCCGTGCTATTTCCCCACCCTCCAATCGTTTCATTATTTCATTTGACATGTGTGGCCTAATCAGTGAGACAAGGCAGCAGCAGTTCACCATCTTCTGATTAACACATTTTACTTTAATGACTGCATATGGAAGGCACAGCCTGCCTACTAGGTAGGTTTATCCATAGGTTTGGAAAGTTCATTCATTGTACGTATTATTCATATAATACCTATAAGTCGCAGCAGCATATACATGTAGTGCATTACTAGAAACAGTGCATGTTGTTGAGAGCTTACTTCTGAGGAACACCTGCAGCTGTGCATCTGAAATTGGGCACAGATGAGTCCCCTCAAGGCCATCTGTGAGATGGCCATGAGTACTGGACGACGTTTCTTGAAAAAGGACCACATTTCAGCCACCTGAAACAGTGTATTTGAAAGCTTACTTCTGAGTAACCCTTGCACCTATCGTTCTGTAATTTGGTACACATGACTAGCAACACTCTGTCTCCACTGTGACAAAGTTTCAAACCTGTAACTTGGAAAATTAAGAAGTTTTAGGCCTTTCAGACTCAAAAGCAACTCTCTCTAGGGCAAAATGTAGAAACGATATAATATCATGGGGCGGGGTGCTATCAATACGCTGATGACACCCAAATATATTTCTCTATGCCTTCGACAACATCGTCAGCTAAGGATAGTGTGTCTCCTCTGAATGAATGCTTGGAGGCGGTAATGGGCTGGATGAGGAAAAACAAACTGAAACTGAATCCAGACAAGACGGAGGTGCTTGCTGTTAAAGGCCCCAACCTGGGTCTGGCGGTGTGTCAACCAGTTCTGGATGGGGTTACACCCCCCCTGAAAGATTGTGCTCGCAGCTTGGGGGTACTCTTGGATCCGTCGCTCCAGATGACAGCTCAGATTGATGCGACGGCCAGGAGTGCCTACTATCAGCTTCGGCTGATATGCCAGCTGCGCCCCTTCCTAGAGTTGGAAGACCTAAAGACGGTAGTGCACGCGCTGGTAACTTCAAGGCTCGACTTCTGCAATGCGCTGTACATAGGGCTACCTTTGTGCCTAGTCCGGAAACTTCAACTTGTTCAAAATATGGCAGCCAGGTTGGTCACCGGTACACCTAGGGGTGATCACATTACACCAGTTTTAAAATCGCTTCATTGGCTGCCAATTAGTTTCCGGGCGAAGTATAAAGTGTTGGTTATTACCTTTAAAGCCCTACATGGTTTGGGTCCAGGGTACCTGCGGGATCGCCTTCTCCCGTACAATCCGCCCCGCACACTTAGGTCCTCTGGGAAGAACTTACTCAAGCCAGCCAGAACTAGGCTGGCGAGTGTTACCCAGAGGACCTTTTCTTCCATCGCTCCCAGACTGTGGAATGGTCTGTCGGAGGAGGTTAGACAAATTGACAGTCTTCATGAATTTAAGAGAGTCATGAAGACTGTCCTCTTCCGACAGGCCTATCCAGATGAATTTTAGGATATTTTTAATGTTGTGTTGTTCTCTTGTTTTTAAAATTTTTAACTGTTGTGAATTTTTGTGTTTATATTGTTGTTGTTCCCCGCCTCGATCCAGAGGGAGAGGCGGGTTACAAATAAATATTATTATTATTATTATTATTATTATTATCATATTTCCGATATTTATCAGAAATCCGATACAATACGATACGGACCACTTATGACATTATCGGAGACGATAATTTTTTTGGTCCGAAATCCAGATAATGATACGATACGATAAGTTCAGTCGTGCATATCCCTAATTGGAAGCACGTTAATTTTAGGAAGTTCATTGGCAGTGTGTTCTTCTGTGCTCAAGTAGGTCTTTCCCTTGCCTTCCATTCTGCCCAATGTCACCTGTTTGATGTAGTCACAGTGCTGGCTCCCAGGACACAGAATGACCTTGCCTGCATTAGGACGTACATCTGCCTCGCTAAAGTGAGTTCCATAGACAGCAGTTACTGTGTCCTCATTAACTCTGCATGAGTCTGGGACCTTGATCATGTCTTCTCCAAAAGCTGGGATTTCTCCTATGGTACCATCAATATCAGTCAGAAGGTTGGCAGCAAATTCAGCTAAACCCTCCAGCGTGTACAGGGTAAACTGGCTTTTGATGACATTGTGTTGGATTTCTTGACTGCTTGGCCAGTGATGGCTGGATGAGCACCATGTGGGACGACAGGCAAGTTCTGCCTAAAGTCACTGCCAAAAACAATAGTTTTTCCATTGAATGGGGTGTCATTGCTCATGAGCTCCTACAGCAGCCTGTCTATTCAGCCAAGAGCAAAGCAGTTAGGCATCAGCACTTCATCCCAGATGACAATGTTGGCTGGTTCGAGAAACTGACAGGTAAGGCTGGCCAGAGATTTGCTGTCATCAAAAGGCTGATGGATCACCTGCATAGGCACTCTTCTTGAGGTGGCCATCGCATCATCAAGGCTGGAGTGCAAAGCTACTGTTCTTTGAAATTGTTCATGAAACAAATGTTCCATGCTTTCTTGAACCACGATTTTACTCTGTATTTCCCAGGGAAACCCTTTTTAAGACTATAAGTACGATGATATGTATTGTGTTTCTGTTTAAATTATTGATTTTTCTTACTTTGCACCTTACAATCAGCATATACACATTTCATGCAAATGTGTGTCCTTTTTTGTCCTCTTTTTTTTTTTTTTTGCAATCTGTAAGTTTCCACCCTACTCAAAAAGGAACCACAACTCAGTACTGGAGTTCATTTGATTTCCCTTCCCTTAGTTTTTATTTTCCTTTCTCTTCAGTTTTGTTTTTAGGATGTTTTAATGCAGTGTTAATAATATGTGTCATGTTTTAATTAGTTTTATGTATTTTATCATGTTGTTGTTCCCCGCCTCGATCCAGACGGAGAGGCGGGTAAGAAATAAATTGTTATTGTTATTATTATTATGATAGCAAACTTGTTCCTGTTCTGGCATCTTAAGAGAGGAGAATTTTTACTTGCAAAAATTGCCCCTCTCCATTATTGAAACTCTTCCTTTCAACTTTTCTTGAACTGGCCTTTAGGGGCTGGAAATGTGACTTCTGAGCAGCTTCCAATGACATTAGCTCCCCCACAATAGGAGTTTCCAGGGCTAAATCTACCATGAGGCACAGTGAAGTGACTTCATTAGGCAGCAGATGCTAGGGGCTGTGGTGGTACCCTCGAGGCTCAAACTGTACAGTGACTGGGAGCAGGGTGCCATCTTGTCATTCATCTCAGACAGCAAAATGTCTCAGGGTCAGCCCTGGAGGTTTCTTTCTATTTCTTTTTATCTTTTCCCTCATGACCTTTGTTATATTAATTCTCATATGAATTTAAGACTTCATTACATTATTTTTTTACTTTCCCCTCAATGGTGGGCTGAGGGGAAAGCTTGATGGGGATCTATCTACCTCATGTAATTGTCATCATACACAGCAGCCTTCTCCAACCTGTAAATCTGGTGGATTATCCACCCACCAGGAAATTAACTCCGATTGATTTCTGTGGGGCTACTCTAAGCATATTGAACATGAGTCCAGCCCTACATATAAAAGTTCACAACTATTGCTTCAAAAGTCTGTCAAGATATACCAATAGAAAATAATTTCATAGGCTAATTTTGGGATTGAGGAGTACCAGGAGAAAGGATAGTTCATTAAAGGAAAATGGAGGGTGGGATTTACACACATACAGGGTCTCGGTAGTCAAATTCTGATTTAGTTCTCCACATTAATATTTCAGCATGGGAGAATTTGGAGACCAGTGAGGAAGATTATATAACTGCAACAGCAAGGGAAAGTGTGACAAATTTTCTGTGTGTGTCATTCACACATAAACTTCCTAGCACACAAGCATACATCTTGACTTGAATGAAAATATAACCTAGACCTAGGGATGTTGTGGCCACCCCACTGGATCAAGGAGTCTGCTGGACTCATTGGCCCATGACATGTTTGCAAACCTGAGCTTCAGATGCCCCACAGCCCAATGAGTGTCTAGCTGCCATCTGCCCTGGTCAGGAGCCTCCATTGTTGTGCAAAACAGGAGGTCAGGAAATTGTTTATTTCCTACCTTGTGAGCCTGGTGGCTCTAAAGGCCTCATGTAAGCAAAATTATAGGTGTGAACAACACCTTTAAGCTTGTCTAAATGGGGCTTTTACAGCTGCCATTTACACAAGGAAGGACATGTGCAATTTGTGGAGCCTCCATTATCCACAACAATGAAGGCTCTGGACCAGGGCGGATGGGCCCACAGCCTCATCAGGCCTTCGCTGAATTGCGAAGAATCTCACAAGGCACTGAGAGAGGGGGCATGTGGTGGTGGTGGCTTGGCAAGCATCTGTCAAAGCCAAACATGGGTGAGTTCATCCATTCTGACATAGAACAGGGTATATTTCAGGATTTCTTTTGGATCAGCTGTTCCCTATTGTTCAGCTCAGGCCGCAACACAATAATGAAACATTTAGGCAAAAAGATACAACCCAGCAACCCAGCACTAGAGACTAAGATAGAAAAGATCTCCACGGCTACCATGTATTTTCCCTTGGTGCTCAGATAGCTGGGAACAAAGGATAACCACACGCTGCAAAAGACCAACATGCTGAAAGTGATGCACTTGGCTTCGTTGAAACTGTCGGGTAACTTCCTGGCAAGGAAAGCTACTGTCAAGCTCAACATGGCCAGGAAGCCCATGTAGCCCAGAACACAGTAAAACAGAGTCACAGACCCATCATTACATTCCAGTACAATTTCTTCTGTCCCTGAGCGCATGTCCTCATCTGGGAATGGGGCAGAGGTTCCCAGCCACACAGTACAGATGCCTACTTGAAGGAGGGAGCAGGAAACCACAATGAAGCCGGCCAGCTCCTTCCCCAACCACTTCCTTATCCTGGATCCTGGTCTGGTGGCCATGAAAGCCAGAACTACCAGGATGGTTTTTGCCAGCACACAGGAAACAGCCACTGAGAAGATAAGGCCAAAGGCAGTTTGTCGGAGGAGACATGTCACCTCCCGAGGACGGCCGATGAAGAGCAATGGACAAAGGAAGCAGAGCAGGAGGGAGATGAGGAGAGCGTAGGTGAGGTTCCGATTATTGGCTACGACTATGGGAGTATCGTGGTGCTTCATAAATGTCCCCATCACCAGAGCTGTGATAAAAGAAAAGGAAAGAGCAAATGAGGCTAAAATGAGCCCCAAAGGTTCTTCATAAGACAAGAAATTTACTGTCTTGGGGATACAGAAATCTTGCTTTTTGCTGGGATAGTCTTTAGGTGAGCATTTCATGCAGTCATTTGCATCTGAAAAACAAAAAGATGTGGTTTTCAGTTCACACACAAACACACATTACTATGCTTTAAATATATTTCTAAACTCCACTCCTCCCAAACATCTCAACATTCTCCGTGGAAATCAATGTATATTGTCACTACTTATGATTTCATGTATGTCAGGGGCTGGTTCAATACTATGGCCTGGTTTGCATGATTATGATGGGGTTAATAAGCCACAGTTACTTATTATTTCCCCTTCTGCACATGCCATTCATTTGCTGGCAGGATTTGCAGAATTACCCTCCTTGGAGTGGCTTGCCATGTCATTAAAACTCAAGACATGGGGACATGTTGCTGTGGTTCACATGCCAACCCACGCCCCTAAAACAGCCCATGGGTTCTGGGTGGTCTGTTAACCACAGCAGCAAGCCACCCTCATCATGTTTGCACAACGGGGAAAGCAGCAATCACGGCAAGGGTAATGATGCAAATTCTGCTGGCTTGAGACCGACATGCTTAGTGGGGGAAATTTGCCACTGTGACTTAGTTCCCCCACCATGATTGTGTGAACTGGACTTTTGACTTGTGCTTTAAGGATGAAAGCAAATCAGCTGAGACAGC
Organism: Anniella stebbinsi; assembly: GCA_029215795.1. Lineage (NCBI taxonomy): Eukaryota > Metazoa > Chordata > Lepidosauria > Squamata > Anniellidae > Anniella > Anniella stebbinsi. Next base: position 24,801,498 of record JARDYH010000008.1, read on the forward strand.
AAAGGCATGCTCTAACATGGTTCACAACCTATGTTAATGAACTGGGGGAAAGGGGAGGTGGTTTGCTTAGCAAAACTGTCTAAGGCTTTCCTGTTGGAATGGAGGGAAGAGAAAAAGACAGAATGAAGGAAGGAAGGAAAGAAAGAACTATCCATCTATAACCTTAAGGGGGAAGTCCCTCTTCTCCTAGACCTAGCAGCCGTCATTCATGCTATTGTCAACTTGACAACTAGAATCTATTTTGCTGAGATCCTGTCTTTGAACACTGTTAATAAGCTTCAACTAATAAAAAACAAGGTACTGGGGGACCATATGACAATGAGGATAGGGCTCCTGTATCTTTAATGGTTGTATTGAAAAGTAAATTTCAGCAGATGTCATCTCACAGCACCTGATGAAATTCCTTCCTCATCATAACTTTTAAAGCTGCAGGAGCCATGCCCTCTTTTGTGTCTGGTCACTCTAGTATAGCTCTCCAGCTTTAACAGACTTCCCCCTAAAGCAATGCCTAATGAAAAATGCAATTTTGATATGCCAGGTAGTACAGAAGCTGGGCACCATATTTGAAAGGTGTGTTCTGACTTGTCATCAGAACCACCCACCAATGGGCCACTCCGAATGCTTTTGTCATTGTTTGCTGCATTTATTTAGTCCTCCCAGTGATCATTGAGGTCATTTATATAGAAGGCTAAAATGTCTTCCACCTGTCTTGGGGCTTCTGCCTCCAGATTCCTTGCAGGAGTCATAGACTGCTTTTCATGAGGTTTCATCCATGGGTTTTCTTTCTATATGTTTTATTATATAGCCAATAGTTGGTGATGGGATATAGTTCCACTATAGCACAGGAAATGTATCACATATCAAAATGCAATAAAATCTATTATTGCATGTTCTGTGTTGAGAAGAAACCTCCATAACTAATAGAAAGCATTGGAGGGTCCCTGGTGTTTGACAATGTCATGTAACGGACCCCCTTTCTTCCAGCCATCCTTACATAATCTTTTGATCAATATTTCAAAAAAACTTTAAATATGGATTATTTTTTACATTTATCTGGATCACAGTTGTTGTGTTCTTATAACTCTGTTCTATCTCTCCCTCTCTCCCTCTCTATCATCTATCTATCTATCTATCTATCTATCTATCTATCTATCTATCTATCATCTATCTATGTATGCATGCTTACCCTCCTTACTTGAAAGTAAATTTCAGCAGATGTCATCTCACAGCACCTGATGAAATTCCTTCTTCATCACAACTTTTAAAGCTGCAGCAGCCATGCCCTCTTTTGTGTCTGGTTACTCTACTATAGCTCTCCATCTATCTATCTATGTATGCTTACCCTCCTTGTTTGAAATCTTCCCTTCTGGACATGGGATGCAATCGTAGCAGCAAAATGGCTTCCCCTCCTTCATTTTCTTGTGAGAACCAGGTTGGCAACTCTCAGTACACTGAGAAAGAGGCCGGGACTATTTGAATAATGGACAAGAAACAATGTAATGAAGGAAAAAGGATGCTGGAATATTTATTATTGTTTTGTTCGTTTAATATTTTCAATGATTTGTTTTGTTGATATTTAAAAATCAAAACATTAATTTAACGTATTTTAAATGTTTAATATTGCTTTATTTATATTGTCATTTCATTGCTGTTGTTAAGTAAGTTATGGTTTTTCAGATATGTCCCACCGTAAGGTATTTGCCAGTTGGGAAGTATGCAATTCTAATAAATATAATAAATAAAGACAAAAGATTTCAGAAATACTTGGACAGACTCAATGGGCACTACTTACATTTTTCTAGCAATCATCCTAGACATATGAAACCTAATTTTCACTTTGGCCAATTTTTAAGTTAAAAAGAAAGAGTATATTTGACCACATGTGCAACACTTGAAAACTCTTAGATAGGGGCTTTCTGAGACATGTCATTGATTTGTCCATAGCTAGAATGAATAAAACCAATAGACACTCTCTGTCTGAGTCTCATGTTTGAACAAGGAGCAACAGATTGTTTTGGTCTTGTTCAAAATGTTAGAAATCGAACTATCATCTTGTTAAAAATTCTTCCAGCTATTTCCCCATAAAGAAAGTTATTTCGAGAGCTGAACCATGAAGCACTTCATATATTTCATCTCATCACCCATTATCTTTCCTTTGTAATGTTTATTATTGTACAATAAAATAATTGTGAACTTCACGACAGTTGCTCATTTATAACAGGGTCACTTTCCACATAGCTGACGTTTGAAGCCTACCTGATTATACCAGCCATGCCATGTGATGGCTTCCTCATCAATGGTGAACACTTTACCTATGGGAGCTTCGGGATCCACCCTCCCCACTCTCACCCTATGAAATGAATGGTTGGAGAAGATAATCCAGTTGATCACATCCAATCCAGCGACTAGCTCCCCATTCTGGTTGAAGGAAACTTTGTCTCCCACACTGTTGTTAAATGAGACCCATTTGATAAATGGTTGGAGCTAGAATGAAAAAGAAAACACAAGGATTTAGAAAAGACTGAGAGGCAGGTAAGAAATAAATTGTTGTTATTATTATTATTATTATTATTAACTAGCATCAACATCATTTTCTTATTCTTACTTTACAGTAAAGGTCCCATTCAGGATCTTTAAAGGCCCCTACACTCATGGTATGGTTCTGATCTCGATCAGTCATCCTGCAACTTCCTTAGATCAGAAATTGGAGCAGGGGGGGTTGCTGCTAGCTACGTGTTTAAAGTGATTTTGGCACTCATACTGGCACCAGAAGAATGAGGTTCTGGCTGGCTTATGTTTCAGCTGAGCGAAGGCCATGCCTGGCCCTAGTATAAATGGCACACTTGCCTAGGAGTGCCTGTGGTGGCCAGTCACTCAATTAGTCAGTTTCTCAGGACCACACAGCTGATTTATGGGGCAGGTGCATGTGTGAGTTCCTCTGAGAATGACAATGTTCAAAACCTTGATCTATCAGGAACTGTATTTCCGTTGCAGCCTACCTCCAATTGAAGCAAACTGTTAGAAAACAAACCGATGAAATACATCAGCACTCTCACAAGTTCAACTGATAATGGTTTTGTTTGTTTGTTTGTTTGTTTAGGTTTCCAGCAGTTCTTATCTTTTGGTTAGGGTGACTAACTGTCTGGATATGGCCAGATTTGTCCAGGTCTGGGAGGATTTTAAATGATGTCTGGGGAAACCTCTGGCCAGTCAGCAAGCTGACATCCTTGCTTCTCCTTTTATTGCATCTTGTGAGATTTCCAGGTGTCCTACATCTCGCGAGAGCTGTAAGACTTTTTTCTGTCTAAAAATGCATAGGATTCACCTTGTGATTTTAAAACATTGAATTCTGCACATGTGTGGAAACATTAAAAAAAGCATTAACAAGGTTGCTATTATTATTATTATTATTATTATTATTATTATTATTGTTATTATTTGTTCCAGCATCAGAAATGTAGCACCATGTGTTTTGTATGGCTGGGGGAAGTTGCTGTGGGTAACCCAGGCATGCAAGCCTCCCCCCAACTATGAGCATGGTTGCTCGATGCCTGCATCGACTAGGGCCACCATGGCCATGCACAACCCAGCTGCAAGTGCCAAGCTACAGTCCTATGGCATGCTCACCTCCAGCTACACCCACAGGTAGCAAGTCAAATGCACAAGCAGCTCCATCACTTCTTGCAGTGGTGGTTCCTGCTCACTGGGCTGTAGGCAGGCTCCATACTCCCAAAACAGGAAACTTGCTAGGGCAGTGCACAGCCTCCCTGACTTTGGGCACTTCGGGTGGCCCCCATGAAGCAACTCCACCTTGCTGGTTCTTGAGTGCCGGCTGCTCAGCAAGAACCCAGGAAAGTTGGGCACAAGGCTGAAGAGGAGTCCATGGGACTCCTAACTTCCATTTTCTACTTGTAGCCTCCTCCCTTCCGAACACACTCCCTACTCCATCCCCCCCCCCCAAATCCAGAGCTGGGACTTACCTTTGAATTGAGACCTCCTTCCATAAAGCTGTGCGATGATTTGAGGTTACAGTCATGGTGGTTCTCTGTTTTTACTTTATCTATGGCTACATTAGTTTGTGGCCACAGATATAGTAAAAACAGAGTGCCATCATGACCTTAACTTCAAATCATAGCCTTGGATCTTTGGGATAAGGATGACATTTACAGAAAGTCATGGTGGTGTGAGGTGACCGAGGAGGGTGGGGATGGGGAGGGAGGGATGTGAGTCCCATGGATTCATCTATACTCATGGCTAGCCTTGTACTGGCTTTCCTGGTGGTGGTGGGGGAGCAGCCTAGCACTGCTCCAAATCGGACGGAGATAAAGCACGGCCATAGAGGTCATGCACCATCTGCCAGAGGGGCTCCCCATCCATCTCCACACAAGCCGAACCCTTGGCTTGGCTCAGCACCCAACACAGGTGAAGACAGGCTATAGCGCAGAGGCAAAAACAGGATAACCACACATGCTGCAAACAGTAAGTCTCATTTGTAGACTGTTATCAACTCCATAAATATAAATAAATTGTTGTCTGTCTCCAATCTAAGGCAACAATTTTATGCATACTTACATAGGAGTAAGTTCCACTGAACTCAGTAGGACTTGTTTCTGAGTAGATGTGCATAGAATAGCACTGGAAGTGTTTTTAGGCTTTAGGCGTTTTGTGGCTATGAATTTTTTACTTTAAAAGTTCCATAAGTTCCAAAACAGAGGGTTTGGCAGCTGTCAAATAGCACCCCTCCCCCACCTTCTCCCCCCACTGTTTTGGAACTTTTGAAACTTTTAAAGTAAAAAAATCATTGCTACAAAACGCCTGCACCTATGTTTCTGAAATTTATCACACATAAGTACCTCAGCCCCATCTTCAATGTGGTCAAGTTTCATGCTTCTATATTTTAAAATAAAGAAGTTAAAGCCATTTCTTTCCTCATTTTTCCAAAAAAAACCTTGCCACTACACTCCTCCACCCATGTTTCTGAAATTCCTCAAGCTTGACTACCTACATGCCACCTCCAATATGGCCAAGTTTCAAGAATCTATCTTTAAAAATAAAAAAGTTATAGGTGGTACTTTCGTTTGCCTAATGCATCACATTTTTCAAAAAAGCATTGCCACTAAAGGCCAACACCTATGGTTCTGCAATTTCACACATATGAGTACCATCAAACCATCTGCAAAGTGGCCAAGTTTATGTGTGAATCTTTCAAATTAAAAAAGAAGTTATAGGCATTCCTGGTTCATTTTTCAAAATGTCAAAGCCACAAAATGCCTGCATCTATGTTTCTGAAATTTCTTGCACACAAGTACCTCAAACCCATCTGCAATGTGGCCAAGTTTCATGCTTCTATCTTTAAAAAAAGTTCTTGGCATTTTTTTAACCACAATACTAGGCTATGGGGAAAATCATTCAAAATGGCATCCAATTCTCGAATCGGAGGTCCGATTTTCGAATTGGAATTGGTTCCGAAGTGATTTGAGGGACGTCCGATTTTATCCAATAAGAGTCAGGTCAAAATTGGAAGTTCCGATTCCAATCCGATTTTTGTAGTCGTGCACATCCCTACTTGACAGTTCTCCAAACTATACTCCGGCATTTGTGGCCCATTTGGGGGTGAGCTTTCCAACCCCAAATAATGCAGGCTCAAACTAAAGGTGTGTTCCATTGATTTTAATTTATCAGAAATGCCATTAAAGCAGAAATTGTAAAAGAAACATACTTTAAAAGTTAATTGAAGGAAGATCATTTTTGTAGTTAGTACCCGAAGAACCAGTAGAACCTTAAAAGATTTTTGTCACCATAGTTTAATGTAGAAACTAAATTAGAAGAAAAGTCCACCCACTTAGCTTAGGTTTCTTCTCCCCCCCCCCCCAATTGGCTTGGCAACCTGGGTCACCACCCAGCTTTCCCACCCTCAAGGCCAGCCCTGCAGAATGCTTCTAGGGAATTGCTCATATTACATGACCCAGAGATTACATGAGGGGGATGTTACGTGAAAGAGCAAAATCACAACCACTGCTCATAACATATATTCCCAAAACATCAAGAGGAAAGCATAAGGACAGGCTGAAATGGGGACTATTCTATTATTTCTCCTTGGGGCAAAGGAAGGAAAATGTTAAGAAGACTTGGGGGGGGGGGAATAAAACAAAACATACAATATCCTGTTATATGAGGAACTTGAGTCCATTACCTGCCCAAATGAAAGATTCTGAAGTTTGGGTTCCACTCCATCCATCATTGCACCATGCTTGGCTCTAGAAGAGGACATGGCCTGATGTAGGGCATGGGCCACCACATAGACAGCATTGTAGATGCTGTAGCTGTGTCCGATTGTGCTCAATTCAAAGAAAGATCCAGGAAGGTTCTCCAGCTTCTCCTCTCCTGTGCAAATGTCCCAATTCCCCTTGCCCACAATACTATCTGGGAATAAACAGCCAAAAGCATGTTGCCAGAAATCCCTGATAAAACCATCTTCTTTGGAACTAGAAGGGTTTCTGCTCTCAAGAAACTGCTGAAATCCTGGTAGGTCACTGGAGTGAATCCTGAAGGTTATAGCACCATGGAATATTTCGGTATCCCAATCCCTTTGTATGACAATTGAAGTGAATTCCAACTGAGCTGTTACAATCCATACCTTCCCCTTTAATTCTTTTTCCATGACCTCTTGTCCTGATAGATATGGAAGGAAGAGAACTATTGCCATGGAGTAAGATTCAGCATAAGCCACCACAACATTGGCTTTGCTGTCCATCGCTTTATCACGCAGTTTTGCACCGTGGAGAAATGTGTCACTAAGTTTGGTGTCAAAACTTAATTTTGGGACTTTTTCTATAAAGGCAAAACAGATACCCCTCTTCAAAAACAGTGGAACAACCACTTGTAGAAATCTTTCTCCATTATCATTATCCATCGCACCAATTCCTATCCACGTCCACCTGAAACGGAGAAGCAAAGAGAGAATCCCCTCATACTGAATGGCTTCCTGAGGGGCCAACTGGTAGAAGGGAAGGCCTGGTGATTTAGTGTTCATCACAGGAGCAGGGCCATAGATGAGCTGAGGAGAATTTTTTGGTAGAGGGAAAGGAAATCATGTCAGCATTTATAGAGTCATGTCATTTTTTTTAATGTGCGTACATTAAATGGACATGTGGTTGGAAATAAAATGCCTTGTCAGATAGCAGTCTGATCTGAGAGAGTAATGACTATTTTATGGCCATCTAGTGTGTTAGAGGATAAATGTCTCATTGGTAGGATGCTACATCATAATATAAGTTGTTTCTAGGGACATTGGATTGCATCCAGACTTAGTCATAACTAAGAATTAAACCTACTGAATTCAATAGAACATGAAGAAATCTCAATTGTCTTTCATCACATGTATTTTAATGGGTCTAATATGAATATATGACTAAGTTGACTTCCTATTCATTGTTGAGCAAAACAGAGAGGGGGAGAGAGAGCACTGCTTCTCCTGCCACCCACTCATAGAGCTGAACGTACATATGTCTCCACAAAATCTGGAGCCTCAGGTGATTCTGTCAAAGAACTGGAAAGAACCTGGGGGACAAACAACATGTGCCATTAATTCCCACATTCCCCCACAGGACACATTTGCATGGATGGGAGCTCCCATTAATTCCAGCGTTTTACTGTGTGGGGTGGGGTCGGGGTGGGATTAATGGTTTTCCTTCCTACCAGGATTGCAATAGAACCAGGCTATGTAGAAGAGGATTCTGCATACACAGTTATCAATACAAATGCAATGAGTAGAATCTTTCAGCATCTGTTTACAGACAGAACAGACTGCTAGAGCAGCAAGAACTAGGAATTCTTAAAATAACCTGAAATGAGCAACAGTGCTTGTTTCTAGAAAGGGCAGGTCAGTGTTTCTAAGCTATTTAAGCAACCGCTAGTTGCATTACCGGTCCATTTCACTTGTACAAGAAAACTATCAGAGGCACAGAGGTAGTGTAGGGTATTGTTCTTTGGGAACTATACCTGAAAGAAAATGCATTAAAAAGTGGAATGTTTTAATTATTGAATGGCTTAAACGAGGCTTGTGAAATTGTAGCAATGTTCTGCTATTTCATCTCCATGGTATCCTATCTATCTATCATCTATCTATCTATCTATTCTTAGCTAGCATATGATATTTATAAACCATGCACCTATTTCTGCCTCCAAACTACAGAATGGAACTGGACAGGAAAGGGAAGTGTTGTGACAGATGTTCATGCTCCCCAAATACCCTACCTGTGGAGTTTTATAGATATCCAAGATATTTGCCACATATAGGGAGATTTCAGAATCTAGTCCCCCAATAACTGCTGTTAATCTATTCTGGATGTCACATACATAGTTAGGTACAATGTTTTCCAGTGTAGTCAACAGTAGCATTGTGGCATGATAGGTCCTCCTTGCATTGTCATAGCTATCATAGATGTGGAAACCCAAGGTGATATTGGGTAAGATCTTTGGGTTTTCATTGATTTCCTCTACTGCAAATGCCAAGGCCAGGATATGCTGGTAATGCTTAGGGAATACCCTACAAGAAAAGTTGCATTCTGTAACAGCAAGATATTCCACACATACATGCATTATTGATACTGTGTTTTACCTCACATTACAGCATTTCAATGCAAATCCTTTTTGTTCTCTTAAGTCTAAAGTAGCCTACTCTAAGAAGAAAACCAAACTATATCCATATTATGCCAGCAATAAAAGGATGAACATTTTGCTGCCAAACTCAATAATTAATTTTATAAAAGAGTTCATGTTGCACAGACTCCACTTCATTATTGTTGCATGGATGTGCCCTCTGAGGCAAAGAAACACCACTCTATATTCCCAAATTATTGAGAAGTTGACACATCAAATCAGGATGTACAATATTTAACAATTTGGAAATTGCTTAAATCGGTGGCTAACTAAAAACCATTTTAATTAGGAATACCTTAGGGACAAGATGAGCACATTGCACATGTCTGAGGGTAAAAGTCTTGGAAAGCCATAACACACAGCTTCCTCCTTATATATTATATCTACTGCAGAATCCTGTCCATTTTGAAAAAGAAAAGGGGGTGACTTCACAATACAAGGAGCTCTTCAACAAAGGACTTCAACAACTATATTCAGGGAGATAAAGAACCAATTTAAAGATATTAATCTTAAACTTTAAGGCAGCCATCCAAGCACTCACACCCAAAGCCTGTTAGTTGCATCTGTTTCCATTAATATAGCAGCAGTTGGAACACATTGTGGGATGTGCAAATGAGCTCCTATACCTGTAGATTGGGCACCATTAAAAACAGAAAACAATCTCTTAATCCCTATAACAGCTCTATAAGGGAACAAAAATTATCGAAATTAAAACCTTTAACAGCTGCTGGAACAACCTACACATTTTTTTAATAGTTGAATTATATTAATATTTCCTACAGCCTGATCCAGTAAGCCCCTCTTCTACTCTAATTATTCTGATGGCACCATGAATGGAAATAAAACAAACTACAGTCCTTACACAAGTTCATCCAACACCTCTGGAGGGGGTTCTTCAGTGAAGGCTATTGGACTGGAGACAAGGAGACCATATGAAGTAATGCCACCAATGATGAGGTCTCCTGACTGATGATACTTGTGAAGTGGAGGGTAAGGTTTCCTGACCCTACAGTTGTCAATGTGAGCTTTGCATCCCATGCAAGCAAGAAGCACCAGCTGCAAGTCTACCATGGTTTACTATTAGTAGTATAGTAGTTTGGGTTATTGCATTGACAACCAATCATTCTCAAAACAGTTTTCTACCTCCTAATGTTACTGGTGATTTTTATGACATCCTTTGGTGTTATTTTTACAAGTGACTACTGAAATTCTACAGGGGATTTGAGAGTGAGCAGAATTAATCACTACCCTTTAGATAACTGAAGAGGAGACTAATTACAAAATAATTACTGCTGAAAGCTTGTTTGTCACATCTGAACAATATTTTTTCCCCATTAGATTTGAATGCGAGGGACCATATGGCTTGGGATGGCTGACAGATTTTATCTTTTACTTATGAAATTGATAATAGAAATAATAGAGTTTGGTCTGGAATCAGAGACAAATTCAAGTTTTATGATAGGACTTACTATCTTGCAAAGATGACCTTGATTGAATTAACCTACAAGCCTATATCTGTGAGTTAAGTCCCATTGATCCCAATATGATTTACTTCCAGGTATTATTATATCTCTTTCTCACCCATGGCAGTTTTTCTAGATGGACATGACTGGCTTTGCCAATTCATCCTGTCTTTTACAGGTTCAGGAATTTCCTGGTAATTGAGCATATTTTACGTATGACCGCATTCTGGATTTTGATAGAGATGTATTTTGGTAGGCCCAGTTTCTGAAGGTTTTCTATATTTGTTTTGATGTGATGCTGGTGACTCATGTGACTAACGGAATAATTGTGACCTTTTCTTGTTGCCATTGTTCTTTGACTTCCATGGCCAGTAGTGTATATTTGTCTCTCTTTTCTTCTTCCCTTTCAACAACATTTTTTGTCATTTGGTATTGCTTTGTCAATGAGGTATGTGTGCTTTTATTTTTTGTCTATGACTGTTATGTCTGTTCAGTTGCAGGGTGTTCTCTTGTTGATCTGAATTATTCTGTCCAAATATATTTTATGGTCTGCATTTTCCAAGATTGTTTTGGGTGCGTATGTAGAGTATGGTGTAGGTTGTTTGATAAAGTTGAATTTGATGGCCAGTTGTTGGTGGATTATTTTTGCAGCGGTATTGTGTCTGTCCATAGTTTGCATTTATATCCCACCCCATAGCCGAAGCTCTCTGGGCAGTTTACAAAGATTAAAAACATCAAACATGAAAAACCTATATCAAAAATTTAAAAAGCATAAAACACATAAAAACAGATTACAAATACAATAACCTTTCAAACCAACTATTCTGGATCAAAAGAAAAAGAAAAAGGAACAACTCAACATACGCTGCTTGATGCCTGGGAGAAGAGAAGAGTATTGACCTGGAGCTGAAAAGATAACCAGGTTAGTGCCAGGCGAGCCTTGTTGGGTAGATCTCTCCATAATTGGGGGGCCACCACTGGAAAGACCTTCTCCCTTGCTGCCATCCTCTGAGCGGACCTTAGATGTTGAGTGTAGTGTATGGGTAGTTTCATATTGGGAAAGGGTTAGGGTTAGGGTTAGGGTTAGGAAAGGCCTTCTCCCTTGTTGCCATCCTCTGAGTTTCCCTCAGAGGAGGCACTCGGAGGAGGGCCTTAGATGTTGAGCATAGTGTATGGGTAGCTTCATGTCCGGAAAGGCCTTCCGCCAGGTATTGTAGTCCCAAGCCATATCTTTTCACACAGACTTTCTCTTGATTTTAACTTGCCTGTTTTTATATTGCCTAATTTTAACTTTTATCATTTTAAATTTATCTATAATTATTGTATTTTGGGTGGGGCGGTGTTGCAGACTTTCAAGAAGGCCTTTAAATACATTTTGTTTTGCCATGAACTTCCAGTGATGTATACCATTATTGCTGCAATTGTTGTTTTTCTAGGCTTTATTGCTTTAATTGCTATTTTGCTGTAGACATGATTTTATTGCTTTTAATATCTTAATATTTTATTGCTTTTAATATTTTATGCATGTTATTGTTGTAAGCCACCATGAGAGGGCTAAGAAATGTTTTAAATAATTTTTAAATAAATAATTGTACACTTAGCTAATGTACAGTATAACAACGTAATAAATAAATAAATAAATACATCGATAAATAAACAAAAACAATACTTCAAAAGGTTGGAAGTAGGTTAATTTTGTAAAGTTAATTGGCAGTGAGTTCCTCTATGCTCAAGTAGGTCTTTCCCTCAATTTCCATTCCGTCCAAAGTCACTGATTGATGTAGTCACAGTGCTTGTTCTTGGGACACAGAGCAACCTTCTCTGCATTAGGATGTACTGCTGCCTCACTAAAATAAGTCCCATAGACAGCAGTGACTATGTCCTCATTAACGATGCATGAGTCTGGGACTGGGATCATGTCTTCTCCAAATGCTGGGAACTCTTCTGTGGTACCATTGACAACAGTCAGAAGGTAGGAAGCAAATCAAGATTCACCCTCTGGAGTGCACATTTAGATAGTAAGCTGACATCTGGTGACAATGTTCTAGGCATTGGATTTCTTCACCAACTGGCCAGTGATGGCTGGATGGCAATTCATGGGTTGACAGCCAAGGTCTGCCTAAGTTATTGCCAAAAACAATAGTCTTTCCATTGAATGGGGTGTCAATGCTCATGAGCTCCTTCAGCACCCTGTCTATTCAGTCAATAGCACAGCAGTTAGGCATCAATACATCATCTCCTCCTTTTGGAATGTTATTTTTTGAGATACTGACTAGTGCAAGGCCAGCCAGAAATTCATCAAAAAGCTGATGGGTCACCTGCATATGCACACTTGTAGAGGTGGGTGTGGCAGCATCCATGCTGGAATGCAAAGCTTCTTTTCTTTTTTAAAAATGTAAAGTAAATGTCCTATGCTTCCTTGAACCACAATTTTACTCTGTAATTCCTAGGGGAACTCTTTTTGAGAATATCAGTATGGTGATACATATGTTGGTTCAATTTTTTTCCTTACTTTGTACTTTGCAATCAGCATATACACATGTCACGCAAATGCATGTTCTCTTTTGTCCTTTTATTTTGGTGATGCATGTCTTGTTTTGGGTGATCTCTAAATTGCCAGCCCACTCAGAAAGGGACTGCAACTCAGTACTGGAGTTCATTTCCTTTCCCTTCCCTTAGAATTTATTTTCCTTTATCTTCAGTTTTGTTAGTAAAATTGTTCGTGCTCTGGCATCTTATGAGAAGAGAATCTTTGCTTGCAAAAGTTGCCCCTCTCCATTATTGAAAGTCTTCCTTGCAACTTTTCTTGAGCTGGCCTTCTGGGACTGTGAACTTGGTTTACAGGCCTTCTGGGACTGGAAACTTGGCTGTTTTTTATCCTCTTAGGATTTTCCAGGGCCAAGCCTACCACGAGGCAGAGTGAAGTGACTGCCTCAAGCAGAAGATGCTGGGGGACTATGGTGGTACCCTCAAGGCTGTAACTGTACAGTGAATTGGGAGCAGGGTGATATCTTGTCAATCGTTTCAGGCAGCAAAATGTCACAGGGATAGGCCTGGAGCTATCTTCCTATTTCTTTTACATTTTCCTTGATCGTCCTTTGTTATACGTATTCTCAGAAGAATTTGAGGCTGGGGATAGATCTACACTACTGCTTTATATTATATTATTGTATATTATTATTATTATTATTATTATTATTATTATTACAATATTTGTATCCCTCTTCAGGCAGCTCTACAAAATTGAAACTTAATCAATTACAACTAATTAATAACAACAACAATGTATTGAAGGCAACCAAATACAGGTTTTAGCCAAGCAAATACACAAAAGTTCAACACAGAATATGAAAAAAACATGACATATAGAAGAGATAGATAAAATACTATAAAATGTTAAAACATACATACACATAATATTAAAACCTTACACCTAAGCTGGGCAGCCTTGGCTGTGTTAAGCATTATAAACCTGTACTGTACATTAGGTGTTTGACCTTATCCATATCACCGGCGGTATGAATCACCTTTAAGAGCTGCTGTACGTATTTTTTTCCTAGGTGTTTCATACAATTTACAGTGTAGGATATAGTGTATGGTGTCCTCTACCCATTACAAAAGTTAAAAATATAGTGTTATTGAAGTGCACTGATATTTTTTTGGGCACAGGACCCATTCCATATACCACTGTGAAGTTTTATATAACAGCAACAGCAAGAGAAAATGTAACAAATTTTCTATCAGTGTGCTTTCACACATACACACGCTCGCACACATCTTGACTTGGATGAAAATATAACCTAGAATTTGTGAAGTTGTGGGCACCCAAATGGATCCAAGAGTCTGCCGGACTCTCCTGCGTCTGTTCCCTGGACCCAGCTACTTGACCCACAACATGTTCTCAAGCCTGCTTTTCAACTGTCTCACAGCCCATCGAGTGCCCAGCCACTATCTGCTCTGATTGGGAGCCTCCATTGTTCTACACAATGGAAGCTCTGGAAACTGCATATATCCTACATTGTGAGCTATGCAATTGTACAGGCCTCATGAATGCAAATTTAAAGATGTGAACAACACCATTAAACTTGTGTAAATAGGGCTTTTGAAACTGCCATTTATACAACTTAAGAGGTATATGATTTCTAGAGCTTCCATTCTCCACATCAATGAAGGCTCCAGACCAGGGCTGATGGGGTTACAGTCTCATCAGGTGCTTGCTGAGATGTGATGGCACTGAGAGAGGAGGCATGCAGTGGTGGCGGCCTGACAAGAATCTGTCAAAGCCAAATATGGGTGAGTTCATCCATCCCTATGTAGAAAAGGGTATATTTCAGGATTTCTTCCTTATTAGCTGTTCCCTGTTGTTCAGCTCAGGCCTCAACACTATAATGAAACATTTAGTCAAAAAGATACAACCAAGCAACCCTGCACTTGAGGTTAAGATAGAAAAGATCTCCACGGCTACCATGTATTTTCCCTTGGTGCTCAGATAGCTGGGAACAAAGGATAACCACACGCTGCAAAACACCAACATGCTGAAAGTAATAAACTTGGCTTCATTGAAACTGTCAGGTAACTTCCTGGCAAGGAAAGCTACAGTCAAGCTCAACATGGCCAGGAAGCCCATGTAGCCCAGGACACAGTAAAACAGAGTCACAGACCCATCATTACATTCCAGTACAATTTCTTCAGTCCCTGAGTGCATGTCCTCATCTGGGAATGGGGCAGAGGTTCCCAGCCACACAGTACAGATGCCAACTTGGATGAGGGAGCAGGAAACCACAATGGAGCTGGCCAGCTCCTTCCCCAACCACTTCCTTATCCTGGATCCTGGCTTGGTGGCCATGAAAGCCAGAACTACCATGATGGTTTTTGCCAGCACACAGGAAACAGCCACTGAGAAGATGAGGCCAAAGGCAGTTTGTCGGAGGAGACATGTCACCTCCTGAGGACGGCCAATGAATAGCAATGGACAAATGAAGCAGAGCAGGAGGGAGATGAGGAGAGTGTAGGTGAGGTTCCGGTTGTTGGCTACGACTATGGGAGTATCGTGGTACTTCATAAATGTTCCCAGCACCAGAGCTGTGAGAAACGAAAAGGAAAGAGCAATTGAGGCTAAACTGAGCCCCAAAGGTTCTTCATAAGACAAGAAAGTTACTCTCTTGGGAATACAGAAATCTTGCTTTTTGCTGGGATAGTCTTTAGCGGAGCATTTCATGCAGTCATTTGCATCTGGAAAAAGAAAATATGTGGTCTTCAGTTCACAAACAAACACACATAACTGACTTTTCCCTGCCTGGCTTTTTGTGGGTCTTGAGTCATGTGCCTGGGGGAGAGGATACAGAGTCAAGTGGGGGTTTGGACAGGCCCTCAATCAGGGTAGTGATGGGTAGATAGGATGACCAGATAAAATCCAGGTCAAGGCTCCTGTAACTTTAACAGTTGTAGAGAAAAGGGAATTTCAGCCAGTCATTTGTATGCAATTAGTTCCTCTCCATCACAACAGTTGAAGGTGCATGCACTATACTAGAGTGACCATGTACAAAAGAAGGCAGGGCCCCTGCAACTTTAACTGTTGTGATGAAGAGGGAATTTCACCAGGAACTAATTGCATACAAATGACACTGGTTGAAATTCCCTTTTCTCTACAACTGTTAAAGTTACAGGAGCCCTGACCTGGATTTTATCTGGTCACCCTATGGGTAGAGGGATATCTGGCGTTGTGAGGAGGACTTGACACGTAAGAGGAACGAGGTTGTGTTCCAGTTGTCCTCTCAACCTCAGGTATGGTGGTTGCACTATCAGCCAGCGCTTGGGCCTTCAGATGATGCTTTTAAATGTCAGACCTGTGAATAATAAGACCTCCCTCATCCATGAATTAATTGTGGATGAGGCAGCTGATGTGGCATGTAGAACTGATACTTTAGTGGGTGAGCCAGGAGGAGTCAGTCTCTCCCAGCTGTGCCACCGGTTTACTTGGTTCAGCATCAGGGTAGACCTGAGTGCTGGGGTGGGGTGTTGCTGTGGTCTGCAGGAACTCCATCTCCCTCTGCAAGCTCCCTGTCCATGTGACTACTGGTCTGGATGGTTTGCACCTTGTGTGTGGCCGGCAGGACAGATTGGGAATTCTGTTCATGTACCACGCTCCCTGCTGCTCAACAGACTCCCTAGGTGAGCTGACAGAGGTGGTCTCTTGTGTACTACTGAGATCCCCCAGACTGGGGGATATCAACATTCACGTTGCAGGGCATACTCTAGACTTGGTTTTTGCAACTGGTAGTCTGAAAGTGAGGGACCTCACATCAGTCCCTTTGTTATGGTCAGTTCACTGCTTGCTGAGGTTTAGACACAGCAGCTTTTCCCCTCTGCAAGGGTGGGGGACCTATTACAATGGTTGCCCCCAGAGGCTAATGGATTCAGATGGTTTCCAAAGGGCTCTGGGGAGTTTTCAGGCTGATAGGGCTGGCACTCCTGTAGAAACCCTGGTTGATCTGTGGAATGCAGAAATGACCCAGGTTGTTGACATGATTGTTCCTGAGTGCCCTCTCCTATGTAAAGCTTGTATGGTTCTGTTGTATACCCCAGAGCTGAGAGCAATGAAACTAAACAGAGAATGGCTTGAGGGCAGATGGAGACAAACTCCTAGTGGATGCAATCAAACACTGCTAAGTGCCTATAGGAAGATATATTCAGGAGCAGTGAGGGTGGCAAAAAAGCAATACTTTGCTGCCACTATCAAATCATCAATCCACCACCCAGCGGAGCTTTTCAGAGTTGTCCAGGGGCTATTATATGCCAGCCTGTAGAACATGGTACAACCATCTGAGGCCCACTGAATTGAATTTGCTAGGCTCTTCCAGAATAAAAACTTTGGCATCTGCCAGGACATAGACTCCAGTGTTATAGCAGGTGAATCTAGCAAGGTGTCCAGAGCATAGGTTTGTCTTGTTTTCTTGGATGAGTTTCAGTTGGTGCAGCTCGAGGATGTTGACAAAGTGCTTCGACAGGTTTGTGCAACCACCTCTGTATTGGATACTTGCCCCTCTTGGCTAATAAAAACTAGGGAGGATGGTCATTACAGAGAAGGTATGCTGTGCTGTGCTGTTGGCTGGGTCTGAGCCTGAAGAGTGTTTGTCTGCCCTGCCCATCTCCACGGATATTTAAGCCTTCAGGGCATGAAGCCATTGGAAAGAAGCTGCTGCCTTGGATGAAGAGCACAACAGAGGAAAGCCACCTCCACCCTGCCTTTCCAGCTGACCACAATGTGTAGGGGAGCAGCAATATGTGTTGTGCAGGGCAAAGGGAGATATGGCATTGGCAGGGTGAAGTGCCATTACAGGGGAAGGAGAGATAGATACATAACTCCCATCTTATCTTTCAGTCGCTCTGCCAACCTGGGGAACTTGGAGAATGAACCACACCACCCACAGAACTTCTCCTTGCTCTTAGGTAATGCCAGGTCAGTTAAAAATAAAACAAATATCATCTATGACCTTCTTTCAGATGAGGAGGCTGACCTGGCATGCTTCACAGAGACCTGGTGTTGTGTCTAACTCCTTTTACCCTGAACAGGCTGATGAGTTGAGAGAGGAGGGGGCAGAGTCAGATTCTGAACGAGAAAAGGACCTGTTGGTATCACCAGGGGAGAGATTGATTCCCCAGGTCTTTGTTCCAGCTGCAGAGGATGCAAACTCAGAGATTAGCGCTGAGGAAGGGAATTTATCTTCAGCTGAGGAACCCTGACTGGCTTTCCAGGAGGAGGAGGAGCCGGTGGACGCTTTAAAGGATGCAACGTTCCGGAGGAGGCTAAAGAGGCATGAGGCCAAAGTGGGGAGACGTCGGTCGGAGTGGCTCCGTAAGAAAAAGTAGAGCAAAAGAAAGAAGGATACTTAAGTCCCGGCTGGAAAGGACTCTCTCTTTGGTCTCTTACAGAAAGCAATTGTTTATTTTGTAATTTGCCTAATCCTTCCTTGAGGCGAGCTATGTTAATTGGTTTGTTTTTTGTTTACGAGTTAATTACCTGAAGTAAAAAGAGTTTTGGTTCAATTCTGAATTGGCTTCTTATTTGGCCGCAGCCAACTTCCCAGTAAAAGAAAACACAACACCTGGATTGGAGATGACAGTGGCCCAATATGGGTGCAGGCCCTCCCAGCTGGGTACTGTGTTAGTGAGCAGACAAGGAAAAGTGGGCGGGGGCAGAGTAGCTGTGGTCTATAGGGATAATTTTAACCTGACCAGACTTCCTGTTCATGAATTGAATCACATCTAGTTTGTGTACCATAGTGTGAAGACCAAGGATAGACTAGGGATTCTCTTAGTGTACCAGCCACCCCACTGCCTATCAGACTCCCTGGCCGAGCTCACGGAACTAGTCTCAGAGCTGGTGTTAGAGTCACCCAGGCTTTTGGTCCTGGGCGACTTCATCCCATTCAAGGCTGGTTTGTCAGGTGCAGCTCGGGAGTCCATGGCATCCATGACAAACATGGGCCTTTCCCAATTGGTCTCTAGACCCACACATTCAGCAGGTCACGCCCTCGATGCTGTTTTCAGTTCTGAACAGATGGATCTGTGGGCAGAAGTAATAAATACCTCTCCATTGTCATGGATGGACCATTTTCTGGTCAGGGTTAGTGTCACAGCTACCACCCGCCCCTGCAGGGGTAGCAGACCTATTAAGATGATTCACCCTTGAAGGCTGATGGATCCTTTTGGATTCCAGAAAGCCTTGGAGGGTTCTGTGGCTGGCATCATCAATGATCCTGTTGAGTCCTGGTTAACAGATGGAATTAAGATCTAACTAGGGCTATCAATACAATCACCCCCAAACGTCCTCTCCGACCCGTTTCTAAATGGGCACCCTGGTATACAGAAGACCTCAGGGAGTTCAAGTGGAAAGGACGATGACTGGAGCGCCAATGGCGGAAAACTCAACTTATATCTGACAAGACACAATATAGATGACATCTTTGTTTCTATGGGGTGGCAATATGTGCAGTGAAGAAAGCTTTCTTCTCTGCACGCATTGCGTCTGCAAATTCGCGTCCAGCAGAACTGTTCAGGGTGGTGAGGGGTCTAATTCAGACACCTTCCCCCTTGAACCTTACGGTAGTTCGCTGTGATGCCTTTAACAATCATTTCACAGATAAAATATCTCGGCTAAGAGCCGACTTAGACACACTCATTCTAGCAGAGGCTGACAATGGAGTGTCCAGCGACTCCACGAGTTTCAGTTAGTGAGTACCGAGGATGTGGACAAGCTGCTTGGAAAAGTGAGGACGACAAGTGAGGAGGACGACAAGTGAGGAGGACGACTTGCCCTCTTAATCCCTGTCCTTCTAGGCTGGTCGTCCAGGGAGGAGATGCAGTGAGATCACAATTACAATATATTATTAATGCATCTCTCAGGGAGGGGAGTTTTCCATCATGTTTAAAAGAAGCGGTGGTACAGCCGCTTCTAAAAAAGCCCTCCCTGGGCCCCCTGGACCTTAATAACTACAGGTCAGTATCAAATCTTCCATTTTTGGGCAAGGTGATCGAGAGGGCGGTTGCCTTCGAACTCCAAGCAGTTTTGGATGACACTGATTTTCTAGACCCATTTCAAACTGGCTTCAGAGTGGTATAAGGAGTTGAGACTGCTTTGGTCACCTTAGAGGATGATCTATACCTGAGTATTGACAGGGGGAGTGTGTCCCTGTTGGTACTCTTGGACTTCTCAGCAGTTTTCGATACCATTGACCATGGTATCCTTCTGGAACGCCTGAAGGGATTGGGAATCGGGACTACTGTGCTTCAGTGTTTCCAGTCCTACCTCTCGGGCAGGTTCCAGATGGTGATGCTTGAGGATAGCTTCTCTGCAAAGAAGGAGCTGCTATGTGGCATACCACAAGGTGCCATCCTTTTCCCAATGCTGTTTAACATTTATGTGAAACCACAGAGAGAGATCATCTGGAGGTATGGGGTGGGGTGCTATCAGTATGCTGATGACACCCAAATATATTTCTCTATGCCTTCGATAACAGTGTCAGCTAAGAATAGTGTTTCTCCTCTGAATGAATGCTTGGAGGCAGTAATGGGCTAGATGAAGAAAAAGAAACTGAAGCTGAATCCAGACAAGACGGAGGTGCTTACTGTCAAAGGCCACAACCTGGGTTTGGAGGTGTGTCAACCAGTCCTGGATGGGGTTACACTCTCCCTGAAAGACTGTGTTTGCAGCTTGGGGGTGCTCCTGAATCCGTCACTCCAAATAACAGCCCAGATAGATGTGACGGCCAGGAGTGCCACAAGATTGTGGCTTGTTTTTTATTTTTAAAATGATTTCATGGTTTTAATTTTTGTGAACTGCCCAGAGAGCTTAGGCTATGGGGCAGTATAAAAATGCAATAAATAAATAAATAAATAAATACTATCAGCTTTGGCTGATATGCCAGTTGCACCCGTTCCTAGAGTTGGAAGACCTAAAGATGGTAGTGCACGTGCTGGTAACTTCCAGGCTCAACTTCTGCAATGTGCTGTACACAGGGCTACCTTTGTGCCTAGTCCAGAAACTTCAACTAGTTCAAAATATGATGGCCAAGTTGGTCACCGGTACACCTAGGGGTGACCATATCACACCAGTTTTCAATTAGTTTCCGGGTGAAGTACAAAGTGTTGGATATTACCTTTAAAGCCCTACATGGTTTGGGTCCAAGTTACCTGCGGGATCACCTTCTTCCATACAATCCACCCTGCACACTCAGTTCCTCTGGGAAGAATTTGTAACAGTCGGCCAAAGCTAGGCTGACAACTGTTACCCAGAGGACCTTCTCTTCTGCAGCTCCCAGACTGTGGAATGGCCTGCCAGAGGAGATTCATCAACTTAACAGGATTTTAGAATTTAAGAAAGCTATAAAGACTAATATCTTCCGGCAGGCATTTCTAGTGAAAATTTAGAATTTTTTAAGTATGTTTTATTGCTATTTTAAAAATGTGTACCATGTTTTAATCAGTTTTATGTATTTTATCATATTTTATATTTACTGTTGTTCCCCACCTCGATCCAAATGGAGAGGCAGGTAAGAAATAAAATTATTATTATTATTATTATTATTATTATTATTAGGAAGGTGGAACAGCTGGCTGGGCCAGGGAAGTGATTAATTCCTCTCTGTGAGAGGAAGTGGTCCCAGGCCATCTGAAAGAGGCAGTAGTGAGACCACTCCTAAGGAAAGTGTCCCTGGACCCAGAAAATCTTAATAACTATAGGCCAGTGGCAAGGTCCTTGAGCGAGTGGTTGTGGGCCAGCTCCAGACACTATTGGATGAGACTGATTATTTGGATCCATTTCAGTTCAGCTTCAGGCCTGGCTTTGGCACAGAAACAGCCTTGGTCACCCTGTATGATGTCCTACATTGGGAAAAAGAGAGGGGTGTGTGACTCTGTTGATTTTCCTTGATCTCTCAGCGGCTTTCAATACCATCAACCATGGTATCCTTCTGGAACGATTGGCTGAGTTAGGAGTGGGAGGTGCTGCACTGCAGTGGTTCCGCTCCTACTTGGCAGGGAGGCTCCAGAAGGTGGTGCTTGGGGAACAATGCTCAACCCTGTGGACTCTACAATACCCTGCAACTGACCAGACATAATGGTCATAGACAAAAAAGAAAAACACACATACCACATCGACATAGCAATACCGAATGACAAAAATGTTGCTGAAAAGGAAGAAGAAAAGAGAGACAAATATACACCACTGGCCATGGAAGTCAAAGAACTATGGCAACAGGAAAAGGTCACAATTATTCCTTTAGTCACCTCAGTCACCAGCATCACATCAAAAAACTATACAGAAAACCTTCAGAAACTAGGCCACACCAACATCCAGAAAGCAGTCATACTTAAAACATGCTCAATTGTGAGGAAATTTCTGAATCTGTAAAAGATAGCATGACTTAGCAAAGCCCAACATATCTGTCTAGAAAGACCGCCACGAGCGAGAAAGAGATGAAATAATAATAATAATAATACTTAAATACAGATCCTGACTGATTCTTATAAAGTTGTAGACGAGGATTCACTAATGATGGCAGCAGCACATTCAAAATGCAGATGACATTACATGCCTAAAGCATGAGTCATGCCCTGAGTCAAAGCAAGAAATGCACAAACTGACCCTGTCAGGCAGCACAGTGGTTTGAAACATTGACAATGAGAGATGCTTTGGCATCCTCTTAATAGGAGGCTAGGAGGTGGATCATTTCCGGGTCCTTCAGAGTTAACTTATTATTATTATTATGGCACAGCCATAATAATAATAATAATACAACAACAACAACAACAACAACAACAACAATAATAGAGTCTGTCTAATAGGAAAGATGGATACAGAGCATCCCCTTCATCAAAGAGGCTAGGAAGAAGGTCCCTTTGGGTTCCTTCTTTCAGAGTTAAGTTACTTAACTGTAAGCTCAGCTAATAATAATAATAATAATAATAATAATAATAATAATAATAATAATAATAATAATGGACAGACACAATACAGCTGCAAAAATAATTCACCAAAGACAGCATGACCTGGCAAAGCCCGTCATGTCCGTCTAGAAAAACTGCCATGAGTGAGAAAAAGATGATAACATAATAATAATAAATTTAAAAGAGCCTGCCTGACTTAAATAAAGACCAAAAGCCTGCCAAAATAAGAAGGGGGAAGGAAGGGAGTGCCTGTCACTCCCCCAAAGGCTTGAGGGTGGGGTATTGCAGCAGGGGCAGATTGACTTTGAGAAAGACCAGCTGTTCCACCAGCTCAGCATCCAAGCACAAGTTGTGGGATCGGATAGTGGAGAGGAAGGCTATGCCTGTGCCTGCTCTCACCCACATCGTTGAGGATCTTCTGCTTCTGACCCTCAACCACACTAAGGACATCCAAAATCTCAGATGTAAGGTCCATCAGCAGGCTCCCCTCTACCAATAAAGAAGGAGACAGTGATACTCCTGCTTTCAGGGCACTACTGCTGCTGCTAGCACCTTCATCTACCAAGGGGGTACTTTTCCCTGCCTCAAAAAGTGACCTGCGGGCACTGCTGTCAGACTGCCACAGCAAAGAAGGGTGCCTTTCACTGCAGGTGAGCCAGCCTGGCCACTGGTGGTGCTGCTGGTCCCACCAGCACCTTGCCCATGCCCACCTCTGCTTCCTCTGCCAAGCCCAAAATGAGAGGTCGTGCTCCTAAGTATTATTATTATTAATACTACTATTATGACATGCTTGTTACACAATGTGTTTGTATGTGCTGCTTTGCCCACACACAGTGATTGTATAACAGGCTACAGCCCACCAACACATACAGAGCGGAAGTGCCATGCTAAAGACAAGCAGAGAAGAAAGAAGAAGGACTGAGGACTAAAACTGAAGGAAGGGGGAAGAAGGGGGCAAGGAAAGTTTGAACAAACACACTTATAGAAGAAAGGCTAGAATGGTTTTTGTAATATTTTAAAGAGAAGCAAGAAAGAATAGAGGCAACAGTTAGAGAGGACAGGGAAACCTGAAAGACTACCAGAACACACTCCACAAACCTAAGCTACGTAGCTACTCACCCAGCACAAATCACACTGATCGTACTCCTACCAAGTCTAACCCACAAAGAGCAAGAACTGAGGAAGCTCGATCTCTTGATTGTCCTTAAGCTCTCCTCCACCATTGCAATTGGAGGCTGCTGGAGAGAATTGGGAGACTTCAGGAGGATTGGTGGATGAAGCTGTCAATAAACAGCCAATTTCCTCCTCCAAACTCCTCCTCCTCCCTCCCTAAGTTAAAGAAAAAACATTGCAATTGCAGACAAGCTGTCCACACTTAAAAACGGATCTGAATCTCGGAAACAATCCAAATTGATTCGGAACAAACCAGTTCACTTTGGATCTATTTGAACCTGCACCAGCTCCCTTTGGACCTGTTTCTAGGTCTTCAGAATCACCACAACTAACTTTGGATTTGGGATTCAGATGTGAAGTGATGCACAGCCCTAGTAAAGGCATGTTCCACATCTCCAAAGTGTTTCACAACCAATGTTAAAGAACTGGGGTGAGGGGAGGGGGTTTGCTTGGCAAAACTGTCTATGGCTTTCATGTAGGAATGGAGGGAAGAAAAAGGAAGGAAGGAAGGAAGGAAGGAAGGAAGGAAAGAAGGAAAGAAGGAAAGAAGGAAAGAAGGAAAGAAAGAAAGAAAGACCTACCCTCTATAACCTTAAGGGGGAAGTCCCTCTTTTCCTAGACCTAGCAGCCGTCATTCATGCCATTGTCAACTTGACACCAGGAATCTATTTTGCTGAGATCCTGTCTTTGAACACTGTTAATAAGCTTCAACTAATAAAGAACAAGGTACTGGGCGACCATATTAAAAGGAGGACAGGGCTCCTGTATCTTTAATGGTTGTATTGAAAAGGGAATTTCAGCAGGTTTCATCATACAGCATCTGATGAAATTCCCTCTTCATCATAACTTTTAAAGCTTCAGGAGCCCTGCCCTCTTTTGTGTCTGGTCACTGTAGTATAGCTCTCCAGCTTTAAGGGACTTCCCCCTGAAGCAATGGCCAATGAAAAATGCAATTTTGATATGCCAGGTAGTACCGAAGCTGGGCACCATATTTGAAAGATGTGTTCTGACTTTAGTTATCACCAGAACCACCCATCAATGGGCTACTCAGAATGCTTCTGTCCTCATTGTTTGGTGGATTTATTTAGTCCTCCTAATGACCACTGAGGACATTTCTATTCAAAGCTAAAATCCTCCAACTTTACCGGCGTGTATGTAGGATTAATAGACTCCTTTTCATGAGGTTTCATCCATGGGTTTTCTTTCACTATGTTTTATTACACAGCCACTAGATTTTGCCATAATATAGTTGCACTACTGGAAGTCTAAATTCACAGGATATTTATCATATTTCACAGTGTAATAAAATCTTTTATTGCATGTTCTGAGCATAAAGCTCCTATAATTGCTAGAAAGCAAAGAAGGGTCCCTGGAGTTTGACAATGTCATGTAATTGATCCCCTTTCTTTGAGCCCTTCCTTACATAATCTTTTGATCAGTATTGCGGGGGGGGGGGAACCCTTTGAGTATGGATATTTTTTTTTACATTTGTCTGGATTACAGCTATTGTATTCTTATAACTATCTATCATCTATCTATCTATCTATCTATCTACCTATCTATCATCTATCTATCTATCTATCTATCTATCTATCTATCATCTATCTATCTATCTTTCTATCTATCCTTACCCTCCTGGTTTGAAATCTTCCCTTCTGGACATGGGATGCAATCGTAGCAGCAAAACGGCTTCCCCTCCTTCATTTTCTTATGAGAACCAGGTTGACAACTGTCAGTACACTGAGAAAGAGGCCGGGACTATTTGAATAATGGAAAAGAAGCAATATCATGAAGGAATAAGGATTTTGGAATATTTTTAATGTTTTGTTTTGTTGAAATTTTAAAATAAAAACATTAATTTAGCATATTTAAATGTTTAATATTGCCTTATTTTATACTGTCATTGCATTGCAGTTGTTGAGTATGTTATGGATTTTCAGTTTTGTCCCACCCTGAGGGTACTTGCCACTTAGGAAATATGCAATTGTAATAAATCAAATAAATAAAGACATAAGATTTCAGAAATACTTGGACAGATTCAATGGGGAGTACTTACATTTTTCTAGTAATCAGCTTAGATGTATGAAACACAATTTTCCCTTTGGCCAATTTTTAACGTTAAAAAGAAACAGTACATTTGACCATATGTGCAACACCCAGAGATATCAATTCACCTGGAAACTCTTAGATAGGGGTTTTCCGGGACACCGTTATTGGGAGAGCAGATCCATGAAGCTAATAATAATAATAATAATAATAATAATAATAATAATAATATATTTCTTTATTACCCGCCTCTCCCTCCGGATCGAGGCGGGGAACAACATCATCATAAATTCATTTAATTCACTTTGTCGCCCATTATCTTCCCTTTGTATTTTTTTTTGTTATTGTACAATAAAATAATTGTGGTCATCACGACAGTTTCTCATTTATAACAGGATCTCTTTCCATGTGGCTGACAATTGGAGCCTACCTGATTAAACCAGCCATTCCATGTTATGGCTTCCTCATCAATGGTGAATGCTTGGCCAATGGGAACCTCGGGATCCACCCTCCCCACTCTCACCCTATGAAATGAATGGTTGGAGAAGATTATCCAGTTGATCAAGTCCAATCCAGCGACTAGCTCCCCATTCTGGTTGAAGGAAACTTTGTCTCCCAAACTGTTATTAAATGAGACCCATTTGAGAAATGGTTGGAGCTAAGTGAAAAAGAAAAAAGCAAGGATTTAGAAAAGACTGAATTTAGGTCTTTATGTGTCAAAAGGACATATCTTGAAATCAGTATTTACCATAAGGGTTCCATTCTGGATGTTCAAAGCTCTGTACACTCATGGTGTGGTTCTGATCCAGATCAGTCCTCTTGCAACTTCTTTAGAGCAGACATTGGGGCAGGGAAGGGTAGCAGCAGGAGGTGATCCAGGAGGGTGGAGAAGGAGAGGGAGAGGGAGAGGGGGGGAGGGAGGGAGGTGAGTCCAAAGGATTCAACGGGACTCAGGGCTGGCCTTGCACTGGCTTTCCTGGTGCTGTGGGAGGGCGGAGCGGCCCATCTCCACACAGGCTAAGCCCATGGCTTGGCTGAGCAGCACTATGCATGTGAGGACATGCTACAGTGCCAAGGCAACAACAGGATAATGATTAATACTGCCAACAGTAAGTCTCAGTTGCAGACTGTTATCAACTCCATAAAAATACAAAATAAATAAATAAGTTATTGTCTGTGTCCAATATAAGGCTGCATTATTTCTGAGTAGATGTGCATAGAATTGTACTGGAAATATTTTTAGGCTATGATAATGGATCCTTTATTCCAGATGCCCGATCCCCACCCAGCAGGAATGGCTTGGGGGCGGGGGCGGGTTTTCAGAGGGAATAAGAAACTGAAAGAAGACTGTAGATGTGCATGGCACGTGTACAGCCTAGCACAGGGGTGGAGCCAAGCCTATAAAGGCTCGCCCCATGCAGCCATACCGCCTCTTCTTCGTCTGGCCCACCCTCCTTCCCTATCAACTAGTATGGGATTAGCCAGTCGTCCTCTTTGCGGAGGAGGCTGAGTAGGAATTTTTTCCCATGCATTAGTATGCAAAGGTTTTGCCTACTGCATACTGGGTTCAATCTTTAGATGGAGGATAAATAGGTGAATTGAAATGATAGGCAGATGGTGCGGGAAATTTGTGGGGATGAGAATAGAGACGGTGAGAATTCTGGCACCTTTATGGTTGGGGCAAGTCAGAGGCCCTGTTCCTCGGGGGCTGTGCAGCTTCCGTGTCAGGATATGGTTTGCCTTTGGGGACCTGCTTGTCTCATCTCCACAGAGCTGTGCAGTCCTGGGTGTGGATGATGCGGGTAGGTCTGTAGTTGGAACAAGGGGCCGGGTCACCCAACCCCTGTGTTCAACTGAGTGGCTTGCCCTGATTGGCAGGCTAGTTGCCTGAGATAAATAAGTGAGATTCCTGCACGTTAACGCTCAGATCCATGGAGGGGAGAATCTCCATATTAAATAAAGAGGCCCTACTTTATCCCAAGCTCTGGTGTCCATGTCTTATTTCATGTAATTTCTTCTCCATTTGCAATAGTCTGCTATCCTTCAGGGTTCATTGCACATCACTGCTTTGCTTGTGGCAGCTGCTTTCACATTTCTGTGCATAGTTTTTCCCTGCTTGTGTTCAATGGATAATCTGATTGGGTGAGTGAGGGAGAGAGACAGAGTGATGGGTGCTATGTGTTTCCAGGGAAATCTGGTGGAGAATATAAATTTGGGAAGAATAATCACAATAAATAATAGCATAATATATGGTGATGATATGAAAAGGAGGACAGGGATCCTATATCTTCAACAGTTGTATTAAAAAGGGAAATCTTTTCTTTACTTTTCATAGTGTGAGTTACATATTTCTGGCTAAATTTCTCCTGTTTGATGGGGCATGCTTTTTCTTCTTAAATTCCCTCTTCATCACAACTGTTAAAGTTGCAGGGGCCCTGCCTTCTTTTGTATACGGTCACTCTAGTATAGTGCATGCATCTTTAACTGTTGTGATGAAGAGGGAATATCACCAGGAACTAATTGCATACAAATGACACTGGCTGAAATTCCCTTTTCTCTACAACTGTTAAAGTTACATGAGCCCTGACCTGGATTTTATCTGATCAGCCTAGTTATATTGATGATAAAACGGCAAAAATTCTGTTTAATTTATTTCCACGTGTACCTATGTTTTATATTCTGCCCAAGATTCACAAACTGGGGTTTCCTCCCCCAGGATGACCTATTATTTCTGGATCCAACTCTCTTCTGGAGCCTATAGCTCAGTACGTTGACTCATTTCTATTCCCCTTTGTTGGGACTATACCATCTCATTTGCGGGACACCATGGACTTTATAAACCAATTTGGAGTTGTTTCAGGACTTCATACTTTGGATTAATAATGTCCATGATCAGATAAAATTTTCAGTGACAGAGACTCGGTTTCTTTTTTGGATACTACAGTATTTTGGGAAGCAGATAAGCTTTGTTTGAGAACCTTCAATAAACCCACGGATAGAAATTCACTTTTACATTATTTACATAATTATTATTATTATTCGCTCCCAGACTGTGGAAAGACCTGCCGGAGAAGATTCCTCAACTTAACAGTCTTTTAGAATTTAAGAAAGCTATAAAGACTGTTCTCTTCTGGAAGGCATATCCAGTGGAATTTTAGAATTTTTAGGTTGTTTTTAGGATGTTTTTAGGATGTTTCAATGCAGTTCTAATAATGTGTGCCATGTTTTAATCAGTTTTATGTATTTTATCATATTGTTGTTCCCCGCCTTGATCCAAACGGAGAGGCAGGTAAGAAATATATTATTATTATTATTATTATTATTATTTATTATTATTATTATTATTATTATTATTTCATCCATCACATTTTCTGAGAAATTTACCTCTTGCACAATTGTTGCGGTTTAAGAGGAATTCTACAAAATCCGTTCATTATTTAGAACAAAAGCTAAAATTTCAAAGATCTTTGGCTAATAGGGGTTATCCGAGGTTCATGATCACAAAAGCAGAAGAACGTGTTGATGCTACCCCTAGGTCATCTCTACCATCTGTATCTAAGAAGTCCGTGAGAGATAAAATCACCTGTGTGTTTGATTATACACCAGCAGCATCAGCTATACTGAATTCTATCCAGAAGAATTGGCACATTATCAGCCACTTGCCAGGATGTTCTACTGCACCATACATTGGGCGGAGGAAGACCAAAATCTAAGAGATCAACTCATTCATACAGATATTGACCCACCTAGACCTTGCAGCAATATTCAAGGTCATTATACTTGTGGAAGATCTTATGTGTGTCATCTTGCTTTACAAACTAAAAAATTCCATCATCCTAATCATGAACTCATTTTTTATTTTCGCCATTTCTCAAATTGCACTACGGAAGGGGTGATTTATATTATAATTTGTCCCTGTCAACTGCTCTATGAGGGGAAAACCAGACGTAGCATCCAGACAAGAATAATTGAATATCATTCAAAAATCAGGAATAGAACAGAGGAAGCACCTTTGGTACAACATTTTAATATGTTTAACCACCGATATGACGATTCTCAGTTTTTAGCAATAGATCGAGTGTACTAGGCTGACCATATGAAAAGGAGGACAGGGCTCCTGTAACTTTAACAGTTGTAGAGAAGAGGGAAATTCAGCTGGTGTCATTTGTATGCAATTTGTACCTGGTGAAATTCCCTCTTCATTACAACACTTAAAGCTGCAGGAGCCCTGCCCTCTTTTGTATCTGGTCACTCTAGTATAGTGCATGCAACTTTAATTGCTTTGATGAAGAGGTGATTTCACCAGGTACTAATTGCATACAGATGACACTGGCTGAAATTCCCTTTTCTCTTCAACTGTTAAAGTTACATGAGCCCTGTCCTCCTTTTCATATGGTCAGCCTAGAGTGTACCCCTTTAAGTATCATTACCAGGATATTGACACCATAGTTCTTCAGAAGGAGGCTGAAAGGATTCATCATTTGCAAATGATGCATCCCACAGGATTAAATACGCAATTAGACTTGGCAGCATTTTTGAATTAAAGTTGCTAATCAGCTGGTTTACTTGCAGCTTGGATATGATATATAAGCATGCCCCACACACAATTAGATTTCAGCTGCAACCAAGAGTTTGGAAACAAACACTGTACTTTCAAATGGTAGGCTGCTCTGGTCTTTCAGACTAGCAACATGAAGCTTTGGGTTATGTTTTATTTTGTTTTGATTAATTTAAAATAGATTATAACTTCTTATCATACTCTCTCTAGGATTTAGGTGGAGGCTTTGTCCCCACATACAAGGCCACGGCAATGCCCTTGGATTAAGGTGGGGAGTGTTGTTCGGTTGTTCCATTTGAAATCGATCAAGAAGATGTGGAGCTATGGGCTTTAAAATGTAATGGGTCTGATACGATGTTTTCATTACAGCAATTTCTGAAGAAGCATGACGAAACAGATGTATACCGGATTCCTGTTAAATAGTTTGAAATAGTTTGCTGATAGAAGCTGGAAAGAATTATACACAAATGGAAGAAAATATTACAGATTCATTGAAATATCATTGAAATATTATTTGTGTATTGTATTTGTGACTAGTATACTATAGTGTTTGAATTGTGGAGTTTGTCAATTTTGGGTGGCATTCTGAAGTATGAGTTGTGAAAAAAATTGATTCATAATATAGTTAGCTTGACATATTTGAAGTTGGTATAAACTGCACTGTTACACAAATATAAATATTGCTAAACTTAGTATTTCTGGTTCTATTGTTTATTCAGGTGGTTGCGTGCATTCACCTGTGTTCCAGAATCTAATATAGCCATGATGGCTGTATCTTTAATGTAAACAGGTTCTTTAAACTGATTATTAACCTCTTCCCGGTTTGTAATCAGGAATCCACAATTATAGGACTTTTTTACACTTGCTACTCCTTGGGGCTTGTTTTATTCAGGTTTGGGAACGCCTGATTTAGCCGGTAATGGTGTTTGTAACTTGGGACAGTTGCTTTTGGTATGGCCTGTATGACCACATGAATAGCAGGCTCTATCCCTGGGGTAAAAGGAATCAGTTGGAGGTTTTTTAAACTCCTTTTTTCCTGGGCTTTCTCCTTTTCCCCCTTCTCAGACCCAATCCTGGGGACTAACCCTTCCCAGTTTTCAATCAGTTTGTCTGCCATTTCAGCAGCTTGGCTTACAGTTTCAGGATATTTATCCTTAACTGTCAGCTTTATTTCCCTGGACAGCTGAAAATAAAACTGATCCAGAGCCAATAATTCTGACACTGTTTGTCTGCTATCTGCCTTAGTTTCATCCAGCCATTTTACTAGCAGTTTTTTTTTTTAGTTTTGTTCCAAACTCTACCATAGATTTTCCAGGTTGAGGTATTGAACTTTTTCCGAAAGTGCTCTGGACCCAATCTGAACCTTTTAAATACAGTTTCTTTAAATTGAGCATAGGTAACAGCCACACCCTCTGGCATGCTGTTATAAATTTCTACCAGCTCCCCTTTGATCAAATTAGGTACAAACTTCATATATTCACCCACCTGTAGTCCCCATTTCTGCACCACCCATTCAAAGGTGGTCAGAAACACCTGGGGGTCTTCTCCTGGGGTGTATGATGTGAAGTCTTTGGGGGCGACCTTGGCAGGCAGCTCCTGTCTCAGCTGCATCATCTTTTCCTCATGTTTGTCCTGTTCTTCTTGGGCTCTGCATTGTTCCTCATGGTCTGTAAGTTGCGCCTCTTGCAGCTTGCATTGTTCCTCTTGGGCTTTAAGTTGAGTGTCTTGCAGCTTTTGTTGTTCCCCTTGGAGCTTTTCCTCATGTCTGTGCTGTTCTTCCAGCTGCCAGATCTGTTCCCACTCTAACTTGGTCTCTTCTTCCTTCTGCTTGGCCAACATCCGCAGTTCTTTTTCTCGGAGCTCCCGTTCTTTTGCTTGGGACTCCACAGAACTGGTGGGCCCAGCAGTAGTGGGCTTTGAAGTATCCGCTCCAGCTACTGCCACATGAGAGATCAGCATAACTTTCAGTTCTTCTGCTGTTTGCTCCTCCCATGGCAAATTGTCCTTTTTACATTGCTCAATCAGACCAGTTTTATCCATGGAGAGGTACTGGCTCATCATGCTAGCCTATCTTTTTTGCTACTCCACAGGCCCAAAAATAAAACATATACTGCCTTTATCAGCTCTATTGGTAAAACCTTAAATACTCTTTGGAGTGCCAAATTTCATTGTTATCACAATCCCGGCGTTGCCACCATATGTCAAGGTTCCACCTTTACCTGGACCCCTTGATCAGCTCCTTAAAGATATTTTGCCTCTTTAAGAGCCCTTCTTTTCATTAGATATCCAGTTTTTCCCTTCCTCTCTCAAGAACATGGGGTTTCGGCCTTGGGCGTGGTGTAAATAACACTCCAGACTACAAAGTTTTAACAACAACTATTTACTATTTTATATAAGGTAAAACCAAATCACATAAACTGAAGGAATTTACCCAAATAGCACTCTAAACTAACTACACTTTCACCTGTAGTTAAGCCAACAATTTCTTCTAGCCTTCTTTTTGAGCCTTGTCCTTCTTCCAGGGTCTCTCTCTGGCGCTCTCCAGCTCTCCCTGGCTCTCTCCGGCACTCTCCAGCTCCAACAACCCACACCGTGCAGTTAACTCCACCCTTTTATATATCTTAATACAGAAATTTACAATCTGGTAACTAAAACTGGAGAAATGAAACTCAACTCCTTTAGGGGAAAATGAAACTTAGGAATGCCCCCCTCCCATCAGAGACATTCCAGGCCTTCAGGCCTAAACCCAAACCAAGCCTGTGTTGACCTCAACCCTTCACAGTGACCAAGGCCATATTGGTAGGGTGACCAGATAAAATCCAGGTCAGGGCTCATGTAACTTTAACAGTTGTAGAGAAAAGGGAATTTCAGCCAGAGCCATTTGTATGCAATTAGTCCCTGGTGAAATTCTGCCTTCATCACAACAGTTCAAAGTGCATGCATTATACTAGAGTGACCATATACAAAAGAAGGCAGGGCCCCTGCAACTTTAACTGGTGTGATGAAGAGGGAATATCACCAGGAACTAATTGCATACAAATGACACTGGCTGAAATTCCATTTCTCTACAACCTGGATTTTATCTGGTCACCCTACATATTGGGGTGGGCATGCCCCTTTGGGAGATGGCCATGGTGGGGTGGGCATGTTTCCTTGGACAACAGCCATGTTGCAGAGTCCTCTTTTTTGAGTTCCAAAATATGCTCACTCAACTCTTGGAATGCATTCTTGATTTTAGAATATCCATTATTTTTTTTCTTTTTAAGAAGATAAAAATAAAAATAAAACATAAAAATGGATCCAGCTGATCTCTTACAACTTTTCTATTTGTATAGTACTCAGACTCTTTGAAGTTTTAAGTGCTTGGCAACCTTTAGTGATGACACAGGCATCCAGTTCAGGTTTGAAACTCAACGATATCTGTATTGTCACTTAAATGGCCTCTACAAAAAGGCTGATCCACCATTTTACCACAACGTGGCAGCTCAGTGAGGGAGTGGGCAGCTGCACGCTACTTGCCAGTGGCAAGAAGAATTGGGCAGCTGGCATGAGTCTGGTCTGTGGCACGTACAGGGTTGAGTTTTGCCATCCCAAATAATGCAGCCTCAAAGAAAAGCTGTGTTCCACTGATTTTAATTTAGCAGAAATGCCATCAAAGTTGAAATTGAAAAAGAAATATACTTTGAAAATTAATTGAAGGAAGATCATGTTTGTAGTTAGTATGCAAAGAACCAGTAGAAACTTAAAATATTTTTGCCAACATAGTTCAATGTAAATACTATATTAGAAGATACAAGGACCACCCACTTAGCTCAGATTACCTCTTCCCCACTGCTTAGGGTGACCAGATAAAATCCAGGTCAGGGCTCCTGTAACTTTAACAGTTGTAGAGAAAAGGGAATTTCAGCCAGTGTCATATGTATGCAATTAGTTCCCGGTGAAATTCCCTCTTCATCACAATGGTTAAAGTTACAGGGGCCCTGCCTTCTTTTGTATATGGTCACTGTAGTATAGTGCCTGCACCTTTAACTGTTGTGATGAAGAGGGAATTTCACCAGGAACTAATTGCATGCAAATGACACTGGCTGAAATTCCCTTTTCTCTACAACTGTTAAAGTTACAGGAGCCCTGACCTGGATTTTATCTGGTCACCCTACCACTGCTGCATTAGCTTGGCAACCTGGGTCACCACCCAGCTTTCCCACACTTCAGGCCAGCCCTGAAGAATGCTTCTTGGAACTGCTGATCTTATATGACCCAGAGATTGCATGAAGTGATGCTACGTGATTCAGTAAAATCACAACCTACACTGCTCATAACATAAATTCCCAAAGCACCAAAATGAAAGCTTAAAGACATACTGAAATGGGATCTATTCCATTATTTCTAGTTGGAGCAAAGGAAGGAAGATGAAAATATTAAGAAGACTTTGGGAGAGCATAAAACACAATATACAGTGCCCAGTTATATGAGAAAATTGAGCCCATTACCTGCCCAAATTGAAGATTCTGAAGGTTGGGTTCCACTCCATCCATCATTGCACCATGCTTGACTCTAGTACATGACATGGCATGATGTAGAGCATGGGCCACCGCATAGACAGCATTGTAGATGCTGTAGCTGTGGCCAATCGTGCTCAATTCAAAGAAAGATCCAGGAAGGCTCTCCAGCTTCTCCTCCCCTGTGCAAATGTGCCAATTCACCTTGTCCACAATACTTTCTGGGAATAAACAGCCGAAGGCATGTTGCCAGAAATCCCTGATAAAACCATCTTCTTTAGAACTAGAAGGGTTTCTGCTCTCAAGAAACTGCTGGAATCCTGGCAGGTCACTGGAGTGGATCCTGAAGGATATACCACCATGGAATATTTTGGTATCCCAATTCCTTTGTAGGACAATTGAAGTGAATTCTGACTGAGCTGTTATAATCCATACCTTCCCCTTTACTTCTTTTTCCATGACCTCTTGGTCTGATAGATATTGAAGGAAGAGGAATATTGCCACGGAATAAGATTCTGCAGAAGCCATCACAACATTGGCTTTGCTGCCCATCACTTTATCACTCATTTTTGCACCCTGTAGAAATGTGTCACTAATTTTAGTGTCAAAACTTAATTTGGGGACTCTTTCTATGAATGCAGAACAGACACCCCTCTTAGAAAACAATGGAATAATAACTTGCAGACATTGTTCTCCATTGTCATTATCCATAACACCTATTCCAATCCATGTCCACCTGAAATGGAGTAGCAAAGAGAGAATCCCCTCATACTGAATGGCTTCCTGGGGGGCCAACTGGTAGAAGGGAAGACCTGGAGATTTCATGTTCATCACAGGAGCAGGGCCATAGATTAGCTAAGGAGAAAGTTTTGGTAGAGGGAAAGGAAATCATGTCAGTATTTATAGAGTCAATTCATATTTTTTTGAATGTACACACATTGAATGGGCATCTAGTTGGGACCAAGAGTCTTGGTCAGATAGTGGTCTGATCTAAGAGAATAATGACTATCCTATAGCCATCTAGTGTGTTAGAGGATAAATGCATCCGTGGCATGATATTACATCATGATATAAGGTGTTTTCAGGGACCTTGGATTGCATCCAGACTTAGTCTACATGCATATCTCTCCACAAAATCTGGGGCCTCTAGTGATTCTGTTGAATCCTGAAGCTGAAACATTCTGTGCCATTATTTCCCACATTCCTCACAGGCCATGACTGAATGGAGGAGAGATCTCATTAGCTCCAGTGCTTCAGTGTTTGTGGGCTTAACAATTTTCTTTCCTAACAGCATTGGAGTAGAACCAAGCCATGCAGAAGTGGATTCTGCATACACAGTTATCAATACAAATACAATGAGTGGTATCTTACAGCATCCGTGTACAAACAGACCGCTAGAGCAGCAAGCACTTGGAATTCTGGGGGAAAAAACCCTGAAATGAGCAACAGTTCTTGTTTCTAGAATGGGCAGGTCAGTGTTTATGGGCTATTTCAGCAACTGGTGCAAGAGAAATATCGGATGCACAGCAGTAGTATAGGGTATTGCTCTTTGGGAATTATATCTGAAAGAAAATGCATTAAGAAGTGGAATGTTTAAATCATTGAATGGCTTAAATGAGGCTTGTGAAACTTGCAATGTTCTGCTATTTCAGCTTCATGGTGATCTATCTATCATCTATCTATCTATCTATCATCTATCTATCTATCTATCTATCTATCTATCTATCTATCTATCTATCTATCTATCTGTCATCTATCTATTCTTAGCTAGCATATGATATTTATAAACCATGCATCTATTTTGCCACAACACAACAGATTGGAACTGGAAAGGAAAGGGAAGTGTGAGTGTTGTGGCAGATTCTTATGCTCCCCAAATAACTTACCTGTGGAGTCTTATAGATATCCAAGATATTTGCCACATATAGGGAGATTTCAGAATCCAGTCCCCCAATAACTGCTGTTATTTTATTCTGGATGTCACATACATAGTTAGGTACAACATTTTCCAATGTTGTCAACAGGAGCATTGTGGCATGATAGGTCCTCTTTGAATTGTCATAGCTATCATAGATGTGGAAGCCCAAGGTGACATTGGGTAAGATCTTTGGGTTTTCATTGATTTCCTTTACAGCAAATGCCAAGGCCAGGATGTGCTGGTAATGCTTAGGAAATACCCTACAACGAAAAATACATTCTGTAACAGCAAGATATTCCAGGCAAACATTAATTATTGCTACTGTGTTCTACCTCACCATAATTAGTCACATTACAGCATTTCAATGCAATCCTTTTTGTACTCTTAAGTCTGAAGTGGCCTACTCTAAGAAGACAACCAAACTATATCCATGCGATGCCAGCAATGGGGGGGGGGGGGAACATTTTACCGCCAAACCCTGTTATCATTTTTTCTACAGAGTTCATGTTGCACAGACTCCACTTCCTGACTGTTGCATGGACATGCCCTCTGAGGCAAAGAAACACCGTTCAATCTTCTCAAATTATTGAGAAGTTGGCACATTAAATCAAGCTGTAGTATATATAATAATATGGATATCGGTTAAATCAGTAGCTAACTGAAAACCTTTTTAATTAGGAATACCGAAAGGAACAAGATGAGCACATTGCAGAGGCCTGAGTTCTCGGAAAGAAATAGCACAGGGATTCTTCCTTATTTATTATAGCTACTGCAGAATCCTATCCATTTTGAAAAAGAAAAAGGGGGTGACTGCACAATACAAGGAGCTCTTCAACAAAGGATTTCAACAACTATATTCAGGGAGATTTAAAGATATTAATCTTAAACTTTATAGCATCCATCCAAGCACTCACACCCAAACCTTGTAACTTGCATCTGTTTCCATTAATATAGCAGCAGTTGGAACACATTGTGGGATGTGCAAACGAGCTCCTAAACCTGTAGATTGGCCACCATTAAAAGCAAAAGATAATCCCTTAATCCCTATAGCAGCTCTATAAGGGAATCAAAAAATTATCTGAATTTAAACCTTAAATAGCTGCTTAAACAACTGACACCTTTATTTATATTGCTGACACCTTTATTTATATTGACTTAATGATATTAATGTTTCCTACAGCATAATCGAGAAAGCTCATATTCTACAGCTTTATCTCTCTCTTATCCTCTGATCATCCCAATGACACCAGAAATGGAAATAAAACAAACAACAGTCCTTACACAAGTTCATCCAACATTTCTGGAGGGGGTTCTTCAGTGAAGGCTATTGGACTGGAGACGAGGAGACCATAAGAAGTAATGCCACCAATGATGAGGTCTCCTGACTGATGATACTTGTGAAGTGGAGGGTAAGGTTTTCTGACCCTACAGTTGTCAATGTGAGCTTTGCATCCCATACAAGCAAGCAGTACCAGCAGCAAGACTACCATTGTATAGTAGTAGTATAGTAGTTTGGGTTATTACTTTGACAACCAGTCGTTCACAAAATAGTTTCCCTACCCGTATCCAAGATCCTCACCTATCTGAAGGTCTTCTTTGTACCTCTTAATGTTGCTGGTGATATATATTGAAGACATCCTTTGGTGTTAGTTTTGAAAGTAACTACTGAAATTCTATAGGGGATTTGAGAGGCAGCAAAATTAATCACTACCCTTTAGATAACTGAAGAGGAGAATGATTACAAAATAATTACTGATGAAAGCTTGTTTGTCACATCTGAACTATATGTTTTCCTTCACCAGAATAGAATGCTAGGGACGATATGGCTTGGGATGGACTATAGATTCTATTTGTTATTTATGAAATTGGTTATAGAAATAATTGAGTTTGCTCTGTAATCACAGACAATTTCACATTTTATAGTAGGACTGACCACCTTGAGAAGATGACCTTGACTGAATTTACTTGCAATCCTGTGAGTAAGTCCAATTGATCCCAATGGGATTTATTTCCATTGTTTATAATAATAATAATAATAATAATAGTAATAATAGTAATAATTAGTATTGGTATTGGTATTATGTATTGCATTTATATGCTGCCCGATAGCCAAAACTCTCTGGGCAGTGTACAATGATTAAAAACAATGAACAATAAAAACTGATATCCAAAATTACAAATCATAAAAAGTATGGATTACAAATACAATGTCCTTTCAAAACAACTATTTTGGGTCAAAAGAAAAAGAAAACAACTCCACATTCACTTTTGAATGCCTGGGAGAAGTGAAAAGTCTTGACCTGGCACCAAAAAGTCAACCAAGTTGGCGCCAGATCACTTCATAATTGGGGGATCACCACTGGAAAGGCCCTCTCTCTTGTTGCCATCCTCCAGGTTTCCCTCAGAGGATGCATCTGGAGAAGGACCTTAGATGTTGAGAGCAGTGTACAGGTAGGCTCATGTCAGGAGAGATGTTCTGTCTGGTATTGTGTTACCAAGCTGTGTAAGGCTTTATAGGTTAAATACAGATTTCTGAATGCACGTGGCGAGCTGTCATTCTGAACTTTCAGAAGTTGCATAATGTTTAAAAAATTCATATAAAATACATGGTTGGAGGGATTGTTCTGAAATTTCATACACATACTTAGGCATACCCCATAAGCACTGTGACCTAGTTCCACATCTGTAACTTTAATGGCGGTCCGATTAGCCAATAAAATCCGATATTAGCAGACCGAAAAAAAATTGGATCCGAGAATTTCACAGGTATGTCTATTATATCGTCATCATTAATCGTATGTCCGATAACACCATTATTGTATCATTATCGGACATCGGAATGATACGATACACATCCCTACTTAAAACATATCTTTCCGCACAGGCTTTCCCTTGATTGTAACTTAACAGTTTTTTTAATTGTCTTTTTTAATTTTATTATTTTAAATTTATCTATATTTCTTGTATTTTAAGGGGGGGGGGGTTGCAGGGTTTCAAGAAGGCCTTTAAAAACATTTTGTTTTACCATAGTCTTCCCATGCAGTATACTGTTATTGCTGCTATTGTTGTTCCTGTTGGCTTCACTGTTTAAACTGTTATTTTTCTGTGAACATGATTTTATTGCTTTGTGAGGGTGTCTAATGGACTTGGCTAATGGACAGTATAACATTGTAATAAATAAATAAATAAACAAATATACAAAAACTGTATGTATTTGAAAGGTGTTTTTTTCTCAATTTACAAGGGAAAGCAAAAACATTTTAACCCTGTCTTGACAAATCATCATCAGCCAATAGTCCTAAATTCATAGAATATTTCATTACAATCCTACACTGTCTTGCTTCTCTGATGCTCCTTTATGGCCTTCCTCAGATTCTGGTGGGACAGAGGTTTCCATTTCCGGACAGGAGCAAGTGTGAGGAGCAAACAACATTAAAAGTTATCAAAAAGTTGGAAATAGGTTACTTTTGTAAAGTTCATTGCCAGTGAATTTCTCTGTA
Source organism: Anniella stebbinsi (assembly GCA_029215795.1). Taxonomy (NCBI): domain Eukaryota; kingdom Metazoa; phylum Chordata; class Lepidosauria; order Squamata; family Anniellidae; genus Anniella; species Anniella stebbinsi. Next base: position 24,841,763 of record JARDYH010000008.1, read on the forward strand.
GTCAAGTAGGTCTTTCCCTCAGTTTCCATTCTGTTCAGTGCAACTGATTGATGTAATCACAGCACTTGTTCTTGGGACACAGAACAACCTTCCCTGTATGAGGATGTACTGCTGCCTCTCTTGAGTGAGCACCATAGACAGAAGTGACTGTGTCCTCATTAACGACGCATGAGTCTGGGACCGGGATCATGTCTTCTCCAAACGCTGGGAACTCTTCAGTGGTACCATTGACAACAGTCTGAAGGTAGGAAACAAATTCAGATTCACCATCTAGGGTGTGCATATAGAGCATAAGCTGACATTTGGTGACAATGTTCTAGGCATTGTATTTCTTCACCAACTGGCCAGTGATGGCTGGACAGCAACATCTGAGATGACAAACAAGGTCTGCCTAAACTCATTGCCAAAAACAATCGTCTTTCCATTGAATGGGGTGTCATTGCTCATGAGCTTGTTCAGCAGCCTGTCTATTCAGACAACAGCAAAGCAGTTAGGCATCAACACATTGACCCAGATGACAATGTTGGCTGGTTGGGGATACTGACTGGTGCAACGCCGGCCAGAAATTCACAAACAGCTGATGGGTCACCTGCATATTCACACTTCTAAAGGTGGGCGTGGCAGCATCCAGGCCAGAATGCAAAGTTTTTTTTTCTTTTTTAAAAAAATTGGAAGCAAATGTCCATGCTTCCTTGACCACAATTTCACCCTGTAATTCCTAGGGGAACTCTTTTTGAGACTATTAATATGGTGATACATATGTTGGTTCCATTTAATTTGTTTGCTTACTTTGTACTTTGCAAGCAGCATATACACATGTCATGCCAATGTGTGTCCTCTTTTGTGTTCTTTTTGGTGATGCATGCCTTTTTGGGGGGTGATCTCTAAATTGCCAGCCCACTCAGAAAGGGACTGCAACTCAGTACTGGAGTTCATTTTCTTTCCCTTCTCTCAGTTTTTATTATCCTTTCTCTTCAAGTTTGCTAGCAAAGTTGTTCCTGCTCTGGCATCTTGTGAGAAGAGAATATTTGCTTGCAAAATTTGCCCTTCTCTGTTATTGGAACTCTTCCTTGCTACTTTTCTGGGACTGGGAACTTGGCTTGTATTATCCCCTTAGGATTTTTCAGGGCGAAGCCTACCACAAGGCAGAGGGAAGTGACTGCCTCAAGCAAGATGCTGGGGGACTGTGGTGGTACCCTCAAGGCTGTAATTGTACAGTGAACTGGGAGCAGGGAGCAGGGAGCTATCTTGTCAATTGTTTCAGGCAGCAACATGTCACAGGGCCAATCCTGGAGCTATCTTCCTATTTCTGTTATCTTTTCCTTTAAAAACTTTTGTTATATATATTCTCATATGAATCTGAGGCTGTGGCTAGATCTACACTACTGCTTTATATTATATTATTGTATTATTAGTAGTATTATTATTAGTATTACAATAATTGTATTAAATTTTTTTACAAAAGTTTACAAAAGTGGAACATATACAATTACATATACAATTACAACTAATTAATAGAAACTTATAAAAGTTTAAAATATAGTGTTCTTAAAGTACACTGATAACTTTTCAGTCACAGGACACATTCCATATACCAATGTAAGGAAGTTTTATATAACAGCAACACCAAGGAAAAGTGTGACAAATTTTCTATTTGTGTGCTTTCATACATACACACATTCGAACACAAGCATACATCTTGACTTGGATGAAAATATAACGTAGAAGAAGGAACGTTATGGGCACCCAACTGGATCCAGGAGTCTGCCAGAATTTTCCATGTCCATTCCCTAGATTCAGCTACTTAGCTCACAACGTGTTCGCAAGCTTGCTCTTCGACTGCCCCACTGCCCAACAAGTGTCCAGCTACTGTCTCCCCTGGTTGGAAGCCTCCATTGTCCTGCACAATGGAGGCTCCAGAAATTGCATATCTCCTACCTTGTGAGCAGGGCAGCTGTAAAGGCCTGGTGTACACAAGCTTAAAGGTGTGAACACCACCTTTAAGCTTATGTAAATGGGACTTCTACAGCTGCAATTTACACAAGGTAGGAGATATGCAATTTCTAGAGCCTCCGTTATCCACAACAATGGAGGCTTCGGACCAGGGCTGATGAGCTCACTGTCTCATCAGGCACTCATTGAGATGCCATGGCACTGAGATAGGCATGCGGTGGTGGTGGCTTGGCAAGCGTCTGTCAAAGCCAAACTTGGGTGAGTTCATCCATCCCTAACTAGAACAGGGTATATTTCAGGATTTCTTTCGGATCAGCTGTTCCCTGCTGTTCAGCTCAGGCCGCAATGCAATAATGAAACATTTAGGCAAAAAGATACACCCAAGCAACCCAGCACTTGAGGCTAAGATAGAAAAGATCTCCACGGCTACCATGTATTTTCCCTTGGTACTCAGATAGCTGGGAACGAAGGATAACCACACGCTGCAAAACACCAACATGCTGAAAGTGATAAACTTGGCTTCGTTGAAACTGTCGGGTAACTTCCTGGCAAGGAAAGCTACTGTCAAGCTCAACATTGCCAAGAACCCCATGTAGCCCAGGACACAGTAAAACAGAGTCACAGACCCGTCATTACATTCCAGTACAATCTCTTCTGTCCCTGAGTGCACGTCCTCATCTGGGAATGGGGCAGAGGTTCTAAGCCACACAATACAGATGCCTACTTGGATGAGGGAGCAGGAAACCACAATGGAGCTGCCCAGCTCCTTCCCCAACCACTTCCTTATCCTGGATCCTGGCCTGGTGGCCATGAAAGCCAGAACTACCATGATGGTTTTTGCCAGCACACAGGAAACGGCCACTGAGAATATGAGGCCAAAGGCAGTTTGTCGGAGGAGACATGTCACCTTCTGAGGACGGCCGATGAAGAGCAATGGACAAAGGAAGCAGAGCAGGAGGGAGATGAGGAGAGTGTAGGTGAGGTTCCGGTTGTTGGCTATGACGATGGGAGTATTGTGGTGCTTCATAAATGTCCCCATCACCAGAGCTGTGAGGCAAGAAAAGGAAAGAGCAAATGAGGCTAAACTGAGTCCCAAAGGTTCTGCATAAGACAAGAAAGTTACTCTCTTGGGGATACAGAAATCTTGCTTTTCGCTGGGATAGTCTTTAGCTGAGCATTTCACACAGTCATTTGCATCTGAAAAACAAAGGATGTGGTGTTCAGTTTGCACACAAACACACATAAATGTGCTCTAAATATATTTCTAATTTCCACTCCTCCAACACATCTAAACAGACTCCATGGAAATCAATGGCTATTGTCACCACTCATGATATTAGGCTGACCATATGAAAAGGAGGACAGGGCTCATGTAACTTTAACAGCTGTAGAGAAAAAGGAATTTTAAAGCTGAAGGGCCCCTGCCCTGTTTTGTATCTGGTCACTCTAGTATAGTGCCTGCAACTTTAACTGTTATGATGAAGAGGGGATTTCACCAGGTACTCAATGCATACAAATGACGCCGGCTGAAATTCCCTTTTCTCTGCAACTGTTAAAATTACATGAGCCCTGTCCTCCTTTTCATATGGTCAGCCTACATGATATGAAATGTGGCAGCAGCCGGCTTAAAACTATGGCCTGGTTTTTACCATCATGATAGAGTTAATAAGCCACAGTGACTTATTTCCCCTGCTGCACATGTCATTCACTTGCTTGCGCCGTTTGCATAATGACCCACCTTGGAGTGGCTTGCCATTCATTAAAACTCAGCAAAAGGGGACATGTTGCTGTGGTTCACATGCCAACCCAGCTACCTAAAACAGCCCATGGGTTCTGAGTGTCTGCTAACCACAGCAACAAGCCGCCCTCACCATGTTCGCACAATGTGGCAAGCAGCAATCACAGCAAGGCTGGCATGAGAGCATGAGAGCGCCTTGCTTAGTGGTGGAACTTTGCCACTGTGACTCATTTCCCCCACCATGATTGTGAAAACTGGACTTTTGACTTGTGTTTTAAGGATGAAAGCAAGCCAGCTGAGAAAGTAAAGGCATGCTCCACCTTTCTAACGTGTTTCACCACCAATGTTAAAGAACTGGGGGGAAGGGGAGGTGGTTTGCTTGGCTAAACTGTATATGGCTTTCATGTTTGAATGGAGAGAAGAGAAAAGGGAGAAAGGAAGGAAGGAAGGAAGGAATTACCCTTCTAGGACCTTCACGGAGAATCCCTATTCTTCTAGACCTGGAATCTATTTCGCTTTCTTCCTGACTTTGAACACTCTTAATAAGCTTCAACTAAAGATGAACTAATTATAGGGTGTCCATATGAATTGGAGGTCAGGGCTCCTGTACCTTTAATGGTTGTATTAAAAATGGAATTTCAGCAGGTTTCATTGTGCAGCACCTGATTAAATTCCTTCTTTATCCAAACAGTTACATCTGCAAAGCTATACTATAGTAATAGGATTTAAAAAGGGGCAGGGTTCCTGCAGCTTTAAAAGTTGTGATGAAGAGGGAATTTCATCAGGTGCTGCATGATACAAACTGCTGAAATTCCCTGTTCAATACAGCCATTAGTGGTACAGGAGCCCTGCCCTTTTTCATATCCAGTTATTTCAATATAGCTCTCCAGCTTTAACTGTTGTGATGAAGAGGGATTTTCACCAGATGCTGCATGCATACAAGTGACACGTGTTGAAATTCCCTTTTCAATAATATTGTTAAAGATACAGGGGCCTTGTCCTTCTTTTCATATGGTCAGCTTATATCTTGTGCTTCCTTAATTGAAGCATATTAACAGCGTTCCAAGAAAGGAACCCAGCAAAAAAGATTCTACGTGTCAAGTTGACAATGGCATGAATGACAGCTGCAAGGTCTAGAAGAAAAGGGACTTCCCCTGGAAGCAATGACAAATGAAAAATGCAATTTTGATATCAGAGGCAGTATGGAAGCTGGACACCATATTTGAAAGGTGTGTTCTGACTATAGTTATCACCAGAACCACCCATCAATGGGCTACTCAAAATGCTTCTATCATTGTTGTTTGGTGGATTTATTTAGTCCTCCCAATGACCACTGAAGGCATTTCTATTCAAAGCTAAAATCCTCCAATTTTACCGGGGCTTCTGCCTCCGGATTCCTTGCAGGATTAATAGACTCCTTTTCATGAGGTTTCATCCATGAGTTTTCTTTCTATATGTTTCATTATACAGCCACTAGATGGTGCCTTGATATAGTTGCACTATTGCAAGTTCCTGGAAATTCACGGGAAATTTATCAAATGTCTCAGTGCAATGAAATCTCTTATTGCATGTTTTAAAATTTGGCCAGATCACAGCTATTTTGTTTCTATAACTGTTCTATCTATCTATCCTTACCATCCTGGTTTGAAATCTTCCCTTCTGGACATGGGATGCAATCGTAGCAGCAAAATGGCTTCCCCTCCTTCATTTTTGTATGAGAACCAGGTTGGCAACTCTCAGTACACTGCGAAAGAGGCTGGGACTATTTGAATATTGAAAAAGAAACGATATCATGAAGGAATAAGGATTTTGGAATATTTTTAATGTTTTGTTGAAATTTTAGAATAAAAAGATTAATTTAACATATTTAGATGTTTAATATTGCTTTATTTCATACTGTCATTGCATTCAGTTGTTTAGCATATTAAGGTTTTTCAGTTTTGTCCCACATGCAGGGCATTTGCCATTTAGGAAGTATGCAATTGTAATAAATCAAATAAATAAAAACGTAAGATTTCAGAAATACTTGGACAGATTCAATGGGGAGTACATACATTTTTTCTAGTAATCATTCTAGACATATGAAACACAATTTTCCCTTTGGGCAATATTTAACGTTAAAAAGAAACAGTACATTTGACCATACATTTTTTCACTTGGAAACTCTTAGAAAGGGTTTTTCCGGGGCAAAGTTATTGGGAGAGCAGAACCATGAGAGGCTCTTCATTTAATTCACATTGTCACAAATTATCTTCCCTTTGTATTTTTTTGTTATTGTACAATAAAATAATTGTGGTCATTATGACAGTTTCTCATTTATAACAGGGTTACTTTCCACGTAGCTGACATTTGGAGCCTACCTGATTAAACCAGCCATTCCATGTTATGGCTTCCTCATCAACGGTGAATGCTTGACCAATTGGAACCTCGGGATCCACCCTCCCCACTCTCACCCTATGACATGAATGGTTGGAGAAGATTATCCAGTTGATCACATCCAATCCAGTGACTAGCTCTCCATTCTGGTTGAACGAAACTTTGTCTCCCAAACTGTTATTAAATGAGACCCATTTGAGAAATTGTTGGAGCTAAGTGAAAAAGAAAAAAGCAAGGATTTAGAAAAGATTGAATATAGGTCTTTGTGGGTCAAGCTGCTTGGATGAGTGAGGACGACGTCTTGCCCTCTCGATCCCTGTCCTTCATGGCTGGTCGTCCAGGGAGGAGATGCGGTTAGATCGCAATTACAATATATTATTAATGCATCTCTCAGGGAGGGGACTTTCCCATCATGTTTAAAAGAAGCGGTGGTACGGCCGCTTCTAAAGAAGCCCTCCCTGGATCCCCTGGACTTTAATAACTACAGACTGGTATCAAACCTTCCATTCTTGGGCAAGGTGATCGAGAGGGCGGTTGCCTTTCAACTCCAAGTAGTCTTGGATGACACTGATTTTCTAGACCCATTTCAAACTGGCTTCAGGGCGGGATACGGAGTTGAGACTGCTATGGTCACCTTAGTGGATGATCTACGCCTTAGTATTGACAGGGGGAGTGTGTCCCTATTGGTACTTCTGGACCTCTCAGCGGCTTTCGATACCATCGACCATGGTATCCTTCTGGAACGCCTGCGGGGATTGGGAATTGGAGGCACTGTGCTTCAGTGGTTCCGGTCCTACCCCTCGGGCAGGTTCCAGATGGTGATGCTTGGGGATTTCTGCTCTGCAAAGAAGGAGCTGCTGTGTGGCGTACCGCAAGGTGCCATCCTTTCCCCAATGCTGTTTAACATTTATATGAAACCGTTGGGAGAGATCATCTGGAGGCATGGGGTGGGGTGCTATCAGTATGCTGATGACACCCAAATATATTTCTCTATTCCTTCGATAACAGCGCCAGCTAAGGATAGTGTGTCTCCTCTGAATGAATGATTGGAGGCGGTAATGGGCTGGATGAGGAAAAACAAACTGAAGCTGAAACCAGACAAGACGCAGGTGCTTGCTGTCAAAGGCCGCTACCTGGGTTTGGAGGTGTGTCAACCGGTTCTGGATGGGGTTACACTCCCCCTAAAAGACTGTGTTCGTAGCTTGGGGGTGCTCCTGGATCCGTCACTCCAAATGACAGTCCAGATGGATGCGACGGCCAGGAGTGCCTACTATCAGCTTCGGCTAATACGCCAGCTGCGCCCCTTCCTAGAGTTGGAAGACCTAAAGATGGTGGTGCACACGCTGGTAACTTCGAAGCTCGACTTCTGCAATGCGCTGTACATAGGACTACCTCTATGCCTAGTCTGGAAACTTCAACTAGTTCAAAATATGGCAGCCAGGTCGGTCACCGGTACATCTAGGGGTGACCATATTACGCCAGCTTTAAAATCGCTCCACTGGCTGCCAATTAGTTTCCGGGCGAAGTATAAAGTGTTGGTTATTACCTTTAAAGTCCTACATGGTTTGGGTCCAGGTTACCTGCGGAATCGCCTTCTCCCATACAATCCACCCCGCACGCTCAGGTCCTCTGGGAAGAACTTACTGCGGTCGGCCAAGACTAGGCTGACAACCATTACCCAGAGGACCTTCTCTTCTGCCGCTCCCAGACTGTGGAATGACCTGCCGGAGGAGACTCGTCAACTTAACAGTCTTTTAGAATTTAAGAAAGCTATAAAGACTGTTCTCTTCCTGCAGGCATATCCAGTGGAATTTTATAATGTTTTAAGGAAATTTTTAGGATATTTTAGGATTTTTATGCAGTTTTAATATGTGTCATGTTTTAATCAGTTTTATGTATTTTATCATGTTGTTGTTCCCCGCCTCGATCCAGACAGAGAGGCGGGTAAGAAATAAATTGTTATTATTATTATTGTTATTAAAAGGACATATCTTGAAATCAGTTTCTAGCATCCACATCAGTTTTCTATTCTTGTTTTATCGTAAGGGCTCCATTCTGGATCTTAAAAGCTCTGTACACTCATGGTATGGTTCTGATCCAGATCAGTCCTCTCACAACTTCTTTAGAGCAGACATTGGGACAGGGAAGGGTAGTTACAGGTGGTGATCAAGGAGGGTGGACAGGGAGAGGAAGAGGGAGGGAGGGAGGGAGGTGAGTCCAAAGGATTCAACGGGACTCAGGGCTGGCCTTGCACTGGCTTTCCTGGTGCTGTGGGAGGGCAGAGCAGCCTATCTCCACACAGGCTAAGCCCATGGCTTGGTTTAGCAGCACTATGCACGTGAAGACATACTACAGTGCTGAGGCAACAACAGGATAATGATTAGTATTGCCAACAGTAAGTCTCATTTGCAGACTGATATCAACTCCATAAAAATACAAAATAAATACATAAATTTTTGTCCATATCCAATATAAGGCTGCATTCTTACGCACACTTCCATAGATGCAAGTCCCACTGCACTGAGAAGGACTTATTTCTGAGAAGATGTGCATAGAATTGTACTGGAAATATTTTCAGGCTGTGATAATGGATCCTTTATTCCAGATGCCCGATCCCCACCCAGCAGGAACGGCTTGGGGGCAGGGGCGGGTTTTGGGTGGAAGAAGAAACTGAAAGAAGATCGTACACATGCACGGCACGTGTATAGCCTAGCATAGGGGTGGAGCCAAGCCTATAAAGGCTTGCCCCATGCTGCCATTCTGATAAATTCACTACTAAATCCTGTTGCGCCCCCTGCATTGGGGGCAAAACATGGAAAAATAAGCCCTGAACCTGTATTGTGAAATCTTTTCTTTACTTTTCACAGTGTGAGTTACATATTCCTGGCTAAATTTCTCCTGTTTGATGGGGCATGCTTTTTCTTCTTAAACCTCTCTCACTTGCAGTCAATTACTCTTATTTGCCTACAGTCTGAGTTTACATGCATGTGAAATGGGTTTCCTGATCTCCCATTTCCCTTTAATTTATACCTCGGAGAAGTTGGGTTATCTAGAAATGCCTTTCTCTGTGTTGTGACATGCCCTAGATAAGCTGGGGTCATATATATATATATATTCACTTTAAAACAGCCTGCTTTCTGTTGCTTCTGGGAGCTTAATGTGCTGCAAGTATACAACCCAAACTCTTTCTCTCTTGCAGTCATTCACTCTTATTTGCCTGTGTGTGAAATGGGCTTTTCCATTCTACTTCCCTTTGCTTTTAAAAAGTATGTCCTGATGCAAACTGCTTTCTCTGTGGTGTTTTGGAGAGGTTTCTGGGAGGGGTGACCCCCCCCTTGAGTCTGCCTCCAATGAACCTTTTTTTTCCACCCCACCAATTAGAGTGAAGTAAGTGATACTTGGGGTGAGTCAGGTGAGAGCACTCATAACTGCATCACACATGAACCCCCTGATGCCTAAACATATTCTTGGCAGTTCTCCAAACTATACTCTCGCACCAGCTGCCAGAGCTATTTGAAATAGGGCTGTGCAAGGTTTGAACTTTGGATATTCAAATCAGAGGTTCAGATGCCATTTTGTAGCACATAGGCTGACCATCTGAAAAGGAGGACAGGGCTCCTATAACTTTAACAGTTTTAGAAAAAAGGGAATTTCAGCCAGTGCCATTGGATGCAATGAGTTCCTGGTGAAATTCCCTCTTCATCACAACTGTTAAAGTTGCAGGCACTATACTAGAGTGACCATATACAAAAGAAGGCAGGCCCCCTGCAACTTTACCTGTTGTGATGAAGAGGGAATATCACCAGGAACTAATTGCATACAAATGACACTGGCTGAAATTCCCTTTTCTCTACAACTGTTAAAGTTATAGGAGCCCAAATAGCCCAAATAGTACACTAACCTAACTACACTTTCACCTGTAGTTAAGCCAATAATTTCTCGTAGCCTTCTTTTTGGGCCTTGTCCTTCTTCAAGCACACTCCAGCTCTCCCTGGCTCTCTCCGGCTCTCTCCAGCTCCAACAACCCACACCATGCAGTTAACTCCACCCTTTTATATATCTTAATACAGAAATTTACAATCTGGTAACCTAAAACTGGAGAAATGAAACTCAACTCCTTTAGGGGAAAATGAAACTTAGGAATGCCCCCCTCCCATCAGAGGCATTCCAGGGCTTCAGGCCTAAACCCAAACCAAGCCTGTGTAGGCCTCAACCCTTCAAAGTGACCAAGGCCATATTGGTAGGCTGACCAGATAAAATCCAGGTCAGGGCTTATGTAACTTTAACAGTTGTAGAGAAAAGGGAATTTCAGCCAGTGTCATTTGTATGCAATTAGTTCCTGGTGAAACTCCCTCTTCATCACAACTGTTAAAGTTGCAGGCACTATACTAGAGTGACCATATACAAAAGAAGGCAGGGCCCCTGCAACTTTAACTGGTGTGATGAAGAGGGAATATCATCAGGAACTAATTGCATACAAATGACACTGGCTGAAATTCCCTTTTCTCTACAACTGTTAAAGTTACATGAGCCCTGACCTGGATTTTATCTGGTCACTCTACATATTGGGGTGGGCATGCCCCTTTGGGAGATGGCCATGGTGGGGTGGGCATGTTTCCTTGGACAACAGCCATGTTGCAGAGTCGTCTTTTTTGAGTTCCAAAATATGCTCACTCAACTCTTGGAAAGCATTCTTGATTTTAGAATATCCATTATTTTTTCTTTTTAAGAAGATAAAAAGAAAAATAAAACATAAAAATGGATCCAGCTGATCTCTTACAACTTTGCTATTTGTACAGTATTCAGACTTGTTAGACTTATAGTAAGAACCAAAGCGACTCCATTTTGTTTCTGTCTATATTTAGTTCCTTGTTTTGCACTCAGTGTATGCTCTAATGCCTGCCAGCTTTTGAGACACAAAGAACAAAGACCATTGATGGGATTTGTTGTAACAGACAGCCTAATCTTTTCTCTGTAGCTTCAGAAGGCCTTGAGAGCTGTCTCCTTCTACGCTTCTTTGAAATATGACTGAGATAAACATTCTGGGCATTCAGCCAGAAACTATGTGTTTCAAAATTGTATTTAATAATAATAATAATAATAATAATAATAACAATTTATTTCTTACCCACCTCTCCGTCTGGATCGGACGGTCAGACTTGTTTGGGACCCGAGTCCACATTGTCTGATCCTTCTCATGAGAAAGTAGAAATAAATAAAAGCTTTTTGGACCTCTGCTTTAGTCTGCTTCTCTTTTCTGTGAATGATTGGGAAACCTCCAGAAAAGAACTCTAAGAGCATTTTTTGCAACAAACTGGCACCCCAGATAGGACAATTCTGGACCACCCTTGGATCCTGGGTGCTACCGAGATAGCGCTGAAGTGCGCACCAAGCCATGTCTGAGGATTTGAGCCAAGGATACCTGGGAGGTTAAGGGATCGTCCTAATTACGAACCAGACAAAGTGGGAGGCCTGGACTTGGTGGTGGACGCACCGCAAAGACTGCAAGAGTTAGTATCTTGTATTTCTGTGGGGATTGAGATTTACTGTGCTGTTGAGAGACAGTAAAATAGAAAGCCATGGGGGCCATGGGATCCGCTCAATCATCTGTTGATACTTGCACTCCTTTGGAATGTATGTTACATAACTGGAAGAATTTTAAAATAGATTCTGGTGTAAATGTTAGGGGTGTGCATCGGATCGGATCCGATCCACGATCCGAATCCGACCCGCCCCAAAATCGGGAAAATCCAATCCGATCCGATCAACCTCCGATCCGATCCGATCCGATCCGACGAGGTCCGATCCGGATCGGACGCCATTTTGAATGCTTTTTCCCATAGCCAAGTATTGTTTTACAAAAACGCCTATAACTTTTTCATTTTTAAATATAGAAGGATGAAACGTGGGCACATTATACACTGGTTAGGGATAGTTATCTGTGAGAAATTTCAGAAAGATTGGTGCATGCGTTTTGTGGCAATTAATTGTTTAATAAATACCCAGAAATGCCTATAACTTTGTCATTTTTAAAGTTACACAAATGAAACTTTGCCACATTGTAGGTGGTACCTTCGGACCTATGTGTGTGAAATTTCAGAAACGTAGGTGCTTGTCTTGTGTGGCAATTAATTTTTAGGAAAATGGGTAGTAGTGGGGTAAATACATTTACGCCTCCCATTTTTTTATTTTTGAAGATACAAACAGGAAACTTGGGCAAATTACAGGTACCACTTGCCTTGATATGTGTGTGAAATTTCAGAAACATTGGAGCTTGCCTTGTGTGGCAATTAATTTTTGAAACAATGAGAAAAGAAACACCTATAACTTTGTCATTTTTAAAGTTACACACATGAAACTTTGCCACATTGTAGGTGGTACCTTGGGACCTATGTGTGTGAAATTTCAGAAACATAGGTGCTTGCCTTGTGTGGCAATTAATTTTTTAATAAATACCCAGGAATGCCTATAACTTTGTCATTTGTAAAGTTACACACATGAAACTTTGCCACATTGTAGGCGGTACCTTGGGACCTATGTGTGTGAAATTTCAGAAACATAGGTGCTTGTATTGTGTGGCAATTAATTTTTGAAACAATGAGGGATTCATTGGACAGTACTTGTCCATAGGGATTCATTGGACAGTACTTGCCTATAGGAAATCATTGGAAAGCACTTGCCCATAGGAAATCATTGGAAAGCACTTTCCCATTGAGAAATACAGTTATGCCTCCCACTTTTTTATTTTTGAAGATACAAACAGGAAACTTGGGCACATTGTAGACTGGTTAGGGATAGTTATCTGTGAGAAATTTCAGAAAGATTGGTGCATGCGTTTAGTGGCAATTAATTTTTTAATAAATACCCAGGAATGCCTATAACTTTGTCATTTTTAAAGTTACATACATGAAACTTTGCCACATTGTAGGTGGTACCTTGTCATCTATGTGTGTAAAATTTCAAAAACGTAGGTGCTTGCCTTGTATGGCAATTAATTTTAGAAAAATGGGTAGTAGTGGGGTAAATACATTTACGCCTCCCATTTTTTTATTTTTAAAGATACAAACAGGAAACATGGGCACATAACAGGGAACACTTCGCTGGATATGTGTGTAAAATTTCAGAATGATAGGTCCAGGCATTTGGTGGCTACGAATTTTTTAGATTAAAAGTTATTAACCTTTTTTACACAGAGGCTGGGGCTGTCAATTGCACCCTCCCGCCTCCCAGGAAGAAGAAGGAAACACTTTCTCTCATCTCTTTGATCCTTGCACGCTTGGCTGCAACTGAGCTAGTATCCATTACAAAAGGAGAAACAAAGTAGCACTTGGCTCGTGTCTGCTTTGATACTTTCACTCAAGCAGAACGGCTGAGCCTAGGATCACTCTCTCTCGCTAGGATCGTTACAGGAGAAATTTTCTACAGTCTTCAAAGTGGTGTGTGCAGACACCTTGCCACCACATGCCTGGACCTATCATTCTGAAATTTTACACACATATCAAGTGAAGTGTTCCCTGTAATGTGCCCATGTTTCCTGTTTGTATCTTTAAAAATAAAAAAATGGGAGGCGTAAATGTATTTACCCCACTACTACCCATTTTTCTAAAATTAATTGCCATAAAAGGCAAGCACCTACGTTTTTGAAATTTTACACACATAGGTCCCAAGGTACCACCTACAATGTGGCAAAGTTTCATGTATGTAACTTTAAAAATGACAAAGTTATAGGCATTCCTGGGTATTTATTAAAAATTAATTGCCACAAAACGCATGCACCAACCTTTCTGAAATTTCTCACAGATAACTATCCCTAACCAGTCTACAATGTGCCCAAGTTTCCTGTTTGTATCTTCAAAAATAAAAACGTGGGAGGCATAACTGTATTTCTCAATGGGAAAGTGCTTTCCAATGATTTCCTATGGGCAAGTGCTTTCCAATGATTTCCTATAGGCAAGTACTGTCCAATGAATCCCTATGGGCAAGTACTGTCCAATGAATCCCTATGGGCAAGTGCTATCCAATGAATCCCTCATTGTTTCAAAAATTAATTGCCACACAATACAAGCACCTATGTTTCTGAAATTTCACACACATAGGTCCCAAGGTACCGCCTACAATGTGGCAAAGTTTCATGTGTGTAACTTTACAAATGACAAAGTTATAGGCATTCCTGGGTATTTATTAAAAAATTAATTTCCACACAAGGCAAGCACCTATGTTTCTGAAATTTCACACACATAGGTCCCAAGGTACCACCTACAATGTGGCAAAGTTTCATGTGTGTAACTTTAAAAATGACAAAGTTATAGGTGTTTCTTTCCTCATTGTTTCAAAACTTAATTGCCACACAAGGCAAGCTCCAATGTTTCTGAAGTTTCACACACATATCAAGGCAAGTGGTACCTGTAATGTGCCCAAGTTTCCTGTTTGTATCTTCAAAAATAAAAAAATGGGAGGCGTAAATGTATTTACCCCACTACTACCCATTTTTCTAAAATTAATTGCCACACAAGGCAAGCACCTAAGTTTCTGAAATTTCACACACATAGGTCACAAGGTACCGCCTACAATGTGACAAAGTGTCATGTGTGTAACTTTTAAAATGACAAAGTTATAGGCATTTCTGGGTATTTATTAAACAATTAATTGCCACAAAACGCATGCACCAATCTTTCTGAAATTTCTCACAGATAACTATCCCTAACCAGTGTATAATGCGCCCAAGTTTCATCCTTTTATCTTTAAAAATGAAAATGTTATAGGCGTTTTTGTAAAACAATACTTGGCTATGGGAAAAAGCATTCAAAATGGCGTCCGATCCGGATCGGACATCCGGTCTGATCCGATCCGACCATCCTCCAATCCGATCCGATCCGATCCGACCCCCCAGGTCCGATTCCGATCCGCTATCCGATCCGATCCGGGGGGTCAGTGCACATCCCTAATAAATGTACATAAAGATGAACTAACCAGACTGTGTCAGAGAGAATGGTCAGTTTTGTTGTCTGAGTGGCCACCTGAGGGTTCTTTTGATTCTAGCTTGATTTCTAAACTGCATGTAATTATAACTGAACGTGTATTATGCAATCAATTTGTATATATAGATCCATGGCTGTACTGGGTTCAAACAAAACCAGGTTAGATTAAGAAATGTATGAGACAAATGTGTAAGGCTATGTTGGCAAGACCCGGGTGGAAGAAAGGGAGACAGGTTCTCCCTGATTCCAGACCCCAGGAGGGATTTTTTAAATTAAGCCCCCGCCAACGGCTCCAACAGGCACAAGCTGCTCAGCATCAGGAGAATCAGCTGGCAACTCCTCCGCCTGACTTGGAGCCTAGAGAACTGAATTTGACTCCATGGCACCTCCGCTCCCAGGGGGCAGCTACTGAGCAAAAATTTACAGGAAGGGAAGCCAGAAATCAAAAGGCCTCCTTTGAGCATTCTTCCCTGTCTACTGCCGTGCCGGTCCTTCCTCCACAGGCTGGCGGTAATAGATCAGGGGAAGATGAGACTGCAGCCACAAGTCCCCCTCCTTATGAAGGCCTCTTGGAAGAGGCTAGGCAGGCTGCTAAACCTCAGCCGACAGCTTTGAGGAGGGGGGGACAAGATTTGACACTCCTGTTAAAGAGATGCCCTTGCGACAAGCAGTAACAGAGGGGGGGGGCAACATTTATTTATCTTCCGTTTTCAACCTCGGACCTTTTTAATTGGAAAAATCAGAATCCATCCTTTTCTGAGGATCCTGAGAAAATGATCACGTTGTTTCAGAGTATTGGAAGAACACACCAGCCAAACTGGGCTGATTGCCAAATGATGCTCGATACGTTTCTGACAGCAGCTGAGAAACACTCAATGCTGGGTCATAGCTGAAGTATTGCGGCTCAAAGGATTGCTGATACTGGGGGAGCAGCAACAGGCTTGAATGTGATGTGCCCATTAGAGGACCCGCGTTGGGGTTCAGAGCCAGAAGGTCGAGCGCATTGTGCCACTTATCTGGGATTGATTATGGAAGGCCTCCGGAAGGCTGTAGTTAAGGTTCAAAACATGTCTAAAATTTATGATGTCAGACAGGAGAAAGATGAAAGCCCATCTGCTTTTCTTGAAATACTGTATTCGGCTTTTCGGCGCTACTCCTCCCTTAACTCTGAAGACCTTGAGAACCAGAGACTTGTGAATGTGATGTTTATAGGTCAGTCATCCCTAGATATAAAGAAGAAATTGCAGAAATTAGAAAGAGGGCCTGGGAAACCTCTGTCAGAATTGATGGAGGTGGCGCAGAAAGTTTTTGCAACAAGGGAGCAAGAAGAAGAAAAAAGGCAGGATAACAGAATGAAGCAGCAAGTGAATTTGATGGCTGTGGCTATGGGCGGAAAGCCAAATGAGAAAGAAGGGAAAAGGGGGGGCAGACTGTTCTCACTTTACAAGAATCAATGTTCTTATTGCTGGCATTTTGGTCATTAGAAGTCAGATTGTCAGAGATAAAGAAAAAGAGAGGTCCCAAGCCTGCAGCAGAGGCAAGAGTGTTTAGAGCAGAAAGTGAAGAGCAATGATGGGGACCAGGGTCTAAAGCCACCACCCTCCAGAGCAGAAGCTCTAAAGAGGACCCTATGGTTGTTTTAAGCGTGGATGGCCAAGAATTAAGTGGAATTATTGATACTGGCGCGACCTTTTCTATGTTACCCGGCCCCCCCTTGAAAGAAAGAACAAAGCATGTTGTGGTGGAGGGCATAGAGAGACAGAATATCAGTCCTCCCCTCCTTACCAAAGTTGGGGACCAAGTTTTACAGTATGAAATTGTGATGACCTGCTTCTGGCTACCCCTGACCAGACTACCTGTTTATCGGCCACGGTGTCCCTGTTGAACTGGCTAGGAGACAGAGGCTACAAAGTGGCCCGGGAAAAGGCACAGATTTGCCAGGAAAAAGTAGTCTTTCTGGAATATGAGCTGTCAGCAGGAAGCCGTGCCCTGAGTACAGAGAGAGTACAAGCAATTCAAGAATTGCCTCCCCCTTCTTGCCCAAAGGAATTAAGAGCGTTCCTGGGACTGACTGGGTTTTGCAGACCATGGATCCCAGATTATGGAGGGAAGGCTCAGCCATTGTATGAGTCACTTACAAAAGAGGGTCTCCTACAGTAGAAATAGACTGATCTGATGAATAAGGCATTTAAAGATCTTAAGCAAGCTCTTGTTTCACCACCTGCATTAGCCCTTCCTAATCCTAGCAAACCTTACCGTCTCTATGTGCATGAAAACAAAGGCATAGCATCAGGAGTTTTGACTCAACCCTGGGGAACTACCTGGAGGCCAGTGGGTTACTACTTCTGGGTTTTAGATCCAGTTTCCAGAGGCTGGGCCGCATGCCTCCATGCCGTCGCTGCTACAGCTCTCCTAGTAGAAGAAGCACAGAAACTAGTAATGGGAGCAGACATAGAGATAATTGTGCCACATGGAGTTCCTCAGATTTTGGGCAGTGAAGGAGAAAAACTGCTGAACCCTGCTAGGCAGTCCAGATATGAAATCTCTCTGCTTTCAAATCCCAGCCTGACCTACCGTCGAGTAACTGCTCTGAACCCAGCTACCCTGATGCCAGAGCCCACCAGAACTGCACCTCATGATTGCCTCACTGTGTTGAACCAAGTCAGACAGGCGAGAGAGGATTTGAGTGATGAACCTCTGCCAGATGCTGAACTCACGCTGTATGTTGATGGATCCAGCTCAGTTGAAAATGGAATCAGAGCAACTAGATGTGCAGTAGTAACTGACTCTGAAGTCTTGTGGCAAGAGAAGCTGCCAAACACCTTCTCGGCCCAGGCTGCTGAAATAATTGCTCTGACCCACGCATTAGAACTCAGCCAAGGGAAACGGGTTAACATCTCTTCTGATTCACGGTATGTCCATTCTGCCGTCCATGCACATGCAATGTAATGGAAAGAAAGAGGATTCATCACCTCCTCTGGACAGAAGATTGCAAATGGACCCCAAATCTTGAGACTCTTAGAAGCTCTTCTTCTGCCTGAAAAAGTTGATGTAATGCATGTAAGAGCCCATGGGAAATGTCCCATTGAAGAAAATCGAAGAGGAAATCAAAAAGCAGATCAAGCCTCTAAAGAAGCAGCCAGAAGCGGGACACAGTACCAGTTTACAGCACTTGGAAACTTCAGCCAAGCCCACCCTGTGTATACCCTCAGAGAAGAAGAAACTGCTAAAGACAACCACGGAGTGAAAAATGAAGAAG
This sequence comes from Anniella stebbinsi, assembly GCA_029215795.1. Lineage (NCBI taxonomy): Eukaryota > Metazoa > Chordata > Lepidosauria > Squamata > Anniellidae > Anniella > Anniella stebbinsi. The sequence goes on from JARDYH010000008.1 coordinate 24,860,067, forward strand.
GATGGTGGATCATACCTGGAGGAAAAGTAATGGTCCCACGCATTCTACTAGTCAAACTACTGACTGAATTTCATCAGCAGGCACACATGAGTGCCAATGCAATGGGAGATCTCTTCATAAGGACTATGGTGTCACCTGGATTATACATGGAAGCACAATGCATTGTGGCTACCTGTCCCACTTGCCAGAAGGTGGGAACAAAAGGAAGAACTCCTCCTGCCCCAATGGGAGGAAGACCTTGGGCCCACTACCCATTCCAGAGACTTCAAATTGACTTTTCAGAATTGCCTCGATGTGGAGGATATCGATATCTATTACTGATAATAGATCAGTTAACAGGATGGTTAGAAGCATTTCCCGCCAGGACATGTACAGCAAGGGAAGTTGTGAAAAAAAATTGTGAATGAAATTGTGCCCCGTTTTTCATTACCAGAGACTGTTGAATCAGATCAAGGAAGTCATTTTACTTCCTCACTTGTGAAAGGAGTGAGCACAGCCCTTGGCATCCAGTGGAAAGTGCACACCCCATGGAGACCAGAATCATCAGAACAAGTAGAGTGAATGAATTGAACTGTTAAAACCTTGTTGACCAAGCTATGCACTGAAACCAAATTGAAATGGGTTCAGGCATTGCCTATAGTTTTGAGCCAGATCAGATGCATGCCCCGCAAAGGGATTAAATTGACCCCATTTGAATTGTTATTTGGGTTTTCACCAAGGGTCTTGCCACCTGGTCAAAGGGAAATTGTATGTGGAGAACTGGGGAATGCAAAGTTAGAAGAACATATAACTGCCCTCCAGTCTGTTTTATCTTCTCTCCACAGGTTTGCAGCTTCGTTCCAGAGTCTACCTCTTGATGTGCCGGTCCGTTCGTTCCAACCTGGTGACCAGGTGTTGATAAAGAAGTGGAAGAAGCAACCCCTGACTGAAAGCTGGAGTGGGCCATTTCAAGTGTTAATTGTGACTCATTCAGCCCTTAAAGTAAAAGATTCTGATAAATGGACACATTTTTCTAGGGTGAAGAAATACCGAGAAGCAAGCATCAACCCACAGGAGCCTGTCACTCCGGAAGCTGGCGGCTCCTCTGGGGAAGAATCCAGCAACTGGACTTCTACCCCATTAGACAATCTAAAACTGAAATTAACACGCCGTGCTTGATGGGCCACTGATTATAGTCTTAATCATAACACTGATTGTAACTGGGATAGTGGTGGTGTGTTGTTTCAATCCTGAACAGTTTCTTGGCAAACCTCACCAAGATGTACCCCTTTTGGTCATTAATTCTGATAACCATATGTTTGAGTAAAACTGTAGTTAAGGAAGAGTCCAATCAATGAGTCCAAATCGTGAAGCAAACTGCAGCTGTACTCACTAATAAATCCTGTGTAATCTGTGCACTGACCCCCAAGTCTCACCAAGATGGACTTCCCTTCTTGCCCATTCCCCTCAATAGGACAGGGATTGTAACAGATTGGGGTTTTCAAAAAGTGTCCTTTAAATATACTCATTATGATTCCAGCAGAGCCCTCAAAGTAGTTTCCTTGCCAGGACAAATCTGTATTTCACAGTATGGCTCAGAGTTGTTCACTGGCCAGTCAGTATGCCATGAGACTTGGTATTCTGACCAAGCAGCCCCTAAAGAGGGAACCTGGAATTGTAGCAACTTAAGTAAAGTACCTTTCAAAGATTGTGGCTGTTCTTTGAGCAAAGAGTGGATGCATAATTGAGAAAAGAACTGTACTCATTTCATAAATGGGACCCGTATGACAAAGACTTCCACGCTATCCTCTGTGACCTTAGCTCTTCTCCAGTCCCGAGGCAAGGGACATGGACATCACTTGTGGTAGATTTGTGGAGAGTGGGCTTATAAACAATTACCCCAAAATTGGAAAGGCTGTTGTTATTTGGGGGTTGTGGTTCCAGGACTGTAGATAATTTCCTCTGATACCCACAAGAGAGAAAAGAAATCTTTAGATTTAAAAAACATAGCTGGAGGAGAGAGTCAGAAATGGAATGATGAGGAATGGCCAGCTGAGCGTATAGTTGAGTGGATAGGTCCCGCTACCTGGGAACCTACTGTATCTGGCAGATCCAGCCACTATTTGACAAACCGGCTGATACGTTTACAAGCAGTAGTAGAAATCATGGCAAATCACACAGCTGATGCCTTAGATTTAATTGCCACTCAACTTACTCAGCTCCGGACTGCAACTTTACAATTGAAATTGGGATTAGATTATGTATTGGCAGCACAAGGTGGCCTTTGTGTTGCCCTGAATTTTTCTGATTGTTGTTTCAAAATAGATGACAATGGAGAAATTATAAAAGGCCTAGCTAGAAACATAAAAAAGGTAGCCCATGTGCCAGTCCAAAATTGGAATAGATGGAGTTTGGATTGGCTCACATCTTGGCTCCCTAATTTTGGATGGCTTAAAACTGCATTCTTAGTATTTTGCTTAGTTATGATTTTAATCTGCATTTTGCCTTGCTGTATTCCATGCTTTATGGCTTTAGTGAGACGAGTAGTAAATTCCATCATAGAACGTGAAATATATTCTCATTATATATTGCTGGCTATGCAAGAGAGAAGAGAATATGAAGAAGTAGAAAATTAGACATGATTATCATATATATGTATATATGTTTTGTTTCAGGAATAGCTCTGAATTAGATAAAACTACAGAACCATGTAAATCAGGAACCCATCCTCCAGTCAATTCAGTAGATTGAATGTGAACAGGGTAGCCATAACCATTCTGCAGTATGAATAGATAGCCATAACCATTCTGCAGTATAACCAATATTTTGATGTGTATGATCCCTCTGATGAAATGTTGTGTTTGTAATGTTTTCAAAATAGAGACTGGGAATGACAGAGTATAAGATCTTTAAATTCCTTAAGGGGGGATATTGTTAGACTTATAGTAAGAACCAAAGCGACTCCATTTTGTTTCTGTCTATATTTAGTTCCTTGCTTTGCACTCAGCGCATGCTCTAATGCCTGCCAGCTTTTGAGACACAAAGAACAAAGACCATTGATGGGATTTGTTGTAACAGACAGCCTAATCTTTTCTCTGTAGCTTCAGAAGGCCTTGAGAGCTGTCTCCTTCTACGCTTCTTTGAAATATGATTGAGATAAACACTCTGGGCATTCAGCCAGAAACTAAGTGTTTCAAAATTGTATTTAACCTGCTTGCATTCCTGAAATGGATGGTCAGACTTGTTTGGGACACGAGTCCACATTGTCTGATCCTTCTCATGAGAAAGTAGAAATAAATAAAAGCTTTTTGGACCTCCGCTTTAGTCTGCTTCTCTTTTCCGTGAATGATTGGGAAACCTCCAGAAAAGAACTCTAAGAGCATTTTTTGCAACAGACTCTATGAAGTTTTAAGTGCTTGGCAACCTTTAGTGATGACAAAGGCATCCAGTTCAGGTTTGAAACTCAGTGATATCTCTATTGTCACTTAAATGGCCTCTACAAAAAGGCTGATCCACCATTTTACCACAACGTGGCAGCTCAGTGAGGGAGTGGGCAGCTGTATGACACTTGCCAGTGGCAAGAAGAATTGGGCAGCTGGCATGAGTCTGGTCTGTGGCATGTACAGGGATGGGTTTTGCCATCCCAAATAATGCAGCCTCAAAGAAAAGCTGTGTTCCACTGGTTTTAATTTAGCAGAAATGCCATCAAAGTGGAAATTGAAAAAGAAATATACTTTAAAAATTAATTGAAGGAAGGTCATGTTTGTAGTTAGTATGCAAATAAACTGTAGAAACCTAAAAGATTTTTGCCAACATAGTTCCATGTAGATACTATATTAGAAGAAACAAAGACCATCCACTTAGCTCAGATTGCCTCTTCCCCACTGCTGCATTAGCTTGGCACCCTGGGTCACCACCCAGCTTTCCCACACTTCAGGCAAGCCCTGAAGAATGCTTCTGAGAACTGCTGATCTTATATGACCCAGAGATTGTATGAGGTGATGCTACGTGATTCAGTAAAATCACAACCTACACTGCTCTTAACATAAATTCCCAAAGCACCAAAATGAAAGCTTAAAGACATACTGAAATAGGGACTATTCCATTATTTCTAGTTGGGGCAAAGGAAGGAAGGAAGATGAAAGTATTAAGAAGACTTTGGGAGAGCATAAAATACAATATACAGTGCCCAGTTATATGAGAAAATTGAGCCCATTACCTGCCCAAATTGAAGATTCTGAAGGTTGGGTTCCACTCCATCCATCATTGCACCATGCTTGACTCTAGTACATGACATGGCATGATGTAGAGCATGGGCCACCGCATAGACAGCATTGTAGATGCTGTAGCTGTGGCCAATCGTGCTCAATTCAAAGAAAGATCCAGGAAGGCTCTCCAGCTTCTCCTCCCCTGTGCAAATGTGCCAATTCCCCTTGTCCACAATACTTTCTGGGAATAAACAGCCAAAGGCATGTTGCCAGAAATCCCTGATAAAACCATCCTCTTTAGAACTAGAAGGGTTTCTGCTCTCAAGAAACTGCTGGAATCCTGGCAGGTCACTGGAGTGGATCCTGAAGGATATACCACCATGGAATATTTTGGTATCCCAATTCCTTTGTAGGACAATTGCAGTGAATTCCCACTGAGCTGTTACAATCCATACCTTCCCCTTTACTTCCTTTTCCATGACCTCTTGGTCTGATAGATATTGAAGGAAGAAGAATATTGCCACGGAATAAGATTCTGCAGAAACCACCACAACATTGGCTTTGCTGCCCATCACTTTATCACTCATTTTTGCACCCTGTAGAAATTTGTCACTAATTTTAGTATCAAAACTTAATTTGGGGACTCTTTCTATGAATGCAAAACAGACACCCCTCTTAGAAAACAATGGAACAACAACTTGCAGAAATTGTTCTCCATTGTCATTATCCATAACACTTATTCCAATCCATGTCCACCTGAAATGGAGAAGCAAAGAGAGAATCCCCTCATACTGAATGGCTTCCTGAGGGGCCAACTGGTAGAAGGGAAGACCTGGTGATTTCGTGTTCATCACAGGAGCAGGGCCATAGATGAGCTAAGGAGAAATTTTTGGTAGAGGGAAAGGAAATCATGTCAGCATTTATAGAGCCATTTCATATATTTTTTTGAATGTACACACATTGAATGGGCATCTAGTTGGGACCAAGAGGCTTGGTCAGATAGCAGTCTGATCTAAGAGAATAATGACTATCCTATAGCCATCTAGTGTGTTAGAGGATAAATGCATCCGTGGCATGATACTACATCATGACATAAGGTGTTTCCAGGGACCTTGAATTGCATCCAGACTTAGTCTACATGCATACAGTGGTGGCCAAAATTGTGGACACTTTTTGAAATTTTCATGTTTTGCAACTTTGAATGCTTATAGAAAATGTTCTGTTTCACAAAGTTCAAATGTTTATATATCAATTGAAAAAGAATTTAATGCTGAATTCAAAACAAAAAACAGAATGCAAATACCTGCAGTTAAAAAAAAGTTATGCTTACTTTATTCTAAAAAGAAACACAAGTTGTGATTGAGTTGAGAAGCAGTTTGGAATTGCAAACCTTACTGGCCAATCACTGTCCTTGTTTTGGGGACTAATCATATGGCAGTAGCTGTGTTACCTCATGTTTCAAGTTGGGGAAAGTCAGTTTTGCTGTTTTTTCTGTAGAAGACAGAACAAATATCACTGTCTCTGAGGCACAATTGGAGATTGTGAATATTTGAATTATTTCTCATATAAAAATTGTACACCATAAATAGTGAAATGGCACCAAGGAAAAGAGTTGATTGGGCACCCAGGAAAAGAATAAGGATTGTTGTATTATGTGAATCAGGCATTTCATATGCTATAATTGCAAGGCACATTGGTCGTTCAGTGACTACATCCGGAGTTCGAAAGTTTTGTTTACGATATAATGAAACAAAGTCAATTAAAAACAAGGCAGGAAAAGTCTGTAAAAAGTGCACATCATCTGTTGATGACAGAAGAATAAAAAGGCTGTGTCTCAAGGAGAGAAAAATTTCATCTGAGGCCATCAAAGGTGTACTTGATGCAACTGGTGTTTCTGTCAATTCCAGAACGATAAGGAGAAGACTATCAGATTTTGGACTAAACGGTAGGATTCTGAGAAAAAAGCCATTTCCGAATCTAATGCAGTGCCAGAAATGACTACAGTGGGCAAAAGAACACAGTGAATGGACAGAAGATCAGTTGAAGCAAGTTATTTGGAGTGATGAAAGTACGATAAGCTTATTTGGTAGTGATGGGTGAAAATATGTGAGACGTAGAGTAGGAGAAGAGCTACATTCTGACTGCATTGAGGCAACTGTAAAATACCCAACAAGCATTATGATTTGGGCATGTATGTCAGCAGATAGTGTTGGCCGCCTTCATGTAATCGGTGGCATGCTAAACTCACGAAAATACATTGACACCATCCTGGAACCAAAACTGTTACCTTCCATCAGGGATCTCTTTCCAAACAATGCACCATTTATTTTTCAACAAGATTCAGCTCCCTGTCACACAGCAAAAATATGCAAACAGTGGTTCACAGCAAAGAGCATTCAATTGTTGACCTGGCCAGGAAACAGCCCTGACCTGAACCCGATAGAAAATTTGTGGCACCGTTTCAAAATTCTTGTACGAATGAGGCATCCATCAAATAAAAGCCAATTAATTGAGGCTATAAATGATTCCTGGAACCATGTCATAAAGAAGGAAGTGCTTAAAACACTTGTCAGCTCTATGAGACGTCGCTGTGATGCTTTTTCCAAAAATAAAGGCTTCTCTACCAAATACTGATATTACATTTCAATCATAACTAAAGTATCTGATATGTTTTTGTCAGCTTTTACTGTAATTTGATCATGATTGCAGTATTTGCAGCATAACTTCTTTTTAACTGCAGGTATTTGCATTCTGTTTTTTGTTTTGAATTCAGCATTAAATTCTCTTTCAATTGATATATCAACAATTGTACTTTGTGAAACAGAACATTTTCTATAAGCATGCAAAGTTGCAAAACATGAAAATTTCCAAAAGTGTCCACAATTTTGGCCACCACTGTATGTCTCCACAAAATCTGGGGCCTCTAGTGATTCTGTCAAAGCCGAAACATTCTGTGCCATTATTTCCCACATTCCTCACAGGCCATGACTGAATGGAGGAGAGATCTCATTAGCTCCAGTGCTTCAGTGTTTGTGGGCTTAATAATTTTCTTTCCTAACAGAATTGCAGTAGAACCAAGCCATGCAGAACTGGATTCTGCATACACAGTTATCAATACAAATACAATGAGTGGTATCTTACAGCATCCGTGCACAAACAGAACAGACCGCTAGAGCAGCAAGCACTTGGAATTCTTTTTTTAAAAAAACCTGAAATGAGCAACATTTCTTGTTTCTAGAATGGGCAGGTCAATGTTTATGGGCTATTTCAGGGACTGGTGCAAGAGAAATATCAGATGCACAGCTGTAGTATAGGGTACTGCTCTTTGGGAACTATATCTGAAAGAAAATGCAGTAAGAAGTGGAATGTTTAAATCATTGAATGGCTTAAATGAGGCTTGTGAAACTTGCAATGTTCTGCTATTTCAGCTTCATGGTGATCTATCTATCTATCCATCTATCATCTATCTATCTATCTATCTATCTTTCTGTCATCTATCTATTCTTAGCTAGCATATGATATTTAAAAACCATGCATCTATTTCTGCCACCACACAACAGAATGGAACTGGAAAGGAAAGGGAAGTGTGAGTGTTGTGGGAGATTCTTATGCTCCCCAAATAACTTAGGTCCCCTCTACAAGGATCACTTTTGCGCCTGGTTAGCCGATTATGCGCATAATCGCTGAAGCGCATTTACGCCTAATACCTCTGCACGAGAGGTGGCGAGAGGAGGCAAAGCGTATTAAGTGATGACCAAAATGCGCTTTACAAGTAGTTAATGCGCATAATCGCTTGTTCACATAGTCAAAATGCGCTTTAACGGCCGGAGCAAAATAAAACTCGCTGTTTAACGCACATTCGATAATGTGCATAATCAAAGAGATAACGCGCCTCAACTCCCGATTTGCGCTCCGTTCTTGTAGAGGTAAATTTTTTAAAGCGCCTTGAAAGAGCTTTAAACCTCTCTTGTAGAGGCAGCCTTACCTGTGGAGTCTTATAGATATCCAAGATATTTGCCACATATAGGGAGATTTCAGAATCCAGTCCCCCAATAACTGCTGTTATTTTATTCTGGATGTCACAAACATAGTTAGGTACAACGTTTTCCAGTGTAGTCAACAGTAGCATTGTGGCATGATAGGTCCTCTTTGCATTGTCATAGCTATCATAGATGTGAAAACCCAAAGTGATATTGGGCAAGATTTTTGGGTTTTCATTGATTTCCTTTACAGCAAATGCCAAGGCCAGGATGTGCTGGTAATGCTTAGGAAATACCCTACAACAAAAGTTGCATTCTTTAACAGCAAGATATTCCACACATACATTCATACATTGCTACTGTGTTCTACCTCACCATAATTAGTCACATTACAGCATTTCAATGCAATCCCTTTTGTACTCTTAAGTCTGAAGTGGCCTAGTCTAAGAAGCCAACCAAACTATATCCATGCGATGCCAGCAATGGGGGGGGGGGGGACATTTTACTGCCAAACCCTGTTATCATTTTTTCTACAGAGTTCATGTTGCACAGACTCCACTTCCTGACTGTTGCATGGACATGCCCTCTGAGGCAAAGAAACACCGCTCAATCTTCACAAATTATTGAGAAGTTGGCACATTAAATCAAGCTGTACTATATTTAATAATATGGATATTGGTTAAATCAGTAGCTAACTGAAAACCATTTTAATTAGGAATACTGAAAGGAACAAGATGAGCACATTGCAGAGGCCTGAGTTCTCGGAAAGAAATAGCACAGGGCTTCTGCCTTATTTATTATAGCTATTGAAGAATTGTGTCCATTTTGAAAAAGAAAAAGGGGTGACTGCACAATACAAGGAGCTCTTCAACAAAGGACTTTGACAACTATATTCAGGGAGATAAAGAACCAATTTAATGGTATTAATCTTAAACTTTAAAGCATCCATCTAAGCACTCACAACCAAAGCCTCTTATTTGCATCTGTTTCCATTAATATCGCAGCCGTTGGAACACATTGTGGGTTGTGCAAAAGAGCTCCTAAACCTGTAACTTGGCCACCATTAAAAGCAAAAGATAATCCCTTAATCCCTATAGCAGCTCCATAAGGGAACCAAAAATTATCTGAATTAAAACCTTAAATAGCTGCTTAAACAACTGACACCTTCATTTATATTGACTTAATTATATTAATGTTTCCTACAGCATAATCAAGAAAGCTCATATTCTACAGCTTTATCTCCCTCTTATCCTCCGATCATCCTGATGACACCAGAAATGGAAATAAAACAAGCAACAGTCCTTACACAAGTTCATCCAACATTTCTGGAGGGGGTTCTTCAGTGAAGGCTATTGGACTGGAGACGAGGAGACCATAAGAAGTAATGCCACCAATGATGAGGTCTCCTGACTGATGATACTTGTGAAGTGGAGGGTAAGGTTTTCTGACCCTACAGTTGTCAATGTGAGCTCTGCATCCCATGCAAGCAAACATTACCATCAGCAAGACTACCATTGTATTGTAACAGTATAGTAGTTTGGGTTATTGCTTTGACAACCAGTCGTTCACAAAATAGTTTCCCTACGCGTATCCAAGATCCTCACCTATTTGAAGGTCTTCTTTCTACTCCTTCATGTTACTGGTGATATATATTGAAGACATCCTTTGCTGGTGATATTTATGACATCCTTTGGTGTTAGTTTTGCAAGTAACTACTGAAATTCTACTGGGGATTAGATAGGCAGCAAAATTAATCACTACCCTTTAGATAACTGAAGAGGAGAATAATTACAAAATAATTACTGATGAAAGCTTGTTTGTCACATCTGAACTATATGTTTTCCCTCAGCAGAATAGAATGCTAGGGACCATATGGCTTGGGATGGCCTATAGATTGTATTTTTTACTTATGAAATTGGTTATAGAAATAATAGAGTTTGCTCTGGAATCACAGACAACTTCACATTTTATAATAGGACTGACCACCTTGAGAAGATGACCTTGACTGAATTTATTTGCAATCCTATACCTGTGAGTAAGTCCAATAGATCCCAGTGGGATGTATTTCCATTGTTAATAATAAGAATAAGAATAAGAATAAGAATAAGAATTAGTATTGGTATTGGTATTATGTATTGCATTTATATGCTGCCTGATAGCCAGAGCTCTCTGGGTGGTGTACAATGATTAAAAACAATGAACAATAAAAACTAATATCCAAAATTAAAAATCATAAAAAATATGGATTACAAATACAATATCCATTCAAAACAACTATTTTGGGTCAAAAGTAAAAGAAAACAACTCAACATTCACTTTTGAATGCCTGGGAGAAATGAAAAGTTTTGACCTGGCACCAAAAAGTCAACCAAGTTGGTGCCAGATCACTTCATAAATGGGGGGTCACCACTGGAAAGGCCCTCGCCCTTCTTGCCATCCTCCGGGTTTCCCTCGGAGGATGCATCCGGAGGAGGACCTTAGATGTTGAGAGCAGTGTACAGGTAGGCACATGTCAGGAGAGATGTTCTGTCTGGTATTGTGTTACCAAGCTGTGTAAGGCTTTATAGGCTAAAACTAGCACCTGCACTCGGGCTCGGAAATGGGTAGACATACAAAGGATTATATTGTTAACCTGTGGGGTGAAAACTAAAATCTTACTGTGCTGTCCTATGCATCTTTAATCAGAAGTAAAACCTATGGTTTGTAATGAGGCTTATTACCCAAGAAGTGTCTTTATGATTGCAGCCTTAGATAACTCACAGAAAAATCCCTCAACATGAGCTTGAACTTAAGACAACTGGTCTCATACTGTTTCTATACTTAGTGTAGAAGTAAATTCTGGAAATAAGACATGTGTCACACCTTTCATATAATGCTTTAAGTAGGGAGCGTCAAATATAAATCTTTAGCTCAACTATCATTTTCACTTTGGAAGTATTTTTTAACACAGGAAATGTTTATCCTTTTAATAACATCCAACCTTTGTTTGTTTGTTTCAGAAACACGTAACATCATTTAAAACTAGGGGTGTGTACGCCCGAAATTATTGTATCGTTATCGGAAATCACTTTAAAAAAAATTCAGATCCGATTATATCGGAGCTGTATTGTATCAAATCGTTTCAGATATCCGATAATTATCAGATATCCGATATTTAATTTGGAACCTTAATTTGCCCTGTAGTGTTGATTTTTGAGACAGAAAGGCCCCAAAGTCCAGTATTTTAAAAGTTACAGACTTGTAACTTGGTCTCATTGCTTATGGGGTATGCCTAAGTATGTGTATGAAATTTCAGAACAATCCCTCCATCCATGTATATTATATGATTTTTAAAAACATCAGGCAACTTCTGACAGCTCAGAATGACAGCTTGCCACGTGCATTCAGAGTTCTGTCAAAAAAGGTGCACGATGTTTAAAAAATTCATATAAAATACAGGGGTGGAGGGATTCTTCTGAAATTTTGCACATATGTGTAGCAACGTCTGCTAGACATGTGTAAGAAATGCCAGTTCAATCCCTCCAACCCTGTGTTTTATATGAATTTTTTAAACATTGTGCAACTTTATTGACAGCTGGTTGTCTGGGCCTCCATGGCTTCATCTTGTTGTCTGCTTTTTTGCCCACAGACTTGCATTGGGGGAAGCGCGTGCATAACATTTTTATTTGAAATGATAGTGTCATGAAACTTGGGGAGCCAGGACTAGCAAGATCCAATCTACAATGTCCAAAAAGTTTCATGTCTCTGTCTTTTCAAATTAAAAAGTTATAGGGGGTCTCCCAAAGGCCACACCCCTCACTGTAACTTCTTCATTTTTAAAGATAAAAACTTGAAACTTGTGGGACATTGAAGATGGGTTCTGGCTAGCCATGTGTGAAAAAAAAATCAGAGCAATTGCTCAAACCCTTGATTTTATATGAATTATTTAAAGATCGTGGTACTTCAGCACAATTGGAGGGATTGATCTGAAATACCATACACATGTCTAACACATGTTACTACACATATGTGCCAAATTTCAGAACAATTCCTCCAACCCTGTATTTTATACAAATTTTTTAAACATTGTGCACCTTTTTTTTGGGACAGATCTCTGAATGCACGTGGCGAGCTGTCATTCTGAGCTTTCAGAAGTTGCACAATGTTTAAAAAATTCATATAAAATACACGGTTGGAGGGATTGTTCTGAAATTTAATACACATACTTAGGCATACCCCATAAGCACTGTGACCAAGATTCACATCTGTAACTTTAACGGCGGTCCGATTAGCCAATAAAATCCAATATTATTGGACCGAAAAATTTTCGGATCCGAGAATTTCACAGTTATGTCTATTATATCGTCATCATTAATCGGATGTCCGATAACACCATTATTTTATCATTTTCGGACATCAGAATGATACGATACACATCCCTACTTAAAACATTTCTTTCCGCATAGGCTTTCCCTTGATTTTAACTTAACAGTTTTTTTAATTGTCTTTTTTTAACTTTATCATTTTAAATTTTGTTTTACAATGGTCTTCCCATGCAGTATACTGTTATTGCTGCTATTGTTGTTCCTGTTGGCTTCACTGTTTAAACTGTTATTTTTCTGTGAACGTGATTTTATTTCTTTTAATATCTTAATATTTTATTGCTTTTAATATTTCCTGTATTTTGTTGTTGTAAGCTGCCTTGTGAGGGTGTCTAATGGACTTGGGTAATGGACAGTATAACATTGTAATAAATAAATAAATAAATATACAAAAACGGTATGTATTTGAAAGGTGTTCTTTTCTCAATTTACAAGGGACAGCAAAAACATTTTAACCCTGTCTTGACAAATCATCATCAGCCAACAGGCCTAAGTTCATAGAATATTTCATTACAATCCTACACTGTCTTGCTTCTCTGATGCTCCTTTATGGCCTTCCTCAGATTCTGGTGGGATAGAGGTTTCCATTTCCGGACAGGAGCAAGGGTGAGGAGCAAACAACATTAAAAGTTATCAAAAAGTTGGAAATAGGTTACTTTTGTAAAGTTCATTGCCAGTGAATTTCTCTGTAGTCAAGTAGGTCTTTCCCTCAGTTTCCATTCTGTTCAGTGCAAGTGATTGATGTAATCACAGTACTTGTTCTTGGGACACAGAACAACTTTCCCTGCATGAGGATGTACTGCTGCCTCACTCGAGTGAGCACCATAGACAGAAGTGACTGTGTCCTTATTAATGACACATGAGTCTGGGACTGGGATCATGTCTTCTCCAAACGCTGGGAACTCTTCAGTGGTACCATTGACAACAGTCAGAAGGTAGGAAGCAAATTCAGATTCACCATCTAGGGTGTGCATGTAGAACATTAGCTGACGTTTGGTGACAATGTTCTAGGCATTGTATTTCTTCACCAACTGGCCAGTGATGGCTGGATAGCAACATCTGAGATGACAGACAAGGTCTGCCTAAACTCAATGCCAAATACAATTGTCTTTCCATTGAATGGGGTGTCATTGCTCATGAGCTTGTTCAGCAGCCTTTCTATTCAGACAACAGCAAAGCAGTTAGGCATCGTCCCAGATGACAATGTTGGCTGGTTGGAGATACTGACTGGTGCAACGCCGACCAGAAATTCACAAACAGCTGATGGGTCACCTGCATATTCACACTTCTAAAGGTGGGCGTGGCAGCATCCAGGCCAGAATGCAAAGTTTCTTTTCTTTTTTAAAAAAATTGGGAAGCAAATGTCCATGCTTCCTTGACCACAATTTCACCCTGTAATTCCTAGGGGAACTCTTTTTGAGACTATTAATATGGTGATACATATGTTGGTTCCATTTAATTTGTTTTCTTACTTTGTACTTTGCAAGCAGCATATACACATGTCATGCCAATGTGTGTCCTCTTTTGTGTTCTTTTTGGTGATACCTGCCTTTTTGGGGTGTGATCTCTAAATTGCCAGCCCACTCAGAAAGGGACTGCAACTCAGTACTGGAGTTCATTTCCTTTCCCTTCTCTCAGTTTTTATTTTCCTTTCTCTTCAATTTTGCTAGCAAAGTTGTTCCTGCTCTGGCATCTTGTGAGAAGAGAACCTTTGCTTGCAAAATTTGCCCTTCTCTGTTATTGGAACTCTTCCTTGCTACTTTTCTGGGACTGGGAACTTGGCTTTTTTTATCCTCTTAGGATTTTTCAGGGCGAAGCCTACCACAAGGCAGAGTGAAGTGATTGCCTCAAGCAAGATGCTGGGGGACTGTGGTGGTACCCTCAAGGCTGTAATTGTACAGTGAACTGGGAGCAGGGGGCAGGGAGCTATGTTGTCAATTGTTTCAGGCAGCAAAATGTCACAGGGCCAGTCCAGGAGCTATCTTCCTATTTCTTTTATCTTTTCCTTTATAAACGTTTGTTATATATATTCTCATATGAATCTGAGGCTGTGACTAGATCTACACTACTGCTTTATATTATATTATTGTATTATTATTATTATTATTACAATAATTGCATTCCACTTTTTTCTGAATACTTGGACTCAAGGTGGCTTTACAAAAGTGGAACATATACAATTACAACTAATTAACAGAAACTTATGAAAGTTAAAAATATCGTGTTCTTAAATTACACTGATAACTTTTCAGTCACAGGACACATTCCATATACCAATGTAAGGAAGTTTTATATAACAGCAACACCAAGGAAAAGTGTGACAAATTTTCTGTTTGTGTGCTTTCATACATACACACACTTGAACACAAGCATACATCTTGACTTGGATGAAAATATAACGTAGAAGAAGGAACGTTGTGGGCACCCAACTGGATCCAGGAGTCTGCCAGAATTTCCCGTGTCCATTCCCTAGATTCAGCTACTTAGCTCACAACATGTTCGCAAGCTTGCTCTTCGAATGCCCCACTGCCCAACGAGTGTCCAGCTGCCGTCTGCCCTGGTTGGTAGCTTCCATTGTCCTGCACAATGGAGGCTCCAGAAATTGCATATCTCCTACCTTGTGAACAGGGCAGCTGTAAAGGCCTGGTGTACACAAGCTTAAAGGTGTGAACACCACCTTTAAGCTTATGTAAATGGGACTTCTGCAGCTGCAATTTACACAAGGTAGGAGATATGCAATTTCTAGAGCCTCCATTATCCACAACAATGGAGGCTTCGGACCAGGGCTGATGAGCTCACTGTCTCATCAGGCACTCATTGAGATGCCATGGCACTGAGATAGGCATGCGGTGGTGGTGGCTTGGCAAGCGTCTGTCAAAGCCAAACTTGGGTGAGTTCATCCACCCCTAACTAGAACAGGGTATATTTCAGGATTTCTTTCGGATCAGCTGTTCCCTGCTGTTCAGCTCAGGCCTCAATGCAATAATGAAACATTTAGGCAAAAAGATACAACCAAGCAACCCAGCACTTGAGGCTAAGATAGAAAAGATCTCCACGGCTACCATGTATTTTCCCTTGGTACTCAGATAGCTGGGAACAAAGGATAACCACACGCTGCAAAACACCAACATGCTGAAAGTGATAAACTTGGCTTCATTGAAACTGTCAGGTAACTTCCTGGCAAGGAAAGCTACTGTCAAGCTCAACATTGCCAGGAAGCCCATGTAGCCCAGGACACAGTAAAACAGAATCACGGACCCGTCATTACATTCCAGTACAATTTCTTCTGACCCGGAGTGCATGTCCTCATCTGGGAATGGGGCAGAGGTTCCCAGCCACACAGTACAGATGCCAACTTGGATGAGGGAGCAGGAAACCACAATGGTGCTGACCAGCTCCTTCCCCAACCACTTCCTTATCCTGGATCCTGGCCTGGTGGCCATGAAAGCCAGAACTACCATGATGGTTTTTGCCAGCACACAGGAAACGGCCACTGAGAAGATGAAGCCAAAGGCAGTTTGTCAGAGGAGACATGTCACCTTCTGAGGACGGCCGATGAAGAGCAATGGACAAAGGAAGCAGAGCAGGAGGGAGATGAGGAGAGTGTAGGTGAGGTTCCGGTTGTTGGCTATGACGATGGGAGTATTGTGGTGCTTCATAAATGTCCCCATCACCAGAGCTGTGAGGCAAGAAAAGGAAAGAGCAAATGAGGCTAAACTGAGTCCCAAAGGTTCTGCATAAGACAAGAAAGTTACTCTCTTGGGGATACAGAAATCTTGCTTTTCGCTGGGATAGTCTTTAGCTGAGCATTTCACACAGTCATTTGCATCTGAAAAACAAAGGATGTGGTGTTCAGTTTGCACACAAACACACATAAATGTGCTCTAAATATATTTCTAATTTCCACTCCTCCAACACATCTAAACAGACTCCATGGAAATCAATGGCTATTGTCACCACTCATGATATTAGGCTGACCATATGAAAAGGAGGACAGGGCTCATGTAACTTTAACAGCTGTAGAGAAAAAGGAATTTTAAAGCTGAAGGGCCCCTGCCCTGTTTTGTATCTGGTCACTCTAGTATAGTGCCTGCAACTTTAACTGTTATAATGAAGAGGGGATTTCACCAGGTACTCAATGCATACAAATGACGCCGGCTGAAATTCCCTTTTCTCTGCAACTGTTAAAATTACATGAGCCCTGTCCTCCTTTTCATATGGTCAGCCTACATGATATGAAATGTGGCAGCAGCCGGCTTAAAACTATGGCCTGGTTTTTACCATCATGATAGAGTTAATAAGCCACAGTGACTTATTTCCCCTGCTGCACATGTCATTCACTTGCTTGCGGCGTTTGCATAATGACCCACCTTGGAGTGGCTTGCCATTCATTAAAACTCAGCAAAAGGGGACATGTTGCTGTGGTTCACATGCCAACCCAGCTACCTAAAACAGCCCATGGGTTCTGAGTGTCTGCTAACCACAGCAACAAGCCGCCCTCACCATGTTCGCACAATGTGGCAAGCAGCAATCACAGCAAGGCTGGCATGAGAGCATGAGAGCGCCTTGCTTAGTGGTGGAACTTTGCCACTGTGACTCATTTCCCCCACCATGATTGTGAAAACTGGACTTTTGACTTGTGTTTTAAGGATGAAAGCAAGCCAGCTGAGAAAGTAAAGGCATGCTCCACCTTTCTAACGTGTTTCACCACCAATGTTAAAGAACTGGGGGGAAGGGGAGGTGGTTTGCTTGGCTAAACTGTATATGGCTTTCATGTTTGAATGGAGAGAAGAGAAAAGAGAGAAAGGAAGGAAGGAAGGAAGGAAGGAAGGAAGGAAGGAAGGAAGGAATTACCCTTCTAGGACCTTCACGGAGAATCCCTATTCTTCTAGACCTGGAATCTATTTCGCTTTCTTCCTGTCTTTGAACACTCTTAATAAGCTTCAACTAAAGATGAACTAATTATAGGGTGTCCATATGAACTGGAGGTCAGGGCTCCTGTACCTTTAATGGTTGTATTAAAAATGGAATTTCAGCAGGTTTCATTGTGCAGCACCTGATTAAATTCCTTCTTTATCACAACAGTTACAGCTGCAAAGGTATACTATAGTAATAGGATTTTAAAAAAGGGCAGGGTTCCTGCAGCTTTAAAAGTTGTGATGAAGAGGGAATTTCATCAGGTGCTGCATGATACAAACTGCTGAAATTCCCTGTTCAATACAGCCATTAGTGGTACAGGAGCCCTGCCCTTTTTCGTATCCAGTTACTCCAATATAGCTCTCCAGCTTTAACTGTTGTGATGAAGAGGGATTTTCACCAGGTGCTGCATGCATACAAGTGACACGTGTTGAAATTCCCTTTTCAATAATATTGTTAAAGATACAGGGGCCTTGTCCTTCTTTTCATATGGTCAGCTTATATCTTGTGCTTCCTTAATTGAAGCATATTAACAGCGTTCCAAGAAAGGAACCCAGCGAAAAAGATTCTACGTGTCAAGTTGACAATGGCATGAATGACAGCTGCAAGGTCTAGAAGAAAAGGGACTTCCCCGGAAGCAATGACCAATGAAAAATGCAATTTTGATATGCGAGCTAGTACGGAAGCTGGACACCATATTTGAAAGGTGTGTTCTGACTATAGTTATCACCAGAACCACCCATCAATGGGCTACTCAAAATGCTTCTATCATTGTTGTTTGGTGGATTTATTTAGTCCTCCCAATGACCACTGAAGGCATTTCTATTCAAAGCTAAAATCCTCCAACTTTACCGGGGCTTCTGCCTCCAGGTTCCTTGCAGGATTAATAGACTCCTTTTCATGAGGTTTCATCTGTGAGTTTTCTTTCTATATGTTTCATTATACAGCCACTAGATGGTGCCTTGATATAGTTGCACTATTGCAAGTTTCTGGAAATTCATGGGAAATTTATCAAATGTCTCAGTGCAATAAAATCTCTTATTGCATGTTCTGTGTGGAAAATAAAGCTCCTTTTAAAATTTGTCCAGATCACAGCTATTTTGTTTCTATAACTGTTCTATCTATATATCTATCCTCACCATCCTGGTTTGAAATCTTTCCTTCTGGACATGGGATGCAATCGTAGCAGCAAAATGGCTTCCCCTCCTTCATTTTCTTATGAGAACCAGGTTGGCAACTCTCAGTACACTGCGAAAGAGGCCGGGACTATTTGAATATTGGAAAAGAAACAATATCATGAAGGAATAAGGATTTTGGAATATTTTTAATGTTTTGTTGAAATTTTAGAATAAAAAGATTAATTTAACATATATAAATTTTTAATATTGCTTTATTTCATACTGTCATTGCATTCAGTTGTTGAACATATTAAGGTTTTTCAGTTTTGTCCCACATGCAGGGCATTTGCCATTTAGGAAGTATGCAATTGTAATAAATCAAATAAATAAAAACGTAAGATTTCAGGAATACTTGGACAGATTCAATGGGGAGTACGTACATTTTTTCTAGTAATCATTCTAGACATATGAAACACAATTTTCCCTTTGGGCAATATTTAACGTTAAAAAGAAACAGTACATTTGACCATACATTTTTTCACTTGGAAACTCTTAGAAAGGGTTTTTCCGGGGCAAAGTTATTGGGAGAGCAGAACCATGCGAGGCTCTTCATTTAATTCACATTGTCACAAATTATCTTCCCTTTGTATTTTTTTGTTATTGTACAATAAAATAATTGTGGTCATCACGACAGTTTCTCATTTATAACAGGGTTACTTTCCACGTAGCTGACATTTGGAGCCTACCTGATTAAACCAGCCATTCCATGTTATGGCTTCCTCATCAACAGTGAACGCTTGACCAATGGGAACCTCGGAATCCACCCTCCCCACTCTCACCCTATGAAATGAATGGTTGGAGAAGATTATCCAGTTGATCACATCCAATCCAGTGACTAGCTCCCCATTCTGGTTGAACGAAACTTTGTCTCCCAAACTGTTATTAAATGAGACCCATTTGAGAAATGGTTGGAGCTAAGTGAAAAAGAAAAAAGCAAGGATATAGAAAAGATTGAATATAGGTCTTTGTGGGTCGAAAGGACATATCTTGAAATCAGTTTCTAGCATCCACATCGGTTTTCTATTCTTGCTTTACAGTAAGGGCTCCATTCTGGATCTTAAAAGCTCTGTACACTCATGGTATGGTTCTGATCCAGATCAGTCCTCTCGCAACTTCTTTAGAGCAGACATTGGGACAGGGAAGGGTAGTTACAGGTGGTGATCAAGGAGGGTGGAGAGGAAGAGGGAGGGAGGGAGGGAGGTGAGTCCAAAGGATTCAACAGGACTCAGGGCTGGCCTTGCATTGGCTTTCCTTGTGCTGTGGGAGGGCGGAGCAGCCTATCTCCACACAAGCTAAGCCCATGACTTGGTTTAGCAGCACTATGCATGTGAAGACATGCTACAGCGCCGAGGCAACAGCAGGATAATGATTAAAATTGGCAACAGTAAGTCTCATTTGCAGACTGATATCAACTCCATAAAAATACAAAATAAATACATAAATTATTGTCCGTGTCCAATATAAGGCTGCATTCTTACGCACCCTTACATAGCTGCAAGTCCCACTGCACTGAGAAGGACTTATTTCTGAGAAGATGTGCATATAATTGTACTGGAAATTTTTTTAGGCTGTGATAATGGATCCTTTATTCCAGATGCCCGATCCCCACTCAGCAGGAACGGCTTGGGGTTGGGGGCGGGTTTTGGGTGGAAGAAGAAACTGAAAGACCGTACACGTGCATGGCACATGTACAGCCTAGCATAGGGGTGGAACCAAGCCTATAAAGGCTCGCCCCATGCTGTCATTCCAATAAATTGACCACTAAATCCTGTTGCGCCCCCTGCGTTGGGGGCAAAAGGTGGAAAAATAAGCCCTGAACCTGTATTGTGAAATCTTTACTTTTCACAGTGTGAGTTACATATTCCTGGCTAAATTTCTCCTGTTTGATGGGGCATGCTTTTTCTTCTTAAACCTGTTATTATGTAATCCAAACTCTCTCACTTGCAGTCAATGACACTTATTTGCCTACAGTCTGAGTTTGCATGCATGTGAAATGGGTTTCCTGGTCTCCCATTTCCCTTTAATTTATACCTCGGAGAAGTTGGGTTATCTAGAAATGCCTTTCTCTGTGTTGTGACATGCCCTAGATAAGATGGGGTCATATATATGACCCCATCTATATATATATATGACCCCATCTATCTATATCTATATATATATATTCACTTTACAACAGCCTGCTTTCTGTTGCTTCTGGGAGCTTAATGTGCTGCAAGTATATAACCCAAACTCTTTCTCGCTTGCAGTCATTCACTCTTATTTGCCTGCTACCTCCGTTTGCCTGTGTGTGAAATGGGCTTTTCTATTCCACTTCCCTTTGCTTTTAAAAAGTAGGTCCTGATGCAAACCGCTTTCTCTGTGGTGTTTTGGAGACTTTTCTGGGAGGGGTGACCTCCCCCTTTGAGTCTGCCTCCAGTGAACTTTTTGTTCCACCCCACCAATTAGAGTTAAGTAACTAATATTTGGGTTGAGTGAGGTGAGAGCACTCATAACTGCATCACACATGAACCCCCTGATGCCTAAACATATTCTTGGCAGTTCTGCAAACTATACTCGCGCACCAGCTGCCAGAGCTATTTGGAATAGGGCTGTGCAAGGTTTGAACTTTGGATATTTGAATCAGAGGTTCAGATGCCATTTTGTAGCACATCCATCATTTTAGATTGGTTCTGTCATTTTCCTGCACAGACCTACACCCAGGTACAGCCTACGACTCCCAGCATGAAGTTTCTGGGAGGGCTGGATTTACTGGGGCGCAGGAGCAGAGAACAGATATGTAATTGCAATGTGAGATTGCCCACTTTTAGGCACATTCACCAGCTTCCCTGATGCCATTGTCGGCTTCATCTCACAAGATTACCAGTGTCCTTTTGCGAGATTGCAACTTCATGCCAGAAAGCTCATGAGAGGACATTTTCAATTTTCCTTCTTCATCACAACAGTTAAAGTTGCAGGCACTATACTAGAGTGACCATATACAAAAGAAGGCAGGGCCCCTGCAACTTTAACTGTTATGATGAAGAGGGAAAATCACCAGGAACTAATTGCATACAAATGACCCTGGCTGAAATTCTCTTTTCTCTACAACTGTTAAAGTTATATGAGCCCTGACCTGGATTTTATCTGGTCACCTTACTAATCAGCTTGTGTACTTGCAGCTTGGATATGATATATAAACACCCCCCCACACACACACACACAATTAGATTACAGCTGCAACCAAGAGTTTGGAAACAAACACTGTACTTTCAAATGGTAGGCTTATCAGGTCATTCAGACTAGCAACATGAAGCTTTGAGTTTTGTTTTATTTTGTTTTGATTAATTTAAAATAGATTATAACTTCTTATCATACTCTCTCTAGGATTTAGGTGGAGGCTTTGTCCCCACATACAAGGCCACGGCAATGCCCTTGGATTAAGGTGGGGAGTGTTGTTCGGTTGTTCCATTTGAAATTGATCAAGAAGATGTGGAGTTATGGGCTTTAAAATGTAATGGGTCTGATACGATGTTTTCATTACAGCAATTTCTGAAGAAGCATGACGAAACAGATGTATACCGGATTCCTGTTAAATAGTTTGAAATAGTTTGCTGATAGAAGCTGGAAAGAATTATACACAAATGGAAGAAAATATTACAGATTCATTGAAATTTCATTGAAATATTATTTGTGTATTGTATTTGTGACTAGTATACTATCGCGTTTGAATTGTGGAGTTTGTCAATTTTGGGTGGCATTCTGAAGTATGAATAGTGAAAAAAAATGATTCATAATATAGTTAGCTTGACATATTTGAAGTTGGTATAAACTGCACTGTTACACAAATATAAATATTGTTAAACTTAGTATTTCTGGTCCTATTGTTTATTCAGGTGGTTGCGTGCATTCACCTGTGTTCCAGAATCTAATATAGCCATGATGGCTGTATCTTTGATGTAAACAGGTTCTTTAAACTGATTATTAACCTCTTCCCGGTTTGTAATCAGGAATCCACAATTATAGGACTTTTTTACACTTGCTACTCCTTGGGGCTTGTTTTGTTCAGGTTTAGGAATGCCTGATTTAGCTGGTAATGGTGCTTGTAACTTGGGACAGTTACTTTTGGTATGGCCTGTATGACCACATGAATAGCAGGCTCTATCCCTGGGGTAAAAGGAATCAGTTGGAAGTTTTTTAAACTCCTTTTTCCTTGGGTTTTCTCCTTTTCCCCCCTTCTCAGGCCCAATCCTGGGAACTAACCCTTCTCAGTTTTCAATCAGTTTGTCTGCCATTTCAGCAGCTTCGCTTACAGTTTCAGGATCTTTATCCTTAACTGTCAGCTTTATTTCCCTGGACAACTGAAAATAAAACTGATCCAGAGCCATTAATTCTGACACTTTTTGTCTGCTATCTGCCTTAGCTTCATTCAGCCATTTTACTAGTAGTTTTTTTTAGTTTTGTTCCAAACTCTACCATAGATTTTCCAGGTTGAAGTATTAACCCTCTAAACTTTTTCAGAAAGTGCTCTGGACCCAATCTGAACCTTTTAAATACAGTTTCTTTAAATTGAGCATAGGTAACAACCACACCCTCTGGCATGCTGTTATAAATTTCTACCAGCTCCCCTTTGATCAAATTAGGTACAAACTTCATATATTCACCCACCTGTAGTCCCCATTTCTGCGCCACCCATTCAAAGGTGGTCAGAAACACCTGGGGGTCTTCTCCTGGGGTGTAGGATAGGCTGACCAGATAAAATCCTGGTCAGGGCTCATGTAACTTTAACAGTGGTAGAGAAAAAGGAATTTCAGCCAATGTCATTTGTATGCAATTAGTTCCTGGTGAAATTCCCTCTTCATCACAACA
Source organism: Anniella stebbinsi (assembly GCA_029215795.1). NCBI lineage: Eukaryota > Metazoa > Chordata > Lepidosauria > Squamata > Anniellidae > Anniella > Anniella stebbinsi. The sequence continues at coordinate 24,883,535 of JARDYH010000008.1, forward strand.
GTTAAAGGTGCAGGCACTATACTAGAGTGACCATATACAAAAGAAGGCAGGGCCCCTGCAACTTTAACTGTTGTGATGAAGAGGGAATTTCACCAGGAACTAATTGCATACAAATGGCACTGGCTGAAATTCCCTTTTCTCTACAACTGTTAAAGTTACATGAGCCCTGACCTGGATTTTATCTGGTCACCCTAGTGTAGGATGTGAAGTCTTTGGGGGTGACCTTGGCAGGCAGCTCCTGTCTCAGCTGCATCATCTTTTCCTCATGTTTGTGCTGTTCCTCTTGGGCTCTGCGTTGTTCCTCTCGGTCTTTAAGTTGCACCTCTTGCAGCTTGCATTGTTCCTCTTGGGCTTTAAGTTGAGTGTCTTGCAGCTTTCGTTGTTCCCCTTGGAGCTTTTCCTCATGTCTGTGCTGTTCTTCCAGCTGCCAGATCTGTTCCCACTCTAACTTGGTCTCCTCTTCCTTCTGCTTGGCCAACATCCGCAGTTCTTTTTCTCGGAGCTCCCGTTCTTTTGCTTGGGACTCCACAGAACTGGTGGGCCCTGCTGTAGTGGGCTTTGAAGTATCCGCTCCAGCTACTGCCGCATGAGAGATCAGCATAACTTTCAGTTCTTCTGCTGTTTTCTCCTCCCATGACAAATTGTCCTTTTTACATTGCTCAATCAGACAGTTTTATCCATGGAGAGGTACTGGCTCATCCTGCTAGCCTATCTTTTTCACTACTCCACAGGCCCAAAAATAAAATATATACTGCCTTTATCAGCTCTATTGGTAAAACCTTAAATACTCCTTGGAGTGCCAAATTTCACTGTTATCACAATCCCGGCGTTGCCACCATATGTCAAGGTTCCACCTTTACCTGGACCCCTTGATCAGCTCCTTAAAGATATTTTGCCTCTTCAAGAGCCCTTCTTTTCATTAGATATCCAGTTTTTACCTTTTACCTTCTTCTCTCAATAACATGGGGTTTAGGCCTTGGGCGTGGTGTAAATAATACTCCAGACTACAAAGTTTTAACAACAACTATTTACTATTTTATATAAGGTAAAACCAAATCACATAAACTGAAGGAATTTACCCAAATAGCACTCTAAACTAACTACATTTTCACCTGTAGTTAAGCCAATAATTTCTTCTACCCTTCTTTTTGGGCCTTGTCCTTCTTCAAGGGTCTCTCTTTGGCACACTCCAGCTCTCTCTAGCTCTCTCCAGCTCCAACAACCCACACCATGCAGTTAATTCCACCCTTTTATATATCTTAATACAGAAATTTACAATCTGGTAACCTAAAACTGGAGAAATGAAACTCAACTCCTTTAGGGGAAAATGAAACTGAGGAATGCCTCCCATCAGAGGCATTCCAGGCCTTCAGGCCTAAACCCAAACCAAGCCTGTGTTGACCTCAACCCTTCACAGTGACCAAGGCCATATTGGTAGGGTGATCAGATAAAATCAAGGTCAGGGCTCATGTAACTTTAACAGTTGTAGAGGAAAGGGAATTTCAGCCAGTGCCATTTGTATGCAATTAGTCCCTGGTGAAATTCTGCCTACATCACAACAGTTAAAGGTGCATGCACTATACTAGAGTGACCATATACAAAAGAAGGCAGGGCCCCTGCAACTTTAACTGGTGTGATGAAGAGAGAATATCACCAGGAACTAATTGCATACAAATGTCACTGGCTGAAATTCCCTTTTCTCTTCAACTGTTAAAGTTACATGAGCCCTGACCTGGATTTTATCTGGTCACCCTACATATTGGGGTGGGCATGCCCCTTTGGGAGATGGCAATGGTGGGATGGGCATGTTTCCTTGGACAACAGCCATGTTGCAGAGTCCTCTTTTTTGAGTTCCAAAATATGCTCACTCAACTCTTGGAATGCATTCTTTATTTTAGAATATCCATTATTTTTTTTCTTTTTAAGAAGATAAAAAGAAAAATAAAACATAAAAATGGATCCAGCTGATCTCTTACAACTTTGCTATTTGTATAGTACTCAGACTCTATGAAGTTTTAAGTGCTTGGCAACCTTTAGTGATGACACAGGCATCCTGTTCAGGTTTGAAGCTCAGTGATACCTGTATTGTCACTTAAATGGCCTCAACAAAAAGGCTGATCCACCATTTTACCACAACATGGCAGCTCAGTGAGGGAGTGGGCTGCTGTATGACACTTGCCAGTGGCAAGAAGAATTGGGCAGCTGGCATGAGTCTGGTCTGTGGCATGTACAGTAGGCTGACCAGATGGCTCAGGGTTTCCCGGTCCTAACCGGGAATCCAGGGGCGAACCGGCCCAACCGGGGGGCAGGAGGGGCAAACCGGGGTGGCGGGGGGTCATGCGATGGTGGCAGCAAGCAAGGAGCGGTGGTAGACCCGGCGTCGGTGGCGTCGGAGGAGCCCGGGAAGCGGCCGCCCCAGCAGGTAAGTGCCCTCCCTCGCGCCTCATGCTCCTTACCCGTAGGGGCGTCCGCTTCCCTCCGGTGCTCGAATCTACTGAGAAACAGGCTTCGCGGCCTGTCCCTCAGTAGCGTGCCGGGTGATGACACGCCACCGAGTCCACCACCGTGCCGCCACCGTCGGGTCCGCCACCGGGTCCACCGCCGCGCCGCCGCTGCCGCCGCCGGGTCCACTACTGCCGCTGCCAGGCTCATGAGGCCAGCGACTGCGTGGAAGAGGCAGGTGAGGGCCGGATCCGGAAGTGACGTAATTGGCCCTCCCCCGCCTCTTCCGCACGGGCATCTGGGCTCCTCGGGGGTCGTCGCCATAGCGACTAGCCCTGACGAGGCCAGAAGCCGCGCGGAAGAGGCGGGGGAGGGCCGATTACCTCACTTCCAGATCCGGCCCTCCCCTGCCTCTTCCGCACGGCCGCTGGCCTTACGAGCCCAGCGGTGGAGGAAGACCCAGTGGCGTCGGAGAAAGACCCAGCAGCGGCGGCGGCGGTGGGGGACCTGGGAGGGGTGGCGGACCCAACAGGGACGGCAGCGGAAGAGAACCCGGTAGGTCTGGGCTGATGTTTTTTGGGGTGGGTGGCTTGGTGTGGGGGTTGTTTTGGGTGGCGGGGGGGGGACCGGGATTTTGGGTTCCAAAATCTGGTCACCCTAACAGGGATGAGTTTTGCCATCCCAAATAATGCAGCCTCAAACAAAAGCTGTGTTCCACTGATTTTAATTTAGCAGAAATGCCATCAAAGTGGAAATTGAAAAAGAAATATACTTTAAAAATTAATTGAAGGAAGGTCATGTTTGTAGTTAGTATGCAAATAAACTGTAGAAACCTAAAAGATTTTTGCCAACATAGTTCAATGTAGATACTATATTAGAAGAAACAAAGACCACCCACTTAGCTCAGATTGCCTCTTCACTGCTGCATTAGCTTGGCACCCTGGGTCACCACCTAGCTTTCCCACACTTCAGGCCAGCCCTGAATGCTTCTGGGAACTGCTGATCTTATATGACCCAGAGATTGTATGAGTGGATGCTACGTGATTCAGTAAAATCACAACCTACACTGCTCTTAACATAAATTCCCAAAGCACCAAAATGAAAGCTTAAAGACATACTGAAATAGGGACTATTCCATTATTTCTAGTTGGGGCAAAGGAAGGAAGATGAAAGTATTAAGAAGACTTTGGGAGATAATAAAACACAATATACAGTGCCCAGTTATATGAGAAAATTGAGCCCATTACCTGCCCAAATTGAAGATTCTGAAGGTTGGGTTCCACTCCATCCATCATTGCACCATGCTTGACTCTAGTACATGACATGGCATGATGTAGAGCATGGGCCACCACATAGACAGCATTGTAGATGCTGTAGCTGTGGCCAATTGTACTCAATTCAAAGAAAGATCCAGGAAGGCTCTCCAGCTTCTCCTCCCCTGTACAAATGTGCCAATTCCCCTTGTCCACAATACTCTCTGGGAATAAACAGCCAAAGGCATGTTGCCAGAAATCCCTGATAAAACCATCTTCTTTAGAACTAGAAGGGATTCTGCTCTCAAGAAACTGCTGGAATCCTGGCAGGTCACTGGAGTGTATCCTGAAGGATATACCACCATGGAATATTTTGGTATCCCAATTCCTTTGTAGGACAATTGCAGTGAACTCCGACTGAGCTGTTACAATCCATACCTTCCCCTTTACTTCCTTTTCCATGACCTCTTGGTCTGATAGATATTGAAGGAAGAAGAATATTGCCACGGAATAAGATTCTGCAGAAACCACCACAACATTGGCTTTGCTGCCCATCACTTTATCACTCATTTTTGCACCCTGTAGAAATTTGTCACTAATTTTAGTATCAAAACTTAATTTGGGGACTCTTTCTATGAATGCAAAACAGACACCCCTCTTAGAAAACAATGGAACCACAACTTGCAGAAATTGTTCTCCATTGTCATTATCCATAACACCTATTCCAATCCATGTCCACCTGAAATGGAGAAGCAAAGAGAGAATCCCCTCATACTGAATGGCTTCCTGAGGGGCCAACTGGTAGAAGGGAAGACCTGGTGATTTCGTGTTCATCACAGGAGCAGGGCCATAGATGAGCTAAGGAGAAATTTTTGGTAGAGGGAAAGGAAATCATGTCAGCATTTATAGAGCCATTTCATATATTTTTTTGAATGTACACACATTGAATGGGCATCTAGTTGGGACCAAGAGGCTTGGTCAGATAGCAGTCTGATCTAAGAGAATAATGACTATCCTATAGCCATCTAGTGTGTTAGAGGATAAATGCATCCGTGGCATGATACTACATCATGACATAAGGTGTTTCCAGGAACCTTGAATTGCATCCAGACTTAGTCTACATGCATACAGTGGTGGCCAAAATTGTGGACACTTTTTGAAATTTTCATGTTTTGCAACTTTGCATGCTTATAGAAAATGTTCTGTTTCACAAAGTTCAAATGTTTATATATCAATTGAAAAAGAATTTAATGCTGAATTCAAAACAAAAAACAGAATGCAAATACCTGCAGTTAAAAAAAAGTTATGCTTACTTTATTCTAAAAAGAAACACAAGTTGTGATTGAGTTGAGAAGCAGTTTGGAATTGCAAACCTTACTGGCCAATCACTGTCCTTGTTTTGGGGACTAATCATATGGCAGTAGCTGTGTTACCTCAAGTTTCAAGTTGGGGAAAGTCAGTTTTGCTGTTTGTTCTGTAGAAGACAGAACAAATATCACTGTCTCTGAGGCACAATTGGAGATTGTGAATATTTGAATTATTTCTCATATAAAAATTGTACACCATAAATAGTGAAATGGCACCAAGGAAAAGAGTTGATTGGGCACCCAGGAAAAGAATAAGGATTGTTGTATTATGTGAATCAGGTCTTTCCTATGCTAAAATTGCAAGGCACATTGGTCGTTCAGTGACTACATCCGGAGTTCGAATGTTTTGTTTACGATATAACGAAACAAAGTCAATTAAAAACAAGGCAGGAAAAGGCCGTAAAAAGTGCACATCATCTGTTGATGACAGAAGAATAAAAAGGTTGTGTCTCAAGGAGAGAAAAATTTCATCTGAGGCCATCAAAGGTGTACTTGATGCAACTGGTGTTTCTGTCAGTTCCAGAACGATAAGGAGAAGACTATCAGATTTTGGACTAAACGGTAGGATTCTGAGAAAAAAGCCATTTCTGAATCTAAAGCAGTGCCAGAAACGACTACAGTGGGCAAAAGAACACAGTGAATGGACAGAAGATCAGTTGAAGCAAGTGATTTGGAGTGACGAAAGTAAGATAAGCTTATTTGGTAGTGATGGGTGAAAATATGTGAGACGTAGAGTAGGAGAAGAGCTACATCCTGACTGCATTGAGGCAACCGTAAAATACACAACAAGCATTATGATTTGGGCATGTATGTCAGCAGATAGTGTTGGCCGCCTTCATGTAATCGATGGCACGCTAAACTCACGAAAATACATTGACACCATCCTGGAACCAAAACTGTTACCTTCCATCAGGGATCTCTTTCCAAACAATGCACCATTTATTTTTCAACAAGATTCAGCTCCCTGTCACACAGCAAAAATATGCAAACAGTGGTTCACAGCAAAGAGCATTCAATTGTTGACCTGGCCAGGAAACAGCCCTGACCGGAACCCGATAGAAAATTTGTGGCACTGTTTGAAAATTCTTGTACGAATGAGGTGTCCAGCAAATAAAAGCCAATTAATTGAGGCTATAAATGATTCCTGGAACCATGTCATAAAGAAGGAAGTGCTTAAAACACTTGTCAGCTCTATGAGACGTCGCTGTGATGCTGTTTCCAAAAATAAAGGCTTCCCTACCAAATACTGATATTACATTTCAATCATAACTAAAGTATCTGATATGTTTTTGTCAGCTTTTACTGTAAATTGATCATGATTGCAGTATTTGCAGCATAACTTCTTTTTAACTGCAGGTATTTCATTCTGTTTTTTTGTTTTGAATTCAGAATTAAATTCTCTTTCAATTGATATATCAACAATTGTACTTTGTGAAACAGAACATTTTCTATAAGCATTCAAAGTTGCAAAACATGAAAACTTCAAAAAGTGTCCACAATTTTGGCCACCACTGTATGTCTCCACAAAATCTGGGGCCTCTAGTGATTCAGTCAAATCCTGAAGCCGAAACATTCTGTGCCGTTATTTCCCACATTCCTCACAGGCCATGACTGAATGGAGGAGAGATCTCATTAGCTCCAGTGCTTCAGTGTTTGTGGGCTTAACAATTTTCTTTCCTAACAGAATTGCAGTAGAACTAAGCCATGCAGAAGTGGATTCTGCATACACAGTTATCAATACAAATACAATGAGTGGTATCTTACAGCATCCGTGTACAAACAGAACAGACCGCTAGAGCAGCAAGCACTTGGAATTCTTAAAGAAAAAACCCTGAAATGAGCAACAGTTCTTGTTTCTAGAATGGGCAGGTCAGTGTTTATGGGCTATTTCAGGGACTGGTGCAAGAGAAATATCAGATGCACAGCGGTAGTATAGGGTATTGCTCTTTGGAAACTATATCTGAAAGAAAATGCATTAAGAAGTGGAATGTTTAAATCATTGAATGGCTTAAATGAGGCTTGTGAAACTTGCAATGTTCTGCTATTTCAGCTTCATGGTGATCTATCATCTATCTATCTTATCTATCTGTCTGTCTGTCTGTCTGTCTGTCTGTCTGTCTGTCTGTCTATCTATCTGTCATCTATCTATTCTTAACTAGCATATGATATTTATAAACCATGCATCTATTTCTGCCACCATACAACAGAATGGAACTGGACAGGAAAGGAACGGCAAGAGTGAGTGTTGTGGCTGATTCTTATGCTCTCCAAATAACTTACCTGTGGAGTCTTATAGATATCCAAGATATTTGCCACATATAGGGAGATTTCAGAATCCAGTCCCCCAATAATTGCTGTTATTTTATTCTGGATGCCACATACATAGTTAGGTACAACATTTTCCAATGTTGTCAACAGTAGCATTGTGGCATGATAGGTCCTCCTTGCATTGTCATAGCTATCATAGATGTTGAAGCCCAAGGTGACATTGGGCAAGATCTTTGGGGTTTCATTGATTTCCTTTACAGCAAATGCCAAGGCCAGGATGTGCTGGTAATGCTTAGGAAATACCCTATAACAAAAAAATACATTCAGTAACAGCAAGATATTCCACACAAACATTAATTATTGCTACTGTGTTCTACCTCACCATAATTAGTCACATTACAGCATTTCAATGCAATCCCTTTTGTACTCTTAAATCTGAAGTGGCCTAGTCTAAGAAGACAACCAAACTATATCCATGCGATGCCAGCAATGGGGGGGGGGGGACATTTTACTGCCAAACCCTGTTATCATTTTTTCTACAGAGTTCATGTTGCACAGACTCCACTTCCTGACTGTTGCATGGACATGCCCTCTGAGGCAAAGAAACACCGCTCAATCTTCACAAATTATTGAGAAGTTGGCACATTAAATCAAGCTGTAGTATATATAATAATATGGATATCGGTTAAATCAGTAGCTAACTGAAAACCTTTTTAATTAGGAATACCAAAAGGAACAAGATGAGCACATTGCAGAGGCCTGAGTTCTCGGAAGGAAATTGCACAGGGCTTCTTCCTAATTTATTATAGCTATTGCAGAATCCTATCCATTTTGAAAAAGAAAAAGGGGGTGACTGCACAATAGAAGGAGCTCTTCAACAAAGGACTTTGACAACTGTATTCAGGGAGAGAAAGAACCAACTTAATGGTATTAATCTTAAACTTTATAGCATCCATCCAAGCACTCACACCCAAACCTTGTAACTTGCATCTGTTTCCATTAATATAGCAGCAGTTGGAACACATTGTGGGATGTGCAAACGAGCTCCTAAACCTGTAGATTGGCCACCATTAAAAGCAAAAGATAATCCCTTAATCCCTATAGCAGCTCTATAAGGGAATAAAAAAATTATCTGAATTTAAACCTTAAATAGCTGCTTAAACAACTGACACCTTTATTTATATTGCTGACACCTTTATTTATATTGACTTAATGATATTAATGTTTCCTACAGCATAATCAAGAAAGCTCATATTCTACAGCTTTATCTCTCTCTTATCCTCTGATCATCCCAATGACACCAGAAATGGAAATAAAACAAACAACAGTCCTTACACAAGTTCATCCAACATTTCTGGAGGGGGTTCTTCAGTGAAGGCTATTGGACTGGAGACGAGGAGACCATAAGAAGTAATGCCACCAATGATGAGGTCTCCTGACTGATGATACTTGTGAAGTGGAGGGTAAGGTTTTCTGACCCTACAGTTGTCAATGTGAGCTTTGCATCCCATGCAAGCAAACAGTACCGTCAGCAAGACTACCATTGTATAGTAGTAGTATAGTAGTTTGGGTTATTGCTTTGACAACGAATCATTCACAAAATAGTTTCCCTACCCGTATCCAAGATCCTCACCTATTTGAAGGTCTCTTTCTACCTCTTAATGTTGCTGGTGATATTGAAGACATCCTTTGGTATTAGTTTTGCAAGTAACTACTGAAATTCTACAGGGGATTTGAGAGGCAGCAAAATTAATCACTACCCTTTAGATAACTGAAGAGGAGAATAATTACAAAATAATTACTGATGAAAGCTTGTTTGTCACATCTGAACTATATGTTTTCCCTCACCAGAATAGAATGCTAGGGACCATATGGCTTGGGATGGCCTATAGATTGTATTTTTTACTTATGAAATTGGTTATAGAAATAATAGAGTTTGCTCTGGAATCACAGACAACTTCACATTTTATAATAGGCCTGACCACCTTGAGAAGATGACCTTGACTGAATTTATTTGCAATCCTATACCTGTGAGTAAGTCCAATTTATCCCAGTGGGATGTATTTCCGTTGTTAATAATAATAATAATAATAATAATAATAATAATAATAATTAGTATTGGTATTGGTATTGGTATTATGTATTGCATTTATATGCTGCCTGATAGCCAAAGCTCTCTGGGTGGTGTACAATGATTAAAAACAATGAACAATAAAACTGATATTCAAAATTAAAAATCATAAAAAGTATGGATTACAAATACAATATCCATTCAAAACAACTATTTTGGGTCAAAAGTAAACGAAAACAACTTAACATTCACTTTTGAATGCATGGGAGAAATGAAAAGTCTTGACCTGGCATGAAACAGTCAACCAAGTTGGCGCCAGATCACTTCATAATTGGGGGGTCACCACTGGAAAGGCCCTCTCCCTTGTTGCCATCCTCCAGGTTTCCCTCGGAGGTTGCATCCGGAGGAGGGCCTTCGATGTTGAGAGCAGTATACAGGTAGGCTCATGTCAGGAGAGATGTTCTGTCTGGGATTGTGTGACCAAGCTGTGTAAGGCTTTATAGGTTAAAACTAGCACCTGGACTCGGGCTCAGAAATGGGTAGACATACAAAGGATTATATTGTTAACCTGTGGGGTGAAAACTAAAATCTTACTGTGCTGTCCTATGCATCTTAACTCAGAAGTAAAACCTGTGCTTTGTAATAAGGCTTATTACCCAAGAAGTGTCTTTATGATTGCAGCCTTAGATAACTCACAGAAAAATCCCTCAACATGAGCTTGAATTTAAGACAACTAGTCTCATACTATTTCAATATGTAGTGTAGAAGTAAATTCTGGAAATAAGACATGTGTCACACCTTTCATATAATGCTTTAAGTAGGGTGCGTCAAAAATAAATCTTTTGCTCAATTATCATTTTCACTTTGGAAGTATTTTTTAACACAGGAAATGTTTATCCTTTTAATAACCTCTAACCTGTGTTTATTTGTTTCAGAAACATGTAACATCATTTAAAAGCCTACTTAAAATTAGGGGTGTGCATGCCCGAAATAATCGTATCGTTATCGGAAATCACTTTAAAAAAAATTCAGATCCGATTATATCGGAGATGTATTGTATCAAATCGTTTCAGATATCCGATAATTATCAGATATCCGATATTTAATTTGGAACCTTATTTTGCCCTGTAGTGTTGATTTTTGAGACAGAAAGGCCCCAAAGTCCAGTATTTTAAAAGTTACAGACTTGTAACTTGGTCTCATTGCTTATGGGGTATGCCTAAATATATGTATGAAATTTCAGAACAATCCTTCCATCCATGTATTTTATATGATTTTTTAAAACATCAGGCAACTTCTGACAGCTCAGAATGACAGCTTGCCACGTGCATTCAGAGTTCTGTCAAAAAAGGTGCACGATGTTTAAAAAATTCATATAAAATACAGGGGTGGAGGGATTCTTCTGAAATTTCGCGCATATGTGTAGCAACATGTGCTAGACATGTGTATGAAATGTCAGTTCAATCCCTCCAACCCTGTGTTTTATATGAATTTTTTAAACATTGTGCAACTTTATTGACAGCTGGTTGTCTGGGCCTCCATGGCTTCATCTTGTTGTCTGCTCTTTTGCCCACAGACTTGCATTGGGGGAAGCGCGTGCATAACATTTTTATTTGAAATGATAGTGTCATGAAACTTGGGGAGCCAGGACTAGCAAGAGCCAATCTGCAATGTCCAAAAAGTTTTATGTCTCTATCTTTTCCAATTAAAAAGTTATAGGGGGTTTCCCAAAGGCCCCACCCGCTGCTGTAACTTCTTCATTTTTAAAGATAAAAACTTGAAACTTGTGGGACATCGAAGATGGGTTCTGGCTAGTCATGTGTGGAAAAAAAATTCAGAGCAATTGCTCAAACCCTTGATTTTATATGAATTATTTAAAGATCATGGTACTTTAGCACAATTGGAGGGCTTGATCTGAAATTTCATACACATGTCTCACACATGTTCCTACACATATGTGCCAAATTTCAGAACAATTCCTCCAACCCTGTATTATATATGAATTTTTTAAACATTGTGCACCTTTTTTTTTGGAAAGATCTCTGAATGCACGTGGCGAGCTGTCATTCTGAGCTTTCAGAAGTTGCACAACGTTTAAAAAATTCATATAAAATACACGGTAGTAGGGATTGTTCTGAAATTTAATACACATACTTAGGCATACCCCATAAGCACTGTGACCACGTTTCACATCTGTAACTTTAATGGTGGTCCGATTAGCCAATAAAATCCGATATTATCGGACCAAAAAATTTTCGGATCCGAGAATTTCACAGTTATGTCTATTATATCGTCATCATTAATCGGATGTCCGATAACACCATTATTGTATCATTATCGGACATCGGAATGATACGATACACATCCCTACTTAAAACATTTATTTCTGCACAGGCTTTCCCTTGATTTTAACTTAACAGTTTTTTTAATTGTCTTTTTTAACTTTATCATTTTAAATTTATCTATATTTCTTGTATTTTATGGGGGGGGGGGGGTTGCAGGGTTTCAAGAAGGCCTTTAAAAACAGTTTGTTTTACCATGGTCTTCCCAAGCAGTATACTGTTATTGCTGCTATTGTTGTTCCTGTTGGCTTCACTGTTTAAACTGTTATTTTTCTGTGAACATGATTTTATTACTTTTAATATCTTAATATTTTATTGCTTTTAATATTTCATGTATTTTATTGTTGTAAGCTGCCTTGTGAGGGTGTCTAATGGACTTGGCTAATGGACAGTATAACATTGTAATAAATAAATAAACAAATATACAAAAACGGTATGTATTTGAAAGGTGTTTTTTTCTCAATTTACAAGGGACAGCAAAAACATTTCAACCCTGTCTTGACAAATCATCATCAGCCAATAGTCCTAAATTCATAGAATATTTCATTACAATCCTACACTGTCTTGCTTCTCTGATGCTCCTTTCTGGCCTTCCTCAGATTCTGGTGGGACAGAGGTTTCCATTTCCGGACCGGAGCAAGGGTGAGGAGCAAACAACATTAAAAGTTATCAAAACGTTGGAAATAGGTTACTTTTGTAAAGTTCATTGCCAGTGAATTTCTCTGTAGTCAAGTAGGTCTTTCCCTCAGTTTCCATTCTGTTCAGTGCAACTGATTGATGTAATCACAGTACTTGTTCTTGGGACACAGAACAACCTTCTCTGTATGAGGATGTACTGCTGCCTCACTCGAGTGAGCACCATAGACAGAAGTGACTGTGTCCTCATTAATGACGCTTGAGTCTGGGACTGGGATCATGTCTTCTCCAAACGCTGGGAACTCTTCAGTGGTACCATTGACAACAGTCAGAAGGTAGGAAGCAAATTCAGATTCACCATCTAGGGTGTGCATATAGAGCATAAGCTGACGTTTGGTGACAATGTTCTAGGCATTGCATTTCTTCACCAACTGGCCGGTGATGGCTGGATAGCAACATCTGAGATGACAGACAAGGTCTGCCTAAACTCATTGCCAAAAACAATAGTCTTTCCATTGAATGGGGTGTCATTGCTCATGAGCTTGTTCAGCAGCCTGTCTAGTCAGACAACAGCAAAGCAGTTAGGCATCGTCCCAGATGACATTGTTGGCTGGTTGGAGATACTGACTGGTGCAATGCCGACCAGAAATTTACAAACAGCTGATGGGTCACCTGCATATTCACACTTCTAAAGGTGGGCGTGGCAGCATCCAGGCCAGAATGCAGAGTTTCTTTTCTTTTTTAAAAAAATTGGGAAGCAAATGTCTATGCTTCCTTGACCACAATTTTACCCTGTAATTCCTAGGGGAACTCTTTTTGAGACTATTAATATGGTGATACATATGTTGGTTCCATTTAATTTGTTTTCTTACTTTGTACTTTGCAAGCAGCATATACACATGTCATGCCAATGTGTGTCCTCTTTTGTGTTCTTTTTGGTGATACCTGCCTTTTTGGGGGTGATCTCTAAATTCAAAGCCCAGTCAGAAAAGGACTGCAACTCAGTACTGGAGTTCATTTCCTTTCCCTTCTCTCAGTTTTTATTTTCCTTTCTCTTCAATTTTGCTAGCAAAGTTGTTCCTGCTCTGGCATCTTGTGAGAAGAGAATCTTTGCTTGCAAAATTTGCCCTTCTCTGTTATTGGAACTCTTCCTTGCTACTTTTCTGGGACTGGGAACTTGGCTTTTTTTATCCTCTTAGGATTTTTCAGGGCGAAGCCTACCACAAGGCAGAGTGAAGTGATTGCCTCAAGCAAGATGCTGGGGGACTGTGGTGGTACCCTCAAGGCTGTAATTGTACAGTGAACTGGGAGCAGGGAGCAGGGAGCTATCTTGTCAATTGTTTCAGGCAGCAAAATGTCACAGGGCCAGTCCAGGAGCTATCTTCCTATTTCTTTTATCTTTTCCTTTATAAACGTTTGTTATATATATTCTCATATGAATCTGAGGCTGTGACTAGATCTACACTACTGCTTTATATTATATTATTGTATTATTATTATTATTATTATTACAATAATTGCATTCCACTTTTTTCTGAATACTTGGACTCAAGGTGGCTTTACAAAAGTGGAACATATACAATTACAACTAATTAATAGAAACTGATAAAAGTTAAAAATATAGTGTTCTTAAAGTACACTGATAACCTTTCAGTCACAGGACACATTCCATATACCAATGTAATGAAGTTTTATATAACAGCAACACCAAGGAAAAGTGTGACAAATTTTCTGTTTGTGTGCTTTCATACATACACACACTTGAACACAAGCATACATCTTGACTTGGATGAAAATATAACGTAGAAGAAGGAACGTTGTGGGCACCCAACTGGATCCAGGAGTCTGCCAGAATTTCCCGTGTCCATTCCCTAGATTCAGCTACTTAGCTCACAACATGTTCGCAAGCTTGCTCTTCGAATGCCCCACTGCCCAACGAGTGTCCAGCTGCCGTCTGCCCTGGTTGGTAGCCTCCATTGTCCTGCACAATGGAGGCTCCAGAAATTGCATATCTCCTACCTTGTGAACAGGGCAGCTGTAAAGGCCTGGTGTACACAAGCTTAAAGGTGTGAACACCACCTTTAAGCTTATGTAAATGGGACTTCTGCAGCTGCAATTTACACAAGGTAGGAGATATGCAATTTCTAGAGCCTCCATTATCCACAACAATGGAGGCTTCGGACCAGGGCTGATGAGCTCACTGTCTCATCAGGCACTCATTGAGATGCCATGGCACTGAGATAGACATGCGGTGGTGGTGGCTTGGCAAGCGTCTGTCAAAGCCAAACTTGGGTGAGTTCATCCATCCCTAACTAGAACAGGGTATATTTCAGGATTTCTTTCGGATAAGCTGTTCCCTGCTGTTCAGCTCAGGCCGCAATGCAATAATGAAACATTTAGGCAAAAAGATACACCCAAGCAACCCAGCACTTGAGGCTAAGATAGAAAAGATCTCCACGGCTACCATGTATTTTCCCTTGGTACTCAGATAGCTGGGAACAAAGGATAACCACACGCTGCAAAACACCAACATGCTGAAAGTGATGAACTTGGCTTCATTGAAACTGTCAGGTAACTTCCTGGCAAGGAAAGCTACTGTCAAGCTCAACATGGCCAGGAAGCCCATGTAGCCCAGGACACAGTAAAACAGAGTCACAGACCCGTCATTACATTCCAGTACAATCTCTTCTGTCCCTGAGTGCACGTCCTCATCTGGGAATGGGGCAGAGGTTCTAAGCCACACAATACAGATGCCTACTTGGATGAGGGAGCAGGAAACCACAATGGAGCTGCCCAGCTCCTTCCCCAACCACTTCCTTATCCTGGATCCTGGCCTGGTGGCCATGAAAGCCAGAACTACCAGGATGGTTTTTGCCAGCACACAGGAAACGGCCACTGAGAAGATGAGGCCAAAGGCAGTTTGTCGGAGGAGACATGTCACCTTCTGAGGACGGCCGATGAAGAGCAATGGACATAGGAAGCAGAGCAGGAGGGAGATGAGGAGAGTGTAAGTGAGGTTCCGGTTGTTGGCTATGACGATGGGAGTATTGTGGTGCTTCATAAATGTCCCCATCACCAGAGCTGTGAGGCAAGAAAAGGAAAGAGCAAATGAGGCTAAACTGAGTCCCAAAGGTTCTGCATAAGACAAGAAAGTTACTCTTTTGGGGATACAGAAATCTTGCTTTTCGCTGGGATAGTCTTTAGCTGAGCATTTCACACAGTCATTTGCATCTGAAAAACAAAAGGATGTGGTGTTCAGTTTGCACACAAACACACATAAATGTGCTGTAAATATATTTCTAACTTCCAGTCCTGCAACACATCTAAACAGTCTCCATGGAAATCAATGGCTATTGTCACTACTCATGATATTAGGCTGACCATATGAAAAGGGGACAGGGCTCATGTACCTTTAACAGTTGTAGAGAAAAGAGAATTTTAAAGCTGAAGGGCCCCTGCCCTGTTTTGTATCTGGTCACTCTAGTATAGTAATACTCAAAACAAGGCTAGAAGTTGCTTATGATTGTTATGTAATAATGCTACTGCACGCACCTTCTTACAAAAATAGTCAAACTTAATATTTGGTAAGTAAATGAGCCAAAACGCAAGTGCAAACCCCGTCTAAGATTCCAAACACAACAGTAGGTTTCACTTTCTTATCTATTTTGACTAAACAGATAATATTACTACATAGATACATAAACAATAGTCAGTTTCTTTCATTACGTTTGATAACAGCAGCTTGGTAACAGCAGTTTTTCCATTACATGTGATAACAACAGTTTAATAACATCAGTTTGTTTATAACAGAAATTATACTTTCATTATGTTTGATAATACCAGTTTGCTAACAGCAATTTTTTTCATTACATGTGATAACAACAGTTTAATAACAGCAATTTGTTTAGTTAATGAGTATCCGGTAATAGTCTCGTTTCGAATTCTTCTTCAGAAACTTCTCGTTATTACTGAGCATTCTGTAAACATAATCAACATGCTTGAGTTTTATCAAACCCATGTTGTTGAAACCACGAGTTCTCCCCACTCATAATTTTTATTACAGTGAGTCACTCACCCCCATGTAGGCAACAGACTACATGGGGGCAAGTGACTCACTGTAATAAAAATTATGAGTGGGTAGGACTCGTGATTTCAGCAACATGGGTTTGATAAAACTCAAGCATGTTTATTATGTTTACAGAATGCTCAATAATAACGAGAAGTTTCTGAAGAAGAATTAGAAACGAGACTATTACCGGATACTCGTTAACTAAACAAATTGCTGTTATTAAACTGTTGTTATCACATGTAATGAAAAAAATTGCTGTTAGCGAACTGGTGATATCAAACATAATGAAAGTATAATTTATGTTATAAACAAACTGATGTTATTAAACTGTTGTTATCACATGTAATGGAAAAACTGCTGTTACCAAGCTGCTGTTATGAAATGTAATGAAAGAAACTGACTATTGTTTATGTATCTATGTAGTAATATTATCTGTTTAGTCAAAATAGATAAGAAAGACCTTTCCCTACCCTGCTCGCTGGGGTGGGGAGAGGAGGTTGCGGGCGAGGATGGGGTGAGGTGACGTGGGGGGCCTGCTATTTGCTGGCCCTGGGTGGTGCCACTGGAGAGAGGAGGGGTTTATGTCTATTTAAGACCAGGGACCCCTCTATCTCCCCATTGTGGGCTGCGCAGCTCGCAGCACGGAAGAACTGAAATCAGACCGGCAAGGGAGGAGAAGCACCTACCAGGAGCTCCGACGGGGCTGAAGTGTCTGCTGGGCGGCTCAGCTGGCGACGAAGAAGGAGGAGGAGGCCCGGCGCGGGGCATCAGCAGCTGCGAGCAGTGCGACAGTGGCTGCATAGGAAGAGGAAGGCTTGGTCTCCTGGCAACCTCCCCCCCACCCCTCGGCTGAAGGAGTGGCGTGGCAGCAGCTGCACGGGCAGCTTGAAGAGCGACAGGAGAACCACCTCTCCTGCAAGGCGATGAGGTCGACGGCAAGGAAGAGGAAGGCCCGGTCTCCTAGCAACCTCCCCCCCTCCTCGGCTGAGGAGTGGCACAGCAGCAGCTGCACGGGCAGCTTGAAGAGCGACAGGAGAACCACCTCTCCTGCAAGGCGACGGAGTCGACAGCAAGGAAGAGGAAGGCCCGGTCTCCTGGCAACCTCCCCGGCTGAGGAGTGGCGCGACAGCAGCTGCGAGGGCGGCTCGAAGAGCGGCAGGAGAACTGCCTCTCCTGCAAGGAGACGGGACCAGTGGCAAGGTGCGGTTTTGGCAGCGGGAGACCTCGGCGGCGGCCGCGGCGGCGACAAGGCGTGATTCAGCAGGCAGGAGGCGAGCAGCGACGGCTGAAGGCGGAGCTTGCTGTCATCTCCCTTCCAGGGCCTCCGGCCCCTCAGGTTTTGGGTAGCCGGGGGGAGGGGGTGACTAGGCGGGTGCCAGGCGTGGTGTTCATCAAAGACGCCAGTAACATTGGCTCAGACAGTTTAGGAGGAGAGAGGGCTGTTTCGCGGTGGGAATTGTTCCCTTGTTTATTATCTTAATTGTGGCCACAGCCAGACAAATTAATTTATCTTGTCAGTGTTGGCAATACTGGGCTGAGTAGGCTGACAGTGTAGCAGCATGCACGTGTCACTGGGATTACCACCCTCCCCAATTTTTTGTCTGCTATCTACAGATAACAGCTAATTTGGTTAACTTATCTCTCCAGCAGTTTAGTGACTACCCTATATTGTCTAGATTGTTTATATTGCAGCTATCTCTGTGTTGGGATATTTTATAACCAGGGCATCGTGTAATTGCACACATGCCTTCCAAAAAATGGAATTTACAGAAAGAAGGGCAAGGGAATGGCTCCTGCTCAACCCTCAAAATGTAGATGGCCTTTGAAAAATTCTTCCTCTGAGGAAGAACTAGACCCTCAGGTTTCCAGTTTGGTCACTAGATTACAAGTAATGGAAAAAGATAAAGGCATCACTGCCCCCCCAGTCCCGTTCCCACCACCCAATCAGATGGGGCGCAGGCAAATGTGTAAGAAAAGACAGGATGACTTATTGGATGCTCTTTCAGTTCGGGTGAAGGTAGTGGAGAATTCATCAGGCAGACCTTCCAGTGGGGAGTCAGATACAGGAACAAGCCTCGTCCGGTCAACCACCCCGTCTAACGTAGAGACTTTCCGCCACCATGGAGCCGAGTGCGGTGTCTCCTCCTGAACCAGCTCTTCAGTATACCACTCCGGTGCAGAGACTGGGGCCCATGGTGCAAGGTGAGCAGCAGACACACTACACCACACCACTTTCTCAGGCAGCAGGCTCTCTCCCTGCGCACTGGGGTTTTATGCCTTGGTTAACTGGAATGGGGATGCAGATGGGGAATGCAGCGCAAGCATCGTTGACACCTCAAGATTTAGCTTCTCCAATGGCCCCCCTCAGTTTTGGCAACTAATTCACAACAGGCTGGAATTGCTACTGCAGGACCTACAAGGCCTCAGCAGCTGAATGTTTCTGGGAGCCTTCATCAGGAGGGTCTCTCGCACACACACACCCAGTCCCTGATGCAATGCCTGTTTGTGCTAGTGTATGGCAAAGGCCTGCCGGCACAGCTGGGTCTTGTCCAGTACTGGAGGTTAGGGATCCTTATGTGGGTGCCACTTATGATACTATTCCTACGGGAGGCACGTCTGCACCTTTAGGCAAACACTTGCTACCTGCAATCAGTGAACAAGATATGCAAAGGGGAATATGTTCACCTTGCTGCTTCAAGAACACGAGAGCACTGAGAAGGAAAAGGGAGCGGTTAAAGAGGCAGAAAGGATTAAAAAGGAAAAGTGGTCCGTATGTGGGCCAATTGGCTTCCTGGATTTTTCTCTTATAGGGGAGTGGTGCTCCAGCGCTTTTCCGGGATAAGGGGTTATTATAACCATATACCTCAATATGATTTATTGAGCATATTCTGCATATGAGGGTGGTGCCTGGTTGGCTTATGATGAATCATTTTCATCGTAGAGCGGCTTTTGACCACTCCCTCTGTGAGGATGTCAAAGATCATGAGCTGTGGTACAGTCCATGACGCCAGCCCGGCCGGGCTTTGGCGATAGGGCGGATAGCTGCCATATTCTGGCCAAGCAACAGCCGGCGTCCACCTCTCGGGGTACGTGGGTCAGGCAGTTCAGCACTGCACGCTCTGTTGGGACCTTATCAAAGGAATTTGTACTTGCAATCCCTGTAAATACAGACAGGAGGGTCAAATTTGTTCCGGCCATCACACCACAACAAATTCTTTTAAAATAAAGACGGGAAATGGCCATCTGAGAAGGATAGGGCGCCAAGCACCCTGGGGGGCAACAACCTCCTTCCTAAGGGGCCCAGTCCGGTCAAACTTGAGCCTCTCAACAAGTTGTTAGCATTGTACCCCAAGCGGCGTGAGGCACTGTATTTCAGTGCGGGTTTTCGGAATGGATGTTGTATTCCTTTCCAAGACGTTATATGTTGTTCGCTGGCCAGGAACCAAAAATCCATCAGTCTTATGGAGGATATTGCTCGGGAAAAGAAAGAGAAGGAAGTGCGTGCCGGAAGGGTGCGGGGACCATTTGTGACCCCCCCATCCTTCATTTGCGGGTATCGCCTTGGGAATAGTGCCCAAGAAGGTGCCAGGGGAATTTGGTTGATACACAACCTTTCTTCTCCAAAGGGTGCTTCTGTAAATGACGCAATTCCCGAAAGCTTGAGTTCGGTTAAGTATGTCTCCTTTGGTTCAGCAGTGGGTATGGTAGGCAAAATGGGACAGGGGTGTTGATGGGCAAATGTGATATAAAAGCAGCCTTTCGCATGCTGCCCAGTCACCCCAGGGATTTTAATCTTAAGGTTTTGCTTTCAGGGACAATTTTATATAGACCATGCCTTGCCAATGGGATGTTCCATATCATGCGCAATGTTGAAGCCTTTAGCGCACTAAATTGCTGAGCAGTTTGAACGATAAAAAGTACCGCTGAAGCACTTACAAGAAGCCGTGGGCCACCTAAATTTCGCATGTAGGGTCATAGCCCACGGGCGTGCCTTTTTGCAGCACCTGTGCTCAGCTATGTTGGGCTGGCATATGCCACACCGCAGAACACGCATCACTAGGGCCATGTGGGCTGATATTTCAGCATTGTTGGACTTCCCGGAACATTTCCAATGGCATATCATTTTGGAGGCGCGAGCTTTTGGTGAAGGCAGAACTACAGGTTCATTCAGATGCCTCCGGTTCATGGGGGTTTTGACGTTAGTTGGGGAAAGAAATGGTGCGCAGAACAATGGCCCGTGGAATGGCTTTCCGACGGCACATGCAAGGATCTTACCTTTAGGAGCTGTTTCCAATAGTTGTGGCAACACATTTTTGTGGGTTGCCGACGTGGCTACCTCCATGGTGTTGTCCTGGTGTGACAGCCTGGCCATTGTGCAGGTCATTAATTCTCTTTCCTCTCATAATCCTCGTGGCATGAACCTCATTAGAGCCTTTACTCTGCACTGCCTGAAATTTAATATTCTCTTTCGGGCAATGCATATACCGGGTTTAAATAACGATGTAGCGGATGCTTTGTTCCGTCTCCAGGTGCAGAGGTTTCGAGAATTGGCTCCTTGGGCTCTCTCAAGGCCAGAGATCATGCCTCCAACCCTTAGGCTGCTTGGAAGGAGGAGGTAGAACAGGTGGGTGGCAGTCCTTGGCACCTAGCACCAGGGCCGCCTATCAAACCTCAGGTAAGGCATTTCAGGCCTTTCGTTTAGCTAATCATCTTCAGCTTCTGTGGCCCATTCTCGTGGGGCATACTGTTGCAATTCTGCGTAAGTTCCAAAAATAGACGTTTATCAATTCGCACTATTTCGCTTAAGTTGGCAGCTCTAGCATTTATGGCAAAGTCACGCAGCTTGAAGGATTGTACCTCAGACTTCCGAGTACGCAAGTCCTTAGCGGATGGGCGAAGGTATACCCGTGTGCTCCTGATGCTAGACTCCCGTTGTCCCCGGACATTTTATTAGAGCTACAGGCTCGGCGGCCGCTTCTGTGCCACTTGCAACACGAATCAAGCTTATTTCACGCCACAGCGCTAACAACTTTCTTTGGGGCATTTCATATATCCGAGGTTCTGGCCTTTTCTTAGGATGACAGTTCAAAAAGGGCATTGCAATTCTCTGACCTCCATTGGAGGCTAAGGAGGCCCGCTTACTGCTACGGCACATTAAATGGATTAGAGAGGCAGGGGACGTTGGGTTACCCTATTCCCTTCTACCAATGGGGAATTATGCCCGCTAAGGGCCTTGGCTGTTTTCTCGGCTTTGCGTGGGGTCAACGCAGGTTGCTTGTTTGGCCACCAAGATCACACTCCCCTCACCAAGTATCAATTTGGGCAATTGCTAGGAAGGCTCTCGACGATATGGTTCTGTATGCAGCAATGTTTGGCACACATTCCTTCTGCATTGGGGCAGCCTCTACTGCAGCACCTTTAGGGTTTTCCTCTTCGCAGATCCAGGCTCTGGTCAGTTGGCATTCTGCAGCATTGAAGACATACGTGAGGCAACTGGCTAAATAACATATCAGCGGCAGGTGCTAACACTTTCATGTTTGTTCTAGATCGGCCAGTGGCTATGGCACCCATGCGGGTTTCCATATGCGGCCACAGCATGGTCTTTTGGGACCCGCAAGCATGCAGCCAGTTCCAGTTTTGGATCGCAGCTCGGCTTAAGTCAGCACGCTACCATTCGTTGGCTCGTTGGCTCAGAAAACGTGGTACTGCGGTGGGAGAATCTCATACCCACCTTGCTGCAGCATCATTCTGCTTTGCTTCCCCGCAGATTCTGCTTTTCATCCAGGGGGAAATGATTTGGGCCTAATGAAAGGCAAGGCCCTTATTCCGCTTGCTATGGCTGGTTTGCTGCAAATACGCCTGCATTGGCCCTGCATTAGGATCATTTGGTCCTGCATTTTGCTCTTGCTGCACTGAAGGGTCAGCTGCGACCCCCTCGCTATTGGAAAGGCTCGTAAACTGGTCAATACTGAAATCTTTAAAGCCTTGGCGCTGCATGGGGATGTCAGTATACAACACCCTAATATCTGCCATTCTCGGAGGGAGCTGTATAGGCGTGATGGGGTACACCTGTCATAGCCTGGTAATGACTTAATTTGCTGATTTGCGAGAGGGTTTACGTAAAGTGCTGCTTCGAGGGGGAGGGGGAGGGGGAGACTAAGCTGAGGCTTGCCTCCCCCTGTGGTGGTAGGAGCGGGCATTTTTATGTCATGTAATGGTGAGCATTCACAGGCACTGTTCAAGTGATGGGTAACGCCTGAGGCCAACCACTGAGAGCCCTGCGGCATCAGTTGGGGGGATAAGGCTTACCTTTGGGGCCAACCCTTCTCATCTACTCGGAGCCCTGCGGCACGAGGGGAGACGACACCGGAAGGCCTCCCACCTCAGAACGAGGAAGCTCGGGGGGCGGCGAAAGTGCAGGCGCCACTTCCCGGGCTGTGGATGCCTCGCCCGATCCCTATTATGGCCTGGCTGGCCATGGCAAAATGCCCATTTAGGTTTACCTCCTCCTTGTTGCTATCAGTTGAATAAAGTGGCCCTTGTTTAAATCCCAACTCTTGTGTCGTCTCTTCATTTCTCATCCTTCGCTCCGCAAAGTGAAACCTACTGTTGTGTTTGGAATCTCAGACGGCGTTTGCACTTGCGTTTTGGCTCATTTACTTAACAAATATTCAGTTTGACTATTTTTGTAAGAAGGTGCGTACAGTAGCATTATTACATAACACTCTAGTATAGTGCCTGCAACTTTAACTGTTATGATGAAGGGGGATTTCACCAGGTACTGAATGCATACAAATGACGCCGGCTGAAATTCCCTTTTCTCTGCAACTGTTAAAATTACATGAGCCCTGTCCTCCTTTTCATATGGTCAGCCTACATGATATGAAATGTGGCAGCAGCTGGCTTAAAACTATGGCCTGGGTTTTACCATCATGATAGAGTTAATAAGCCACAGTGACTTATTTCCCCTGCTGCACACTTCATTCACTTGCTGGCGGCGTTTGCATAATTACCCACCTTGGAGTGGCTTGCCAGGTCATTAAAACTCAGCAAAAGGGGACATGTTGCTGTGGTTCACATGCCAACCCAGCTACCTAAAACAGCCCATGGGTTCTGAGTATCTGCTAACCACAGCAACAAGCCGCCCTCACCATTTTCGCACAATGTGGCAAGCAGCAATCACAGCAAGGGGAATGATACAAATTTCATTGGCATGAGAGCGCCTTGCTTAGTGGTGGAACTTTGCCACTGTGACTCATTTCCCCCACCATGATTGTGAAAACTGGACTTTTGACTTGTGTTTTAAGGATGAAAGCAAGCCAGCTGAGAAAGTAAAGGCATGCTCCACCTTTCTAACGTGTTTCACCACCAATGTTAAAGAACTGAGGGGAAGGGGAGGTGGTTTGCTTGGTTAAACTGTATATGGCTTTCATGTTTGAATGGAGAGAAGAGAAAAGGGAGAAAGGAAGGAAGGAAGGAAGGAATTACCCTTCTAGGACCTTCACGGAGAAATCCCTATTCTTCTAGACCTGGAATCTATTTTGTTTTCTTCTTGTCTTTGAACACTCTTAATAAGCTTTAACTAAAGATGAACAAATTATAGGGTGTCCATATGAATAGGAGGACACGGCTCCTGTACCTTTAATCATTGTATTAAAAATGGAATTTCAGCAGGTTTCATTGTGCAGCACCTGATTAAATTCCCTCTTCATCACAACAGTTAGAGCTGCATAAATATACTATAGTAATTGGATTCAAAAAAGGCAGGGTTCCTGCAGCTTGAAAAATTGTGATGAAGAGGGAATTTCATCAGGTGCTGCATGATAAAAACTGCTGAAATTCCCTGTTCAATACAGCCATTAGTGGTACAGGAGCCCTGCCCTTTTTCGTATCCAGTTACTCCAATATAGCTCTCCAGCTTTAACTGTTGTGATGAAGAGGGATTTTCACCAGGTGCTGCATACATACAAGTGACACGTGCTGAAATTCCCTTTTCAATAATATTGTTAAAGATACAGGGGCCTTGTCCTTCTTTTCATATGGTCAGCCTATATCTTGTGCTTCCTTAATTGAAGCATATTAACAGCGTTCCAAGAAAGGAACCCAGCGAAAAAGATTCTACGTGTCAAGCTGACAATGGCATGAATGACAGCTGCAAGGTCTAGAAGAAAAGGGACTTCCCTGGAAGCAATGACCAATGAATAATGCAATTTTGATATGCGAGGTAGTTTGGAAGCTGGACACCATATTTGAAAGGTGTGTTCTGACTATAGTTATCACCATAACCACCCATCAATGGGCTACTCAAAATGCTTCTGTCATTGTTGTTTGGTGGATTTATTTAGTCCTCCCAATGACCACAGAAGACATCTCTATTCAAAGCTAAAATCCTCCAACTTTACTGGGGCTTCTGCCTCTGGATTCCTTGCAGGATTAATAAACTCCTTTTCATGAGGTTTCATCCGTGAGTTTTCTTTCTATATGTTTCATTATACAGCCACAAGATGGTGCCTTGATATAGTTGCACTATTGCAAGTTTCTGGAAATTCACGGGAAATTTATCAAATGTCACAGTGCAATAAAATCTCTTATTGCATGTTCTGTGTGGAAAATAAAGCTCCTTTTAAAATTTGTCCAGATCACAGCTATTTTGTTTATATAACTGTTCTATCTATCTATCTATCTATCCTTACCATCCTGGTTTGAAATCTTCCCTTCTGGACATGGGATGCAATCGTAGCAGCAAAATGGCTTCCCCTCCTTCATTTTCTTATGAGAACCAGGTTGGCAACTCTCAGTACACTGCGAAAGAGGCCGGGACTATTTGAATAATGGAAAAGAAACAATATTGAGAAAGAATAAGGATTTTGGAATATTTTTAATGTTTTGTTGAAATTTTAGAATAAAAAGATTAATTTAACATATATAAATGTTTAATATTGCTTTATTTCATACTGTCATTGCATTCAGTTGTTGAGCATGTTAAGGTTTTTCAGTTTTGTCCCACATGGAGGGCATTTGCCACTTAGGAAGTATGCAATTGTAATAAATCAAATAAATAAAAAATTAAGATTTCAGAAATACTTGGACAGATTCAATGGGGAGTACGTACATTTTTTCTAGTAACCATCCTAGACATATGAAACACAATTTTCCCTTTGGGCAATATTTAACGTTAAAAAGAAACAGTACATATGACCATACATTTTTTCACTTGGAAACTCTTAGAAAGGGTTTTTCCGGGGCAAAGTTATTGGGAGAGCAGAACCATGAGAGGCTCTTCATTTAATTCACATTGTCACAAATTATCTTCCCTTTGTATTTTTTTGTTATTGTACAATAAAATAATTGTGGTCATCAAAACAGTTTCTCATTTATAACAGGGTTACTTTCCACGTAGCTGACATTTGGAGCCTACCTGATTAAACCAGCCATTCCATGTTATGGCTTCCTCATCAACGGTGAACGCTTGACTAATGGGAACCTCGGGATCCATCCTCCCCACTCTCACCCTATGAAATGAATGGTTGGAGAAGATTATCCAGTTGATCACATCCAATCCAGTGACTAGCTCTCCATTCTGGTTGAACGAAACTTTGTCTCCCAAACTGTTATTAAATGAGACCCATTTGAGAAATGGTTGGAGCTAAGTGAAAAAGAAAAAAGCAAGGATTTAGAAAAGACTGAATATAGGTCTTTGTGGGTCAAAAAGGACATATCTTGAAATCAGTTTCTAGCATCCACATCAGTTTCCTATTCTTGCTTTACCGTAAGGGCTCCATTCTGGATCTTAAAAGCTCTGTACACTCATGATGTGGTTCTGATCCAGATCAGTCCTCCTGCAACTTCTTTAGAGCAGACATTGGGACAGGGAAGGGTAGTTGCAGGTGGTGAGCGAGGACGGTGGAGAGGGGGAGGGAAAGGGAGGGAGGGAGGGAGGTGAGTCCAAAGGATTCAACGGGACTCAGGGCTGGCCTTGCACTGGCTTTCCTGGTGCTGTGGGAGGGCGGAGCGGCCTATCTCCACACAAGCTAAGCCCATGGCTTGGTTTAGCAGCACTATGCATGTGAAGACATACTACAGCACTGAGGCAACAACAGGATAACAATTAATATTGCCAACAGTAAGTCTCATTTGCAGACTGTTATCAACTCCATAAAAATACAAAATAAATACATAAATTATTGAACGTGTCCAATATAAGGCTGCATTCTTACGCACACTTACATAGATGCAAGTCCCACTGGACTGAGAAGGACTTATTTCTGAGTAGATGTGCTTAGAATTGCACTGGAAATGTTTTAAGGCTGTGTTAATGGATCCTTTATTCCAGATTAAACTGCTGTCCTTCAGGGTTCATTGCATACCACTGCTTTGCTTGTGGCAGCTGCTTTCACATTTCTGTGCATAGTTTTTCCCTGCTCGTGTTCAATGGATAATCTGATTGGGTGAGTGAGGGAGAGAGAACGAGTGATGGGTGCTATGTGTTTCCAGGGAAGTCTGGTGGGGAATATAAATTTGGGAGGAATAAACAGAATCAATAATAAATAATCACAAGGAATAATAGTATAATATAAGGTGATGATATGAAAAGGAGGACAGGGCTCCTGTATCTTCAACAATTGTACAGACAATTGATTCCAGCATGTTTCATTTGTATGCATACATACCTGGAGCCCTGCTCTCTTTTGTATCTGGTCCCTCTGCCCTCTTTTGTATCTCATAGAATCATAGAGTAGTAGAGTTGGAAGGGGCCTATAAGGCCATAGAGTCCAACCCCCTGCTCAATGCAGGATTCTACCTTAAAGAGGCAGATGGCAGATGGTTGGCCAGCTGCCTCTTGAATGCCTCTAATGTGGGAGAGCCCACCACCTGCTTAAGTAATTGGTTCCATTGTCATATTGCTCTAACAGGAAGTTTTTCCTGATGACTAGCCGGCATCTGTTTTCCTATAACTTGAGCCCATTATTCCATGACCTGCATTCTGGGTAGATTGAGAAGAGATCCTGACCCTCCTCTGTGTGACAACCTTCCAAGTATTTGAAGTCTGCTATCATGTTTCCCCTCAATCTTCACTTCTCCAGGCTAAACATGCCTAGTTCTTTCAATTTCTCCTCATAGGGCTTTGTTCCCAGACCCCTGATCATCCTTGTTGCCCTCCTCTGAACTCGTTCCAGATTATCTGCATCCTTCTTGAAGTGTGGTGCCCAGAACTGGACACAATGTTCAAGATGGGGCCTAACCAGTGCCAAATAGTGGGGAACCAGTACCTCATGCGATTTGGAAGCTATACTTCTATTAATGCAGCCCCAAATAGCATTTGCTTTTTTTGCAGCCACATCACACCATTGGCTCATATTCAGCTTGTGATCTACAACAATTCCAAGATCCTTCTCTCTTGTAGTATTGCTGAGCCAAGTATCCCCCATCTTGTAACTGTGCATTTGGTTTCTTTTTCCTAGCTGTAGAACTTGGCATTTATCCCTATGAAATTTCATTCTGTTGTTTTCAGCTCAGCGCTCCAGTCTATCAAGATCACTTTGGAGTTTGTTTCTGTCTTCTAGGGTATTAGCGATCCCACCCATTTTTGTGTAATCTGCAAATTTGATAAGCATTCCCTGCACCTCCTCGTCTAAATCATTAATAAAAATGTTGAAGAGGGGGCGTGGCTTAGCAGGACATGGAGTAGGTCGCAAATCCTTCATCCTCCGAAAGAAGCAGTGAATTAACTGTAAATTCCCTATCCTAAAAGAGCGGTCTGTTACATACAAGTCTGCTATGGAGAGGGGAAAGCTTGCTAATGAGATTGCAGCTGGAAGGAGATTTATGGCTTTATAACCGGCACGGCAGAAGGGAGGTGACGGACCGACAGCTTTGAAGTACGGTGAAGGTAAATAAAGGACGTATTTACGATTGCTGGCTGATTGAATAGACTGTAGAGAGAACAGAACGACTGCTAACATTCAGAAAAGAGACTTTTAAGCTTTGGAAAGCTTTTAAGCTTTTAAGCTTTGGAAAGATTGTTGGCTGTATAACTGTTTGGCTGGGAGGAGGGGCTAAGTCTGTCCGAGGAGAAACGAAACTAAATTCGACAGCCTTGGCAATTAAAAGAAGAATTAAAAGATTTATAAGTGATTAAAAGGCTGTTCGGGAGACGGAGAAGCCAGAGGGAGTGATTGAGGTGAAGAGAAAGAGACTTTGATCCCTGGCTAGAAGTGGCTGTGTGCTTATCGGATAGGCTTGAAAGGTGGACGACTTATGAGCAAGAAGAAAATAACTTCTTGGAGTCGACCTAAGGGAGATCGTCCGTCCGATAGGAGTTACAGACTAGCCCGTACTGACAAAATGTCGGATAAGGATTCTGAAAAGACAAAGAAGCAATCCCCTAGTCATGCCGGAAATGCCAGTGCTAAGATTGGAACTAAGCCAGGTGCAATTCCTAAAACAACCGCAGGGAGGCAAGCTGACCCAACAGATGAGCTGATTCAGAATATCCAAAAGATGTTGGATTTGGCTATATTAAAGCAAGATGGAAATATTGAGCAGGCTTTATTGAAGCAAGAAGAGAGACTGGCTAAAAGGATCACCGATTCACAACAGCAACTCTTGGCAGGCCTTCAAAAGGTGGAGAAAGAGGTTGGAGCTTTGCAGGAAGAAACTGGAGAACTAAAGGTTTTATATAAGAAGCAAGAGGAACAGCTAATGCAACAGGATTTATGGCTTATAGCGATGGAAGACAGGGACTGGAGAGCAAATATACGCATAAGGTCTTTTGGGGAGCAGCAAGGGGAGACCCTTAATAGTATAAGAGAATTAATTTTGGCATGGGTCAAACAGTTAGTGCCACAGGAAGATTGGAGAATGGAAGATATCGAGCGGGCCCATAGGGTGGGATTTGGAAAGACAAGAGAGCTCCCAAGAGATATTATTGTGAAATATGCTAATTACTATAAAAAAGAAAAATTAATGCAAGCAGTTAGAAGTCAAGGTCAACCAACGCTTCAAGCAACACCAATTGGGGTTTTCCAGGATTTATGCCCCCAGACGGTGCAGTGGAGGAAGAGCGTTAGAATCTGTACAGGGGCATTGAAGATGAAATCGATCTCCTATAACTGGGGATACCCAGTTTTCCTGAGATTTAAGTGGAACGGGAAGCAGCAAAGAATAACATCTTGTGAGCAAGGAATCGAGCTATTGGAGAAGCTGGGCATAATGGATGCCACACTGGATGGAGAAGAGAAGCAAGATGAAGGCGTGGCAGGAGGGAGCAATGAATAGACTTTAATATATATTGTAAGAGGGATAGGGAGAAGAAGAGATATGGAGGGGAGGGTAGACTTTATTCCGGAATGTTGGGCCGAGTTCCCCCCCCCCCTAAGAGTTCTAAGAAGATTGGGACCAATGCCCAGGAAGCTGGTGAGGAGGGGGGTGAAATTGGGGGTGAATGTGGGGGGAGGGTTAGGGAGGGGGGAATGTGTTACACAGAGGGAGACCGACTTAAAGATTTGTGTGAAAGAGAGAGATGGAAAATAAACTTAGATTGGCAACATTGAATGATAAAGGGCTAGGAACGGTAATTAAAAGAAAGAGGATTGAAATGTTATTAAAGAACAAAAAAATAGATGTAATTTTTTTGCAGGAAACTCATCAGGCCAAAGATGGAGTTAATGAGCTTCGAATGAGGGAGGTGGGCGTTTATGAGAAGGCATATGGAACTTCGAAATCGAGAGGGGTGGCAATAATAATTTCAAAGACATGTGGTATAAATATTCAAAGTGTAAAGAAAGATAAAAATGGAAGGTTTCTTATTATGTTCTGCAAGTTGGGAGAAGAGGAATATGTATTAGTGAATGTTTATGCTCCAAATGGGAAACAAATGGATTTTATTGATGAAGTATTTAACGTGTTGGGAGAAGTGGGTAAAAAGCACATTGTGATGGCAGGCGACTTTAATATGGTACTAGATATAGGGAAAGATAGGGATAACATACTAAAAGATACTAAGAGGGTTGGGAAGACAGAGTTAAGCAAATTAATGGAAGGGAAAGAATTAATGGATGTGTGGAGAGTTTTAAGAGGGGAAGAAAGGAAATATACCTTCTACTCACAGAGATTTAAGAGTTATTCAAGGATAGACTACATTTTTGTATCAAAAAATATGTTACCCAAAATCATAGATTGTGATATTGGAGTTATCAAGGTTACTGACCATGCGTTAATGACAATGGACATGGAAACCAAGAAAGACTATAGACAAGCGAAGAGATGGAGACTGGATGTAAGGTTGTTGAATAAAAAATATATAATGGAGAAAATAAAGAAAGAACTGCAGGAAATGTGGGAGATTAATGAAAAAGAGAATAACCGGCAGGACATATTATGGGATACAATGAAAGCTGTGGTAAGAGGGATTTGTATTAGGGAAAGATGTACATTAAAAAAACAACAGGAAGCTCAAAATAAAAAGATTGAAGAGGAGGTAAGGAGTTTGGAAGAAAAGTTAAAGGAGACAAAAGATAAACGCCTAATTGCCCAAATTCAAGCTAAGAAAAAGGAATTAGAGAAAGAAGAATTAGAACAAGTTCAAAAAAATTTGTTGTATTTAAAAAGAGATTTTTTTGAATATAGCAATTGGAATTCAAAGATGCTGGCCAGATCCACACAGTTGGAAAAGGCTAAGAATATGATAGGGACAATAAAGGATAAGTCAGGGAATAGTTGTAATTTAATGAAAGATAAATTAAATATATTTAAGGATTTTTATAGTGAATTATATACATCAGGATCGGGACCGCAAGATAAGTTATTGGAATATGTAGAGAGGAATTGGAAAATAAAACTGCAGAAGCAGGATAGGGATTACATGGAAGGTTTAGTTACTGAAAAAGAGATAGAGGGAGTTATTGATAAACTAAAAGGAGGAAAATCACTGGGGATGGATGGTTTGGGGTCGGAGTATTATAAGCTTTTTAAAGAAATTTTAATACCAAGATTAAAGAAATTATTTAATACTATAATAGAAGGGGGGAAGACTCCGCCATCATGGGATCATTCCCTGATTATATTACTTCCGAAACCAGGTAAGGACTTAACGGATCCCGCATCATACAGACCAATTTCCTTAATAAATCAAGATTCAAAGATTTTTACAGCAATAATGGCAAAAAGAATGGCCACTTTTATTTGTAAATATATTAAAAAAGATCAGTGTGGATTTATTCCGGGTAGGCAAATGTCTAATTTAATGGGAAGAGTATTAAATATAATTAGTATTATAAAAAAAAGGAATTTAAAAGCAGGCTTGCTAGCATTGGATATATTCAAAGCCTTTGATTGTGTGGAATGGCCAGCACTCAAAACAATATTAAAAACATTTGGGTTTGGAGATAATTTTATGGGAGTGATGGATAAGTTGTATAAAAATAATAAAGCGGAAATAATGGTTAATGATGGGTTAACGCAACAGATTACACTAGCCCGAGGAACTAGGCAGGGATGTCCTCTTTCACCGATCTTATTTGCAATAGTAATAGAAATTTTGGCAAATGTAATAAGGGAAGATGAAAGAGTGAAGGGGATAGGAAGAAAGGAGAAGATTAAAATGAATATGTTTGCGGACGATACTTTATTGACAGTAGAAGATCCCCTAGGGAGTGCAGAGGTGATTAAGAAACATTTAAGAGAATTTGGAGAAATTACGGGATTAAAAGTAAATTGGGGGAAGTCAGAAATGATGTTATTTAATTATAATAAGGAAGAGTTGGAAGAAGGTAAGGTTAAGTTGGGTCTTAGACTTAAAAATATAGTACGTTACTTAGGTATTAATATTGATAGAGATTTAGATAGGCTAGAGGAACTTAATTTGGTAGCTTTAAAAAAACAAGTAGGGGAGAAATTAGAAGTATATAAGAAATTAAAACATTCTTGGTTTGGTAGAATAGCAATTATTAAAATGAAGATTTTACCTAAGATTAATTTTTTGTTTAGAATGTTACCAATTAAAATATCAGATGTAGAGTTGAAAAGTTGGCAAAATATAATTAACGCATATTGTAATGGGGATAAGAAAGCTAGGATTAATAAAGGGTTATGGTATAAGGCTCAAAAGAAGGGAGGTTTAGGACTTCCAAATATTAAGTATTATTATATAGCTAATCAGTTAAGATATGTTATAAGCTGTATTCTAGGGGAGGAAGATTTGGAGTGGTTGGAGACGCAAACTGGGGAAATAGATTATAAATTGAAAAATATATTTTTAAAAAAAATTCAAAAGAGAGAATTAAAGGGACTGGACAACCCTTTGTTGGTAAATATAGTGGAGATCTGGGAGAAATTTAGGGGGAAGTTGATACCAGGAGATTCACCACTTGCCCCAGTGGTAGTAGTGGAGAATTTCCCAAGAGTGTTAAAAGTGGAGATTGAAGCGAGATTGAAAGATAAGGAAATAATTAAGTTAAGGAAGTGGATGGAAAATTTGAAGGATAAGGAGCAAATTAAAGAGCTATTGATAGGTCAAAAATTAGCATGGTTTAAATGTATACAATTAGGGAAATGGACTCAGGAATGGAAACTGAAAAATAAAAAGTGTAGAAATAATACAAGATTTGAAGAATTAATAGAGTCAAAAGGTAGGAAAGAAGAAAAGAAAATTAAGAAAGGGTTGACTAGTGAGATATATAAATTATTGATAGAGGAGGAATTTCAAAATTCACTTAAAGCAATAAAAAAGGTTTGGGAAGAGGATGTAAATGGAGAAATTAAGGAATATAAGTGGGAGAGGTTGTGGAATGCAAGAATATTAAAATTGTTATCGATCAGAATTAAGGAGAATTTTTATAAGGTACTGTGGAGATGGTATCTAACACCGGTTAGATTTCACCAGATAGACAAAAAAATATCTAAAAATTGTTGGAGGGGATGCCAGGAGGTTGGAACTTATTACCATATGTGGTGGAGCTGTGAATATGTACAAAAATTTTGGAAAAGGGTATTTAAAGAAATAAGTGAAATAATTGGAAGTAAAGTCGAATTAAACCCGAAGCTCGCTCTACTAGCAATATGGGATAGAGGGGAAGAGGACAAAAATAAGAGAGAATTGATAAACAACCTCCTGACACCTGTTAGACTAATGATTGCAAAAAATTGGAAAGGACAAGGAAGCTATACAATAGAAGAATGGTATAAAGAAATATGGGATATGGCTTTGAATGATATGCTGACTTGTAAAATGAAGTTAAAGAGGGGAATGTCCGGTAAAAATGATTTTGGGGAAATATGGAGCCCCCTATTGGAATATGTATTAAGATCGGGGAAGGGACAAACACCTTCAAAAGAGTCGATAAATTTCTGGATAGAATAAAAGATTAAGAGAAGGTCTCATGGAATGGGGGTGCACGGGGGGATTGTCGAGGATTATGTATGTATTTTATGTTATTATTATGTTGAAATTAATAAAATTATTTCAAAAAAAAAAAAAATGTTGAAGAGCACTGGGCCCAAGACTGAGCCCTGCGGTACCCCGGTCATTACCTTCCCCCAGTCTGTCCTGTCCTTGTTTGTATCTGGGCATAGAATATGATTGCATACACATTGGCATTCATTCTTTGTTTGTATATGCCAAGCATTCCATGTGCTTTTAAATGATGGGATATATAAAGTAATCCTTTTTACGTCTGCTCAAAAGTAAGTTCCACTGAAGTCAATGTAAAAATACACATGTGAGAGAGAAGTGGGTATTTATTTTCCTCCCCCCTTTGCTTTCAATGTTGCAATGGGGTTGTTGGGTTGAACTGTTCATAAGTTTGGACCTAGGATCCATTTTGTTGTGCTGTGTACTGCTGTATTGTGAACCTGCATTGTGAAATCTTTTCTTTACTTTTCACAGTGTGAGTTACATATTCTTGGCTAAATTTCTCCTGTTTGATGGGGCATGCTTTTTCTTCTTAAACCTGTTATTATGTAATCCAAACTCTCTCACTTGCAGTCAATGATTCTTATTTGCCTGCAGTCTGAGTTTACATGCATGTGAAATGGGTTTCCTGGTCTCCCATTTCCCTTTAATTTAAACCTTGGAGAAGTTGGCTTGTCGAGAAATGGCTTTCTCTGTGTTTTGACATGCCCTGGATAAGCTGAGGTCTTTTTTTATAACACTTTAAAACAGCCTGCTTTCTGTTGCTTCTGGGAACTTAGTGTGCTGCAAATATATAACCCAAACTCTTTCTCTCTTGCAGTCATTCACTCTTATTTGCCTGCTGCCTCAGTTTGCCTGTGTGTGATATTTTTTTCCCTTCTACCTCTCTTTGGTTTTAAAAAGTAGGTTCTTATGCAAACTGCTTTCTCTGTGTTATTCTGGAGAGTTTTTTGGGAGGGGGTGACCCCCCCCTTGGGTCTGCCTCCAGTGAACCCCCTTCCTACCCCACCAATTAGAGTTAGGTAACTGAGATTTAGGGTGATTGAGGTGAGGGCACTCATAACTGCATCACACATGAACCCCCTGATGGCTAAACATATTCTTGGCAGTTCTCCTAACTATACTCTGGCACCAGCTACCAGAGCTGTTTGGAATAGGGCTGTGCAAGGTTTGAACTTCGAATATTTGAAAATCAAAGGTTCAGATGCTATTTTGTAGCAGATCCATCATTTTAGTTTGGTTCTGCCATTTTCCTGCTCAGACCTACACCCGGGTACAGCCTACGACTCCCAGCCTGCAGTTTCTGGGAGGGCTGGACTTACTGGGGCCCAGGAGCAGAGAACAGATATGTCATTGCAACGTGAGATTGCCCACTTCTAGGCATGTTCACCAGCTTCCCTGATGCCATTCCCAGCTTCATTTCACAAGATTGCCAGTGTCCTCTTGCGAGATTGCCGCTTCACGCTGGTGATCTCATGAGAGGACATTTGCAATCTCATGAGAGGAATCAATCTCATGAGAGGAAGCCGGCAATGGTGCTGGTGAAGCCAGTAGTCTCGCTGAGGAGTGGGTGATCACACTCAGCGAAGACACATTTATTCTCTGCTCCCAGACACCAATAAGGCCAGCTCTCCAAGGCTCTGCATGCTGATGGTTGTAGGCTGTACCAGGGCCTAGGGCTGTGCAGGAAAATGGTCGGTCTGTCCTAAAATGGAGGATCTACCAGAAAATGTCCTCCAAACCTCGGATTCAACCATTTGAGGTTTGAACCTTGCACAGCCCTAAACTGGAACACTCTTCTATCCCATTCCCACAAAACCACTGACTGCAACTCAGAACTGTTGAAGATTGCACAGGTGTTTTTTTTTTTTTTTGCTGTTCCCTCCCACAGTGCTAATGTGGAGTGTGTTTCGTCTCTAATGCAAAGCCAGAGGACAAAGGAAAAGAGCCAGTGTTGTGTGTTAGGACAGCAAAAATAACATTGAAGAATTCTACAAAGAAGTTTGTACAGCAACTAAAAATAAATGTTAATTTCAGCTACACTGAATGTCTCACTTGTTCTTTATTTCAATGATTTTAACATTGATATATAATGTAGAATAGGTTTGTCTTAATTGTGAGCTGTAGAATTAGAAATGTGACCGAGGCCATTTTTTGGATGCTCACTTTAAAATCTGTAACATTGGAAGGACTTAATGAATCGTTAGAATTACACACCTACAAGAAATGAGGAATGGTATCGAAATAAATGAACTTGGGCTACTGAAAGGGAACTAAGTATCATCAGAATCTTAGAAGAGCCAGTAGAGTTCAGCTGAAGAGCCTCCTACTCATCTCCAATAAATAACTGCTGACCTTGACTTACTGCCACAGACAGATACTTGCAGAGAGAATGCAGACTCCAATGAGAATTGCTGAAGTATTTTAATTTTGTAAACAATATTGTTATTTTTTTTAGTAATGTATGCTAAGATACAGGTTAGTTTGTCCCATTGATATTATGGGATGGGAAAAGGCTTGGAATAAGGTAGCAACGATATAATGCCAAAAATCCTGTCTTTTTATACATACAGTGTATGCCATGGGGTCAGGCTGTGTGTTTGTTTTTGGAAAGGAGAACTAAAAACTATTTGAAATGAAAGTAGATACTTCTGTGGGTAGTGTGGTAAAATGATAACCATTGAGCCTGTTTTTCTTAAGATAAGGTATGCTATATTTCAGCCTGGCATTCTCATCAAATTTATGTGATAGCAAAGGTTGCTAATTATAAAAATCCTGTTGTTCCATGATAAACAGTATATGTCACAATAATATATATATATATATATTGTTTGATTTGGGCTTTTGGAAATATGGAATTCTTTGTAAAATGGAAAAAGACAGCAATGTGGGTGGTGTGAGAAGACAATATTGAATGAATTGGTTTATAGAATGTTCATAATGTTTATGTCAATGCACACTCCCTAGTGGAGTCTGCATGAGTATAAAGGAATGGATTTTGGTTGATAGAGTGTATATATTTTCTGTTTATTTATACTGAGTACACAGTCTGTAGAGGAGTCTGCATGAATGTTAATGTTTGAAGAAAACAATTATATACACACATATAAATTTAAAACACAGGTATCTTTCAATAAGGACTTGTAAGTGCCTTTATAAAGAAGATTTTAAAGGGAGAATTCAAGCATATGTTTGTCCAGTGAAAGTGTGCATTTATTGCCCTATATATATATATATATATATTATTAATGATAATAAAAAATAGAAATATATGTATCATTATTCTATATATAAATACATTTTTAAAAGAAAGGAATGTATAACTTCTGATGGGTGTTGTCTGCATTTTTATTTACCATTCCATATATTTTATTCATTGTTTACAGCTCCTGAAGAAGGATCATATCCGAAATGTTGGGTTTTTAATACAATATATTAAAGATACATGCATACTAGCACCAGACTTTGTCGCCTTTCTTCTTGCCACTCTACTTTTGGAAAACATTCTTTATTTTAGAATATCTATTATTTTTCTCTTTAAGAAGATAAAAAGAACAATGAAACATAAAAACGGATCCGGCTGACCTCTTACAGCTTTGCTATGAAGTTTTAAGTGCTTTGTAACTTTTGGTGTTGACACAGGCATACAGTTCAGGTTTGAAGCTCAGTGATACCTGTATTGTCACTTAAATGGCCTCTACAAAAAAGGCTGATCCACCATTTTACTACAACATGGCAGCTCAGTGAGGGAGTTGGCAGCTGTATGACACTTGCCAGTGGCAAGAAGAATTGGGCATCTGGCGTGGGTCTGGTAT
This sequence comes from Anniella stebbinsi, assembly GCA_029215795.1. Lineage (NCBI taxonomy): Eukaryota > Metazoa > Chordata > Lepidosauria > Squamata > Anniellidae > Anniella > Anniella stebbinsi. Next base: position 24,921,208 of record JARDYH010000008.1, read on the forward strand.
GTGGCACGTACAGGGTTGAGTTTTGCCATTCTAAGTAATGCAGCCTCAAAGAAAAGCTGTGTTCTACTGGTTTTAATTTAGCAGACATGCCATCAAAGTGGAAATTGAAAAAGAAACATACTTTAAAAAATAATTGAAGGAAGATCATGTTTGTAGTATGCAAAGAACCTGTAGAACCTTACAAGATTTTTGCCAACATAGTTCCATGTAGATACTATATTAGAAGAAACAAAGACCACCCACTTAGCTCAGGTTGCCTCTTCCTCACTGCTGCTTTAGCTTGGCACCCTGGGTCACCATCCAGCTTTCCCACACTTCAGGCAAGACCTGAAAAATGCTTCTGGGAACTGCTGATCATATGTGACACAGAGATTGCATGTGGGGATGCTATGTGATTCAGTAAAATCACAACCTACACTGCTCTAAACATATATTCCCAAAGCATCAAGAGGAAAGCAGACATACTGAAATGGGGACTATTCCATTATTTCTAGTTGGGGCAAAGGAAGGAAGGAAGGAAGATGAAAGTATTAAGAAGACTTTGGGAGAGCATAAAACACAATATACAGTGCCCAGTTATATGAGAAAATTGAGCCCATTACCTGCCCAAATTGAAGATTCTGAAGTTTGGGTTCCACTCCATCCATCATTGCACCATGCTTGACTCTAGTACATGACATAGCATGATGTAGAGCATGGGCCACCGCATAGACAGCATTGTAGATGCTGTAGCTGTGTCCGATTGTGCTCAATTCAAAGAAAGATCCAGGAAGGCTCTCCAGCTTCTCCTCACCTGTGCAAATGTCCCAGTTCACCTTGCCCACGATACTGTCTGGGAATAAACAGCCAAAAGCATGTTGCCAGAAATCCCTGATAAAACCATCTTCTTTAGAACTAGAAGGGTTTCTGCTCTCAAGAAACTGCTGAAATCCTGGTAGGTCACTGGAGTGGATCCTGAAGGATATACCACCATGGAATATTTTGGTATCCCAATTCCTTTGTAGGACAATTGCAGTGAACTCTGACTGAGCTGTTACAATCCATACCTTCCCCTTTACTTCCTTTTCCATGACCTCCTGTCCTGATAGATATGGAAAGAAGAGAACTATTGCCATGGAATAAGATTCTGCAGAAGCCACCACAACATTGGCTTTGCTGCCCATCACTTTATCACGCATTTTTGCCCCCTGTAGAAATTTGTCACTAATTTTAGTGTCAAAACTTAATTTGGGGACTCTTTCTATGAATGCAAAACAGACACCCCTCTTAGAAAACAATGGAACAACAACTTGCAGAAATTGTTCTCCATTGTCATTATCCATAACACCTAGCCCAATCCATGTCCACCTGAAATGGAGTAGCAAAGAGAGAATCCCCTCATACTGAATGGCTTCCTGAGGGGCCAACTGGTAGAAGGGAAGGCCTGGTGATTTCATGTTCATCACAGGAGCAGGGCCATAGATTAGCTAAGGAGAAAGTTTTGGTAGAGGGAAAGGAAAATTATGTCAGCTTTTATAGAGTCATTTCATTTTTTTGAATGTTCATACATTGAATGGACATTTGGTCGGGAACAAAATGCCTGGTCAGATAGTGGTCTGATCTGAGAGAGAAATGACTATTCTATGGCCATCTAGTGCAGTAGAGGATAAATACCTCAGTGGTAAGAGGCTACATCATGATATAAGGTGTTTCCAGGGACATTGGATTGCATCCAGACTTAGTCTACATGTATATGTCTCACACAATCTGGGACCTCTAGTGATTCTGTCAAATCCTGAAGCTGAAACATCCTGTACCATTATTTTCCACATTCCTCCCAGGCCATGATTGAATGGAGGAGAGATCTCATTAGCTCCAGTGCTTCAGTGTTTGTGGGCTTTACGATTTTCTTTCCTAACCGAATTGCAATGAAACCAAGTCATGCAGAAGTGGATTCCGCATACACAGTTATCAATACAAATACAATGAGTGGTATCTTACAGCATCCGTGTCTAAGCAGAACAGACTGCTAGAGCAGCAAGAACTAGGAATTCTTAAAACAACTCAAATTGAGCAACAGTGCTTGTTTCTAGAACGGGCAGGTCAGTGTTTTTGGGCCATTTCAGCAACTGTTAGTTGCTGTTGCATTAGCAGTCCATTTCACTGGTTCAAGGAAACTATCAGAGGCACAGAAGTATTGTAGGGTATTGTTCTTTGGGAACTATATCTGAAAGAAAATGCATTAAGAAGTGGAATGTTTAAATTATTGAATGGCTTAAATGAGGCTTGTGAAACTGTAGCCATGTTCTGCTATTTCAGCTTCATGGTGATCTATCTATCTATCTATCTATCTATTTATCTATCATCTATCTATCTATTCTTCACTAGCATATGATATATATAAATCATGCATCTATTTCTGCCACCACACAACAGAATGGAACTGGACAGGAAAGGGAAGGGAAGAGTGAGTGTTGTGGCACATTCTCATGCTCCTCAAATACCCTACCTGTGGAGTCTTATAGATATCCAAGATATTTGCCACATATAGGGAGATTTCAGAATCCAGACCCCCAATAACTGCTGTTATTTTATTCTGGATGTCACATACATAGTTAGGTACAATGTTTTCCAGTGTAGTCAATAGTAGCATTGTGGCATGATAGGTCCTCTTTGCATTGTCATAGCTATCATAGATGTGAAAACCCAAGGTGATATTGGGCAAGATCTTTGGGTTTTCATTGATTTCCTTTACAGCAAATGCCAAGGCCAGGATGTGCTGGTAATGCTTAGGAAATACCCTACAACAAAAAATACATTCACTAACAGCATTGGAGTCCACACATACATTAGTCACATTACGGCATTTAAATGCAATCCTTTTTGTACTCTTAAGTCTGAAGTGGCCTACTTTAAGAAGAAAACCAAACTATATCCACCTTATATCAGCTATAAGGGAGCAACCTTTTGCTCCCAATTTCCAATATCAATTTTACAACATAATTCATGTTCTACAGACTCCACTTCCTTCTTTTTGCATGGATGTGTCCTCTGAGGCAAAGGAACATCATGCTATCTTCCCAAATTATTGAGATGTTGGCACATTAAATCATGGTGTACAATATTTAAGCACACAGAAATTGCTTAAATCAGCAGCTAACTGTAAACCATTTTAATTAGGAATACCTTAGGAACAACATGAGCACATTGCACATTCCTGAGAGTAAAAGTCTTGGAAACCTATAACACACGGCTTCTGCCTTATATATTATATCTACTACAGAATCCTGTCCATTTTGAAAAAGAAAAGGGGGTAACTTCACAATACAAGGAGCTCTTCAACAAAGAAGTTCAACAACTATATTCAGGGAAATAAAGATCAAACTTAAAAGATAGTAATCTTAAACTTTAAGGCATCCATCAAAGCACTCACACCCAAAGCCTGTTATTTGTATCTGTTTCTATTATTATAGCAGCATTTGGAACACATTGTGGGATGTGCAGACGAGCTCCTAAACGTGTCACATGGCCACCATTAAAACTTGAAGGCAATCCCTCAATCCCTATAGCAGCTGTATAAGGTAACCAGAAATTTTTCTGAATTAAAAACTTTAATAGCTGCTGAAACAACTGACACCTTTATTTATACAGACTTAAGTATATTAACATTTCCTACAGCTTAATCTTGAAAGCCCATATTCTACAGCTTTATCACTCTCTTATCCTCTGATCATGGAAATAAAACAAACAGTCCTTACACAAGTTCATCCAACATTTCTGGAGGGGGTTCTTCAGTGAAGGCTATTGGACTGGAGACGAGGAGACCATAAGAAGTAATGCCACCAATGATGAGGTCTCCTGACTGATGATACTTGTGAAGTGGAGGGTAAGGTTTTCTGACCCTACAGTTGTCAATGTGAGCTCTGCATCCCATGCAAGCAAACATTACCATCAGCAAGACTACCATTGTATAGTAGTAGTATAGTAGTTTGGGTTATTGCTTTGACAACCAGTCGTTCACAAAATAGTTTCCCTACTCATATCCAAGATCCTCACCTATTTGAAAGTCTTCTTTCTACCTCTTCATGTTACTGGTGATATATATTGAAGAAATCCTTTGGTGTTAGTTTTGCAAGTAACTACTGAAATTCTACAGGGGATTTGAGAGGCAGCAAAATTAATCACTACCCTTTAGATAACTGAAGAGGAGAATAATTACAAAATAATTACTGATGAAAGCTTGTTTGTCACATCTGAACTATATGTTTCCTCTCACCAGAATAGAATGCTAGGGACCATATGGCTTGGGATGGACTATAGATAGTATTTTTTACTTATGAAATTGGTTATAGAAATAATAGAGTTTGCTCTGGAATCACAGACAACTTCACATTTTATAATAGGACTGACCACCTTGAGAAGATGACGTTGACTGAATTTACTTGCAATCCTGTGAGTAAGTCTAATTGATCCCAATAGGATGTATTTCCATTGTTTATAATAATTATTAGTAGTAGTATTGTTATTGGTATTATTTATTGCATTTATATGCCACCCGATAGCCAAAGCTCTCTGGGTGATGTACAATGATTAAAAACATTGAATATTAAAAACTAATATCCAAAATTTAAAAATCATAAAAAGCATAGATTACAAATACAATATCCATTCAAAACAGTTATTATTGGTCAAAAGAAAAAGAAAACAACTCAACATTCACTTTTGAATGCCTGGGAGAAGTGAAAAGTCTTGACCTGATACCAAAAAGATAACCAAGTCAGCACCAGGCAAGCCTCGTTGGGGAGATCGCTTCATAATTCGGGGGCTACCACTGGAAAGGCCCTCTCCCTTGTTGCCATCCTCCGAGTTTCCCTTGGAGGAGGCATCCAGAGGAGGACCTTAGATGTTGAGAGCAGTGTACAGGTAGGCTCATGTCAGGAGAGATGTTCTGTCTGGTATTGTGCTACCAAGCTGTGTAAGGCTTTATAGGTTAAAACTAGCACTTTGACTCAGGCTCAGAAATGGGTAGACATACAAAGGATTATATTGTTAACCTGAGGGGTGAAAACTAAAATCTTACTGTGCTGTCCTATGCATCTTTACTCAGAAGTAAGACCCATGGCTTTTAATGAGGCTTATTACCGAAGAGTGTCTTTATGATTGCAACCTTCAACATGAGCTTGAACTTAAGACAACTGGCTTCATACTATTTCAATATGTAGTGTAGAAGTAAATTCTGGAAAGAAGACATGTGTCACACCTTTCATATAATGCTTTAGGTAGTGTGTGTCAAATTTAAATCTTTTGCTCTATTATCATTTTCACTTTGGAAGTATTTTTTTACACAGGAAATGTTTCTCCTTTTAATAACACCCAACCTGTGTTCCTGCAACATGTAACATCTTCGAAAAGCCTACTTAAAGCATATCTTTTTGCACAGGCTTTCCCTTGATTATAACTTAACAGTTTTTATTGCCTTTTTTAACTGTATCATTTTAACTTTATCTATATTTGTTGTATTTTATGGGGGGTGTTGTTGTTGTAGAGTTTCATAGAATTATTGAATCATAGAATAGTAGAGTTGGAAGGGTCCCATGAGGCCATTGAGTCCACCCCCTGCTCAATGCAGGAATCTACCTTAAAGCATAACTGACAGATGGATGTCCAGCTGCCTCTTGAATGCCTATAACGTGGGAGAGCCCACCACCTCCCTAGGTAATCAGTTCCATTGTCATATTGATTTAACAGTCGGAATCTGTTTTCCTGTAACTTGAGCCCATTATTCCGGGACCTGCATTCTGGTTGATCAAGAAGAGATCCTGGCCCTCTTCTGTGTGACAACCTTTCAAGTATTTGAAGACTGCTATCATGTCTCCCCTCAATCCTCTCTTCTCCAGGCTAAACATGCCTTATTCTTTCAATCTCTCCTCATAGGGCTTTGTTTCCATGCCCCTAATCATCCTCGTTGCCCTCCTCTGAACACGTTCCAGATTGTCTGCATCCTTCTTGAAGTGTAGTGCCCAGAACTGGACACAATGCTCAATATTGGGCCTAATCAGTGCCAAATAGAGGAGATTTGGAAGCTATACTTCTATTAATGCAGCCAAAAATAGCATTTGGTTTTTTTGCAGCCACATCACACTGTTGGCTGATATTCAGCTTCTGATCTACAACAATTCCAAGATCCTTCTCACTTGTCGTATTGATTAGCCAAGTGTCCCCCATCTTGTAAATGTGCATTTGGTTTCTTTTTCCTAGATATTGAACTTGGCATTTATCTCTATTAAATTTCATTCTGATGTTTTCAGCCCAGCGCTCCAGTCTATCAATATCACTTTGGAGTTTCTTTCTGTCTTCCAGGGTATTAGCTATCCCACCCAATTTTGAGTTATCTTCAAATTTGATAGGCATTCCCTGCACCTCCTCATCCAAATCATTAATAAAAATGTTAAAGAGCACTGGGCCCAGGACTGAGCCCTGTGGTACTCTGCTCGTTACCTCCCCCCAGTGTGAAAAGGTACCAGTAATAAGCACTCGTTGAGTCCAATTCTGTAGCCAACTGTGGATCCACCCAATCGTTGTTCCATCTAGCCCACTTTTCACTAGTTTGTTAATCAGAATATCATGGGGCACTTTGTCAAAAGCTTTGCTGAAGTTAAGAAATGTTATATCCATAGTAGAGTGACCAGACGTCCGGATCCCCCAGGACCTGTCAGGAATTTGGGGGGCAAAATGGCGTCCGGGGGGATTTTTCTTGAATTCCCATTATGTCCGGGCCTGAGAGGACGATTTCGGGCCTCTGCCGCCTCTTCCATGCTGGGTCTGGGCTCCCCGGTGCTTGTCACCATTGTGATGACTCACGAGGAGCCCAGATCCAGCGCAGAAGAGGCGGCAGAGGCCCGAACCCAGAAGTGAGCAAATCCGCCTCTCCCGCCCTGCCCAGCACTTACCCAGCCTCCCCGTGGGCTGTCGCAATGGCAACAAACCCCGAGGAGCCCAGATGTCCAGCAGAAGAGGCGGGAGAGGCGGATTTGCTCACTTTCGGTTTTGAGCCTCTGCCGCCTCTTCCGTGCTGGGTCTGGGCTCCCTGGTGTTTGTTTGCGACGAGGAGGGAAGCGGCGGCAGAGGAGAGGAGACCAGAGAAGAGGAGACCGGAGGAGAGGAGACCGAAGGAGAACCGGTGGCGGTGGCAGCAGCAGTGGGAAGCCCAGACCCAGGTGGTGGAGAAGCAGCAGAATTGTAAGTAGATAGCGTGGTGGGTGGGGGGGTTGGGCAGCTCGGGTGGGCGGCTGGGTGCATGTGCGGTCGACGGTGTGTGTGTGCGGGTGCTGTGTTGCGCATTCGGTGGGCTGGTGCTGCGGGCAGGTGATTGGCAGTGGGGGCGGGCGGCGCATTGCAGGTAGAAACGTGTGCCCGGCTCGCTTCCCCCCCCCCATTGATGCCTGAAGCTTCAAGAATCAACTGGCTGTGGGGGAGGGGGGAGCCGAGCCAAGCACACGTTTGCCTGGCCTCTCTGTTCTGGAAATCTCAAGTCTCGTGAGGCTTTCATCACCCGAGACTTGAGAGTTCTGGAAGAGATGGGGCGGGCGTATGCGCGCCAAAGAAGAAAAAGCAGAAGGTGGCAGCAGCAACATGAGCCCAAAGCCCAAGCGGCAGGTGAGGCATGATATGAGAGGCAGGTGAGAGGCGAGGCAGGAGCAGAGGGAGCCAGCCAGCAACAGCAGCGGCGGCGCAGACCCTGGGGCAACCCACATTGAGCCGGGCCTTGCTCCCAAGGAGAATCTTCTTTGCTGCTCCAGCCGTTGCAGGTGACCATGCAAGCTGCAGGTGTGCCCAAGGTGCAGTGTGCGTTCCAATCTGGAACTGGGACCACAGTGGAGAGAGGGACAAAGGTTTAAAGCTTCCCTGCCCTATATACTAGGCTCATATCCTGCCTCCCACCTTACTGCTAGCTACATCTTTAAAATAATGTGTAGTTTGATCCTCGTTCTGCTGCAAATGTAGATCCAGGAGTCAAGCTACTCATTATATTATTCATGTAGCAAGTAGCCCTTCTCTGCTTGCATAGAAGACAGATTCTCAAAACATTTGCCAGTGAGAAATCTTAGATCAACTCTAGTGTGCCTCCATTGTAGCTTTGAGCAGGGATAGCTAGAAAATGGAATTAGTTTCAGGACTGTCTGATTCTGATTACTTTTAAATTTATAGAAATTTGAACCATGGAGCCCTTGAAAAAATATTCTATTTAGGGGGACAGTGTGTGTAGGGGGGCACACACGCGTGTCTAGTGGATGTACTGCTTATAATTAGGATTTTTAGTTATGTGTATTTAAAATGTTTTAAAATGTTTTAAATATTTTAAAATTGTACTATGTTTAATTATATTTTTAATTTTTGTATATCGCTATTTGTTTTAACTGTACATGTTTTAATTTGTAAGCCGCCTTGAGTCCCATTATTGGGAAAAAGGCGGGATGTAAATAAATATATTAATAATATAATTTACATTTCTCCTCTTCTGATGAAACATATTTGCATTATATAGGCTTTCAAAAATATGCTTTGCTCAGTTAATGAAGGGATGTTGTCTTAATTTGCAATCTAATCACTTGTCGCCTTGTACAAACAGTGTAGTCTGACTACTGTGGTAAGGATAAGTAACTGCTGTTCTGTTGTTTGTTTCCAAGCTTTCCAACTGAATTTAAAAAATCATTTTTGCATTGTGACAAGTAGAGAGCCTAAAAAATTAATCTATTGATGTGCTCAGTAGTGCTATTTTGCATGTGCATAGTCTTCTCAGAATAGTAAGGTTAAGGCCTTGTTCTCACCAAGGTAGCAAACCTTTGTCTGGGCTGTGTTGGCACTTTAGACCTGCCTCCCCCAACTGGATGCCCTCACAATGTGTTGAATGGCAACTCCCATCATTGCCAATCAACATGGGAGTGATGGCTGGGACTGATGGGGAGTGTAGTCCACATTTGTGAGGCACCAGGTTGGAGAAGTTTGTTCTAGATTGCCAATACAGATTTGGATCATTGAATGTGTTTTGGGTAGAAAGGTTATAGTATAGCCTTCTTCGTGATATCTAGTATTCTATGTAGAATGAATTATTTTGTAGGAAGCAGCATTCAGTCATGTGAACCCCCACCTGAAGTCCAGTTCAGGCGCAGGCTTACGACCACAGTGAGGACTAGAGCAAAACTGCTTGTTCTGGGAGAATTCAATCTCCTTTTTTAATCCTTTCGAAGGTTGGTCATACTGCAAATTCTGGATAGCTTTTTAAGAAGTATTGGGGTGAGGGATGTGTGGCTACTTTTGCTTTACTCTCAAACTTCAACAAACTGTTTGTAAACTGAAAAGATGTAGCTACATATAAAGAGTAATTAAGTGTTAGGTATTCCAATTTAACTCAATTAAACATGTTGATTCAAAGTTAAATTTTCTAACACGGTAATCCTAACCATGTTGGTCAGAAGTCAGTCCCATTGAGCTCAATAGGGCTTACTCCCTACTACGTCTGTTTAGGAGCAGAGCCTTATGACTTGTTTTAACTGGGTTTTTGCTTAGGCTGGGATTGTCCTTATATACCCCTGCACTGCCAAAACTGCTAGAACGTATGCAACAGAGTCACATATATGATCTCACTACAGGACAAGGAGGTAGACTGCCAAAAGAACATTGTACTCTGCTCTTATTGTGACAAGGGAGTTTGAACTTCACTTTCCTAACAGCAAATCCTTGTGACGTAAGGTTTTGTTCAACTTTTTCATTTTCTCTTCAAATTCTTATCGATAAATTGCTTGAGGAGAAGGCTGTCAATGGCTACTACCCATGATGTTTATGTGCTACCTCCAGTATCTGAAGCAGTAAGCCTGTGTGCACCAGTTGTTGGGAAACATGGGTGGGAGGGTGCCGTTGCACCATGTCCTGTTCTGTTGGTCCCTGGCTGATGGCTGGTTGGCCACTTTTGTGAACAGAGTGCTGGACTAGATGGACCCTCGGTCTATCCAGCATGGCACTTCTTATGTTCTTTTGCTTAATTCTATTTGGGCCATTTCTCCCCACCCTACCCTATGTGCACATGAAATTAATTGCTCGACCATTCCAAAGGGTTCTATCCTTAAAAGCAGTCTAAAAATAATTTAAAATAAAAATAAATTTTAAAAAGGAGAGGAAGGGCAGGTGGATGTGGGAGAGCATAGCACTTAATTAACTTGTCAGGGATGGAAAACCTACAGAAGGATACCAGTAACTCTGGAATCTACTTCTAGGTGTCTGAGAGTGCAACCATTGAGTTCACCATTGTGCCTTGGGGCCTTGAAGCTATAATTGTGCTTACCAGTCCACATTATTGGCAGGGACTGCTTAGAGAAGTTCACAGCCTTTGCCATCTGTAAGTATGTGCTGGGTGGGCATGGGACATGGGAAGGTTGCCAGCTGCCATGTGATCAAAAGAGTTGGATGTGAAATGGGGGGTGCGGGATCAATCTCCTGTTTTAGGCCGTTATTCTTTGTTAATTTTCATGGTAAATTGATACAGTGCATGCATAGTTACTAAGGCTACAAAATCCCATATACACTGTCCTGGGAGTAAGTCCCATTGAATTCACTGGGTTTTACTTGCAAGTAGGCATTGCACTGTAAGTTGCTATAGAGTTCTCTCTCCCTCACTGTATGGCTACCTCCATATGTACATGGGAGGGGAGATGGCTTCTCCCACTACAATACAATTACCTTGAAAACAACAATGTGTTATGATATCCTACAGCTGCTACCTCTTTTTGTGAATGGGAGAGAATTTTTATCTTGTGCAGTAGGTCACACTCTTTCTAGTTGTTGAAAGCTTTAAACTGTTAAAGGAAAAATGTGTGTGGGGGGGGGTGAGGAGCGCCTTTGGCTACCTTACCAGTTGTGGAGTAGGGCAGGACCTTGTAGGAAAAGTTCAGGGGCCCACAGAAAGGAGCAGATAATGTGGAAGTGTCAAACAGGTTTCGGTACAGTGCTGGCAGGAGAATGCGGGGGGTGGGGGGGCATATTTTATTTATTTTCTTTTTAAAACAAACTCAAACGTTTTATAGCCAGGGGGCAGCCATGCAGCCATGTGAATGGTACAGAGGCACACTGTTGTTGTTGTTTTTAATTTCAAACTATATTACCCTTTTCTACAACAAAATTGTGCTTAGTCCTATGTAAATGTGTTCATTCCATTTTATTACTGTACTCGTGATGGTATTATGATTTCAGTTAGTTTAAGCAGCTGTAAAGCATAGAATGGCACAACTTATGGCATCTTGAAGGATCTATAGCATTAATTCATATCCCTCTCATAAAACGACAAGGATAGTTCAGCATACTGAAGCTGTGATCCAAATCACAGAACCACTCTGAATTTTCCTAAGATTTTCCGATGAATTCACTGATCTTCTGGATCTAGCTATTAGCTGTTGCGGCAATGGGCATGGAGGGGTGGGGTAGGAGAAGGGATTTTCATATTAGCTAAAAATAAATGTTAATTTCTGATACACTGACTGTCTCACTTGTTCCTTATTTCAGTGAATTTAACATTAACGTATTATGTAGAACATATTTGTCTTAATTGTGAGGTGTCAAATGAGACATGTGACCAAGGCCACGCCCCCTTGGGGGCGGTCATCTCAAGTTGGGCCCGCCTTCGGGGCTGGGCATGTTCGGTGGACACACCTCCTTGAGGGCGGCCATCTTGTCCTCCTTTTTGGTTTCCAATATATGGTCACCCTAGCACTAGAAATATTACAGGGAGGAAAAATGCAGACTAAAATATCCTTGTCTAAGAATATTGTCCTGCAAGACACTTTTAAAAGCCCAATCTCAGTTATTTTGAAAAGGTTACAATTACCATCTAGCCTCATTTAGAATGGCACTCATCACTGTCACAATTTTTATCCATGGTTCAAAAACAAAATATTTTGGGAATAAAAATGATATGTACTGCATAGCACCCCTTCCTGCCTGCCACAATGCATCTCCTCCCTTTACTTTGCCATAGCCATGGGGCTCTCACTCTCCCAATCCTATATATGTATGTACATTAAAGTAAGTCCCAATCAGTTTAGCCTTCAGTCCTATACACACACATATATTTACTTGGCAGTAATGCATTAAACTCAGCTGGAAATTCAGTCGTCAAGATGCATATACAATAATTCTAGTTTAATCTCACAGTTTTATCTAGCTGTCAGAAGATTGCACTTTTGCATAACACAGTCTCATCTCCACATTTTTGCCAAGGCTTTAACAATTTGTCAAGCGTTCTTCTTACTCGTTCTCTTGAGTTTTCTTCCTTGTTCTTGCAAGAGCTCTTTGGACACTTCTTCCAGCCAAGCAGCTCTCCATAGGCAAACATAAGTGGCAGGGAGGGGTGATGAGGGAAACGGGGGATGGTGGCTGCTCCCTTGCTGTGACAAATGCCCTGGTGGGAGAGCAGCTGGTGGGGCTCTCCAGAGCACACGCTGGAAGCAGCATGGCAGTGGTGGTGGGCCCTCTTGGCAGACAGAGAAGCAGTACAATTTGCTGCTCATCCTGCTCCACCACCTTATGCGGGCACCTCACCCTGTTTCATGAGAAGCCGGCCTGGTGACCACTCTACTTTGGGTGAGCTTACAATCACCCACCCAAAGAGATCACACAAAACTGTTTTAAGTGATCACAGCACTTCACATACATTGGACCAGTTCGCATTATCACAGTGGAGGAAATAACACATGGTGGTTCATTTCTCTCACCACTCATGCCAGTGGCTTTCTATGTTGTGTGAACCCAGCCATGGTGGCTTGTTGCCATGGTTAACAAACCACCCCAGAACCCTACAGCAGCTCATGGGTTCTGGGTGGCTTGTTAACCATGGCAACAAGCCACCATGGCTAGGTTCACACAACACAGAGAGCCAAGCTGCTGAGAGTAATTATGCGATTCCTCCAGGCATATGACTGGCATGGACACAGTGGTTCACTGTAATGTGCTGTACATGGGGCTGCCTTTGAAGATGATTTAGAAAGTTCAACTGGTGCAGAATGTTAGTGGGAACAAGGTGATTTGATGATATAATGCCTATACTGTCCCAACTGCACTGGTAATCGATTTGTTTCCAAGCCCAATTTAATGTGCTGATTTTGACCTTTAAAGCCTTAAACAGGCTGGGGCCAAATTACTTGAAGGACTGCCTTCACACATATCAGCATGCCCACACTTTAAGATCAACAAGAGAGGCCCTTCTCATTTGCCCATCTGTGAGAGCAATTAGGTGGGCATCCACATAAGGAAAGGTCTTTTCCGCAGTGTCCCCACACCTCTGGAATAAGTTGCCATTGGGGTCTGCCAGGCCCCATCACTGCAGGCTTTTAAAAAGGCTCTGCAAACACATTATTTTACTCTGGCCTTCCCCTCATATGTTTGCTGCTGCTGCTGTTTTTATTGTGCTTTTATCATTTTTAATGCTGCATCGATTTCTATTATGTGTTTTATTGTTAAACACTGCCTTGGGAGGGCTCCTGCCTTGAAAGAAGCCCAACAAATATTATCAATCAATCAATCAATCAATCAAACAAACAATCAATATTTTAAAATTTTTCAAACATTTTAATAAAAGCACCAGTGAGGCAAAAGTATGAGTACATGGTGGCCACTGTTGTTCATTAAAGGGCATTAAACTTTCACACCATTTAATAGCTTTCCCTCAAAAATAACCCGTAAGAACAACATTGTCCTAAGTCACCCAGCAAGGCCACTGAATTTAGAAAGGCAGTTAACTGTCAAATTTCTACTATAAGCTGTCACACCACTGCAAGGACAGACTCAATTACCCAATAACCTTCTGTCACGCAGGACGGAAATGAGAGATGAGGTGACTGCCTTCACACAAAAGGCCACTGTAATGGGGGAGAGTCACTTTAAACCCACCAGACTTTCTATGTGTAAGCAAAATATTCATAATAAACTGATTGGCAATACTTATTTGCAGTTAAGCTTCCCTTATATAAAAACATAAAACATATATTACAATCAAATTGCAGCTGACACTATTCCTAACAATAGAGGGATCAATTAATGTCTGAATTTTCTAATTAGATGTCTGACTGATTTGTTTTTAAATGCCCCTGGCTCTCGCAAAAGACTACTTCTCTCCTCTTCTCGCCTGGGTTCAAACAACACGATAACCATCAGTGGTTTAAATAGTCGACAGTTGATTATTTAACCCACTATGGGTTATCGTGTTGTGTGGCAGGAGTTTTTTAACCAATGGTTAGATATTTAGCCAAAATAACCAACGCAAATAACCAACACTTTGCAGAGTTAGCTATTTGAAACTCTGTTGCTTATCGTGTTGTGTGGAGGTCACCATTGGTTATTTCCTCGGCCACAGTTGGTTATTTCCTTGGCCACCATTGGTTATTTTGTCATCCATAGAGTCACAAGGCAAGAGCATTCAAAGTGGCAGGTACCGCTTTAGTCCAGCCAGCAGGATAGATTTTCGGCAGCAATGGCTGATGGGATACTAGCAGGAGGACTGAAGGAGGGAGAGAGGGCAGGGGATGAGTGAGTCAACTCAGCATGGACTAATAGTCAACTCACCACAGATCCTAATCCACACCACCATTGATTATTAGATCACAACTGTCAAGTTGTTTATTATCCCACCGTTGACTATTGTATTGTCAAATGCAGCTCTTGTCTATCATTAACACTGTCTACATTACAATTTGGAATGATCTCCACTCTGTGGCTTCACCACTATTCAACTTAATAGTGCATCAACGTACATAACATTGGCTGGAGCATTTTGCATAAGTTTATTAGGGATCCCATTGACCAGATCAGTTTATGGGTTACCAAGGATAATAGGCGTGTATCATGAATTTGATGCTGTGGCATCAAAGTTTAATACAACCAGGGGTTATGTGGTCAATTATATGACAATGTCCTGTAGCCAATCTCATCAGGTAGTGAATTTTAACAGTTAGGAGATCTCCCCAATTAGGTATATATTTACTATATCTCACCACGTGCATAACACCCCACTCACCAAAGCACAGATGGATGCACTAATAGGTGAATACCAAGAACATTTTCAAAGCTTCACCTGGGCTAGAGAAGAAAGAATATGGCTGAACTGACTTGTAAAGACAGCTGGAGCTGTCATCAAATATCTTCATTGTCTGTGAAGCATTTTAGAAATACTGCACTGAATTCTCCCACCAGTAAAAAGTTAAACACAATCACGTTGGCTATATTCAGATCTGTAGTGGAATCAAGTTCTTCACTGAACATCAGGAGCCTAGCCAATTTAGCTGGAGACAGCTTTGCTAAAGGCCACAAATCCAAGAACAAAGCACTGAGCAAACCATGACAGATGGAGCATGGAGCTCTGGAATGCTGAAACCCAACGACAGGGGTGGGTGGGTGGCAGAAGCAGAGGATCAAAATATTGCTTTGGTTTGTCACTGTTTTCCTGAAGATCAACAGCAAACACCAAAACAGCAAGCTCAATACCATATGACATATTTGTGCATTACTTTTAATGACTGTCATACAACCCTCTCAATAAAAAAAAGCATATGTCTGAATGGCAGACTAAAAAACCCCGAAACTGAGATTCTGCCTTTCCTGTATTAGACTTCATCCTTTCGCTTAAGCACTAATAAATATGGTACGCTAACCTAATAAAATAAAACTTTTGGGGTTGGATCCAGATCTATTATTCTGCTAGCAAAAAGTTACCACTCGTAGAATGGAGATTCCCCATACTCTCCTCTCCCCAGCACCCCCCGCCCGTTGTCCAAATCTGCTCCAGAGGGTTGGGGGACACTACAGAGCAGATTTCAAGGGATGTGAGGAGCAAGAGAGAACAACAGGAAAGTCTTGTTCCATAAGCAGTATCCTTCCACTCACAGAACATTCTGTATCTGATCCCTTAACTGTAAGTTGGTACCTCAAAATTTACATTTTGAGGTATGTGTGATTTGAGGTCTTGAGGTCTTGTGTGATTAGTGAAAAGTAGCCATCATTTATATATTTCTTTACCCCCCTTTAATCTCTTTCCAACCCTTACACTTTTTAAAAAAACCTAGCATTTTCTATGGGTCCTAGAAATTGGGTACAAAGTACACAAAGTTTGCTTGATCTCTGACAAAAGTCTCATAATGGCAAACAGAAGCTATCTGAAAAACTAAATTCCTCTCCTGTGGGAAATGTTAATATTTTAGGGTCTACCAACTCCCTAGGCATGCTTAAAAAATTGGGTTTTTTTAAAAATATGGGGGTGCATTTAAACATGCAACCCCATCCCTGGGGGCTCTGGGGGGGAGGGTCCTGCCTGACTTTTGCTCTTAGATTACAGCCCAGATGGAAGTTCAACATTCATGATAATGCTTTTGGACAAACCATATTTTCCCATTATGTCCAAATACGATTAGTTCAAACCAATATCAAAATATGACTGGAAGCTTTAAGCCTCCTCCCCTCCTGCCCAAGGCTTCCATCTACGTCTTTAAATTCAGTTCCAAACAAGCTCCTGCATCATTCCATTCCTCAGAGATGACTTGGAAGTAGTAGTCACCTGTTCAAGGGCTTGAGTGAAGCTAGGGAGAATTCAGTGAACTGTTCAGATTATATATTTGGGGGGCGGAGTTTAACCCTGAAAAGACACATAAATTATAAATTGCAGAAAGTAGGTTTTATCTCACGTACCAGAGACATGAAATACCCCTGTGATAGGCATGAATATCAATGCACACATGCCTAGGAGTGAACATGAGGCCTTCTATATGGGAAGAATACTACTGAGCTAAGGTCCCCTTAGTCTTAAAAGGCCAAAGGAAAGTAACTTTGAGTAACATTTACAGTACATAGGAATAAAGGGTAACGTTTACTTTGAGTAACTTTGAATAACATTTATGGTACATAGAAATAAAAACCGCCATATAAGCCCTTTGAAATAGAGCCCATGGGCCAATTTCATTTTTTAAAAAATGTTTTCTGTATTTCACCCCGAATCAATTACTCACCTAATGAAAAAAAAAAAGGTCTAAGATTCATGTAATGAATATCCCCTTGGCTACTCACCCACCTCCATTTTTTCTTCATTATCAAGTTTTAGTGGTTTACTGAGCAAAGTGCATGAACCTTCTTAAAGGCACAATGGCAGCTATTGGCTGAGTCTCTCTCATCTCTGTATTTTACACTTCAACACCCACTAGGACAGATATGACCTCCTCCATCATGAAGAGGTGACACTGGCACCATTATTGTAATCATGCTTTGCAACCCAGCTGGATAGGAACAAATCAATTCACATTTCCACTTCAAGTCAGCCTCGATTAGATTCTGAAAAAGGTTTAGGCCTAGGCACAAAAGGTCAGAGAAGCCAAATTTCTATTTTGTCAGCCAGCTGAAGTTTGAGATGGTCTGTGGATTTGCCCATATAATGTTTGCAGCTAAATTCAATGCCTCAATCACTGCTCATACTGCTAACATATACTCTGTAACTTTATTGCTTCTGGAGCAGGAGCAGTAATGCTCTGTGATTAATTCAAAGCTACCAGATACAGCTTTCAGCCGTTGATACAACAAGGCCATGAAGATATCTGCTCAATTTGGGCATATTGACGACCAATATGTGTCGTGGAGGATGCAACAAGGGAGAGGGCCTTTTCAGTGGTGGCCCCCCAATTTTGGAATGATCTCCCTGACGAGGCTCGCCTGGCGCCAACATTGTTATCTTTTTGGCGCCAGGTCAAGACTTTCCTCTTCTCCCAGGCATTTAACAGCATAGGATGAGGGTTTTCTGTTGTTGTTGTGCTTTGACCCAAAATTGTTGTTTTAAAGGATATTGTAATTATAACTTGTTTTTATGCTTTATGGTTTAAATTTTTGTATATCGGTGTTTTTAATGTTCAATGTTTTTAATTTTTGTAAACCGCCCAGAGCGCTTCGGCTATGGGGTGGTATATAAATGGAATAAAATAAATAAAATACATATAGATATGCTCTCAATTTCTCCAGCCCAGCCACAAACAAGAAGCTTTTGCTTCCTATTTTGGTTAACCACTTCAGCACTGCATCTGTACCCTAAACTACAGTTAATATTAACTATGATTAGCTGAAACAAGTCAGCTTAATTCACTATGGTTTAAAGTTGACTTGTTTCAACTAACCTTTGTTAAGACTAACTGCAGTTTCTCCAGGATTGGCATCAAGATTAGAGTGTTATTAGATTAAAATGGAAGCAAAAGCTTTCACACTCCTCCTCTCACCATGCTGTAAGAGGAAAGTGGAATGGGGGATCAAACATGTGTCTTATTCCTGTAACAATAAACCATGGTTTGTCATATGTCTGAAAAAGGCCATATACTAAAATGTGAAGAACATTCAATGCTGCAGGTTCAGATTGAGTTAATGCTAGAACACTATATTTAAATTTTATATTTGGAAAAAAAAATCAAGAGAGCTAGAAATTTCACAGAAGTATAAAATATATAAAACAAGTGGGACCTGCAAGAAAATGTTGCAGTATGCAGTGAAGAGTGCTCTTGTATCCAGTCACCCCATCATATTCCCCCTGCCCTCTGGTTTTCCATCCTCTCCTCCAACATTCAACCAGCATACTGTCTCCACTGAGCTCAGGGTGGATGGGGGTGTTCTGACACAAACCTTAAAGTTCCCCCAAGCCTGCTAATACCTTCCTCTTGCGTGTGGATAGTGCTATTTTGGCTGCATAGGGATCAACACTAAGAGAAATCTGTTTGTTAATAGTGTGTGTAGGTATATGTATGTGTGTGTGTGTGTGTGTGTGTGCATGAATAAATTATTAAATCTTGGCTATATGACCATGTGAAGGAAAAACTATTAATAGGATACTACTGGATACACAAAGTAAAATTACCCAAATTACATATTATTAAAAAAGCTATTCTGACAAGCTTTTCTGAAAACAGCTGAAAGGGCTTTCTATGTATTTCCACAATGAAAGATCTGAATGGTTCAGTCAAATTAATGTGCGAAATTCATGTTTATCCACCCGCTACTAGGAAAAAAGACAATGGGATCTGATTATACATAGATGAAGCATTTTCTATGTATGGGAAAGAAATTAGCACAAATCCCAAACAGGCATTTCATTTTGCTGCCAAAACCTACCAGCAATCTAAGCATGTCCATTCATGATAAAATATATGGCTGACATGTGAGTACATGCCATTGGTGCAGGGTGTACTTTGAGGATTCAGCTATGCCATTCCTAATTTGTGTGGCACAACTAAAGTGTGAAAATAAATGCAAACACAACAGCAGAAAGGCACTAGGTAGAGGGCTTTCACGAAGAGTTAATTTAGGTTCCCACGATAGGAACATATTAGTAGAAACTGGCTATGGCAAAAATTTGTAGCTTCTTCCCTACACCACAAGAGGGTGCTTTTCAAAAAAGCTTGATAGTGATGAGGCCTTTAAACTGCAGCTTCCATTTATTATGCTGTCAGATAGGAGAGGCACGTTAATATATAGGACAATTTGCACCAAAGTATACTCAGCAGGTATACTCACCGAAGCTTTTTGGATGGATTTATGGCTTCCTTATCAGAGGACTGCCTTTAATCAAATTCAGTATGGGTGAATAAGTTAACACCCTGCTATCAAGCCATCAGTTACCATAAATAAATGTGAAATGTGTAGACAACTCTGGTCACACATAATCTTAAAGGCCATGTTATCTAGGAATTTGTCTTTGCCAAACGATACTCTGCTGATCCCATCAACTTTCCAAAGCTGCTAATAGAAGCTGCTATAATCTTTATAGAAGATGCTAATATTTCACTTCATTCATAATTGCTAGACTTTGTGGAAGGGCTTTTTAGAATACAATTTTTATTTAGGCACTATAAAAGAAAGGCTGTCAAGAACAAACATTAGTACTTAATATTCTGGGTGTATATTTCTCAGCAGACATATTGTATAGAATTTCACTAGGGAATATTGCTCCATGGACAGTGATGGTCAATCTTTTTGATACATGTGCCACATGTGAAGTTCAAAATATTTGCCAGTGTCACTCTAGTGTACTACAGTATCTATGCAGCCTACTGCCACTTGCTCAGGCTTTGTATCTCATCTAGTTAGCCAGAGAGCAGGTAGTTACACAGCAGAAGCATCACAGGCAGGAGTGCAGACCTTGATACTTCTCTAAGCCATACCCATGGGTTGATCCTGCTCCAATCTATGAGTACCACAAGCATGTGCCATTTTTATCAGCAGAAGTGGGAGCAAAACGAGACCACCTCCTGCTACATAAAATGTCACTATAGTTCACTGGGGCAGGGTGTGTGTATGGCGATCTGATTTAATGGATAGAAGAGGTAGTAGAAGAGGTAGCAGAGTCTAAATAGTAACCGCTGAGACTACTTGTTCCGTGTTGGACACTCAGTTGAATCTTTGCCTCTCCCAAGACTGACATGTTCAAATTACTTCTTAAAAAATCTTTAGTGTTTTTAAAAGTCCTCTGGAGCTGCGAGGAATAGTAACATGGGGGACAAGGATGATCTGATATGTGATGGATGGACTGGGATTTGAAAGCCAGTATGGTGTAGCAGTTAGAGCAGCCTTACCCAACCTGGTACCCTCCTAATGAGTGTTGGACTGGACTCAGGAGACCCGGGTTCTAGTCCCCACATGGCCATGAAGCTCACAGGGTGACTTTGAGCCAGTCACAGACTCTCAGCCTAACCTACCTCACAGGGTTGTTGTGAAGATAAAATGGAGAGGAGGAGGTTTATCTATGCCGCCTTGGGCTCCTTGGAGGAAATCAATGGGATATAAATGTAACTAACAAATAAATAAAATGTCATACTGCCAGTGGATACATACAGGGTCCCTTACTTAAACGAATGCCCTGTAGGTAAGCAAGCATTTGTTTTAGAAGTTATTAGTTTGAAAAGGTTAGTTATAGTATATTAACTAACCTGTATTGGCTCATTACCAAGGTAGTAGGTGATGAAAAAAGGCATGTCACACAGTACACACTACCCTCAGTGGGGAGTTGCAGCTAACTATACTCTTCAATAAGCATATCTGAATGATGCACAGATTTATTGCATTCACACTTTTTATATTTAAATTAATAATTGAAATTTAATTAAACTATTTTATAAAAATAGTTTAAAATAAAAATGAAGTAACCATGGTTTACTTTGTAATGTAATAGCCTTTTAGATATTCACACTGCACACACAAAAATAAACCCCAACCCCAAACCTATAGTTGACTGAAATCAAAGCAATCTTCTGTTGAGGAAAATTCCAAGTCTAAGTAGATTGGTTAAAAGTTTTGTGTTCACAAGGACAGAACAGCCAGCTGAAAGCAGTAAGTTAGAAAAAAGTTTTTTCTAGACTGGAAATTGGAAAGGTCATCCTGATAGTGAGAAAGTTTTTTATTACGATGAGGTAATTAATTTGGGCTGGGCTGGAGTCAGAAAAGTATAAAAGTGAGCCTTAATTTAATGGCTGTTGTGGAGAGTCGGGCGTATGTATTTTGGAACGGAGAATTGCGGCTGAGAGAATTGCTGGAGGACTGTATATATCTGGATGAAACCTGTTGTGCCTTTGTATATATTGGACCACAAGTAAACAACTTGTATTATACACAGAAACGGTGTGTGAGTATTTGTTCAGCTCCTGGATTGCTACTGGACTTATTGATTACACAAACGCTCACAGCGTTTGTCTCCTTTACGCTTCCCCCCTAACATCTTCCTCTTTTGACATTCTTTGGATTTCCGGCCAATGTAAAGGGAGATATTTCCGTTTATCCAGATGTTCATTATTTCAAGCCACTTGCTCCTATGTAATGCCAGGTCAGTTAAAAATAAAACACATATTATCCATGACCTTCTTTCAGATGAGAAGGCTGACCTGGCATGCTTCACAGAGACCTGGCTGGGAGATGACAGTGGACTGACATGGGCGCAGGCCCTCCCAGCTGGGTACTGTGTTAGTGAGCAGGTGAGGGAAAGTGGGCGGGGGGGCAGAGTAGCTGTGGTCTATAGGGATAATCTTAACCTGACCAGACTTCCTGTTCGTGAACTGAATCACATCAAGTGTGTGTACCTGAGTCTGAAGACCAAGGATAGACTAGGGATTCTCTTAGTGTACCGGCCCCCCCGCTGCCTATCAGACTCCCTGGCCGAGCTCACGGAACTGGTCTTGGAGCTGGTGTTGGATTCGCCCAGGCTTTTGGTCCTGGGCGACTTCAACATCCCGTTCGAGGCTGGTTTGTCAGGTGGAGCTCGGGAGTTCGTGGCATCCATGACAACCATGGGCCTATCCCAATTGGTCTCTGGACCCACACATTCAGTGGGTCATACCCTTGATGCTGTTTTCAGTTCCGAACAGAGGGATCTGTGGGCGGAGGTAACGAATACCTCTGTGATGTCATGGACAGACCATTTTCTGGTTAGGGTTAGTATCACGGCTACCACCCGCCCCTGCAGGGGTGGTGGACCTATTAAGATGGTCCGCCCTCGAAGACTGATGGATCCTTCTGGATTTCAGAAAGCCTTGGAGGGTTTTATGGCTGGTATTGTCGACGATCCTGTAGAAGCCCTGGTCGATAGATGGAATCAAGACCTAACTAGGGCTATTGACACGATCACCCCCAAACGTCCTCTCCGACCCGCTTCTAACAGGGCGCCCTGGTATACGGAAGACCTCAGGGAGTTGAAGCGGAAAGGATGACGACTGGAGCACCGATGGCGGAAAACTCGACTTCCATCCAACAAGACATGGCATAGAGAACATCTTCGTTCCTATGGGGTGGCAATACGTGCAGCGAAGAAAGCTTACTTCTCTGCGCGCATTGCGTCTGCGAATTTGCGTCCAGCGGAACTGTTCAGGGTGGTGAGGGGTCTAACCCGGGCACCTTCCCCCCTGAATCCGATTTTAGAGCCTTCGGCGGTTTGCTGTGATGCCTTTAACGATCATTTCACAGATAAAATCTCTCGGATAAGAGCCGACTTAGATGCCGTCGTTATAGCAGAGGCTGACGATGGAGTGTCCGGCGACTCCGCGAGTAGAATTACACTGGATCGGTTTCAGTTGGTGAGTACCGAGGACGTGGACAAGCTGCTTGGACGAGTGAGGGGGACGACTTGCCCTCTCGATCCCTGTCCTTCATGGCTGGTCGCCCAGGGAGGAGATGCGGTTAGATAGCAATTACAATATATTATTAATGCATCTCTCAGGGTGGGGACTTTCCCATCATGTTTAAAAGAAGCGGTGGTACGGCCGCTTCTAAAGAAGACCTCCCTGGATCCCCTGGACTTTAATAACTACAGACCGGTATCAAACCTTCCATTCTTGGGCAAGGTGATCGAGAGGGCGGTTGCCTTTCAACTCCAAGTAGTCTTGGATGACACTGATTTTCTAGACCCATTTCAAACTGGCTTCAGGGTGGGATACGGAGTTGAGACTGCTACACCTTAGTATTGACAGGGGGAGTGTATCCCTGTTGGTACTTCTGGACCTCTCAGTGGCTTTCGATACCATCGACCATGGTATCCTTCTGGAACGCCTGAGGGGATTGGGAATCGGGGGCACTGTGCTTCAGTGGTTCAGGTCCTACCTCTCGGGCAGGTTCCAGATGGTGATGCTTGGGGATAGCTGCTCTGCAAAGAAGGAGCTGCTGTGTGGCGTACTGCAAGGTGCCATCCTTTCCCCAATGCTATTTAACATTTATATGAAACCGTTGGGAGAGAACATCCAGAGGCATGGGGCGGGGTGCTATCAGTATGCTGATGTCACCCAAATATATTTCTCTATGCCATCGGTAACAGCGCCAGCTAAGGATAGTGTGTCTCCTCTGAATGAATGCTTGGAGGCGGTAATGGGCTGGATGAGGAAAAACAAACTGAAGCTGAATCCAGACAAGACGGAGGTGCTTGCTGTCAAAGGCCGCAACCTGGGTTTGGAGGTGTGTCAACTGGTTCTAGATGGGGTTACACTCCCCCTGAAAGACTGTGTTCGCAGCTTGGGGGTGCTCCTGGATCCGTCGCTCCAAATGACAGCCCAGATAGATGCGACGGCCAGGAGTGCCTACTATCAGCTTCGGCTGATACGCAAGCTGCGCCCCTTCCTAGAGTTGGAAGACCTAAAGATGGTGGTGCACGCGCTGGTAACTTCAAGGCTCGACTTCTGCAATGCGCTGTACATAGGGCTACCTTTGTGCCTAGTCCAGAAACTTCAACTAGTTCAAAATATGGCAGCCAGGTTGGTCACCGGTACATCTAGGGGTGACCATATTACGCCAGCTTTAAAATCGCTCCACTGGCTGCCAATTAGTTTCCGGGCGAAGTATAAAGTGTTGGTTATTACCTTTAAAGCCCTACATGGTTTGGGTCCAGGTTACCTGCGGGATCGCCTTCTCCCGTACAATCCACCCCGCACGCTCAGGTCCTCTGGGAAGAACTTACTGCAGTCGGCCAAGACTAGGCTGACAACCGTTACCCAGAGGACCTTCTCTTCTGCCGCTCCCAGACTGTGGAATGACCTGCCGGAGGAGACTCGTCAACTTAACAGTCTTTTAGAATTTAAGAAAGCTATAAAGACTGTTCTCTTCTGGCAGGCATATCCAGTGGAATTTTAGAATGTTTTAAGGGTATTTTTAGGATTTTAGGATTTTTTATGCAGTTTTAATAATATGTTTTAATCAGTTTTATGTATTTTATCATGTTGTTGTTCCCCGCCTCGATCCAGACGGAGAGGCGGGTAAGAAATAAATTGTTATTATTATTATTATTATTATTATTGGTACAAGTATTCTCATTTTGTTTCAGTTTAATGTAATATTTCTAGCAAACTGGAGTGTCTCAATAAAACCACCATGGCAACCACAAGGCCCTCGGTTTATATTGTGTACCTTGAGTTCGGTGTTCTGATTTGATCAAGATGCAGAAAATTAAAGTTACTTCATTGTCACAGGCAGATCGTTATTTAATGAGGTTTGGAATTCTGGAGTCTCCAAAGCCCTGCAAGGGCAGGGAAGCACTTTGAGAGCTCCACCAGTTGATGGATCCAGTGAGTTCCCAGAATGCCTTCAGTTGATTCTGCTCTATGTCCTCCAAAGGCCTGATCAAACACTGGGAGAGAGGAATAGCCCAGTCAGTTCTGCTCTAAAGCATGCCCTTCTCCACCAAATACAATCCAAGCATCTACCTAGCATAATAGGGAGATGCAGACAACAAAGCAGAAGAAACCATGGCTAGAGCACAAGTGGAGAAAAGTCAAGATAGAACTGCCAAAACATGACTTAAAACTCATTTGAAAGCCTAATGGATGTGATGGCTGTAAAGTGTTCTTACAGCCTGATCACCTCTGCAACCACTCAATGCCATTCAGCAGAGCTTTACTGGGTGGTACAAGGCCTAATGTAGGCCACTGTAAAAATAATTTGGGAGATACAAATTGCTGGCATTCATTCCAACTTGAATTCCACCATCCAGGTATCGCATCCTGAAGATACGGACAAGCTAACTCCCATGGCTTGGGCAACCACCTCCAATAATGAAGTTTGCCCCCATGTAGATATAATACTCAGCTAGGGTTACAACAAACCATGGCAACAAAGGGAAAATTGCTCTCAAGAGGGAAGGTATCATGCAAACCCATAGCAAATTACTCCTCTCCAAAATCAATGGTTTCACGATCAGGAAACATTACAAACAGACTCAACCCACATGTAAACTTTCTTTTACTTGCCCTCTTACTAATGCCTTTGCTATTTTACTTCATTGTCATATTTCAAAGCTCTTTTCAACTGCAGTGGTCAGCAATGATGAGACTTTTCCTACTTTAGTAGTAACTAGTAATCACAATTACTTCCTGAAGTTAGAAGGACAATATGCTTCCCCAGATTGGAATCATGCCTTCCATGCCACAATTACTGAGCAGGTATGCCTTTTAAAGTGACAGCAAGGCAGATGACCCAAGAAACTAAGTCAACCAAAAGTAATGCACTTTCATTAGCCAATTTCTCAATTTGGCAGGGTGGGTGGTAGTCCTTCCCATCTCTAAAATTAAGGAGATAGCTAATCCATACGCAAACCTATCCAATGAAACTATTGCAAAGAGAAATGTTTACAGAGGCAACTGCATTCATCAACATGTTGTTCACTCCTAATATCCCAGATCAAAGGTTTAGCTTTGTTTTTAAACTGGGTCCAAGGAATCCCTGGAGTTCCTTGGATACTTATTAAGGGCATTTCAAATAAGAAAAATGTTCACAGCACTGATCTTTTCCTTGAATACACAGCCATAGAAGAGAATCTGATAAGTTCTAGGATGTACATGTTGTGAGTATGCTACCCAATACTCCATGTGAACTAAATGGGTGATCTAAAACACTTTCCAGAATCCTCTGGCAGTGCACAAGGGTCCAATGATAGACACACAAGTGTTCCTCAAGAGAAAACTTCATGTAGACAGCATTTCCTGAGTGCAGGAATGTATGGAAACTACTGTCCCTGATGAACTAAGACAAACCCTAATGACGCTAACCTAAAGGAAAGCCAAGATTTTGTAGATGATAACAAGAACCTGTAGGCTGTACTAAAAGGTATCGAAGATGATGCAACCTATAATCTTTGATACCTTTTAGTACAACCTACAGGTGTGAGCATGATATCGCACCGGCTCTATCATGTTCACACCTGCTCCTGGCATTCTCACTTCCTTGTGCAGTTCTGACTTATAACAATTATATTCTGTGTACAGTATCTTGCAGTTGTGTAAGAGTAAGCTGCAGGTCTTCTAAGCAGACATGTACAACTGTTATTGACTGACTACAGATGGTAATAAGAATAGTTACTGCAGGTGAAGCATAAGAGTAAGAGGAGAAGCACATGGGAACTTCCCTTATACCAAGTCAGGCCATTAGTCCATCTAGCTTAATATCGTCTGCACTGACTGGCA
The DNA here is from genome assembly GCA_029215795.1 of Anniella stebbinsi. Taxonomy (NCBI): domain Eukaryota; kingdom Metazoa; phylum Chordata; class Lepidosauria; order Squamata; family Anniellidae; genus Anniella; species Anniella stebbinsi. Next base: position 24,948,171 of record JARDYH010000008.1, read on the forward strand.
ATGTTCTCTGAGGTTTCAAACTGGCACTTTTCTCAACTCTATCCTGTGATTCTGGGCTCTTTTTACATGCAAACCTTGTGCTCTACTACAGGGCTATGCCCATTCCCCAGGGGGTGGGTGGGAAGTAGGTAGACTGATTTATTTTCAGTATTATTTATTTGATTTAAGCAGCTATATCCAGTTCAAGACAGCAATCGTTATACACACACAAACACCAGCAAAAGCAAACAAACATGACATTGGTGTGTTTTTAAAAACAAAAACAAACCCTGTTTGTTTTTATACATAACAGGATACTGATATGCACAGCTTCATAATGATTCGCAAGAACTCTTATTAATGAAAGTAAAATTACAGAGTTTTTGCACTTGCAGGTGCGAAGGTGACCCAAAACAATTTCCATAAAAATCCCACAGTGCATTTGGCAAGTCTAGCTCGGCTTTCAAGCCACTTTCTTTCACCCTCCATTACTTCTTTAATTCCCTGTCAAGCAATTTCCATCTTTCCCCTTTCTTTATTCAGCTTAATTTATCACAAACTGCTTTGGCAGTAAGAGTTCAGACTTTAGGTTTCATAACCTCTGTTTCTTTCTGGGTTCATCATAAAAACACTGAGGTAGATTTAAGTACTCCAATAAGTTAGTGGTTTGACCATCTATAAAAGACTCCTCAGTAATGTTCTCAGTGCGTCCTTATGGTACCTGTCAATTCTGAACTGCTGACAGTGGAAGTGAATCCTTCATGCAGCCTTGCAAGTAAGCCAAGAAATGTTGCACGGCTCAGAACATCTATGGCCCACCTGTGAGGACACACCTATTTTAGTCATTGTCACACCATGACAGCTCTGGAAGAAGGAGAAAAAAACAAGCAGCAATCCTCTTCCACTTTCCAAAAGTTTTTCTGCCTGAACCCGTGGGACTCAATTCGTACTACAGGAAATGAGGTAAGTCGCTATTAAAAAGCATACCCTTGAATGACAGTATCAGCACTAATAAGATGGCAAGCCCCAGGGCACCTACGACCCACAGATGTATCCCAATTTGACTTTGGAGGCTTCGGTAGGTTTGGAGGAGTTTAGAAGGTCCCCCCAAATCCAACCTTCATAAGTCTAGAATGCTACACAACAGACTGGCCCTCCCACCCAACAAAACTCTCTACTATCTGAAACTGTTAGCAACATTATTGGTTTAGTAAAAATAGACAAGAAAGTGAAACCTACTGTTGTTCTTTGGAGTCTTATACAGTGTGTGTAATTACATCCTGCTTATTTGTTTAATAAGTGCTTAAGTTGACTACTTTGGAAAGTAGGTGCGTGCAGTAGCATTATTATATAGTACAGGTAGCTTCCCAGCCACGCTAATGGCGCAGGTGATCTGCACAGTCTCCGTAGGCCCAGTAAATGTGCGCCTGGCTCACCCCCAGCCTGCGCCTTTCCTGGAGGTTTTAAAATAAATTGAAAATCCCCCCCCCCCCCCAAGGACTCGAAAACCCGGAGATTTCCGGGGCAAACCGGCAAGCGCATCACCCTATCATAGGGTGACCTTTACATGCTGGAAATGACACAAAAGAAGTGGAGCTGCCCTACTTGGCTCATACCCGTTGGCCTGTCCCCGCAGCAGATGGATTTGCCTCAATCACCACCTGTTCCTCAGCACGCAGCACCTTGGTTGAAGGAAAAACAGGCAGTTTTCAACAAAGCCAGGCTTTTATCAACCATAGAGGACAACCAAAGAATTGTAGAATTGGGATGTGCTGAAATATCACCCTGTCCAAATCCCCTTAAAACAGGGCTGTTCAACTATTTGTGGCCCCAAGGCCGGATTCAGTTTTGGAGAATCTGCTGGGGCGGGGCGGGGCGGGGGGGGATGGGGACATTCTGGTGGTGGGTGGGGCCAAAGGCAAAAGGGGAGGAGCCAAACGTGCCAGAATATTGCAGCTGAAAGTTTTTACTCCCTGTAACGAAGCCTTGGAGGGGCATTTCAACCTTTTCTAATGGGGGAAATACTGCGCAAAAGCCATGAAGCCACCCAAGTATAGGTGGTTGGCAGGGGAGAGGGGAGGAGCCATCTGGTTATATGGGAAAGGGTGTAGGGTGACCCTATGAAAAGGAGGACAGGACTCCTGTATCTTTAACAGATGTATAGAAAAGGGAATTTCAGCAGGTGTCCTTTGTATGCATGCAGCACTGGGTGAAATCCCCTCTTCATCACAACAGTTATAGCTGCAGGAGCCCTGCCCTCTTTTGTATTGGGTCAAGAGGGCAGGGCTCCTGCAGCTTTCACTGCTGTGATGAAGGGGGAATTTCACCCAGTGCTGCATATATACAAATGGCACCTGCTGAAATTCCCTTTTCAATACAACTGTTAAAGATAGAGGAGCCCTGCCCTTCCTTTCCATAGGGTCACCCTAGAACTGTGTGTGTGGTCATCTTGACTACCCTGGATTTGGCTCGAGGCCTGAGATTCAAAACCCCTTCCTCCAAAGGCAGTGGCCTCCATTTCCCATCCCATGTTCCCTTCACTCAGCAGCCCGGCAATTGCTCCGGGCTTGAAGGGGGCAAAGAGGTCATGCTGTAATTGTCACGCCAACATAAAATGCCATTAGGTCTTTCTGTAGGTGCTCCCATGGCATGGTTCCCGCAAGTTTTAGAGCATCTTTAAATGGGCGTTTTATAACACACTCATGTCTGGCCACTCACGGATGGTCGCAGGTCATTTTGACAATGCCATCAGCCTCCTGCGTGTCTCTTGCTCCATTTCCCAGTTTTAGCATCATAAATTAAGCCACAGAAAACCCAACCTTTCTGAAATAAGTTGCTAGTTGATGGGATTCCCTGCTGTGTGCAGGCGAAGTCACGCTATAAAATGCTCACTAGAAGGCGTTGTTCCCTTTGAACTGTGTGGGCCACGTTGTCGCTGCTCTCTTACTTGTGCAATTTCAGCTCATTGCAAATGTGGAAGAGAAGCAGGAAGCAGAGTCACGGTAAGGAAACGTTATTTCCCCCATCTGAAGGAGCCTTTAAACTTCTTTCCCTGTGGGTAATTTCCCCTTCTCTTCCCCCTCCTGACTCTTAGGGAAAAATTAGAGAGGGAGAGGAAGAGAAGCAGAGATAAATGATGTACTGTGCTGGTATTAGTTATTGTCAAGGACTGAAGGGCTCCCCCCCCCCCCAATTTCCTCACTTTAACTCCCTCTCAGGCATAGAGATCACAGTTTTTTTAAAAAAAATACTCCCTTCATTAAGAAAAGTACCATCCCTTCAAGTAGAAATGTAGCACAGCAAGGAATGTGCTGAATAGAACCTTTCTCCCTGACATGCTAGGATGCTATCTGTTTTTTGTTATGTGCAGGTTGTTGTTAATTTTGCATGTGGGAATTTTCAGGATTGCTTGCAGATGGAAATGCGACATCTTGGAGTGCTAACCGTCTTCTCCTACTGCATGTATAGATGAGGCCTCAACATGACCCATGCAGGAGTTTGCAAGTGTTAAAGATGCCAACGTGCATTTGAAAGATTCCCTGAGAAGGGTGGACATACCTGTAGCGACGTGGGCAGCCGTGCACACCAAGGTGCATCTCGTGGGACAGGCAGGACCGCTGGCAGACCCCTCTCCAACTGGTACATGTCCGTCTGTTCAGTGGGACACCAATCTCCTGCCCACCTTGGGGAGAAGCATTCATAGGATAGTAGAGCTGGAAGGGGCCTCTAAGGCCATTGAGTCCAACCCCCTGCTCAATGCAGGAATCCACCTTAAAGCATCCCTGACAGCTGCCTCTTGAAGGCCTCTAGTGTGGGAGAGCCCACAACCAAACCTAGGCCATTGGTTCCATAGTCGTACTGTTCTAACAGTCAGGAAGTTTTTCCTGATGTCCAGCAGGAATCTGGCTTCCTGTCACTTGAGCCCATTATTCTGTGTCCTGCACTCTGGGTTGATCGAGAAGAGATCCTGGCTCTCCTCTGTGTGACAGCCTTTCAAGTATTTGGAGAGTGCTATCATGTCTCCCCTCAGTCTTCTCTTCTCTAGGCTAAACATGCCCAGTTCTTTCAGTCTCTCCTCATAGGGCTTTGTTTCCAGACCCCTGATCATCCACGTTGCCCTCCTCTGAACCCCCTCCAGCTTCTGTGCATCCTTCTTGAAGTGTGGTGCCCAGAACTGGACGCAATACTCAAGATGAGGCCGAACCGGTGGCAATATAAAACCTTCCCTAGCATAAGCTTGTATTTGATATGGGAACCAGTCACCCATGCACGGGTACATCGGAGGCTTGTGGCAGGAGGAGGGGTCCCAATTCCTACCCAACCCACCCTCAATTGTAGAAAATTAAGTGTTCAGGGTGATCAGCTGAAAATGAGTACAGGAGTTCTAATCTACCTTTAAGACTGTGTCAACCATCCAGATCGGTTGGACTACAACTCCCAGCATCTCCCAGTCCAAACCATCTGGAAGGCATCAAGATGGAGAATGCTGCTGCTAAAGGTACAGGAGGAGATCCCGTTCCTTCTTTCCGTCTAGTCGCTGGAGGATACTTACCAATTAATCCCAGTACTGCCAGCAACAGGAGAAACCGTGGTCCTAAAACCTCCATGGTGGCGCATCTAGGGATTCCTGAATGCCAATGTTCCTGTCCATTTATCCCCGCTGCCCTAGAGTCATTCATCCTCACACACAGGCGGAGTTTGGCATAGTTCTGCCTCATCGTGACTTGCACAGCTCTGGATTTAGGAATTAGCTGGGGCATTGTGCAGGCTGATCCTAGGCGTCGTTACTCCAAATTGTTTAGGGTGACCCTGTGGAAAGGAGGACAGGGCTCCTGTATCTTTTACAGTTGCAGAGAAAAGGGAATTTCAGCAGGTGTAATTTATAGGCATGCAGCACCTGGTGAGATTCCCTCTTCATCACAAGAGTTAAAGCTGCAGGAGCCCTGTCCTCTTTTGTATCTGATCACTCTTGTATAGCTCATGCAGCTTTAACTGTTGTGATGAAAGGGGGATTTCACCAGGTGCTGCATGCATACAAATGACACCTGCTGAAATTCTCTTTTCTCTGAAACTGTTAAAGATACAGGAGCCCCATCCTCCTTTCCATAGAGTCACCCTACTCCAGGTGACAGTCGCGATCACGAGCAATCAGAAGGCACACTGGAAAAAGCAATACTTGAGCTATGAGTAGGGTGGCCATATGGAAAGGAGGACAGGGCTCCTGTATCTTCAACCATTGCAGAGAAAAGGGAATTTCAGCAGGTGTCACTTGAATGCATGCAGCACCTGGTCAAACTCCCTCTTCATCGCAACATTTAAAGCTGCAGGAGCCCTGCCCTCTTTTGTAGCTGGCCACTCTAGTATAGCTAGTGTGTTTGGGCCTGCAGTCAGGGGCAATCGGTGCCTTGATTGTTCCTCTCGTGTTCTCTGCTGTGCCTTCTGCATCTCCTCCTTTAACAAGGAGAATGATTATTATTTCTAGAAACGGAGCATGTGCAATTTGCCAATCATCATCAGAACTAGGGGTGTGCATCGGATCGGATCCGATCCACGATCCGAATCCGATCCGCCCCAAAATCGGGAAAATCCAATCCGATCTGATCCAATCAACCTCCGATCCAATCCGATCCGCCGAGGTCTGATCCGGATCGGACGCCATTTTGAATGCTTTTTCCCATAGCCAAGTATTGTTTTACAAAAACGCCTATAACTTTTTCATTTTTAAAGATAGAAGGATGAAACCTGGGCACATTGTAGACTGGTTAGGGATAGGTATCTGTGAGAAATTTCAGAGAGATTGGTGCATGCAGTTTGTGGCAATTAATTTTTTAATAAATACCCAGGAATGCCTATAACTTTGTCATTTTTAAAGTTACACACAAGAAACTTTGCCACATTATAGGTGGTACCTTGGGACCTATGTGTGTGAAATTTCAGAAACGTAGGTGCTTGTCTTGTGTGGCAATTAATTTTTAGAAAAATGGGTAGTAGTGGGGTAAATACAGTTATGCCTCCAACTTTTTTATTTTTAAAGATACAATCAGGAAACTTGGGCACATTGCAGGTAACACTTGGCTTGATATGTGTGTAAAACTTCAGAAACATTGGTGCTTGCCTTGTGTGGCAATTAATTTTTGAAACAATGAGGAAAGAAACACCTATAACTTTGTCATTTTTAAAGTTACACACATGAAACTTTGCCACATTGTAGGTGGTACCTTGGGACCTATGTATGTGAAATTTCAGAAACATAGGTGCTTGCCTTGTGTGGCAATTAATTTTAGAAAAATGGGTAGTAGTGGGGTAAATACAGTTACGCCTCCCACTTTTTTATTTTTGAAGAAATAAACAGGAAACTTGGGCACATTACAGGTACCACTTGGCTTGATATGTGTGTGAAATTTCAGAAACATTGGTGCTTGCCTGGTGTGGCAATTAATTTTTGAAACAATGAGGGATTCATTGGACAGCACTTGCCCATAGGGATTCATTGGACAGTACTTGCCCATAGGGAATCATTGGACAGTACTTGCCCATAGGGAATCATTGGAAAGCACTTGCCCATAGGGAATCATTGCATTGCACTTTCCCATTGAGAAATACAGTTATGCCTCCCACTTTTTTATTTTTGAAGATAGAAACAGGAAACTTGGGCACATTGTAGACTGGTTAGGGATAGTTATCTGTGAGAAATTTCAGAAAGATTGGTGCATGCGTTTTGTGGCAATTAATTTTTTAATAAATACCCAGGAATGCCTATAACTTTGTCATTTTTAAAGTTACACACATGAAACTTTGCCACATTGTAGGTGGTACTTTGGAACCTGTGTGTGTGAAATTTCAAAAACGTAAGTGCTTGCCTTGTATGGCAATTAATTTTAGAAAAATGGGTAGTAGTGGGGTAAATACAATTATGCCTCCCATTTTTTTATTTTTAAAGATACACACAGGAAACATGGGCACATTACAGGGAACACTTCACTTGATATGTGTGTAAAATTTCAGAAAGCTGGGTCCAGGCATGTGGTGGCAAGGTATTTTTGAAACAATGAGGAAAGAAACGCCTATAAGTTTTTTATTTTAAAAGTTAGAAGTCTGAAAGTTGCTCACTTTGTAGATGGGTTAGGGGTAGATACGTGACAGAAATTTCAGAATTATAGGTCCAGGCATTTGATGGCTATGGAATTTTTAGATTAAAAGTTTCAAAAGTTTTTCCACAGAGGCTTGGTTTCCCCCGTCTCCCACTCCCGCCTCCCGCGAAGAAAAAGGAAACACACTCTCTCGATCTCTTTGATCCTTGCATGTATGGCTGCAACTGAGCTAGTATCCATTACAAAAGGAGAAACAAAGTAACTACATTAAAGCACTTGGCTCGTGTCTGCTTTGATACTTTCACTTTTTACTCAAGCAGAATGGCTGAGCCTAGGATCACTCTCTCTCGATCGCTAGGATCGTTACAGGAGAAATTTTCTACAGTCTTCAAAGTGGTGTGTGCAGACACCTTGCCACCACATGCCTGGACCCAGCTTTCTGAAATTTTACACACTGCTAGACACAGCACACGGGGGGTGGGGAGCCTGGTCATGAGCAACCCCTTCTACTAAAGAAGAGGAAGCCAGGGAGTCAGCAAAAACACTCTTCCGCACATGGCTTTGTCGCTCTTCCTTTGGCCTCAGGCAGCAAATCCCACGTGAGCTTGCTGTACTTTTGTTCCCCAACGACAATGGCAGGCTGGACTCATGAACTGCAGCTGTAAAGCATTACTAGGGGTGGGGGGTGTAATTGGACTGAGGTTGCCTCTCCACCCAGGGTAGGGTGACCCTATGGAAAGGAGGACAGGGCTCCCGTATCTTTAACAGTTGTATTGAAAAAGGAATTTCAGATGTCATTTGTAGGTCTGCAGCACCTGGTGAAATGCCCTCGTCATCACAACAGCTAAAGCTGCAGGAACTATACTAGAATGACCAGATAGAAAAGAGGGCAGGGCTCCTGCAGTTTTAACTCTTGTGATGAAGAGGGAATCTCACCAGGTGCTGCATGCATACACATGTTTCCTGCTGAAATTTCCCTTTCAGAGCAACTATTAAAGATACAGAAGCCCCATCCTCCTTTCCATAGGGTCACCCTAACCCAGGATTCCCATGGGACAACAAAACAGCAGCTGGGGCTAACTTCTGGATTTAGCTCCCTTTCCAAATCACATTCACATGCAGTATTCATGAAAAAGATCGTGTGGAGGAACAGACCCCGAGAATATCAGAAGTTCCATGCTTGAATACACCAAAGGTGTTCTCTCTGTTTGAAGGACTCTCCAGTCCAAGGCCTGTTTAAACACACACATAAACCCCCCTAAGAAACAGAGCCTACTGAGAGTGAGGGCAATGCGTATCTGGCAAGCGTTGCTTCACTCCCAACTAGCTTTGTCATGGTGTCATGTCACCAAATCGTATTGGCCATGTATTGCAAAATGCCATCACGTCAATCATGTTGGTGGAGAGATCACTCATGCAACTATTTCCAAAGAGCAGAAGACACTCAAAATGAGGCCAGAGCAGCGACAGATTGATGAAACGGCACAGTGAAGAAGCCACCAAAAATGTGAACCTTTGCATGCTGTGAGATTGGGGTGGGGTGGGGTGGGGTGGGGGGACCTTTCACACACGACTTCTCCCTCTACTCAGACAAAAGGGGCAAACCCATGTATCCCCATATTATGCGACAGCTGTCCACCAGGTGGCATCATAGATATCCATCTTTGGACCTCAAGGATCACTGTGTCTGCAAAACATAAGGTTTGGAGGGGGGGGGGGTTTGCAGGGAAATTAACTCACAGCATCTTGTGTCTCCTCGGTCTGCTTGCGCTGCCCTCTGCATTTGCCTCCCGGGAATGTAGAGTCCATGAACGCACTGCACGGCTGACAAAATAGAATCTCCTGCCAGGCGGACCCATGCTGGGGATTGCCCGGTGATCCTTCCTATGTGAGCCCGGGCACTGTTACAAGTAAGCTGTGGTTTCCAGTCTGTGAAATGTGGGTGGGTTGCTGGTAAATTCCGGAGCCAAGTCTCTTTGGCCTCCATTCCAAAAAATAGCCACAGCAGGCGGCCTTCACTCCCTGGTTGGAAAACTTGCCAAGACCTGGACAATCTGCCAGGCTGGGCTTTGAAAGGAAGGCTAGAAACATAGAATCACAGAAAAATAGACCTGGAAAGGGCCTCTAAGGCCATCGAGTCCAACCCCCTGCTCAATGCAGGAATCCACCTTCATCCCTTACAGATGCTGTCCAGCTGCCTCTTGAATGCCTCTCGTGTGGGACAGCCCACAACCTTCCTAGTTCATAGGCTCCATTGTCATACTGCTCTAACAGTCAGGAAGTTTTTCCTGATGCCCAACCAGAATCTGGCTTCCTGTAACTTGAGCCCCTTATTCTGTGCCCTGCACAATGGGATACACAAGAAGAGATCCTGGCCCTCCTCTGGGTGACAAATCCTGAATGTTTTGGGTTATACTCTAAAGACCACAGGCCATAGCAGCATCATACCACATGGGGGCAGGTATGTCCCACAGGTAGAAGGTCCATGGCTTGATTCCTATCTCCAGGTGCAATGTTCTTGGTTAGTAGGGCTGGGAAGGACCAGTCTGAAACTTTGGAGGAGGAATATTGCCTCTCCAAGAGTCTGTGCTGTAGTGAACTCAGGGCTTACAAGGTCGAAGTTCCAGGACTTTGGACAATGGAGTTTGGACAGATGACAATGGAGGCTGGTGCACCCGTTGTCAGTGGAGCAAGGAATCCACTCCAGGTTTCAGTCAGAACTCTCAAGGAGTTAGGAGCTATCCAAGATGCTTCCGGTTCTGACTAAAACTTGGAGCGGATTCAGTGCTCCATTGACCTTGGAGCTACCATCCTTTCCTGGGGGGGGAGGATGGATTTCCCCCAGCAACAATACATCCTTGTGAGCTATCCCTGTAAAGCAAAATAGTCTGGGGGAGCCTAGATCTTGAATGAGGAACTAAGATCCATTTACTTTACAAAAGACCTACAAAAGACAAAGGTGGCCTCTGAGGAAAGAGGAAATGCATCACCAAAACAAGCCGGCTCTGATTCGCCTAAGATTTCCATATGCTAGTTTATATGTGTAGAATAGATGCACATGTAGAAATCATGATTACAATTTTAATAGAAACGCAGTACATCTCACTAGGGGTGTCGTAGAAATCCGCAACGGATTCAAATCAGATCTCTATAGAGTGTCAGCACACGGGAGGTTTCATGCACATCTGCCGCGACTTTGATCCACTTTTTCAGCGCTGGACTGGCATGACATCATCCCCGTCGTGCTGTTCTCTCGCCCTGAGTGAGTCCAGCCCCGAAAAAGTGGATCAAAGTCATGGCAAATGTGCATTAAACCTCCCGCGTGATTCCACAAGGGTCTTAGCTTTTTCCAAGCTACAGATTCTGGGGACTTGCAGTCCCCTTTTTCACTTTTAGTGTGGATTTGCACTAATTCGCACTAGCGCTAATGCACATTTATGAAAATTTCCTACGAAGTAGAACAAAGTTCTGGTTAAAAACAAAAATCCACTTCCATCGATGAGTGGGCAATGGAACGAGAAATGCCTGACAGAACAGGTCTTACGAAGTCCGTACCTCCCTACAACTCGCCGTACCGTGAAAGGCTCTGACCAGGTGACCCGTGTGCCACCTGTTCGGTCTGCTATCCAGGCACTAATTTGTGATGGGAAACAGCGCTGATGGCTCTTTAAACTGGAAGTGGACGGGGCAGGCCTTCAAACAGAGGAACATCCTCTGGCAGCCTTTAAAACAGACGACTGCTCTCTGTAAAAGAGGACCCCCCCCCATTGCCACCCTACACCATCTATCATAAGCACACGGAGGAAGAGATGGAGCCACACCGCTGTCTGCATTTCTGGACTCTCGGGGACGTGCCTACGAACCCTGCGATGGCGAGCGCCTCCACCCCCCAAACGCACTTCTACACCCCTGCCAAGAGCAGCCCTCTGTACCAGACGGACCCAAGACTGCTGTCTTCTCCCCAGCTCCCCACCCCATGTATAAATCACTTTTTCAGCTCTGGAGCGGGGGAGGAAGGAACGCCGAGCCAGCCTGCCAGCAGTTCTGCAGCGGTTAGAGAGCAAATGCTCCGCAGTCGCTTCCCGCAGGTTTGGCCGCCCCCCTCCCTTCCCATCTGGTTTCCATTCGGCTCATTTTTCTTTCTGCCGTGAATGGACGGCTCCCTCCCCGTCGGACGGCTTCCCCAGCCAAGGGTGGCATTCCAGGACAAGACCTCCGGGGCTGCGCGAGCTGGCTGAGCGGACCTGGGCTCCGGGGCTTTCGGAGGGGCTGGCACCGGGGAAAGGGGTCCAAGCGCCTCTCCTAGGGGGAGAGGAAGGGGGCGGAGGGCGGGAGGCGTTCGTTCTCCAGGAGAGAGGAGGGTGGCCATACTGTGGTTCCAAGTGGCTCTGCTGGGTCTCTTGCGATGGGTGCGCGCAGAGACCTACACGTCCATGCTGAGCGTCCGCCAGGCACTGCCGACCGAGAGGGAGCTTCTCCAGAGCTTGCGTGCCTACCTCGAAGACGAGACCCACCGGATCAATGATCTCAGGCGGTAAGGCTGAACTGTGCCTGGAGGGATCAGCGGGGGCGGGGGGGATTACATCCAGGATGTGCTGTGCGTACAGAAATCCCAGGATCAGGCCCTAGCCGTGGTGTTTACCTCTGCTCCTGTTTCCCTCACTTTCCTCTGTCATCCCCCTTGCGTCAGATTTTAGATTGCCAGCTCCTTGGGGCAGGGACCTGCCTGGCCGCCTTTGGTATTTTGCAATGAGTCCTGCACATTGCAGTCACATGGCCTTCACACCTAACGCCCTGCGGACTTAATCGGTCGATAACTCTTCTTTTCTGTTGCATGTTTCATTTGCCCTGTTAACCACTATTGCGTATGCTGCAGCCCTTCAAATTCTCCCACCCGGAGCATCCTTAAAGTGGTCAACTTGGCTCCCAGTGTCCACTTGAAATCCCAGCTGTGTCACTGAGGAAGACAAGGGGTTGGGCTAGATGACCTCCAAGGTCCCTTCCAACTCGAATCATTCGTGATTCTAAAGCAGTAGCTGAAATGTTTAACTTCAATGAAGGGTGGGGAGTCCCTGACTCTCCAGATGTTCTGGACTTCAAGTCCCATCCACCTTAGCCAGCATGGTCAATGGTGAGGGATGATAGGCACTGGAGCCCAACCACATCTGGACAGCCACAGTTTCCGCTCCCCTGACCTAAACAGTGGTAAACCTGGTCATTGTCATATGAGATGACCAGTTGGACTACAACTCCCATCATCCCCAGGCAGGCATGGCAAGGGATGCTGGGGGTTGTAGTCGAACACATCTGGAGGGTTCCAGATTGGGGAAGGCTGTTCTACTAGGTAAGTAGGGGAGGAAGTGCCATTAAAGAACCACAATTTGAAGACATGTTTTCTTCCTTTCTCATAATACTAGAACCCAGTGGGGTCATCTCATGAAGCTGAGAAAAAAGAAAGACTTCTTCACACAGCGTGGAGTTGAACTGTGAAATTTGCTACCACAAGATGCAGGGATGGCCACCAATTTGGATGGCTTTAAAGGGGGGTTGGATAAATCCCTGGAGGGGAAGGCTATTGGAAGCTACTAGTCCTCATGGCTATATTCTACCTCCAGGATAGAAGCAGTAAAGCCTGTATACACTACTTGCTGGGGAACATAGGTGGGAGGGGGCTGTCGCACTCATGTCTTGCTTGTGGGTTTCCCATTGGGATAGCTGGATGGCGACTGTGTGGACAGAGTGCTGGACTAGATGGACCCTTGGTCTGATCCAGCAGGGCTCTTCTTATATCCTTTTGTTCTTCTGCCTACAATTTAGGAGGCACAGAACATGCATTTGGCATGCAGAAAGCTCCAGGTTCAATCATGGCCACAGGTAAAAAGGATCACTGGTATCACTGCCGGGAAAGACCCTTATCTGAGACCCTAGATAATTGCTGCTATCTCAGAACAAATGAGTTTCATGTAGCTTTTGCTGGAAATCTGGGTTCCTACTTACTTTTGCGCATGGGTTTTTCCTGTTCAATAAATCCATGTCATTTTTGCATACCAGGGTAATGGTTCTCCTCCCTGGAGAAGACAGACCTGGCTACAGTGACACATGCTCTAGTCACTTCCCATCGAGACTGTTGCCACATGCTTTACATGGAACTGTCCTTGAAGGCTATTCAAAAACCGCAGCTGGTGCAAAATGTTGTAGCCAGGTTGCTTTCTGGCAAGCGTTTCATAGACCATATTACATCGGTCTGACATCAGTTGCATTGGCTCCCAATTGGTTTCTGGGTCAACTCAAGATTTCTGAAAGATTGCCCCATCCCATAGCTTACAATTTTTGTCTGAGGTCCTGTTTACCTTCCCACCGTCAAAAGGACAGGGTCTTTTTTGTGGCAGCACCCTGATTTTGGAACTCCCTCCCTAGGGGATTAGATGAACCCCAACATTGTTCAGCTTCTGGTGGGCAGTAAAGAGACATCATTGTTCTACTCCATTTTCAGTGGTTTTCAAGAACATGTTGATAGCTGTTTTTACATTTTTGTAAGCTTTATGCTTTTGCTTTCTCATATTTCTTATTGTTGAAATTCCTTTAACAATTGCTCAGCATGCCACCTTGGCAGCCTTGTGGTTGAAAACAGTCTATAAACACTTGAATAAACAAATGAATCAATATTTTCCCCACGTCTAGTTTTGCATGGGGTGTGTGCATCAGAATTCGTATGAATTTTTGCTTTAAAGTAGCTGTTGGGATTCCCAGATGCTGTGCCATCACCAATGTTGAAAACAGATCAATGCAGTTGGCTAGCCCAGTTGGGTTTTGTACATGGATCTTTCTCCAACCTGCCCCTACCCAGATGTGTTACTTCCATGATCTCTAGCCAGCATGGCCGGTGGCCAATCTGGAAGGTTGCAGGTTGGAGAAGGTTGGATTGGAGGAATTCAGCCATTATTGTACCCTGGAACAAATTGCTCCTCGTGCCGATTTCCTGGCCCTAACGTTGCTGTCCAAACCTGATTTTGCAAAGGGACCTGGACAATTGACCTGGGCAAAGAGCCAGGAAGTGTGTGACAGCCAAAGGAAGCCATTAGAGGAAAGTCATTCATGTTCTACTCTATACCAGCAAAATGAATCCACTCATTGGCCAGTGGCGGTCAGGTGGCAACCAGTTTGACCCGTTAAAGTTTCCTGGTCAGACTTACTGGGTGGACTAACCAATTAGCCGACTCCCCTTTTGCTGTTCCTTGCAGGCCATGGATTGCCTGCTGCCCTGCCCTCAACTCAATGGGGGCCAAATCCAGCAGGTGCACCCTGAACCAGCCACAAAGATGTCCGATTTCAAACAACCCCTTTTGTTTTAAGATCTACGCTGTGGTGGGTGGGGGAATCAACCCTTCTCCATCAAACTTGCAGTTCTGGATTGTGAAATTGGCAAGGGAACGTTGCAATTTGAAACAGACGTTTGGCAAATATTCACCTGTCCTTTCGTGGGTGAATTTATGGACTATGTAACATATAATGCGAATCATGAGACTGTTTTGTAAGGGAAATTAAATACAAGGCCCAAAAGGAAAAGTGCACATAGCCAGATACAAATGGGCTTTCAGAAGGAAAAAGCGATTCAGATATATATCGTTGAATAAGCTCTGCAGGGGAACAAAATTTTCAAAATATCAAAACGCAAAGAAAACACAGATTTCACTGTGTAAAGCTTGTATAAATTGCTTGAGAGCAAATAAATATTGAGAGGTTTTGAAATACTTATGCAAATGTCAGAAGGGAGAGAGAAATGTCATTCACTGTATCCAGCGTGAGGCACACATCCTATATAACGGATTAAGTCTTCCAGAGTGGATGTTCTTTGTGTGACTTTCTAGGGGTGGACACGTCCGTCCATTTCAGTTTTGCTTGGTTTCTAGTTTCTCCAAACTTAGTTTTATTTTGTCTTGTTTCCATATCAGGTTGCAGCAGGACAGGAATTAAAAGTATGCATGGAAAATTGTGTAGATTCTTGATGCACAATACTCAAAATCTATGCATTTTGCAAGCACTTTATCTAAATAGAGTGTGTTTGGGGTGATTATTTTCATGAATTGCCTTTGTGTGTGCACTTTCTCCATAAACATATCTTCCTATAAACATTTTTTGGATTGGCGCACTGGATTGCAACATTTGGAAATTGAGGATATGGAGGATAATGGCTACAGTACCTATGCCACCTCCAATAACAGAAGCAGTGTGCTTCTGCCCACCAGTTGCTGGGATACATAGGCAGGAGAGTGCTATTGCGCTCTTGTCCTACTTGTGGCCTGGTCAACACTGTGTCAACAGAAGGCTGCTGGACTAGATGGACCCTTGGTCTGATCCAGCTCTGCTCTTCTTATGTTCTTATTTATTTATAGCATTTATATCCTGCCTTTTTTCCTCCAAGGAACTGAAGGCGGCGTACATAATCCTCTTCCTCAACAGCAACCCTGTGAGGTAGGTTGGGCTGAGAGTCTGTGACAGGCCCAAAGTCACCCAGTGGGCTTCCATGGCCGAGTGGGGACTAGAACCCAGATCACCCGACTCCCAGTCCAACACTTTAGCCACTACACCACACTGGTCCTTATGTAATATTCTGAACCTGGTTACTTCCAGATGTGCTGCATTGCAACTCCCATAATCCCCGGGTAACAATAGCCATGCTGGCTGGGAATGATGGGACTTGCAGTCCAACCCATCTGGAGGGCACCAGGCCGGGGAAGGCAGGAACAGAGGTTTATGAATTTATAAAATAATGCATGGTATGCGGAAATACTAGGACCCAATGGGGCCATCCAACGAAGTTGAAAGGTGGGAGATTCAGGACAGACAAAAGGTAGGGCGATACTAAGGAACACAGGATCAGTTTGTGGCACGGGTGAGCAACATGGGGCCTGCGGGCTGAATGGGTTTTCCCCTGACCTTCTTTGCACCTCTCCCTCTGACCACTTCTGAATTTGCTGCTGCAGTTGCAATGAAAGAATGGGAGATTTTGCTTCAAAACAGGGTGCCCTGGGAGCACACACCTTATTCGTAAGCAGAATCACTCTCACGGAAGCCTCCCGAGATGCAAATCCATTTACCAGCAAGGCACACATCTTTTTGCTGCCACCATTGGTGGCAATTTCAGCAGCAAATTCATCAGCAACAGTGATGGCAGCGCATGTACCCCGGTGGGTTCCGAGGGGGACAAGATGCCTTCCCGACCACTGGAATTCCCACCCCTGATTTATGGAATGAGCTGTCACAAATGTTAACGCCAAAATGCATCAAAAGGACCCAGACAAATCCCTGTGGGACAGGTCTCTCATTAACTGTTAGTTGTAATGACGGAATGAAACCTCCACCTTCACGGCCAGTGTACCTCCGGTGAGGGCGACGGCTAGGAATGCTGGGGAAATCCGTAGTGGATTCAAAGGCGTTCTGATTTCTATGAATGCAAACTGGAGATTCTGCAGCAGACAGGCCTTTTCCAAGACACACAGATTGTGCCGGCTTGCAGACCGGTTGTTTACGTTGCGGGGGGGATTTAATCAAATTTGCACTTGCACAAGTGGAACGAAATTCTTATAAACCCTTTAAACAATCTAATTCCATCCATGAGCAGACCACAGAACAAAGTGCGCCCGACAACCCGTGAAACACGGATGAAATGGTTTTTAACAAAATCCATTCCTCCCTAGCGATGGCCTTCAAGGCTTGCTTGGGCGAGTTATCTTACCACCTTGGGAGGCAAGACGTCCTTTGGGGTTTATGTTCTTTTGGGTTGGAAGCTTCGAGGTCAAATTGTTGGGAGGCAAGACGTCCTTTGGGGTTTATGTTCTTTTGGGTTGGAAGCTTCGAAGTCAAATTGAACGAGACCATTTCTGCAGGCGACTGCCCTTAGCAGGCTCAGAGCGACGAGATGGAGTTGGTAGCCAAATATCGTTCTTGGTTTCCCACCCACCCCTTGCATTTTCCAGATTCTACAAAAAAATCCAGGCATTGCATGAAGGCGCAGGCAGCACACTGGACAACCCCTTATTGGCGAACGCCCTGATCAAGAGACTGCAGTCTGACTGGATGAACGTAGTTTATAGCCTGGAGGCCAGTGAGAACATCCAAGGTACTTTGCCCCGAGTCAAAGACACGGGCTCAAGCTGGGGGGTTTTATTATTGCATTTATATCCTGCCTTTTTTCCTCCGAGGAACCCAAGGCGGCGTACATAATCCTCCTCCTCCTCTCCATTTTATCCTCACAACAGCAACCCTGTGAGGTGGGTTGGGCTGTGAGTCTGCGACTGGCCCAAAGTCACCCAGTGGGTTCCCATGGCCACGTGGGGACTAGAACTTGGATCTCCCGGTCCAACACTCTAACCACTACACCACCCTGGCTCTCCCAACCTATGTTGGGTTGGAACAAGGAAAAATCCAGGCAGCAAGAGGGATTGAGCGGCCTGCAAATGGTTGCCAAGAAGAAAAACCAACTATGCTGTTGTGAACGGCAGCTTTCCCCAACCTGGCACCCTCCAGTTGTGTTGAACCACCACTCCCAGCATGCCTCAGTCAGCTTGTTGATTCCCAATGCACATCAGGGTCAACTGGGGTGACCATATGGAAAGGAGGACTGGGCTCCTGTATCTTTAACAGCTGAACAGGAAAGGGAATTTCAGCAGGTGTTATTTGTATGCATGCAGCACCTGGTGAAATTCCCTCTTCATCACAACAGTTAAAGCTGCAGGAGCCTTGCCCTCTTCTGTATCTGGTTACTCTAGTATAGTTTCTGCAGCTTTAACTGTTGTGATGAAGAGGGAATTTCACCAGGTGTTGCATGCATACAAATGACAACTGCTGATATTCACTTTTCAATGCAACTGTTAAAGGTACAGGAGTCCTGTCCTCCTTTCCATGTGGTCACCCTACTTATGGTAGAACACATTAGGTGTATCTAGCCTAAGTCATACTTAGAGCGGACCCCTTGCAATCAATGGGCCTAATGTTAGTCATGACTAACTCAACTTCCATTGATTTGAATGGGAATACTGTAAGTATGACTACACCTGGGTCCAACCCATTAAGTGTTTGTAAAAATAATATTCTTTTTCCTCTATGTGTGCAATTGCTTCATGTAAGATATGTTATAGTTTCATATTTTACTGTTATAAATGGTTATACTTGGAAATGTCCATTCCTCATGCTGACTCCAAGGTGGCAAGCCTCTTTTGAAATAGATGCTGATTAAACATGATCAGTATCATATGGTATTAATTATATTACAACTATTTCTTTTGATTGCCAAGGATCATTTAGATAAGCCTTAGCTCCAGCAAAACAGCTCTTGGTTTATAAAGCCTGCTTTTAAAAAGCATTTTTAAAAGGTATAGATCCCAGATAGAATGCCACTGATATATGTATTATATATATTCCATCCCCAGCAAGAATTTCCAGCATGAATATTAAAATCATTTCCCCCCTGAGGAAATAATAAAATGCAGAGCTCTGATTCAGCATACAGGTTTTAATTCACAAGTTCTCAATATTTGTACCAACATAACACAACTTCAGATTGCATCCAAATACACAACTACAAGAACATATATGTTAGGGTGACCATATGAAAAGGAGGACAGGGCTCCTGTATCTTTAACAGCTGAACAGGAAAGGGAATTTCAGCAGGTGCCCTTTGTATGCATGCAGAACCTGGTGAAATCCCTCTTCATCCCAACAGTTAAAGCTGCAGGAGCTATACTAGACTGAACAGATACAAAAGAGGGCAGGGCTCCTGCAACTTGAACTGTTGGGATGAAGTGGAAATTTCACCAGGTGCTGCATGCATACAAATGTCATCTGGTAAAATTCCCTTTTCCATGCAACTGTTAAAGATACAGGAACCTTGTCCTACTTTTCATATGGTCACCCTACCATTCCAACTTAAAGCAATCTCTGGAGAAAGAATTGCCTGAACGCATCCAAACTGTAATAGCTCATCATCTTACATCCCCCTCACCTCACCCCAAGAAACAACGATGCCCTCAGGGACATCACTGTATAGCTTTTAGACTCTGGGGTGAAGGAATTCATTTCAGGAAAAGCCAAGTGCAATAATAATAATAATAATAATAATAATAATAATAATAATAATAATACATGTATTTCTTACCAGCCTCTCCCTCTGGAGCGAGGTGGGGAACAACATCAAATATAAAATACATAAAACTGATTAAAAGCACATAAAACTAATACATTATTAAAATACCAATAAAACTCTAAAAATTCAACTGGGTAGGCCTGCCAGAAGAGATCGGTCTTTATGGCTTTCTTAAAGTCAGAGAGACTATTAAGTTGACAAATCTCTTCTGGCAGGCCATTCCACAGTCTGGGAGCAGCAGAAGAGAAGGTCCTCTGGGTAATGGTTGCCAGCCTAGATCTGGCTGACTGTAGCAAATTCTTCCCAGAGGACCCGAGTGTGCAGGGCGGATTGTATGGGAGAAGGCGATCCCGCAGGTAACCTGGACCCAAACCATGTAGGGCTTTAAAGGTGATGACCAACACTTTGTACTTCACCGGGAAAGTAATAGGCAGCCAGTGAAATGATTTTAAAGCTGGTGTAATATGGTCACCTGTAGGTGTACCGGTGACCAACCTGTCCGCCATATTTTGAACTAGTTGAAATTACCAGACTAGGCACAGAAGTAGCCCTATGTACAGCACATTGCAGAAGTCGAGTCTCGAAGTTACCAGCGCATGCACTACTGTCTTTAGGTCTTGCAACTCTAGGAAGGAGTGCAGCTAGCGTATCAACCAAAGCTGATAGTAGGCACTCCTGGCCGTCGCGTCTATCTGAGCTGTCATTTGGAGCGACGAATCCAGGAGCACCCCCAAGCTGTGAACACAGTCTTTCAGGGAGAGTGTAACCCTGTCTAGAACTGGTTGACACACCTCCAAATCCAGGTTCTGGCCTTTGACAGCAAGCACCTCCGTCTTATCTGGATTCAGCTTCAATTTGTTTTTCCTCATCCAGCCCGTTACCACCTCTAAGCATTCATTCAGAGGAGACACACTATCCTTAGCTGACGATGTTGTCAAAGGCATAGAGAAAGAGATTTAGGTGTCGTCAGCGTACTGATAGCACCCTGCCCCATGCCTCCGGATGATCTCTTCCAGCGGTCATGTAGATGTTAAACAGCATTGGGGATAGGATGGTGCCTTGTGGTATGCCATACAGCAGCTCCTTCTTTGAGGAGCAATTATCCCCAAGCATCACCATCTGGAACCTGCCTGAGAGGTAGGACCAGAACCACTAAAGCACAGTGCCCCCGATTGCCAATCCCCTCAGACATTCTAGAAGGATACCATGGCCGATGGTATCAAAAGCCGCTGAGAGTTCCAGAAGTACCAGCAGGGACACACTCCCCCTGTGAATACTCAAGCATAGATCATCCACTAAGGTGACCATAGCTGTCTCAACTCCGTATCCTGCCCTGAAGCCAGTTTGAAATGAAAAATCTGTATCGTTCAAAACTGCTTGGAGTTGGAAGGCAACTGCCCTCTCGATCACCTTGCCCAGAGACGAAAGATTTGACACTGGTCTGTACTTATTAAGGTCCAGGGAGGGGTTCCTCAGAAGCAGCCGTACCACCGCTTCTTTTAAACATGATGGAAAACTCCCCTCCCTGAGAGATGCATTAAGGATATGTTGTAGTTGTAATCTAATTGCCTCTCCTCCCTGGACGACCAGCCAAGGACAGGGATCGAGAGGGCAAGTTGTCCTCCTCACTCGTCCAAGTAGCTTGTCCATGTCCTCGGTACTGACCAACTGAAACTGATCAACTCAAGGCATGCCTTTGCATATAGCATGGGATGACTAAAATGGTATCTGGATAACTTGAAACCGCCATAAAAAGATTAGACCTTTTAGACACAGCCAAATCTAAAAAGGCTTTTGATCTATTGTCGAAAGGTCTATGACAAACAGAACAAGGCAGGTTGTCTGTTAGCTCAGCAATTACTCCAGAAACAAAGCTGTTCAAATATTATGGTAATTATGGATTACAATGCTGGCATGTGTACCAATTCAGAAGACAGTTTTCATTTTTTCCAAGAATTTTATTCAACGCTTTACAGAACAGGAACACCAGACCTTTTGAATAACTTATTTCATTCGTACACTTACTTGAACTCCAACTAATGAGCACAAACGTTTCTTAGAAAGTGATATCACATTAGACAAGATCCGACAAGATGTTTCTTAAAAGATTCCTGGTAGAGATGGGTTTCCTGCCATGCTTTATCATACTTTTCAGGCATCCTGGTTTCCTTTTCTTCACAGCTTTTATAATTAAGTCCTTTGATCTAGACAAAGTCTAGCTTCTGGGGAGCCAGGGGAGGGGGGAGGGCAAATTTGTTCTCATATTAAAACCCAGTAGCAATCTCCTCCTACAAAGAAGGGGATCATACTGACCAATCTCATTAAAGAAGCACTTTACAGCAATTCTGTTTTAGAGGTTAAATGTACAAAAGAACATAAGAACCATGCTGGATCAGACCAAGAGTCCATCTAGTCCAGCACTCTGTTCACACGGTGGTCAACCAGTTGTCAACCAGGGACCCACAAGCAAGACACGGAGCAACATCACCCTCCTACCCATGTTCCCCAGCAACTGATGTATGTAGGTATATTGCCTCTGCTACTGGAGGTAGCACATAGCCATCAGGGCGAGTAGCCATTGGTAGCCTTCTCCTCCAAGAATTTATCCATCCCCTTTTTAAAGACATCCAAATTGGTGGCCATCACCACATCTGGTGGTAGTAAATTCCATAGTTTAACTATGCACTGTGTGAAGTACTTCCTTTTATTTGTCCTGAATCTCCCACCAATCAGCTTCATGGGATGACCCCAGGTTCTAGTATTATGGGAGAGGGAGAAAAATGCCTTCCTATCCACTTTCTCCACACCATGCATAATTTTGTACACCTCCCCTTATATACATAAAGATTAGACCACTTTTATTCAAAATAATTGTGTAATCATGTTAAATGTGTCCTAAATATTATTCATCGGTGTAAATAACAAAAAGGGGAGCCATAATTTTCCTTTGAGCAATGCAGGTTTCTAACTATATGGAGTGGGGGTTTCTTTAGTTAAAATACCAGATCCAAAGATCTCCCATTTCCCAACATTATCCCCAGAATGGCGGGGGGGGGGGAGTTCGTAGCCCTAGAGCTGGCTTTCTTGTTTTCCCAGGACCTGGGAGATTGCACAGAAGAGCCCTGCCATCTCCCTCCCACCTCCCACATGCTGAACGGGGGAAAAGGTCCAGAAAAAAGATGAGGAAAATCTGCCCTCTCCATCTTCCAACCTACTGGGTTTTGTATTTAGTGCTGGATTCTCCCTCTCTCACCCTGCCCATGTCAACCAAAGTGATACTTTTAATGTGGACAAGTTTCATGTTTGGATCTTTAAAAATAAAAAAGTTGAAGCCATAACTGTCTTTACCCCACTGCTACCCAGTTTTTTTAAAAATTAATTGCCACACAAGGCAAGCACCTATGGTTCTGAAATTTCACACACATGAGTCCCAACATACCATCTGCAATGTGGCAAAGTTGGCAAAGTTTCATGTGTGGATCTTTAAACATAAAAAAGTTATAGGCATTCCTGGTTCATTACTCAAAAATTCATAGCCACAAAATGCCTGGAGCTATCGTTCTGAAAATTTGCACACGTAACTACCTCAAACCCTTCTGCAATGTGGCCAATTTTCAACCTTCTATCTTTAAAAATAAAAAAGTTATAGGCATTTCTGTAAAGCAATATTAGGCAATGGGAAAAAGCACTCAAAATGGCATCCAATCCAAAAATCGGACATCCAGTTTTAATATCGGAATCGGATCCAATCTGATCCAGTGGACCTCTGATTTTTTCCGATCCTATTTTTTTGGGGGGGAGGTCCGATTCCAATCTGATTTTTGGGGTCCATGCACATCCCTAATTGTTACCTTTTTTGGCGCCAGGTCAAGACTTTCCTCTTCTCTCAGGCATTTAGCAATATCTGATGAGCCTGCGTCTGTTTTTTTGTTTTTTAGGCTTATAGCTTTTTAAGTTATCATAATGGTTTTAAATGTATTTGTATATTGTATGTTTTGCAGTTTTAATTTTTGTATATTGTTTTTAAATGTTTTAATCTTATGTAAACCGCCCAGAGAGCTATGGCTATGGGGCAGTATACAAATGCAATAAATAAATAAAATAAATAAACACTGAAATATCATTTTATAATAAACCAACAGATGCTTGTAGATAGCATTTGGAGCAAGGAATGAATTGAGCAATCAATGCACCATGGCCTTTTCTCTAACTAACACAACATAAAGGATATTAGAGATACTGGAGATTCTAAGCCCCAAATATTAGGAATTCATCATGCAAACTATCAGGTGTGATAAAGACAGTTTTAGGAATGGTGTCTGGTTACAGCTCCGTTTGCCAAAAAGCCTTATATAAACCTATGATGATATCGATATTAACAACACCTAAAAGTTCTATTGGGTGATCTACCCTAGAAATTGGATATGCATCCAGTATTGTAATCAAATTTAACTGTCTGAAGTCCATAGAAATCCAATCAACCCATCAGGGTTTAGAATCAGCATCATGGGAGATACCTATGGACTAATGGAGAGATAGAGATATGTGGCTGGGGAGTGACGCAAGTTTTTTTCTGTCTAAACATGCACAGGATTGCACCCTCAGTAACTGAAGCTACAAGGGGAGGTTATTTTTCTCACTCATTTGTTTGGAAAGCATTATCTCAAAGGAAATAAATCTAGACCTTGGTGGACAACTGTTGTAGCCCTAGTGGCTAAGGCTGCCTCTACAAGAGAGGTTTAAAGCTCTTTCAAGGCTGATTAAATTTTTTACCTCTACAAGAGAGGAGCGCAAATCGGGGGCAGAGGCGCTTTAAACATTCGATTATGCGCATTATCAAATGCGCGTTGCATAGCGAGTTTTATTTTGCTCTGGCTGTTAAAGCGCATTTTGACTATGTGAACAAGCGATTCTCCGCATTAACTACTTGTAAAGCGCATTTGAAACAACCGGTAAGGTCACCAGTTGAGTGCTCAATTACCTCCTGCATACAAGCAGTGACGATAAAGCGCTTCAGCGATTATGCGCATAATCAGCTAACCAGACGTCAAACGGAATCCATCTAGAAGGGGTCTAAGCTACAAATCAGGAAGTGCCCATTATGAATCTCATCTTACAAGCCATTCTCTCTTTCTTTCTCTCTGCCTTTCTCTCTGCACTATGGGGGATAATAATACTGACTTATCTTAGAGGGTAATTGTGAGAATTACAACTAGATGATGCAAATCAAATGCTCTGACCACTTGAATGTGCCATACAAATGTTGTTGATGATGGGAAGGTTGTATGTATACAGATGAGCTGCAGGCACCCTGAAATAGGTGGTGGCGTGTAGAAAATAAGGGTCCGAGCAGAGCAGACTTTCAGTTTTATGTTCATTCCATATTTACTAATGAGTTGACAGATCAGCAATTGGAGAAACGGTTTTGCCCTGTCGTTGGCTTCTGGCTGCTGAGGTGGGCACTGCTTCCTACTCAGCTGCCATGTTCCTAAATATTACTGACAAAAAAAGGAGAGAGAAGTGGTTCTCGGAATGCTGAAATGCTTTATTAATATAATAAATAAATATTAATGGGCATAATGTAATAAAGCATTTCAGCATTTGGTGTAATATAATAAAGCATTCCAGCATTCCAAGAACCAATTCTCTTTCCTTTTTTTGAGTTTAGTGGATGCTCTCCTTGCCTTGGTTTTTAAATATTACTGAACCAGGACCTCCTGCTCTGCTCAGTATTCTCTGCTAAGGGTGGGGAGCCCCCTCTACTACTTTCCACCCCAACACACAAGCTTCATCCTCCAAATTAAATAATGATTCTCTGGATTGCTGACCTGGCAACCCTAAAAAACGGGTTGGATCCAGATTAGGTTAGTTGTGCTTCGTTCCCATTAAAATCAATGGGACTTAAGTTGTAATTACTAGCTGTTCACACCGAGTTCAATGGGACCTAAGTTCAACCAACTTAGTCTGGAACCAGTCAATAATTCTCAGATTCCACTGTACATTGATTTGGGTCATCTTAATAGTCTGAAATACATGTGTGCCAATCATTGTATGGTATTAAATAAATAGAGTGCAGTTATTCACTTATTCATAGTTATTCACTGCTTCCTATTTACTATTGCAGTGTAGCTACTGGAATGTGTTTCTTGCATTGAATTCTTTCAGCAAGAACCTTTCGGCAAGCTGTATAATGCACTCTACCTGGAATGGTGCTTAACAAGCCATTAGACATATCTCTGGTGGTACAGTCTGCAAAGCTGGATTAAGTGCTCAGAGTGCATGATGTATTTATATATTTATTTATTTATTTATTTATTTATTACATTTGTATACCGCCCCATAGCCGAAGCTCTCTGGGCGGTTTACATAGGATTAAAAACAATTAAAAACAATATACAAAAATTAAAACAGCAAAAACATACAACATACACACAATCTATACATTTAAAAACCACATCAACACTTCAAAAACTACAAAAACAAAACAAAACCAAACAAACCCAGGCTCCTCAGATATTGCCAAATGCCTGAGAGAAGAGGAAAGTCTTGACCTGGCGCCGAAAAGATAACAATGTTGGCGCCAGGCAGGCCCTGTCGGGGAGATCGTTCCACAATTGGGGAGCCACCACAGAGAAGGCCCTCTCTCTTGTTGCTGACCTCCGAGCCTCCCTCGGAGGAGGCACTCGGAGGAGGGCCTTAGATGTTGAACGTAGTGTTTGGGTAGGTTCATGTCGGGAAAGGCGTTCCATCAGGTATTGTGGTCCCAAGCCGTGTAAGGCTTTATAGGTTAAAACCAGCACCTTGAACCGGGCTCAGAAACATACAGGCAGCCAATGCAAGCGGGCCAGAGTAGGTCTTATATGTTCGAACCTACTGGTTCCAGTTATCAATCTGGCCGCTGCATTTTGCATAAGCTGCAGCTTCCGAACCACCTTCAAAGGCAGCCCCACGTAGAGTGCATTGCAGTAATCTAACTTGGAGGTTACCAGAGCATGGACAACTGAAGCCAGGTTATCCCTGTCCAGATAGGGACGTAGCTGGGCCACCAACCGAAGTTGGTAGAAGGCACTCCGTGCCACTGAGGCCACCTGCGCCTCAAGTGACAGAGATGGTTCCAGGAGAACCCCGAAGCTACGAACCCGCTCCTTCAAGGGGAGTGCAACCCCATCCAGAACAGGTTGAACACCCTCCATCCGGTCAGCGGAACCACCCACTAACAGCGTCTCAGTCTTGTCTGGATTGAGTTTCAGTTTATTAGCCCTCATCCAGTCCATTGTCGCAGCCAGGCACTGGTTCAGCACATCCACAGCCTCACCTGATGAAGATGAAAAGGAGAAATAGAGCTGCGTGTCATCAGCGTACTGATGACAACGCACTCCAAAACTCCGGATGACTGCACTCAACGGGTTCATGTAGATATTGAACAGCATGGGGGACAAAACTGACCCCTGCGGAACCCCATACTGGAGAATCCACGGGGCCGAGCAATGTTTCCCAAGCACCACCTTCTGGAGCCGACCCACCAAGTAGGAGCGGAACCACTGCAATGCAGTGCCTCCCACTCCCAACTCAGCCAGTCGTCCCAGAAGGATACCATGGTCGATGGTATCGCAAGCCGCTGAGAGATCAAGGAGAATCAACAGAGTCACACTCCCCCTGTCTTTCTCCCGACATAGGTCATCATACAGGGTGACCAAGGCTGTTTCCGTACCAAAACCAGGCCTGAAACCCGACTGAAATGGATCCAGATAATCAGTCTCATCCAAGAGTGCCTGGAGCTGGCTCACAACCACCCGCTCCAGGACCTTGCCCAGGTACGGAACATTTGCTACTGGCCTGTAGTTATTAAGATTTTCAGGGTCCAGGGAAGATTTCTTTAGGAGTGGTCTCACTGCCGCCTCTTTCAGGAGGCCTGGGACCACTCCCTCTTGCAAAGAGGCATTAATCACTTCCCTGGCCCAGCCAGTTGTTCCATCCCTGCTAGCTTTTATTAGCCAAGAGGGGCAAGGATCCAATATGGAAGTGGTTGCACGCACCTGTCCAAGCACCTTGTCAACATCCTCGAGCTGCACCAACTGAAACTCATCCCTAGAAAACAGGACAAGCCTGTGCTCTGGATACCTCACTAGATTCATCTGCTATAACACTGGAGTCTAAGTCCTGACGGATGCCAGAGATTTTATTCTGGAAGTGCCCAGCAAATGTATTACAGCGGGCCTCAAATGGTTCTACCATGTCCTTGGGGCCAGCATGTAAAAGCCCCCGGACAACTCTGAAAAGCTCCGCTGGGCGGCAGGTTGATGATTGAATAGTGGCAGCAAATGTGTGGTCCTTTTACCTGTAAGTTTTCCTTTGGTGCCAGAGAATAGTGAAGGGTCATGAGTGACCCCCTCAATAGTCCCTGCTTGCTATCCCACTTTTAATATCTTATCCACTGGACAAGTGGAATATCTTCACATTATGTTTTACAAAACTGGCCAATAGCCATGCTCCCTGGGGGATGGTGAGAGTTGAAATCCGATACATCTGGAGGGCACCAGGTTGGAGAAGACTGCCTCCACTTTTGAGTCTCTTTCTCATTATTTTCTGCATTTATGTTAAAGTTGTGAATGCACTGTAAAAATTGGAAAGGTAACATTTTTAAATTGAATGTATATTGTAGGTGAGAAGGAACAGAGGCGTTCTTACTTTTTTTAACTAGTTGGTTTTGCAATATTATAGGGTTAAATCTTTTGTGTGTCTGTGTGCAGTAAGCAACTCCATCAAAAAAGTTTAAAGTTTAGAGGTCAAGCATTTAGTCAGGATGTTTTGCTCAGGAAGCCAGGAGATTATGAAGTTCAACAGAATGTCAGAGGATGAGAGAAAAAGCTTTAAATTTGGGAAATAGAAACTTTGGAGAAATGAACAAGAAACAGCCCTCCTGATTGGTTCGACTTGGGGAAGGAAAAATAATTTTGAGATAAAACCCTTAAGTGGTAAGGCAGAAGGATAGAGAAGAAGAGGGAAGAAGAGAGAGAGAAGGAAGAAAAGAGGCCCAGAGTCCAAGAGGAAAGAAAGAGTCGGAGCTGTTGGAACTGGAGAACTGATTGAGAGACTTGGACCAATTACAGGCCTTGCATGGATAAGGGACTTGGATAAAATAGGGGCACAGTCTAGTTAGATTAGTGGGATGCATTTATCCTAGTTGCATTATTATCCTATTGCTGCTCATATAGTGTGTGTGTGTCCATGTGCGCATCTGTGCGTGCATTCCTATGTATTTATTCTGATTTTAAAATATTTTTTTATTAACATTTGTTATTTGTTATTTGAAACTTTGTGGTTCTTTTTGGGTTACCCACAACATGTCTAAAAGGCAACCCCTACACTGCCTAACATAGTTACCTTAGGTCCAGGGGCTGTCTATATGCTCCGAAAGCCCCATGCTGTGTGTGTGATAGCACTGCATCGGTTATACAGTGCAGCAGCCACCTCGAAGCCACCATGGTGGCGGATTTTCCCCAACTTTTTAGCCAGGAGCGATGCGAACACAGCTCTTCCTCCGTCTAACCTTGCTCTAGTGTTGATGCGGAGGCATTCCCAGGTGGAAGCTAATACCCCTCCTCCTGATTAGTCGCTGTAAGCCTGGGCAGAAGGCGGGCCGGTGAGCCACATGGCCACTGGAAACTCTGCTCCTTCCCTCTGCATCAGGATTAGCCGCTGCCACCCCACTGGAGAGAAAGAGCGGGGTTTTGCTTAAGGCAGCAGCACCCTGGCACACCAGGGAGTTTTAAGGCTGGTTCGATGAAGGCAGGCAGAAGGGAGGGGGCAGATTTCCACTGGATGACAGCACAAAAGTTCACATGAAGGGAAGGACAAAAAGGGGTGTGTGCGTGGGGAAACTATTTTACCTGTTTTCCCTTCCACTTACAGAACAGGGCATTCATTGATGGCCCATGACAGTAGGCAATTGTGAATGAACGAGAAGGTGTTTTAAAGCCATATTTCCCAATGGAAAGAACGTGCAGATTTTCCAGTTGGGGGCGATTCTACAAGTATATGGGGGGGAAAAGGTTCTACAAGTGTCCTTGTTGTTGCTGGGACTCCTTCCATTATTGGAACAGATGATCTTGCCAGATATTTACCCGCTGCGCAAGTGATTAAAAACACAGCATCCCTATATGGGATAGCAATTACATGAGACAGGAGTTGCACAAGTCTATTCAGGCAAAATACAGGTGTAAGGCGTGTGTCTGCAGGGGATTCCTTGCACAGGTTGGGTGCACTCACCACTCTCCTGTACTCTACATGTCCTTAGACCTTCAGCTGGGTTGACCTCTTCACATCAGATAGAAGCAGAGCCATCTCTGAACACCATGCATTATTATCATGGTGCTTTGTGATGCCACATCAAGAACTAAAATAGAAGAAGGTTCTTCTGTGCCTGCAGTCCAGCCTTCCTCAATCCGCTGTGCTACAGTCCAGATACGTTGTACTACAATACCTACCATTCCCATCCTGCATGACCACTGGCCATGCAGGCAGGGGGTGATGGGAGTTGTAGTCCAAAACATCTGGAAGGGGCACCAGAATTGGACTGTGCCTGTCTGTTTAACTTCTGCTAGCTTTCACAATGAGGAAATATCTATCTATCTATCTATCTATCTATCTATCTATCTATCTATCTATCTATCTAATCTATCTATCATCTATCTATCATCTATCTGTCTATCATCTATCTATCTATCATCTATCTATCATCTATCTATCTATCTATCAATCATCTATCTATCTATCTATCTATCATCTATCTATCTATCTATCTATCTATCTATCTATCATCTCTCTCTCTCTATCATCTATCTATCTATCATCTACCTGTCTATCATTATCTATCTATCTAGCTATCATCTATCGTCTATCTATCATCTATCTATCTATCTATCTATCATCTATCTATCTATCTATCTATCTATCTATCTATCTATCATCTACCTATCTATCTATCAATCAATCATCTATCTATCTATCCATCTATCTATCATCTATCTATCAATCTATCTATCTATCTATCTATCTATCTATCTATCTATCATCTATCTATCATCTATCTATCTATCCATCCCTTTTTGAAGAAAATGCGTGAAACAGCAGCACCTTGTGATTAAGTCTCATAAATTGTACTACGATAAAGAATACACTCTTGCTCATGAAGTTTTCTTTCTTTTTAGCTTTATGATTCAAGCATAAGTTAGAGGTACACAGCAGGAAAAAGAAAAGTATATGATTCATATTTACTCTTCTACAGGCTTTCAAGCTGTTCTATTTCATTTCTCTCAGAACAAATAATTACAAATGTAAAAACATGATTACCCAACATTTTGGTAGTGTTTTCCAGTACACATAGCAGAGTATCGGAATAAATGGCCAATTCTCTCGGTTCCACGGGGATCTGTATTGGGACCAATGTTTTTCAATTTGTTCATAAATGATCTGGAATTAGGATGGATCAAATGGGTGGCCATTTTTGCTGATGACACCAACTTATTTAGGGTGGACAAAACAAAAATAGATTGCAAAGATCCCCAAAAGGATCTCTCCAAACTGAAAGACTGGGAAACAAATGGCAAATGCAATTCAATGCAAGCAAATGTAAGCGTTAGGGCCAAAAAAAATCCTATGTTGGCATTGACTGAACAAGGGGGTATCTACAAGGAACTTTTACTCTGGTTCTACTCCACCCCAAGTCAATCGTGTCAGATGACGCACATCCCTCTCCATAGCTAGTGCGGCCTTTCTTGCCCTAAATCCATTATCTTAACTCATTCTGTGACAGATTTCCCCATCACTGTGGATTCAGTGTAGTTTGGGAGTCCGCGTGAACACAGCTGGCTTCAGCATGGGCTGGTGGAGGCTGCGCTGATGGGCTGAAGGGAAAGTTGCGTGGGGCGGGGGCAGGGTGAGAGCAGAGGGCTAAACATGGCTACCCTGAAGAAAATCATTGCCTTTCATTACACTTTGCCAAGTACAGGAGTGGGGAGGGGAGACAGCCCTGCAGTTATGAAACTGCACTGTTGCAAACGTGGGCCCAGTCGTTGCCTTTCCACTCTTTACTGCTGCACTATTTTGCAGTTGTGACTTAGAGGCGCCCCTCCCACCACAGGGAGAGATAGGGGTGCGAGAGTGAATGTTTGCATGTCTACTCAGAAATAACTCCTCTATTTCACTTTATGAGCATGCGAGCGAGGGGGGAAGTTTGTTGCTTCAAAGCTTCACAGCTATGAAAGAGCACAGCTGAGAGAAGGTCAGTGCCTGTTGACTTGAAGCTGCGTAGGTGCACGGAGACATCATTACACTGCTACGGAGTGGAGCAGAAGAAAAAATACTTTCACAGCCCCATCGTTACTTGCTATTTGCTGTGCATAACAACCATGTAACCAATCCTGCGAAGTTTCAGGGCAGGATATTCCACATTCAGTCCTGCCTATGTATCACAGAGGTTGTCACTTTGTTGCAGTTTCTTTGGGGAATCAGCAATGAAAGTGACACCATGTAGACAGCCCCCAAGAAAGCAATCTTAGGGTTATGGAGGACAGCCTGAGATTCAGTGAGCAGCTGCTCTGAAAAAAGCAAAACCTATGTTGGCCGTAATTAGGAAAGGAAGTGAAAAATAAACAGCCAACTGCCCTTACTCAAATCTATAATGTGACCACACTTGGAATAAAGTGTACAGTTTTGGTCACATCTAAAAACTGATATTGTAGAGTTGAAAAAAATGCAGAAAAGGGCAAATAAAGTTATCAAGTGGCTGGAGCAACACCCTTTTGAGAAACCATTACAACATCTGGGGCTGCCTAGCAAGTATGGGGAAACGTGATAGAAATGAAAATTTTATTTGCGGCCAAAAGGCCAATAAAAAGAGATACAATTTATACAGAGCAATAGGAGCAATAGGATCTGCACTGTTTACATATCGTCATTACAAAGTACAATTACCTATAGACTTAATTGATTTCTACAGCTGATTACATTATGCAAAAATTTGGCAACCTGGATGGTAATTTGCTGGTCTTTGGACTGTAACAGAAAGCTCACCATAACACATCATTCCCCCTCTCATAATATTAGAACTGGAGTTATCCCATGAAACAGAATGGTCGGAGGTTTAGGACTGAAAAAAGGGAGCCCTGCTGCACACAGCGTATAGTTAGATGATGGAATTCACAACCACAAGTTGTAGTGATGGCCAATTTGGATACAGAAATTCATGAAGGATAAGGATGGGACCCCAGGAGGGACCTTAGGTGTTGCACTGCTAATGTAGAGCAAGCGACATGGAAATACAACAACTGCCCTTTTTCATTTTTCCATATAAAGCCTTATGGGGATCCCGGGAACAAAACATGTTAATAAGTGTGCCATTCTGCCTTGTACCCATTTACCTGCATCACGTATCAAGTCAGTCTTTATGGATTGGATCCAGAGAGCCCAATAACAGAGTTCTGTTAGCTAAATAACACTATTAACAGAAGAGGGGGCATGTTTATTTATTTTTTGCAGTTTACCCAATCCTCTAGCCTTTTGTGCACCTCGAAATCTGCTCTGGGCGGCTGGTGGAGAAACGCTGTGGAAATTGCCTGCCTTTGGTCAGCAGGAGCCTCCAAAGGCCCTTTCAGAAATGGAAGGTCTTCTGTTTGCAGAAGGACAACTCTGGATCCAATCCGTAATGATTAAAACTGTTAGATACACAAATGGTATCTAACCATCTGGTATATTGCAATAACAGAAGAGAACAATGTCCTCCTGGACATCTCTCAAAACTGTTAAGCAAAATGTGTTAGATTGTACTATTCCCTCCCACCCCATGCTAGCTTTTATTTTTAACAATAAACCAGGTATTTGCCTTCAGGTTTATGATGCAATTAATCTAGGTTTGTCAGCACTAGACTCTCAAATCTGGTTTGTCTTACCACTTCATAGATCATTTTACCACTTCATAAATTTAGTCCTTATAAATATAATAGCTACACCTTCGTGTTACTCTTTTAAAAAAGGTTAGCACGTCCTTTTTTTTAAAAGGGGAAATAATTGCCTTGTTATACTTGTTTTAAAAAAATATTTGTGTGTAACACAAAGAGGTTAGAATATACGTTTTGCTATCAAATGTTTAACTTTCTCTAGTGTATTTCGTTGAGCTACAGCCGACTGCTTAAAAAATGGCATAGTCTGGGGACCACAATGGAACATTTAAATTACGTTGCCTTTATCGTAAGCCATATTGCTAGAATACAACAGAAATTAATTTCTTACATGGCTTAAGTCAAAGTTTGATATTAAACATTACATGGTCCTAACAAAGAGCCAGATTTTCATCAGCTCAGTAATGGCACCACTTGGATTTAATTCTTCTCTGGTTGTATGCTGACTGACTCCTCATGACACTGTGGCAATGGGGGAAGGAAGAGAAGTTATTGCGAGAATATATTTCCTCATGATTTTCATGTCATGTAGTCTTGGAAGTGATCCCACCAGGTAAAACTGCCTTCAGGAAACAGAGAGCTGCTTCCCATTTTCTTTTTTTGCATTGGGTTGCTCTGCATTACAGGTGACCATATGAAAAGGGAATTTCAGCAAGTGTCATTTGTATGCTTGCTACACCTGGTGAAATGTCCTCTTCATCCCAACAGTTAAAGCTGCAGGAACTATACTAGAATGACCAGATACGAAAGAGGGCAGGGCTCATGCAGCTCTAACTGCACCATGTGCTGCATGCATACAAATTAGGGATGTGCACTGGATCGGACCCGATCCACGATCCGAGTCCGGTCCAGTGGGAAATCGGATAAATTATCCGATTTCCGATCCCGCAGCTGGATCGGCCGATCCAATCCGAACCGGTCCGAAAAAGCTCCGAACCGGTTCGGCGGATCGGCGGATCGGCGGGCGCCCACTGGCGCCCACCGCCGCTTCCATTGGCGGGCGCCAGCGGGCGCCCGCCGATGAAAGTGGACAGCGGGGGGGGGAGGAGGGGGGCGCTTACCTTCTCGGCCCGGTGGCTCCCGTCCGGCGCCGGCGCCTACTACTACTAGCAGGCTCCGCGGCCTGCTCTAGGGTGGCGCGCCGGGTGATGTCATCACCCGGCGCGCTACTCTAGAGCAGGCCGCGGAGCCTGCTGGTAGTAGTAGGCGCCGGCCGGGAGCCGCCGGGCCGGGAAGGTAAGGAGGGGGTGCGTGGAGGGGAGGAGGGGGCGCGCGGAGGGGGGAGGGGGGCCCTTACCTTCCCAGCCCGGCGGCTCCCGTCCGGCGCCAGCGCCTACTACTCCCAGCAGGCTCCGCGGCCTGCTCTAGGGTGGCGCGCCGGGTGATGTCATCACCCGGCGCGCTACTCTAGAGCAGGCCGCGGAGCCTGCTGGAAGTAGTAGGCGCCGGCGCCGGCGCCGGCCGGGAGCCGCCGGGCAGGGAAGGTAAGGAGGGGGTGCGTGGAGGGGAGGAGGGGGCGCGCGGAGGGGGGAGGGGGGCCCTTACCTGCCCTGCCCGGCGGCTCCCGTCCGGCGCCGGCGCCTACTACTCCCAGCAGGCTCCGCGGCCTGCTCTAGGGTGGCGCGCCGGGTGATGTCATCACCCGGCGCGCTACTCTAGAGCAGGCCGCGGAGCCTGCTGGAAGTAGTAGGCGCCGGCGCCGGCGCCGGCCGGGAGCCGCCGGGCCGGGAAGGTAAGGAGGGGGTGCGTGGAGGGGAGGAGGGGGCGCGCGGAGGGGGGAGGGGGGCCCTTACCTGCCCGGCCCGGCGGCTCCTGTCCGGCGCCGGCGCCTACTACTACCAGCAGGCTCCGCGGCCTGCTCCAGGGTGGCGCGCCGGGTGATGTCATCACCCGGCGCGCTACTCGAGAGTAGGCCACGGAGCCCGCTGGTAGTAGCCGCCGGCGCCGGACGGGAGCGGACGGGCCGAGAAGGTAAGCAGTGGCGGGGAAGGGGGCTTACCCCCCCCGGAGCCGTCCGCTTCTATCCGCTGGCGCCCGCGGGCGCCAGCGGATGGAAGCAGGCGGCCCCAGGGGGGGTAGGGAGCGCGGGGGAGGGGGCTTACCTGCCGGGGCCGTCCACAGCGGACGGCCCCGGGGGGGGGAGGGAGTTAGGCCCCCCCTTACCCACCCGCCGCCATTTTTTCCTCATAGACTTGCATTGCAATGCAAGTCTATGGGGAAAAAAATGGCGGCCGATCCAAAAATGTACGATTTTTGGGTCGGGATCGGACTCGATCCGGTCCGGGGGGCCTCCGATTTTGTCCGAACCGGTCCGGGACAAAATTGGAGGTCCCGATCCAGGTCCCGATCCGATCCGGGGGGTCCGTGCACACCCCTAATACAAATGACACCTGCTGAAATTTCCTTTTCCATCCAACTGTTAAAGATACAGAAGCCTTGCCCTGCTTTTCATATGGTCACCCTACTCTGCATGTCATAATAAGCCACCCAGAAAATAAGCTATGGTTTGTTTGTCTAGCAGGAGTAATGTGGATTAGTAATGTGGGTTAGCAATCAATCAGGTGCTCTGTGGCTTGCCATAGATTTATGCCCTTTGTTCTTCCCACCTACTACCAGCACGAATCCCAATACTCCTAGCAGCTTTGCTACACCAGCAGCCTTTTTAGTATTGGTACACTTTGTGTGCTGGGTGTGTTTTGCTGGCTCCTGTCACCCAGTCAGAACCACTACCTGCAAAAACGTTTGTGAGAAATGAGGTAAACAAGTTAAAGCCTTCTGCTGCGTCTGCCAAAGAAATGGCTTTTCTTCACCCTTCTCTGTCACCTGCAAAGAGTTTTCTGAGCAATAAGAGTAAAAGTCTCCTCCTCCATGACAAGCTTGTCATTTCTTTCTTTCTTTCTTTTTAAAAAAGCTTTTGGCTGCCCTTTGATTCTTTAAAAAAGATTCCTTGGCTTCTCCACTCAGCAGCAGATGAAATTCCCTGTGTTTGGAGACTTTCACCCCCCTCCTTTTTTTTTTAACAACCCTCCCTCCCAAGCTGGAAAGTATTTTTGGCATGAAAACAGGAGGAAGAAAAAGCTTAAATCCCCCCTCCTGAATCACCATGGCCCCACATTGGGGCAGCACAAACTATGTTGAAGCCAAGGTTTGGACATCACAATAAGTCACCCTGAACAACCCAAGTTATTCTCAGAGTGACTTCTGCATGGTTAACAATCTATGCTGAAGCCATACCGGCCGGGTTCAGACAACACAAGTTACTCTAAAACAGACATGGCTTACAATGCACTGACTTGTGAACGCAGTCATTGCGAGGGTTTGGATGATACTTTAGGCAACGGAGGGGGAATAGCCAATTCACAGTGCGTTCTTTCACCGGTACTCTCCACACATTGCCAGGCTGACACTCCATTCGTCCTTCTAGCAGCCCATTGCTCTGCTCTCCTTCATCCCAGGGCTATCCCATCAGCCAGTGCAAGTTCTGCCAGCTGCAGAGGAGCAGATGGGGCACTTTCAGCTGCTCCTGCCAGAGGGCTCTATGTCCTTCTGAAATAATGCACACAACACGGGAAAATCAGCAACGGAGCCTGCCACACGACATAATAACCAGTGGGTTTCCGGATAAGCAGCCCGTTGTTTTTCTCCATTGCTTAATTCCAGAAATTAGTGTACCATGAGTTGTTTGTCCCCCTCCAGGCGACACAATAAACAATGCAACAAATGGTTGACTCTTTACACCCCCCCACCCCCGTTGCTTCTTGTGTCATCCAAATCCAGGTGAACAGTGTTATCTTCCTCACACAATTATTTTGTATTCTTTCATGGCAGATGTTTCTGAAGCCCATGCCGAAGTTATTAACTTGCCAGAACATCTATTTGAAATTAATTTTAGAAGCTTCATAAAGACGCATGGCCTGACCTCTGCTCTCCTAATATCAACTGAGTTTCCAAACACCGCCCCCAAAGTGAGATGGTTCCAGCATAATGCTAAACCTGACAGTAGACACTACACCAGGCTGTAGTGAAGGGAGGCAGACCTACCATAATTTCTGCAGAAAAGCCAGCTTCAACAGGTTCCTCCCCTCCATCAACAGGAAGCAGCCATTACATCAGGCTGTAGCAGAAGGAGGGAAGGAAACAGAACTCCACCATCTTTGCAGTTGAGAAATCAGCAACCTTTGGCTCCTCCTCTCTTTGAACTGATTTAAAGTTATTTTAAATCAGAAGGAGTGCCTCGATTTATCTGTTTTCCTACTTCCCTCCAATTCATTTCTCATTTTCTTATAGATTATAAATCTGAAGGCAGGGACTATCTTGTCTTTCAATGCTGCTCTGGGAGCCTTTTTGGGTGAAACAGCACAGTCAAAAGCCTTTCTATTAATAAATAAAGCATGGTTCCTTTCCTGCTTTGAGGCAAATTATAGTTTGTCATTTTGTCCAATCCAGGAATGAAAACCAGCATTACACTTAGCTGGCTGTTATGCCCAGTGGTGTAATTCTGCTAGTGCAAAGCTTCTATTGCTTGCAGAAATTCTGTTCTAATCCTTGCACAAGTTTCAAGTTAAGTACTTTGATTCTGCATGTGCAAGCTGTTGCTCAAGCACACCCACAACTCAATGATGACTTAATTACACAACGCGTTGCTTGTGTTTGAGCTTGTGGAACTATTCGTAAAAGATACAGCCACCAGAAAAAGAATGTTACAAAAGGAAGTGAGGCTGGTGGCCACTAGGAGGAGGGCTTTCTCTGCTGTGGCACCCCGGCTGTGGAATGAGCTCCCCAGAGAGGTTTGCCTGGCGCCTACTTTGCACTCCTTTCGTCGCCAGGTGAAGACCTTTTTATTCTCCCAGCATTTTAACAGTTAAATTAACTCAATTTTAACCCTTGCTGTTTTAAATTTGTATTTTAATCTGTATTAATCTCTGCTGCTTGGTTTTACCCTGGTTGTGGTTTTCTTTGTTATTTTGTGTTTTTAGATTGTGGTTTGTTTTATATTTCTTAAAATGATTTCATGGTTTTAATTTTTGTGAACTGCCCAGAGAGTTTCGGCTATAGGGCAGTATAAAATGCAATAAATAAATACATAAATACATCTTGCACTTCCGTTAGTTACATTGGATACAATCCTGAACCTATATCTATATCAAACCACACAATCCTATACATGTT
Source organism: Anniella stebbinsi (assembly GCA_029215795.1). Classification (NCBI taxonomy): domain Eukaryota; kingdom Metazoa; phylum Chordata; class Lepidosauria; order Squamata; family Anniellidae; genus Anniella; species Anniella stebbinsi. Next base: position 24,986,510 of record JARDYH010000008.1, read on the forward strand.
TACTTGGAGGTCTCAAGGAGATCATGTACAATCTTATGCATGTCTCATTGAGTTCAATGGGCTTTACTCCCAGGTACAGGATTGCAGCCTAGATGCATTTATAATAGCTTGAAGATCTTTTTTAAAAACCCAATGAGCACCTAAGGGGGGGGAGTGTTTAATTGTAAAAACAGAAAACTGATATGTAATGGTATGTACAGTGATATACAATATTAGTTTACACCTCAGTGATATACAAATGCTAAAAAATAAACCTCAGTCAGTCAAAGGAACTTATATCCAAACAAATAAATTCAGGAGCACAGGCTCTGCTGTTTTATACAGTAAAAGGTTGTCTAGATGTCCAATTTACAAATTAAATTGTAGTGATAGCTGCCAGAGAAAAAAACAATTGGTACGAAAGTCAATAATTTTTATCAACTGGCAACCATGTGCATCATTATTTTCAACTGGAAGGCAATAGAATGGTTATTTTTTAAAAAACAAACAAACATGGCTTTTGCATCGGATTATTTTTAACACATTTGAATTTGGATGTAGACTCAGTACTTCAATTACTTGTGTATAAAAGCACAATTAACGTAAAGCATAAAATTAAATTCACCATATAAAATGCTTTACTAGTAGCTCATTTGGTATGACTGTCATTTTTGTTCAGAAGGTCATATTCAAATCGGAAGAGAAGATTTTAATTCGAGAGGAAAAGAACACATGACGCTGGTATTTTAAAGGGGCTTCAAAACCTCACACCTTCCAACATCACATTGTTAAGACTGACAGTATGGTATCTCTCACTCCTGCCCTTGCCAACAAAGGACATCATAAGGAAATAAAAAAGGTAAGTGGCTATTTATTAGGGATGTGCACTGACCCCCCGGATCGGATCGGATAGCGGATCGGAATTGGACCTGGGGGGTCGGATCGGATCGGATCGGATCGGAGGCTGGTCGGATCGGATCGGACCAGATGTCCGATCCGGATCGGACGCCATTTTGAATGCTTTTTCCCATAGCCAAGTATTGTTTTACAAAAACGCCTATAACTTTTTCATTTTTAAAGATAGAAGGATGAAACTTGGGCACATTGTAGACTGGTTAGGGGTAGTTATCTGTGAGAAATTTCAGAAAGATTGGTGCATGCATTTTGTGGCAATTAATTTTTTAATAAATACCCAGGAATGCCTATAACTTTGTCATTTTTAAAGTTACACACATGAAACTTTGCCACATTGTAGGGGGTACCTTGGGACCTATGTGTGTGAAATTTCAGAAACGTAGGTGCTTGTCTTGTGTGGCAATTAATTTTTAGAAAAATGGGTAGTAGTGGGGTAAATACAGTTACGCCTCCCATTTTTTTATTTTTGAAGATACAAACAGGAAACTTGGGCACATTACAGGTACCACTTGCCTTGATATGTGTGTGAAATGTCAGAAACATTGGAGCTTTCCTTGTGTGGCAATTAATTTTTGAAACAATGAGGAAAGAAACACCTATAACTTTGTCATTTTTAAAGTTACACACATGCAACTTTGCCACATTGTAGGTGGTACCTTGGGACCTATGTGTGTGAAATTTCAGAAACATAGGTGCTTGCCTTGTGTGGCAATTAATTTTTTAATAAATACCCAGGAATGCCTATAACTTTGTCATTTTTAAAGTTACACACATGAAACTTTGCCACATTGTAGGCGGTACCTTGGGACCTATGTGTGTGAAATTTCGGAAACGTAGGTGCTTGCCTTGTGTGGCAATTAATTTTAGAAAAATGGGTAGTGGTGGGGTAAATACAGTTACGCCTCCCACTTTTTTATTTTTGAAGATACAAACAGGAAACATGGGCACATTACAGGTACCACTTGGCTTGATATGTGTGTAAAATTTCAGACAGCTGGGTCCAGGCATGTGGTGGCAAGGTATTTTTGAAACAATGAGGAAAGAAACGCCTATAACTTTTTTATTTTAAAAGTTAGAAGTCTGAACATTGCTCACTTTGTAGATGGGTTAGGGGTAGATATGTGTCAGAAATTTCAGAATTATAGGTCCAGGCATTTGATGGCTATGGAATTTTTAAATTACATGTTTCAAAAAAATTTCTACAGAGGCCAGGTCTTCCCCTCCCGCTTCCCGCGAAGAAAAGGAAACACTCTCTCGTCTCGATCCCTTTGATCCTTGCTAGTAGTATCCATTACAGGGCTCGTGTCTGCTTGAGTACAAAGTGAAAGCAGACACGAGCCCTGTAATGGATACTACCAAGGATCAAAGGGATCGAGAACAGAGTGATCCTTCCTTGCACGCATGGCTGCAAAACTCAGCTAGGCTCAGCCGTTCTGCTTGAAAAGTGAAAGGAGGAAAGGAAACACGAGCCCTGTAATGGATACTACTAGCAAGGATCAAAGGGATCGAGACGAGAGAGTGTTTCCTTTTCTTCGCGGGAAGCGGGAGGGGAAGACCTGGCCTCTGTAGAAATTTTTTTGAAACATGTAATTTAAAAATTCCATAGCCATCAAATGCCTGGACCTATAATTCTGAAATTTCTGACACATATCTACCCCTAACCCATCTACAAAGTGAGCAATGTTCAGACTTCTAACTTTTAAAATAAAAAAGTTATAGGCGTTTCTTTCCTCATTGTTTCAAAAATACCTTGCCACCACATGCCTGGACCCAGCTGTCTGAAATTTTACACACATATCAAGCCAAGTGGTACCTGTAATGTGCCCATGTTTCCTGTTTGTATCTTCAAAAATAAAAAAGTGGGAGGCGTAACTGTATTTACCCCACTACTACCCATTTTTCTAAAATTAATTGCCACACAAGACAAGCACCTACGTTTCCGAAATTTCACACACATAGGTCCCAAGGTACCGCCTACAATGTGGCAAAGTTTCATGTGTGTAACTTTAAAAATGACAAAGTTATAGGCATTCCTGGGTATTTATTAAAAAATTAATTGCCACAAAATGCATGCACCAATCTTTCTGAAATTTCTCACAGATAACTACCCCTAACCAGTCTACAATGTGCCCAAGTTTCATCCTTCTATCTTTAAAAATGAAAAAGTTATAGGCGTTTTTGTAAAACAATACTTGGCTATGGGAAAAAGCATTCAAAATGGCGTCCGATCCGGATCGGACCTCATCGGATCGGATCGGATCGGAGGTTGTCCGGATCGGATCGGATCGGATTTTCCCGATTTTGGGTCGGATCGGATTCGGATCGTGGATCGGATCCGATCCGATGCACACCCCTACTATTTATACACTAGTATTCTTGGCTTAGTGGAATATTTCCCTGCACTCAAATAGGTGGTCAATTGATTGGCATGCCAACTCATCAGCATTATATTTACTCTGTACTAAGCAATATGACCTATTACACAGAAAGATAGGTATAGAAGATCAAATAAGTTTAATAGGTAGACAGAAACTCTAAATTTTCTTTTTGATCTACAGACATATGTGTTCTCTGATGGATGAATGGAGTTCCACTGTATACAAAGGTTCTCATTACTTTCAACAGAGGAAGCAAATCCACACACACAAAATGAAGGGGAAAGCTGTTCTGGTTTGATGAAAGTCAGACCATAGAATTGAGGTGTTTGGGCACAAATCCTGTTTTGCCATTGTTTGCAAAGGGATGTACATAGAATCTTTTGTTCTCTGGTGGTCACATGAAGATATGTACCCATCTCTATATAAATATAATGTGTGCAATGCATGAACTCGCCACCATACATACACCTTCTCTGGAAACAGAATATGCCTTCTCCCCTTTTAAAAAATGGCACTGGATTGATTGCATTCTGAATAGAAGAACCTTTTAAAGGCAAAACACTTCCGTATCTATTCCAAATAGAAGCATCTTTCAAAGTCTCACCCATGTCTATTCTAGCAATAATTTAAAGTCATGACTCCTTGGTGCAATGGGAAACTGTCACTTGAGACTAATACTTTATTTAATTTACGAAAAGTCTGAAAACTTCCTCTCAGCCCTGGAAATAAATCAACATCTGCTTCTTGCCACTCCCGCCTTGCACATGGCTCAACTCAGCTGAGTTCCCCAGAGAGGTTCGCCTGGCACCTACTTTGTACTCTTTTCGTCGCCAGGTGAAGACCTTTTTATTCTCCCAGTATTTTAACAGTTAAATTAATTCAATTTTAATCCTTGCTGTTTTAAATTTGTATTTTAATCTGTATTAATTCCTGCTGCTGGTTTTATTCTGGTTTTATTCTGGTTGTGTTTTTAGATTGTATGATATTTGTTGTTTTTGGATTGTGGCTTGTTTTATACTTTTAAAATGATTTTATGGTTTTAATTTTTGTGAACCGCCCAGAGAGCTTTGGCTATAGGGCGGTATAAAAATGCAATAAATAAAATAAATAAATAATTAACTCATGAATTAATGTGCACCTGGAACCATGGGCGGTATAGAAATGAAATAAATAAATAAATAAATACGCCTGCTGTTCAGTTGTTGGCATTTTCCATTCAGAGGTCCACTGACAGAAACCACTGCATTGGCATAAAACAATAATTGGAAGGGGGAAAGCCTACTTTTTTTCATTCTTCTCCCTAAGTCATAAACCTCTTTTAATTCTGGGTGCTGTTTTTATTCTGTTATTGTTATGTTTTTCATTGCACTTTAATGTAATTGCTTCACTATTGTTTTAATTGAGTTTTCATTAGTCTGTGATTGTAAACTAACTTGAGTGCTATTTTCCTGTTAAAAAGACAAGATACAAAATCAAATCAAAATAAGTAAAAAAAAAATTAAAAAATGTTTTAAAAGTACAGGACATTAATAGTTGTATGATATCAACCTGAAGACTCTTGTCCCAAATTGGAAAGGTTACAGATAATCCACCAAAATGTTAAGTAATTAAACGTCCCACTGATTTCAATGGTAGAGAGCTAGGCATGTTTTCAACTCTGCATTGTAATCAATGGGACTTTAAGGGTGCAATCGCACATGATCCGTCCTGGCTACTCGTAAGCCTCCGAACTTGGAGGCTTACGAATATCCTGTGTAGAGCGGCAGATGCATTTAAGCTAGATGATTTCGCCCATCTAGTGGAAGCTTTGGGGAAACTGAGGGAAGGAGGCTGGGATAGCCATAGGATTCCTTGTATGGTCGTTGCGACAGTCTTCTCCCCTCCTGCCCCTGGGAAAGCCTCTCCGTTTACAAGTAGGGAGACATAGCCAGTGCAGAGAGAACTGCACTAACTCCAAGGTGGTGGGGTTGGGGAGTGTGGTTTCTGAGTTCCAAGGTCAAAGTCCTGTTTCCAACCTCTGTCCCCATAAACAGAACACTTGTATGTCCTTCCCAGACGCTGTTTAGGGGGGGGGCATAGGATTGCTCTCTAAAGCATTTAACTTTAGGTGGATTATGTCCAAGGAAGTTATGCCTTACAGCATTCCAATGTGCCATTTATACATCAGTGCACCTGCAAATATTAAAATGATAAAACTTCATAATAGCACATAACCAGTGGGGACAGAAGGACTTTTTGGGAGAATAGTACAAAGTTAGTTAAAGCTATTTAAATAAATATATAAGTGTAAATAGTTCATGCAGTTACCTCCAGTTCGTAGCAGCCATTTTATTTACATATTCTGCACAGAATACTAGGATAATTAGAGAAGACAAATGCAACTTTAAGATCTTTAAAGACGACCCGAGCATCTCTTCTAAATATAAACTGGAAGGCTGAGTAGAGCACATGTTTTGCATGCACCTGGAACCATGGGTGGTATAGAAATGAAATGAATAAATAAATACACCTGCTGTTCAGTTGTTGGTATTTTCCATTCGGAGATCCACTTACACAAACCACTGCATTGACATAAAACAATAATTGGAAGGGGGAAAGCCTACCAGGTTCAATCCCAGGTTCTGCTGGCAGATAACTGAGGTTTTAAAATCAGAGAAAAGTGGTTTTACACCAGTGTATCTTGTTGTTGTTTTCAGTACAAGCCCATTTTTGCTCATCATGCAGGTATTAAATTCATATTATATATTAAATTGTTATTGATTTTGACTTAAGCCAGTAAAAACTTTTATCTAAATTAATTTATACAGGGTTGGATCCAATCGGACTTCACCATCCTCTCCTCCCCTTTGCAGCCCACCCCCACCCCTGTTCTGCCAAATCTGTTCCAGAGGATCCTCCAATCCTCTGGAGCAGATTTGGGGCATGTGCAGGGGGAAAGGGGGATCTGTTATGCCAGTGCTATCCCTGCCGCTAGTGGAATGATACCACCAGATACAACCCAGAGACAAAATAAATGATACAATACAAATGCATCAATGCTAAGCATTTAAACTTTTAATTCAAAACTCCTACAGCAAAATGAGATTTCCCCCCCTATCTCAGGATGCAAGTGGCAGCGGGTAGGGCTGTGGGTAGGGGAAGAAGGAGCTAACACTAATGAAAAAGAGAAAGCTTTAAAAATAGATAATCAATGTTACGTATAATACTTTTGCAGAGTATTATGCAATGAGGAGATACATTACACAATAATTCTCTGATCCCCTTCCAATTTAAATGTTATCAAAATTAGCAGACATTGTGCATCCCCCCAGCCATCTGGAGCAGCTTCTCAGGAGGCACAAGAGGCTGCAGTGAGAACCTGTTAAAATCCCCTCCCCTCCTTCCTGTGTCACCCCATAAGCAGAACTCCACTCAGGGAACGCTCCCACTGATGGAGCGTTAGTTAGGATTCAAGCCACGTTACTTAATGTTAGTTAGGATCCAAGCTTGTAGATTATAAAGATAGGCAGAGAACGAGAATGGCCATATTCAGCACTATTTGTGAATGCTAACTTAACGGAGAGCTATCTTTTTGAAAAACTTCATTCAATACTCACTGATAGAAAGAAAATGTACTATTTGCAGGCGGTAGTGCCGGAATGAAAAGTATGTGAGAAATACGTAAGCAATGTGGAAAAATATAAGACCTAAGGTCCATGGTTCAGACCAGTCTGTATCCTATAAACAAAACAGAAATAACATCTATTAGAATTCTGTCATAATTCCAGGCATAGACATGGCTCTCTCATCTTTGCTTCTCTGGCCTGTACATCACTATTTCATAAGTTTCACTTTCATAATTTCCTACTGCATTGTCCTTCCTAAGTCCACTTACTTCACCAAAAGGCTTGAAAATCTATCTATCATCTATCTATCTATCTATCTATCTATCTATCTATCTATCTCACACCTGACTTTCTTAGCTGCTTCACCAAACTAGCTGTGATGCCACATATATAATGACAAACTTTCATTCTTTGTTAAATAATCCAAGGAACAATCACCATTACTTTTGTACTCACAACTCCTGCTTCAGATATAAGCATGTATTCTGGAAAGCAGGAAAGAAAAACCCCATTGTGCTCCCTGACAGAGGCTTCCTGTCGTTCACAAATACATGAAGAGAGCAAACTGAACAGATCAAGTCTTCCCAACTATCGCATCACCAAAACTGGGTACTTGTTGCCATTCTATCCATCACCCACCTGCAAAAAGATAGTCACCTTGCCAGAAAAATGAGTGAAGATCCTCTCCAGACCCCCACTCCCTCTTCAGAGGCAGCACAACAAAAACCAGCTCCTAAAGGAAGGCAAGAGGTAATTGGTCACACCAGAGGAAAGTGCACACGCAGCCTTTCCCAACCTGGTCCTGTCCAGATGTGGTGGACTACAAGTCCCAAGATCCCTGACCATTGGCCATGGTAGCTGGGTCTGATAGGAGTTGAAGTCCAACACATCTGGAGGGCACCAGGTTGGGGAAAATTGTTGCTGCCCCAAAGGAGAAAAGCATCTATTCTACCCGGTTTGGGGGGGGGGGGAGAGGGGGAAAACTTCCCCTCAGTGCTCTCTCTGATGACTCCCTCTGAAGCTGGGGGGCTGCTTTGCTTCCCTCTTGCTGGAAAGACATCCCCCCACCCCACCCCACCCCTGCAAGCAGTTTGTTCCTCCAAGGACACTGTAGGAGAGTAGCAGATCCCCCAAACACACCCCGTCCTTGCTTCTCCTGTTTTTAGAAATAGCAAGCCTACACACGAAACACTTCTTCGTCTCCTATACCGACGAGGGGACAAAATCAGAAGCCACTGCGTGCATGAATTACCGTCAGGATCCTTGTGACTCCAAAAGGAACCCGCCCTGGAGGCTTATTGCCTACCCAGATGAATTTTAAAGTGTTTTATTGGTGTTTTATTGGTGTTTTAATGATGTACTGGTTTTATCTGCTTTTAATCAGTTTTTGTATTTTGTGTTTGGTGTTGTTCCCCGCCTCAATCCGTTGGGAGAGGCGGGTGATAAATAAATATATTATTATATTATTATTATTCATGGCAAGGAGAAGAGTTGCCACCAGGCATATATAACAAGAATTCTCCCCAGTCCCGAAGAGTTACATACACTTCCGGTTTCCATTTGTATTGCAGGAAAAAATGGGGCTGTTCTACCTACTATAGCTCTATGACTCTCTTGTATCTGGGTTACTGTTCCTCAGGTTCAATTAGAAACCGGAAGTATTTACTGTAACTTCATTGAACTATGACTCCTTGCCGGGAAAAGCAAAAAAAAAATTGTTTCACTGTTCTCGCGAGAATCTACTAAGATACCTATAGACGGTGAGGAGAGGCGAACGAGAAGGCTTTTTAAGTGGAGGGAATCTTAGTGGCTCTCGCGAGATATTTTTGGAGATGGACAGTATAAATAGGGCTGCGGCTCGGGCGGGCCGGTTTAGACGCTGCGAACGAGGGTCGGGTCTATACTGTGGGTGGGATGCTGGGTTTGTTGTGCTGTTCTTTGAAGGATTTGTGGAGAAAGTTGGAGCATATTTTTACATCAGTTTTTGAAAAGCGAAGCAGTCCTTAGAAGCTTTTAGTGGGGAGGAAGTGAAATAATAGTGTCTCCTATCACTATTTTTAAAAAAGAAATGATCGTAAAGGGGTTTTTTTTTTTTTTGGTATCCTGTAAATGAAAGGGGCTTCATAGCTGCATTTCATTAGCTTTTAAAATTACCATAGGAAAAATGAAATACACAGGAGAGGGGTAGAAACTGAGGGAAAGTAGAGGGTTTTTTTTTTAACGTTAGTTTAAAGCTTTCTATATTCAGTACTAACGTTGCAATTATAAATATGCTTAGAAACAAATTCTGTGTGTTTCAGAGCACTGTAAAGCCAAGTAAAGGAACCTCAGTGATGCAGTTCTAACATTCATATACAAGTATCTTGGCACTGTTTAGTGGGTTTGGTATGGGTTTTGAATGATAAGTCTGTGGTTGTAGATCCACATACCTGAGAGTAAGGAGCTTCAAACTCAGTGGGACTTACTTTAGTTTTATTAAAACATTATTTCTGAGTAGGCATGTATTGGATTGCACGGTAAGCCTCTGTGAAAATGGAATAAAAGAAAACATAAAATAACTACTCGTGAAATAACTTTATAGCCCTGTGGCAACCAAGGGGGAATAGACCAAGCTTTTCCCAGGATGGCACTAGTGTAACAGTACCTTAAGCTACTAAAAATATTGGAACTACTAGCTGCCATGGTAGTTTTGATGGACATACCAAATCTGCCACACTTACATAGCTAAAACGTAACTACAACCTGTAGTAGTAAGATGAGGGAGAAAATGAGGCTATAGATATATGTCACCACATGCATTTTAAGCTTTGCTACATTTGGGATTGATTTTTCATGAGCAAGCTTGTTGGTATGTTTTAGAATGCTAGGGCAAATGATGCAATACAAATCATGAAGAAATATGAACCTTAGATTCAAGACCAAGGCAAGAGTTGAAAAGTAGCGTAGGAGTGATCAACTATGCATCCTTATGTCACAGTATTATTAGTTTCACATTCATTTAGCAATTTTATGGTTAGAAAATCATGCCTTTCACCTAATAGCTATGCTGGAGATGAGATGAACCCACCAACCATGCAAATCTGATTACTAGTTCTCCGCTACTAGAACTCAAATAACGAGAAACAAAAATACTACATTTAAAGGAGATGGTCAATACATTATCAAGGTAGCTTCCATAGCCAGGGTTGCCATATTTTGAATCCTCAAAACTGGGACAATTTTTAAAAAGCATTTATTTTTGCAGTTAAATTACAGGAGTCATTTGACATGAGTCATAATGCATAAATGTTAATAAAATAACCTTTATTAACACTTCTGTCTTTGGACAGGCAAGTATAGTCAAAGGGTCTGTGATAGGGCAGGCCAGAACAGCTGGAGGATCTGCAGGAGTACCCGAGGTGTTTGTCTTAGGGCAGGATAGAATAGCTGAGGGCTCTATGTCAGGGCAGACCATGGCTATACAGAATAGTATAGTGTAATTAATATCCAAAACACAAAATGTCACCCAGGGTGCTCAGGTAGTACTTGTAACTTGAGACTGTTGTTCTGTGTCCTGCATTTTGGGATGATTGAGAAGAGATCCTGGCCCCTCTCTGTGTGACAACTTTTCAAGTACTTGCAGAGTGCTATCATGTCTCTCAGTCTTCTCCAGGCTAAAAATGCCCAGTTCTTTCTGTCTGGGGGTGCGATCATATAGCAGAGCCACAGCGGAAATCCAAAACTCTAGCCACACTTGCTCTTTCCTGAGAGCTACCTTGAAGGAATCACTCATACACGTTGATTTCTTTCCAAACGATTTTAGTGAAAAATACACAGCACTTCCGTTATAAACTCCTTCAACCACCAGCCTAAGCATTGCCGAATAGAGGGGGACCAGTACCTCATGCGATTTGGAAGCCATACCTCTATTAATATAGCTCAAAATAGCGTTTGCCTTTTTTGCAGCCACATTGTACTGTTGGCTCATATTCAGCTTGTGATCTACAACAATTCCAAGATCCTACTCACTTGTGGTATTGCTGAGCTAAGTATTCTTCATCTTGTAACTGCATTTGGTTTCTTTTTCCTAGCTGCAGAACTTGGCATTTATCCTTATTAAATTTCTGTTTTTGCAGCCCAGCTCTCCAGCCTATCAAGATCACTTTCTAGTTTGTCTCTTGTCTTTGAGGGTATTAGCTATCCTACCCAATTTTGTGTCAATTTTGATAAGCATTCCCTGCACCTGTTCATCCAATTGTTCGAGAACAAACCCAATCCATTAGACACAATCCCAGATTATAAAGGTTATCTGCACTCTTCAGTATAGATTTTTGCTGTACAGTTAAATCAGCAGGATTCTTGAAGTAAGAAAATGATTGCTCTAAAACATGTAAAATATTTTCATTTCTTTTATCAAACCATTTTTTTTTTGTAAAAAGTATTTTTTATTTGCAAATACAAAAACTCAAATATTAATATAATACAGAAACCTTACATGCACGGAATAATTGATTACATAAGAAATACATAATACATTTTTTCTTGTTTTTTTAACATTGGTTATTAGGCAGATTTAAAGGGCAATTAATGGGAGAACAGTTCTCCATACAAGATTATTTGTTTTAATTATTTTTATTTATTTTACTTTAGCTTTCTTCAGATAAACTATTTGTAACCATAGGCTGTTAAAGGCAGTTGGAATGTGTGTTGGTGCTGTTGTTTTGTTCGTGTGTGTAATAAAACATGACCATTCTGTAGCAAAACTTTTTTCTTTTGTCCTCTTAATACTCTCAGGCGTTAAGTAAGTTTCTCAGAGAGTGCTATTTTCCATACAATACCATACCACCTTTTATTTAGTCCTTTTGCTCCCTTCCAGCATTTAGCTATCAACATACATGCTGCTATTAGAAGATACTCAGTTTGTTTTTTGTGTAGTATAGTTTGGTTTTGGCCATCAAATGCATTAAGTAATGCCAATTCTGGTGTTTTTATTACTGTTTCCGTTATGATGGATATTTCTTCAAAAATCTTTGTCCAGAATCTCTGGATACGTGCACAGTCCCACCACATATGAACATAAGATCCACCGGACCCCACATCCTCTCCAGCACAATGATGAGTAGGACTTGTCCATCTGTGCTATTCTAGATGGTGTTGGTGTTAAGTACCATCTTTGTAATATTTTAAATGATATTTGTGTGTATTAGACTGGTGGGGGGGAAATTCCCTTTTAAAGCCACACTTTTGTCCAGTATTCTTGATCTATTTTAATAGTCGAGTCAGATTCCCAGCAAGTTTGTAGCCCTTGTGATCCTAAATCCAATTTGAGTAGTAATCTGTATTGGGTAGTTATTTGCCCTTTATCGTTTTGTTACATTAACTACCATTCTTTCAAAATCTGTGATGTTTCTGGTGCCTTGCTGTGTGATGTATTGCTTTCTAATAAATGTGGATAGTTGATCCCACATTAACCATGTAATATTTGTATTTCCCAATGATGTCCTTGAGACAGTCCTAGATATGGGTAATAAGTCTGTATAATAATGCAGTCATCTGTCCAGTTGATTGTCTTTTAAAGCCTTTTTATTTATCATTCTTTCTTTTAAGTGAAAATCCGGGTGTCTGCAAATTGGTATCAAAGGAGATATCCCAGGCATCAATAATTACTTTCTATATTTCTAGACTTTTAATATGGAAGTAATATTTATGTGTTGTTGTTGTATGCCCTTTAATTTTTTTTTAATGACAGTAGGGTGAGATCTGCATCTTGAAATAAAGCCTTTTCTATACAAACCCAATGTTTGTCTTGTGAATAATTAATTATAGAAAGTGTCTAAGCTGATAGGCATCATAATATAGTTTTAGTTGGGGTATTCCCCATCCTCCTTCCTCTATTCTCCTATATCGTAGATTTTTTGGTGTTCAAGGTCTTTTACTTTTAAAGATGAATGTGTCAATTGTTGATTGCCATATTGGGATAGGCCCAAGGAAAGGTTCTGTGGGTGGCCTGGATCATTCCCCAAGATCCCCGGGGTAGCAGGGCGACCGGAAGGTAAGATCCCCCACCCGCAAATGCCTTCCCGCCCCCAGGCTGTTGCCGGGTGGCAGCAGAATGGCTCTTGGCAGAGTGATTTTCTATGACCATTGTTATCTGTTAATTCTGTTTTGCGATGGTTTCCATTTTTTGTGTGATATTGTGTGTGTTTCAGTTTGAACCAAAGCAAAGTAAAAACCCCTTATCAATGCCACATATGTGGCAAGACGTTCACCCGACAAAACAATGGCAAGCGACATGTCATAGTCCACGTTGGGGAAAAGCCCTATAAATACACTACTGGTGGAAAGAAATTTCGTCGAAATGATAGTCTGTTGCTTTTTTTAAAAAAAAAATCCATCTTTATTTTGTTTTTACATATCTTACATGAGTCATTCACCATTTTAACATCATTACTATTATTTATTTAGCTCCCTTCCCCCCCTTCCTCTTTTTTTTATTGGTTAATTTGCCTCTGTTCTCTTCTTTTTTTCTTCCAGCTTCTTCTCTATCTCTTCTTTCTTTTCAGGAGTCCCATAACTTTTTGTATGCTTCTGCAATATTGTTCTTATTTGGAACGTTTTCCATATAATCTATATATGCAGACCATTCTCTTCTAAATGTATCCTTTTTTCCTCTGTAGACTCTAAGTTTCTGTGTTAATTTTTCATTCATTGCTATATTCCACAATTTTTTTTCCCACACCTTAATTGTTAATCCCCTAGCTGTTTTCCAATTCCTAGCTATCTGTTGCCTTGCTGCAGTCAGCATAAATCCAATCAATATTTTGTTCTTTACATCACTATTTTCTTTAACAAACATATTCAAAAGAGCTAGTTCAGCTGTACTATTAATTCTTTGAGCAAATGACCTTTTCTATTTTTTGAAAAACCTTATCCCAAAATTTCCTTACTCTATTACATTCCCACCACATATGCAAATTTGTTCCAAACTCTGTGCATCCTCTCCAACATTCTGGGGTCGCATTTCTGTTCATTTTTGCTACCTTCACTGGAGTTAAATACCATTTTTGTATCATTTTTAAAGCCCCTTCTCTTATCTTTGTGGAGGTAGTTTTGAATGGGATTTTTTCAAATATACTTCCCCACTCTCTATCTTCAATTTCTTGATCCAGATCTTCTTCCCATGTCTGTTGTATAATACCATTCCCTCCAGTTTCCTGTCTTATTATAATTCTATATATTTGTGTAATCAGTCCCTTATCTCCATCTTTATATTTGTCTATAAATTTTTCCCACTCAGTTAGCTCCCTTGTACTCTCCTTTACTATCTATCTGCAACCATGCCATCCATGATATTTCAACTTTTTGTACTCTCTTATTCCATATTTCTTGTGTTATTGGATTTTCTTGTTCATAAAAGTTTTTCATCTGTATTAATCTTATTTCTTTTAATTTACTTTTGGTTACTGCCTTTTTTTTAATATCAAATTCCGGGTGTATCCAAATTGGTGTTAGAGGTGATATACTTGGCATTAATTTCCCTTTTTTATAATACCATACTTTCAAAATTCCACTTATTATACTTTGTTTGTTTCCCATTAATTTTTTGATATATTTTTTATTATACAGCAAATTTTGTATGTCTTCTTTTTTAAGTCCCATCAGTTCTCTCTCTATTTCTACCCACTGCAAGTCTCCGTCTTCCTTTGTTATTACTAATAGATATCTTAATTGATATGCCTCATAATATATTTTCAAATTTGGTATGCTCCATCCCCATCTTGTGTGAGTCTATATCTGTATATTTTTGGCGTTCTTGGTCTTTTATTTCTAAATATAAATTTTTCTATCCTGTTTTGCCATATCTTGAATCTACTAATTGGGATTACCTTCGGTAATACATTGAAAAAATATGTGAATTTTGGTACCAACTTCATCTTTATCAACATTATTCGGTCTGACAAAGATAATTGTAATTTTTCCCATCTAGCCATATCATTTCTTATTTCTTTCCATATCTTTCCATAATTAAGTTTAAATATGTTTTTCTGTTTTCTGGGGATCTGTACTCCTAAATATCTAAATGCTTTAGGTATTATTGGGATACCCATTGTTTCCGATATTTCTATTTGATCCTGGGGCCCTATGTTTAAACACATCAGTCCTGATTTTTCCTTATTAACCTTAAGGCCTGCTACCTGTTGAAACTCCCATAATTCTTTTGTCACTTCTTTTAACTCTTCCTTTGTATTTTGTAATATCATTATAATGTCATCTGCATAAAGGCTTAATTTAAATTCTTTTTTACCAACCTGTATTCCTTTAATCTTTGTGTTTGCTCTAATTCTATCTGCCAAGAATTCTATTGCCATTGTGAATAATAAAGGTGATAACGGACATCCCTGTCTTGTTCCTGCCATTAAGTTTATTTCTCGTGTTTCTAACCCATTATATCTAACTTTGGCCTTTGATTGCTCATATATTATATCTATTATGTGTTTAAATTTAGTTCCCAAATTGTATATTTCTGGCATATTAGTTATAAATTTTGGGATTACTGTGTCAAAAGCCTTGTATAAATCCAGGGTCATTATTACCATTGGTACTTTTCTTATATTACTCAACCTCATCAGGCCACATAGTTTCCTAATGGGTTCTGCTATAAATCTATTTTTTAAGAAGCCATATTGGTCTACCCCTATAGAATCATTTATTGTTTCCTTTAGTCTCTTAGCCCATATTTTTGTAAATATCTTATAGTCTACATTCAACAGGGATATTGGCCTGTATGAATCTGGATTACATTTATCTTTATTTGGTTTAGCTATCATTACTATTGCTGTTTGTTTCCATGTTTCCGGGAGAGATCCCCCCTCTTGTATTTCATGAAATAAACTTTTTAGTTGGGGTACCAGTTTGTCTACATATACTTTATAGAATTCCCTGGTGAAACCATCTTCCCCGGGCTTTTGTTATTCTTTAATTCTTTTATGACCTGTTCTATTTCTTTTTCTTGTACCTCTGCTTGTAAGTATTGCTTTTGTTCTTCCTTTAATGGTGGTATCCCCGCTTTCCTTTGATACTTTTTAATTTGTCTTATGTCCACCTCCTTTCTTTTATACAACTCTGAGAAATATTCTTGTATTATTTCTCCCATTTTTCCTTGATCCTGTGTTCTATCTCCTCCTTTAGTACTTAATGCCCATATTTTGTTTCTAATTCTTCTTTTTTGAACTCTATTTGTCAGCATTTTTGACTTTTTCCTGAATATTCATAATTTCTTTGTTTCATATATAACAAATTCACCATTGTTTTATTCATATCTAAAACCTCTCTATCTTTTCTCCTTCCATTTCCCTTCTATTTTTTATTTTCCCTGTCTTTTTGTAATTTTCCTCTAAAGTCTTTATCTCTCTATCACATAAGAAGAACCTATATAGGTGAGAAACCATATAAATGTATTATAAATGTTATAATACTCAAAAAGGCTAAGGGTTGCAACTAATTGTTATGAAATAATGCTAATGCACGCACCCCTTATTCAAAATGGTCAACCTAAATACTAGCTGAGTTAAATGCAAATTGCAAACACCGTCTGAGACTCCCAACACACAATAGGTTTCACTTTCTTGTCTGTTTTTACTGCACAGATAATATTGCTACTTAAATATACAATAATAATTTTCTTTCATGAAGTATCATAACAACAGCTTGAAAACAGCAATTCTTTCATTACATGTGCTAACAGCAGTTCAAAAAACATAAATTTGTTTATAACTTAAATTCTCATAATATTTGATATCACCAGTTTTATAGCAGAAATTTTTTCATTACTTGTGATAACCACAGTTTGATAACCACAATTTGTTTAGTTTCAAACAGTAATTTGTTTACAGTAATCGTTTTTTGATATCACCAGTCTGATAACAGAAGTTTTTCTATTACAAGTTTGTTAATCACACTTGGTATACAGCAATTAGTTTAACGAGTATCCGGTATTTATCTCATTTCGACTCTTCTTCAGAAACATTTTTTTAATTATTGAGCATTCTGTAAACATAATGAACATGCTTTAATATAATATCAAACACACGTTAACGAAACCTTGAGTCCTCCCCACTCATAAATTTTATAGTGAGTACACTCACCCCCATGTAGGCACCAGACTTTCCCAGGGTACGTTTGAGATACTGGGACCTTCGTATACAGGTTCTTATTACCAGTTATCTGCTCAATTAGAGAGAAAATATTCAGTACCTAAGCCCATATTGCATACCTTGTCAGGACTATTCAAAAAATTGCCTCTGCCCGTGCCCGGCAAAGCCTGGGCGCGGGGGGGGGTCGTTTGCGGGTGAAGAGACGAGGCGTGGAGGCAGCCTATTGGCTGCTCCATATGGCGCCACAAAGGGGGATCGGGGCTGCAGCTATAAAGGTGAGCTGCAGGCCCAGAGGCCTCCTCTTCGGATCGCGGCTCCCTCCCGCCCTCCCTTGTTGGCAGTATGGGCATGTCTGGTCGTCCCTTTGGAGGCCGAGTAGGAATTTTTGGCACACATTCCGATTTAGGCTGCGTGTTTTTTTGCCTACTCCATACTGTGAGGCAAGCAGGGTGTAATAAATAGGCTAATCTATTAATTGGTCACATGACACTGGCGGTTAGGCGTGGGCATCTAGAAGGGGAGGGATATCGGTGAGCATTCTCAGGCACCGTTTTGGTGAGGGGTAGAGTCTGAAGCCCAAGGTTGGGAGCCGTGTGGCACCAGCTGGGAGGTAAAGGCTTACCTCTGAGGCTAACCTGTCTCACCTGCTCGGAGGCGTGTGGTACGAGGGTGGTGATGCAGGGAGGTCTCCCTACCCAAAGGGAGAGCCCATGGGGTGGCGAGATGGCAAGCGCCACCACATGGGATAGAATGGCTTGCCTGACCCAGGGATGGCTCTGGATGAAGCCATGATGTAGATGCTCGCTTAGGTGTTACCCTTTCTGCAGATCTTGTTGAATAAAATGTGGCCCATGTTTAAATTCCAAGCAGTTGTCTCATCTCTTTATTTCATCCTGCGCTCCGCAAACAGCCATACAGACCTGTCTCCCATAGAATACTGGTTAGACTTGCTCCTAGGTGTTGGCTAGGTCCAGCTGTTCTTAATAAATACTAGTTGTCAAGCCTCCCTGGCTTAATTAGTGATTGCCTGCCAACAGCCCATACTATAAGCTGATTAAAGGAATGGGGCTAAATCAAGTCTCTGATTTAACCCCTCTGGTGCCACTGTATTGAGTTTAAAAATCCATCTGGCTTCAAGTTGTAACAACAGTTTGTCATAGTCATTCCAGTTGTATTTATGTGACTGAACAACGTCTATTACAAAGAACCTGAAGTCATCAAACCTATGCTGTTTGGCCTCAAAATGTTCTACCAAAGGTGCTTCCAGGATTCGATGCTTTAATTTGGAACGATCACTGATTCTCGTGCGAACCCGGCGGTTGGTCTTTCCTTTATATAAGAGGCCACAAGGGCATATAATAACATATATGGCCAATTTTGTGGCACAGTTAGAAAAATGTCTAAGTTGATACACAAAGTGAGCAATAGGATCTTCATACTCTCTAGTCACTAAAGCTAATGGGCATATGGTGCAACCATGGCACTGATAGTGCCCCCTAGTGGACAAAGGAGATCGAAAGGGTTTTTCCAGATCAGAATGTACCAATTTATCTCTTAAGTTGCTGGTTCTTCTCCAACCAATTTTGGGAGTTTCCCTACATCCCGGAATACCTTGTAACAGGTGCCAATGTTTCTTAACTACACTACTTATCTGAAATGCAAGGTGTGTATATGTAAATGAACATATTAATCTATTGTCATCTATGTTGGTCTTGTTCCGTAATAACTAGTCACATGCGACCGTATCAGCCCTAAATTCTGCTTGTTTGATAATGGCACTTGGATACTTTCTGTCCAATAATTGGTGTCTTAGATGTGTCCTAGCTGCATGATAGTCCAATGCTATAGGAGGAATTGCGTTTTAACCGTAAATATTGTCCATACGGTAACATCCAGCGTAGTTGAGGTGTGTGGAAAGACGTATAATGTAACAGGGAATTCTTGTCTGTACTTTTTCTATATACACTTACTGATAGTCTGCCCATGATCTTATTAACGTATGTATCAAGAAATGCTAGCCTGTTGCTGTCAGATTGGAACGTAAATTTAATAGTATCATGGATCGAATTAATCCATGTGACAAAATCCAATATGGCTTCTATACCCTAAAAGACCAAAAATATATCATCAATGAAACGTTTATAAAATATGATTGCAGTGAAAAAAGGATTAAGTAATGGATTACAGATCAGAGAT
Organism: Anniella stebbinsi; assembly: GCA_029215795.1. Taxonomy (NCBI): domain Eukaryota; kingdom Metazoa; phylum Chordata; class Lepidosauria; order Squamata; family Anniellidae; genus Anniella; species Anniella stebbinsi. The sequence goes on from JARDYH010000008.1 coordinate 25,005,716, forward strand.
TCTTCCAGATGTGCCATGAATAAGTTAGCCACACTCAGTGCAAAAGAGCTGCCAATGGCTACTCCCTTGATCTGCATATAAAACTGATCTTTAAATCTGAAATAATTTTTCTCTTAAGACTACGTCTGTCAATTCCATTAGAAAGGGCATGGGCGGAAACAATTCCTCCCTTCTGTTCAGCACTGCTTCTATTACCATACGTGCCTCTTCGTGTGGGATATTAGTGTATAAAGCACCCACATCCTGCCTGCATTTGCTGGAAATTAGAGCAGCATGTACCCCAGCCCCAAGAATGCACAGGACTCATGTGGTGACAAGGAGCCAAAACGCTAGCATGACCCCCTACTCCACAACCCTGAAAATTACTGTGAGGAGTCGCTGGTCCCCTCCAGCCGAATTTGCTGCCCACTCTTCATTCGCAGCCACTGAAACGTTGGAATCTCCTACAGCCGGAGCTGCAACCTGAAGACGTCCGGACCCCTGGTCAGCTGAAGCCTCCATCGCATCTAATCGAGTTGAAAGAGCTTGTAAAAGACTATCATGCGCCTGCCTACGCATTTGATGACGGCTAGCCTCATCCATATCCTGAAGGTTGGAAGGGTTAAGCCCTCTGTCTTTTTCTAAGGCTTGCACCCTCGCCAGCAATGCTTCCACCGCTGGGTCCAACTCTTCTCCAAGGCCTTCTATCCTACCACTATTGCATGTCCATTTCGCGGAAGGGGCCTTCCCTTTCCCTTTGGCGCCCCCTACCCCTTTTTTGGAAGGCATCCCAGTAGCCTGCTAACCGAAAATAAATTCAAATTGAAAGCCCCATCCCTTAGTGCACAATAATCCCTCCTGCAGCCACAAACACCAATAAGCTAAAAGGAGGAGGGGCGATTTGATAAGGGCAAACCAGGCGTACCGCCCAGCCTCCACCCAGGCCCTCAGCCTCCGACTTCTGGCTAAGAGGGGTGGGCCTACCGATCAGGGCCCTCGCTGCTGAAAGCCCACGGACACTCTGCTTTTAAATTTAAGAGCACACGGCCTCTCCTACTCCCATACACTGCGGCTCCGTAAAGAGCTTCGCTAGGCCCAATCGCGCCTGCCGTTAACCCACGTGAGGGAACCCCTACCCCACTAGTCGACGACCTGTCATGCCGCCCAGCCCACAGCCCTGTGGCCAAGAAAGCCCTGTTAAACGCCTTGTTCCTTGCCCACGCCCACGCCCACCAGAGACCAGCCGGTCTTCAAAACCTGTGCCCCGAGTGCCAAAAGACCCCTCAAATTCCAGCCCTGTGCTCGAAACAACAGCCGCCGCGGCCCCAAACAGGCACTGCTTAGCCCCAGAACACTCACGGACCTGCGGCTGGTAACCCCCTGGGAAGGAGCCGCTGCCCCCCGCTCGGCGGCCCTATAAATGTGCTATTTGTGGAATTTTTTTTAGTCGAAATGATAGTCTGTTGAAACGCGTAAGAACCCACGCAGCACCCGCCCGCTGCTTCCGTCAATGCTGGGAGTCGCGCTGCAAAAGAGAGGGAAGGGAGCCCTAATAAAGCCTTCGCCCCTCCCTTTCCCTGTGGCACCACCCCGCTCCTCCTATCAGGAGCGGGCACGTCTCTCCTCTTACCCCCCTCCCCCACCCGCAAGTGCCTCCCCACCCCCAGGCTGTTGCCGGGTGGTGGCAGAATGGCGCTTGGCAGAGTGATTTTCTATAACCATTGTTATCTGTTAATTCTGTTTTGGGATGGTTTCCATTTTTTGTGTGATATTGTGTGTGTTTCAGTTTGAATCAAAGCAGAGCAAAACCACGTCATCAATGCGACATATGTGGCAAGACATTTAGCAGACAAGATACTCTCAAGCGACATAGCAAAGTCCATGATGGGGGAAAAACCTTTGCATGTCATATTTGTAAAATTCCTTTTAGTCAAAAGGATAGTGTGTTAAAACACATGAAAAGAACCCATAAAGGTGAGAAACCATATAAAGCCTTCGCCCCTCCCTTTCCCTGTGGCACCACCCCGCTCCTCCTATCAGGAGTGGGCACGTCTCTCCTCTTACCCCCCCTCCCCCACCCGCAAGTGCCTGCCCACCCCCAGGCTGTTGCTGAGTGGCGGCAGAATGGCGCTTGGCAGAGTGTCTCAAGCGACATAGCAAAGTCCATGATGGGGGAAAAACCTTTGCATGTCATATTTGTAAAATTCCTTTTAGTCGAAAGGAGGTGCACAAAGTACTGTAATTTTTCAGTGTTTTTAAAGTATGATATGTGTGCCCATGTAGATATGTACACAAAACACACAGTTAAGGAATCAAGTTTAACATTAAAATATTCAATAGTTTAAAAAATGGATTGTAACTAATAAAAAATGATAAAAGTAAGTACTAGAAATGTACAAATAATTTTAATACAATAATAAAATAGCTACAAATAAATTGAGGTCAAACGCGTTTCGCCAATGCTTCTTCAGTGACCTTATCTGCCATGGATTACAACACCAATAACTGCATATCACAATATAATGGCCTGGGCTTTCTTACATAAATAGCCACAATACTGCTTCTTTTCATACGATGTACCGCACTATATTTTTCTTTTTTTCATAATACAACATAAAACAACATAAAACACAATACATAACCCACATAACCCCCGTGCTCCCCTCCCCCCAGGAGACCTTCAATTATTCATTATTATTCTTTCCAAAATTGTAAAGACTCTTTTGAAGGTATTTGCCCCTTCCCCGTTCTTAATACATATTCCAAAAATGGGCTCCATATATCTCCAAAATCATTCTTACTGGACATTCCCCTCTTTATTTTCATTTTACACGTTAGCTTATCATTAAGTGCCATATCCCATATTTCTTTATACCATTCTTCTATAGTATATATCCCTTGCCCTTTCCAGTTTTTAGCAATCATTATTCTGACGGGAGCCAGGAGATTGTTTATCAATTCTCTCTTGTTTATATTCTCATTTCCTTGATCCCATATTGCTAGTAGAGCCAGCTTTGGGCTTAATTCCAGTTTACTTCCAATTATTTCACTTATTTCTTTAAACACCCTTTCCCAATTTTTTTGTACATGTTCACAGCTCCACCACATATGGAAATAAGTTCCAACCTCCTGACACCCCCTCCAACAATTCTTGGACACTTTTTTATCTATCTGATGAAATCTTACCGGTGTTAAATACCATTTCCATACTGTCTTATAATAATTCTTCTTAATTCTAATCGACAACAGCTTTAACATTCTTGCATCCCATATCCTCCCCCAGTCATGTTCATTAATTTGTTCCTTTAAATCATCTTCCCAAATCAGTTTAAGAGAGTCTCGATATTCATCATCCTCTATCAGAATTCTATATAGTTTGCTAGTTAAACCTTTTCTAATTGTAATTACTTCCTTCTTTCCTCTTGATTCAATTAAATCTTCAAATCTTGTATTATTTCTACATTTCTTGTTTATCTTTTTCCATTCCTGTGTCCATTTTTCCAATTGTAAGCATTTGAACCAAGCTATCTTTTGTCCTTTTAACAACTCTCTAATTTGCACCTTATCTATCATTCTTTCCATCCAATTCCTTAACTTAATAATTTCCTGATCCTTCAGACTCCCTTCCAACTCTACTTTTAAATTCCTTGGGAAGTTTCCCACTACTACCACTGGGGTGAGTGGAGAGTCTCCTGGCATTAACTTTCCTTTAACTTTCTCTCAGATCTCTAGAATATTTTTCAGCAACGGGTAGGATCAACACTCCTGATCTATCATTTGATATATTATTTTTTTCTGCCCCAAGTGCAAAGACCCCCTTTCTCCTTAAATACATGACAGAGCGCTAGACTTACAGTACTGAAGATACAGGGTTCAGGTTGTATGTGCGCTCTCTGAATGGCCTTCTCCACCCAATAGGTAGATTCCACAGTGCCATCTTCAGTCTTTCTTGCAAAGATGCCTTTGTTCATAGGTTACAGGTATGGCTGTTCTGAATAAAACAATATCTCTTTTAAGATGAGGAAGTATCTTCTTTTTTGAAGAGAGAGAGAAAGAGATGAGGAAGTGAATGTGTGGGTACCTAGTGTTTGAACTCTGAATACATGAACTGTGTCTGAATGACAGTTGCTAGTGAATACAAGCAGGAGAGTGCTATTGTCCTGTTGTCCTGCTTGTGGGCGTCCCATTGGGGCATCTTGTTGGTGTTAAGGAAATGTTCCCTAACTCTCAAATTGAAGAATCACCAGGAACAGGCAGAGTTCAGTCCAACAGGTTTATTCAAAACAACGTATGAAGGAGAGAGAAGTGGCACATTGGTAGTACCAAAGCTCTCTGAATCACAAAGACAAAACTGTTTCATTTATCTCTGTTACAAGCTTTGACGTCACATACCACTCACCCCCTCCCTCCTGTGATGGATACATGCCAATAAATGTTTCAACTAAACAATTTGTTAAACCATAATAAAGCAATATCCGGGGCATTTGACGCCTCAATGAAATTAATTGTTTCTTGATAACCTTCGATCACTGATACTTGGTGTTATTTGGTTTTCTCTAATGGCCAGTAATTTTCCTTGTGAAGAACTGAAAATATTTACATTGGGGGTGCCATCTTGTCTGTAAGATTGTGATTGAGGGCCGTTGAGTCATGTCCAATTCACAGTCTATTCGGAGGAAGGGATTGCGAGGCTTGGTATTGGGAGAGGATGTTTTTTGTTATGTTCTGTGTTTTTCCTCTGAAATGCTAGAATGTGAGGTGTGAACTTTGACTTGGTGCAGCATAAAGTGTCTCTGCTTCACTTAAAATGTGTCTTTGAGGCTTGGGAGAAACTAGAGTTCCAGGTTTTCATTTATATCAATGCCCAGATCAAAAATACTTATCATATTTACCATTTTGTTAGTGTGACTACATAGCACACTAACACTCACTCAATCACATATAGACATTGATTCAATAATCTCTTTTTTCTTTGGTCATGTTCACTTATCTCAAACAACACCATCTGTCGCACTTCACCAAGGGTAGAAGCTTTGCAGTAACACTGGCACACTTTTGGGAACATGCTTTCACAAATACCACCAACAAGTAGACAATACAGATACATACAAGGAATGCAACAGATATAAAGGCCAAGATTTGGAGAATCTTGTACTCTTGACACCAAACAGTCCTGAAAACCAAGTCCAGATGGACTATTTTTCAACTGTGGACTTTATAATTTCACGTATGTTATTTGTGTGTTCATGTATGTTATTCATGTTATCATGTATGTAAACACAGCATTCTTTCCCAATGAGAGCACAGAGTCCGCCTTGGCTGGCTAATATGTAATCAAGGGCTAATCGGTTTTGTAAAACTATTTGCCGAATTTCCTTTTGTTCACTGGCTAGCCTATCAAGGACTGCTGCAGTTTCATTGGCCATGGTTTCAATGACATATTGCAAAGGGACCACTGCATACCCTACCCGCCCTACACCATACATGGGGAACAGGATTCCTCCCACTACTTCCCCCTTGGATAAGGGGCCTGGGATTTGGGTTACAGAGGCTCTGACATTTTGAATTTTTCTAGTAGGGAGCTCATCGGTTACTCTGATTGCCGGGATCAGAATTCCAACATAACAATTACTTTTCTAACCTGGAGGCAGAAATTTAAAAGCTTTCTTTCCACATATAAAATAGTGACCTGCTATGGCCACAAACATCTTACCACACACTAGTCGGGACACCCAGGTCACGTAGTAGCCTCCAAATTGAGTGGCAAGGCTCTTCAACCATTCTCCATCATAGGTCATGGCTCTATTTACAACAAAATTGTAATCACATTCACTAAATCCAACATCTGTACCAGACTCATTGCATCACCAGCAATTGGAATTCCTCCATCTGCGTGGACAAGCATATGGCTGCACACCCAACAGTTTGTCTTACTCATCACTTCTGCTGTCTTCTGGGCCAGTCTCATCATTATGTTGTGATTCTGGAAACTATCAGTTGGGGCTGTGAGAAGCAAAACATAAAACAGAGTCACGTACAGAGTCTTCTTTGAACGGTCCATGTATTTCTCGAGTGCTGTGCCTTGACTGTTTTCCAGCCTGGAGCGCACAAAGGGCTGCTTAATCCATCTCCGGGGGAGCTTGGATGGGGCTGGATTCCTTCCTGATCCAAAGCTTGAGATCTCCAGTAGCTTTGCAAGACCATTTCTGTCCTGGCATGAAGGGTTGGGCTTCTTGGCAAAGCTGCGAATCGACAGGTGCTGTAACTGGTGGGGCTTGATCCCCTTGGCTGACATCATCACTATTTCCATCGTTGTCTGGCGGTTTGGCAGCTTTGCAGTGCGATGCATGAATCCAGGGGCCAATTTCAGCAACTTTCACCACAGAGCAAATTATAGGGTCCTTTCCACCTCGCTTTCAGGCAGTTTTTCCTTAGATGCCACTTGACATAGACCCAATCTCCTGGCTTCAGTGGATGAGCTGGCGTAACGAGCCTCTTTGGCTAGGTATCAGCTACCTGGAGTTGAATAATCTCAAGAGAATTAGAGAGGCCCTTGCAGTATTCCACTAGGGAACGATGCAGAGCCTGTAAATCCCCAGGCACTGGGGTCGTGCCTGGATGATAGGGGCATCCCGTCAGGATTTCAAAGGGGAACAGTTTCTGTTTTTCTTGTGGAGTGGTTTGAATTTCTAGGGCAACAATTGACAAAGCATCAACCCAATTTAGTCCAGTGATTTCACATACCTTGGCCAGTCTGTTTTTGATCTGCCCATTCATTCACTCTACTTTTCCACTGCTTTGGGGATGATAGGGTGTGTGCAACCTCTTTTTAAAGTATGATATGTGTGCCCATGTAGATTTGTGTACATCTCTCTTACTCATATAGGAGATTGAGCCCACATTATACTTTGGGCTGTTTTAAAATGGTTTTAGATATCTCAACACAGTAATTTTTAGAAGAGGATGGGCCTATCTCGAAATATCTTGATTAAATAAATTCTGGTGTTCTGGGACCTTAAGGATAGATAATGATAATGATGATGATGATGATGATGATGATGATATTATTATTTATTAGATTTATGTACCGCCCCATAGCCGAAGCTATAGAAGATAGTTCTCTTTCAGTCTTTGCATTTCTCTCTCCTTCACTCTCTTGCCCCTCTTCCTCCTACCCTCTTTCTCTTGCCCCACGCACAGATGGAGTAATATCATAGTATAGCTGAGTTGGAAGGGGCCTATAAGGCCATTGAGTCCAACCCCCTGCTCAATGCAGGAATTTATCTTAAAGCATCCCTGACAGATGGTTGTCCAGCTGTTCCCTGTGGGGATTGATGCTGATTCTTCTATGACACACCTACACCAAGCAGGATATAGCGGTATGAAAGCAGTATATGGCATGTGTCGTGGGTCCCAACAACTGTCAATGCTGCTATGAAGCAGTAGTGTAAGTCCTGCCCTAGTCAGCAGTGTGCACGGTTGGCACATTGCTTTGGGGATGGCTGATCATAATGATCATATTATGAATCCTGTGAACTAGTTGGATAGCTACCACTTTCCTAAAACATGTGCTGTAATGAGACGAACTATCCATTTTGTAACATTCTGTGTTTTGCATCAGAATGTTACAAAATGTATCAAAATACCCCCGGGACACTCAGCTAAGAGCATGGAGGGAATGCCGAGAGGCAGGGGCTGGGACAGGCAGTAGCTCGCCTCGTGGCGGACCGCCAGCTCGATCCCAAGATCCAACGACAAGCTTTTTTAACTGCAACAACTTTAATATACGCTATTGGAGCTGGAATTACCATGTCAAGCGACATATCATAGTCCACGTTGGGGACTAAAGCTTCCGCAAGACCCCTCTGCAGATCACGCAAGAATAAATCATTTCTCTGGTCCGACAAATGGACCCCATCCTGCCTATAAAGCTTCCTCCTTTGCAGGGTAATATCCGGATGCTGGATACTGAAATCACCGTGTTTAGCCAGATCTTGGAAGATAGCTGTATTTACCTTTTTGCATGCTTTATCCAAAGCCTTATTATCACTACCCAGTTGCCAATTGAACCTGGGTAGTATGCAGGACCACACGATCAAAACTCCGGGCCGTCGTTGCATGATGGTCTGAAAATCTGCAACCGCTTGCAGAATCAAGGCCTTGCCTTTCAACAGGCCAAGATCGTTTCCACCCAAGTGGATAACATGCCACCTGTTGTTGCATCAATGTGGGCAGGAGGCGTTCCCACCGCATACCTTGCCTACCCAACCACATCACGTTGGCATGGCGACTCATCCCAAGCTGGGATCCGAAGCGCGAATTGGTGGCCCTTCTGCCGGCCCAGAAGACGTAACTGTGGCCGTAAATGATCACTCGAACTGGATTAAGACATCTCCAGCGATCTACAATAAACACAGATGAATTTAATATCCTCTCAGGGCATCCCCCTCTTTGCTGAGCAAAGTCGCGAACGTAAGTCCTGAACGCTGCGGACCGCCACCTGCCGACTGCCTGAATTTGAGAGGAAGAAAAACCAGCAACTGCTGCTGTAGATGCCGCCCTAATACGAAAAGAATGCGGTGCAAATGTAGACGCTGGCAAGCCCAAGGCATGTAAGGCCCGTTTTGCGACTGCCCAAAATTGGAACTTGGTCAACGGGGCTTGATCTTGATGGTGAAATAACATCCCTGATTCACAGCCATGCAAAGAGATAAATTCCCTCAAGGCCAGTACCGGGCATAAATCCGCCCGTGGGGCTGGGTACAGCTGGATCAACGCCCCCTTTCCTACTTGGTCAGTTTTCAACTGCCTCAGCATTATTACCACCCCCTGCTTGTTAAACAGGAGATCCTGAAACTGCACCACTCTATCTGAGCAATCCCGCCTGGAAGATGCTAGCAACTCTGAAATTCTAAATGCACCAAAAAAGGCGGACAATGCTGCCGCCTGAAATAGAACCGCCTCGTGAGGCGAAAAACATAGCAACTGCCATTGTTCCCTTAACTGTAACAGAATGTCGGGAGAAATCGGGCGCCGAGCGTCGGGGGTGCGCAGTGTGACCCTATTCCAACCCCGAATTGCACAGCGAACCCTGAAGTCCGATGTATTATCCGGTACCCCCTTAACTTTAGATAAAAATGCCAGGGCCGCTAACTTACCTGTGATTGTCTTCGCTGCCAGGCCCTTCTGACATGAGGCTACGCAAAACTGCAAAATATGCTCCATGCCCTTGGCAGCTGCAACCCTTCCTTGAAGGCTAGGAACTCTCTACCTGCTCTCAAATATGATGCCTTCGTGCTTGGTGCTAGGGACTGCCACATGGCGCCTTCAATTTCACGTTGCCAATCTCCCAGAGGATGTCCGGAAAGTTCTCCGGTAGCAGACGAGCCCAAGGAGCCAGATCCCGAAATCTCTGAACCTGCTGACGCAATAGAGCGTCGGCTATCGAATTATTGGACTGCATGTTACAGCTGCTTGAAGAAGCAAAATGGGCCAAGCCACAGCAGAGACTGGAAAATCAAGTGTTTAGTCTGCATCATTGAAAACTGAAGTTCTCAGGAACCCAAATCTGGAAAGACAGAACTGATTTTGCTTGGAAATGTGCAAGCAGGCACAGAGAGGACTTCCAAAGGGCTATATTTCATCCAGCAACCTGCAACCCCTAACCTATTTTTGATGCACCTTGGACAGCTCCTTTAGAGTTTTGACTGGTTCTGACTGAAACCCAGAGTGGATTCACTGCCCCACTGACTTCAGACCCAGAGAAGCCACTGGTTCTCCAAGTCATGCACCTGACCAAGACATATCCTGCTGGCTGGGTGTTTGCCACCTGAATGAAGAGATGGTAGGTTTGGACACATCAAACCGGATCCTTCTGCATTACCTGCTCCTTGTTTCTAGGTTACGGGAACCTCTGTGCCTGGACGTACCCGTCAAGGGAGGGCTGCAGACCAGGCTCCGGCTGGTTTTTCAAGAGTGATGAATAATCCTGGGGCAGAGTCAATATGGGCTACGTGAAAAGTAGCTTAGCTAGCAAATGGAGTGACCTTACATTAGAGCAAGTAGAACCCGGAGGCACCTGTATGCAGACGGGCCTCACAGGCCCAGACAGCTTTTCCCAACCGAGGGAATTTATCCTGGGAATGTCCCAACCCACAGAAGTGTCCCGGGGACATGAACTCATTGACACGGTGTCCCAAAAGGCACATATGCTTGTGGCGGTGGCTATCAGTCATATGAGATTCAGCACATACCCAGTTTGGCACAGAAAGAGAGTTGGCCCGTAGCCCTGGAGATCTCTGCTTCATTTTTTTTAAATTAAAAATGCCACACTTTTCAGTATTCATTGTGACTCCTTCCGGTGTTGGAAGGAGCTGAAATGCCACCTACTCCAAAGCGCAGCTCACCCTGTGATGTCTCACACTGCAAGTCGCTCCGAAGAACTCGAGTGAGTAAGTCAAGCTACATGCAAAAGAATCTCTCTTGCCTCCACCCAACCATTCTCAAAAAACTAAGCCCCTCAAACCCAGTTACTGGTCACTCTTACCGCTGAGAAACGAAAGAGGCCGAGGAGCCGTGCCGGGTGAGCCTTTTATAGGCTTGTACAAGTCTTTTTCTTTTTCCTTTTCCCTCGCAACAACCAACACCCCCCCACAAGCCATTCCAGCCGGGAGGGGATTGGGCTTTTGATAGACATGACTAATTTGGGGACTGGGGCATAAACTGACATGGATTTTATCTGGTCAGCCTACTGTAAGCTCATTAGCGTGGAAACGAAAGGTCCAGGAGCCCTATTTTCCTTTCCGTCTGAGCACCCTCCCTGTGAACATAAAACCATCCATTCAACACTCAGGTTTTTTCATCGTTTATTTAATTTTTTAATAATTTATTTTCAAGGTTTTCATAGAAAAAGGTTTGGTTTTTTTAAAAAGGCAAAATACAGTGTATCAATGGTGCATAAAAACAAGCTGCAGGTAAAGGTATTTACACAATTGAGCACATTCCATAAATTAAAAAGCTCCCAATTGTTATTTACAGGATACATATTAACTTATTATTAACCACAATAATAATAATAATAATAATAACAACATAATAATAATACTTTGCCCAACAACAAGTCATTCAAGTCAAGTTCCAAAAATCCTTTAAAAAATAATAGCTAAACTCTCTCGTGCACTCATTTCTCTTTACAACAGCATCACTTGAGGTAGGTAAGTATTATCTTTGCAGCTGTGGGTATTCAAAGAGCATACTGTGCAAGCACAGAAATGGCTTTTGGGCACAACATTTGGCATCCTAAGAATCTCAAGGTTTTTTTCTTTTGCAGATGGGGCAAGCAAAGCTAGATGGGTGGCGGGAGGAAGGGCAATAGCAAACATTCGCACAGCTCTTGTAATCTTCACCCTGCAGAAGCGGAACACATGCAAAATAAGCCATCGTATGCAAATGCACAATTCCTTAACAGAGGTCAGCTGCGGTTTCCCCCTCTTTGGCAGCAGCAGAATTTCTATTTTTTTGTTTGTTTGCTTTTAAAGTGCAGAATATACAGAGTTTCCATTATTATGCCAGTTTTACAGAAGCGCTAAACGCTTGGAGAAAAGTAATTGGCCGAAGGACTGAGAATTCATCCCCACTAAATCTCATTCCTCTCCAAGAGCTCAATAATAAAAACTTTTTTAAAACCCAGCTCCCCTGCCTATCCTGCTTTAACTACTAGACACTGCTTCCCTGCCAGAGCTGAGAAAAGAACTCAAGTATCCTAGAGCCTATCTACACTACTGCTTTAAAATGGTTTAAAACGGTTTGTAACAGTTTTGAGAACTGTTGGGGCCCAGGACACGCTCCATATACAGTTTTCAAAACGTTTTCAAAGTGTTTTATCCTGTGTGTGTAGATAGGCTCACGGTCTCAATGTCCTTTCCTCTGCCCAACCCATGTCAGCCCAGGCTTCTGGCTGAGTGCACAATGAAGTGTTAAGTAATATACAATCAGAATGCTACAGTCGTTCAGCACCATGGAAACAAGGTGACCCCCACCCCCAACCCGGAAACATGCACAACTCCACTTAAGGCATGTGATCAGGAATCACAGGCTCCGCCCGGCCTCACAATTTGGAGGCCCGCTTGCTGAGGCGTCTCACCATGTTCGGGTTGGGTTTCCTGGTATCCAGAGGTTTCAAGACGGGAGCCAGTGGTACATAGTAGACGGGAGTCGGCGGTACATAGTAGACGGGAGTCGGCGGTACATAGTAGACGGGAGTCGGCGGTACATAGTAGACGGTGACAGGCTGGTAGGTGGGGATGTAGCTGACCACCATACGAGGAGGGCACGGGACCCAAAGAGGAGGTGGAACGTAGTAATACGGGGTAGCCTAGGGAAAAGATGACAAAGAGCGGTCAAAATCAGAGGGTCTTGCGGATACTGTGGACTTGTGGCAAAGACAAACACGTGGGTTCTAAAATATTATTATTATTATTATTATTAATTACATTTGTATACTGCCCCATAGCCGAAGCTCTCTGGGCGGTTTACATAGGATTAAAAACAATTAAAAACAATATACAAAAATTAAAACAGCAAAAACATACAACATACACGCAATCTATACATTTAAAAACCACATCAACACTTCAAAAACTACAAAAACAAAACCAAACAAACCCAGGCTCCTCAGATATTGCCAAATGCCTGAGAGAAGAGGAAAGTCTTGACCTGGCGCCGAAAAGATAACAATGTTGGCGCCAGGTGGGCCTCGTCGGGGAGATCGTTCCACAATTGGGGAGCCACCACAGAGAAGGCCCTCTCTCTTATTGCTGACCTCCGAGCCTCCCTCGGAGGAGGCACTCGGAGGAGGGCCTTAGATGTTGAACGTAGTGTTTGGGTAGGTTCATGTCGGGAAAGGCGTTCCATCAGGTATTGTGGTCCCAAACCGTGTAAGGCTTTATAGGTTAAAACCAGCACCTTGAACCGGGCTCGGAAACATACAGGCAGCCAATGCAAGTGGGCCAGAGTAGGTCCAGATAATCAGTCTCATCCAAGAGTGCCTGGAGCTGGCTCGCAACCACCCGCTCCAGGCGTTCGTTTAAAAAATGGACTGATTTATCTTAAGAAGGAGAAGGAGATGGGGCAAAGAGGAGAATAGAAATATGATAAAAGGGTTAAAAAGTGGGCCTGAAAAAGTTTGGGGAAGAGTGATCTTTGCTCTGCAGAGACTGTAGTGCATCACGCCCTGTTACCCTTCTGACCCACCTCTTCAGCATTCAGGTTAAAAGGCAAGGAGATATTGTGCTTTTAGTGCAGGATGAAACGACTCAGGTTCTCCTCCTGCTCTGGTTCTTGCTACACGAGACAGTGCCTCTCCTCCAAATTAGCTTCAATTCCAGGGCCCTCTCCTCTTTCTCTCTCTCACCTGTTTGGTATAGGTCCATTCCGGCTGACTTGTGCACCGTGGCCATGTGGTGGCCGGAGCCTTGGCCTTCCCCTCGTCCTTCGACGAGCACTCCGAGGGAGACTCGGAATGGTAGTTGGACATCACCGGCTCGGGACTCGCTTTCCCGCTGCGGCTCTCCTTGTCGTTCACCGTGACGCAGAGGTCGCTGTCCTCAAGCCTGAGCGGAGGAGGAAGAGACAATAATGGTCAAGCACGGAAGCTTTCAATTTAGGGCTGTCGAGATTGCTTTTGCAACAGGCAGAAATTCAACAGGCAAAGTCAGAGAAGTCATTGCCCGGTCAATTTTCTGTCTGTTATGAAGCTATTCAAAGGCTCAGGAGCCCTGCAGGGAAATGGGCAGAAGCGATATCCCTATTCCACATTTGCTAGAGCTGGGTCAGCCTCGCAGAGCAACCTGATCTGCTGCCATTTAGCAAGGAAATGAGATCTCCCACATCGTGGAAGGATCTGAGCAACGTTTCTGCCTGTGTACTCTGCTGCCCACACCGGGCTGTGATCCCCCACGTTTGCTGTTTGTGCTTTCAAAACACAGATGGACTGAATCCACATTTATCTATACCCCAAGATGTGTTGGTCTACAAAGTGCTGGCATTAACTCTCAAAGTCTTAAACGGTTTGGGGCCAGGTTACCTGAAGGATTGTCTCCTCCCTTATATACCTGCCTGGAGCCTTAAAATCATCTTTAGAGGCCCTCCTCTGGGTGCCCCCGCCAAATAAAGAGAGGTGAGAATCCATTAAGGAAACGGCTTTTCAGTGGTGGCACCTTGATTGTGGAATCCCAGACAGGCTTGCCTGGCATCTATACTTTGGTCGCTCTGGGACCTGTTTAATCTCTTAGGCATGTTAGTTCTTCAGGTTTTAAGCGTTAAAAATCAGCTCAGCCTTGCACACTCACCTATAGCAGACCTCGCCAGGGTTAATCCAGATGGAGATTTCCTCAGGCAACACTAACTGTGAATAATCCAGACCACATTCTTTGCAAGCTTTCAGGAGCGAGTCATCCACGTGATACTCCTTACTGATCCTGATGCACCTGGGAGGAAGGATAAAAAGATGCAGAAAGAGACTAGATTTAGAGTGAGATGGATCCTGGGTACTGCTGGTAATCATTGTACACATACAGGAGAACCACACAACCCATCCACCTCCACCACCACCGTTTTCATTCATTTAATACATTTTTATCCCTCCCTTCCTCCAAGGAGCTCAAGGAATCAGATTTGGTTCCCCCCACCCACCCATTTGATCTCCACAGCAATCCTGCAAGGTAGCTTAGTCTGAGTAAGTGAGACCTGTCCAAGCACATCCAGTAAGCTCTAAGTCCAACAACCCCCTTCTTTCAGAGGAAATTCTGAAGAGGGTTGAAACGGCTATTTATTCAGAATCTGCCAACACTTCCCATTTCAAGTTCTGAATGCAAATGTTTAACTGAAATTTGGATTTGCATCCCAAATGCGAAGGTTTGCCTCAAGGTTCAAACAACAGGTTCCAACCTACAGAATTTGACAATACAGTGAGTAGGGTGACCAGATAAAATCCAGGTCAGGGCTCATGTAACTTTAACAGTTGTAGAGAAAAGGGAATTTCAGCCAGTTTGCATTTCTATGCAATTAGTTCCTGGTGAAATTCCCTCTTCATCACAACAGTTAAAGTTGCAAGGGCCCTGCCTTCTTTTGTATATGGTCACTCAAGTATAGTGCCTGCAACTTTCACTGTTGTGATGAAGAGGGAATTTTGGGTGAGTTTTGGGTCCTGGTGACTCTCATTATAAAGTTTAAAATGCTCTCAGTCTATCTGGAAACCACAGAGGGTAGCCGGCCTCACCTGTTTGTGAGCCGCCCTCTGAGGTTTGCAGATAGACTGAGAGCATTTTAAACTTCATAATGAGAGTCACCAGGACCCAAAACTCACCCAAAATTCCCTCTTCATCACAACAGTGAAAGTTGCAGGCACTATACTTGAGTGACCATATACAAAAGAAGGCAGGGCTGATTCAAGTTAAGGTGACCTACCAGCTCCTGCAGCTGCTTGAGTGTAACCTTCTTAGCCTGGCACATAACTGAAATTCTAACCCACAGGTCAGCCAACTTGCCCTGCGGCAGCCTGCTGCATTGTCAGATAGAATCAAGTTTGATTCCCAAAAATGTAATAACGCTGGCAGGGCCCTCTGTCTTTTCATGCGCCAACGGGACACCCAGTTCCTCCAACAAAACCTGGAATTCCTGCATTAATTGCTCGCACTGATTACTCCCAGGTAATCCCGCCATCAAAAAATCATCCAGGTAGTGAATGATGTTCACTGTACCTGACCTGTACCTGATAGCCCATTCCAAAAATGTACCGAACTTCTCGAACATGGCGCACGAAATTGAGCAGCCCATAGGCAGGGCCCTATCTATGAAATATTTCCCCTGAAAAAAGAATCCTAAAAGATTAAAGTCTTCCGGGTTAATAGGGAGAATGCGAAAAGCCGACTTAATGTCGCATTTTCCCATCAAAGCCCCTGTTCCATTTTTCCGAACCGTCGCAACCGTGGAATCAAAGGGTGTATACTTAACTGAGCATAAATGCTCTGGGATATGATCATTGACTGACTCCCCTTTAGGGAAAGACAAGTTATGGATCAGTCTAAACTCGCCAGAACTTTTCTTTGGAACTATGCCCAGTGGCGAGACCCTTAAGTTTGCGACGGGTGGTTCGGAAAATGGGCCCAGAACCCTTCCTGCTGAAATTTCTTTATCAATTTTTTTCAAAACAGTTGCCTCCATGGTATTTACGGAATTTTGGTTCATAGCGAACGAGTAAACCCTGGGTTCGGAAAAGGGAATATGGAAACCATTTACAAAACCTAACTCTAAATACCTGGCCTCCTCCACCTTAGGGTAGCATGCCAGCAAACGTCTGAGGGGCGCTATTTTAACTGGGCTGGGGCCCTTTGGGAGGTTGTTGCTGAGACCCTCCTGGTTTTTTGCCTCCTTGACCCTCCTTAAATGTCCTGCGACCCCCTTTTCTATTACAGTTAACGGCCGGGTGCAAGCCCCCACAAATGGTGCAATCGTGCCTGTACCCGAGGCTTTTCGTAGGAAGCACATGCGCAGATCCAGCTTGAATTAAAAGAAACACACCTGTAAGAGCAAGAGGCTGGACATGGATGAAAGGCCAAACCCAGAATAACGCCACTTCAGAGTAACAATGCCCATGGCTGCTCAGTTGCAAAGGTCATTGTGACAGACTCTCCCCTGTGACACATGACACAACTGGTTCAGGGGCCAGATGGGCAGAAATCCTTTCATCTGACCAGTGAAAGTTTTTTGTTGTTGCCTAAAACTGGGAGAGCAAGAGAGAATGAGAATGTAAGTAGACTTTCTTCAGAGATTACATGCAGGACAGGTTAAAATACTTCAGTAGAACTTGGAGGGCAGAGGGAGGGGGGACATCACCACGACTCCAGCCGTTGGCACGTGGAACGAAACACCTCAGAATAGGAAATGGTCTGAAGCCCAGTTGAGGCACACAGATCAGGAGGAGCTGGCAAGCCCCATTTCTCACCTTCTCCTCACTCTCTTCTAGGCTGTCAATATTAAAGAGGGCTTTTCGTTGCAAGAGGAGAGCCAAGGTGCATCCAGGAGAAGAAGAAAGCAGCCCAAAAAGTGGAGCAGCTGTGGAGGTGGCCAAGTCTGGTCGCAGGTGCTGGCGCTTCGGGCCTTGCTGCAGAGGAAGCAAACTACGGCCCATGACAGAGGAGGAGGGACGGGAGGCACCAGCACAGCGTCCCAAGAAGAGATGGTTTTCTCTCTGCAGAGGGAAAAACGCTGTCGCGGTGGAAGAAGGCCCCAAGGAGGAATCCCCGCTCGGATGTGCCATCGTAGGTGAGGAGATGCCCAGGTCTTTGCGGGGATACATAGGCGAGGAGGGATCCTCACCATGGGGGCTGGCAGCTGTCTGAGGCAATCTACCCAGTGCCAGCTCCAGGGTTCGGGAAGGGGGGTAATGGGCCCCTCCCTCGGTGAGTCTTGCTCATTATGTCTCCATGGTTTCTGTGTCTCCTCCCCTGACAGAGTCAAGATCCTCCAATCAAGTGGAGCTCGTCCCCTCTTCATCTACCCTGGACATCAGCTGCGGGGAGATTTCCTCCTCTATATACAGCGCAGATGTCTCCAGTACGGATGAAGAGGGTAAGAAACAAAGGAACCCTTCAGCACAGAGGGTCCTTCCCTTCCCTCACAGGTTTCAACCAACCTGCAGGTTTGGAAACAGGAGTTCCCACCTCTTTGGGGAGCTCGATTGCCTGCCCCAAGCCAGTGACCCCCTCCTCCCAACCATTTCTGACCTGCTATCATTAACCCCCCCCTTCTCCTTTCTTCCTTATAGGGGATGACCTCCTGCTGGAGAATCTTGACTATTATAACATCTAAGATATCTTGGCACATCCTTCTTTCTTTCTGTCCTTCACTTTCTCTTCCTTTCTCTCTTTCCCTTTCGTTCTTTCTTTTCCACTCTCTCTTTTTTCCTACTTGGGATTTCAGATTTAGCTTGTTTTCCACCGCGACGGACTTTTTCCCTCTGCAGAGGAAGGACCATTTCTTTTTGGGAAGCTGTGATGGTGCGTTCTGAACCTCCTCCTCTGGCATGGGCCATATGTTGCTTCCTCTCCAGCAGGGCCTGAAATGCCAGTGCCTGCGACCAGCACTTGAATTGGCCCCACCAGCTCCGCCTTGCTTGCTGCTGCCTTCTTCTCCTGGGTTCACCTTGGCTTTCCTCTTGCAACAGAAACACCTCTGTAACGTTCACAGCGTTTAACCCTGTGAGGAGAAGATGATAAATGGGGCTTGCCAGGCCCTCCTGATCTGCCTACCTAGACTGAGCTTAGGCCTTTTCATTTGCAAGACTTTATATGGACTCATTTAATCTCATCATCATCATCCATCATCATTACTATTCCCACTTATTCTTATTCTTTTTAATCATTCTCATTATTTATTAAATATTAGATGTTATATCTTGTTTGGCTGTCATTCATTCTTGCTGATACATGGGGAGGGGTCAATGGACTTGACTCAACTTAGATTTGAAAAATATCCATTTACACAAAACACACACTGGCACAATAGTCCAGTTGAAAAAAAAATCCTTAATAATATACCGTTTAAAGGCATCTAAAACAATGGAGCAGAGTAACCAACATCACCAAACTTAAACCGTGTTGAGAAAATGCGAGAAAGGGTTGGCCTGGCACTGAATGGTAATCGGCGAAGGAGAGGGGAAGACAGGTAGCCGAACATGTTAATCAGCTCATTCCTTTCAGGTAACCGAGGAAACCAAAGGTGGGAGATTCTGGTGGGCGGGGAGAATAAAGGGGGGAACCGGTTTGGGGAATTTCTCTGGGACAAAGCGCATTACTTTCAGCAACATTTGCATGCAATTCTCAGCATGTCGAAAACTTTAAAATGCCTTTCATACAGCCCGTAATGCGCTTCAACGCCTCCCATGTATAGGGATTAGGCATAAAAGCGATTGAGAGAAGATGCGCATAATCGGGGAACCAGGGGAACCGAAATCTTGTAGAGGGGGGCTTTGTTTAAGTGTGACTGCTTTCTGGATGTTGGTGTGGATGTGTTTTGGTAGGCCTAATTTCTGAAGGTTTTCTGTAAAAAAAAATATATGATGTGATGCTAGTGACTGCTGTGACTAACGGAATAATTGCAACTTTTCCCTCCTGCCACAGTTCTTTAATTTTCATAGCCTGTGGTGTATATTTTTCTCTCTTTTCCTCTTCCTTTTCTGCAACATTTTTGTGATGAGGTATTATGTCAATGAGATAGTTGTGTTTTTCTTCTTTTGTTTATCAATGTTATGTCTAGTCGATTGCAAAGTATTGTGTTGTCCCAGAATTGTTCTGACCCAGCATAGCATAGCTTGGCTTGACTTGACTTGTTTGAATGTGTCTGGATTTCCTAGGCTCTGAAAGCATCTTTCTGGAGAGCACCTTTTGGTTGCATGATCCACGATGCCAGGTTCTGGTGAGTGCACAGTTCTCCTTGACAGGAAGGGCTTGTGTTTGCTAGAGTAGATGTGAAGTGGCTGCAATCCTATATTCATTTATCTGGGAGTAAGCTTTATTGAAATCAATGAGACTTATTTCTGAGGTTTCTTTGGGCAGTGTCCTTTAGTCCCTGACTGGGATTTGTGTTCTCTGCAGTGTAAATTCAGGAGATATTTGGATATAAGGAGGGAAAGATCCTTGTCTAGCATTGTGATAACTGGCATCTGTTCTGGCCTTTCTTTGAATTGCTACTGACCATGGGCTTGTTGACTCATTTTTAGATAAACGAGAAGTTGAAACAAGCTAAGAGGTGCTAGTGAGAAGTGATTTCAACAAGCCTTTGGTCCAGTTTGTTCCAGGTGATGGGAAAAGAGTGTTAAATGTTAAGAAAGGAGAGACTATGGTCATCCAGTGAAGGATTTGCAGTGAGAAAATATATTTGAGGGAAAGGGAGACTGTATCACACAGAGTATAGCAAAAGCTTTAAAGTACAGCAAAAACTAAAAAAATAGGAGTGAGTGAAGTTAATTTCAGATACATTGTTCATTATTTCAGTGATTTTAACATTAAGATGTTATGTAGAACAGATTTGTCTTAATTGTGTGCTATGAAATGAGACATATGACCAACGCCATGTTTGGGTGGGCACACCCCCTTGGGGGCGGCCATGTTGTCCTCCTTTTTGGTTTCCACAATATGGTCACCCTAATCCATAGCATTCCCACAGTCCACAAGGGAGGTTACCCAATCAAAAAAATGAGATCAGATTAGTCTGACAGGATTTGTTCTTGACAAATCCATGCTGGCTTCTAGTAATCACTGCATTGTTTTCAAGGTGCTTACAGATTGACTTCTTTATAATCTGCTCCAAAATTTACCCAGGGATGGATGTCATGGTCTGTAGTTCTCAGGTTCCCTCTTTTTGCCCTTTTTGACGATAGGGATAACATTAGCCCTCCTCCAGTCATCCGGCACTTCACCCGTCTGCCATGATTTCACAAATATAATAGAGAGTGGTTCTGAGACTTCTTCTGCCAGTTCCTTTATTACTCTAGGATGCAGTTTGTTGGGCCCTGGAGATCTGAACTTCAAAGAAATTAGGTGTTCCTTGACCATTTGTTTATCAATCTCAAACTGCAGTCCTGCCCCATCAACTTGTACTTCACTTTTTATCAGGGGGTCATAGACCAGCTTTTGAGAGAAGACTGAGCGAAAGTAAGAATTGAGCACCACGGCCTTTTTTTTTTCTTTTTGTCATCTGTTACCAGTTTGCCATCATCATAAAGCAGTTGAACCACCATTTCTTTCCTCTGTCTTTTACTATTCACATATCTGAAGAAAGCCTTTTTATTGCTTTTAGCATCCCTCGCTAGCCTCAGCTTCTTCTCAGCTTTAGCCTTCCTGATACCAATAAGCCCTTTAACAACATTTTGTTTTACCATGGCCTTCCAAAGATGTATACTGTTATTTCTGCTATTGTTCTTTCTTGTAGGCTTTATTGTTTTAATTGTTATTTTTCTGTGAACATGATTTTATTGCTTTTAATATCTGAATATTTTATTGACTATAATATTTTATGTATTTTATTGTTGTAACCTGCCATGTGAGGGCGTCTGCCCTGAAAAGTGGCCAAGAAATGTTTTAAATAAATTTTAAATAAATAAATAATTGTACACTTGGCTAATAGACAGTATAACATTGTAATAAATAAATAAATATACAAAAATGGTATGAATTTGAAAGGTGTTTTTTTCTCAATTTCCCAGGGACAACAAAAGCATTTCAACCCAGTCTTGACAAATCATCATCAGCCAATAGTCCTAAGTTCGTAGAATCTTTCATCACAATCCTGCACTGCCTTCCTTCTCTGATGCTCCTTAGCGGCTTGCCTCAGATTCTGGTGGGACAGAGGTTCCAATTTCAGGACAGGAGCAAGGGTGAGGAGCAGACACCATTAAAAGTTGTCCAAAAGTTGGAAGTTGGTTAATTTTGTAAAGTTAATTGACAGTGAATTCTAGGGGTGTGCATCGGATCGGATCCGATCCACGATCCGAATCCGATCCGACCCAAAATCGGGAAAATCCGATCCGATCCGATCCGATCCGGACAACCTCCGATCCGATCCGATCCGATGAGGTCCGATCCGGATCGGACGCCATTTTGAATGCTTTTTCCCATAGCCAAGTATTGTTTTACAAAAACGCCTATAACTTTTTCATTTTTAAAGATAGAAGGATGAAACTTGGGCACATTGTAGACTGGTTAGGGGTAGTTATCTGTGAGAAATTTCAGAAAGATTGGTGCATGCATTTTGTGGCAATTAATTTTTTAATAAATACCCAGGAATGCCTATAACTTTGTCATTTTTAAAGTTACACACATGAAACTTTGCCACATTGTAGGGGGTACCTTGGGACCTATGTGTGTGAAATTTCAGAAACGTAGGTGCTTGTCTTGTGTGGCAATTAATTTTTAGAAAAATGGGTAGTAGTGGGGTAAATACAGTTACGCCTCCCATTTTTTTATTTTTGAAGATACAAACAGGAAACTTGGGCACATTACAGGTACCACTTGCCTTGATATGTGTGTGAAATGTCAGAAACATTGGAGCTTTCCTTGTGTGGCAATTAATTTTTGAAACAATGAGGAAAGAAACACCTATAACTTTGTCATTTTTAAAGTTACACACATGAAACTTTGCCACATTGTAGGTGGTACCTTGGGACCCATGTGTGTGAAATTTCGGAAACGTAGGTGCTTGCCTTGTGTGGCAATTAATTTTTTAATAAATACCCAGGAATGCCTATAACTTTGTCATTTTTAAAGTTACACACATGAAACTTTGCCACATTGTAGGCGGTACCTTGGGACCTATGTGTGTGAAATTTCGGAAACGTAGGTGCTTGCCTTGTGTGGCAATTAATTTTAGAAAAATGGGTAGTGGTGGGGTAAATACAGTTACGCCTCCCACTTTTTTATTTTTGAAGATACAAACAGGAAACATGGGCACATTACAGGTACCACTTGGCTTGATATGTGTGTAAAATTTCAGACAGCTGGGTCCAGGCATGTGGTGGCAAGGTATTTTTGAAACAATGAGGAAAGAAACGCCTATAACTTTTTTATTTTAAAAGTTAGAAGTCTGAACATTGCTCACTTTGTAGATGGGTTAGGGGTAGATATGTGTCAGAAATTTCAGAATTATAGGTCCAGGCATTTGATGGCTATGGAATTTTTAAATTACATGTTTCAAAAAAATTTCTACAGAGGCCAGGTCTTCCCCTCCCGCTTCCCGCGAAGAAAAGGAAACACTCTCTCGTCTCGATCCCTTTGATCCTTGCTAGTAGTATCCATTACAGGGCTCGTGTCTGCTTGAGTACAAAGTGAAAGCAGACACGAGCCCTGTAATGGATACTACCAAGGATCAAAGGGATCGAGAACAGAGTGATCCTTCCTTGCACGCATGGCTGCAAAACTCAGCTAGGCTCAGCCGTTCTGCTTGATAAGTGAAAGTAGGAAAGGAAACACGAGCCCTGTAATGGATACTACTAGCAAGGATCAAAGGGATCGAGACGAGAGAGTGTTTCCTTTTCTTCGCGGGAAGCGGGAGGGGAAGACCTGGCCTCTGTAGAAATTTTTTTGAAACATGTAATTTAAAAATTCCATAGCCATCAAATGCCTGGACCTATAATTCTGAAATTTCTGACACATATCTACCCCTAACCCATCTACAAAGTGAGCAATGTTCAGACTTCTAACTTTTAAAATAAAAAAGTTATAGGCGTTTCTTTCCTCATTGTTTCAAAAATACCTTGCCACCACATGCCTGGACCCAGCTGTCTGAAATTTTACACACATATCAAGCCAAGTGGTACCTGTAATGTGCCCATGTTTCCTGTTTGTATCTTCAAAAATAAAAAAGTGGGAGGCGTAACTGTATTTACCCCACCACTACCCATTTTTCTAAAATTAATTGCCACACAAGGCAAGCACCTACGTTTCCGAAATTTCACACACATAGGTCCCAAGGTACCGCCTACAATGTGGCAAAGGTTCATGTGTGTAACTTTAAAAATGACAAAGTTATAGGCATTCCTGGGTATTTATTAAAAAATTAATTGCCACACAAGGCAAGCACCTACGTTTCCGAAATTTCACACACATGGGTCCCAAGGTACCACCTACAATGTGGCAAAGTTTCATGTGTGTAACTTTAAAAATGACAAAGTTATAGGTGTTTCTTTCCTCATTGTTTCAAAAATTAATTGCCACACAAGGAAAGCTCCAATGTTTCTGAAATTTCACACACATATCAAGGCAAGTGGTACCTGTAATGTGCCCAAGTTTCCTGTTTGTATCTTCAAAAATAAAAAAATGGGAGGCGTAACTGTATTTACCCCACTACTACCCATTTTTCTAAAAATTAATTGCCACACAAGGCAAGCACCTACGTTTCCGAAATTTCACACACATAGGTCCCAAGGTACCCCCTACAATGTGGCAAAGTTTCATGTGTGTAACTTTAAAAATGACAAAGTTATAGGCATTCCTGGGTATTTATTAAAAAATTAATTGCCACAAAATGCATGCACCAATCTTTCTGAAATTTCTCACAGATAACTACCCCTAACCAGTCTACAATGTGCCCAAGTTTCATCCTTCTATCTTTAAAAATGAAAAAGTTATAGGCGTTTTTGTAAAACAATACTTGGCTATGGGAAAAAGCATTCAAAATGGCGTCCGATCCGGATCGGACATCTGGTCCGATCCGATCCGACCAGCCTCCGATCCGATCCGATCCGATCCGACCCCCCAGGTCCGATTCCGATCCGCTATCCGATCCGATCCGGGGGGTCAGTGCACATCCCTAGTGAATTCCTCTGTGCACAAGTAGGTCTTTCCCTCAATTTCCATTCTGTCCAATATCAATGATTGATGTAGTCACAGTGCTTGTTCTTGGGACACAGAACAACCTTCTTTACATTAGGATGTACTGCTGTCTCGCTAAAGTGAGTCCCATAGACAGCAGTGACTGTGTCCTCATTAACGATGTATGAGTCTGGGCCTGGGATCATGTCTTCTCCAAACACTGGGAACTCTTCTGTGGTACCATTGACAACAGTAAGAAGGTAGAAAGCAAATTCAGATTCACCCTCTAGGGTACACATATAGATAATACGTTGACATTTGGTGACAATGTTCTAGGCATTGGATTTCTTCACCAACTGGCCAGTGATGGCTGGACAGCAACATCTGAGATGACAGGCAAGGTCTGCCTAAACTCATTGCCAAAAACGATCGTCTTTCCATTGAATGGGGTGTCATTGCTCATGAGCTCCTACAGCAGCCTGTCAATTCAGTCAATAGCAAAGCAGTTAGGCATCAACACATCGTCCCATATGGCAATGTTGGCTGGTTGGAGAAACTGACTGGTCCAAAGCCGGCCAGAAATTCCCAAAAAGCTGGTGGGTCACCTGCATATGTTCTCTTCTAGAGGCAGGTGTGGCAACATCCAGGCCAGAATGCAAAGCTTCTTTTCTTTTTCTTTTTTTTTTAATCGTAATTCCTTGGGGAACTCTTTTGGAGGATATCAATATGGTGATACATATGTTGGTTCGATTTAATTTTTTTTCTTATTTTGTATTTTGCAGTCAGCATGTACACCTGTCCTCTTTTGTCCTCTTTGGTTGGTGATGCATGCCTTTTTTCGGGGGGGGGAGTGATCTCTAAATTTCCAGCCCACTCAGAAAGGGACTGCTACTCAGTCCTCTACTTCATTTCCTTTCCTTCTCTTAGTTGTTATTTTCCTTTATCTTCAGTTTTGCTAGCAAAGTTGTTCCTGCTCAGGCATCTTGTGAGAAGAGAATCTTAACTTGCAAAAGTTGCCCCTCTCCATTATTAGAACTCTTCCTTGCTGCTTTTCTGGGACTGGGAACTTGGCTTATGGGGCTGGAAACATGGCTATTTTCATCCCCTTAGGATTTTCCGGGGCCAAGCCTACCACGAGGCAGAGTGAAGTGACTGCCTCAAGCAGAAGATGCTGGGGGACTGTGATAGCACTCTCAAGTCTGTAACCATACATTGAACAGGGAACTTGTCATTCGTCTCAGGCAGCAAAATGTCACAGGGCCAGCCCTGGCGCTTCCTTCCTATTTCTTTTACCTTTCCATTAAGAACTTTTGTTATATATATTCTCATATGAATCCAAGCCTGTGGCTAGATCTACACTACTTTTTTATATTATTATTATTATTATTATTATTATTACTACAATTGTATCCCACTTTTTTCCGAATACTGGAACTCAAGGTGGCTTTACAAAATTGAAATATATACAATTACAACTAATTAATAGAAACTTACAAAAGTTAAAAATATAGTGTCATTAAAGTGCACTGATAACTGTTTGGGCACAGGAAGCATTCCATATACCACTTTAAGGAAGTTTTATATAACAGCAACAGCAAGGGAAAGTGTGACAAATTTTCCATGTGTGAGCTTTCACACATACACACACTTGCACACAAGCATCCATCTTGACTTGGATGAAAATATAACCTAGAACTCAGGATGTTGTGGGCACCCAATTGGATCCAGGAGTCTGCTGGAATTTCCCGTGTCCATTGCCTGGACCCACCTACTTGGCCCATAACATGTTCACAAGCCTGGTCTTTGACTGCCCCACAGCCCAACGAGAGTCCAGCCATGGTTGGGAGCCTCCAATGTTTTGAGCAATGGAAGCTCCAGAAATTACATATCTCATACCTTGTGAGCATGGCAGCTGTAAATGGATATTGTACTTATAAACTGTTTTTATGTTTTTTATGGTTTTAAATTTTGTATATCGGTTTTTAATGTTCAATGTTTTTACTTTTTGTAAACCGCCCAGAGGGCTTCGGCAATGGGGTGGTATATAAATACAATAAATAAATAATAAATAAATAAATAAAGGCCTCATGTACACAAAATTAAAGGTGTGAACACCACCTTCAATCTTATGTAAATGGGGATTCTGCTGCTGTCATTTACACAAGGTAAGAGATATGCAATTTCTGGAGCCTCCATTATCTACAACAATGGAGGCTCTGGAACACGGCAGGCACTCACTGAGATTCCATGACACTGAGATAGGCATGTGGTGGTGGTGGCTTGGCAAGCGTCTGTCAAAGCCAAACTTGGGTGAGTTCATCCATCCCTACTAGAACAGGGGATATTTCAGGATTTCTTCCTTATTAGCTGTTCCCTGTTGTTCAGCTCAGGCTGCAACACAATAATGAAACATTTAGGCAAAAAAATACAACCAAGCAACCCAGCACTTGAGGCTAAGATAGAAAAGATCTCCACGGCTACCATGTATTTTCCCTTGGTGCTCAGATAGGTGGGAACAAAGGATAACCACACACTGCAAAACACCAACATGCTGAAAGTGATAAACTTGGCTTCGTTGAAACTGTCAGGTAACTTCCTGGCAAGGAAAGCTACTGTCAAGCTCAACATTGCCAGGAAGCCCATGTAGCCCAGAACACAGTAAAACAGAGTCACAGACCCATCATTACATTCCAGTACAATTTCTTCTGACCCTGAGTGCATGTCCTCATCTGGGAATGGGGCAGAGGTTCCCAGCCACACAATACAGATGCCTACTTGGATGAGGGAGCAGGAAACCACAATGGAGCCGGCCAGCTCCTTCCCCAACCACTTCCTTATCCTGGATCCTGGCCTGGTGGCCATGAAAGCCAGAACTACCATGATGGTTTTTGCCAGCACACAGGAAACGGCCACTGAGAAGATGAGGCCAAAGGTAGTTTGTCGGAGGAGACATGTCACCTCCTGAGGACGGCCAATGAATAGCAATGCACAAAGGACGCAGAGCAGGAGGGAGATGAGGAGAGTGTAGGTGAGGTTCCGGTTGTTGGCTATGACAATGGGAGTATCGTGGTGCTTCATAAATGTCCCCAGCACCAGAGCTGTGATCAAAGAAAAGGAAAGAGCAAATGAGGCTAAACTGAGCCCCAAAGGTTCTTCATAAGACAAGAAAGTTACTCTCTTGGGAATACAGAAATCTTGGTTTTTGCTGGGATAGTCTTTAGCTGAGCATTTCATGCAGTCATTTGCATCTGAAAAAGAAAAGATGTGGTTGTCAGTTCACACATATACACACAGAAAAGTGCTATAAATATATTTCTAAGCTCCACTCCTCCAACACATCAAAACAGTCTCCATGGAAATGAATGACTATTGTCACTACTCATGATATGATGTATGGCAGAGGCTGGCTTAAAACTAGGGGTGTGCAATCCCAAAATTATCATGTTGTTATCGGAAATCACTTTTTAAAAAATCGTATCCGATTTTATCGGAGGTTTATCATATCGAATCGTATCAGATATCCGATAATTATCGGATATTCAATATTTAATTTGGAGCCATATTTTGCCTTATAGTGTTCATGTTTGAAACTGAAAGGCCTAAAAGTTCAGTATTTTAAAAGTTACAGACTTGAAACTTGGTCATAGTGCTTATGGGGTATGCCTAAGTATGTGTATTAAATTTCAGAACAATCCCCCCAATCGTGTATTTCATATGAAATTTTTAGACAGCATTTAACTTCTGACAGCTCAGAATGACAGCTCGCCACGTGCATTCAGAGATCTGTCAAAAAAGGTGCACAATGTTTTAAAAATTCATATAAAATACAGGGGTGGAGGGATTATTCTGAAAGTTGGCACATATGTGTAGCAACATGTGCTAGACATGTATATGAAATTTCTGATCAATCCATCCAACTCTTAATTTTATATTAATTTTTAAACATTTTGCAACTTTATTGACAGCTGGTTGACCGGACCGCTGTGCTTTCGAAATACTTCTTGACTGTTTTTCCCCCATAGGCTTGCATTGTGGAAAACCCGTGCATAACTTTTTTATTTGAAATGATAATGACATGAGATTTGGGGAGCCAGGACTAGCGAGATCCAATCTGCAATGTCCAAAAAGTTTCATGTCTCTACCTTTTCAAATTAAAAGTTATAGGGGGTCCCCCAAAAGCCCAACCCCCCCCCCGCTGTAACTTCATTTTTAAAGATAAAAAGTTGAAACTTGTGGGACATTAAAGATGGGTTCCTGCTAGTCATGTGTGAAAAAAATCAGAGCAATTACTCAAACCCTCGATTTTATATGAATTTCTTAAAGATCGTGGTACGAAAGCAACAGGGAGGCTCGGTCAACCGGCTGTCGGAACTAGTACGATCTTTTAAAAATTCATATAAAATTGAGGGTTTGAGCAATGGGGCTTTTGGGGGACCACTATACCTTTTAATTTGAAAAGATATAGACATGAAACTTTTTCACACTGTTCATAAGCTTCAACTAATTCAGAACAAGGTATAGGCTGACTATATGAAAATGAGGACAGGGCTCCTATATCTTTAACGGTTGTATTGAAAGAGGAATTTCAGGAGGTGTCATCACACAGCACCTGTTGAAATTCCCTCTTCATCACAACTTTTAACGCTTCAGGAGCCATGTCCTCTTTTGTATATGATTTCTCTAGTATAGCTCTCCAGCTTTAATGGACTTCCCCCGAAGCAATGCCCAATGAAAAATGCAATTCTGCTATGACAGGTAGTACCGAAGCTGGGCACCATATTTGAAAAGTGTGTTCTCACTTTAGTTATCACCAGAACCACCCATCAATGGGCTACTCAGAATGCTTTTGTCATTGTTGTTTGCTGGATTTATTTAGTCCTCTCCATAATCAGTGAGGACATTTCTATTCAAGGTTAAAAATCTTCCACCTTTACTGGGGCTTCTGCCTCTGGATTCCTTGCAGGATTAATAGACTCTATTTTATGAGGTTTCATCTGTGGGTTTTCTTTCTATATGTTTTACTATATAGCCACTAGATGATGCCTTGATATAGTTGCACCAATGCAAGTGCAAATTCACATGGAATTGATCATATTTCACAGTGCAATAAAATCTCTTATTGCATGTTCTGTGTTGACAATAAAGCTCCCATAATTGCTAGAAAGCATAGGAGGGTCCCTGGAGTTTGACAATGTCATGTAATGGACACCCTTTCTTCCAGCCCTTCCTTACATAACCTTTTGATCAGTATTGGAAAAAACCTTTGAGTATGTATTCTGTTTTACATTTGTCTGGATTACAGCTGTTGTGTTCTTATAGCTCTGTTTTATCTATATCTATCTATCTATCTATCTATCTATCTATCATCTATCTATCTATGCTTACCCTCCTTGTTTGAAATCTTCCCTTCTGGACATGGGATGCAATCATAGCAGCAAAATGGCTTCCCCTCCTTCATTTTCTTATGAGAACCAGGTTGGCAATTCTCAGTACACTGCGAAAGAGGCCTGGACTATTTGAATGGGAAAAAAACAACGTAATGAAGGGGAAAGGATGTTGGAATATTTTTATTGTTTTGTTTGTTTAATATTTTCAATGTTATGTTTTGTTGAAATTTTAAATTAAAAACATGAATTTAACATATTTTAAATGTTTAATATTTCCTTATTTTATATTGTCATTTCATTGCTTTTGTCGAGTATGTTATGGTTTTTCAGTTTTGTCCCACCCTGAGGGCATTTGCCAGTTCGGAAGTGTGCAATTCTAATGAATCAAATAAATAAAGATGTATGGTATCAGAAATACGTGGATAGACTCAAAGGGTAATATTTACGTTTTTCTAGTAATCGTCTTAGACATCTGAAACTCAATTTTCCCTTTTGTCATTTTTTATGTAAAAAACAAAACACTATATTTGGTCATATGTGCAACACCCAGAGATATCTTTTCACCTGGGAACTCTTAGATAGGGATTTTCTGAGACATGTTATGGAATTGTCCAGAGGTAGAGTGACTAAAACCAGCAGACAGTCTCCGGTTGAGCCCAATGTTAGAACAAGGAGGAACCGATAGCTTTGGTCTTGTTCAAAACTTTAGAAATCTATCATCTCTTAAAAATTCTTCCAACAATTTCACCATGAACAAAGTTATTGGTAGAGCAGAATCATGAGGCTCTTCATTTATTTCATCTCTTCACACATTATCATTCATCTATAATTGTTTATTAGTGTACAATAAAATAATTGTGGACATCATAACAGTTGCTCATGTATAAAAGTGTCACTTTCGAAATAGCTGACATTTGGAGCCTACCTGATTAAACCAGCCATTCCATGTTATGGCTCCCTCATCAATGGTGAATGCTTGGCCTAGGGAAGCCTCGGGATTCACCCTCCCCACTCTCACCCTATGAAATGAATGGTTGGAGAAGATAATCCAGTTGATCACATCTAATGCAGCAACGAGCTCCCCATTCTGGTTGAAGGAAACTTTGTCTCCCACACTGTTGTTAAATGAGACACATTTTAGAAACGGTTGGAGCTAGAGTGAAAAAGAAAATGCAAGGATTTATAAAAGACTGAATATAGGTCTTTATGGGCCAAAAGGACAAATCTTGAAATCAGTATCTAGCATCCACATCATTTTCATATTCTTACTTTAGAGGAAGGGCTCCATTCTGGATGTTAAAAGCCCCTTACACTCATGCTATTGTTCTGATCCAGATCAGAACTCCTGCAACTTCCGTAGAGCAGAAATTGGGGTAGGGAAGGCTAGCTGCTAGATACATATTGAAAGTAATGTCTCTGTTGGCACTCATACTAAAGGCAAATGACACCAGAAGAATGAGGTTCTGGCTGGCTTAGTTTTCACCTGAGTGGAGGCTATAGCTAGACCTTGTACAAAATGTACACTGGCCAAGGAGTGCCTTTTGTTGGCAGTCACCCTATTAGTCAATTTTTCATGGCCACATGGAGGATTCAAGGGGGCTGGTGCATGTGTGAGGTCCACTGAGAATGACAAAGCTGAAAACCTTGATCTCTCAACCACTGTGTTTCAGTTCCTCTTCTACAACTTTATAAGAATCAGGCATGCTTTTTATATTATCATTATCATCATCAGCATTATTATTATTATTATTATTATTATTATTATTATTATTATTATTATTTATTGGCTGTGCTGCTTACAGTGCAATAAGGTGGACCCTCAAACAATCCTCCTCCTAGCCTCCTATTAAGGGCATGCCAAAGCATCTCTCGCTGTCTATGTTTCAAACCACTGTGTCCACCTCACAGGGCCATTTTGTTTCCTTTCTGCCAGCCTCTCTGTGCCAGCCTGCACAGCCTATGGCAAACTTGTTCCCTGTGCTCCATTGCCATAGCAGCCTACTGCCTCTCCTCCTCTGTGCCTGTCTCACAGGGCTGGTTTGTTTGCTTTCTGCTGGCCTCTTTGTGCCTGCCTGCATAGCTGCCTCTCTGCCAGCCTGCCTGCCTGCCTGCCTGTCTCTGCCAATGTGGTAATGTTGTGGAGTAACCGGATCTGGTGGGTCAACCCCACAGATCTATTGCATACTCACTCAACTCACACCCACGTAGCTGCCTGCTGCCTCTCTGCCAGTCTGCCTCCTGCCAGCCTGCCTGCCTGTGCACCTGCACACTTCTCCAATATTATCTATCTGGGCCTGCCTTGCAGGACTGGTTTGTGTTTCTGGCTTTGAATGAAGACAATCCTTGGCTCACTTATATCACGGGTTGCTTTGCTTCCTCCTACTGCCATGATCCTGTCACAGCCACGCATGGCTCCATCCAAAACACGGCATGGATGTGCCCATCAGCCCACCTCCCAGGGCCAGTTTTCTTTGACTCAATCTCTAAGTCTCATTGCTCTCAGCCAGGTAATGTGTGTGTATTGCAGGTAGCCTAGGACAGGGTTTAACTTTCCTGTTTCTGTTCTGAATGGGAAGTGCCTCAGGATGTGGCAGCTTCAGAACAAACAAAAGAAAACTGAAGTAGGGTAAATTTGCACTACAAAAACACACAGAGATTACAGAAGGGATAGTGTGAGCTTGATACACACCTTCAAATCGCTCTTTACTTTGAGTGGATGCTTTGTTTCCTTTAAAAAGTATAGATTTAGCAGTGGATTATAGGAATACCACTCCACAGATCTGTCTGAAATTTGGTACACTTGTGTAACTCAATTAGGGATGTGCACTGGATCGGACCCGATCCACGATCCGAGTCCGGTCCAGTGGGAAATCGGATAAATTATCCGATTTCCGATCCCGCAGCTGGATCCGCCGATCCAATCCGAACCGGTCCGAAAAGGCTCCGAACCGGTTCGGCGGATCGGCGGATCGGCGGGCGCCCACTGGCGCCCACCGCCGCTTCCATTGGCGGGCGCCAGCGGGCGCCCGCCGATGAAAGTGGACAGTGGGGGGGAGGGAGGAGGGGGGCGCTTACCTTCTCGGCCCGTCCGCTCCCGTCCGGCACTAGCAGCTACTACCAGCGGGCTCCGCGGCCTGCTCTAGGGTGGCGCGCCGGGTGATGTCATCACCCGGCGCGCTACTCTAGAGCAGGCCGCGGAGCCTGCTGGAAGTAGTAGGCGCTGGCGCCGGACGGGAGCCGCCGGGCCGGGAAGGTAAGGAGGGGGTGCGTGGAGGGGAGGAGGGGGCGTGCGGAGGGGGGAGGGGGGCCCTTACCTTCCCGGCCCGGCGGCTCCCGTCCGGCGCCGGCGCCTACTACTACCAGCAGGCTCCGCGGCCTGCTCTAAGGTGGCGCGCCGGGTGATGTCATCACCCGGCGCGCTACTCGAGAGTAGGCCGCGGAGCCCACTGGTAGTAGCCGCCGGCGCCGGACGGGAGCGGACGGGCTGAGAAGGTAAGCAGTGGCGGGGAAGGGGGCTTACCCCCCCCGGAGCCGTCCGCTTCTATCCGCTGGCGCCCGCGGGCGCCAGCGGATGGAAGCGGGCAGCCCCAGGGGGGGTAGGGAGCACGGGGGAGGGGGCTTACCTGCCGGGGCCGTCCACAGCGGACGGCCCCGGGGGGGGAGGGAGTTAGGCCCCCCTCACCCACCCGCCGCCATTTTTTTCTCATAGACTTGCATTGCAATGCAAGTCTATGGGGAAAAAAATGGCAGCCGATCCAAAAATTTACGATTTTTGGGTCGGGATCGGACTCGATCCGGTCCGGGGGGCCTCCGATTTTGTCCGAACCGGTCCGGGACAAAATTGGAGGTCCCGATCCGGGTCCCGATCCAATCCGGGGGGTCCGTGCACACCCCTAAACTCAATGGCACTTGTGAGGTCTCCAACTTTCATGTTTCTATCTTGAAAAATAAAAAAGGTACAGGGAAAATTAAAAATCCAAATCTTGATTCGGAAATCCAAATCTCAATTCGGATTCAAATCCAAGGTGTGGCAGACTGGGTCCAAATCGATCCAAAGCAAATCATGCTGAATTCAGAAGGTTCGAAGAGGCATCCAAAGCAATTGGAGGGGGGGTTCCATGTACAGCCCTAATACAGACTGCCTCTCCTTCAGTCTTGTATAACTGCAGTCAAATATTCACAACACTGAACGAGACAAGTTTTCCATGGTTTCAGCTGCTTATTTTTAAATTTAAACTCTCTATATTGTCCTCTGTATACCAAAATGGTGCTTACTTCTAAGTAAGTCTGTTCATGATCAGGGCAGCAGAAGAAAATCCTATTTTATTCCTGTAGTCATGCTGGTATGCCATGATGAATTATAAGTGCAATCTTCTAAATATTTAGAGGTGAAAACGTCCCACAACTCCCAGAATCACCCTAGCTAGCATGGCTGGCTGCAGAGTACTGAGAGTTGTAGGACCTTTTCTGTCTGAACATGCATAGGATATACCTTGTGAGTTTGAAATGTTAAACCCTGCACATGTGTAGAAACATTGTAAAAATTAATATGGGGTACCTCTAGATGGGAGCTTTTCCCCGCGGTAGCTTCAGAGTGGTGGCAGGTGGTCTACATGACACAGCCATCACTGAAACCATCCAGGGGGAAAGCCCCAAAGCTCCACTCTAAAAATGTTGGGCACTTACCCTGATTGTTTAGCTTGGAGCAAGGTGATGATGGCATCTGCCATCTGCCGCTCTTGCTCCGGAGCTGCTGCGAGACATGCCACAGCTTATGACAACGACTGCTTGGTCCCCATCAGCTGGGCAGGGAAGGCGGTGGACCAGCGAGCCAAAAGGTTGCAGGACCACATCCATGACAGCACAGACAATTTTTTAAAAAAATGAAAGCTGTGGCATATTCTGAGATGGAGGGAGCACCTCGTTCCTCCCCACTTGTTTCCCCCCTCCCTGTTTAGCTGTAAATGTGACCCTTCACATTTACAGCTTTAAACAAAGATAAAAAGAACATAGGCAATAATCAGAACAAAAAAACCTAATCCTGGAAGAGTGGGGTGGATGCTCCCAGGTGCCCCTGAACTGCCGCCTGTGCTCATGTGGGCAGGCGCAGCAGTGATGGCAGCGATGGCTTCAGGAAAGCCCGCAGTTGCTCTCCTTCTGCAGTAGATGGCCAGAAAGAGTGCCAATGTGGGGGGGGGGGTTGCTGCTGACCCGACGCAATCAAAATGAGTCGAGGGTTGCCATTATCATTATCATTATTTGCTCCAGCATCAGAAATGTAGCACCATGAGTTCTGTATTCTGGGGCAGGGTGCTGCAGGTGACTAGGGCATGCAAGACACCTCCCTGCTCTGAGCATGGTTGCTTGATGCCTGCTTCAGCAGCCACCAGCACCAAGCCACTGTCCTACAGCATGCACACCTCCAGTGACACCCACAGGTAGCACATCAAGTGCACAGCAAGCTTCAGAGCTTCTTGCAGTGGCTGCTCCGGCTGCAGGCAGGCTCCACACCCCTAAAACAGGGAACTCACTAGGGCTGAGCACAGCCTCCCTGACTTGGGGTATTTCTGGTGGCCCCTTATGAAGCGACTTGACATTGCAGGTATGTGGGAACTGATCATGCAGAAAGGACCCAGGAAAGCTGAGCACAAGGCCATCTGGGTAGGGTGATCAGATAAAATCCAGGTCAGGGCTCAGGTAACTTTAATGGTTGTAGAGAAAAGGGAATTTCAGCCAGTGTCATTTGTATGCAATTAGTTCCTGAGAATATTCCCTCTTCATCACACAGTTAAAGGTGCAGGCACTATACTAAAGAAGGCAGGGCCCCTGCAACTTTAACAGTTGTGATAAAGAGGTAATTTCAACAAGAACTAACTGCATACAAATGACACTGGCTGAAATTCCCTTTTCTCTACAGCTGTTAAAATTACATGAGCCCTGACCTGGATTTTATCTGGTCACCCTACATCTGGGAGTCCATGGGACTTCCAACTCACCATTCTGTGCTTGTAGTCCCTCACCGTCCCTTCTCAGCCACTCCCCCATTCATCCCCCATTCATCCCCCTCAATCCAGAGCTTCTGCTGCTGGGACATACCTATAATTCATGTCCTCCTTCCATAGAGCTGAACCATGATTTCAAGTTACGATCATGGTGGTTCTCTTTTTTTACTTTATGTATGGCCACCATAATTGGCGGCCATACATATAGTAAAAATGGAGAGCTGCTGTGACTATAACTTTAAATCATAGCCTTGGATCTCTGGGAGGAGAATGCCATTTACAGGCAAGTCGCAGTGGTGGCAGGTGACCGAGGAGGGTGGGGAGGGAGAGGGATGTGAGTCCAATGGATTCAACTGGACTCAGAGCCAGCCTTCAACAGGTTTTCCCTGACGTGTGTGTGTTTGTGGGGGGAGCAACCCAGCACTGCTCTGAATCAGCCTGAGGCAATGCACAGCCCTAGAACTCACACACCATCTGCCAGTGTGGCTCCCCATCCATTTCCACATGGGCTGAGCCTTTGTCTTCGCTTAGCAGCCCTACACAGATAAAGACATACTGAAATGGGGACTATTCCATTATTTCTAGTTGGGGCAAAGGAAGGAAGATGAAAATGTTAAGAAGATTTAGGGGGGAATAAAACAAAACATACAATATCCTGTTACATAAGGAACTAGAGTCATTACCTGCCCAAATTGAAGATTCTGAAGTTTAGGTTCCACTCCATCCATCATTGCATCATGCTTCACTCTAGAAGAGGACATGGCATGATGTAGGGCATGGGCCACCACATAGACAGCGTTGTAGATGCTGTAGCTGTGTCCAATCATGCTCATTTCAAAGAAAGAGCCAGGAAGGTTCTCCAGCTTCTCCTCCCCTGTGCAAATGTCCCAATTCACCTTGCCCATGATACTATCTTGGAACAAACAGCCAAAGGCCTGTTGCCAGAAATCCCTGATAAAACCATCTTCTTTGGAACTAGAAGGGTTTCTGCTCTCAAGAAACTGCTGAAATCCTGGTAGGTCACTGGAGTGGATCCTGAAGGATATAGCACCATGGAATATTTCTATATCCCAATTCCTTTGTAGGACAATTGCAGTGAACTCTGACTGAGCTGTTACAATCCATACCTTCCCTTTTAATTCCTTTTCCATGACCTCTTGCACTGACAGATATTGAAAGAAGAAAACTATTGCCATGGAATAAGATTCTCCATGGGCTACCACCACATTGGCTTTGCTGCCCATCACTTTATCATGCAGTTTTGCCCCCTGTAGAAATTTGTCACTAATTTTGGTGTCAAAACTAAATTTGGGGACTCTTCCTATTTAGGCAGAACAGACACCCCACTTAGAAAACAGTGGAACGACCACTTGTAGAAATTTTTCTCCATTATCATTATCCATAACACAAATCCCAATCCATGTCCACCTGAAATGGAGAAGCAAAGAGAGAATCCCCTCATACTGAATGTCTTCCTGAGGGGCCAGCTGGTAGAAGGGAAGGCCTGGAGTTTTAGTGTTCATCACAGGAGCAGGACCATAGATGATCTGAGAAGAAAGTTTTGGTAGAGGAAAAGGAAATCATGTCAGCATTTATAGAGTCATTTCATTTTCTTTTGAATGTACGCACATTGAATTAGCATCTGGTTAGGAGCAAAATGCTTGGTCAGATAGCAGTCCGATCTAAGAGTACAATGACTATCCTAAGGCCATTGGGTGTGTTAAAAGATGATTGCCTCATGGAAAGATGTTATACAATGGCATTAGTCTGGTTGCATTCAGACAGTCACACTTAGAAGTTAAACTGATGGAATTCAATGGAACATGAAGAAATCACGATTTGCTTGCATCCCATTTATTTCAATGGTTCTATTATGAATATGATTAAGTCCAGTTCTAATTCTTTGTTGAGTGAAAGAGAGAGAGAGAGAGGGGAGAGAGAGAGAGAGAGAGAGAGAGAGAGAGAGAGAGAGAGAGAGAGAGCACTGCTTCTGCTGCCACCCACTCATAGAGCTGGTCATGCATATGTCTCCACAAAATCTGGGGCATGAGATGATCCTGTCAAACAACTGGAACAAACCTTAATGTCCACATTCCTCACTGGCCATAATTGAATGGAGGGGAGCTCCTATTTGCTCCAGGACTTAGTGTAGAGGGGGAGGGGGTTAATGGTTCTCCTTCCTACCAGAATTGCAATGGAACCGGGCCATGCAGAAGTCAATTCTGCACACATCGTTATCAATAGAAATGCAATGAGTAGTATCCTGCAGTACCTATGCACCCATAGAAAGACTTCCAGTGCGACAAGAACTAGCAATTCCCGAAACAACCGGACATACGCAACAATGCTTGTTTCCAGAATGGGCAGGCCAGTGTTCTGGGCTGTTTCAGCAGCTGCTAGTTCCTGTTGCACTAGCAGTCCATTTCACTGGTGCAAGAGAACTAGAAAAGGCACAGAGTAGTGTAGGGTATTGCTCATTGGGAACTCTATGTGAGAGAAAATGCATTAAGAAGCGGAACGTTTACATTGCGGAAATGGCAAAACTCACTGCGATAATAAAGGACAAAACAACAATGGGTTTTATCGAGGAAAGGAAACCTGTGATTGACTTTTTAAAAGAAAGAAAAGGGAATGAGATATTTGCATGTGGATTCAGTGATTAACATGGGATTAAAACAATGGATAAAAGGGGAAGGCGGGGGAATCCATCCACTAAACATTTTTTTTTGATAAGGCGTAAAAGAAAACATATATTTCTTGTGTGTCGGAGAAATTTGGAAGACCATTTTAATGTTGTATGTTGTAATGTTTGTGTTTGTAATGCTTGAGTTTTATCTATGTTTCTAAATAATAAAATCTTTAAATTGGAAAAAAAAGAAGTGGAATGTTTAAATTACTGAATGGCTTAAATGGGGCAGGTGAAACTGTAGCAATGTTCTGCCAGTTCACATCCTTGGTATTCTCTCTCTCTCTCTCTCTCTCTCTCCACACACACACACACACACAAACACACAAACATATATTCTTAGCCAGGGTATGATATTTATAAACCATGCACCTATTTATGCCTCCAAACAACAGAATGGAACTGGAAAGGAAAGGGAAGAGTGAGTGTTGTGGTAGATTCTTATACTCCTCAAATATCCTACCTGTGGAGTTTTATAGATATCCAAGATATTTGCCACATATAGGGAGATTTCAGAATCCAGTCCCCCAATAACTGCTGTTAAGCTATTCTGGATTTCACATGTATAGTTAGGTACAACATTTTCCAGTGTAGTCAACAGGAGCATTGTGGCATGATAGGTCTTCCTTGCATTGTCATAGCTATCATAGATGTGGAAGCCCAAGGTGATATTAGGTAAGATCTGAGGGTTTTCATTGATTTCCTTTACTGCAAATGCCAAGGCCAGGATGTGCTGGTAATGCTTAGGAAATACCCTACAACAAAAGTTGCATTCTTTAACAGCAAGATAGTCCACGCATACATTCATTATTGCTACTGCAGTCTAACTTACCATAATTAATCACATTACAGCATTTAAATGCAATCCTTTTTGTACTCTTAAGTCCAAATTAGCCTACGCTAGGAAGAAAACGAAACTATATCAATACAATATGAGCAATTAGGGAGGAACATTTTGCTGCCAACCTCCATAATCAATTTTTAAAAAGAGTTCATGTTCTACTGGCCCCACGTCCTTATTGTTACATGGATGTGCCCTCTCATGCAAAGAAAAAAACACTCTATCTTTCCAAATTATTGAGAAGGTGGCACATTAAATCATGCTGTACAGTATATAACAATTTCAAAATCACTTAAATCAGCAGCTAACTGAACACCATTTTACTTAGGAATACCCAAGGAACAAGATGAATACATTGCAGAGGCCTGAGTGGAAAGGTCTTGGAAAGAAATAATACAGGGCATCTGTATTATGGAATCATGTAAATGGAATCATGTCCATTTTTAAAAAGAAAAGAGGATGACTGCAAAATACAAGGAGGTCTTCATGAAAGGGAGATAAGGAACCAACTTAAAGATATTAATCTTAAACTTTAAGGCAGCCATCCAAGCACTCACACCCAAAGCCTGTTATTTGCATCTGTTTCCATTAATATTGCAGCATTTGAAAAAGTATTGTGGGATGTGCAAATGAGCTCCTAAAACTAAAAGCTGAAGACAATTCCTTAATCCCTATAGCAGCTCTATAGGGGAACCAAAAGTTTATCGGAGAATTCAAATCTTAAATAACTGCTGGAACAACCTACACTTTTTTTATATACACTTAATTAAGACAGGGCTTCTGCCTTATTTATTATAGCTGTTGCAGAATCGTATCCCTTTTGAAAAAGAAAAAGGGGTGACTGGCCCACTTCCTCAAAGCCCTTTAATAACTAGAGTCCAGGAAATAAAGAACCAAACCCCATAGCAGACTGAGGATTCTTAGGATTCTTAAAGTGAAGCTTTAAGGCTGCCATCCAAAGACCCAATCAAAACCCTGTTATTTACATCTGTTTCCATTAGTACAGCTTGTTTCGGAACACATCGTGGGATGTGCAAACAACCTCCTAAAACTGTAACTTGGCCACCATTAAAAACCGAAGCCAATCCATTCATCCATATAGGGGCTCCATAAGGGAACCAAAAATTTATCTGAGAAGTCAAATCTTAAATAGCTGCTGGAACAACCTACACCTTTTTATATATACACTTAATTATAATAATGTTTCCTACAGCCTAGTCCCGTATGTCACTATTTTACAGTTTTATCACCCTCTTATCCTCCAATCATCCTGATGACACCATAAATGGAAATAAAACAAACAACAGTCCTTACATAAGTTCATCCAATATTTCTGGAGGAGGTTCTTCAGTGAAGGTTATTGGACTGGAGATGAGGAGACCATAAGAAGAAATGCCACCAATGATGAGGTCTCCTGACTGATAATACTTATGAAGCAGAGGGTAAGGACTTCTGACCCTACAGCTGTCAATGTGAGCTTTGCATCCCATGCAAGCAAGCAGTACCAGCAGCAAGACTACCATGGTATAGTAATAATATAGTAGTTTGTGTTATTGTATTGACAACCAGTCATTCACAAAATAGTTTCCCTACCTGTATCCAAGTTCCTCACCTATTTGTAAGTACTCTTTCTACCTTTTAATGTTACTGGTGATAGTTATGACATCCTTTGGTATTAGTTTTGCAAGTGACTACTGAAAGTCTACAGTGGATTTGGGAGTGAGCAGAATTAATCACTATCCTTTAGATAACTGAAGAGGAGACTAATTACAAAATAATTACTGAGGAAAGCTTGTTTGTCACATCCGAACAATATTTCCCCCCCCCAACAGAATAGCAATCAGGGGATCGTATGGCTCGGGTTTGCCCACAGAACTTATTTTTTACTTAAGAAATTGATAACAGAAATAATCGATTTTGAATTGGAATCAGAGGCAAATTCATATTTTATGACAGGACTGACCATCTTGAGAATATGACCTTGAGGGGACTTCCAGTGGAGTGATAGAAGGTTGAGACTGCTCAGTTTTCGGCTGAGAAGAACAGTGTGATTTATATACCATCTAAGTGGTTGCTGGATGGATTTTACAACCCCAGATCGAAGGGGTCTTGGCTGGAGCAGGTCGTTAGTTGCCTCATCAAGTTTCGATGAAGGGAACTTCGACGAGAGGAGAAACGGGGAGATCCAGAGACAAGATGTCTATTGCTCGTGACTCGCACTGTCACCCTGGGAAAAGAGTAAAGGTCTTCCATTATCCATTCCCCGAAATTCATTGGCTATATAACAACAAAAATTAACTGAAGGGGGGATTTCAACATGACAAAATGAAAAGCAAACAACATACCTTTTCATGGTGAGTGGAAACAGACTTTCTGTATAAGGGATATAATAACACATATTTATGAATGAAGGCAATTGCAGCAAAATTTACAGTAAGCTGGATTAAAGTTTTGATTCTAAAAAGAGGAGAAAAGTGGAGGTTGTTTTGAATTTGAGCAGGTTGTTTGAATTTGAGAGGTTTGAAGTAACTAGCAGAAAGTGGAAATTTACAGAGTGCTTCTATACTCAGCCTGAGTTGTTAACATTCCTCTGCCTGGGCTGTTCTCCAAGAAGATAGATAAGAAGGTTGCTATGGAAATGAGGGATGTAAATAAGAAAAAGTTCATTTGATGCAGTTATGGTGCCATCTGCTGATGAAACAAATATGACAATAATTTTGAAACAGAAAATTATTGTGTCCAGATGGGAAATACCTGAGGGTGTGACTTTGACATTTTCTGTGGGAAAATATAAGCTGAACTCAATGGAAAAAGTGAAATACTTATGGAGAAATATAAAAAAGAATTGGAGGACATTCAAGTTGATGAAAGGGACCCAAGAGAAAAGGGAGAATCTTCAGATAAATAATATTGGTGGAATTAAAGACTCTTATTGATATGTAATAATAACTAGGGGTGTGCATCGGATCGGATCCGATCCACGGTCCAAATCCGATCCGCCCCAAAATCGGAAGAAAACGTTCTGAACCGATCCGATCCAACTAACCCTCTGATCCGATCCGATCCGGCGAGGTCCGATCCGGATCGGAAAGGAGAGACTTTGCCTGTTGTTTCACATTTGGAGCATATACATTGTTTCGCATTTGGAGCATATACATTAATCAATATATATTCCTCCTCCCCTACCATGCAAAAAATTATCAGAAATCTTCCCACTTCATCCTTCTTCACCCTTTGTATAGTAATACCACATTTTTTTGAGATTATTATCGCTACACCCCTCGCTTTAGAAGTACCAAAAGACTTCTCATAAACGCCCACATCCCTCATCCGAAGCTCATTTACACCCTCCTTTTTTTGATGAGTTTCCTGCAAAAAAATTAGATCTGCTTTTTCTTTTTTTAATAATATT
Organism: Anniella stebbinsi; assembly: GCA_029215795.1. Classification (NCBI taxonomy): domain Eukaryota; kingdom Metazoa; phylum Chordata; class Lepidosauria; order Squamata; family Anniellidae; genus Anniella; species Anniella stebbinsi. The sequence goes on from JARDYH010000008.1 coordinate 25,048,388, forward strand.
TCTATTCTCTTCCTTTTTATAACAGTTCCTAGCCCTTTAACATTTAAAGTTGCAACCCTTAATTTATTTTCCATCTCTTCCTTTCACACAAATCTCTAGATTGGTCTCCCTCTGTGACACACATACCCCCCCTCCCTTACCCTCCCCCCCCACACTTACCTCCATCTTCACCCCCCTCCTCACCAGACCTTTCTGGGCAATGGCCCCAAATATTTTTAGAACTCTTTGGTGGGGGGGAGAAGCAACCCAACAATCCCGGAGCAAAATCCGACCCTCCCCTCCCTTCTAATCTCTTCTTATCCCTATTACATTAATATTTCTTTATTGACTTCTTCCTCCTACAGCGCCTTCATCCTGCTTTGTTTCTCCAACATCTGTGGGGTCAACTAAACCCAGCTTCTCCAAAAGATCCATCCCTTGCTCACATGATGTTATTCTATGTTGTTTCCCTTTCCACATAAATCTCAAAAAGACTGGATACCCCCAACTATATGTTATCGACCTCTTCCGCAAAGCCACTGTACACAATCTAACACTCTTCCGCCACTGCACGGTTTGAGGGCATACATCCTGATAAACCTCGATTGGTGTTGCTTGTAGCATCAGCTGGCCTTGACGTCTAATTGCTTGCATTAACTTTTCTTTCTTGTAATAGTTGGCAAATTTAACAATTATATCCCTTGGGAGCATCCCCTTCTTCTTGTAGCCCACTCTGTGGATCCTCTCGATATCAGCCATCTCCCAAGTTTCCTGGGGTTCCACTTCCTTAATCCAAGCCAAAATTGTGTCTCTTAAGAGGGTTCTCCCCCTCTTGCTCTTCAAAAGATCTAATCCGAATGTTCACTCTCCTGTCTCTATCTTCCAGGGCAATTAAACGCAAGTCCATCTCCTTCAAATGCTCCCCCTGCTGCTTGCTATCTTCCTTCAGCTTTCCAGTCTCCTTCTCCAAATTCTCCATATTTTCCACCACAGTTTGAAGGCCTGTCATAAATTCAATCTGTGAGTCCTTAATTCCTTGCATTAATCTTTCCTCCTGCACCTGCAAGGCCATTTCTAACACCTTCTGAAATCCGTCCATTAAATCATCTGATGTTTCTGCTTGACTCTCTTTGGCCGCTTTAGGAACTGCACCTGGCTTGCTTCCAGATTTAGAACCACTACTTCCGGAATTACTTGGAGAGATTTTTCCGGCTGAAGGCTGCACTTTGTCCGCCATGCCAGTGATTCTAGTAAGCCGATGCCAGTTCCTATCTGACGGATGATCTTTTGACAGCCTACTCCAGGTGGGGGCACTGGACTTTTCACCTTTTTGTTTTCTTTTCATAAAGCTAAACTCATAAATCCGCACCCCTCACCTAAATCTTAGCTGCCATCCTTAGATATCCTCTCCATTCTTATCAAACAAATACGTTTCGGCTTCTAACACTTTCGGCTGGAGGTTAAATGTCTCTTTTCCCACATATAATCGCTTCAGTCTCTCCCTCCAGTCTTATCAGTCAGCCTTACTTCTTCCAATTAAAATCCATTAATTACCGTCACTGGTCGCCTGCCAGGGTTCCCGATCTGTTTTAGTTTCACTTTTCTCTCTGCTGATACAGCAGCTATCCAGCAGCTTCCTTCTCCACAGATACAGCAAAGTTTCCGGACCCGATATCAAATCTTTAATCAACAATCCTTCCTCTCCAAAATAGGGATTTTATAATTATTTCAGTCACTTCTTAATGAGAGCGAGAGAGTTCCGACTCTACTCCATGTCCGTTAGGCCACTCCCCCTTTCCTCATTGTTCCAAAAATACTTTGCCTATTTTTCTGAAATTTCACACACATTTCAAGCAAAGTGTTACATGTAATGTGCCCAAGTTTCCTGTTTGTATCTTTAAAAATAAAAAAGTTGAAGGTGTAACTGTATTTACCCCACTACTACCCATTTTTCTAAAATTAATTGCCACACAAGGCAAGCACCTATGTTTCTGAAATTTCACACACATGTATCCCAATATACCGTCTGCAATGTGGCAAAGTTTCATGTGTGGAACATTAAAAATGAAAAAGTTATAGGCATAACTGGTTCTTTATTAAAAAAATTAATTGCCACAAAATGCCTGCACCAATCTTTTTGAAATTTCTCACAGATAACTGCCCCTACCCCATCTACAAAGTGCCCAAGTTTCATCCTTCTATCTTTAAAATTGTAAACGTTATAGGCATTTTTGTAACACAATACTAGACTATAGGGAAATGCATTCAAGATGGTGTTCGATCCGAAAATCGGACATCCGATTTTTGGATCGGAATCGGATCCGATCTGATCCACCCAACCTCCGATCTGATCTGATCCAATCTGATCCAATCTGACCCCCCAGGTCCGATTCCGATCCGCCATCCGATCCGATCCGGAGGGTCAGTGCACATCCCTAATAATAACTTCAAAATGGATTACAAATATCTATCACAGAATATAAATGGACTGGGGGCGTGGCTTCAGAGGAATGGAGTGAGGCTGGACATTTTCTCTCTCCGGAAGAAGCGATTTAATAAGCAATAAAATCCCTATTTTGGAGACTACGGAATGTAAGTTACAAACAAGATTTATGAATTGGAATTAATGCTGCATCAGATGAGCAAGAGATAAGCTTATAGTGGCTGGAAATCTGGGCTAGCTGCCAGGGTCTGGCGATTGAGACATTACTTTGTGAAGAACATATTTTCTCCTAATAAGTGAGGCATATTAAAAGAGATAAGAAGCAGTTAAGAGTGTTTGGGTGTTAAAAGTTCACAGGAGTAGGTTCCTGTTTTATGGAGCAATTGGCTGAATGCCAGATAAAAAAAAACTTCAAGAAAAAATCGCAACTGGCCCTAAGTGGACGAGGAATCCCAGAACACATCCTTCTGATAAGAATCTGGAACGATTTACCAGAATAATGTTGGATAAATCACAGGAGAAGTTGCAGGACAGACCACAGGAGAGAACAGTTCCGCTTCCAACTGGAAGTGGGAACCATAAAGCTGGAATTAAGCCAGGAGCTGTTCCCAAAGCAGCTAAAGAAAGCCAACAGATGTCATCAGGGGAATTACTGGCTAATTTTAAAACTATGCTGGATGAAGCTATGGCAAAGCAGGAGGAAAAATTTCAAAAAGTAATTAAAAGCAATATTGCAGAATCACAGAAGGAGATTTTAACTGGCTCTCAAGCTGTAGTGGAGAAACTGTCAGCGTTGGAGAAGCAGACGGATGAAAACAGAGAAGTTAGCAGGCAGCAAGGAGTCAAATTACAAGAGATAGATCTGCATCTAATTGCCTTGGAGGACAGAGACAGAAGAGTAAACATCCGAATTAGAGCTTTTCAGGAGCAACAGGGGGAAAATCCAAAGACTTTGAGAGATATGATACTGGCATGGATTAGGGAAATGGACCCCCAGGAAACGTGGGAAGTGGAGGACATTGAAAGGATCCATAGGGTGGGATATAAAAGAAGAGGAATGTTCCCAAGGGATATAATTGTTAAATTTGCGAATTATTATAAGAAAAGTTAATGCAAGCTATTAGACGAGTTGGCCAACCGATGCTTCAATCAACACCAATCCAGGTTTATAATGATTTGTGTTCTCAAACCGTCCAGTGGCGGAAGAGTGTGAGACTGTGTACAGTAACCCTGCGCAAGAAGGCTATTGCTTATAGCTGGGGATACCCAGTTTTTTTTTAGATTTGTGTGGCGGGGAAACAACACAGAATAACATCATGTGAGCAAGGGATAGAATTGTTGGAGAAGCTGGGTTTGATTGATGAAACTGCAGATGGAGGAAATGATGTGGAGGAAGGTGCAGCAGGAGGAAGTAGTCAGTGAATGAATTTTGGTTTAAAAAGGGATGAAAGAAGAGACTTTAATGGAGGGGAGAGTCTACCGTTACTCTGGAATCATGAGGTCGCTTCCCCCCCCCGAAGAGTTCTAAAATAATTTGGGATCATTGCCCAGGAGGGTCTGGTGAGGAGGGGGGAGAAGTTTGGTGTAAGTGTGGGGGGGAGGGAGAGAGAGGGGGTATGTGTAACACAGGGGGAGACCAATGTAGAGTATTATGTCTGGGAAGATGGAAAATAAATTAATAGTTGCAACTTTAAATGTTAAAGGGCTGGGAACTGTTATAAAAAGGAAGAGGATAGAAGCGTTGTTAAAAAAAGGAAAAGCAGATGTTATATTTTTGCAAGAAACTCATCAATCGAAGGAAGGTGTAAATGAGCTTAGGATGAGGGATGTGGGCGTTTATGAGAAGGCATTTGGTACTTCTAAAGCGAGAGGTGTAGCGATAATAATTTCAAAAAAATGTGGTATTAATATGCAAAAAGTGAAAAAGGATGATTCTGGAAGATTTTTGATATTTTTTTGTACAGTGGGGGAGGAGGAATATATATTGATTAATGTATATGCTCCAAATGGGAAACAGATGGAATTCTTTGATGAAGTCTTTAATGCTGTGGGAGATATGGGGAAAATGAATATTGTGATGGCAGGTGACTTTAATATGGTGATAGATAAAGGAAAGGACAAAGATAATATCTTGAGAGATTATAAAGGGGATGGTAAAATGGGTTTAAGTAAATTGATGGTTGGAAAAGAATTATTGGATGTTTGGAGAGTATTAAAAGGTAAAGAAAGGAAATATACTTTTTACTCACCGAAGTATAAGAGTTATTCTAGGATAGATTTTATTTTTGTGTCAAAGAATTTGATATCTAAGATTATAGAATGTGATATAGGAGTTATTAAAGTCACGGACCATGCATCAATGACTATGGATATTAAAATGAAGAAGGATTATAGAGAAGCAAAGAGATGGAGAATGGATACAAGGATTTTAAATTATAAAAGTATAGTTGAAAAAATGAAAAAAGAAATTCTGACAATATGAGATATTAATGAAATAGAGCGAAACTCTCATGGGATAGCATGGGACACGATGAAGGCGGTTGCAAGAGGGTTGTGTATCAGAATCATGTACTCTAAGAAGACAACAGGAAGTACAAAATAAAAAGATAGAAAAGGAGATAAGGAATTTAGAAGAACAATTAAGAGTAACAAAGGATAGACGCCTATATGCTCAACTTCAAGCTAAAAAGAAGGAATTAGAGCAAGAGGATTTAGAACGGGTACAAAAGGAATTGTTATATTTGAAAAGGATTTTTTTGAATATAGTAATAAAAATTCTAGGATATTGGCCAGGTCCACTCAGTCGAAAAAGGCAAAGAATACGATAGGGACAATTAAAGATAAAACAGGGAAAAGCTGTAATTTAATGAAGGATAAATTAAATATTTTTCAGGAATTTTATAAGGAATTATATGCATCAGATATGGGTCCACAGGCAAGAGTAGCAGAGTATGTAGAGAGGAATTGGAAAATAAGGTTACAGGGTGAAGATAGGGATTATATGGAAGGTTTGGTTACAGAAAAGGAAATAGAAGGAATTATTGATAAATTAAAAGGAGGGAAATCTCCGGGGCTAAATGGGTTGGGGTCGGAATATTATAAGATTTTTAGAGATATATTGATACCAAAATTGAAAATATTGTTTAATAGTATAATAGAGGGAGGGAAGACCCCACCATCGTGAGATCATTCCTTGATTATATTAATCCCGAAACCAGACAAGGATCTGACAGACCCAGCGTCTTATAGACCAATATCGCTAACAAATCAAGACTCAAAAAATTTTACAGCAATAATGGCAAAAAGAATGAGTACTTTTAGAAATAAATATATTAGAAAAGATCAATGTGGATTTATTTCAGAAAGGCAAATGCCTAATTTAATTGGGAGAGTGTTGAATATAATTATTGTTATTTAAAAAAAGGAATATAAAAGCAGGGTTGTTAGCATTAGATATTTTCAAACCCTTTGATTGTGTGGAATGGCCAGCATTAAAAACAATTATAAAAATATTTGGGTTTGGAGATAAATTTATAGGAGTGATTGATCAGTTGTATAGAAATAATAAAGCAGAAATAATGCTTAATGATGGGTTAACGCAACACATTACCTTGGTTCGGGGTACTAGGCAAGGGTGCCCACTTTTCTCGATCTTATTCGCAATAGTTATAGAAATTTTGGCGAATGTTATAAGGGAAGATGTAAGATTAAAGGGGATAGGAGGGAAAGAAAAGGTTAAGATTAATATGTTTGCGGATGATATATTATTGACTTTAGAAGATCCTTTGGAGAGTGGGGAGGTGATTAAGAGACATTTGAGAGAATTTGGGGAAATTACTGGATTACAAGTTAATTGGGGGAAGTCTGAAATGATGTTATTCAATTACAATAAGAAGGAAATGGAGGAGTGCAATATAAAATTAGGTCTTAAATTAAAAATATAGTGCGTTATTTAGGAGTTAATATTGCAAAAGATTTAGATAGGTTAGAAGAAATTAATTTTAACAGTTTGAAAAAACAGATAGAGGAAAAATTAGAGGCTTATAGAAAATTAAAGCATTCATGGTTTGGTAGAATAGCGGTTATTAAAATGAAGATATTACCTAAGATTAATTTTTTTGTTTAGAATGTTACCAATTAAAATAATGGAAGTAGAGTTAAAGAGTTTGCAAAATATGATAAATGTTTATTGCAATGGACATAAAAAAGCAAGGATTAATAAAGGGTTATGGTATAAGACACAAAAGAAAGGAGGGTTTGGACTTCCAAATATAAAGATGTATTATATTGCTAATCAATTAAGACATGTTATAAATAGTATATTAGGGGAAGATGACTTAGAATGGTTAGAGACGCAAACAGGAGAACTAGAATTAAAATTGCAAAATATTTTTTTCACCAAAATACAAAAGAAAGATTTAAAGGGATTGGATAACCCATTTTTTAAAAAAATATTTTAGAGATTTGGGAGAAAGTTAAAGGAAAGTTAATACCAGGAAATTCTCCTCTTACTCCAGTTGTAGTAATGGAAAACTTCCCAAGGAATTTAAAAAGTGAGTTGGAAGGGGGATTGAGGGGTCAGAAAATTATTAAGCTGAGAGATTGGTTGAAAAGAATGAGTAATAAGGAGCAAATAGGAGAGATATTAAGAGGACAAAAGTTAGCTTGGTTCAAATGTATACAATTGGAACAATGGACACAGGATTGGAAAAAGAAGAATAAGGATTGTAGAGATAATACAAGATTTGAAGAATTAATTGAATCAAGAGAAAAGAAAGGGGAAATTAAAATATAATAAAAATAAAAGTGAAATATATAAAATTTTGATAGAGGATGGTGACCATCGAGATTCTCTTAAAATGATTTGGGAAGATGATCTAAAGGAACAAATTAATGAATATAACTGGGGGAAGATTTGGGATGCAAGAATGTTAAAGTTATTGTCGGTTAGGATTAAGGAGAAATATTACAAAGTAGTATGGAGATGGTATTTAACGCCAGTAAGATTTCACCAGATAGATAAAAAAAATTCTAAGAACTGCTGGAGGGGTTGTCAGGAGGTTGGAACATATTTTCATATGTGGTGGAGTTGTGAATATGTACAAAAATTTTGGAAAAGGGTGTTTAAAGAAATAAGTGAAATAATGGGAATTAATGTGGAAGTCCAAAGTTGGCTTTATTATCAATATGGGATAAAGGAATTGGGAATACAAGTATGAAGGAATTGATTAACAACGTCCTGGCACCCGTTAGATTAATGATAGCTAAGAATTGGAAAGTGCAAGGGAATTATACAATAGAAGAATGGTATAAAGAAATATGGGATATGGCGCTTAATGATAAGCTAACGTGTAATTTGAAAGTAAAGAGGGGATTATCCAGGAAGAATGATTTTGAAAATATATGGAGTCCATTTTTGGAATTTGTATTAAGAAAGGGGAAAGGGCACTCACCTTTAGAAGATTCTTTACAATTTTGGAAAGATGTATAATATAATTGAATAAATGCAGGTATCCTGGGGGGAGGGGAGCACGGGGGTTGTTAGTTATGTATTGTATTTATGTTGTGTTTATGTTGTATTTTAAGTTGAAAATAAAAATTATAAAAAAAAAGAATATAAATGGACTAAATTCTCCACAAAAGAAGAAAAAATATTTTACCATCTAAGAAAATTAAAACTGGATATTATTTGCTTACAAGAAACTCATATTAGAAAAAAAGATATAAAATATCTGCATAATAAAGGCTTGGGAGAAGAATATATTTACGCAAGCACAAAGAAAACCCATTTAAAACCAGAATTAGTTATATCTGATGAACTAGGACGTTTCGTGGGTGTAAAAACTGTTGTAGACAGAGTGGAAATTATGGTATTGGGGTGTATGCTCCCAATGAACAAAAAGCAGAATTTTATATTTCAAGTGATACTGGAGTATCTTGGGTGATTGGAATGGAGTGAGATCACCACAAATTGATAAACATTCAGAGAAAGACATCAAAGGTTAACAGGGAAAGCTTCCAAAAAGTTTTTTTGACCTGGTGGACAATTTGGGTTTGGTTGATGTATGGAGACATAGAAATGGTGGCTCTAAGGAATATACTTATTTTTCAGGTAGACATAAATCCTTTTTTATTATTTTTTATTATTATTTTCAACATATAATACAACATAATCATAAAATAATATACTAACATAACCTTAACAACCCCCCCAGTGCTCCCCTAACCCATTGAGACCTTCTTTTATTCTATTATATTATACATTCTTCCAAAATTGTAAAGAATATTTTAAAGGTGTACAACCTTTCCCCTTTATTAAAACAAACTCTAAAAATGCCCCCCATATATTTTCAAAATCATTCTTCTTAGATAATCCGCTCTTTACTTTTATGTTACATGTTAATTTGTCATTAATCATGATATCTCATACTTCTTTATACCATTCTAATATTCTGTAATTTCCTTGTATTTTCCAATTCTTAGCTATTATTATTATTATTATTATTATTATTATTATTATTATTATTATTATTATTATTTATTACACTTATATACCACCCCATAGCCGAAGCTCTCTGGGCGGTTTACAAAAATTAAAAAGATTGAGCATTAAAAAGACAATATACAAAATTTAAAACCATAAACATAAAACAGCTGTCATTAAAACACTTTAAAACATTTTAACTATTAAGCCTGGCCACAATGTCAATCCAAACCTCAACATGAGCTGTTAAAAAGCCTGGGAGAAAAGAAAAGTTTTGACCTGGTGCCGAAAAGATAACAGTGTTGGCGCCAGGTGGGCCTCATCGGGGAGATTATTCCAAAATTGAGGGGCCACCATAGAGAAGGCCCTCTCCCTTGTTGCCGTCCTCCGAGCTTCCCTCAGAGTAGGCATCTGGAGGAGGACCTTTGATGTTGAGCATAGTGCACGGGTAGGTTCATGTTGGGAAAGACGTTCCATCAGGTATTAATCTGGCGGGTGTCAGGAGGTTGTTAATCAAATCCTTCATATTTTGATTCCCATATGCTTTATCAAAAATTGAAAGTAAAGCCAAATTTGGACTTGCTTCCACATTGCTTCCCATTATTTCACTTATTTCTTTAAAAAATCTTTTTCAAAATTTTTGTACGTACTCACATGTCCACCACATATAAAAATATGTTCTAACCTCCTGACATCCCCTCCAACATATCTTCGAAATTTTCTTATCTATCTGATATAATCTTACTGGTGTTAAGTACCACCTCCAAAATATTTTGTAATTATTCTCTTTTATCCTAACTGATAATAACTTTAGCATTCTTGATTCCCATATCCTCCCCCAGTAATACTCACTAATTTGTTTTGTTAAATCATCTTCCCATATTGTTTTAAGAAAATTCTGTTGGTCTCCATATTCTATCAATATTTTAAATATTTCACTTATCATACCTATTTTACTTTTATTTTCCTGCTCCTTTTCTCTTGATTCTATTAAATCCTCAAATCTTGTATTATCTCTACAATCCTTATTTTTCTTTTTCCAATCCTGCGTCCATTGTTCCAATTGTATACATTTGAACCAAGAGATCTTTTGTCCTCTTAATACTTCTTCTATTTGCTCCTTATTCGACATTCCTTTTAACCAATCTTTCACTTTAATAATTTTCTGTCCCCTCAATACCCCTTCCATATCTCTTCTTAGATTCCCTGGGAAGTTCTCCAATAATACAACTGGAGTCAGAGGAAAGATTCCTGGTGCTAATTTTTTTATATACTTCCCCCAAATCTCTACAATGGTTTTTAAAGGGGGATTTTCCATTTCCTTCAATTGTTTCTTTTGTGGTTTGCTAAAAAAAAAATTTTGTAATTCTAACTCTATATCTCCTGTTTACGTCTCCAACCATTCTAAATCATTTTTCCCCACTATACTATTTATAACATGTCTTAATTGTGTCTTATACCATTTCCCTTTATTAATCCTTGCTTTTTTATTTTTTCATTATCTGTTTCTTCAAACTATTAAAATTAATTTCTTCTAACTTTTCTAAATCTTTTGTAATATTAACTCCTAAATAGCACACTATATTTTTAATCTTAAAACCTAAGTTTATACTACACTCCTCCCTTTCCTCTTTATTATAATTAAATAACATCATTTCCAATTTTCCCCAATTTACTAGTAATCCTGTATTCTCCCCAAATTCTCTCAAATGTTGCTTTATCTCCTCCAAACTCTCCATTGGATTTTCTAATGTCATTAATGTATCGTCCGCAAACATATTAATTTTTATCTTTTCTTTTCCTCCTATCCCTTTTAATCTCCCATCTTCCCTAAGAACATTTGGCAAAATTTCTATAACTATTGCAAATAATATCAGGGAGAGTGGACACCCTTGTCTAGTACCTCGGGCTAAGGTAATCTGTTGTGTTAACCCATCTTTAACCATCACCACTGCTTTATTATTTGCGTATAGGTGATTAATCACTCCTATAAATTTATCTCCAAACCCAAATGTTTTTTATAAACATTTGGGTTTGGAGTTGGCGAGTCTCCTGCCGGAGGAGACTCACCAACTTAACAGTCTTTTAGAATTTAAGAAAGCTATAAAGACTGTTCTCTTCCGGCAGGCATATCCAGTATAATTTTTAGAATGTTTTTAGGATGTTTTAGGATGTTTTAATGCAGTTTTAATAATATTTGTCATGTTTTAATTAGTTTTATGTATTTTATCATGTTGTTGTTCCCCGCCTCGATCTAGACGGAGAGGCGGGTAAGAAATAAATTATTATTATTATTATTTTAATGCTGGTCATTCCACACAATCAAAGGCTTTAAAACTATCTGCTGCTGTCAACCCTGCTTTTATATTCCTTTTTTAATTTCATTTATTATATTCAATACTTTCCTGATTAAATTAGGCATTTGCCTCTCTGGAATAAATCCGCATTGATCCTTTTTTATATATTTATTTATGAAAGTATTCATTCGGGAGACTGCAGGATGGTCTTATGGAAACGTGGCAACGGAAGCCTGGTTCCTAGCAAGGCTATGCTCACGCACTCCTAAAAAAGGGGATTCTAAACCCAAGTAACAAACCTTCAAACAAAAATGATGCATCCTCCATGAGTGGGTACATATGCAGCAGGGAAGCCAATATGTCCATTTTAATGGGACTGGGGCCCTTTTGGCATAGGGCCTGGAACATTAGGCTTACTTCCCTGAATGGGCTCATGGAAGCCTCTTGCTCCTCTGAACCTGGGACACCTGGTAAATGGATGCTCTCCACCACATGTGGAGCATTCATGTTAGAATCTACAGGGATTCCTAGCACAACTGCCTTTGGAACTAAATTCCCAGCACAGTAGGCAGGATTGAACCACCTGCCTGGCCAATCCGCAGGCTGGCGCGGTCCCGGCTAGGAACCCTGCCCCTACAACTGACCTAGCTGGAGTCATGAATTGCATCCATCATTCCAGCTCCCTAACGTCCCAGTGTATTTCGGGATTAAAAGCTGCTTTAAGCCTAAATGCTTCATCATATCCAATCCATGCTGGCCCCAGGTATTCAGAGTAGCATCGAAATATTATCTAAGTATTTTGTAAGTATGGCTCCTTTCTCTGGGTGTTTCTGCTGAACCACCCCCATAAAGATTATATATCCCGCTAACCAATTTGCCCACCTGCGGTCCACCTTCTTTACCTACTTCTCTCCTGGTCCCTATCCTAATCCTTACTTTCTTCCTCTTGAAATAGCAGAGAGAATACATTTATGTATTCACCCCTCCAAATCTTCTCCTTGGTAACAGGCAACAGGTGGTAGCCCAATGGAGTTGAAACTAGGGGTGTGCATCGGATCGGATCCGATCCACGATCCGAATCCGATCCGACCCAAAATCGGGAAAATCCGATCCGATCCGATCCGGCCAACCTCCGATCTGATCCGATCCGATCCGATGAGGTCCGATCCGGATCGGACGCCATTTTGAATGCTTTTTCTCATAGCCAAGTATTGTTTTACAAAAACACCTATAACTTTTTCATTTTTAAAGATAGAAGGATGAAACTTGGACACATTGTAGACTGGTTAGGGGTAGTTATCTGTGAGAAATTTCAGAAAGATTGGTGCATGCATTTTGTGACAATTAATTTTTTAATAAATACCCAGGAATGCCTATAACTTTGTCATTTGTAAAGTTACACACATGAAACTATGCCACATTGTAGGGGGTACCTTGGGACCTATGTGTGTGAAATTTCAGAAACATAGGTGCTTGTCTTGTGTGGCAATTAATTTTTAGAATAATGGGTAGTAGTGGGGTAAATACAGTTACACCTCCCATTTTTTTATTTTTGAAGATACAAACAGGAAACTTGGGCACATTACAGATACCACTTGCCTTGATATGTGTGTGAATTTTCAGAAACATTGGAGCTTTCCTTGTGTGGCAATTAATTTTTGAAACAATGTGGAAAGAAACACCTATAACTTTGTCATTTTTAAAGTTACACACATGAAACTTTGCCACATTGTAGGTGGTACCTTGGGACCTATGTGTGTGAAATTTAAGAAACATAGGTGCTTGCCTTGTGTGGCAATTAATTTTTTAATAAATACCCAGGAATGCCTATAACTTTGTCATTTTTAAAGTTACACACATGAAACTTTGCCACATTGTAGGCGGTACCTTGGGACCTGTGTGTGTGAAATTTCGGAAACGTAGGTGCTTGCCTTGTGTGGCAATTAATTTTAGAAAAATGGGTAGTGGTGGGGTAAATACAGTTACGCCTCCCACTTTTTTATTTTTGAAGATACAAACAGGAAACATGGGCACATAACAGGTACCACTTGGCTTGATATGTGTGTAAAATTTCAGACAGCTGGGTCCAGGCATGTGGTGGCAAGGTATTTTTGAAACAATGAGGAAAGAAACGCCTATAACTTTTTTATTTTAAAAGTTAGAAGTCTGAACATTGCTCACTTTGTAGATGGGTTAGGGGTAGATATGTGTCAGAAATTTCAGAATTATAGGTCCAGGCATTTGATGGCTATGGAATTTTTAAATTAAATGTTTCAAAAAAATTTCCACAGAGGCCAGGTCTTCCCCTCCCGCTTCCCGCGAAGAAAAGGAAACACTCTCTCGTCTCGATCCCTTTGATCCTTGCTAGTAGTATCCATTACAGGGCTCGTGTTTCCTTTCCTACTTTCACTTTTCAAGCAGAACGGCTGAGCCTAGCTGAGTTTTGCAGCCATGCGTGCAAGGAAGGATCACTCTCGTCTCGATCCCTTTGATCCTTGGTAGTATCCATTACAGGGCTCATGTCTGCTTGAGTACAAAGTGAAAGCAGACACGAGCCCTGTAATGGATACTACCAAGGATCAAAAGGATCGAGACGAGAGTGATCCTTCCTTGCACGCATGGCTGCAAAACTCAGCTAGGCTCAGCCGTTCTGCTTGAAAAGTGAAAGTAGGAAAGGAAACACGAGCCCTGTAATGGATACTACTAGCAAGGATCAAAGGGATCGAGACGAGAGAGTGTTTTCTTTTCTTCGCGGGAAGCGGGAGGGGAAGACCTGGCCTCTGTGGAAATCTTTTTGAAACATTTAATTTAAAAATTCCATAGCCATCAAATGCCTGGACCTATAATTCTGAAATTTCTGACACATATCTACCCCTAACCCATCTACAAAGTGAGCAATGTTCAGACTTCTAACTTTTAAAATAAAAAAGTTATAGGCGTTTCTTTCCTCATTGTTTCAAAAATACCTTGCCACCACATGCCTGGACCCAGCTGTCTGAAATTTTACACACATATCAAGCCAAGTGGTACCTCTAATGTGCCCATGTTTCCTGTTTGTATCTTCAAAAATAAAAAAGTGGGAGGCGTAACTGTATTTACCCCACCACTACCCATTTTTCTAAAATTAATTGCCACACAAGGCAAGCACCTACGTTTCCGAAATTTCACACACATAGGTCCCAAGGTACCGCCTACAATGTGGCAAAGTTTCATGTGTGTAACTTTAAAAATGACAAAGTTATAGGCATTCCTGGGTATTTATTAAAAAATTAATTGCCACACAAGGCAAGCTCCTATGTTTCTGAAATTTCACACACATAGGTCCCAAGGTACCACCTACAATGTGGCAAAGTTGCATGTGTGTAACTGTAAAAATGACAAAGTTATAGGTGTTTCTTTCCTCATTGTTTCAAAAATTAATTGCCACACAAGGAAAGCTCCAATGTTTCTGAAATTTCACACACATATCAAGGCAAGTGGTACCTGTAATGTGCCCAAGTTTCCTGTTTGTATCTTCAAAAATAAAAAAATGGGAGGCGTAACTGTATTTACCCCACTACTACCCATTTTTCTAAAAATTAATTGCCACACAAGACAAGCACCTACGTTTCTGAAATTTCACACACATAGGTCCCAAGGTACCCCCTACAATGTGGCAAAGTTTCATGTGTGTAACTTTAAAAATGACAAAGTTATAGGCATACCTGGGTATTTATTAAAAAATTAATTGCCACAAAATGCATGCACCAATCTTTCTGAAATTTCTCACAGATAACTACCCCTAACCAGTCTACAATGTGCCCAAGTTTCATCCTTCTATCTTTAAACATGAAAAAGTTATAGGCGTTTTTGTAAAACAATACTTGGCTATGGGAAAAAGCATTCAAAATGGCGTCCGATCCGGATCGGACATCTGGTCCGATCCGATCCGACCAGCCTCCGATCCGATCCGATCCGACCCCCCAGGTCCTATTCCGATCCGCTATCCGATCCGATCCGGGGGGTCAGTGCACATCCCTAGTTGAAACCGCTCCATAAGGCACCTTGGACCCCATTGCTGACGCATGGGGTCAACATTTTTGGGCATCGATACCAATTCCCCATCTGTTTGCAACTCTTGTGATACTTGAGTTATTGGAAGGGTGTTATTCACCTCCAACCTACATGCAGTGTGTGTTGAGCTATGCTTTGGAGTGCTCATAGATGGCTGCCAAACAGATGTGCATGCCAATGATGGGGACTCCTGCCCTGGCCTCTCAACTATACCATTTTCTTCAACCCCAATGGATTGTGAAAATGGCCACGTGTGTCCTGTCCCCCAAGTAGGCATGCCCCAAGGCCCATAAGGCGGCCACCCTGGACATCCTGAGGTGTGTGCTGCATTGTACTCACCCTGAACCATTATTCTGGCAGCCATAGATGCTGCTGGCTCATGGACTTGTGCTTCCGGCATTGGTTCCTTTGAAATCATCGTTTGCTCCACGTGCATTTCAAAATCCCCAACTGGGGCCATAATTTCTGAAACGGGAACCCGAGTTTTATCCACTGCTTTCCTAAATGAGCACCCTACACCTGGGCTGGGACTCTTGGCTCCTACCAATTTATGTTTAAGCCTTGCATTGCCTTGTTCTAGAGCTATAATGCGCTTTAATACCATTGACATATCAGGTACCTCCTCATCAGAGGAAGCATAGGGTAGTACTGTGGGGCGTTTGGCTGGTGGGCACTGAGCCCTACCCTTGTTCTTCTTCCCACCCGCAGCCTTCTTAGGCGGCATAACTCTCTAGCTTCTCAAGCTTCAATTTATTTATGCCACTCTGCAACCAGCCGTATAACTTCAGCTATGAGTCACTATATAAATGCAAATTTATCATAATGTCACCCCGATGCTTCAGCTATGAGGCAATAAAAGAATGCAAAGAGCGAGATAATTTATAGATAAACTAGCAATTTGCTCCTCAAAATGGCCGCCTATAATGTCCTTCAGCTATGGTCCACAAAATTGCCACCCATCCTAAAGTGGGAGGTTCGGCTAAGGGGCGGTATATAAATGGAATAAAATAAATAAATAAATAAAGTCGGCCCAGTTGGGGGAGGGCACCTGACTGTGGCTCACTAAGTCTAGTAGGCCGCTATAAAGGCCCAGCAGCCTAGTTCCTAAATGAAGCCTCCTTAAACTGGCTGCTGCCTACAAAAGTCTCTTTGCTCCAGTTAAAATGGCTTGTGTCCACAAAATGGCTGCTAGACCAAAACCAGGCCCAAACACTGGGGAGGGGCCTAGCTGCCGCCTACCAATCGTCAGGGCTGCTAAAGTGGAAGCCTACTGAGTAGAGGCCTGGCTATAGCCCCGGCACTCCAGCAGATTCTGCCTCTCAGCCCCACACTGGACTAGAAATGATCCAGCCAGATCATGCTTCCCCAAGCTGGTGCCCGTGGGCACCCTCCGCAGCTTACTTGAGGGAGGGTGGGGGAACAGCAATCCAGGCGCTGAGAGCTAAACCATGAAAAAAGGGGGTGCAAAGAAAGTCCCCCCGAAGCCCCACCACCAACTGCCACCCAAATAGGGCTGACAGAAAGGTAGGCCGCTTTCTCCTCCAACCCAACCCTCAAAAACTCCAAACCATTGGGGCAGGGAAGCCTCCCAGCCCCAGCTCTCTCGATGCGTGTGCAGCCACACACTGTTTCTTCTCTCCACCTTTGTCTTTCTCCCATCGCCAGTATAAGCGTGCGTTCGCGAGTAAGTGCCTCGTGGCTGCACACTTTCTTTCAACTCTACTGCTGCCTCTTCTCTCTGCCAGAGCCAGAAAAGAAGAGGCCAGATGTCCATGCAGGGCAAGCCTTTATAGGCTTGGCTCCGCTTCCACACCAGGCTACACACATGCCTTGCATGGGTATAGTCTTCTTTCTTCTCTTCTTCCCGCCCGCAAAATCCGACCCCTCCCAAGACGTTCCGGCTGGGTGGGGATCAGGCATATGTTATTTCATAATGATCATGTTAAGGTCTGGAATGAAGTTAAACAAGATTTGACAAAATGGGATAAACTTCAAATGTCTTTGATGGGGAGAATTGCAACAATTAAGATAAATGTTTTGCCAAGAATGTTGTATCTATTTCAAACAATACCTATTGTAACTTTGGAGTCACCATTCTAGCAATGGCAGAGAGAGAGATTTCTAAATTTATATGGCAATCCAAAAAAACAAGGGTGAAGTTTAAAATATTATAAGATGCTAAAGAGAGAGGAGGTTTGGGTTTGATGGATTTGAGTAGGCTGACCATCTGAAAAGGAGGACAGGGCTCCTGTAACTTTAACAGTTGTAGAGAAAAGGGGATTTCAGCCAGTGTCATTTGTATGCAATTAGTTCCTGGTGAAATTCCCTCTTCACCACAACAGTTAAAGTTGCAGGGGCCCTGACTTCTTTTGTATATGGTCACTCTGGTATAGTGCCTGCAACTTTAACTGTTGTGATGAAGAGGGAATTTCACCAGGAACTAATTGCATACAAATGACACTGGCTGAAATTCCCTTTTTTCTACAACTGTTAAAGTTACAGGAGCCCTGTCCTCCTTTTCAGATGGTCAGCCTAGATTTGAGGATGTATTTCTCTGCCTGTTGCTTTATGTGGATGAAGGAGGGACATGATCTAAGATTTGGTTGGCATGGGTATCTGTGGTACGATAAAGCTAAAGTGAATGTAGAATTTAATAATCACTATGTGAGTTGAGCGATTTTGAGAATATGGATTAAACACAAACCCAGACTGTGTCAGAAAACACCATTATGGATTTCCTCACAGGGGGCTTTTTACAGAAGAGAATTGGCAAGCACAAATAAATGGTTGACGTATAATGAGATTTTAGAAATAATAGAAGGAGATGTTAAAATGAAATCAAGAGAGGAGTTACTGAGCGAAGGAAATGTTTGTCAGGAAATGATGGAAAGGTTTAAAATAGATTTTAAAAATTGGGGTTTTGAATGTACGAAATCTGAATTTGAGAAAGTCTTATGTACAAATGATGATCATGTTATTTCAAAGACATATAAACTTTTGTTAAAATATGGGACTGAAGATGAACAGATAAAAGATTGTATGATAAAGTGGGCTCAAAATTTTTGGATATAACATTACTATGGACCAGTGGGTGAATATGTGGTTGAGAGGTTTGAAATTTACATTATGTGCCAGATTGAAAGATTTTTTACATTAAATGATGTATAGGTGGTATATATCTCCGTCAAAATTGGAAGACTGAGAAGTATCAACAGAGTAGGAATGGCTGTTGAAAATTACAGAATTGGTGGAAATGGCAAAACTTACTGCGATAATAAAAGATAAAACAACAACCGGGTTTACCAAGGAATGGAAACCTCTGATAGATTTTTTAAAAGAGAGAGAAGGGAAGGATATATTTGCATGCAGATTCAGCAATTAAATTGGAAGAAAAACAATTGATAAAGATAGGGAAGTCGGGAAATTCACTCCTTATTTCGTTTCATTATTTATTAGGCTTCTTTTGATAAAGCATTAAGTAAAAGTAGATAATTTTGTTTGCTGGAGAAATTCGGAAGTCCATTTTAATGTTGTATGTTGTATTGTTTGTATTTTATCTTTGTTTGAAAAATAAAAAGTTTTAAATCTGAGCTGATGACCTTGATTGATTTAACCTACAATCCTGTACCTGTAAGTCCCATTGATCCCAATAGGACGTACTTCACGATAGACATACAAAGGATAATATTGTTAATCTGTGGGGTGAAAAATAAAATCTTACTGTGCGGTCCTATGCATGTTTACTCAGAAGTAAGACCCATGGTTTTTAATGAGGCTTATTACACAAGACGTGTCTTTATGATGAGCTGGAAGCTAGACAACTATGAGCTGTAGCTGAAGACAGCTGGTGTTACACTATTTCAATATGTAGTGTAGAAGTCATTTCAGGAAATATAATGCACCCTTCATATAATGATTTAGGAAGTGTGTGCCAAATAGAAATTGCTTGCTCAATTATCATTTTCACTTTGGAAGCATTTTTTTTTTAACACTGGAAATGTTTATCCTTTTAATAACATCCAATGTGTTTTTCTTTGTTTCTGAAACATGTAACATCTTTTAAATATCTACTGAAAACATATCTTTCAACACAGGCTTTCCCTTGATTTTCATTTAACTTGTTTTATATTGCCTTTCTTATGAATTTTTTTTTTACAATTTATTTATACCTGTTGCATTTTATGGTTTTAATTGCAGACTTTCAAGAAGGTCTTTAAAAACATTTTATTTTACTATGGCCTTCCCATGTTTGTACTGTTATTGCTGCTATTGTTGTTCCTGCTGGCTTTATTGTTTTAATTGCTATTTTTATGTAAACATGTTTTTATTGCTTTCAATATCTTAATATTTTATGTATTTTATTGTTGTAAGCTGCCTTGTGAAGGTGTCTGCCCTGAAAAGCGGCCAAGAAATGTTTAAAATAAATTGTAAATAAAGAAATAATTGTACACTTGGCTACTGGGGAGTATAACGATGTAATGAATAAATAAAAAAAATACAAAACAGGGTATGAATTTGAACAGTGGTTTTTTTTCAATTTACTGGGGACAGCAAAAACATTTCAACCCTGTCCCATTAAATCACCATCAGCCAATAGCCCTGAGTTCTTAGAATATTTCATCAAAATCCTGCACTGCCTCATTTCTCTGATGCTCTTCACCAGAAATGCTTTATAGCTCCTATGTTCTTGAGGGATCAGTAACAAAGCATCTCCTTAATAGTGGATGGTGAAGGATCTCTCTTCATCTATTTCTTGTACCACTGTGCCTGCCTTGCAGGGCTGGTTTGTGTTTTCCCTGCTTTGACACAGCACATGAGTCATTTACTGTCATGGAACTTTAGCTGCATTTTGAATATGCTGCTGCCATCCTCAGTGAATCCTCTTCTAGAAATTTATTAGAATTAGGCAGGCTCGTCATTTAAGTATCATCATCATCATCATCATCATCATCATCATCGGTTGTTGTGGGTGATCAGGACCTCCCTCACCCCATTTAGTGGTCACAGCTAAGCCAGCTTGCATTTCCATCCTGCTCCATCTATGTCTTGTTCCTCTGTGCCTGCCCCGCAGGGCTGGTTTGTGCATTTCTGGCTTTGAATCATGACAATCCTTGGGTCATTTATGTCACTGGTTTCTTTGCTTCCTCCTATTGCCCTGATCCTGTCATGGCCCTGCATTAGTATGGCACCATCCAAAACGCTGCGTGGATGTGCCCACCAGGACACCCCACAGGGCTGGTTTGTTTGCTTTCTGTCAGCCTCTTTGTGCCTGTCTGCATAGCTGCAGGCTGACTCTCTGCTAGCCTGCCTGCCTTTCTCTAGAGATCCCCTTGATGTCAAGGGCTGAAACTGATCAAGATGCAAGACCCCAAAGAGGAAGTTCGACAAACTGAGTTTGAAGGGTATGGCTCCAGCAGTTCATTTGTTTTAAATAATTTTAAAACCTCAAAATGTAAAAAAAAAAAATTCTAAAAATCAAGGGATGAAGCAATCTGCCTCAAACTTGGCATGGCTAAAGCCGTACTTAAGAGCTATCATGGTGCCCATGTTCAGCACTTTATCTTTAAAAGTGACGGAGATGTTAGAATGATTTTAGTTAATTTCCATAGACTATAATGGAGTGTTTATCCGAAAATGGATCAATGCTCTGAAGGAGCTAATCTCTGCTCCGTTGGTATTTGATGGTTTTTAAACTGCCTTATCCACTCCGAAAACTCGAAGCTTCATCAAAGATCTTTCGACGTTCCAAATTTTCAGAGTGGATTGCAAAGCGGTAGTGATCAGACCATAGAGCACGTCATACAGCACAAATATTTGGGGATTGTTTTCCAGTCTTCTGCTCCTTGTAGGCTGACCAGATAAAATCCAGGTCAGGGCTCATGTAACTTTAACAGTTGTAGAGAAAAGGGAATTTCAGCCAGTGTCATTTGTATGCAATTAGTTCCTGGTGATATTCTCTCTTCATCACAACAGTTAAAGGTGCAGGCACTATACTAGAGTGACCATATACAAAAGAAGGCAGGGCCCCTGCAACTTTAACAGTTGTGATGAAGAGGGAATTTCACCAGGAACTAATTGCACACAAATGATACTGGCTGAAATTCCCTTTTCTCTACAACTGTTAAAGTTACATGAGCCCTGACCTGGATTTTATCTGGTCACCCTAGCTTCTTGTGTAGCTCATTTGATTTCTGCTATACAATCTGATAATGTCAAAGCTGTAGTCCTAGAGAAGGACAATTAATCCCTGCTGTTCTATGGATTTTTAAAGCCAAGGCATTGCCATAATTATCGTATGGAATTCCAGTGTGAGTTTTAGGTTTTTCTCCTGTTTTAGAAGAAATACTTTCATCCTTTTTGCATCAACACTTTCATGCTCCTATGTGTGTGCCATCAGCAGTTCTACGGCTGGAGGCTGTGCTTTCATTGGTGGAATGTACTGAATGGTGTTGGGCATTCAGATATTGGCTAAACATTGTTTATGCAAACTCTGAATCAGGACCGCTGGGAAGACAACTACACTGGTCAGTGGTCTAAATCAATCAGAGATAAACTAGAAATGTTGGGTTTCCCTGATAACTTTCTTGGCATGGAAGATATGTCTCAAGTAAAGCTATTCTTGCACTCTGGATCAAAGATATTGATATTCAATATTCATTATCTGCTGCTTACACTACCTGTTTCCCAACTTACTTAGGTTTGACATCAGTGGCGGCACTAGAAAAAAAATTCAGGGGGGGCACAGTAGGGGCAAAGTATATTTCTAGGTGGACGGGCTGTGTCCCACATGGTAAGCTCTCTGAAAGAAAAATAACAGTATATCTCACACTAAAACTGCTATTCTAACAATATATTCTGAAATATATCATATACTGATAAATTTAGTTTTTCAAAAATATAGCATGTATTATCCAAATTCAAATTACAGTAATTACAGAACGGTCACTACAGAAGCATTTCCAGGACATACAGGTTAGACAGACAGATCACCTTCTTTAGAAAACAGTTACTTTTCAACCAGTGCAGGCAGAACCAGGAAGGTAGACTCTTAGTGTAAGGAAAATAAGAGCAAACTGAGACACCTGGGCCCTGTACACTTCGGAGACCTGATGCATGTTGTTGTGTATCTAAATTATAGTAACTCCAGCTGATTAGATTGTCATTCACTGAGAGGGGATGGATAAGTATGTAAATCTAAAGAAGTTAGATTGCTGGGGTGGAAAGTGGTTTCACTGGAGGCAGGGCCAAAGGGATCAACCCCCTCACAGAAACCTCTTCAGAATAACACAGAGAAAGCAGTTTGTGGCAGAGCCTACTCAATGAAAGCAAAGGGAGATGGGAAAAGAAGAAACCCATTTCACACACAGGCAAACTGAGGCAGCATGCAAATAAGAGTCAATGACTGCAAGTGAGAATGTTTGGGTTACATAATCACATGTTTAAGAGGAAAAAAGTACCCCATCAAATGGGAGGAATTTAGTTAGGAATATGTGTCAACTTGCACCACAAAAAGGAAAGAAAGGAATTTTTAAAACCATATGTTCATAATATAATTGAGATGCATTATATATCAAAACAAAATGGAGTCTAGGCCCAAACACACACACATACACACACACACACAAGAAATCTCAACCTGCAAATCACACACACCAAGCCCAAATAGGTTTTAATGTGGCAGCACAGACTTAAACACAACCCCAGGAAAAGATTTTTACATGGCAAAAAAGTATTTGTGCTGAGGGAAATGTCCCACCACTATAGGGAAATGATCCCCTACACACCCAGAAATGAACAAAGGAGATCAGCAACCACCAGCAGCAAGAAACATTAAAGAAAATAGCAATCAGCTCACATCAGGATGATGATGATGATGATGATGATGATGATGATGATGATGAAGATAGTGATATTCTCAAAACTACCTCCCCCGTCCCCTGGCTCCTGGTCAGACTTTGCTGGCCAGATAGGCAAAGGTTAAACAGTAAAACCTTAGCAGAACTATTATACAATGGGCAAAACAGGCCAATACTGAAAAGCAACATGCAATATATATATATATATATATATATATATATATATATATATATATCTCCCCCTAACATAATTATCCTAATTATCCTTAACATGGAGTTTGCCTTTTTTTCTCTCCCTTGCAGCTGCACATTGGGTGGACATTTTCACTGAGCTGCCCACCACAACCCCAAGATTTCTTTCTTGGTTAGTCACTGCTACCTCAAATCCCATCAGGTTGTGCTTGAACTTGGGATTTTTTGCCCCCATGTGTATCACTTTAGATTTGCTGACATGGAACCACACTTGCCATTTAGGTGCCCATTCTGCCAGTTGGGAGAGATTCTTTCGGAGCTCCTCACAATCCTGTTTTGTTTTAACCACCCTAAATAATTGGTGTCATCTGTGAATTTGGCCACTTCACATGAGCTTAAACCTCACATGTCCACCTATTCCTACATTCCTGTCACCTCATGAGGATATCAGTCCACGTGCCCATTTGCCCATAGTCTATCTCTGTATTGTCCATAGATCAACCATTATTAATGGGTGTCATTCTGTCTAACCTAGATGAAGGCACATAGTTCAAGTAGAGAGTCAGTATGTAGTTATTATTAAAGATTAAAGAAAAAAGACTGCTTCATTGCACCAGGACCTGGCTCTTATTTCATCAGCTTGGTGGTGCTCTTTTCCCTCTTCTTTACACCAGGTATAAGGCTGGCCAGAGATTCGCTGTCATCAAAAGGCTGATGGGTCACCTGCATAGGCACTCTTCTTGAGGTGGGCATCACAGCATTCAGGCAGGAGCACAAAGCTACTGTTCTTTAAAATTGTTTGGTAAGCAAATTTTCCATGCTTCCTTGAACCATGATTTTACTCTGTAGTTCCCAGGGGAATTCCTTTTGAGAATATTGATATGGTGATATGTGTTATGTCTCTGTTTAAATTATTGATTTTTCTTATTTTACACCTTACAATCAGCATATACACATTTCATACTTTTTTCATTTTTTCATTTTTTCATTTTTTCATTATTTTTTGGTGATGTGTGCCTTTTTTCCCCTGGTGATCTGTAAGTTTCTACCCTACTCAAAAAGGGACCGCAACTCAGTGCTGGAGTTCATTTGCTTTCCCTTCCCTTAGTTTTTATTTTCCTTTTTCTTCAGTTTTCTTAGCAAACTTGTTCCTGTTCTGGCATCTTAAGTAGGTTGACCATATGAAAAGGAGGACAGGGCTCATGTAACTTTAACAGTTGTATATAAAATGGAATTTTAGCCAGTGTCATTTGTAAGCAATTAGTTCCTGGTGAAATCCCATCTTCATCATAACAGTTAAAGTTGCAGGCACTATATTAGAGTGACCATATACAAAAGAAGGCAGGGCCCCGGCAAGTTTAACTATTGTGATGAAGAGGGAATTTCACCAGAAACTAATGGCATACAAATGACACCGGCTGAAATTCCCTTTTCTCTACAACTGTTAAAGTTACATGAGCCCTGTTTTCCTTTTCATATGGTCAGCCTAATCTTAAGAGAGGAGAATTTTTGCTTGCAAAAGTTGCCCCTCTCCATTATTGAAACTCTGCCTTTCAACTTTTCTTGAACTGGCCTTCTGGGGCTGGAAACGTGACTTCTGAGCAGTTTCAAATGATGTTAGCTCCCCCCTCAATAGGAATTTCCAGGGCTAGCCCTACCATGAGGCACAGTGATAGTGTGCAGTGACTGGGAGCAGGGTGCCATCTTGTCATTAGACTCAGGCAGCAATATGTCTCAGGGTCAGCCCTGGAGGTTTCTTCATATTTCTTCTAATTTTTCCTTCATGATCTTTGTTATATTTATTCTCATATGAATTTGAGACTTCAGTACATTATTTTTAAACACTTATATCAACTTCCATGCTATTAGTTTTTCCTGGATCTTCTACCCTGGACACATGGTTAATTTCTACTAACCTTCATTTGAGCCCACATGAACCAATCTCCTCACTGAGAAATGTAGTGGTGAAACTTTATCTCTAACATTAATGTCAAACTGCTTTGAGCGTAGTAAGGTTTAACTTGTGGAAGGTTGTGGGTAATTGAATGGTTTGTCAACAACTAATTGTAGCTGAATTTGCATGCAGTAAGCCTTATATGGAAAAACCACTTTACTGTCTTCTTTGATACAAGCTTTTTCACATTTTACTTTTCATTAAATCATTGCATATATCATCTTTTCTCTAAAAACAATTTATTTGCCTAGAATGGTTGGCTGAGGGGAAAGCTTGATGAGGATCTATCTACCTTATGGAATCATTACCATAAACACCAGCCGTCTACAACCAAAAACCCTGTAAAGGTGTTGGATTATTCGTCAACCAGTACATTAACTCTTATTGATTTCAGAGGGGACAATTCTAAACATAATGAAATATAGATCCAGTCCTACATGTAAAAGTTCACAACAATTGATCCCAGAGTCTGTTTGTCAAGCTATACCAGTAGATTATAATTTCAAAAGCTAATTTTGAGATTGAGGAGAACCAGGAGAAAGGATGGTTCATTAAGGGAACATAGAGGTTTATATTTACAGACAGTTTCCCTGCTGACAGTATCATTCAGTTTTCCAAATTAATATTTCAGCATGAGAGCATTTGGAGACCTGTGAGAAAAATTATATAACTGCTACAGCAAGGGAAAGTGTGACAAATTTTCTGTGTGTGTGCTTTCACACATACACATCCTCACACACAAGCACACATCATGACTTGAATTAAAATATAACCAAGAACGAGGGATGTCATGGGCACACAACTATATAAAGGAGTCTGCTGGACTCTCCCGTGTCCATTTCCAGAACCCAACTCATTGACCCACAAAATGTTTTCAAGCCTGAGCATTGACTGCCCTACAGCCTGAGTGCCCAGCCAATGTCTGCCGTGGTCAGAAGTCTCCATTGTTCTGCAACGGTAGATCAGGAATTTGTATATTTCCCACCTTGTCAGCATGGCGGCTCTGTAGGCCTCATGTACACAAAATTAAAGGTGTGAACACTACCTTTGATCTTATGTACATGGGGCTTCTGCAGCTGCCATTTACAAAAGGAGGGGGTATGAAATTTCTTGAGCCTCCATTATCCACAACAATGGAAGCTCTGGAGAAGGGCGGATGAGCTCACTGCCTCATCAGGCACTCACTGAGATGCCACGGCACTGAGATAGGTATGCGGTGGTGGTGGCTTGGCAAGCACCCGTCAAAGCCAAATTCCATTTACACAAGGATGGAGATGCGCAATCCATGGAGCCTCCATTTTCCACAACAATGAAGGCTCTGGACTAGGGCCTTTGGGCCCACAGCCTCTTCAGGCACTTGCTGAGCTGCGAAGAAGCTCACATGGTACTGAGAGCAGAGGCGTGCAGTGGTGGTGGCTTGGCAAGCATCTCTCAAAGCCAAACATGGGTGAGTTCATCCATCCCCACCTAGAACAGGGTATATTTCAGGATTTCTTTTGGATTAGCTGTTCCCTGTTGTTCAGCTCAGGCCGCAACACAATAATGAAACATTTAGGCAAAAAGATACAACCAAGCAACCCAGCACTTGAGACTAAGATAGAAAAGATCTCCACGGCTACCATGTATTTTCCATTGGTGCTCAGATAGGTGGGAACAAAGGACAACCATGCACTGCAAAAGACCAACATGCTGAAAGTGATGAACTTGGCTTCATTGAAACTGTCTGGTAACTTTCTGGCAAGGAAAGCTACTGTCAAGCTCAACATTGCCAGGAAGCCCATGTAGCCCAGGACACAGTAAAACAGAGTCACAGACCCATCATTACATTCCAGTACAATTTTTTCCGTCCCTGAGTGCATGTCCTCATCTGGGAATGGGGCAGAGGTTCCCAACCACACAGTACAGATGCCTACTTGGATGAGGGAGCAGAAAACCACAATGGAGCTGGCCAGCTCCTTCCCCAACCACTTCCTTATCCTGGATCCTGGCCTGGTGGCCATGAAAGCCAGAACTACCAGGATGGTTTTTGCCAGCACACATGAAACGGCCACTGAGAAGATGAGGCCAAAGGCAGTTTGTCGGAGGAGACATGTCACCTCCTGAGGACGGCCGATGAACAGCAATGCACAAAGGAAGCAGAGAAGGAGGGAAATGAGGAGAGTGTAGGTGAGGTTCCGGTTGTTGGCTATGACAATGGGAGTATCGTGGTGCTTCAGAAATGTCCCCATCATGAGAGCTGTGAGAAAAGAAAAGGAAAGAGAAAATGAGGCTAAACTAATCCCCAAAGGTTCTTCATAAGACAAGAAAGTTATTCCCTTGGGAATACAGAATTCTTGCTTTTTGCTTGGATAGTCTTTAGCGGAGCATTTCACACAGTCATTTGCATCTGAAAAAAGAAAAGATGTTGTTTTCAGTTCACACACAAACACACATAAGTATGCTATAAATATATTTCTAAACTCCACTCATTCCACACATGTAAACATTATCCTTTAAAATCAATGGATATTGTCACTATACATGATATGTGTGAAAGGGGCTTGTTTAAAGCAATGGCCTGGTTTGCATGAACATGATAGTGTAGGGTGACCAGATAAAATCCAGGCCAGGGCTCATGTAACTTTAACAGTTGTAGAGAAAAGGGAATTTCAGCCAGTGTCATTTGTATACAATTATTTCCTGGTGATATTCCCTCTTCATCACAACAGTTAAAGGTGCATGCACTATACTACAGTGACCATATACAAAAGAAGGCAGGGTCCCTGCAACTTTAACTGTTGTGATGAAGAGGGAATATCACCAGGATCTAATTGCATACAAGTGACACTGGCTGAAATTCCCTTTTCTCTACAACTGTTAAAGTTACATGAGCCCTGACCTGGATTTTATCTGGTCACCCTGTGATAGAGTTAATAAGCCACAGTGACTTATTTCCCCTTCTGCACATGTCATTCGCTTTCTGGGGGGATTTGAAGAATTACCCTAATTGGAGTGGTTTGCCATGTCATTAAAACTCAGCAAAAGGGGGCATGTTGCTGTGGTTCACATGCCAATCCAGCCCCTAAAACAGTGCATGGGTTCTGAGTGATCTGTTAACCACAGCAGCAAGCCACCCTCACCATGTTCGCACAATGGGGAAAACAGCGATCATGGCAGGGGTAATGATGCAAAGTCCACTGGCTTGAGACCAACATGGTTACTGGGGGAAATTTGCCAAGGTGACTTATTTCCCTCACCATGATTGTGTGAACTGGACTTTTGTCTTGTGTTGTAAGGATGAAAGCAAGCCAGCTGAGACAGTAAAGGCATGCTCCACAACTCTAACATGTTTCACAACCAATGTGAAAGAACTGGGGTGATGGATGAGGTGGTTTGCTTGGCAAAACTGTCTAAGGCTTTCATGTTGGAATGGAGGAAAGAGAAAAGGAAGGAAAGAAAGGAAGGAAGAATTACCCTTCTCTTCAGGGAGAAGTCCCTTTTCTGCTAGACCTAGCAGCCGTCATTCATGCCATTGTCAACATCACACCTGGAATTTCTTTTGCTGAGTTCCTGTCTTTGAACACTGTTAATAAGCGTCAACTAAAGAAAAACACGATATATGGTGTCCATAAGAAAAGAAGGACTGGGTTCCTGTACCTGTAATGGTTGTATTGAAAAGGGAATTTTAGCAGGTTTCATCTTGCAGCATCTTCTGAAATTCCCTCTTCATCACAACTTTTAAAGCTGCAGAAGCACTGCCCTTTTTCATATCCAGTTTTTCTAGTATAGCTCTCATGCTTTAACTGTTGTGATTAAGAGGAATTTTGAACAGGTGCTGTGACATGTGCTGAAATTCCCTTTTCAATACAATACTTAAAGATACAGGGGCACAGTCCTCCTTTTCATATGGTCACCCTATATCTTTTGCTTCATTTACTGAAACCTATTAACAGTGTTCAAAGACAGGAACTCAGCAAAATAGGTTCCACGTGTCAAGTTGACAATGGCATGAATGACAGCTGCGTGGTCTAGAAGGGACTTTCCCCGGAAGCAATGGCCAATGAAAAATGCAATTTTGATATGCGAGGTAGTACGGAAGCTGGACACCATATTTGAAAGGTGTGTTCAGACTTTAGTTATCACCAGAACCACCCATCACAGGGCTACTCAGAATGCTTTTGTCCTTGTTGTTTGGTGGATTTATTTAGTCCTCCCAATGATCACTGAGGATATTTCTATACAAGGTTAAAATCCTCCACTTTTACTGGGGCTTCTGCCTCCAGATTCCTTGCAGGAATAATATACTCTTTTTCATGAGGGTTCATCCATGGGTTTTCTTTCTATATGTTGTATTATATAGCCACTAGATGTTGCCATGTTGTAGTTGCACTATTGCAAGTTTCTGGAAATTCAAGGGAAATTTATATGTCACAGTGCAATAAAATCTCTTATTGCATGTTCTGTGTTGACAATACAGTGCCTATAATTGCTAGAAAGTATAGGAGGGTCCCTGGAGTTTGACAATCTTATGTTATAGACCCCCTTCCTTCTAGTCATTCCTTACCTAATCTTTTGATCAATATTGGGGAAAAAAACCTTTAAGTATGGATTATTTGTTTACATATGTCTGGATTACAGCTATTGTATTCTTATAACTCTGATCTATCTATCCATCTATCCATCTATCTATCTATCTCACCGTTCTGGTTTGAAATCTTCCCTTCTGGACATGGGATGCAATCGTAGCAGCAAAATGGCTTCCCCTCCTTAATTTTCATGTGAGAACCAGGTTGGCAATTCTCAGTACACTGAGAAAGAGGCTGGGACTATTTGAATAATGGAAAAGAAACTGTATAATGAAGGAATAAGGATTTTGAAATGTTTTTAAAGTTTTGTTTTGTTGAAATTTTAAAATAAATAAAAAAATAATTTAACATATTTTAAATGTTCAACATTGCCTTATTTTATACAGTCATAGCATTGCTGTTGTTGAGCATGTTTTGGTTTTTCAGTTTTGTCCCACCCTAAAGGCATTTGCTAGTTAGGAAGTATGCAATTGTAATAAATCAAATAAAGACATAAGATTTCAGAAATACTTCGACAGATTCAATGGGGACTACTTACATTGTTCTAGTATTCATCTTAGACATCTGTAACTCAATTTTCCCTTTGGGCAATTTTTACTTTAAAATGGAACGGTATATTTGACCATATTTACAACACCCTGAGCTATCTTTTCACCTGGGAACACTTAGATAGGGGGTTTCTGAGACAAGTCATTGATTTGTCCAGAGCTAGAGTCACTAAAACCAGCAGACAGTCTCTGTTTGAGCCCCATGTTAGAACAAGGAGGGACAGAAAGCTTTGGTCTTGTTCAAAACATTAGAAATCTAACTATCATCTCTTAAAAATTCTTCCAACAATTTCACCATGAACAAAGTTATTGGTAGAGCAGAATCATGGGGCTCTTCATTTATTTCATCTCTTCACATATTATCTTTCATCTCTAATTGTTTATTATCGTACAATAAAATAATTGTGGACATCATAACAGTTGCTCATGTATAACAGTGTCACTTTCGAAATAGCTGACATTTGGAGCCTACCTGATTAAACCAGCCATTCCATGTTATGGCTCCCTCATCAATGGTGAATGCTTGGCCTAGGGAAGCCTCGGGATCCACCCTCCCCACTCTCACCCTATGAAATGAATGGTTGGAAAAAATCATCCAGTTGATCACATCCAATCCACTGACTAGCTCCCCATTCTGGTTGAAGGAAACTTTGTCTCCCACACTGTTGTTAAATGAGATACATTTTAGAAATGGTTGGAGCTAGAATGAAAAAGAAAATGCAAAGATTTAGGGGGGAAAACAGAATTTAGGTCTTTATGGGCCAAAAGGACAAATCTTGAAATCAGTATCTAGCATCCACATCATTTTCTTATTCTTACTTTAGAGGAAGGGCTCCATTCTGGATGTTAAAAGCCCCTTACACTCATGCTATGGTTCTGATCCAGATCAGAACTCCTGCAACTTCCGTAGAGCAGAAATTGGGGTAGGGAAGGGTAGCTGCTAGATACATATTGAAAGTAATGTCTCTGTTGGCACTCATACTAAAGGCAAATGACACCCGAAGAATGAGGTTCTGGCTGGCTTAGTTTTCACCTGAGTGGAGGCTATAGCTAGACCTTGTACAAAATGTACACTGGCCAAGGAGTGCCTTTTCTGGCCTGTAACCTCTTTAGTCAGTTTTTCAAGGTGACACAGAGGATTTATTGGGGCTGGTGCATGTGTGAGGTCCATTGAGAATAACAATGCTCTAAACTTTGATCTGTCAGCCACTGTGTTTCAGTTGCAGCCACCCTCCAATTGAATCAAACCATTCAAAAAGCCATATTCTGAGTGGTTTCAATGCACTATGCAACACAGCAGAACTTTCACAAGTTTAACTGAGAACAATTTTGTTGTTGTTTAGTTTTCTTTCAGTTCTTATATTTTGGTTAATGGACTAATTGTCTGTATAAGGCCAGATTTGTCCAGGTACAGGAGGACTTGTCCCAGCCTGGGAGGATTTTTAATGATGTTTTGGGAAATGTAGTCAGTCACCCAGCTGAAGTCCCTGCTAGGGATGTGCATCATATCGGATCCGATATCCGATACCGATTAAAATCAGAGGAAATCGGACATCTGATTCATGATTCCAATGTGCTCCCTTGGGCATCTGATTTTTTCCAATACTATATTTTTGTCTTCTAGTTTAATCGGAGAAAATTGGAAAATTGGACATTTTGAATGATTTCCCCCATATTCTAGTATTGTTTTACAAAAATGCCTATAACATTTTTATTTTTAAAGATAGAAGCATGAAACATGCCCACATTGCAGATGGGTTTGAGTTAGTTATGTGTGAGAAATTTCAGAAAGATTGGTGCAGGCATTTTGTGGTTATGATTTTTTTTACTAACAAACCAGGAATGCCTATAACTTCTTTATTTTTAAATATCCACACATGAAACTTTGCCACATTGCTGATGGTATGTTGGGACTTATGTGTGTGAAATTTCGGAACCATAGGTACTTGCCTTTGGTGGCAATTAATTTTTGAAAAATGGGAAGCATTGGAGGAAATACAGTTATTCCTTCAACTTTTTTATTTTGAAAGATCCAAACATGAAACTTTTCCACAATGGAGATGACATGTAGTTAGTGATGTGTGAAAAATTTCAGAAGCATAGCTTCAAGTGTGCAATGGCATGGTATTTTGGGAAAAATGAGGAGAGAAACACATTTAACTGTTTTTATTTTAAAAGATAGCATGAAACTTGTCCACCTGGCAGATGAGTATGAGGTACATATGTGTGAGAAATTTCAGAAAGATAGCTCCAGGCATTTTTTGGCTATGAATTTTTTTACTTTAAAAGTTCCAAAAGTTTCAAAATAGTGGGTTTGACAGCTAACAGAGGGGGGGGGGGGGAAGGCAGGGGAGGGGGGATGTGGTTTGACAGCAGTCAAAGCCTCTGTTTTTCAACTTTTGGAACTTTTAAAGTAAAAGTACACAGATTTGTCTGAAATTTGGTACACAAGAGAAATGCTATGGCACCTCTGAGGTGTCCAACATTCATGTTTCTATCTTGAAAACTAAAAAAGTTATAGAATTTTTTTCTCAATTCGGATTCTGATCCAAGGCGAGGCTAACTGCATCCAAATGAATCCAAAACAAACCATGCTGAATTCAGAAGGTCTGACTCGGGATCCGAAGCAAATCTGTGTCTCTGTGCACAGCCCTAATAAAGATTGCTTCTCCTTCAGTCCTTTATAACTGCAGTCAAATATTCACAACACTGAACGAGACAGGTTTTCCATGGGAAAACTCTGTGCATGGTCACACACACACACACACACACACACACATATATATATATATATATATATATATATATATATATTAAAGGAGGCACAGCCGTGCCTCCATTGTTAAGGGCCGTCAGTAAAAAACACATTCCGCCATGTTAAAGTGATAATTGCGGGGAGGGGTGTCATTCTAACAGCCATAAAATCGAAAATGTTTCACCAACCTTTCTGCAATTTAGAGGTGCCAGAAAGAAATGTTTGTTTTACATTACCTGAAAATTTCAAGAAGATTGGTGAAAGATTGAGGGAAGGAGAGCAGTTTAAGATAGAAAAGGAATACAAACCTGTCTCCCTGCTTTTGTAAATTTACTTCCGAGTTGAGACTTTTTGTGCTCACAATTTGCATAATTTCTAGATCCTTATTAATTAATCCAGTGGTGGGGTCTTCTTCCTCCTTGACTGTAGTTGGTGGAAAGCTTTTCGTTTTTTAAAAATTCCCTTCGGTTGACTTTTAAGGACTATTTTAACCTCTCAATCAAGTCAATGAGGCGGCCATCTTCCTTCATAATGCGACACTGACACACACTCAGTAGCGTCACTCTCCCCCCTCCCTCCTGCCTTAGAATGTGGGGTGGGTGAGTGAAATGGCTGCTGCCTCTAGCACAGACCTTTTGAGTGAAGAAGAAGAGTTTCTCTTTTCTCTTCTGGAACATGCATTCCTTTGGCTCTGAGGGTATTTTGGGCTATCTTCATAAGGCCAGTTTGTTCTTTTGCTCCCTGGTGAAGCAGGGTGTGGTTTCTCTGGATCCATGACAACCTGATCTTCAGATCTCTCCTGGGAATAGGTGGCTATACCTTTCTTTCTATCTCCCCCACCCCATACACACACAGTGCTCCTTCCCTCTTTTCTAAGAGTTTGGTCCATACTGCTATAAGTTGAAAGCTTCAAACACTTCATTTAATTAGTTTGGGCCGGTGTTAAGTTTTAAGTACAACGTTGAAATCTTTCAAAGTGCTTCTGGGCCTACAACGCTGGTTTCGGCCTAGTCACCCTGTTTTTCTAATAAGGCTTAGAAACAGTTGAGCTGTCGTTTATTTTGCATAGTGTACACACATGGATTTTCTTTCTAATCCTTGCAGTCTACACTGGCTCCCTCCTTGATGTGTTTTTGGATGCAGACAAACCCTTTTTTGTTCCAGCAGGCTTTTGGCAAATAGTCTGGACCTCTGTCTATACCTTTGACTTTTAAATTGTTATGTATTTAAAATGTTTTAAATGCTTTCATATTGAAAAGTATTTAATTATATTTTTAACTTTTGTATATTTAGGATGACCATATGAAAAGGAGGACAGGGCACATGTAACTTTAACAGTTGTAGAGAAAAGGGAATTTCAGCCAGTGTCATTTGTATGCAATTAGACCCTGGTGAAATTCCCTCTTCATCACAACAGTTAAAGTTGCAGGCACTATACCATATACAAAAGAAGGCAGGGCCCCTGCAACTTTAACTGTTGTGATGAAGAGGGAATTTCACCAGGAACTAACTGCATACAAATAACACTGGCTGAAATCCCCTTTTCTCTACAACTGTTAAAGTTACATGAGCCCTGTCCTCCTTTTCATATGATCAGCCTAGTATATTCCTATTTATAGGTTTTAGCTGTATATGTTTTAGTTTTGTAAGGCTGCCCTGAGGCCCAGCATTGGGCAAAAGGCAGGATACTACTACTAGTAGTAGTAGTAGTAGTGTTTCAGATTTCACTTTTGCATCTGATGTTCTTTTGCATTTACTTTTCTTTGGAAACCATTCATATCTTAAGACTTCTTGCGTGGCATGTTTTCATTGGTTTAACAAGTGAAAAGGGGTATTCACTGTTTTCTTGCTTATGTTATAAAATCTATTTTCAACAGGCCTAGTAACTTCAAGAGTAACAGAGTTGGGGAAAATCCTCAATCTCTTTGCTATCAGAGGCACTGAGTAAGGGACCTCTAGAGATAATTTAGACTGACCCACAACCACAAAACACTATTCCCCCTTTTGAAGAGATCTGGACCACAGACTATTAAAGACAAACAAAGTAGCAGCCCATAATAACAGTTCTCATGTGGCCATTTGCCTTATGAGGCAGGTACTCTGCGGACTACCAAATGGAGGGACTAACAAGCCATAAAGTTGCCTGGCTGGGTCTGCCACGTCTCCAGCTTCAACACTCCTGGAAGGTCCATGTTCTATAGTAGGGTGACCAGATAAAATCCAGGTCAGGGCTCATGTAACTTTAACAGTTGTAGAGAAAAGGGAATTTCAGCTAGTGTCATTTGTATGCAATTAGTTCCTGGTGAAATTCCCTCTTCATCACAACTGTTAAAGTTGCAGGGGCCCTGCCTTCTTTTGTATATGGTCACTCTAGTATAGTGCCTGCACCTTTAACTGTTGTGATGAAGAGGGAATTTCACCAGGAACTAATTGCATACAAATGACACTGGCTGAAATTCCCTTTTCTCTACAACTGTTAAAGTTACATGAGCCCTGACCTGGATTTCATCTGGTCAGCCTATTCTATAGCATCTGCTGTCAGATGAACTTGAGGGAATCCCACCCTCCACCCCTGGATTTAATTTACTGGCTTCCCCTGGCTGGACCTTGCAGGAAACTATAGGGACAGACAGAGCAGGCATTCATAGCACACATAGAATTCTAAGACTGGCAAATCTAAAAGCAAGTGTGTTGCTTTTAGGGAACCAAGGAAATTCAATGGCTCTTACTTTTGAGTAAATATCTAGGGATGGAAATGCAGCCTGTGCAATAACTGAGTCGGGTGACCATATTTGGGAAACCAAAAAAGAGGACAACTAGTGGGTGGCAGGAAAATGGCTTTCTGGGGCCACCTTAAAGTCCCCAATTGGAGTGGAGGAGGGGAAAGCATGTCATTCTCACCCCACCCCACTGCTCCAATCAAGCTTTTTTCTATAATGTCTGGGAATGACACGTTTTTCCCTTTTAAGACCTTGATTGGAGCAGTGGGAGAGAACGACACACCTCCAGAAAGCATGTCATTCCCCCTGCCACGCTAGTGGTGGCCTTAAAAGGGAAAGTGTGTAATTCCAGGTCATTATAGACTATTGCATAAAATCCCCCCTGACACTGAGGATAGAACAAAAACCAGGAGAAATCTGGGGAAATCATGACAGTTTTTTTTAAATTTATTATTGCATTTATATTAGGGATGTGCACTGACCCCCCTGGATCGGATCGGATAGCGGATCGGAATCGGACCTGGGGGGTCGGATCGGATCGGATCGGATCGGAGGATGGTCGGATCGGATCGGACCGCATGTCCGATCCGGATCGGACGCCATTTTGAATGCTTTTTCCCATAGCCAAGTATTGTTTTACAAAAATGCCTATAACGTTTTCATTTTTAAAGATAGAAGGATGAAACTTGGTGACATTGTAGACTGGTTAGGGATAGTTATCTGTGAGAAATTTCAGAAAGATTGGTGCATGCGTTTTGTGGCAATTAATTTTTAATAAATACCCAGGAATGCCTATAACTTTGTCATTTTTAAAGTTACACACATGAAACTTTGCCAAATTGTAGGTAGTACCTTGGGGCCTATGTGTGTGAAATTTCAGAAACATAGGTGCTTGCCTTTTGTGGCAATTCATTTTAGAAAAATGGGTAGTAGTGGGGTAAATACAGTTACGCCTCCCATTTTTTTTATTTTTAAAGATACAAACAGGAAACTTGGGCACATTACAGGTACCACTTGGCTTGATATGTGAGTGAAATTTCAGAAACATTGGAGCTTGCCTGGTGTGGCAATTAATTTTTGAAACTATGAGGAAAGAAACACCTATAACTTTGTCATTTTTAAAGTTACACACATGAAACTTTGCCACATTGTAGGTGGTACCTTGGGACCTATGTGTGTAAAATTTCAGAAACATTGGTGCTTGCCTGGTGTGGCAATTAATTTTTGAAACAATGAGGGATTCATTGGACAGCACTTGCCCATAGGGATTCATTGGACAGTACTTGCCCATAGGGAATCATTGGACAGTACTTGCCCATAGGGAATCATTGGAAAGCACTTGCCCATAGGGAATCATTGCATTGCACTTTCCCATTGAGAAATACAGTTATGCCTCCCACTTTTTTATTTTTGAAGATGCAAACAGGAATCTTGGGCACATTGTAGACTGGTTAGGGATAGTTACCTGTGAGAAATTTCAGAAAGATTGGCGCATGCGTTTTGTGGCAATTAATTTTTTAATAAATACCCAGGAATGCCTATAACTTTGTCATTTTTAAAGTTACACACATGAAACTTCGCCACATTGTAGGTGGTACCTTGGGACCTATGTGTGTGAAATTTCAAACGGGGAACACTTCACTTGATATGTGTGTAAAATTTCAGAAAGCTGGGTCCAGGCATGTGGTGGCAAGGTGTCTGCACACACCACTTTGAAGACTGTAGAAAATTTCTCCTCTAACGATCCTAGCGATCGAGAGAGAGTGATCCTAGGCTCAGCCGTTCTGCTTGAGTAAAAAGTGAAAGTATCAAAGCAGACACGAGCCAAGTGCTACTTTGTTTCTCCTTTTGTAATGGATACTAGCTCAGTTGCAGCCATGCATGCAAGGATCAAAGAGATCGAGAGAAATTGTTTCCTTTTTCTTCGCTGGAGGCGGGAGTGGGAGACGGGGGAAACCAAGCCTCTGTGGAAAAACATTTGAAACTTTTAATCTAAAAATTCCATAGCCATCAAATGCCTGGACCTATCATTCTGAAATTTCTGACACTTATCTACCCCTAACCCATCTACAAAGTGAGCAACTTTCAGACTTCTAACTTTTAAAATAAAAAAGTTATAGGCATTTCTTTCCTCATTATTTCAAAAATACCTTGCAACCACATGCCTGGACCCAGCTTTCTGAAATTTAACACACATATCAAGTGAAGTGTTCCCTGTAATGTGCCCATGTTTCCTGTTTGTATCTTTAAAAATAAAAAAATGGGAGGCGTAACTGTATTTACCCCACTACTACCCATTTTTCTAAAATTAATTGCCATACAAGGCAAGCACCTATGTTTTTGAAATTTCACACACATAGGTCGCAAGGTACCACCTACAATGTGGCAAAGTTTCATATGTGTAACTTTAAAAATGACAAAGTTATAGGCATTCCAGGGTATTTATTAAAAAATTAATTACCACAAAACACATGCACCAATCTTTCTGAAATTTCTCACAGATAACTATCCCTAACCAGTCTACAATGTGCCCAAGTTTCCTGTTTGTATCTTCCAAAATAAAAAAGTGGGAGGCATAACTGTATTTCTC
This sequence comes from Anniella stebbinsi, assembly GCA_029215795.1. Classification (NCBI taxonomy): domain Eukaryota; kingdom Metazoa; phylum Chordata; class Lepidosauria; order Squamata; family Anniellidae; genus Anniella; species Anniella stebbinsi. The sequence goes on from JARDYH010000008.1 coordinate 25,086,824, forward strand.
AATGGGAAAGTGCAATGGAATGATTCCCTATGGGCAAGTGCTTTCCAATGATTCCCTATGGGCAAGTACTGTCCAATGATTCCCTATGGGCAAGTACTGTCCAATGAATCCCTATGGGCAAGTGCTGTCCAATGAATCCCTCATTGTTTCAAAAATTAATTGCCACACCAGGCAAGCACCAATGTTTCTGAAATTCCACACACATATCAAGCCAAGTGGTACCTGTAATGTGCCCAAGTTTCCTGTTTGTATCTTCAAAAATAAAAAAGTGGGAGGCGTAACTGTATTTACCCCACTACTACCCATTTTTATAAAATTAATTGCCACACAAGGCAAGCACCTATGTTTCTGAAATTTCACACACATAGGTCCCAAGGTACCACCTACAATGTGGCAAAGTGTCATGTGTGTAACTTTAAAAATGACAAAGTTATAGGCATTCCTGGGTATTTATTAAAAAATTAATTGCCACAAAACGCATACACCAATCTTTCTGAAATTTCTTACAGATAAATATCCCTGACCAGTCTACAATGTGCCCAAGTTTCATCCTTCTATCTTTAAAAATGAAAAAGTTATAGGCATTTTTGTAAAACAATACTTGGCTATGGGAAAAAGCATTCAAAATGGCGTCCGATCCAGATCGGACCTCGGCGGATCGGATCGGAGGTTGTTCGGATCGGATCGGATTTTCCCGATTTTGGGGCGGATCGGATTCGGATCGTGGATCGGATCCGATCCGATGCACACCCCTAATTTATATCCCACCTTTTTTTCTGCCAAGAAACCCAAGGTGGCATACATAATCCTCCTCCTCTCCATTTTATCCTCACAACAGCAACCCTGTGAGGTGGGTTGGGCTGAGAGTCTGCAACTGGCCCAAAGTCACCGAACGGGTTTCCAAGGCTAAGTGGGGAGTAGAACCCAGATCTCCCAGCTCCCAGTCCAACACTTTAGCCACTACGCCACAACGTAATAGTCACCCTAGAATTGAGCCATGCCAAGTTTGAAGCAGATAGGTTTGTGCCTTAATTTTTAGGATAGTTTTTTTAAAAAAGTTTGACTTCAATTTTTTTTCTAAAATTCAAGGCATGAACCAATCTGCTTTCAACTTGGCATGGATAAAGCCTTACTTAAGAGGTACTATGGTGCCAAGTTTCATCTCTTCATCTTTACATTCTTTTTTTTAATGTAATGCTCAAGGCCCAAGACCCCAAAGAGGAGTATTGGGTTTGAAGTTAAAAAAAATCCTAAACTCAAGGCATAAACAGATCTGCTTCCAACTTGGCATGGCTCAATCTCTACTTAAGAGCTACCATGCTGTCAAGTTTCATCCCTTTATCTTTAAAAATAATGGACTTGTAAGCATTTTAGTTAATTAAAAAAATTAAATTGAAGTTTTAAACATTTCTAAAAATCAAGGGATGAACGGATCTGCTTCCAACTTGGCATGGCTAAATCCCTACTTCAGAGCTACCATGGTGCCAAGTTTCATCTCTTTATCTTTCATTTCATTTTTAAAACTTGTACTGCTCAAGGTCCTGGACCCCAAAGAGATTTCTGTGTGAACTTTAAAACATTCCTAAAAATCAAGGCATGAACGGATCTGCTTCATACTTAGCATAGCTATATCCCTACTTAAGAATTACCATGATGCCTGGTTTCATCTCTTTATCTTTAAAAATGAGGGAGATGCAAGCATTTTGGTTGATTTATTAATGTTAAAAGTGAGTTCAACATGTAACACTCGCTTTGGTTTTATATTGGATGTCAAGATGGTATAACATCCTGGCTGACGCTGGCTTGGTTGTCAACTGTATAATATCCAGTCATCCGTAACAAAAAGCCATGAAATTCATTAAACAAAAAACCTACGGTTTACAAAAACAATGTTAAGGCTCTACAGTTTCCAACCAAGCACCAAAAAGCAGGGAAATTGGGAGTTAAGGCTCACAAGCCTTACCGCCACATCCTCCCTAAGGAGGCAGAAAGTGCAAGTGAAATTCTCATTCTCCCAAAGCAGATAAAGCATGAGGACAGGGTGGAAAATATGATATGCAGAGGTGACTGTGGGGTTGTGGAAAACTGATCACGAACAACTTAGGGCCACCCACTTCTCTTTTTTTGTTTAGAGCATCCTTTCCCCAACCTGGTGCCCTCCAAAGGTGTTGGATACAACTCCCATCATTGCAAGTCAGTATGTCCCATGGTCAGGAATGCTTGGACTTGTCATCTCAAACACCTGGAGGGCAGCAGGATGGGGAATGCTGTTCCATACCCTTACCAAATACAGGGTCTGCCCAATACTTTTCTCTCACACACATCTCGCATATAGCAGCACTCTTGATAACAAAAGGGGCACTATTCATTACAGATCTAGAACCAGAGCATGTGCCAGGCACTTCCAACTTTTGATCAATATCCTGCCTTTCAAAGAACCAATGTTTTTTTTTCTTTAAATGTATTTATAAAAAATATACTGTTCACTCCCCACAATCCCTGCACAATACATCATCTCATCAAAGCAACAGTAGAGCAGGTTTAGTTTGGCTGTCTTGAACACCTTTCAGATGAGATTAGTTTGCAATCCTATACCTCTTGGGAGAAATCCCTAGTGAATTCAGTGGCACTGGCTTCTGAGAAGACATGTATAGGAATCAACCTTCTCCAGCCTGGTGCTCCCCAGATGTGTTACAATGTAACTCCCATGTTATGTGTTATGGGGAAGACAAAAATCAATTCATACTTAATTTTAAAATAATACTTATGCATGAAAGTATTAGCAGTAGCTCTGCGTTTGATCTCACACTGCTGAACAAGTAAGAGAAATCCTTTATCTGATATTCAAGAAACAGACATCCTATGCCATGTGTTGAAAACTAACGTTGATGTCTGAAGGGCTATCTGGATTAGGTGTTCAAGATTCATTCATTGTTGTTTCATTTGGTTTTGACAGTTTATTTAAAGTGATGCAGCTTTTTTGTAGTTCCTTGATTGATCACATATCTTAATGCTGGAAAACATCATACTTTAGTACAGATGTGGGCAGAAAATAGATCTATCCTGATGATTTGGACATCAACTCACGGCATTCCTGATAACTGCCCATGCTGATAGGGGCTTTTAAAAGTTGAATTCCAAAACATCTGAAGATCTACATTCTGCCTTCCCTTCTTCTTGAACAACATTCCCCTACCTGGTGCCTGTCAGATGTGTTGGGTTGCAACTCTCAACATAAGGAGATGCTCTAAGAAATGAGAAGTAGCTGTCCTAAGCTGTTCATCATCATTTCCCACAACCCCACAGTCACCTCTGCAGATCAAATTGCATATCTAGATTTTTGAGATGACAAGTCCCAGCATTCCTGACCATGGGACATACTGACTTGCAATGATGGGAGTTGTAGTCCAACACCTTTGGAGGGCACCAGGTTGGGGAAGGGCTGCTCTAAACAAAAAAAGAGAAGTAGGTGGCCCTAAGTTGTTCGTGATCAGTTTTCCACAACCCCACAGTCACCTCTGCATATCATATTCTCCACCCTGTCCTCATGGTTTATCTGCTTTGGGAGAATGAGAATTTCACTTGCACTTTCTGCCTCCTTAGGGAGGATGTGGCGGTAAGGCTTGTGAGCCTTAACTCCCAATTTCCCTGCTTTTTGGTGCTTGGTTGGAAACTGTAGAGCCTTAACATTGCTTTTGTAAACCGTAGGTTTTTTGTTTAATGAACATATATATAGTCCTCTGTATACCAACATGGTGCTTACTCCTAAGTAAGTCTCTTCACAATCAGGGCAGCAGAAAAAAAAACTTTTTTATTCCTGTAGTCATGCTGGTATGCCATGATGAATTAAAAGTGCAATCTTCTAAATATTTAGACACGAGAAAGTCCCATAACTCCCAGAATCAACCTTGCTAGCACAGCTGAGTGCAGAGAACTGAGAGTTGTAGGACTTTTTTCTGTCTAAACATGCAAAGGACAAGACGGTGGTGTTTGCTGTCAAAGGCCACAACCTGGGTTTGGAGGTGTGTCAACCAGTTCTGGATGGGGTTACACTCCCCCTGAAAGACTGTGCTCGCAGCTTGGGGGTCCTCCTGGATCTGTCACTCCAAATGACAGCCCAGGTAGATGTGATGGCCAGGAGTGCCTACTATCAGCTTCGGCTGATACGCCAGCTGAGCCCCTTCCTAGAGTTGGAAGACCTAAACACGTTAGTGCACTCGCTGATAACTTCAAGGCTCGACTCCTGCAATGCTCTGTACATAGGGCTAACTCTGTGCCTAGTCCGGAAACTTCAAGTAGTTCAAAATATGGCAGCCAGGTTGGTCACCGGTACACCTAGGGGTGACCATATTATGCCAGCTTTAAAATCACTCCACTCGCTGCCAATTAGTTTCCGGGCAAAGTACAATGTGTTGGTCATTACCTTTAAAGCCCTACATGGTTTGGGTCCAGGTTACCTGCAGGATTGCCTTCTCCCATACAATCTGCCCCACACGCTCAGGTCCTCTGGGAAGAACTTACTACAGTCAGCCAAGACTAAGCTGACAACCATTGCCCAGAGGACCTTCTCTTCTGCTGCTCCCAGACTGTGGAATGGCCTGCCGGAAGGGACTCATCAACTTACCAGTCTTTTAGAATTTAAGAAAGCTATAAAGACTGTTCTCTTCTGGCAGGCATATCCAGTGGAATTTTAGAATGCTTTTAGGATGTTTTAATGATGTTTTAATGCAGTTTTAATAATGTGTGCCATGTTTTAATCAGTTTTATGTATTTATCACATTGTTGTTCCCCGCCTCGATCCAAATGGAGAGACGGGTAAGAAATAAATTATTATTATTATTATTATTATTATTATTATTATTATTATTATTATTGAAATGTTAAACTCTGCACATGTGTGGAAACATTGCAAAAATTAATATGAGTACCTCTAGATGGGCGCTTTCCCCCGCTTTAGCTTCAGAGTTGTGGCAGGTGGTCTACATGACACAGCCATCACTGAAGCCATCCAGGGGGAAAGCCCCAAAGCTCTGCTCTAAAAATGTTGGGCACACCCTGATTTTTTAGCTTGGAGTAAGGTGGTGATGGCATCTGCCATCTGCCGCTCTTGCTCCGGAGCTGCTGCGAGACATGCCACAGCCTATGACAACCACTGATTGGTCCCTATTGGCTGGGCAGGGAAGGTGGTGTACCAGTGAGCCAAAAGGTTGCAGGACCACATCTGTGCCAGTACTGACCCATGTTCCTCCCCCCTAGATTCCCCCCGCATTTAGCTGTAAATGCATGTACAGCTTTTTTTCTTTTCTTTTTTTAAAGGAACAAAAAGAACGTAGGCCAATAAACCCCCCCCCCCCCCCACTAACCTAACCTTGGAAGAGGGGGCGGATGCTCCCAGGTGCCCCTGAAATGCAGCTCTTGCTGCAAGTGACCCAGGTGTGCAAGATGTCCCCCTGCTCTTCAGCTAGGGCCACCACAGATGTGCACGGTGCAGCCATCAGCACCAAGCCACTGTCCTACAACATGCTCACCTCCAGATACACCTGAAGGTAGTGCATCAAGTGCACAGACAGCTCCAGAGCTTCTTGCAGTGGCAGCTCCTGCTCACTGGACTGCAGGCGGGCTCCACACCCCTAGAAAAGGGAACTCGCTAGGGCTGTACACAGCGTCGCTAACTTAGGGTGCTACTGGTGGCCCCCTATGAAGTGACTCAACCTTGCGGTTGCCTGGGCACTGATAGTGCAGTAAGGACCCAGGAAAGCTGGGCACAAGGCCGACCAGGAGTCCATGGGACTTACAACTCACCATTCTCTGCTTGCAGCCCCCTCACCATTCCTTCCCATCCCATTCCCCTCTCCATTCCACCCAATCCAGAGCTTCTGCTGCTGGGACTTACCTAAAATTTGTGTCCTCCTTCCATAGAGCTGATTTCAGGTTACCATCAAGGTGGTTCTCTGTTTTTACTTTATCTATGGTCACCATAATTTGCGGCCACACATATAGGAAAAACAGAGGTCTGCCGTGACTTTAATTTTAAATCATAGCCTTGGATCTCTGGGAGGGGAATGTCATTTACAGGTAAGTCGCAGTGGTGGCAGGTGACTGAGGAGGGGGAGGGAGAAAGAGGGAGAGGGAGGAAGGTGAGTCCAATGGATTCAACTGGACTCAGAGCCAGCGTTGCACTGGCTTTCACAGATATGTCCGGGGGGGGGGAGGGGGAGAGCGGTCCAGCACTGTTCTGAGTTAGCCTGAGGCAATGCACAGCCCTAGAACTCACACACCATCTGCCAGCTCCCCATCCATCTCAAAATGGGCTGAGCCCTTGGCTCGGCTCAGCAGCCCTACACAGGTGAAGAGAGGCTGCAGTACCAAGGCAAAAACAGGATAACCACACATACTGCCAACAGCAAGTCTCATTTGTAGATTGTTATCAACGCCATAAAAATACAAAATAACAAAAATAACCCTGAAATTATTGTCTGTCTCCCATCTAAGGCTGCAATCTTATGCACAGTTACATAGGAGAAGGTTCCACTGAACTCAGTAGGACTTATTTCTGAGTAGATGTGCACAGAATTGCACTGGAAGTGTTTTTAGGCTTTGATAGTGGGTCCTTTATTCCAGATTTGTCTGCTATCCTTCAGGGTTTGGTGCACAGCACAGCTTTGCTTGTGACAGCTGCTTTTATATTCCTGCACATAGTTTTTCTCTGCTCATGTTCGATGGATAATCTGATTGGGTGAGCAAGAGAGAGTTGAGTGATGGGTGCTATGTGTTTCCAGGGAAGCCAGTGGAGAATTAAATTTGGGAATAACGAACAGAATAAATAATTAATAATTGAAATAAATACTAGTATAATATATGATGACCATATGAAAAGAAGGACAAAGGTTTTGTATCTTTAACAGTAGTATAGAAAAATAAATCCATCAGGTGTCATTTGAATGCATGCTGCACCTGATGAAATTCCCTCTTCCTCACAACAGTTAACCCTGCAGGAGCCCTGACTTCTTTTGTATCTGGTCAAGATAAAAATGCATACCAATGACACCTGCTGAAATTCCCTTTTCTCTACAACTGTTAAAGTTACATGAGCCCTGTCCTCCTTTTCATATGGTCAGCCTACCTTTGGGCCTGGCCAAGTTGGGGTATACTCCATTTTGGCTTTGCTGGAACTGTGACTTTAATAAATTCTGTTCTATTCTATTCCTCCACTTTGGTTTAAAAATATGGCCACCTCAGATTTGTATGCATGCAGCCTCTGGTGAAATTCCCTCTTCACCACAACAGTTAAAGCTGCAGGAGTCTTGCCCTCTTTTGTATCTGGTTACCCTGCCCATTTATGTAACTGGCCTGTCCTTGTTGGGATCTGGGCATAGATTATGATAGAATACACATTGGCGTTCATTATTTGTTTGTATTTGCCAAGTGTTCCATGTGCTTTTAAATGATGGGATATATACAGCAATCCTATGTAGGCCTGCTCAAAAGTAAGTCTAACTGAATTCATTGTACACATACATGTGTGAGAGAGAAGTGGGTATTTTCCTCCCCCCTTTGCTTTCAATGTTGCAAGGGGGATGTTGTGTTCAACTGTCTGTAAGTCTGGACCTAGAATCCATTTTGTTTTGCTGTTTTATGCTGTATTTTGAACATGTATTGTGAAATCCTTTGTTTACTTTTCATGTTGCAAATTACATATTTGTGGCTAAATTTCTCCTGTTGGATGGGGCATTCTTTTTTCTTAAACCTGTTATTATGTAACCCAAACACTCTCACTTGCAGGTATTGACTCTTGTTTGCCTGCTGCCTCAGTTTGCCTATGTATGTAATGAGTTCCTTGGTCTCTCATCTCCCTTTAATCTAAATCTTGGAGAAGTGGGCTTGCCTATAAGTGCCTTTCCCTGTGCTGTGACATGCCCTGAATAAGCTGGGGTGTTTTTTAAAGAAGCTTTTTTAAAAAGCTTGCTTTCCTTGGCTTCTGGGAACATAGCATACTGCAGTTATGCAACCCAAACTCTCTCTCTCTCTTGCTGTCATTGATTCTTATTTGTCTGCAGCCTCAGTTTGCCTGCAGTCTCAGTATGCCAGCATGTGAAATGCATTCCATGGTCTCAGATCTCCCTTTAATTTGAATCTTGGAGAATCTTTCTCTGTGTTGTGACATGCCCTGGATAAGTTGGGTTTTTTTGTAAAGACATTTAATAAATGCCTGCTCTCTGTTGCTTCTGGGAACTTAGCGTGCTGCAATTATGTAACCCAAACTCTGTTTCTCATGCAGTCATTCACTCTTATTTGCCTGCTACCTCAGTTTGCCTATGTGTGAAATTGGTTTTTTCCCATTCTACCGCCCTTTGCTTTCACTAAGTAGTTTCTGATGCAAACTGATATCTCTGCGTTATTCTGGAGAGGTTTCTGGGAAGGGGTGACCCCACCTTGGATCTGCCTCCAGTGAACCTTTTTTCCACCCACCAATTAGGGCTAGGTAACTGGGGTTTGAGGTGAGTGAGGAGTGGGCACTCATAACTGCATCATAGCTAAAACCCTTGATGCCTAAACATATTCTTGGCAGTTCTCAAAACTATGTTCTGGCACCAGCAGCCAGTGCTAGTTGCAAAGTTCAAACTTCAGATATTCAAATTCGAGGTTCAGAGGCCATTTTGTAGCAGATCTGCCATTGTAGGACAGCACCACCATTTTCCTGCATAGCCCTAGGCTCCGGTACTGCCCCCAACCCCCAACATGTAGTGCCTAGGAGGGCTGGACTTAACTGGGCCCAGGAGCAGAGAGCAGAAGTGTCCTCGCAATGTGAGATCACCCACTCCTAGGCATGATTGCCAGCTTCTCCCCTGCCATTGCCGACTTCATTGCACGAGATTGCTGCTTCATGACGGCGATCTCATGAGATGACACTTTCAATCTCATGAGAGGAAGCAATCTCATGAGAGGAAGCCGGCAATGGCACCAGGGAAGCTAGTGGTCACACCAAGGATAAGGTGATTGCATGCAGCAGAGACACATCTGTTCTCTGCTCCTGGACCAAAGTAAGGCCTGCAGTCTCAGGCACTGCATGCTGAGGGTTGTAGGCTTACCAGGGCCTAGGGCTGTGCAGGAAAATGGTTGATCTGTCCTAAAATGGCTGATCTACCACAAAATATCCTCCGAACCTCAGACTCAAATATGCGAGGTTTGAACCATGCACAGCCCTAAACTAGAACACTCTTCTATCCCATTCCCACAAAAACATTGACCTCCATTCAGAACTGTTCAAGATTGCATAGTTAGTTTTTGCTGTTCCCTCCCACAATGCTAATGTGGAGAGTGTCCCCCCCCCCCAATGCAAAGCCAGGGGAAAAAGGAAAGGAGTCTGCACTTTCCTTTTCACAGCCAGCATTGTGTGTCAGGACAGCAAAAAGAACATCATAAACTTCTAAAAAAAGAAATGTGTACAGCAACTAAAAATTAATGTTCATTTCAGCTACATTGAATGTCTCATTAATTCTGTATTTGAATGATTTTAACATTAACATATTATGTGGAACAGCTTTGTGTTAATTGTGAGCTGTAGAATCAGACATGTGACCAAGGCCATATTGGGGTGGGCATGCTTCCTTGGGGAGCAGCCATGTTGTAGGGTCCTCTTTTTTGGTTTCCAAAATATGGTTACCCTACTTTTGGTAAGCATTCTTTATTTTAGAATATCCATTATTTTTTCTCTTTAACAATAAAAAAGAACAATAGTACATAAAAACATATCCAGCTGACCTCTTACAGCTTTGCTATTTGTATAGTACTTAGAGTGTTTGATGAATTTGAACTGAAGTTCAATGTGCTTGGGAACCTTTGGTGATGACACAGGCATCCAGTGGAGGTTTGAAGCTCAGTGATGTCTATATTGTTAGTTAAATGGCATCTATGAAAAAGGCTGATCCACCATTTTAACACAAAATGGCAGCTCAGTGAGGGAGTGGGCAGCTGCACACCACTTGCTAGTGGCGAGAAGAATTGGGCAGCTGGTGTGGGTCTGGTGTGTGGCACATATTGGGATGAGTTTTCCAATTCCACTGATTTTAATCAAGCAGAAATGTCATCAAAGTGGAGATTGGAAAAGAAACATACTCTAAAAGTTAATTAAAGGCAGATCATTTTTGTAGTTAGTATGCAAAGAATCTGTAGAACCTGAAACTATTTTTGCAACCATAGTTCAATACAGACACTTCGTTAGAAGAAACAAAGACCACCCACTTAGCTCAGGTTGCCTCTCCCCCACCGCTGCATTAGCTTGGCACCCTCGGTCACCACCCAGTTTTCCCACATTTAAGACTAGCCCTGGAGAATGCTTCTGGGGAACTGCTCATCTTATATGACCCAGAGATTGCATGAGGGCATGCTACGTGATTCAGTAAAATCACAGCCTACACTGCTCATAACATATATTCCCAAAGCACCAAAAGGAAAGCATAAAGACATACTGAAATGGGGACTATTCCATTATTTCTAGTTGGGGCAAAGGAAGGAAGATGAAAATATTAAGAAGACTTTGGGAGAGAATAAAACATGATATACAGTGCCCTGTTATATGAGAAAATTGAGCCAATTACCTGCCCAAATTGAAGATTCTGAAGTTTGGGTTCCACTCCATCCATCATTGCACCATGTTTGGGTCTAGAAGAGGTCATGGCATGATGTAGGGCATGGACCACAGTGTAGACAGCATTGTGGATGCTGTAGCTGTGTCCAATCATGCTCATTTCAAAGAATGATCCAGGAAGACTCTCCAGCTTCTCCTCCCCTGTGCAAATGTCCCAATTTACCATGCCCACAATACTTTCTGGGAATAAACAGCCGAAGGCATGTTGCCAGAAATCCCTGATAAAACCATCTTCTTTAGAACTAGAAGAGTTTCTGCTCTCAAGAAACTGCTGGAATCCTGGCAGGTCACTGGAGTGGATCCTGAAGGATATACCACCATGGAATATTTTAGCATCCCAATTCCTTTGTAGGACAATTGCAGTGAACTCCGACTGAGCTGTTACAATCCATACCTTCCCTTTTAGTTCCTTTTCCATGACCTCTTGGTCTGATAGATATTGAAGGAAGAAGAATATTGCCACGGAATAAGATTCTCCATGGGCTACCACTACATTGGCTTTGCTGCCCATCACTTTATCACGTATGCTTTCCCCCTGTAGAAACGTGTCACTAATTTTGGTGTCAAAACTTAATTTTGGGACTCTTCCTGTGTAGGCAGAACAGACACCCCACTTAGAAAACAGTGGAACGACCACTTGTAGAAATCTTTCTCCATTATCATTGTCCATAACAACAATCCCAATCCATGTCCACCTGAAATGGAGGAGCAAAGAGAGAATCCCCTCATATTGAATGGCTTCCTGAGGGGCCAACTGGTAGAAAGGAAGGCCTGGTGATTTTGTGTTCATCACAGGAGCAGGGCCATAGATGAGCTAAGGAGAAATGTTTAGTAGAGGGAAAGGAAATCATGTCAGCATTTATAGACCCTCTCTACAAGAGTTCGCTTTGACGCCTGGTTCACCGATTATGCACTTTTCTTGATAAGCACATTTACGCCTAATACTTATGCACGAGAGGCATTGAAGCGCATTACTGGCTGTTTTCAACACGCTTTAAAGTTGTTTACATGCTGAGAATGGCATGCAAATGTTGCTGAAAGTAATGTGCTTTGTCCCGGGGAACTGCCCAAACAGGTTTCCCTTCCTTTATTCTCCCCGCCCACCAGAATCTCCCGCCTTTGGTCACCCGAGTTACTTGCCAGTAATGACCTGGGTAACCTGTTCTGCTACCTCTCTCCCTCCCGCTTCGCCCAATTGCCATTTGAAGTGAACTGCTCAGGAGTAAATGGGAATGTGCCTCGCACACACACACGCCAAAACAGACAGGGGGATGCTGCTTTGTTCCTTCCCCCTTCTCTTCACAGTGAGCTCAACCAGTGTAAAACATACACACGCACACACACACACACAGAGCTCATGTCAGGAACCCAGCAAGAAGTGAGGGGATGATATGTAGTGGATAATCGCTAATTGTGTGCACATCTGCACATCCTTTCTACCCCCTTTACTTCTCGTGAAACCACCTCCATCTGGCCCCATGTCTCCATGAACGAAATATTCCATCAGGGGAGTTAAAAGAAACTTTATTTTCAGTTCACATTGGGTCACCTCTTCCTGGAGCTTCCATCCAGAGAGACTGAGAACAAGGAGGAAGTTGCAAGCAGGAGACAGGAAATAAAACTAAACGAAAAAGTGGGAGGTTTTCCCAGTGAAGGGGCAGTTCTATGCATGACATCACGATCACAGTCCGCCCACTCTGATCATTAATGCGCCTCCTCAAAAAGTTGTTTACACAGACATAATGCGCTCTTATTCCCGCGGTATATTAAAAGTCGCTATTTAACACGCATTCGATAATGCACATAATCGGAGATAAAAAGCGCCTCCGCTCTTGTAGAGGTAAATTCAGGAATGCACCTTGAAAGAGCTTTAAATCACTCTTGTAGAGGCACACATAGAGTCATGTCATTTTTTCCCCTTTTGAATACACGCATTGAATTGGCATCTGGTTGGGAACAAAATGCTTGGTAAGATAGCAGTCCGTTCTAAGAGAACAATGACTATCCTCTCGTTTGGATTACTGCAATGCGTTATACGTGGGGCTGCCTTTGAAAACGGTCCGGAAACTTCAGCTGGTACAAAACAGGGCAGCCAGATTGTTAATGGGGACTGGCCAACGAGACCATATTACGCCAGTCCTTTTCCAACTTCACTGGCTGCCGATCCAGGTCCGGGCCCAATTCAAAGTGCTGGTACTAACATTTAAAGCCCTAAACGGTTTGGGGCCAGGATATCTAAAGGAACACTTCCTCCCATATGTACCTGCCCGGACCCTAAGAACATCTACAGGGGTCCTTCTCCATGAGCCCCTGCCAAAGGAAGTGAGGCAGGTGGCCACTAGGAGGAGGGCTTTCTCTGCTGTGGCACCCCGGCTGTGGAATGAGCTCCCCAGAGAGGTTCGCCTGGCACCTACTTTGTACTCTTTTCGTCGCCAGGTGAAGACCTTTTTATTCTCCCAGTATTTTAACAGTTAAATTAACTCAATTTTAATCCTTGCTGTTTTAAATTTGTATTTTAATCTGTATTAATTCCTGCTGCTTGGTTTTATTCTGGTTGTGTTTTTATATTGTATGTTATTCTGTGTTTTTAGATTGTGCATTGTTTTATATATTTTAAAATGATTTCATGGTTTTAATTTTTGTGAACCGCCCAGAGAGCTTCGGCTATGGGGCGGTATAAAATGCAATAAATAAATAAATAAATAAATAAATAAATAAATAAATATCCTATGGCCATCTAGTGCGTTTGAGGATAAATGCCTTAGTGGAAGGATGCTGCATCATGATATAATGTGTTTCCAGGGACATTGGATAGCATTCAGACTTAGTCATCATTAAAAGTTAAAGCTATTGAATTTAATGGAACGTAAAGAAATACTGTTTGGCTAATATCACATGTATTTCAATGGGTCGAATATGAATATATGACTGTCCAGTTCCAATTCATTGTTGAGTAAAACAGAGAGAGAGAGAGAGGGAGAGGGAGAGAGAGCGCTGCTTCTGCTGCCAACAATTCAAATACCTGTACATGCATTAATCTCCACAAAATCTGGGGTGTCAGGTGATTTTGTGAAAGAACTGGAAGGAACCTGAGGGACAAACAAAATGTGGCATTAATTCCTACTTTCCCCTACAGACCACATTTGCATGGAGAGGAGCTCCCATTACTGCTAGTGTTTTACTGTGTGGGGTGGGGTATATGGAATTTCTAAACCATGCACCTAATTCTACATCAAAACAACAGAATGAAACTTGAAAGATAAGGGGGAAATGAGTGTTGTGGCTGATTCTTCTGCTCCCCAAATAACTGACCTGTGGAGTCTTATAGATATCCAAGATATTTGCCACATGTTTGGAGATTTCAGAATCCAGTCCCCCAATAACTGCTGTTAATCTATTCTGGATGTCACATACATAGTTAGGTACAACGTTTTCCAGTGTAGTCAACAGGAGCATTGTGGCATGATAGGTCCTCTTTGCATTGTCATAGCTGTCATAGATGTGGAAGCCCAAGGTGATATTCGGTAAGATCTTTGGGTTTTCATTGATTTCCTTTACAGCAAATGCCAAGGCCAGGATGTGTTGGTAATGCTTAGGAAATACCCTACAACAAAAAATACATTCTGTAACAGCAAGATATTCCACACAAACATTAATTATTGCTACTGTGTTCTACTTCACCATAATTAGTCACATTACAGCATTTCAATGCAATCCTTTTTGTACTCTAAAGTCTGAAGTGGCCTACTCTAAGAAGAGAACCAAACTATATCCATGCGATGCCAGCAATGGGGGGGGGGGACATTTTACTGCCAAACCCTGTTATCATTTCCTCTACAGAGTTCATGTTGCACAGACTCCACTTCCTGACTGTTACATGGACGTGCCCTCTGAGGCAAAGAAACATCACTCAATCTTCTCAAATTACTGAGAAGTTGGCACATCAAATCAGGCGTCATAAATTTAATAATATGGATATTGGTTAAATCGGCAGCTAACTGAAAATCATTTTAATTAGGAATACCGAAAGGAACAAGATGAGCACATTGCAGAGGCCTGAGTTCTCGGAAAGAAATAGCACAGGGCTTCTTCCTTATTTATTATAGCTATTGCAGAATCCTGTCCATTTTGAAAAAGAAAAAGGGGGTGACTGCACAATATAATGAGCTCTTCATGAAAGGACTTCAACAACTATATTCAGGGAGATAAAGAACCAATTTAATGGTATTAATCTTAAACTTTAAAGCATCCATCTAAGCACTCACAGCCAAAGCCTGTTACTTGCATCTGTTTCCATTAATATAGCAGCATTTGGAACACATTGTGGGATATGGAAAGAAGTTCCTAAAGCTTTAACTTGACCACCATTAAAAACTGAAGACAATCCCTTCATCCATATAGGAGCTCCATAAGGGAACCAAAAAATTATCTGAATTTAAACCTTAAATAGCTGCTTAAACAACTGACACCTTTATTTATATTGCTGACACCTTTATTTATATTGCTGACACCTTTATTTATATTGACTTAATGATATTAATGTTTCCTACAGCATAATCAAGAAAGCTCATGTTCTACAGATTTATCTCCCTCTTATCCTCCGATCATCCTGATGACACCAGAAATGGAAATAAAACAAACAACAGTCCTTACACAAGTTCATCCAACATTTCTGGAGGGGGTTCTTCAGTGAAGGCTATTGGACTGGAGACAAGGAGACCATAAGAAGTAATGCCACCAATGATGAGGTCTCCTGACTGATGATACTTGTGAAGCGGAGGGTAAGGTTTTCTGACCCTACAGTTGTCAATGTGAGCTCTGCATCCCATGCAAGCAAACATTACCATCAGCAAGACTACCATTGTATTGTAGTAGTATAGTAGTTTGGGTTATTGCTTTGACAACCAGTCGTTCACAAAATAGTGTCCCTACCCATAACCAAGATCCTCACCTATTTGAAGGTCTTCTTTCTACCTCTTCATGTTGCTGGAGATATATATTGAAGACATCCTTTGGTGTTAGTTTTGCAAGTAACTACTGAAATTCTACAGGGGATTTGAGAGGCAGCAAAATTAATCACTACCCTTTAGATAACTGAAGAGAATAATTACAAAATAATTACTGATGAAAGCTTGTTTGTCACATCTGAACTATATGTTTTTCCTCACCAGAATAGAATGCTAGGGACCATATGGCTTGGGATGGCCTATAGATTGTATTTTTTTTACTTATGAAATTGGTTATAGAAATAATAGAGTTTGCTCTGGAATCATAGACAACTTCACATTTTATAATAGGACTGACCACCTTGAGAAGATGACCTTGACTGAATTTACTTGCAATCCTATACCTGTGAGTAAGTCCAATTGATCCCAATGGGATGTATTTCCGTTGTTTATAATAATAATAAGAAGAATAATAAGAATAATAAGAATAATAAGAATAATAATTAGTATTGGTATTGGTATTATGTATTGCATTTATATGCTGCCCGATAGCCAAAGCTCTCTGGGCGGTGTCCAATGATTAAAAACAATGAACAATAAAAACTGATATCCAAAATTAAAAATCATAAAAAGTATGGATTACATATACAATATCCATTCAAAACAACTATTTTGGGTCAAAAGAAAAAGAAAACAACTCAACTTTCACTTTTGAATGCCTGGGAGAAGTGAAAAATCTTGACATGGCATGAAAAAGTCAACCAAGTTGGCGCCAGATTGCTTCATAATTGGGGGGTCACCACTGGAAGGGCCCTCTCCCTTGTTGCCATCCTCCAGGTTTCCCTTGGAGGATGTATCCAGAGGATGACCTCAGATGTTGAGAGCAGTGTACAGGTAGGCTCATGTCAGGAGAGATGGTCTGTCTGGTATTGTGTTACCAAGCTGTGTAAGGCTTTATAGGTTAAAACTAGCACCTGGACTCGGGCTCAGAAATGGGTAGACATACAAAGGATTATATTGTTAACCTGTGGGGTGAAAACTAAAATCTTACTGTGCTGTCCTATGCATCTTTAATCAGAAGTAAAACCTATGGTTTGTAATGAGGCTTATTACCCAAGAAGTGTCTTTATGATTGCAGCCTTAGATAACTCACAGAAAAATCCCTCAACATGAGCTTGAACTTAAGACAACTGGTCTCATACTGTTTCTATACTTAGTGTAGAAGTAAATTCTGGAAATCAGACATGTGTCATGCCTTTCATATAATGCTTTAAGTAGGGTGCGTCAAATATAAATCGTCTGCTCAATTATCATTTTCACTTTGGAAGTATTTTTTAACACAGGAAAGGAGCCAACACACACGCTCGGCGCAGCTCGGGCGGTGGTGGCCGTTGCGGGTGGGGGTTGGGAGACGAGGCGTGGAGGCCTCCCATTGGCTGGCCTCCGATCAGGCCACCAGGGGAGGGGGAAGGGGCTCAAGAGCCTATTTACCGGCTGGAGCCCCTCGGGCGGTTACGGAGTGTGGTCCTCGCTCCTAGCAGGCCCACGTGGAGCTCCGGAGAAGAGAGGCCGCGAGTCAGCAGTGGCAGCGGCGGTCCCATCAGAGCACGAGGCGCGGAGCGGAGAGGCGGCAGCCTCAGAAGCATCAGCGGTGCCTCCAGAGAGCAGGGCTTGTTTGAGCGGGGCGGGGAAGCTGCGAGGCGCGGCGGGAGTGAACGCGGCTGTGGCGCAGGAGCTGCCTGGGCGGTGGCGCTTAACCCCTTTCCGGGCTTTCAGGGGCTGCTTATCAGCAGCAACCACTCCCCCTCACCCCCCCCCGAAGGCGCAGAATGCGCGGATGCCTCAGCACCCTTCTGGGCTGCTTGGCACAGGCGCGGAGCCGCTCAAGGTTAGGCGGCCCAAAGTTTTTGCAGTTTAGGCCACAGTGGGTGGGTCAAGCCTGGGCTCCTGTTCCTGGGTGGAAGTGAAGTGGAACACCCCCCCTCGTTATGCTTAGGGAGAGTGGAGTCCTCTCTGCTCAGGCAGTGAAAGTGGGGAAAAAGTTCATACCCCTCCTCCCCGTAGTAGGTGATCAATTGCTGGGCAGCTTCATCCCACCAAAAAGATTTATTTTGGGCACTTGGGTTGGGTCCCCGCCAGGGTTTTCCCGGTTCTATAAACATTCATAATGCCACCCAAAAAAGGGGTCGGGGGGCAAAAAAGGAAAGGGCAGGGCACCACCTACCACCGTAAAGCGCCCTAGGGCCAGAGCGGAGTCCTCTTCGGATGACGAGGACAGCCCCGAGATTGCGGTCATCTTAGCGAGATTACAGGCCGTAGAGGAAGAGAAAGGAATTGTGTCCTTTTACGTCCTTTTACTAGGAAACAGAAGCAAGATCACTTATGGTCTTCAGTTTCAGCTAGGCTCGAGGTAATAGAGGCTTCATCAACCCCAGACACCCAAACGCCCGCAAGCAACATATGGCAGTCGAGCCAGGCTGTTTGCGCAGCTGATCCTGCTCTGATGCTGCAGGCTGCGGTGGCGTCAGTTCCGGCAGCAGGGCCAGTTCTCCCTGGACAAACGTCAATCCGCCCGCAAGGTGAGACAATGCAGAACACACATCCCAATCAGTTACATACATGGGGAGGGCCAAACCCCTGGAATTGGTTCCCTTGGTGGTCTGGTCCTGCCTGGCACACAATGCCGGGTACAGGAGGATTTGTACAAGGGGGAGGGACAATGCAGACGGCATCTTTCGGAAATGCGGCGCTGCAGGTCACCTCATCTGGCATTCCCAGTAGTGGCGGTCAGATGGGTGGTCAGGGGGGGTCCCCCTTTCTTGCTGTGGGGACTGACACTGTTTCTCCACCCATTCAAGCACAGGCAGCAGGCCTGGTCCAGGGCACAGCTAATACCGGGGTTGTGGCCAATACCCCCTCCGTTCAGCCAGCCGCGGAGGTGGCTCCACAATTGTCAATTGTGGCTGCTGCGTGCGCGGCAGTATGGTAAGGGCCCGCTGGCATTGTGAACACAGGAGTCACAGCAGCAGCATCGAGTAGCAGTGATCCATATGCGGGGGTAGAGCAGAGTGCCATCCCAACAGGCAGTATTGGGACCCCCTTGGGTTATCATCTTCTCTCTGCCACAAGGGAGAAAATATTAAGAGGGGAATTCGTTGCTGTGTTTTCCTTGCTTTTCTGGGAGTCAGAAAGCAAGGAAAAGAAAAGTCCGGGGACAAAGACTCCGAACGTAACAGAAAGAAGAAAGTGGCCAGAACCTGGGCCAATTGCCTTCCGGGTTTCCTAATTTATATGGGCATAGTGCAGCAACGTTTCCCGGAATGGGGTTATATTTTGACTAAGTACCTGGATATGATCTATAGAGCATATACAGAGTACGAAGGGGGTGTCTGGTTAGCATATGATGAATCATTTCGTATGCAATCGGCATTTGATCATTCATTAAGATGGGATGTGAAGGACCACGACATGTGGCTTCAATTTATGATGCCAGCCAGGCTGCGGTTCGGGGAGAGGTCTGATAGCGGCCATATATTGGCCAAAGGACAGCCCGCCTCCTTAGCAAAAGGGAGTGCGGGGCAGGGGGTTCAATCCCGCTTGCCCTGCTGGGAATTTAGTTCAAGAGGGTCATGTGCCTGCCCACAGTGCAAATATAGGTATGAATGCCCCATATGCAACGGTCCGCACCCAGCCACAAACTGCTTTAAAGCAAAAGGCGGAAGAGGTTATAGCCGGGATAACCAAGGGGGTCGAAAACCAGGCGGGCAACAACCCCTTCCCAAAGGGCCCTAGCACAATCAAAATTGATTCGCTGCTGCGGCTCTTGAGGCAGTATCCTCACAAGAAGGATGCTGACTACCTGAGGAATGGGTTTCTGGAGGGTTTTCGTATTCCGTTCACGGGCCCACGGGTGTCTTCAACAGTGAGGAACCAGAAATCAGTTGCTCTTATGGAGCAACTGGTGCGTGATAAAATAGATAACGAGGTGGAAGCAGGCAGGATTGTGGGACCATTTGAGGTCCCGCCGATACCCAACTTGCGGGTTTCTCCTTTGGGCATAGTCTCAAAGAAGACACCAGGAGAGTATAGGCTTATACACAATTTATCTTCCCCTAAAGGTGAGTCCGTCAATGACGCAATACCGGAACACTTGTGTTCTGTCCGGTATGCATCATTTGATGCGGCGGTTCAAATGGTGCGCAGGAATGGTATAGGGGCGCTTATGGGCAAATGCGATATCAAATCTGCATTTCGCTTATTGACCATTAACCCGTTGGATTTTGATCTCTTAGGATTCAAATTTCAGGGCCAGTTTTATGTAGATAGAGCTCTGCCGATGGACTGCTCGATTTCATGCGCTATGTTCGAGAAATTTAGTTCATTTCTCGAGTGGGCAGTCCAATATCGCACAGGTGCTGTTGACTCCGCCCACTACCTGGATGATTTTTTATTCGTGGGGCCCCCAGACTCTGTGCATTGCGCTCACCTGATGGCTGAGTTTGGCGTTCTTGCGGAGGAACTGGGAGTTCCACTAGTGCATGAAAACACGGAAGGCCCTGTTACACTTACAAAATATTTTGGTATAGAATTAGATTCAGTCAGGCAATGTTGTAGGCTGCCAATGGATAAGCTTACAGCATTGAGAGCTCGGCTGTTACTCGTTCTGGGCAAGAAAAAGGTTACCTTGCGGCAGCTTCAGGAGCTACTAGGGCACCTGAACTTTGCATGTAAGGTTGTAGCTCCTGGACGGGCCTTCCTGCACCACCTTTGCAATACCATGCGGGGAGTTTCCCGGCCACATCACCACATTAGAATTACTCAGTCCATGCGTGAGGATTTTAGGATGTGGCTGGTTTTCCTACAGGAATTTAAGGGAGTTGCATTCTGGCGTAAGGAACTCCTCTTGCATGCCGAGTTACAGATCCACTCGGATGCTTCCGGGGCTTTTGGTTTTGGGCTAATATGGCAGGATCGCTGGTGTGCTCGGCCTTGGCCTCATGAATGGTGAGCATCCGGCATTTGCAGGGATCTTACCTTACTGGAATTCTTCCCGATATATGCGGCTGTGCATTTATGCACCACTGCATACATGCAGTGGTGCATTTCTGGTGTGATAACCTAGCCACGGTCCAGGTCATCAATACACTTTCATCCCATAACCTTAGGGTTGTAGGGCTGTTAAGGGCCTTTACACTACATTGTCTTCAGCATAACATTCTGTTCAGAGCCCGGCATGTTCCGGGGCTCGACAACAGCATTGCTGATGCTTTATCGCGTCAGCAGGTCAGACGGTTTCGGGAACTTGCTCCATGGGCAAGGCAGCGCCCGGAGGCCATGCCGGAGACCTTGTGGGAGATTGGCAGACTGATATAGAAACCGCGGTTTGGCACTCCATAGCTCCTAGCACCAGAACATCCTATCAAAAGGCAAGTAGGGAGTTTTATGATTTTAGGGAGATTACGCAGCTGCCACAGGACTGGCCCATACCGGTTAACCACATCTTACAGTTTTGTGTTTCAGAGCATAGGAGGGGGTTGGCAGCTAGGACTATCAGAGGTAAGGTGGCTGCTTTAGCATTTTGCTCTAAACTCCGTGGAGTCTCTGACACCACAGGAGATTTTAGGGTACGTCAGGCTATACAGGGATGGGCTAGGTCCTTGCCCCCGAGGCACCCTTTATCTCCAGAGATTCTAGTCGGCCTAAGGGCCTTTTGGTCTTCGCTGTGTTCCTCAGAATTTGAAGCCGTTTTGTTTCATGCGGCTGCGTTAAACACTTTTTTCAGAGCCTTTCGAATCTCCGAGTTGGTTGCGGCGTCCAAGGCAGATTGTTCAGGCAGGGCACTGCAATTGCAGGATTTGTAATTGGCAGGGACGCAAATGTGGTTAAATTTGAGGAAATCTAAGACTGACCAACTAGGAAAAGGTCAAGTAGTGGTGTTATCCCCAGCTACTCAAAGTGATTTATGCCGGATTCAAGCCATGGCGGCGTTTATAGCCATAAGAGGGCAAAGCCCTGGAGCCCTGTTTTGCCACCAAGATCTTTCCCCTTTGACCAAATTCCAGTTCTGGGCCATTACCAAACGCGCTTTGAGGGCCCTTGGGCTTGATGAGTACCAGTTAGTACCAATTAGTACTCATTCCTTTCGAATAGGTGCAGCATCCACAGCGGCGGCTATTGGATTTCCTCAGGACCGCATTCAGGCGGTGGGCAGATGGCGGTCACGTGCATTCCGAACGTATGTGCATAAATTGTAATAGATTGTACCATATCTATTGGAGTTAATTAAGTTGCGTTTATTTTTAGATCTCCGGATCGGTCACCCACCATTGGAGGTCCTCATCTGCGGACATAGCTATATCTTTTGGGCTGCACAGCGGGCATCCCGAGCAAGCGTTGGACCTCAATTGGGTATGAGCGGAGTGGCCAACATCAACTGGTTGGGCCAGCGTGGTATGAGGTGGGAGCAGTTTCTCCCAGCCTTATTCCGGCGGTACACACCTGATAGTTCTCTTCAGGTGCTTGTGGTTTACCTTAGCGGTAATGACTGAGGTCGTTTGCCAGACAAGGCACTGATAGTTCAAGCCTTAGCCAGTTTTTCCCACATCAGACAGCGTTGGCCTGGAATTTTGATTGTATGGTCCTGTTTGATACCCAGGATGCAGTGGAGAGGCATCCATAACATTAGTGCTTTGGACCGATCCCGTAAGAAGGTGAATGGGAAAATATATCACAAATTGTCAAAACTAGGCGATTGGAGCATTTTGCATCCAACCATAGTCACAACGCGAAGGGAGTTATATCGGAATGATGGGGTTCATCTCTCGGACCTCCAATTATATTGGAGATGTATTGTATCAAATCGTATCGGATATCCGATAATTATCAGATATCCGATATTTAATTTGGAACCTTATTTTGCCCTGTAGTGTTGCTTTTTGAGACAGAAAGGCCCCAAAGTCCAGTATTTTAAAAGTTACAGACTTGTAACTTGGTCTCCTTGCTTATGGGGTATGCCTAAGTATGTGTATGAAATTTCAGAACAATCCCTCCATCCATGTATTTTATATGATTTTTTAAAACATCATGAAACTTCTGACAGCTCAGAATGGCAGCTTGCCACGTGCATTCAGAGTTCTGTCAAAAAAGGTGCACGATGTTTAAAAAATTCATATAAAATACAGGGGTGGAGGGATTCTTCTGAAATTTTGCACATATGTGTAGCAACATGTGCTAGACATGTGTATGAAATGTCAGTTCAATCCCTCCAATCCTGTGTTTTATATGAATTTTTTAAACATTGTGCAACTTTATCGACAGCTGGTTGTCTGGGCCTCCATGGCTTCATCTTGTTGTCTGCTTTTTTGCCCACAGACTTGCATTGGGGGAAGCGCGTGCATAACATTTTTATTTGAAATGATAGTGTCATGAAACTTGGGGAGCCAGGACTAGCAAGATCCAATCTGCAATGTCCAAAAGGTTTCATGTCTCTATCTTTTCAAATTAAAAAGTTATAGTGGGTTCCCCAAAGGCCCCACCTGCTGCTGTAACTTCTTCATTTTTAAAGATAAAAACTTGAAACTTGTGGGACATCGAAGATGGGTTCTGGCTAGTCATGTGTGAAAAAAAAATTCAGAGCAATTGCTCAAACCCTTGATTTTATATGAATTATTTAAAGATCTTGGTACTTTAGCACAATTTCATACACATATCTAACACATGTTGCAACACATATGTGCCAAATTTCAGAACAATTCCTCCAACCCTGTATTTTATATGATTTTTTAAACATTGTGCACCTTTTTTTTGGGACAGATCTCTGAATGCACGTGGCGAGCTGTCATTCTGAGCTTTCAGAAGTTGCACAATGTTTAAAAAATTCATATAAAATACACGGTTGGAGGGATTGTTCTGAAATTTAATACACATACTTAGGCATACCCCATAAGCACTGTGACCAAGTTTCACATCTGTAACTTTAATGGCGGTCCGATTAGCCAATAAAATCTGGTATTATCGGACCGAAAAAAAATTGGATCCGAGAATTTCACAGTTATGTCTATTATATCGTCATCATTAATCGGATGTCCGATAACACCATTATTGTATCATTATCGGACATCGGAATGATACGATACACATCCCTACTTAAAACATTTCTTTCCGCACAGGCTTTCCCTTGATTTTATCTCAACAGTTTTTTTAATTGTCTTTTTTAACTTTATCATTTTAAATTTATCTATATGTCTTGTATTTTAAAGGGGGGGGGGGTTGCAGGGTTTCAAGAAGGCCTTTAAAAACAGTTTGTTTTACCATGGTCTTCCCAAGCAGTATACTGTTATTGCTGCTATTGTTGTTCCTGTTGGCTTCACTGTTATTTTCAACTGTTTAAACTGTTATTTTTCTGTGAACTTGATTTTATTGCTTTTAATGTCTTAATATTTTATTGCTTTTAATATTTCATGTATTTTATTGTTGTAAGCTGCCTTGTGAGGGTGTCTAATGGACTTGGCTAATGGACAGTATAACATTGTAATAAATAAATATACAAAACCGGTATGTATTTGAAAGGTGTTTTTTCCTCAATTTACAAGGGAAAGCAAAAACATTTCAACCCTGTCTTGACAAATCATCATCAGCCAATAGCCCTAAGTTCATAGAATATTTCATTACAATCCTACACTGTCTTGCTTCTCTGATGCTCCTTTATGGCCTTCCTCAGATTCTGGTGGGACAGAGGTTTCCATTTCCAGACAGGAGCAAGGGTGAGGAGCAAACAACATTAAAAGTTATCAAAAAGTTGGAAATAAGTTACTTTTGTAAAGTTCATTGCTAGTGAATATCTCTGTAGTCAAGCAGGTCTTTCCCTCAGTTTCCATTCTGTTCAGTGCAACTGATTGATGTAATCACAGTACTTGTTCTTGAGACACAGAACAACCTTCCCTGTATGAGGATGTACTGCTGCCTTACTCGAGTGAGCACCATAGACAGAAGTGACTGTGTCCTCATTAATGACGCATGAATCTGGGACTGGGATCATGTCTTCTCAAAACGCTGGGAACTCTTCAGTGGTACCATTGACAACAGTCAGAAGGTAGGAAGCAAATTCAGATTCACCATCTAGAGTGTGCATGTAGAGCATAAGCTGATGTTTGGTGACAATGTTCTAGGCATTGTATTTCTTCACCAACTGGCCAGTGATGGCTGGACAGCAACATCTGAGATGACAGACAAGGTCTGCCTAAACTCATTGCCAAAAACAATAGTCTTTCCATTGAATGGGGTGTCATTGCTCATGAGCTTGTTCAGCAGCCTGTCTATTCAGACAACAGCAAAGCAGTTAGGCATCAACACATTGTCCCAGATGACAATGTTGGCTGGTTGGAGATACTGACTGGTGCAACGCTGACCAGAAATTCACAAAAAGCTGATGGGTCACCTGCATAGTCACACTTCTAAAGGTGGGCGTGGCAGCATCCAGGCCAGAATGCAAAGTTTCTTTTCTTTTTTAAAAAAATTGGGAAGCAAATGTCCATGCTTCCTTGACCACAATTTCACCCTGTAATTCCTAGGGGAACTCTTTTTGAGACTATTAATATGGTGATACATATGTTGGCTCCATTTAATTTGTTTTCTTACTTAGTACTTTGCAAGCAGCATATACACATGTCATGCCAATGTGTGTCCTCTTTTGTGTTCTTTTTGGTGATACCTGCCTTTTTGGGGGTGATTTCTAAATTCAAAGCCCACTCAGAAAGGGACTGCAACTCAGTACTGGAGTTCATTTCCTTTCCCTTCTCTCAGTTTTTATTTTCCTTTCTCTTCAAATTTGCTAGCAAAGTTGTTCCTGCTCTGGCATCTTGTGAGAAGAGAACCTTTGCTTGCAAAATTTGCCCTTCTCTGTTATTGGAACTCTTCCTTGCTACTTTTCTGGGACTGGGAACTTGGCTTTTTTTATCCTCTTAGGATTTTTCAGGGCGAAGCCTACCACAAGGCAGAGGGAAGTGACTGCCTCAAGCAAGATGCTGGGGGACTGTGGTGGTACCCTCAAGGCTGTAATTGTACAGTGAACTGGGAGCAGGGGGCAGGGAGCTATCTTGTCAATTGTTTCAGGCAGCAAAATGTCACAGGGCCAGTCCTGGAGCTATCTTCCTATTTCTTTTATCTTTTCCTTTAAAAACTTTTGTTATATATATTCTCATATGAATTTGAGGCTGTGACTAGATCTACACTACTGCTTTCTATTATATTATTGTATTATTATTATTATTATTATTATTACAATAATTGTATTAAACTTTTTTCTGAATACTAGGACTCAAGGTGGCTTTACAAAAGTGAAACATATACAACTGCAACTAATTAATAGAAACTTATAAAAGTTAAAAATATCGTGTTCTTAAAGTACACTGATAACCTTTCAGTCACAGGACACATTCCATATACCACTGTAAGGAAGTTTTATATAACAGCAACACCAAGGAAAAGTGTGACAAATTTTCTGTTTGTGTGCTTTCATACATACACACACTTGAACACAAGCATCCATCTTGACTTGGATGAAAATATAACGTAGAAGAAGGAACGTTGTGGGCACCCAACTGGATCCAGGAGTCTGCCAGAATTTCCCGTGTCCTTTCCCTAGATTCAGCTACTTAGCTCACAACGTGTTCGCAAGCTTGCTCTTCGAATGCCCCACTGCCCAACGAGTGTCCAGCTGCCGTCTCCCCTGGTTGGAAGCCTCCATTGTCCTGCACAATGGAGGCTCCAGAAATTGCATATCTCCTACCTTGTGAGCAGGGCAGCTGTAAAGGCCTGGTGTACACAAGCTTAAAGGTGTGAACACCACCTTTAAGCTTATGTAAATGGGACTTCTGCAGCTGCAATTTACACAAGGTAGGAGATATGCAATTTCTAGAGCCTCCATTATCCACAACAATGGAGGCTTCAGACCAGGACTGATGATCTCACTGTCTCATCAGGCACTTATTAAGATGCCATGGCACTGAGATAGGCATGTGGTTTTAGCGGCTTGGCAAGCGTCTGTCAAAGCCAAACTTGGGTGAGTTCATCCACCCCTAACTAGAACAGGGTATATTTCAGGATTTCTTTCGGATAAGCTGTTCCCTGCTGTTCAGCTCAGGCCTCAATGCAATAATGAAACATTTAGGCAAAAAGATACAACCAAGCAACCCAGCACTTGAGGCTAAGATAGAAAAGATCTCCACGGCTACCATGTATTTTCCCTTGGTGCTGAGATAGCTGGGAACAAAGGTTAACCACACACTGCAAAAGACCAACATGCTGAAAGTGATAAACTTGGCTTCGTTGAAACTGTCAGGTAACTTCCTGGCAAGGAAAGCTACCGTCAAGCTCAACATGGCCAGGAAGCCCATGTAGCCCAGGACACAGTAAAACAGAGCCACAGACCCGTCATTACATTCCAGTACAATTTCTTCTGACCCTGAGTGCATGTCCTCATCTGGGAATGGGGCAGAGGTTCCCAGCCACACAGTACAGATGCCAACTTGGATGAGGGAGCAGGAAACCACAATGGAGCCGGCCAGCTCCTTCCCCAACCACTTCCTTATCCTGGATCCTGGCCTGGTGGCCATGAAAGCCAGAACTACCATGATGGTTTTTGCCAGCACACAGGAAACAGCCACTGAGAAGATGAGGCCAAAAGCAGTTTGTCGGAGGAGACATGTCACCTCCTGAGGACGGCCGATGAAGAGCAATGGACAAAGGAAGCAGAGCAGGAGGGAGATGAGGAGAGTGTAGGTGAGGTTCCGGTTGTTGGCTATGACGATGGGAGTATTGTGGTGCTTCATAAATGTCCCCATCACCAGAGCTGTGAGGCAAGAAAAGGAAAGAGCAAATGAGGCTAAACTGAGTCCCAAAGGTTCTGCATAAGACAAGAAAGTTACTCTTTTGGGGTTACAGAAATCTTGCTTTTTGCTGGGATAGTCTTTAGCTGAGCATTTCACACAGTCATTTGCATCTGAAAAACAAAGGATGTGGTGTTCAGTTTGCACACAAAAACACATAAATGTGCTCTAAATATATTTCTAATTTCCACTCCTCCAACACATCTAAACAGACTCCATGGAAATCAATGGCTATTGTCACCACTCATGATATTAGGCTGACCATATGAAAAGGAGGACAGGGCTCATGTAACTTTAACAGTTGTAGAGAAAAAGGAATTTTAAAGCTGAAGGGCCCCTGCCCTGTTTTGTATCTGGTCACTCTAGTATAGTGCCTGCAACTTTAACTGTTATGATGAAGAGGGGATTTCACCAGGTACTCAATGCATACAAATGACACCGGCTGAAATTCCCTTTTCTCTGCAACTGTTCAAATTACATGAGCCCTGTCCTCCTTTTCATATGGTCAGCCTACATGATATGAAATGTGGCAGCAGCCGGCTTAAAACTATGGCCTGGTTTTTACCATCATGATAGAGTTAATAAGCCACAGTGACTTATTTCCCCTGCTGCACATGTCATTCACTTGCTGGCGGCGTTTGCATAATTACCCACCTTGGAGTGGCTTGCCATTCATTAAAACTCAGCAAAAGGGGACATGTTGCTGTGGTTCACATGCCAACCCAGCTACCTAAAACAGCCCATGGGTTCTGAGTGTCTGCTAACCACAGCAACAAGCCGCCCTCACCATGTTCGCACAATGTGGCAAGCAGCAATCACAGCAAGGCTGGCATGAGAGCAAGAGAGCGCCTTGCTTAGTGGTGGAAATTTGCCACTGTGACTCATTTCCCCCACCATGATTGTGAAAACTGGACTTTTGACTTGTGTTTTAAGGATGAAAGCAAGCCAGCTGAGAAAGTAAAGGCATGCTCCACCTTTCTAACGTGTTTCACCAGCAATGTTAAAGAACTGGGGGGAAGGGGAGGTGGTTTGCTTGGCTAAACTGGATATGGCTTTCATGTTTGAATGGAGAGAAGAGAAAAGGGAGAAAGGAAGGAAGGAAGGAAGGAAGGAAGGAAGGAAGGAAGGAAGGAATTACCCTTCTAGGACCTTCACGGAGAAATCCCTATTCTTCTAGACCTGGAATCTATTTTGCTTTCTTCCTGACTTTGAACACTCTTAATAAGCTTCAACTAAAGATGAACAAATTATAGGGTGTCCATATGAATTGGAGGACAGGGCTCCTGTACCTTTAATGGTTGTATTAAAAATGGAATTTCAGCAGGTTTTATTGTGCAGCACCTGATTAAATTCCTTCTTTATCACAACAGTTACAGCTGCAAAGCTATACTATAGTAATAGGATTAAAAAAAGGGCAGGGTTCCTGCAGCTTTAAAAGTTTTGATGAAGAGGGAATTTCATCAGGTGCTGCATGATAAAAACTGCTGAAATTCCCTGTTCAATACAGCCATTAATGGTACAGGAGCCCTGCCCTTTTTCGTATCCAGTTACTCCAATATAGCTCTCCAGCTTTAACTGTAGTGATGAAGAGGGATTTTCACCAGGTGCTGCATGCATACAAGTGACACGTGCCAAAATTCCCTTTTCAATAATATTGTTAAAGATGCAGGGGCCTTGTCCTTCTTTTCATATGGTCAGCTTATATCTTGTGCTTCCTTAATTGAAGCATATTAACAGTGTTCCAAGAAAGGAACCCAGCGAAAAAGATTCTACGTGTCAAGTTGACAATGGCATAAATGACAGCTGCAAGGTCTAGAAGAAAAGGGACTTCCCCCGGAAGCAATGACCAATGAAAAATGCAATTTTGATATGCGAGGTAGTTTGGAAGCTGGACACCAATGGGCTACTCAAAATGCTTCTATCATTGTTGTTTGGTGGATTTATTTAGTCCTCCCAATGACCACTGAAGGCATTTCTATTCAAAGCTAAAATCCTCCAACTTTACCGGGGCTTCTGCCTCCAGATTCCTTGCAGGATTAATAAACTCCTTTTCATGAGGTTTCATCCATGAGGTTTCTTTCTATATGTTTCATTATACAGCCACTAGATGGTGCCTTGATTTCTAGAATTTCACGGGAAATTTATCAAATGTCACAGTGCAATAAAATCTCTTATTGCATGTTCTGTGTGGAAAATCAAGCTCCTTTTAAAATTTGTCCAGATCACAGCTATTTTGTTTATATAACTGTTCTATCTATCTATCTATCCTTACCATCCTGGTTTGAAATCTTCCCTTCTGGACATGGGATGCAATCATAGCAGCAAAATGGCTTCCCCTCCTTCATTTTCTTATGAGAACCAGGTTGGCAACTCTCAGTACACTGCGAAAGAGGCCGGGACTATTTGAATAATGGAAAAGAAACAATATCATGAAGGAATAAGGATTTTGAAATATTTTTAATGTTTTGTTGAAATTTTAGAATAAAAAGATTAATTTAACATATTTAAATGTTTAATATTGCTTTATTTCATACTGTCATTGCATTGCAGTTGTTGAGCATGTTAAGGTTTTTCAGTTTTGTCCCACATGGAGGGCATTTGCCACTTAGGAAGTATGCAATTGTAATAAATCAAATAAATAAAAAATTAAGATTTCAGAAATACATGGACAGATTCAATGGGGAGTACGTCCATTTTTTCTAGTAATCATCCTAGACATATGAAACACAATTTTCCCTTTGGGCAATATTTAACGTTAAAAAGAAACAGTACATTTGACCATACATTTCTTCACTTGGAAACTCTTAGAAAGGGTTTTTCCGGGGCAAAGTTATTGGGAGAGCAGAACCATGAGAGGCTCTTCATTTAATTCACATTGTCACAAATTATCTTCCCTTTGTATTTTTTTGTTATTGTACAATAAAATAATTGTGGTCATCACGACAGTTTCTCATTTATAACAGGGTTACTTTCCACGTAGCTGACATTTGGAGCCTACCTGATTAAACCAGCCATTCCATGTTATGGCTTCCTCATCAACGGTGAACGCTTGACTAATGGGAACCTCGGGATCCACCCTCCCCACTCTCACCCTATGAAATGAATGGTTGGAGAAGATTATCCAGTTGATCACATCCAATCCAGTGACGAGCTCCCCATTCTGGTTGAACGAAACTTTGTCTCCCAAACTGTTATTAAATGAGACCCATTTGAGAAATGGTTGGAGCTAAGTGAAAAAGAAAAAAGCAAGGATTTAGAAAAGACTGAATATAGGTCTTTGTGGTTCAAAAGGACATATCTTGAAATCAGTTTCTAGCATCCACATCAGTTTCCTATTCTTGCTTTACCGTAAGGGCTCCATTCTGGATCTTAAAAGCTCTGTACACTCATGATGTGGTTCTGATCCAGATCAGTCCTCCTGCAACTTCTTTAGAGCAGACATTGGGACAGGGAAGGGTAGTTGCAGGTGGTGAGCGAGGAGGGTGGAGAGGGGGAGGGAGGGAGGGGGAGGGAGGGAGGGAGGTGAGTCCAAAGGATTCAACAGGACTCAGGGCTGGCCTTGCTCTGGCTTTCCTGGTGCTGTGGGAGCCTATCTTCACACAGGCTAAGCCCATGGCTTGGTTTAGCAGCACTATGCATGTGAAGACATGCTACAGCGCTGAGGCAACAACAGGATAACGATTAATATTGCCAACAGTAAGTCTCATTTGCAGACTGATATGAACTCCATAAAAATACAAAATAAATACATAAATTATTGTCCGTGTCCAATATAAGGGTGCATTCTTATGCACACTTACATAGATGCAAGTCCCACTGCACTGAGAAGGACTTATTTCTGAGTAGATGTGCTTAGAATTGCACTGGAAATGTTTTAAGGCTGTGATAATGGATCCTTTATTTCAGATTAGACTGCTGTCCTTCAGGGTTCATTGCATACCACTGCTTTGCTTGTGGCAGCTGCTTTCACATGTCTGTGCATAGTTTTTCCCTGCTCGTGTTCAATGGATAATCTGATTGGGTGAGTGAGGGAGAGAGAACGAGTGATGGGTGCTATGTGTTTCCAGGGAAGTCTGGTGGAGAATATAAATTTGGGAGGAATAAACAGAATCAATAATAAATAATCACAAGGAATAATAGTATAATATAAGGTGACGATATGAAAAGGAGGACAGGGCTCCTGTATCTTCAACAATTGTACAGACAATTGATTCCAGCACGTTTCATTTGTATGCATACATACCTGGAGCCCTGCTCTCTTTTGTATCTGGTCCCTCTGCCCTCTTTTGAATCTCATAGAATCAAAGAGTAGTAGAGTTGGAAGGGGCCTGTAAGGCCATAGAGTCCAACCCCCTGCTCAATGCAGGATTCTACCTGAAAGCATCCCTGGCAGATGGTTGGCCAGTAGGCTGACCTTATGAAAAGGAGGACAAGGCTCATGTAACTTTAACAGTTGTAGAGAAAAGGCAGTTTCAGCCAGCATCATTTGTATGCAATTAGTTCCTGGTGAAATTCCCTCTTCATTACAACAGTTAAAGTTGCAGGCACTATACTAGAGTGACCATATACACAAGAAGGCAGGGCCCCTGCAACTTTAACTGTTATGATGAAGAGGGAATTTCACCAGGAACTAATTGCATACAAATGACCCTGGCTGAAATTCCCTTTTCTCTACAACTGTTAAAGTTACATGAGCCCTGTCCTGCTTTTCATATGGTCAGCCTATTGGCCAGCTGTCTCTTGAATGTGGAGAGTCCACTACCTGCTTAAGTAATTGGTTCCATTGTCATATTGCTCTAACAGTCAGGAAGTTTTTCCTGATGTCTAGCTGGCATCTGTTTTCCTGTAACTTGAGCCCATTGTTCCATGACCTGCATTATGAGTTGATTGAGAAGAGATCCTGTCCCTCCTCTGTGTGACAACCTTTCAAGTATTTGAAGACTGCTATCATGTTTCCCCTCAATCTTCACTTCTCCAGGCTAAACATGCCTAGTTCTTTCAATTTCTCCTCATAGGGCTTTGTTCCCAGACCCCTGATCATCCTTGTTGCCCTCCTCTGAACACGCTCCAGATTGTCTGCATCCTTCTTGAAGTGTGGTGCCCAGAACCACACTTCAAGATGAATCCTAACCAGTGCCGAATAGAGGGAAACCAGTACCTCGTGCGATTTGGAAGCTATACTTCTATTAATGCAGCTCAAAATAGCATTTGCTTTTTTTTGCAGCCACATCACACCATTGGCTCATATTCAGCTTGTGATCTACAACAATTTCAAGATCCTTCTCTCTTGTAGTATTGCTGAGCCAACTATCCCCCATCTTGTAACTGTGCATTTGGTTTCTTTTTCCTATCTGTAGAACTTGGCATTTTCCCTATGAAATTTCATTCTGTTGTTTTCAGCTCAGCGCTCCAGTCTGTCAAGATCACTTTGGAGTTTGTTTCTGTCTTCTAGGGTATTAGCGATCCCACCCAATTTTGTGTAATCTGCAAATTTGATAAGCATTCCCTGCACCTCCTCATCTAAATCATTAATAAAAATGTTGGGGGCGTGGCCAAGCAGATCATGGATTGA
This sequence comes from Anniella stebbinsi, assembly GCA_029215795.1. NCBI lineage: Eukaryota > Metazoa > Chordata > Lepidosauria > Squamata > Anniellidae > Anniella > Anniella stebbinsi. Next base: position 25,119,875 of record JARDYH010000008.1, read on the forward strand.
GTCGCAAATCCTTCATCCTCCGAAAGAAGCAATGAATTAATTGTAAATTCCCTATCTTAAAAGCGTCCTCTGTTGCATCTAAGTCTGCTATGGAGAGGGGGAAGCTTGCCAAAGAGATTGCAGCTGGAACGAGATTTATGGCTTTATAACCGGATCGGCAGAAGGGAGGAGATCGACCGACAGCTTTGTAGCAGCGCTGCGAAGGTAATTAAAAAGACGTATTTATGGTTGCGGGCTGAAGGCTGAGGAGAACAGAACGATTGCTAGCATTCAGAAAAGAGGCTTTTAAGACTTTTAAGCTTTAGGCTCTGAAAGATTGCTAGCTGTATAACAGCCTGGCTGAAAGCCCGAGGAGAAACGAAACTAAAAAAAAAAAAAAAAAAAAAGCCGGAGGGAGAGAAAGAGACTTTGATTACTGGCTAGAAGTGGCTTGTGCTTGTGCTTGTGCTTATCGGATAGGCTTGAAAGGTGGATGAGCAAGAAGAAAATAACTTCTTGGAGCCGAATCAAGGGAGATAAGCCGTCCGATAGAAGTTTTAGACTTGTCCGTAAAATGGCGGATAAGGATTCTGAAAAGCCAAAAAAGCAATCCCCGAGTCATGCCGGAAATGCTAGTTCTAAGACTGGAACTAAGCCAGGAGCAATCCCTAAAATAACCACAGGGAGGCAAGCTGACCCAACAGATGAATTGCTTCAGAATTTTCAAAAAATGTTGGATCTGGCAATCTTAAAGCAAGATGGAAATTTTGAGCAGGCTTTACTCAAACAAGAAGATCGATTGGCAAAGAGGATTGCTGATTCACAGCAGCAGCTTTTAGCAGGACTCCAAAAGGTGGAGAAAGAGGTTGGAGCTCTGCAGGAAGAAACTGGAGAACTAAAGGTTTTATACAAGAAGCAACAGGAACAGCTAACGCAACAGGATTTACGGCTTATAGCGATGGAAGACCGGGACAGGAGAGCAAATCTGCGCATAAGATCTTTTGGGGAGAGGCAAGCGGAGACCCCTAACAGTATAAGAGAATTAATTTTGGCATGGGCCAAACAGTTGATGCCACAGGAAGATTGGAGAATGGAAGATATTGAGCGGGCCCATAGGGTTGGATTTGGAAAGTCAGGAGAGCTCCCAAGAGATATTATTGTGAAATTTGCTAATTACTATAAAAAAGAAAAATTAATGCAAGCAATTAGAAGTCAAGGTCAACCGATGCTTCAAGCAACACCAGTCGAGGTTTTCCAGGATTTATGCCCTCAGACCATCCAGTGGAGGAAGAGCGTTAGAATATGCACAGGGGCATTGAAGATGAAATCGATCTCCTATAATTGGGGATACCCAGTTTTCTTGAGGTTCAAGTGGAACGGGAAGCAGCAAAGAATAATATCTTGTGAGCAAGGAATCGAGTTGTTGGAGGAGCTGGGCATAATGGATGCCACATCGGTTGGAGAGGAGAAGCAAGACGAAGGCGCGGCAGGAGGGAGCAATGAATAGACTTTAATATATTGTAAGAGAGATAGGGAAAAGAGGAGACTTGGAGGGGAGGGTAGACGTCATTCCGGAATGTTGGGCCGAGTTCCCCCCCCCCTAAGAGTTCTAAGAAGATTGGGACCAAAGCCCAGCAAGCTGGTGAGGAGGGGGGTAAATTGGGGGTGAATGTGGGGGGGAGGGTTAGGGGGGGGTATGTGTTACACACAGAGAGACCGACTTAAAGATTTGTGTGAAAGAGAGAGATGGAAAATAAACTTAGATTGGCAACATTGAATGTTAAAGGGCTAGGAACGGTAATTAAAAGAAAGAGGATTGAAATGTTATTAAAGAAAAAAAAATAGATGTAATTTTTTTGCAGGAAACTCATCAGGCCAAAGATGGAGTTAATGAGCTTCGAATGAGGGAGGTGGGCGTTTATGAGAAGGCATATGGAACTTCGAAATCGAGAGGAGTGGCAATAATAATTTCAAAGACATGTGGTATAACTATTCAAAGTGTAAAGAGAGATAGCAATGGAAGGTTTCTTATTATGTTCTGCAAGTTGGGAGAAGAGGAATATGTATTAGTGAATGTATATGCTCCAAATGGGAAACAAATGGATTTTATCGATGAAGTATTTAACGGGTTGGGAGAAGTGGGTAAAAAGCACATTGTGATGGCTGGTGACTTTAATATGGTACTAGATATAGGGAAAGACCGGGATAACATACTAAAAGATACAAAGAGGGTGGGGAAGACAGAGTTAAGCAAATTAATGGAAGGGAAAGAATTAATGGATGTGTGGAGAGCTTTAAGAGGGGAAGAAAGGAAATATACTTTTTATTCACAGAGATTTAAGAGTTATTCAAGGATAGACCACATTTTTGTATCAAAAAATATGTTACCCAAAATTATAGATTGTGATATTGGAGTTATCAAGGTCACTGACCACGCGTTAATGACAATGGACATGGAAACCAAGAAAGACTATAGACAAGCGAAGAGATGGAGACTGGATGTAAGGTTGTTGAATAAAAAATATATAATGGAGAAAATAAAGAAAGAAATGCAGGAAATCTGGGAGATTAATGAAAAAGAGAATAATCGGCAGGACATATTATGGGACACAATGAAAGCTGTAGTAAGAGGGATTTGTATTAGGGAAAGATGGACATTAAAAAAACAACAGGAAGCTCAAAATAAAAAGATTGAAGAGGAGATAAGAAGTTTGGAAGAAAAGTTAAAGGAGACAAAAGATAAACGCCTATTAGCCCAAATTCAAGCTAAGAAAAAGGAATTAGAGAAAGAAGAATTAGAACAAGTTCAAAAGAATTTGTTGTATTTAAAAAGAGACTTTTTTGAATATAGTAATAGGAACTCAAAGATGCTGGCTAGATCCACACAGTTGGAAAAGGCTAAGAATATGATAGGGACATTAAAGGATAAGGCAGGGAATAGTTGTAATTTAATGAAAGATAAATTAAGTATATTTAAGGACTTTTATAGTGAATTATATACATCAGGATCGGGACCGCAAGATAAGATATTGGAATATGTAGAGAGGAATTGGAAAATAAAATTGCAGAAACAGGACAGGGAATATATGGAGGGTTTAGTTACGGAAAAAGAGATAGAGGGAGTTATTGATAAATTAAAAGGAGGAAAATCACCGGGGTTGGATGGTTTGGGGTCGGAGTATTATAAGCTTTTTAAAGGAATTTTAGTACCAAGATTAAAGAAATTATTTAACACTATAATAGAAGGGGGGAAGACTCCGCCATCATGGGATCATTCCCTGATTATATTAATTCCGAAACCAGGTAAGGATTTAACGGATCCCGCATCATATAGACCAATTTCCTTAATAAATCAAGATTCAAAGATTTTTACAGCAATATTGGCAAAAAGAATGGCCACATTTATTAGTAAATATATTAAAAAAGATCAGTGTGGATTTATCCCGGGTAGGCAAATGTCTAATTTAATGGGAAGAGTATTAAATATAATTAGTATTATAAAAAAAAGGAATTTAAAAGCAGGTCTGCTAGCATTGGATATATTCAAAGCCTTTGATTGTGTGGAATGGCCAGCACTCAAAACAATATTAAAAACATTTGGGTTTGGAGATTGTTTTATGGGAGTGATGGATAAGTTGTATAAAAATAATAAAGCGGAAATATTGGTTAATGATGGGTTAACACAACAGATTACACTAGCCCAAGGAACTAGACAGGGATGTCCTCTTTCACCGATCTTATTTGCAATAGTAATAGAAATTTTGGCAAATGTAATAAGGGAAGATGAAAGAGTGAAGGGGATAGGAAGAAAGGAGAAGATTAAAATGAATATGTTTGCGGACGATACTTTATTGACGGTAGAAGATCCCCTAGGGAGTGCTGAGGTGATTAAGAAACATTTAAGAGAATTTGGAGAAATTACGGGATTAAAAGTAAATTGGGGGAAGTCAGAAATGATGTTATTTAATTATAATAAGGAAGAGTTGGAAGAAGGTAAGGATAAGTTGGGTCTTAGACTTAAAAACATAGTACGTTATTTAGGTATTAACATTGATAGAGATTTAGATAGGCTTGAGGAACTTAATTTGGTAGCTTTAAAAAAACAAGTAGGGGAGAAATTAGAAGTATATAAGAAATTAAAACATTCTTGGTTTGGTAGAATAGCAATTATTAAAATGAAGATTTTACCTAAGATTAATTTTTTGTTTAGAATGTTACCAATTAAAATATCAGATGTAGAGTTGAAAAGTTGGCATATAATCAATGCATATTGTAATGGGGATAAGAAAGCCAGGATTAATAAAGGGTTATGGTACAAGGCTCAAAAGAAGGGAGGTTTAGGACTTCCAAATATTAAGTACTATTATATAGCTAATCAGTTAAGGTATGTTATAAGCTGTATTCTAGGGGAGGAAGATCTGGAGTGGTTGGAGACGCAAACTGGGGAAATAGATTATAAATTGAAAAATATTTTCTTTAAGAAAATTCAAAAGAAAGAATTAAAGGGACTGGACAACCCTTTGTTGGTAAATATAGTGGAGATCTGGGAGAAATTTAGGGGGAAGTTGATACCAGGAGATTCACCACTTGCCCCAGTGGTAGTAGTGGAGAATTTCCCAAGAGTGTTAAAAGTGGAGATTGAAGCGAGATTGAAAGATAAGGAAATAATTAAGTTAAGGAAGTGGATGGAAAATATGAAGGATAATGAACAAATTAAAGAGCTATTGATAGGTCATAAATTTGCATGGTTTAAATGTATACAATTAGGGAAATGGACTCAGGAATGGAAATTGAAAAATAAAAAGTGTAGAAACAATACAAGATTTGAAGAATTAGTAGAGTCAAAAGGCAGGAAAGAAGGAAAGGAAATTAAGAAAGGGTTGACTAGTGAGATATATAAATTATTGATAGAGGAAGAATTTCAAAATTCACTTAAAGTAATAAAAAAGGCTTGGGAAGAAGACGTAAATGGAGAAATTAAGGATTATAACTGGGAGAGGTTGTGGAACGCAAGAATGTTAAAATTGTTATCGATCAGAATTAAGGAGAATTTTTATAAGGTATTGTGGAGATGGTATCTAACACCGGTTAGATTTCACCAGATTGATAAAAAAATATCTAAAAAGTGTTGGAGAGGATGCCAGGAGGTTGGAACTTATTACCATATGTGGTGGAGCTGTGAATATGTACAAAAATTTTGGAAAAGGGTATTTAAAGAAATAAGTGAAATAATTGGAAGTAAAGTGGAACTAGACCCGAAGCTCGCTCTACTAGCAATATGGGATAGAGGGGAAGAGGACAAAAACAAGAGGGAATTGATAAACAACCTCCTGACTCCTGTTAGACTAATGATTGCAAAAAATTGGAAAGGACAAGGAAGCTATACAATAGAAGAATGGTATAAAGAAATATGGGATATGGCTTTGAATGATATGCTAACTTGTAAAATGAAATTGAAAAGGGGAATGTCCGGTAAAAATGATTTTGGGGAAATATGGAGACCCCTTTTGGAATATGTATTAAGATCGGGGAAGGGACAAACACCTTCAAAAGAGTCGATAAACTTCTGGATAGAATAAAAGGTTAAGAGAAGGTCTCATGGGGGGGGGTACACGGGGGGGGATTGTCGAGGGTTATGTATGTATTTTATGTTATCATTATGTTGAAAATAATAAAATTATTTACATTAATAAAAATGTTGAGGAGCACTGGGACCAGGACTGAGCCCTGCGATACCCCGGTCATTACCTTCCCCCAGTCTGTCCTGTCCTTGTTTGTATCTGGGCATAGAGTATGATTGCATACACATTGGCATTCATTCTTTGTTTGTATATGCCGAGCATTCCATGTGCTTTTAAATGATGGGATATATAAAGTAATCCTTTTTACGTCTGCTCAAAAGTAAGTTCCACTGAAGTCAATGTAAAAATACACGTGTGAGAGAGAAGTGGGTATTTATTTTCCTCCCCCCTTTGCTTTCAATGTTGCAATGGGGTTGTTGGGTTGAACTGTTCATAAGTTTGGACCTAGGATCCATTTTATTGTGCTGTGTACTGCTGTATTGTGAACCTGCATTGTGAAATCTTTACTTTTCACAGTGTGAGTTACATATTCCTGGCTAAATTTCTCCTGTTTGATGGGGCATGCTTTTTCTTCTTAAATCTGTTATTATGTAATCCAAACTCTCTCACTTGAAGTCAATGGCTCTTATTTGCCTGCAGTCTGAGTTTGCATGCATGTGAAATGGGTTTCCTGGTCTCCCATTTCCCTTTAATTTAAACCTTGGAGAAGTTGGCTTGTCGAGAAATGCCTTTCCCTGTGTTGTGACATGCTCTGGATAAGCTGAGGTCTTTTTTTTATAACACTTTAAAACAGCCTGCTTTCTGTTGCTTTTGGGAGCTTACTGTGCTGCAAATATGTAACCCAAACTCTTTCTATCTTGCAGTCATTCACTCTTACTTAGGCTGACCAGATAAAATCCAGGTCAAGGCTCATGTAACTTTAACAGTTGTAGAGAAAAGTGAATTTTAGCTAGTGTCATTTGTATGCAATTAGTTCCTGATGAAATTCCCTCCTCATCACAACAGTTAAAGTTGCAGGCACTATACTAGAGTGACCATATGCAAAAGAAGGCAGGGCCCCTGCAACTTTAACTGTTGTGATGAAGAGGGAATTTCACCAGGAACTAATTGCATACAAATGACACTGGCTGAAATTCCCTTTTCTCTACAACTGTTAAAGTTACATGAGCCCTGACCTGGATTTTATCTGGTCACCCTACTCTTACTTGCCTGCTACCTCAGTTTGCCTGTGTGTGATATGGTTTTTTTCCCCATTCTACCTCCCTTTGCTTTTAAAAAGTAGGTTTTTATGCAAACTGCTTTCTCTGTGTTGTTCTGGAGAGTTTTCTGGGAGGGTTTTCCCCCCCTTGGGTCTGCCTCCAGTGAACCTCCTCTCTACCCCACCAATTAGAGTTAGGTAACTGAGATTTAGGGTGATTGAGGTGAGGGCACTCATAACTGCATCACACATGAACTCCTTGATGCCTAAACATATTCTTGGCAGTTCTCCAAACTATACTCTGACACCAGCTGCCAGAGCTATTTGGAATAGGGCTGTGCAAGGTTTGAACTTTGGATATTTGAAAATCAAAGATTCAGATGCCATTTTGTAGCAGATCCATCATTTTAGTTTGGTTCTGCCATTTTCCTGCTCAGACCTACACCCGGGTACAGCCTACGACTGCCAGCCTGCAGTTTCTGGGAGGGCTGGACTTACTGGGGCCCAGGAGCAGAGAACAGATATGTCATTGCAACGTGAGATTGCCCACTTCTAGGCACGTTCACCAGCTTCCCTGATGCCATTGCCAGCTTCATCTCACAAGATTGCCAGTGTCCTCTTGCGAGATTGCCACTTCACGCTGGTGATCTCATGAGAGGACATTTGCAATCTCACGAGAGGAATCAATCTCATGAGAGGAAGTCGGCGATGGTGCTGGTGAAGCCAGTGGTCTCGCTGAGGAGTGGGTGATCACACTCAGCAAAGACACATCTATTCTCTGCTCCCAGACACCAATAAGGCCAGCTCTCCAAGGCTCTGCATGCTGAGGGTTGTAGGCTGTACCAGGGCCTAGGGCTGTGCAGGAAAATGGTCGGTCTGTCCTAAAATGGAGGATCTACCAAAAAATGTCCTCCAAACCTCGGATTCGACCATTTGAGGTTTGAATCTTGCACAGCCCTAAACTGGAACACTCTTCTATCCCATTCCCACAAAACCACTGACTGCAACTCAGAACTGTTGAAGATTGTACAGGTTTTTGTTTTTGTTTTTGCTGTTCCCTCCCACAGTGCTAATGTGGAGTGTGTTTCGTCTCTAATGCAAAGCCAGAGGACAAAGGAAAAGAGTCTGTTCCTTCCTTTTCACAGCCAGTGTTGTGTGTTAGGACAGCAAAAAGAACATTGAAGAATTCTGCAAAGCAACTAAAAATAAATGTTAATTTCAGCTACACTGAATGCCTCACTTGTTCTTTATTTCAATGGTTTTAACATTGGTATATAATGTAGAATAGGTTTGTCTTAATTGTGAGCTGTAGAATTAGAAATGTGACCAAGGTCATTTTTTGGATGCTCACTTTAAAATCTGTAACACTGGAAGGACTTAATGAATCGTTAGAATTACACACCTACAAGCAGTGAGGAATGGTATCAAAATAAATGAACTTGGGCTACCGAAAGGGAACTAAGTATCATCAGAATCTTAGAAGAGCCAGTAGAGTTCAGCTGAAGCGCCTCCTACTCATCTCCAATAAATAACAGCTGACCTTGACTTACTGCCACAGATAGATAGTTGCAAAGAAAACTCAGCCTCCAATGAGAACTGTTGTAGGATTTCAATTTTGTAAACAATATTGTTATTTCTTTAGTAACATGTGCTAGGATATAGGTTAGTTTGTCCCATTGATATTATGGGATAGGAAAAGGCTTGGAATAAGGTAGCAATGATATAATGCCAAAAATCCTGTCTTTTTATACAAACAGTGTATGCCATGGGGTCAAGCTGTGTGTTTGTTTTTGGAAGGGAGAATTAAAAACTATTTGAAATGAAAGTTGATACTTCTGTGGGTAGTGTGGTAAAATGATAACCATTGAGCCAGTTTTTCTTAAGATAAGGTGTGCTATATTTTGGGCTGGCATCCCCATCAAATTTATGTGATGGCAAAGGTTGCTAATTATAAAAATCCTGTTGTTCCATGATAAAAAGTATATGTCACAATAATATATATATATATATATATATATATATATATATATATTTGTTTGATTTGGGCTTTTGGAAATATGGAATTCTTTGTAAAATGGAAAAAGACAGCAATGTGGGTGGTGTGAGAAGATAATATTGAATGAATTGGTTTATAGAATGTTCATAATATTTATGTCAATGCACACTCCCAAGTGGAGTCTGCATGAGTATAAAGGAATGGATTTTGGTTGATAGAGTGTATATATTTTCTGTTTATTTATACTGAGTGCACACTCTGTAGAGGAGTCTGCATGAATGTTAATGTTTGAAGAAAACAATTATATACACACATATAAATTTCAAATACAGGTATCTTTCAATAAGGACATGTAAGCGCCTTTATAAAGAAGAATTTAAAGGGAGAATTCAAGCATATGTTTGTCCAGTGAAAGTGTGCATTTATAGCCCCATATATATATATATATATATATATATACACACAAACACAAATACACACATATATACATAAAAAATAAAAAAATAGAAAAATATATATCATTATTCTATATATAAATACATTTTTAAAAGAAAGGAATGTATAACTTCTGATGGGTGCTGTCTGCATTTTTATTTACCATTCCATATATTTTATTCATTGTTTACAGCTCCTGAAGAAGGATCATATCTGAAATGTCGGGCTTTTAATACAATATATTAAAGATACACGCATACTAGCACCAGACTTTGTCTCCTTTCTTCTTGCCACCCTACTTTTGGAAAACATTCTTAATTTTAGAATATCTATTATTTTTCTCTTTAAGAAGATAAAAAGAACAATGAAACATAAAAACGGATCCGGCTGACCTCTTACAGCTTTGCTATGAAGGTTTAAGTGCTTTGTAACTTTTGGTGTTGACACAGGCATACAGTTCAGGTTTGAAGCTCAGTGATACCTGTATTGTCACTTAAATGGCCTCTACAAAAAAGGCTGATCCACCATTTTACCACAACATGGCAGCTCAGTGAGGGAGTTGGCAGCTGTTTGACACTTGCCAGTGGCAAGAAGAATTTGGCATCTGGCGTGGGTCTGGTATGTGGCACGTACAGGGTTGAGTTTTGTCATTCTAAGTAATGCAGCCTCAAAGAAAAGCTGTGTTCTACTGGTTTTAATTTAGCAGAAATGCCATCAAAGTGGAAATTGAAAAAGAAACATACTTTAAAAAATAATTGAAGGAAGATCATGTTTGTAGTATGCAAAGAACCTGTAGAACCTTACAAGATTTTTGCCAACATAGTTCAATGTAGACACTATATTAGAAGAAACAAAGACCACCCACTTAGCTCAGGTTGCCTCTTCCTCACTGCTTCTTGAGCTTGGCACACTGGGTCACCACCCAGCTTTCCCACACTTCAGGCCAGCCCTGGAGAATGCTTCTGGGGAACTGCTGATCTTATGTGACCCAGAGATTGCATGTGGGGATGCTATGTGATTCAGTACAATCACAACCTACACTGCTCTAAAATAAATATTCCCAAAGCATCAAGAGGAAAGCAGACATACTGAAATGGGGAACATTCCATTATTTCTAGTTGAGGCAATGGAAAGAAGATGAAAATGTTAAGAAGACTTTGGGAGAGAATAAAATGCGATATACAGTGCCCAGTTATATGAGAAAATTGAGCCCATTACCTGCCCAAATTGAAGATTCTTAAGTTTGGGTTCCACTCCATCCATCACTGCACCATGCTTGACACTAGAACAGGACATGGCATGATGTAGGGCATGTGCCACCACATAGACAGCATTGTAGATGCTGTAGCTGTGTCCGATTGTGCTCAATTCAAAGAAAGATCCAGGAAGGCTCTGAAGCTTCTCCTCGCCTGTGCAAATGTCCCAATTCCCCTTGCCAACGATACTATCTGGGAACAAACAGCCAAAAGCATGTTGCCAGAAATCCCTGATAAAACCATCTTCTTTGGAACTAGAAGGGTTCCTGCTCTCAAGAAACTGCTGAAATCCTGGTAGGTCACTGGAGTGTATCCTGAAGGATATACCACCATGGAAAATATTGGTATCCCAATTCCTCTGTAGGACAACTGCAGTGAACTCTGACTGAGCTGTTACAATCCATACTTTCCCCTTTACTTCCTTTTCCATGACCTCCTGTCCTGATAGATATGGAATGAAGAGAACTATTGCCATGGAATAAGATTCTGCAGAAGCCACCACCACATTGGCTTTGCTGCCCATCACTTTATCACTCATTCTTGCCCCCTGTAGAAATGTGTCACTAATTTTGGTGTCAAAACTTAATTTGGGGACTCTTTCTATGAATGCAAAACAGACACCCCTCTTAGAAAACAATGGAACAACAACTTGCAGACATTGTTCTCCATTGTCATTATCCATAACACCTATTCCAATCCATGTCCACCTGAAATGGAGTAGCAAAGAGAGAATCCCCTCATACTGAATGGCTTCCTGAGGGGCCAACTGGTAGAAGGGAAGGCCTGGTGATTTCATGTTCATCACAGGAGCAGGGCCATAGATTAGCTAAAGAGAAAGTTTTGGTAGAGGGAAAGGAAAATTATGTCAGCTTTGATAGAGTCATGTCATTTTTTTTTAATGTTCATACATTGAATGGACATGTGGTTGGGAACAAAATGCCTGGTCAGATAGTGGTGTGATCTGAGAGAGAAATGACTATTCTATGGCCATCTAGTGCGGTAGAGGATAAATGCCTCAGTGGTAGGATGCTACATCATGATATAAGGTGTTTCTAGGGACCTTGGATTGCATCCAGACTTAGTCTACATGCATATGTCTCACAAAATCTGGGGCCTCTATTTATTTTGTCAAATCCTGAAGCTGAAACATCCTGTGCCATTATTTCCCACATTCCTCACAGGCCATGATTGAATGGAGGAGAGATCTCATTAGCTTCAGTGCTTCAGTGTTTGTGGGCTTTACGATTTTCTTTCCTAACCGAATTGCAATGAAACCAAGCCATGCAGAAGTGGATTCTGCATACACAGTTATCAATACAAATACAAGGAGTGGTATCATACAGCATCCGTGTATAAGCAGAACAGACTGCTAGAGCAGCAAGAACTAGGAATTCTTAAAACAACTCAAATTGAGCAACAGTGCTTGTTTCTACAATGGGCAGGTCAGTGTTTTGGGGCTATTTCAGCAACTGATAGTTCCTGTTGCATTAGCAGTCCATTTCACTGGTTCAAAAAAACTATCAGAGGCACAGGAGTATTGTAGGGTATTGTTCTTTGGGAACTATATCTGAAAGAAAATGCATTAAGAAGTGGAATGTTTAAATTATTGAATGGCTTAAATGAGGCTTGTGAAACTGTAGCAATGTTCTGCTATTACAGCTTCATGGTGATCTATCTATCTATCTTCTATCTATCATCTATCTATTCTTCGCTAGCATATGATATATATAAATCATGCATCTATTTCTGCCACCACACAACAGAATGGAACTAGAAAGGGAAGGGAAGAGTGAGTGTTGTGGCAGATTCTTATGCTCCCCAAATACCCTACCTGTGGAGTCTTATAGATATCCAAGATATTTGCCACATATAGGGAGATTTCAGAATCCAGTCCCCCAATAATTGCTGTTATTTTATTCTGGATGTCACATACATAGTTAGGTACAACATTTTCCAGTGTAGTCAATAGTAGCATTGTGGCATGATAGGTCCTCTTTGCATTGTCATAGCTATCATAGATGTGAAAACCCAAAGTGATATTGGGCAAGATCTTTGGGTTTTCATTGATTTCCTTTACAGCAAATGCCAAGGCCAGGATGTGCTGGTAATGCTTAGGAAATACCCTACAACAAAAAATACATTCAGTAATAGCATTGGAGTCCACACATACATTAGTCACATTACAGCATTTAAATGCAATCCTTTTTGTACTCTTAAGTCTGAAGTGGCCTACTTTAAGAAGAAAACCAAACTATATCCACCTGATATCAGCTATAAGGGAGCAACATTTTGCTCCCAATGTCCAATATCAATTTTACAACAGAATTCATGTTCCACAGACTCCACTTCCTTCTTTTTGCATGGATGTGTCCTCTGAGGCAAAGGAACATCATGCTATCTTCCCAAATTATTGAGATGTTGGCCCATTAAATCACGGTGTACAATATTTAAGCACATAGAAATTGCTGAAATCAGCAGCTAACTGTAAACCATTTTAATTAGAATACCTTAGGGACAACATGAGCACATTGCACATGCCTGATAGTAAAAGTCTTGGAAAACTATAACACTTCAACAAAGAAGTTCAACAACTATATTCAGGGAAATAAAGATCCAACTTAAAAGATAGTAATCTTAAACTTTAAGGCATCCATCAAAGCACTCACACCCAAAGCCTTTTATTTGTATCTGTTTCTATTATTATAGCAGCATTTGGAACACATTGTGGGATGTGCAGACGAGCTCCTAAACGTGTCACAGGCCACCATTAAAACCTGAAGGCAATCCCTCAATCCCTATAGCAGCTGTATAAGGTAACCAGAATTTTTTCTGAATTAAAAACTTTAATAGCTGCTGAAACAACTGACACCTTTATTTATATAGACTTAAGTATATTATTGTTTCCTACAGCTTAATCTTGAAAGCCCATATTCTACAGCTTTATCACTCTCTTATCCTCTGATCATGTAAATAAAACAAACAGTCCTTACACAAGTTCATCCAACATTTCTGGAGGGGGTTCTTCAGTGAAGGCTATTGGACTGGAGACGAGGAGACCATAAGAAGTAATGCCACCAATGATGAGGTCTCCTGACTGATGATACTTGTGAAGTGGAGGGTAAGGTTTTCTGACCCTACAGTTGTCAATGTGAGCTTTGCATCCCATGTAAGCAAACAGTACCATCAGCAAGACTACCATTGTATAGTAGTAGTATAGTAGTTTGGGTTATTGCTTTGACAACCAATCATTCACAAAATAGTTTCCCTACCCGTATCCAAGATCCTCACCTATTTGAAGGTCTTCTTTCTACCTCTTCATGTTGCTGGTGATCTTGAAGACATCCTTTGGTATTAGTTTTGCAAGTAACTACTAAAATTCTACAGGGGATTTGAGAGGCAGCAGGATTAATCACTATCCTTTAGATAACTGAAGAGGAGACTAATTACAAAATAATTACTGATGAAAGCTTGTTTGTCACATCTGAACTATATGTTTTTCCTCACCAGAATAGAATGCTAGGGACCATATGGCTTGGGATGGCCTATAGATTGTTTTTTTTTACTTATGAACTTGGTTATAGAAATAATAGAGTTTGCTCTGGAATCACAGACAACTTCACATTTTATAATAGGACTGACCACCTTGAGAAGATGACCTTGACTGAATTTACTTGCAATCCTATACCTGTGAGTAAGTCTAATTGATCCCAATAGGATGTATTTCCATTGTTTATAATAATAATTATTAGTAGTATTGTTATTGGTATTATTTATTGTATTTATATGCCACCCGATAGCCAAAGCTCTCTGGGTGATGTACAATGATAGAAAACATTGAACATTAAAAACCAATATCCAAAATTTAAAAATCATAAAAAGCATAGATTACAAATACAATATCCATTCAAAACAGTTATTATTGGTCAAAAGAAAAAGAAAACAACTCAACATTCACTTTTGAATGCCTGGGAGAAGTGAAAAGTCTTGACCTGATACCAAAAAGATAACCAAGTCAACACCAGGCAAGCCTCGTTGGGGAGATTGCTTCATAATTGGGGTCCAACACTGGGAAGGCTCTCTCCCTTGTTGCCATCCTCCGAGTTTCCCTTGGAGGAGGCATCCAGAAGAGGACCTTAGATGTTGAGAGTAGTGTACAGGTAGGTTGATGTTAGGAGAGACGTTCCGTCTGGTACTGTGGTACCAAGCCGTATAAGGCTTTATAGGTTAAAACTAGCACCTGGACTCGGGCTCGGAAATGGGTAGACATGCATTGTTAATCTGTGGGGTGAAAACTTAAATCTTACTTTGCAGTCCTATGCATCTTTACTCAGAAGTAAGACCCATGGTTTTTAATGAGGCTTATTACCAAAGAAGTGTCTTTATGATTGCAACCTTAGATAACTCACAGAAAAATCTCTCAACTTGAGCTTTAATTTAAGACAACTGGCTTCATACTATTTCAATATGTAGTGTAGAAGTAAATTCTGGAAAGAAGACATGTGTCACACCTTTCATATAATGCTTTAGGTAGTGTGTGTCAAATATAAATCTTTTGCTCAATTATCATTTTCACTTTGGAAGTATTTTTTTACACAGGAAATGTTTATCCTTTTAATAACACCGAACCTGTGTTCCTGCAACATGTAACATCTTTTAAAAGCCTACTTAAAGCATATATTTTCACACAGGCTTTCCCTTAATTATAACTTAACAGTTTTATTGCCTTTTTTAACTTTATCATTTTAATTTTATCTATATTTGTTGTATTTTATGGGGTGGGATTTGTTGTTGCAGGCTTTCATAGAATCAGAGAATCAGAGAATAGTAGAGTTGGAAGGGTCCCATGAGGCCATTGAGTCCACCCCCTGCTCAGTGCAGGAATCTACCTTAAAGCATAACTGACAGATGGCTGTCCATCTGCCTCTTGAATGCCTATAATGTGGGAGAGCCCACCACCTCCCTAGGTAATCAGTTCCATTGTCATATTGATCTAACAGTCAGGAAGTATTTTTCCTGATGTCCAGCCGGAATCTGTTTTCCTGTAACTTGAGCCCATTATTCCGGGTCCTGCATTCTGGTTGATCAAGAAGAGATCCTGGCCCTCCTCTGTGTGACAACCTTTCAAGTTTTTGAAGACTGCTATCATGTCTCCCCTCAATCTTCTTTTCTCCAGGCTAAACATGCCTTGTTCTTTCAATCTCTCCTCATAGGGCTTTGTTCCCAGACCCCTAATCATCCTCGTTGCCCTCCTCTGAACATGTTCCCAATTGTCTGCATCCTTCTTGAAGTGTGGTGCCCAGAACTGGACACAATGCTCAAGATGAGGCCTAACCAGTGCCAAATAGAGGAGATTTGGAAGCTATACTTCTATTAATGCAGCCAAAAATAGCATTTGCTTTTTTTGCAGCCACATCACACTGTTGGCTGATATTCAGCTTGTGATCTACAACAATTCCAAGATCCTTCTCACTTGTCGTATTGATTAGCCAAGTATCCCCCATCTTGTAACTGTGCATTTGGTATCTTTTTCCTAGATGTTGAACTTGGCATTTATCCCTATGAAATTTCATTCTGTTGTTTTCAGCCTAGCGCTCCAGTCTATCAAGATCACTTTGGAGTTTGTTTCTGTCTTCCAGGGTATTAGCTATCCCACCCAATTTTGTGTAATTTGCAAATTTGATAGGCATTCCCTGCACCTCCTCATCCAAATCATTAATAAAAATGTTGAAGAGCACTGGGCCCAGGATTGAGCCCTGTGGTACTCTGCTCGTTACCTCCCCCCAGTGTGAAAAGGTACCAATAATAAGCACTCATTGAGTTCAATTCTGTAGCCAACTGTGGATCCACCCAATCGTTGTTCCATCTAGCCCACTTTTCACTAGTTTGTTAATCAGAATATCATGGGGCACTTTGTCAAAAGCTTTGCTGAAGTTAGGAAATGCTATATCCATAGCATTCCCACAGTCCACAAGGGAGGTTACCCAATCAAAAAAATGAGATCAGATTAGTCTGACAGGATTTGTTCTTGACAAATCCATGCTGGCTTCTAGTAATCACTGCATTGTTTTCAAGGTGCTTACAGATTGACTTCTTTATAATCTGCTCCAAAATTTACCCAAGGATGGATGTCAGACTGACTGGTCTGTAGTTCCCAGATTCCTTCTTTTTGCCCTTTTTGAAGATAGGGATAACATTAGCCCTCCTCCAGTCATCCGGCACTTCACCCGTCTGCCATGATTTCACAAAGATAATAGAAAATGGTTCTGAGGGTTCTTCTGCCAGCTCCTTTATTACTCTAGGATGCAGTTTGTTGGGCGATCGAGATCTGAACTCCGTCAAAGAAATTAGGTGTTCCTTGACCATTTGTTTATCAATCTCAAATTGCAGTCCTGCCCCGTCAGCTTGTACTTCACTTTTTACCAGGGGGTCATAGACCAGCTTTTGAGAGAAGACTGAGTGAAAGTAGGAATTGAGCACCACGGCCTTTTTTTTTTCTTTTTGTCAACTGTTACCAGTTTGCCATCATCATAAAGCAGTTGAACCACCATTTCTTTCCTCTGTCTTTTACTATTCACATATCTGAAGAAAGCTTTTTTATTGCTTTTAACATCCCTCACTAGCCTCAGCTTCTTCTCAGCTTTAGCCTTCCTGATACCATTAAGCCCTTTAACAACATTTTGTTTTACCATGGCCTTCCAATGATGTATACTGTTATTTCTGCTATTGTTCTTTCTTGTAGGCGTTATTGTTTTAATTGTTATTTTTCTGTGAACATGATTTTATTGCTTTTAATATCTGAATATTTTATTGACTATAATATTTTATGTATTTTTTTGTTGTAACCTGCCATGTGAGGGCGTCTGCCCTGAAAAGTGGCCAAGAAATGTTTTAAATAAATTTTAAATAAATAAATAATTGTACACTTGGCTAATAGACAGTATAACATTGTAATAAATAAATAATAAATAAATAAATAAATATACAAAAATGGTATGAATTTGAAAGGTGTTTTTTTTCTCAATTTCCCAGGGACAACAAATACATTTCAACCCAATCTTGACAAATCATCATCAGCCAATAGTCCTAAATTCGTAGAATATTTCATCACAATCCTGCACTGCCTTCCTTCTCTGATGCTCCTTAGCGGCTTGCCTCAGATTCTGGTGGGACAAAGGTTCCAATTTCAGGACAGGAGCAAGGGAGAGGAGCAGACACCATTAAAAGTTGTCCAAAAGTTGGAAGTTGGTTAATTTTGTAAAGTTAATTGACAGTGAATTCCTCTGTGCACAAGTAGGTCTTTCCCTCAATTTCCATTCTGTCCAATATCAATGATTGATGAAGTCACAGTGCTTGTTCTTGGGACACAGAACAACCTTCTTTGCATTAGGATGTACTGCTGTCTCGCTAAAGTAGGTCCCATAGACAGAAGTGACTGTGTCCTCATTGACGACATACGAGTCTGGGACTGGGATCATGTCTTCTCCAAACACTGGGAACTCTTCTGCTGTACCATTGACAACAGTAAGAAGGCAGAAAGCAAATTCAGATTCACCCTGTAGGCTACACATATAGATAATAAGTGGATATTTGGTGACACAGTTTGGTGTCATTGCTCATGAGCTCCTTCAGCAGCCTGTCTATTCAGTCAATAGCAAAGCAGTTAGGCATCAACACATCATCGCAGATGACAATAATGGCTGGTTGGAGATACTGACTGGTCCAAAGCCGGCCAGAAATTCCTAAAAAGCTGGTGGATCACCTGCATATGCTCTCTTCTAGAGGCAGGTGTGGCAACATCCAGGCCAGAATGCAAAGCTTTTCTTTTTTCTTTTTTTTAAAAAAAATCGTAATTCCTAGGGGAACTCTTTTTGAGGATATCAATATGGTGATACATATGTTGGCTCCATTCAATATTTTCCTCTTACTTTGTAATCAGCATATACACATGTCATGCAAATGCATGTCCTTTTTTGTATTCTTTGTGGTGATGCATGACTTTTTGGGGGGTGATCCCTAAATTGCCAGCCCACTCAAAAAAGGGCTGCAACTCAGAGCTGGAGTTCATTTTCTTTCCCTTCTCTTAGTTGTTATTTTCCTTTATCTTCAGTTTTGCTAGCAAAGTTGTTCCTGCTCTGGCATCTTGTGAGAAGAGAATCTTTACTTGCAAAAGTTGCCTCTCTCCATTATTGGAACTCTTCCTTGCTACTTTTCTGGGACTGGGAACTTGGCTTATGGAGCTGGAAACTTGGCTATTTTTATTCCCTTCGGATTTTCCGGGGCGAAGCCTACCACGAGGCAGAGTGAAGTGACTGCCTCAAGAAACAGTTGCTGGGGGACTGTGGTAGCACTCTCAAGTCTGTAACTGTACATTGAACAGGGAACTTGTCATTTGTCTCAGGCAGCAAAATGTCATAGGGCCAGCCCTGGTGCTTCCTTCCTATTTCTTTTACCTTTCCATTAAGAACTTTTGTTATATATATTCTCATATGAATCTGAGGCTGTGGCTAGATCTACACTACTGCTTTATATTATTATTATTATTATTACTACTACTACTACAATTGTATCCCACTTTTTTCCGAATACTGGAACACAAGGCGGCTTTACAAAATTGAAATATATACAATTACAACTAATTAATAGAAACTTACAAAAGTTAAAAATATAGTGTCATTAAAGTGCACTGATAACTGTTTGGGCACAGGACACATTCCATATACCACTGTAAGGAAGTTTTATATATATAACAGCAACAGCAAGGGAAAGTGTGACAAATTTTCCATGTGTGAGCTTTCACACATACACGCACTCGCACACAAGCATCCATCTTGACTTGGATGAAAATATAACCTAGAACTCAGGATGTTGTGAGCACCCAGTTGGATCCAGGAGTATGCCGGAATTTCCCGTGTCCATTGCCTGGACCCACCTACTTGGCCCACAACATATTCGCAAGCCTGGTCTTTGACTGCCCCACAGCCCAACGAGAGTCCAGCCCTGGTCGGGAGCCTCCAATGTTTTGCACAATGGAAGCTCCAGAAATTGTATATGTCCTACCCTGTGAGCATGGCAGCTTTAAATGGATATTGTAATTATAACCTGTTTTTTATGCTTTTTATGGTTTTAAATTTTGTATATCGGTTTTTAATGTTCAATTTTTTAAATTTTTGTAAACTGCCAAGAGAGCTTCGGCAATGGGGTGGTATATAAATTCAACAAATAAATAAATAAATAAATAATAAAGGCCTCATCTACACAAAATTAAAGGTGTGAACACCACCTTCAATCTTATGTAAATGGGGATTCTGCAGCTGTCATTTACACAAAGTAGGAGATATGCAATTTCTGGAGCCTCCATTATCCACAACTATGGAGGCTCCAGACCAGGGCGGACGAGCTCACTGCCTCAGCAGGTACTCATGGAGATGCAATGGCACTGAGATAGGCATGCGCTGGTGGTGGCTTGGCAAGCGTCTGTCAAAGCCAAACTTCGGTGAATTCATCCATCCCTAACTAGAACAGGGTATATTTCAGGATTTCTTTCGGATCAGCTGTTCCCTGTTATTCAGCTCAGGCTGCAACACAATAATGAAACATTTGGGGGAAAAGATACAACCAAGCAACCCAGCACTTGAGGCTAAGATAGAAAAGATCTCCACAGCTACCATGAATTTTCCCTTGGTGCTCAGATAGCTGGGAACAAAGGACAACCACACACTGCAAAACACCAACATGCTGAAAGTGATGAACTTGGCTTCATTGAAACTGTCAGGTAACTTCCTGGCAAGAAAAGCTACTGTCAAGCTCAACATGGCCAGGAAGCCCATGTAGCCCAGGACACAGTAAAACAGAGTCACAGACCCATCATTACATTCCAGTACAATTTCTTCTGTCCCTGAGTGCATGTCCTCATCTGGGAATGGGGCAGAGGTTCCCAGCCACACAATACAGATGCCTACTTGGTTGAGGGAGCAGGAAACCACAATGGAGCTGGCCAGCTCCTTCCCCAACCACTTCCTTATCCTGGATCCTGGCCTGGTGGCCATGAAAGCCAGAACTACCATGATGGTTTTTGCCAGCACACAGGAAACGGCCACTGAGAAGATGAGGCCAAAGGCAGTTTGTCGGAGGAGACATGTCACCTCCTGAGGACGGCCAATGAATAGCAATGCACAAAGGAAGCAGAGCAGGAGGGAGATGAGGAGAGTGTAGGTGAGGTTCCGGTTGTTGGCTATGACGATGGGAGTATCGTGGTGCTTCATAAATGTCCCCATCACTAGAGCTGTGATCAAAGAAAAGGAAAGAGCAATTGAGGCTAAACTGAGCCCCAAAGGTTCTTCGTAAGACAAGAAAGTTACTCTCTTGGGAATACAGAAAACTTGGTTTTTGCTGGGATAGTCTTTAGCTGAGCATTTCATGCAGTCATTTGCATCTGAAAAAGAAAAGGTTTGGTTTTCAGTTCACACATAAACACACAGAAATGTGCTATAAATAATATATTTCTAACCTCCATTCCTCCAACACATCTAAACATTCTCCATGGAAATCAATGGCTATTGTCACTACTCATGATATGATGTATGGCAGGAGCTGTCTTAAAACTAGGGGTGTGCAAGCATGAAATTATCATGTTGTTATCAGAAATCACTTTTTAAAAATTCAGATCCAATTTTTTTGGAGGTTTATCGTATCGAATCATATCGGATATCCGATAATTATCGGATATTCAATATTTAATTTGGAGCCCTATTTTACCCTATAGAGTTCATTTTTGAAACTGAAAGGCCTAAAAGTTCAGTATTTTAAAAGTTACAGAATTGAAACTTTGTCACAGTGCTTATGGGGTATGCCTAAGTATGTGTATTAAATTTCAGAACAATCCCTCCAATCGTGTATTTCATATGAAATTTTTAGACAGCGTTTAACTTCTGATAGCTCAGAATGACAGCTCACCACGTCCATTCAGAGATCTGTCAAAAAAGGTGTACAATGTTTTAAAAATCCATATAAAATACTTGGGTAGAAGGATTGTTTTGAAATTTGGCACATATGCGTAGCCACATGTGCTAGACATGTGTATGAAAGTTCAGATCAATCCATCCAACTCTCAATTTTATACAATTTTTAAAAAACATTGTGCAACTTTATTGACAGCTGGTTGACTGGACCGCTGTGCTGTCAAAATACTTCTTGTCTGTTTTCCCCCCATAGGCTTGCATTGGGAGAAGCGCGTGCATAATATTTTTATTTGAAATGATAATGACATGAAATTTGGGAGCCAGGACTAGCATGATCCAATCTGCAATGTCCAAAAAGTTTCATGTCTCTATCTTTTCAAATTAAAAAGTTATAGGGGGTCCCCCAAAAGCCCAACCCCCTGCTGTAACACCTTCATTTTTAAAGATAAAAAGTTGAAACCTGTGGGACATTAAAGATGGATTCTTGCTAGTCATGTGTGAAAAAAATTCAGAGCAATTACTCAAACCCTCAATTTTATATGAATTTCTTAATGATCGTGGTACAGAAGCAACAGGGAGGCTCGGTCAACCGGCTGTCAGAACTAGTACGATCTTTTAAAAATTCATATAAAATTGAGGGTTTGAGCAATGGGGCTTTTGGGGGACCCCTATAACTTTTAATTTGAAAAGTTATAGACATGAAACTTTTGAACACTGTTCATAAGCTTCAACTAATTTAGGGTGACCATATGAAAATGAGGACAGGGCTTCTGTATCTTTAAAGGTTGTATTGAAAGGGGAATTTCAGGAGGTGTCATCACACAGCACCTGTTAAAATTCCCTCTTCATCGCAACTTTTAAAGCTTCAGGAGCCATGTCCTCTTTTGTATACGGTTTCTCTAGTATTGCTCTCCAGCTTTAATGGACTTCCCCCTGAAGCAATGCCCAATGAAAAATGCAATTCTGATATGCCAGGTAGTACAGAAGCTGGGCACCATATTTGAAAAGTGATCATTTTAGTTATCACTAGAACCACCCATCAATGGGCTACTCAGAATGGTTTTGTCATTGTTGTTTGCTGGATTTATTTGGTCCTCTCGATAATCAGTGAGGACATTTCTATTCAAGGTTAAAATCTTCCACCTTTACCGGGGCTTCTGCCTCCAGATTCCTTGCAGGATTAATAGTCTCTATTTTATGAGGTTTCATCTGTGGGTTTTCTTTCTATATGTTTTACTATATAGCCACTAGATGATGCCTTGATATAGTTGCACCACTGCAAGTGCAAATTCACATGGAATTCATCATATTTCACAGTGCAATAAAATCTCTTATTGCATGTTCTGTGTTGACAATAAAGCTCCCATAATTTTTAGAAAGCATAGGAGGGTCCCTGGAGTTTGACAATGTCATGTAATGGACACCCTTTATTCCAGCCCTTCCTTACATAATCTTTTGATCAGTATTGGAAAAACCTTTGAGTATGTATTCTGTTTTACATTTGTCTGGATTACAGCTGTTGTGTCCTTATAGCTCTGTTCTATCTATCTATATCTAGCTATCTGTCTATCTGTCTATCTGTCTATCTATCTATCTATCTATCTATCTATCTATCTATCTATCTATCTATCTATCTATGCTTACCCTCCTTGTTTGAAATCTTCCCTTCTGGACATGGGATGCAATCGTAGCAGCAAAATGGCTTCCCCTCCTTCATTTTCTTATGCGAACCAGGTTGGCAACCCTCAGTACACTGCGAAAGAGGCCTGGACTATTTGAATGGAAAAGAAACAACGTAATGAAGGGGAAAGGATGTTGGAATATTTTATTGTTTTGTTTGTTTAATATTTTTAATGTTATGTTTTGTTGAAATTTTAAATTAAAAACATTAATTTAACATATTATAAATGTTTAATATTTCCTTATTTTATATTGTCATTTCATTGCTTTTGTCAAGTATGTTATGGTTTTTCAGTTTTGTCCCACCTTGAGGGCATTTGCCAGTTCGGAAGTGTGCAATTCTAATGAATCAAATAAATAAAGATGTATGGTATCAGAAATACTTGGATAGACTCAAAGGGTAATATTTACATTTTTCTAGTATTCATCTTAGACATCTGAAACTCAATTTTCCCTTTTGCAAATTTTTATGTAAAAACGAAACACTATATTTGGTCATATGTGCAACACCCAGATATATCTTTTCACCTGGGAACTCTTAGATAGGGATTTTCCAAGACATGTTATTGAATTGTCCAGAGGTAGAGTGACTAAAACCAGCAGACATTCTCCGGTTGAGCCCAATGTTAGAACAAGGAGCAAGAGATTGTTTTGGTCTTGTTCAAAACTTTAGAAATATAGCTACCATCTCATTAAAAATTCTTCCAGCAATTTCTCTGTAAACAAAGTTATTGGAAGAGCAGAACCATGAGGCTCTTCATTTATTTCATCTCCTCACACATTGGCTCAATTCGCACGACACAATAAACAACTGGTGTGGGGAAAACAATCATCAGTTATTTTGACTATTGTGTCATACGAATGCTGCCATAGTCAACTCAGCGCTGATCCTCATCCACACCACGTTGATTATTTATTACCATGTTGTGTGGGGAGTACCCCCTAGGGTTAGGGTTAGGGTTAGGGTTAGTCAACCCACCATTGACTATCGTGTTGTCTGAATTGAGCCACTATCTGTCATCTGTAATTTTTTATTATTGTACAATAAAATAATTGTGGACATTACAATAGTTGCAAATTTATAACAGTACCACTTTCCAAATAGCTGACATTTAGAGTCTACCTGATTAAACCAGCCATTCCATGTTATGGCTTCCTCATCAATGGTGAATGCTTGACCTAGGGGAGCATCAGGATCCACTCTCCCCACTCTCAACCTATGAAACGAATGGTTGGAGAAGATAATCCAGTTGATCACATCTAATGCAGCAACAAACTCCCCATTCTGGTTGAAAGAAACTTTGTCTCCCACACTGTTGTTAAATGAGACACATTTTAGAAACGGTTGGAGCTATAATGAAAAAGAAAATGCAAGGATTTAGAAAAAACTTAATTTAGGTCTTTATGGGCCAAAAGGACATATCTTGAAATCAGTATTTAGCATCCACATGATTTTCTTATTCTTACTTTAGAGGAAGGGCTCCATTCTGGATGTTAAAAACCCCCTACACTCAAGCTATGGTTCTGATCCAGATCAGAACTCCTGCAACTTCCTTAGAGCAGAAATTGGGGTTGGGAAGCATAGCTGCTAGATACATATTGAAAGTGATGTCTCTGTTGGCACTCATACTAAAGGCAAATGACACCAGAAGATGAGGTTCTGGCTGGCATATTTTTCAACTGAGTGAAGGCTATGGCAGCCCTAGGATAAATTGTACACTGGCCAAGGAGTGTCTTTTGTTGGCAGTCACCCCATTAGTCAATTTTTCAAGGCCACCCAGAGGATTCATGGGGGCTGGTGCATGTGTGAGGTCCATTGAGAATGACAATGCTGAAAACCGTGATCTCTCAGCCACTGTGTTTCAGTTGCAAACCATTCAAAAAGCCATATTCTGAGTGGTTGCAAGGCACTATGCAACACAGCAGAACACAGGTATAACTGAGAACAATTTTGTTGTTGTTTAGTTTTCTAGCAGTTCTTATCTTTTGGTTAGAGTGACCAACTGTCTTTATAAGGCCAAATTTGTCTGGATCCAGGAGGATTTGTCCCAGCCTGGGACGATTTTTAACGATGTCCGGGTAATTCTCGCCAGTCACCCAGCTGACATCCATGCTTCTCCCTTTCTTGCATCTTGCGAGACTTCCAGGATGAGTTGCTTGACATCTCATGAGACATCAGACCCATCATCCAAGGAGCCTCAAGAGACATAAGACTACTGAGAGGCAGGGAAGCCAGTGTGTTGCAGCTTCCTACTGCTCTGAGGCAGCACGCTGAGCCTTAGCAGGCTTGGTGGATGTGGACTTAAGGACAATCAAGAGATCAAGCTTTCTCTGTCTTTTTCATTCTGGGTAGAGACTTGGATTCTGTTTGATGCCTGGTTAGCCGATTATGCGCATAATCGCTGAAGCGCTTTATTGTAAATGCTTGTAGCAAGAGGTAATTGAGCGCACAACTGGTGGCCTTACTGGTTGTTTGAAAAGTGCTTTACAAGTAGTTAATGCGGAGAATTGCTTGTTCACATAGGCAAAATGCGCTTTAACGGCCGGAGGAAAATAAAACTTGCTATTTAACGCGCATTCAATAATGCGCATAATCGGAGAGATAAAGCGCCTCAACTCCTGATTTATGCTCCGCTCTTGTAGAGGTAAAATTTTTAATGAGACTTCAAAGAGCTTTAAACGTCTCCTGTAGAGGCAGCCTTGATAGGAGTAGGATAGGTGATTTGGAATGGGTAGCTAGCTAGGTTTGTGGTTGGAGTCTTGGAGTGTGTATTTGTGTGGTGGGACTTGGCCTTTCAGCTTTCCCTCATGTCTCTTATTTTTATCTTTTGCCTCCATTTCTTTCTGCTTCTCTTTAAAAAATAAAAAAAACATTCTAGCCTTTCTTTAAGTGTATTTGTTTGTTCCAACTGCCAATCCTTCCCCCCTTCCTCCCTCTTTCTCCAAAGCATCTCTCACTGTCTATGATTTGAATCACTGTGCCCACCTCACAGAGCCAGTTTGTGCATTTCTTGGTTTGACTCAGGGCATGAGTCATGAATTGTCATGTAATGTCAGCTGCAGTTTGAACGTGCTGCTGTCATCATGAGTGAATCCTCTTCTACAACTTTATAAGAATCAGGCAGGCTTTTTATATTATTATTATTATTATTATTATTATTATTATTATTATTATTGGCTGTGCTGCTTACAGTGCAATAAGGTGGACCCTCAAACAATCCTCCTCCTAGCCTCCTATTAAGGGCATGCCAAAGCATCTCTCGCTGTCTATGTTTCAAACCACTGTGTCCACCTCACAGGGCCATTTTGTTTCCTTTCTGCCAGCCTCTCTGTGCCAGCCTGCCTCTCTGCCCTCCTGTGGATATGGCTAGGCTTGGTGGGTCAACCCCACAAGCCTATGGCAAACTTGCTCCCAGTGCTCCATTGCCATAGCAGCCTACTGCCTCTCCTCCTCTGTGCCTGCCTCACAGGGCTGATTTGTTTGCTTTCTGCTGGCCTCTTTGTGCCTGCCTGCATAGCTGCCTCTCTGCCAGCCAGCCTGCCTGCCTGCCTGCCTGCCGGTCTCTGCCAATGTGGTAATGTTGTGGAGTAACCGGATCTGGTGGGTCAACCCCACAGATCTATTGCATACTCACTCAACTCACACCCACATAGCTGCCTGCTGCCGCTCTGCCAGTCTGCCTCCTGCCTGCCTGTCTGCCTGCCTGTGCACCTGCACACTTCTCCAATATTATCTATCTGGGCCTGCCTTGCAGGACCGGTTTGTGTTTCTGGCTTTGAATGAAGACAATCCTTGGCTCACTTATATCACGGGTTGCTTTGCTTCCTCCTACTGCCATGATCCTGTCACAGCCACGCATGGCTCCATCCAAAACACGGCATGGATGTGCCCATCAGCCCACCTCCCAGGGCCAGTTTTCTTTGGCTCAATCTCTAAGTCTCATTGCTCTCAGCCAGGTAATGTGTGTGTATTGCAGGTAGCCTAGGACAGTGTTTAATTTTCCTGTTTCTGTTCTGAATGGGAAGTGCCTCAGGATGTGGCAGCTTCAGAACAAACAAACAAAAACTGAAGTAGGGGAGATTTGCACTACAAAAACACAGAGATTACAGAAGGGATAGTGTGAGTTTGATACACACCTTCAAATCGCTCTTTACTTTGAGTGGATGCTTTGTTTCCTTTAAAAAGTATAGATTTAGCAGTGGATTATAGGAATACCACTCCACAGATCTGTCTGAAATTTGGTACACTTGTGCAACTCAATGGCACTTGTGAGGTCTCCAAATTTCATGTTTCTATCTTGAAAAATAAAAAAGGTATAGGGAAAATTAAAAATCCAAATCTTGATTCGGAAATCCAAAACTCAATTTGGATTCAAATCCAAGGTGTGGCAGACTGGGTCCAAATCGATCCAAAGCAAATCATGCTGAATTCTGAAGGTTCAAAGAGGCATCCAAAGCGATTGGGGGGTTCCATGTACAGCCCTAATACAGACTGCCTCTCCTTCAGTCTTGTATAACTGCAGTCAAATATTCATAACACTGAACGAGACAAGTTTTCCATGGTTTCAGCGGCTTATTTTTAAATTTAAACTCTATATATTGTTAGGCTGACCATATGAAAAGGAGTGCAGGGCTCCTTTAACTTTAACAGTTGTAGAGAAAAGGGAATTTCATCCGGTGTCGTTTGTATGCAATTCGTACCTGGTGAGATTCCCTCTTCATTACAACAGCTACAGTTGCAAGGGCCCTGCCTTCTTTTGTGTATGGTCACTCTAGTATAGTGCCTGCAACTTTAACTGTTGTGATGAAGAGGGAATTTCACCAGGGACTAATTGCATACAAATGACACCCGCTGAAATTCCCTTTTCTCTACAACTGTTAAAGTTACAGGAGCCCTGTCCTCCTTTTCATATGGTCAACCTATATATTGTCCTTTGTATACCAAAATGGTGCTTACTTCTAAGTAAGTCTGTTCATGATCAGGGCAGCAGAAGAAAATCCTATTTTATTCCTGTAGTCATGCTGGTATGCCATGATGAATTATAAGTGCAATCTTCTAAATATTTAGAGTTAAAAATGTTCCACAACTCCCAGAATCACTCTAGCTAGCATGGCTGGCTGCAGAGTACTGAGAGTTGTAGGACTTTTTCTGTCTAAACATGCATAGGCTGTACCTTGTGAGTTTGAAATGTTTAACTCTGCACATGTGCAGTAGATGGCCAGAAAGAGTGCCAATGTGGGGGGCTGCTGCTGACCCGACGCAATCAAAATGAGTCGAGGGTTGCCATTATCATTATCATTATTTGCTCCAGCATCAGAAATGTAGCACCATGAGTTCTGTATGTCTGGGGCCGGGTGCTGCAGGTGACTAGGGCATGCAAGACACCTCCCTGCTCTGAGCATGGTTGCTTGATGCCTGCTTCAGCTAGGGCCATCATGGCCATGCACAGTGCAGCCACCAGCACGAACCCACTGTCCTACAGCATGCACACCTCCAGTGACACCTGCAGATAGCACATGAAGTGCACAGCCAGCTCCAGAGATTCTTGCAGTGGCCGCTCCAGCTGCAGGCAGGCTCCACACCCCTAAAACAGGGAACTCGCTAGGGCTGTGCACAGCCTTCCTGACTTGGGGTACGCCTGGTGGCCCCCTATGAAGCAACTTGACATTGCAGGTATGTGGGAACTGATCATGCAGAAAGAACCCAGGAAAGCTGGGCACAAGGCCATCCAGATAGGGTGACCGGATAAAATCCGGGTCAGGGCTCATGTAACTTTAACAGTTGTAGAAATTCCCTTTTCTCTACAGCTGTTAAAGTTACATGAGCCCTGACCTGGATTTTATCTGGTCATCCTACATCTGGGAGACCATTGGACTTCCAACTCACCATTCTGTGCTTGTAGTCCCCTCATTGTCCCTTCTCAGCCCACTCCCCCATTCATCCTCCTCAATCCAGAGCTTCTGCTGCTGGGATATACCTATAATTCATGTCCTCCTTCCATATTGCTGAGCCATGATTTAAAGTTACGATCATGGTGGTTCTCTTTTTTTACTTTATGTATGGCCACCATAATTGGCGGCCATACATATAGTACAAATGGAGAGCTGCCGTGACTTTAACTTTAAATCATAGCCTTGGATCTCTGGGAGGAGAATGCCATTTACAGGCAAGTCTCAGTGGTGGCAGGTGACCGAGGAGGGTGGGGAGGGAGAGGGATGTGAGTCCAATGGATTCAACTGGACTCAGAGCCAGTCTTCAACAGATTTTCCCAGACGTGTGTGTGTTTGTGGGGGAGCGACCCAGCACTGCTCCGAATCAGCCTGAGGCAATGCACAGTCCTAGAACTCACACACCATCTGCCAGTGTGGCTCCCCATCCATCTCCACATGGGCTGAGCCTTTGGCTTCGCTTAGCAGCCCTACACAGATGAAGACATACTGAAAAAGGGACTATTCCATTATTTCTAGTTGGGCAAAGGAAGAAAGATGAAAATGTTAAGAAGACTTTGGGAGAGAATAAAACACAATATACAGTGCCCTGTTATATGAGAAAATTGAGCCAATTACCTGCCCAAATTGAAGATTCTGAAGTTTAGGTTCCACTCCATCCATCATTGCATCATGCTTGACTCTAGAAGAGGACATGGCATTATGTAGGGCATGGGCCACCACATAGACAGCGTTGTAGATGCTGTAGCTGTGTCCAATCATGCTCATTTCAAAGAAAGAGCCAGGAAGGTTCTCCAGCTTCTCCTTCCCTGTGCAAATGTTCCAATTCACCTTTCCCGTGATACTATCTGGGAACAAACAGCCGAAGGCCTGTTGCCAGAAATCCCTGATAAAACCATCTTCTTTGGAACTAGAAGGGTTTCTGCTCTCAAGAAACTGCTGAAATCCTGGTAGGTCACTGGAGTGGATCCTGAAGGATATAGCACCATGGAAAATTTCTATATCCCAATTCCTTTGTAGGACAATTGCAGTGAACTCTGACTGAGCTGTTACAATCCATACCTTCCCTTTTAATTCCTTTTCCATGACCTCTTGCTCTGATAGATATTGAAGGAAGAAAACTATTGCCATGGAATAAGATTCTCCATGGGCTACCACCACATTGGCTTTGCTGCCCATCACTTTATCATGCAGTTTTGCCCCCTGTAGAAATTTGTCACTAATTTTGGTGTCAAAACTTAATTTGGGGACTCTTCCTATATAGGCAGAACAGACACCCCACTTAGAAAACAGTGGAATGACCACTTGTAGAAATTTTTCTCCATTATCATTATCCATAACACAAATCCCAATCCATGTCCACCTGAAGTGGAGAAGCAAAGAGAGAATCCCCTCATACTGAATGGCTTCCTGAGGGGCCAACTGGTAGAAGGGAAGGCCAGGTGATTTCGTGTTCATCACAGGAGCAGGGCCATAGATGAGCTACGGAGACATGTTTGGTAGAGGGAAAGGAAATCATGTCAGCATTTATAGAGTCATTTCATTTTTTCTTTTGAATGTATGCACATTAAATTAGCATCTGGTTAGGAGCAAAATGCTTGGTCAGATAGCAGTCCGATCTAAGAGTACAATGACTATCCTATGGCCATTGGGTGTGTTAAAAGATAATTGCCTCATGGAAGGATGTTATACAATGGCATTAGTCTGGTTGCATTCAGACAGTCACACTTAAAAGTTAAACTGATGGAATTCAATGGAACATGAAGAAATCACGATTTGCTTGCATCCCATTTATTTCAATGGTTCTGTTATAAATATGATTAAGTCCAGTTCTAATTCTTTGTTGAGTGGAAGAGAGAGAGAAGAAGAGAAAGAGAGAGAGAGCACTGCTTCTGCTGCCACCCATTCATAGAGCTGGTCATGCATATGTCTCCACAAATTCTGGGGCATGAGATGATCCTGTCAAACAACTGGAACAAACCTTAATGTCCACATTCCTCACTGGCCATAATTGAATGGAGGGGAGCTCCTATTTGCTCCAGGACTTAGTGTAGAGGGGGAGGGGTTAATGGTTCTCCTTAATACCAGAATTGCAATGGAACCAGGCCGTGCAGAAGTCAGTTCTGCAAACATCGTTATCAATACAAATGCAATGAGTAGTATCCTGCAGTACCCATGTACCCATAGAAAGACTTCCAGTGCAACAAGAACTAGCAATTCCCGAAACAACCGGACATACGCAACAATGCTTGTTTCCAGAATGGGCAGGCCAGTGTTCTGGGCTGTTTCAGCAGCTGCTAGTTCCTGTTGCACTAGCAGTCCATTTCACTGGTGCAAGAGAACTAGAAAAGGCACAGAGGTAGTATAGGGTATTGCTCACTGGGAACTCTATGTGAGAGAAAATGCATTAAGAAGCAGAACGTTTACATTGCGGAAATGGCAAAACTCACTGTGATAATAAAGGACAAAACAACAATGGGGTTTATCGAGGAAAGGAAACCTGTGATTGACTTTTTAAAAGAAAGAGAAGGGAATGAGATATTTGCATGTTGATTCAGTGATTAACATGGGAGTAAAACAATGGATAAGAGGGGAAGGCGGGGGAATCCATCCACTAAACTTTTTTTCTTTTTTTGATAAGGCATAAAAGAAAACTTATATATTTCTTGAGTGTCGGAGAAATTTGGAAGTCCATTTTAATGTTGTATGTCGTAATGTTTGTGTTTGTAATGCTTGAGTTTTATCTATGTTTCTAAATAATAAAATCTTTAAATTGGAAACAAAAAGAAGTGGAATGTTTAAATTACTGAATGGCTTAAATGGGGCAGGTGAAACTGTAGCAATGTTCTGCCAGTTCACATCCTTGGTATTCTCTCTCTCTCTCTCTCTCTCTCTCTCTCTCCACACACACACACACACACACAAACACACACACACATATTCTTAGCAAAGGTATGATATTTATAAACCATGCACCTATTTATGCCTCCAAACAACAGAATGGAACTAGAAAGGAAAGGGACGAGTGAGTGTTGTCGTAGATTCTTCTGCTTCCCAAATATCCTACCTGTGGAGTCTTATAGATATCCAAGATATTTGCCACGTATAGGGAGATTTCAGAATCCAGTCCCCCAATAACTGCTGTTAGGCTATTCTGGATGTCACATACATAGTTAGGTACAACGTTTTCCAGTGTAGTCAACAGGAGCATTGTGGCATGATAGGTCTTCCTTGCATTGTCATAGCTATCATAGATGTGGAAGCCCAAGGTGAGATTGGGTAAGATCTGAGGGTTTTCATTGATTTCCTTTACTGCAAATGCCAAGGCCAGGATGTGCTGGTAATGCTTAGGAAATACCCTACAACAAAAGTTGCATTCTTTAACAGCAAGATAGTCCACGCATACATTCATTATTGCTACTGCAGTCTAACTTACCATAATTAATCACATTACAGCATTTAAATGCAATCCTTTTTGTACTCTTAAGTCCAAATTGGCCTACGCTAAGAAGAAAACGAAACTATATCAATACAATATGAGCAATTAGGGAGGAACATTTTGCTGCCAACCTCCATTATCAATTTTACAAAAGAGTTCATGTTCTACTGGCCCCACGTCCTTATTGTTACATGGATGTGCCCTCTCATGCAAAGAAAAAAACACTCTATCTTTCCAAATTATTGAGAAAGTGGCACATTAAATCATGCTGTACAGTATATAACAATTTCAAAATCACTTAAATCGGCAGCTAACTGAACACCATTTTACTTAGGAATACCCAAGGAACAAGATGAGTACATTGCAGAGGCCTGAGGGGAAAGGTCTTGGAAAGAAATAATACAGAGCATCTGTATTATGGAATCATGTAAATGGAATCATGTCCATTTTTAAAAAGAAAAGAGGATGACTGCAAAATACAAGGAGGTCTTCATGAAAGGGAGATAAGGAACCAACTTAAAGATATTAATCTTAAACTTTAAGGCAGCCATCCAAGCACTCACACCCAAAGCCTGTTATTTGCATCTGTTTCCATTAATATTGCAGCATTTGAAAAAGTATTGTGGGGTGTGCAAATGAGCTCCTAAAACAAAAAGCTGAAGACAATTCCTTAATCCCTATAGCAGCTCTATAAGGGAACCAAAAGTTTATCGGAGAATTCAAATCTTAAATAACTGCTGGAACAACCTACACTTTTTTTATATACACTTAATTAAGACAGGGCTTCTGCCTTATTTATTATAGCTGTTGCAGAATCGTATCCCTTTTGAAAAAGAAAAAGGGGTGACTGGCCCACTTCCTCAAAGCCCTTTAATAACTAGAGTCCAGGAAATAAGGAACCAAACCCCATAGCAGACTGAGGATTCTTAGGATTCTTAAAGTGAAGCTTTAAGGCTGCCATCCAAAGACCCAATCAAAACCCTGTTATTTACATCTGTTTCCATTAGTACAGCTTGTTTCGGAACACATCGTGGGATGTGCAAACAACCTCCTAAAACTGTAACTTGGCCACCATTAAAAACCGAAGCCAATCCGTTCATCCATATAGGAGCTCCATAAGGGAACCAAAAATTTATCTGAGAAGTCAAATCTTAAATAGCTGCTGGAACAACCTACACCTTTTTATATTTACACGTATGTCACTATTTTACAGTTTTATCACCCTCTTATCCTCCAATCATCCTGATGACACCATAAATGGAAATAAAACAAACAACAGTCCTTACATAAGTTCATCCAATATTTCTGGAGGAGGTTCTTCAGTGAAGGATATTGGACTGGAGATGAGGAGACCATAAGAAGTAATGCCACCAATGATGAGGTCTCCTGACTGATAATACTTATGAAGCAGAGGGTAAGGACTTCTGACCCTACAGCTGTCAATGTGAGCTTTGCATCCCATGCAAGCAAGCAGTACCAGCAGCAAGACTACCATGGTATAGTGATAATATAGTAGTTTGTGTTATTGTATTGACAACCAGTCATTCACAAAATAGTTTCCCTACCTGTATCCAAGTTCCTCACCTATTTGTAAGTACTCTTTCTACCTTTTAATGTTACTGGTGATAGTTATGACATCCTTTGGTATTAGTTTTGCAAGTGACTACTGAAAGTCTACAGTGGATTTGGGAGTGAGCAGAATTAATCACTATCCTTTAGATAACTGAAGAGGAGACTAATTACAAAATAATTACTGAGGAAAGCTTGTTTGTCACATCCGAACAATATTTCCCCCCCAACAGAATAGCAATCAGGGGACCGTATGGCTCGGGTTTGCCCACAGAACTTATTTTTTACTTAAGAAATTGATAACAGAAATAATCGATTTTGAATTGGAATCAGAGGCAAATTCATATTTTATGACAGGACTGACCATCTTGAGAATATGACCTTGAGGGGACTTCCAGTGGAGTGATAGAAGGTTGAGACTGCTCAGTTTTCGGCTGAGAAGAACAATGTGATTTATATACCATCGAAGTGGTTGCTGGATGGATTTTACAACCCCAGATCGAAGGGGTCTTGGCTGGAGCAGGTCGTTAGTTGCCTCATCAAGTTTCGAGGAAGGGAACTTCGACGAGAGGAGAAACGGGGAGATCCAGAGACAAGATGTCTATTGCTCATGACTCGCACTGTCACCCTGGGAAAAGAGTAAAGGTCTTCCATTATCCATTCCCCGAAATTGATTGGCTATATAACAACAAAAATTAACTGAAGGGGGGATTTCAACATGACAAAATGAAAAGCAAATAACATACCTTTTCATGGTGAGTGGAAACAGACTTTCTGTATAAAGGATATAATAACAAATATTTATGAATGAAGGGAATTGCAGCAAAATTTACAGTAAGCTGGATTAAAGTTTTGATTCTAAAAAGAGGAGAAAAGTGGAGGTTGTTTTGAATTTGAGCAGGTTGTTTTGAATTTGAGAGGTTTGAAGTAACTAGCAGAAAGTGGAAATTTACAGAGTGCTTCTATACTCAGCCTGAGTTGTTAACATTCCTCTGCCTGGGCTGTTCTCCAAGAAGATAGATAAGAAGGTTGCTATGGAAATGAGGGATGTAAATAAGAAAAAGTTCATTTGATGCAGTTATGGTGCCATCTGCTGATGAAACAAATATGACAATAATTTTGAAACAGAAAATTATTGTGTCCAGATGGGAAATACCTGAGGGTGTGACTTTGACATTTTCTGTGGGAAAATATAAGCTGAACTCAATGGAAAAAGTGAAATACTTATGGAGAAATATAAAAAAGAATTGGAGGACATTCAAGTTGATGAAAGGGACCCAAGAGAAAAGGGAGAATCTTCAGATAAGTAATATTGGTGGAATTAAAGACTCTTATTGATATGTAATAATAACTAGGGGTGTGCATCGGATCGGATCCGATCCACGGTCCAAATCCGATCCGCCCCAAAATCGGAAGAAAACGTTCTGAACCGATCCGATCCAACTAACTCTCTGATCCGATCCGATCCGGCGAGGTCCGATCCGGATTGGAAAAAAT
Organism: Anniella stebbinsi; assembly: GCA_029215795.1. NCBI lineage: Eukaryota > Metazoa > Chordata > Lepidosauria > Squamata > Anniellidae > Anniella > Anniella stebbinsi. Next base: position 25,155,413 of record JARDYH010000008.1, read on the forward strand.
CGGCAGATTGGATCATTTTAAATGGTGTTGTTTTACTTTGTATTTTGAAAAAGAATGTGCTGTAACTTTTTTGTTTTAAGAGGTAAATAGTTGAAACTTGCTGACATGGGAGAGGACTTATGCCCCCTCATGTGTTGAAAAATACAGAGACATTGGTGGAAGACTTTACTGGCAAACAAAGGTTTATTAATGGCGTTTGACATGGGATTTACTTTTTTGTTTTAAGAGGTATAAAGCTGAAACTCTCTGACATGGGAGAGGACTTATACCCCCTCATATGTTGAAAATTTCAGAGACATTGGTGGAAGACTTTACTGGCAAACAAAGGTTAAACTTTATTATTTTAAACTTCCAGTAAAGGGGGGGGAGGCTGGATGTTTGTGTGTCTGTTTGACAACTTGATCCACCAATTGTGCTTTAGACTACATGACTGAATCACCCAATCCTGTTAAGACTTTCTTCAGCCTCCATACGAAATGCTGGAGGATGGCTTAGTAGAAAACCCAGTATATATTATCAGTCCTTCCCTTTTGGCTCTTTGTGGGGTGTAGTGAGTTAGAGGTTAAGGAGTGTTTGTTTGGAGCAGGTGGATTGTAGTTGAATTTGGAAATAGGTGTGACCCCGCAAATTATAGACCCATTAGTTTGCTAAATGTCATCAGTAAGCTGTATGCCACTCACCTATTGGAAAAGCTGAGGGATTGGTTAGATCAGGAAAACATTATCGAAGAGGAACAAGCTGGTTTTAGGGGAGAACGCTCAACAGTGGACCATGCTCTTGTGCTGCAGCACCTGATTGGAAAATACACTACTAGCTCGGGGGGTGCCCTTATCGATGTAAGATCAGCTTTCGATCTTATACCTAGAGACAGATTGTGGGAAAGATTTGAATCAACCAATATAGATCGTCGCCTGCTGATTCTCATTCGCAGGCTGCATGAAAACACTAGCCTCCGGGTGAGATGCAACAGGACTGGGCATTTGACAGGACCAGTTTCTACCACAAAGGGGGTGAAGCAGGGATGTGTCCTGGCCCCCACTTTGTTTAACTTCTATATAAATTCGATGGTTAAGCATCTATCAAAAATACAGGCACAACCCCCTAGTTTGGCAAACAGACTTATATCGATTCTACTGTATGCTGATGACGCAGTGATTTTGTCATTAACTAAAGTGGGTCTGAGGAAATTGCTGAGGGCCCTGGACAATTACTGTAAAGAGGAATTACTGGAGATAAATTATGATAAGACTAAGGTTGTAGTGTTTTCCAGAAGGAGGTCAAAGTATAGTTGGCAGATAAATCATCATCCAATAGAGCAGGTAACTACATATAAATATCTAGGAATGATATTCCATTCAACAGGTTCATGGAAAGATCATCAAAATAAGACCACTGCAGCCGCTCAAAGAAGTACTAGGGCACTCCTTTCTTTCTTCTATAATAAAGGAGGTCAGTATATTCCATCGGTACTACAGGTTTTTGAGGCAAAAGTTATTGCACAAATGCTCTATGGCTCTGAAATTTGTATGCACAAAAAATCTGTACAATGGGAGGCTGTTCACACTAAATTCTTAAGAGCAATTTTAGGGGTCCCAAGTTGTGTACCAAACTCAGTCTTAAGGTTAGAGGTAGGTCAGATTTCAATGGAAGCGCGTATATGGATACGTAAGCTAAATCTGTGGCTAAAAATGGTATATATGCCAGTTGGGTTGGCCCCATTAACTTTGAAGGACACCTTCCACTCAAGGTGGAAAATATCATTAAATATGAAGTTACAATCTCTGGGTTTTTCTATGGCTGCTGTCCAAAGTGTAGGATATGAAAAGGCAAAAGTGGATATAGTACAACGAATACGAGACATTGAGTTCCAAAATGATCTAAGTCAAGTAACGTTATATCCTGGTATATAGAGGCCCATTTACAACTGCAAACTACTTAATAAACTTAACTATTCCTAGGCTTAGAAAGGCCTATACATGGGCGAAGCTCAACGTTATGCCATCCGCATTGCTGGAGGGAAAATTCCAGAAAACACCTTATAATGAACGAGTATGCCCATGTGGGACAGGGGCAATAGAGACAATAAGCCATGTGTTGTTACAGTGCCAGTTCTATAAGGAGCTCAGGATCTCCCTGATTACACCGATTATAGATAAATTCCCAGGGAGATCGAATATATTTTACTTAGATTATCTGTTAATGGATCGGGATGCTCAAACTACATCAAAAGTAGCCAGATTTTGTGCAGCAGCTATCACGTGTCGTAGAAAAGTAGTAGGTAAATAATAGCAAGGCAGACAGATTTGATATATGTACCTACTTTGAATTGCATAAAATGAGACACTTATATGGTAAGGAATGATATGAATGTGGTAAAATCTAAAATTGAATGTGCAAATGTTGCTGGTCTATGATTGTAATAAAATTTTATACACATATAATCTAACATGGTAGAGATTGTGGGCCATGTACTGTGGTATTGTTCCTTCTATTGTGATCTTCGGTACATTTTTATTATCTCTATCTTACAATGTATGCCACCCAGATCTGATGTGTTTTATACAGACTATCTCCTGGCCGACCAGAATTGTCAAATAACTCCCAAGGCGGCTAGATTCTGTGCTGTTGTAATTGCATACCAGCGTGGGATATCATCGGACTGTGATAATGTTTTAATGTTTTAATTTTTAATGTTTTAATTTTTAATGTTTTAAATCCTATATTATTATAAGCAGGATAAGTACAATTCAATTAATTTTAATTTTTTTTTACTGTTTATCTGTATTTTTAATTAATTATTACTTTTTAAATATTATTGCACCTTACCATGTTGGCCTTGTGAATATGACTGTGTTTATAGTGCTGCTCTACTTTGCTGGTCTTGCGACCGTAATAAATTCTATTCTATTCTATTCCCTTGCTCCTTAGGTGACACCGCAGAGTGAAGGCGCCAGCGGGCCGTCTGTGTCACCCCAGAAGTGACAGACAACAAGGTGTGGGACCACATTGAGGTGGGAGTGGATTCCCGCTTTGCTGTCTCTCACCACTGCAAGATGGATGTGAGCAGGGGAAAAATGTCAGGCCACTTCACCAACAACAACCTCAGCTGCCACATGCAGAGGCACTACCAGTCTGTTTTGCTTGGGACTGAGGCGGGCACCTCACAGCAGACTGGTGTTAGCAAGAGCAAGCAGAAGGCTCCTGCAACTTCTGCCAGCTCTCGAACTCCCATCCCCAAGAGGCTTCGCCAGGCCACCATGGAAGAGATGGGGTGGGGGAAGTATGGAGCCACAAGGTGGCGTTTTCCAATGCCCAACCAGATCACCAATTGCATCGGTGAGATGGTGGCGTTGGATGACCAGCCATTCAGCCTCGTCGAGAACACAGGCTTCAAGAGGCTGATGGTTCTTGTGGTTCCATACTACAAGCCGCCATGTTGCACCTCCCTGAGCAGGCTTGTGGTGCCCTCCCTGTACCAGGCATGAAGGGAGTTAGTTCTGGGTCGTCTGTGCCAGGCAGAGGCACAGAAGGTGCACTTCACTTTGGACATCTGGTCCAGCGAAGGAGGAGTGCATGCTTACCTGTCCCTGATGGCTCACTGGTGGGGAGCCTCAGGGCAGGAAGCACCCAGGATTTCCGGGACTGGGAAGGAGGGCTGCTGCTGGGCCCTCCTTCATACCGCAGTCATGGACCAGACCCATATGGGGGGTGGTAAAATGGGTTTAAGTAAATTGATGGTTGAAAAAGAATCATTGGATGTTTGGAGAATATTAAAAGGTGAAGAAAGGAAATATACTTTTTACTCACCGAAGTATAAGAGTTATTCTAGGATAGATTTTATTTTTGTGTCAAAGAATTTGATATCTAAGATTATAGAATGTGATATAGGTGTTATTAAAGTCATGGACCACGCATCAATGACTACGGATATTAAAATGAAGAAGGATTATAGAGAAGCAAAGGGATGGAGAATGGATACAAGGATTTAAAATTATAAAAGTATAGTTGAAAAAATGAAAAAAGAAATTCAGACAATATGGGATATTAATGAAATAGAACGAAACTCTCATGGGATAGAATGGGACACGATGAAGGCAGTTGCAAGAGGGTTGTGTATTAGGGAATCATGTGCTCTAAGAAGACAACAGGAAGTACAAAATAAAAAGATAGAAAAGGAGATAAGGAATTTAGAAGAACAATTAAGAGTAACAAAGGGTAGATGCCTATATGCTCAACTTCAAGCTAAAAAGAAGGAATTAGAGAAAGAGGATTTAGAACGGGTACAAAAGGAATTATTATATTTGAAAAGGGATTTTTTTGAATATAGTAATAAAAATTCTAGGATGTTGGCCATGTCCACTCAGTCGAAAAAGGCAAAGAATATGATAGGGACAATTAAAGACAAAACAGGGAAAAGCTGTAATTTAATGAATGATAAATTAAATATTTTTCAGGAATTTTATAAAGAATTATATGCATCAGATATGGGTCCACAGGCAAGAGTAGCAGAGTATGTAGAGAGGAATTGGAAAATAAGGTTACAGGGAGAAGATAGGGATTATATGGAAGGTTTGGTTACAGAAAAGGAAATAGAAGGAATTATTGATAAATTAAAAGGAGGGAAATCTCTGGGGTTAGATGGGTTGGGGTCAGAATATTATGGCTTGGGGCCAGGATATCCAAAGGAACGCCTCCTCCCATATGTACCTGCCCGGACCCTAAGATCATCTACAGGGGTCCTTCTCTGTGAGCCCCTGCCAAAGGAAGTGAGGCAGGTGGCCACTAGGAGGAGGGCTTTCTCTGCTGTGGCACCCCGGCTGTGGAATGAGCTCCCCAGAGAGGTTCGCCTGGCGCCTACTTTGTACTCTTTTCGTCGCCAGGTGAAGACCTTTTTATTCTCCCGGTATTTTAACAGTTAAATTAACTCAATTTTAATCCTTGCTGTTTTAAATTTGTATTTTAATCTGTATTAATTCCTGCTGCTTGGTTTTATTCTGGTTGTGTTTTTATATTGTATGTTATTCTGTGTTTTTAGATTGTGCCTTGTTTTATATATTTTAAAATGATTTCATGGTTTTAATTTTTGTGAACCGTCCAGAGAGCTTCGGCTATGGGGCGGTATAAAAATGCAATAAATAAATAAATAAATAAATAAATAAGAGTTTTAGAGATATATTGATACCAAAATTGAAAATATTGTTTAATAGTATAATAGTGGGAGGGGAGACCCCACCATCGTGGGATCATTCCTTGATTATATTAATCCCGAAACCAGACAAGGATCCGAAAGACCCAGCGTCTTATAGACCAATATCTCTAACAAATCAAGACTCAAAAATTTTTACAGCAATAATGGCAAAAAGAATGAGTACTTTTATAAATAAATATATTAGAAAAGATCAATGTGGATTTATTTCAGAAAAGGAAAATGCCAAATTTAATTGGGAGAGTGTTGAATATAATTAATGTTATTTAAAAAAGGAATATAAAAGCAGGGTTGTTAGCATTAGATATTTTCAAAGCCTTTGATTGTGTGGAATGGCCAGCATTAAAAACAATTATAAAAATATTTGGGTTTGGAGATAAATTTACAGGAGTGATTGATCAGTTGTATAGAAATATTAAAGCAGAAATAATGGTTAATGATGGGTTAACGCAACAGATTACCTTGGTCCGGGGTACTAGGCAAGGGTGCCCACTTTTCTCGATCTTATTCACAATAGTTATAGAAATTTTGGCGAATGTTATAAGGGAAGATGTAAGATTAAAGGGGATAGGAGGGAAAGAAAAGGTTAAGATTAATATGTTTGCGGATGATACATTATTGACTTTAGAAGATCCTTTGGAGAGTGGGATGGTGATTAAGAGACGTTTGAGAGAATTTGGGGAAATTACTGGATTACAAATTAATTGGGGGAAGTCTGAAATGATGTTATTCAATTACAATAAGAAGGAAATGGAGGAGTGTAATATAAAATTATGTCTGAAGATTAAAAATATAGTGTGTTATTTAGGAGTTAATATTGCAAAAGATTTAGATAGGTTAGAAGAAATTAATTTTAACAGTTTGAAAAAACAGATAGGGGAAAAATTAGAGGCTTATAGAAAATTAAAGCATTCATGGTTTGGTAGAATAGCGGTTATTAAAATGAAGATATTACCTAAGATTAAATTTTTGTTTAGAATGTTACCAATTAAAATAATGGAAGTAGAGTTAAAGAGTTGGCAAAATATGATAAATGTTTATTGCAATGGAGATAAAAAAGCAAGGATTATTAAAGGGTTATGGTATAAGACACAAAAGAAAGGAGGGTTGGGAATTCCAAATATAAAGATGTATTATATTGCTAATCAATTAAGATATGTTATAAATAGTATATTAGGGGAAGATGACTTAGAATGGTTAGAGACGCAAACAGGAGAACTAGAATTAAAATTGCAAAATATTTTTTTTCACCAAAATAAAAAAGAAAGATTTAAAGGGATTACATAACCCATTTTTAAACAATATTTTAGAGATTTGGGAGAAAGTTAAAGGAAAGTTAATACCAGGAAATTCTCCTCTTACTCCAGTTGTAGTAATGGAAAACTTCCCAAGGAATTTAAAAAGTGAGTTGGAAGGGGGATTGAGGGGTCAGAAAATTATTAAGCTGAGAGATTGGTTGAAAAGAATGAGTAATAAGGAGCAAATTGGAGATATATTAAGAGGACAAAAGTTAGCTTGGTTCAAATGTATACAATTGGAACAATGGACACAGGATTGGAAAAAGAAGAATAAGGATTGTAGAGATAATACAAGATTTGAAGAATTAATTGAATCAAGAGAAAAGAAAGGGGAAATTAAAAATAAAAGAGGTTTGATTAGTGAAATATATAAAATTTTGATAGAGGATGGTGACCATCGAGATTCTCTTAAAATGATTTGGGAAGATGATCTAAAGGAACAAATTAATGAATATAACTGGGGGAAGATTTGGGATGCAAAAATGTTAAAGTTATTGTCGGTTAGGATTAAGGAGAAATATTATAAAGTAGTATGGCGATGGTATTTAACGCCAGTAAGATTTCACCATATAGATAAAAAGAATTCTAAGAACTGCTGGAGGGGTTGTCAGGAGGTTGGAACATATTTTCATATGTGGTGGAGTTGTGAATATGTACAAAAATTTTGGAAAAGGGTGTTTAAAGAAATAAGTGAAATAACGGGAATTAATGTGGAAGTAAGTCCAAAGTTGGCTTTATTATCAATATGGGATAAAGGAATTGGGAATACAAGTATGAAGGAATTGATTAACAACCTCCTGGCACCCGTTAGATTAATGATAGCTAAGAATTGGAAAGTGCAAGGGAATTATACAATAGAAGAATGGTATAAAGAAATATGGGATATGGCGCTTAATGATAAGCTAACGTGTAATTTGAAAGTAAAGAGGGGATTATCCAGGAAGAATGATTTTGAAAATATATGGAGTCCATTTTTGGAATTTGTATTAAGAAAGGGGAAAGGGCACTCACCTTTAAAAGATTCTTTACAATTTTGGAAAGATGTATAATATAATTGAATAAATGCAGGTCTCCTGGGAGGAGGGGAGCATGGGGGTTAGTGAAGGGTTGTTAGTTATGTATTGTATTTATGCTGTGTTTATGTTGTATTTTAAGTTGAAAATAAAAATTATTTTTTAAAAAAGAAAAGAATATAAATGGACTAAATTCTCCACAAAAGAAGAAAAAATATTTTACCATCTAAGAAAATTAAAACTGAATATTATTTGCTTACAAGAAACTCATATTAGAAAAAAAGATATAAAATATCTGCATAATAAAGGCTTGGGAGAAGAATATATTTACACAAGCACAAGGAAAACCCATTTAAAACCAGAATTAGTTATATCTGATGAACAAGGACGTTTCGTGGGTATAAAAACTATTGTAGACAGAGTGGAAATTATGGTATTGTGGTGTATGCTCCCAATGAACAAAAAGAAGAATTTTATATTTCAAGTGATACTGGAGTATCTTGGGTGATTGGAATGGAGTGAGATCACCACAAATTGATAAACATTCAGAGAAAGACATCAAAGGTCAACAGGGAAAGCTTCCAAAAAGTTTTTTTTGACCTGGTGGACAATTTGGGTTTGGTTGATGTATGGAGACATAGAAATGGTGGCTCTAAGGAATACACTTATTTTTCAGATAGACATAAATCCTTTTTTATTATTTTTTATTATTATTTTCAACATATAATACCACATAATCATAAAATAATATACTAACATAACCTTAACAACCCCCCAGTGCTCCCCTAACCCATTGAGACCTTCTTTTATTCTATTATATTATACATTCTTCCAAAATTTTAAAGAATATTTTAAAGGTGTACAACCTTTCCCCTTTATTAAAACAAACTCTATAAATGCCCCCCATATATTTTCAAAATCATTCTTCTTAGATAATCCGCTCTTTACTTTTATGTTACATGTTAATTTGTCATTAATCATATCTCATACTTCTTTATACCATTCTTCTATTCTGTAATTTCCTTATATTTTCCAATTCTTAGCTATTATTATTATTATTATTATTATTATTATTATTATTATTATTTACACTTATATACCGCCCCATAGCCGAAGCTCTCTGGGCAGTTTACAAAAATTAAAAAGATTGAGCATTAAAAAGACAATAAACAAAATTTAAAACCATAAACATAAAACAGCTGTCATTAAAACACTTTAAAACATTTTAACTATTAAGCCTGGCCACAATGTCAATCCAAACCTCAACATGAGCTGTTAAAAAGCCTGGGAGAAAAGTTTTGACCTGGCGCTGAAAAGATAACAGTGTTGGTGCCAGGTGGGCCTCATCGGGGAGATCATTCCATAATTGAGGGGCCACCACAGAGAAGGCCCTCTCCCTTGTTGCCGTCCTCTGAGCTTCCCTCGGAGTAGGCATCTGGAGGAGGACCTTTGATGTTGAGCGTAGTGCACGGGTAGGTTCTTGTTGGGAAAGACGTTCCATTAGGTATTAATCTGGCGGGTGTCAGGAGATTGTGAATCAAATCCTTCATATTTTGATTCCCATATGCTTTATCAAAAATTGAAAGAAAAGCCAAATTTGGACTTGCTTCCACATTGCTTCCCATTATTTCACTTATTTCTTTAAAAACTCTTTTCCAAAATTTTTGTACGTACTCACATGTCCACCACATATGAAAATATGTTCCAACCTCCTGACATCCCCTCCAACATACCTTCCAAATTTTCTTATCTATCTGATGTAATCTTACTGGTGTTAAGTACTACCTCCAAAATATTTTGTAATTATTCTCTTTTATCCTAACCGATAATAGCTTTAGCATTCTTGATTCCCATATCCTCTCCCAGTTATACTCACTAATTTGTTTTGTTAAATCATCTTCCCATATTGTTTTAAGAAAATTCTGTTGGTCTCCATCTTCTATCAATATTTTAAATATTTCACTTATCATACCTATTTTACTTTTATTTTCCTGCTCTTTTTCTCTTGATTCTATTAAATCCTCAAATCTTGAATTATCTCTACAATCCTTATTTTTCTTTTTCCAATCCTGTGTCCATTGTTCCAATTGTATACATTTGAACCAAAAGATCTTTTGTCCTCTTAATACTTCTTCTATTTGCTCCTTATTCGACATTCCTTTTAATCAATCTTTCACTTTAATAATTTTCTGTCCCCTCAATACCCCTTCCATATCTCTTCTTAGATTCCCTGGGAAGTTCTCCAATAATACAATTGGAGTCAGAGGAGAGATTCCTGGTGCTAATTTTTTTATATACTTCCCCCAAATCTCTACAATGTTTTTTAAAGGGGATTTTCCATTTCCTTCAATTGTTTCTTTTGTAGTTTGCTAAAAATATATATTTTGTAATTCTAACTCTATATCTCCTGTTTGCGTCTCCAACCATTCTAAATCATTTTTCCCTACTATACTATTTATAACATGTCTTAATTGATTAGCTATGTAATACATCTTTATATTTGGAAGTCCCAACCCTCCTTTCTTTTGTGTCTTATACCATTTCCCTTTATTAATCCTTGCTTTATCTCCATTACAATAATTATTTTTCATACTTTGCCAACTCTTTATTTCTACTTCCGTTATTTTAATTGGTAACATTCTAAACAAAAAAAAATATCTTAGGTAATATCTTCATTTTAATAACCGCTATTCTACCAAACCATGTTTGCTTTAACTTCCTATAAGCCTCTAATTTTTTCATTATCTGTTTCTTCAAACTATTAAAATTAATTTCTTCTAACTTTTCTAAATCTTTTGTAATATTAACTCCTAAATAGCACACTGTATTTTTAATCTTAAAACCTAATTTTATACTACACTCCTCCCTTTCCTCCCTTCCTCTCCCCAAATTGTCTCAAATGTTGCTTTATCTCCTCCAAACTCTCCATTGGATTTTCTAATGTCATTAATGTATCATCCGCAAACATATTAATTTTTATCTTTTCTTTTCCTCCTATCCATTTTAATCTCCAATCTTCCCTAAGAACATTTGGCAAAATTTCTATAACTATTGCAAATAATATCGGGGAGAGTGGACACCCTTGTCTAGTACCTCGGGCTAAGGTAATCTGTTGTGTTAACCTATCATTAACCATCACCACTGCTTTATTATTAGCGTATAACTGATTAATCACTCCTATAAATTTATCTCCAAACCCAAATGTTTTTTATAATTTTTTTTAATGCTGGCCATTCCACACAATCAAAGGCTTTAAAAATATCTACTGCTATCAACCCTGCTTTTATATTCCTTTTTTAAATTTCATTTATTATATTCAATACTCTCCTGATTAAATTAGGCATTTGCCTCTCTGGAATAAACCCGCATTGATCCTTTTTTATATATTTATTTATAAAAGTATTCATTCTTTTTGCCATAATTGCCGTAAAATTTTTTGAATCTTGATTTAGTTTTGAATCTTGATTTATTAAATATATAGATCTATAAGAAGCTGGGTTCTTTATGTCCTTATCCGGTTTCGGGATCAATGTAATCAGAGAATGTTCCAATGATAGTGGAGTCTTCCCTCCCTCTAATATATTGTTGTATAATACTTTCAGTCTCGGTACCAATGACTCTCTATTCCTCTTCCCCACAGTACAGTATATTATCAAAAATCTTCCTATATTATCCCTCTTTACTTTTACTATGTCGAGACCACATTTTTTAGAAATTATTATTGCTACTCCTCTCGCTTTAGAAGTCCCATATGCCTTCTCATATATGCCCACATCCCTCATTTTAAGCTCATTTACTCCCTTTTGATTGATGAGTTTCTTGTAAAAATATTATATCTGCTTTTTCTTTATTTAACATCGCTTCCAACCTCTTCCTTTTAATAACATTTCCCAGCACTTTAACATTTAAAGTTACAATTCTTAATTTAGTTTCCATCTTTCCAACCTTAATTCTCTTTGTAGGTCTCCATTTGTGTTACATTTACCCCCCTCCCTCCCACTTCCCTCCCACCCATACCCCCCAATTTCCCCCCTTCATCACCAGGAACTTCCTGGGCAGTAACTCCCTTATTCCCTTTTTAGAACCCTCCGGGGGGAGTGGAGGTGACTTAACCACCCTGGAGCCTCAGTAGATCCTCTCCTCCCTTTAATTCTCTTCTTCTATCCCTTTTTAATCCCAAACTCAGTCACAGACGGCCTCTTGCTGCCCCTTGTTCTTCTGCTTCTTGTTCTTGTCTTTCATCTGCATCTTTCTCCATCAGGCCCAGCTTCCCCATCCCTTGCTCGCACAATGTTATTCTGTGTTGTTTCCCCTGCCATACAAATCTCAGAAATACTGGGTAACCCCAGCTGTAAGCAATTGCATTCTTCTGCAGGGTTGTTGTGCACAATCTCACACTTTTCCTCCATTGGATCATTTGAGAACAAAGATAATTGAAAACCTATATCGGCGTTGATTGGAACATCAGTTGACCGGCATGTCTAATTGCTTGCATTAACTTTTTTTTATATAATAATAATTCGCAAATTTTACAATTATGTCCCTTTTCTTATATCCAATTCTGTGTATCCTTTCAATATCAGCAACTTCCCAATCCATTTGGGGTCCATCTCCTTGATCCATTCCCTTATCTTAGCTCTCAAAATCTTTGGATTTTCCACCTGCTGTTCCTGGAAGGATCTAATTTGAATATTTACTCTTCGATCTCTGTCCTCCATAGCAATTAAACGTAAGTACATTTCTTGAATTTTAATATCTTGCTGTTTACTTTTTTCTTTGTTCTCTTCCGTTTGTTGTTCCAGAGATTACAGTTTGGCATTAACAGCTTGAACGCTTGTCAATATCTCCTTCTGAGATTTCTTTCATAATATCTTCCTTCTGCCTTTCTAAACTATTATCCATCATAGTTTTGATATTTGCCAGTAACTCCGCTGAAGACATTTGTTCGCATTCCTGTGGTTTGTTTCCCTGAGGAACAGCTCCTGGCTTAGTTCCAGTTTTGTGATTACCGCTTCCGGTTTGAGACGGGCCCGCTTTGTTGTCTTCTTTTCCTTCTTTTCCTTTCCCTTTCATGTTTACTTTATCTGCCACCGTTCTTGTCAAACATGCCAAATTTTTATCAGAAGGGTGTATTTTAGCCTTCCTTGCCCACTTCGGAGAAGAACAACTTCTTTCTCTGCGATCTCTATGCATCTGGCATCCAGCCAGCTACTCCGGAGCCCGTCACTCCATCTTAGTTTTATCCTTGATTCATATATCAGTTCTTGAAGTCCATAATATCCCTTTTTAGGATAATAGCTAAGGCAGATATGCTTTCAAAACACTTTACTGAAACTCAAAACAATTGGCATCCAGTCCAAATTCTTCAGGGGTTTATCAAAGCTGTAATACACTTTTCTCAATTAAACTCCCACCACATTTCTGTGCTGCTTCTCTTCCCATACACAAATATAGTTTTTAACTTACAGACCATTCCTTTTGAAGATAGGGATTTTTCCTTTTGCTTTCCCCATTTCGGGAGGTCCGAAAAACTCCACCGATCACTCCATAGCATAAGCCATGCCCCCAGACATAAATCCTTTTCAAGACTAGACATGATTTTAATGTCCAAGACAATACTTACAAAGAAAATTGAAATCTTGCCAAAATCTTTTTCGGATCATAATTCAGTATTGATGGTTGGGGGGAGTGGGAAATGTTCAGATGGCGCTTAAATGAATCTTTACTACAAAATAAAGTGGTGGTGGAAGAAGGCCAAAAAAAATTAAGGATTTTTTTTTAGTTTAATTTGATTAAAGGTTTTAACCCAAGTATGGTCTGCGACACAAGTAACGCTTTTATAAGAGGATATTTTATTCAGAAGAACAGTCAAATTAAGGTCCCCTCTACAAGGATTCGCTTTTGCGCCTGGTTAGGCGATTATGCGCATAATCGCTGAAGTGCATTTATGCCTAATGCCTCTGCATGAGAGGGGGCGAGAGGGGGTGAAGCGCATTAAGGGATGACCAAAATGCGCTTTACAAGTAGTTAATGCGCATAAGCGCTTGTTCACATAGTCAAAATGAGCTTTAACGGACAGAGCAAAATAAAACTCACTGTTTAGCTCGCATTCGATAATGCGCATAATCGGAGAGATAATGCGCCTCTATGCCCAATTTGCGCTCCGTTCTTGTAGAGGTAAATTTTTTAAGCACCTTGAAAGAGCTTTAAACCTCTCTTGTAGAGGCAGCCTAAGAGAGAAAGACAGGAAAAAATGAAAGTTATTACAGATGAGATTAAAAAGAAGGAAGAGGAGTTAAAGAGCACACGAAGAAAGGTGTGGATCAGCCACCAGATCAAGATATTGCAACAGCAACTGTCTATGTTGATGGTCAGAAAAATGGAATGGAAATGGCTAGCTTACAAACTGAGGAAAGAAAAGAAAAAAAGACAATAGTGAAAATTCAGGAGGGTGATATGGAAATAATGGACGATGCGAAGATACAAAGAACATTCTGGCAGTATTATTTGAATTTATATAAGAAACATGAGATGCCATTGGAGAGAATAGAAACATATCTACAAAAACAGAATTTGCCTAAAATTTCTTTGGATCAGAAACAAATGATAAATGGAGAGATCACTATGGCTGAAATGGTAGCAGCTATAAAAAGAATAAAATTGGGGAAAACACCAGGACCGGATGGTCTTCCAGGTACATATTACAAAAATTTTGAAGAGGAATTATTATTACCTTTGCAAAGTATGATGAATTCTATTTTGAAAGAGGGGAAGATACCAGAGACGTGGAAAACAGCATATATAATGGTGATTCCTAAAGAAGGCCAGGACCTAACTTTGACTAAAAATATAGGCCAATATCGCTGTTGAATAATGATTACAAGTTGTTCACATCAATAATGGCAGAAAGGTTGATGTTTGTGTTGTGGGAATTTATTCATGAAGATCAATGTGGATTTTTACCAAAAAGACAGATAAAAGGTAACATCAGAGTTGTATTGAATATCATAGAATATTTGGATAAACATCCAGAATAACAAGCGGCTTTGATTTTTTTGGATGCGGAGAAGGGCTTTGACAATCTTAATTGGGACTTTTTGTTTAAAGTTTTGGAAGCAATGGACTTTGGGTCTAATTTCACAACGTGGGTGAAGTCAATTTACACAGAACTGAGCGCACAGATCATCATGAATGGAGATTTGTCAAAACCGTGCAAGATTGCAAAAGGGACTAGACAGGGCTGTCCAATGTCACCTTTGTTATTTGTCTTGGTGTTGGAAGTATTGAACAGAACTGTAAGACAAGAAGAAAAAATTGGAGGAATAAAAATTAGAAAAGAATCTTACAAGTTAAGAGCTTTTGCAGATGATCTGGTGTTTACTTTAGAGGATCCACTGAGTGGAATTGAAACTTTAATGAATAAGTTGAATGAATTTGGCGTATTAGCAGGTTTCAAGTTAATAAACAAAAGACTAAGATAATTACAAAAAATATGAATAGGCAAGATCAAATAAAGGTGGCAGAAAAAAGGTTTTAAAGTAGGAAAGAAGGTGAAATACTTGGACATAAACTTGACAAATATGAATTTTGCGAGTGAAGAAGAAAACACAAGAAATAAGACACAGACACCAGAGCTTGGGATAAACTAGGGTCTCTTCATTTAACATGGATATTCTCCCCTCCATGGATCTGAGCGTGAACGTGCGGGAATCTCTCTTATTTATCTCAGGCAACTAGCCTGCCAATCACGGCAAGCCACTCGTTGAACACAGGGGTCGGTAGAACTGGCCCCCCTATTCCCACAACACTTGAGTGTTTGGTGAAACCTACCGCATCATCCACACCCAGGGCTGCACAGCTCTGGGTAGATGAGACAACTAGGTCCCCAAAGACAAGCCATATCCTGACACGGAAGCTGCAAAGCCCCCATGAAACAGAGCCTCTGACTTGCCCGCACCATCCACCAAAGAAGGGAGCCAAGCCTCGGCTTCGGCTCCCTACCCCCACCTGAACTGGAAGAATTCTAACAGGGCTATGCTCAGATCCTGCAGGAAAATGTCATTCCCTGCATCAGAGAGGTGAACTCTGATTGCCCTGAATAAATCCCCTCTGGCAATTAGAATATCCGGGTGTGGGATGGCTACTCCCCGCCGGTCACGAAAGAATAACCTAAATTCCCTAGTAACATTTTAACTGCCCTATTTACACTGTGGGCATTCCAACCTTCACCCCATTTGAACTCTAGGGAGCATGTTCGACCACACTATCCAAGTGTCTGGCCACTGGCTCCATATGAACTCGAAATCTAACTTAGCTTGTATAATTAGGGCCTTCCCCTTAGAAGGCCCAAGTCATTCCCACCCAAGTGTACACCAACACCTTGGGCGCCACGGGCACATTACCAGATCTGAACAGCAGGTGGAGGAGACCTCCCCAGCGCAAGCTGCGCCTCCCCAACCACTGGATGGAGGCTGATGGACCGAGACCCAGCTGTGTGCCGGCAGCTGCTCGTGTCACCCTACGGCTGGCCCGGAACACCAACTGTGTTCACCCACGAGGACCTTCACAGGTGCTGGTCTCCTCTCATGCTTCTGCAGAGGACAAATATCTGTTTACAATATACTCCTGAGTGCCTCTTCCCGAACATAAGCCTTGAAGGCACCAGACCACCATCTCCCTATGGCACGAATCTTAGCACTGCCCATCCCTATTGCAGATGCAGTAATAATAATAATAATAATAATAATAATAATAATAATATATTTATTTATCACCCGCCTCTCCCAACGGATCGAGGCGGGAAACAACACCAAACACAAAATACAAAAACTGATTAAAAGCAGATAAAACCAGTACATCATTAAAACACCAATAAAACACCAATAAAACACTTTAAAATTCATCTCGGTAGGCCTGCCGGAAGAGATCAGTCTTTATAGATCTTTTAAATTCCTGAAGACTAGTAAGTTGGCGAATCTCTCCCGGCAGGTCATTCCACAATCTGGGAGCAGCAGATGCTGCGCCAATCCTAAATGGATGGATGCAAATGGTAATTTCCCAAACCAAGTGCCTTTAATGCCTTTTTAGCCACCATCCAGAACAGATATTTAGTTATGGGGACTTGTTTAAATGACAAGATTAGAAGCCAGGTTCATTTCTCCTGAGAGCCAAGTAGCATTTCAGGACTGCAACCGGGCAGAGTTCCATAAGTGGGGTCTCCATTAATGGAATAAACGAGCCTCTGCCTCCCTGATCAGTCTTAGATCTTCGCAACCATAGGACTACTTTGTCCTCTAACCTTTGCACATTTCCCCACTGCAGTGCTCCGCCTGCTTGATCTGACTTGGAGCATGCGAGCAATTCCTCGATTCTAAACGTGCCAGAAAGGCAGTAACAGCCAAGGCATGGAATAACACTTGTTTAAATACTGAAAACAGAGGGATACTCATTGACTTTTGAACCATTAACAAGTCGGGGGTAATAGGCTGACGTGAGTCAGGAGCAGGCAAGGCCAACCTAGCATATCCTCAAGCATCTTCTTATGCAGAATTCCAACATGATGTCAGGCCACCCATTTGCCTTTGACCTAAATGGGAGTCCAGCCATTTTACCTCTAATGGTATGAGTAGACAGGCCAGTGCAGTGCAGTGTAAACCACACAGAACTCAATCAGGTGCTCTATTGGTATAGGAAAGAGGGCCGGGAGTTGCCACCCAGCCCTGAAAATGCCGAACTCCCTACCTGCTCTTTCTAAGGCTGCACATGTGATGGGAGCCACCAATCTCATAATGGCTTCCACCGCCTCATCTCTCCAAAACCCCATGAAAAATTCAACATGGAATCTGTGTGTAACCTGGCCATAGGGGCCAGCTCCCAGAACCTTAACATCTGGTTACGCGACAAAGCATCAGCCATTCCCTTATCCAGCCCTGGAATGTGTCTTTGCCAAAAGGTAGACTTATATTGTAGGTAGCGTGAAATCATGACTCCCACCAGACGTCCTACCCGAGGATTCCTAGATGTCAATGAATTCACTGTTTGGACAGTGGCCATGTTGTCACCAGAAATGCACCGCTGCATTGGCAAGAGGCGCAGCCCAAAGCCACACTGCCACCACAATGGGGAAGAAGCTCTAAAAATGTTAAATTATGGCAATTCATGCTCTCTTTCCAATATTGCGGCACTGCTGTGTGCACCAATGCTTTTGGAAAATTACCAAAACCCAAAGAGCCCAAGGCGTCAAAATGTACCTGTGATTGAGCTTCCAACTAGGGGTGTGCATCGGATCGGATCCGATCCACGATCCGAATCCGATCCGACCCAAAATCGGGAAAATCCGATCCGATCCGATCCGATCCGGACAACCTCCGATCCGATCCGATCCGATCCGATGAGGTCCGATCCGGATCGGACGCCATTTTGAATGCTTTTTCCCATAGCCAAGTATTGTTTTACAAAAACGCCTATAACTTTTTCATTTTTAAAGATAGAAGGATGAAACTTGGGCACATTGTAGACTGGTTAGGGGTAGTTATCTGTGAGAAATTTCAGAAAGATTGGTGCATGCATTTTGTGGCAATTAATTCTTTAATAAATACCCAGGAATGCCTATAACTTTGTCATTTTTAAAGTTACACACATGAAACTTTGCCACATTGTAGGGGGTACCTTGGGACCTATGTGTGTGAAATTTCAGAAACGTAGGTGCTTGTCTTGTGTGGCAATTAATTTTTAGAAAAATGGGTAGTAGTGGGGTAAATACAGTTACACCTCCCATTTTTTTATTTTTGAAGATACAAACAGGAAACTTGGGCACATTACAGGTACCACTTGCCTTGATATGTGTGTGAAATTTCAGAAACATTGGAGCTTTCCTTGTGTGGCAATTAATTTTTGAAACAATGAGGAAAGAAACACCTATAACTTTGTCATTTTTAAAGTTACACACATGAAACTTTGCCACATTGTAGGTGGTACCTTGGGACCCATGTGAGTGAAATTTCGGAAACGTAGGTGCTTGCCTTGTGTGGCAATTAATTTTTTAATAAATACCCAGGAATGCCTATAACTTTGTCATTTTTAAAGTTACACACATGAAACTTTGCCACATTGTAGGCGGTACCTTGGGACCTATGTGTGTGAAATTTCGGAAACGTAGGTGCTTGCCTTGTGTGGCAATTAATTTTAGAAAAATGGGTAGTGGTGGGGTAAATACAGTTACGCCTCCCACTTTTTTATTTTTGAAGATACAAACAGGAAACATGGGCACATTACAGGTACCACTTGGCTTGATATGTGTGTAAAATTTCAGACAGCTGGGTTAGGGGTAGACCAGAGTGATCCTTCCTTGCACGCATGGCTGCAAAACTCAGCTAGGCTCAGCCGTTCTGCTTGAAAAGTGAAAGTAGGAAAGGAAACACGAGCCCTGTAATGGATACTACTAGCAAGGATCAAAGGGATCGAGACCAGAGAGTGTTTCCTTTTCTTCGCGGGAAGCGGGAGGGGAAGACCTGGCCTCTGTAGAAATTTTTTTGAAACATGTAATTTAAAAATTCCATAGCCATCAAATGCCTGGACCTATAATTCTGAAATTTCTGACACATATCTACCCCTAACCCATCTACAAAGTGAGCAATGTTCAGACTTCTAACTTTTAAAATAAAAAAGTTATAGGCGTTTCTTTCCTCATTGTTTCAAAAATACCTTGCCACCACATGCCTGGACCCAGCTGTCTGAAATTTTACACACATATCAAGCCAAGTGGTACCTGTAATGTGCCCATGTTTCCTGTTTGTATCTTCAAAAATAAAAAAGTGGGAGGCGTAACTGTATTTACCCCACCACTACCCATTTTTCTAAAATTAATTGCCACACAAGGCAAGCACCTACATTTCCGAAATTTCACACACATAGGTCCCAAGGTACCGCCTACAATGTGGCAAAGTTTCATGTGTGTAACTTTAAAAATGACAAAGTTATAGGCATTCCTGGGTATTTATTAAAAAATTAATTGCCACACAAGGCAAGCACCTACGTTTCCGAAATTTCACACACATGGGTCCCAAGGTACCACCTACAATGTGGCAAAGTTTCATGTGTGTAACTTTAAAAATGACAAAGTTATAGGTGTTTCTTTCCTCATTGTTTCAAAAATTAATTGCCACACAAGGAAAGCTCCAATGTTTCTGAAATTTCACACACATATCAAGGCAAGTGGTACCTGTAATGTGCCCAAGTTTCCTGTTTGTATCTTCAAAAATAAAAAAATGGGAGGCGTAACTGTATTTACCCCACTACTACCCATTTTTCTAAAAATTAATTGCCACACAAGACAAGCACCTACGTTTCTGAAATTTCACACACATAGGTCCCAAGGTACCCCCTACAATGTGGCAAAGTTTCATGTGTGTAACTTTAAAAATGACAAAGTTATAGGCATTCCTGGGTATTTATTAAAAAATTAATTGCCACAAAATGCATGCACCAAACTTTCTGAAATTTCTCACAGATAACTACCCCTAACCAGTCTACAATGTGCCCAAGTTTCATCCTTCTATCTTTAAAAATGAAAAAGTTATAGGCGTTTTTGTAAAACAATACTTGGCTATGGGAAAAAGCATTCAAAATGGCGTCCGATCCGGATCGGACATCTGGTCCGATCCGATCCGACCAGCCTCCGATCCGATCCGATCCGATCCGACCCCCCAGGTCCGATTCCGATCCGCTATCCGATCCGATCCGGGGGGTCAGTGCACATCCCTACTTCCAACAGCAATTCCTTTCACCATTATAGTGGGCCAAGAAGCTCTCCCAAACTTCTGAATCAGTTCTCATTTCCCCAGATACCCGGATACAATAAAGGGGATATCTTGCCCCCCTCCATTGCACTGCACAAACACCCTACAAAGGCCCTTCCCAGAGCTATAACCCAGCAAGCAAAGTTCAGATATCCCACGAGCTCCTGCAGCTGCCGAAGGGTAATCATCCGTGACAAACGTGTCTGGGAAATTAAGTTACTATGCGTTTCCAATTTTTCCCTCGGGAGACTGCAGAATGGTCTTATGGAAACGCGGCAACGGAAGCCTGGTTCCTAGCAAGGCTATGCTCACACACTCCTAAAAAAGGGGATTCTAAACCCAAGTAACAAACCTTCAAACAAAAATGATGCATCCTCCATGAGTGGGTACATATGCAGCAGGGAAGCCAATATGTCCATTTTAATGGGACTGGGGCCCTTTTGGCATAGGGCCTGGAACATTAGGCTTACTTCCCTGAATGGGCTCACAGAAGCCTCTTGCTCCTCTGAACCTGGGACACCTGGTAAATGGATGCTCTCCACCACATGTGGAGCATTCATGTTAGAATCTACAGGGATTCCTAGCACAACTGCCTTTGGAACTAAATTCCCAGCACAGTAGGCGGGAATGAACCACCTGCCCGGCCAATCCGCAGGCTGGCACGGTCCCGGCTAGGAACCCTGCCCCTACAACTGACCTAGCTGGAGTCATGAATTGCATCCATCATTCCAGCTCCCTAACGTCCCAGTGTATTTCGGGATTAAAAGCGGCTTTAAGCCTAAATGCTTCATCATATCCAATCCATGCTGGCCCCAGGTATTCAGAGTAGCATCGAAATATTATCTAAGTATTTTGAAAGTATGGCTCCTTTCTCTGGGTGTTTCTGCTGAACCACCCCCATAAAGATTATATATCCCGCTAACCAATTTGCCCACCTGCGGTCCACCTTCTTTACCTACTTCTCTCCTGGTCCCTATCCTAATCCTTACTTTCTTCCTCTTGAAATAGCAGAGAGAATACATTTATGTATTCACCCCTCCAAATCTTCTCCTTGGTAACAGGCAACAGGTGGTAGCCCAATGGAGTTGAAACCGCTCCATAAGGCACCTTGGACCCCATTGCTGACGCATGGGGTCAACATTTTTGGGCATCGATACCAATTCCCCATCTGTTTGCAACTCTTGTGATACTTGAGTTATTGGAAGGGTGTTATTCACCTCCAACCTACATGCAGTGTGTGTTGAGCTATGCTTTGCTCATAGATGGCTGCCAAACAGATGTGCATGCCAATGATGGGGACTCCTGCCCTGGCCTCTCAACTATACCATTTTCTTCAACCCCAATGGATTGTGAAAATGGCCACGTGTGTCCTGTCCCCCAAGTAGGCATGCCCCAAGGCCCATAAGGCGGCCACCCTGGACATCCTGAGGTGTGTGCTGCATTGTACTCACCCTGAACCATTGTGCTGGCAGCCATAGATGCTGCTGGCTCATGGACTTGTGCTTCCGGCATTGGTTCCTTTGAAATCATCGTTTGCTCCACGTGCATTTCAAAATCCCCAACTGGGGCCATAATTTCTGAAACGGGAACCCGAGTTTTATCAACTGCTTTCCTAAATGAGCACCCTACACCTGGGCTGGGACTCTTGGCTCCTACCAATTTATGTTTAAGCCTTGCATTGCCTTGTTCTAGAGCTATAATGCGCTTTAATACCATTGCCATATCAGGTACCTCCTCATCAGAGGAAGCATAAGGTAGTACTGTGGGGCATTTGGCCGGTGGGTGCTGAGCCCTACCCTTACACTTCTTCCCACCCACACCCTTCGTAGGCAGCATGACTCTCTAGCTTCTCAAGCTTCAATTTCATTTATGCCACTCTGCAACCAGCCGTATAACTTCAGCTATGAGTCACTATATAAATGCAAATTTATAATAATGTCACCCCGATGCTTCAGCTATGAGGCAATAAAAAAATGCAAAGAGCGAGATAATTTATAGATAAACTAGCAATTCGCTCCCCAAAATGGCCGCCTATAATGTCCTTCAGCTATGGTCCACAAAATTGCCACCCATCCCAAAGTGGGAGCTTCGGCTATGGGGTGGTATATAAATGGAATAAAATAAATAAATAAAGTCGGCCCAGTTGGGGGAGGGCACCTGACTGTGGCTCACTAAGTCTAGTAGGCCGCTATAAAGGCCCAGCAGCCTAGTTCCTAAATGAAGCCTCCTTAAACTGGCTGCTGCCTACAAAAGTCTCTTTGCTCCAGTTAAAATGGCTTGTGTCCACAAAATGGCTGCTAGACCAAAACCAGGCCCAAACACTGGGGAGGGGCCTAGCTGCCGCCTACCAATCGTCAGGGCTGCTAAAGTGGAAGCCTACTGAGTAGAGGCCTGGCTATAGCCCCGGCACTCCAGCAGATTCTGCCTCTCAGCCCCACACTGGACTAGAAATGATCCAGCCAGATCATGCTTCCCCAAGCTGGTGCCCGTGGGCACCCTCCGCAGCTTACTTGAGGGAGGGTGGGGGAACAGCAATCCAGGCGCTGAGAGCTAAACCATGAAAAAAGGGGGTGCAAAGAAAGTCCCCCCGAAGCCCCACCACCAACTGCCACCCAAATAGGGCTGACAGAAAGGTAGGCCGCTTTCTCCTCCAACCCAACCCTCAAAAACTCCAAACCGTTGGGGCAGGGAAGCCTCCCAGCCCCAGCTCTCTCGATGCGTGTGCAGCCGCACACTGTCTCTTCTCTCCACCTTCGTCTTTCTCCCGTCGCCAGTATAAGCGTGCGTTCGCGAGTAAGCGCCTCGTGGCTGCACACTTTCTCTCAACTCTACTGCTGCCTCTTCTCTCTGCCAGAGCCAGAAAAGAAGAGGCCAGATGTCCATGCAGGGCAAGCCTTTATAGGCTTGGCTCCGCCTCTACACCAGGCTACACACATGCTTTGCATGTGTATAGTCTTTTTTCTTTTCTTCTTCCCACCCGCAAAATCCGACCCCTCCCAAGACGTTCCGGCTGGGTGGGGATCAGGCATATGTTATTTCATAATGATCATGTTAAGGTCTGGAATGAAGTTAAACAAGATTTGACAAAATGGGATAAACTTCAAATGTCTTTGATGGGGAGAATTGCAACAATTAAGATAAATGTTTTGCCAAGAATGTTGTATCTATTTCAAACAATACCTATTGTAACTTTGGAGTCACCATTCTAGCAATGGCAGAGAGAGAGATTTCTAAATTTATATGGCAATCCAAAAAAACAAGGGTGAAGTTTAAAATATTATAAGATGCTAAAGAGAGAGGAGGTTTGGGTTTGATGGATTTGAGTAGGCTGACCATCTGAAAAGGAGGACAGGGCTCCTGTAACTTTAACAGTTGTAGAGAAAAGGGGATTTCAGCCAGTGTCATTTGTATGCAATTAGTTCCTGGTGAAATTCCCTCTTCACCACAACAGTTAAAGTTGCAGGGGCCCTGCCTTCTTTTGTATATGGTCACTCTGGTATAGTGCCTGCAACTTTAACTGTACATACATAATTATTGTATGGAATTCCAGTGTGAGTTTTAGGTTTTTCTCCTGTTTTAGAAGAAATACTTTCATCCTTTTTGCACCAACACTTTCATGCTCCTATGTGTGTGCCATCAGCAGTTCTACGGCTGGAGGCCGTGCTTTCATTGGTGGAATGTACTGAATGGTGTTGGGCATTCAGATATTGGCTAAATGTTGTTTATGCAAACTCTGAATTGGGATATGTGTCCCTCCACTGGGAAGACAACTACACTGGTCAGTGGTCTAAATCAATCAGAGATAAACTAGAAATGTTGGGTTTCTCTGATAACTTTCTTGGCATGGAAGATAAGTTTCAAGTAAAGCTATTCTTGCACTCTGGATCAAAGATATTGATATTCAATATTCATTATCTGCTGCTTACACTACCTGTTTCCCAACTTACTTAGGTTTGACATCAGTGGCAGCACTAGAAAAAAAATTCAGGGGGGGGCACAGTAGGGGCAAAGTATATTTCTAGGTGGACGGGCTGTGTCCCACATGGTAAGCTCTCTGAAAGAAAAATAACAGTATATCTCACACTAAAACTGCTATTCTAACATTATATTCTGAAATATATCATATACTGATTAGTTTAGTGTTTTTAAAATATAGCATGTATTATCCAAATTCAAATTACAGTAATTACAGAACGGTCACTACAGAAGCATTTCCTGGACATACAGGTTAGACAGACAGATCACCTTCTTTAGAAAACAGTTACTTTTCAACCAGTGCAGGCAGAACCAGGAAGGTAGACTCTTAGTGTATGGAAAATAAGAGCAAACTGAGACACCTGGGTCCTGTACACTTCGGAGACCTAAGCATGTTGTTGTGTATCTAAATTATAGTACCTCCAGCTGATTAGATTGTCATTCACTGAGAGGGGATGGATAAGTATGTAAATCTAAAGAAGTTAGATTGCTGGGGTGGAAAGTGGTTTCACTGGAGGCAGAGCCAAAGGGATCAACCCCCTCACAGAAACCTCTTCAGAATAACACAGAGAAAGCAGTTTGTGGCAGAGCCTACTCAATGAAAGCAAAGGGAGATGGGAAAAGAAGAAACCCATTTCACACACAGGCAAACTGAGGCAGCATGCAATTAAGATTCAATGACTGCAAGTGAGAGAGTTTGGGTTACATAATCACATGTTTAAGAGGAAAAAAGTACCCCATCAAATGGGAGGAATTTAGTTAGGAATATGTGTCAACTTGCACCACAAAAAGGAAAGAAAGGAATTTTTAAAACCATATGTTCATAATATAATTGAGATGCATTATATATCAAAACAAAATGGAGTCTAGGCCGAAACACACACACATACACACACACACGCAAGAAATCTCAACCTGCAAATCACACACACCAAGCCCAAATAGGTTTTTACATAATGTGGCAGCACAGACATAAACACAACCCCAGGAAAAGATTTTTACATGGCAAAAAAGTATTTGTGCTGAGGGAAATGTCCCACCACTATAGGGAAATGATCCCCTACACACCCAGAAATGAACAAAGGAGATCAGCAACCACCAGCAGCAAGAAACATTAAAGAAAATAGTAGGGATGTGCACTGGATCGGACCCGATCCACGATCCGAGTCCGGTCCAGTGGGAAATCGGATAAATTATCCGATTTCCGATCCCGCAGCTGGATCGGCCGATCCAATCCGAACCGGTCCGAAAAAGCTCCGAACCGGTTCGGCGGATCGGCGGATCGGCGGGCGCCCACTGGCGCCCACCGCCGCTTCCATTGGCGGGCGCCAGTGGGCGCCCGCCAATGAAAGTGGACAGCGGGGGGGGAGGAGGGGGGCACTTACCTTCTCGGCCCGGTGGCTCCCGTCCGGCGCCGGCGCCTACTACTACTAGCAGGCTCCGCGGCCTGCTCTAGGGTGGCGCGCCGGGTGATGTCATCACCCGGCGCGCTACTCTAGAGCAGGCCGCGGAGCCTGCTGGTAGTAGTAGGCGCCGGCGCCGGACGGGAGCCACCGGGCCGGGAAGGTAAGGAGGGGGTGCGTGGAGGGGAGGAGGGGGCGCGCGGAGGGGGGAGGGGGGAGGGGGGCCCTTACCTGCCCGGCCCGGCAGCTCCCGTCCGGCGCCGGCGCCTACTACTCCCAGCAGGCTCCGCGGCCTGCTCTAGGGTGGCGCGCCGGGTGATGTCATCACCCGGCGCGCTACTCTAGAGCAGGCCGCGGAGCCTGCTGGAAGTAGTAGGCGCCGGCGCCGGACGGGAGCCGCCGGGCCGGGAAGGTAAGGAGGGGGTGCGTGGAGGGGAGGAGGGGGCGCGCGGAGGGGGGAGGGGGGAGGGGGGCCCTTACCTGCCCGGCCCGGCGGCTCCCGTCTGGCGCCGGCGCCTACTACTCCCAGCAGGCTCCGCGGCCTGCTCTAGGGTGGCGCGCCGGGTGATGTCATCACCCGGCGCGCTACTCTAGAGCAGGCTGCGGAGCCTGCTGGAAGTAGTAGGCGCCGGCGCCGGACGGGAGCCGCCAGGCCGGGAAGGTAAGGAGGGGGTGCGTGGAGGGGAGGAGGGGGCGCGCGGAGGGGGGAGGGGGGAGGGGGGCCCTTACCTGCCCGGCCCGGCGGCTCCCGTTCGGCGCCGGCGCCTACTACTCCCAGCAGGCTCCGCGGCCTGCTCCAGGGTGGCGCGCCGGGTGATGTCATCACCTGGCGTGCTACTCGAGAGTAGGCCGCGGAGCCCGCTGGTAGTAGCCGCCGGCGCCGGACGGGCCGAGAAGGTAAGCAGTGGCGGGGAAGGGGGCTTACCCCCCCCCGGAGCCGTCCGCTTCTATCCGCTGGCGCCCACGGGCGCCAGCGGATGGAAGCGGGCGGCCCCAGGGGGGGTAGGGAGCGCGGGGGAGGGGGTTTACCTGCCGGGGCCGTCCACAGCGGATGGCCCCGGGGGGGGGAGGGAGTTAGGCCCCCCCTTACCCACCCGCCGCCATTTTTTCCTCATAGACTTGCATTGCAATGCAAGTCTATGGGGAAAAAAATGGCGGCCGATCCAAAAATGTACGATTTTTGGGTCGGGATCGGACTCGATCCGGTCCGGGGGGCCTCCGATTTTGTCCGAACCGGTCCGGGACAAAATTGGAGGTCCCGATCCGGGTCCCGATCCGATCCGGTGGGTCCGTGCACACCCCTAGAAAATAGCAATCAGCTCACATCAGGATGATGATGATGATGATGATGATGATGATGATGGTAGTGATATTCTCAAAACTACCTCCCCCGTCCCCTGGCTACTGGTCAGAATTTGCTGGCCAGATAGGCAAAGGTTAAACAGTAAAACCTTAGCAGAACTATTATACAATGGGCAAAACAGGCCAATACTGAAAAGCAACATGCAATATATATATATATATATATATATATATCCCCCTAACATAATTATCCTAATTATCCTTAACATGGAGTTTGCCTTCTTTCTCTCCCTTGCAGCTGCACATTGGGTGGACATTTTCACTGAGCTGCCCACCACAACCCCAAGATTTCTTTCTTGGTTAGTCACTGCTACCTCAAATCCCATCAGGTTGTGCTTGAACTTGGGATTTTTTGCCCCCATGTGTATCACTTTAGATTTGCTGACATGGAACCACACTTGCCATTTAGGTGCCCATTCTGCCAGTTGGGAGAGATTCTTTCGGAGCTCCTCACAATCCTGTTTTGTTTTAACCACCCTAAATAATTGGTGTCATCTGTGAATTTGGCCACTTCACATGAGCTTAAACCTCACATGTCCACCTATTCCTACATTCCTGTCACCTCATGAGGATATCAGTCCACGTGCCCATTTGCCCATAGTCTATCTCTGTATTGTCCATAGATCAACCATTATTAATGGGTGTCATTCTGTCTAACCTAGATGAAGGCACATAGTTCAAGTAGAGAGTCAGTATGTAGTTATTATTAAAGATTAAAGAAAAAAGACTGCTTCATTGCACCAGGACCTGGCTCTTATTTCATCAGCTTGGTGGTGCTCTTTTCCCTCTTCTTTACACCAGGTATAAGGCTGGCCAGAGATTCGCTGTCATCAAAAGGCTGATGGGTCACCTGCATAGGCACTCTTCTTGAGGTGGGCATCACAGCATTCAGGCAGGAGCACAAAGCTACTGTTCTTTAAAATTGTTTGGTAAGCAAATTTTCCATGCTTCCTTGAACCATGATTTTACTCTGTAGTTCCCAGGGGAATTCCTTTTGAGAATATTGATATGGTGATATGTATTATGTCTCTGTTTAAATTATTGATTTTTCTTATTTTACACCTTACAATCAGCATATACACATTTCATACTTTTTTCATTTTTTCATTTTTTCATTATTTTTTGGTGATGTGTGCCTTTTTTCCCCTGGTGATCTGTAAGTTTCTACCCTACTCAAAAAGGGACCGCAACTCAGTGCTGGAGTTCAATTAGTTGTCAACAACTAATTGTAGCTGAATTTGCATGCAGTAAGCCTTATATGGAAAAACCACTTTACTGTCTTCTTTGATACAAGCTTTTTCACATTTTACTTTTCATTAAATCATTGCATATATCATCTTTTCTCTAAAAACAATTTATTTGCCTAGAATGGTTGGCTGAGGGGAAAGCTTGATGAGGATCTATCTACCTTATGGAATCATTACCATAAACACCAGCTGTCTACAACCAAAAACCCTGTCAATGTGTTGGTTTATTCGTCAACCAGTACATTAACTCTTCTTGATTTCAGAGGGGACTATTCTAAACATAATGAAATATAGATCCAGTCCTATATGTAAAAGTTCACAACAATTGATCCCAGAGTCTGTTTGTCAAGCTATACCAGTAGATTATAATTTCAAAAGCTAATTTTGAGATTGAGGAGAACCAGGAGAAAGGATGGTTCATTAAGGGAAAATAGAGGTTTATATTTACAGACAGTTTCCCTGCAGACAGTATCATTCAGTTTTCCAAATTAATATTTCAGCATGGGAGCATTTGGAGACCTGTGAGAAAAATTATATAACTGCTACAGCAAGGGAAAGTGTGACAAATTTTCTGTGTGTGTGCTTTCACACATACACATCCTCACACACAAGCACACATCATGACTTGAATTAAAATATAACTAAGAACGAGGGATGTCATGGGCACACAACTATATAAAGGAGTCTGCTGGACTCTCCCGTGTCCATTTCCAGAACCCAACTCATTGACCCACAAAATGATTTCAAGCCTGAGCATTGACTGCCCTACAGCCTGAGTGCCCAGCCAATGTCTGCCGTGGTCAGAAGTCTCCATTGTTCTGCAAAGGAAAATCAGGAATTTGTATATTTCCCACCTTGTGAGCATGGCGGCTCTATAGGCCTCATGTACACAAAATTAAAGGTGTGAACATTACCTTTGATCTTATGTACATGGGGCTTCTGCAGCTGTCATTTACAAAAGGAGGGGGTATGAAATTTCTGGAGTCTCCATTATCCACAACAATGGAAGCTCTGGACAAGGGTGGATGAGCTCACTGCCTCATCAGGCACTCACTGAGATGCCACGGCACTGAGATAGGTATGCGGTGGTGGTGGCTTGGCAAGCACCCGTCAAAGCCAAATTCCATTTACACAAGGATGGAGATGCGCAATCCATGGAGCCTCCATTTTCCACAACAATGAAGGCTCTGGACTAGGGCCTTTGGGCCCACAGCCTCTTCAGGCACTTGCTGAGCTGCGAAGAAGCTCACATGGTACTGAGAGCAGAGGCGTGCAGTGGTGGTGGCTTGGCAAGCATCTCTCAAAGCCGAATATGGGTGAGTTCATCCATCCCCACCTAGAACAGGGTATATTTCAGGATTTCTTTTGGATTAGCTGTTCCCTGTTGTTCAGCTCAGGCCGCAACACAATAATGAAACATTTAGGCAAAAAGATACAACCAAGCAACCCAGCACTTGAGACTAAGATAGAAAAGATCTCCACGGCTACCATGTATTTTCCATTGGTGCTCAGATAGGTGGGAACAAAGGATAACCATGCACTGCAAAAGACCAACATGCTGAAAGTGATGAACTTGGCTTCATTGAAACTGTCTGGTAACTTTCTGGCGAGGAAAGCTACTGTCAAGCTCAACATTGCCAGGAAGCCCATGTAGCCCAGGACACAGTAAAACAGAGTCACAGACCCGTCATTACATTCCAGTACAATTTTTTCCATCCCTGAGAGCACGTCCTCATCTGGGAATGGGGCAGAGGTACCCAGCCACACAGTACAGATGCCTACTTGGTTGAGGGAGCAGGAAACCACAATGGAGCTGGCCAGCTTCTTCCCCAACCACTTCCTTATCCTGGATCCTGGCCTGGTGGCCATGAAAGCCAGAACTACCAGGATGGTTTTTGCCAGCACACATGAAACGGCCACTGAGAAGATGAGGCCAAAGGCAGTTTGTCGGAGGAGACATGTCACCTCCTGAGGACGGCCAATGAAGAGCAATGGACAAAGGAAGCAGAGCAGGAGGGAGATGAGGAGAGTGTAGGTGAGGTTCCGGTTGTTGGCTATGACAATGGGAGTATCGTGGTGCTTCATAAATGTCCCCATCACGAGAGCTGTGAGAAAAGAAAAGGAAAGAGAAAATGAGGCTAAACTAATCCCCAAAGGTTCTTCATAAGACAAGAAAGTTATTCCCTTGGGAATACAGAATTCTTGCTTTTTGCTTGGATAGTCTTTAGCGGAGCATTTCACACAGTCATTTGCATCTGAAAAAAGAAAAGATGTGGTTTTCAGTTCACCCACAAACACACATAAGTATGCTATAAATATATTTCTAAACTCCACTCATTCCACACATCTAAACATTATCCTTTAAAATCAATGGATATTGTCACTATACATGATATGATGTATGAAAAGGGCTTGTTTAAAGCAACGGCTTGGTTTGCATGATCATGATAGTGTAGGGTGACCAGATAAAATCCAGGTCAGGGCTCATGTAACTTTAACAGTTGTAGAGAAAAGGGAATTTCAGCCAGTGTCATTTGTATACTTATTTTCATATGTGGTGGAGCTGTAAACATGTACAAAAATTTTGGGAAAAGGTGTTCAAAGAAATAAGTGAAATAATTGGAAGTAAATTGGAATTAAGCCCAAAGCTGGCTCTACTAGCGATATGGGATAAAGGAAATGAGAATATAAATAAGAGAGAATTAATAAACAACCTCCTGGCTCCCGTCAGAATAATGATTGCTAAAAATTGGAAAGGGCAAGGGATATATACCATAGAAGAATGGTATAAAGAAATATGGGATATGGCACTTAATGACAAGCTAACGTGTAAAATGAAAATAAAGAGGGGAATGTCCAGTAAGAATGATTTTGGAGATGTATGGAGCCTATTTTTGGAATATGTATTAAGAACGGGGAAGGGGCAAATACCTTCAAAAGAGTCTTTATACTTTTGGAAAGAAGAATAAAGTATAATTGAAGGTCTCCTGGGGGGAGGGGAGCACAGGGGTATGCGGTATGTATTGTATTTTATGTTGTTTTATATTGTTTATGTTGTATTAAAAATAAAAGACAAAGAAAAAAAGAAAAGAAAAGGGAATTTCAGCCAGTGTCATTTGTATACAATTATTTCCTGGTGATATTCCCTCTTCATCACGACAGTTAAAGGTGCATGCACTATACTAGAGTGACCATATACAAAAGAAGGCAGGGCCCCTGCAACTTTAACTGTTGTGATGAAGAGGGAATATCACCAGGATCTAATTGCATACAAGTGACACTGGCTGAAATTCCCTTTTCTCTACAACTGTTAAAGTTACATGAACCCTGACCTGGATTTTATCTGGTCACCCTATGATAGAGTTAATAAGCCACAGTGACTTATTTCCCCTACTGCACATGTCATTCACTTTCTGGGGGGATTTGAAGAATTACCCTAATTGGAGTGGTTTGCCATGTCATTAAAACTCAGCAAAAGGGGGCATGTTGCTGTGGTTCACATGCCAATCCAGCCCCTAAAACAGCGCATGGGTTCTCACCATGTTTGCACAATGGGGAAAATAGCGATCATGGCAAGGGTAATGATGCAAAGTCCACTGGCTTGAGACCAACATGGTTACTGGGGGAAATTTGCCAAGGTGACTTATTTCCCTCACCATGATTGTGTGAACTGGACTTTTGTCTTGTGTTGTAAGGATGAAAGCAAGCCAGCTGAGATAGTAAAGGCATGCTCCACATCTCTAATATGTTTCACAACCAATGTGAAAGAACTGGGGTGATGGATGAGGTGGTTTGCTTGGCAAAACTGTCTAAGGCTTTCATGTTGGAATGGAGGAAAGAGAAAAGGAAGGAAAGAAAGGAAGGAAGGAAGGAAGGAAGAATTACCCTTCTCTTCAGGGAGAAGTCCCTTTTCTGCTAGACCTAGCAGCCGTCATTCATGCCATTGTCAACTTCACACCTGGAATTTCTTTTGCTGAGCTCCTGTCTTTGAACACTGTTAATAAGCGTCAACTAAAGAAAAACACGATATATGGTGTCCATAAGAAAAGAAGGACTGGGCTCCTGTACCTGTAATGGTTGTATTGAAAAGAGAATTTTAGCAGGTTTCATCTTGCAGCATCTTCTGAAATTCCCTCTTCATCACAACTTTTAAAGCTGCAGAAGCACTGCCCTTTTTCATATCCAGTTTTTCTAGTATAGCTCTCCAGCTTTAACTGTTGTGATTAAGAGGAATTTTAAACAGGTGCTGTAACATGTGCTGAAATTCCCTTTTCAATACAATACTTAAAGATACAGGGGCACAGTCCTCCTTTTCATATGGCCACCCTATATCTTTTGCTACATTTACTGAAGCCTATTAACAGTGTTCAAAGACAGGAACTCAGCAAAATAGGTTCCACGTGTCAAGTTGACAATGGCATGAATGACAGCTGTGTGGTCTAGAAGGGACTTTCCCCGGAAGCAATGGTCAATGAAAAATGCAATTTTGATATGCGAGGTAGTACGGAAGCTGGACACCATATTTGAAAGGTGTGTTCAGACTTTAGTTATCACCAGAACCACCCATCACAGGGCTACTCAGAATGCTTTTGTCCTTGTTGTTTGGTGGATTTATTTAGTCCTCCCAATGATCACTGAGGATATTTCTATACAAGGTTAAAATCCTCCACTTTTACCAGGGCTTATGCCTCCAGATTCCTTGCAGGAATAATATACTCTTTTTCATGAGGGTTCATCCATGGGTTTTCTTTCTATATGTTGTATTATATAGCCACTAGATGTTGCCATGTTGTAGTTGCACTATTGCAAGTTTCTGGAAATTCAAGGGAAATTTATATGTCACAGTGCAATAAAATCTCTTATTGCATGTTCTGTGTTGACAATACAGTGCCTATAATTGCTAGAAAGTATAGGAGGGTCCCTGGAGTTTGACAATCTTATGTTATAGACCCCCTTCCTTCTAGCCATTCCTTACCTAATCTTTTGATCAACATTGGAAAAAAAACCTTTAAGTATGGATTATTTGTTTACATATGTCTGGATTACAGCTATTGTATTCTTATAACTCTGATCTATCTATCCATCCACTTATCTATCTATCTATCATCTATCTATCTATCATCTATCTATCTATCATCTCACCGTTCTGGTTTGAAATCTTCCCTTCTGGACATGGGATGCAATCGTAGCAGCAAAATGGCTTCCCCTCCTTAATTTTCATGTGAGAACCAGGTTGGCAATTCTCAGTACACTGAGAAAGAGGCTGGGACTATTTGAATAATGGAAAAGAAACTGTATAATGAAGGAATAAGGATTTTGAAATGTTTTTAAAGTTTTGTTTTGTTGAATTTTTTTTAAAAAAAATTAACATATTTTAAATGTTCAACATTGCCTTATTTTATACAGTCATAGCATTGCTGTTGTTGAGCATGTTTTGGTTTTTCAGTTTTGTCCCACCCTAAGGGCATTTGCTAGTTAGGAAGTATGCAATTGTAATAATCAAATAAAGACATAAGATTTCAGAAATACTTCGACAGGTTCAATGGGGACTACTTACATTGTTCTAGTATTCATCTTAGACATCTGTAACTCAATTTTCCCTTTGGGCAATTTTTACTTTAAAATGGAACGGTATATTTGACCATATTTGCAACACCCTGAGCTATCTTTTCACCTGGGAACACTTAGATAGGGGTTTTCTGAGACAAGTCATTGATTTGTCCAGAGCTAGAGTCACTAAAACCAGCAGACAGTCTCTGTTTGAGCCTCATGTTAGAACAAGGAGGAACAGAAAGCTTTGGTCTTGTTCAAAACATTAGAAATCTAACTATCATCTCTTAAAAATTCTTCCAACAATTTCACCATGAACAAAGTTATTGGTAGAGCAGAATCATGAGGCTCTTCATTTATTTCATCTCTTCACATATTATCTTTCATCTCTAATTGTTTATTATTGTACAATAAAATAATTGTGGACATCGTAACAGTTGCTCATGTATAACAGTGTCACTTTCGAAATAGCTGACATTTGGAGCCTACCTGATTAAACCAGCCATTCCATGTTATGGCTCCCTCATCAATGGTGAATGCTTGGCCTAGGGAAGCCTCAGGATCCACCCTCCCCACTCTCACCCTATGAAATGAATGGTTGGAAAAAATCATCCAGTTGATCACATCCAATCCAGCGACTAGCTCCCCATTCTGGTTGAAGGAAACTTTGTCTCCCACACTGTTGTTAAATGAGATACATTTTAGAAATGGTTGGAGCTAGAGTGAAAAAGAAAATGCAAGGATTTAGAAAAGACTGAATATAGGTCTTTATGGGCCAAAAGGACAAATCTTGAAATCAGTATCTAGCATCCACATCATTTTCTTATTCTTACTTTAGAGGAAGGGCTCCATTCTGGATATTAAAAGCCCCTTACACTCATGCTATGGTTCTGATCCAGATCAGAACTCCTGCAAGTTCCGTAAAGCAGAAATTGGGGTAGGGAAGGGTAGCTGCTAGATACATATTGAAAGTAATGTCTCTGTTGGCACTCATACTAAAGGCAAATGACACCCGAAATGTTTCTATCTTGAAAACTAAAAAAGTTATAGAATTTTTTTTCTCAATTCGGATTCTGATCCAAGGCGAGGCTAACTGCATCAAAATGAATCCAAAGCAAACCATTCTGAATTCAGAAGGTCTGACTCGGGATCTGAAGCAAACCTGTGTCTCTGTGCACAGCCCTAATAAAGATTGCTTCTCCTTCAGTCCTTTATAACTGCAGTCAAATATTCACAACACTGAACGAGACAGGTTTTCCATGGGAAAACTCTGTGCATGGTCACACACACACACACACACACACACACACATATATATATATATATATATATAAAGGAGGCACAGCCGTGCCTCCATTGTTAAGGGCCGTCAGTAAAAAACACATTCCACCATGTCAAAGTGATAATTGCGGGGAGGGGTGTCATTCTAACAGCCATAAAATCAAAAATGTTTCACCAACCTTTCTGCAATTTAGAGGTGCCAGAAAGAAATGTTTGTTTTACATTACCTGAAAATTTCAAGAAGATTGGTGAAAGATTGAGGGAAGGAGAGCAGTTTAAGATAGAAAAGGAATACAAACCTGTCTCCCTGCTTTTGTAAATTTACTTCCAAGTTGAGACTTTTTGTGCTCACAATTTGCATAATTTCTAGAGCCTTATTAATTAATCCAGTGGTGGGGTCTTCTTCCTCCTTGACTGTAGTTGGTGGAAAGCTTTTCGTTTTTTAAAAAATCCCTTTGGTTGACTTTTAAGGACTATTTTAACCTCTCAATCAAGTCAATGAGGCGGCCATCTTCCCTCACAATGCGACACTGACACACGCTCAGTAGCGTCGCTCTCCCCCCTCCCTCCTGCCTTAGAATGTGGGGTGGGTGAGTGAAATGGCTGCTGCCTCTAGCACAGACCTTTTGAGTGAAGAAGAAGAGTTTATCTTTTCTCTTCTGGAACATGCATTCCTTTGGCTCTGAGAGTATTTTGGGCTATCTTCATAAGGCCAGTTTGTTCTTTTGCTCCCTGGTGAAGCAGGGTGTGGTTCCTCTGGATCCATGACAACCTGATCTTCAGATCTCTCCTGGGAATAGGTGGCTATACCTTTCTTTCTATCTCCCCCACCCCATACACACACAGTGCTCCTTCCCTCTTTTCTAAGAGTTTGGTCCATACTGCTATAAGATGAAAGCTTCAAACACTTCATTTAATTAGTTTGGGCCGGTGTTAAGTTTTAAGTACAATGTTGAAATCTTTCAAAGTGCTTCTGGGCCTACAACGCTGGTTTCGGCCTAGTCACCCTGTTTTTCTAATAAGGTTTAGAAACAGTTGAGCTGTCGTTTATTTTGCATAGTGTACACACATGGATTTTCTTTCTAATCCTTGCAGTCTACACTGGCTCCCTCCTTGATGTGTTTTTGGATGCAGACAAACCCTTTTTTGTTCCAGCAGGCTTTTGGCAAATAATCTGGACCTCTGTCTATACCTTTGACTTTTAAATTGTTATGTATTTAAAATGTTTTAAATGCTTTCATATTGAAAAGTATTTAATTATATTTTAACTTTTGTATATTTAGGGTGACCATATGAAAAGGAGGACAGGGCACATGTAACTTTAACAGTTGTAGAGAAAAGGGAATTTCAGCCAGTGTCATTTGTATGCAATTAGTCCCTGGTGAAATTCCCTCTTCATCACAACAGTTAAAGTTGCAGGCACTATACCATATACAAAAGAAGGCAGGGCCCCTGCAACTTTAACTGTTGTGATGAAGAGGGAATTTCACCAGGAACTAACTGCATACAAATAACACTGGCTGAAATCCCCTTTTCTCTACAACTGTTAAAGTTACATGAGCCCTGTCCTCCTTTTCATATGGTCAGCCTAGTATATTCCTATTTATAGGTTTTAGCTGTATATGTTTTAGTTTTGTAAGGCTGCCCTGAGGCCCAGCATTGGGCAAAAGGCAGGATACTACTACTGCCTTTTGTAGTAGTAGTAGTAGTAGTAGTGTTTCAGATTTCACTTTTGCATCTGATGTTCTTTTGCATTTACTTTTCTTTGGAAACCATTCATATCTTAAGACTTCTTGTGTGGCATGTTTTCATTGGTTTAACAAGTGAAAAGGGGTATTCACTGTTTTCTTGCTTATGTTATAAAATCTATTTTCAACAGGCCTAGTAACTTCAAGAGTAACAGAGTTGGGGAAAATCCTCAATCTCTTTGCTATCAGAGGCACTGAGTAAGGTACCTCTAGAGATAATTTAGACTGACCCACAACCACAAAACACTATTCCAACTTCTGAAGAGATCTGGACCACGGACTACTAAAGACAAACAAAGTAGCAGGCCATAATAACAGTTCTCATGTGGCCATTTGCCTTATGACGCAGGTGCTCTGCGGACTACCAAATGGAGGGACTAACAAGCCATAAAGTTGCCTGGCTGGGTCTGCCAGAAATCCAGCCTCAACACTCCTGGAAGGTCCATGTTCTATAGTAGGCTGACCAGATAAAATCCAGGTCAGGGTTCATGTAACTTTAACAGTTGTAGAGAAAAGGGAATTTCAGCCAGTGTCATTTGTATGCAATTAGTTCCTGGTGAAATTCCCTCTTCATCACAACTGTTAAAGTTGCAGGGGCCCTGCTTTCTTTTGTATATGGTCACTCTAGTATAGTGCCTGCACCTTTAACTGTTGTGATGAAGAGGGAATTTCACCAGGAACTAATTGCATACAAATGGCACTGGCTGAAATTCCCTTTTCTCTACAACTGTTAAAGTTACATGAGCCCTGACCTGGATTTCATCTGGTCAGCCTATTCTATAGCACCTGCTGTCAGATGAACTTGAGGGAATCCCACCCTCCACCCCTGGATTTAATTTACTGGCTTCCCCCGGCTGGACCTTGCAGGAAACTATAGGGACAGACAGAGCAGGCACTCATAGCACACATAGAATTCTAAGACTGGCAAAGCTAAAAGCAAGTATGTTGCTTTTCAAGAACCAAGGAAATTCAATGGGTCTTACTTTTGAGTAAATATCTAGGGATGGAAATGCAGCCTGTGCAAGAACTGAGTAGGGTGACCATATTTGGGAAACCAAAAAAGAGGACAACTAGTGGGTGGCAGGAAAATGGCTTTCTGGGGCCACCTTAAAGTCCCCAATTGGAGTGGAGGAGGGGAAAGCATGTCATTCTCACCCCCACCCCACTGTTCCAATCAAGCTTTTTTCTATAATGTCTGGGAATGACACGTTTTTCCCTTTTAAGACCTTGATTGGAGCAGTGGGAGAGAACGACACACCTCCAGAAAGCATGTAATTCCCCCCTGCCACGCTAGTGGTGGCCTTAAAAGGGAAAGTGTGTAATTCCAGGTCATTATAGACTATTGCATAAAATCCCCCCTGACACTGAGGATAGAACAAAAACCAGGAGAAATCTGGGGAAATCATGACAGTTTTTTTTTAAAATTTATTATTGCATTTATATCCCGCCTTTTTTTCTGCCAAGAAACCCAAGGTGGCATACATAATCCTCCTCCTCTCCATTTTATCCTCACAACAGCAACCCTGTGAGGTGGGTTGGGCTGAGAGTCTGCAACTGGCCCAAAGTCACCCAATGGGTTTTCAAGGCTAAGTGGGGAGTAGAACCCAAATCTCCAAGCTCCCAGTCCAACACTTTAGCCACTAGGCCACACCCTAGTGGTCACCCTAGAATTGAGCCATGCCAAGTTGGAAGCAGATCGGTTTGTGCCTTAATTTTTAGGATAGTTTGTTTTTAAAAGTTTGACTTCAATTTTTTTTCTAAAATTCAAGGCATGAACCAATCTGCTTTCAACTTGGCATGGATAAAGCCTTACTTAAGAGGTACTATGGTGCCAAGTTTCATCTCTTCATCTTTGCATTCTTTTTTTTTTAATGTAATGCTCAAGGCCCAAGACCCCAAAGAGGAGCATTGGGTTTGAAGTTAAAAAGAAATCCTAAAACTCAAGGCATAAACAGATCTGCTTCCCACTTGGCATGGCTCAATCTCTACTTAAGAGCTACCATGGTGCCAAGTTTCATCTCTTTATCTTTCATTTCATTTTTAAAACTTGTACTGCTCAAGGTCCTGGACCCCAAAGAGATTTCTGTGTGAACTTTAAAACATTCCTAAAAATCAAGGCATGAACGGATCTGCTTCATACTTGGCATAGCTATATCCCTACTTAAGAATTACCATGATGCCAGGTTTCATCTCTTTATCTTTAAAAATGAGGGAGATGCAAGCATTTTGGTTGATTTATTAATGTTAAAAGTGAGTTCAACACATAACACTAGCTTTGGTTTTATATTGGATGTCAAGATGGTATAACATCCTGGCTGACGCTGGCTTGGTTGTCAACTGTATAATATCCAGTCATCCGTAACAAAAAGCCATGAAATTCATTAAACAAAAAACCTACGGTTTACAAAAACAATGTTAAGGCTCTACAGTTTCCAAGCAAGCACCAAAAAGCAGGGAAATTGGGAGTTAAGGCTCACAAGCCTTACCGCCACATCCCCCTAAGGAGGCAGAAAGTGCAAGTGAAATTCTCACTCTCCCAAAGCAGATAAAGCATGAGGACAGGGTGGAGAATATGATATGCAGAGGTGACTGTGGGGTTGTGGAAAACTGATCACGAACAACTTAGGGCCACCCACTTCTCTTTTTTTGTTTAGAGCAGCCCTTCCCCAACCTGGTGCCCTCCAAAGGTGTTGGATACAACTCCCATCATTGCAAGTCAGTATGTCCCATGGTCAGGAATGCTGGGACTTGTCATCTCAAACACCTGGAGGGCAGCAGGATGGGGAATGCTGTTCCATAACCTTACCAAATACAGGGTCTGCCCAATACTTTTCTCTCACACACATCTC
The DNA here is from genome assembly GCA_029215795.1 of Anniella stebbinsi. Classification (NCBI taxonomy): domain Eukaryota; kingdom Metazoa; phylum Chordata; class Lepidosauria; order Squamata; family Anniellidae; genus Anniella; species Anniella stebbinsi. The sequence continues at coordinate 25,195,142 of JARDYH010000008.1, forward strand.
GCATATAGCAGCACTCTTGATAACAAAAGGGGCACTATTAATTACAGATCTAGAACCAGAGCATGTGCCAGGCCCTTCCAACTTTTGATCAATATCCTGCCTTTCAAAGAACCAATGTTTTTTTTCTTTAAATGTATTTATAAAAAATATACTGTTCACTTCCCACAATCCCTGCACAATACATCATCTCATCAAAGCAACAGTGGAGCAGAAGAGGTTTAGTTTGGCTGTCTTGAACACCTTTCAGATGAGATTAGTTTGCAATCCTATACCTCTTGGGAGAAAGCTCTAGTGAATTCAGTGGCACTGGCTTCTGAGAAGACATGTATAGGAATCAACCTTCTCCAGCCTGGTGCTCCCCAGATGTGTTACAATGTAACTCCCATGTTATGTGTTATGGGGAAGACAAAAATCAATTCATACTTAATTTTAAAATAATACTTATGCATGAAAGTATTAGATGGTAGCTCTGCGTTTGATCTCACACTGCTGAACAAGTAAGAGAAATCCTTTATCTGATATTCAAGAAACAGACATCCTATGCCATGTGTTGAAAACTAACGTTGATATCTGAAGGGCTATCTGGATTAGGTGTTCAAGATTCATTCATTGTTGTTTCATTTGGTTTTGACAGTTTATTTAAAGTGATGCAGCTCTTTTGTAGTTCCTTGATTGATCACATATCTTAATGCTGGAAAACATCATACTTTAGTACAGATGTGGGCAGAAAATAGATCTATCCTGATGATTTGGACATCAACTCGCGGCATTCCTGATAACTGCCCATGCTGATAGGGGCTTTTAAAAGTTGAATTCCAAAACATCTGAAGATCTACATTCTGCCTTCCCTTCTTCTTGAACAACATTCCCCAACCTGATGCCTGTCAGATGTGTTGGGTTGCAACTCTCAACATAAGGAGATGCTCTAAGAAATGAGAAGTAGCTGGTCCTAAGTTGTTCATCATCATTTCCCACAACCCCACAGTCACCTCTGCAGATCAAATTGCATATCTAGATTTTTGAGATGACAAGTCCCAGCATTCCTGACCATGGGACATACTGACTTGCAATGATGGGAGTTGTAGTCCAACACCTTTGGAGGGCACCAGGTTGGGGAAGGGCTGCTCTAAACAAAAAAAGAGAAGTAGGTTTGTTTGTATTTGCCAAGTGTTCCATGTGCTTTTAAATGATGGGATATATACAGCAATCCTATGTAGGTCTGCTCAAAAGTAAGTCTAACTGAATTCATTGTACACATACATGTGTGAGAGAGAAGTGGGTATTTTCCTCTCCCCTTTGCTTTCAATGTTGCAAGGGGGATGTTGTGTTCAACTGTCTGTAAGTCTGGACCTAGAATCCATTTTGTTTTGCTGTTTTATGCTGTATTTTGAACATGTATTGTGAAATCTTTTGTTTACTTTTCATGTTGCAAATTACATATTTGTGGCTAAATTTCTCCTGTTGGATGGGGCATTCTTTTTTCTTAAACCTGTTATTATGTAACCCAAACACTCTCACTTGCAGGTATTGACTCTTGTTTGCCTGCTGCCTCAGTTTGCCTATGTATGAAATGAGTTCCTTGGTCTCTCATCTCCCTTTAATCTAAATCTTGGAGAAGTGGGCTTGCCTATAAGTGCCTTTCCCTGTGCTGTGACATGCCCTGAATAAACTGGGGTGTTTTTTAAAGAAGCTTTTTTAAAAAGCCTGCTTTCCTTGGCTTTTGGGAACATAGCATACTGCAGTTATGCAACCCAAACTCTCTCTCTCTTGCTGTCATTGATTCTTATTTGTCTGCAGCCTCAGTTTGCCTGCAGTCTCAGTATGCCAGCATGTGAAATGCATTCCATGGTCTCAGATCTCCCTTTAATTTGAATCTTGGAGAATCTTTCTCTGTGTTGTGACATGCCCTGGATAAGTTGGGTTTTTTTGTAAAGACATTTAATAAATGCCTGCTCTCTGTTGCTTCTGGGAACTTAGCATGCTGCAATTATGTAACCCAAATTCTGTTTCTCATGCAGTCATTCACTCTTATTTGCCTGCTACCTCAGTTTGCCTGTGTGTGAAATTGGTTTTTTCCTATTCTACCGCCCTCTGCTTTCACTAAGTAGTTTCTGATGCAAACTGATATCTCTGCGTTATTCTGGAGAGGTTTCTGGGAAGGGGTGACCCCACCTTGGATCTGCCTCCAGTGAACCTTTTTTCCACCCACCAATTAGGGCTAGGTAACTGGGGTTTGAGGTGAGTGAGGAGTGGGACTCATAACTGCATCATAGCTAAAACCCTTGATGCGTAAACATATTCTTGGCAGTTCTCAAAACTATGTTCTGGCACCAGCAGCCAGTGCTAGTTGCAAAGTTCAAACTTCAGATATTCAAATTCGAGGTTCAGAGGCCATTTTGTAGCAGATCTGCCATTGTAGGACAGCACCACCATTTTCCTGCAGAGCCCTAGGTTCTGGTACTGCCCCCAACCCCCAACATGTAGTGCCTAGGAGGGCTGGACTTAACTGGGCCCAGGAGTAGAGAGCAGAAGTGTCCTCGCAATGTGAGATCACCCACTCCTAGGCATGATTGCCAGCTTCTCCCCTGCCATTGCTGACTTCATTGCACAAGATTGCTGCTTCATGACGGCAATCTCATGAGACGACACTTTCAATCTCATGAGAGGAAGCAATCTCATGAGAGGAAGCCGGCAATGGCACCAGGGAAGCTAGTGGTCACACCAAGGATAAGGTGATTTCATGCAGCAGAGACACATCTGTTCTCTGCTCCTGGACCAAAGTAAGGCCTGCAGTCTCAGGCACTGCATGCTGAGGGTTGTAGGCTTACCAGGGCCTAGGGCTGTGCAGGAAAATGGTTGATCTGTCCTAAAATGGCTGATCTACCACAAAATATCCTCCGAACCTCGGATTCAAATATGCGAGGTTTGAACCATGCACAGCCCTAAACTAGAACACTCTTCTATCCCATTCCCACAAAAACATTGACCTCCATTCAGAACTGTTCAAGATTGCATAGTTAGTTTTTGCTGTTCCCTCCCACAATGCTAATGTGGAGAGTGTCCCCCCCCCAATGCAAAGCCAGGGGACAAAGGAAAGGAGTTTGCGCTTTCCTTTTCACAGCCAGCATTGTGTGTCAGGACAGCAAAAAGAACATCATAAACTTCTAAAAAAAGAAATGTGTACAGCAACTTAAAATTAATGTTCATTTCAGCTACATTGAATGTCTCATTAATTCTGTATTTGAATGATTTTAACATTAACATATTATGTGGAACAGCTTTGTGTTAATTGTGAGCTGTAGAATCAGACATGTGACCAAGGCCATATTGGGGTGGGCATGCTTCCTTGGGGAGCAGCCATGTTGTAGGATCCTCTTTTTTGGTTTCCAAAATATGGTTACCCTACTTTTGGTAAGCATTCTTTATTTTAGAATATCCATTATTTTTTCTCTTTAACAATAAAAAAGAACAATAGTACATAAAAACATATCCAGCTGACCTCTTACAGCTTTGCTATTTGTATAGTACTTAGAGTGTTTGATGAATTTGAACTGAAGTTCAATGTGCTTGGGAACCTTTGGTGATGACACAGGCATCCAGTGGAGGTTTGAAGCACAGTGATGTCTATATTGTTAGTTAAATGGCATCTATGAAAAAGGCTGATCCACCATTTTAACACAAAATGGCAGCTCAGTGAGGGAGTGGGCAGCTGCACACCACTTGCTAGTGGCGAGAAGAATTGGGCAGCTGGTGTGGGTCTGGTGTGTGGCACATATTGGGATGAGTTTTCCAATTCCACTGATTTTAATCAAGCAGAAATGTCATCATTCCACGCAGTGGAACTAAACCTGCAGCCATCAATGAAGATCACAAGAGAGGAGAGCCACCTACATCTACACCCCACCCTTCCTTCCAGCTATCCACAATGTGTAGGGGAGTGGCAATTTCTGTTGTGCTGGGCAAAGGGAGATATGGCGTTGGCAGGGCGATGTGCCGTTACAGGGGAAGGAGAGATAGTTATCTAACACCTATCTTACCTTCCGATTGCTCTGCTATCCCGGGGAACTTGGAGAACGAACCAGGCCACCCACAGAACCTCTCCTTGCTCCTATGTAATGCCAGGTCAGTTAAAAATAAAACACATGTCATCCATGACCTTCTTTCGGATGAGGAGGCTGACCTGGCATGCTTCACTGAGACCTGGTTGGGAGATGATAGTGGACCGACATGGGCGCAGGCCCTCCCAGCTGGGTACTGTGTTAGTGAGCAGGTGAGGGAAAGTGGGCGGGGGGGCGGAGTAGCTGTGGTCTACAGAGATAATCTTAATCTGACCAGACTTCCTGTTCGTGAACTGAATTACATCGAGTGTGTGTACCTGAGTCTGAAGACCAGGGATAGACTAGGGATTCTGTTGGTGTACCGGCCACCCCGCTGCCTATCAGACTCCCTGGCTGAGCTCACGGAACTGGTCTCGGAGCTGGTGTTGGATTCGCCCAGGCTTTTGGTCCTGGGCGATTTCAACATCCCATTCGAGACTGGTTTGTCAGGTGGAGCTCGGGAGTTCGTGGCATCCATGACAACCATGGGCCTATCCCAATTGGTCTCTGGACCCACACATTCAGCGGGTCATACCCTCGATGCCGTTTTCAGTTCCGAACAGACGGATCTGTGGGCGGAGGTAACGAATACCTCCGTGTTGTCATGGACAGACCATTTTCTGGTTAAGGTTAGTATCACGGCTACCACCCGCCCCTGCGGGGGTGGTGGACCTATTAAGATGGTCCGCCCTCGAAGGCTGATAGATCCTGCTGGATTCCAGAAAGCCTTGGAGGGTTCTATGGCTGGTATCGTCGCCGATCCTGTAGAAGCCCTGGTTGATAGATGGAATCGAGACCTAACTAGGGCTATCGACACGATCGCCCCCAAACGTCCTCTCCGACCCGCTTCTAACAGGGCGCCCTGGTATACGGAAGACCTCAGGGAGTTGAAGCGGAAAGGACGACGACTGGAGCGCCGATGGCGGAAAACTCGACTTCTATCCGACAAGACACGGCATAGAGAACATCTTCGTTCCTATGGGGTGGCAATACGTGCAGCGAAGAAAGCTTTCTTCTCTGCGCGCATTGCGTCTGCGAATTCGCGTCCAGCGGAACTGTTCAGGGTGGTGAGGGGTCTAACCCGGGCACCTTCCCCCCTGAATCCGACTTTAGAGCCTTCGGCGGTTCGCTGCGATGCCTTTAATGATCATTTCGCAGATAAAATCTCTCGGATAAGAGCCGACTTAGATGCCGTCGTTATAGCAGAGGCTGACGATGGAGTGTCCAGTGACTCCGCGAGTAGAATTATACTGGATCGGTTTCAGTTGGTGAGTACCGAGGACGTGGACAAGCTGCTTGGACGAGTGAGGGGGACGACTTGCCCTCTCGATCCCTGTCCTTCATGGCTGGTCGTCCAGGGAGGAGATGCGGTTAGATCGCAGTTACAATATATTATTAATGCATCTCTCAGGGAGGGGAGTTTTCCATCATGTTTAAAAGAAGCGGTGATACGGCCGCTTCTAAAGAAGCCCTCCCTGGATCCCCTGGACTTTAATAACTACAGACCGGTATCAAACCTTCCATTCTTGGGCAAGGTGATCGAGAGGGCGGTTGCCTTTCAACTCCAGGTAGTCTTGGATGACACTGATTTTCTAGACCCATTTCAAACTGGCTTCAGGGCGGGATACGGAGTTGAGACTGCTATGGTCGCCTTAGCGGATGATCTACGCCTGGGTATTGACAGGGGGAGTGTGTCCCTGTTGGTACTTTTGGACCTCTCAGCGGCATTCGATACCATCGACCATGGTATCCTTCTGGAACGCCTGAGGGGATTGGGAATCGGGGGCACTGTGCTTCAGTGGTTCCGGTCCTACCTCTCGGGCAGGTTCCAGATGGTGATGCTTGGGGATAGCTGCTCTGCAAAGAAGGAGCTGCTGTGTGGCGTACCGCAAGGTGCCATCCTTTCCCCAATGCTGTTTAACATTTATATGAAACCGTTGGGAGAGATCATCCGGAGGCATGGGGCGGGGTGCTATCAGTATGCTGATGACACCCAAATATATTTCTCTATGCCTTCGACAACATCGTCAGCTAAGGATAGTGTGTCTCCTCTGAATGAATGCTTGGAGGCGGTAATGGGCTGGATGAGGAAAAACAAACTGAAGCTGAATCCAGACAAGACGGAGGTGCTTGCTGTCAAAGGCCGCAACCTGGGTTTGGAGGTGTGTCAACCGGTTCTGGATGGGGTTACACTCCCCCTGAAAGACTGTGTTCGCAGCTTGGGGGTGCTCCTGGATCCGTCGCTCCAAATGACAGCCCAGATAGATGCGACGGCCAGGAGTGCCTACTATCAGCTTCGGCTGATACGCCAGCTGCGCCCCTTCCTAGAGTTGGAAGACCTAAAGATGGTGGTGCACGCGCTGGTAACTTCGAGGCTTGACTTCTGCAATGCGCTGTACATAGGGCTACCTTTGTGCCTAGTCCGGAAACTTCAACTAGTTCAAAATATGGCAGCCAGGTTGGTCACCGGTACATCTAGGAGTGACCATATTACTCCAGCTTTAAAATCGCTCCACTGGCTGCCAATTAGTTTCCGGGCGAAGTATAAAGTGTTGGTCATTACCTTTAAAGCCCTACATGGTTTGGGTCCAGGTTACCTGCGGGATCGCCTTCTCCCGTACAATCCGCCCCGCACGCTCAGGTCCTCTGGGAAGAACTTACTGCGGTCGGCCAAGACTAGGCTGACAACTGTTACCCAGAGGACCTTCTCTTCTGCCGCTCCCAGACTGTGGAATGACCTGCCGGAGGAGACTCGTCAACTTAACAGTCTTTTAGAATTTAAGAAAGCTATAAAGACTGTTCTCTTCCGGCAGGCATATCCAGTGTAATTTTTAGAATGTTTTTAGGATGTTTTAGGATGTTTTAATGATGTTTTAGGATGTTTTAATGCAGTTTTAATAATATTTGTCATGTTTTAATTAGTTTTATGTATTTTATCATGCTGTTGTTCCCCGCCTCGATCTAGATGGAGAGGCGGGTAAGAAATAAATCGTTATTATTATTATTATTATTATCAAAGTGGAGATTGGAAAAGAAACATACTCTAAAAGTTAATTAAAGGCAGATCATTTTTGTAGTTAGTATGCAAAGAATCTGTAGAACCTGAAACTATTTTTGCAACCATAGTTCAATACAGACACTTCGTTAGAAGAAACAAAGACCACCCCGCTGCATTAGCTTGGCACCCTTGGTCACCACCCAGTTTTCCCACATTTAAGACTTGCCCTGGAGAATGCTTCTGGGGAACTGCTCATCTTATATGACCCAGAGATTGCATGAGGGCATGCTACGTGATTCAGTAAAATCACAACCTACACTGCTCATAACATATATTCCCAAAGCACCAAAAGGAAAGCATAAAGACATACTGAAATGAGGACTAATCCATTATTTCTAGTTGGGGCAAAGGAAGGAAGATGAAAATGTTAAGAAGACTTTGGGAGAGAATAAAACATGATATACAGTGCCCTGTTATATGAGAAAATTGAGCCAATTACCTGCCCAAATTGAAGATTCTGAAGTTTGGGTTCCATTCCATCCATCATTGCACCATGTTTGGGTCTAGAAGAGGTCATGGCATGATGTAGGGCATGGACCACAGTGTAGACAGCATTGTGGATGCTGTAGCTGTGTCCAATCATGCTCATTTCAAAGAATGATCCAGGAAGACTCTCCAGCTTCTCCTCCCCTGTGCAAATGTCCCAATTTACCATGCCCACAATACTTTCTGGGAATAAACAGCCGAAGGCATGTTGCCAGAAATCCCTGATAAAACCATCTTCTTTAGAATTAGAAGGGTTTTTGCTCTCAAGAAACTGCTGGAATCCTGCTATGTCACTGGAGTGGATCCTGAAGGATATAGCACCATGGAATATTTTGGTATCCCAATTCCTTTGTAGGACAATTGCAGTGAATTCTGAATGAGCTGTTACAATCCATACCTTCCCTTTTAATTCCTTTTCCATGACCTCTTGTTCTGATAAATATGGAAGGAAGAAAACTATTGCCATGGAATAAGATTCTCCATGGGCTACCACTACATTGGCTTTGCTGCCCATCACTTTATCACGTATGCTTTCCCCCTGTAGAAACGTGTCACTAATTTTGGTGTCAAAACTTAATTTTGGGACTCTTCCTATGTAGGCAGAACAGACACCCCACTTAGAAAACAGTGGAATGACCACTTGTAGAAATCTTTCTCCATTATCATTGTCCATAACAACAATCCCAATCCATGTCCACCTGAAATGGAGGAGCAAAGAGAGAATCCCCTCATACTGAATGGCTTCCTGAGGGGCCAACTGGTAGAAAGGAAGGCCTGGTGATTTTGTGTTCATCACAGGAGCAGGGCCATAGATGAGCTAAGGAGAAATGTTTAGTAGAGGGAAAGGAAATAATGTCAGCATTTATAGACCCCCTCTACAAGAGTTCGCTTTGACGCCCGGTTCACCGATTATGCGCTTTTCTTGATAAGCACATTTATGCCTAATACTTATACACGAGACGCGTTGAAGTGCATTACTGGCTGTTTTCAACACGCTTTAAAGTTGTTTATATGCTGAGAATGGCATGCAAATGTTGCTGAAAGTAATGTGCTTTGTCCCGGGGAACTGCACAAACAGGTTTCCCTTCCTTTATTCTCCCCACCCACCAGAATCTCCCGCCTTTGGTCACCTGAGTTACTTGCCGGTAATGACCTGGGTAACCTGTTCTGCTACCTCTCTCCCTCCCGCTTCGCCCAATTGCCATTTGAAGTGAACTGCTCAGGAGTAAATGGGAATGTGCCTCGCACACACACACGCCAAAACAGACAGGGGGATGCTGCTTTGTTCCTTCCCCCTTCTCTTCACAGTGAGCTCAACCAGTGTAAAACATACACACGCACACACACACACACACACACACACACACAGAGCTCATGTCAGGAACCCAGCAAGAAGTGAGGGGATGATATGTAGTGGATAATCGCTAATTATGTGCACATCTGCACATCCTTTCTACCCCCTTTACTTCTCGTGAAACCACCTCCATCTGGCCCCGTGTCTCCATGAACGAAATATTCCATCAGGGGAGTTAAAATAAACTTTATTTTCAGTTCACATTGGGTCACCTCTTCCTGGAGCTTCCATCCAGAGAGACTGAGAACAAGGAGGAAGTTGCAAGCAGGAGACAGGAAATAAAACTAAACGAAAAAGTGGGAGGTTTTCCCAGTGAAGGGGCAGTTCTATGCATGACATCACGATCACAGTCCGCCCACTCTGATCATTAATGCGCCTCCTCAAAAAGTTGTTTACACAGACGTAATGCGCTCTTATTTCCGTGGTAAATTAAAAGTCGCTATTTAACACGCATTTGATAATGCACATAATCAGAGATAAAAAGCGCCTCCGCTCTTGTAGAGGTAAATTCAGGAATGCACCTTGAAAGAGCTTTAAATTGCTCTTGTAGAGGCACACATAGAGTCATGTCATTTTTTCCCCTTTTGAATACACACATTGAATTGGCATCTGGTTGGGAACAAAATGCTTGGTCAGATAGCAGTCCGTTCTAAGAGAACAATGACTATCCTATGGCCATCTAGTGCGTTTGAGGATAAATGCCTTAGTGGAAGGATGCTGCATCATGATATAATGTGTTTCCAGGGACATTGGATAGCATTCAGACTTAGTCATCATTAAAGTTAAACCTATTGAATTTAATGGAACGTAAAGAAATACTGTTTGGCTTCTATCACATGTATTTCAATGGGTCGAATATGAATATATGACTGTCCAGTTCCAATTCATTGTTGAGTAAACCAGAGGGAGAAGGAGAGGGAGAGAGAGCACTGCTTCTGCTGCCAACAATTCAAATAGCTGTACATGCATTCATCTCCACAAAAACTGGGGTGTCAGGTGATTTTGTGAAAGAAACCTGAGGGACAAACAAAATGTGGCATTAATTCCCACGTTCCCCTACAGACCACATTTGCATGGAGAGGAGCTCCCATTAGTGCAAGTGTTTTACTGTGTGGAGTGGGGTATATGGAATTTCTAAACCATGCACCTGTTTCTATATCAAAATAACAGAATGAAACTTGAAAGATAAGGGGAAAATGAGTGTTGTGGCTGATTCTTCTGCTCCCCAAATAACTGACCTGTGGAGTCTTATAGATATCCAAGATATTTGCCACATGTTTGGAGATTTCAGAATCCAGTCCCCCAATAACTGCTGTTAATCTATTCTGGATGTCACATACATAGTTAGGTACAACGTTTTCCAGTGTAGTCAACAGGAGCATTGTGGCATGATAGGTCCTCTTTGCATTGTCATAGCTATCATAGATGTGGAAGCCCAAAGTGACATTGGGTAAGATCTGAGGGTTTTCATTGATTTCCTTTACTGCAAATGCCAAGGCCAGGATGTGCTGGTAATGCTTAGGAAATACCCTACAACAAAAAATACATTCTGTAACAGCAAGATATTTCACACAAACATTAATTATTGCTACGGTGTTCTACCTCACCATAATTAGACACATTACAGCATTTCAATGCAATCCTTTTTGTACTCTTAAGTCTGAAGTGGCCTACTCTAAGAAGACAACCAAACTATATCCATGCGATATCAGCAATAAGGGGGGAACATTTTACTGCCAAATCCTGTTATCATTTTTTCTACAGAGTTCATGTTGCACAGACTCCACTTCCTGACTGTTGCATGAACGTGCCCTCTGAGGCAAAGAAACACCGCTCAATCTTCTCAAATTATTGAGAAGTTGGCACATCAAATCAGGCTGTACAATATTTAACAATATGGATATTGGTTAAATTGGCAGCTAACTGAAAACCATTTTAATTAGGAATACCAAAAGGAACAAGATGAGCACATTGCTGAGGCCTAAGGGGAAAGTGGACAGAAAGAAATAGCACAGGGCTTCTGCCTTATTTATTATAGCTATTGCAGAATCCTGTCCATTTTGAAAAAGAAAAAGGGGTGACTGCACAATTCAAAGAGCTCTTCATGAAAGGACTTCAACAACTATATTCAGGGAGATAAGGAACCAATTTAATGACATTAATCTTAAACTTTAAGGCAGCCATCCAAGCACTCACTGCCAAAGCCTGTTATTTGGAACTGTTTCCATTATTATAGCAGCATTTGGGATGTGCAAAGGAGCTCCTAAACCTGTAACTTGGCCATCATTAAAAACTGAAGACAATCCCTTCATCCATATAGGAGCTCCATAAGGGAACCAAAAAATTTATCTGAGAAGTCAAATCTTAGATAGCTGCTGGAACAACCGACACCTTTTTTATATATACTTTATTATATTAATATTTCCTAAAGCCTAATCCAGTAAGCCCATATTCTACAGCTTTATCACTCTCTGATACTCTGCTTATCTTGATGACACCAGAAATGGAAATAAGACTAACAACAGTCCTTACACAAGTTCATCCAACACTTCTGGAGGGGGTTCTTCAGTGAAGGCTATTGGACTGGAGACGAGGAGACCATAAGAAGTAATGCCACCAATGATGAGGTCTCCTGACTGATGATACTTGTGAAGTGGAGGGTAAGGTTTTCTGACCCTACAGTTGTCAATGTGAGCTTTGCATCCCATGCAAGCAAGCAGTACCAGCAGCAAGTCTACCATGGTATAGTAGTAGTAATAGTATAGTAGTTTGGGTTATTGCATTGAGAAACAGTCATTTTTAAAATCAGTTTTCCTATCCTTATCCAAGATCCTCACCTATTTGTTAGTCCTCTTTATACCTCTTAATGTTATTGCTGATATTTATGACATCCTTTGGTATTGGTTTTGCAAGTGACTGCTGAAATTCTACAGTAGATTTGAGAATGAGCAGAATTAATCAGTACCCTTTAGATAACTGAAGAGGAGACTAATTACAAAATAATTACTGATGAAAGCTTGTTTGTCACATCTGAACAATATTTTTTCCCCAACAGAATAGAAAGCGAGAGACCATATGGCTTGGGAATGCCAACAGATATTGTCTTTTACTTATGAAATTGATAATAGAAATAATAGAGTTTGGTCTGGAATCAGAGGCAAATCTTTGATTGAATTAACCAGCAAGCCTATACCTGTAAGTCCCATTGATCCCAATAGGATGTACTTTCCATTATTATTATTATATCTCTTTCTCACTTATGGCAGGTTTTCTAGATGGACATGATGGGCTTTGCCAAGCAATGCTGTCTTTTATGGGTTCAGGAATTTCCTGGTAATTGAGCATGTTTTAAGTATGACTGCTTTCTGGATGTTGGCGAGGATGTATTTTCGTAGGCCCAATTTCTGAAGGTTTTCTTTTGTAATTTTTTGATGGGATGCCGGTGACTGATATGACTAATGGAATAGTTGTGACCTTTTCTTGTTGCCATAGTTCTTTGACTTCTATGGCCAGTGATGTATATTTGCTTCTCTTTTCTTCTTCCCTTTCAACATTTTTGTTATTTGGTATTGCTATGTCAATGAGGTATGTGTATTTTTCTGTTTTGTCTATGACCATTATGTCTGTTCGGTTGCACGATACTGTCTTGTTGGTATGAATTGTTCTGTCCTAATATAGTTTCTGTTCTGCATTTTCCAAGATTGTTTCGGGAGCGTTTGTATAGTATGGTGTAGGTTGTTTGATAAGGTTGAATTTGATGGCCAGTTGTTGGTGGATTATTTTTGCAGTGGTATTTTGTCTGTCCATATATTGCATTTATATACCACCCTATAACCGAAGCTCTCCGGGTGGTTTACAAAGATTAAAAACACTGAACATTAAAAACTGATATCCAAAATTTTAAAAAGCATAAAGACAGATTACAAATACAATATTCTTTCAAAACACTATTCTGCGTCAAAAGAAAAAGAAAGAACAACAACTGAACACACACTGTTAAATGCCTGGGAGAAAAGTCTTGTTCTGGTGCTGAAAAGATAATCAGGTTGGCGCTAGGCGGGCCTCGTTGGAGAGATCATTCCATAATTGGGAGGGCACCACTGAAAAGGCCCTCTCCCTTACTGCCATCATCCAAGCTTCCCTCAGAGTAGGCACCCAGAGGAGGACCTTAAATGTTGAGCATAGCGTACGGGTAGGTTCAAGTCGGGAGAGGCATTCGATCAGGTATTGTGGTACTAAATAGGGATGTGCACTGACCCCCCGGATCGGATCGGATAGCGGATCGGAATCAGAGCTGGGGGGTCGGATCGGATCGGATCAGATTGGAGGATGGTCAGATCAGATCGGACCCGATCCCGATCCCAATCCACGGATCGGATGTCCGATCCGGATCGGACGCCATTTTGAATGCTTTTTCCCATAGCAAAGTATTGTTTTACAAATATACCTATAACGTTTTCATTTTTAATGATAGAAGGATGAAACCTGGGCACATTGTAGACTTGTTGGGGATAGTTATCTGTGAGAAATTTCAGAATGATTGGTGCATGCGTTTTGTGGCAATTAATTTTAAAATAAATAACCAGGAATGCCTATAACTTTGTCATTTTTAAAGGTACACACATGAAACATTGCCACATTGTAGTTGGTACCTTGCGACCTAAGTGTGTGAAATTTCAAAAACATAGGTGCTTGCCTTGTGTGGCAATTAATTTTAGAAAAATGGGTAGTAGTGGGGTAAATACAGTTATGCCTCCCACTTTTTTATTTTTAAAGATACAATCAGGAAACTTGGGCACATTGCAGGTAACACTTGGCTTGATATGTGTGTGAAACTTCAGAAACATAGGTGCTTGCTTTGTGTGGCAATTAATTTTTGAATCAATGAGGAAAGATACACCTATAACTTTGTCATTTTTAAAGTTCCACACATGAAACTTTGCCACATTGTAGGTGGTACCTTGGGACCTATGTGTGTGAAATTTCAGAAACATAGGTGCTTGCCTTGTGTGGCAATTAATTTTAGAAAAATGGGTAGTAGTGGGGTAAATACAGTTATGCCTCCCACTTTTTTATTTTTAAAGATACAAACAGGAAACTTGGGCACATTACAGGTAACACTTGGCTTGATAAGTGTGTGAAATTTCAGAAACATAGGTGCTTGCCTTGTGTGGCAATTGATTTTTGAAACAATGAGGAAAGAAATGCCTATAACTTTTTTATTTTAAAAGTTAGAAGTTTGAAAGTTGCTCACTTTGTAGATGGATTAGGGGTAGTTGTCTGTCAGAAATTTCAGAATGTTAGGGCCAGGCATTTGGTGGCTACGAATTTTTTAGATTAAAAGTGATAAAAGTTTTTCCATAGAGGCTTGGGCTGTCAATTGCACCCCCCTCCCCCCCTCCCCCTCCCTTTTTTATCTGTCAAAACTCAGGAGCAATGGTGAGGAGCAGACACCATTAAAAGTTGTGGAAAGGTTGGAAGTAGGCTAATTTTGTAAAGTTCATTGACAATGAGTTCCTCTGTGCTCAAGTAGGTCCTTCCCTCAGTTTCCGTTCTCTCCGATGTCACTGATTCATGTAGTCACAGTGCTTGTTCTTGGGACACAGAATGACCTTGCCTGCATTAGGATGTACAGCAGCCTCTCTCAAGTGAGTCCCATAGACAACAGTGACTGTGTCCTCATTAACTCTGCGTGAGTCTGGGACTGAGATCATGACAGTGTTGGCTGGTTGGAGATACTGACTGGTGCAACGCTGGCCAGACATTCCCAAACAGCTGGTGGGTCACCTGCATCTGCATCTTCTAGAGGTGGGCGTGGCAGCATCCAGGCCAAAATGCAAAGCTTCTTTTCTTTTTTAAAAAATGGGAAGCAAATGTCCCATGCTTCTTTGAACCACAATGTTACTCTGGAATTCCTAGGGGAACCCTTGTTGAGAATATATCTATGGTGATACACATGTTGGTTCCTTTTCCCCCCCTTACTTTGTACTTCGCAATCAGCATATCCACATGTCACACAAAAGCGTGTCCTCTATTGTCCTCTTAATTTGGTGATGCTTGCCTTTTTGGGGGTCATCTCTAAATTGCCAACCAGCTCAGAAAGGGACTGCAATGCAGGACTGGGGTTCATTTCCTTTCCCTTCTCTTAGTTTTTATTTTCCTTTATCTTCAGTTTTGTTAGCAAAGATGTTCGTGCTCTGGCATCTTATGAGAAGAGACTCTTTGCTTGCAAAAGTTGCCCCTGTCCATTATTGAAACTCTTCCTTGCAACTTTTATGCAGCTGGCCTTCTGGGACTGTAAACTTGGTTTATGGGGCTGGAAACATGGCTATTTTAATCCCCATAGGATTTTCCAGGGCCAAGACTACCACAAGGCAGAGTGAAGTGACTGCCTCAAGCAGCGGATGCTGGGGGACTGTGGTGGTACCCTCAAGGCTGTAACTGTACAGTGACTTGGGAGCAGGGATCTATCTTGTCAATTGTTTCAGGAAGGAAAATGACACTGGGCCAGACTTGGAGCTTTTTTCCTATTTCTTTTACCTTTTTCTTTATGATCTATTGTTATACATATTCTCAGATGTTTTATATTATTGTATTATTATTATTATTATTATATTTGTATCCCATTTTTTCTCCAAAACCGGGACTCAAGGCAGCTCTACAAAATTGAAACATATACAATTACAACTAATTAATAACAGCAACAATTTGTTGAAGGCAACCAAATACAGGTTTTAGCCAAGCAAGTACACAAAAGTTCTATACAGAATATAAACACATGACATATAGAAGACATAGATCAAATATTATAAAATGTTGAAACATACATGCACATACAACTAAAACCTTACATCTCAAGGGAAGTCACATGAGATTGTCTAAGCTGGGCAGCCTTCATGGCAAATCTTGCTTTGTCAAAAATTACAAACCTGTCTGTACTGGACAGTAGATCTTTGACCTTATCCATATCACAGACAGTAGGATTCACCCATAAGAGCTGCTCTAGGTATTTTTTCCTAGGTGTTTCATGCAATTTACAGTGTAGGATATACTGTATGGTGTCTTCTACCCATTACAAAAGTTAAAAATATAATGTTATTGAAGTGCACAGATAATTGTTTGGGCAGAGCACACGTTCCATATACCACTGTGAAGAGGTTTTATATAACAGCAACAGCAAGGGAAAGTGCGACAAATTCTCTATCTGTGTGCTTTCACACATACACTCACACAGAAGCACACATCTTGACCTGGATGAAAATGAAACCTGGAACTAGGGATGTCGTGGGCACCCAACTGGATCCAGGAGTCTGCCGGACTCTTCCGCGTCTGTTCCCTGGACCCAGCTACTTGGTCCATGGCATGTTCGCAAGCCTGCTCTTTGACTGCCTCACAGCCCAACGAGTGCCCAGCCACTATCTGCCCTGGTCAGGAGCCTCCATTGTTCTGCACATCGGAAGCTCTGGAAATTGTGTATTTCCTACCTTGTCAGCATGGCAGCTCTAAAGGCCTCATGTATGCACATTTAAAGATGTGAAAAACACCATTGAACTTGTGTAAATGGGGCTTTTGCAGCTACAATTTATACAACATAAGAATTACATGATTTCCGGAGCTTCCATTCGCCACATCAATGAAGGATCCAGACGGGGGCATATGGGCTTCCAGCTTCATCAGACACTCGCTGAGATGCGATGGCACTGAGAGAGGAGTTGTGTACTGGTGGTGGCTTGGCCAGCATCTGTCAAAGCTGAACATAGGTGAGTTCATCCATCCCTACGTAGAAAAGGGAATATTTCAGAATTTCTTCCTTATTAGCTGTTCCCTGTTGTTCAGCTCAGGCTGCAACAGAATAATGAAACATTTAGGCAAAAAGATACAACCAAGCAACCCAGCACTTGAGGCTAAGATAGAAAAGATCTCCACGGCTACCATGTATTTTCCCTTGGTGCTCAGATAGGTGGGAACAAAGGATAACCACACGCTGCAAAACACCAACATGCTGAAAGTGATGAACTTGGCTTCGTTGAAACTGTCTGGTAACTTCCTGGCAAGGAAAGCTACAGTCAAGCTCAACATTGCCAGGAAGCCCATGTAGCCCAGGACACAGTAAAACAGAGTCACGGACCCATCATTACATTCCAGTACAATTTCTTCAGCCTCTGAGTGCATGTCCTCATCTGGGAATGGGGCAGAAGTTCCCAGCCACACAGTACTGATGCCAACTTGGATGAGGGAGCAGGAAACTACAATGAAGCCAGCCAGCTCCTTCCCCAACCACTTCCTTATCCTGGATCCTGGCCTGGTGGCTATGAAAGCCAGAACTACCAGGATGGTTTTTGCCAACACACATGAAACGGCCACTGAGAAGATGAGGCCAAAGGCAGTTTGTCGAAGGAGACATGTCACCTCCTGAGGACGGCCAATAAACAGCAACACACAAAGAAAGGAGAGAAGGAGGGAGATGAGGAGAGTGTAGGTGAGGTCCCGGTTGTTGGCTATGACTATAGGAGTATCATGGTGCTTCATAAATGTCCCCAGCAGCAGAGCTGTGATAAAAGAAAAGGAAAGAGCAACTGAGGCTAAACTGTGCCCCAAAGGTTCTTCATAAGACAAGAAAGTTACTGTCTTGGGTATACAGAAATCTTGCTTTTTGCTTGGATAGTCTTTAGGTGAGCATTTCATGCAGTCATTTGCATCTGGAAAAAGAAAAAAATGTGGTCTTCACATCACACACAAACACACTGAAATGTGCTACAAATATATTTTTAAAAAACACTTCTCCCACACATACAAACATCCTCTATGGAAATCAATGGCTATTGTCACTACTCATTATATGATGTAATACTAGGGCTGGTTTAAAACTATCACCTGGTTCACAGAATCATGGTGGGGAAAATAAAACACAGTGGCTTATTTCTCCTGCTGCACAAGTCAGTGAGTTGCTGGAAGGCTTTGCATAATAACCTTTCCTGGACATCCCTAATGTCTTTCAAAACCAATGTTAAAGAACTGGGGTAGTGGGTGATGTGGTTTGCTTGACAAAACTGCCTTTGGCTTTCACGTTGGAATGGAGAGAAGAGAAAATGGAAAGGGGAAAAAAAGCCCACTACCCTTCTAGAACCATCTACAGCCAAAAGGCAGTAGTGGCAGTTAGAGTCATGGGCATCATGGGCTCATGCTACTGAGATCAGTGATCTCAATCAGCTACTCAGTAACCATCCATTTGTATAGTGATTGTTGCAACACCTTCCAAGTCCTCAACCCATCTATATGGGTGAGATAATCTCTACCCTTTTGTTATTACCCTGTGGTTTTTGGTGTTTTTGGCTAGCAAACTGCCTGATCGGGCGACCCTGTTAAAGAGTGACTACGGTGTTCTTCATTAGCTGATTCTTGTTAATAGTGTTCAATGACAGGTCCCAGCAAATTAAATTGTAACTGCCAAGTTGACAATGGCATGAATGACAGCTGCATGGTCTAGAAGAAACGGGACTTCCTCCTGAAGCAATGGCCAATGAAAAATACAATTTTCATATGCCAGGTGGTATGGAAGCTGGACACCACATTTGAAAGGTGTGGTCAGACTTTAGTTATCACCAGAACCACCCATCAATGGGCTACTCAGAATGCTTTTGTCATTGTTTTTTTATGGATTTATTTAGTCCTCCCAATGATCACTGAGGACATTCTTACACAAGGCTAAAACCCTACACCCTTATCGGGGCTTTTGCCTCCAGATTCCTTGCAGGATCAGGATCAAGTCCTTTTCACATGGTTTCATCTGAGTGTTTTCTTTCTGGGCAAGTTCTATATGTTTTATTACAAACCCACAAGACAGTGCTGAGAAATTGTTGCAGTATAGCAGGTATCCTGAAATTCACTGTAAAGATATCGAACTTCAAAATGTGATAAAATCTCTTCTCAAATTACCTGTTGAGAAATACACTGTTATAATGTCCAGAAAGCATTGAAGGGGACCTGGGGATGAGTGGTGTTGTGTGAAATGTGAGTGACCAATCACGAGCACAGAATGAAAGCCTCATGCAGAACTGCTCAAAGGCATTTAGTCCAAGATGCCTAGCAGATTTTTTCTGATTTTGTAGCTTCCTTCCAGGCCCTCTTTACACAATCTTTTGATCAACATTGAAGAAAACTCTGATGTATGGATAATTTATACATTGGTCTTGATTACAGTTATTCTGTTTTAAGAAAGCTCTGCAATATATTTCTTACCCTCCTGGTTTGAAATCTTCTCTTCTGGACATGGGATGCAGTCATAGCAGCAAAATGGCTTCCCCTCCTTCATTTTCTTGTGAGAACCAGGTTGGCAACTCTCAGTACACTGAGAAATAGGCCGGGACTATTTGAAATATGGAAAAGGAATAGTATAATGAAGCAATAAAGAGACTGAAATCCAGAAGCTTTGAGGTCCCTCCTGTATTTCACTAAAGAGATTCTGGGCCCAATTACTTTTTAAACAGGCATTGTATATTTCAATTGTTTCATAGCTACCTCCCCAATGTTTTAAAATAGTTGATTTATTTTTTTGGTTTAATATTTTTTATTTGTTATTTTGTTGAAATTTTAAAACAAACATAATATAAAATCTTTTAATGTTTAATAGGGGTTTGCTCCGCTCTGAAATTCGGAGCAGAGCTCCAGTGAGGCACATCTCTGCTCTGATTTTCACAGAAGCTCTGTCTCTCTGCACTGTTGGATTGCCCAATGGAGAATTGCACCTTTTTTGGATAACCGCTCCATTATAGTCTATGGGAATTATTTAAAATACGTACAGCTCTGTAAGTTTTAAAGACGAAGAGTTGAATTTAAGCATTGTGCGAGCTCTTAAGTAGGGCTTTAGACATGCCAAGTTGGAAGCAGATCTGTTCATGCCTTGATTTTTAGGATTTTTAAATTTTTTTGACTTCTGAGCAGTCAAAGTTTGACAGCTGTCAAACTTTGAAAAATCCTTAGAAATCAAGGCATGAATGGATCTACCTCAAAGGTGGCATGGCTACAGCCCTACTTAAGAGTCATCACAGTGCCTAAGTTCATCTCTTTAACTTTAAAAATGATGGCTCTGTAAGCATTTTTGATAATTCCCCTAGGCTACAATGAAGTGGCTGACTGTCAATTTTTTTAAAAAATCCTAAAAGTCAGGGATGAACATATCTGATTCAAACCTGGCATGACTAATGTCCTAATTCAGATCTATCATCGTGCCAAGTTTCATCGCTTTATCTTTAAAAATGAATGATGTGTAAGAATTTTGGTTAATTCCCATAGACTATAATGGAATGGTTATCCAAAAGCAGCTCTGATGAGGCACATCTCCACTCCATGGGTATTCAATGGTATTTATTTATTACATTTATCAAATCAAATCATATATTTATTATGGTCAGAAGCCCAGCATACAAAGTGCACAGCATAATACATATATATATATATATATATATATATTTCAGGTGTAATACTAAAATATAATCTTAATTACTCTAAAACTGCATTTAAAAATTCATGTTTCCATAAGTAGATAATATTATCCCACGTCGGCAGGCAATTGCAGCCGCACAAAACCTTGCCACCTTAGCAGTTATCTGGGCGTTCTGATCAACCAGGAGGTACTTTAATAGAATGCATCAGATCTCCCTGGTTTTTTCTGTAAGATGGGGACTATTAAAATATGTCGGAAATCACAATAAAATGTACAATATAATAGGACATGGCCCACAGACTCTACCGCACCATCTTTACAGGGGCATAAATGCTCAGTATATGGAGTGTTATTATATTTCCCCTCCAAAAGTGCAGAGGGAAGCACATTAAATTTAGCTAATGTAAACGCTCTCCTATATTTTGGAATGGTTATGGCAGCTAAATAGTTTGCTGGTAGAAAGGCCTGCCCATTGTCCCTAAATTCAGGGTATGGGCGAGCTAACCTTATGTGCTCTTGAAGCTCAATATCCCCAATTCGCTGGCATATCACTTCCTTTGCCCTTAAAAGGCCCAGAGCTAGAATAGCACTTTGTGAAAAGCCCAGATTATGTAATTTCCTTTCAACCGCTCTTTTCCATGAAGACTGATATACATCTATTAAGGTTAGGAGAGCCAAACCCTGTGGGGCAAATGTCATTTTTAGCCAGTAGTTTAGTTTATAGCTCCACACACGGGACTCAACCATCATTTGGCCTGTTTCCAGGCGTAGAAGTCTATTAGGCACATAATTTGGGAGTCCAAGAATTGCTCTTAAAAATTTTGTTTGGATAGCTTCCAAGGCCATGAAGTTGATATAAACAGAAAATTGCACACCGTACAACAATTGTGCAAGCACTTTAGCAGAAAACACTTGTAGGGCTGATGGTATATATTGTCCGCCCTTAGCATAAAAGAAAGAAATAAGTGCCTTTGCACTCCTCTGTGTGTTGGCAGTGACACTGGAGATTTGATTCCTCCAAAATCCTGAGGATTGAAAGATTATTCCCAGATATTTATAGGTTTTAACCTGTTCAATCTGGTGCCCATCTATTTGCCAACGGTGTTTAGTCTGCTTTCGTGTAAATATTAGAACTTTAGTTTTAGTGTAGTTAATCATCAACTTTTCATTTTTGCAATAACTGTCCAAAGCTCTTAGCAGGCGCCTCAAGCCTATACAAGTTCTTGTCCCTCCGCTTTTTGCGTATATTTAGCCTCATCCTTTTCACATATCCGTTTCTTTTCCCTATTTGACCCCGTTGCCTACATTTCATCCTCTATATATTCAATAATTTCCATAGATGGACTCAGTCTACTCACGTTTGAGTTTATTGGTCATACAGAACTGAGGTGATACCCCTCTACCTCAATCACCTTGTGAGGAAGACCAATTTCCATTGCACTCAGCTCTCTCATCTCAAGCCAATTTGGGAGGCTGGGAATAGTTGCCTCCGCAATATATGTTGGAGCTATGTGGGCTTTAGGGGTGCATCTAAGATCTTGTTTAAATATGATTGGATTTATCTCTACAGTAACTTGTTGACCTGTCAGTTGCATCTTTTTGCCCCCTAACCACGGCTCATTGCACTCCCACTTTCCCTCATTTCTTAATTGTTGCTCTGATACGGGACTCATTGCAGTCCAGTGGAATTCCTTAAACTCATTTAAGCTTTTTTGTCCCTCTTTCATGCTTAGTAGTTGCATTTTTATACACTCAAGACTATAAATAATCTTGTTCTGTGCCTCATGAGGTAATGCCGAAAATGACTCCAGCATTTATATCCTGCCTTTTTTCCTCCACAGAGCACAAGGCAGTGTCCACAATCCTACTCCATTTTCTCCTCTCAACAACAACCCTGTGAGGTAGGTAGGGCTAAGAGTCTGTGACTGGCCCAAAATCACCCAGTGATCTTCCATGGCTGAGTGGGGACTAGAACACGGATCTCCAGACTCCCAGTCTGGCACTCTAGCGACTATACCACACTGGCTCTGTCGGAGCTCCACTGAAGCTTCAGGATTTCAGAGTAGAGCGCACCCCCCCTAATGTTTAATATTGTCTTATTTTATACTGCCATGTTGTGGTTGTGGTTTACGATACTGTTTTCCAGTTTTATGAAGTGAAATGTGAAACATTCAATGATTAGAAAGAAAATACATATGTACCGTCTGCAAAATATATTACAATTTAACTGTTTCTAAGGCCTATTAGAAAAACAGTGTTGCTAGGCTGAAAACAATCATGTCGGCCCATAAGCACTTTGAAAGTTTTCGAAGTTGTACATAAAACTTACATTGGCCCAAACGAGTTAAATAAAGGTTTCAACTTTACAGCAGTATGGTCCAAACTCTTAGAAAAGAGGAAGAGAGCAGTGTGTGTATCTATGGGGGGGATTAAAAGGAATGTATAGCTACCTATTCCAAGGAAAGATCAGAAGATCAGGTTATCATGGATCCAGAGGAAGGTTGAAGGAGATCTCTCCTAGAATCTAGGGTGTAAACCTTAGCAAAGTCCAAGTGGGGAAAATTAATTCCGGTAGAGAGTGTGGAAAATATATTAACGTGAAAAGGGCTGTGAAGCGCAACTTTCACGAATGAGCAAAATCAAATATGGGAAGAAAACTACACCAAGCTTTTCAAGAGCCAGTTGCCTGAGTCAGAAAAACAGGGTTTGGGAAAAGATAGCCAAGGGAAAATATGTCCCGAAGGAGAAAAGAGGACTCTTCTTCTCTCAACAGGGAGACGAGAAGCAGGCTGAGCCTGTTTCTCATCCTTCAGGCAGCAACCAGGCCTGCTTATGAACTGAAGTTTCACTCCCATTCAATTGCATAGCATCCTTCTGGTAGGTTCTTGTCACACTGAAAGGATTGCTTGTCCACGTACACACACACACAGAGGTCAAAGTGATTCACAACTGCTGTTGCTTCCGCTTTTACTCCAGATGGCAGTTTTTCCCTCCTCCCCCTCCCCTCCCCCTTAACATACCAAGTGATGAATTTATGAGCTTCCATAGGCTTTTGTTAGCATCATTTTTTAAAATAAATAAATAAATAAATAAATAAGTAAATTGAATTTTGAAAAAGAAATTTGATTCCACGAAGTAGAGTAGAAAGGGAATACAGAAACAGCAATAGTTAACATGTGGCGCCCATCTTGGGTCTACTAGAGTTGGACACAAAAGGTTGTCAATACTTTTTCAGAAACACTTTTGCAAGACTGAGGTGGTTTTTTCCCCTTCTGTTAACGTCCCTTTCTCCCTCAATTTCTAACCAACCTTTCTGAAATTTTCAGATTCTGTACAATTGGCATTTCTTTCTGGCATATATAAATTTCAGAAAGATTGGCGAGACTTTTTCAGTTTTATTAAGGTTGGACTGACCAACCACCACAATTCCTCTTTTCATTTGTAGAACCTGTTCCTCCCCCCCCCCCCGTTCAAACCTTAACTAAGGAGGCACAGCTGTGCATCCTTAAATTATTATACAATAAAGCAGGACAATTGCTCATTGGCACCTACCTGATTGAACCAGCCATGCCATGTTATGGCATCTTCATCAATGGTGAA
The DNA here is from genome assembly GCA_029215795.1 of Anniella stebbinsi. Lineage (NCBI taxonomy): Eukaryota > Metazoa > Chordata > Lepidosauria > Squamata > Anniellidae > Anniella > Anniella stebbinsi. The sequence continues at coordinate 25,219,180 of JARDYH010000008.1, forward strand.
TGCTTGACCTAGGAGAGCCTCAGGATCCATCCTCCCAATTCTCATCCTATGAAATGACTGATTGGAAAAAATTATCCAGTTGATGACATCCAATCCAGCGACTAGCTCACCATTCTGGTTGAAGGAAACTTTGTCCCCTGCACTGTTGTTACATGAGACACTTTTTAGAAATGGTTGGAGCTGGAATAAAAATGAAGATGCATGAGTCTAGAAGAGGGTATTTTTGGATCTTTATGGGCCAAAACAGACATAACTTGAAATCAGTATCTAGCATTCCCATCATTTTTCATCTTTATTTTAGAATAAGGGCTCCAATATGGTTCTTAAAAGCCCCCTACCCCCATGCTATGCTTCTGATCCAGATCAGCCCTCCTGCACCTTCCGTAGAGTAGAAATGGGGGTGGGGGAGTGCAGTTGATAAATGTGTATTTGAAGTAATGTTTATTTTTTGCATACACAGATGTCTAAGGGCACCAGAAAAATGAAGGTCTGGCTGGGTTTCTTTTTGAGCTAGGAGAAGGTGATGGCTGGCCCTAGAATGAATAGTGCCCTTGGTGATCAATAGTGCCTCTTCTCAGTGATCAATTTTGTAGAGCCATGAGGAGGATTTAAGGGGCCTGCTGCAGGTGTGATGTCCCAAAATAACATTGCTCAAAACCTTGATCTCTCAGGCACTGTGTTTTAGTTTGCACAAACCAAAGTTCAAAATGGCACATTCTGGGCAGGGGCAATGCACTATGCAACAGAGCAGAACTATCAAAGTTTTACTGAATACACACACACACGTTTGTGTGTGTGTGTGTGTGTGTTTTCCAGCAGTTTTTAAATGTTGGTAAGTATTCTCTAGTTTAGAATATCAATTTTTTAACTTTTAAAAATACTGAAGAGACATTATAAATAAAAAGGGTATCCAGCTGAAGTATTACAGATTTATTGTTCCTATAGTGCTTATAGCATTTACAAAATTTGAAATTCAAAGTTTAGGGATGGTGACGTTGTCCAGACAGAGTTTAAAGCTTGGGGCTTTCTGTGGTATAGCATAAAAGTCATCTTTGCGGCCACCATTTGCATTAATGGCCCTTTATGAAAAAGTCCAAACTGCCATATTTACACAAAATGATGCTCAAGAAGGGAGCAGGTGGCCATGCACCACTCACCACTCATCTGTGGACTGCACCAGGGCTCGCCGCATATGGCAAGCAGGATCGAGCAGCTGGCATGGGACTGGCAGACAGAGCATCGTACAGAGAGGGGGGAGTTTGCCCATCCCTTCCATGATGCCTCAAAGTAAAGCTGAGTTCCACTGATTTTTACCTATTGCAAATTATATCAAAGTGAAAATTGAAAAGGAAGCATAAGAAGATCATTTTTGCAGTTAGTACCCACACAATCGGTAGAACCTTGATGGAAAGGTTACGGGCACGTGCTTTTTGCCACCCTAGTTTACTATGGACAGTACATTAAAACAACAAGACCAGCCACAGTGCTAGGTTTGTCCACCCCCTCAGCTCAGCTCACCTCAGCACCACCCTCAGCTCACCCACCACTGAGGCCAGCCCTGGAAAAGACTTCTGGAAGAAGTGCTCATCCTTTATGAGCCAGAGATTGCATGAGGGGATGCTAGGTGAGTCAGTAAAAGCACAGCTCCACTGGTTATAAAATATATTCCCCAAACACCAAAACTGCACTAACAGTCAGGAAGTTTTTTCTGATATCCAGCCAAAAACTGGCTTCCTGTAACTAGAGCCCATTATTCCGTGTCCTGCACTCTGGGATGATTGAGAAGAGATCCTGGCCTTCCTCTCTGTGACAACCTTTCAAGTATTTGAAGAGTGCTATCATGCCTCCCCTCAATCTTCTCTTCTCCAGATTAAACCTGCCCAGTTTTTATACAGAGCCCCATCATATCAGGAAGCAGAGCCTATTACCTGCTCAAACTGTAGATTCAGAGGCTTGGGTTCCCCTCCATCCATTCTTGTACTATGTCCCGCTCTAGAAGAGGTCATGGCATGATGTAGGGCATGGGCCACAGCATAGATAGCATTGTAGATGCTATAGCTGTGCCCAATCATGCTCATTTCAAAGAAAGATCCAGGAAGGCTCTCCAGCTTCTCGTCCCCTGTGCAAATGTCCCCATTCACGTTGCCACCAAAACTATCTGGAAATACACAGCCAAAGGCTTGTTGCCAGAAATCCCTGATAAAGCTATCTTCTTTAGTTTTAGAAGGGTTTCTGCTCTCAAGAAACTGCTGAAATCCCGGTAGGTCACTGGAGTGGATTCTGAAAGATATAGTGCCATGGAATAATCTTTTATCCCAATCCCTTTGAAAGACATTTGAAATGAACTCCATCTGGAATGTTATTATCCATACTTTCCCTTTAGTTTCATTTGTGACATCCTTTTTTTCTGAGAGATATGGAAGCCATTGAAGGAATGCCATGGTCTGAGATTCAGCATAAACAACCAGAACATTAACTTTGCTGCCCATCAGTTTATCATATATTTTTTCCCCCTGTAGAAATGCATTATTAGCTTGAGTGTTCAAATTTACTTTGGGGATTCTTTCTATGAAGGCAAAACAGATACCTCTCTTAGAAAACAATGGAATGACCAGTTGTAGAAATCTTTCTCCATTATCGTTATTCATAATACCAATACCAATCCATGTCCACCTGAAATGGAGAAGCAAAGAGAGAATCCCCTCATACTGAAGGGCTTCCTGAGGAACCAACTGGTAGAAGGGAAGGCCTGGAATTTTAGTGTTCATCAAAGGAGCAGGACCATATATGAGCTAAGGAGAGAGTTTGGGAGAAGGAAAAGAATATCATACCAGCATATATATATATATATATATATATATATATATATATATAATGTTCATACATTTAATGACCATCTCTTCGGGAACAGACTGCTTGGTTAGACAGCAGTCTGTTGTAAGAGAACACTGACTACCCTATGGCTATCTTTCGAGTTCAGTGGAAGGATGCTACATCATGACATAAAGTCCATCCCGCGACAGTGGGTCGCATCCAGACTTAGTCTTCCTTAAGTTAAACCCATTTATTTGAATGGGTGTACATTAAGTACGACTGAGTCCTGTTCCAATTCATTGTTGAGTAAGAGAGGGAGAGAGAGAGGGAGAGAGAGAGAGAGAGAGAGAGAGAGAGAGAGAGAGAGCACTGTTTTTGCTGCTGCCCATTCATACGTCTCCACAGGCAATTGTTCCTCAGGCAATTGTGTCAGAGAACTGCAAGGATACTGAGTACCAAATTGCATGTGGCATTATTTCCCACATTCCCCACACTCTACATTTGCATGGAGGGGCAATGCCTTGAACTACGATGGTTTAGTGCGTTTCTCTGTGGGTGTTGAGGGTAGAAAATGCTGTTTTGTAATGGAACAAAACCGTATAAATACAATGAGTAGTATCTTACGGTGCCCATGAACCAATAGAATGGATGGCCAGAGCGACAGGAACTACAGTTCTTCAAACAACCCAAAAAGAGCAGCAGGGCTTGTTTCTGGAATGGAAAGGTCCGTGTTTCAGCAACTGATAGTTCTTGTTGCACTAGCGCTCCATTTCACTGGTGTGAACGAATTAGCAGAGGCATAGAGGCAATATAGGATAACACTCATTCTGAAACAATATCTGCAAGACAAAGCATTAATAAGTGGAATGTTTAAAATGCTGAATGGCTTATATGTGGCTTGTGATACTTCCGCGATGCTCTGGTATTTCAGCTCCAACGAATGAAGCACTTAAACAGTAACAATTGTATTTTGTTATTGACTGAACCATATATATTTTTCTTAGCCAGCATATGACATTCATAAACAATGCACCCATTTCTACCTCCAAATAACAAAATGGAACTGGAAAGGAAAGGGAAGGGTGAGTGTTGTGGCAGATTCTCATGCTTCCCAAATAACCTACCTGAGGAGTCTTATAGGTATCCAAGATATTTGCCACATATAGGGAGATTTCAGAGTCCAGTCCCCCAATAACTGCTGTTAATCTATTCTGGATGTCACATACATAGTTAGGTACAACGTTTTCCTGTGTAGTCAACAGGAGCATTGTGGCATGATAGGTCTTCCTTGCATTGTCATAGCTATCATAGATGTGGAAGCCCAAAGTGATATTGGGTAAGATCTTTGGGTTTTCATTGATTTCCTTTACTGCAAATGCCAAGGCCAGGATATGCTGATAATGCTTAGGCACTACACTACAACAAAAGTTGCATTCTGTAACAGCAGGATATAATAATAATAATAATAATAATAATAATAATAATATATTTATTTCTTACCCGCCTCTCCCTCTGGATCGAGGCGGGGAACAACATCAAATATAAAATACATAAAACTGATTAAAAGCACATTAATTAATACATTATTAAAATACCAATAAAACTCTTACATACATTAATTATTGCCACTGTGTTCCACATCATAACCACGAGTCATATGACAGCATTTAAATGTGATCCTTCTTCTACTCATAAGTCCACGGTCGCCTACACTAAGTAGAAAACTAAACTATATCAGTGCTCATCTTTAGCATATCACTATATCTTTGAATAGAAATTTTAGGACTTTGAGGCAACATTATTTGAAAGTGATCTTTAAGAGCTACGGCTATACACTGGGTTATATCCAGATCTAGTCATACTTGAGTAGAGCTATTCAAATCAATGGGACAAGTTAGGCATGATTTTGTTAATCATGACGTTCTTAAGTATGATTGCTTTTAATTCTCTCCCCTATATATTGCTGCAAGTAGATCTGACAGATTAAGTCAACTGACAAACTCAACTACCATTATAAAATAATAGATGATAAAGGTGGGGTGACCAGATAAAATCCAGGTCAGGGCTCATGTAACTTTAACAGTTGTAGAGAAAAGGGAATTTCAGCCAGTGTCATTTGTATGCAATTAGTTCCTGGTGAAATTCACTCTTCATCATAACAGTTAAAGTTGCAGGGGCCCTGCCTCCTTTTGCATATGGTCACTCTAGTATAGTGCCTGCACCTTTAACTGTTGTGATGAAGAGGGAATATCACCAGGAACTAATTGCATACAAATGACACTGGCTGAAATTCCCTTTTCTCTACAACTGTTAAAGTTACATGAGCCCTGACCTGGATTTTATCTGGTCAGCCTAGATAAAGGTCAATACAACAGTATCAACATTTATCATCTATTATTTTATACAGGTAGTTCCATTGTATCAGAACCATCTAAGACAATGATGAAATCAAATACAACTACAATAATAATAATGATAATAATAATAATAATAATAATAATAATAATAATAACAATTTATTTCTTACCCGCCTCTCCGTCTGGAAGCAATAGCTTGGAACCTAATTTACTCATACTTGGATTAGACCCATTGAAATTAGTGGGACTGAAATCAGTAATGACTAACGTGACCTCCATTAATTTCAATAGTTCAACTTTGAGTAAGAGTAATTCTGGATCCAATGCAATTGGTTTTCATACCAAGAATGCCGAATGGGGGGGGGGGGTGGCAGCATCCATACATTCAGTGTTTGTGATTATGTGTGCGTACATGTTTTTCTGTGAATCTCTTGACAAGGATAATCAGTTTTTGGGTCACCAATTAAGGTTCTTAAGAAGTTGCAAAGAAGATAAAGTATTCCAATATGAATAAGAGAGCATGCAACAAGGGAGATTCTTTTCTTCAAAATTACCTTAATTGCATGTGTGTATATTCTTTATTGCAATCAACAGACAAGTTTTAAAAGCATTGATAAAACCTAGCCACCCTCAACCAAAACATAAAATTCCACAATGATAATTGATGTAACTTATCCTCCCAATGTCAAGTCACTCATAGCTTCCTCATTTATTTTAACAACAACAACAACAACAAAAAGACCACAGCCAATTATACTGATGAGACTATTATCCAAGAAGAAATATTTAAATGAAATTGGTCTAGCCTGTCTGGAAATGTAGCCAATAAGGGAGGAAGTATTTGCTGCCAAGCTCCACCACAGCTATTACAGAAAAAGAGGTCACGATCCACAAATTCCACCTCCTTGTGTGCCCTCTGAGACAAAGATACACCACCATATCTTCTCAGTGTATTTGAGAAGGCAGCACATCAGATCAGGCTGTACAATATTTAACAAAATACAAATATCTCAGATTGGCAGCTAAGTGAAAACAATTTCAATTAGGACCACCCAAAGAACAAGATGACTACATTGCACATGCCTCAGCAGAAAAATCATGAAAAGGAATAACGCAGAATTTCTGCCTAAATATTGCCATTTCAGAATCATATGCCTTTTGCAAAAAGTGACACATTTCCAGTAATCCAAGCTCTTGAAGGAGATAAGGAACCAAACCTCACAGCTCTCTCAAATATATGAATCTTACATTAATGCTTTAAGCCATCCAAACCACTCACATTCAAAGTGTATTTTCCCATTTCCATTGATGAAGCTACATTTAGAACACATTGTGTTATGCACAAAAGAGCTCATATAATTATAACTTGACCACTATTAAAACCTGAAGACGTTCCCTTAAACCATAAAGCAGCTCCATAAGGGAACACCAAATTGCTCTCAGCATTGAAAACCGTAATAGCTGCTGGAGCAAACTAGCCCCATTTTGTGTAGACATAATGACATTAATGTTTTTCGCAGCCTAATCAAGAAAGTCTCTGTTCCACAGTTTTCTCATTCACTTATGTTTTGATTAATCTGGTAACATAACAAATGGAAATAGAATGGACAAACACGCCAGTCCTTACATAAGTTCTTCCAACTTATCTGGAGGGGGTTCTTCAGTGAAGGCTACTGGACTGGAGACAAAGATACTATAGGAAGCAATGCCACCAATGATGAGGTCTCCTGCCTGATGATACTTGTGAAGTGGAAGGTAAGGTTTTTTGACCCTACAGTTGTCAATATGAGCTTTGCCTGCTATGCTAGGAAGCAGTACCAGCAGCAAGTACACTAAAGCAATCATTGTCAGTATGGGGCTAATCTTCCTTGTACATTGAGAATCCATTGCTGTCTTCCAAAACACAAGTATGAGACTCTCTGTGATTAAAACAGCCTGCCCTGAAGTGTAGATTAATCTCCTAATACACCAGAATATGGAAATATCAAAGATCAGGTTGCCATTCTGTTCACCAATAGAGGTATTCCTGTTAGCATATAGTATAATGTATCCAATATCCTCACCCATTCCTAGGTCCCCTCCCTAACTCTTCACGTTACTGGTGATATTTATGACATCCTTTGGTACTAGTTTTGCAAGTGGCTACTGAAACCCCGCAGAGGATTTGAGAAGCGACATAATTAATGACTACCCTTTTGATAATTGAAGAGGAGGCTAAGCGCCAAATAATTACAGATGAAAAATTGTTTCTCACATCTGAACAATATTTTTTTCCCTACAAAACAGATAGTGAGGGACAATGTGGCTTGGGTTGGTCCATGGAATGAAACTGATAGCAGAAATAATGGAGTCTGGTCTGGAATCAGGGACAAAATGCATATGTTTGATGGAAGGACTGGCTATCTTGAGAAGATGAATAATGGGAGGGGGGGAAAGCACCACTGAAGGGCTGTTTCCAGTAGCACCAGAGCAGGTCTCTTTTTCTAGTCCATCTTGAGAAGATGACATTCATTGATTTTACCTGCAATCCCATGCACGCTTACCTGTGAGTAAGTCCCATTGATCTCAATAGGATTTACTTTAGGGTAGACATGCAGAGGTTAATCTGTGGGGTGGAAAAAAAATCTTACTCTGCCGTCTTATGCATATTTTCTCAGAAGGAAGAATCATGGTGTTTAATGAGGCTTGTTACATGACAAGCTATCTCTACGATTGCAGTCTTAGGTACATCAGAGAAAAATCCATCAATATAGCCTAAAGTTTTAGGGTGACCAGATAAAATCCAGGTCAGGGCTCATGTTACTTTAACAGTTGTAGAGAAAAGGGATTATCATCCAGTGTCATTTATATGCAATTAGTTCCTGGTGAAATTCCCTCTTCATCACAACAGTTAAAGTTGCAGGGGCCCTGCCTTCTTTTGAATATTGTCACTCTAGTATAGTGCCTGCAACTTTAACTGTTGTGATGAAGGGGGAGTTTCACCAGGAACTAATTGCATACAAATGACACTGGCTGAAATCCCCTTTTCTCTACAACTGTTAAAGTTACATGAGCCCTGACCTGGATTTTATCTGGACATGTGCCTCATATATATTATGTGTCTCACAATATAATGCTTTAGGTAGTGTGTGTCAAATAAAAATCTTTTTCTCAATTACCATTTTCACTTTGGAAGTATTTTTTATATATACAGGAAATGTTTATCCTTTTCAAAATATCCAACCTGATTTTGTTTGTTACTGCAACTTGTAAATAATGAGTAACCCTGGGCACTATGAAAGCAGTATGAAAGCAGTAAATAATAGCCAGGAGCCACACTACTGCTTTATAGTGGTATTGAAGTTCAGTGACAACTGTTGGTGTGGCTCCTCCCTTTTATATACTGCTTCCATTCTGTTTTCATACTGTTCTATCCTGCTTGGTGTAGATGTGGCCAGGAAGGCCCTGTCCTTCCCTCCATCCCTAATACATGAAGTCAAGATGGGGAATGAAAATGGCCTCATGTTTGGAATTCATGGCATCAGTTATCTCCTTCATATCACCTTGTTTTGCACAGTGGGCTGGTTCAAACACTGATATTCACCCCTTGTCTTTTCTCCTCCATTGTGCAATTACTCTTGCATGTATCTCAGAGAAGATGTAAATCAACGTTTAAATAATTTCTAGCATGAAAACATGGCAAGAATCTAAATCAGCAAAACGAGTATGCACTTCTGCTATAAAGTTGGAATGGTGAGAAAGGAGTTGATGGTAAAAGAAAAAAAAAGATTATGATGTTTAAAGTTGGTTTTCTTAATTTCCTTTATGATAGCAAAAACATTTCAACCCTGTCCCAATAATTACCATCAGCCAATCACCCTGAATTCCTATAATATTTCATCACACTCCTGCACTGCCTTGCTTCTCTCTGATGCGCCTCACCAGGAATGCTTTATGGCTCCTGTGCCCTTGAAGGACCAGTAACAGAAGCTCAAAGAAACCTTAGTGGCTTTCCTCAGATTCTGATGGGACAGAGGTTTCCATTTCAGGATAGGAGCAAGGGTGAGGAGGAGGAGGAGGAGGAGGAGACACCATTAAAAGTTCTCAACAGGTTGGAAGTAGGTTAATATTGTATATTTGATTGACAGTGACTTTGTGCTCAAGTAGGTCCTTCCCTCAGTTTCCATTTTCTCCAATACCACCTGGTTTATGTAGTCACGGTGCTGGTTCTTGAGACAAAGAATGACCTTGCCTGCATTAGGATGTACAGCCGCCTCACTTAAGTGAGTCCAATTTGTCAGGGAAAATATAAGTCTAAGTTGATTGGACAAAAGTTTGAGTGTCCAGAAGGACTGAACAAGCCAGCTGAAGTCAATGATCAGAGAGAGAAAGTTTTTTCTATGCTGCAGGAAAGGTCAATCTGATAGTGGGAATATTTCTACTAGGATAAGATAATTGAAAATGTTGAGCTAGGGTTCAGAAATGTATTTAAGACAGCTTTCATAGTAATGGCTGTGGTGGGTCAAGCTGGAGTTATGTGGAACGAAGACTGGTGTATGAGAGATTTGATGAAGGACTAGGCTATGCTATAGCCATATGGAAAAGCCTGTATATATCTGGAGAAACCAGTTGTGCCTTGTATATATTATATATTGGAACACAAGTAAAGAACTTGTATTATACACCATTTGCTGAGTGTGAGTATTTCTTCAGCTGCTGGGATTTTTCTGGACCTAATTGCTTACTTTAGCGCAGGCAGCGCTTGTCTCTTCCCCCAACATGATTGACAGCAGTGAATGTGTCATCATTAACGATCCATGAGTCTGGGAACTTGAGCATGTCTTCTCTAAAAGCTGGGATTTCTTCTGTGATATCATTATCAATAGTCAGAAGGTTGGCAGCAAATTCAGATTCACCCTCCAAGGTGAACATGTGAAAGTAAGCTGGCCTTTGATGACATTGGATTGGATTTTTTGACCAGTTGGCCAGTGATGGCTGGACGGGCATCATGTGGGATGGTGGGAAGGTCTGCCTAAAGTTATAGCTAAGCACAATAGTCTTGCCCCTGAATGGGGTGTCATTGTTCATGACCTCCTTCAGCAGCCTGTCTCTTCAGTCAATAGCAAAGCAGTTAGGCATCAACACTTCATCCCAGAGGACAATGTTGGCTGTTTTGAGATAATGACTGCTGCAAGGCCAGCCAGAGCATCACTGTCATCAAAAGGCTGATGGGTTGCCTGCGTAGGCACACTGCTCGAGGTGGGTATAGCAGCAGAAATAATCTTTGTTTGCAATAGTTGCCCCTCTCCATTACTGAAACTGTTCCTTGCAACTTTTCTTGAACTGTTCTCCTGGGAGAGGAAACTTGGCAGCTTCAAGTGATGCTAGTTTCCCCCCTCCCCTCCATAGGAGTTTCCAGGGCCTACATCTGAGCCCACATGATCTCATCTCCTCCATGAGATGGATGTAGTCATGAAGCTTTTTCTCCAACTTTAATGCCAAACTGCTATACAGCTAGGAGTGTAGTAAGATTTAACAAAGGGACTAGTGGAAGGCTGGGGAAAGGATTTTGTCAACCACTAGTTGCAGCTGAATTTGAATGCTGTAAGCCTCGTATGGAAAAAACACTTTGAAATACAAGTTGTTTGATATTTCACTTTTCTTTAAATTATTGCATTATTTCTCCCATACATGTAATGTCTTATCCTTTCTCTACAAATCATGAATTTTCCCAGGATGGTTGGCTGATGGGAAAGCCTGTTAAGGATCTATCTACCATATGAAATCATTGTCATACACCAACCTTCTCCAACCGATTTCCTTGTAAATGTGGTGGATTATCCATCAACCAGTAAATTAATGGTTTTGGGGGGAATAGTTTAAGTGTAATGAAACATGGTTCCAGAAAGTTACATGTACAAGTTCACAAGAATTGCTCCACAGGTCTGTTTGTCAAGATATACCAGTAGAAAAGAATTTCAAAAGCTATTTTTAAGTTGAGGAATACCTAGAGAAAGGATGGGCCATTAAGGCATAATGGAGGGTTGGATTTACAGACATATACGTTCCTTGTAGTGAAAGTCTGATTTGGTTTTCCAAATTAATATTTCAGCAAGGGATAATTTGGAGACCTGGGAGGAAGATTTATATACTAGCAACAGAAGGAAAGTATTACAAATTTTCTCAGTCAACATCTACACCACAGCTCTAAAATGATATTGAAGTGAAGTGACAGTTATTTGGGCACATGACACATTCCATATACCATATACCATTTTCAAACCACTTTCATAGTGTTATGTCCTATTTGGTGTAGATGTGGTCTAAGTGTGTACTTCCACACACACACACTTGCATACAAACACACGTATTGACTTTAATGATAATATTATCTAGAACAAGGGATGTTGCAGGCACGCGACTGGGTTGAGGCATCTGACGGACTCCCCTACATTTGTTCCCAGGACTCAGCTCATTGGCCCACACATTTACAATCCCACGCAGCCCGACGATGGCCTGGCAACCATCTGCCCTGGTCCAGAGCCTCCATTGTTGGAGCCTCTGGAAATTGTGTGCCTCCTACCTTGAGAGCATGGTGGCTGTAAAGTCCTCATTAACACAAAATATAAGGTGTGAACAACATCTTTCACTCTTGTGTAAAAGAGCCCTAAATGGGATCTCTTCTGGCAGGCCTATCTAGTTGTATTTTAAGAATGTTATTGTCATTTTAATAACATATTAGTTTTATGAGTTTTTGATCAGTTTTATGTATTTTATGTTTGTATTTAATGCTGTTCCCCATCTCGATCCAGAGGGAGAGGAGGATAAGAATTATTATATTATTATTATTATTATTATTATTATTATTATTATTGGAGATATCAAATTTCAGGAGCCTCCATTGTGAATAGTGAGAAAGGAGGATCTGGACCAGGGCGGACAGGCTCACAGCCACATTGGGCACTCACTGAGCAGTGAAGAAGCTTGCATGGTGCTGTGAGTAGGGTGAGTGGAGAGTGGTGTTTGCTTGGAAAGCATCCAGGTCAGTACATCCATCCCTACCAAGAACAGGGAATATTTCAGGATTTCTTCCTTATTAGCTGTTCCCTGTTGTTCAGCTCATGCTGCAACAGAATAATGAAACATTTAGGCAAAAAGATACAACCAAGCAACCCTGCACTTGAGGCTAAGATAGAAAAGATCTCCACGGCTACCATGTATTTTCCCTTGGTGCTCAGATAGCTGGGAACAAAGGATAACCACACGCTGCAAAAGACCAACATGCTGAAAGTGATAAACTTGGCTTCGTTGAAACTGTCAGGTAACTTCCTGGCAAGGAAAGCTACTGTCAAGCTCAACATGGCCAGGAAACCCATGTAGCCCAGGACACAGTAAAACAGAGTCACAGACCCATCATTACATTCCAGTACAATTTCTTCAGTCTCTGAGTGCATGTCCACACCTGGGAATGGGGCAGAGGTTCCCAGCCACACAGTACAGATGCCAACCTGGATGAGGGAGCAGGAAACCACAATGAAGCCAGCTAGCTTTTTCCCCAACCACTTCCTTATCCTGGATCCTGGCCTGGTGGCCATGAAAGCCAGAACTACCAGGATGGTTTTTGCCAGAACACATGAAACAGCCACTGAGAAGATGAGGCCAAAGGCAGTTTGTCGAAGGAGACATGTCACCTTCTGCGGACGGCCAATAAACAGCAACACACAAAGAAAGGAGTGAAGGAGGGAGATGAGGAGAGTGTAGGTGAGGTCCCGGTTGTTGGCTATGACTATAGGAGTATCATGGTGCTTCATAAATGTCCCCATCACCAGAGCTGTGATAAAAGAAAAGGAAAGAGCAATTGAGGCTAAACTGAGCCCCAAAGGTTCTTCATAAGATAAGAAAGTTACTGTCTTGGGGATACAGAAATCTTGCTTTTTGCTTGGATAGTCTTTAGCTGAGCATCTTATGCAGTCATTTGCATCTGGAAAAAGAAAAAAATGTGGTCTTCACATCACACACAAACACACTGAAATGTGCTATAAATATATATTTAAAAAAATACTTCTCCTACACATACAAAAATCCTCTATGGAAATTAATGGCTATTGTCACTACTCATTATATGATGTAATTCTAGGGCTGGTTTAAAACTATCTTCTGGTTCACAGAATCATGGTGGGGAAAATAAAGCACAGTGGCTTATTTCTCCTGCTGCACAAGTCAGTGACTTGCTGGAAGGCTTTGCATAATAACCCTTCCTGGACATCCCTAATGTCTTTCACAACCAATGTTAAAGAACTGGGGGGGGGGGGGTCATGTGGTTTGCTTGACAAAACTGCCTTTGGCTTTCATGTTGGAATGGAGAGAAGAGAAAAAGGAAAGGGGGAAAAAAGCCCACTACCCTTTTAGAACCATCTAGAGTCAAAAGTCAGTAGTGGCAATTCATTTTAACTTTTAACTTGTTTTTATGCTTTATGTTTTTAAATTTTGTGTATTGGTGTTTTAATTGTTCAATGTTTTTAATTTTTGTAAACTGCCCAGAGAGCTTCGGCTATGGGGCGGTATATAAATGGAATAAAATCAATCAATCAATCAATCAATCATAATGATAGAGTCATGGGGATCATGGGCACATGCTACTGAGATCAGTGATCTCAATCAACTACTCAGTAACCATCCATTTGTATAGTGATTGTTGCAACATCTTCCAAGTCCTGTTCTCTTCTCAACCCATCTTATGGTGAGATAATCCCTACCCTTTTGTTATTACCCTGTGGGTTTTGGTGGGTTTGGCTAGCAAACTGCCCGATCGGGCAACCCTGTTAATGAGTGACTACGGTGCTCTTCAGCAAAATAGATTGTAACTGCAAAGTTGACAATGGCATGAATGACAGCTGCATGGTCTAGAAGAAAAGGGACTTCCTCCTGAAGCAATGGCCAATGAAAAATACAATTTTCATATGCCAGGTGGTATGGAAGCTGGACATCACATTTGAAAGGTGTGGTCAGACTTTAGTTATCAACAGAACCACCCATCAATGGGCTACTCAGAATGCTTTCGGCATTGTTCTTTTATGGATTTATTTAGTCCTCCCAATGATCGCTGAGGACATTCTGACACAAGGCTAAAACCCTACACCCTTATCGGGGCTTTTGCCTCCAGATTCCTTGCAGGATCAAGATCAAGTCCTTTTCACATAGTTTCATCTGAGTGTTTTCTTTCTGGGCAAGTTCTATACGTTTCATTACAAACCCACTAGATATAGTTGCATTATAGGAGGTATCCTGAAATTCACTGCAAATTTATCGCACTTCAAAGTGTGATAAAATCTCTTCTCAAATTACCTGTTGATAAATATACTGCTATAATGTCCAGAAAGCATTGAAGGGGACCTGGAGATGAGTGGTATTGTGTGAAATGTGAGTGACCAATCATGAGTACACGATGAAAGCCTCCTGCAGAACTGCTCAAAGGCATCTAGTCCAAGATGCTTGCCAGATTTTTTCTGATTTTGTAGCTTCCTTCCAGGCCCTCTTTACACAACATTTTGATCAATATTGAAGAAAACTCTGATTTATGGCTAAGTTTATACATTGGTCTCAAATACAGTTATTCTGTTTTAAGAAATCTCTAAAGCACATTCCTTACCCTCCTGGTTTGAAATCTTATATTCTGGACATGGGATGCAATCATAGCAGCAAAATGGCTTCCCCTCCTTCATTTTCTTGTGAGAACCAGGTTGGCAACTCTCAGTACACTGAGAAAGAGGCGTGGACTATTTGAAATATGGAATAGGAATAGTATAATGAAGCAATAAAAAGATTGAAATCCAGAAGCTTTGAGGTCCAATTACTTTTTAAACAGAGCCCAATTACTTTTTAAACAGGCATTGTATATTTCAATTGTTTCATGGATACCTCCCCAAGGTTTTAAATATTTTATTTTTCTTTTGGTTTAATATTTTTAATTTGTTATTTTGTTGAAATTTTAAAACAAACATAATATAAAATCTTTTAATGTTTAATAGGGGTGTGTGGAGCGGGTTTGCTTCGCTCTGAAATTCGGAGGAGAGCTTCAATGAGGCACTTCTCTGCTCTGATTTTCACAGAAGCTCTGTCTCTCTGCGCTGTTGGATTGCCAATTGGAGAACTCCTTTTTCAGATAACCACTCCATTATAGTGTATGGGAAATAATCAAAATGTGTACAGCTCCGTAAGTTTTAAAGATGAAGAGATGAATTACAGCATTGTGGGAGCCCTTAAGTAGGGCTTTAAACATGCCAAGTTGGAAGTAGGGGTGTGCACGCCAAAACATATCATTGTTTATCGTTATCATCAGTTCGGACAAAAAAAAATATCATCTTCATTCATATCGTAGGTCTTCACGATAATTATCGTAAAAAAACCAATATTCTTTGTAGCCCTATTTTTAAAGAAAAAAAACTATAACTTCTGTATTTTAAAAGTCAGAGGCTTGAAACTTGGTCACAGTGCTTATGGGGTATGCCTACGTATGTGTATGAAAATAGAGATCGATCCCTCCAACCCTCGGTTTTATATGAATTTTCTAAAGATCGTTTTCGTTCTGACAGATCAGAATGACAACTCGCCACATGCGTTCATTCAGACCATTCAGAACGGAAATGATCTTTTAAAAAATCATATAAAATCGAGGGTTGGAGGGATCAATGTCAAATTTCATACACATTCTTAGGCATACCCCATAAGCACTGTGACCAAGTTTCAAGCCTCTAACTTTTAAAATACAGAAGTTATAGGTATATTTATATAGCAGTCTGATAAAACGATAGAATCGCCCGAACATTATCATCTCCGATGATTATTGTAGGTTTTTGTATCGTATCGTCATAGTTAAACACATGCACGATAATGACCTTATCGTATCGTTATTGTACATTTTAACGATATGATACACATCCCTAGTTTCATCGCTTTATCTTTAAAAATGAGTGATGTGTAAGTATTTTGGTTAATTCCCATAGACTATAACGGAATGGTTATCCAAAAACAGATCAGAGCTCTGATGTGGCACGTCTCCACTCCATGGGTATTCAATGGTTTTTCATTTTTTTTTCATTTTCTCCATTTTCTCCTCACAACAACAACACTGTGAGGTAGGTTGGGCTAAGAGTCTGTGACTGGCCCAAAGTCACCCAGTGATCTTCCATGGCAGAATGGGGACTAGAACCCAGATCTCCAGACTCCCAGTCTGGCACTCTAGCGACTATACCACACTGGTTCTGTCAAAGCTCCATTAAAGTTTCAGATTTTCAGAGTAGAGCGCACCCCCTTCCCCGAATGTTTAATATTGTCTTATTTTATACTGCCATGTTGTGGTTGTGGTTTCCGATACTGTTTTTCAGTTTGATGAAGTGAAATGTGAAACATTCAATGATTTGAAAGAAAATACATATGTACTGTCTGCAAAACATATTACAATTTAACTGTTTCTAAGGCTTATTAGAAAAATAGTGTGACTAGACTGAAAATGATGATGTAGGCCCATAAGCACTTTGAAAGGTTTCAAAGTTGTACATAAAACTTACATTGGCACAAGTGAGTGAACTTAAGGCTGACCGTATGAAAAGGAGGACAGGGCTCATGTAACTTTAACAGTTGTAGAGAAAAGGGAATTTCAGCAAGTGTCATTTGTATGCAATTAGTTCCTGGTGAAATTCCCTCTTCATCACAACAGTTAAAGGTGCAGGCACTATACTAGAGTGACCAGATACAAAAGAAGGCAGGGCCCCTGCACCTTTAACTGTTGTGATGTAGAGGGGATTTCATCAGGAACTAATTGCATACAAATGACACTGGCTGAAATTCCCTTTTCTCTACCACTGTTAAAGTTACATGAGCCCTGAACTGGATTTTATCTCCTCACCCGAGAGGAATGTATAGCTACTTATTCCAAGGAGAGATCAGAAGATCAGGTTATCATTGATCCACAGGAAGGTTGAAGGAGATCTCTCCTAGAATCTAGGGTGTAAACTTTAGCAAAGTCCAAGTGGGGAAAATTAAGTCAGGGAGAGGGTGTGGAAAATATATTAAAATGAAAAGTGCTGTGAAGCCCAACCTTCACGAATGAGCAAAATCAAATATGGGAAGAAAACTACACCAAGCTTTTCAAGAACCAGTTGCCTGAGTCAGAAAAACTGGGTTTGGGAAAAGATAGCCAAGGGAAAATATCTCCCAAAGGAGAACAGAGGGCTCTTCTTCTCTCAAAAGGCAGATGAGAAGCAGGCTGAGCCTGCTTCTCATCCTTCAAGCAAGCAACCAGGCTTGCTTATGAACTAAAGTTTCACTCCCATTCAATTGCATAGCTTCCTTCTGGTAGGGTCTTGTCACACTGAAAGGATTGCTTGTCCACGTACACACAGAGAGAGAGAGAGAGAGAGAGAGAGAGAGAGAGAGAGAGGTCAAAGTGATTCGCAACTGCTGTTGCTTCTGCTTTTACTCCACATGGCAGTTTTCCCCTCCTCCCCTTCCCCTTCCCCTTAACATACCGAGTGATGGATTTATGAGCTTCCATATGCTTTTGTTAGCAACATTTTTAAAAATAATAATAATAAGTAAATTGAATTTTGAAAAAGAAATTTGATTCCACAAAGTAGAGGAGAAAGGGAATACAGAAACAACAATTGTTAACATGTGGCGGCCATCTTGGGTCTACTAGAGTTGGACACAAAGGTTGTCAATACTTTTCCAGAAACACTTTTGCATGACTGAGGTGCTGTTTTTTTTTTTCCTTTTGTTAACGTCCCTTTCTCCCTCAATCTCTAACCAACCTTTCTGAAATTTTCAGATTCTGTAAAATTGGCATTTCTTTCTGGCATATATAAATTTCAGAAAGATTGGTGAGACTTTTTCAGTTTTATTGAGGTTAGAATGACCAACCACACAATTCCTCTTTTCATTGATGGAACTTTTTCTCCCCCCCCCCCCCCCCCCGTTCAAACCTTAACTAAGGAGGCACAGCTGTGCATCCTTAAATTATTGTACAATACATCAGGACAATTGCTCATTGGCACCTACCTGATTGAACCAGCCATGCCATGTTATGGCATCTTCATCAATGGTGAATGCTTGACCTAGGGAAGCCTCGGGATCCATCCTCCCAATTCTCATCCTATGAAATGATTGGTTGGAAAGAATTATCCAGTTGATCACATCCAATCCAGCGACTAGCTCACCATTCTGGTTGAAGGAAACTTTGTCCCCTGCACTGTTGTTAAATGAGACCCATTTAAGAAATAGTTGGAGCTGTAATAAAAAAGATGCATGAGTTTAGAAGGGGGTGATTTTGGATCTTTACGGGCTAAAACGGACATAACTTGAAATCAGTATCTAGCATCCCCATCATTTTTCATCTTTATTTTTAGAATAAGGGCTCCAATATGGTTCTTAAAAGCTCCCTACCCCCATGCTATGGTTCTGATCCAGATCAGCCCTCCTGCACCTTCCGTAGAGTAGAAATGGGGGTGGGAGAGTGCAGCTGATAAATGTGTATTTGAAGTAATGTTTGTTTTTTGCATACACAGATGTCTAAGGGCACCAGAAAAATGAAGGTCTGGCTGGGTTTCTATTTGAGCTAGGAGAAGGCGATGGCTGGCCCTAGAATGAATAATGCCCTTGGTGAGGAGTACCTTTGGCAACCCCTCTTCTCAGTGATCAATTTTGTAGAGCCATGAGGAGGATTTAAGGGGCCTGCTACAGGTGTGATGTCCCAAAATAACATTGCTCAAAACCTTGATCTCTCAGGCACTGTGTTTTAGTTTGCACAAACCAAAGTTCAAAATGGCACATTCTGGGCAGGGGCAATGCACTATGCAACAGAGCAGAACTATCAAAGTGTGTGGCGTGTGTGTGTCTTTTCCAGCAGTTTTTAAATGCTGGTAAGTATTCTCTAGTTTAGAATATCCATGTTTAATTTTCCAAAATATGGAAGAGACATTATAAATGAAAAGAGTATCCAGCTGAAGTATTACAGATTTATTATTCATATAGTACTTATAGCATTTACAAAATTTGAAATTCAAAGTTTAGGGATGGTGATGTTGTCCAGACAGAGTTTAAAGCTTGGGGCTTTCTGTGGTATAGCATAAAAGTCATCTTTGCGGCCACCATTTGCGTTAATGGCCCTTTATGAAAAAGTCCAAACTGCCATATTTACACAAAATGATGCTCAAGGAGGGAGCAGGTGGCCATGCACCACTCACCAGTCATCTGTGGACTGCACCAGGGCTCGCCGCATATGGCAAGCAGGATCGAGCAGCTGGCATGGGACTGGCAGACAGAGCATCGTACAGAGAGGGGGGAGTTTGCCCATCCCTTCCATGATGCCTCAAAGTAAAGCTGAGTTCCACTGATTTTTACCTACTGCAAATTATATCAAAGTGAAAATTGAAAAGGAAGCATAAGAAGATCATTTTTGCAGTTAGTACCCACACAATCGGTAGAACCTAGATTGAAAGGTTACAGGCACTTGCTTTTTGCCACCCTAGTTCACTATGGACAGTACATTAAAACAACAAGATCAGCCACAGTGCTAAGTTAGTCCACCCCCTCAGCTCAGCTCAGCTCAACACCACCCTCAGCTCACCCACCACTAAGGCCAGCCCTGGAAAAGGCTTCTGGAAGAAGTGCTCATCCTTTATGAGCCAGAGATTGCATGAGGGGATGCTAGGTGAGTCAGTAAAAGCACAGCTCCACTGGTTATAAAATATATTCCCCAAACACCAAAAAATAAGGAAAATTACTAATGAAATAAGGACAACTGTATTATTTCTAGTTGGGCCAAAGGAAGGTAGGAAGGAAGATGAAAATGTTAGGAAGACTTTGGGAGAATAGAAAATGACAGTTGGAGGGGCCTGTAAGGCCATTGAGTCCAACCCCCTGCTGGATGCAGGAATCCACTTTAAAGCATGCCTGACAAATGCTGTCCATCTACATCTAGAAGGCCCCTAGTGTGGGAGAGCCCATGACCCCTGTAGGTACTTGGTTCCAGTGTCGAACTGCACTAACAGTCAGGAAGTTTTTTCTGATATCCAGCCGAAAACTGGCTTCCTGTAACTAGAGCCTGTTATTCAGTGTCCTGCACTCTGGGATGATCGAGAAGAGATCCTGGCCTTCCTCTCTGTGACAACCTTTCAAGTATTTGAAGAGTGCTATCATGCCTCCCCTCAATCTTCTCTTCTCCAGACTAAACCTGCCCAGTTTTTATACAGAGCCCCATCATATCAGGAAGCAGAGCCTATTACCTGCCCAAACTGTAGATTCAGAGGCTTGGGTTCCCCTCCATCCATTCTTGTACTATGTCCCGCTCTAGAAGAGGTCATGGCATGATGTAGGGCATGGGCCACAGCATAGACAGCGTTGTAGATGCTATAGCTGTGCCCAATCATGCTCATTTCAAAGAAAGATCCAGGAAGGCTCTCCAGCTTCTCGTCCCCTGTGCAAATGTCCCCATTCACGTTGCCAACAATACTTTCTGGGAATACACAGCCAAAGGCTTGTTGCCAGAAATCCCTGATAAAGCTATCTTCTTTAGTTTTAGAAGGGTTTCTGCTCTCAAGAAACTGCTGAAATCCCGGTAGGTCACTGGAGTGGATTCTGAAAGATATAGTGCCATGGAATAATCTTTTATCCCAATTCCTTTGAAAGACATTTGAAATGAACTCCATCTGGAATGTTATTATCCATACTTTCCCTTTAGTTTCATTTGTGACATCCTTTTTTTCTGAGAGATATGGAAGCCATTGAAGGAATGCCATGGTCTGAGATTCAGCATAAACAACCAGAACATTAACTTTGCTGCCCATCAGTTTATCATATATTTTTTCCCCCTGTAGAAATGCATTATTAGCTTGAGTGTTCAAATTTACTTTGGGGATTCTTTCTATGAAGGCAAAACAGATACCTCTCTTAGAAAACAATGGAACGACCAGTTGTAGAAATCTTTCTCCATTATCATTATCCATAACAAAAATCCCAATCCATGTCCACCTGAACTGGAGAAGTAAAGAGAGAATTCCTTCATACTGAAGGGCTTCCTGAGGAACCAACTGGTAGAAGGGAAGGCCTGGAATTTTAGTGTTCATCAAAGGAGCAGGACCATATATGAGCTAAGGAGAGAGTTTGGGAGGAGGAAAAGACTATCATACCAGCATATATATATATATATATATATATATTTAATGTTCATACATTTAATGGGCATCTGTTTGGGAACAGACTGCTTGGTTAGAAAGCAGTCTGTTCTAAGAGAACACTGACTACCCTATGGCTATCTTACAAGTTCAGTGGAAGGATGCTACATCATGACATAAAGTCTAACCCGCGACAGTGGGTCGCATCCAGACTTAGTCTTCCTTAAGTTAAACCCATTTATTTGAATGGGTGTATATTAAGTATGACTGAGTCCTGTTCCAATTCATTGTTGAGTAAGAGAGGGAGAGAGAGAGGGAGAGAGAGAGAGCACTGTTTTTGCTGCTGCCCATTCATACGTCTCCCCAAAACCTGGTTCCTCAGGCAATTGTGTCAGAGAACTGGAAGGATACTGAGTCCCAAATTGCATGTGGCATTATTTCCCACATTCCCCACACTCCACATTTGCATGGAGGGGCAATGCCTTGAACTACGGTGGTTTAGTGCGTTTCTCTGTGGGTGTTGCGGGTATAAAATGCTGTTTTGTAATGGAACAAAACCGTATAAATTCAATGAGTAGTATCTTACGGTGCCCATGAACCAATAGAATGGATGGCCAGAGCGACAGGAACTACAGTTCTTCAAACAACCCAAAAAGAGCAGCAGGGCTTGTTTCTGGAATGGAAAGGTCCGTGTTTCAGCAACTGATAGTTCTTGTTGCACTAGCGCTCCATTTCACTGGTGTGAACGAATTAGCAGAGGCATAGAGCCAATTTAGGATAACGCTCATTCTGAAACAATATCTGCAAGACAAAGCATTAAGAAGTGGAATGTATAAAATGCTGAACGGCTTATATGTGGCTTGTGATATTTGGTACTGCTGCGATGCTCTGGTATTTAAGCTCCAACGAATGAAGCACTTAAACAGTAACAATGTATTTTGTTATTGACTGAACCATATATATATTTCTTAGCCAGCATATGACATTCAAAAACAATGCACCCATTTCTACCTCCAAATAACAAAATGGAACTGGAAAGGAAAGGGAAGAGTGAGTGTTGTGGCAGATTCTCATGCTTCCCAAATAACCTACCTGAGGAGTCTTATAGGTATCCAAGATATTTGCCACATATAGGGAGATTTCAGAGTCCAGTCCCCCAATAACTGCTGTTAATCTATTCTGGATGTCACATACATAGTTAGGTACAACGTTTTCCTGTGTAGTCAACAGGAGCATTGTGGCATGATAGGTCCTCATTGCATTGTCATAGCTATCATAGATGTGGAAGCCCAAGGTGATATTGGGTAAGATCTTTGGGTTTTCATTGATTTCTTTTACTGCAAATGCCAAGGCCAGGATGTGCTGGTAATGCTTAGGCACTACACTACAACAAAAGTTGCATTCTGTAACAGCAGGATATAATAATAATAATAATAATAATAATAATAATAATAATAATATATTTATTTCTTACCCACCTCTCCCTCTGGATCGAGGCGGGGAACAAATTGTCATTTGTATGCAATTAGTTCCTGGTGAAATTCACTCTTCATCATAATGGTTAAAGTTGCAGGGGCCCTGCCTTCTTTTGCATATGGTCACTCTAGTATAGTGCCTGCACCTTTAACTGTTGTGATGAAGAGGGAATATCACCAGGAACTAATTGCATACAAATGACACTGGCTGAAATTCCCTTTTCTCTACAACTGTTCAAGTTACATGAGCCCTGACCTGGATTTTATCTGGTCAGCCTAGATAAAGGTCAATACAACAGTACCAACATTTATCATCTATTATTTTATACAGGTAGTTCCATTGTATCAGAACCATCTAAGACAATGATGAAATCAAATACAACAACAACAACAACAACAACAACAATAATAATAATAATAATAATAACAATTTATTTCTTACCCGCCTCTCCGTCTGGAAGCAATAGCTTGGAACCTAATTTACTCATACTTGGATTAGACCCATTGAAATTAGTGGGACTGAAATCAGTAATGACTAATGTGACTTCCATTAATTCCAATAGTTCTACTTTGAGTAAGAGTAATTCTGGAGCCAATGCAATTGGTTTTCATACCAAGAATGCTGAATGTGATGGTGGTGGCAGCATCCATACATTCAGTGTTTGTGATTATGTGTGCGTACATGTTTTTCTGTGAATCTCTTGACAAAGATAATTAGTTTTTGGGTCACCAATTAAGGTTCTTAAGAAGTTGCAAAGAAGATAAAGTATTCCAATATGAATAAGAGAGCATGCAACAAGGGAGATTCTTTTCTTCAAAATTACCTTAATTGCATGTGTGTATATTCTTTATTGCAATCAACAGACACGTTTTAAAAGCATTGATAAAACCTAGCCACCCTCAACAAAAACATACAATTCCACAACGATAATTGATGTATCTTATCCTCCCAATGTCAAGTCACTCATAGCTTCCTCATTTATTTTAACAACAACAACAACAACAAAAAGACCACAGCCAATTATACTGATGAGACTATTATCCAAGAAGAAATATTTAAATGAAATTGGTCTGGCCTGTCTGGAAATGTAGCCAATAAGGGAGGAAGTATTTGCTGCCAAGCTCCACCACAGCTATTACAGAAAAAGAGGTCACGATCCACAAATTCCACCTCCTTGTGTGCCCTCTGAGACAAAGATACACCACCATATCTTTTCAGTGTATTTGAGAAGGCAGCACATCAAATCAGGCTGTACAATATTTAACAAAATACAAATATCTCAGATTGGCAGTTAAGTGAAAACAATTTCAATTAGGACCACCCAAAGATGACTACATTGCACATGCCTCAGCAGAAAAATCATGAAAAGGAATAATGCAGAATTTCTGCCTAAATATTGCTATTTGAGAATCATATGCCTTTTGCAAAAAGAAAAGCGAGATCTTCGAGTGACACATTTACAGTAATCCAAGCTCTTGAAGGAGATAAGGAACCAAACCTCACAGCTCTCTCAAATATATGAATCTTAAGTTAATGCTTTAAGCCATCCAAACCACTCACATTCAAAGTGTATTTTCCCATTTCCATTGATGAAGCTACATTTAGAACACATTGTGTTATGCACAAAAGAGCTCATATAATTATAACTTGACCACTATTAAAACCTGAAGACGTTCCCTTAAACCATATAGCAGCTCCATAAGGGAACACCAAATTGCTCTCAGCATTGAAAACCGTAATAGCTGCTGGAGCAAACTAGCCCCATTTTGTGTAGACATAATGACATTAATGTTTTTCGCAGCCTAATCAAGAAAGTCTCTGTTCCACAGTTTTCTCATTCACTTATGTTTTGATTAATCTGGTGACATAACAAATGGAAATAGAATGGACAAACACGCCAGTTCTTACATAAGTTCTTCCAACTTTTCTGGAGGGGGATCTTCAGTGAAGGCTACTGGACTGGAGACAAAGATACTATAGGAAGCAATGCCACCAATGATGAGGTCTCCTGCCTGATGATACTTGTGAAGTGGAAGGTAAGGTTTTTTGACCCTACAGTTGTCAATATGAGCTTTGCCTGCTATGCTAGGAAGCAGTACCAACAGCAAGTACACTAAAGCAATCATTGTCAGTTTGGGGCAAATCTTCCTTGTACATTGAGAATCCATTGCTGTCTTCCAAAACACAAGTATGAGACTCTCTGTGATTAAAACAGCCTGCCCTGAAGTGTAGATTAATCTCCTAATACACCAGAATATGGAAATATCAAAGATCAGGTTGCCATTCTGTTCACCAATAGTGGTATTCCTGTGAGCATATAGTATAATGTATCCAATATCCTCACTCATTCTTAGGTCCCCTCCCTAACTCTTCACGTTACTGGTGATATTTATGACATCCTTTGGTACTAGTTTTGCAAGTGGCTACTGAAACCCCGCAGAGGATTTGAGAAGCGACATAATTAATGACTACCCTTTTGATAATTGAAGAGGAGGCTAAGCGCCAAACAATTACAGATGAAAAATTGTTTCTCACATCTGAACAATATTTTTTTCCCTACAAAACAGATAGTGAGGGACAATGTGGCTTGGGTTGGCCCATGGAATGAAACTGATAGCAGAAATAATGGAGTCTGGTCTGGAATCAGGGACAAAATGCATATGTTTGATGGAAGGACTGGCTATCTTGAGAAGATGAATAATGGGAGGGGGGGAAAGCACCACTGAAGGGCTGTTTCCAGTAGCACCAGAGCAGGTCTCTTTTTCTAGTCCATCTTGAGAAGATGACATTCATTGATTTTACCTGCAATCCCATGCACGCTTACCTGTGAGTAAGTCCCATTGATCTCAATAGGATTTACTTTAGGGTAGACATGCAGAGGTTAATCTGTGGGGTGGAAAAAAAATCTTACTCTGCCGTCTTATGCATATTTTCTCAGAAGGAAGAATCATGGTGTTTAATGAGGCTTGTTACATGACAAGCTATCTCTACGATTGCAGTCTTAGGTACATCAGAGAAAAATCCATCAATATAGCCTAAAGTTTTAGGGTGACCAGATAAAATCCAGGTCAGGGCTCATGTTACTTTAACAGTTGTAGAGAAAAGGGATTATCATCCAGTGTCATTTATATGCAATTAGTTCCTGGTGAAATTCCCTCTTCATCACAACAGTTAAAGTTGCAGGGGCCCTGCCTTCTTTTGAATATTGTCACTCTAGTATAGTGCCTGCAACTTTAACTGTTGTGATGAAGGGGGAGTTTCACCAGGAACTAATTGCATACAAATGACACTGGCTGAAATCCCCTTTTCTCTACAACTGTTAAAGTTACATGAGCCCTGACCTGGATTTTATCTGGACATGTGCCTCATATATATTATGTGTCTCACAATATAATGCTTTAGGTAGTGTGTGTCAAATAAAAATCTTTTTCTCAATTACCATTTTCACTTTGGAAGTATTTTTTATATATACAGGAAATGTTTATCCTTTTCAAAATATCCAACCTGATTTTGTTTGTTACTGCAACTTGTAAATAATGAGTAACCCTGGGCACTATGAAAGCAGTATGAAAGCAGTAAATAATAGCCAGGAGCCACACTACTGCTTTATAGTGGTATTGAAGTTCAGTGACAACTGTTGGTGTGGCTCCTCCCTTTTATATACTGCTTCCATTCTGTTTTCATACTGTTCTATCCTGCTTGGTGTAGATGTGGCCAGGAAGGCCCTGTCCTTCCCTCCATCCCTAATACATGAAGTCAAGATGGGGAATGAAAATGGCCTCATGTTTGGAATTCATGGCATCAGTTATCTCCTTCATATCACCTTGTTTTGCACAGTGGGCTGGTTCAAACACTGATATTCACCCCTTGTCTTTTCTCCTCCATTGTGCAATTACTCTTGCATGTATCTCAGAGAAGATGTAAATCAACGTTTAAATAATTTCTAGCATGAAAACATGGCAAGAATCTAAATCAGCAAAACGAGTATGCACTTCTGCTATAAAGTTGGAATGGTGAGAAAGGAGTTGATGGTAAAAGAAAAAAAAAGATTATGATGTTTAAAGTTGGTTTTCTTAATTTCCTTTATGATAGCAAAAACATTTCAACCCTGTCCCAATAATTACCATCAGCCAATCACCCTGAATTCCTATAATATTTCATCACACTCCTGCACTGCCTTGCTTCTCTCTGATGCGCCTCACCAGGAATGCTTTATGGCTCCTGTGCCCTTGAAGGACCAGTAACAGAAGCTCAAAGAAACCTTAGTGGCTTTCCTCAGATTCTGATGGGACAGAGGTTTCCATTTCAGGATAGGAGCAAGGGTGAGGAGGAGGAGGAGGAGGAGGAGACACCATTAAAAGTTCTCAACAGGTTGGAAGTAGGTTAATATTGTATATTTGATTGACAGTGACTTTGTGCTCAAGTAGGTCCTTCCCTCAGTTTCCATTTTCTCCAATACCACCTGGTTTATGTAGTCACGGTGCTGGTTCTTGAGACAAAGAATGACCTTGCCTGCATTAGGATGTACAGCCGCCTCACTTAAGTGAGTCCAATTTGTCAGGGAAAATATAAGTCTAAGTTGATTGGACAAAAGTTTGAGTGTCCAGAAGGACTGAACAAGCCAGCTGAAGTCAATGATCAGAGAGAGAAAGTTTTTTCTATGCTGCAGGAAAGGTCAATCTGATAGTGGGAATATTTCTACTAGGATAAGATAATTGAAAATGTTGAGCTAGGGTTCAGAAATGTATTTAAGACAGCTTTCATAGTAATGGCTGTGGTGGGTCAAGCTGGAGTTATGTGGAACGAAGACTGGTGTATGAGAGATTTGATGAAGGACTAGGCTATGCTATAGCCATATGGAAAAGCCTGTATATATCTGGAGAAACCAGTTGTGCCTTGTATATATTATATATTGGAACACAAGTAAAGAACTTGTATTATACACCATTTGCTGAGTGTGAGTATTTCTTCAGCTGCTGGGATTTTTCTGGACCTAATTGCTTACTTTAGCGCAGGCAGCGCTTGTCTCTTCCCCCAACATGATTGACAGCAGTGAATGTGTCATCATTAACGATCCATGAGTCTGGGAACTTGAGCATGTCTTCTCTAAAAGCTGGGATTTCTTCTGTGATATCATTATCAATAGTCAGAAGGTTGGCAGCAAATTCAGATTCACCCTCCAAGGTGAACATGTGAAAGTAAGCTGGCCTTTGATGACATTGGATTGGATTTTTTGACCAGTTGGCCAGTGATGGCTGGACGGGCATCATGTGGGATGGTGGGAAGGTCTGCCTAAAGTTATAGCTAAGCACAATAGTCTTGCCCCTGAATGGGGTGTCATTGTTCATGACCTCCTTCAGCAGCCTGTCTCTTCAGTCAATAGCAAAGCAGTTAGGCATCAACACTTCATCCCAGAGGACAATGTTGGCTGTTTTGAGATAATGACTGCTGCAAGGCCAGCCAGAGCATCACTGTCATCAAAAGGCTGATGGGTTGCCTGCGTAGGCACACTGCTCGAGGTGGGTATAGCAGCAGAAATAATCTTTGTTTGCAATAGTTGCCCCTCTCCATTACTGAAACTGTTCCTTGCAACTTTTCTTGAACTGTTCTCCTGGGAGAGGAAACTTGGCAGCTTCAAGTGATGCTAGTTTCCCCCCTCCCCTCCATAGGAGTTTCCAGGGCCTACATCTGAGCCCACATGATCTCATCTCCTCCATGAGATGGATGTAGTCATGAAGCTTTTTCTCCAACTTTAATGCCAAACTGCTATACAGCTAGGAGTGTAGTAAGATTTAACAAAGGGACTAGTGGAAGGCTGGGGAAAGGATTTTGTCAACCACTAGTTGCAGCTGAATTTGAATGCTGTAAGCCTCGTATGGAAAAAACACTTTGAAATACAAGTTGTTTGATATTTCACTTTTCTTTAAATTATTGCATTATTTCTCCCATACATGTAATGTCTTATCCTTTCTCTACAAATCATGAATTTTCCCAGGATGGTTGGCTGATGGGAAAGCCTGTTAAGGATCTATCTACCATATGAAATCATTGTCATACACCAACCTTCTCCAACCGATTTCCTTGTAAATGTGGTGGATTATCCATCAACCAGTAAATTAATGGTTTTGGGGGGAATAGTTTAAGTGTAATGAAACATGGTTCCAGAAAGTTACATGTACAAGTTCACAAGAATTGCTCCACAGGTCTGTTTGTCAAGATATACCAGTAGAAAAGAATTTCAAAAGCTATTTTTAAGTTGAGGAATACCTAGAGAAAGGATGGGCCATTAAGGCATAATGGAGGGTTGGATTTACAGACATATACGTTCCTTGTAGTGAAAGTCTGATTTGGTTTTCCAAATTAATATTTCAGCAAGGGATAATTTGGAGACCTGGGAGGAAGATTTATATACTAGCAACAGAAGGAAAGTATTACAAATTTTCTCAGTCAACATCTACACCACAGCTCTAAAATGATATTGAAGTGAAGTGACAGTTATTTGGGCACATGACACATTCCATATACCATATACCATTTTCAAACCACTTTCATAGTGTTATGTCCTATTTGGTGTAGATGTGGTCTAAGTGTGTACTTCCACACACACACACTTGCATACAAACACACGTATTGACTTTAATGATAATATTATCTAGAACAAGGGATGTTGCAGGCACGCGACTGGGTTGAGGCATCTGACGGACTCCCCTACATTTGTTCCCAGGACTCAGCTCATTGGCCCACACATTTACAATCCCACGCAGCCCGACGATGGCCTGGCAACCATCTGCCCTGGTCCAGAGCCTCCATTGTTGGAGCCTCTGGAAATTGTGTGCCTCCTACCTTGAGAGCATGGTGGCTGTAAAGTCCTCATTAACACAAAATATAAGGTGTGAACAACATCTTTCACTCTTGTGTAAAAGAGCCCTAAATGGGATCTCTTCTGGCAGGCCTATCTAGTTGTATTTTAAGAATGTTATTGTCATTTTAATAACATATTAGTTTTATGAGTTTTTGATCAGTTTTATGTATTTTATGTTTGTATTTAATGCTGTTCCCCATCTCGATCCAGAGGGAGAGGAGGATAAGAATTATTATATTATTATTATTATTATTATTATTATTATTATTATTGGAGATATCAAATTTCAGGGGCCTCCATTGTGAATAGTGAGAAAGGAGGATCTGGACCAGGGCGGACAGGCTCACAGCCACATTGGGCACTCACTGAGCAGTGAAGAAGCTTGCATGGTGCTGTGAGTAGGGTGAGTGGAGAGTGGTGTTTGCTTGGAAAGCATCCAGGTCAGTACATCCATCCCTACCAAGAACAGGGAATATTTCAGGATTTCTTCCTTATTAGCTGTTCCCTGTTGTTCAGCTCATGCTGCAACAGAATAATGAAACATTTAGGCAAAAAGATACAACCAAGCAACCCTGCACTTGAGGCTAAGATAGAAAAGATCTCCACGGCTACCATGTATTTTCCCTTGGTGCTCAGATAGCTGGGAACAAAGGATAACCACACGCTGCAAAAGACCAACATGCTGAAAGTGATAAACTTGGCTTCGTTGAAACTGTCAGGTAACTTCCTGGCAAGGAAAGCTACTGTCAAGCTCAACATGGCCAGGAAACCCATGTAGCCCAGGACACAGTAAAACAGAGTCACAGACCCATCATTACATTCCAGTACAATTTCTTCAGTCTCTGAGTGCATGTCCACACCTGGGAATGGGGCAGAGGTTCCCAGCCACACAGTACAGATGCCAACCTGGATGAGGGAGCAGGAAACCACAATGAAGCCAGCTAGCTTTTTCCCCAACCACTTCCTTATCCTGGATCCTGGCCTGGTGGCCATGAAAGCCAGAACTACCAGGATGGTTTTTGCCAGAACACATGAAACAGCCACTGAGAAGATGAGGCCAAAGGCAGTTTGTCGAAGGAGACATGTCACCTTCTGCGGACGGCCAATAAACAGCAACACACAAAGAAAGGAGTGAAGGAGGGAGATGAGGAGAGTGTAGGTGAGGTCCCGGTTGTTGGCTATGACTATAGGAGTATCATGGTGCTTCATAAATGTCCCCATCACCAGAGCTGTGATAAAAGAAAAGGAAAGAGCAATTGAGGCTAAACTGAGCCCCAAAGGTTCTTCATAAGATAAGAAAGTTACTGTCTTGGGGATACAGAAATCTTGCTTTTTGCTTGGATAGTCTTTAGCTGAGCATCTTATGCAGTCATTTGCATCTGGAAAAAGAAAAAAATGTGGTCTTCACATCACACACAAACACACTGAAATGTGCTATAAATATATATTTAAAAAAATACTTCTCCTACACATACAAAAATCCTCTATGGAAATTAATGGCTATTGTCACTACTCATTATATGATGTAATTCTAGGGCTGGTTTAAAACTATCTTCTGGTTCACAGAATCATGGTGGGGAAAATAAAGCACAGTGGCTTATTTCTCCTGCTGCACAAGTCAGTGACTTGCTGGAAGGCTTTGCATAATAACCCTTCCTGGACATCCCTAATGTCTTTCACAACCAATGTTAAAGAACTGGGGGGGGGGGGGGTCATGTGGTTTGCTTGACAAAACTGCCTTTGGCTTTCATGTTGGAATGGAGAGAAGAGAAAAAGGAAAGGGGGAAAAAAGCCCACTACCCTTTTAGAACCATCTAGAGTCAAAAGTCAGTAGTGGCAATTCATTTTAACTTTTAACTTGTTTTTATGCTTTATGTTTTTAAATTTTGTGTATTGGTGTTTTAATTGTTCAATGTTTTTAATTTTTGTAAACTGCCCAGAGAGCTTCGGCTATGGGGCGGTATATAAATGGAATAAAATCAATCAATCAATCAATCAATCAATCATAATGATAGAGTCATGGGGATCATGGGCACATGCTACTGAGATCAGTGATCTCAATCAACTACTCAGTAACCATCCATTTGTATAGTGATTGTTGCAACATCTTCCAAGTCCTGTTCTCTTCTCAACCCATCTTATGGTGAGATAATCCCTACCCTTTTGTTATTACCCTGTGGGTTTTGGTGGGTTTGGCTAGCAAACTGCCCGATCGGGCAACCCTGTTAATGAGTGACTACGGTGCTCTTCAGCAAAATAGATTGTAACTGCAAAGTTGACAATGGCATGAATGACAGCTGCATGGTCTAGAAGAAAAGGGACTTCCTCCTGAAGCAATGGCCAATGAAAAATACAATTTTCATATGCCAGGTGGTATGGAAGCTGGACATCACATTTGAAAGGTGTGGTCAGACTTTAGTTATCAACAGAACCACCCATCAATGGGCTACTCAGAATGCTTTCGGCATTGTTCTTTTATGGATTTATTTAGTCCTCCCAATGATCGCTGAGGACATTCTGACACAAGGCTAAAACCCTACACCCTTATCGGGGCTTTTGCCTCCAGATTCCTTGCAGGATCAAGATCAAGTCCTTTTCACATAGTTTCATCTGAGTGTTTTCTTTCTGGGCAAGTTCTATACGTTTCATTACAAACCCACTAGATATAGTTGCATTATAGGAGGTATCCTGAAATTCACTGCAAATTTATCGCACTTCAAAGTGTGATAAAATCTCTTCTCAAATTACCTGTTGATAAATATACTGCTATAATGTCCAGAAAGCATTGAAGGGGACCTGGAGATGAGTGGTATTGTGTGAAATGTGAGTGACCAATCATGAGTACACGATGAAAGCCTCCTGCAGAACTGCTCAAAGGCATCTAGTCCAAGATGCTTGCCAGATTTTTTCTGATTTTGTAGCTTCCTTCCAGGCCCTCTTTACACAACATTTTGATCAATATTGAAGAAAACTCTGATTTATGGCTAAGTTTATACATTGGTCTCAAATACAGTTATTCTGTTTTAAGAAATCTCTAAAGCACATTCCTTACCCTCCTGGTTTGAAATCTTATATTCTGGACATGGGATGCAATCATAGCAGCAAAATGGCTTCCCCTCCTTCATTTTCTTGTGAGAACCAGGTTGGCAACTCTCAGTACACTGAGAAAGAGGCGTGGACTATTTGAAATATGGAATAGGAATAGTATAATGAAGCAATAAAAAGATTGAAATCCAGAAGCTTTGAGGTCCAATTACTTTTTAAACAGAGCCCAATTACTTTTTAAACAGGCATTGTATATTTCAATTGTTTCATGGATACCTCCCCAAGGTTTTAAATATTTTATTTTTCTTTTGGTTTAATATTTTTAATTTGTTATTTTGTTGAAATTTTAAAACAAACATAATATAAAATCTTTTAATGTTTAATAGGGGTGTGTGGAGCGGGTTTGCTTCGCTCTGAAATTCGGAGGAGAGCTTCAATGAGGCACTTCTCTGCTCTGATTTTCACAGAAGCTCTGTCTCTCTGCGCTGTTGGATTGCCAATTGGAGAACTCCTTTTTCAGATAACCACTCCATTATAGTGTATGGGAAATAATCAAAATGTGTACAGCTCCGTAAGTTTTAAAGATGAAGAGATGAATTACAGCATTGTGGGAGCCCTTAAGTAGGGCTTTAAACATGCCAAGTTGGAAGTAGGGGTGTGCACGCCAAAACATATCATTGTTTATCGTTATCATCAGTTCGGACAAAAAAAAATATCATCTTCATTCATATCGTAGGTCTTCACGATAATTATCGTAAAAAAACCAATATTCTTTGTAGCCCTATTTTTAAAGAAAAAAAACTATAACTTCTGTATTTTAAAAGTCAGAGGCTTGAAACTTGGTCACAGTGCTTATGGGGTATGCCTACGTATGTGTATGAAAATAGAGATCGATCCCTCCAACCCTCGGTTTTATATGAATTTTCTAAAGATCGTTTTCGTTCTGACAGATCAGAATGACAACTCGCCACATGCGTTCATTCAGACCATTCAGAACGGAAATGATCTTTTAAAAAATCATATAAAATCGAGGGTTGGAGGGATCAATGTCAAATTTCATACACATTCTTAGGCATACCCCATAAGCACTGTGACCAAGTTTCAAGCCTCTAACTTTTAAAATACAGAAGTTATAGGTATATTTATATAGCAGTCTGATAAAACGATAGAATCGCCCGAACATTATCATCTCCGATGATTATTGTAGGTTTTTGTATCGTATCGTCATAGTTAAACACATGCACGATAATGACCTTATCGTATCGTTATTGTACATTTTAACGATATGATACACATCCCTAGTTTCATCGCTTTATCTTTAAAAATGAGTGATGTGTAAGTATTTTGGTTAATTCCCATAGACTATAACGGAATGGTTATCCAAAAACAGATCAGAGCTCTGATGTGGCACGTCTCCACTCCATGGGTATTCAATGGTATTTATTTATTACATTTATATCCTGCCTTTTTTCATTTTCTCCATTTTCTCCTCACAACAACAACACTGTGAGGTAGGTTGGGCTAAGAGTCTGTGACTGGCCCAAAGTCACCCAGTGATCTTCCATGGCTGAATGGGGACTAGAACCCAGATCTCCAGACTCCCAGTCTGACACTCTAGCGACTATACCACACTGGTTCTGTCAGAGCTCCATTAAAGTTTCAGATTTTCAGAGTAGAGCGCACCCCCTCCCCCGAATGTTTAATATTGTCTTATTTTATACTGCCATGTTGTGGTTGTGGTTTCCGATACTGTTTTTCAGTTTGATGAAGTGAAATGTGAAACATTCAATGATTTGAAAGAAAATACATATGTACCGTCTGCAAAATATATTACAATTTAACTGTTTCTAAGGCTTATTAGAAAAACAGTGTGACTAGGCTGAAAACGATGATGTAGGCCCATAAGCACTTTGAAAGGTTTCAAAGTTGTACATAAAACTTACATTGGCACAAGTGAGTGAACTTAAGGCTGACCGTATGAAAAGGAGGACAGGGCTCATGTAACTTTAACAGTTGTAGAGAAAAGGGAATTTCAGCCAGTGTCATTTGTATGCAATTAGTTCCTGGTGAAATTCCCTCTTCATCACAACAGTTAAAGGTGCAGACCAGATACAAAAGAAGGCAGGGCCCCTGCACCTTTAACTGTTGTGATGTAGAGGGGATTTCATCAGGAACTAATTGCATACAAATGACACTGGCTGAAATGCCCTTTTCTCTACAACTGTTAAAGTTGCATTAGCCCTGTCCTCCTTTTCATATGGTCAGCCTAGTTAAATGAAACTTTCAACTTTACAACAGTATGTTCCAAATTCTTAGAAAAAAGGAAGGGAACAGTGTTTGTGTGTATGGGGGGATGAAAAGGAATGTTGGGTGACAAGATAAAATCCAGGTCAGGGCTCATGTAACTTTAACAGTGGTAGAGAAAAGGGAATTTCAGCCAGTGTCATTTCTATGCAATTAGTTCCTGGTGAAATTCCCTCTTCATCACATCAGTTAAAGTTGCAGGGGCCCTGCCTTCTTTTGTGTATGGTCACTCTAGTATAGTTCCTGCAACTTTAACTGTTGTGATGAAGAGGGAATTTCACCAGGAACTAATTGCATACAAATGACACTGCCTGAAATTCCCTTTTCTCTACCATTGTTAAAGTTACATGAGCCCTGAACTGGATTTTATCTGGTCACCCGAGAGGAATGTATAGCTACTTATTCCAAGGAGAGATCAGAAGATCAGGTTATCATTGATCCACAGGAAGGTTGAAGGAGATCTCTCCTAGAATCTAGGGTGTAAACTTTAGCAAAGTCCAAGTGGGGAAAATTAAGTCAGGGAGAGAGTGTGGAAAATATATGAAAATGAAAAGTGCTGTGAAGCCCAACCTTCACGAATGAGCAAAATCAAATATGGGAAGAAAACTACACCAAGCTTTTCAAGAACCAGTTGCCTGAGTCAGAAAAACTGGGTTTGGGAAAAGATAGCTAAGGGAAAATATCTCCCAAAGGAGAACAGAGGGCTCTTCTTCTCTCAAAAGGCAGATGAGAAGCAGGCTGAGCCTGCTTCTCATCCTTCAAGCAAGCAACCAGGCTTGCTTATGAACTAAAGTTTCACTCCCATTCAATTGCATAGCTTCCTTCTGGTAGGGTCTTGTCACACTGAAAGGATTGCTTGTCCACGTACACACACACACACACACACACACACACAGAGAGAGAGAGAGAGAGAGAGAGAGAGAGAGGTCAAAGTGATTCGCAACTGCTGTTGCTTCTGCTTTTACTCCACATGGCAGTTTTCCCCTCCTCCCCTTCCCCTCCCCCTTAACATACCGAGTGATGGATTTATGAGCTTCCACAGGCTTTTGTTAGCAACATTTTAAAAAATAATAATAATAAGTAAATTGAATTTTGAAAAAGAAATTTGATTCCACTAAGTAGAGTAGAAAGGGAATACAGAAACAGCAATTGTTAACATGTGGCGGCCATCTTGGGTCTACTAGAGTTGGACACAAAGGTTGTCAATACTTTTCCAGAAACACTTTTGCATGACTGAGGTGCTGTTTTTTTTTTTCCTTTTGTTAACGTCCCTTTCTCCCTCAATCTCTAACCAACCTTTCTGAAATTTTCAGATTCTGTAAAATTGGTATTTCTTTCTGGCATATATAAATTTCAGAAAGATTGGTGAGACTTTTTCAGTTTTATTGAGGTTAGAATGACCAACCACACAATTCCTCTTTTCATTGATGGAACCTTTTCTCCCCCCCCCCCCCCCCGTTCAAACCTTAACTAAGGAGGCACAGCTGTGCATCCTTAAATTATTGTACAATACATCAGGACAATTGCTCATTGGCACCTACCTGATTGAACCAGCCATGCCATGTTATGGCATCTTCATCAATGGTGAATGCTTGACCTAGGGAAGCCTCGGGATCCATCCTCCCAATTCTCATCCTATGAAATGATTGGTTGGAAAGAATTATCCAGTTGATCACATCCAATCCAGCGACTAGCTCACCATTCTGGTTGAAGGAAACTTTGTCCCCTGCACTGTTGTTAAATGAGACCCATTTAAGAAATAGTTGGAGCTGTAATAAAAAAGATGCATGAGTTTAGAAGGGGGTGATTTTGGATCTTTATGGGCTAAAACAGACATAACTTGAAATCAGTATTTAGCATCCCCATCATTTTTCATCTTTATTTTAGAATAAGGGCTCCAATATGGTTCTTAAAAGCTCCCTACCCCCATGCTATGGTTCTGATCCAGATCAGCCCTCCTGCACCTTCCGTAGAGTAGAAATGGGGGTGGGGGAGTGCAGTTGATAAATGTGTATTTGAAGTAATGTTTGTTTTTTGCATACACAGATGTCTAAGGGCACCCGAAAAATGAAGGTCTGGCTGGGTTTCATTTTGAGCTAGGAGAAGGCGATGGCTGGCCCTAGAATGAATAATGCCCTTGGTGAGGAGTACCTTTGGCAACCCCTCTTCTCAGTGATCAATTTTGTAGAGCCATGAGGAGGATTTAAGGGGCCTGCTGCAGGTGTGATGTCCCAAAATAACATTGCTCAAAACCTTGATCTCTCAGGCACTGTGTTTTAGTTTGCACAAACCAAAGTTATTCCGTGTTCTGCAGTCTGGGATGATCGAGAAGAGATCCTGGCCTTCCTCTCTGTGACAACCTTTCAAGTATTTGAAGAGTGCTATCATGCCCCCCCTCAATCTTCTCTTCTCCAGATTAAACCTGCCCAGTTTTTATACAGAGCCCCATCATATCAGGAAGCGGAGCCTGTTACCTGCCCAAACTGGAGATTCAGAGGCTTGGATTCCCCTCCATCCATTCTTGTACTATGTCCAGCTCTAGAAGAGGTCATGGCATGATGTAGGGCATGGGCCACAGCATAGACAGCATTGTAGATGCTATAGCTGTGCCCAATCATGCTCATTTCAAAGAAAGATCCAGGAAGGCTCTCCAGCTTCTCATCCCCTGTGCAAATGTCCCCATTCACGTTGCCACCAATACTATCTGGGAATACACAGCCAAAGGCTTGTTGCCAGAAATCTCTGATAAAGCTATCTTCTTTAGTTTTAGAAGGGTTTCTGCTCTCAAGAAACTGCTGAAATCCTGGTACGTCACTGGAGTGGATTCTGAAAGATATAGTGCCATGGAATATTTTTGTATCCCAATTCCTTTGAAGGACAAATGAAGCGAACTCCATCTGGAATGTTATTATCCATACTTTCCCTTTAGCTTCATTTGTGACATCCTCTTTTCCTGAGAGGTATGGAAGCCATTGAAAAAATGTCATGGACCGAGATTCAGCATAAGCTACCACAATATTGGCTTTGCTGCCCATCACTTTATCATGTATTTTTGCTCCCTGTAGAAATGCATCATTAATTTCAGTGTTCAAACTAACTTTGGGGATTCTTTCTATGAAGGCAAAACAGAGACCTCTCTTAGAAAACAATGGAACGACCAGTTGTAGAAATCTTTCTCCATTATCGTTATCCATAACAACAATCCCAATCCATGTCCACCTGAAATGGAGAAGCAAAGAGAGAATCCCCTCATACTGAAGGGCTTCCTGAGGAGCCAACTGGTAGAAGGGAAGGCCTGGAGTTTTAGTGTTCATTACAGGAGCAGGACCATATATGAGCTAAGGAGAGAGTTTGGGAGGAGGAAAAGGATATCATACCAGCATATATAATTCTTTTTAATGT
The DNA here is from genome assembly GCA_029215795.1 of Anniella stebbinsi. Classification (NCBI taxonomy): domain Eukaryota; kingdom Metazoa; phylum Chordata; class Lepidosauria; order Squamata; family Anniellidae; genus Anniella; species Anniella stebbinsi. Next base: position 25,257,588 of record JARDYH010000008.1, read on the forward strand.
ACATACATTTAATGGGCATCTGTTTGGGAACAGACTGCTTGGTTAGCCAGCAGTCTGTTCTAAGAGAACACTGACTATCCTATGCCTATCTTGCAAGTTCAGTGGAAGGATGCTACATTATGACATAAAGTCTTTCCCGGGACAGTGGGTGGCATCCAGACTTAGTCGTACTTAATAGTTAAACCCATTTATTTCAATGGATGTAAGATAAGTATGACTGAGTCCTGTTCTAATTCATTGTTTAGTACGAGAGAGAGAGAGAGAGAGAGAGAGAGAGAGAGAGAAGGGTTGCCATAGGTCCCGGAAAACCGGGATTGTCCTTGATTCCAATTAATTCCAAAATTTCCCGGCCAGTTGGTTAGGAATCCCAGATTCAGAGTCTGAGAAATTCAGACCCCCAAAATGATGCCTTGAGCCTGCTCATCGGAGCGGCAGCAGCAAAGAAAAAGATGGACCCATCTGCTGCTTTTTCCAGAGTGCTGCTGCTGCTCCACAGGCTCAGATGAGTCACTCACCATGACTCACTTTATCGTGCCTGCGGCTGCGTAGAAGAAAAAGAACAGCAGGGAAAGGCACACATGCTCTCCTCCTCAGGCTGCATGATTCCCATGCACTGCAAAGGAGTTTGGTAGCTTGGCTGGTTGCGGCCAGAGCTTTGGGGTAAGCGCTGGGCAGAGCCCCTTGGCTGTTTATGTGGGAAAGAAGAGAGTTTTGTGGGGTGTGGGGGGGAGGGAGGGAGGGGGAGGGGGAAAGAAAGGAGGGAGGGAGGGAGGGAGGGGAGAAAAAAAAGTCCGTATTTGTATCTGGTTTCTCTTGTATAGCTCTCCAGCTTTAATGGACTTCCCCCTGAAGCAATGACCCATGAAAAATGCAGTTTTGATATGCCAGGTAGTACAGAAGCTGGGCACCATATTTGAAAGGTGTGTTCTCACTTTAGTTATCATCAGAACCACCCATCAATGGGCTACTCAGAATGCTTTTGTCATTGTTGTTTGCTGGATTTATTTAGTCCTCTAGATAATCACCGAGGACATTTCTCTACAAGGTTAAAACCCTCCCCCTTTACTGGATCTTCTGCCTCCAGATTCCTTGCAGGATTCATAGATTCCTTTTCATAAGGTTTTATCAGTGGGTTTTCTTTCTATGTTTTATTATACAACCACTGGATGGTGCTGTGATATAGTTGCACTATAGCACAGGAAATTTATCATATGTCAAAGTGCAATAAAATCTCTAATTGAATGTTCTGTGATGAGAAGAAACCTCCATAATTGCTAGAAAGCTTGGGAGGGTCCCTGGAGGTTGATAATGTCATGTAACGCACCCCCTTTGTTCCAGCCCTTCTTTACATAATGTTTTGATTGATATTGCAAAAAACCTTTAAGTATGGATTATTTTTTTACATTTGTCTGGATAGCAGATGTTGTGTTCTTATAACTCTGTTCTCTATCTATCTATCTATCTATCTACCTATCATCTATCTATCTATCCTCACCCTCCTGGTTTGAAATCTTCCCTTCTGGACATGGGATGCAATCATAACAGCAAAATGGCTTCCCCTCCTTCATTTTCTTGTGAGAACCAGGTTGGCAACTCTCAGTACACTGAGAAAGAGGCTGGGACTATTTGAATAATGGAAAAGAAACAATGTAATGAAGGATTTTTGTTTTGTTGAAATTTTGAAATAAAAACATTTAACATATTTAAAATGTTTAATATTGCCTTATTTTATATTGTCATTTCATTGCTGTTGTCGAGTATGTTATGGTTTTTCAGTTTTGTCCTAACCTGAGGGCTTTTGCCATTTGGGAAGTATGCAATTGTAATAAATCAAATAAATAAAGACATACGATTTCAGAAATACTTGGATAGAATCAATGGGGAGTAGTTACATTTTTCTAGTAATCATCCTAGACATATGAAACTCAAATTTCCCGTTGGCCAATTTTTACATTAAAAAGAAACAGTATATTTGACCATATGTGCCACATCCAGAGTTTCACCTGGGTACCCTTAGATAGGGATTTTCTGAGACATATCATTGATTTGTCCAGAACTAGAATGAATACAACCAACAGGCAGTTTATATTGAAGCCCCATGTTAGAACAAGTAGCAACAGATTGTTTTGGTCTTGTTATAAACATTAGAAATCTAACGATCATCTCTTAAAAAATCTTCCAACAATTTCACCATAAACAAAGTTTTTGGGAGAGCAGAATCTTGGGCTCTTCATTTATTTCATCTCCTCACACATTATCTTTCATCTATAATTGTTTATTATTGTACAATAAAATAACTGTGGACATAATAACAGTTGCTCATGTATAACAGTGTCATTTTTGAAATAGCTGACATTTGGAGCCTACCTGATTAAACCAGCCATTCCATGTTATGGCTCCCTCATCAATGGTGAATGCTTGGCCTAGGGAAGCCTCGGGATCCACCCTTCCCACTCTCACCCTATGAAATGAATGGTTGGAGAAGATTATCCAGTTGATCACATCCAATCCACTGACTAGCTCCCCATTCTGGTTGAAGGAAACTTTGTCTCCCACACTGTTGTTAAATGAGACGCATTTTAGAAACGGTTGGAACTAGAGTGAAAAAGAAAATGCAAGGATTTAGAAAAGACTGGATTTAGGTCTTTATGGGCCAGAAATGACATAACTTGAAATCAATATCTAGCATCCACATCAGTTTCTTATTCTTGCTTTACCGTAAGAGCTCCACTCTGGATCTTAAAAGGTCTGTTCACTCATGGTGTGGTTCTGATCCAGATCAGTCCTCCTGTCACCCCATGAGTCAGTTTTTCAAGGCAACACAGAGGATTTATGGGGGCTGGTGCATGTGTGACGTCCATTGAGAATGACCATGCTCAAAACCTTGATCTCTCAGCCACTGTGTTTCAGTTTCAGCCACCCTCCAATTTAAGCAGACAGTTCAAAAAGCCACATTCTGAGTGGGTGCTGCTCTATGCAATACAGGAGCACTCTCACAGGTTTAATTGAGAATATATATATTTTTGTTTAGTTTCCTATCCATTCTTATCTTTTGGTTAGGGTGACCAACTGTTTGGATATGGCCGGATTTTTCTGGGTCTGGTAGGAGTTTTAATGATGTCTGGTGAAATCTATTGCCCATCACCAAGCTGGCATCCCTACTTCTCCCTTTCTTGCATCTTGCGAGACTTCCACAATGAGGTTTCCAACATCTTGCAATAGTTGTAAGGACTTTTTTCTGTCTAAACATGCATAGGATTCACCTTGTGAGTTTAAAACATTAAACTCTACACATGTGTGGAAAAATTAAAATAAATTAACAGGGTTGCCATTATTATTATTATTATTATTATTATTATTATTATTATTATTATCATCTCTAGCAACAGAAAAGTAGCACCATGGGTTCTGCATGGCTGGGGGCAGGTGCTGTGGGTGACTTAGGTGTGCAAGACGTTGCCCCAATACGAGCATGACTGCTTGATGCCTGCGTCAACTAGGGACACCACCGCCTTGCACAGTGCAGTTACCAGTGCCAAGCCACTGTCCTATGGCATGCTCACCTCCAGCTACACCCACATTTTGTGTGCCAGCGCTTCTTGCAGGAGTGGCTCCTCCTCACTGGGCTGCAGGCGGGCTCCATACCCCCAAAACAGGGAACTTGCTAAGGCTGTGCCAAGCCTCCCTGACTTTGAGCACTTCGGGTGGCCACCATGAAGTAACTCGACCTTGCTGGTTCTTGAGTGCTGGCTGCTCAACAAGAACCCAGGAAAGCTGGGCGCAAGTATGACCAGGAGTCCATGGGACTCCCAACTTCCCATTCTCTACTTGCAGCCTCCTCCCTTCTCAGCCCACTCTCCCCTTCCCAGTCTGCTCGTGTTTGATGGATAATCTGTTTGGGAGAGAGAGAGAGAGAGTGCAAGTGATGGTTGCTACGTGTTTCCAGGGAAGTCAGTGGAGAATTAAATCTGGGAATAATGAACAGAATAAAGAATTAATGATCACAATAAATAATAGCATAATGTAAGGTGACCATATCAAAAGGATGACAGGGTTCCTGTATCATTAACAGTTGTATAGAAAAGGGAATTTCAGCAGGTGTCATTTGTATGCATGCAGCTCCTGGTGAAACACCCTCTTTATCACAACATTTTAAGTTGCAGGAGCCCTGCCTTCTTGACCAGATACACAAGAAGGCAGGGCTCCTGCAGTTTTAACTGTTGTGATAAAGAAGGAATTTCACCAGGTGTTGCATGCATACAAATGATACCTGCTGAAATTACCTATTCTATACAACTGTTCAAGATACAATTTTCCTCCTTTCCATATTGTTACCCTATGTAACATTTTCATATTTGCTTAGAGTTTCATCTCTGGAAGGATAGTTCTGTGTTGCATTTCCTATATCACACAATGCATACACTGAATGCCTTCTGGGCTTTCTTGAAATACTACTTGCATGGATTATCTTTTCAAACAAATCTGTTTTACATGGTGAAAATATAAGATAAAACACTACATCTTTTAATCTTAGGAGCTCAAAAATAAACTCTGAGACAGTGATTACATTTTTTAAAACAAAAAAAGAAACAAACCCCAATTCATTAGATGCCTAATTCATTAGATGCCTTGAACATTTAAAATCCCAGCTAACAGCTATCTGGCAGGATGAAAGACTATCAGTTATTTTTAAAATGTCTTTCAACTTCCAGAAATATGCTCACAATCTGACTCTGCCAACTTACTGAATTTAGCTGCAGCCCAGGGTTGTTGTTTTGAGGAAGTTTATATATGCTAACTTGGGCTCCTTGGAGGAAAACAGGCAGGATATAAATGAAGTATAATAATAATAATAATAAGGCTGTGCAGGAAAATGGTCAATCAGTCCCAAAGTTGCGGATCTGCCACAAAATATCTTCCAAACCTCAAATTCGTATATTCAAGGTTTGAACCTTGTACAGCCCTCAACTGGAACATCCTTCTATCCCATTCCTACAAAAACATTGACTGCCACTCAGAAGTGTGGAAGATTGCACAGTTCTTTTTGCTGTTCCCTCCCACAATGCTAATGTGGAGTGTGTTTTCTCTCAAATGCAAAGCCAGTGGACAAAGGAAAAGAGTCTCTTATTTCCTTTTCACAGCCAGTGTTGTGTTCCAGGACAACAAAAAGGACATTGTGAACTTCTACACAGAAATTTGTATAGCAAAAAAATAATAATGTTGATTTCAGCTACTTTGAATGTCTCACTTGTTCTTCGTTTCAATGATTTTAACATTGACATATTTTGAAGAACAGGTTTGTCTTAATTGTGACCTAGGCCATATTCGGCTGGTCATGCCCCCTAGGGAGCTGGCCATGGTGGGGTGGGCACACTCACTTGGGGAGCAGCCATGTTATGGTGTCCTTTTTCTCGGTTTCCAAAATATGGTCACCCTACTTTTCGTAAGCATTCTTTATTTTAGAATCACCATTATTTTTTTCTCTTTAAGAACAGCAAAGACCAATAGTACATAAAAACATCTCCAGCTGCCATCTTACAGCTTTGCTATTCATATAGTACTTAGAGTGTTTGCTGTATTTGTAGTTCGAAGTGCTTGGTAACCTTTGATGATGGCACAGGCATCCAGTTGTGGTTTGAAGCTCAGCAATGTCTGTATTGTCACTTAAATGGCCTCTACGAAAAAGGCTGATCTACCATTTTGACACAAAATGGCAGCTCAGTGAGGGAGTGGGCAGCTGCACGCTACTTGCCAGTGCAAGAAGAATTGGGCAGGTGGCATAGGTCTGGTGCGTGACACATTTGGGGTGAGTTTTTCCATCCTTTGTCATGGTGCCTCAAAGTAAACCTGTGTTCCACTGATTCTAATGTAACAGAAATGCCACTGAAGTGGAAAATTAGAAAGAAACATACTTTAAAACACACTCTTGGATGAGACTGATTATCTGGATCCATTTCAGTTGGGTTTCAGGCCTGGTTTTGGCACAGAAACAGCCTTAGTCACCCTGTATGATGACCTATGTCGAGAAAGGGACAGGGGAAGTGTGAATCTGTTGATTCTCCTTGATCTCTCAGTGGCTTTCGATACCATCGACCATGGTATCCTTCTGGCATGACTGGCTGAGTTGGGAGTGGGAGGCACTGCATTGCAGTGGTTCCTCTCCTACTTGACAGGTCGGCTCCAGAAGGTGATGCTTGAGGGACATTGCTCGGCCCTGTGGATTCTCCAGTATGGGGTTCCGCAGGGGTCAGTCTTGTCCCCCATGCTGTTCAACATCTACATGGAACCATTGAGTGCCGTCATCCGGAGTTTTGGAGTGCATTGTCATCAGTATGCTGATGACACGCAATTCTACTTCTCCTTTTCATCTTCATCAGGTGAGGCTGTGGATGTGTTGAACCAGTGCTTGGCTGCGACAATGGACTGGATAAGAGCTAATAAACTGAAACTCAATCCAGGCAAGACTGAGATACTGTAGGTGGGGGGTGCCTCTGACCAGATGGATGGTGTTCAACCTGTTCTGGATGGGGTTGCACTCCCCCTGAAGGAGCAGGTTCGTAGCTTGGGGGTTTTCCTAGAACCATCTCTGTCACTTGAGGCTCAGGTGGCCTCAGTGGCACAGAGTGCCTTCTACCACCTTCGGCTGGTAGCCCAGCTATGCCCCTATCAGTACAGGGATAACCTGGCTTCAGTTGTCTATGCTCTGGTAATTTCCAAGTTAGATTATTGCAATGCGCTGTACATGAACCTACCCGTACATTATGCTCAACATCAAAGGTCCTCCTCCTGGTGACTACTCCGAGTGAAGCTCGGAGGATGGCAACAAGAGAGAGGGCCTACTCTGTGGTGGCCCCCCAATTATGGAATGATCTCCCCAATGAGGCCTGCCTGGCACCAACACTGTTATCTTTTCGGTGCCAGGTCAAAACTTTTCTTTCCTTCCAGGCATTTTAACAGCTCAAGTTGAGGTTTTGATGGACATTGTAGCCAGGCCTAACAGTTTAAAATGTTTTAAATGTCTGCTGTTTTATGTTGATGGTTTTAAATTTTGTATATTGTCTTTTTAGTGTTCAATCTTTTAATTTTTGTAAACCGCTCAGAGAGCTTTGGCTATGGGACCATATATAAATGTAATAAATAAATAAATAAATAAATAATAATAATTGAAGGAAGAACATTTTTATAGTTAGTACCCAAAGAAACTGTAGAACCTTAAAAGATTTTTGGAACCATAGTTCAATGTAAACACTACATTAGAAGAGAAAAAAGACCACCCACTTAGCTCAGGTTGCTTCTCCTCCACCACTGGAGCCCTGGAGAATGCTTCTGGGGAACTGTTCATATTACATGACCCGGAGATTGCATGAGGTAATGCTACGTGTATCAGTAAAATCACAACCTACTCTGCTCGTAACATATATTCCCAAAGTACCAAGAGGAAAGCATGAAGACAGATTGAAATGGGGATGATTCCATTATTGCTATTTGGGGCAAAGGAAGGAAGATGAAAATGTTAAGAAGACTTGGGGGAGAATAAAACAAAATATACAGTGTTCGGTTATATGTGGAACTTGAGTCCATCACCTGCCCAAATTCAAGATTCTGAAGTTTGGGTTCCACTCCATCCATCATTGCACCATGCTTGGATCTAGAAGAGGACATGGCCTGATGTAGGGCATGGGCCACAGTATAGATAGCATTGTAGATGCTGTAGCTGTGGCCAATCATGCTCATTTCAAAGAAAGATCCAGGAAGGCTCTCCAGCTTCTCCTCCCCTGTGCAAATGTCCCAATTCCCCTTGCCCACAATACTGTCTGGGAATAAACAGCCGAAGGCATGTTGCCAGAAATCCCTGATAAAACCATCTTCTTTAGAGCTAGAAGGGTTTCTGCTTTCAAGAAACTGCCGAAATCCTGGTAGGTCAGTGGAGTGAACCCTGAAGGATAGAGCTCCATGGAATATTTCGGTATCCCAATTCTTTTGTAGGACAATTGCAGTGAACTCTGACTGAGCTGTTACAATCCATACCTTCCCCTTTACTTCGTTTTCCATGACCTCCTGTCCTGATAGATATGGAAAGAAGAGAACTATTGCCATGGAGTAAGATTCAGCATAAGCCACCAGAACATTGGCTTTGCTGCCCATCACTTTATCCCGCAGTTTTGCACCCTGTAGAAATGTGTCACTAAGTTTGGTGTCAAAACTTAATTTTGGGACTCTTTCTATAAAGGCAAAACAGATACCCCTCTTAGAAAACAGTGGAACAACCACTTGTAGAAATCTTTCTCCATTATCATTACCCATCGCACCAATTCCTATCCACGTCCACCTGAAACGGAGAAGCAAAGAGAGAATCCCCTCATACTGAATGGCTTCCTGAGGGGCCAACTGGTAGACGGGAAGGCCAGGTGATTTCATGTTCATCACAGGAGCAGGGCCATAGATGAGCTAAGGAGAAAGTTTTGGTAGGGGAAAAGGAAATCATGTCAGCATTTATAGAGTCATTTCATATTTTTTAAAAATTGACATACATTGAATGGGCATCTGGTTAGGACCAAAATGCTTGGTCAGATAGTGGTCTGATCTGAGAGAGTAATGACTATTCTATGACCATCTAGTGTGTTGGAGGATAAATGCATCAGTGGAAGGATGCTACATCATGATATAAAGTATTTCCAGGGACATTGGATTGCATCCAGACTTAGTCATAATTAAGAGTTAAACCTATTGAATTTAATGGAATGTAAAGAAATACCTATTGGCTTATATCCCATGTATTTCAATAGGTCTAATATGAACATATGACTAAGTCCAGTTCCAATTCATTGTTGAGCAAAACAGAGAGAGAGAGAGAGAGAGAGAGAGAGAGAGAGAGAGCACTGCTTCTCTTGCCACCCATCCACAGAGATCTACATGCATATGTCTCCACAAAATCTGGGGCCTCAGGTGATTTTGTCAAAGAACTGGAAGGAACCTGAGGGATAAACAAAATGTGTCATTAATTTCCACATTCACCTACAGGCCACATTTGCATGGAGAGGAACTCCCATTCGTGCCAATGTTTTACAGTGTGTAGGGTGGCATGGGGGATATGATATTTCTAAACAATGAACCTATTTCTGCCTCCGAAAAACAGAATGGAACAGGAAAGGAATGGGAAGAGTGAGTGTTCTGGCAGATTCTTCTGCTCCCCAAATACCCTACCTGTGGAGTTTTATAGATATCCAAGATATTTGCCACATATAGGGAGATTTCAGAATCCAGTCCCCCAATAACTGCTGTTAATTTATTCTGGATGTCACATACATAGTTAGGTACAACGTTTTCCAGTGTAGTCAACAGTAGCATTGTGGCATGATAGGTCCTCATTGCATTGTCATAGCTATCATAGATGTGGAAGCCCAAGGTGATATTGGGTAAGATCTTTGGGTTTTCATTGATTTCCTTTACTGCAAATGCCAAGGCCAGGATGTGCTGGTAATGCTTAGGAAATACCCTACAACAAAAAATGCCTTCTGTAACAGCAAGATATTCCTCACATACATTCATTATTGCTACTGTGTTCTACCAAAGCATTGTTAGTCACATCACAGCATTTCAATGCAATCCTTTTTGAACTCTTAAGTCTAAAGTGAACTACTCTAAGAAGAAAACCAAACTATATCCATGTGATGCCAGCAATAAGGGGGGGGGGGGACATTGTACTGCCAAACCCTGTTATCATTTATTCTACAGAGCTCATGTTCCACAGACTCCACTTCCTGACTTTTGCATGGATGTGCCCTCTGAGGCAAAGAAACACCACTCTATCTTCCCAAATTATTGAGAAGTTGACACATCAAATCAGGATGTACGATATTTAACAATACGGAAATTGGTTAAATCGGCAGCTAACTGAAAACCATTTTAATTAGGAATACCCAAGGAACAAGATAAGCACACTGCAGAGGCCTGAGGGGAAAGTTCTCGGAAAGAAACAGCACAGGGCTTTTGCCTTATTTATTATAGCTATTGCAGCATCCTGTCCATTTTGAAAAAGAAAGGGGGGTGGCTGCACAATACAAGGAGCTCTTCAACAAAGGACTTCGACAACTATATTCAGGGAGATAAGGAACCAACTTAAAGATATTAATCTTAAACTTTAAGGCAGCCATCCAAGCACTCACACCCAAAGCCTGTTATTTGGAACTGTTTCCATTTTTATAGCAGCACTTGGAACACATTGTGGGATGTGCAAAGGAGCTCCTAAACCTGTAACTTGGCCACCATTAAAATCTGAAAACAATCCCTTAATCCATTTTGCAGCTCTATGAGGGAACCAAAAATTTAACTGAAAATTAAAACCTTTAAAAGCTGCTAGAAGAACTTACACTTTTTTATAGTCTTAATTATATGAATATTTCCTAAAGCCTAATCCAGTAAGCCCCAATTCTACAGCTTTATCACTCTCTTATACTCTGCTCATCCTGATGACACCAGAAATGGAAATAAGACTAACAACAGTCCTTACACGAGTTCATCCAACATTTCTGGAGGGGGTTCTTCAGTGAAGGCTATTGGACTGGAGACGAGGAGACCATAAGAAGTAATGCCACCAATGATGAGGTCTCCTGACTGATGATACTTGTGAAGTGGGGGGTAAGGTTTTCTGACCCTACAGTTGTCAATGTGAGCTTTGCATCCCATGCAAGCAAGCAGTACCAGCAGCAAGTCTACCATGGTATAGTAGCAGTAATAGTATAGTAGTTTGGGTTATTGCATTGAGAAACAGTCATTTTTAAAATCAGTTTTCCTATCCGTATCCAAGATCCTCACCTATTTGTAGATCCTCTTTCTACCTTTTAATGTTAGTGGTGTTATTTATGACATCCTTTGGTATTAGTTTTGCAAGTGACTACTAAAATTCTACAGTGGATTTGAGAATGAGCAGAATTAATCACTACCCTTTATATAACTGAAGAGGAGACTAATTACAAAATAATTACTGATGAAAGCTTGTTTGTCACATCTGAACAATATTTTTTCCCCAACAGAATAGAAAGCAAAAGACCATATGGCTTGGGAATGCCAACAGATATTGTCTTTTACTTATGAAATTGATAATAGAAATAATAGAGTTTGGTCTGGAATCAGAGACAAATTCATGTTTCATGATAGGACTCACCATCTTGAGAAGATGACCTTGATTGAATTAACCAGCAAGCCTATACCTGTAAGTCCCATTGATCTCAATAGGATGTACTTCCCGTTATTATTATTATATCTCTTTCTCACTTATGGCAGGTTTTCTAGATGGACATGATGGGCTTTGCCAAGCCATGCTGTCTGTTACAGATCCAGGAATTTCCTGACAATCGAGCATGTTTTAAGTATGACTGCTTTCTGGATGTTGGCATGGACATAAAAAACATTTAACACATACACCTTATCTACACCCACAAACAATAAAAATTACATAAAACAAACAACATTAAAATGGACTTCCGAACTTCCTCATTTTCTTAATAATTTGTCAAAATAAGCCAAAATAAGCCAAAATGGTGAGTGAAGTTTCCCCTCCTGTATTTCTTTAACTAGGGTGACCAGACGTCCGGATCCCCCCGGACATGCCCGGAAAAGGGGGCCAAATTTGAGTCCGGGGGGGAAATTTCAAAATATACCCCAAAGTCCGGAAAATTGGGCCTCTCCCGTGCCATGCGGGCCTTGATCTTGGCTAGCGCGATTGCGCTGGCCAAGAACAAGGCCCAGATCGGCCGGGGAAGAGGCTGGAACGACGCACACCCACACTTCCGGGTGCGCGTCGTTCCAGCCTCCTCCCCTCCGCCATCCGGGCCTTGTTCTTGGCTAGCACGATTGCTGGCCAAGAACAAGGCCCAGATCGGCCGGGGAAGAGGCTGGAACGACGCACACCCACACTTCCGGGTGTGCGTCATTCCAGCCTCCTCCCCTCCGACATCCGGGCCTTGTTCTTGGCTAGCGCGATTGCGCTGGCCAAGAACAAGGCCCAGATCGGCCGGGGAAGAGGCTGGAACGACGCACACCCACACTTCCGGGTGTGCGTCGTTCCAGCCTCCTCCCCTCCGACATCCGGGCCTTGTTCTTGGCTAGCGCGATTGCGCTGGCCAAGAACAAGGCCCAGATCGGCCGGGGAAGAGGCTGGAACGACGCACACCCACACTTCCGGGTGTACGTCGTTCCAGCCTCCTCCCCTCCGACATCCGGGCCTTGTTCTTGGCTAGCGCGATTGCGCTGGCCAAGAACAAGGCCCAGATCGGCCGGGGAAGAGGCTGGAACGACGCACACCCGCACTTTCGGGTGCGCGTCATTCCAGCCTCCTCCCCTCCGCCATCCGGGCCTTGTTCTTGGCTAGCGCGGTTGCGCTGGCCAAGAACAAGGCCTGGATCGGCCAGGGAAGAGGCCAGAGCGGCGCGTGCCCACACTTCCGGGTACGCGTCATTCTAGCCCCTTCCCCGGGCCGATCAGGGGCTTTTTAGAACAGAAGCAGCAGCAGGGCCCGGGCTGCTGCAATGAGAGCGGCGGCGGCGGCGGCGGCGGCGGCGGCAGCGGCGGAGGAGGAGGAGAAGAAGAAGAAGAAGACGAAGACAGATGGAGGAAGTCAGATGGAAGAGGAGGAGGATAGGACAGACGGAGGAGGAGGAGGAGGAGGAGAAGAAGAAGAAGAAGGTGGACAGAGGAAGTGAAGGAGGCAAAGGAGGAGAGAAAAGAAGGAAGCGGCATCAACAGCAACTGAAGAGGAACCAGTAGGAGCAGCACTGGTGTCCAGTGGAAAAGCGGAGGAGGAGGAGGAGAACGACTGGCAGCGGCGGCAGACCAGTATCAGAAGAAGGTATGTGGCGGCGGTACTTGTAAGCCCTTGCCCGGCCCTGAGCTTACAGCTGCGGTGTGCACACCTGGGCTTGATGCTCCCGTCGTGCGGATTTGGCGCGAAAGTACAAGGGACAAGGTGGCATCAGCACCTACAGCATCATGATGCAAGGCTACAGTGTTCAGTTAAGATTGTGTCATACTCGGGGGTCAGCTGTTTGAGGAGGAAGAGGAGGAGTGAATCTTGTGATGCACCCCTGATCTGTCATCCTTCCACCTTTGTGTTCCTTCATACACCCCACCCCCATTTTTCAATATATTTTCACCAACACTGGGAGAAGAGGAGGAGAGGATGAGGCAGCAGCATCGCTACCTATTCCTATAGTCACCCCCATCTCTCTCATTCACCTTGATTGCAACCCCCATCGACCTGCTCAAAAAATCTCATTTAATTCCACTCCCTAGCTCCATCTCGCATATTGCAAAAGCTGGCACAGAGGTTTTTAATCGGTTGTAGTCCCTTCAAAAACAAAAATCGAACCACATTAATCACTTTAATTGTGCTCCAGCTAATCCAACACTGCAACTAGCAGTAACTCACTTATCTATTCACTCAGTGCACCCCTATTTTACCCATTATTAACAGAATGTAACTAATCAAAAACCAAAACCAAAAAATGTGTTTGATACTGAAACATTTTGTTAGGTTAAAAGATGGGAGAAACAGGTTCTCTGGATATAATTATTGATTATCAATAAATCCTTTGCATCCTGAGAACTTGTTTCTCCCTTCTTTTAACCTGAATTGGATGCTTTCCTCCTTTGGTTTTTTAATTGTAATTAAAACCTTCATACTATATATGCCCCAGAGGAGGAAACAGCACCCAGTTTACTGTTACAGTATAAGCATTTTTATTATTATTATTACAGCTATACACGTTCAGCAATTTTAGTTATATGTAAAGTAAAAAAAGAAGATGACAGAACAGAGTGTTTTCCTATATAGTGAAGCCTTGTCCCTAATATTAAATGTCAAAGATGCCAAAAAGCTCATCCACACAAGACAAGCTAAAGACTCTCATTATCCTTGTCAGATAAGTGTGCATAATATACACACCACTTGCATTTTGGCTCTATGACCCTTGGTAGTTTCTTACCTATATAAACTCTCTCTCTCTCTTTCTTTCTCTCTCTCTCTCTCTCTCTTTGTCATGGTATTCTTTTTTCTTTCTTTTTAAGATATAGTTTCTTAAATAAAATGCAAAAATGACCAGAGACCAAAACCGGTAAACATTCATTGAAAACAAATGCCATTTCCTAGTGTTATTTTCACTGTTCCCTTCCCTCCTAGACAGTTAGTAAAGGATTTATTTTATTTCCACCTACCTTTCCATTAAGAATAATACTAAAGATTGCTTGGATTTTACATTGCCAATGTTTTCCAACAGATGTGGAGAGGCTGCAATCCTATATTCATTTATCTGGGAGTAAGCTTTATTGAAATCAATGGGACTTATTTCTGAGGTTTCTTTGGACAGTTTTCTTTGGATCCCTGAATGGGATTTCTGTTCTCTGCACACTGAGGCAGTGTAAATTCAGGAGGCATTTGGATAAAAGGAGGGAAAGATTATTGTCTAGCATTGTGATAATGGGCATCTGTTCTGTTCTGGCTTGTTTATGTGGCTAATGAACCTGAGGTGTAATAACACATTTTTAGATTAGTTTCTCACTGATAAACCAGAAGTTATTATTACTGCTCTAGCATCAGAAATGTAGCAGTTGTGCAATGTGGAATTGAAATGATTCATTTTAAGATATAAAGGGGGCTCTATGACCATTACATCCAGCATCCAAAATTGCTTAACAACACCATTGTAAGCTGGTGTCTGACTGGGCAGGTAGAGGCGCCCAGCAGCCAAACACTGCATTATGCCATTGTAGACTGTGAGGCTTCTGGCAAGGGGTGAGCAGGTATACTGGCTGCTGTCAAGTTCAAAGGAGTGCCAGAGGCTTTCCTCACCTGTTGCTTTTTCCAAGCTGGCCCAGGTCCCTTATCTGGGATAGGGGGACAGAAGTGGTTTTGCTTCCAAAAAGGGATGTGAGCAGCAATGTCTGGACTAAGGAGCAAGGTAATATGTGAGTGCATAAGATGGCTTGTTTGGGCTTGTTTGATAGGGTGACCAGATAAAATCCAGGTCAGGGCTCATGTAACTTTAACAGTTGTAGAGAAAAGGGAATTTCAGCCAGTGTCATTTGTATACAATTAGTTCCTGGTGAAATTTCCTCTTCATCACAACAGTTAAAGTTGCAGGGGCCCTGCCTTCTTTTGTATATGGTCACTCTAGTAGGCTGACCATATGAAAAGGAAGACAGGGCTCATGTAACTTTAACAGTTGTAGAGAAAAGGGAATTTCAGCCAGTGTCATTTGTATACAATTAGTTCCTGGTGAAATTTCCTCTTCATCACAACAGTTAAAGTTGCAGGGGCCCTGCCTTCTTTTGTATATGGTCACTCTAGTAGGCTGACCATATGAAAAGGAAGACAGGGCTCATGTAACTTTAACGGTTATAGAGAAAAGGGAATTTCAGCCAGTGTCATTTGTATGCAATTAGTTCCTGGTGAAATTCCCTCTTCATCACAACAGTTAAAGTTGCAGGGGCCCTGCCTTCTTTTGTATATGGTCACTTTAGTATAGTGCCTGCAACTTTAACTGTTGTGATGAAGAGGGAATTTCACCAGGAACTAATTGCATACAAATAACACTGGCTGAAATTTCCTTTTCTCTACAACCGTTAAAGTTACATGAGCCCTGTCCTCCTTTTCATATGGTCAGCCTACACTCTAGTATAGTGCCTGCAACTTTAACTGTTGTGATGAAGACGGAATTTCACCAGGGACTAATTGCATACAAATGACATTGGCTGAAATTCCCTTTTCTCTACAACTGTTAAAGTTACAGGAGCCCTGACCTGGATTTTATCTTGTCAGCCTACATTGTTTGAGTATATCTGGATTTCCTAGGCTCTGAAAACATCTTTCTGAAGTGCACCTGCTGGTTGCATGATCCACAAGGCCAGGCTCTGGTGGGTGCATAGTTCTGCACATGTTCAGTGGTAGCAGTATGCTGAATCTGTGAGTATGGGTATGAGAAAGATAATAGGGAAAGAGTGTTAAATGTTAGGAAAGGTGAGACTATGGTCATCCAGTGAAGGATTTGCAGTCAGAAAAGATATCTGAGTGAAGGAGAGAATGTATCACACAGAATATAGCAAAAGGTTCAAAGTACAGCAAAAGCTACAAAAGTAGGAGTGAGTGAAGTTAATTTCAAATACATTGAATGTTTCACTTGTTCTTTATTTCAATGATTTTAATGTTAAGATGTTATGTAGAACAGGTTTGTCTTAATTGTGTGCTGTGAAATCAGACATGTGTCCACGGCCATGTTTGGGTGGGCACACACCCCTTGGGGGCTGGACATGTTTGGGTGGCCACGCCCACTTTGGGGCGGCCATGTTGTCCTCCTTTTTGGTTTCCAAAATATGGTCACCCTACTTTAACAGATGTTTTTCTTCTAGTTTAGTCACTAAATCCACTTGCAAATATGTCCTTCCCTTCTCTTTCTTTTAGAAAATCCAGCATTGGTTTCCATTCCTCAATAAACCCAGTTATTGTTTTATCTTTTATTATTGCAGTAAGTTTTGGGTAGGCCCAATTTCTGAAGGATTTCTGTATAATATTTTGATGGGATGCCGGTGACTGATGTGACTAATGGAATAGTTGTGACCTTTTCCTGATGCCATAGTTCTTTGACTTCCATGGCCAGTGATGTATATTTGTCTCTCTTTTCTTCTTCCCTTTCAACAACATTTTTGTTATTCGGTATTGCTATGTCAATGAGGTGTGTGTGTTTTTCTGATTTGTCTATGACCATTACGTCTGGTTGGGTGCAGGGTATGGTCTTGTTGGTATGAATTGTTCTGTCCCAATATAGTTTCTGGTCTGCATTTTCCAAGATTGTTTTGGGTGCGCTTATATAGTATGGTGTAGGTTGTTTGATAAGGTTGAATTTGATGGATTATTTTTGCAGTGGTATTTTGTCTGTCCATATATTGCATTTATATATTGCCCTACAGCCGAAGCTCTCCGGGTGGTTTACAAAGTTTAAAAACATTGAACGTTAAAAACTGATATCCAAAATTTAAAAAGCATAAAAAGCATAAAGACAGATTACAAATACAATATCCATTCAAAACACTATTCTGGGTCAAAAGAAAAAGAAAGAACAACAACTGAACACACACTGTTAAATGCCTGGGAGAAAAGTCTTGTTCTGGCGCTGAAAAGATAATCAGGTTGGCGCTAGGCGGGCCTCTTTGGAGAGATCATTCCATAATTAGGAGGGCACCACTGAAAAGGCCCTCTCCCTTACTGCCATCCTCCAAGCTTCCCTCAGAGTAGGCACCCAGAGGAGGACCTTAGATGTTGAGCGTAGTGTATGGGTAGGTTCATGTCGGGAGAGGCGTTCCATCAGGTATTGTGATACTAAACCGTGTAAGGCTTTTAAGGTTAAAACCAGCACCTTGAATCGGGCTCGGAAACGAGTAGACATGCAAAGGATTATATTGTTAATCAGTACAGTGAAAAATAAAATTTTACTGTGCAGTCCTATGCATCTTTCCTCAGAATTAAAATGGTTTTATAATCAAAGCCTTAGATAACCCACTGATAATTCCCTCAAAATGAGCTCAAAGCTAAACAACAGTGTGCTGGAGCTGAAGACAGCTGATCTTAAACTATTTAAATATGTATTGCAGAAGTCATTTCAGGAAATAGGACATGTGTCACACCTTTCATAAAATGCTTTAAGTAGTGTGTGTCAAACAGAAATTGTTTGAACAATAATCATTTTCACTTTGGAAGTAATTTTTTTATACAGGAAATGTTTATCCTTTCAATAACATCCAACCTGTGTTTGTTTGTTCCGGCAACGTGTAACATCTTTTAAAAGCCTACTCAAAACATAGGTTTCACAAAGGCTATCCCTTGATTTTAACTTAGCTGGTTTGATATTGACTTTTTAAACTTTCATCATTTTAAATGTATCTATATTTGTTGTATTTTATGTTTTTTTCTGTTGCAGGCTTTCAAGAAGGCCTTCAAAAACATTTTGTTTTGCCATGGCCTTCCCATGATGTATACTGTTATTGCTGCTATTGTTGTTGCGGGAGAATGAGGGGGGAAATAAAGAGACACGTATATGTATGGTGTAAATGATGGGCCACATTTATTACTGATCTGCAAAGGGAGACTGGGCGGGCCCTATTCTACCCCAGCAACTATGCCAGGGGTGGTATAGGGTGAAAACATTCTATGTCTGTTGAGCGGTGTCTTGCGATCACCACCCTCAGGCCGTACCCCTTTTGGGGAGGGGAGGCCTTCTCGTGTCGCTCCCCCCCCCCGGGCCACCCAACACTGGGTGAAGCGAGTTGAGTTGGCCTCACAGGTCAGCCCTATCCCCCCACTGGGGCCGCACGACCCTTAGTGGAAAGCCTCAGACATGACCTGTCACCTGAATGGTGCCACAGAATGCTCACCATCCCTTTCCTAATCGTGCCTGCCCCTACACCACGGGAGAGGAACAAGCCTATTGCTTTGTCTTTCCTCCCCCCACCTGCGCAGAAAAACGTCTCGCAGGCCCCTTTGCAGATCTGACAGGAAAATATTGTTGCCCACATCAGATAAATGGATCTCATCCTGTCTGTACAGCTCCCCCTTGTCTGCGTATTGTCCTGGTGCATAATGAATCCGTCCCCGTGCCTAAACAGGCTAGCGGAGATTTCAATTCTGTCTTGCAGGCCCGATCCAGGGCCTGCAGGTCCCAACAATCCATCCAGACCATTCTGGGAATCAGGCAGGACCACCATATCACCAAATGGCGATGCAGAACCAAATCGTTCCCCCACCTGCAGGGGGCAACGCACCACAATGGCAGGAGGCACTCTCACAACATGCCTCATCTCTGCCCAACCACTGGATGTTGGCAATCTGGCTGGACCCGAACTGTAATTCTGCAGCCCGGCTGGGCAGCCCTGCAACCAGCATGGGAAACCATGCCACACTCAGGTGAGCACCTGCACTGGTTTCCACAATTTCAGCGATCTAAAGAAGAAGATAAGCGTGAGAACCAGAACTGGAAAATTAACTGCGTTCCAACTCACCCGAAATGGACAGACCTGTGAACGATGGAATGCGTCAGACTCCATCTGCCCTCAGCATGTTCTTCATGAACTGCAAAGCCCAACTGGCCACCGAAGAAGTGACCCTGGTACAGAAATAATGTGTACTGGAGTACTGGTACACCAGAAAAGCACATACCAGCCACTTTTCATGTCCCAGAACAGGTATGTTATTACAGAAGCCCCATCACTAATGACTGAATAGAGTTCCTCACTCTGGTTTCCTCATTGCTGAAAATGCCTCCATTGCCTTCACTGGGAACAGTTCAGGCACTGCACAGAGACATATACCAAGGCCCCTCTAGTCTGTCTTTGATTTAATCAGAATATCCCTAAATGAAAGAGAATGAAATATCCTGTTCTTAAGGATTCAGCCTGGATTACCCTCCTGAACTGCTGCCCAGTTCAGGGTTCTGCATGCCCTAAAAGGTAGCAAGGGCAGCAGCATTGAACAAAATAGGTATGATTCAAAATTTCATCCCACTGGCCAGGTTCCTCATAGCCTCTCAGTAATACTGCTAAGGATGCTTAGTCTATCCAAATGGGTGAATCTCATGCACCACCGTGCAGGGTGCATGTAACCCTGGGTCCACATTGTCATACCCTACAGCCGTTATTGGACCTGAGGGCCAGGAGTACAGTCAGACCGAAATAGTCATTGCTTACAGTCCCTTCCACCAGTAATAGATACCGTGTATGAGATGTTGTAGAGGTATGGGCCACACAACTGCAGTTACTTGGTGGACCCCAAGATAGAAAATTCTCTACCTAACGTAACATTAGAAGCCTTGGTGTTAGGTGCTATAAAAACATCCGAGCCTGCACTGCCCTGAGGCTGCCGGACTCAGATAGTGCTACTAGCCTGGCTCTAAAGGCCTCAAGAGCGAAAACCTAAACTTTGGCATCTGTGTTTGTGATGAGGTGATAGCAATGGTGTTATCCCCAGAATATGTATAGCTTTAACTTATACTGTGCAAGAGGCCATGAAAGGCTCGCACAACCGCCCTCTATACAGGGTAGTGGAAGAATAGTATATTGATGGACAAAATGGCTTGTATAGCACCAAAAGAAGCAAAGTTCATTAGACATTTGTTCAAACATGAAAATTCTAAGCCTTTAGAGTCTTTTGATATTCCCAATTACAAACCAGCTATTAGTCCTTTGCAAAGACTTACTGTTCCCTGCCCCTACTGATATCTAGGTATTATGAATTGTACAATGTGCTACTCTTGGAATGGGATTCAAAAGCCTATCCCTAAAACCTAGCTCAAAATTAAACTTCCTCCCACAGAGGGTACCACCTCAGTGTCCCCTGAAGGAGCACATTCTTAATTGGGGTGGGTCTCTACTGGGGGTTGGGGTTGGAATTGTAACCTAACTCTGAGATTACAGCAATTTAATCAGTCTTGGCCGGGACCCTACCATCCCGGTTCATTAGCAATTGGAGAAACACGTTGACCCATGCAAACTGGTCCATGACATTATGAGCATTGGGCTCTGGTACAGGAATTATGAGCTATCCATCCCTCCAGTTGTTGATCCTAAATCCATCTAGACCCGCACTCAACAGACAGGCTGGGTCTGTTGAGAAAGGGTATGGCCATTGTTGGATCTATCCCCAAATCCAGGCCTGGCCAGAGTTGCAAGCTGTCACCGCCACTCCTATTTTCCAACGTTTCCATAAGCGGAAGGGTCACAAAGGCCACTGTTAAATAAAACGCCAACAGGCCCCTCCCACAAATTCCATATAAGCCTGGTGTGATATCTACATATTTAGACAAGATCCCTTAGTGTTCTATAAATTTCTATTTCAGAACTCCTTACATAAAAGTATACAAGTGCCTGTTTGCTCATAACTTCCTAGAGTCCTTCATCTCCCTGTCCCAATCTCTGGTTCCAAACAGAGGGATGAAGACATAAATAAGCTCTCCCTACCAAATCTTTCTTCTGATGGCCGGTTTGTAGTAATGGAAGTTGCTCCCATTAGGATAGTGTCAGCATTGGCCTTGGCTTAAGGCTCCTGCCTACCAGTTAGTGGTATTGCCACTGCCATGGAACCCAACCTAGCCAGGCTGTGCCACCGATGTGCAGGCGACTGCCACCAATGGAAACTGCCAAGCCACTGGCACAGCCAATTACAAACCAAATGCCTGTTCTTGTCAAGACGCCTCTGGATAGACAGGAGATTCCTTGACATTGGAGTGCTACATCTACCCCAGACACAACAATATGTGCTGGGTTGGTGCTGGGCCTAGTGTCGTCAGTAGGTCCCTTTGGAGTGGAGCAAAAGGCCTATTAAAGCTAGACAATATGTGAACCAAATCCATGGTCCATATGGGCCCCCATTCATGTGCAGAGGAAGTGGGCCTCTGACCCTACTTACCATGTTCAAGGTTACCGGGCTTGCAGTTCCTAATGACCAATCCTGTAATTCAGATGGGAATAGGAGGCTTGTTGATGCCGGGAATCTGCTTCCAGTGTGTGATCATTGCTGACTGCCATATAGCTCTTAGAGATGAGGAGCCTTGCCCTTGAGATGACTGAGCAAATACTGCCACCTCAGGAAGGGATGACTGAGAAAATACAGCCACTGCAGAAAGGTCTGAAGAAGGTGTTCCCTGGTGACAGGAAGCTGCAGCTTCGACCACATCGAAACGTGCTTGATCCAACGGCAGTGTGCTTTGAGCCTGGATGCCATCGGAACCATAACAGCTGTCCGTTGACCCAAGGGATGTTCTTGGGGACCTTCCATAGCCTGCGGTTGGATAGCTGCCACTGTAGCTACCTAGGTGGAAGCAGAACTACCTGCAGATTCAACCGCATCTCAGCAGGCTGAAAGAGCTAACAAAAGATCATTTTGTGCATGCTTCCTAGTGGCTCTGGTGCATGCATATACATTTTGCAATGTGGCCACCTTAGGAGGTGGTGTAATCCCTTTGTCTCTATCCATAGCCTCAAGGCGTGCCAGGTTCACTGATAAATCCAGTGCCACTTCATCATCAGATGAAGACTCGGGCTGCGTGACTTGTCTTTTTGCGGGGGAAGGGGCACTTTGCCCTTACCCCTTACCCCCCCTTGCCTTTTTTTGGGAGGCATTCTGCCCTGCAAGCCACTCAAAATTATCCTAGCAACAGTCTTAAATCTTATTAAGAAACAACACAAACCGAAGTCTGTTGATTTGGTACCTTCCTCAATGTAATATTCAAACCTCAAACTATGTACCTCCTGCAGAGCAAAGAGAACCAGAAGCTCCTGATTCTTGGTCCAAATCGCTAAGCACTAAACACTGAAATAAAAAAACAATATAAAGACTAGTATTGAGATTACTACAAATGTACAGGGTGCTATAACTAGAATTACTCAGCAAAAGCAATCAACTTCATAGAATCATAGAATAGTAAAGTTGGAAGGGACCTATAAGGCCATCTAGTCCAACCCCCCCCCCCCTCGATCTAGATGGAGAGGCGGGTTAGAAATGAAATAAATAATAAATAATAATAATAATAATAATAATGTAGGAATCCACCTTAAAGTATCCCTAAGAGATGGTTGTCCAGCTGGCTCTTAAATGCCTCTAATGCCACTTCCTGTATGACCCAATGGCCTATGCCCACCTTAAAGGACTAATATCCCCACAACACTTAATTTTATCCCCTAGAAGGGCCAGGAACAAGTAGCCCCACCCCCTATGGCTATTTCTCCCGCCTGGCGTGCAAAGGGGCAATCCCAGGCCAGCTATTCCCTTATCTGTGCCCCAGCGCTCGAACAGTCCACATTTTCTGCTACCAGCTGCTTTCCTGCCGCTTTTCCTTAAGAATCGCCAACCGCCTTGCTCCCTTGCACGAGGGGAACCTTTGCTGCGCACATGGCAGCCGCCCAAAAGGACTCAGCGTGGGCATAAAAAAAGACCTCCTTAGAGTCCCCACCCTTACTCTCCGCCGCCAGCTGCCCAGCAGGACTCCTTGAGGAGTGTGTAAAAAAGCCAACCAGGCGCTGTGAGTGCGAGACGCTCCACGTGGCTTTTCTCCCTCTTCTGCTGAGGAGCTGCAGCAGAGACAGCCACCTAGGAGGCTCCTCGCAAGTAAACCTCAGAGGTGCTTCTTACTTCCTCCTCAGCCCTGAAAATTAGAGCCCCTTAACCACGCCCCCACGCTCCAAACCGTCTCACCATGCGGCCACCGGGCTGCTCTCCTGCTGCTTCTCCGGGAGAGTCACCAGCCGCCTGTTTCAGCTGCATGCCGTGTGTGTGCTCTGCTGCTCCCCCACAGCAGCCCAGCCAAGCTCCGTGAGGGCAGATGACTCCTGAGAAGCCATGCACGCAGGCTCCACCGCGTCACACGACAGCCACTGTACTCACAAGAGCCGGCCAGCCGGGCTGCGTGAGGGCAAACTTCGCCAGAGAAGCTGTGACGCTCCACGTGCTCTTCTTCCTCTTCTGCTGCTGCGCTGGGGATGAAACGCCCGCCAAGGAGGTTCCTCACGAGGAAGCCTCTTCAGGTGACAGCTGCTTTTACTTCCTTGCAGCTGCGAAAAGAAGAGGTGGGAAAATGGGCGCAGGGGCCTAATATAGGCTCATCTGCCCCATCCCGGCATCTGGTGCCACCAAGCTCCTACCAATGGGGAGAAGGCACATCTCTCTCTTCCCACCCCACCCACAACTGCCTCCCCGTGCCCAGGTGCCTGGACATGGGGGGAACGGCGTTTCCTGTTAGCTGTATTGTTTTAATTGCTATTTTTCTGTGAATATGTTTTTATTGCTTTTAATTTCTTAATATTTTATTGCTTTTAATATTTTATGTATTTTGTGGTTGTGAGCAGCCCTGCAAGGGCATCTGACCTGAAAGGCGGCCAAGAAATGCCTCTTATCCTGCCCGGCTTGCCTGGTTGGGGGGAGGCACATAGGATGGGGTGATGAGAAGTGGAGGATCACTATTGGAGGGCTTCATGTGGCACCACCAGAGCTGTGAGGGGACAGAGGCAATAAAAGGCAGGAAGCCCCTCCAAGCTCCATCGTTTGCTGTACAGCTCCCTCTCTCCCTCCCCTGCAGGCAGTGAGCCCCTGCAGGCACTGTGGGTTCACTGGTCATCCCTTTGGAGGCCAAGAAGGATTTTTTTTGCTCACAGTCTGACCTGGTTGTGAGTTTTTTTCGCCAACTCTACACTGTAAGACAGGCAGGGTGTATTCATTAGGTTGATTTGCACAATTTGGTCACATTTAATTTTGGCAGTAAGTGCGGGCATCTGAAGGCATTTTTATTGGTGAGCATTCACAGGCACCATTGGGGTTATGGGTAATGCCTGTGGCCCACCACTGGGAGCCCTGCAGCACCAGTTGGGGGGATAAGGCTTACCTTTGAGGCCAGCCTTCTTCACCTACTCTGAGCCATGTGGCCCGGGGGAGGTGACACCAGAAGGCCTCCCTACCCCAAGAAGGGGAAGCCCGTGGGATGGCAAACCACCAGGTGCCACCTCCCAGGCTGTGAATGGCTCGCCCGATCCTAGCAATGGCCACGTTTCGCCATAAGTCGATGCCCTCTTAGGATTCTTCCCCCCTTTTTACAGATCTGAAAATAAATGTGGCCCATATTTAATCCCATTTCTGTGTGTCAGCTCCTCATTTCTCCTCCTTCGCCTCCGCAAATGTTTTAAGTAAATTTTAAATAAATAAATACTTGTACACTCAGCTAATGGACACAATAACAATGCAATAAATGAATAAAAAACATACAAAAAAGATATGGATTTGAAAGGTGTTTTTTTCTCAATTTACCAGGGACAGCAAAAACATTTCAGCCCTGTCTTGATGAACCATCATCAGCCAATAAACCTAAATTCATAGAATATTTCATCACAATCCTTCACTGCCTTGCTTCTCTGATGCTCCTCAGTGGCCTGCCTCAGATTCTGATGGGATAGAGCTTTCCATTTCAGGAGAGGAGCAATGGTGAGGAGCAGACACCATTAAAAGTTGTGGAAAGGTTGGAAGTAGGCTACTTTTGTAAAGTTCATCAACAGTGAGTTCCTCTGTGCTCAAGTAGGTCCTTCCCTCAGTTTCCGTTCTGTCAGATGCAAGTGATTGATGTAGTCACAGTGCATGTTCTTGGGACACAGAATGACCTTGCCTGCATTAGGATGTACAGCAGCCTCTCTCAAGTGAGTCCCATAGACAGCAGTGACTGTATCCTCATTAACTCTGCATGAGTCTGGGACTGAGATCATGACAGTGTTGGCTGGTTGGAGATACTGACTGGTGCAACGCTGGCCAGACATTCCCAAACAGCTGGTGGGTCACCTGCATCTGCATCTTCTAGAGGTGGGCGTGGCAGCATCCAGGCCAAAATGCAAAGCTTCTTTTCTTTTTTAAAAAATGGGAAGCAAATGTCCCATGCTTCTTTGAACCACAATGTTACTCTGTAATTCCTAGGGGAACCCTTGTTGAGAGTATCTATATGGTGATACACAAGTTGGTTCCTTTTTTCCTTTTTATTTTGTACTTCACAATCAGCATACACTAGGCTGACCAGATAAAATCCAGGACAGGGCTCCTGTAACTTTAACAGTTGCAGAGAAAAGGGAAATTCAGCCGGCATCATTTGTATGCAATTAGTACCTGGTGAAATCCCCTCTTCATCACAGCAATTAAAATTGCAGGCACTATACTAGAGTGTCCATATACAAAAGAGGGCAGGGCCCCTGCAGGTTTAACTTTTGTAATGAAGAGGGAATTTCATTATGTATGAATTGTATACAAATGACGTGGGCTGAAATTCCCTTTTCTCTACAACTGTTAACTCTACAACATGAGCCCTGTCCTCCTTTCATATGGTCAGCCTAGTTTTGTTAGCAAAGTTGTTCGTGCTCTGGCATCTTATGAGAAGAGACTCTTTGCTTGCAAAAGTTGCCCCTGTCCATTATGGAAACTCTTCCTTGCAACTTTTATGGAGCTGGCCTTCTGGGACTGTAAACATGGCTTATGGGGCTGGAAACATGGCTATTTTAATCCCCATAGGATTTTCCAGGGCCAAGACTACCACAAGGCAGAGTGAAGTGTCTGCCTCAAGCAGCGGATGCTGGGGGACTGTGGTGGTACCCTCAAGGCTGTAACTGTACAGTGACTTGGGAGCAGGGATCTATCTTGTCAATTGTTTCAGGCAGGAAAATGACACTGGGCCAGACTTGGAGCTTTTTTCCTATTTCTTTTACCTTTTTCTTTATGATCTATTGTTATACATATTCTCAGATGTTTTATATTATTGTATTATTATTATTATTATTATATTTGTATCCCATTTTTTCTCCAAAACCGGGACTCAAGGCAGCTCTACAAAATTGAAACATATACAATTACAACTAATTAATAACAGCAACAATTTGTTGAAGGCAACCAAATACAGGTTTTAGCCAAGCAAGTACACAAAAGTTTTATACAGAATATAAACACATGACATACAGAAGACATAGATCAAATATTATAAAATGTTGAAACATACATGCACATACAACTAAAACCTTACATCTCAAGGGAAGTCACATGAGATTGTCTAAGCTGGGCAGCCTTCATGGCAAATCTTGCTTTGTCAAAAATTACAAACCTGTCTGTACTGGACAGTAGATCTTTGACCTTATCCATATCACAGACAGTAGGATTCACCCATAAGAGCTGCTCTAGGTATTTTTTCCTAGGTGTTTCATGCAATTTACAGTGTAGGATGTACTGTATGGTGTCTTCTACCCATTACAAAAGTTAAAAATATAATGTTATTGAAGTGCACAGATAATTGTTTGGGCAGAGCACACGTTCCATATACCACTGTGAATAGGTTTTATATAACAGCAACAGCAAGGGAAAGTGCGACAAATTCTCTATCTGTGTGCTTTCACACATACACTCACACAGAAGCACACATCTTGACCTGGATGAAAATGAAACCTGGAACTAGGGATGTCATGGGCACCCAACTGGATCCAGGAGTCTGCCGGACTCTTCCGCGTCTGTTCCCTGGACCCAGCTACTTGGTCCATGGCATGTTCGCAAGCCTGCTCTTTGACTGCCTCACAGCCCAACGAGTGCCCAGCCACTATCTGCCCTGGTCAGGAGCCTCCATTGTTCTGCACATCGGAAGCTCTGGAAATTGTGTATTTCCTACCTTGTCAGCATGGCAGCTCTAAAGGCCTCATGTATGCACATTTAAAGATGTGAAAAACACCATTGAACTTGTGTAAATGGGGCTTTTGCAGCTACAATTTATACAACGTAAGAATTACACGATTTCCAGAGCTTCCATTCTCCACATCAATGAAGGCTCCAAACTGGGGCTGACAGGCTTCCAGCTTCATCAGGCACTCGCTGAGATGCAATGGCACTGAGAGAGGAGTTGTGTAGTGGTGGTGGCTTGGCCAGCATCTGTCAAAGCTGAACATAGGTGAGTTCATCCATCCCTACGTAGAAAAGGGTATATTTCAGGATTTCATCCTTATTAGTTGTTCCCTGTTGTTCAGCTCAGGCTGCAACAGAATAATGAAACATTTAGGCAAAAAGATACAACCAAGTAACCCTGCACTTGAGGCTAAGATAGAAAAGATCTCCACGGCTACCATGTATTTTCCCTTGGTGCTCAGATAGGTGGGAACAAAGGATAGCCACACACTGCAAAAGACCAACATGCTGAAAGTGATAAACTTGGCTTCGTTGAAACTGTCAGGTAACTTCCTGGCAAAGAAAGCTACTGTCAAGCTCAACATTGCCAAGATGCCCATGTAGCCCAGGACACAGTAAAACAGAGTCACAGACCCGTCATTACATTCCAGTACAATTTCTTCAGCCTCTAAGTGCATGTCCTCATCTGGGAATGGGGCAGAGGTTCCCAGCCACACAGTACTGATGCCTACTTGGATGAGGGAGCAGGAAACCACAATGAAGCCAGCCAGCTCCTTCCCCAACCACTTCTTTATCCTGGATCCTGGCCTGGTGGCCATGAAAGCCAGAACTACCAGGATGGTTTTTGCCAACACACATGAAACGGCCACTGAGAAGATGAGGCCAAAGGCAGTTTGTCGAAGGAGACATGTCACCTCCTGAGGACGGCCAATAAACAGCAACACACAAAGAAAGGAGAGAAGGAGGGAGATGAGGAGAGTGTAGGTGAGGTTCCGGTTGTTGGCTATGACTATAGGAGTATCATGGTGCTTCATAAATGTCCCCAGCAGCAGAGCTGTGATAAAAGAAAAGGAAAGAGCAATTGAGGCTAAACTGAGCCCCAAAGGTTCTTCATAAGATAAGAAAGTTACTGTCTTGGGGATACAGAAATCTTGCTTTTTGCTTGGATAGTCTTTAGGTGAGCATTTCATGCAGTCATTTGCATCTGGAAAAAGAAAAAAATGTGGTCTTCATGTCACACACAAACACACGTAAATGTGCTATAAATATATTTTTAAAAACCACTTCTCCCACACATACAAACATCCTGTATGGAAATCAATGGCTATTGTCACTACTCATGATATGATGTAATTCCAGGGCTGGTTTAAAACTATCGCCTGGTTCACAGAATCATGGTGGAGAAAATAAAACACAGTGGCTTATTTCTCCTGCTGCAGAAGTCAGTGAGTTGCTGGAAGGCTTTGCATAATAACCCTTCCTGGAGATCCCTAATGTCTTTCACAACTAATATTAAAGAACTGGGGTGGTGGGTGATGTGTTTTGCTTGACAAAACTGCCTTTGGCTTTCATGTTGGAATGGAGAGAAGAGAAAATGGAAAGGGGAAAAAAAGCCCACTACCCTTCTAGAACCATCTACAGCCAAAAGGCAGTAGTGGCAGTTAGAGTCATGGGCATCATGGGCTCATGCTACTGAGATCAGTGATCTCAATCAGCTACTCAGTAACCATCCATTTGTATAGTGATTGTTGCAACACCTTCCAAGTCCTCAACCCATCTATATGGGTGAGATAATCCCTACCCTTTTGTTATTATCCTGTGGTTTTTGGTGTTTTTGGCTAGCAAACTGCCTGATCGAGCGACCCTGTTAATGAGTGACTACGGTGTTCTTCATTAGTTGATTCTTATTAATAGTGTTCAATGACAGGTCCCAGCAAAATAGATTGTAACTGCAAAGTTGACAATGGCATGAATGACAGCTGCATGGTCTAGAAGAAAAGGGACTTCCTCCTGAAGCAATGGCCAATGAAAAATGCAATTTTCATATGCCAGGTGGTATGGAAGCTGGACACCACATTTGAAAGGTGTATTTAGGGTGACCAGATAAAATCCAGATCAGGGCTCACGTAACTTCAACAGTTGTAGAAAAAAGGGAATTTCAGACATTGTCGTGTGTGCAATTAGTTCCTGGTGAAATTCCCTCTTCATCACAACTGTTAAAGGTGCAGGGGCCCTGCCTTCTTTTGTATATGGTCACTCTAGTATAGTGCCTGCACTTTTAGCAATTGTGATGAAGAGGGAATTTCACCAGGAACTAATTGCATAGAAATGACACTGGCTGAAATTCCCTTTTCAGGGAAGTTTACATGACGCCTGACCTGGATTTTATCTGGTCAGCCTAGGTGTATTCTATCTTTAATTATCACCACAATGATCCCTCCATAGACCACACAGAATGCTTTTGTCATTTTTTTTATGGATTTATTGAGTCCTCCCAATGATCACTGAAGACATTTTTACACAAGGCTAAAACCTTACATCCTTATTGGGGCTTTTGCCTTCAGATTCCTTGCAAGAGTCAGATCAAGTCCTTTTCACATGGTTTCATCTGAGTGTTTTCTTTCTGGGCAAGTTTTTTCTGTTTCAGTACAAACCCACTACACAGTGCTGAGATATAGTTGCATTATAGCAGGTATCCTGAAATTCACTGTAAAGTTATCACACTTCAAAGTGTGATAAAATCTCTTCTCAAATTACCTGTTGAGAAATACACTGCTATAATGTCCAGAAAGCATTGAAGGGGACCTGGGGATGAGTGGTGTTGTGTGAAATGTGAGTGACCAATCACGAGCACAGAATGAAAGCCTCATGCAGAACTGCTCAAAGGCATTTAGTCCAAGATGCCTAGCAGATTTTTTCTGATTTTGAAGCTTCCTTCCAGGCCCTCTTTACACAACCTTTTGATCAACTTTGAAGAAAACTCCGATGTATGGATAATTTTATACATTGGTCTCGATTACAGTTATTCTGTTTTAATAAATCTCTAAAGTATATTCCTTACCCTCCTGGTTTGAAATCTTCTTTTCTGGACATTGGATGCAATCGTAGCAGCAAAATGGCTTCCCCTCCTTCATTTTCTTGTGAGAACCAGGTTGGCAACTCTCAGTACACTGAGAAATAGGCCTGGACTATTTGAAATATGGAAAAGGAATAGTATAATGAAGTAATAAAGTGATTGAAATCCAGAAGCTTTGAGGTCCCTTCTGTATTTCACTAAAGAGATTCTGGGCCCAATTCCTTTTTAAACAGGCATTGTATATTTCAATTGTTTCATAGCTACCTCCCCAATGTTTTAAAATAGTTGATTTTTTTTTGGTTTAATATTTTTTATTTGTTATTTTGTTGAAATTTTAAAACAAACATAATATAAAATCTTTTAATGTTTAATAGGGGTGTGTGGAGCGGGTTTGCTCCGTTCTGAAATTTGGAGCAGAGCTCCAATGAGGCACTTCTCTGCTCTGATTTTCACAGAAGCTCTGTCTCTCTGCGCTGTTGGATTGCCAATTGGAGAACTCCTTTTTCAGATAACTGCTCCATTATAGTCTATGGGAAATAATCAAAATGTGTACAGCTCTGTAAGTTTTAAAGATGAAGAGATGAATTTCAGCATTGTGGGAGCTCTTAAGTAGGGCTTTAGACATGCCAAGTTGGAAGCAGATCTGTTCATGCCTTGATTTTTAGGATTTTTTTAAAAAAATTGACAGCTGAGCAGTCAATGTTTGACAGCTGTCAAACTTTAAAAAATCCTTAGAAATCAAGGCATGAATGGATCTACCTCAAAGGTGGCATGGCTACAGCCCTACTTAAGAGTTATCACAGTGCCTAAGTTCATCTCTTTATCTTTAAAAATGATGGAACTGGAAGCATTTTTGATAATTCCCCTAGGCTACAATGAAATGGCTGACTGTCAAACTTTGACGGTTGTCAATTTTTTTAAAAAATCCTAAAAGTCAGGGATGAACATATCTGATTCAAACGTGGCATGACTAATGTCCTAATTCAGACCTAGCATGGTGCCAAGTTTAATTGCTTTCTCTTTAAAAATGAGTGATGTGTAAGTATTTTAGTTAATTCCCACAGATTATAATGGAATGGTTATACAAAAACAGAACAGAGCTCTGATAAGGCACATCTCCACTCCATGGGTATTCAATGGTATTTATTTATTACATTTATAGCCTGCCTTTTTTCCTCCACAGAGCACAAGGCGGTGTCCACAATCCTCCTCTTCTCCATTTTCTCCTCACAACAACAACCCTGTGAAGTAGGTTTTTCAGTTTTATTAACATTAGACTGACCAACCACCACAATTCCTCTTTTCATTAGTGGAAGATCTTAACAGCTGAATCTGATTTTGCGAATATCAATGTCTGTGATTAGGCCCAAGGTTCTTGTGGGGAAGACAGCTTCTGCCTCTGCCTCTGCTTCGCAAATTGTAAAGGTATCTACTATGTCTTCTCTCTTTTAGTTACAGTTTTTTAAAGTTTTTAAAGTTTTACCTAATATATTTTTATAAAACTATATCAAGTTTTAAATCCTTTTAAGCCTTTTAAGAAGACGTCTGAGTACTGAAAGCCAACATCTTCACGTACGGAGTACTCTCCTCTATGGAAGAAGGGCAGAAAGAATAACAAAGAGTGTCTGCTAATCCAAACTAAGATAACACAAGAGAAAGTTTAAAAATTGTATTGATAACTGGAACTTTGGCAGGTGAATACAAATTCAGAGCCAAGGCCAGAGGAGAGTTAAAAAAAAAAAAGTTCAAACAGACGAGACAAGACATTTAGAAACTAAAAGGTTAAATTCCAGGCCAGCAAGCTGAACTTTGGCATTTCACCCGGCCTGGCCAATTAAACTAATCAAACTGTCCTGATTGGAAGGCACAGGCTGGGAGCAGTCTAAACAACAAAGCCGAGACTCTGCAGAGGCCAGCTGTTGCTGGTTCGAACAGTCTTAACAATTCAACAGCCATATCAACTTGATACTCATCTGCAACAGGCTTGCCATGCTCGCCATAACTGGATCAAGTTCAAACACCGCCCCCTGGCCTCATTGCTACCTCTTTGACTACTACAGTTAAATTAAGCAGCTATGGTGCTCACAAGGGGCAACTACAAAGAGAATGGATTGATTCCCATAGCTGATGATGTGGCAGCCTATGTTAAAGCGTCCAAGCAGCTAAAGGTTACTGAGTTTCTCCATCCTGATGGTGTGGTACCTGCTCACGGTACAGGGGAGGTCAAATCACCCGCCAAGCTAGTTATGGACTGGTCCCTGGGCCCTCAATGTATTATGAGGGCAGAAGACTCAGAAAATTTCGAGGAGCACAGTTGCAGCCTGGCTGATGAATTTGCAGCCGTGGAGAGCGAGCTGGCAAAAGAGAGAATCGTGTCTAGGCCAAGCAATGAATTTAATGACTGTAGCTATAGTTCTAATATCCAATGCGACACAGTTACTTCGCCAACTAAGAACGACGAGTTTATAACTTACCAAATAAAATGCTCCTCATTCTCAACGGAGGAGCAAAAGAACTTTTTGGTGGGTACTGATTTACTCCTCGATCTCCTTTATGAAAGAATAAAAGGTCTGTTTACGGCTTGGGCGGGCGACATAGCTTTAATAAAAAAATACCTGTCCGAAAGCACGGAGCTTTTGTCAACTTTAATAGCTCTTGTTACAGGGAAGCCCAAACAAAGTTAAAGATCGCCAAACCCACAGTCCCCGAACAAACCAAAAGATCCAATTCGTACCTGTACAAAGACAACAGGAATTCAGCCAAAACTAGTGCAAACAATAATGGCAGTGAATCTTCCGGTACAATGAAGAACGGGCGTACTGAAACCAAAAGCAGACACTAAAGTTCCTAACAATAGGGAGGAAAAATGCACCAATCCTAGCAGTGCTCCCAAACTCAAAGCTAGCAAGGCTCCAAATACAACGAAAGAAAAAAATCAAAAAATCTGAAAATGCCTAAAAATCCAGAAGCTCTTCCTCCAAAATGAATTTTGACAAACTCTTTAAATTAGTAGAAATATTGGGCAAAGAAAATAAGGACAGGGAAGGTGTGAAATTCACAAAACCAAAAAAAACCTCTTGAGGGAAAGCCCTATGTAGCTTGTCTGTCACATATGGCAAATTCTCAAGAGTGTCCTTCACCTAAGCCAGAGGGGAAAATAACTTCAGACTTTCGGGACTGTACCCAGTCACCAACAAAGCTGTCCATTTTGCCTCGGATGCCCACAGAATAGCCTTTCAACAAAAAGGTCTTCTGGTTAACAGGCACTTCAAAAACTTAGTCCTCCTGCAGCTGACCAGGCCCCAACGACCAGCTAGCTTGGTCGCCATGGACCCCCCAATTGGGGACTTGATCGATTTAAGTGTTACTTCTGACCCTCCCTCCCCCCATCTAGATCATCATTCTGTATGACCTCCAGCTCATTCATCTCAGACCATGGGGAGGAAGGGGTAGTGGCCATGGATTCTCAGGCAGGCGAGCACTTTACGCCTGAAGAATCCAAATTGATCGTCAGTTTCGGTGCTCTACCAGCTCAGGAAGGACAAAGGATACACATTAGGCTCTCCAAGCTTAAAGATCTACTAATGTATAATAACCAACTGACCCTCAGCCCCCCTATGACAACAGACAATAACCCGGTAACACCAGTTGGGAAGGAAGCAAAGACAAGCGAGCCAAAGGCAACTGCAGCAGTGAGCAGCTACAGGCTCAGGACCATCTACAACCCTTCCAAAAGGGTGGAGTAGCTCTGAGTCCCAAGGTCCAAATAGTCAAATGCATGGTGGCTATTAGCCAAAGTTCTAGTAGTTCGGGCAAGCAGAGTCCTATACCGGATGCTCCCAAGCCTAATTCTATAAGCTTCGAAATTGGCACTGAGGGAAAGCTAAGACATACCAAAAAGGACTCTATTAATGCCACCAAAACAGACGATACTCTCAGACATAAATCTAGCTCCCAAACTAAGCCTGTTAATTGCTGTGTCTTGGAGAACACAGAGGGAGTACTGGATATAATCTCCAAAGAGGATTGACTGAGAAAGAAGGAGATTAGCATCCCCCTAAAATTAGTGTCCTGGAATGTTGCAGGCTGGGCGCCAAAGTGTAAGTCCCAAAGCATACTCGACTATCTGTCGGCCTTTGATATAATTTTTCTCTAGGAGACCTGGTGCAGCAATGATATCCAAATCAATGGTTTTGTGGCATATTCTCTCCCCACCCTTTCCAACCCAGGTAAAGGCAGAGACTCCCAGGGACTGTGCTTCCTAATTTCTAGGGATGTGCACTGGATCGGACCCGATCCACGATCCGAGTCCGGTCCAGTGGGAAATCGGATAAATTATCCGATTTCCGATCCAACAGCTGGATCGGCCGATCCAGTCCGAACCGATCCAACAGCTGGATCGGCCGATCCAGTCCGAACCGATCCGAAAAGGCTCCGAACCGGTTTGGCGGATCGGCGGATCGGCGGGCGCCCACTGGCGCCCACCACTGCTTCCATTGGCGGGCGCCAGCGAGCGCCCGCCGATGAAAGTGGACAGCGGGGGGGGGAGGAGGGGGCGCTTACCTTTCCAGCCCGTCCGCTCCCGTCCGGCGCCGGCGGCTACTACCAGCGGGCTCCGCAGCCTGCTTCAGGGTGGCGCGCCGGGTGATGTCATCACCTGGCACGCTACTCTACAGCAAGCCGCGGAGCCCACTGGAAGTAGCCACCGGCGCCGGACGGGAGCGGACGGGCCGGGAAGGTAAGCAGGGGGCGTGCAAAGGGGAGGAGGGGGCGCGCGGAGGGAAGGAGGGGGGCCCTTACCTTCCCGGCCCGTCCGCTCCCGTCCGGCACCGGCGGCTACTACCAGCGGGCTCCGCGGCCTGCTCCAGGGTGGCGCGCTGGGTGATGTCATCACCTGGCGCGCTACTCTACAGCAGGCCGCGGAGCCCGCTGGTAGTAGCTGCCGGCGCCGGAAGGGAGCGGACGGGCCAGGAAGGTAAACAGGGGGGTGCGCGGAGGGGAGGAGGGGGGCCCTTACCTTCCCAGCCCGTCCGCTCCCGTCCGGCGCCGGCGGCTACTACCAGCGGGCTCCGCGGCCTGCTCCAGGGTGGCGCGCCGGGTGATTACCCGGCGCCCTACTCTAGAGCAAGCCGCAAAGCCGGCTGGCGGCAGCCGCCGGCGCCGGACGGGAGCGAACGGCCCTAAAAGGTAAGCAGTGGCGGGGAAGGGGGCTTACCCCCCCCCGGAGCCGTCTGCTTCTATCCGCGGGCGCCCGCGGGCGCCTGCGGATGGAAGCGGACGGCCCCGGGAGGTAGGGAGCGTGGGGAGGGGGCTTACCTGCTGGGGCCGTCCACAGCGGACGGCCCTGGGGGGGAGGGAGTTAGGCCCCCCCTCACCCACCCGCCGCCATTTTTTCCTCATAGACTTGCTTTTTTGGATCGGGATCGGACTCGATCCGGTCCGGGGGGCCTCCGATTTTGTCCGAACCGATCCATGACAAAATTGGAGGTCCCAATCTGGGTCCCGATCCGATCCGGGGGGTCCGTGCACACCCCTACTAATTTCCTCCTCACTTGATGCTAGAACAACTGTGTTGCCCAGCCGTGACCCCTCGGCACAGGCACTGATCCTGGATCCGAGGGCTCTTAATTTAACGCTTTTATTGTTTAACATCTATCGTGCTCCATCAGCCTGCACGGAAATGATCATGGCATTTTGGCTAAAAACTGAAGGGTTTTTCTTGGAGTTAGCTGGCAAATACCCATATGCTTACCCTATTTTGGCAGGGGATCTCAATGCTAGAACAGGGAGTTCTGTGGCTACTTCGGAAAATAACGGCAGCGGTCTGAAGCCAATTAGAGAAGAACCTGGAGCTAATTCACATAACTCCAAGGACCTCATTACAAACTGTGCAGGGTGCCATCTACTACAGTTTGTCTACTGAAATAATTTGACTGTTTTGAATGGTAGAGCCCCTGCTGATAGATGGGGAAGTTTACTTATATCTCTACAAGGGGGTGTAGCGTAATAGACTACATACTTGCGCATAAACATCTGGAAAACGGGTTGCAACCTTAAGGTAGTGGACCCTATGGAAAGTGACCACCTACCACTAGAACTCCAGCTGACCACCACCGAGCCAATCCAGGAGCCATGCTTTCCTGTGTTGGCTACCCAGCTCTGCATACCAGATAAGTAGGGGTGTGCACGGACCCCCCGGATCGGTTCGGACAAAATCGGAGGCCCCCCGGACCGGATCGAGTCCGATCCCGACCCAAAAATCGTACATTTTTGGATCGGCCGCCATTTTTTTCCCCATAGACTTGCATTGCAATGCAAGGCTATGAGGAAAAAATGGCGGCGGGTGGGTAAGGGGGGGCCTAACTCCCTCCCCCCCGGGGCCGTCTGCTGTGGACGGCCCCGGCAGGTAAACCCCCTCCCCCGCGCTCCCTACCCCCCCTGGGGCCGCCCGCTTCCATCCGCTGGCGCCCGCGGGCGCCAGCGGATAGAAGCGGACGGCTCCGGGGGGGGGTAAGCCCCCTTCCCCGCCACTGCTTACCTTCTCGGCCCGTCCGGCGCCGGCGGCTACTACCAGCGGGCTCCGCGGCCTACTCTCGAGTAGCGCGCCGGGTGCCACCCTGGAGCCGCCGGGCCGGGCAGGTAAGGGCCCCCCTCCCCCCTCCCCCCTCCGCGCGCCCCCTCCTCCCCTCCACGCACCCCCTCCTTACCTTCCCGGCCCGGTGGCTCCCGTCCGGCGCCGGCGCCTACTACTTCCAGCAGGCTCCGTGGCCTGCTCTAGAGTAGCGCGCCGGGTGATGACATCACCCGGCGCGCCATCCTAGAGCAGGCCGCGGAGCCTGCTGGGAGTAGTAGGCGCCGGCGCCGGACGGGAGCCGCCGGGCCGGAAAGGTAAGAGCCCCCCTCCCCCCTCCCCCCTCCGGGCGCCCCCTCCTCCCCTCCACGCACCCCCTCCTTACCTTTCCGGCCCGGCGGCTCCCGTCCGGCGCCGGCGCCTACTACTTCCAGCAGGCTCCGCGGCCTGCTCTAGAGTAGCGCGCCGGGTGATGACATCACCCGGCGCGCCACCCTAGAGCAGGCCGCGGAGCCTGCTGGGAGTAGTAGGCGCCGGCGCCGGACGGGAGCCGCCGGGCCGGGCAGGTAAGGGCCCCCCTCCCCCCTCCGCGCACCCCCTCCTCCCCTCCATGCACCCCCTCCTTACCTTCCCGGCCCGGTGGCTCCCGGCCGGCGCCGGCGCCTACTACTACCAGCAGGCTCCGCGGCCTGCTCTAGGATGGCGCGCCGGGTGATGACATCACCCGGCGCGCCACCCTAGAGCAGGCCGCGGAGCCTGCTAGTAGTAGTAGGCGCCGGCGCCGGACGGGAGCCACCGGGCCGAGAAGGTAAGTGCCCCCCTCCTCCCCCCCCCGCTGTCGACTTCCATCGGCGGGCGCCCGCTGGCGCCCGCCAATGGAAGCGGCGGTGGGCGCCAGTGGGCGCCCGCCGATCCGCCGAACCGGTTCGGAGCTTTTTCGGACTGGTTCGGATTGGATCGGCCGATCCAGCTGCGGGATCGGAAATCGGATAATTTATCCGATTTCCCACTGGACCGGATTCGGATCGTGGATCGGGTCCGATCCAGTGCACATCCCTACAGATAAGAAGAGAATCAAATGGACTAACAGTTCAGTCAAGATTTTTAACCAAAGCGTCGGTTCTTTAAACTGCTTAAGCTGCATTGAGCGGATGTGCATGGCAGAGTTCCCTGTTCTAAGCGTTTCCGCTTTTGAAGATCTGATATATTATTTGTCCTCTGCTCTACACAATAATTCTAACCCTGTCAAAAGACACCAATCCTCCAGGAACTGCTGGTTCGATGGGGAATGCGCCAACTCAAGGAGGAGACTCCAAGATGTGTACAGAACATACTGGGAAAACAATGAATGACATCTCCCCGGATAATACTATGAACTAAAGAAAAGCCACAAGAGACTCCTTCAAAAGAAAAAGGACACAGCAGACCGCAAGGCATGGCAAATGCTGATAGCAGCATCTAACACAAAAAACTATAAAACCTTTTGGCAAATAGTTTCCCATGCCACTAGCGATAGCAGTGACTCTCCAGACTGCATTATACCTACAGCCACCTGGGAAAACCACTTCTGCGATCTGCATGATGCTACCCAAACAATGAAACCAGATAAAGCCCCAGGTCCAGACGGCATCCCATCCAAGATGTTGAAAACCAATGCTAGCTGGTGGGCCCCACTTCTTGCAACTCTCTTTAATGTAATAAACAACTCAGGTATAATGCCTGAGGATTGGCGGAGGGCCTTAGTTATTCCCATATATAAAAAAGAAATATAAGAGCAACCCCCAAAATTATCATCCCATCAGCCTCTTGTCTATAATAGGCAAGCTCTATGCTAAGACCTTGAATGACAAACTGATAGAATGGAGCAACTCTAAGAACATACTGGGAATGGAACAGATCGGGTTTAAGGCGAACTGCTCCACTTATGACCACTGTTTGGTACTGTCCCATCTGGCATATAAGTATATGGCCCCAAAGAGAGGGAAACTATTCGCCGCTTTTATTGACTTAAAGGCGGTGTTTGATTCCATCTCTCGCCCTCTCCTCTGGTCTAAATTAGAAAAACTCTCAATTGAAAGGTTACTATTCTTGATCCAATCGTTACACTTTAATTCATCCGCTAGGGTCAGGTGCAGTGAGCAGGGTCATGTTACCAAAGAGTTCACCCTCCCTACGGGCATTAGACAAGGATGCTTTTCAAACTCTTCCTGGCAGATCTCCTGCCTTGGCTTGCCACAATAGAGTCCCACCCTCCTAAAATTGGCCCTCTAAAAGTCTGCATTCTTCTGTATGCAGACGATGCTGTGTTATTATCCCAAACATGCCTGGGCCTCAAGAGACTGTTAAATGGATTTGCGGAGTACAGTTCTAAAAATAAAATAACTATCAACTTCGCGAGGAAAAAAACAAAGTTTTCCTGGCACATGGGGGGAAACAGGATAAACCAGGTAGATGCCTATAAGTACCTAGGCATCTGGTTCCAAGAAAATCTAAAATGGAATATCCATGCTAAGCACATCAAAGCCAAGGCAGACCAAACAATGGGGACCATCTTGAGATTTTTCTTTTCGGGGGGGGGGGATTTATTCCTGCAGCTATGCAGGTGTACAAAGCAAAGCTGATCCCTCAGATTCTGTACGGCGCTCCAATCTGGTTCCTCCTGTTGAAAGGCTCACTCGAGGGAGTTCAATCATTATTCTTAAGGCAAATCCTTGGAGTGCCCAAATGTGTTGCCGGTGCGGCCCTGAACCTAGAAGCTGGACTTAACACACTAAAATGCCAGGCCTGGATTCAAACACTCCATTTCTGGTTTCGAAAGTACCATGGGCTTTCTTACAACTCTTTGGTATCCCAGGTCCTCCTTGATCCATACGAATCCCCCTGGACCAAATTATTGGTACTGAAAATCAACTCAACAGGGCTCTCTGCCGGATATCTGCTAACACTCGATCTGGAAGGTGCCAAACAGACAATCAAGCAAAGACTACTAGACATGGACCTTCAGAATCTCCGTGGAGTTGCCCTTGGCCCATGTTCCCCTCAATCTCTGGGTCTCCTAGAATTTGCTCATAACACAGAGATGACATGTTTGAAAAGGCTCACTGTACCAAAATACAGAAAGGCCTTTACTCTGGCCAGATTCAATGTATTACCATCTAAATTGTTGGAAGGCAGATTCAAAAAAATACCCGTAGCCAGTAGATGTTGCCTGTGCAATAACACTGATGTGGAGGATATTGACCACGTACTGTTCTTCTGTAATTTTTATAATGAGGCAAGGGACGATTTACTGCACCCTATTTTGCAGGGTTTCCTGGGTCATACCAGGAAGTCCCTAATGATTAATCTTCTCCAGGGTACAAATAAGCACGTGACCCTGCAAGTAGCTAAATTTCTTTGTTCTGCGATTGGCTGTAGAACCCAGTTGGTCTAAATGCACAAGGACTAATCTCGCGTGTGATATATTTTCTGTTGGAAGGACTGTAGACTGTAAATAAGACTGACTGTAATCTCAACATTAAGGGAAGCTCACGCTTCTGCATGTTGAAGGTTTTCCCTTGTCTATGAACATTTTAATAGCTGTATATCTAACCTACTGTTACATGGTCTATGGACAGTCAATAAAGATTGTTGTTGCATTAGTGGAACCTATCCCCCCCCCCCATTCAAACCTTAACTAAGGATGCATAGCTGTGCATCCTTAAATTATTGTACAATAAATCAGGACAATTGCTCATTGGAGCCTACCTGATTAAACCAGCCATGCCATGTTATGGCATCTTCATCAATGGTGAATGCTTGACCTAGGGGAGCCTCAGGATCCATCCTCCCAATTCTCATCCTATGAAATGATTGATTGGAAAAAATAATCCAGTTGATCACATCCAATCCAGTGACTAGCTCCCCATTCTGGTTGAAGGAAACTTTGTCCCCTGCACTGTTGTTAAATGAGACACTTTTTAGAAATGGTTGGAGCTGGAATAAAAAAAGAAGATGCATGAGTTTAGAAGAGGGTGTTTTTGGATCTTTATGGGCCAAAACGGACCTAACTTGAAATCAGTATCTAGCATCCCCGTCATTTTTTATCTTTCTTTTAGAATAAGGGATCAAATATGATTCTTAAAAGCCCCCTAGCCCCATGCTATGGTTCTGATCCAGATCAGCCCTCCTGCACCCTCCGTAGAGTAGAAATGGGGGTGCGGGATTGGAGCTGATCAATGTGTATTTGAAGTAATGTTTGTGTTTTGCATACACAGATGTTTAAGGGCACCAGAAAAATGAGTTATTTTTCATCTAGGAAAAGGCGATGGTTCGCCCAAGAATGCATAGTGCCCTTGGTGAGGAGTGCCTTTGGCATCCCCTCCTCTCAGTGATCAGTTTTGTAGAGCCATAAGGAGGATTTAAGGGTATGCTGACGATATGAAAGGAGGACAGGGCTCATGTAACTTTAACAGTTGCAGAGAAAAGGGAATTTCAACCAGTGTCATTTGTATGCAATTCGTACCTGGTGAAATTCCCTCTTTATTACAACAGTTAAAGAAGCAGGCACTATACTAGAGTGACCAGATACTAAAGAGGGCAGGGCCCCTGCAGCCTTAACTGTGGTGATGAAGAGGGAATTTCACCAGGAATTAATTGCATACAAATGACGCTGGCTGAAATTCCCTTTTCGCTACAACTGTTAAAGTTACATGAGCCCTGTCCTCCTTTTCATATGGTCAGCCTAGGCAATGCACTATGCAACAGAGCAGAACTATCAAAGTTTCACTAATTACACACATACACACACACACACGTATGTGTGTGTGTGTGTGTTTTCCAGCAGTTTTTAAATGTTGGTAAGTATTCTCTATTTTAGAATATCCATTTTTAATTTTTAAAAATACTGAAGAGACATTATAAATAAAAAGGGTATCCAGCTGATGTCTTACAGATTTATTATTCATATAGTACTTATAGCATTTACAAAATTTGAAATTCAAAGTTTAGGGATGGTGACGTTGTCCAGACAGAGTTTAAAGCTTGGGGCTTTCTGTGGTATAGCATAAAAGTCATCTTTGCAGCCACCATTTGCATTAATGGCCCTTTATGAAAAAGTCCAAACTGCCATATTTACACAAAATGATGCTCAAGGAGGGAGCAGGTGGCCATGCACCACTCACCAGTCATCTGTGGACTGCACCAGGGCTCGCCGCATATGGCAAGCAGGATCGAGCAGCTGGCATGGGACTGGCAGACAGAGCATCGCACAGAGAGGGGGGAGTTTGCCCATCCCTTCCATGATGCCTCAAAGTAAAGCTGAGTTCCACTGATTTTTACCTACTGCAAATTATATCAAAGTGAAAATTGAAAAGGAAGCATAAGAAGATCATTTTTGCAGTTAGTACCCACACAATCGGTAGAACCTTGATGGAAAGGTTACAGGCACTTGATTTTTGCCACTCTTGTTCGCTATAGACAGTACATTAAAACAACAAGATCAGCCACAGTGCTAGGTTAGTCCACCCCCTCAGCTCAGCTCAGCTCAACACCACCCTCAGCTCACCCACCACTAAGGCCAGCCCTGGAAAAGGCTTCTGGAAGAAGTGTTCATCCTTTATGAGCCAGAGATTGCATGAAGGGATGCTAGGTGAATCAGTAAAAGCACAGCTCCACTGGTTATAAAATATATTCCCCAAACACCAAAAGGTAAGGAAAATTACTAATGAAATAAGGACAACTGTATAATTTCTAGTTGGGCCAAAGGAAGGTAGGAAGGAAGATGAAAATGTTAGGAAGACTTTGGGAGAATCATAGAATCATAGAAAAGTACAGTTGGAAGGGACCTGTAAGGCCATCGAGTCCAACCCCCTGCTGAATGCAGGAATCCACCTTAAAGCATGCCTGACAAATGCTGTCCATCTATTTGTGGAAGGCCCCTAGTGTGGGAGAGCCCATGACCTCTCTAGGTAATTGGTTCCATTGTCATACTGCTCTTACAGTCAGGAAGTTTTTTCTGATATCCAGCCGAAAACTGGCTTCCTGTAACTAGAGCCCGTTATTCCGTGTCCTGCACTCTGGGATGATCGAGAAGAGATCCTGGCCTTCCTCTCTGTGACAACCTTTCAAGACTTTGAAGAGTGCTATCATGCCCCCCCTCAATCTTCTCTTCTCCAGATTAAACCTGCCCAGTTTTTATACAGAGCCCCATCATATCAGGAAGTGGAGTCTATTACCTGCCCAAACTGTAGATTCAGAGACTTGGGTTCCCCTCCATCCATTCTTGTACTATGTCCAGCTCTAGAATTGGTCATGGCATGATGTAGGGCATGGGCCA
The DNA here is from genome assembly GCA_029215795.1 of Anniella stebbinsi. Taxonomy (NCBI): domain Eukaryota; kingdom Metazoa; phylum Chordata; class Lepidosauria; order Squamata; family Anniellidae; genus Anniella; species Anniella stebbinsi. Next base: position 25,300,771 of record JARDYH010000008.1, read on the forward strand.
CAGCATAGACAGCATTGTAGATGCTATAGCTGTGCCCAATCATGCTCATTTCAAAGAAAGATCCAGGAAGGCTCTCCAGCTTCTCATCCCCTGTGCAAATGTCCCCATTCACGTTGCCACCAAAACTATCTGGAAATACACAGCCAAAGGCTTGTTGCCAGAAATCCCTGATAAAGCTATCTTCTTTAGTTTTAGAAGGGTTTCTGCTCTCAAGAAACTGCTGAAATCCCGGTAGGTCACTGGAGTGGATTCTGAAAGATATAGTGCCATGGAATAATCTTTTATCCCAATTCCTTTGAAAGACATTTGAAATGAACTCCATCTGGAATGTTATTATCCATACTTTCCCTATAGCTTCATTTGTGACGTCCTCTTTTTCTGAGAGATATGGAAGCCATTGAAGAAATGCTATGGTCTGAGATTCAGCATAAACTACCACAACATTGGCTTTGCTGCATATCACTTTATCATGTATTTTTGCTCCCTGTAGAAATGCATCATTAACTTTAGCGTTCAAACTTACTTTGGGGATTCTTTCTATGAAGGCAAAACAGAGACCTCTCTTAGGAAACAATGGAACGACCAGTTGTAGAAATCTTTCTCCATTATCATTATCCATCACAAAAATCCCAATCCATGTCCACCTGAAATGGAGAAGCAAAGAAAGAATCCCCTCATACTGAAGGGCTTCCTGAGGAGCCAACTGGTAGAAGGGAAGGCCTGGACTTTTAGTGTTCATCACAGGAGCAGGACCATATATGAGCTAAGGAGAGATTGTGGAAGGAGGAAAAGGACATTATATCAGCATATATAATTCTTTTTAATGAACATACATTTAATGGGCATCTGTTTGGGAACAGACTGCTTGGTTAGCCAGCAGTCTGTTGAGAACACTGACTATCCTATGGCTATCTTGCGAGTTCAGTGGAAGGATGCTACATCATGACATAAAGTCTTTCCCGGGACAGTGTGTTGCATCCAGACTTAGTCATACTTTAGAGTTAAACCCATTTATTTCAATGGGTGTAAGTTAATTATGACTGAGTCCTGTTCCAATTCACTGTTGAGTAAAAGAGAGAGAGAGAGAGAGAGAGAGCACTGTTTCTGCTGCTGCCCATTCGTACATCTCCACAAAACCTGGTTCCTCAGGCAATTCTGTCAGAGAACTGGAAGGATACTGAGAACCAAACTGCATGTGGCATTATTTCCCACATTCCCCACACTCCACATTTGCATGGAGGGGCGATGCCTTGAACTTCAATTGTTTAGCGTGTGTGTGTGTGTGTGGCATTAAATGCTGTCCCTTCATACCAGAATTGCAATGGAACTAGGCCATATAAATGCAGTGAGTAGTATCTTACAGTGCCCGTGCACCAACAGGATGGATGGCCAGAGCGACAGGAACTGCAGTTCTTCAAACAACCCAAAAAGAGCAGCAGGCTTGTTTCTGGAATGGAAAGGTCAGTGTTTCAGCAACTGTTAGTTCTTGTTGCACTAGCGCTCCATTTCACTGGTGTGAACGAATTAGCAGAGGCATAGAGGCAATATAGGATATCGCTCATTCTGAAACAATATCTGCAAGACAAAGCATTAAGAAGTGGAATGTATAAAATGCTGAATGGCTTATATGTGGTTTGTGATATTTGGTACTGCCGCGATGCTCTGGTATTTCAGCTCCAATGAATGAAGCACTTAAACAGTAACAATTGTATTTTGTTATTGACTGAACCATATATATTTTTCTTAGCCAGCATATGATATTCATAAACAATGCACCCATTTCTACCTCCAAATAACAAAATTGAACTGGAAAGGAAAGGGAAGGGTGAGTGTTGTGGCAGATTCTCATGCTCCCCAAATAACCTACCTGAGGAGTCTTATAGGTATCCAAGATATTTGCCACATGTAGGGAGATTTCAGAGTCCAGTCCCCCAATAACTGCTGTTAATCTATTCTGGATGTCACATACATAGTTAGGTACATCGTTTTCCAGCGTAGTCAACAGGAGCATTGTGGCATGATAAGTCCTCCTTGCATTGTCATAGCTATCATAAATGTGGAAGCCCAAGGTGACATTGGGTAAGATCTTTGGGTTTTCATTGATTTCCTTTACTGCAAATGCCAAAGCCAGGATATGCTGGTAATGCTTAGGCCGTACACTACAACAAAAGTTGCATTCTGTAACAGCAGGATATAGTAATAATAATAATAATAATAATAATAATAATAATTTATTTATGTCTTACCCGCCTCTTCCTCTGGATCGAGGTGGGGGAACAATATCAAATATAAAATACACAAAACTGATTAAAAGCACATAAAACTAATACATTATTAAAATACCAATAAAACTCTTACATACATTAATTATTGCCACGGTGTTCCACATCATCACCACGACTCATATGACAGCATTTAAATGTGATCCTTCTTCTACTCTTAAATCCAAGGTGGCCTACACTAAGAAGAAACTAAACTTTATCAGTGCTCATCTTTAGCATATCACTGTATCTTTGAATAGATATTTTAGTACTGTGAGGCAACATTATTTGAATGTGGTCTTTAAGAGCTAGGGATATACACTGGGTTATATCCAGATCTAGTCATACTTGAGTAGAGCTATTCAAATCAGTGGGACAAGTTAGGCTTGATTTTGTCAATCATGACGTTCTTAAGCATAATCGATTTCATTTGTTTCACCTATATATTGCTAAAAGTAGATCTGACTGATTAACTCAGCTGACTAACTCAACTACCATTATAAAATAATAGATGATAATGGTAAATACAACAGTATCAACCTTTATCATCTATTATTTTATAATAGTAGTTCCATTGTATCAGAACCATCTAGGACAATAATGAAATCAAATAGAATAAGAGGAAGCAATAGGTTTGAACCTAATTTACTCATACTTAGATTAGACCCACTGGGACTGAAATTAGTAATGACTAACGTGACTTCCATTAATTTCAATAGTTCTACTTTGAGTGTGAATGAATCTGGATCCAATGCATTCGATTTTCATACCAAGAATGCCGAATCTGATGGTGGTGGCAGTATCCATACATCCAGTGTTTGTGATTATGTGTGCGTACATGTTTTTTTCTGTGAATCTCTTGACAATGATAATTAGTCTTTGGGACACAAATTAAAGTTCTTAAGAAGTTGCAAAGAAGATAAAGTATTCCAATATGAATAAGAGAGCATGCAACAAGGGAGATTATTTTCTTCAAAATTACCTTAATTGCATGTGTGTATATTCTTTAATGCAATCAACAGACAAATTGAAATATTCCACAATGAGAATTGATGTAACTTATCCTCCCAAAGTCAAGTCACTCATAGCTCATAGCTTCCTCATTCATTTTAACAAAAAAAACAAAAAAAAAACAAAACAAAAAAAAGACCACAGCCAATTATACTGTTGAGACTGTTATCTATGAAGAAATAGTTAAATGAAATTGGTCTGGCCTGTCTGGAAATGTAGCCAATAAGTGAGGAAGTATTTGCTGCCAAGCTCCACTACAGATATTACAGAAAAAGAGGTCATGATCCACAAATCCCACCTCGTGTGCCCTCTGAGACAAAGATACACCACCATATCTTCTCAGTGTATTTGAGAAGGCAGCACATCAAATCAGGCTGTACAATATTTAACAAAATACAAATATCTCAGATTGGCAGTTGAGTGAAAACAATTTCAATTAGGACCACCCAAAGAACAAGATGACTACTTTGCACATGCCTCAGCAGAAAAATCATGAAAAGGAATAATGCAGAATTTCTGCCTAAATATTGCCATTTCAGAATCATATGCCTTTTGCAAGGAGAAAAGGGAGATCTTTGAGTGACACATTTACAGTAAACCAAGCTCTTGAAGTAAATAAGGAACCAAACCCCACAGCCCTCTCCAATATATGAATCTTAAATTAATGCTTGAAGCCATCCAAAACACTCACATTCAAAGTGTGTTTTCCCATTTCCATTGATGAAGCTACATTTAGAACACATTGTGTTATGCACAAAAGAGCTCGTATAATTATAACTTGACCACCATCAAAACTGAAGACGTTCCCTTAAACCATATAGCAGCTCCATAAGGGAACACCAAATTGCTCTCAGCATTGAAAACCGTAATAGCTGCTGGAGCAAACTAGCCCCATTTTGTGTAGACATAATGACATTAATGTTTTTCGCAGCCTAATCAAGAAAGTCTCTGTTCCACAGTTTTCTCATTCACTTATGCTCTGATTAATTTGGTGACATAACAAATGGAAATAAAATGGACAAACACGCCAGTCCTTACATAAGTTCTTCCAACTTATCTGGAGGGGGTTCTTCAGTGAAGGCTACTGGACTGGAGACAAAGATACTATAGGAAGCAATGCCACCAATGATGAGGTCTCCTGCCTGATGATACTTGTGAAGTGGAAGGTAAGGTTTTTTGACCCTACAGTTGTCAATATGAGCTTTGCCTGCTATGCTAGGAAGCAGTACCAGCAGCAAGTACACTAAAGCAATCATTGTCAGTATGAGGCAAATCTTCCTTGTACATTGAGAATCCATTGCTGTCTTCCAAAACACAAGTATAAGACTCACTGTGATTAAAACAGCCTGCCCTGAAGTGTAGATTAATCTCCTAATACACCAGAATATGGAAATATCAAAGATCAGGTTGCCATTCTGTTCACCAATAGAGGTATTCCTGTTGGCATATAATATAATGTATCCAATATCCTCACCCATTCTTAGGTCCCCTCCCTAACTCTTCACGTTACTGGTGATATTTATGACATCCTTTGGTACTAGTTTTGCAAGTGGCTCCTGAAACCCCACAGAGGATTTGAGAAGCGGCATAATTAATGACTACTCTTTTGATAATTGAAGAGGAGGCTAAGTGCCACACAATTACAGATGAAAAATTGTTTGTCACATCTGAACAATTTTTTTCCCCCTACAAAACAGATAGTGAGGGACAATGTGGCTTGGGTTGGCCCATGGAATGAAACTGATAGCAGAAATAATGGAGTCTGGTCTGGAATCAGGGACAAAATGCATATGGTTGATGATAGAAATGGCCATCTTGAGAAGATGGATAAAGGGAGGGGGGAAAGCACCACTGAAGGGCTGGAAAAAAAGGCAATTTCAGATAAAGAAACATCAAAGATTTTAACTGTTTCCAGTAGCACCAGAGCCAGTCTCTTTTTTCCAGCCCATCTTGAGAAGATGACCTTTATTGATGTAAATCCTATGCACACTTACCTGTGAGTAAGTCCCATTGATCTCAATAGGATTTACTTCAGGGTAGACATGCACAGGTTAATCTGTGGGGTGGGGAAAAAAATCTCACTGTGCCGTTTTATGCATATTTTCTCAGAAGTAAGAATCATTGTGTTTAATGAGGCTTATTACGTAACAAGCCATCTCTACGATTGCAGTCTTAGGTACATCAGAGAAAAAACCATCAATATAGCCTAAAATGGGGGGAAAGGAACTGGAATTTAAGCAAATATGGATTTACTCTATGTTAATTCTGGAAAAAGAATGTATTTCACACATTTAATATAATGCTTTGGGAAGCGTTTGTAAAATAGAACTCTTTTGTTCTATTATCCTTTTCACTTTGGAAGTATTAGTTTTCTCTCACTATTTTTAATCTTTTTTAAAAAATCCAACTTTTTTTTTGTTTTTCAGTCTGCAACTTGAATATGATTGTGTGTGAAACTAATACAGTATAATGAGTCCAGAAAAGAGGAAAACTCTCTCTCTCTCTCTCTCTCTCTCTCTCTCTCTCTCTCTGTGTTTGTGTGTGTGTAATTGTTTGTAGCACACTGGTATTCCCATCAGCAGGATTTGTTTGAGTAAGCCAGGGCAGTAAAGACTCTTCAATCCGTGCGGTGAAAGTTAAAGTCATACTGTGCAGTCCTATGCATGTTTACTCAGAAGTAAGACCCATGGTTTTTAAAGAGGCTCACTACCCAAGAAATGTCTTTATGATTGCAGTTTTAGGCCAGATCTACACCAAGCAGGGTATAGGAGTATGAAAGTGGTATATAAAAGGCAGGAGCCTCACTACTGTTTTATAGCAGTATTGAAGTGCACTGACAACTGTTGGGGCCCATTGACACATGCTATATCCTGCTATCTCCTGCTTGGTGTGGCTTCTGCCTTTGATAAACCACTTTCATACTGCTGTATCCTGCTTGGTGTAGATCTGGCCTTAGATAACCCACAGAAAAATCCCTCAAAATGAGCTAGAAACTAGACAACAATGAGCTGGAACTTCAGAACAATGGTCTTATAAAAAACTTTCATAAAAGATTTAAATGAAGAAAAATGGTCTCTCTCTCTTTCTCTCTCTATATATTATGGATATGTGTCTCATATATATTATGTGTTTCATAATATAATGCTTTAGGTAGTGTGTGTCAAATAAAAATCTTTTTCTCAATTAACATTTTCACTTTGGAAGTATTTTTTATATATACAGGAAATGTTTATCCTTTTCAAAACATCCAACCTGATTTTGTTTGATTCTGCAACTTGGAAAAAATGAGTAACCCTGGGCACTATGACAGCAGTATGGAAGCAGTAAATAATAGGCAGGAGCCACACTACTGCTTTATAGTGGTATTGAAGTTCAGTGACAACTGTTGGTGTGGCTCCTCCCTTTTATATACTGCTTCCATACTGTTTTCATACTGTTCTATCCTGCTTGGTGTAGATGTGGCCAGGAAGGCCCTGTCCTTCCCTCCATCCCTCATACATGAAGTCGAGATGGGGAAAGAAAATGGCCTCATGTTTGGAATTCATGGCATCAGTTATCTCCCTCAGATCACCTTGTTTTGCACAGTGGGCTGGTTCAAACACTGTTTTTCACCCCTTGTCTTTTCTCCTCCATTGTGCAATTACTCTTGCATTTATCTCAGAGAAGATGTAAATCAACCTTTAAATAATATCTAGCATGAAGACATGGCAAGAATTTATATCAGCAAAACGAGTATGCACTTCTGCTATAAAGTTGGAATGGTGAGAAAGGAATTGATGGTAAAAGAAAAAAAAGGTTATGATGTTTAAAGTTGGTTTTCTTAATTTTCTTTATGATAGCAAAAACATTTCAACCCTGTCCCAATAAATCACCATCAGCCAATCACCCTGAATTCCTATAATATTTCATCACAATCCCGCACTGCCTTGCTTCTCTCTGATGCTCCTCACCAGGAATGCTTTAAGGCTCCTGTGCCCTTGAAGGACCAGTAACAGAGGCTCAAAGAAACCTTAGTGGCATGCCTCAGATTCTGATGGGACAGAGGTTTCCATTTCAGAATAGAAGCAAGGGTGAGGAGGAGGAGGAGGAGGAGGAGGAGGAGGAGGAGGAGACACCATTAAAAGTTCTGAACAGGTTGGAAGTAGGTTAATATTGTATATTTGATTGAGAGTGACTTTGTGCTCAAGTAGGTCCTTCCCTCAGTTTCCATTTTCTCCAATACCACCTGGTTTATGTAGTCACGGTGCTGGTTCTTGAGACAAAGAATGACCTTGCCTGCATTAGGATGTACAGCCGCCTCACTCAAGTGAGTCCAATTTGTCAGGGAAAATATAAGTCTAAGTTGATTGGACAAAAGTTTGAGTGTCCAGAAGGACTGAACAAGCCAGCTGAAGTCAATGATCAGAGAGAGAAAGTTTTTTCTATGCTGCAGGAAAGGTCAATCTGATAGTGGGAATATTTCTACAAGGATAAGATAATTGAATATGCTGAGCTAGGGTTCAGAAATGTATATAAGACAGCTTTAATAGTAATGGCTGTGGTGGGTCAGGCTGGAGCTATGTGGAACGAAGACTGGTGTATGAGAGATTTGATGAAGGACTAGGCTATGCTATAGCCATATGGAAAAGCCTGTATATATCTGGAGAAACCAGTTGTGCCTTGTATATATTATATATTGGAACACAAGTAAAGGACTTGTATTATACACCATTTGCTGAGTGTGAGTATTTCTTCAGCTGCTGGGATTTTTCTGGACTTCATTGCTTACTTTAGCGCAGGCAGCACTTGTCTCTTCCCCCAACACGATTGACAGCATTGAATGTGTCATCATGAACGATCCATGAGTCTGGGAACTTGAGCATGTCTTCTCTAAAAGCTGGGATTTCTTCTGCGGTATCATTATCAACAGTCAGAAGGTTGGCAGCAAATTCAGATTCACCCTCCAAGGTGAACATGTGAAAGTAAGCTGGCCTTTGATGACATTGGATTGGATTTCTTAACCAGTTGGCCAGTGATGGCTGGACAGGCACCATGTGGGATGGTGGGAAGGTCTGCCTAAAGTTGTAGCTAAACACAATAGTCTTGCCCCTGAATGGGGTGTCATTGTTTATGACCTCCTTCACCAGCCTGTCTATTCAGTCAATAGCAAAGCAGTTAGGCATCAACACTTCATCCCAGAAGACAATGTTGGCTGTTTTGAGATACTGACTGCTGCAAGGCCAGCCAGAGCATCACTGTCATCAAAAGGCTGATGGGTCGCCTGCATAGGCACACTTCTCGAGGTGGGCATGGCAGCAGAAATAATCTTTGTTTCCAATAGTTACCCCTCTCCATTACTGAAACTGTTCCTTGCAACTTTTCTTGAGCTGTTCTCCTGGGAGAGGAAACTTGGCAGCTTCAAGTGATGATAGTTTCCCCCCCCCCCGCCACCCTCCATAGGAGTTTCCAAGGCCAGCCCTTCCATGAGGCAGAGTGAAGCAATTGCCTCAGGCGGCAGTTGCTGGAGGTTGTGGTGGCATTCTCAAGGCAGTAACTGTACAGTGACCAAGGAACGGGGTGCCAACTTGTCATTTGTCTCAGGCAGCAAAATGTCTCAGGGCCAGTCCTGGAAGTTCCTTCCTATTCTTTTTATCTTTTCCTTTATGGTCTTCTGTTACATTTATTCCCTTATGACTCTGAGGTTGGGCTAGATCTGCACTACCACTTTATAGCAGTATTGAAGAGCACTGATAGCTGTTGGGTCACAGGACGCATTCCATATACTGCTTTCATGGTGCTATTTCTTGCTTTTTCTTCCACATTCATAATGATTTGACACAAGGTGTAGATCTGGCCTAGATCTACACTACTGCTTTATAGCAGTATTGAAGTGCTCTGATAATTGTTTGGGCATAGGATGCATTTCATATACTGCTTTCATAGTGCTATTTCCTGCTTTTTATTCCACATTTGTAATCATTGGACACAAGGTGTAGATCCGGCCTGAGACTTCACTACTTCATTTTTAATCATTTTCCTCTACTTACATTGCGTTTGTTTTTCCTGGATATTCTCTCCTGGACACACGGTTGATTTCTAGTAACCTACATCTGAGCCCACATGAACTAATCTCCTCCATGAGATGGATGTAGTCATGAAGCTTTTTCTCCAACTTTAATGCCAAACTGCTATACAGCTAGGAGTGTAGTAAAATTTAACAAAGGGACTAGTGGAAGGCTGGGGAAAGGATTTTGTCAACAACTAGTTGTAGCTGAATTTGAATGCTGTAAGCCTCGTATGGAAAAACCACTTTGAAACACAAGTTGTTTGATATTTCTCTTTTTGTTAAATCATTGCATTATGTCTCCCATACATATAATGTCTTATCCTTTCTCTACAAATCATGAATTTTCCCAGGATGGTTGGCTGATGGGAAAGCCTGTTAAGGATCTATCTACCATATGAAATCATTGTCATACACCAACCTTCTCCAACCGATTTCCTTGTAAATGTGGTGGATTATCCATCAACCAGTAAATTAATGGTTTTGGGGGGAATAGTTTAAGTGTAATGAAACATGGTTCCAGAAAGTTACATGTACAAGTTCACAAGAATTGCTCCACAGGTCTGTTTGTCAAGATATACCAGTAGAAAAGAATTTCAAAAGCTATTTTTAGGTTGAGGAGTACCTAGAGAAAGGATGGCCCATTAAGGCATAATGGAGGGTTGGATTTACAGACATATACGTTCCTTGTAGTGAAAGTCTGATTTGGTTTTCCAAATTAATATTTCAGCAAGGGATAATTTGGAGACCAGGGAGGAAGATTTATATACTAGCAACAGAAGGAAAGTGTTACAAATTTTCTCAGTCAACATCTACACTACAGCTTTAAAATGATATTGAAGTGAAGTGACAGTTATTTGGGCACATGACACATTCCATATACCAATTTCAAACCACTTTCATAGTGCTGTATCCTATTTGGTGTAGATGTGGTCTAAGTGTGTACTTCCACACACACACACTTGCATACAAACACACGTGTTGAATTTAATGATAATATTATCTAGAAAAAGGGATGTTGCAGGCACGCGACTGGGTTGCGGCATCTGACGGACTCCCCTACATTTGTTCCCAGGACTCAGCTCATTTGCCTACACATTCACAAGCCTGCTCTTCAAGTGCCACGCATCCCGACAATGGTCTGGCAACCATCTGCCCTGGTCCAGAGCCTCCATTGTTGGAGCCTCTGGAAATTGTGTGCCTCCTACCTTGCAAGCATGCTATAAAGTCCTCATTAACACAAAATATAAGGTGTGAACAACATCTTTCACTCTTGTATAAATGAGCCCTAAATGGGATCTCTTCCAGCAGGCCTATCTTGTTGAATTTTAAGAATTTTATTGCCATTTTAATAACATATTAGTTTTATGTGTTTTTGATCAGTTTTATGTATTTTATGTTTGTATGTAATGCTGTTCCCCATCTTGATCCAGAGGGAGAGGAGGATAAGAAATAAAGAAATTATTATTATTATTATTATTATTATTATTATTATTATTGGAGATATCGAATTTCAGGAGCCTCCATTGTGAATAGTAACAAAGAAGGCTCTGGACCAGGGCGGACAGGCTCACAGCCACATTGGGCACTCACTGAGCAGTGATGAAGCTTGCATGGTGCTGTGAGTAGGGTGAGTGGAGAGTGGTGTTTGCTTGGAAAGCTTCCAACCAAGCCAAATACAGGTGAGTACATCCATCCCTACCAAGAACAGGGTGTATTTCAGGATTTCTTCCTTATTAGCTGTTCCCTGTTGTTCAGCTCAGGCTGCAACAGAATAATGAAACATTTAGGCAAAAAGATACAACCAAGCAACCCTGCACTTGAGGCTAAGATAGAAAAGATCTCCACGGCTACCATGTATTTTCCCTTGGTGCTCAGATAGGTGGGAACAAAGGATAGCCACACACTGCAAAAGACCAACATGCTGAAAGTGATGAACTTGGCTTCGTTGAAACTGTCTGGTAACTTCCTGGCAAGGAAAGCTACTGTCAAGCTCAACATTGCTAGGAAGCCCATGTAGCCCAGGACACAGTAAAACAGAGTCACAGACCCATCATTACATTCCAGTACAATTTCTTCAGTCTCTGAGTTCATATCCTCATCTGGGAATGGGGCAGAGGTTCCCAGCCACACAGTACAGATGCCAACTTGGATGAGGGAGCAGGAAACCACAATGGAGCTGGCCAGCTCCTTCCCCAACCACTTCCTTATCCTGGATCCTGGCCTGGTGGCCATGAAAGCCAGAACTACCATGATGGTTTTTGCCAGCACACAGGAAACGGCTACTGAGAAGATGAGGCCAAATGCAGTTTGTCAGAGGAGACATGTCACCTCCTGAGGACGGCCAATGAATAGCAACGCACAAAGGAAGCAGAGCAGGAGGGAGATGAGGAGAGTGTAGGTGAGGTTCCGGTTGTTGGCTATGATGATGGGAGTATCGTGGTGCTTCATAAATGTCCCCATCACCAGAGCTGCAATAAAAGAAAAGGAAAGAGTAAATGAGACTAAACTGAACCCCAAAGGTTCTCCATAAGACAAGAAAGTTACTCTCTTTGGGATACAGAATTCTTGCTTTTTGCTTGGATAGTCTTTTGCTGAGCATTTCACACAGTCATTTGCATCTGAAAAAAGAAAAGATGTGGTCTTCAGGTCACACATAAACACACATAAATATATGATAAATATATTTTTAAAAACTGATTCTTCCACACATACAAATATGCTCTATGGAAATTAGTGGATATTGTCACTACTGATGATATGATGTATGGCAGTGCATGGTTTGAAATTATGGCCGTGTTCACATGATTATGGTGGGGTAAATAAGCCACAGTGGCTGATTTCCCCTGCTGCACATGCCAGTCAGTTGTTGGAAGGATTTGCATAATTGCCCTTCCTGGAGTGGCTTGCCATGCCATTCAAACCCAGCAACAGGTGGTTGACATGCCACCCCAGGACCCTGGAACAGCCTATGGGTTCTGTGTGGTTTGTTCAGCCACCCTCACTCTGTTCGCACAATGTGGCAAGCTCCAATGGTGGCAAGGGTAATGATGGCATTAGCATTCTTAGGGTGGAATTTAGCCATCGTGGCTTATTTCCCCAACCATAACTCTATGAACCGGAACTGGACTTTTGTCTTGTGCTTTAAAGATCAAGATAAGCCAGCTGAGATAATAAATGCATGCTCCATATCTCCCATGTCGTTCGCAACCAATGTTAAAGAACTATGGTGGTCGGTGAGGTGGTTTGCTTGGCAAAAACTTCTATGGCTTTCATGTTGGAATGGAAGGAAGGGGGGAAACCTACCCTTCTAGAACCTTCTAGAGCCAGGAGGTGGTGTTAGAAATTGTGACGATGTGAATCATGGGCAGATGCTAATGCAGTCAGTGATGGCAACTAGCTACACAAAAAACATCTATTTGCACAGTGATAGTTGCAACATCCTCTAAGCCGTGTTTGTGTCCAAGATATATGGGTGAGATATTCCTTACCCTTCTATTACTACACTGTGGCTGTTGGTGATTTGTCTAACAAACTGCTTGATCAGCTGACCATGTTAATGAGTGACTACCTTGTTCTTCATTAATTGACACATGTTAACAGTGTTCAGCGACAGGTCCAAACAAAATAGATTGCAACTGTCATTTTGACTATGGCATGAAGAATGGCTGCTAGGTCTAGAAGAAAAGGGACTTCCAAATGAAGCAATGGCCAGTGAAAAATACTATTTTGATGTGCCAGGTAGTACGGAAACTAGTCACCACATTTGAAAGGTGTGTTTCCTCTCAAGTTGTCACCAGAACTGCCCACCAAACCTTTTGATCAATATTGAAGAAAACTCCGATGTATGGATAATTTCATACATTGGACTCAAGTACAGTTATTCTGTTTTTATAAATCTTTGCAGTACATTTCTTACCCTCCTGGTTTGAAATCTTCTCTTCTGGACATGGCATGCAATCATAGCAGCAAAATGGCTTCCCCTCCTTCATTTTCTTGTGAAAACCTGGTTGGCAACTCTCTGTACACTGAGAAAAAGGCTGGGACTATTTGAAATATGGAAAAGGAATAAGGAGCTTGAAATCCACAAACTTTGAGGACCCTGCTGTACTTTACTAAAGAGACGTTGGGCCCAATTCCTTTTAAAGCAGGCATTGAATCATTCAATTGTTTCATTGCTTATCAATTTTACTGCTGCCTTCCCAATGTTTTAAATATTTCAATTTTTTGTATAATATTTTAATTTGATATTTTGTTGAAATTTGAAAATAAAAAATATTTTCAAATATTTTAATGTTTAATATGGCATTCTTTTATACTGTCGTTGTGTTGTTGTTGATTATGATAGGGAACGCTTGATGTGCTATAATCTCTTGGGAACTCTTTATTGTAACAATGTGTATTATTTTAATAAGAAATTATTAACAAAAATTACTTGTTACTGGTTAAACAATGAACACATTAAACATATTAAATGTCATGAAACAATAAGAGACATTTCCCCCTTCCTACTCCTGATTGTAGTTCAAGAGGCAGTAGTTTAGGCTATATAAATACCAATGTCACTACATTGCTTATGAAAGGATCTCCTAGAACAACTGTGTTCTATATTTTTTCAACATCCAGAAAGCAGTCTTTCCATCTCCTGGCAGACCAATTATTTCAGGATAAAGCTCTGTGTTAGAACGATTAGCTCAATGTATTTACTCCTTTCTCTTGCCAGCTTTAATTTCTTCAACTTTGTGTATTAAAGATAGTGGACAACTAACTCAACAGGTTAAGGATCTTAGTATGGAGGCTGCCATGTGTTTGATTACTATGGGTACCAGATCTACTGTACAAAATATACTGAATTTTCACTGTGTAGACAATCCTCCCACCCATTCTCTTGTGGATTTACTTGATATCATTTCAGAACACAATTATTTCCAATGTGATGCTCAGTTTTTTCTACAGATTGAAGGAGTGGACATGGGCAGCCTGGTTGCCCCTAGTACTGCTAATTAGGGGTGTGCATCGGATCGGATCCGATCCAAGTTCCGAATCCGATCTGCCCCAAAATCGGAAAATTCCGATCCGATCCAATCCAATCCAACCAACCCTCTGATCCAATCTGATCCAATCCTCCGAGATCCGATCCAGATCGGAAAAAATCGGCGGATCGGACGCCATTTTGAATGCTTTTCCCCATAGCCTAGTATTGTGTTACAAAAATGTCCATAACTTTTTCATTTTTAAAGCTATAAGGATGAAACTTGGGCACTTTGTAGATGGGTTAGGGGTAATTATCTGTGAGAAATTTCAGAAAGATTGGTGCATGCATTTTGTGGCAATTGATTTTTAATAAAAAACCAGAAATGCCTATAGCTTTTTCATTTTAAAAGTTCCACACATGAAACTTTGCCACATTGTAGGGGGTACATTAGGACCTAGGTGTATGAAATTTCAGAAACGTAGGAGCTTGCCTTGTGTGGCAATGAATTTTAGAAAAATGGGTAGTAGTGGGGTAAATACAGTTATGCCTCCAACTTTTTTATTTTTAAAGATACAAACAGGAAACCTGGGCACCTTACAGGTAACACTTTGCTTGATAAGTGTGTAAAATTTCAGAAAGCTTGTACAAGTTTATTGTACAAGTTTAGTATTTGTACAATAAATCAGGCTGACAATTGGAGCCTACCTGATTAAACCAGCTGTGCCAGGTTATGGCCTTCTCATCAATGGCAAATGCTTGAACTAGGGGAGCCTCGGGATCCACCCTCCCCACTCTCACCCTATGAAATGAATGGTTGGAGAAGATAATCCAGTTGATCACATCCAATCCAGCGACTAGCTCCCCATTCTGGTTGAAGGAAACTTTGTCTCCCACACTGTTGTTAAATGAGACCCATTTGAAAAATGGTTGGAGCTAGAGTGAAAAAGAAAAGGCAAGAGGTTAGATGAGCCTGTGTTTGGATCTTTCTTGGCCTAAATAGACAGAACATGAAATCAGTATCTAGCATCCACATCATTTTCTCACCATTACTTTGGAATATGAGCTCCAAGATGGATCTTAAAAGTCCCCTGCCCTCATGCTATGGTTCTGATCCAGATCAGTCCTCCAGCACCTTTTGTAGAGTAGAAATGGGGTGGGGGTGTGCAGCTGCTAGATACATATTTGAAGTAAGGTCTGTTTTGGCATTCATACTGAACTCTAATGGCACCAGAACAATGAGGTTCTGGCTGGGTTATTGTTCACCTGGAAGAAGGCAATGGCATCCCTAGGATAAACAGTGTCCTGGGTGGGGAGTGCCTTTGGTGCCCAGCCCCTCAGTGATCAGTTTTGCAGGGCCCCAAAGAGGATTCTTGGGGCCTGGTGCAGGTATGATGTCTACTGAAAATGACATTGCTCAAAATCTTGATCTCTCAGACACTGTGCATCAGTTTGCACAAACCAAAGCTCAAAATGCCACATTCTGGGCAAAGGAGAACAATCACAGTTTTTACTGATTAGATAGATAGATAGATAGATAGATAGATAGATAGATAGATAGATAGATGATAGATTCCAGCAGTAGTTAGATTTTGGTAAATATTCTTTCTTTTATAATATCAATTTTTATGAAGAAACATTACAAATAAAATGGGTATCCAGCTGACCTCTTACAGTGTAAAGATTTATTATGTATATAGTGCTTATCGTGGTTACAGTATTTAAAGTTCTAAGTGTAGGAATGGTGTGGGTGTCCAGATGGGGTTTGAAGCTTGGGGCTTTCTGTAATGTTGTGTAAATGGCACCTTTGTGGCCACCATTTGTGTAAATTACCCTTTATGAAAGAAGGCCATCTGCCAGTTTCACATAAAATGGTAGCTCAGTGAGGGAGTGGGTTGCCATGGGCCACTCACCAGTCACCTGTGGACTGCCCTACACCTCACCGCATATGGTGAGCAGGGTCGTCTGGCCACAGCACAGCACGGGGAGGGGTGAGTTTTCCCATCTCTAGATGTTGCCTCAAAATGAGCTACACTGATTTTTGCCTAGTGCAAATTATAATGAAGTGGAAATTGAAAAAGAAGTGTACTTTAAAAGCTAATTGAAGGAAGATCATTTTTGGAGTCACTACCCAAAGAGCCTGAAGAACCTTGAAAGAGAGGTTACAGGCACTTGCTTTTTGCCACTGAGCTAGGTTTCCCACCCCCTCAGATCAGATCAGCACCACCTTTAGCTCACCAACCACTAAAGCCAGGCCTGGAGGAGGCTTCTGGAGGAAGTGTTAATCCTTTATGAGTCAGAGATTGCATGAGGGGATGTTATGTGAATCAGTAAAAGTACAGACTACACTGTACCAAAACACCAACAGGAAAGCATAACAACTAACTGAAATAGGGACTAAGCCATGCTTTTCAGTTGGAACGAAGGAAGGAAGGAAGGAAGGAAGGAAGGAAGGAAGGAAGGAAGGTGAAAATGTTAGGAAGACTTTGGGAGAAAATAATGGACAATATAGAATATACAATGCCTCACCATATCAGGAACTGGAGCCTATTACCTGCCCAAACTGTAGATGCTGAAGCTTGGGTCCCCCTCCATCTTTTATTGCACCATGTCCAGCTCCAGGAGAGGATACAGCATGATGTAGGGCATGGGCCACAGCATAGACAGCGTTGTAGATGCTGTAGCTATGTCCAATCATGCTCATTTCAAAGAAAGATCCAGGAAGGCTCTCCAGCGTCTCCTCCCCTGTGCAAATGTCCCCATTAATATTGCCCACAATACTATCTGGGAATGCACAACCAAAAGCCTGTTGCCAGAAGTCCCTGACAAAACCATCTTCTTTAGTGTTAGAAGGGTCTCTGATCTCAAGAAATTGCTGAAATCCCGGTAGGTCAGTGGAGTGGATTCTGAAGGATATTAAACCATGGAATATCCCTGTATCCCAATTCCTTTGAAGGACAAGTGAAGGGAACTCCATCTGTGCTGTTGTTATCCATACTTTCCCTTTAGCTTCCTTTGTGACATCCTCTTGTTCTGAGAGATATGGAAGCCACTGAAAAGATGCCATGGAATGAGATTCTGCATAAGCCACGACTACATTGGCTTTGCTGCCCATCACTGTATCATGTATTTTTGCTCCCTGTTGTAGTGCATCATTAATATTAGTGTCAAAACTTAATTTGGGGATTCTTTCTATGAAGGCAAAACAGACACCCCTCTTCGAAAGCAGTGGAATAACCACTTGTAGAAATCTTTCTCCATTATCATTATCCATAACAACAATTCCAATCCATGTCCACCGGAAATAGAGGAGCAAAGAGAGAATCCCCTCATTCTGAAGACCTTCCTGTGGAGCCAACTGGTAGAAGGGGAGGCCTGGAGTTTTAGTGTTCATAATGGGAGCAGGGCCATATATGAGCTAAAGAAAGATAGTGGGTAGTGGGAAAGGAAATAATAGCACCATTTATAGAGACATTTCATATATATATATATATATATATATATATATATACACACACACACACACACACACACATTTAACAGTTATAAGCAATAGGCATCTAGTTGGGAACAGAATGCTTGGTTAGATAGCAGTCTGATCTAAGAGAATACTTACTATCTTTGGTGATAAATCAAGTTGAAAGATAAATGATTCAGTGGAAAAATGCTACATCATGACATAAGGTCTTTCCATGGACATTGAGTTGCATTCAGACTTACTAATACTTAAGGGTTTAACCCATTGATTTTAATGGAACATAGAGAAGTCCTGTTTGACTTGTATCCCATTTATTTCAATTGGTCTAAGTTAAGGATGACTGAGTCCAGTTCCAAATTGTACAATAAAAGAAAGGAAAGGGATATGTGAATGTTATGGCAGATTCTCATGCTCCCCAAATAACCTACCTGTGGAATCTTATAGGTATCCAAGATATTTGCCACATATAGGGAGATTTCAGAGTCCAGGCCCCCAATAACTGCTGTTAATGTATTCTGGATATCACATACATAGTTAGGTACAACATTTTCCAGTGTAGTCAACAGTAGCATTGTGGCATGATAGGTTCTCATTGCATTGTCAAAGCTATCATAGATGTGGAAGCCCAAGGTGACATTGGGTAAGATCTGAACATTTTCATTGATTTCCTTTACTGCAAATGCCAAAGCCAGGATGTGCTGGTAATGCTTAGGCACTACACTACAACAAAAGTTACATTCTGTAACAGCAGGATATTCCACACATACATTAATGTTTGCCACTTTGTTCCACATCAACATCATTAGTAGTCATATATCATTTAAATACTACCCTTCTCGTACTCTTAAGTCCAAGGTGGCTTATGCTAAGAACAAAAGCAAACTTTATCAGTGTTCATCATCAGCACAGTAATGTCTTTATTGTTCATTGGAAGATACCTTGTAATAGAAGCTTTATTACTGTGAAGTAACATCATTTGAATGTGCTCTTTAAGAGCTACAGATGTACATTAGGTTACATTTGAATTTAATCATACTTGGAGTAGATGTATAGAAATTAATGGGACATGTTAGGCATGATTTATATCAATTGTGACATTCTTAAGCATGATAAATTTCAATTGTCTCACCTACGTATGGCTATAATGAAATCCTACTGACTAATTCCTGTGCCAGGCATATTGTACAATAGTATCGACCTTAATCAGCTATCATCTGCATTTGGAACACATCACATGATGCAGAAAAGAGCTCATAAATCTGTTAACTCAACCACTATTAAAACCTGAAAACATTCCCTTAAACCATATAGCAGCTCCATAAGGGAATAATAAATTGATATTGGGATTAAAAACTTTAATAGCTGTTCAAAAAACCTAGCCCCTGTTTGTGTAGACTTAATTGTATGAACTTTTTTTTTCTTTTGCAGCCTAATCCAGTAAGCTCCTGTTTTGCAATTTCATGGCTCTCTTATGCTCTGATCATTCTGGTGACATAATAAACAGAAATAAAATGGACAAACCAGTCAATCCTTACATAAGTTCCTCTGACATTTCCGGAGGGGGTTCTTCAGTGAAAGCTGTTGGACTGGAAAGGAAGGTACTATAAGTAGCAATGCCACCAATGATGAGATCTCCCGCCTGATAATACTTGTGAAGTGGAGGGTAAGGTTGTTTGACCCTACAGTTGTCAATGTGAGCTGTCCATACTGTGTGAGGAAGAAGTACCAGTAGCAAGTTCACGAAGTCCACCATCCTCAATGCAAGGGCAAATCTTCCTTGTTTGCAAAGTATCCCTTATTGTCTTCTACAACACTAGGCTGTGTGATTAGAACAGCCTGCCTTGAAGGTTAGCATAATCTTCTGTTACACCAGAATGTGGAAGATCAGATAGCAGAAGTGCAGTCTATCAATTGGGGTGTTCCTTTTGGCATATAATGTAATGCATCCAAGATCCTCATCTATT
Organism: Anniella stebbinsi; assembly: GCA_029215795.1. Taxonomy (NCBI): domain Eukaryota; kingdom Metazoa; phylum Chordata; class Lepidosauria; order Squamata; family Anniellidae; genus Anniella; species Anniella stebbinsi. The sequence goes on from JARDYH010000008.1 coordinate 25,320,500, forward strand.
CCTATGTCCTCTCCCAGCCTCTCAATGTTACTGGTGATATTTATGACATCCTTTGTTATTAGTTTTGCAAGTGGCTACTGAAACTCCACAAGGAACTGGAGCAACATCAGAATTAATCACTATCCTTTTGAAAATTGAAGAGGAGAGTGATCGCCAAATAATTACAGATGAATATTTGTTTGTTATGTCTGAACAATATATCCTTCCTCTATAAAATAGATAGAAAATGATGGTCAATACAGCTTGGAATGTCCCACAGAATGTAATTGGTAGCAGAAATAATAGAGTCTGGTCTGGAATCAGAGACAAAATGCATATTGTGTCTGGTAGGGTGACCAGATAAAATCCAGGTCAGGACTCATGTAACTTTAACAGGTGTAGAGAAAAGGGAATTTCAGCCAGTGTCATTTGTATGCAATTAGTTCCTGGTGAAATTCCTTCTTCATCACAACAGTTAAAGGTGCAGACACTATACTAGAGTAACCATATACAAAAGAAGGCAGGGCCCCTGCAACTCTAACAGTTGTGATGAAGGGGGAATTTCACCAGGAACTAATTGCATACAAATGACACTGGCTGAAATTCCCTTTTCTCTACACTGTTAAAGTTACATGAGCCCTGACCTGGATTTTATCTGCTCACCCTAATGGTAGGACTAACCATCTTGAGAACATGGCCTTGATCAATTTAGCCTGCAATACTATAATTACTTGTAAGTCCCACTGAACTCAATAGGGCTTACTTTAGGGAAAACAGGCACATGATTGTTTCATTAATCTGTGGGCTGAAAAAACTTACTGTACATTCCTATGTGTGTTTACTCAGAAGTTGTTTAATGATTCTTATTATATAACAAGCATTCTTTACAATTGCAGTCAGAGATAACTCACAAAAATCCATCAATATAATGTAAAGGGGAGGAAATGAGTTGGAATTTAAGCCAAATGGCTTACTCCATTTCAGTATGTATTGTGGAAGCAAATTCAAGGAAGAGAACATATTTCACACCTATAATATAATGTTTTGTGAAGTGTTTGTAAAATAAAAGTATTTTGTTCTTTCATCCTTTTTACATTGGAAGCTGTGTGTGTGTGATTGTTTTTAGCTAGGCTGACCATATGAAAAGGAGGACAGGGCTCATGTAACTTTAACAGTTGTAGAGAAAAGGGAATTTCAGCCAGTGTCATTTGTATGCAGTTAGTTCCTGGTGAAATTCCCTCTTCATCACAACAGTTAAAGGTGCAGGCACTATACTAGAGTAACCCTATACAAAAGAAGGCAGGGCCCCTGCAACTTTAACTGTTGTGATGAAGAGGGAATTTCACCAGGAACTAATTGCATATAAATGACGCCGGCTGAAATTCCCTTTTCTCTACAACAGTTAAAGTTACATAAAGTCCTTTTCATATGGTCAGCCTATTTTAGCCCAGTGGTACTCCCAGCAGCGGGATTTGTGTCTCTAATGAAATGAGTGAGTAAGCCAGGGTAGCGAAGGCTTCCCACATTCTCTTATCCAGGTTAAATATCCCCATCCCTATTTTCTAGAACTAGATTTTTAAATGCACAGCCAAAGGCCTGTTGCGTGATGATGCCCATCTCATACTAGGAAAGTTTCTTCTCTGAGCAAATTCTGGGAGATCCTGGGGCTGACTTGATGACAACACACTGGCATCACAAGCCCCAAAACTCCAGTGGTTGCTCTCCTGCGGGTTGACCCTACGATATGGAGGAAGCACGGAGTTTGTATGCGAGGAGAAGCAACCTCTGCCATTTCCTGCACCACTGCCCTGTGCACTGCCACACACCTTCTGCAGAGGAAAAAGTTGGGGTAAGTCCCCAACTTTTTCTTTTGGAGCTTCAGGGGAAAGCTCTGGGATGGCTCCACATTGTCTTCTGTGTTGTATAAACAACACAGTGCCACTGCAGAGGCACCCCGGGGCTTTCCCCATGTATAGATACCCCCCGGTAGATGAGTGGAGCATTTTTATGACCTATATCTTTTCAGCTGTTTAATAAAAGTTTGAATAAAAGTAGTGCTTTGCTTTTTAAATGTTAGCGTGCATTCTCGAGAAGGTAAAACTAGAATAAAAAGCCATACTAACACACACACACACACACACACACACACATTGCTGAAGAAAAGAGAGTGACTATTGACTGGAGCTCTCTGTCCCTCCCTCCCTCTCTTATAATGAGGATGGGGAATGAAAATGGCCTCAACTCTGGAATCCATGGCCTCAATTGTGTACATGAAATCACAGTGTTCTGCACAGTAGACCTGTTCAAACATTTCTTTTGTCTTCTCTACTCCATTGAGACATGATTGTTGCAGTCATTTCTGGGAAGCTGCAAATCAACTTTTAAATAATATCTAGAATGAAACGATGACAAGAATCTAACTCTGCAAAAAAGTACATACCTCTAGTATAAATTGGGAATGGACAGAAGGGAGATCATGGGTAATGGTAACCCCCCCCCCCCAAAAAGCATGAGTTATAAATCTGATTCCCCCTTCTATTTTGGTAGAAGGAAAAATGTAAGCTGAATGTGTGTTTTTAAAGTTACAATTCTTGCATGATTGGCTGAGATGGAAACATTCAGGTAACTGGATGGAATGGAGAGATATGAGAGAAGAGGAGCCAAAGACAACTGGTTTCCTTCTCTCCTTCTGATGCATCCTGATGGAATAGATGGACCAGTCTGCAAGGCTTGCTGTCAGAGTTTCATTGTAAAGAGAAATTTTGGGAGAAAATAACATGTACCACATGTTCTTCTTTTCTGTCATTTAAACTATGGAGAAATTGAAGATATCTGAGGGAAATTTATGAATAGTGGCTGATGATAGGGAAACACAAATATTTTGCTCTACATCCACATTCACGCATCCTGATTACAAAACATAGAACAGGACACTGGCATTATCTTCTTATTAGCTGATCTCTTTTGTTCAGCTCAGGCCTAAATACAATAATGTAATATTTGGGGGAAAAGATGCAACCCAGCAATCCAATGCTGGAGGCTAATATTGAGAAAATCTCTGCGGCTACCATGTATTTTCCTTTTGTGCTTAAGTAGGTGGGAACAAATGATAACCAAACACTGCAAAAGACCAGCATGCTGAATGTGATGAATTTGGCTTCGTTGAAGCTGTCGGGTAACTTTCGGGCAAAGAAAGCCACAGTGAAGCTGATAATTGCCAGGAAGCCCATGTAGCCCAAGACAGAATAAAACATAGTCACAGACCCTTCATTACATTCCAGTACAATTTCTTCAGCTGCTGAGTGCATGTCAATATCTGGGAATGGAGGAGAAGTTGCCAGCCACACAGTACAGATGCCTGCTTGGACTATGGAACAGGAAAGGACAAAGGAGGTGGCTAATTTTTTCCCCACCCATTTCCTCATGCTGGATCCTGGCCTGGTGGCCATGAAAGCCAGAACCACGGTGACGGTTTTTGCCAGGACACAAGAAACAGCCACCGAAAAGGTCATGCCAAATGCTGTTTGTCGCAGGAGACATGTCACCTTTTGAGGACAGCCGAGGAAAAGGAATGCACAAAGAAAGCAGAGGAGAATGGAGGTGAGGAGGGTGTAGGTGAGGCTCCGGTTGTTGGCTTTGACTATGGGAGTGTTGTGATGTTTCATAAATGTCCCCAGCACCAGAGCTGTGATCAAAGAAAAAGAAAGAGCAAAGGAGACTAAAGTGAGCCCCAAAGAATCATCATAAGACAAGAAAGTTACTCTCTTGGAAAAACAGAAATCTTGATCCTTGCTTGGATAGTCTTTGTCTGGGCATTTGTTACAGTCAGGCATATCTGAAAAAGAAATGATGGGGTCTTTAGCTCATGCGTCAACATGCTCTAAATTTCAACAGAGGCCTCATCAACACCATGCAGGATATTGGACTGTGAAAGTGGTATGAAAGCAGGATATAAAAGGCAGGAGCCACACTACTGCTTTATAGCGGTATTGAAGCGCACTGACAACTGTTGGGCCCATTGACACATACCATATACTGCTTTCATATCACTATATCCTGCTTGGCATGGCTCCTGCCTTGTATATTTTGGGGGAGGGCTCCGCTCCCATTCCCCCCACTTCCATAGGCAATGGCAGGCAGGCAGGCGCAGTGCCTTCCGCTCCCATCCTAGCCAGCCGGCTGACTTTTCCTTAGTGGGAAAAGACGCAGCTGCATCACCGGGGCGCTGCCTCTTAAGACCCAGCCCCTCCCTCCCACCCCTCCTTTGCTCACACGTCCAAGAAGAGTGCAGCAGCCTCTGGAAGCATGCACCACCACCACGCCTTATCTCGCCTCCCGACCCTGCCTGCCCACTGCCAGGCAACTTACTTTTCCACTGCCCAAGTGTCTGTCCAGCGCACAGCTCCAGGAGCTGTGTGCTGGACAGATGTGCAGCAAGAAAGTAAGTTGCCTGGCAGCGGGCAGGCAGGGTCGGGACTCGGGAGGCGAGATAAGGCATGGCAACGATGCATGCTTCCAGAGGCTGCTGCATCTTTCTTGGACGCGTGAGAGAGGAAGGAGGTTGAGGCGGACACTGAGAGGGGATCGTGGGAGGGGGCAGAGGGGAGGGGCCATTTCCTGTGGCCCTGGATGGAGAACACTCTGTCCTGTCACTCCCTCCTTCCCTTCCTCTGCTCCAGACCCACCCAATCAGGGCCGTTAGTGTTGATGGGAAGGGAAGGAATTACATGCTTTTCCACCCCTACTGCTCCAATCGGGGTGGGGGGCATGGGGGTGGGAAAGGCCTCAATTCCCTGGGTGCACATCCTAATGAAATGTGCTGTGCACACCTCTGCTGGGAGGAACACTAAAATACTTCCTTCATAATAATAAATTGTTATTATTATTATTATTATTATTATTATTATTATTCCAGAGTTTTACTCCAAATTTAGTCAATTGATCCTTCAAACATGCTCAGAGAACCTTATATTTCTAGCCTAGGGATCCTGCCATGGATCAGATTACATGCCAGATCACTTCAGGGGCTCCTCATACCATTTAAAACCAAAATCATTCACAGGCATATATCAAGATCATCATACCTAATGTAGTCAAGATAGCCTTGTTCTGGTGGGAAGTGATATGAAATATATAAAAGGGGACACCTGTTCTAAAGCCGTGCCATATAATTGTCATGACAGATGCCAGCCTGGAAGGGAGGGGCTCCTGTCCAGGGCTATCTCATCCATAGTCCCTGTTCTCCTGAAGTCAAGGACCACAGTATAAACTGGTTGGAGCCTAAACAGTTCACCTCTCCTCTTTGCTCAACAAATAGGCCCTGCCGCTATTTTAGTCAGAACTGACAACATTTATTTATTTATTTATTTATTTATGGCATTTCTATACTGCCCAATAACCAAAGCTCTCTGGCGGTTTACAAAAATTAAAACCATAAAAACCATACAAAATATAAAACAACGATAGTATAAAAACATAATTTAAAATACATATAAAAGCACAACCAGGATAAAAACCGAGCAACCATGCAGAAATTATTACGGATTTAAAATACAAATTTAAACAGCAAGGTTAAAAAACAAACTGAAGAACTGTGAAAACACTGTGAAAATAAAAAGGCATTTGCCAAGCTAACCTGTCTGAGGAGCTCATTCCACAGCCGGGGTGCCACAGCAGAGAAGGCCCACATCCATCATCAGGGAGCAACAAAATCAAAATCCTTATGCAAGCTCTGAGCAGAACACAACATCCCATCCATTCCACAACACTTTCAGAGGACAGTCTATACACAGAGTGACTTTTTCAGTTGACAAGGCCTGGATCCTGGGAAACTGACTCAGCAGTTTTGCCATCTTTTCAGCCAACTCCAGGTGAATCACTTTACCTCCACTCTCAACAACCAGCTACCACACTTCTCCAGACACTAAGCTCCCACCAGCAGAAGCCACAGATACACTTCAATCTTCCTGGCCAAGGCACAGGTACCATGCATTCTTTCCTCTTCCACTTCTGGCCAGGGTTCTCAGGAAAATCAAAGAGCGGCAGGCTGATATCTCCATTCAGGCTGTGGAGGCCCTGGTTCTCTGAAATCCTTTAACAGGCACAAACAGATCCATGGTTTCTTCCCTCAAGGCCCAACTTTCTCACAGAAGGGCTGGTAATGCCATCTGAACCATGACTACCAACTCTAAGAGTACCTCTAGACAGATCAAGTTGGTTTCACACTGGCAGCAGTTGGGATACATGATGCTGCTGCCCGTGTGAAGCCATCTAGGGAAAAGGCCCTTTGCTCCACTCTAAAAAAGTCAGGCATTTACTCCGACTTTTTTTTAGAGCGGAGCGGGCTGGGCAGGGAAAGGGGTGACATCACTATATCCTCCACTTATACATCACTTCCCAAATTGGAGTCTGCATGAGGTACTATCAGCTCATACGAGATCCCCTTTGAACAGTTGAGCACGAGATCACTACATTTTCTCTCTCTCAAGGTGTTATCACTCATAACTATAAGACCTGTGAGTTAGATCTGAGAACCACCTGCACTCTCTCTGAGTGGTTCTGCCATACCCTGGATGTAGGAAGGGAGTCAAAATTTGCCTTAAGAGAACTGAGGAATGGACAAATATGCTTGTCCTTCAAGCACAGATTCAGACTGATTTGGGGCTCATGCTATGAGAATAGTAGGTTCTGTAATCCCTTGATAGTTCACTTTTCACACTGGATGAGAATAGAAAGCTGGGTACTTACTATGAAGACATCTGTATAGGCATAGGTGTGCAGAGCACATTTCATTAGGGTGTGCACCCAGGGAATTGAGGCCTTTCCCACCCCCATGCCCCCTACCCCAATTGGAGCAGTAGGGGTGGAAACATGTTATTCCTTCCCTCCCCATCAACACTAATGGCCCTGATTGGGTGGGTATGGAGCAGAGGAAGGGAAGGAGGAAGTGGCGGTGGGAAAGAGCGTTCTCCATCCAGGGCCTCAGGAAATGGCCCCTCCCCTCTGCCCCCTCCCACGATCCCCTCTCAGCCGCCGCCTCCACCTCCTTCCTCTCTCATGCATCCAAGAAAGATGCAGCAGCCTCTGGAAGCATGCATCGTTGCCATGCCTTATCTCGCCTCCCGAGTCCCGACCCTGCCTGCCCACTGCCAGGCAACTTACTTTCTTGCTGCGCGCCTGTCCAGTGCACAGCTCCTGGAGTGGTGCGCTGGGCAGTGGAAAAGTAAGTTGCCTGGCAGCGGGAAGCCAGGGTTAGGAGGTGAGATAAGGCGTGGTGGTGGTGCATGCTTCCAGAGGCTGCTGCACTCTTCTTGGACGTGTGAGCGAAGGAGAGGTGGGAGGGAGGGGCTGGGTCTTAAGAGGCAGCGCCCTGGTGATGCAGCTGCCTCTTTTCCCACTAACGAAAAGTCAGCCAACCGGCTAGGATGGGAGTGGAAGGCGCTGCGCCTGCCCATCAACCATTGCCTATGGAAGCAAGGGGGATGGAATCAGAGCCCCCCAAATATTAGGGTGTGCCTGGGCACACCAGGCACACCCCATCCACCCTCCTATAGGGTGACCATATGAAAAGAAGGACAAGGCTTCTGTATCTTTAACAGTTGTATTGAAAAGGGAATTCAGAAGGTGTTATTTGTATGCATGCAGCACCTGGTGAAATCCCCTCTTCATCACAACAGTTAAAGCCACAGAAGCCCTGCCCACTTTTGTATCTGGTCAAGAGAGCATGGCTCCTGCAGCTTGAACTGTTGTGATGAAGGGGGAATTTCACCAGGGGCTGCATGCATCCAAGTGACACCTGCTGAAATTCCCTTTTCAATACAACTGTTAAAGATACAGGAACCTGTCCAACTTTTTATATGGTCACCCAACATCCATATCACATCTTGTGGCAGGTGGAGCTCTGCCATTAATTACGTTTTCCAAAGGCAGTGTGCTGATTCCCAAGAAACACTTTTTTGTTGTTATTCTGCTTGTTCAATTGCCTCTACAATTTTTTTCATATCTTCTCTGTTTGTGTACATACATCTGTCTGTATTTTTATACACATTTTTCAAGTTATACGCATTTTTGTATCAATCCATCCACTGATTAGTGCACATTTATGCTCATTTTGGAAATCATACAACACACTGAGTGAGTGTGCTTAAACCATGGTTTTGCAGGCATTATTATTTTTATTATTATTATTATTATGCCTCTTTCCCAATACTGGGCCTATGGTTAAGAATGTTCCACAATACAGGCTAAGACATCACAACAATCTAAGCCACAAAGTTTAGCTTAAAATGCTTAACCACTGTGGTTTAGCATGTTTTCTGATCAGGGTCAAAGTATTCATCTTTGCACGCTGTTCAAAATTGCACATTTTATCAGATGTTATTTTTGTTCTGCATTTCAAGTCCTGAAATCTAAAGGTTTTTGTACTTTAAAACTTCAAAAACTTCAAAAACAGAGGCTTTGACTGCTGTCAAACTGCAGCCCCCTCCCCACCTCCCCACCTCTGTTAGCTGTCAAACCAACTGTATTTGAAGTTTTGGAAAATCTTCCAAAATAAAAAAGTTAAATGGGTTTCTCCCTCATTTCTCCTAAAATACCTTTCTACTACACACCTGAACCTATGCTTCTGAAATTGCTGACACATGTCAACCAAAGCGGTATCTCTAATGTGGACAAGTTTCATGTTTGGATCTTTAAAAATAAAACATTGAAGGCATAATTGTCTTTCCCCCACTGCTACCCATTTTTCAAAAATTAATGGTTCTGAAATTTCACACATACCATCTGCACTGTGGCAAAGATTCATGTGTAGATCTTTAAAAATATTTTAAAAAGTTAAAGGCGTTCCTGGTTTGTTTGTTAAAAAATGCACAGCCACAAAATACCTGGATCTAACTTTCTGAAATTTCTCACAGAGACGTAACTTTAACTCATCTGCATTGTGGCCAAGTTTCATCCTTCTACCTTTTAAAATAAAAAGGTTATAGGCATTTTTGAATCAGACACCATTTTGAGTAATTTTCCCCAAAGCCTAGTATTGTGTTACAAAAATGCCTATAACTTTTTTATTTTATAAGGTAGAAGCATGAAACGTGCCCACATGGAAGATGGGTGTGAGGTACTTATCTGTGAGAAAATTCAGAATGATTGGTTCACGCATTTTGTGGCTATGAAGTTTTTACTTTAAAAGTTCCAAAACTTCCAATATGGTTGGTTTGACAGCTAACATAGGGGGGAAAGGCAGGGGAGTCAAATTGCACCCCATCCCCTGCCCCTTTTATCTTTCAAAGCCTATGTTCTTGAGCATTTGGATCTTTTAAAGTAAAAAAAAAAATCATAGCCACAAAATGCCTGGACCTATCTTTCTGAAATTTCTCACATCTGCATTGTGACAAAGTTTCACTTGTGGATCTTTGAAAATAAAAAAGTTTTAGGCATTCCTGGTTCATTTGTTAAAAAAAATGCATAGCCACAAAATACCTGGATCTATCTTTCTGAAATTGTTGCCAAGTTTCATCTATCTTTAAAAATAAAAAAGTTATAGGCATTTTTGTAACACAATACTAGGCAATGGGAAAAATCACTCAAAACGGCATCTGATATGCCGATTTTTTTCTGATTAAAATCGGAGAGAAAAATATTGGATCAGAAAAAATCGGATCTTCAAATTTCCATATCGGAATCGGTATCGGCTGTCCGATATCCAATTTTAATTGGCTATCGGATCCAATACAATGCAGATCCCTAATGTTAACAGTATTCACAGATGGGCCTAAGTAAAGTACATTGCAGAAGTCAAGTGTGAATTTGACAAAGGTATTAATGATGGTTGCGAGGCCAAGAAGCAAAGGGAACAATCTTCTTATTGATGACTTTTCTAACAAGCCATGACCAATGAAAAAGTCATGTTTGAATCACAGAGAACGATGAAGCTAACTATGACCATTGGAAAGTGTCTTTTCCCTTAATATACCACCATCATCTGGTTACATAGAATGCCTTGACATTTTTATTGGCTAATACAGACACCTGCTGATTCTGCTTTTTTTTAGATTTTCTCCAGGTTCCTGCTTACAAACCCTTTTGATCCTATTTCAAACATTTATGAAAAGTAACCCTGATGAAGGCAAATGTTATACATTTGTGTGGATTACAGTCATTCTGTTTTAGAACTCTTTACAGTAGGGATGTGCACTGACCCCCCGGATCGGATCGGATAGCGGATCGGAATCGGACCTGGGGGGTCGGATCGGATCGGATCGGAGGATGGTCAGATCGGATCGGACCGGATGTCCGATCCGGATCAGACGCCATTTTGAATGCTTTTTCCCATAGCCAAGTATTGTTTAACAAAAACGCCTATAACTTTTTCATTTTTAAAGATAAAAGGATGAAACTTGGGCACATTATACACTGGTTAGGGATAGTTATCTGTGAGAAATTTCAGAAAGATTGGTGCATGCGTTTTGTGGCAATTAATTTTTTAATAAATACCCAGGAATGCCTATAACTTTGTCATTTTTAAAGTTACACACATGAAACTTTGCCACATTGTAGGTGGTACCTTGGGACCTATGTGTTTGAAATTTCAGAATCGTAGGTGCTTGCCTTGTGTGGCAATTAATTTTAGAAAAATGGGTAGTAGTGGGGTAAATACATTTATGCCTCCCATTTTTTTTTTGAAGATACAAACAGGAAACTTGGGCACATTACAGGTACCACTTGCCTTGATATGTGTGTGAAATTTCAGAAACATTGGAGCTTGCCTTGTGTGGCAATTAATTTTTGAAACAATGAGGAAAGAAACACCTATAACTTTGTCATTTTTAAAGTTACACACATGAAACTTTGCCACATTGTAGGCAGTACATTGGGACCTATGTGTGTGAAATTTCAGAAACGTAGGTGCTTGTATTGTGTGGCAATTAATTTTTGAAACAATGAGGGATTCATTGGACAGCACTTGCCCATAGGGATTCATTGGACAGTACTTGCCCATAGGGAATCATTGGACAGTACTTGCCCATAGGAAATCATTGGAAAGCACTTGCCCATAGGAAATCATTGGAAAGCACTTTCCCATTGAGAAATACAGTTATGCCTCCCACTTTTTTATTTTTGAAGATACAAACAGGAAACTTGGGCACATTGTAGACTGGTTAGGGATAGTTATCTGTGAGAAATTTCAGAAAGATTGGTGCATGCGTTTTGTGGCAATTAATTTTTTAATAAATACCCAGGAATGCCTATAACTTTGTCATTTTTAAAGTTACATACATGAAACTTTGCCACATTGTAGGTGGTAACTTAGGACCTATGTGTGTAAAATTTCAAAAACGTAGATGCTTGCCTTGTATGGCAATTAATTTTAGAAAAATGGGGAGTAGTGGGGTAAATACATTTACGCCTCCCATTTTTTTATTTTTAAAGATACAAACAGGAAACATGGGGACATTACAGGGAACACTTCACTTGATATGTGTGTAAAATTTCAGAATGATAGGTCCAGGCATGGGGTGGCAAGGTGTCTGCACACACCACTTTGAAGACTGTAGAAAATTTCTCCTGTAACGATCCTAGCGAGAGAGAGTGATCCTAGGCTCAGCCGTTCTGCTTGAGTAAAAAGTGAAAGTATCAAAGCAGACACGAGCCAAGTGCTACTTTGTTTCTCCTTTTGTAATGGATACTAGCTCAGTTGCAGCCAAGCGTGCAAGGATCAAAGAGATGAGAGAAAGTGTTTCCTTCTTCTTCCCGGGAGGCGGGAGGGTGCAATTGACAGCCCCAGCCTCTGTGTAAAAAAGGTTAATAACTTTTAATCTAAAAAATTCGTAGCCACCAAATGCCTGGACCCAGCTTTCTGAAATTTTACACACATATCAATGTAATGTCCCCATGTTTCCTGTTTGTATCTTTACAATATCTGAAATTTCACACACATAGGTCCCAAGGTACTGCCTACAATGTGGCAAAGTTTCATGTGTGTAACTTTACAAATGACAAAGTTATAGGCATTCCTGGGTATTTATTAAAAAATTAATTGCCACACAAGGCAAGCACCTATGTTTCTGAAATTTCACACACATAGGTCCCAAGGTACCGCCTACAATGTGGCAAAGTTTCATGTGTGTAACCTCACAAATGACAAAGTTATCGGCATTCCTGTGTATTTATTAAAAAATTAATTGCCACACAAGGCAAGCATCTATGTTTTTGAAATTTCACACACATAGGTACCACGGTACCACCTACAATGTGCGTTTTTGTAAAACAATACTTGGCTATGGGAAAAAGCATTCAAAATGGCGTCCGATCCGGATCGGACCTCGTCGGATCGGATCAGATCGGATCGGAGGTTGATCGGATCGGATCAGATCGGATTTTCCCGATTTTGGGGCGGATCGGATTCGGATCGAGGATCGGATCCGATCCGATGCACACCCCTAATTTACAGTATATGACTTGAATATCCCTTACCTGTCTGGTTTGAAATTTTTCCTTCTGCACATGGGATGCATTCATAGCAACAAAATGGCTCTCCCTCCTTGACTTTCTTGTGAGAACCATGATCACAACTTGCAGTACACTGAGAAAGAGGCCAGGACTAATTGAAAAAGGATTGAACACAATGACAATCATGGGACTAATGAATTTGGAATCCTTTCATTTCTGGGGCCTTCTGAATGTTATTAATTAATTAGACCCACATTTCAGGAATGTGTGAACAAGCTCAATAGAGAACACTTGGTAAACTATAAGCTGTTGCTTTATTAACACAACAAATATATGTATTATTTAAAATATTTTGTACTGTCTTTGAAAGTGAAGTCCCCTCAATGTGGTTTACAAGATAAAAAATATATACACTTGATAAAAACAACATCATAAAACAGCAAGATTTAAAAAAAATCAAATCTATAAAAGAAGGTTCAGATTTCATTTAAAAGCACTGAAATGTCTAGTTCCTTAAGGCCTATTTAAAAACAGTCTAGGAAGGAGCTATGCACACTTTCATGGTTGGATATTCCAGAAGGATAGGGTCACTTCAGAAAAGATGCTCTCGCTTTTGCTCCACAACCTATTTTTTCCCTGCTTGGCAAATTGTGGCCTATAATTGTTTTCATCCTTTGGGACGAAAGGTTAGGTTTCTTAATCGTTCTTTTAAAGTGATGGTTACCACCACCTATCTCAAAGAGGAATGTACAAACTTCCTGGACCCAGCCTGTCATCTTGTCTCTACTAAATGTAATAAGCCAAGAGGATCAAGGGTCAAGCATACCAGTAGTTAACTGAAAAGGACTTGCATCTTGTCCACATCTTCAGATCTCAACCACCATAATACAATTCAAAGCAATTGAATGGGGTCTGGTAGATTTTTTTAGAATGTCAGCTGTGATATTAAGAATATTATTTATTGATAGATTAAAACATTTATATCCCACTCTATATCACTAGGATCTCAGGGCAAATAAAATCATAGAAAGAATATAAAACAATAAATATACATAGCTAAAAACAAATTAAACCATTAATCAAGCTAAAACCAGTATAGAATTTAAAAACAGTTAACACTATATGCAATCTTGGTGAACTTAGCCATCAAAGGCTTTGTTAAACAGCCATGTTTTAACTTGGCACCAAAATAAGGCCAGCGTTGGTGTGAGTTATGCCTCTAAGGGGACACCATTCCACAGCCAGGGTGCCACAACAGAGAAAGCTCTCTCCCATGTCCTACCATACCGTATATCTCGCATCGGTGGAATGCGGAGGAGGGCTCCTCCAACAGGTCTCAAGTCTCGGGCAGGCATATATAGGGAGAGGCACTCTCTCAAGTATCAAAGTCCCAAGCCATTTAGGGCTTTAAATGTCAATACCAACACCTTGAATTCCGACCAGAAGTGAATAGGCAGCCAGTGCAATTCCTTTAAGACTGGTGTTATATGGTCTTTGCGGGATATTCCTGTCAGCAATCTAGTTGCTGCACTTTGCACTAACTGCAACTTCTGAGACATCTTCAAGGACAGCCCCATGTAGAGTGCACTGCAGTAGTTTAATTGGGAAGTTACTTGTGCATGCACTACTGTGGCTAGGTTGTCCATGTGAGTAGCCGCATGTCTTGACGAAAGAAGGATTCCAGTGGGGATTTAAAAGAAACTTTACTTTAAGTACCAGTAACTTAAGGTCAGCCATTACTGAACAGTCCATGAGTCAAGGGAAGATGAAGAATGAAGTAGGAGGGAGGAGACAGAAAAGGACAAAAGAAGCATTGGGTCAATCCCCACCCACCTTGTCCACAACTTGGAGGGGAAGCCAGAGAAGGGGCAGTCATTCAGTCATGACATCACCACCAAACTACGGCCACTATTAGCATTAATCCAGATGGTCTGTAGATTGGTTACATGACGATAATGCGCTCGAACTTCAGAGAAAAATTAAAAGCCATGGTAAATCGCCACCGTGGAAATGCGCATTAACGGAGGCTATAAATCGCATAGACATCTGATTTGCACCCAGCTCGTCTGTCCCAAATGCTGTCAGAGCAAAGTCAAGGAGGCGCAAATCACTCATCTAGAGCCACCCCTTCTCTCCATGACAATGGTTTCTCTTTCTCCTGCAGGTACTGTCTTTCTTTCTTATAAATATATTAGAAATATAATTCCATTGTATTTTAATATTTTTGCAGTTATATGGTTATGACCAATGCCACTGGCCCAGCAACCAAGACGGAAATATGTGCTTCCTAACTTTTTTGCATGAATCCAAAAAACATCCTTCCTTCAATTAAAAATTAGCCTTTCGTAAATCCAATGGAATTAATTTTTGATATTGGAACAGAATATCAGTGAAATTCATTAATATCCAGATCTCTTCCCAAAAAGCTGATGATTAGACCATACCTGGTTAAACCAGCCATGCCATGTGATGGCATCCTCATCAATGGTGAATGCTTGACCTATGGGAGCCTCGGGATCCATTCTTCCAACTCTCACCCCATGAAATGATTGGTTGGAGAAAACAATCCAGTTGATCACATCCAATCCAGCAACAACCTCCCCGTTCTGGTTGAAGGAAACCTTGTCTCCAGCGCTATTGTTAAATGAGACACATTTCAGAAAACGATGGAGCTGGAGTGGGGAAAAAGCCAAGAGATTAAAAGGGGATGCATTTGGATCTTTCAGACTAATATGTAAAGACACCAGAGGAATGATGTCATGGATAGTTTTCAACTGGGAAAAGATTTATGCATGAAATGCTAATCCTTTATGACCCAGAGATTGCATTAGTGGATACTACATGAATCAGTAAAATTAGAACAGTCTACAGTGGTCATATCATACATTCCAAGAGAACAAACAGGAAAGCAAAATGGCTGACTGAACATGGCAGTATTCAGTCATTTCTAGTTGGAGAAAAGGAAGATGAAAATATCAGTGCTGGAAGAATTTGCAAGGCAGTTGATACCCAATGAACACCCCCCATCTATTTGAGGAAGGTTATACAATTATACAATTGTGCTTTTATACTGTATTTTAAATTATGTTTTTATACTGTCATTGTTTTATCTTTTGAATGGTTTTTATCGTTTTAATTTTTGTAAACCACCCAGAGAGTTTTGGCTATTGGGTGGTATAGAAATGCAATAAATAAATAAATAAATAAATTACCTGCCCAAGCTGTAGATTCTGGAGCTTTGGTCCCCCTTCATCCATCATGACACCTTGGATGGCTCTAGATGAGAACTTGGCATGATGTAGGGCATGGGCCACAGCATAGATAGCATTGTAGATACTGTAGCTGTGGCCTGCCATGCCCATTTCAAAAAATGTACCTGGCAGATCCTCCAGCTTCTCTTTCCCTGTACAAATGTCCCCATCCACCTCACCCACAACGTTATCTGACAATACACAGCCAAAGGCCTGTTCCCAGAAATTCCTGATAAAACCATCTTCTTTAGAACTATAAGGGTTTCTGCTCTCAAGAAACTGCTGAAAACCTGGCAGATCACTGGAGTGGATTCCGAAGGATAGAGAACCATGAAATATTCCTGTATCCCAATTCCTTTGAAAGACAAATGAAGTTATCTCCATCTGGGATGTTGTGATCCATACCTTTGCATTCTTTGTCATGTGTTGTTGTTCTGACAGATATGGAAACCATAAAAAGAATGACATGGAATTAGATTCTGCATAGGCCACCACGATGTTTGCCTTGCTGACCATCACTTTATCATGTATCTTTGCTCCCTGCTGTAGCACATCATTAATTTCAGTGATGAAACTTGATTTGGGGACTCTTTCTATGAAGGCAAAACAGACACCATTCTTCGAAAACAGGGGAAGTACACTGTTCAGAAATTGTTCTCCATTGTCATTATCCCTAACAGCAACCCCAATCCATGTCCACCTGAAATGGAGGAGCAAAGAGAGAATCCCCTCATACTGAAGGGCTTCCTGAGGGGCTGTCTGGTAGAAGGGAAGGCCTGGAGTTTTAGCATTCATGATGGGAGCAGGGCCATAGATGAGCTAAGGAGAGAGTTTGAATAGGACAAAAGACATTAAGAACCACCTTTACATATATTTCAGAACTATGTACATGCATAGGTCTGATCTTAAGGGTGGGCAAGCTGGATGGTCACCCAGGGTACTGAGCTGAAGGGGGCACCAAGTTGATCTGAGGGGGCACCAAGCTCAGCTGAAGGGGGTGCCATGCTGAGCTGAAGGGGGTGCTGAGCTGAAGGGGGCACCAAGCTCAGCTGAGGGGGGCACCAATATCACATCTGCATGTGACCCCATAAACCATTTGGATGGCCCTGCAAAGTTGACCATGGGGAGGGGGCACCAATGACACTCCTCACCTGGGACACTATTTGCCCTAAAGCTGGCCCTCTATATGCCTCTCATACATTATTACCCCTAGGCAACTGGTAGGCAGTAGGCTAGATGGTCTAATACATCAGGACTGTAATTCTGCTTTAGAACAACCCTGTGAGATTAGTACGTTTTATTGTTCCCATCATACAGATAGGGGTTTCCTCTGAGAGAATAGCCATTGGCCTATGGCCATCTCTACCTACAAAGCAGAAAGCATGTGTGCATCACGTATGTCTGGAAATGGTTACCCACTTCCATATATGGTACTGCCTTAATACTGTTCACCCAGACAGGTCATCATGTACATGGATCAGAATTTTTTTTAAAAAAAACATTTGTTTGGGGGGGTTTAATATTTTTTAAAGAATTTAATAAAAACCTATGTTTATGCCTACAACTCCCAGCATGCCTTGGGTGGGAGTCCAGACTTATTGGCCTTTGGCGGCCATTGTGATTACTACGGTCAGTTCCGAGCAGTCAACCCAATTCCACATAAAAGGAAACAACCCACATAAATGGGCTGCAAACATTTGTAGTGCCTCCTTCCACCTTCCATGTGTGGTTTTCAAATCAGAACTATATACAACAGCATGCCTTTGGGAGGCCACACTCTGGACATGCTCAAAGGCACCTTGTCCTGCTATCACTGTTTTCTCAGAAACTGGGAGAAATAGACACACAGCTTTTACTCTTAAGAGGGAGAGAGGGAGGAAAGGGAAGCACTCTGTGCATGTCCAGAAACCAGCTCAATGAAGGGGGGCAAGTAGGGGGGCCGGCCCTAATCCTTCAGTACAGGCTCCTGATGGAGCAACTTGGTGGGCAAGAAGTGCAGGCCTGGGCAATCCTGGCTGGAGTTGGCTGCAGCTGGGCGTGTCCACTGACAGCCACATATTTCCCTTCCTTCGCAATACGACTCCTCAATCCTCTAAGAGCAGCATCAGCAATGAGAGGAGGGAAGCACCTCTCACAGGAAGAGGGCACAAGCAGGCCGCAAAAGGCATGCTGGGAGGTGTAGTACTGGCAGGTAGAGTGGCTGATTTAATAAAGCATGGGTTAGCAAACCTGGTCAGTATGTGCAAACCAGGTTACTATCTCTCAGTCCTAACTCAGCCCCCACTTTCCTGAGCTCTCGCTAACTGTCTTTGTTCTCCTTCTAACTGACTTTCCCCAACTGTCACTCACCCCACCCATCATTCCCTTCTACCCTCAGCTGTCAGTCATTCCTGCTTTCGCGCTTCTGTTTCAATAGTAAAGTGAGGTTTTCACATAAAAATCATAAACTTTATTCAGTAATTCTTGCATCTGTCTTGGAATGTTGTGGTTTAGTTATAAGGGGGGGCTCATTTGTGGAATTAGCCATCTAATTATTTCCAGTGCACCAATTTCTGTCTTCAAATTACCAAATGAAACTAGAAAGAAAAAAAAAGAAAGAAAGAGTGAAAGTCATGGAAGATTCCCAAGCTCACAAAATAACTCACCTGGGGAATCTTATATATATCCAAGATATTTGCCATGTGAAGAGAGATTTTGGAGTCCAGTCCCCCAATTATTGCTTTTAAATCATGTTGGATATCACATTTGTAGTTTGGTATAAATTTCTGCATGGTAGATAAGAGTAGCATTGTGGCATAATAGGTCTGCTGTTCATAGAAATTGCTGTCATAGATGTGGAAACCTAAGGTGACATTGGGTAAGATTTGAGGGTTGTCATTGATCTCCTTTACTGCAAATGCCAAGGCCAGGATGTGCTGGTAATTCTTAGGCAATACCCTATAATGAAAGAGTAAGAGAAACCAACAAGTTGGATCCAGATTTACAGTGAAGTCAGTGAGACTTAAATTAGTCATGACTAAAGTAGGTGCCAGTGATTTCAATGGGTCTGTTCATAGTTTGAGTAAATCTGGAACCGACCCAGATTGAAATATTAATGTCAACTCTGCTGAAGGTGGTGGCAGCAGCAGCAGCTCTCATATGGGCGGGAAGATGAAGGGCACTGAAAATCTGATGCATTTGTGTGTGCATGTATGCACATGTATTTGTGCAGACATGTATGCCCTGATGGAGTGGGGCCTAAATCCTTTTATCTTTGAGTCTCCAGATCTGGTTGCTGAGAAGGATGTATCCAAAGTTGTATCCAAAGAAGAGCAAGAGGGCATGTCCTGTATGCCAATATAATTAGGGTTACAGGAGAAATACTGAACATAGAAAAAATAGGCCTGGAAGTGGAGACAAAAAATAAGTACAGAGAAACTGGTGCAACACAGAAACTGGTAGAGGCAAGCAGTAGAAGGACAAAGAAGATGTAAAGAGAAGTAAAATCATTGAAAAGCTAAACTGCATCATCGAGTTACCTTTTTTGGTTGAAGAGGATTGTTTTCGTCAACATTCTAATTATATTAACATTTTTTTCTAAACTCAATCCAATGTGTTCCTGTTTTGCAACTCTAGGATGCTCTTATTTTCTGATCATTCTAGCTACACAATCAAAGGATATAAAATGAGGAAACAGGTCAGTCCTTACAAAAGTTCCTCTGATGTTACTGGAGGAGGTCGTTCTGTGAAGGCAACTGGATTGGAGATGAAGGCACTAACAGAAACTATGCCACCAATGATGATGTCTCCTGACTGATGATACTTCTGAAGTGGAGGGTAAGGGGTTCGGATACTGCCTTTCTCAATATGACCCTTGCATACCAAGGGAAAGATCAGAAACAGCAGTAAGCCCACTAAAACCATCATCCTTAGTACAAAGCAAATCTTCTCTCTACACACAGAATTTACCTAATTTTGCTGCTACAAATCTATCATTAGCCTTCTCCTAGGTCCCTTCCCCTACCTCTAAATATTACTGACAATATTTATTACATCTTTTGCAAGCTTTGTGCTTAGTTTCGCTAGTGGCTTCTTAAATTCCATGTGGATTTTGAGAATCAGCACAATTAATCACCATCCTTTTGATAATTGGAGTAGAAGATAATTATCCATTTCAGTCTGGGAATACCTTGTGGAACTCATGAATAAACTGTCTTTGTCACATCTGTATAATAGCTTTCTCTCCCATTTAGACAGATAGTGAGGGACAATAGGGCTTTGGATGGGCCAGAGAAAGCAATTCACAGCAAAAATAATAGTCTGATCTGGAATCAGATAAAAAATGACCATGTTTGCTGACAAAGATGGTCTTTTTCAGAAGATGACCTTGTTTGATTTTGCTCACTTACCTGTGAGTAAGTCCCATTGAACTCAAAAGGACTTACTTCATTGTAGAGATACATAGGATTGCATAGTTAATGCATGGAAAGAGAAATTAGTCTTACTGAGGAGTCTATGTATGTAAATGCAGAAGTAAGTTGCCCTGTATTTAATGGTGCTTATTCCCTAGTAAGTGTTTTTTAGGATTTTAGCCTTAGACAAGCCAAATAACAGTCCATGAATATAACATAAAGACAATTCAATAAGCAAAACAAATATGGTTTACCAAAATAAGAAAGAAAGAAAGGAGTTAAGGCTTTACAGTTTTCAACCAAGCATGAAAAAAGGGTGGAACTGTGAACAAAAGCCTTAAAACTATATCAGTTTTAATGAGGTAGAAAGTGCAAGTGAAATTCTCATTCTCCCAAAGTAGATATACCATGTGGAAAGAATGGAAAATATGGTATACAGAAGTGACTTTAGGACTATGAAAAACCGATAACAGACAACTTAGTAGCACCTACTTCTCTTTTTCTTAGAGCAGCCTTAACTTGGTGCTTCCAGATGTATTGGATTGAGGCCAGCCATTAGGGCCACTGGCATACTCTTTTCTTGAAATAGGGTAGAACATATGTGTTCCACCAAGGAACACCAAAATAGGTGCAGCATTTTAAATAGACAATCTTAAAACAACTGATGAGACAATTAATGAATCTTGAATACATAATGAAAGCAGTTCTAAGATAGTCTATTTGAAAGTGCTGCACTTATTTTAGAGACAGGAAACAGACAAGATACAGGGACTTGAGGACATGCCCTATAAACACAGCCTGAAGAAGCTTGGGATGATCAGTCTGGAGAAAGGAAGACTGAGGGAGACATGTTGGTAGTGTTCAGATACATAAAATATTTCACAGGGAAGATGGTAAAGAACTATTTTCCATGGCCACAGAGATTAGTACCGAAAGTAATGGGTATAAGTTCTTGACCGTTAACCATGCTGACTGGGGCTTATTGGAATTGAAATCCGAAACATTTGGAGAGGACAAAGTTGGGGACTATTACAGTTGTTTTTGTTATACCTGCAAATGACAGGCTCTACATTTGGCCATTGTGTTTTCTTCCCTTCTGCTGAAGTGCCCCATTCTTCATTTGTAAACCTAAGGTGCAGTTCTATATATACCTGGCAGGGATTAAGTCCAATTGAATTTTCTTCTGAGTAGACAGCTATTAAAATCTTCTGCTAATGAGCTTCTGCATGAGGAAGAAGTGTGTCTGTGTAATAAACTATTGTATATGAAGCATATACATTCAAGGCATGCATTATGGCATATGGGCTTTCTAAGTAAGAGCATTTTAGTAGAACAGTATGAAGCTATAACTTGCATACTCAATACAAAATACATGTACAAGTGTGTTTTAGTTTGTTTACAAAATATCATGGTGAATACAGAATGACATCATGGCTTCCTTTTTCTTTAAATTGTTTATTTTAACAAGCAATTCTAACAGTGTATAAAAAACAGTCACACTAATGCATTATGCCAATTAGAATATTTTATTTAATCTTAATTGTATATTAATTAGTCCTTGTCTGTACCAAACTAAAATCCACTATGCCAAAATTTCAATTGACTAATTGGAGACCCATCTTCTATATTCAGTTATGAACAAAATGTTAAGAATGGGTGCCAAGTTGCGATAATATTATCATTCTTTATTTCTCCTCTAGCCACACGGAAATGACTGGTTAGTTTCTCCACTAGAGCGACCAACCATGTTCTCTCCAGATATTGCTGGAATGAAAGTCCTTTCACATTTTTCCAGATAAATCAACTCACCAACTGGATGATGTGTAAAGAAACATTCCTTTATCTCTACATACTCAAACCAATTAATCACTGCAGCGGTAACTCTTCACATCCAATGTTTTCCTCCGTTGAAAAAATAAAAGTTAATCGATCTTGTAGTTAATTCTGGAGTGACTTTCTTATACCAGCAAATCGTCTTTCTCCCTGCTTTTAATTTTCCTCTTGTGCTTCTTCCAGGTAATGATAAATGATTCTCCCATTACATACTGGGAGAGGATGATTAAATATCTGCAAGCCAGTTGTTAACTCTCTCTTTTCTGTACTTCACTACATCAAAGGTACCCTGTCCACCGATATTAACTTTCTTGGGGAATGAAGACAGAATGACCTTCCATTCTGGATCAGCATCTGAGCAGTGTTAACCACTGTCCCACTCTTCCATGTTGAAAATCTGACGAAACGACTTCATTACCCCATGGGATGAGCTCACAGGACCTTTTGTGGCATGCTTCTCGTATTTCCCTTTTCTGGGAAATGTTAAGCTCCATCTGGAAAGCTCCCAGAGAGCTTCCGCCATCCAGAGTTCTAAACTCTGTTGCTCGTCGTCCGTGTTCTTCACCAGAAGTCCGCATCTGTTGAAAATTCCATCATGAAAAGAACTATGTTTAAAGTGGTAACATCTGAAAAAGGCGGGATCTTCCTCCACTACATGTTAATATCTCAATAGAAGGGAATGCTGAATGGAGGGGAAGTTAAGTCATGAATGATGGCTGCTAGATTGAGATGCTCGTTATCATGCATACGATTGACAATAACAATACGATACAACTTCCTACGATAATCATCGGAGACGATAATGTTCAGCCTGATTATATCGTATTATCGGACTGTCATATAAATAAACCTATAACTTCTGTATTTTCAAAGTTAGAGGCTTGAAACTTGGTCACAATACTTATGGGGTATGCATACGTATGTGTATGAAATTTGAGATCGATCCCTCCAACCCTTGATTTTATATGAATTTATTAAAGTTCGTTTAAGTTCTGACAGGTCAGAATGACAGCTCGCCATGTGCGTTCATTCAGACCTGTCAAAAAGTTGCAGGATTTTTAATAAATGCATATAAAATCGAGAGTTGGAGGGATCGATCTCAAATTTCATACACATGTCTAGTAGGGGTGTGCACTGGATTGGGTCTGATCCATGATCCAGATCTGATCCAGGGGAAATCGTATACAATTATCAGATTTCCGATCACCCCGCTGGATCATTCGATCCAATCCGATCTGATGCGGAAAGGACCCGATCCAGATCGGATGGCTTGGAGGATTGGCGGGCGCCAGCGGGTGCCCGCCGATGGAAGTGGACTGTGGGGGGGGGCTTCCCTGGCTGGGCTGTCAGTTTCCATCTGCGGGCGCCACCTGGCGCGCTACCAAGGGGCAGGCCGTGAAGCCTGCTCGCAGTAGCGGCCAGCGGCAGACGGGAGCGGACAGCCCCCAAAGGTAAGCAGGGGGGAGGGGAAAGGTTGGGCCAATGGCATGCTTACCCCTCCGGGGCCATCTGCTTCCATCCACGGGCGCCCGTAGGTGCCTGCGGATGAAAGCGGAAGGCCCCAGGGTGGTAAGGAGCATGGGGGAGGGGGCTTACCTGCCGGGGCCGTCCACAACAGATGGCCCCAGGAGGTAAGAACCTCGAGGGGGGAAGAGGGAGTTAGGCCCCCCTCACCCCCCCTCACCCACAAAAATGACGGTCGATCCAAAAATCGGATGTCCGATTTTTGGATCGGGATCAGACCCAATCCGGTCTGTGGGGCCTCTGATTTTGTCCGATCCAATCTGGGACAAAATTGGAGGTCCCGATCTAGGTCCCAATCTGATCCGGGGGGTCCTTGCACATCCCTAATGTCTAGCATGTGTTGCTGCACATATGTGCAAAATTTCAGATCAATCCCTCCACCCTTGTATTTTATATGAATTTTTGAATGATCGTGCAACTTTTGACCTGTCAGAACTTAAACATTCTTTAATAAATTCATATAAAACTGAGGGTTGGAGGGATTGATCTCAAATTTTATACACATACTCATAAGAATTGTGACCAAATTTCAAGCTTGTAACTTTGAAAATACAGAAGTTATAGGCATTTTTTCTAAAAGAAAATTCAGCTGTATAGGGCACAATGGGGCTGCAAATTAAATATCGTATTTCCTATAATTATTGTGAAGATGATATGGTTCACCTACAATCTTATCGGAGATAAATATCGATAAAATACGATATTTTCAGGCGTGCACATCCCTAATGCAAATGAACTAAAACATTAAATAATAGTGACAATAAATGCTTCACGTTATTTTTTAAAGGTCCAGCATTTGCTAAAAGTATGCAGTGAGGGAGCTATGAACACATCCCATGGTAGAGTATTCCATATGGATGGATCCATCATTAGAAAGTCCAAATCTCTTGTGCCAAACAACTGAATACACCTTTCTGGTTGGCGTGTGAGCATGGCCATCATTGTCAATCTTAGGTCCGGGACACCCAGAGAATATATTGGGGTAGGAATTTCCCACTGATACATGGCTTTGTGTCAGAAACATTGCCGGGGGGGGGGGGAATTACTGAATATGATATGCCACATACTCTTACAACTACTTTACATGGTTATGTATCAGATATAATAGTTCTCAGATCTTGATATATGGCTGGGCAAGGGACAATGTCAACATCCATCTAACTACACCTACTGTAGCTATGTGGGAGAATTTTACTTCCTTTTGAGTAAGCATGGGTGGCCCCTATTTAGATCAGGCTCATTCTCTCTGGGAAGAGAGGTTTAAGCCTTCCTCCCATCTGTTTTTCTCCCAACAGGAGAAACAGGAAAAATGCATGAACTGGAGTCAACTGAAGCTAGTATGTCAGAAAAATCTGAAATGGCTTTGGATTTCTATGAATCTGACCCACAGATTCCACTGCCACTTTCCAAATCACATGGATTCTGTGGACTTACGGACTTTCTTTCTTTCTTTCTTTCTTTCTCCCTCCTTCCCTTTTTCCTTCCAAATCGTCAGCAAATTCAGTTAGACAAAAGTATGAAAGTTACTAGAAGATATGCTCTTTTTTGGGGTATGCACTGCTCATTGTTTATATGCTGAGCTTAGAAAAAGTCACAAAATGATATATGCGGGTGAAAGCTCCATAAATTCGACTGTTTTGCATACTTTTCCAAAGTGCTAAAAATCTGACTGCAGCAATGAGCAGATAATGAAACAAAAGATGAACAGATAAAACAAAATACACACTTCCCTAATCAATGTGTGTGTGTGTGTGTGTGTTTTCCTTTTTAATCTTTCTCCTCACCCTCTTGTTCCTTAGAACTTCAACTGCCTTCTTCACCTGCTCCAGTTTATTCCTGGGGCTCATCTACACTTAAGAATGTAGAGGGAGGGTGGGAGGAAGAGGGGATGATTGCGGACTTACCTGCTTCTGCGATCCTCCCCCAGCATCTACATGGCAGCATGACATCCCAGAAGGAAAAGGTATGCCGCGGATGCCTTTTTTTAAAAAAATAAAAAGAACAGGAGCGGACCTGTGCATGGCCCTGATCCTGGGAAAAAAGGTAAAACAAAATGACACATGCCCCAACCACCCCCACCCCACCCCCACCATCCTGCCCCCATCCCCAATGGACATGGAGCTACCCCTTAATTAATCCTTTATGATCTTTTGTTATATTTATTCCCATATGAATCTGAAGTTGGGCTAGATCTACACTACCGCTTTATAGCAGTATTGAAGAGCACTGATAACTGTTTGGACACAGGATACATTCCATATACTGCTTTCATGGTGCTATTTCCTGCTTTTTATCTCACATTTGTAATCATTGGACACAAGGTGTAGATCTGGTCTGAGACTTCACTATTTCATTTTTAATCACTTTCCTCTACTTCCATTGCATTTGTTTTTCCTGGATCTTCTCTCCTGGACACTAGGTTGATTTCTAGTAACCTACACCTGAGCCCACATGAGCTCATCTCCTCCTTGAGATAGATGTAAAAATGATGCTTTTTCTCTAACCTTAATGTCAAACTTCTATACAGCTAGGAGTGTAGTAAGTAAAATTTAACAAAGGGACTAGTGGAAGGCTGAAGAAAGGGTTTCGTCAACAACTAATTGTAGCTGAATTTGAATGCTGTAAGCCTCATATGGAAAAGCCACTATTTAATACAGGTTGTTCCATATTTTACTTTTCATTAGATCATTGCATTATGTCTACCATACAAGTAATATGCCTTATATTTTCTCTAACAATCATGAATTTTCCGAGGATGGTTGGCTGATAGGAAAGCCTGTTGAGGATCTATCTACCATATGAAATCATTGTCATACACACCAACCTTCTCCAACCTATTTCCTTGTAAATGTGGTGGATTCTTCATCAATCAGTGACTTAATTATTTCAATGGGTCTATTCTAAGCATAATGAAACATGGATCCAGACTGTTACATGTAAAAGTTCACAAGAATTGCTCCACAGGTCTGTTTGTCAAGATATACCAGTAGAAAAAAAATTCAAAAACTATTTTTGAGGTTGAGGAATACCTGGAAAAAGGATGGCTCATTAAGGGAAAATGGAGGGTTGGATTTACAGACATATATGTTCCCTGTAGTCAAAGTTGGAGTCGGTTTTCCAAATTAATATTTCAGCAAAGGATAATTTGGAGACCTCAGAGGATGAGTTATATACTAGCAATAGAAGGAAAAGTGTTACAAATTTTCTCACTCAGCATCTACACTACAGCTCTATAATGGTATTGAAGTGAAGTGACAATTGTTTGGGCAGACGACACATTCCATATACCATTTTCAAACCACATTCATAGTGTTTTATCCTATTTGGTGCTTTATTCATAGTGTTTTATCCACTTTGGTCTAAGTGTTCTTGCGCACACACTCACACACACACACACATATTGACTTGAATGAAAATGTACCCTAGAACTAGGGATGTCTCAGGCACGCAACTGGGTCCAGGTGTCAGACAGACTCTTCTGCTTTTCTTCCTAGGACCCAGCTCTTTGGTCCACAATGCATTCACAAGCCTGCTCTTTGAGTACCAAGCAGCCTGACGATGGAGGCTCTGGAAATTGGAGCATGGCAGCTGTGCAGGGCACATAAATGCAAAATTAAAGGTGTGAACAACATCTTTCACTCTTGTGTAAATGGTGCCTTTATGGCTGCCCTTTGCACAAGGTAGGAGACATACAATTTCTGAAGCCTCCATTATATATAGTAATAATGGAAGCTCTGGACCAGGACGGATAGGCTCATAGCCACTTTGGGCACTCACTGAACAGTGAAGAAGCTTGAATGGTGCTCAGAGATAGCTTAGTGTGGAGTGGTGTTCGCTTGTCAAGCATCCGACCATGCCAAATAAAGGTGAGTTCATCCATCCCAACTTAGAACAGTGTATATTTCAGGATTTCTTTCTGATTAGCCTTTCCTTGTTGTTCAGCTCCGGCCTCAACATAAGAATGAAACATTTAGGCAAAAAGATACAAACAAGCAACCCAGCACTTGAGGCTAAGATAGAAAAGATCTCTACGGCTACCATGTATTTTCCCTTGGTGCTCAGATAGGTGGGAACAAAGGATAACCACACACTGCAAAAGACCAACATGCTGAAAGTGATGAACTTGGCTTCATTGAAACTGTCAGGTAACTTCCTGGCAAGGAAAGCTACGGTCAAGCTCAACATTGCCAAGAAGCCCATGTAGCCCAGGACACAGTAAAACAGAGCCACAGACCCGTCATTACATTCCAGTACAATTTCTTCAGTCCCTGAGTGCATGTCCACATCAGGGAATGGGGCAGAAGTTCCCAGCCACACAGTACAGATGCCAACTTGGATGAGGGAGCAGGAAACCACAATGGAGCTGGCCAGCTCCTTCCCCAACCACTTCCTTATCCTGGATCCTGGCCTGGTGGCCATGAAAGCCAGAACTACCAGGATGGTTTTTGCCAGAACACATGAAACAGCCACTGAGAAGATGAGGCCAAAGGCAGTTTGTCGGAGGAGACATGTCACCTCCTGAGGACGGCCGATGAATAGCAATGGACAAGGGAAGCAGAGCAGGAGGGAGATGAGGAGAGTGTAGGTGAGGTTCCGGTTGTTGGCTATGACGATGGGAGTATCGTGGTACTTCATAAATGTTCCCAGCACCGCAGCTGTGATCAAAGAAAGGGAAAGAGCAAATGAGACTAAACTGAGCCCCAAAGGTTCTTCATAAGACAAGAAAGTTACTCTCTTGGGAATACAGAAATCTTGCTTTTTGCTTGGATATTCTTTTGCTGAGCATTTCACACAGTCATTTGCATCTGAAAAAAAGAAAAGATGTGGTCTTCAGTTCACACGTAAACACACTCAAGTATGCTATAAACGTATTTTTAAAACTGAGTCTCCCACACATACAAACTTGCTCTATAGAAATCAGTGGATATTGTCACTAGTCATGATATGATTTATGGCAGAGGGTGGTTTGAAACTATGGCCTGGTTCTCATAATCATGGTGGGGTAAATATGCCAGAGTGGCTGATTTCCCCTGCTACACCTGCCAGTAAGTTGTTGGAAGGATTTGCATAATTGCCCTTCCTGGAGTTGCTTGCCATGCCATTCAAACCCAGCAACAGGTGGTTTACATGCCACCCCAGAACCCTGGAACAGCCTTGGGGTTCTGAGTGGTTTGTTCATCCACCCGCACTGTGTCACACAATGTGGCAAGCTCCAATGGTGGCAAGGGTAATGATGCAAATTTCCTCAGCATGGGATGTGCATGCTCAGGGGAGAATGTAGCCATGGTGGCTTATTACCCCCACTGTAATTGTACGAACTGGACTTTTGTCTTGTGCTTTAAAAATGAGCAGAAGTCAGCTGAGATAATAAATGCATGCTCCATATCTCCCATGTCGTTCACAACCAATGTTAAAGAACTATGGTGGTGGGTGAGGTGGTTTGCTTGGGAAAACCTTCTATGGCTTTCATGTTGGAATGGAAGGAAGGGGGGAAACCTACCCTTCTTGAACCTTCTAGAGCCAGGGGGTGGTGGTGGAAATTGTGACGATGTGCATCATTGGCAGATGCTAATGAGATCAGTGATGGCAACTAGCTACACAACAACCATCCATTTGGACAGTGATAGTTGCAACATCCTCCAAGTCGTGTTTGTGTCCAAGTTATATGGGTGAGATATTCCTTACCCTGCTATTACTACACTGTGGCTGTTGGTGATTTGTCTAGCATGCTGCCTTATCGGCTGACCCTGTTAATGAGTGACTACCTTGTTCTTCATTAATTGACACATGTTAACAGTGTTCAATGACAGGTCCAAACAAAATAGATTGCAACTGTCATTTTGACTATGGCATGAATAATGACTGCTAGGTCTAGAAGAAAAGGGACTTCCAAACGAAGCAATGACCAGTGAAAAATACTATTTTGATGTGCCAGGTAGTACGGAAGCTAATTACATCATTTGAAAGGTGTGTTTCCTCTCAAGTTGTCACCAGAACTACCCACCAAACCTTTCGATCAATATTGAAGAAAACTCCGATGTATGGATAATTTCATACATTGGTCTCGATTACGGTTATTCTGTTTTAATAAATCTCTAAAGTATATTCCTTACTCTCCTGGTTTGAAATCTTCTTTTCTGGACATCGGATGCAATTATAACAGCAAAATGGCTTCCCCTCCTTCATTTTCTTGTGAGACCCAGGTTGGCAACTCTCAGTACACTGAGAAAGGGGCTGGGACTATTTGAAAAATGAAAAAGAAATATCACAATGAAGGAATGAGTTTGAAATCTGAAAGCTTTGAGGCCCCTTCTGTATTTTACTAATAGGACTCTGGGCCAAATTTCTTTTTAAACAGGAATTGAATCTTCCAATTGTTTCATTGCTTATCAATGAATGTCATTGTCCTCAATGTTCAATTTTTTTGGGGGGTTTAACCTTTTAAATTTGTTATTTAATTGAAATTTGAAAATAAAAATAATTTCAAATATTTTAATGTTTAATATGGCCTTTTTTATATTGTCATTGACCCCATTCAGAATACACTTGAAACAATAGCTTTAATCATGGTGGTTAAGTCAGAAAGCCAGGTCGTGTTCAGAAGACATCTTAAACCATCTTATGGTGAATAAGGCGAAAATCCTTCATCTTATGGTGAATAAGGCGAAAATCCTTACTCATTGTGTTTAAAGTGGTAGTTTAAGGTGTCTTCTGAACTGGGCCATTGTGTTATTGTTGTTGATGATTATGATATTGTTTTTCAGTTTTATGATTGAATCCTGATGTCGGATGTCAGGTGCTTCATGAACAATTCACTAGGCTGGCCTAGTGATTTGTCAGTTGAAAGCTTGGCAATTGTTCTGTGCTTATCTGTGGCTGCTAGCTGAGGCCTTGAGTTTCCTTGAGAACAAATATATGTTTTGAAAAGGTGGGGACTATCTTGCAAGCTGTCTCTCACATAGTGTCATCATCAAGAGGAGGTTGAACTGTGCCGCCCTGTTGGCACAGGAGTTTGAGTTATGGGTCTGAAGCCCTGTCTGTCAAAGTGGCTTGGAATTAGCCAGCCTCCATCCTATATAGTGGAACAAGCAAAGGGGAGGCCCTTTGCTAGGAATCATCTGTTCAGCTGTTCACTTGTTCGCCTGTTCTACGGTTACCATCTGGTTCTATGCTTGCCAAGAAACTCCTTGTGTTTGAGATTCTATCTGGTTTGGAGATGTTGGATGCACTCTGTACATGTTCTGTTGCTATTTGGACTTGGAATTTCTAAGAACTATGCCATGAAAAGTGTTCTGAGGCTTTTCATAGATTTGGACTTGCAGATTACTGTTCTGGATTCGTGTTCTATAGCCTGTTTTCCCTGTATGGAGCCAAAGTATGGGCACAGAGAAACACGTTGCTGTTCTGGAATTGTGTGTGTGTGTGACCTGCGAGAGAGCCTTCCTCAGAGCCAAAGCTATGAGCAAGGGAGGGTTTCCTAGGTCGAAGAGGTTTGTCCCCTGACATCTTGCTTACATGATCACCTCAGTGTTCATGGCAGGCTGAGTTTGGTTTGGTACAAGATGATCTTGTCTACTGTCAGACTTCATGCACTTCTGTGTTGGGGCTTCTCCTTTGAGTTTTGCTCGTGTTCCTGAGGAGTCAGTGTGTGTGGCCAATCCTCACTGTTTGCATAGGACAGGGGCTAACTCTAAATGTCTCCCCCAGAGTGATTTGCTGTTCGCATTAAGCCGTTGTACCTGAAAGCTATCTGGTCCATCTTCAGCTTCAAGTGTGGGTATGCAGAAATGAAACTGTTATGCTTGAATTCCATGAGATTTCACAATAAAAGAAGACTCACCATTTTTGGAGTGTGTCAGTTTGCCTAAAGTTCGTGAGCAGAAGCCTGGGGTGGGCTTGCGTCACGACACCTACTCTGAGGGCATTTACCAGTTAGAAACTATGCAAATCTAATAAAATGAATAACTTGAATAAATAAAGACATGAAATTTCAGAAATGCTTGAACAAACTCACTAGGGAATATTTCATGTGATACAACCTTTTGGGACTTTTCTTTATTGTAACAATAGTAATTGTTTTAATAAGATAATAATAATAATTTATTTCTTACCTGCCTCACCATTTGGATCAAGGCGAGGAACAACAATATGATAATTAAATGACATGAAACAATAAGAGAAATTTTCCCCTTCCTACTCCTGATTGTAGTACAGGAGGCATTAGCTTTAGGCTATGTATTATTATTATTATTATTATTATTATTATTATTATTACCTTTTTACTTTTTATTATGCATAATAACAAAAAAGAAGAAAAGAAGAATCATGAAGAGAGAGAGAGAAAAGGAGAAATAAAACCAGGAACAACCATTACGTACATAGGAATATCGTTATTTCTGCCATGAAGTATACCATGTGTAAAAAGAAAAAAGGGGGAGATTTATACATAGGTTTGAAGAAAAGTAGACCAAATATCCAGATTTATCCATTTTGCAAATTGTGCCTATAGAACACCCGTTCAAATGTTGATAGTGTTAGGAAGTCCTCAGTCCATTGCATTATTGGAGGTGCACATTTAGCCTTCCAACATGATAATATAAGTCTTTTGGTGGTTATAAGGGCTTTGAAGATCCATTTGTGCTAACCATGTGTTATCTTCCAAGAGGCTGGTAGATAATTTAGAAGTACATGCACATCGTTCCATGTTATAGATTGTTTTAGCAGAAAGTTTATCCTTAGTATAACCACCTCCCAAAAGGAGGCGAATACTGGACATTTCCAAAACATATGAATTAAAGAAGCATTAGGTGTGGTACATCTCCAACAATTATGCAGATTGAACAAACTCTTATTAAAAAGGCATTGTGGAGTCCAATAAACCCGAAACATTTTTTTTTTGCTGAATAAAATGTAACGTGTGATCCAAGGGCGATAATCCCTTGATTTGGCAAGATAGGGCACTCCAATTCTCTATTCCAATTCTGTCTTAAACTATGGGTGTCATATGTATTTACTGCTAGAAAATGTTTTTTCTATATGAGTCATGGATCATGTGTCTGTTCAACAACTGTAAATGATTCTAAGAGCGCTGGAGGCTCTGAGGCTGTAAAAGCAGCAGAACTAACCCTAGATTCCAGCATATGTTTCAGTTGCAAGTATTGCCATTCAGCCATAGTAGGTAAATTATATTTAACACACAAATCAGAAAAGGACAGAAACTTGTCGTCTTGACATATAAATTGATTCAAAGTAAAAATGCTTTCTTTCCAATTCTTAGATCTGGATTTCCCCATAAAGTCAATTTTGCATGAGAGAATGGATCAAACTGCAATTGACATGATATTATACACCACACTTCTCTGGCAGCTAAGATTGTAGGAGGAGGGTTACTTATTCTAATATAATGAGAACCGAGTGCTATCCATTTGGAAAGAGCTTCTAACAATAGAGCTTACAGAATATGGTAGCAGTTCTGAGGGAGCAGGAGTAGATCAGAACTTAGTACATGCCAATAGATAGAGCCCCAGAAAAAATTGTGAAACAAAGCATTAAGTTGTTGAAAAGTAGAAGAATCCCCTAGGAAACATAAAAAAATTGAGCTGTAAGGTTCATCTTAAGTGTGTTGATTTTGCCCCACAGACTCAAATTTAACGATGCCCATCTGTCTATAGCTTGTGCAATCTCACTAATCAGTTTATTTAAGTTTATTTTAATCAGTTGAGATATATCTCTTGGAATAAGTATTCCTGAATATGTAATAAAATCAGGGCGCTTTAGGCTATATAAATACTAACGTAGCTACATTTCTTACAAAAGAATCTCTCAGAAGAACTGTGTTCTATATTTTCCCAATGTCCAGAAGAAAGGCTTTCCACCTCCTGGCAGATCAGTTAGTTCAGGATAAGGTTCTTATTATGGTGGATGCTAACAATGGGGAAATCTCTAGAATTTTTGTCTCTAGAATTGAACCATCTTTCTCAGTGAATCAAACCCATTATCTGTACCAGGCTGCAATACTTCTCGACTTATGGGATTTTGCAGGACCTCTAATTTATGTTACAGGTTTGTTCAAACCATTAGAAATATAATTTTCATCACTTTAAAAATTCTTGCAGAACTTTCTTGGTAAACAAAGTATTGGGAGAGCAGAACGGGATGGCTTTTCATTTATTTCATCAACTCACACATTCTTCCTTTCTGTGTTTAGTATTAGTACAATAAATCAGGATAGTTGCTCATTCATAGGAGGGTCTCTTTCCACATAGCTGACAATTGGAGCCTACCTGATTAAACCAGCGGTGCCAGGTCATAGCCTCATCATCAATGACAAATGCTTGACCTAGGGGAGCCTCGGGATCCATCCTCCCAATTCTCACCTTACAAAATGATTGGTTGGAGAAGATAATCCAATTGATCACATCCAATCCAGCGACTAGCTCCCCATTCTGGTTGAAGGAAACTTTGTCCCCTGCACTGTTGTTAAATGAGACCCATTTTAGAAATGGTTGGAGCTAGAGTGAAAAACAAAAGGCAAAAGGTTAGATGAGCCTGTGTTTGGATCTTTATTGGCCTAAACAGACAGAACATGAAATCAGTTATCTAGCATCCACATCATTTTCTCACCATTTCATTGGAATATAGGCACCAATATGGATCTTAAAGGTCCCCTGCCCTCATGCTACGTTTCTGATCCAGATCAGTCCTCCAGCACCTTTTGTAGAGTAGAAATGGGGTGGGGGTGTGCAGCTGCTCGATACATATTTGAAGTAAGATCTGTTTTGGCATTCATACTGAACTCTAATGCACCAGAACAATGAGGTTCTGGCTGGGTTATTGTTCACCTGGAAGAAGGCAATGGCAGCCCTAGGATAAATCGTGCCCTGGGTGGGGAGTGCCTTTGGTGCCCAGTCCCCTCAGTGATCAGTTTTGCAGGGCCACAAAGAGGATTTATGGGGCCTGGTGCAGGTGTGATGTCCATTGAAAATGATATTGCTCAAAATCTTGATCTCTCAGACACTGTGCATCAGTTTGCACAAACCAAAGCTCAAAATGCCACATTCTGGACAGGGGCAATGCACTATGCAACAGAGGAGAACCATCACTATTCTTTATCCTAAAATATCCATTTTTAAAAAAATAAAATGGGTATCCAGGTGACCTCTTACAGTTTAAAGATTTATTATTTCTTTAGTTCTTATGCTGGTTATAATATTTAAAGTATTAAGTTTAGGGATGGCATGGGTGTCCAGATTAGGTTTGAAGCTTGGGGTTTTCTGTAATATTGTATAAATTACACCTTTGTGACCACCATTTGCATAAATTGCTCTTTATGAAAAAGTCCATCTGCCATTTTTAGATAAAATGGTGTCTCAATAAGGGAGTGGGTGGCCATGGGCCACTCATCAGTCACCTGGTGAGCAGGTTCGTCTGGCCACAGCACGGTGTGAGGAGGGCTGTTGCCTCAAACTAGAGCTGAGTCCCACTGATTTTTACATAGTGCAAATTATATCAAAATGCAAATTGAAAAGGAAGCATACTTTAATAGCTCATTGAAGGAAGATCATTTTTAAGTTTCTACCCAAAGAACCTATAGAAGCTTGAAAGAAAGTGTACAGGCACTTGCTGTTTGCAACCATAGTCCACCACACACAGTACATTAAAACAACACCAAGAACAACCACTGAGCTAGGTTTATTCACCCACCCTCAGCTCAGTTCGGCACCACTGTCTGCTCACCCACCACTAAGGTCATCCCTGGAGGATGTTTCTGGAGGAAGTGTTCATCCCTTATGAGGCAGAGATTGCATGAGGGGATGCTAAATGGTCATAACATATATCCAATGCACCAACAGCAAAGCAGAATGACTCACTAAAATAGGGATTAAGCCATTATTTCCAGTTGGAACAAAGGAAGGAAGGAGGGAAGATGAAAATATTGTTGTTGTTATTATTATTATTATTATTATTCTATTTATTTATTTATATCCTACCTTTTCCCAGGGCTGGGACTCAGGGCAGTTTACAAGATTAAAACATGTAAAATTAAAGCATATAAATATAAGTTTACAAAAGTTAAAACAGAATTAAACCTATAATACAATTAACAACATTAAAACAAATTAAAACAGGAACAGATTTTTTAAAAAAACAAAACACCACCATACAATACCAAAAACCTGCAGGGATAGAATAAGTTTTTGCCTGCCTCTTAGAGCCAGCCTGGCCTCTCTAGGAAGGGAGTTCCAGAGCCTGGGAAAAACCACAGTGAAGGCCCTCTCCCATGTACCAATCAGGCATGCCTGGGATGTTGGTGGGACTGAGATAAGGGCCTCCCCAGAAGATCTCAGAGCACAGGCAGGCTCTTATGGGAGAATACGGTCTTTCAAATAAACTGGACCCGAGCAGTATAGGGCTGTATAGCTGATAACCAGAACTTTGAATTGTGCCCGGAAACAGACCGGAAGCTGGTGGAGATGTTGTAAGAAGGGAGTAGTGTGCTCCCTGTAACCAGCCCCAGTCAACAATCTGGCTGCAGCTCTTTGAACCAGCTGAAGTTTCTGAACACTCTACAAAGGCAGCCCCATGTAGAGCATGTTACAGTAATCCAAATGAGATGTAACAAAGGCATATGTCACTATAGCCAGGTCCGACATCTCAAGGAATGGACACAGCTGGTGCATTAGCTTCAATGGTGCAAATGCACTCCTGGTCACCACTGAAACCTGGGCATCCAGAATCAGGGCTGATTCCAGGAGTACACCCAAGCTGCGAACCTGTGTCTTCAGGAGGAGTGTAACCCCATCCAACATAAGCTGAGTCCCTATTCCCTGATCTGCCTTTCGACTGCCCAGAAGCATCTCTGTCTTGTCTGGATTAAGCTTCAATTTGTTTGCCCTCATCCTGTCCATTACTGCCGACAGACACTGGTTTAGTACCAAAACAGCTTCCTTGGAATTGGGTGGAAAGGAGTAGTAGAGTTCGGTGTCATCAGCATATTTGTGGCACCACACCCCAAAACTACGGACAACCTCTCCCAACGGTTTCATGTATATATTAAATAGCATAACCCTGTGGGACTCAAACAGGCCAATGGACAAGGAGTGGAACAGAAGTCCCCCAGCACCATATTCTGGGTTCACCCCTTCAGGAAGGAATGGAGTACTGAAAAACAGTTCCTCCAAGACCCATCCTAGCAAGACAGCCAAGAAGGATACCATAGTGGATGGTATCAAAAGCCACTGAGAGGTCCAGCAGACCTAACAGAGACACACTCCTTGAGTTCCCAGTAAGAAAGACTTTGGGTGAAAATAGTACACAAAATATAGTGGCCTGCAATGTCAGGAACTCAAACCTGTTACCTGCCCAAATTGTAGATTCTGAGACTTGGGTTCCCCTCCATCCATTATTGTACTATGTCTAGAAGAAGACATGGCATGATGTAGGGCATGGGCCACAGCATAGACAGCATTGTAGATATTGTAGCTGTGTCCAATCATGCTCATCTCAAAGAAAGATCCAGGAAGGCTCTCCAGCTTCTCCTCCCCTGTGCAAATGTCCCCATTAACCTTGCCCACTATACTATCTGGCAATACACAGCCAAAGGCCTGTTGCCAGAAATTCATGAGAAAACCATCTTCTTTAGAACTAGAAGGGTTTCTGCTCTCAAGAAATTGCTGAAATCCTGGTAGGTCACTGGAGTGGATCCTGAAAGTTATAGCACCATGGAATATTTCTGAATCCCAATTCCTTTGTAGGACAAGTGAAGTGAACTCCATCTGTGCTGTTGTTATCCATACTTTCCCTTTAGTTTCCTTTGCCACATTCTCTTGTTCTGAGAGATATGGAAGCCACTGAAAAGCTACCATGGAATGAGATTCTGCATAAGCCACGACTACATTGGCTTTGCTGCCCATCACTTTATCATGTATTTTTGCTCCCTGCTGTAGTGCGTCATTAATTTTAGTGTCCAAACTAAATTTGGGGATTCTTTCCATGAAGGCAAAACAGACACCGCTCTTCAAAAACAGTGGAACAACGACTTGTAGAAATCTTTCTCCATTATCATTATCCATAACAACAATCCCAATCCACGTCCACCGGAAGTGGAGAAGCAAAGAGAGAATCCCCTCATTCTGAAGAGCTTCCTGTGGAGCCAACTGGTAGAAGGGAAGGCCTGGAGTTTTAGCGTTCATCAAGGGAGCAGGGCCATAGATGAGCTAAGGAAAGATTTTGGGTAGAGGGAAAAGAAATAATAATACCATTATATATATATATATATATATATATACACACGTATAATGGTTATAACCAATAGGCATCTAGTTGGAAACAGAATGTATGACTAGAAAGTCTGATCGAAGAAAATACTAGCTATCTTTGGCAATCAAGCAAAGGATATGATGTCACAGTCATCAAGGAGCCATCCCAGGGCATTCCCTTGAAGCTCCGGTTTAAAAAATTCAGGGACTTACTCTGACTTTTTCCTGCAAGCTAGCTGCAGACGTACATTGGCCATCTGTCACCTTGTCTGGTGTTTTGCCGGAGGTGTCTCCCAGCCAATAGCAACCCCTCATTGGTCACAATCACCCGACAGGAGGAGGGGGAAATAGAGGGCGGACCAGTGAGCTGATTGGCTGCTTGAACACCACTGCACTTCTCCAATGTGGCAGAAATATGCCAACACCAGAGAAGTGCATAAACATGAGAAAAAGGTAAAATAAGATTTTGTAAACTGTAGGGGATGAGTGGATGTGTCATGGTGCCCATGCAATGATACCTCCACTCCTCTCCGATAAGGCAGAAAGACACTCACACCAGAGAAGCACATGAACAGAAAGAGAGAGAAAGAGAGAGAGAGAGAGTGTGTGTGTGAGAGAGAGAGAAGTGGTAGACGCACAGACCATACAATGACGTGCAGTTGTATGGCAGTGTATGGGCACGGTGATGACTTCTTTGGTTGTAGACCCTGTACTTGTACTCCTTCCTGTGCAGACAACCGCCAGGAGCACAAGTGTGGGACAGTGGGGACTCGAGGCACAAATACGACCTCATATAGACACCCCCTGGGTCTTTTCAAGGAGATTAGTTTGCATCCAGACTTAACCCAATGATTTCGATGGAACATAGAGAAGTCCTGATTGGCTTGTATCCCATTTGTTTCAATGGGTCTCAGTTAAGTATGACTGAGTCCAGTTCCAATTCATTGTTCAGTAAAAGAGAGCGAGTGAGCACTCCTTCTGCTGCCACCGATTCATATGTCACCCCAAATTCTGGGGCCTCAGGTGATTCTGTCAAACAACTGGAAGGAAGGATAATGAGAGCAAAAATACATGTGGCATTCTTCCCCACATTCCCCACAGGACACATCTGTATGGAGGGGAGCTCCCATTAGCTCCAATAGTTTAGTGTGTGTGTGTGGAGGGGGCACTAAGTGCTGTCCTTTCATACCAGAATTGCAATGGAACCAGACCATTCAGAATCGGATTTTGCATACACAGTTAGCAATATCAATATAAATGCAATGAGTAGTAGTATCCTACAGTACTGATGCACCAATAGAGCAACAGGCACTTGCAATTCCTGAAACAACCAGAAATGAGCAGTGATGCTTGTTTCTGGATTGGGCAGGTCAGTGTTTCTGGGCTATTTCAGCAACTGCTAGTTCTCGTTCAATTAGTGGTCCTTATCACTGGTGTAAGAGAACCAGCAGAGACACAGCGGTAGTACAGAGTTTTGCTCATTGGGAACTTTCTCTGAAAGAAAATTCATTAAGAAGTAGAATGTTTAAAATACTGAATGGCTTAAATGAGGCTTGTGATCCTGTAGCGATGCCCTGCTATTTCAGCTCCAAAGAATGAAGCACTAAACAGTAATGAACGTATTTTGTTATTGACGTATTTTTTGTTGCCAGCATATGATATTCATAAACAATGCACCCATTTCTGCATCTAAACAACAAAATGGAACTGGAAAGGAAAGGTAAATGTTAGTGTTGAGGTAGATTCTCATGCTCCCCAAATAACCTACCTGTGGAGTCTTATAGGTATCCAAGATATTTGCCACATGTAGGGAGATTTCAGAATCCAGTCCCCCAATAACTGCTGTTAGTCTATTCTGGACATCACATACGTAGTTAGGTACAACATTTTCCAGTGTAGTCAACAGGAGCATTGTGGCATGATAGGTTCTCATTGCATTGTCAAAGCTATCATAGATGTGGAAGCCCAAGGTGAGATTGGGTAAGATCTTTGGGGTTTCATTGATTTCTTTTACTGCGAATGCCATGGCCAGGATGTGCTGGTAATGCTTAGGAAATACCCTACAACAAAAGTTGTATTGCAGGTGAATGAGGAGGTAAATAAAGAGATAAGACCAGAATATATGGATTCAAATTGGGCCACATTTATTAAGATCTGCAAAAGAAGCACTGGGGCGGCCCTAACTACACCAGCAGCTAGCAGACATTTTAATGGGCAAAGCATTCTATGCCTGATGAATGGTGTTGATGTCTGTAAAGGGAATTTCACCTTGGTGGAAGAGATGCCTCCCCACTCCCTATCTTGTTTGCTTTTACTTCCGTGTCACGAGAAGGGTTGAAACTGCCCCCTCAGCCTAAACTGAATACGTACCAAATGTAAATTCCTTAATGAAGGAGACTGCCATGAGGCTGGCAGACAAAGAGAAAAGAGTATAATCAATGAGGCGTCGTATGTTCTTACTTTGCGGGAGGCAAGCCTATTCATACATCTCTGCTAATGCCATTGGGGGACCTTGCACAATAGGCAGACTTGTGGTATGGTTACCCAAGAAGCCCCAGCCAGGTCCCCAAACATTAGCCCAGTCCCTTTGCCAAAAGCAAGGTGTAGTTTTAGATGAGTCCTGCAACAGTAACGTGGACTTGCTGAACAAGGCAGAAACAGTGTCCTTAGCTTTGCCTCTAGTGGGTGTTTCTAGTTTAGCTATAGCCAACGGTGTGCAGTAGGGATGTGTATTATATCGGGTCCGATGTCCGATAACGAACCAATAAGGTTGTAATAGAAGCTTTAGCACTGTGAGGCAACATCATTTGAATGTGCTCGTTAAGAGCTACAGATATACACAGGGTTACATCCGGATTTAGCCATATTTGGGGTAGATGTATTGAAATCAATGGGACATTTTAGGCATCATTTATCTCAATTGTCACATTCTTAAACATGATGAATTTGAATTGTCTCACCTATGTATGGCTATAATGTGATTCAATTGACTAATCCCATTGCCAGTCATATTGTACAATAGTTTCGACTTTAATCAGCTATCATCTGCATTTGGAACACATCACATGATGCAGAAAAGAGCTCATAAATCTGTAACTTGACCACTATTAAAACCTA
Source organism: Anniella stebbinsi (assembly GCA_029215795.1). Taxonomy (NCBI): domain Eukaryota; kingdom Metazoa; phylum Chordata; class Lepidosauria; order Squamata; family Anniellidae; genus Anniella; species Anniella stebbinsi. The sequence goes on from JARDYH010000008.1 coordinate 25,361,300, forward strand.
AAGAGATTCTCTTAAACCATATAGCAGTTCCATAAGGGAATCATAAATTTATCTCGGGATTGAAAACTTTAATAGCTGTTGAAACAACCTAGCCCGTTTGTGTAGACTTAATTGTATGATTTTTTTTTTAATAGCCTAATCCAGTAAGCTCCTGTTTTGCACTTTCATAACTCTCTTATGCTCTGATCATTCTGGTGACATAATAAACAGAAATAAAATGGACAAACAAGTCAATACTTACATGAGCTCCTCTGACATTTCTGGAGGGGGTTCTTCAGTGAAAGCTGTTGGACTAGAAATGAAGGTACTATAAGTAGCAATGCCACCAATGATGAGATCTCCTGTCTGATTATACTTGTGAAGTGGAGGGTAAGGTTGTTTGACCCTACAGTTGTTAATGTGAGCTTTGCATATCATGTGAGAAAGAAGTACCAGCAGCAAGTTCACCAAGTACAAGGGCAAATCTTCCTTGTTCGCAAGGTATTTCTTATTGTCTTCTACAACACTAGGCTGAGACTCTCTGTGATTAGAACAGCCTGCCCTGAAGGTTAGCATAGTCTTCTGAAACACCAGAATGTGGAAATATTGGAAATCAGATTGCAGAAGTGCAGTCTATCAATAGGGGTGTTCCTTTTCGCATATACTGTAATGCATCCAAGAACCTCATCTATTCCTAAGTCTTCTCCCAACCTCTCAATGTTACTGGTGATACTAATGACATCCTTTGCTATTAGTTTTGCAAGTGGCTACTGAAACTCCACAGGGGATTGGAGAAGTATCAGAATAAATTACTATCCTTTTGATAATTGAAGAGGAGGGTGATCACCAAACAATTACAGATGAAAATTTGTTTGTTACATCAGAACAATATGTCTACCCCCTACAAAATAGAGAAAAAATGACGGTCAATATGGCTTGAGATGTCCCACGGAATGAAATTGATAGCAGGAATAATAGAGTCTGGTCTAGAATCAGAGACAAAATGCATATGCTTGACGTTAGGACTAACCATCTTGAGAAGATGGTCTGGATCGATTTAGCCTGCAATCCTACACTTACCATTGAACTCAATAGGGCTTACTTTAGGGACGACATTTATTTATTTATTTATTTATTTATTTATTACATTTGTATACCGCCCCATAGCCGAAGCTCTCTGGGCGGTTTACATAGGATTAAAAACAATTAAAAACAATATACAAAAATTAAAACAGCAAAAACATACAACATACACACAATCTATACATTTAAAAACCACATCGACACTTCAAAAACTACAAAAACAAAACAAAACAAAACAAACCCAGGCTCCTCAGATATTGCCAAATGCCTGGGTTTGATTATTTATTTATTTATTTATTTCATTTCTTTACCGCCCAATAGCCAAAGCTCTCTGGGCAGTTTACAAAAATTAAAACCATAAAAACCATTCAAAATATAAAACAAAGACAGTATAAAAACATAATTTAATTTAAATTAAAGACATGTGCACTATTGTATTGTTAATCTGTGGGGTGAAAAAAATCTTTCTGTATATTCCTATGTGTGTTTACTCAGAAGAAAGTTGTTTAATGAGGCTTATTATGAGACAAGCATTCTTTACAATTGCAGTCAGAGATAACCCACAGAAAATCCATACATATAATGTAAAGGGGAGGAACTGAATCAGAAGTTAAGCCAAAATGGCTTACTCCATTTCAATGTGTATTGTGGAAGTAAATTCAAGGAAGAGAACATATTTTACACCTGTCATACACCGCTGAGAGGTCAAAGAGAATCGATAGGGTCGCACTCCCCTGTCCCTCTCCCGGCAAAGGTCATCCTACAGGGCGACCAAGGCAGTTTCCATTCCAAAGCCAGGCCTGAAGCCCAATTGAAATGGATCCAGATTATCTGTTTCTTTCAAGAGTGCCTGGAGTTGTCCAACAACCACTCGCTCAGGCACCTTGTCCAAAAAGGGGATATTAGCCACTGACTTATAGTAGTTAACATCCTCTGGGTTCAGGTTAGGCTAAGTCAGGAGTGGTCTAATTCCTGCCTCTTTTAAAGAGGCCAGCACCACTCCCTCTCCCATGGGGGCATCTACAACCTCCTGGACCCAGCCGGCGATCCCCTCCTTATTTGATGTAATCAGCCAAGAAGGGCAAGGGTGGTCGACTGGATGTCGCCAAGCACCTTGTCCTCATCAAACCTGCAGGAGAGGGAGGCCTGCTGCCTGGGGGAGAGGAAGGGCTGCCTGCTGACGGTGTACTCTGCTGCTGCTGCTGCTGCCATACCATCACCGCTGCTCTTCCCAGTGGACTGCTGCCTGACTGCCACTCCCTGCAGGACCAAGCCCCCAGGTACTGAGCCAGCTGCTGTGGACAATTACATCTGTCCCCCTCCCTTCCTGGGAGGGATATTTAAGCTGCTGGCTGAAGGGGCCTGGGAAAGCCATCAAACCTGCAGGAGAGGAAGGCCTGCTGCCCGGGGGAGAGGAAAGGCTCCCTGCTGCCTTCTGCCTTTTTGTTTTAGTCTTTGTTAGTTTTTTGTTTTGTTTTGTTTCCCTTTCCCAAGGCTTGAGCTATGTGCCTGGGAGCCAAGTGGGGGGATTTGAGGGGGCTCCAATCAGTGTAGTGATGGGTAGAGGGAGATATGGCATTGTGAGGAGGACGTGCCAGGTAAGGGGAATGCGGCTCAGACAGTTAATGGCTGTGCCTTGTTCCGGTCCCCCTCACACCTTCAGGCTTGTCAGATGTCCTATCAGCCAGCCCTCAGGCCTCCGGCTGCTGCTTTTAAATGCCAGATCGGTGCTTAATAAGATCTCCCTCATCTACGACTTAATTGTGGATGAGGCAGCCGATCTGGCATGTATAACCAAGATCTGGGTGGGAGAGCAGGGAGGAGTTAGCCTCTCCCAGTTATGCCCACCGGGGTACTTGGTTCAGCATCAGGGTAGACTTGAGGGCTGGGGAGGGGGGGTTGCTGTGGTCTATAGGAATTCCATACCCCTCTGCGGGCTCCCTGTCCATATGAGTATTGGTCTAGAGTGTTTGCACCTTGTGTTGGGCCAACAGGACAGATTAGGGATTCTGTTGGTGTACCACCCACCCCGCTGCTCAACAGACTCCCTAGCTGAGCTGACAGAGGTGGTCTCTGGTGTACTGTTGAGGTCCCCCAGACTCTTGGGGGACCTCAACAGTCAACATTCATGCCGAGGGCACTTTATCTGGGGCAGCTCAGGATTTCATGGTCTCCATGACAACCATGCCATCAGCCCAGCGCATGTAGCAGGGTATACTCTAGATCTGTTTTTTTCAACTGGACATGGAGATGGGGATCTGAAAGTGGGGGACTTTACATCAACCCCTCTGTCATGGTCAGATCACCACCTGCTGAGGTTCAGATTTACAGTGGCTTTCCCCCTCTGCAAGGGTGGGGGACCCATTAAGATGGTCCGCCCCCGGAGGCTAATGGATCCAGATGGTTTCCAGAGGGCTCTGGGGAGTTTTCCAGCTGATAGGGCTGGCTCTCCTGTCGAAACCCTGGTTGATCTGTGGAATGCAGAATTGACCGGGGCAGTTGACATGATTGCTCCTGAGCGCCCTCATACGGCTCATGGTATACCCTGGAGCTGAGAGTGATGAAACAAAGCAGGAGATGGCTTGAGGGCAGATGGAGACGAACTCCTGATGGATGCAATCAAACACTGGTAAGTGCTTATGGTAAGCTGTATTCAGGGGCAGTGAGGGCAGCAAAAAAAACAATACTTTGCTGCCACTATTCAATCATCAACCTGCCGCCCAGCGGAGCTTTTCAGAGTTGTCCAGGGGCTTTTACATGCTGGCCCCAAGGCATGGTAGAACCATCTGAGGCCTGCCGTAATACATTTGCTGGGCACTTCCAGAATAAAATCTCTGGCATCCGTCAGAACTTAGACTCCAGTGTTATAGCAGGTGAATCTAGTGAGGTATTCAGAGCATAGGCTTGTCCTGTTTTCTTGGATGAGTTTCAGTTGGTGCAGCTCGAGGACGTTGACAAGGTGCTTGGACAGGTTCATGCAACCACTTCCATATTGGATCCTTGCCCCTCTTGGCTAATAAAAGCTAGCAGGGATGGAACAACTGGCTGGGCCAGGGAAGTGATTAATGCCTCTTTGCAAGAGGGAGTGGTCCCAGGTCTCCTTTTTTAATATATATATATATATATATATATTTCAACATAAAATACAACATAATCACAACATAAAATACAATACCAAACTAACAATCCCTTCACACACACACCCGTGCTCCCCTCCCCCCAGGGACCTGTCTTTATTCATTTATACATTTTTCCAAAATTGTAAAGAGTTTTTTAAAGGTGAACATCCTTTCCTCTTTATTAATACATATTCCAAAAATGGACTCCATCTATTTTCAAAATCATTCTTCCTGGATAGTCCCCTCTTTACTTTAAGATTACATGTTAGTTTATCATTAAGTGCAATATCCCATATTTCTTTATACCATTCTTCTATTGTATAATTCCCTTGCATCTTCCAATTTTTAGCTATCATTAATCTAATGGGTGCCAGGAGGTTGTTAATCAATTCCATCATGCTTAGCTTCCCAGTTCCTTTATCCCATATTGAAAGTAAAGCCAGTTTTGGACTTAATTCCACACTGCTTCCTGTTATTTCACTTATTTCTTTAAACACCCTTTTCCAAAATTTTTGTACATATTCACAACTCCACCACATATGGAAATATGTTCCAACCTCCTGACATCCCCTCCAACAGTTCTTTGAGATTTTCTTATCTATCTGATGTAATCTTACTGGTGTTAAATACCATCTCCATACTATTTTATAATAATTCTCTTTAATCCTAACCGATAATAACTTTAACATTCTGCATTCCAAATCCTCCCCCAGTTATCATCATTAATTTGTTCCTTTAGATCATCTTCCCATATCCTTTTAAGAGAGTCTCATTGATCTCCATCCTCTATCAGAATTTTATAAATTTCACTAATCAAACCTTTCTTACTTTTATTTTCCCCATTCTTTTCTCTTGCTTCTATTAAATCTTCAAATCTAGTATTATCTCTACAATCCTTCTTCTTCTTTTTCCAATCCTGTGTCCATTGTTCTAATTGTATACATTTAAACCACGCTATCTTTTGTCCTCTTAATATCTCTCCTATTTGCTCCTTATTAGTCATTCTTTCCATCCAATCTTTCAATTTAATAATTCTCTGACCCCTCAATCCCCCTTCCAATTCTCTTTTTAAATTCCCTGGGAAGTTTTCCATTACTATCACTGGAGTTAGAGGAGAACTTCCTGGTATTAATTTTCCTTTAAATCTCTCCCATATCTCTAAAATATTTTTTAATAGTGGGTTATCCAATCCCTTCCATTCTTTCTTTTGTAATTTGGTGAAGAAAATATTTTGTAATTTTAAATCTGTTTCTCCTGTTTGCGTCTCTAACCATTCTAACTCTTCCTCCACTAATATACTATTTATAACATGTCTTAATTGATTAGCTATATAATACATCTTTATATTTGGAAGTCCCAACCCTCCTTTCTTTTGTGTCTTATACCATCTCCCTTTGTTAATCCTTGCTTTTTTATCCCCATTACAATAAGCATTTATCATATTTTGCCAACTCTTTAACTCTACTTCCGTTATTTTAATTGGTAACATTCTAAACAAGAAATTAATCTTAGGTAATATCTTCATTTTAATAACCACTATTCTACCAAACCATGAATGCTTTAACTTTCTATAAACCTCTAATTTTTTTCAATATCTGTTTCTTCAAATTATTAAAATTAATTTCTTCTAACCTTTCTAAGTCTTTTGCTATATTAACTCCTAAATAACGAACTATATCTTTAATTTTAAAACCTAATTTTATATTACACTGCTCTCTTTCCTTCTTATTATAATTGAATAACATCATTTCGGACTTCCCCCAATTTACTTGTAACCCTGTGAACTCCCCAAATTCTCTTAAATGCTGCTTTATCACCTCCCCACTCTCCAGAGGATTTTCTAATGTCAATAATGTATCATCCACAAACATATTGATTTTTATCTTTTCTTTTCCTCCTATTCCTTTTAATCTTCCATCTTCCCTGATAATATTCGCCAAAATTTCAAAAACTATTGCAAATAAAATCAGGGAAAGTGGACACCCCTGCCTAGTACCCTGGGCTAAAGAAATCTGTTGCGTTAACCCTGTTGAAGAATTGGAAGCAAAAAAGGGCCAAACACAGCTAACGTTTGTGTTAGAGCTGGGTTCAATAAGAGTCTTTCGTTCAAGGAATACTCACACGCCAACTTCTCGTGTATATACAGAGTTGTTTTACTTAGTGATCCAATCTATTTACAACACCACGGTTTTCCAACCAGTTATTTACACATTCCTTCCACTGTACAAAATCATTTAGTCCGTCCATCTCCTAATGTCTCTCCAAAATCTCCCACACAGTCTCTCTAATTAGACTGACTTTTATACCTTTCCAAACCAGCCACACCCTGCACAATTCTGCCTTATCTCCTGCTGGTGCTCAAGCAATAATCGGTCTGGCCTCCAGGCTACTCCCTCAACATATTGCTTGCAGCTGGCTTGTCCTTCGGACCTAGATTAATAACTTTTCCTTTAATCCACTTTGTCTCTGGAATTTTCTCCTTAACACCCCTTCAAAATTTGAAGAACTAAGTGGATCTAAAGTTATTTCTCTTCTCCCATCAGCATCCAAACCCTAATACAAATTACTTAGGTTTGCTGATTTCCCATCTATGGACTTATGAATGTCTCTGCCATATTTCCACATTTAAACATTTGACATTTCCATGCTTGATCCCTAGCTCTTAACATTTTGAGCTCTCTCTTCAAAGCATAACAAGATTGCAAATCAATGTACACATACAATATTTACATTCTTAACAAATATATCAAAATGTTTTTCTTCTTTGTATCTGGATAAAGGATTTTTTCATTCTTTGTTTGGACATCTGGTCTGGTCTGGTCTGCCAATCATTGCTTTCTATTTTGATTTTAAGATACAACAGTGTTAGATTCATTTCAAAGTTAATTCTTTAAACAACTTAACACAATCTTTAAACCTCTTATACAGTCACGTTAGGTTTTCAACCTGTTGACTTCAAAGCAATTTCCATGCGCTTCCACTGTGCTGATGTACCTGTTACAAACTCATATAACTTTGGGTTTCAAACATTCCCCTTCAAAGTTAAAATTCAAGTTAATCAACCTTTGCTTTGTACATCATATACCTCAGCATTCCATATGCTTCAAACAGATTTATAATTTTCTGTTTCTTGACCAAAAACCATTTTCTTTCCAGTTCTCATCGTGTTTTTCCCTTTTACTCTCAAGTAAAAACCTTTTCACCATCATTAGTGAATTGTCAGTTCAGCCCCTCTCGCTGACTGCTTCACCCAAACACTTTTGCTTTGAATTTTCCTGCTCACAGGAAGCCCTTTTCTTTCAGTCACTGTCTAAATCTCCAGAACTTAAAGGCACTTCTTCAAAACAATCTTTTTCATGATTATATTTAATCGTATGAGTCTGAACCTTTTTCACCTTTTCAAAACCAAGCCTTTCTGGAGGAACACCCTTGGTAGATCTCTCCGACCTTCACAACTTTAAAGGACTAGGCTCCAGTTTCTCTTGCTGCGGCGCCGACTCTCTCTCACCATTGCTCTCAATGTGAGTAGCCGCGTCTCTCCCCTCTGGAGGCGGGGACTTGCTTCCCTCCTCTCTCAGAGAAGTTTCACCTCCTTTCGTTGGAGTTACAGCGTTCTGCTTCCCTCGCTTTCCTTTCTTGGAAGGTGTAACCGAACTGCTTTGTTTAGGTTCATTAGCAAACCCCAACTCTGTTTGCTTAACCCCTTCATGGCTATCAACCTTTTCATGCTTTTCTCCCTCTGAGAAATGCAACAACACTTCAGGATTAGAGTGTACATTTTCCCAATTTTGTTCCTCAAAATTGGCTGACCTAAAAGTAATAATTTTCTTCTTGTCAACAAGAAACCTCCAGGACTTATTACTGTACCCAACAAATCTCGCCCTGATAGCTCGGGTGTCTTGTTTTAACCTCTGATTTTTAGAAACATGGATCCATGCAAAAGAACCCCATATTCTCAAGTGAGACAGATTAGGTTTCTTCCCATGCAAAATCTCAAACGGTATGCCATTAAGCGACTCAGAAAAGGTTCTATTCAAAATGTAATTTGCGGCGTTCATTGCTTCAGCCCACAAACTTTTCTCAGCTTTTGCATCCAACATAATAGAACGTTGCACCATTTGTAACATTCCATTCCTTCTTTCTATCATTCCATTTTGCCATGGAGCGTATGGATCAGTAAGCCTATGCATTATGCCTTGTTTCTTTACCCACTCTTTAAATTAATTACTCATGAATTCACCACCTAAATCTGTCTGGATCTGCACCACTTGTTTCTTGAAATGCTTCTCTGCCCACATTACCCAATTTGTAAACGTTTGGAACACAGCAGATTTCTTCCCAAGTGTAAACACCCAACTGAAATGGGACTTGTCGTCCAGAATTACCAGAACAAATCTGGCGCCACCGGCACTGGCTTTAAATGGACCTATTAAATCCAAATGCAATAGCTCAAATAACTCTTGAGTAGACCTATTGGATTCCCTGTTGATTGGCAACAATTTCGATTTTGATTGTTTGCACACCTTACAATCAAGATATTGCTTGCACTCATTGAATTCAACACCCTTACAATGAACTGGCATTTTCTCCAAAACTTTGAAGCTTGCATGCCCCATTTTTCTGTGAAATCGATGCACACAATTTCTGTGATTTTATACATTGGAAACTTGGTTTACACATTCTTGAGATTGCATCTCAAACAACCCGTTTCTCAGTACACCCCTAGCACAGACCTTGCCACCAATTTCAACTCGACATTCAGACACTTCAAAAATTACTTTGTAGCCAAGTTTTACCAGACTTGCTACTGACAGCAGATTGTAGTCTAAACTCTCTACACATAGAACCCCTTGCATAATTCTGTTAATGCTTGGCACATAACAGCTGCCCTTCGCACAAACCGGGACCCTTTTTCCATTTGCTAAGCAGACCCATTCCTCTCGGCTCCCTGGCAACCGATACAAACTGCGCACTGGCTGGCTCATTTCTCTGGCTTCCTTGCGAGTAACGATCATCTCGCCTCTCCGAGGCTCCTGTCGCCTTTATTTTGGCACGACAATTCCACTGGATATGCCCCTTTTTCCCGCATCGGAAACATTTCCTCCACTCAACGACCATGGCTCTCTCTCCTCCGTCATTCGGTAGGGACTCAGCCATTCTCGGCCGTCTTTCCTCCCCATGCGATCCATGGGCGATTCCTTTCTCCTCTGAATGCTCAATCCTCCTCCGTTCCTCCTCTAATAACCTTCCGGTAACATACTCTATAGATAAGTCAGACTGAGGCATGGATTCGAGGCTCATTCCTAGGACATCCCAGCTGGGTGAGAGTGAACTCAGGATAATATAAATTTTATTTTCCTCAGTAAATGGCAACTCCACTTCTGCCAATTTCGAGAATAATAGCCCCAGGCTCTGAAGGTGCTCGGTCACTGAACCACCTTCCTTCAATTTCGTCCTGTAAAGCTCTCTGGTCAGACTGATTTTAGTACTCGCTGTTTTCCTCACATAAACAGCTCTCAGCTTTTCCCAGCAAATTCTGGAATTATCACTTCTGGAAATGTGTATCAGTTGATCATTTTCCAAACTCAGGATAATGCTCGCTTTGGCTTTCGTGTCCAAAGCTTCCCATTCTGCTTCATCTTCGGCGCTCAATCCGGTTGGCATCTCTTCCGTTACGGTTTGCCAGCACCCCTCGCGCCTCAACAGCATCTCGAGCTTAAATGACCACGTAAAATAATTCTTTACATTAAGGCATTCCATTGGAATCCCTCCGAACAAGCTTGGTGCCTGTGCCATGTTTTCCAGCTTGCCTGTACGCACAGCCTCACACTGGCCAGACCCACCGCTCGACTCAGACTCCTCTCCGGAACTCGCCTTTGAGCTTTCCTCGCTCTTAATCATCTGATGGAAACCATAAACCGTTGGCTCAGTAAATTTGGACTCACTAGCCTCCTGGCTGGACTCTATTGCCCCACACGGCTCTGCTCCAATGCCCTTACTTCTGGGCCCATACTCTGTTGAGGAATTGGAAGCAAAAAAGGGCCAAACGCAGCTAACGTTTGTGTTAGAGCTGGGTTCAATGAGAGTCTTTCGTTCAAGGAATATTCACACGCCAACTTCTTGTGTATATACAGAGTTGTTTTACTTAGTGATCCAATCTATTTACAACACCACGGTTTTCCAACCAGTCATTTACACATTCCTTCCACTGTACAAAATCATCTAGTCCGTCCGTCTCCTAATGTCTCTCCAAAATCTCCCACACAGTCTCTCTAATTAGACTGACTTTTATACCTTTCCAAACCAGCCACACCCTGCACAATTCTGCCTTATCTCCTGCTGGTGCTCAAGCAATAATCGGTCTGGCCTCCAGGCTACTCCCTCAACATATTGCTTGCAGCTGGCTTGTCCTTCGGACCTAGATTAATAACTTTTCCTTTAATCCACTTTGTCTCTGGAATTTTCTCCTCAACAAACCCATCATTAACCATTATCACTGCTTTATTATTATCATACAACTGATCTATCACTCCTACAAATTTATCTCCAAACCCAATTTTTTTTATAATTGTTTTTAATGCTGGCCATTCCACACAATCAAAGGCTTTGAAAATATCTAATGCTATCAGCACTGCTTTTATATTCCTTTTTTTAATAACATTTGTTATATTCAGAACTCTCCCTATTAAATTAGGCATTTGCCTCCCTGATATAAATCCACATTGATCTTTCCTAATATATTTACTTATAAAAGTACTCATTCTTTTTGCCATAATTGCCATAAAATTTTTTGAATCTTGATTTATTAAAGAAATAGGTCTGTAAGAAGCTGGGTCCATCAAATCTTTATCTGGTTTTGGGATTAATATTATCAAATAATGATCCCATGATGGTGGGGTCTTCCTCTATTATACTATTAAATAATTTTTCCAATCTTGGTATCAATATATCGCTAAAATTCTTATAATATTCCAGCCCCAGCCCATCTAATCCTGGAGATTTCCCTCCTTTTAATTTATCAGTAATTCCTTCTATTTCTTTTTCTGTAACCAAACCTTCCATATAATCCCTATCTTCTCCCTGTAATTTTATTTTCCAATTTTTCTCTACGTACTCCCCTACTCTTACCTGTGGGCTCATATCAGATGCATATGATTCCTTATAAAATTCCTGAAATATATTTAATTTATCTTTCATTAAATTACAACTTTTCCCTGTTTTATCTTTAATTGTCCCTATCGTATTCTTTGTCTTCTTCGACTGAGTGGACCTGGCCAACATCCTAGAATTTTTATTACTGTATTCAAAAAAATCCCTTTTCAAATACAACAAATCCTTTTGCACCCGTTCTAAATCCTCTTTCTCAAGTTCCTTCTTTTTAGCTTGAAGTTGAGCATATAGGTGTCTACCCTTTGTTATTCTTATTTGTTCCTCTAAATACCTTACCTCCTTTTCTATCTTTTTATTTTGTGCTTCCTGTTGTCTTCTTAAAGTACACGATTCCCTAATACACATCCTTCTTGCCACCGCCTTCATCGTGTCCCAAACTATCCCATGAGAGTTTTGCTCTATTTCATTAATATCCCATATTGTCTGAATTTCTTTTTTTTCATTTTCTCAACAATATTTTTATAATTTAAAATCCTTGTATCCATTCTCCATCTCTTTGCTTCTCTATAATCTTTCTTCATTTTAATATCCATACTCATTAATGCATGATCCGTGACTTTAATAACTCCTATATCACAATCTATAATTTTTGAAATCATCTTCTTTGATACAAAAATATAATCTATCCTAGAGTAACTCTTGTACTTTGGTGAGTAAAAAGTATATTTCCTTTCTTCTCCTTTTATTAATCTCCAAACATCTACTAATTCTTTTTTCACCATCAAGTTACTTAAACCGGTTTAACATCACCTTTAAAATCCCTCATTATATTTTCTTTATCCTTCCCTTTATCCATCACCATATTAAAGTCACCTGACAACACAATATTCCTTTTCCCCATATCTCCCACAGCATTAAAAACTTTCTCATAAAATTCCATCTGTTTCCCATTTGGAGCATATACATTAATCAATACATATTCCTCCTCCCCCACAGTACAATAAATTATCAAATATCTGCCCAATTCATTCCTCTTCACTTTTTGCATATTAATACCACATTTTTTAGAAATTATTATCGCTACTCCTCTCGCTTTAGAAGTACCATATGCCTTCTCATAAACGCCCACATCCCTCATTTTAAGCTCATTTATACCTTCCTTCAATTGATAAGTTTCTTGCAGAAATATAACATCTGCTTTTTCTTTATTTAACAAAGCTTCTATCCTTTTCCTTTTAATAACAGTTCCCAGCCCCTTAACATTTAAAGTTATCACTCTTAATTTATTTTCCATCTTCCCAATCATAATGCTCTTTATTGGTCTCAGACTGTGTTACATATACCCCCTTCCCTCCCCCTCCCCCCCCACACTTACCCCAAATTTCTCCCCCCTCATCACCAGACCTTCCTGGGCAATAGTCCCAATTTCTTTTAGAACTCTTCGGGGGGGAGGTGACCTCACGATCCCAGAGCGATAGTAGACCTTCCCCTCCCTTTAAACTCTTCTTCCATCCCTTTTAATCCAAAACTCAGTCACAAACTTCCTCCTCCTGCTGCCCCTTGTTGTTCCTCCAGCTCTCTTCCTCCTTCTGCAGTTTCCTCAGTCAGTCCCAGCTTCTCCAGCAGTTCCATCCCTTGCTCACATGATGTTATTCTGTGTTGATTCCCCTGCCACACAAATCTCAGGAAAACTGGGTATCCCCAGCTACATGCCTCGCTGTTCGCTGCTTCCCCGACCCTCGTCCTTCTGGGTGAAGCAAGGGTGGAGGTGGCAATGCGGTGGGGGTATGCTTTGGGTGGGTTGCTGTTCTCCCTGTTGGAGTGGGAGGGGGCTAATCTAATCTTTGAGATAGATGTAGTCATGATGCTTTTTCTCTAACCTTAATGCCAAACTGCTATACAGCTAGGAGTGTAGTAAGATTTAACAAAGGGACTGGTGGAAGGCTGGGGAAAGGGTTTCGTCAACAACTAATTGTAGCTGAATTTGAATGCTGTAAGCCTCATATGGAAAAGCTACTTTTTAATACAGGTTGTTCCATATTTTACTTTTCATTAGATCATTGCATCATGTCTACCATACAAGTAATATGCCTTATGTTTTCTCTAAAAATCATGAATTTTCTCAGGATGGTTGGCTGATGGGAAAGCCTGTTGAGGATCTATCTACCAAATGAAATCATTGTCATACACCGCAGCCTTCTCCAACCTATTTTCTTGTAAATGTGGATTATCCATCAACCAGTAAATTGATGATTTTGGGGGGAATGTTCTAAGTATAATGAAGCATGGTTCCAGACCGTTACATGTAAAAGTTCACAAGAATTGTTCTACAGGTCTGTTCGTCAAGATATACCAGTAGAAAAGAATTTCAAAAGCTATTTTTGAGGTTGAGGAGTAACTGGAGAAAGGATGGCTCATTGAGGGAAAATGGAGGGTTGGATTTACAGACATATACGTTCCTTGTAGTGAAAGTCTGATTCAGTTTTCCAAATTCATATTTCAGCAAGGGATAATTTGGAGACCTCAGAGGATGAGTTATATACTAGCAACAGAAGGAAAAGTGTTACAAATTTTCTCACTCAGCCTCTACACTATAGCTCTATAATGGTACTGAAGTGAAGTGACAATTGTTTGAGCAGATGACACATTCCATATCCATTTTCAAACCACATTCATAGTGTTTTATCCTATTTGGTGCAGAGATGGTCTAAGTGTTCTTGCACACACACACACACACACACACACACATCTTGACTTGAATGAAAATATACCCTAGAACTAGGGATGTCTCAGGCATGCAACTGGGTCCAGGTGTCAGACAGACTCCTCTGCTTTTCTTCCTAGGACCCAGGTCTTTGGTCCACAATGCATTCACAAGCCTGCTCTTTGAGTACCAAGCAGCCTGACGATGGAGGCTCTGGAAATTGGAGCATGGCAGCTGTGCAGGGCACATAAATGCAAAATTAAAGGTGTGAACAACATCTTTCACTCTTGTGTAAATGGTGCCTTTATGGCTGCCCTTTGCACAAGGTAGGAGACATACAATTTCTGAAGCCTCCATTATATATAGTAATAATGGAAGCTCTGGACCAGGACGGATAGGCTCATAGCCACTTTGGGCACTCACTGAACAGTGAAGAAGCTTGAATGGTGCTCAGAGATAGCTTAGTGTGTAGTGGTGTTCGCTTGCCAAGCATCCGACCATGCCAAATAAAGGTGAGTTCATCCATCCCAACTTAGAACAGTGTATATTTCAGGATTTCTTTCTGATTAGCCTTTCCTTGTTGTTCAGCTCCGGCCTCAACATAAGAATGAAACATTTAGGCAAAAAGATACAAACAAGCAACCCAGCACTTGAGGCTAAGATAGAAAAGATCTCTACGGCTACCATGTATTTTCCCTTGGTGCTCAGATAGGTGGGAACAAAGGATAACCACACACTGCAAAAGACCAACATGCTGAAAGTGATGAACTTGGCTTCATTGAAACTGTCAGGTAACTTCCTGGCAAGGAAAGCTACGGTCAAGCTCAACATTGCCAAGAAGCCCATGTAGCCCAGGACACAGTAAAACAGAGTCACAGACCCGTCATTACATTCCAGTACAATTTCTTCAGTCCCTGAGTGCATGTCCACATCAGGGAATGGGGCAGAAGTTCCCAGCCACACAGTACAGATGCCAACTTGGATGAGGGAGCAGGAAACCACAATGGAGCTGGCCAGCTCCTTCCCCAACCACTTCCTTATCCTGGATCCTGGCCTGGTGGCCATGAAAGCCAGAACTACCATGATGGTTTTTGCCAGCACACAGGAAACGGCTACTGAGAAGATGAGGCCAAAAGCAGTTTGTCGGAGGAGACATGTCACCTCCTGAGGACGGCCAATGAAAAGCAATGGACAGAGGAAGCAGAAGAGGAGGGAGATGAGGAGAGTGTAGGTGAGGTTCCGGTTGTTGGCTATGACTATGGGAGTATCGTGGTGATTCATAAAAGTTCCCAGCACCAGAGCTGTGATCAAAGAAAAGGAAAGAGCAAATGAGGCTAAACTGAGCCCCAAAGGTTCTTCATAAGACAAGAAAGTTACTCTCTTGGGGATACAGAAATCTTGCTTTTTGCTTGGATAGTCTTTTACTGAGCATTTCACGCAGTCACTTGCATCTGAAAAAAAGAAAAGATGTGGTCTTCAGTTCACACACAAATACACTTAAATAAGCTATAAATATATTTTTTAAAACTGATTCTCCCTCACATACAAACATGCTCTATGGAAATCAGTGGATATTGTCACCACTCATGATGTGATGTATGACAGGGAGTGGTTTGAAATATGGCCTGGTTCACACAATCATGTTGGGGTAAATAAGGCACAGTGGCTGATTTCCCCTGCTGCACATGCCAGTCAGTTGTTGGAAGGATTTGCATAATTGCCCTTCCTGGAGTTGCTTGCCATGCCATTGAAACCCAGGAAAAAGTGGTTAACATGCCACCCCAGGACCCTGGAACAGCCTAGGGGTTCTGTGTGGGTTGTTCAGCCACCCTCACTGTGTTCACACAATGTGGCAAGCTCCAATGGTGGCAATGGAAAGATGCAAATTTCCCAGGGATGGGACTAGCATGCTTAGAAGGGAATTTAGCCATGGTGGCTTATTTCCCCCACCGTAATTGTACGAACTGGACTTTTGTCTTGTGCTTTAAAAATGAGCATAAGTCAGCTGAGATAATAAATGCATGCTCCAGAGCTCCCATGTCGTTCACAACCAATGTTAAAGAACTATGGTGGTGGGTGAGGTGGTTTGCTTGGCTATAGCTTTCATGTTGGAATGGAAGGAAGGGGGGGAACCTACCCTTCTTGAACCTTCTAGAGCCAGGGGTTGGTGGTCGAAATTGTGACGATGTGCATCATTGGCAGATGCTATTGAGATCAGTGATGGCAACTAGCTACACAACAACCATCCATTTGCACAGTGATAGTTGCAACATCCTCCAAGTCGTGTTTGTGTCCAAGATATATGGGTGAGATATTCCTTACCCTGCTATTACTACACAGTGGCTGTTGGTGATTTGTCTAGCATACTGCCTTATCGGCTGACTCTGTTAATGAGTGACTTGTTCTTCATTAATTGACACATGTTAACCGTGTTCTATGACAGGTCCAAACAAAATAGGTTGCAACTGTCAAGTTGACTATGGCATGAATGACGACTGCTAGGTCTAGAAGAAAATGGACTTCCAAATGACGCAATGGCCAATGAAAAATACTATTTTGATGTGCCAGGTAGTACGGAAGCTAGTCGCTACATTTGAAAGGTGTGTTTTCCCTAAAGTTGTCACCAGAACTACCCACCAGACCTCTTGATCAATATTCAATATTGTCAAAAACTCTGATGTATAGATAATTTCATACATTGGAATCAGTTACAATTATTCTGTTTTTTATAAATCATTGCAGTATATTTCTTACCCTCCTGGTTTGAAATCTTCCCTTCTGGACACGGGATGCAATCATAGCAGCAAAATGGCTTCCCCTCCTTCATTTTCTTGTGAGAACCAGGTTGGCAACTCTCAGTACACTGAGAAAGAGGACAAGACTATTAGAAAAATGGAAAAGAAACAATATAAGGAAGGAATAAGGAGTTTGGAATCCATAAGCTTTGAGAACTCTTCTATATTTTTCTAAATAGACTCTGGCCCCTATTTATTTTTAAACAGGAATTGAATCTTCCAATTGTTTCATTGCTTATCAATTTTACTGTTACTTTCCCAATGTTTTAAATATTTTTTTTTTGGTGTAACATTTTTAATTTGTTATTTTATGGAAATTTGAAAATAAAAAAATAATTTCATATATTTTAATGTTTAATTTGGCCTTTTTTATATTGACACCTTTTAACTTTTTATTATGAATAAAAAAAAGAACAAAAAAAATCATGAAGAGAGAAAAAAAAAGGAGAAATAAAACCAGGAACAAACATTACGTACATAGGAATATCATTATTTTTTTGCCAACTAGTATACCGGAAGGTCTCCCTACCCAACTGGGGGACCCATGAAAGGGCGATCCGCACATCGCCAATTCAGGGGTCCAAAATGGCTCACCCGACTGAGGATGTGGGCCTGGGAAAGGCCCAAATGGATGCCCCATAGGTCCCCCTGTTTGCAGATCTTGTAAATAAATGTGGCCTTATGTACACCCATATCTTGTGTCTGTCTCTTCATTTATCCACTTCCAGTCCGCAAAAACATTACAAACATATCATTATTTTTGCCATTAAATATACCATTTGTAAAAAGAAAAAAGGGGGAGATTTATACATAGGTATACATATATTTATCCATTTGCAAATTGCGCCTATAGCACACCCATTCAAATGTTGATAATGTTTTTAAGTCCTCAGTCCATTGTATTATTGGAGGTGCACATTTATCCTTCCAACATGATAACGTAAGTCTTTTGATGGTTATAAGGGCTCTGAAGATCCATGTGTGCTGACCATGTGTTAACTTCCAAGAGACTAGTAGATAATATAGAAGGACATGCACATTGTTCCATGTTATAGATTGTTTTAGCACAAAGTTTATCTTTATTATAACCTCCACCCAAAAGGAGGTGAATACTAGGCATTTCCAAAACATATGAATTAAAGAAGCATTAGGTGTGGTACATCTCCAACAATTATGCAAATTAGACAAACTCTTATTAAAAATCATTGTGGAGTCCCATAAACCTGAAACATTTTTTTTTTTGCTGAATAAGATGTAAAGTGAGATCCAAGGGCAACAATCCCTTGATTAGACAAGATAGAGCACTCCAATTCTCTATTCCAGTCCTGTTTTAAACTATGGGTATCATATCTGTTTACTGCTACAAAATGTTTTCTATATGACTCATGGATCATGTGTCTGTTCAGCTGTTATAAGTGATTCTAAGAGTGTTGGAGGCTCTGAGGCTATAAAAGCAGCTGGACCAAACCTAGATTCCAGCATATGTTTCAGTTGCAAGTATTGCCATTCAGCCACAGTTGATAAATTATATTTAACACACAAATCAGAAAAGGACAGGAACTCATCGTCCGGACCTATTAATTGATCCAAGGTAAAAATCATCTTATTCGTCCATGTCCTCCACAAAAACGTTTTCTTTCCAATTCTTAGATCTAGATTTCCCCAGAAAGTCAATTTTGCATGAGAGAATGGATCAAACTGCAATTGACATGATATTATACACCACACTTCTCTGGCAGCTAAGGTTCTAGGAGGAGGATTACTTTTATAATGAGTGCTATCCATTTGAAAATATATTCTAACCACAGAGCTTTCAGAACATGGTGGCAGTTCTGAGGGAGCAGGAGTAGATCAAAACTTAGTATATGCCAATAGATAGAACCCCAGATAAACTTGTGAAACAAAGCATTAAGTTGTTGAAAATATTTGCCAGGTATAAGTAGAAGAATCCCCCAGGAAACATAATTTTTTTTTTGAGCTATAAGGTTCATCTTAAGCATGTTGACTTTGCCCCACAGACTCAAATTTAACAATGCCCATCTGTCTATATCTTGTGCAATCTCTCTAATCAGTTTATTTAAATTTATTTTAATCAGTTGAGATATATACCTTGGAATAAATATTCTCAGATATGTAATAAAATCAGGGCACTTTAGGCGATATAAATACTAATGTAGCTACATTTTTTATGAAAGAATCTCTCAGAAGAACTGTGTTCTATATTTTCCCAATGTCCAGAAGAAAGGCTTTCCACCTCCTGGTAGATCAATTAGTTCAGGATAAGGTTCTTATTATGGTGGATGCTAACAATGGGGAAATCTCTAGAATTTTTGTCTCTAGAATTTAACCATCTTTCTCAGTGAATCAAACCAATTATCTGTGCCAGGCTGCAATACTTCTCGACTTATGGGATTTTGCAGGACCTTTAATTTATGTGACAGATTTGTTCAAAACATTAGAAATATAATTTTCATCACATTAAAAATTATTGCAGAACATTCTTGGTAAACAAAGTTATTGGGAGAGCAGAACAGGGAGGCTCTTCATTTATTTCATCAACTCACACATTCTTCCTTCCTGTTTAGTATTAGTACAATAAATCAGGATAGTTACTCATTCATAGGAGGGTCTCTTTCCACATAGCTGACAATTGGAGCCTACCTGATTAAACCAGCGGTGCCAGGTCATGGCCTCCTCATCAATGACAAATGCTTCAGCTATGGGAGCCCCGGGATCCATCCTCCCGATTCTCACCTTACAAAATGATTGGTTGGAGAAGATAATCCAGTTGATCACATCCAATCCAGCGACTAGCTCCCCATTCTGGTTGAAGGAAACTTTGTCCCCTGCATTGTTGTTAAATGAGACCCATTTTAGAAATGGTTGGAGCTAGAGTGAAAAAGAAAAGACAATTGGTTGGATGAGCCTGTGTTTGGATCTTTCTTGGCCTAAACAGACAGAACATGAAATCAGTATCTAGCATCCACATCATTTTCTCACCATTTCATTGGAATATGGGCACCAATATGGATCTTAACGGACCCCTGCCCTCATGCTACATTTCTGATCCAGATTAGTCCTCCAGCACCTTTTGTAAAGTAGAAATGGGCTGGGTGTGTGCAGCTGCTAAATACATATTTGAAGGTCTCTTTTGGCATTAATACCTAACTCGAATGGCACCAGAACAATGAGGTTCTGGCTGGGTTATTTTTCACCTGGAAGAAGGCAATGGCAGACCTAGGACAAATAGTGTCCAGGGAAGGGGAGTGCCTTTGGTGCCCAGTCCCCTCAGTGATCTGTTTTGCAGGGCCACAAAGAGGATTTATGGGGCCTGGTGCAGGTGTGCTGTCCGTTAAAAATGACGTTGCTCAAAATCTTGACCTCTCAGACACTGTGCATCAGTTTGCACAAACCAAAGCTCAAAATGCCACATTCTGGGCAGTGCAATGCACCATGCAACAGAGGAGAACAATTACTATTCTTTATCCCAGAATATCCATTTAAAAATAAAATAAAATGGGTATCCAGCTGATCTCTTACAGTTTAAAGATTAATTATTTCTTTAGTGCTTATACTGGTTATAATATGTAAAGAATTAAGTTTAGGGATGGCATGGGTGTCCAGTTTTATTTATTTATTTTATTCCATTTATATACCGCCCCATAGCCGAAGCTCTCTGGGTGGTTTACAAAAATTAAAAACACTGAACAATTAAAACACCAATATACAAAATTTAAAAGCATAAAGCATAAAAACAATTTAAAATTACAATATTCTTCTGGGTCAAAGCACAACAACAACACAAAAACACAAAACCCCTCATCATATGCTGTTAAATGCCTGGGAGAAGAGGAAAGTCTTGACCTGGTGCTGAAAAGATAACAATGTTGGTGCCAGGCGAGCCTCGTCAGGGAGATCATTCCATAATTAGGGGGCCACCACTGAAAAGGCCCTTTCCCTTGTTGCCACTCTCCATGCCTCCCTTGGAGTAGGCAACTGGAGGAGGACCTTCGATGTGGATCGTAGTGTACGGGTAGGTTCATGTTGGGAGAGGCGTTCCATCAGGTATTGTGGTCCCAAGCCATGTAAGGCTTTATAGGTTAAAACCAGCACCTTGAATTGGGCTCGGAAATGTATAGGCAGCCAGTGCAAGCGGGCCAGAGTAGGTTTTATATGCTCGAACCTTGTGGTTCCTGTTATTACTCTGGCCGCTGCATTTTGCACAAGCTGCAGCTTCTGAACCATCTTTAAAGGCAGCTCCACATAGAGTGCATTGCAGTAATCCAATTTAGAGATTACCAGAGCATAGACAACTGAAGCCAGGTTATCCCTGTCCAGATAGGGGCGTAGCTGGGCCACCAACTGAGGTTGGTAGAAGGCACTCCATGCCACTGAGGCCACCTGAGCCTCAAGTGACAGAGATGGTTCTAGGATAACCCCCAAGCTATGAACCCGCTCCTTCAGGGGGAGTGCAACCCCATCCAGAACAGGTTGAACACCCTCCATCTGGTCAGCAGAACCACCCACTAACAGCATCTCAGTCTTGTCTGGATTGAGTTTCAGTTTGTTAGTCCTCATCCAGTCCATTGTCGCAGCCAGGCACTGGTTCAGCACATCCACAGTCTCACCTGCTGAAGATGAGAAGGAGAAATAGAGTTGTGTGTCATCAGTGTACTGATGACTACACACTCCAAAACTCTGGATGACCACTCCCAACGGTTTCATGTAGATGTTGAACAGCATGGGGGACAAGACTGACCCCTGAGGAACCCCATACTGGAGAATCCACGGGGCCGAGCAATGTCCCCCAAGCACCACCTTCTGGAGCCGACCCGCCAAGTAGGAGCGGAACCACTGCAGTGCAGTGCCTCCCAACTCAGCCAGTCGTCCCAGAAGGATACCATGGTCGATGGTATCGAAAGCCGCTGAAAGATCAAGGAGAATCAATAGAGTCACACTCCTCCTGTCTTTCTCCCGACATAGGTCATCATACAGGGCACCCAAGGCTGTTTCCATGCCAAAACTAGGCCTGAAGCCAGACTGAAATGGATCCAGATAATCAGTCTCATCTATTAGTGTCTGGAGCTGGCTCGCAACCACTCGCTCAAGGACCTTGCCCAGGAATGGAATATTTGCCACAGGTCTATAGTTATTAAGATTTTCGGGGTCTAGGGAAGATTTCTTCAGGAGTGGTCTCACTACCGCCTCCTTCAAGCGGCCTGGTACCACTCCCTTTCATAGAGGGGCATTAATAACTTCCCTGGCCCAGCCGGCTGTTCCATCCATGCTAGCTTTTATTAGCCAAGAGGGGCAAGGATCCAATACAGAGGTGGTTGCACAAACCTGTCCAAGAACCTTGTCAACATCCTTGAGCTTTGTCAACTGAAACTCATCCAAGAAAACAGGACAAGCCTGTGCTCTGGACACCTAACTAGATTTACCTGCTATAACACTGAAGTCTAAGTCCTGGCGGATGCCAAAGATTTTATTCTGGAAGTGCCTAGCAAATTCAGTACAACAGGCCTCAGATGGTTGTAGCACATCCTTGTGGCCGGCATGTAATAGCCCCCAGACAACTCTGAAAAGCTCCGCTGGGTGGCAGATAGATGATTTGATGGTGGCAGCAAAGTATTGCTTTTTTGCTGCCCTCACTGACCCCTGAATATACCTTACTATAGGCACTTACCGGTGTTTGATTACATCCATTTTGTTTCATTGCTCTCAGCTCTGGGGTATACCATGGCGCCGTACGAGCTCTACACAGGAGAGGGCGCTCAGGAGCAATCGTGTCAACCGCCCGGGTCATTTCTGTATTCCACAGATCAACCAGGGTTTCAACAGGAAAGCCAGCCCTATCAGCTGGAAAACTCCCCAGAGCCCTCTGGAAATCATCCGGATCCATTAGCCTCCAGGGGCGGACCATCTTAATAGGTCCCCCACCCTTGCAAGGGAAAAGCCGCTGTAAGTCTAAACCTCAGCAAGCAATGATCTGACCATGACAAAGGGACTGATGTAAAGTCCTCTACTTTCAGATCACCATCTCCATGTCCAGTTGTGAAAACCAGGTCTAGAATATGCCCTGCTACATGCGTTGGGCCGATGGCATGTTGGGACAGTCCCATGGTTGTCATGGAGACCATGAAATCCTGAGCTGCCCCGAATAAGATGTCCTCAGCATGAATGTTGACATCCCCCAGAACCAACAGTCTGGGGGATCTCAGCAGTACACCCGAGACTACCTTCGTCAACTCACCTAGGGAGTCCGTTGAGCAGTAGGGTGGGCAGTACACCAACAGAATCCCTAATCTGTCCAGCTGACCCAACACAAGGTGCAAACACTCCAGACCAGTGGTCACATAGACAGGGAGCCTGCAGAGGGAGATGGAGTTCCTATAGACCACAGCAACCCCTCCCTCCCTGGCCCTCAGGTCTACCCTGATGCTGAGCCAAGTATCCTGGTGGGCATAACTGGGAGAGGCTAACTCCTCCCTGCTCACCCACCCAGGTCTCAGTTATACATGCCAGATTGGCTGCCTCATCCACAATTAAATCGTGGATGAGGGAGGTCTTATTATGTACCGATATGGCATTTAACAGCATCATCCGGAGTCCCGAGGGCTTGCTGATAGGGCAACCAACAAACCTGTGGTTGCGAGGAGGACTGGAACATGGCACAGCCGTTAACTGTCTGAGCCGCGTTCCCCTTACCTGGCACGTCCTCCTCACAATGCCATATCTCCCTCTACCCATCACTACACTGATTGGAGCCCCCTCAAATCCCCCCACTTGGCTCTGTATCCGCCCTCCCAGGCACATGTTTCAAGACCCAGAAAAAGCCAACCAGGAAAAAAAGAGAGGGGTGGAAGGGGGGAGGAAAAAAAGAGCAGCAGCAAACAGGCAGGCAGGCAGCAGCGGCAGGCAACTCTCCCTCTTCCCTGGGTGGGGTGATGGTGGTCCCCTCCTCCTGCAGGCACTGGCTCTCCCAGGACACCCCAACCAGCCAGCTTATGTATCCCTCTTCCAAGAGAGGGACAGGTGAAGAATGCCAGCAGCAGCTGGCTGAGTACCTGGGGGCCTGGTCCTACAGGGCGTGGCAGTCCGCTCAAGCAGCAGCAGTCCAACAGGGAGAGGGCGGTGGTGGCAAGAAGCAGCAGCAGCAGCAGCAGCAGCAGACAGCTCTCCCTCTTCCCTGGGTGGGGTGATGGTGGTCCCCTCCTCCTGCTGGCACTGGCTTAGGTTTGAAGCTTGGGGCTTTCTGTAATATTGTATAAATTACACCTTTGTGACCAGCATTTGCATAAATTGCTCTTTATGAAAAAATCCATCTGCCATTTTTATATAAAATGGTGGTTCAGTGAGGGAGTGGGTGGTAGGCTGACCAGATAAAATCCAGGTCAGGGCTCCTGTAACTTTAACAGTTGTAGAGCAAAGGGAATTTCAGCCAGTGTCATTTGTATGCAATTAGTTCCTGGTGAAATTCCCTCTTCATCACAACTGTTCAAGTTGCAGGGGCCCTGCCTTCTTTTGTA
Organism: Anniella stebbinsi; assembly: GCA_029215795.1. Lineage (NCBI taxonomy): Eukaryota > Metazoa > Chordata > Lepidosauria > Squamata > Anniellidae > Anniella > Anniella stebbinsi. The sequence continues at coordinate 25,385,619 of JARDYH010000008.1, forward strand.
TATGGTCACTCTATTATAGTGCCTGCACCTTTAACTGTTGTGATGAAGAGGGAATTTCACCAGGAACTAATTGCATACAAATGACACTGGCTGAAATTCCCTTTTCTCTACAACTGTTAAAGTTACAGGAGCCCTGACCTGGATTTTATCTGGTCAGCCTAGTGGGTGGCCATGGGCCACTCATCAGTCACCTGGTGAGCAGGGTCATCTGGCCACAGCACGGTGTGAAGAGGACTATTGCCTCAAACTAAAGCTGAGTCCCACTGATTTTTACATATTGCAAATTATATCAAAATGCAAATTGAAAAGGAAGCATACTTTAACAGCTAATTGAAGGAAGATCATTTTTAAGTCACTACCCAAAGAACCTATAGAAGCTTGAAAAAAAGTTTACAGGCACTTGCTTTTTGCAAACATAGTTCACCACACACAGTACATTAAAACAACACCAAGAACAGCCACAGAGCTAGGTTTATTCACCCACCCTCAGCTCAGTTCGGCACCACCGTCAGCTCACCCACCACTAAGGTCATCCCTGGAAGAGGTTTCTGGAGAAAGTGTTCATCCCTTATGAGTCAGAGATTGCATGAGAGGATGCTAAATGGTCATAAAATATATCCAATGCAGCAACAGCAAAGCAGAATGACTCACTAGAATAGAGACTATTCCATTATTTCCAGTTGGAACAAAGGAAGGAAGGTGGGAAGATGAAAATACTGTTGTTGTTGTTGTTATTATTATTAATATTATTATATTTATTTATATCCCACCTTTTCCCAGGGCTGGGACTCATGGTAGTTTACAAGATTAAAACATGTAGAATTAAAGCATATACATATAAGTTTACAAAAGTTAAAACAGAATTAAACCTAAAATAAAATTAACAACATAAAAAAAAGAAAAAGAAAACAGGAACAGATTTTTTTTAAAAAACAAAAAAACAAAACACTACCATACAACACCAAAAACCTGCAGGGATAGAATAAGTTTTTGCCTGTCTCGTAGAGCCAGCCTGGCCTCTCTAGGAAGAGGGTTCCAGAGCCTTGGAACAACCACGGAGAAGGACCTCTCCCACGTACCCATCAGGCATGCCTGGGATGTTGGTGTAGGGTGACCAGATAAAATCCAGGTCAGGGCTCATATAACTTTAACAGTTGTAGAGAAAAGGGAATTTCAGCCAGTGTCATTTGTATGCAATTAGTTCTTGGTGAAATTCCCTCTTCATCACAACTGTTAAAGTTGCAGGGGCCCTGCCTTCTTTTGTATATGGTCACTCTAGTATAGTGCCTGCACCTTTAACTCTTGTGATAAAGAGGGAATTTCACCAGGAACTAATTGCATACAAATGACACTGGCTGAAATTCCCTTTTCTCTACAACTGTTAAAGTTACATGAGCTGGATTTTATCTGGTCACCCTATGTTGGTGGGAATGAGATAAAGGCCTCCCCAGAAGATCTCAGAGCACAGGCAGGCTTTTATGGGAGAATACGGTCTTTCAAATAAACTGGACCCGAGCAGTATAGGGCTTTATAGTTGATAACCAGCAATTTGAATTGTGCCCGGAAACAGACCATAAGCCGATGGAGCTGTTGTAAGAAGGCAGTGGTGTGTTCCCTGTAACCAGCTCCAGTCAACAATCTGGCTGCAGCTCTTTGAACCAGCTGAAGTTTCTGAACACTCTTCAAAGGCAGCCCCATGTAGAGCATGTTACAGTAATCCAAACGGGATGTAACAAAGGCATGTATCACTATAGCCAGGTCCAACATCTCAAGGAATGGGCACAACTGGTGCACTAGCTTCAACTGTGCAAATGCACTCCTGGTCACAGCTGAAACCTGGGCATCCAGAATCAGGGCTGATTCCAGGAGTACACCCAAGCTGCGAACCTGTGTCTTCAGGGGGAGTGTAAACCCATCCAAAACAAGCTGAGTCCCTATTCCCTGATCTGCCTATCGACTGTCCAGAAGCATCTCTGTCTTGTCTGGATTAAGCTTCAATTTGTTTGCCCTCATCCTGTCCATTACTGCCGACAGACACTGGTTTAGTACTGAAACAGCTTCCTTGGAATTGGGTGGAAAGGAGTAGTAGAGTTGGGTGTCATCAGCATATTGGTGGCACCACACCCCAAAACTCTGGACAACCTCTCCCAACGGTTTCACGTATATGTTAAATATCATGGGGTACAAAACAGAACCCTAAGAGACTCAACAGGCCAATGGACAAGAAGTTGAACAGAAATCCCCCAACACCACATTCTGGGTTCACCCCTTCAGGAAGGAATGGAGCTACTGAAAACAGTTCCTAGACCCATCATAGCAAGACAGCCAAGAAGGATTCCATAGTGGATGGAATTGAAAGCCACTGAGAGGTCCAGCAGAACCAACAGGGACCCATTCCCACAGTTCCCAGTAAGGAAGACTTTGGGTGAAAATAATACACAGTATACATAGTGCCACACAATTTCAGGAACTCAAGCCTGTTACCTGCCCAAATTGTAGATTCTGAGACTTGGGTTCCCCTTCATCCATTATTGTACCATGTCCAGCTCTAGAAGAAGACATGGCATGATGTAGGGCATGGGCCACAGCATAGACAGCATTGTAGATGCTGTAGCTGTGTCCAATCATGCTCATCTCAAAGAAAGATCCAGGTAAGCTCTCCAGCTTCTCCTCCCCTGTGCAAATGTCCCCATTAACCTTGCCCACTATACTATCTGGCAATACACAGCCAAAGGCCTGTTGCCAGAAATTCATGAGAAAACCATCTTCTTTAGAACTAGAAGGGTTTCTGCTCTCAAGAAATTGCTGAAATCCTGGTAGGTCACTGGAGTGGATCCTGAAAGTTAAAGCACCATGGAATATTTCTGAATCCCAATTCTTTTGTAGGACAAGTGAAGTGAACTCCATCTGTGCTGTTGTTATCCATACTTTCCCTTTAGTTTCCTTTGCCACATCCTCTTGTTCTGAGAGATATGGAAGCCACTGAAAAGATGCCATGGAATGAGATTCTGCATAAGCCACGACTACATTGGCTTTGCTGCCCATCACTTTATCATGTATTTTTGCTCCCTGGTGTAGTACGTCATTAATTTTAGTGTCCAAACTAAATTTGGGGATTCTTTCTATGAAGGCAAAACAGACACCTCTCCTCAAAAACAGTGGAACAATGACTTGTAGAAATCTTTCTCCATTATCATTATCCATAACAACAATCCCAATCCACGTCCACCGGAAGTGGAGAAGCAAAGAGAGAATCCCCTCATTCTGAAGAGCTTCCTGTGGAGCCAACTGGTAGAAGGGAAGGCCTGGAGTTTTAGCGTTCATCAAGGGAGCAGGGCCATAGATGAGCTAAGGAAAGATTTTGGGTAGAGGGAAAGGAAATAATAACACCATATATAGAGACATTTCATATATATATATTTGAAATGTACACACGTTTAATAGTTATAACCAATAGGCATCTAGTTGGGAACAGAATACGTGATTAGAAAACAGTCTGATCGAAGAGAATACTAGCTATCTTTGGGAATCAAGCAAAGGATATTTTTTCATTTATTTATTTATTGCATTTGTATACCTATCCATAGCCAAAGCTCTCTGGGCGGTTTACATAGGATTAAAACAATTAAAAACAATATACAAGAGTTAAAACAGCAAAAACATGCAATATACACATACATTTAAAACCACTATAATAACTTTAAAAGGCTGTAAGCCTAAAAACAAAAACAACATCAAGCTCCTCAGATATTGCCAAATGCCTGAGAGAAGAGGAAAGTCTTGACCTGGAGCCAAAAAGATAGCAATGTTGGCGCCAGGTGGGCCTCATCAGGGAGATCATTCCACAATTGGGGGGGCACCACAGAGAAGGCCCTCTCCCTTGTTGCCGACCTCCGAGCTTCCCTCGGAGGAGGCACTCGGAGGAGGGCCTTAGATGTTGAACGTAGTGTCAGGAAAGGCGTTCCATCAGGCATTGTGGTCCCAAGCCGTGTAAGGCTTTATAGTTTAAAACCAGCACCTTGAATCGGGCTTGGAAATATACAGGCAGCCAATGCAAGCGGGCCAGAGTGGGTCTTATATGTTCGTCATCAATCTGGCCGCTGCATTTTGCACAAGCTGCAGCTTCCTTACCGCCTTCAAAGGCAGCCTCACGTAGAGTGCATTGCAGTAATCTAACTTGGAGGTTACCAGAGCATAGACAACTGAAGCCAGGTTATCCCCGTCCAGATAGGGACATAGCTGGGCCACCAACCGAAGTTGGTAGAATGCACTCCGTGCCACTGAGGCACTTGAGCCTAGGGTAAGCGGATAAAATCCAGGTCAGGGCTCCTGTAACTTTAGCAGTTGTAGAGAAAAGGGAATTTCAGCCAGTGTCATTTGTATGTAATTAGTTCCTGGTGAAATTCCTTCTTCATCACAACCATTTAAGTTGCATGCACTATACTAGAGTGACCATATACAAAAGAAGGCAGGGCCCCTGCAACTTTAACTGTTGTGATGAAGAGGGGAAATCACCAGGAACTAATTGCATACAAATGACACTGGCTGAAATTCCCTTTTCTCTACAACTGTTAAAGTTATATGAGCCCTGATCTGGATTTTATCTGGTTACCCTACTTGAGCCTCAAGTGACATTGATGGTTCTAGGAGATATGACATAGCAGTCATCAAGGAGCCATCCCAGGGCATTCCCTTGAAGCTTCGGTTTAAAAAATTCAGGGACTTACTCTTACTTTTTCCTACGAGCAAGCTGCATTTGCCATCTGTCACCTTGCTCTGGTGTTGTGCCGGAGGTGTCTCCCAGCCAATAGCAACCCCTGATTGGTCACCGTCACCCGACAGGAGGAGGGGGAAGGAGAGGGCGGACCAGCGAGCTGATTGGCTGCTTGAACACCTCTGCACTTCTCCAGTGTGGCGGAAGTATGCCAACACCAGAGTAGTGCATAAACATGAGAAAAAGGTAAAATAAGATTTTGTAAATGTGGGGGATGAGTGGATGTGCCTTGGCGCCCATGGAATGATACCTCTGCTCCTCTCCGATAAGGCAGAAAGACACCCACACCAGAGAAGCACATAAACAGAGAGAGAGAGAGAGAGAGAGAGAGAGAGAGAGAGAGAGAGAAGTGGTAGACGCACAGACCATACAATGACGTGCAGTTGTATGGCAGTGCATGGGCACGGTGGTGACTTCTTTGGTTGTAAACCCTGTACTTGTACTCCTTCCTATGCAGACAACCGCCAGGACAGTGGGGACTCAAGGCACAAATACGACCTCATATAGACACCCCCATGGTCTTTCCAGGGATATTAGGCTGCATCCAGACTTAATCCAATGAATTCAATAGAACATAGAGAAGTCCTGATTGGCTTGAATCCCATCTGTTTCAATGGGTCTCAGTTAAGTATGACTGAGTCCAGTTCCAATTCATTGTTCAGTAAAAGAGAGCGAGTGAGCACTCCTTCTGCTGCCACCGATTCATATGTCACCACAAATTCTGGGGCCTCAGGTGATTCTGTCAAACAACTGGAAGGAAGGATAATGAGAGCAAAAATACATGTGGCATTCTTCCCCACATTCCCCACAGGACACATCTGTATGGAGGGGAGCTCCCATTAGCTTCAATAGTTTAGCATGTATGTGTGGAGGGGGCACTAAGTGCTGTCCTTTCATACCAGAATTGCAATGGAACCAGACCATGCAGAATCGGATTTTGCATACACAGTTAGCAATATCAATATAAATGCAATAAGTAGTAGTATCCTACAGTACTGATGCACCAATAGAGCAACAGGCACTTGCAATTCCTGAAAGAACCAGAACTGAGCAGTGATGCTTGTTTCTGGATTGGGCAGGTCAGTGTTTCTGGGCTATTTCAGCAACTGCTAGTTCCTGTTCAATTAGTGGTCCTTATCACTGGTGTAAGAGAACCAGCAGAGACGCAGCAGTAGTACAGGGTTTTGCTCATTGGGAACAATCTCTGAAAGAAATTTCATTAAGAAGTGAAATGTTTAAAATACTGAATGGCTTAAATGAGGCATGTGATCCTGTAGCGATGCCCTGCTATTTCAGCTCCAAAGAATGAAGCACTAAACAGTAATGAACGTATTTTGTTATTGACGTATTTTTTGTTGCCAGCATATGATATTCACAAACAATGCACCCATATCTGCATCAAAACTACAAAATGGAACTGGAAAGGAAAGGAAAATGTTAGTGTTGAGGCAGGTTCTCATGCTCCCTAAATAACCTACCTGTGGAGTCTTATAGGTATCCAAGATATTTGCCACATATAGAGAGATTTCCGAGTCCAGTCCCCCAATAACTGCTGTTAATGTATTCTGGATATCACATACGTAGTTAGGTACAACGTTTTCCAGTGTAGACAATAGTAGCATTGTGGCATGATAGGTTCTCATTGCATTGTCAAAGCTATCGTAGATGTGGAAGCCCAAGGTGAGATTGGGTAAGATCTTTGGGGTTTCATTGATTTCTTTTACTGCGAATGCCATGGCCAGGATGTGTTGGTAATGCTTAGGAAATACCCTACAACAAAAGTTGCTTTTCAGGTGAATGAGGAGGGGAAAAAAGAAATGAGACCAGAATATATGGATTCAAATTGGGCCACATTTATTAAGATCTGAAAAGGAAGTACTGGGCGGGCCCTCACTACACCAGCGGCTAGCAGGCATTTTAATGGGCAAAGCATTCTATGCCTGACAAATGGTGTTGATGTCTGTAAAGGGAATTTCACTTTGGTGGAAGAGATGCCTCCCCACTCCCTATCTTGTTTGCTTTTACTTCCATGTCAAGTGAAGGGTTGAAACTGCCCCCTCAGCCTAAACTGAATACGTGCCAAATGTAAATTCCTTAATGAAGGAGACTGCCATGAGGCTGGCAGACAAAGAGAAAAGTGTACAATCAATGAGGCGTCGTATGTTCTTACTTTGTGGGAGGCAAGCCTATTCATACATTCATACATCCCTGCTAATGCCATTGGAGGACCTTGCACAATAGGCAGACTTGTGGTATGGTTACCCAAGAAGCCCCAGCCATGTCCCCAAACATTAGCCCAGTCCCTTTGCCAAAAGCAAGGTGTAGTTTCAGATGAGTCCTGCAACAGTAACGTTGACTTGCTGAACAAGGCAGAAAGAGTGTCCTTAGTGGGTGTTCCTGGTTTAGCTGCAGCTGACGGTGTGCAGTAGGGATGTGTATCATATCGGGTCCGATGTCCGATAACGAACCGATAAGGATGTTATCGGACATCTAATGACCGATAACAATTATTTTCTAAGGAGGACCTATCTGATCGGATCCGAAATCCATATGTCTGATAACTATTGGATATATCGGATTTTGCACTGCCAGTTTAGGGCTGGCCCTCCCTTCCTTCCCACTCACACTCCTTACTTGCGGCCTTCCCCGGCACGTCATTGCTCTACTGAGAACTAGGCCGCAAAGCCTAATTCTCAGTAGTCTGGAAGTAGCGGAGGCCAGCGGGGGATGGCAGCAGGTAAGGAGCGCAAGTGGGGAGGAGGGAGAGCCAGCCCACTGCTTTCCCCATAGACTTGCATAGGGGGAAAGCTTTCTTTTCCCCAATGCAAGCCTATGGGGAAAACACCTGAAATGGCGGTCCGCAATCAGATCAAAACTTCTGATATTTATCAGATATCGGATCCGATCAAATACGGGTAGCCCCCAATATGATTGGATCTGATATTTTTAATATCAGAAATTCCAATCTGATTCCAATTCCGATATTTCTGGCCATGCACATCCCTAGTGTGCAGTTAAGCCAAGTAGCCTGTGTCTTAGCCAAAGGTTTAAATTACACCTCTCAAGCCATAGCAGCTCTTAACGTTGAAATCCAAGAGTTACGAACAGCTACTTTGCAAAATTGAGCAACCATTGACTATCTTTTGTTAAGACACAACTATGGGTGCAAAGAATTTGAAGGAATGTGTTGTTTTAGCCTGTCTGATAAGTCAGAATTGGTGGAATCAAAAGTGCGGACATTGCATAATATTGTAGCCAACATTACACAAGACCAAGGACTTGATTTCTCATGGCTCACATTATGGTTGACTTCATAGCTCCCTAAACTTTCATAGCTAAAGCAAATATTGTTTTTTATCATAGCTTTTGTGTGTATTTTTCTTATAGTTTTCTGTGAAGTACAATGTGTGCCTGCATGTTGTAGTGCCTTTAAGAGTATGTTGCCAACTTCATCTAGCTGTGTAATGCTTGTGAAGCCAGCTACCCAGGACCCAATCCAGAAGAATCGACAGGAGGTAAAGAAATTCCTTGAAATGCAGGATATGATCGAGGGATATAAGTCTATTTTGTAAAGAGACATCCTCGAAGGGGTGATTTGATTTTTCATCATGGTGGAAGAGATGCCTCCCCCTCCCTATCTTGTTTCTTTTACTTCCATGTCAGGTGAAAGGTTGAAACTGCCTTCTCAGCCTAAACTGAATATGTGCCAAATGTAAATTCCTTAATGAAGGAGACTGCCATGAGGCTGGCAGGCAAAGAGAAAAGTGTATAATGAGTGAGGCGTCGTATGTTCTTACTTTATGGGAGGCAAGCCTATTCATACATCCCTGCTAATGCCATCGTGGGACCTTGCACAATAGGCAGACTTGCGGTATGGTTAACCAAGAAGCCCCAGCTAGGTTTCCAAACATTAGCCCAGTCCCTTTGCCAAAAGCAAGGCGTAGTTTTAGATGAGTCCTGCAACAGTAATGTGGACATGCTGAACAAGGCAGAAACAATGAGCCCTTCTCCCCAATTGAGGCACAACAGCATCTGCTTGATCGCCATCCCAGGTCTACCCCTTTCGGGAAGGGGAGGCCTTCCTGTGTCGCTCCCCCCTGGGCCACATAACATCAGGTGGAGCGAGGTGAGTTGGTCTCACAGGTAACCCTTATTCCCCCACCGGGGCCACAAAACCCTCAGTGGAAGACCTCAGGCATCACCTGTCATCAATTTATGATGCCACAGAATGCTCACTGTCCCTGTTCTCTAAATGTGCCCACCCCTTACAGCCTAGACCAAATGTGACCAATTGCTAACATGTAAAAATTCCTAACACACTCTCTCCAAACTTACAGTGTGGAGTAGGTGAAAAACATATAGCCCCAGACAATCAGGCTATGTGAAAAAGTTCCTACTCTGCCCTCAAAAGGGTGACCAGATAAACCCACACTGCATATTGGGAGGTAGGGAGCCAGGATCCAAAGAGGTTGGGGTGTTGGGGTCAGCTGCCTAATATTAGCACTGTTTCCCACCCCTAGCCTGTGGCACCATTCAACCTCCTCCAATCATGAGGAGGCACATCTCTCCTTCCTGCCCACCCGCAATAGCCCCCCCGCAGCCATGTGAACATGACACGGGGGAAGGGCATTTCTGAAAGAGCAGTATATATTCCACACATACATTAATTATTGCCACTTTGTTCCACATCAACATCACTACTAGTCATCATATGTAGTTTGTTTTTAAAGTTTTATGGTTTAAATTTTTGTATATTGGATTTTAAATGTTCAATGTTTTTAATTTTTGTAAACCGCCCAGGGAGTTTCGGCTATGGGGTGGTATATAAATTATATATATATATATATATATATATATATATATATATTACTACCTTTCTCACACTCTTAAGACCAAGGTGGCTTACAGTAAGAACAAAAGCAAACTATATCAGTGCTCATCATCAGCACAGCACTGTCCTTATTGTTTCTTGGGAAGATACCCAAGAAAGCTTTAGCACTGCAAGGCAACATCATTTGAATGTGCTCTTTAAGTGCTACAGATATACACAGGGTTACATCCGGATTTAGCCATTCTTGGGGTAGAAGTATTGAATTCAATGGGACATGTTAGGCATGATTTATCTCAATCGACGCATTCTTAAACATGATTAATTTCAATTGTCTCACCTATGTATGGCTATAATGAGATCCAATTGACTAATCCCATTGCCAGTCATATTTTACAATAGTTTTGACCTTAATCAGCTATCATCTGCATTTGGAACACATCACATGATGCAGAAAAGAGCTCATAAATCTGTAACTTGACCACTATTAAAACCTAAAGAGATTTTCTTAAACCATATAGCAGCTCCATAAGGGAATAATAATTTTTTCTCGGGATTGAAAACTTTAATAGCTGTTGAAACAACCTAGCCCCTGTTTGTGTAGACTTAATTGTATGATTTTTTTGTAGCCTAATCCAGTAAGCTCCTGTTTTGCACTTTCATAACTCTCTTATGCTCTGATCATTCTGGTGACATAATAAACAGAAATAAAATGGACAAGCAAGTCAATCCTTACATAAGTTCCTCTGACATTTCCGGAGGGGTTTCTTCAGTGAAAGCTGTTGGACTGGAAATGAAGGTACTATAAGTAGCAATGCCACCAATGATGAGGTCTCCTGACTGATAATACTTGTGAAGTGGAGGGTAAGGTTGTTTGACCCTACAGTTGTTAATGTGAGCTTTGCATATCATGTGAAAAAGAAGTACCAGCAGCAAGTTCACCAAGTTCACCATCCTCAGTGCAAGGGCAAACGTTCCTTGTTCGCAAAGTATCCCTTATTGTCTTCTACAACACTTGGCTGAGACTCTCTGTGATTAGAACAGGCTGCCCTGAAGGTTAGTATAGTCTTCTGATACACCAGAATGTGGAAATATTGGAGATCAGATTGCAGAAGTGCAGTCTATCAATAGGGGTGTTCCTTTTTGCATATACTGTAATGTATCCAAGAGCCTCATCTATTCCTAAGTCTTCTCCCAACCTCTCAATGTTACTGGTGATACTAATGACATCCTTTGCTATTAGTTTTGCAAGTGGCTACTGAAACTCCACAGGGGATTGGAGAAGTATCAGAAGAAATTACTATCCTTTTGATAATTGAAGAGGAGGGTGATCACCAAATAATTACAGATGAAAATTTGTTTGTTACATCAGAACAATATGTCTACCCCCTACAAAATAGAGGAAAAAATGATGGTCAATATGGCTTGGGTTGTCCCATGGAATGAAACTGATAGCAGGAATAATAGAGTCTGGTCTAGAATCAGAGACAAAATGCATATGTTTGACTTTAGAACTAACCATCTTGAGAAGATGGCCTGGATCGATTTAGCCTGCAATCCTACACTTACCATTGAACTCAATAGGGCTTACATTAGGGACAACATTTATTTATAATTTATTTACTGCATTACTATATCGCCTAATAGCCAAGCTCTCTGGGTGGTGTACAAAAATTTAAACCATAAAAACCATTCAAAATATAAAACAAAGACAGTATAAAAACATAATTTAATTTAAATTAAAGACATGTACACGATTTTATTGTTAATCTGTGGGGTGAAAAAAATCTTTCTGTATATTTCTAAGTGTGTTTACACAGAAGTAAGTTGTTTAATGAGGCTTATTATGTAACAAGCATTCTTTACAATTGCAGTCAGAGATAACCCACAGAAAAATCCGTACATATAATCTAAAGGGGAGGAACTGAATCAGAAGTTAAGCCAAAATGGCTTACTCCATTTCATTGTGTATTGTGGAAGTAAATTCAAGGAAGATAACATATTTTACACCTGTAATACACTGCTGAGAGGTCAAAGAGAATCGATAGGGTCGCACTCCCCCTGTCTCTCTCCCGGCAAAGGTCATCCTATAGGGCGACCAAGGCAGTTTCCATTCCAATGCCAGGCCTGAAGCCAGATTGAAATGGATCTAGATTATCTGTTTCATTCAAGAGTGCCTGGAGTTGTCCAACAACCACTTGCTCAAGCACCTTGCCCAAGAAGGGGATATTAGCCACTGACTTATAGTAGTTAACATCCTCCAGGTTCATTTTAGGCTAATTCAGGAGTGGTCTAATTCCTGCCTCTTTTAAAGAGGCCAGCACCACTCCCTCTCCCAGGGAGGCATCTACAAACTCCTGGACCCAGCCGTCGATCCCCTCCTTATTTGATGTAATTAGCCAAGAAGGGCAAGGGTGGTCGACTGGACGTCGCCAAGCACCTTGTCCACATCCTCAGGCCTCAGTAACTGAAACTCAACCAGATGGTGCTCTGAATGCCTCTACTAGTGGAACTGCATTAAGTGTGGTGTCCAATTCCTGATTAATCTGAGTGGCTTTATCTTCAAAGTGCCGTGCAAACTCGTCACAGCATACTACCGAGGGTTCCACCATTTCTCGCCCTGGCCCAGAGTGTAGCAGGCCACAAACAAACTGGAAAAGCTGTGCCGGAAGACACTGAGAAGATGCAATGCTGGTGGAAAAGAACTGTCTCTTTGCCACCCTCATCACCACAGAGTAGGCTTCATAGTGAGCTGTAACCCATGTTCAATCAGACTCGGCATGAGTTTTCCTCCACCTGCATTCTGACCATCTCCCCCAAGTCATCTCTGCATTCCACAGAGCAACCTGACAGGAGCACCAGCTATACCAGCAGGAAAATCCCCCCAGAGCCCTCTGGAATCCATCAGAGTCCATTAGCCTCTGGAGCAGACTGATTTAATAGCCCCCCCAATCTTGCAGAGGGGAAAGGCTGCTGAAAATCTAAACCTCAATAGACCATGACAAGGGGGGTAGATGTTAATTCCCCCACTTTCAGATCACCATCTTCCTGCCTAGTTGAGAACACCAAATCAAGTGTGTGTCCTTTTGCATGCGTTGGGCCGATGACATGTTGACACAGCCCCAAGGTTGTCATGGCGGCCATGAAGTCCTGAGCCACCCCGGATGCAGGAGCCTCAGCATGGAAGTTGAGATCCCCCAGAACCATCATCCTAGGGGTCCTCAACACCATGTCCGAGACAACCTCCATCAGCTCAGGCAGGGAGACTGTTGGGCAGCGGTGTAGGCAGTACACCAGCAGAACCCCTAATCTGTCTCAAGTACCCAACACAAAGTAGAAATATTCAAGATCAACACTCGAATGAACAAGAAGCCTAGAGAGGGAGGTTTTATTTCTATAGACCATGGCAACTAGGCTGACTATATGAAAAGGAGGACAGGGCTCATGTAACTAACAGTTGTAGAGAAAAGGGAATTTCAGCCAGTGTCATTTGTATGCAATTAGTTCCTGATATTACCTCTTCATCACAATAGTTAAAGTTGCAGACACTATACTAGAGTGACCATTTACAAAAGAAAGCAGGGCCCCTGCAACTTTAACAGTTGTGATGAAGAGGGAATTTCACCAGGAACTAATTGCATACAAATGACACTGGCTGAAATTGCTTTTTCTCTACAACTGTTAAAGTTACAAGAGCCCTGTCCTCCTTTTCATATGGTCAGCCTAATGGCAACCCCCCTCCCCTGGCCCTCAAGTCAGTGCTGGTGCTGCCCCGAGTACCCAGGAGTGCAAAGCTGGGATAGAGTAACCCCTCCTAGTTCATCCACCCAGGTCTCAGAGATACATACCAGGTCAGCCCCCTTGTTCATGGTCAAATCATGGATGAGGGTGATTTTATTTAGGACTGACCTGGCATTCAGCAGAAGCACCACCAAACCAGAGGGCAAGCTGGAAGGCCACCAGGAACCACCCGGTTGGGGGAAGAACCAGAAGAGGGGATAGCTGAAAGAAATATATACTGCTGAAGAAGAGAGTGACTTTTGACTGGAGCTCTCTGTCTCTCCCTACCTAATACATGAAAGTGAGGAATGAAAATGGCCTCAACTCTGGAATCCGTGGCCTCTATTACGTGCTTCAAATCAAGGTGTTCTGCACAGTGGACTTGTCCAAACATTTCTTTTGTCTTCTCTACTTCATTGTGACATGATTCTTGCAGTCATTTCTGAGAAGCTGCAAATCAACTTCTAAATAATATCTAGAATGAAGCGATGACAAGAATCTAACTCAGCAAAAAAGTACATACCTCTAGTATAGATTGGGAATGGATAGAAGGGAGGATAGAAGTCCCCCCCCCAATTTACTGGGGACAACCAAAAACATTTCAGCCCTATCCCAGTATATCACCAGGAGCCAATAGCCCTGAGTTCCTAGAATATTTCACGACTACCCAGCACTGACTTGCTTCTCTGATGTTTCTCAGTAAGATGACTTTAAGGCTCCTGTGTCTTTGAGGGAGCAGTAACAGAGACTCAATGAAACCTGAATGTCCTTTCTTGGATATTGGGGGTATATGATGTTTCCATTGCAAGGCAGGAGCAAGGTCGAGAAGAAGACAAGATTAAAAAATGTCAAACGGTTGGAAATAGGTTAATTTGTTAAAGTCCAAAATGCAACCAAAGAGTGCGAAAAGCTGTTGGCCATTGAATCATATGACATCCATGCCTCCCGTCTAACCACATGATTGACACATGTGTAGATATTGATGAAGACCCCTAGTTGACCATCTTAGTTGTGATCTGGTCCAATCTTGATTCTTCCTTAGGTGAAGAAACTCTGTGCATGTATATCAGTATGTGCATAGGACACAATCACATAGTTTTTGTAAATATGAGAAATCCCATGATCCTCGAATGTGTTCTTTCTATCCTAGTTATAAGAAATCAAACACAACTCAGAACGTATTTGAGGCAGACTACCTGGGGCTTGAAAAAGATTCTTCCATTTTGCTTGCCTTCATAAAACTCCAAAAATGAGTGTGTCTATACTAGGACAAGACAGCCTCAAAATATGCCCACAGGATTACTTGTTGGTGGAACAGGCCTGGATAAGAGGTTTGTGATCATAGGTTTTTGGGGCACTTTCACTGGTTTCTTCCACAGGTACATAAACATATTCCTTTATTTATATTTTATGTAGAACTTTTGCTCCATTGTCCAGCAAAAAAGCTCATAGATCAGTATGTAGATCAATAAGGAATCACACACTCCCTGCCCACAGAGCTTAAAACCTAAAAACATTATACTACATGTAAAAGGTAGGGATGTGCACTGGATCGGATCCGATCCACGATCCGAATCCGATCCAGAGGGAAATCGGATAAATTATCCAATTTCCGATCTCACAGCTGGATCGGCCGATCCAATCCGAACCGATCTGAAAAGGTTCCGATCTGGTTCAGATGGATCAGCGGATCGGTGGGCGCCCGCTGGCGCCCACCGCCGCTTCCATTGGCGGGCGCCAGCGGGCGCCCGCCAATGAAAGTGCACAGCGGGGGAGGGCTTCCCTAGTGGGGCTGTCCACAGTGCGCTTACCTTCCAGGGACATCCGCTCCCGTCCGGCGCCGGCTGCTACTGCGAGCGGGCTTCGCGGCCTGCTCCAGGGTGGCGTGCCGGGTGATGACATCATCCGACGCGCCACTCTGGAGCAGGCCGCAAAGCCCGCTCACAGTAGCAGCCGGCGCCAGACAGGAACGGACGTCCCTTGAAGGTAAGCAGGGAGGGGAGGAGGAGGGCACCGGAGCGGCGCGCTTACCTACCAGGGATGTCTGCTCCCATCCGGCGCCGGCTGCTACTGCCAGTGGGCTTCGTGGCCTGCTCCAGGGTGGCACGCCGGGTGATGACATCACCCAGCGCGCCACTCTGGAGCAGGCCGCAAAGCCCGCTGGCAGTAGCAGCCAGCGCCGGACGGGAGCAGACGTCCCTGGAAGGTAAGCAGGGGGCGAGGGGAGGGGAGGAGGGGGGCATGCGGAGGGGAAGAGGGGGGCATGTGGAGCGGTGCGCTTACCTTACAGGGAGATCCACTCTCGTCCGGCGCCAGCTGCTACTGCGAGCGGGCTTCGCGGCCTGCTCCAGGGTGGCGTGCCGGGTGATGACATCACCCAACGCGCCACTCTGGAGCAGGCCGCGAAGCCCGCTCGCAGTAGCAGCCGGCGCCGGACGGGAGCGGACGTCCCTGTAAGGTAAGCAGTGGCAGGGGGGAGGGTGCTTCCCCCCCTGGGGCCGTCCGCTTCTATTTGCTGGCGCCTGTGGGCGCCAGCGGACGGAAGCGGACGGCCCTGGGGGGGAAGGGAGTGTGGGGGAGGGGGCTTACCTGCCAGGGCCATCCACAGCGGATGGCCCCAGGGGGGAGGGAGTTAGGCCCCCCTTCACCCACCCACCGCCATTTTTTTCTCATAGACTTGCATTGCAATGCAAGTCTATGGGGGGGTGGGAAATGGCGGCCGATCCAAAAATTTCCGATTTTTGGATCAGGATCGGACTCGATCCGGTCCGGGGGGGCTCTGATTTTGTCCGATCCGATCCGTGACAAAATTGGAGGTCCCGATCGGGGTCCCGATCCAATCCGGGGGGTCCGTGCACACCCCTAGTAAAAGGGATATTTATGTAGAAGGAAAAATGCAAGCTGAACGGTTGTTCTTAAAGTTACAATTCTTGCAATGATTGGCTGTGATGCAAACATTCAGGTAACTGGATGGAATGGGGAGATATGAGGGAAGAGGAGCCAAAGACAACTGGTTTCCTTTTCTCCTTCTGCTGCATCCTGATGGAATAGATGGACCAGTCTGCAAGGATTGCTGTCAGAGAGCCTATCTACACAGTCCCTTGGAACATTTTAAATAGTATTTTAAAACGTTCCAAATAGGTGCATTCTAAAACGTCTTAGGCCACATTACTGAGTATTCACGTTACAGGAGAAAAATTCTTTAGCCTTTAAAGTGGTGTGTGTGGTCACACACTCTTCTGCCCTCTCTCTTTAGGGCAAGGCATTGTGAGCATTGTAGTTCAGTCACCCACTTCCTCCTTTGTTCCTCTGTCATTCCCTAGTGAGTATAGAGCTAAGAATTGTGGGTGTTGTAGTTCACTCACCCACTTCCTCATCAGCCCCGCTTTCTTCCCCACCAATCAACTGCTAAGCATTTGGGCACCAGTAAACGAAGCACCGCCCCCATGAATCACAAATGGTAAGGAAGGACACATTATTTTACTAAAAACGATTTATTAAAAGTGAAACCATTGTATATAACTGAAGTGAGTTTTAAGAAACCTCAGATATACAACGCTATAGGGAGTGTGTCATGTGGCCCAAAGTGGTTTCATAACCCTTATAAAACGTTAAAAACCTAGCATGTTGTGGTAAGGGGTTCCATGGCCGCTGATCAATCACGTACAGACACGCCAAGTGGTGAACCACAAAAGCTTTTATTGTTAGCAATGCATTGTGACTGCTCTCCACTGAAAGGCACAGGGAACAGCCCCGAACACAAGTGGGGTGCGATTACTTATACTTGAGGATCTTCAGTCAAGCGTGTCATGCAGTACTTTTCCATTTTAGGTTACAATTGCAAGCCCCTGACATGTTAAGAGACAAGGGAGGGGTGGGAAAGGGGAGTGACAGAAAAGGAGGGGGTTTCTCAAACAGTAATGTCAAAAGTTTTTCTACCGTTGACCTTCTTGCTTAAGAGGAAACTTGTGCGGTGAAGCTAGCAGCTTCTGCCTTTTGCTTTCAGCATAACTAACTGTCTGTGTTTATGCAACCGGGTGTGGGTGCTGTGCACAGGCAGGGCGTGATGTCCATACATGGGATTCAAGAAACCATGACCTTTCCAAAGATTGTGTCTGGGTCAAAACTACATCAATGTAGATCGGCTCAGAGTTTCATTGTAAAGAGAAATTATGGGAGAAAATAACATATATCACATGTTCTTCTTTTCTGTCATTTAAACTATGGAAAAATTGAAGATATCTGAGGGAAATTTATGAATAGTGGCTGATGATAGGGAAACACAAATATTTTGCTCTACATCCACATTCATGCATCCTGATTACAAAATATAGAACAGGACACTGACATTATCTTCTTATTAGCTGATCTCTTTTGTTCAGCTCAGGTCTAAATACAATAATGTAATATTTGGGGGAAAAGATGCAACCTAGCAATCCAATGCTGGAGGCTAATATTGAGAAAATCTCTGCAGCTACCATGTATTTTCCTTTTGTGCTTAAGTAGGTGGGAACAAACGATAACCAAACACTGCAAAAGACCAGCATGCTGAATGTGATGAATTTGGCTTCGTTGAAGCTGTCGGGTAACTTTCGGGCAAGGAAAGCCACAGTGAAACTGATAATTGCCAGGAAGCCCATGTAGCCCAAGACAGAATAAAACATAGTCACAGACCCTTCATTACATTCCAGTACAATTTCTTCAGCCGCTGAGTGCATGTCAATATCTGGGAATGGAGGAGAGGTTCCCAGCCACACAGTACAGATGCCTGCTTGGACTATAGAACAGGAAAGGACAAAGGAGGTGGCTAATTTTTTCCCCACCCATTTCCTCATGCTGGATCCTGGCCTGGTGGCCATGAAAGCCAGAACCACGGTGACGGTTTTTGCCAGGACACAAGAAACAGCCACCGAAAAGGTCATGCCAAATGCTGTTTGTCGCAGGAGACATGTCACTTTTTGAGGACAGCCGAGGAAAAGGAATGCACAAAGGAAGCAGAGGAGAATGGAGGTGAGGAGGGTGTAGGTGAGGCTCCGGTTGTTGGCTTTGACTATGGGACTGTTGTGATGTTTCATAAATGTCCCCAGCACCAGAGCTGTGATCAAAGAAAACGAAAGAGCAAAGGAGACTAAAGTGAGCCCCAAAGAATCATCATAAGACAAGAAAGTTACTCTCTTGGAAAAACAGAAATCCTGATCCTTGCTTGGATAGTCTTTGTCTGGGCATTTGTTACAGTCAGGCATATCTGAAAAAGAAATGATGGGGTCTTTAGCTCACGCGGCAACATGCTCTAAATTTCAACATTGGCCTCATCAACACCATGCAGGATATTGGACTATGAAAGTGGTATGAAAGCAGGATATAAAAGGCAGGAGCCACACTACTGCTTTATAGCGGTATTGAAGTGCACTGACAACTGTTGGGGCCCATTGACACATACCATATACTGCTTTCATACCACTATATCCTGCTTGGCATGGCTCCTGCCTTGTATATTTTGGCGGAGGGCTTCGCTTCCATTCCCCCACTTCCATCAGCAACGGCAGGCGGGCAGGCGCAGCGCCTTCCCCTCCAATCCCAGCCGGCCGGCTGACTTTTCCTTAGGGGAAAAGAGGTAGCTGCATCACCAGTGCGCTGCCTCTTAAGACCCAGCCCCTCCCTCCCACCCCTCCTTTGCTCACATGTCCAAGAAGAGTGCAGCAGCCTGTGGAAGCATGCACCACCACCACGCCTTATCTCGTCTCCCGACCCTGCCTGCCTGCTGCCAGGCAACTTACTTTTCCACTGCTCATGTACCAGTCCAGCGCACAGCTCCAGGAGCTGTGTGCTGGACAAGCACACAGCAATGAAGTAAGTTACCTGGCAGCAGGCAGGCAGGGTCGGGACTCGGGAGGCGAGATAAGGCATGGCAGCAGAGCATGCGTCTGAGGCTGCTGCATCTTTCTTGGACACATGAGAGAGGAAGGAGGTTGAGGTGGCCACTGAGAGGGGATTGTGGGAGGGGGCAGAGGGGAGGGGCCATTTCCTGAGGCCCTGGATGGAGAATGCTCTGTCCCATCGCTCCCTCCTTCCCTTCCTCTGCTCCATACTCACCCAATCAGGGCCGTTAGTGTCGATGGGAAGGGAAGGAATTACATGCTTTTCCACCCCTACTGTTCCAATTGGGGTGGGGGGCATGGGGGTGGGAAAGGCCTCAATTCCCTGGGTTCACACCCTAATGAAATGTGCTCTGCACACCTCTGCTGGGAGGAACACTAGAATACTTCCTTCACACGTGGAAGCAGATAGTACTGAACACCTGGCACCCCCGCCTCCCCCCTCCCTCTTTTATCTGTCAAAACTCCATGTTGTTGTAACTTTTAATCTAAAAATCTTTCTGATCTTTCTGAAATTTCTGACACATAACTACCCCTAACCCATCTACAAAGTGAGCAACTTTCAGACTTCTAACTTTTAAAATAAAGAAGTTATAGGCGTTCCCTTCCTTATTTTTCAAAAATACCTTGCCACTACACGCTTGAAGCTATGCTTCTGAAATTTCTCCACATTAGACATACCACTATCTGGTCACCCTATAAAAGAGGACACCTGTTCTAAAGCCATGCCATATAACTGTCATGCAGATGCCAGCCTGTAAGGGAGGGGGTCCTGTCCAGGGCTATCTCATCCATAGTCCCTGTCCTCCTGAAGTCAAGGACCACAGTATAAACTGGTTGGAGCCTAAACAGTTCACCTCTCTTCCTTTCTCAACAAATATGCCCTGCCGCTATTTTAGTCAGAACTGACAACATTTATTTATTTATTTATTTATTTACTGCATTTCTATACTGCCCAATAACCAAAGCTCTCTGGCGGTTTACAAAAATTAAAACCATAAAAACCATTCAAAATATAAAACAACGATAGTATAAAAACATAATTTAAAATACATATAAAAGCACAACCAGGATAAAAACGAGCAGTCATGCAGAAATTGATAGGGATTTAAAATACAAATTTAAACAGCAAGGTTAAAAATCAAACTGAAGAACTGTTAAAACACTGTGAAAATAAAAAGGCATTTGCCAAGCTAACCTGTCTGAGGAGCTCATTCCACAGCCGGGGTGCCACAGCAGAGAAGGCCCACATCCATCATCAGGGAGCAACAAAATCAAAATCCTTAGGCAAGCTCTGAGCAGAACACAACATCCCATCCATTCCACAGCACTTTCAGGGGACAGTCTATACACAGAGTGACTTTTTCAGTTGACAAGGCCTGGATCCTGGGAAACTGACTCAGCAGTTTTGCCATCTTTTCAGCCAACTCCAGGTGAATCACTTTACCTCCACTCTCAACAACCAGCTACCACACTTCTCCAGACACTAAGCTCCCACCAGCAGAAGCCACAGATACACTTCAATCTTCCTGGCCAAGGCACAGGTACCATGCATTCTTTCCTCTTCCACTTCTGGCCAGGGTTCTCAGGAAAATCAAAGAGCGGCAGGCTGATACCTCCATTCAGGCTGTGGAGGCCCTGGTTCTCTGAAATCCTTTAACAGGCACAAACAGATCCATGGTTTCTTCCCTCAAGGCCCAACTTTCTCACAGAAGGGCTGGTAATGCCATCTGAACCATGACTGCCAACTCTAAGGGTACCTCTAGACAGATTGAGTTGGCTTCGCACTGGCAGCAGTTGGGTTACATGATGCTGCTGCCCATGTGAAGCCATCTAGGGGAAAGGCCCTTTGCTCCGCTCTAAAAAAGTCAGGCATTTACTCCGACTTTTTTTTTAGAGTGGAGCGGGCTGGGCAAGGAAGGGGATGGAGCAGCGAGCAATAAAAAAACCTTAAAAAACACACAACTTACCTTTGAGTAGGGGGGCCACCGCCCCAGCCGCCCCTCCAGCTGCTGCTGGGCAGGCGCAGGCATGGGGGCGGCAACAGGAAAGCCACCTTGGCGCTCCTTACATGAAAACTAGCAAAAGGAGTGCCAATGCGCAGCGCGCCACCTGCCGATGCCACTGCACACCGGAAGAGGTGCCGTCAAGCTGAGGCCTAAGAGACCATTAACCAACTTAATATATGACACAACTCAAAAAGCATTTCTGTGTTGCTATGGAAGCAGAGGGACCATATGACCGGAAAAACCCTGATTTGTCAGGATTTTTAGTAACAAATCCGGGAAGGAGGGAAAATTATGAAATTTAATGAAAAAATTAATGAGAATTAACAAAAACACTTACAGATTCACATTTTTAAAGATAGAGAGATGAAACTTGGCACCATGATATCTCTAAGGAAGGACTTTAGCCATCTCAAATGTGAAGCAGATCCGTTCATCCATTGATTTTTAGGAATTTATTTTAAAATTCAAGGTTTTAAAATAGATTTTTTTTTACAAAATATTGTCATTTTTAAAGGTAAAGAGATGAAATTTGGCACCATGATAGTTCTCAGGTAGAACTTTAGCCTTGCCATGTTTGAAGTAAATCTGTTCATCCGCTGATTTTTAGGATTTTTAAAAAAAGTTTGAGGGTTTAAAATTATTTTTTTAAAACCACTGGAGCCACATCCTTCAAATTCATGTTGTCACACCTGCTCTTTAGGGTATTGCACTTTGAGAATTTTCAGCCCATGGCATCAAAGGAATCTCAAGTTTTTAGCTAAAACTAGGGATGTGCACTGACCCCCCGGATCGGATCGGATAGCGGATCGGAATCGGACCTGGGGGGTCGGATCAGATCGGATCGGATCGGAGGCTGGTCGGATCGGATCGGACCAGATGTCCGATCCGGATCGGACGCCATTTTGAATGCTTTTTCTCATAGCCAAGTATTGTTTTACAAAAACGCCTATAACTTTTTCATTTTTAAAGATAGAAGGATGAAACTTGGGCACATTGTAGACTGGTTAGGGATAGTTATCTGTGAGAAATTTCAGAAAGATTGGTGCATGCGTTTTGTGGCAATTAATTTTTTAATAAATACCCAGGAATGCTTATAACTTTGTCATTTTTAAAGTTACAAACATGAAACTTTGCCACATTGTAGGAGGTACCTTGGGACCTATGTGTGTGAAATTTCAGAAACATAGGTGCTTGCCTTGTGTGGCAATTAATTTTAGAAAAATGGGTAGTAGTGGGGTAAATACAGTTACGCCTCCCATTTTTTTATTTTTAAAGATACAAACAGGAAACCTGGGCACATTACAGGTACCACTTGCCTTGATATGTGTATGAAATTTCAGAAACATTGGCGCTTCCCTTGTGTGGCAATTAAGTTTTGAAACAATGAGGAAAGAAACACCTATAACTTTGTCATTTTTAAAGTTACACACATGAAACTTTGCCACATTGTAGGTGGTACCTTGGGACCTATGTGTGTGAAATTTCAGAAACATAGGTGCTTGCCTTGTGTGGCAATTAATTTTAGAAAAATGGGTAGTAGTGGGGTAAATACAGTTATGCCTCCCATTTTTTTAGTTTTGAAGATAAAAACAGGAAACTTGGGCACATTACAGGGAACACTTCACTTGATATGTGTGTAAAATTTCAGAAACATTGGTGCTTGCCTGGTGTGGCAATTAATTTTTGAAACAATGAGGGATTCATTGGACAGCACTTGCCCATAGGGATTCATTGGAGAGTACTTGTCCATAGGGAATCATTGGAAAGCACTTTCCCATAGGGAATCATTGCATTGCACTTTCCCACTGAGAAATGCAGTTATCCCTCCCACATTTTTATTTTTGAAGATACAAACAGGAAACTTGGGCACATTGTAGACTGGTTAGGGATAGTTATCTGTGAGAAATTTCAGAAAGATTGGTGCATGCATTTTGTGGCAATTAATTTTTTAATAAATACGCAGGAATGCCTATAACTTTGTCATTTTTAAAGTTACACACATGAAACTTTGCCACATTGTAGGTGGTACCTTGGGACCTATGTGTGTGAAATTTCAAAAACGTAGGTGCTTGCCTTGTATGGCAATTAATTTTAGAAAAATGGGTAGTAGTGGGGTAAATACAGTTACGCCTCCCATTTTTTTATTTTTTAAGATACAAACAGGAAACATGGGCACATTACAGGGAACACTTCACTTGATATGTGTGTAAAATTTCAGAAACATTGGAGCTTGCCTTGTGTGGCAATTAATTTTTGAAACAATGAGGAAAGAAACGCCTATAACCTTTTTATTTTAAAAGTTAGAAGTCTGAACATTGCTCACTTTGTAGATGGGTTAGGGGTAGATATGTGTCAGAAATTTCAGAATGATAGGTCCAGGCATTTGATGGCTATGGAATTTTTAGATAAAATGTTTCAAAAAAATTTCCACAGAGGCCCGGTCTTCCCCTCTTCCCCCTCCCGCTTCCCGCGAAGAAAAGGAAACACTCTCTCGTCTCGATCCCTTTGATCCTGTTGCTAGTATCCATTACAGGGCTCGTGTCTGCTTTCACTGGTGTGTACAAATGTTTTTTTTTTTTTAAGCTTGAGATCATAAAGAGGCAAATATTTTACCTACAGTATTGGAAGCAGTATGTTGGGAAACAAGGGTGACCATATGACAGTTAAAGCTGCAGGAGCTATACTAGAGTGACCAGATACAAAAGAGAGCAGAGCTCCTGCAATTTTAACTTTTGTGATGAAGAGGGAATTTCACCAGGTGCCGCATGGATACAAATGACACCTGCTGAAATTCCCTTTTCTATTCCACTGTTAAAGCCCTGTATTCCTTTTCATATGGTCATCCTACTAATTACATTTTTAAAAAAAGTAATAATACATACTGCTTCCAATACGGTAGGTAGAATATTTGCCTCTTTATGATCTCAAGCCTAAAAAAAAAAACATTTGTACACACCAGTCTCTTGGTACTGGTCATCCTACTATTAATTAATTGTAGCTGATAGGAAAGGGTTAAATCGTGGGAGCTGCAAGGAATTAAGAAAAAAGGAGAGGGGGTTTTGCCATTTTTTGAGCTCTCCTTAATTAGGGCTGCCCAAATGATAATGGACGGGTGGTGTGTGTGCGCGCGCGGGCGGCGGCGGCGGGCTTGGCAGCGTATCCTCCTGGCTGCCGAGGCCGGGTGTCTGGAGCGGAGCACGCGCTGTCAGTTGGTGAGCGGAGGGGCCATTGAACGCCCTCCCCATCATCCTCTTCATCATCAACCTACCCCCGCGGCCCAGCGGAGCACAACAGCCCGCATTAGGCAAGCCCTTCAGGAGCCTCACAGCAGCCAGGCAGAGCCTCTGCTGCCCAGGAACCAGCCCGCACGCGAGGGCACCGGCGGGGCGCACACACAACGCCGGCGAGGGGGAGGAGAAGGGGAGGAACAAAGGATCAAAGAGATCGAGAGAGAGTGATCCTTCCTTGCACGCATGGCTGCAAAACTGAGCTAGGTTCAGCCGTTCTGCTTGAGTAAAAAGTGAAAGCAGACACGAGCCCTGTAATGGATACTAGCAACAGGATCAAAGGGATCGAGATGAGAGAGATCCTTCCTTGCACGCATGGCTGCAAAACTCAGCTAGGCTCAGCCGTTCTGCTTGAGTAAAAAGTGAAAGCAGACACGAGCCCTGTAATGGATACTAGCAACAGGATCAAAGGGATCGAGACGAGAGAGTGTTTCCTTTTCTTCGCGGGAAGCGGGAGGGGGAAGAGGGGAAGACCGGGCCTCTGTGGAAATTTTTTTGAAACATTTTATCTAAAAATTCCATAGCCATCAAATGCCTGGACCTATCATTCTGAAATTTCTGACACATATCTACCCCTAACCCATCTACAAAGTGAGCAATGTTCAGACTTCTAACTTTTAAAATAAAAAGGTTATAGGCGTTTCTTTCCTCATTGTTTCAAAAATTAATTGCCACACAAGGCAAGCTCCAATGTTTCTGAAATTTTACACACATATCAAGTGAAGTGTTCCCTGTAATGTGCCCATGTTTCCTGTTTGTATCTTAAAAAATAAAAAAATGGGAGGCGTAACTGTATTTACCCCACTACTACCCATTTTTCTAAAATTAATTGCCATACAAGGCAAGCACCTACGTTTTTGAAATTTCACACACATAGGTCCCAAGGTACCACCTACAATGTGGCAAAGTTTCATGTGTGTAACTTTAAAAATGACAAAGTTATAGGCATTCCTGCGTATTTATTAAAAAATTAATTGCCACACAAGGCAAGCACCTATGTTTCTGAAATTTCACACACATAGGTCCCAAGGTACCACCTACAATGTGGCAAAGTTTCATGTGTGTAACTTTAAAAATGACAAAGTTATAGGCATTCCTGCGTATTTATTAAAAAATTAATTGCCACAAAATGCATGCACCAATCTTTCTGAAATTTCTCACAGATAACTATCCCTAACCAGTCTACAATGTGCCCAAGTTTCCTGTTTGTATCTTCAAAAATAAAAATGTGGGAGGGATAACTGCATTTCTCAGTGGGAAAGTGCAATGCAATGATTCCCTATGGGAAAGTGCTTTCCAATGATTCCCTATGGACAAGTACTCTCCAATGAATCCCTATGGGCAAGTGCTGTCCAATGAATCCCTCATTGTTTCAAAAATTAATTGCCACACCAGGCAAGCACCAATGTTTCTGAAATTTTACACACATATCAAGTGAAGTGTTCCCTGTAATGTGCCCAAGTTTCCTGTTTTTATCTTCAAAACTAAAAAAATGGGAGGCATAACTGTATTTACCCCACTACTACCCATTTTTCTAAAATTAATTGCCACACAAGGCAAGCACCTATGTTTCTGAAATTTCACACACATAGGTCCCAAGGTACCACCTACAATGTGGCAAAGTTTCATGTGTGTAACTTTAAAAATGACAAAGTTATAGGTGTTTCTTTCCTCATTGTTTCAAAACTTAATTGCCACACAAGGGAAGCTCCAATGTTTCTGAAATTTCATACACATATCAAGGCAAGTGGTACCTGTAATGTGCCCAGGTTTCCTGTTTGTATCTTTAAAAATAAAAAAATGGGAGGCGTAACTGTATTTACCCCACTACTACCCATTTTTCTAAAATTAATTGCCACACAAGGCAAGCACCTATGTTTCTGAAATTTCACACACATAGGTCCCAAGGTACCACCTACAATGTGGAAAAGTTTCATGTGTGTAACTTTAAAAATGACAATGTTATAGGTGTTTCTTTCCTCATTGTTTCAAAACTTAATTGCCACACAAGGGAAGCTCCAATGTTTCTGAAATTTCACTCACATATCAAGGCAAGTGGTACCTGTAATGTGCCCAGGTTTCCTGTTTGTATCTTTAAAAATAAAAAAATGGGAGGCGTAACTGTATTTACCCCACTACTACCCATTTTTCTAAAATTAATTGCCACACAAGGCAAGCACCTATGTTTCTGAAATTTCACACACATAGGTCCCAAGGTACCTCCTACAATGTGGCAAAGTTTCTTGTTTGTAACTTTAAAAATGACAAAGTTATAAGCATTCCTGGGTATTTATTAAAAAATTAATTGCCACAAAACTCATGCACCAATCTTTCTGAAATTTCTCACAGATAACTATCCCTAACCTGTCTACAATGTGCCCAAGTTTCATCCTTTTATCTTTAAAAATGAAAAAGTTATAGGCGTTTTTGTAAAACAATACTTGGCTATGGGAAAAAGCATTCAAAATGGCGTCCGATCCGGATCGGACCTCGTCGGATCGGATCGGATCGGAGGTTGGCCGGATCGGATCGGATCGGATTTTCCCGATTTTGGGTCGGATCGGATTCGGATCGTGGATCGGATCCGATCCGATGCACACCCCTAGCTAAAACCCCCTCTAGATGGATTCCGTTTGACGCCTGTTCCTCCGATTATGCACATCTTCTCGGAAGCGCTTTATCGGAAATGCTTGTATGCAGGAGGTAATTGAGGAGGTAATTGAGCACTCAACAGGTGACCTTACCGGTTGTTTCAAATATGCTTTACAAGTAGTTAATGCAGAGAATCGCTTGTTCGCATAGGCAAAATGCGCTTTAACGGCCGGATCAAATTAAAATGCATTCGATAATGCGCATAATCGGAGAGAAAACGCGCCTCTACACCCGATTTGCGCTCCGTTCTTGTAGAGGTAATTTTTTTTAATGAGCCTTGAAAGAACTTTAAATGCCTCTTGTAGAGGCAGCCTAAGAAGTGCTGGGCAAGCAGGGCACCTTTCCTGTTGTAGATCTGGTGGGCAGTCGGGCACCTGGAGCTCAGCAGTGGCGAGGCATCCACAGATCAGAGTGTGGGAAAGGAGAGGTCAGTCAAAGTAGCCCACAGGACAAAATGGAACAGGCCAGAGGCCTTTTTTTCAGAGTTCCACATCATGGAAAAAATCTCACGACAAACAGTGAGGTGTCAGTCAAGAGAGAGGCTCTCATCCTTGTGGATGTCCTGTTGATGCAGATGTTGAAACCTGGCATGTTGTTACTTTGCTTTGCTGTTCCTTCCCTTCCATTTCACTTTGTTCACTTGTGAGCTAGGCTCTGTCTGCACTGCTGGCATGCAATGCAGAACGTTTGAAGTGTGTGTCAGAGAAAAATAGATAGATTTGTGGCTTGGACTGGCTGACATATCTCTTAGAGACAGAGTTAGACGGAAGACTCAACTCAGAGATGGCTGTAGCTGAACCCAGAGAGGTTGGCATGCCACACAGAGCCTTTCAAGAGCATCTTAGAATCAAGTGTTGGTGCAGGTGTTGGCTGGTTGGAGGCCTTGGCTGACATAATTTTGAGACAGAGTTACAGCTCAGAGATGGCTGTAGCTTAGCACTGAGAGGCTGGCATGCCACACTGAGCCTTTTAAGAGCGTCTCAGAGTCCAGTGTTGGTGCAGACAGAGAGGGCTGGCGGTGGAGTTTTTTTAAAACAAGAGTCACCAGATATGACCAAGCTATAAGCTGGCACCCTACCCCCAGCCACAGGGTACAAGTGCACAGCCTGGATGGACTGTTGGGAGACTTTGGCAGAGAGAGGGGGGGGATTGTTTGAGGCTGCAAGCTGGAGACGTCGGGTGGCTGACATAAGGCAGAGAGAGGCTGAAGGCAACCCAGATTCACCTGCAGCTTGGTCCTGAGAGGCTGGCTTGCCACCCAGAGTGTTTTAAGAGTGCATCAGAGTCAAGCAGGTGTGCAGGCGGAGAGGTGGTGGAAGCGGCTGGCGTCGGAGTTTTTTAAAGTAAGAGTCACCAGACATGACCAACAATAAGCAATACCCCTGGCCACAAGTTTGCGCCCAGCTGGACCACTAGGAGACTGGCAGAGAGAGAGAGGGAGGGAGAGAGAGGGAGGGAGATTGTTTGAGGCTGGAGGCTTTGGTTGGCTGCAATGACTTAGAAAGAGAGAGAGAGAGAGAGAGAGAGAACGAACAAAGGCTACACAGACAACCCAGAGACACCTGTTGTAACTTAGCCCTATGGTGCTGGTAGGCAACACAGGACATTAGAAAGAGGGTCTCAGAGTCGTGTGTTTGTGCAGAAAGTAGACAGGAGTTCAAAATCTGTATGTGAGAAATGGTGTCAACACGCAAGCCTTGAGAAACTAATGTATATAAGTGAGAAGTGTGAATGGGCTACGTAGTGTCTGCCACCCACAACACCAATCCTAATGTTAGAGTAGGGAAACTTGTGACAATCATACACAAGGTTAATTTTCTTTTTCTTTTTTTGACATTTAAAAATTAAAAAAGCCAGCCAGCCGGCAACAAGCCCTGTTAAAAGCAGCAGCAGTTTGCAGCAGAGTGAGGATACAATCAGAAAAGATATTAGAGAGAAGGGGAGAATGTATCACACAGGGTATAGCAAAAGCTTCAAAGTACAGCAAAAGCTACAAAAGTAGGAGTAAGTGAAGTTAATTTCAGATACGTTGTTCTTTATTTCAGTGATTTTAACATTAAGATGTTATGTAGAACAGATTTGTCTTAGTTGTGTGCTGTAAAATCAGATATTTGACCAAGGCTATGTTCAGGTGGGCACACCCTGTGGTGCTGGACATGCCCCCTGGGGCCAGACATGTTAGTGGGCATGCCCCCATGGGAGCCAACCATGTTGTCCTCCTTTTTGGATTCCAAAATATGGTCACCCTAAATTGGAAGGAAGCACCTGGACTCTAAGACAGGAGGAATTAAGGAATTGCTTCTATCCCTCCAAACATGCTTTTCAGACAAGCTGCAGATCTGTTGTCTCTAGGCCAGGCCACAAGCCACTGATTCTCACCCACTCCTTCAGTGATTACTTAGAGGGGTGACACTACTATATCCTCCACTTATACATCACTTCCCAATTCGGAGTCTGCATGAGGTACTATCAGCTCGTTCAAGATCCCGTTTGAACTGTTGCGCATGAGATCATTACGTTTTCTCTCTCTCAAGGTGTTATCACTCATAACTATAAGACCTGTGAGTAGGATCTGAGAACTACCTGCACTCTCTCTGAGTGGTTCTGCCATACCCTGGATGTAGGAAGGGAGTCAAAATTTGCCTTAAGAGAACTGAGGAATGGACAAATATGCTTGTCCTTCAAGCATAGGTTCAGACTGATTTGGGGCTCATGCTATGAGAATAGAAGGTTCTGTAATCCCATGGTAGTTTACTTTTCACACTGGATGAGAATAGAAAGCAGGGTACTTACCATGAAGTTCTATTCCAATTCGGTGCACAGGAGACATCTGTATAGGCATAGGTGTGCAGAGCACATTTCATTAGGGTGTGCACCCAGGGAATTGAGGCCTTTTCCACCCCCATGCCCCCACCCCAATTGGAGTAGTAGGGGTGGAAACATGTTATTCCTTCCCTCCCCATCAACGCTAATGGCCCTGATTGGGTGGGTATGGAGCAGAGGAAGGGAAGGAGGAAGTGGCAGTGGGAAAGAGCGTTCTCCATCCAGGGCCTCCAGAAATAGCCCCCTCCCCTCTGCCCCCTCCCACAATCCCCTCTCAGCCGCCGCCTCCACCTCCTTCCTCTCTCATGCATCCAAGAAAGATGCAGCAGCCTCTGGAAGCATGCATCGTTGCCATGCCTTATCTCACCTCCCGAGTCCCGACCCTGCCTGCCCGCTGCCAGGCAACTTACTTTCTTGCTGCGTGCCTGTCCAGTGCACAGCTCCTGGAGCGGTGCGCTGGACAGGCACGCGGGCAGTGGAAAAGTAAGTTGCCTGGCAGCGGGAAGCCAGGGTTAGGAGGTGATATAAGGCGTGGTGGTGGTGCATGCTTCCAGAGGCTGCTGCACTCTTCTTGGACATGTGAGCAAAGGAGAGGTGGGAGGGAGGGGCTCGGTCTTAAGAGGCAGCGCCCTGGTGATGCAGCTGCCTCTTTTCCCACTAACGAAAAGTCAGCCGACTGGCTGGGATGGGAGCGGAAGGCGCTGCGCCTGCCTGCCAACCATTGCCTATGGAAGCAAGGGGGGTGGAATCGGAGCCCCCCAAATATTAGGGTGTGCCTAGGCACACCAGGCACACCCCATCCACCCTCCTATAGGGTGACCATATGAAAAGAAGGACAAGGCTTCTGTATCTTTAACAGTTGTATTGAAAAGGGAATTCAGAAGGTGTTATTTGTATGCATGCAGCACCTGATGAAATCCCCTCTTCATCACAACAGTTAAAGCCACAGGAGCCCTGCCCTCTTTTGTATCTGGTCAAGAGAGCATGGCTCCTGCAGCTTGAACTGTTGTGATGAAGGGGGAATTTCAGCAGGGGCTGCATGCATCCAAATGACACCTGCTGAAATTCCCTTTTCAATACAACTGTTAAAGATACAGGAACTCTGTCCAATTTTCTATATGGTCACCCATCATCCATATCACATCTTGTGGCAGGCAGAGCTCTACCATTAATTAAGTTTTCCAAAGGCTGTGTGTTGATTCCCAAGAAACATTTTTTGTTGTTATTCTGCTTGTGCAATTGCCTCTACACTTTTTCTCATACCTTCTCTGTGTGTGTACATACATCTGTCTGCATTTTTATACACATTTTTCAAATTATATGCATTTTTGTATCAATCCACCCACTGATTAGTGCACATTTATGCTCATTTTGGAAATCATACAACACACTGAGTGAGGGCGGATCTACACATGAGTTTTTTGACGTTTTATAAGGGTTATGAAAACTCTTTGGGCCACATGACGCACTCCCTATAACATTGTATATCTGAGGTTTTTTAAAACTCACTTCAGTTATATACAACGGTTTCACTTTTAATAAATCGTTTTAAGTAAAATAATGTGTCCTTCCTTACCGTTTGTGATTCATGGGGCCAGTGCTTCCTTTACTGGTGCCCAAATGCTTAGCAGTTGATTGGTGGGGAAGAAAGAGGAAGTGGACCAGTGAACTACAACACCCACAATTCTTAGCCCTATACTCGCTAGGGAATGACAGAGGAACTAAGAAGGAAGTGTGTAACTGAACTACAACCCCCACAATGCCTTGCCCTAAAGTAATTGAAAAACGAAAGAGAAAGAGACAGGGCAGAACAGTGTGTGACCGCACACACCGCTTTAAAGACAGAAGACTGTTCTGTAACGTGAGTACTCAGTAATGTGGCCTAAGACGTTTTAGAACGCACCTATTTGGAACGTTTTAAAATACTTTTTAAAATGTTCCAAAGGACTGTGTGGATTCCCCCTTTGTGTGCTTAAATCATGGTTTTGCAGGCATTATTATTTTTATTATTATTATGCCTCTTTGCCAATACTGGGCCTATGGTTAAGAATGTTCCACAATACAGGCTAAGTCATCACGACAATCTAAGCCATAAAGTTTAGCTTAAAATGCTTAACCACTGTGGTTTAGCATGTTGTCTGAACAGGGTCAAAGTATTCATCTTTGCACGCTGTTCAAAATTGCACATTTTATCAGATGTTATTTGTGTTCTGCATTTCAAGTCCTGAAATCTAAAGTTTTTTTTTTACTTTAAAAGTTCCAAAACTTCAAAAACAGAGGCTTTGCAGCTCCCTCCCCACCTCCCCACCTCTGTTAGCTGCCAAACCAACCATATTTGAAGTTTTGAAAAATCTTCAAAAATAAAAAAGTTAAATGGATTTTTCCCCTCATTTCTCCCAAAATATCTTGCCACTATATGCCTGAACCTATGCTTCTGAAATTGCTGACACATGTCAACCAAAGCGGTATCTCTAATGTGGACAAGTTTCATGTTTGGATCTTTAAAAATAAAAAAGTTGAAGGTATAACTGTCTTGCCCCCACTGCTACCCATTTTTTCAAAAAATAATTGCCGCCCAAAGCAAGCACCAATGGTTCTGAAATTTCACACACATGAGTCCCAACATACCATCTGCAATGGGGCAAAGTTACATGTGTAGATCTTTACAAATAAAAAAAAGTTATAGGCATTCCTGGTTTGTTTGTTAAATATGCACAGCCATAAAATGCCTGGATCTATCTTTCTGAAATTTCTCACAGAGAAATAACTTTAACCCATCTGCATTGTGGCCAAGTTTCATACTTCTATCTTTAAAAATGAAAAAAAGTTATAGGCATTTTTGAATCGGACACCATTTTGAGTAATTTCCCCCATAGCCTCGTATTGTGTTACAAAAATGCCTATAACTTTTTTTATTTTAAAAGATAGAAGCATGAAACTTGCCCACATGGAAGATAGGTGTGAGGTACTTATCTGTGAGAAAATTCAGAAAGATTGGTTCAGGCCTTTTGTGGCTATGAATTTTTTACTTTAAAAGTTCCAAAACTTCCAATACGGTTGGTTTGACAGCTAACATAGGGGGGAAAGGTGGGGGAGTCAAACTGCACCCCCCATCCCCCGCCCCACCTTTATCTTTCAAAGCCTCTGTTTTTGAGCATTTGGATATTTCAAAGTAAAAATATTCATAGCCACAAAATGCCTGGACCTATCTTTCTGAAATTTCTCACAGAGAAGTATCTCACTCCCATCTGCCTTGTGGGCAAGTTTCATGCTCTTTTTTTTTTTAAAAAAAGTTAAAGTGGTTTCTCTCTTCATTTCTCCCAAAATACCTTGCCACTACACGCTTCAAGCTATGCTTCTGAAATTTCTCACTCATGTCAACCAAAGCGGTACCTATAATGTGGATAAGTTTAATGTTTGGATCTTTAAAAATAAAAAAGCTGAAGCTTAACTGTCTTTCTACCCATTTTTTTTTTTTAAAAAACACACAAGGCAAGCACTTATTGTTCTGAAATTTCTCACACATGAGTCCCAACATACCATCTGCATTGTGGCAAAGTTTAAAAATAAAAAGGTTTTAGGCATTTCTGGTTCATTTGTTAAAAAAATGCATTGCCACAAAATACCTGGATCTATCTTTCTGAAATTTATCACAGAGAAGTAACTCTAACCCATCTGCAATGTGGCCAAGTTTCATCCTTCTATCCTTAAAAATAAAAAAGTTATAGGCATTTTTGTAACACAATACTAGGCAATGGGAAAAATCACTCAAAATGGCATCTGATATGCCGATTTTTTTCTGATTAAAATCGGAGAGAAAAATATAGGATCAGAAAAAATCGGATCTCCAAATTTTCATATCGGAATCGGTATCGGCTGTCTAATACCCTCCAATTTTAATCAGCTATCGGATCCAATACAATGCAGATCCCTAATGTTAACAGTATTCACAGATGGGCCTAAGTAAAGTACATTGCAGAAGTCAAGTGTGAATTTGACAAAGGTATTAATGATGGTTGCTAGGCCAAGAAGAAAAGGGAACAATGTTCTTATCGACGACTTTTCTTACAAGCCATGACCAATGAAAAAGTCATATTTGAATCACAGAGGAAGCTAACTATGACCATTGGAAAGTGTCTTTTCCCTTAATATACCACCATCATCTGGTTACTTATTTTTATTGGCTAATACAGACACCTGCAGATTCTGCTTTTGTAGATTTTCTCCGAGTTCCTGCTTACAAACCATTTTGATCCTATTTCAAACATTGATGAAAAGTAACCCTGATGAAGGCAAATGTTATACATTTGTGTGGATTACAGTCGTTCTGTTTTAGAACTCTTTACAGTATATGACTTGAATATCCCTTACCTGTCTGGTTTGAAATTTTTCCTTCTGCACATGGGATGCATTCATAGCAACAAAATGGCTCTCCCTCCTTGACTTTCTTGTGAGAACCAGGATCACAACTTGCAGTACACTGAGAAAGAGGCCAGGACTAATTGAAAAAGGATTGAACACAATGACAATCATGGGACTAATGAATTTGGAAACCTTTCATTTCTGGGGCCTTCTGAATGTTATTAATTAATTAGACCCACATTTCAGGAATGTGTGAACAGACTCAATAAAGAACACTTGATAAGCTATAAGCTGTTGCTTTATTAACACAATGAATATATGTATTATTTAAAATATTTTGTACTGTCTTTGAAAGTGAAGTCCCCTCAATGTGGTTTACAAGATTAAAAAAAATACACTTGACAAAAACAACATCATAAAACAGCAAGAGTAAAAAACAAAATCAAATCTATAAAAGAAGGTTCAGATTTCATTTAAAAGCACTGAAATGTCCAGTTCCTTAAGGCCTATGTAAAAACAGTCTAGGAAGGAGCTATGCACACTTTCATGGTTGGATATTCCAGAAGGATAGGGTCACTTCAGGAAAGATTAGACTGACCATATGAAAAGGAGGACAGGGCTCTTGTAACTTTAACAGTTGTAGAGAAAAGGGAATTTCAGCCAGTGTCATTTGTATGCAATTAGTTCCTGGTGAAATTCCCTCTTCGTCACAACAGTTAAAGGTGCAGGGGCCCTGCCTTCTTTTGTATATGGTCACTGTAGTATAGTGCCTGCAACTGTAACTGTTGTGATGAAGAGGGAATATCACCAGGAACTAATTGCATACAAATGACACTGGCTGAAATTCCCTTTTCTCTACAACTGTTAAAGTTACATGAGCCCTGTCCTCCTTTTCATATGGTCAGCCTAGGAAAGATGCTATCGCTTTTGCCCCACAACCTATTTTTTCCCTGCTTGGCAAATTGTGGCCTATAATTGTTTTCATCCTTTGGGACGAAAGGTTAGGTTTCTTAATCATTCTTTTAAAGTGATGGTTACCACCACCTATCTCAAAGAGGAATTTACAAACTTCCTGGACCCAGCCTGTCAACTTGTCTCTACTAGATGTAATAAGCCAAGAGGATCAAGGGTCAAGCATACCAGTAGTTAACTGAAAAGGACATGCACCTTGTCCACATCTTCAGATCTCAACCACTGTAATACAAACCAAAGCAATCAAATGGGGTCTGGTAGATTTTTTTAGAATGTCAGCTGTGATATTAAGAATATTATGATTGATTGATTAAAACATTTATATCCCATTCTATATCACTAGGATCTCAGGGCAAATAAAATCATAGAAAGAATATAAAACAATAAATATACATAGCTAAAAACAAATTAAACCATTAATCAAACTAAAACTAGTATATAATTTAAAACTATAAAAACAGTTAACACTATATGCAATCTTGGTGAACTTAGCCATCAAAGGCTTTGTTAAACAGCCATGTTTTAACTTGGCACCAAAATAAGGCCAGCGCTGGTGCCAGTTGTGCCTCCAAGGGGACACCATTCCACAGCCAGGGTGCCACCACAGAGAAAGCTCTCTCCCATATCCCACTATACCGTATATCTCGCATTGGTGGAATGCGGAGGAGGGCTCCTCCAACATGTCTCAAGTCTCGGGCAGGCATATATAGGGAGAGGCACTCTCTCAAGTATCAAAGTCCCAAGCCATTTAGGGCTTCAAATGTCAATACCAACACCTTGAATTCCGACCAGAAGTGAATAGGCAGCCAGTGCAATTCCTTTAAGAGTGGTGTTATATGGTCTTTGCAGGATATACCTGTCAGCAATCTAGTTGCTGCACTTTGCACTAACTGCAACTTCTGAGTCATCTTCAAGGATAGCCCCATGTAGAGTGCATTGCAGTAGTTTAATTGGGAAGTTACTTGTGCATGCACTACTGTGGCTAGGTTGTCTTTGTCCAGGAAAGGCCATAGCTGGTGGATCAGCTGAAGCTGGTCCCAAGTATTCTGGGCCATGGAGTCCACCTGGGCCTCCAGTGACAAGGATGGATCTGGTAGTACTCCCATGTTAAACACCTGCCCCTTCAGAAGGAGTGCAACCCCATCCAGAACAGGTTGTTTACCCAATTCCTGGACTCGTGAATCACCAAGCCACAGAGTTTTCATCTTATCAGGATTCAGCTTCAGTTTATTGACCCTCATCCAGCCCATTACAGCCTCCAGGCACTGGTCTAGAACCTTCATCGCCGCAGCTGACTCTGACGAAAGGGAGAAATAGAGCTGAGTATCATCAGCATACTGATGGCACCCAACTCCAAAACCCCTAATGACCTCTCCCAGCATTGGGCCAACAATTTACTGAGACAGCCCCATGGTTGCCATAGTAGCCATGAAGTCCTAAGTGAACCCAGTCAGGACAGACTCGGTGTGAATATTGAAGTCCCCCAAAACCACAAAACCCTAAGGTTCTCCACCACAACCTCTGAGACCACCCCAACTAGCTCAGGGAGCTCCGGCTATTGGGCGGTGTAGAAATGCAGTAAATAAATAAATAAACCTGGGATTCAGAAGCAGAACCAGCAGATCAGCGGGTGGGCCGATAGGACAACCTGGATCTTGAGTTATGGGGTAAGGATTGAAAGTTGGAACAGATTTCAGATATCTGTCCTGCATTTCTCTTACCTGCTATATTTCCCTCTGCCCAAGAGGGACACCCTGTACCTCACCTGGGCACATAGCTAAACACTAAAAACAAAAACAAAAGCCAGTACCAGCAAATAGGTAAGCCAGGCCAGTAGGGGAGTGCTGCTCCAAGCTAAAATTAGAACAGGCCTAGTATACCCCCTCCTCAAGCAACATTCCACAATCACACAAGGCTTTTATTCAGGCTGTGGCCAGTCTCCAACCCTAGCCTATTGCCCCCACCCCTCAGCTCTTACCTGAGGGATGGTTGGATTTCAGCCTCAACAGCTATCCTACACTCTCACCCTAGGATAGCTCATGCACCAAACACATTCTCTCTCTCTCTCTCTCTCTCTCTCTCTCTCTCTCTCTCTCTCTCTCTCTCTCACACACACACACACACACACACACACACACACACAGAGTTGCCCAAGAAGGGTGTAGGGCCCTTGCCCTTGTCACTCCCCAAAGGAGCAACTCAAAAGGGCAACTCAAAGGGGCACACCCCCTTTGGGAACACACCATTCAGTGTCACATACTTTGGAGGCATCACCACCACCTCAGCCAGACAGCTTATATATCCCTTTCCAAAGAGGGGGACAGGTGGAGGTAGTGGGCAGCTCTTACCTGAGGGATGGTTGGATTTCAGCATCACCAGCTATCTCACACTCTCACCCTAGGATAGCTCATGCACCAAACACATTCTCTCTCTCTCTCTCTCTCTCTCTCTCTCTCTCTCTCACACACACACACACACACACACACACATACACACACACACACAACTTCCTAGTAAAGCAATGACAGAAGGGAGAGGTGGGAGGTAACAGGAGTAGATACGATGCCTGATCCCTGATCCTGCACCGTGTTTCCAAGGGAGCAAGTCCCCCCACCTGCTCAATGCACCTTACTCCCGAGTAACAGTGCGCAAGATGACAACTCAATGGCAGGAACTCGCTTGCACTGCACGGAGAGAAGTTTCCCTGCTTTTTTCCAACCAGGAGCCCAGCAGGGAGCGGGGAGGGGGGAGGAGGGAAGGCTTAGCGGACCTCAAACTATACTCAAAATGAACAATGCACATCTTTATTCCAACCCCCTTGCTTCCTTTTTTTAAAAAAAAATATTTAGGTTTCAACATATAATACATAAAATAAACACAATACATAAACAAACCCTCAACATCCCCCCTGTGCTTCCCTATCCTTGAGACCTTCCTTGCTCTGTTATATTATACATTTTTCCAAAATTGCAGTGATTCTTTTGAAGGTGTACAACCTCTCCCCTTTACTAAAACATATTCTATAAATGATCCCCAAATACTTTCAAAATCATTCTTTTTGGATAATCCCATCCTAACTTTAATTTTACATGTTAATCTATCATTAACTGCAATATCCCACACTCCTTTGTACCATTCTTCTATACTATTATTCCCTTGTATTTTCCAACTTTTAGCTATCATTAATCTAGCTGGTGTCAGGAGGTTGTTTATCAATTCTCTTATATTATTATTCCTATATTCTTTATCAAACATCCCCAATAAAGCTATATTTGGACTTGCTTCCACTTCCTTACCCAGTATTTCACTTATTTCTTTAAAAACTCTTTTCCAATTTTTTTTTACATACTCACATGTCCACCACATATGGAAATAAGTCCCCACTTCCTGACAACCCCTCCAGCATAGCTTTGACATTTTCTTATCTATCTGATGTAATCTTACAGGAGTGAGATACCATCTCCAGATTATTTTATAATGATTTTCTTTTATCCTTATTGATAACAACTTTAAATTTCTTAGTTCCCATATCTTCCCCCATCTATCCCCAGTGATTTGAATTTTTAAATCTTCTTCCAAGATTGTTTTCAAAACTTCTTGTGACTCTCCCTCCTCTAACAATATATTATATATTGCATTTATTATACTTTTTTTACTTTTATTTTCCCCCTCCTTCTCTCTTGACTCAATTAGCTTTTCAAATCTTGTTTCCTTTCTACAATCCTTATTTTTCTTTTTCCATTTCTGTGTCCATTGTTCCAATTGTAAACACTTAAACCATATTTTTTTTTTGCCCTCTTAGAACTTCTTCTATTTGTTTTTTGTTAGTCAATCTCTTCAGCCAATCTTTCACTTTAATTTTTTCCCCCTTCAGTGGCCCTTCCAATTCTCTTCTCAAATTACCTGGGAAGTTCTCCAATAAAACAACTGGGGTTAGAGGAGAAATTCCTGGTATTAATTTCTTTTTATACCTTCCCCAAATTTCTATGATATTCCTTAGGATGGGATTTTCCATATCCTTCAGTTGATTCTTTTCTATTTTACTAAAAAAATATTTTGTAACTCTATTTCTCCTGTCTGTGTCTTTAACCATTCTAAATCCTCTTTCCCTACTATACTATGTATAACGTATCTTAATTGGTTAACTATATAATACATCTTTATATTCGGGAGTCCCAACCCTCCTTTCCTCTGAATCTTATACCATTTCGTTTTATTAATTCTTGCTTTTCTATCTCCGTTACAATAATTATTTATCATACTTTGCCAACTTCTTAATTCTACTTCTGTTATTTTGATTGGTAACATTCTAAACAAAAAATTAATCTTTGGTAATATTTTCATTTTAATAACCACTATTCTACCAAACCATGAATGCTTTAATTTCCTATAAGCCTCTAACTTCTTCATTATCTGTTTTTTTAAACTACTAAAATTTATTTCCTCTAACTTTTCTAAATCTTTCGTAATATAAACTCCTAAATAGTGCACTATATTTTTAACCTTCAGATCAAGTTTTAAACTACACTCATCCCTTTCTTCTTTATCATAATTAAATAACATCATTTCTGATTTCCCCCAATTAACCTGTAACCCTGTATTCTCTCCAAATTCTCTCCCCTCCTATTCCTTTCAATCTCTCGTCCACCCTAATAACATTTGCCAACGTTTCTATAACAATTGCAAATAATATTGGGGAAAGAGGACATCCTTGTCTTGTTCCTTGGGCTAAGGTAATTTGTTGTGTTAAACCGTCATTTACCATTACCTCCGCCTTATTGTTTGCATAAAGCTGATTAATCACTCCCATGAACCTTTCTCCAAAACCAAATATCTTTATAATAGTTTTTAGCTACGGCCATTCCACGCAATCAAAGGCTTTAAAAATATCTAAAGCTATCAGCCTTGCTTTTAAATTCCTTCTTTTAATAGTATTTATTATATTCAATACCCTTCCTATTAAATTTGGCATTTGCCTCTCTGGAATCCACATTGATCCTTTTTTATATACTTATTTATAAAGGTATTCAATCTTGTTGCCATGATTGCTGTAAGTATTTTAGAATCTAGAAATAGGTCTATATGATGCTGGGTCCGTTAAATCCTTATCTGGTTTTGGGATTAATATTATCAACGAATGTTCCCACGATGGCGGGGTCTTCTCTCCCTTTATTATATTATTATACAATTTTTCCATTTTTGGTAGCAAAAGTTCTTTAAATATCTTATAATATTCCGGCCCCAGCCCATCAACTCCTGGAGATTTCCCTCCTTTCAATTTGTCAATAATTCCCTCTATTTCTTTTTCTGTCACTAATGCCTCCATATAATCCCTATCCTTATCTTGTAATCTTATCTTCCAATTTTTCTCTATATATTCCTGTGTTCTTGTTTGTGGGCCCGCTTCTGATGTATACAATTCCTGATACAAATCTTCAAAAAAATTTAATTTACCCTTCATTCAATTACAGCTTTTCCCCGTTTTATCTTTAATTGTTCCTATTATATTTTTTTCCTTCTTTGATTGTGTGGACCTTGCTAGCATTTTAGAATTTCTGTTGCTATATTCAAAAAAATTCCTTTTCAAATATATTAATTATTTTTGAACCCTCTCTATGTCCTTTCCCTCAAGTTCTTTCTTTTTTGCTTGGAGTTGGGCATCTATATGCATATCCTTGTTAGTTCTAAATTGTTCCTCTAATTCCTTAATCTCCTCTTCGATCTTTTTACTATGTGCATCTTGTTGTCTTTTTAATTTACTGCTCCATGGGAGTAGCCGCGCGTCTCGACCAAAAAAAGATTCCAGTGGAAATTTAAAAGAAACTTTACTTTAAATACCAGTAACTTAAGGTCAACCATTACTGAACAGTCCATGAGTCAAAGAAGAAGAAGAATAAAGTAGGAGGAAGGAGACAGAAAATGACAAAAATGACAAAGCAAGCATTGGGTCAATCCCCTCCCACCTTGTCCACAACTGAGAGGGTTAGCCAGAGAAGGTGCAGTCACCACCAAACTACACCCACTATTAGAATTAATCCGAATGGTCTGTAGAATGGTTACATGACAATAATGTGATCGAACTTCGGAGAAAAATTAAAAGTCGCGGTAAATCGCCACCTTGGAAATGCGCATTGATGGAGGCTATAAATCACATAGATGTCTGATTTGCACCCCGCTCGTCTGTCCTAAATGCCATCAGAGCAAAGTCAAGGAGGTGCAAATCACTCGTCTAGAGCCACAACTTCTCTCCCTGACAATGGTCTCCCTTTCTCCTGCAGGTACTGTCTTTCTTTCTTATAAATATATATATTTATATTTTAATACTTTTGCAGTTATATGGTTATTACCAAAACCACTGGCCCAGCAACCAAGACGGAAATATGTGCTTCCTAACATTTTTGCATGAATCCAAAAAACGTCCTTCCTTCAATTAAAAATTAGTCTTTTGTAAGTCCAATGGAAATAATTTTTGATATTGGAACAGAATATCAGTGAAATTCATTAATATCTGGATCTCTTCCCCAAAAGCTGATGATTAGACCATACCTGGTTAAACCAGCCATGCCATGTGATGGCATCCTCATCAATGGTGAATGCTTGACCTATGGGAGCCTCGGGATCCATTCTTCCAACTCTCACTCTATGAAATGATTGGTTGGAGAAAACAATCCAGTTGATCACATCCAATCCAGCAACAACCTCCCCGTTCTGGTTGAAGGAAACCTTGTCTCCAGCACTATTGTTAAATGAGACAAATTTCAGAAAACGATGGAGCTGGAGTGGGGAAAAAGCCAAGAGATTAAAAGGGGATGCATTTGGATCTTTCAGACTAATATGTAAAGACTAGGGATGTGCACTGGATCGGACCCGATCCACGATCCGAGTACGGTCCAGTGGGAAATCGGATAAATTATCCGATTTCCGATCCCGCAGCTGGATCGGCCGATCCAATCCGAACCGGTCCGAAAAAGCTCCGAACCGGTTCGGCGGATCGGCGGATCGGCGGGCGCCCACTGGCGCCCACCGCCGCTTCCATTGGCGGGCGCCAGCGGGCGCCCGCCGATGAAAGTGGACAGCGGGGGGGGGAGGAGGGGGGCACTTACCTTCTCGGCCCGGTGGCTCCCGTCCGGCGCCGGCGCCTACTACTACTAGCAGGCTCCGCGGCCTGCTCTAGGGTGGCGCGC
This sequence comes from Anniella stebbinsi, assembly GCA_029215795.1. Taxonomy (NCBI): domain Eukaryota; kingdom Metazoa; phylum Chordata; class Lepidosauria; order Squamata; family Anniellidae; genus Anniella; species Anniella stebbinsi. Next base: position 25,428,166 of record JARDYH010000008.1, read on the forward strand.
CGGGTGATGTCATCACCCGGCGCGCTACTCTAGAGCAGGCCGCGGAGCCTGCTGGTAGTAGTAGGCGCCGGCGCCGGACGGGAGCCACCGGGCCGGGAAGGTAAGGAGGGGGTGCGTGGAGGGGAGGAGGGGGCGCGCGGAGGGGGGAGGGGGGCCCTTACCTTTCCGGCCCGGCGGCTCCCGTCCGGCGCCGGCGCCTACTACTCCCAGCAGGCTCCGCGGCCTGCTCTAGGATGGCGCGCCGGGTGATGTCATCACCCGGCGCGCTACTCTAGAGCAGGCCGCGGAGCCTGCTGGAAGTAGTAGGCGCCGGCGCCGGACGGGAGCCGCCGGGCCGGAAAGGTAAGGAGGGGGTGCGTGGAGGGGAGGAGGGGGCGCGCGGAGGGGGGAGGGGGGCCCTTACCTTTCCGGCCCGGCGGCTCCCGTCCGGCGCCGGCGCCTACTACTCCCAGCAGGCTCCGCGGCCTGCTCTAGGATGGCGCGCCGGGTGATGTCATCACCCGGCGCGCTACTCTAGAGTAGGCCGCGGAGCCTGCTGGAAGTAGTAGGCGCCGGCGCCGGACGGGAGCCGCCGGGCCGGAAAGGTAAGGAGGGGGTGCGTGGAGGGGAGGAGGGGGCGCGCGGAGGGGGGAGGGGGGAGGGGGGCCCTTACCTGCCTGGCCCGGCGGCTCCCGTCCGGCGCCGGCGCCTACTACTACCAGCAGGCTCCGCGGCCTGCTCCAGGGTGGCGCGCCGGGTGATGTCATCACCCGGCGCGCTACTCGAGAGTAGGCCGCGGAGCCCGCTGGTAGTAGCCGCCGGCGCCGGACGGGCCGAGAAGGTAAGTGGCGGGGAAGGGGGCTTACCCCCCCCCCGGAGCCATCCGCTTCTATCCGCTGGCGCCCGCGGGCGCCAGCGGATGGAAGCGGGCGGCCCCAGGGGGGGTAGGGAGCGCGGGGGAGGGGGTTTACCTGCCGGGGCCGTCCACAGCGGACGGCCCCGGGGGGGGGAGGGAGTTAGGCCCCCCCTTACCCACCCGCCGCCATTTTTTCCTCATAGACTTGCATTGCAATGCAAGTCTATGGGGAAAAAAATGGCGGCCGATCCAAAAATTTACGATTTTTGGGTCGGGATCGGACTCGATCCGGTCCGGGGGGCCTCCGATTTTGTCCGAACCGGTCCGGGACAAAATTGGAGGTCCCGATCCGGGTCCCGATCCGATCCGGGGGGTCCGTGCACACCCCTAGTAAAGACACCAGAGGAATGATGTCATGGATAGTTTTCAACTGGGAAAAGATTTATGCATGAAATGCTAATCCTTTATGACCTAGAGATTGCAATAGTAGATACTACATGGATCAGTAAAATTAGAACAGTCTACAGTGGTCATATCATACATTCCAAGAGAACAAACAGGAAAGCAAAATGGCTGACTGAACATGGCAGAATTCAGTCATTTCTACTTGAGGAAAAGGAAGAAGAAAATGTCAGTGCTGGAAGAGTTTGCAAGGCAGTTGACACCCAATGAACAGCCACCATCTATTTGAGGAGGGTTATGCAATTATACAATTGCGCCTTTATACTGTATTTTAAATTATGTTTTTATACTGTCATTGTTTTATCTTTTGAATGGTTTTTATGGTTTTAATTTTTGTAAACTGCCAGAGAGCTTTGGCTATTGGGTGGTATAGAAATGCAATAAATAAATAAATAAATAGTTACCTGCCCAAACTGTACATTCTGGAGCTTTGGTCCCCCTTCATCCATCATGACACCTTGGATGGCTCTAGATGAGAACTTGGCATGATGTAGGGCATGGGCCACAGCATAGATTGCATTGTAGATGCTGTAGCTGTGGCCTGCCATGCTCATTTCAAAAAATGTACCCGGCAGATTCTCCAGCTTCTCTTCCCCTGTGCAAATGTCCCCATTAACCTTGCCCACTATACTATCTGGCAATACACAACCAAAGGCCTGTTCCCAGAAATTCCTGATAAAACCATCTTCTTTAGAGCTATAAGGGTTTCTGCTCTCAAGAAATTGCTGAAATCCTGGCAGGTCACTGGAGTGGATTCCAAAGGATATTGCACCATGGAATATTCCTGTATCCCAATTCTTTTGAAAGACAAACGAAGTGATCTCCATCTGGGATGTTGTGATCCATACCTTTGCATTCGTTGTCATGTGTTCTTGTTCTGAGAGATATGGAAACCATAGAAAAAATGCCATGGAATAAGATTCTGCATAGGCCACCATGATGTTGGCTTCGCTGACCATCACTTTATCATGTATCTTTGCCCCCTGCTTCAGCAAGCCATTAATTTCAGTGATGAAACTTGATTCAGGGATTCGTTCTATGAAGGCAAAACAGACACCATTCTTCAAAAATAGGGGAAGAACAATGTGCAGAAATTGTTCTCCATTTTCATTGTCTGTAACAGCAACCCCAATCCATGTCCACCTGAAATGGAGGAGCAAAGAGAGAATCCCCTCATACTGAAGGGCTTCCTGAGGGGCTGTCTGGTAGAAGGGAAGGCCTGGAGTTTTAGCATTCATGATGGGAGAAGGGCCATAGATGAGCTAAGGAGAGAGTTTGAGTAGGACAAAATACATTAAAAACTGTTCTTATAAAGCTGTGCCACTTTCAGAGCAATGTACGTGCATAGGTCTGGCCTTAAGGGTGGGTGAGCTGGATGGCCACCCAGGATGCTGAGCTGAAGGGGGCACCAAGCTGAGCTGAGCTGGGCACCAATATCTTATCTGCATATGGCCCCATAAACCCTTTTGATGGAGCTGCAAAGTTGGCCATGGGGAGAGGTATCAATGGCACTCCTCACCTGGGTCACCATTTGTCCTAAAGCTGGCCCTCTATATGCATCTCATACATTATAACCCCAAAGCAACTAGTAGGCATTAGGCTAGGTGGTCTGATCCATCAGGACTGTTCTTCTGCTTAAGAACAACCCTGTGAGGTTATTCTATTTTAATATTCCCATCCTACAGATAGTGGTTTACTCTGAGATAATAGTCACTGCCCTATGGCCATTTAGTATATTCAACTATAAGGGGAGAAGTATCTTTCATTCTAGTGACAGAAGTAGACTCTGGAGAATAATATAGACTTCAGCACTAGAGATAAAGGGAAGATCTGTCTGTTTTACTTTTATAATCCCCATTTTCTCAAGGATATGTTCATTCCATCCCATTTCCACACCAGCTTGCAAAGCTTTTTAAATACACTGTACAAAAATCCAAATGCAGTATCATATACAATATTCTCTAACAAAATTTTGTATACATTTTTTAAAATCAGAATCCCAAATCCAAAATTCAGCAAAGTGAGAAAACCAGATAGGTGATTGTATCCCTGTTTGGATATTAGTCTGGGAAATGTCAGTTAGATCAGTTCATAGTAGGTGGTGGTGATACTGTCACAACTCCATGCCTGCAGATCCAATTGTGTAATTGGATACAGGGGGCTATTTGGGAGCTATTTTAGAAATGTTGCTTTAGTAAAGCAGTTCAAGACTTCAATATGGATAATAGTATGTTTACCACAAAAACATCTACCAGGTACCAAGGGTAAGAACAATAAAACAACTTTTAATGCAGCCTGGACATGTGGATGATGGAATACTTTGTTTTCATTATGCATTTGAATGGTTCGAGAGGGGGGATCTCCTTTGCTGGAATTAGCCATCTAATTATTTCCAGTGCACCAATTTCCATCTCCAAATTTCCAAATGAAACTGTGGAGGGGGGAGAAAGAAAGTGTGAAAGTCATGGAAGATTCCCAAGCTCACAAAATAACCCACCTGGGGAATCTTATATATATCCAAGATATTTGCCATGTGAAGAGAGATTTTGGAGTCCAGTCCCCCAATTACTGCTTTTAAATCATGTTGGGTATCACATTTGTAGTTTGGTATAAATTTCTGCATGGTGGATAAGAGTAGCATTGTGGCATAATAGGTCTGCTGTTCATAGAAATTGCTGTCATAGATGTGGAAACCCAAGGTGACATTGGGTAAGATTTGAGGGTTGTCATTGATCTCCTTTACTGCAAATGCCAAGGTCAGGATGTGCTGGTAATTCTTAGGTAATACCCTACAATGAAAGTTGCAGTCTGCATCAGAAGACTATTCCACATGTCAATTAATTATTGCCACTATATTCTGCAGCAGCAGCATTAATAGTATTATAGCACTTATATACTATTTTTTTGGTTCTATTAATTAATGTAAAGTGGTTCACACAAAGAACAAAACAGAACAACATCAGTGCTGAGAAGATGAAATAAAAAAGAGTAAGAGAAACCAACAGGGTGGATCCAGGTTTACAGTGAAGTCAGTGAGACTTAAATTAGTCATGACTACAGTAGGTGCCGGTGATTTCAATGGGCCTGCTCTTAGTTTGAGTAAATCTGGAACCGATCCAGATTGCAATATTAAAATCAACTCTGCTGATTGTGGTGGCAGCAGCTGCTCTCATATGGATGGGAAGATGAAGGGCACTGAAAATCTGATGCATCTGCAGATGCATGTATGCACATGTGTTTGCGCAGACATGTATGCTCTGATGAAGTGGGACCTGAATCCCTTTACCTTTGAGTCCCCAGATATGGATGCTGAGAAGGATCAAAGGTGATACTTCAGTTGTATCCAAAGAAGAGTAAGAAGGAGCAATTAGGGTTACAGGAAAAGTACTGAACATAGAAAAAAATAGGCATAAAAGTGGAGAAAAAATTAAGCACAGAGAAACTCGTGCCACACAGGAACTGGTAGAAGCCAGAAGTAGAAGGACAAAGAAAATGTAAAGAGAAATAAAATCATTGAAAAGCTAAACTGCATCATCAAGTGACATTTTTCATGTGAAGAGAAGAGGGATTGTTTTCTTCAACATTTTCCTAATTATATTGTCATTTTTTTTCTAAATCCCAATCCAATTTGTTTTTGTTCTGCAACTCTAGGATGCTCTTATTTTCTGATCATTCTGGCTACACAATCAAAGGATATAAAATCAGGAAACAAGTCAGTCTTTACAAAAGTTCCTCTGATGTTACTGGAGGAGGTCGTTCAGTGAAGGCAACTGGATTGGAGATGAAGGCACTAACAGAAACTATGCCACCAATGATGATGTCTCCTGACTGATGATACTTCTGAAGTGGAGCATAAGGGGTTTGGATCCTGCCTTCCTCAATATGACCCTTGCATACCATGGGAAAGATCAGAAGCAGCAGTAAGCCCACTAAAACCATTATCCTCAGTACAAAACAAATCTCTCTATGCACAGAGCTTTCCTAATTTTGCTTCTACAAATCTATCATTAGCCTTCTCCTAAGTCCCTTTCCCTACCTCTAAATATTACTGACAATATTTATTACATCTTTTGCAAGCTTTGTGCTTAGTTTCGCTAGCGGCTTCTTAAATTCCATGTGGATTTTGAGAATCAGCACAATTAATCACCATCCTTTTGATAATTGGAGTAGAAGATAATACCCTGTGGAATTTATGAAGAAACTGTCTTTGTCACATCTGTATAATAGCTTTCTCTCCCATTTAGACAGATAGTGAGGGACAATAGGGCTTTGGATGGGCCACAGAAAGCAATTCACAGCAAAAATAAATAAATAAATAAATAAGTAAAATTATTCATTGCACTTTTATACCGCCCAATAGCCGAAGCTCTCTGGGCAGCTTACAAAAATTTAAACCATGACAATTATTCAAAATATAAAAGAACAACAAAAGAAAAACATAGTATAAAAATACAATAGAAGAGTATGAGCAGGGTAAAACCAAGCAGCAATGCAAAAATTAATACAGATTAAAAATACAAATTTTAAACAGCAAAGTTTTAAAAAATTAAACTGAACTGTTAAAATACTGAGAAAATAAAAAAGGTCTTCATCTGGTGTCTAAAAGAGTATAATGTGGGTACCAGGTGAACCTCTCTAGGGAGCTCATTCCACAGCCGGGGTGCCACAACAGAGAAGGCCTTCCTACTCATAGCCACCTGCCTCACTTCTATGGGCAGGAGTTCACGGAGAAAGACCCTTGAGGATGATCTTACAGTACATATGGGAGGAGGCTTTAAATATTAATTCTAGCACTTTGAATCGGGCCTGGACCTGGACCAGCAGCCAGTGAAGCTGGAAAAGGACTGGCATAATATGGTCTCATTGGCCAGTCCTTGCTAACAGTCTGGCTGCCCGATTTTGTACCATTTGAAGTTTCTGGACCATTTTCAAAGGCAGCCCCTTGTATAACTCATAGCAGTAATCTGGGCGAGAGGTTATCATAGTGTGGATAACTGTAGCTTGGCTATGTCTGTCCAGATAAGGACGTAGTTGGTATATCAGCCTATGCTGATAAAAGATGTTCCTTGCCACTGAGTCCACAAGTGACAGGTCTGGATCCAGGAGCACCCCCAAACTATGAACCTGATCATGTAGGGGGAGTGGAACCCCATCCAGAACAGGGTGAACATCACCTAGCCGGACAGATGAACCACCCACAAACAGTACCTCTGTCTCGTCAGGATTGAGTCTCAGTTTGTTGAGTTCGATGAAAAGGAGAGGCAGAGCTGAGTGTTATCTGCATATTGGTGACACCTCAAAACACATCTCTGGGGGACATGGAGTAGAGTCGGAACTCTCTCGCTCTTGTTAAGAAGCGACTGAAATAATTATAAAATCCCTATTTGGAGAGGATAGATTGATGATTAAAGATCTGATATCGGGTCCGGATGCTTTGCTGTATCTGTGGAGAAAGAAGCTGCTGATTAGCTGCCGTATCAACAGAGAGAAAAGCGAAATTAAAAACAGATCGGGAACCCTGGCAGGTGACCAGTGACAGTAATTAATGGATTTTAATTGGAAGAAGTAAGGCTGACTGATAAGACTGGAGAGATTGAAGCGATTTATGTGGGAAAAGAGACATTTAATCTCCAGCCGAAAGTGTTAGAAGCCGAAACATTTTTGTTTGATAAGAACGGAGAGGATATCTGAGGGTGGCAGCCAAGATTTAGGTGAGGGGTGTGGATTTATGAGTTTAGCTTTATGAAAAGAAAGCAAAAAGGTGAAATGTCCAGTGCCCCACTCTGGAGCAGGCTGTCGAAAGATCATCCCTCAGATAGGAACTATCATCGGCTCACTAGAGTTACTGGCATGGCGGACAAAGTGCAGCCTTCAGCCAGAAGTTCTAAATCTGGAAGCAAGCCAGGTGCAGTTCATAATGTGGCCAAAGAGCAAGCAGGGACATCAGATGATTTAATGGACAAATTTCAGAAGGTGTTAGAGTTGGCCTTGCAGATGCAGGAGGAAAGATTAATGCAAAGAATTAAGGACTCACAGATTGAACTTATGACAGGTCTTCAAACTGTGGTGGAAAATATGGAGAATTTGGAGAAGGAGACTGGGAAGCTGAAGGAAGATAGTAAGCAGCAGGGGGAGCATTTGAAGGAGGTGGACTGGCATTTAATTGCCCTGGAGGATAGAGACAGGAGGGTAAACATTCGGATTAGATCTTTTGAAGAGCAAGAGGGGGAGAACCCTAAGGCTTTAAGAGACACAATTTTGGCATGGATTAAGGAAGTGGAACCCCAGGAAACTTGGGAGATGGCTGATATCGAGAGGATCCACAGAGTGGGCTACAAGAAGAAGGGGATGCTCCCAAGGGATATGATTGTTAAATTTGCCAACTATTACAAGAAAGAAAAGTTAATGCAAGCAATTAGACGTCAAGGCCAGCCGATGTTACAAGCAACACCAATCGAGGTTTATCAGGATCTATGCCCTCAAACCGTGCAGTGGTGGAAGAGTGTTAGACTGTGTACAGTGGCTTTGAGGAAGAGGTCGATAACATATAGTTGGGGGTATCCAGTCTTTTTGAGATTTATGTGGAAAGGGAAACAATATAGAATATCATGTGAGCAAGGGATGGATCTTTTGGAGAAGCTGGGTTTAGTTGATCCCACAGATGTTGGAGAAACAGAGCAGGATGAAGGCACTGTAGGAGGAAGTAGTCAATAATGAAATATTGATGTAATAGGGATAAGAAGAGATTAGAAGGGAGAGGAGGGTCGGATTCTGCTCCGGGATTGTTGGGTTGCTTCTCCCCCCCCCGAAGAGTTCTATAAATATTTGGGGCCATTGCCCAGAAAGGTCTGGTGAGGAGGGGGGTGAAGATGGGGGGTAAGTGTGGGGGGAGGGTAAGGGAGGGGGGTATGTGTGTCACAGAGGGAGACCAATCTAGAGATTTGTGTGAAAGGAAGAGATGGAAAATAAATTAAGGTTGCAACTTTAAATGTTAAAGGGCTAGGAACTGTTATAAAAAGGAAGATAATAGAAATGTTATTTAAAAAAGAAAAAGCAGATGTAATTTTTTTGCAGGAAACTCATCAAAAAAGGAGGGTGTAAATGAGCTTCGGATGACGGATGTGGGCATTTATGAAAAGTCTTCTGGTACTTCTAAAGCGAGGGGTGTAGTGATAATAATATCAAAAAAATGTGGTATTACTATACAAAGGGTGAAGAAGGATGAAATGGGAAGATTTCTGATAATTTTTTGCATGGTGGGGGAGGAGGAATATATATTGATTAATGTATATGCTCCAAATGGGAAACAAATGGAATTCTTCGATGAAGTCTTTAATGCGGTGGGAGAAGTGGGTAAAAAGAACATTGTGATGGCAGGTGATTTTAATATGGTAATAGATAAAGGGAAAGACAGGGATAATATATTAAGAGATCTTAAGAGTGGTGGGAAGATGGGGTTAAGCAAATTAATGGAGGGAAAAGAATTACTGGATGTTTGGAGAGTGTTAAAAGGGGAAGAAAGGAAATATACTTTCTACTCACCTAGGTTTAAGAGTTATTCTAGGATTGATTTATTTTTGTGTCAAAGAATATGATGTCTAAACTTATAGACTGTGCTATTGGTGTAATTAAGGTCACCGATCACGCATTAATGATGACGGATATTAAAACGAAGAAGGATTATAGACAAGCTAAGAGATGGAGAATGGATATAAGGTTATTAAATAATAAAAATATAGTGGGAAAAATAAAAAAAGAAATGCAGGAAATATGGGAGATCAATGAAACGGAGTCAGACTCGCAAGGGTTAATATGGGACACTATGAAGGCATTGGTAAGAGGGATTTGTATTAGGGAAATGTGTAGCCTAAGAAAACAACAGGAAGCACAAAATAAAAAGATTGAAAAGGAGGTAAGGGATTTAGAGGAGAAGCTAAGAGAGAGAAAAGATAAATGCCTATTTGCCCAAATTCAAGCTAAGAAAAAGGAATTAGAGAAAGAAGAGTTAGAACAAGTCCAAAGGGATTTGCTATATTAAAGGAGGAATTTTTTTGAATATAGTAATAAAAATTCGAAGATGCTGGCCAGGTCCACTCAGTCAGAAAAGGCTAAGAATATGATAGGGACAATTAGAGATAAGACAGGGAAAAGTAGTAACTCAATGAAGGATAAATTAAATATATTTCAGGAATTTTATAGAGAATTATATACATCAGATAGGAGTCCACAGCTTAAGGTATTGGAATATGTAGAGAGGAATTGGAAAATAAGATTACAGAGGCAAGATAGGGATTATATGGAAGGATTGGTCACTGAGAAAGAAATAGAAGGAATTATTGATAAATTAAAAGGAGGGAAATCTCTGGGAATGGATGGCTTGGGGCTGGAATATTATAAGATTTTTAGAGGAATTTTAATATCAAGATTAAAAATTTTTTTTAACAGTATAATAGAAGTAGGAAAGACCATGCCATCGTGGGATCATTCTTTGATTATATTAATCCTGCAACCAGGAAAGGATTTGACGGATCCAGCATCTTATAGACCAATATCTTTAATAAATCAAGACTCAAAAAATTTTATGGCAATAATGGCAAAAAGAATGGGCACTTTTATATATAAATACATTAGAAAAGATCAATGTGGATTTATTTCAGGAAAGCAAATGCCTAATCTAATTGGAAGAGTTTTAAATATAATTAATATTATTTTAAAAAGGAATTTAAAAGCAGATTTGTTAGCATTGGATATATTCAAAGCCTTTGATTGCGTGGAATGGCCAGCACTTAAAACAATTTTAAAAACTTTTGGGCTTGGAGATAAATTCATGGGAGTAATTGATCAGCTGTATAAAAATAATAAAGCAGAAATAATGGTTAATGATGGGTTAACGCAACAGATTACACTAGCTCGAGGAACTAGACAAGGATGTCCACTTTCACTGATCTTATTTGCAATAGTGATAGAAATTTTGGCAAATGTTATAAGGGAGGATGTAAGATTGAAGGGGATAGGAGGGAAGGAGCAGATTAAAATGAATATGTTTGCAGATGATACACTATTGACATTAGAAGATCCCCTGGAGAGTGGGGAGGTGATTAAGAAGCATTTGAGAGAATTTGGGGAGATTACTGGTCTACAAGTTAATTGGGGGAAGTCAGAAATGATGTTATTTAATTATAACAAGGAGGAGTTGGAGGAGTGTAAAGTTAAGTTAGGTCTTAGGCATAAAAATATAGTACGTTATTTAGGAGTTAATATTGCAAAAGATTTAGATAGGTTAGAGGAAATTAACTTTGCAAGTTTGAAAAAACAGGTAGGGGAAAAGTTAGAGATATATAGAAAATTAAAACATTCTTGGTTTGGTAGAATAGCGGTTATTAAAATGAAGATATTACCTAAGATTAATTTTTTGTTTAGAATGCTGCCGATTAAAATATCGGAAGTAGAGTTAGAGGTGACAAAATATGATTAACGCATATTGCAATGGAGATAAGAGAGCTAGGATTAATAAAGGGTTATGGTATAAGACACAAAAGAAAGGAGGTTTGGGACTTCCAAATATAAAGAATTATTATTTTGCTAATCAGTTAAGATATGTCATAAATAGTATACTAGGGGAGGAAGATTTAGAATGGTTAGAAACGCAAACAGGGGAACTAGATTTTAAATTGCAAAATATTTTTTTAGTAAATTTCAAAAGAAAGATTTGAGGGGACTGGACAACCCATTGCTGAAAAATATTTTAGAGATCTGGGAGAAAGTTAAAGGAAAGTTAATACCAGGAGACTCTCCACTCGCCCCAGTGGTAGTAGTGGGAAACTTCCCAAGGACTTTAAAAGTAGAGTTGGAAGGGAGTCTGAAGGATCAGGGAATTATTAAGTTAAGGAACTGGATGGAAAGAATGATAGATAAGGAGCAAACTAGAGAGTTATTAAAAGGACAAAAGATAGCTTGGTTCAAATGTTTACAATTGGAAAAATGGACACAGGAATGGAAAATGAAAAATAAGAAATGTAGAAACAATACAAGATTTGAAGATTTAATTGAATTAAGAGGAAGGAAGGAAGAAACTAAAATTAAAAAAGGTTTGACCAGCGAGATATACAAAATATTGATAGAGGAAGATGATTATCAAGACTCTCTTAAAATTATTAAAAAGATTTGGGAAGACGATGTAAAGGAACAAATTAATGAATATAACTGGGGGAGGATATGAGATGCAAGAATGTTAAAGCTGTTGTCGATTAGAATTAAGGAGAATTATTACAAGACAGTATGGAGATGGTATTTAACACCGGTAAGATTTCATCAGATAGATAAAAAAGTGTCTAAGAATTGTTGGAGGGGATGTCAGGAGGTTGGAACTTATTTTCATATGTGGTGGAGCTGTGAATATGTACAAAAAAATTGGGAAAGGGTGTTCAAAGAAATAACTGAAATAATTGGAAGTAAACTGGAATTAAGCCCAAAGTTGGCTCTACTAGCAATATGGGATAAAGGAAATGAGAATATAAGTAAGAGAGAACTGATAAACAACCTCCTGGCTCCTGTTAGAATAATGATGGCTAAAAATTGGAAAGGGCAAGGGATATATACTATAGAAGAATGGTATAAAGAAATATGGGATATGGCACTTAATGATAAGCTGACGTGTAAAATGAAAATAAAGAGGGGAATGTCCAGTAAGAATGATTTTGGAGAAATATGGACCCCCTTTTTGGAATATGTATTAAGAACGGGGAAGGGGCAAATACCTTCGGAAGAGTCTTCATAATTTTGGAAAGAGGAATAATGAATAATTGAAGGTCTCCTGGGGGGAGGGGTGCATGGGGGGTATGTGGGTTATGTATCGTGTTTTATGTTGTTTTATGTTGCATTATGTTGAATTTTTAAAAAAAAAAATAAAAAAAAGAAAGGAAGCAAAGAAGAATGGAGATGAGGAGAGTATTGGTGAGTCTCTGGCTCAATTCGGACGACACGATAGTTAATGTTGGGTTGACTAACCCTAACCCTAGGGGGTACTCCCCACACAACATGGTAATAAATAATCAACTGTGGTGTGGATGAGGATCAGCGCTGAGTTGACTATGGCAGCATTTGGATGACACAATAGTCAAAACAACTGACGATTGTTTCCCCCACACCAGTTGTTTATTGTGTCGTCCGAATTGAGCCTCTGATTGTTAGCTTTGACTGTGGGAGTGTTGTTGTGTTTCATAAATGTCCCCAGCACCCCAGATGTGATGAAAGAAACATAAAATGCAAAGAAGGCTAAACTGAGTCCCAGAGGTTCTTCAAAAGACAAGAAGGTTACAGTCTTGGAGATACATAAATCCTGATCCTAGCTTGGATAGTCTTTTTCTGAGCATTTGTTGCAGTTATTCATATCTGAAAAAGAAATGCTATGGTCTTCAGCTCACATATCTCAACAACCTGCTGTAATTGGTTCTCTCACATAGATCAGGCTTCCCTACATGAGCAATTTATAGCACACTCATGGAAGTTTGTGGAACTTTTAAACGATGTGATGAATGACCAGGACATCTCCCGTAGCATCTGTTGAAAATTCCATCATGAAAAGAACCATGTTTAAAGTGGTAACATCTGAAAAAGGCAGAATCTTCCTCCACTACATGTTAATATCTCAATGGAAGGGAATGCTGAATGGAAGGGAGGTTAAGTCATGAATGATGACCGGGGAACAATGATGAAAAGGGGACAACCTTCTCATTATTGTCTTTTCTGTTATGCTATGGGCAAGGGAGAAGTCACAAAAAGCCACGTTTGACAATCCCATGAGCAGTGGTGCTAATATCCATGGCTAATATCCATGCTGGCTGCTCAGAATACATTGCAGTTTTCATTGACTCACACACACACATGAGATTCTGCTTTTGTAGCCTCCTCCCAGTCCCTCCTTAAAAACCCTTTTGATCTTTTCAAAAATGGATGAAAAGTAAATCTGATGAAGGGTTGTTGTATATATTTGTGTAAATTATATTCTGATGTAAAACTGTGTACAGTGTATGCATATTACTTACTCTCCTGGTTTGAAATCTTTCCTTCTGGACCTGGAATGAAGTCATAGCAGCAAAATGACTTTCCCTCTTTCACTTTCTTGTGAGTACTTGGATAGCAACTCTCAGTACACAGAGAAAGAGGCTGGGATCAATTATGAAATGAAAGAGCAGAATGCTATAAGCGATTGTTACTTTTCTTTCTTAAAACAATAAGTATATTTATTTATTTATTTAAAAAATGTTTATACTCTCTTTCAAAGTGAAGCCCCTTCCAGGTGGTTTTCAACAGGGATTGGCCAAAGGTACATCAGGATCAACTAGTAGATCTCTTTGTAATTTGCATCATAGGACATATCTCTCCTCAAAAAGCTGGAGGAAACCAGGAGTGGATTTTATGTGAAAAGTGAGCTCAGTTCAATTCTGGTACTGGAAACAAATTCCTAGGCCATGTCTACACCAGGGATTTATCCTGGGATCATCCCTATGTCATCCCTTTGTGTCCACATGATGCACAGGGGATCCCGGAGGCAACCGGGGATGACCTAGGGATGACCCCAGGATAACCCAGGGCTAATAGAAACTGGGGATATCCCATTTTTTTCTGTCATCCCAGGTCCTAAAATGGGCACAGAGCAGTGCGGGGTGACTCCTTGCCCATGGGTGTGGGGAGGGGGAAAGCCTTTTTGCCACCCCCAGGATGGGGGGGTTGAGAGCAGTTTGTTTTTCAACTTACTTTTCCCATGGAACAGGGCCATGCGGCTCCTCTTCTTTAAAAATTATGGCACCCGCGGCACCTGCAATGTCCCTCTTTATTTTTGGGATGTTGAGCAGCGGTGTAGACACTGGAGGAGGACCGTGGAAGCAGTTAAGTCCATGATCCTCTCTCCTTCCTCCCTCTACACCCTTAGGAGTAGATGAGTCCCTAGGCTCAGAACATGCTCAGATACATTCTACCTTGGCTTTCATTCATGGACATTAGGATTCTAGTAAAAACAACAAGTATATCTGAAAAGCAAGAAGCCTGCTCATCCCTGGCTAACAAGATAATGTTGTGAAACAATAAAATATGAAATGCAATTTACAATAACATATAAAATGCAAATTAAGGATGTGTATCGTATCGTTAAAATGTCCAATAATGATACGATATGCTCTTTATCGTGCATACAATTAACAATAATGGTACGATAAAACTTCCTACAATAATCATCAGAGACGATAATTTTCAGCCTGATTATATCGTATTATCGGACTGTCATATAAATAAACCTATAACTTCTGTATTTTCAAAGTTAGAGGCTTGAAACTTGGTCACAATACTTATGGGGTATGCATACGTATGTGTATGAAATTTGAGATCGATCCCTCCAACCCTTGATTTTATATGAATTTATTAATGATCGTTTAAGTTCTGACAGGTCAGAATGACAGCTCGCCATGTGCGTTCATTCAGACCTTTGAAAAAGTTGCAGGATTTTTAATAAATTCATATAAAATCGAGGGTTTGAAGATCAATCTCAAATTTCATACACATGTCTAGCACGTGTTGCTACACATAGACCTTTCCCCACGCTGCCCGCTGGGATGGGGAGAGGAGATTGCGGGCGAGGATGGGGAGAGGTGACGTGGGGGGCCACCATAGGCTGGCCCAGGGTGGTGCCACCGGAGATAGGAGGGGTCTGTGGCTATTTAAGGGGGACCAAGACCCCTCCAAATCTCCACTGTGTGCTGCACAGCTCCCTCCCTCCCTCCCCTGTTGTCAGTGTGGGTTCGCCGGCCGTCTTTTTGAGGCCAAGTAGGAATTTTTTGCTCACAATCTAACTTGAGTGTGAGTTTTTTCGCCTACTTCACACTGCAAAAGCAGGATGGGTGATAACTAGGTCAATCTGGCAATTTGGTCACTTTATTGGCGGTAGGAGCGGGCATTTGATATGTTTTTAATGGTGAGCATTCACGGGCACTATTCAAGTGATTGGTAACGCCTGAGGGCCAACCACTGAGAGCCCTGCGGCATCAGTTGGGGGGATAAGGCTTACCTTTGGGGCCAACCCATCTCGTCTACTCGGAGCCCTGCGGCACGAGTGGAGATGACACCGGAAGGCCACCCCCACCTCAGATTGGGGAAGCTCGGGGGGTGGCGAAAAAGCAGGCGCCACTTCCCGGGCTGTGAATGTCTCGCCCGACCCCTTCAATGGCCTGGCTGGCCATGCAAAATGCCCGCTTAGGTTACCTCCCCCCTTTATGCTTGCTTTTCTTGTAAATAAATAAAGTGGCCCTTGTTTAAATCCCAACTCTGTGTCGCCTCTTCATTTCTTATCCTTCGCTCCGCAAATGTGCCAAATTTCAGATCAATCCCTCCACCCCTGTATTTTATATGAATTTTTGAATGATCGTGCAACTTTTGACCTGTCAGAACTTAAACGTTCTTTAATAACTTCATATAAAATCGTGGGTTGGAGGGACTGATCTCAAATTTCATACACATACTTAGGCATACCTCATAAGAATTGTGACCAAATTTCAAGCTTGTAACTTTGAAAATACAGAAGTTATAGGCATTTTTTCTAAAAGAAAATTCAGCTGTATAGGGCACAATGGGGCTGCAAATTAAATATCGTATTTCCTATAATTATTGTGAAGACGATATGGTTCACCTACAATCTTATCGGAGATAAATATCGATAAAATACGATATTTTCAGGCGTGCACATCCCTAATGCAAATGAACTAAAACATTAAATGATAGTGACAATAAATGCTTCCCTTTATTTTTTAAAGGTCCAGCATTTGCTAAAAGTATGCAGTGAGGGAGCCATGAACACATCCCATGGTAGAGTATTCCATATGGATGGATCCATTATTAGAAAGTCCAAATCTCTTGTGCCAAACAACTGAATACACCTTTCTGGTTGGTGTGTGAGCATGGCCATCATTGTCAGTCTTAGGTCCAGGGCACCCAGGGAATATATTGGGGTAGGAATTGCCCACTGATACATGGCTTTGTGGCAGAAACATTGTGTGTGGGGGGGAATTACTGAGTATGATATGCCACATACTCTTACAGCTACTTTACATGGTTATGAATCAGATATAAAAGTTCTCAGATCTTGATATATGGCAAGGGACAATGTCAACATCCATCTAACTACACCTACTGTAGCTATGTGGGAGCATTTTACTTACTTTTGAGTAAGCATGGGTGGCCCCTATTTAGATCAGGCTCATTCTCTCTGGGAAGAGAGGTTTAAGCCTTCCTCCCATCTGTTTTTCTCCCAACAGGAGAAACAGGAAAAATGCATGAACTGGAGTCAACTGAAGCTAGTATGTCAGAGAAATCTGAAATGGCTTTGGATTTCTATGAATCTGACCCACAGATTCCACTGCCACTTTCCAAATCACATGGATTCTGTGGACTTACGGACTTTCTTTCTTTCTTTCTTTCTCCCTCCTTCCCTTTTCCCTTCCAAATCGTCAGCAAATTCAGTTAGACAAAAGTATGAAAGTTACTAGAAGAAATGCTCTTTTTTTGGGAGGGAGGGAGGGAGAGGGGATTATCGCGGACTTACCTGCTTCTGCGATCCTCCCCCAGCATCTACATGGCAGCATGACATCCCAGAAGGAAAAGGTATTACTCGGATGCCTTTTTTTAAAAAAAGAAAAAGAACAGGAGAGGACCCGTGCATGGCCCTGATCCTGGGAAAAAAGGTAAAACAAAATGACACATGCCCCAACCGCCCCCACCCCACCCCCACCATGCTGCCCCCATCCCCAATGGACATGGAGCTACCCCTTAATTAATTCTTTATGATCTTTTGTTATATTTATTCCCATATGAATCTGAGGTTGGGCTAGATCTACACTACTGCTTTATAGCAGTATTGAAGAGAACTGACAACTGTTTCGGCACAGGACGCATTCCATATACTGCTTTCATGGTGCTATTTCCTGCTTTTTATTTCACATTTGTAATCATTGGACACAAGGTGTAGATCTGGTCTGAGACTTCACTACTTCATTTTTAATCACTTTCCTCTACTTCCATTGCATTTGTTTTTCCTGGATCTTCTCTCCTGGACACTAGGTTGATTTCTAGTAACCTACATCTGAGCCCACATGAGCTCATCTCCTCCTTGAGATAGATGTAGTCATGATGCTTTTTCTCTAACCTTAATGTCAAACTGCTATACAGCTAGGAGTGTAGTAAGATTTAACAAAGGGACTAGTGGAAGGCTTAGGAAAGGGTTTTGTCAGCAACTAATTGTAGCTGAATTTGAATGCTGTAAGCCTCATATGGAAAAGCCACTTTTTAATACAGGCTGTTCCATATTTTACTTTTCATTAGATCATTGCATTATGTCTACCATACAAGTAATATGCCTTATATTTTCTCTAACAATCATGAATTTTCCAAGGATGGTTGGCTGATGGGAAAGCCTGTTGAGGATCTATCTACCATATGAAATCATTGTCATACACACCAACCTTCTCCAACCTATTTCCTTGTAAATGTGGTGGATTCTTCATCAACCAGCGACTTAATTATTTCAGTGGGTCTGTTCTAAGCATAATGAAACTTGGATCCAGACTGTTACATGTAAAAGTTCACAAGAATTGCTCCACAGGTCTGTTTGTCAAGATATACCAGAAGAAAAGAATTTCAAAAGCTATTTTTGAGGTTGAGGAGTATCTGGAGAAAGGATGGCTCATTAAGGGAAAATGGAGGGTTGGATTTACAGACATATATGTTCCCTGTAGTCAAAGTCGGATTCGGTTTTCAAATTAATATTTCAGCAAGGGATAATTTGGAGACCTGAAAGGATGAGTTATATACTAACAACAGAAGGAAAAGTGTTACAAATTTTCTCAGTCAGCATCTACACTACAGCTCTATAATGGTATTGAAGTGAAGTGACAATTGTTTGGGCAGATGACACATTCCATATACCATTTTCAAACCACATTCATAGTGTTTTATCCTATTTGGTGCAGAGGTGGTCTAAGTGTTCTTGCACACACACACACACACACACACACATGCACACACATATTGACTTGAATGAAAATATACCCTAGAACTAGGGATGTCTCAGGCATGCAACTGGGTCCAGGTGTCAGACAGACTCTTCTGCTTGTCTTCCTAGGACCCAGGTCTTTGGTCCACAATGCATTCACAAGCCTGCTCTTTGAGTGCCAAGCAGCCTGACAATGGAGGCTCTGGAAATTGGAGCATGGCAGCTGTGCAGGCTTCATAAATGCAGAATTAAAGGTGTGAACAACATCTTTCACTCTTGTGTAAATGGTGCCTTTATGGCTGCCCTTTACGCAAGGTAGGAGACATACAATTTCTGAAGCCTCCATTACATGTCCTCATCTGGGAATGGGGCAGAAATACCCAGCCACACAGTACAGATGCCTACTTGGATGAGGGAGCAGGAAACCACAATGGAGCTGGCCAGCTCCTTCCCCAACCACTTCCTTATCCTGGATCCTGGCCTGGTGGCCATGAAAGCCAGAACTACCATGATGGTTTTTGCCAGCACACAGGAAACGGCCACTGAGAAGATGAGGCCAAATGCAGTTTGGCGGAGGAGACATGTCACCTCCTGAGGGCGGCCAATGAATAGCAATGCACAAAGGAAGCAGAGCAGGAGGGAGATGAGGAGAGTGTAGGTGAGGTTCCGGTTGTTCGCTATGACGATGGGAGTATCGTGGTGCTTCATAAATGTTCCCAGCACCACAGTTGTGACAAAAGAAAAGGAAAGAGCAAATGAGACTAAACTGAACCCCATAGATTCTTCATAAGACAAGAAAGTTACTCTCCTGGGAATACAGAAATCTTGCTTTTTGCTTGGATATTCTTTTGCTGAGCATTTCACACAGTCATTTGCATCTGAAAAAAAAGAAAAGATGTGGTCCTCAGTTCACACACAAACGCAATCAAGTATGCTATAAACGTATTTTTAAAACTGGGTCTCCCACATTTACCCTTCCTGGAGTTGCTTGCCATGCCATTCAAACCAAGCAACAGGTGGTTTACATGCCACCCCAGAACCCTGGAACAGCCTAGGTGTTCTGAGTGGTTTGTTCAACCACCCTCACTGTGTCACACAATGTGGCAAGCTCCAATGGTGGCAAGGGTAATGATGCAAATTTCCCCGGCATGGGACGTGCATGCTCAGAGGAGAATTTAGCCACAGTTGCTTATTTCCCCCACTGTAATTGTACGAACTGGACTTTTGTCTTATGCTTTAAAAATGAGCATAAGTCAGCTGAGATAATAAATGCATGCTCCATATCTCCCAAGTCATTCACAACCAATATTAAAGAACTATGGTGGTGGGTGAGGTGGTTTGCTTGGCTATGGTTTTCATGTTGGAATGGAAGGAAGGGGGGGAACCTACCCTTCTAGAACCTTCTAGAGCCAGGGGGTGGTGGTGGAAGTTGTGACGATGTGCATCATTGGCAGATGCTAATGAGATCAGTGATGGCAACTAGCTACACAACAACCATCCATTTGCACAGTGATTGTTGCAACATCCTCCAAGTCGTGTTTGTGTCCAAGATATATGGGTGAGATATTCCTTACCCTTCTATTACTACACTGTGGCTGTTGGTGATTTGTCTAGCATACTGCCTTATTGGCTGACCCTGTTAATTAGTGATTACCTTGTTCTTCATTAATTGACACTTGTTAACAGTGTTCAACGACAGGTCCAAACAAAATAGATCGCAACTGTCATTTTGACTATGGCATGAATAACGACTGCTAGGTCTAGAAGAAAAGGGACTTCCAAACGAAGCAATGGCCAGTGAAAAATACTATTTTGATGTGCCAGGTAGTACGGAAGCTAATTACCACATTTGAAAGGTGTGTTTCCTCTCAAGTTGTCACCAGAACTACGCACCAAACCTTTTGATCAATATTGACAAAAACTCTGATGTATGGATAATTTCATACATTGGACTCAAGTACAGTTATTCTGTTTTAATAAATCTCTGCAGTACATTTCTTACCCTCCTGGTTTGAAATCTTCCCTTCTGGACATGGGATGCAATCACAGCAGCAAAATGGCTTCCCCTCCTTCATTTTCTTGTGAGAACCAGGTTGGCAACTCTCAGTACATTGAGAAAGAGGCCGGGACTATTTGAAATATGAAAAAGAAGTATTACAATGAAGGAATAAGGAGTTTGAAATCCGAAAGCTTTGAGGCCCCTTCTGTATTTTACTAATGAGACTCTAGTCCCAATTTCTTTTTAAACAGGAATTGAATCTTCCAGTTGTTTCATTGCTTATCAATTTTACAGCTATGTCCCCAATGTTTTAAGTATTTTTTTTTTGGTTTAACCTTTTTAATTTGTTATTTAATTGAAATTTGAAATTAAAAAATAATTTCAAATATTTTAATGTTTAATTTGGCCTTTTTTATATTGTCATTGATCCCATTCAGAATACAGCTGAAACAATAGCTTTAATCATGGTGGTTAAGTCAGAAAGCCAAGTCGTGTTTAGAAGACATCTTAAACCACAACTTTAACCATGGTGAATAAGGTTAAAATCCTTACTCACTGTGTTCAAAGCGGTAGTTTAAGGTGTCTTCTGAACTGGACCATTGTGTTATTGTTGTTGATGATTATGATATTGTTTTTCAGTTTTATGATTGACTCCTACTCTGAGGGCATTTACCAGTTGGAAATTATGCAAATCTAATAAAATGAATAACTTGAAGAAATAAAGACATGAGATTTCAGAAATGCTTGAACAAACTCACTAGGGAATATTTGATGTGATACAACCTTTTGGGACTTTTCTTTATTGTAACAATAGTAATTGTTTTAATAAGATAATAATAATAATAATAATTTATTTCTTACCTGCCTCACCATTTGATCGAGGCGGGGAACAACAATATGATAATTAAATGACATGAAACAATAAGAGAAATTTTCCCCTTCCTACTCCTGATTGTAGTACAGGAGGCATTAGCTTTAGGCTATGTATTATTACTATTACTATTATTATTATTATTATTATTATTATTACCTTTTTCCTTTTTATTATGAATAATAACAAAAAAGAAGAAAAAAAGAATCATGAAGAGAGAGAGAAAAGGAGAAATAAAACCAGGAACATAGGAATATCGTTATTTTTGCCATCAAATATACCATTTGTAAAAAGAAAAAAGGGGGAGATTTATACATAGGTTTGAAGAAAAGTAGACCAAATATCCAGATATTTATCCATTTTGCAAATTGTGCCTATAGAACACCCGTTCAAATGTTGATAGTGTTAGGAAGTCCTCAGTCCATTGCATTATTGGAGGTTCACATTTAGCGTTCCAACATGATAATATAAGTCTTTTGGTGGTTATAAGGGCTTTGAAGATCCATTTGTGCTAACCATGTGTTATCTTCCAAGAGGCTGGTAGATAATTTAGAAGGACATGCACATCGTTCCATGTTATAGATTGTTTTAGCACAAAGTTTATCCTTAGTATAACCTCCTCCCAAAAGGAGGTGAATACTGGACATTTCCAAAACATATGAATTAAAGAAGCATTAGGTGTATTACATCAACAATTATGCAAATTAGTCAAACTCTTATTAAAAAGGCATTGTGGAGTCCAATAAACATGAAACATTTTTTTTGCTGATTAAGATGTAACGTGAGATCCAAGGGCGATAATCCCTTGATTTGGCAAGATAGGGCACTCCAATAATCTATTCCAGTCCTGTCTTAAACTATGGGTGTCATATGTATTTACTGCTAGAAAATATTTTTCTATATGAGTCATGGATCGTGTGTCTGTTCAACTGTTATAAATGATTCTAAGAGTGCTGGAGGCTCTGAGGCTGTAAAAGCAGCAGAACTAAACCTAGATTCCAGCATATGTTTCAGTTGAAAGTATTGCCATTCAGCCATAGTAGGTAAATTATATTTAACACACAAATCAGAAAAGGACAGAAACTCGTCGTGTTGACCTATAAAATGATTCAAAGTAAAAATCATTTTATCCATCTATGTCCTCCATAAAAATGCTTTCTTTCCAATTCTTAGATATGGATTTCCCCATAAAGTCAATTTTGCATGAGAGAATGGATCAAACCGCAATTGACATGATATTATACACCACACTTCTCTGGCAGCTAAGATTGTAGGAGGAGGGTTCTAATATAATGAGAACCGAGTGCTATACATTTGGAAAGAGGTTCTAACCATAGAGCTTTTAGAACATGGTGGCAGTTCTGAGGGAGCAGGAGTAGATCAGAACTTAGTACATGCCAATAGATAGAACCCCAGAAAAAAATGTGAAACAAAGCATTTAGTTGTTGAAAATATTTGCCAGGTATAAGTAGAAGAATCCCCCAGGAAACATAATTTTGTTTTTGAGCTATAAGGTTCATCTTAAGTGTGTTGACTTTGCCCCACAGACTCAACTTTAACAATGCCCATCTGTCTATATCTTGTGCAATCTCACTAATCAGTTTATTTAAGTTTATTTTAATCAGTTGAGATATATCTCTTGGAATAAATATTCTCAGATATGTAATAAACTCAGGGCATTTTAGGCTATATAAATACTAACGTAGCTACATTTTTTATGAAAGAATCTCTCAGAAAAACTATATTTTCCCAATGTCCAGAAGAAAGGCTTTCCACCTCCTGGCAGACCAATAAGGTTCTTATTATGGTTGAGGCTAACAATGGGGAAATCTCTAGAATTTTTGTCTCTAGCATTTAACCATCTTTCTCAGTGAATTAAACCAATTATCTGTGCCAGGCTGCAATACTTCTTGACTTATGGGATTTTGCAGGAACTCTAATTTATGTGACAGATTTGTTCAAAACATTAGAAATATAATTTTCATCATATTAAAAATTCTTGCAGAACTTTCTTGGTAAACAAAGTATTGGGAGAGCAGAACGGGGTGGCTCTTCAGTTATTTCATCAACTCACACATTCTTCCTTTCTGTGTTTAGTATTAGTACAATAAATCAGGATAGTTACTCATTCATAGGAGGGTCTCTTTCCACATAGCTGACAATTGGAATCTACCTGATTAAACCAGCGGTGCCAGGTCATGGCCTCCTCATCAATGACAAATGCTTCAGCTATGGGAGCCTCGGGATCCATCCTCCCAATTCTCACCTTACAAAATGATTGGTTGGAGAACATAATCCAATTGATCACATCCAATCCAGTGACTAGCTCCCCATTCTGGTTGAAAGAAACTTTGTCCCCTGCACTGTTGTTAAATGAGACCCATTTTAGAAATGGTTGGAGCTAGAGTGAAAAAGAAAAGGCAAAAGGTGAGATGAGCCTGTGTTTGGATCTTTATTGGCCTAAACAGACAGAACATGAAATCAGTATCTAGCATCCACATCATTTTCTCACCATTTCAATGGCATATGGACACCAATATGGATCTTAAAGGTCCCCAGCCCTCATGCTATGGTTCTGATCCAGATCAGTCCTCCAGCACCTTTTGTAGAGTGGAAATGGGGTGGGGGTGTGCAGCTGCTCGATACATATTTGAAGTAAGGTCTGTTTTGGCACTCACACTGAACTCTAATGGCACCAGAAAAATGAGGTTCTGGCTAGGTTATTGTTCACCTGGAAGAAGGCAATGGCAGACCTAGGACAAATAGTGTCCAGGGAAGGGGAGTGCCTTTGGTGCCCAGTCCCCTCAGTGATCAGTTTTGCTGGGCCACAAAGAGGATGTATGGGGCCTGGTGCAGGTTTGATGTCCATTGAAAATTGTGCATCAGTTTGCACAAACCAAAGCTCAAAATGCCACATTCTGGACAGGGGCAATGCACTATGCAACAGAGGAGAACCATCACTATTCTTTATCCTAAAATATCCATTTTTTAAAAAATAAAATGGGTATCCAGCTGACCTCTTACAGTTTAAAGATTTATTATTTATATAGTGCTTATACTAGTTACAATATTTAAAGTATTAAGTTGAGGGATGTCATTGGTGTTCACATTAGGTTTGAAGCTTGGGGCTTTCTGTAATATTGTATAAATTACACCTTTGTGATCACTATTTGCATAAATTGCTCTTTATGAAAAAATCCACCTGCCATTTTTAGATAAAATGGTGTCTCAATAAGGGAATGGGTGGCCATGGGCCACTCATCAGTCACCTGGTGAGCAGGGTCGTCTGGCCACAGCATGGTGTGAGGAGGGCTGTTGCCTCAAACTAAAGCTGAGTCCCACTAATGTTTACATAGTGCAAATTATATCAAAATGCAAATTGGAAAGGAAGCATACTTTAACAGCTAATTGAAGGAAGATCATATTTAAGTCACTACCCAAAGAACCTATAGAAGCTTGAAAGAAAGTGTACAGGCACTTGCTTTTTGCAACCATACTTCACCACAAACAGTACATTAAGACAACACCAAGAACAGGCACTGAGTTAGGTTTGTTCACCCCCCTCAGCTCAACTCGGCACCACCGTCAGCTCACCCACCACTAAGGTCATCCCTGTAGGAGGTTTCTGGAGGAAGTGTTCATCCCTTATGAGTCAGAGATTGCATGAGGGGATGCTAAATGTATCAGTAGAAATGCAGCCAACACTGGTCATAAAATATTTTCAGTGCACCAACAGGAAAGCAGAATGACTAACTAAAATAGGGACTATTCCATTATTTCCAGTTGGAACAGAGCAAGGAAGGAGAGAAAATGAAAATATTGTTGATATTATTATTGTTGTTATTATTATTATTATATTTATTTATTTATTTATATCCCACCTTTTCCCATGGCTGGGACTGAGGGCAGTTTACAAGATTAAAACATGTACAATTAAAGCATATAACTATAAGTTTACAAAAGTTAAAATAGAATTAAACCTAAAATAAAATTAACAACATTAAAAAAATTAAAACAGGAACAGATTTTTATTTTTATTTTTTTTAAAAAACACCATACAACACCAAAAACCTGCTTGGATAGAGTAAGTTTTTGCCTGCCTCGTAGAGCCAGCCTGGCCTCTCTAGGAAGGGAGTTCCAGAGCCTTGGAACAACCACTGAGAAGGCCCTCTCCCACGTACCCATCAGGCATGCCTGGGATGTTGGTGGGACTGAGATAAAGGCCTCCCCAGAAGATCTCAGAGCACAGGCAGGCTCTTATGGGAGAATACGGTCTTTCAGATAAACTGGACCCGAGCAGTATAGGGCTTTATAGTTGATAACCAGCACTTTGAATTGTGCCCGGAAACAGACCGGAAGCTAGTAGAGCTGTTGTAACAAGAGAGTTGTGTGATCCTTGTAACCAGCCCAGGTCAACAATCTGGCTGCAGCTCTTTGAACCAGCTGAAGTTTCTGAACACTCTTCAAAGGCAGCCCCATGTAGAGCATGTTACAGTAATTGAAATGGGATGTAACAAAGGCATGTGTCACTGTAGCCGGGTCCGACATCTCAAGGAATGGGCACAGTGGTGCACTAACTTCAACTGTGCAAATGCACTCCTGGTCACAGCTGAAACCTGGGCATCCAGGTTCAGGGCTGGATCCAGGAGTGCACCCAAGCTGCAAACCTGTGTCTTCAGGAGGAGTGTAACCCATCCAGCACAAGCTGAATCCCCATTCGCTGATCTGCCTTTCGCCTGTCCAGAAGCCTCTCTCTCTTGTCTGGATCAAGATTCAATTTCTTTGCACTCATCCAGTCCAATACTGCCAACGGAAACCATTTTAATACCGAAACAGCTTCCTTGGAATTGGGTGGAAAGGAGTAGTAGAGTTCAGTGTCATCAGCATATTGGTGGCACCACACCCCAAAACTCTGGACAACCTCTCCCAATGGTTTCATGTATATGTTAAATAGCATGGGGGACAAAACAAAACAATGAGGGACTCAACAGGCCAATGGACAAGGAGTCGAACAGAAGTCCCCCAGCACCACATTCTGGGTTCTCCCCTTTAGGAAGGAATGGAGCTACTGAAAAACAGTTCCTCCAAGACCCATCCTAGCAAGACAGCCAAGAAGGATACCATGGCGGATGGTATCCAAAGCCACTGAGAAGTCTAGCAGAACCAACAGGGACCCACTCTCCCAGTTCCCAGTAAGGAAGACTTTGGGTGAAAATAATTCACTATAGATAGTGCCCTGCAATGTCAGGAAGTCAAACCTGTTACCTGCCCAAATTGTAGATTCTGAGACTTGAGTTCCCCTTCATCCATTATTGCACCATGTCCAGCTCTAGAAGAAGACATGGCATGGTGTAGGGCATGGGCCACAGCATAGACAGCATTGTAGATGCTGTAGCTGTGTCCAATCATGCTCATCTCAAAGAAAGATCCAGGAAGGCTCTCCAGCTTCTCCTCCCCTGTGCAAATGTCCCCATTAACCTTGCCCACTATACTATCTGGCAATACACAGCCAAAGGCCTGTTGCCAGAAATTCATGAGAAAACCATCTTCTTTAGAGCTAGAAGGGTTTCTGCTCTCAAGAAATTGCTGAAATCCTGGTAGGTCACTGGAATGGATTCTGAAAGATATAGTGCCATGGAATATTTCTGAATCCCAATTCCTTTGTAGGACAAGTGAAGTGAACTCCATCTGTGCTGTTGTTATCCATACTTTCCCTTTAGTTTCCTTTGCCACATCCTCTTGTTCTGAGAGATATGGAAGCCACTGAAAAGATACCATGGAATACGATTCTGCATAAGCCACGACTACATTGGCTTTGCTGCCCATCACTTTATCATGTATTTTTTCTCCCTGCTGTAGTACGTCATTAATTTTAGTGTCCAAACTAAATTTGGGGATTCTTTCTATGAAGGCAAAACAGACACCTCTCCTCAAAAACAGTGGAACAATGACTTGTAGAAATCTTTCTCCATTATCATTATCCATAACAACAATCCCAATCCACGT
This sequence comes from Anniella stebbinsi, assembly GCA_029215795.1. Lineage (NCBI taxonomy): Eukaryota > Metazoa > Chordata > Lepidosauria > Squamata > Anniellidae > Anniella > Anniella stebbinsi. The sequence continues at coordinate 25,455,374 of JARDYH010000008.1, forward strand.
CCACCGGAAGTGGAGAAGCAAAGAGAGAATCCCCTCATTCTGAAGAGCTTCCTGTGGAGCCAACTGGTAGAAGGGAAGGTCTGGAGTTTTAGCGTTCATCAAGGGAGCAGGGCCATAGATGAGCTAAGGAAAGATTTTGGGTAGAGGGAAAAGAAATAATAATACCATTATATATATATATATATACACACACACACACACACGTTTAATTTTTATAACCAATAGGTATCCAGTTGGAAACAGAATGTATGACTAGAAAACAGTCTGATCGAAGAGAATACTAGCTATTTTTGGCAATCAAGCAAAGGATATGATGTAGCAGCCTTCACGGAGCCATCCCAGGGCATTCCCCTGAAGCTCCGGTTTAAAAAATTCAGGGACTTACTCTGACTTTTTCCTACAAGTCAGCTGCAGACATGCATTTGCCATCTATTACCTTGCTCTGGTGTTGTGCCGGAGGTGTCTCCCAGCCAATAGCAACCCCTGATTGGTCGCCATCACCTGACAGGAGGAGGGGGAATTAGAGGGTGCACCAGCGAGATGATTGGCTGCTTGAACACCTCTGCACTTCTGCTTGAACACCTCTGAAGTATGCCAACACTGGAAAAGTGCATAAACGTGAGTAAAAAGGTAAAATAAGATTTTTTAAATGTGGGGGATGAGTGGATGTGCCGTGGCGCCCATGGAATGATGCCTCCGCTCCTCTCCGATATGGCAGAAAAGCACCCACACCAGAGAAGCACATAAACACACACACACACATACACACAGAGCCTTAATTCGGACGACACAATAAACAACTGGTGTGAGGAAAACAATTGTCAGTTGTTTTGACTATTGTGTCATCTGAATGCTGCCATAGTCAACTCAGCGCTGATCCTAAGCCACACCACAGTTGATTATTTATTACCATGTTGTGTGGGGAGTACCCCCTAGTTGAACAACAGTAAAGTTGATTATTACCCCACCATTGACTATCGTGTCGTCCGAATTGAGCCAGAGAGAGAGAGAGAGAGAAGTGCTGGTGCACAGACCACGCAATGACGTGCAGTTGTATGGCAGTGCATGGGTACAGTGGTGGCTTCTTTGTCTGTAAACCCTGTAGTTGTGCTCCTTCCTATGCAGGCAAGCACCAGGAGAACAAGTGTGGGACAGTGGGGACTCGAGGCACAAATACGATTTCATATAAACACCCCCAAGGTCTTTCCAGGGATATTGGGCTGCATCCAGACTTAATCTAATGAATTCAATAGAACATAGAGAAGTCCTGATCGGCTTGTATCCCATCTGTTTCAATGGGTCTCAGTTAAGTATGACTGAGTCCAGTTCCAATTCATTGTTCAGTAAAAGAGAGCGAGTGAGCACTCCTTCTGCTGCCACCGATTCATATGTCACCACAAATTCTGGGGCCTCAGGTGATTCTGTCAAACAACTAGGAGGATAATGAGAGCAAAAATACATGTGGCATTCTTCCCCACATTCCCCACAGGACACATCTGTATGGAGGGGAGCTCCCATTAGCTTCAATAGTTTAGCATGTATGTGTGGAGGGGGCACTAAGTGCTGTCCTTTCATACCAGAATTGCAATGGAACCAGACCATACAGAATCGGATTTTGCATACACAGTTAGCAATATCAATATAAATGCAATAAGTAGTAGTATCCTACAGTACCGATGCACCAATAGAGCAACAGGCACTAGCAATTCCTGAAACAACCAGAAATGAGCAGTGATGCTTGTTTTTGGATTGGGCAGGTCAGTGTTTCTGGGCTATTTCAGCAACTGCTAGTTCTCGTTCAATTAGTGGTCCTTATCACTGGTGTAAGAGAACCAGCAGAGACACAGCGGTAGTACAGAGTTTTGCTCATTGGGAACTTTCTCTGAAAGAAAATTCATTAAGAAGTAGAATGTTTAAAATACTGAATGGCTTAAATGAGGCTTGTGATCCTGTAGCGATGCCCTGCTATTTCAGCTCCAAAGAATGAAGCACTAAACAGTAATGAACGTATTTTGTTATTGACTGAACCCTATATTTTTTTGTTGCCTGCATATTCATAAACAATGCACTCATTTCTGCATCTAAACAACAAAATGGAACTGGAAAGTAAAATGTTAGTATTGAGGTAGATTCTCATGCTCCCCAAATAACCTACCTGTGGAGTCTTATAGGTATCCAAGATATTTGCCACATATAGGGAGATTTCAGAGTCCAGTCCCCCAATAACTGCTGCTAATATATTCTGGATACCACATACGTAGTTAGGTACAACATTTTCCAGTGTAGTCAACAGGAGCATTGTGGCATGATAGGTTCATATTGCATTGTCAAAGCTATCATAGATGTGGAAGCCCAAGGTGAGATTGGGTAAGATCTTTGGGGTTTCATTGATTTCTTTTACTGCGAATGCCATGGCCAGGATGTGTTGGTAATGCTTAGGAAATACCCTACAACAAAAGTTGCATTGCAGGTGAATGAGGAGGGGAAAAAAGAAGTGAGACCAGAATATATGGATTCAAATTGGGCCACATTTATTAAGATCTGCAAAGGAAGCACTGGAGCGGCCCTAACTACACCAGCAGCTAGCAGACATTTTAATGGGCAAAGCATTCTATGCCTGATGAATGGCGTTGATGTCTGTAAAGGGAATTTCACCTTGGTGGAAGAGATGCCTCCCCACTCCCTTTCTTGTTTGCTTTTACTTCTGTGTCAGGTGAAGGGTTGAAACTGCCCCCTCAGCCTAAACTGAATATGTGCCAAATGTAAATTCCTTAATGAAGGAGACTGCCATGAGGCTGGAAGACAAAGAGAAAAGTGTATAATCAATGAGGTGTCATATGTTCTTACTTTGCGGGAGGCAAGCCTATTCATACATCCCTGCTAATGCCATTGGGGGACCTTGCACAATTGGCAGACTTGTGGTATAGTTACCCAAGAAGCCCCAGCCAGGTCCTCAAACATTAGCCCAGTCCCTTTGCCAAAAGCAAGGTGTAGTTTTAGATGAGTCCTGCAACAGTAATGTGGACTTGCTGAACAAGGCAAAAACAGTGTCCTTTGTCTCTAGTGGGTGTTCCTGGTTTAGCTGTAGCCAAAGGTGTGCAGTAGGGATGTGTATCGTATTGGGTCCGATGTCCGATAACGAACTGATAAGGACGTTATCGGACATCTGATGACCGATAACAATTATTTTCTAAGGAGGACCTATCTGATTGGATCCGAAATCCATATGTCTGATAACTATTGGATATATCAGATTTTTGCACCGCCAGTTTAGGGCCGGCCCTCCCTTCCCCCCCCCCACTCGCGCCCCTTACCTGTGGCCTTCCCCGGCGCATTGTCGCTCTACTGCGAACTAGGCCACAAAGCCTAATTCTCAGTACTCCAGAAGCAGCGGAGGCCAGCAGTGGCAGTGGAGCATGGCAGCAGGTAAAGAGTGTGAGTGGGGGGGAGGGCTGGCCCAGTGTTTTCCCCATATACTTGCATTGGCAGAAAGCTTTATTTTCCCCAATGCAAGCCTATGGGGAAAAGACCTGAAATGGTGGTCCGTAATCAGATCAGAACTTCTAATATTTATCAGATATCGGATCCGATCAAATATGGCTAGCCCCCAATATGATTGGATCCGATATTTTTAATATCAGAAATTCCAATCTGATTCCAATTCTGATATTTCTGGCCATGCACATCCCTAGTGTGCAGTTAAGCCAAGTAGCCTGTGCCTTAGCCAAAGGTTTAAATTACACCTCTCAAGCCATAGCAGCTCTTAACATTGAAATCCAAGAGTTACGAACAGCTACTTTGCAAAATTGAGCAACCATTGACTATCTTTTGTTAAGACACAACCACGGGTGCAAAGAATTTGAAGGAATGTGTTGTTTTAGCCTGTCTGATAAGTCAGAATTGGTGGAATCAAAAGTGCAGACATTGCATAATATTGTAGCCAACATTACACAAGACCAAGGACTTGATTTCTCATGGCTCACATTATGGTTGACTTCATGGCTCCCTAAACTTTCATAGCTAAAGCAAATATTGCTTTTTATCATAGCTTTTGTGTGTATTTTTCTTATAGTTTTCTGTGGAGTACAATGTGTGCCTGTATGTTGTAGTGCCTTTAAGAGTATGTTGCCAACTTCATCTAGCTGTGTAATGCTTGTGAAGCCAGCTACCCAGGACCCAATCCAGAAGAATCGAGAGGAGGTGAAGAAATTCCTTGAAATGCATGATATGGTCGAGGGTTATAAGTCTATTTTGTAAAGAGACATATCCTTGAAGGGGGGATTTGATGTTTGTAAAGGGAATTTCATCTTGGTGGAAGAGATGCTTCCCCCTCCCTATCTTGTTTGCTTTTACTTCCGTGTCAGGTGAAAGGTTGAAACTGTCCCCTCTACCTAAACTGAATACGTGCCAAATGTAAATTCCTTAATGAAGGAGACTGCCATGAGGCTGGAAGACAAAGAGAAAAGTGTATAATCAATGAGGTGTCATATGTTCTTACTTTGTGGGAGGCAAGCCTATTCATACATCCCTGCTAATGCCATTGGGGGACCTTGCACAATTGGCAGACTTGTGGTATAGTTACCCAAGAAGCCCCAGCCAGGTCCTCAAACATTAGCCCAGTCCCTTTGCCAAAAGCAAGGTGTAGTTTTAGATGAGTCCTGCAACAGTAATGTGGACTTGCTGAACAAGGCAAAAACAGTGTCCTTTGTCTCTAGTGGGTGTTCCTGGTTTAGCTGTAGCCAAAGGTGTGCAGTAGGGATGTGTATCGTATTGGGTCCGATGTCCGATAACGAACTGATAAGGACGTTATCGGACATCTGATGACCGATAACAATTATTTTCTAAGGAGGACCTATCTGATTGGATCCGAAATCCATATGTCTGATAACTATTGGATATATCAGATTTTTGCACCGCCAGTTTAGGGCCGGCCCTCCCTTCCCCCCCCCCACTCGCGCCCCTTACCTGTGGCCTTCCCCGGCGCATTGTCGCTCTACTGCGAACTAGGCCACAAAGCCTAATTCTCAGTACTCCAGAAGCAGCGGAGGCCAGCAGTGGCAGTGGAGCATGGCAGCAGGTAAAGAGTGTGAGTGGGGGGGAGGGCTGGCCCAGTGTTTTCCCCATATACTTGCATTGGCAGAAAGCTTTATTTTCCCCAATGCAAGCCTATGGGGAAAAGACCTGAAATGGCGGTCCGTAATCAGATCAGAACTTCTAATATTTATCAGATATCGGATCCGATCAAATATGGCTAGCCCCCAATATGATTGGATCCGATATTTTTAATATCAGAAATTCCAATCTGATTCCAATTCTGATATTTCTGGCCATGCACATCCCTAGTGTGCAGTTAAGCCAAGTAGCCTGTGCCTTAGCCAAAGGTTTAAATTACACCTCTCAAGCCATAGCAGCTCTTAACATTGAAATCCAAGAGTTACGAACAGCTACTTTGCAAAATTGAGCAACCATTGACTATCTTTTGTTAAGACACAACCACGGGTGCAAAGAATTTGAAGGAATGTGTTGTTTTAGCCTGTCTGATAAGTCAGAATTGGTGGAATCAAAAGTGCAGACATTGCATAATATTGTAGCCAACATTACACAAGACCAAGGACTTGATTTCTCATGGCTCACATTATGGTTGACTTCATGGCTCCCTAAACTTTCATAGCTAAAGCAAATATTGCTTTTTATCATAGCTTTTGTGTGTATTTTTCTTATAGTTTTCTGTGGAGTACAATGTGTGCCTGTATGTTGTAGTGCCTTTAAGAGTATGTTGCCAACTTCATCTAGCTGTGTAATGCTTGTGAAGCCAGCTACCCAGGACCCAATCCAGAAGAATCGAGAGGAGGTGAAGAAATTCCTTGAAATGCATGATATGGTCGAGGGTTATAAGTCTATTTTGTAAAGAGACATATCCTTGAAGGGGGGATTTGATGTTTGTAAAGGGAATTTCATCTTGGTGGAAGAGATGCTTCCCCCTCCCTATCTTGTTTGCTTTTACTTCCGTGTCAGGTGAAAGGTTGAAACTGTCCCCTCTACCTAAACTGAATACGTGCCAAATGTAAATTCCTTAATGAAGGAGACTGCCATGAGGCTGGCAGGCAAAGAGAAAAGTGTATAATGAGTGAGGCGTCGTATGTTCTTACTTTACGGGAGGCAAGCCTATTCATACATCCCTGCTAATGCCATCGTGGGACCTTGCACAATAGGCAGACTTGTGGTATGGTTAACCAAGAAGCCCCAGCTAGGTTCCCAAACATTAGCCCAGTCCCTTTGCCAAAAGCAAGGCGTAGTTTTAGATGAGTCCTGCAACAGTAATGTGGACTTGCTGAACAAGGCAGAAACAATTAGCCCTTCTCCCCAATTGAGGGACAATAGCATCTGCTTGATCGCCACCCCAGGCCTACCCCTTTCGGGAACGGAGGCCTTCCTGTGTCACTCCCCCCTGGGCCACATAACATCAGGTGGAGCGAGGTGAGTTGGTCTCACAGGTAACCCTTATTCCCCCACCGGGGCCACAAAACCCTCAGTGGAAGACCTCAGGCATCACCTGTCATCAAATCATGGTGTCACAGAATGATCACCATCCCTGTTCTCTAAATGTGCCCACCCCTTACAGCCTAGACCAAATGTGACCAATTGCTAACATGTAAAAATTCTCTCCAGACTTACAGTGTGGAGTAGGTGAAAAACATATAGCCCCAGACAATCAGGCTATGTGAAAAAGTTCCTACTCTGCCCTCAAAAGGGTGACCAGATAAACCCACACTGCATATTGGGAGGTAGGGAGCCAGGATCCAAAGAGGTTGGGGTGTTGGGGTCAGCTGCCTAATATTAGCACTGTTTCCCACCCCTAGCCTGTGGCACCATTCAACCTCCTCCAATCATGAGGAGGCACATCTCTCCTTCCTGCCCACCCGCAATAGCCCCCCCGCAGCCATGTGAACATGACACGGGGGAAGGGCATTTCTGAAAGAGCAGTATATATTCCACACATACATTAATTATTGCCACTTTGTTCCACATCAACATCACTATTAGTCATGATATGTAGTTTGTTTTTAAACTTTTATGGTTTAAATTGTTGTATATTGGTTTTTAAATGTTCAATGTTTTTAATTTTTGTAAACCACCCAGGGAGCTTCGGCTATGGGGTGGTATATAAACGTAATAAATTAATAAATAAATAAATAATTTAAGGACTAACCTTCTCGTACTCTTAAGACCAAGGTGGCTTACGCTAAGAACAAAAGCAAACTATATAAGTGCTCATCATCAGCACAGCACTGTCCTTATTGTTTCTTGGGAAGATACCTTGTAATAGAAGCTTTAGCACTGTGAGGCAACATCATTTGAATGTGCTCGTTAAGAGCTACAGATATACACAGGGTTACATCCGGATTTAGCCATATTTGGGGTAGATGTATTGAAATCAATGGGACATGTTAGTCATATTTCATCTCAATTGTCATATTCTTAAACTTGATTAATTTCAATTGTCTCACCTATGTATGGTTATAATGAGATCCAATTGACTAATCCCATTGCCAGTCATATTGTACAATAGTTTCAACCTTAGTCGTCTATCATCTGCATTTGGAACACATCACATGATGCAGAAAAGAGCTCATAAATCTGTAACTTTACCACTATTAAAACCTAAAGAGATTCCCTTAAACCATATAGCAGCTCCATAAGGGAATCATAAATTGATTTTGGGATTAAAAACTTTAATAGCTGTTGAAACAACCTAGCCCTTGTTTGTGTAAACTTAATTGTATTATATATATATATATATATATAGCCTAATCCAGTAAGATCCTGTTTTGCAATTTCATGGCTCTCTTATGGTCTGATTGTTCTGGTGACATAATAAACAGAAATAAAACAGACAAACAAGTCAATCCTTACATAAGTTCCTCTGACATTTCCGGAGGGGGTTCTTCAGTGAAAGCTGTTGGACTGGAAATGAAGGTACTATAAGTAGCAATGCCACCAATGATGAGATCTCCTGCCTGATAATACTTGTGAAGTGGAGGGTAAGGTTGTTTGACCCTACAGTTGTTAATATGAGCTTTGCATATCATGTGAGGAAGAAGTACCAGCAGCAAGTTCACCAAGACCACCATCCTCAGTGCAAGGGCAAATCTTCCTTGTTTGCAAGGTATCCCTTATTGTCTTCTACAACACTAGGCTGAGACTCTCTGTGATTAGGACAGCATGCCCTGAAGGTTAGCATAATCTTCTGATACACCAGAATGTGGAAATACTGGAGATCAGTTTGCAGAAGTGCAGTCTATCAATAGGGGTGTTCCTTTTGGCATATACTGTAATATATCCAAGAGCCTATTTCTAAGTCCTCTTCCAACCTCTCAATGTTACTGGTGATACTAATGACATCCTTTGTTATTAGTTTTGCAAGTGGCTACTGAAACTCCACAGGGGATTGGAGAAGCATCAGAATGAATTACTATCCTTTTGATAATTGAAGAGGAGGGTGATCACCAAATAATTACAGATGAAAATTTGTTGGTTACATCAGAACAATATGTCTACCCCCTACAAAATGGAGAGAAAATGATGGTCAATACAGATTGGGATGTCCCACGGAATGGAATTGATTATAGGAATAATAGAGTCTGGTCTAGAATCAGAGACAAAATGCATATGTTTGACGTTAGGACAAACTATCTTGAGAAGATGGCCTGGATCGATTTAGCCTGCAATCCTACACTTACCTGTGAGTAAGTCCCATTGAACTCAATAGGGATTACTTTAGGGAAGACATTTATGTATTTATTTATTTATTTACTGCATTTCTATACCGCCTAATAGCCAAAGCTCTCTGGGCGGTTTACAAAAATTAAAACCATAAAAACCATTCAAAATATAAAACAAAGACAGTATAAAAACATAATTTAAATTTAATTAAAGACATGTACAGGATTGTACTGTTAATCTGTGGGGTGAAAAAACTTTCTGTATATTCCTATGTGTGTTTACTCAAAAGTAAGTTGTTTATCAAGGCTTATTATGTAACAAGCATTCTTTACAATTGCAGTCAGAGGTAACACACAGAAAAATCCATCAATATAATATATGTGGAGGAAATGAGTCAGAAGTTAAGCCAAAATGGCTTACTCCATTTCAACATGTATTGTGGAAGTAAATTCAAGGAAGAGAACATATTTCACACCTGTAATACACTGCTGAGAGGTCCAAGAGAATCAATAGGGTCACACTCCCCCTGTCCCACTCCTGGCAAAGGTCATCCCACAGGGCGATCAAGCAGTTTCCGTTCCAAAGCCAGGCCTGAAGCCAGATTGAAATAGATCTAGATAATCTGTTTCATTCAAGAGTGCCTGGAGTTGTACAACAACCACTTGCTCTGGCACCTTGCCCAAGAAGGGGATATTAGCCACCGGCTTATAGTAGTTAACATCCTCCAGGTCCAGGTTAGGCTATTTCAAGAGTGGTGTAATGACTGCCTCTTTTAAAGAGGCCGGCACCAATTCCTCTCTCAGGGAGGCATTTACAACCTCCTGGACCCAGCTGGCGATCCCCTCCTTATTTGATGTAATGAGCCAAGAAGGACAAGGGTGGTCGACTGGACGTCGCCAAGCACCTTGTCTACATCCTCAGGCCTCAGTAACTGAAACTTAATTAGACGGTACTCTCAATGCCTCTACTAGAGGAACTGGATTAGGTGTGGTGTCCAATTCCTGATTAATCTGAGTGACTTAATAGTCAAAGTGCCATGCAAACTCATCACAGCATACTACCGAGGGTTCCACCATCTCTCACCCTGGCCCAGAGTGTAGCAGGCCATGAACCACATGGAAAAGCTCTGCCAGATGACACTGGGAAGATGCAATGCTGGTGGAAAAGTACTGTCTCTTTGCCACCCTCCTCGCCACAGAGTAGGCTCGATTGTGAGCTCTAACCCATGTTCAATCAGACTCAGCATGAGTTTTCCTCCACTTGCGTTCTGACCATCTCCCCTGAGTAATCTCTGCATTCCACAGAGCAACCTGACAGGAGCACCAGCTATACCAGCAGGAAAATCCCCCAGGGCCCTCTGGAATCCATCAGAGTCCATTAGCCTCTGGAGCAGACCAATTTAATAGGCCCCCCACCCTTGCAGAGGGGAAAGGCTGCTGAAAATTTAAACCTCAATAGAAAGTGATTTGTCCATGACAAGAGGGGTAGATGTTAATTCCCCAACTTTCAGCTCACCATATTCCTGCCTAGTCAAGAAAACCAAATCGTGTGTGTCCTTTTGCATGAGTTGGGACAATGACATGTTGAGACAGCCCCATGGTTGTCATGGTGACCATGAAGTCCTGAGCCACCCCAAATGCAGGAGCCTCAGCATGGAAGTTGAGATCCCCCAGAACCATCCTCCTGGGGGTCCTCAACACCATGTCTGAGACAACCTCCATCAGCTCAGGCAGGGACACTGTTGGGCAGTGGGGTGGGGGTAGAGGTGTGCAAAGAATCAGGTCCGATCCACGATCCGGACCCAATTTGGGGGAAATCGGATAAAATTATCCGATCTGATTCCCAGCACCTGGATCGGCTGATCCAATATGATCCGATCCGAAAAGGACCCAATCCAGATCATGTTGGTTCAGAGGATCAGCCCCCCTCCCTGCTCGCTCCCCTCACCTGCCAGGGCCATACGTGGACGGCCCTGGCAGGTCAGGAGCATGAATGCGGGGAGGGGGGTTACTTACCGGGGTCGTCTGCTGCCATCTGCGAGCGCCAGTGGTTGTCAGCGAACAGCCCCAGCAGGTAAGGAGAGCACGAAGGGGGGGGCTTACCAGCTGGGGCTGTTCCCTGCCATCCGCAGGTGCCAGTGGGCACAGCAGATGGCAGCGGACAGCCCGGCAAGTAAGGAGGAGGGAGGGCCCCCCACTTACCTGCTGGGGCGTCCGCTGCCTTCACCTGCCATAGATCTACTGAGAACTAGGCTTCGCGGCCTAGTTCTCAGTAGAGCGCCAGGTGATCATCTGGCGCTCTACTGGGAACTAGGCCACGAAGCCTAGTTCTCAGTCGATCTACAGCAGGTGAAGGCAGTGGATGCCCCGCCAGGTAAGGAGGAGCGCGGGGGGGGGGTTACTTGCCGGTCCGGTCTGCTGCCATCCGCTGCCGCACGGGCAGCAGCGGATGGCAGCGGACGGTCCCGGCAGGTAAGAAGGAGGGAGGAGGAAGGAGGGAGGAGGAAGGGCCCCCCACTTACCTGCCGGGGCATCCGCTACCTTCACCTGCGTAGATCTACTGAGAACTAGGCTGCAAAGGTTGGAGGGATCAATCTCAAATTTCATACACATACCTAGGCATACCCCATAAGCACTGTGACCAAGTTTCAAGCCTCTAACTTTTTAAATACAGAAGTTATAGGCATTTTTTCTTTAAAAATAGGGCTGCAAAAAATATCGGTTTTTTAATGATAATTATCATGAAGACGATACGGTTCACCTACGATATGAATGAAGATGATAATTTTCTTGGTCCGAAATGACGATAATGATAAACAATGATATTGTTTGGCATGCACACCCCTACTACAAACCATCCTCAAAATATGCCCACAGGATTACTCGTTGGTGGTATAGGCCTGGCTAAGAGGTTTGTGATCATAGGTTTTTGGGGCACTTTCACTGGTTTCTTCCACAGGTACATAAACATATTCCTTTATTTATATTTTATGTGGAACTTTTGCTCCATTATCCAGCCAAAAATGCTCTTAGATCAGTTTATATATCAATAAGGAATCACACACTCCCTGCCCACAGAGCTTAAAACCGAAAGACATGATCCTAAATGTAAAAGGGATATTTAGGTTGAAGGAAAAATATAAGCTGAACGTTGGTTCTTAAAGTTACAATTCTTGCAATGATTGGCAGAGATGGAAACATTCAGGTAACTGGATGGAACGGGTGATATGAGAGAAGAGGAGCCAAAGACAACTGGTTTCCTTCTCCCCTTCTGCTGCATCCTGGTGGAATAGATGGACCAGTCTGCAAGGCTTGCTGTGAGAGTTTCATTGTAAAGATAAATTATGGGAGAAAATAATATGTACCACATGTTCTTCTTTTCTGTCATTTAAACCATGGAGAAATTGAAGATATCTGAGGGAAATTTATGAATAGTGGCTGATGATAGGGAGACAAAAATATTCTGTTCTGCATCCACATTCACACATCCTGATTACAAAACATAGAACAGGACACTGGCATTATCTTCTTATTAACTGATCTCTTTTGTTCAGCTCAGGTCTAAATACAATAATGTAATATTTGGGGGAAAAGATGCAACCTAGCAATCCAATGCTGGAGGCTAATATTGAGAAAATCTCTGCAGCTACCATGTATTTTCCTTTTGTGCTTAAGTAGGTGGGAACAAACGATAACCAAACACTGCAAAAGACCAGCATGCTGAATGTGATGAATTTGGCTTCGTTGAAGCTGTCGGGTAACTTTCGGGCAAGGAAAGCCACAGTGAAACTGATAGTTGCCAGGAAGCCCATGTAGCCCAATACAGAATAAAACATAGTCACAGACCCTTCATTACATTCCAGTACAATTTCTTCAGCCGCTGAGTGCATGTCAACATCTGGGAATGGAGGAGAGGTTCCCAGCCACACAGTACAAATGCCTGCTTGGACTATGGAACAGGAAAGGACAAAGGAGGTGGCTAATTTTTTCCCCACCCATTTCCTCATGCAGGATCCTGGCCTGGTGGCCATGAAAGCCAGAACCACGGTGACGGTTTTTGCCAGGACACAAGAAACAGCCACCGAAAAGGTCATGCCAAATGCTGTTTGTCGCAGGAGACATGTCACCTTTTGAGGACAGCCGAGGAAAAGGAATGCACAAAGGAAGCAGAGGAGAATGGAGGTGAGGAGGGTATAGGTGAGGCTCCGGTTGTTGGCTTTGACTATGGGAGTGTTGTGATGTTTCATAAATGTCCCCAGCACCAGAGCTGTGATCAAAGAAAACAAAAGAGCAAAGGAGACTAAAGTGAGCCCCAAAGAATCATCATAAGACAAGAAAGTTACTCTCTTGGAAAAACAGAAATCCTGATCCTTGCTTGGATAGTCTTTGTCTGGGCATTTGTTACAGTCAGGCATATCTGAAAAAGAAATGATGGGGTCTTTAGCTCACGCGGCAACATGCTCTAAATTTCAACATTGGCCTCATCAACACCATGCAGGATATTGGACTATGAAATGGTATGAAAGCAGGATGTAAAAGGCAGGAGCCACACTACTGCTTTATAGCAGTATTGAAGCACACTGACAACTGTTGGGGCCCATTGACACGTACCATATGTTGCTTTCATATCACTATATCCTGCTTGGCGTGGCTCCTGCCTTGTATATACTGCTTTCATAGTACAATATCCTGCTTGTTGTAGATGTGGCCATAGAGTGGTAACTGTGAGCATCATCAGATGAGGGAAAATCACATTTCAATACTGTCACAATGACTTTCTGCTTCTGTCCTACAATAGCAATGATCTCTTTGCATGGGGAGAGAAAGAGGAACCAGTAACGACCACGTGGCCCATTCAGTCAGTGTTTTTATTGTGCTGCTTTTCCTCTACACTGCAGGAAATGGTGGCAAGTTTTGTAATAAAAAAATAAGTCAATTTACAGGGGTCCGTTTTGTCACAGAAAAAAGATCAAAAGGGGTGGGAGACGTGTGGGAGGCAGACAGTGTCGTCAAAAGGATGCGTGAAAAAACCTGAGTGTGCAGTAATGAGCGTGCGATAAGACACTCACCTGATGGTGACATTTGCCTCTCACACAGATATAAATTCTCCATTCAAATGATATAGTCAGTGCTAATGGTAAGAAATGTGGCAAGGGGTGGATCAGCTGATTTAGAATTGGGATGGACGGGCATACCATTTCCATCTAGTGAGGGGAGACATCGATTGTGAGTTATCTCCTCCCACTGTGCAGGACAGGAAAGGAACACGCGATCATGCTTTTTGCCTAGGTCATGGCCTCTACGGCTCCTCCTACCCAGCCTCCACCTGGAACAGAACTTGTTCTATGTTCTATTTCAACAAACTCTCTATTTAATCACCATTTTCTCAAGAAGGCCATACTCATCTCTTCAAAGAGAAGTAATAGGGGCCCTTTTTCCTTTCCTAACCTTTCCTGTTGGCCATATAAGTCTAAATTCTCAAAGCCTGCCTAGTCCTAAATCAGATTCAGTCCCAGATCTCAGTCCTCCAGTCAGTTTATAGAAAGCCTGTGATATTTGCTGTTTTATGCCTGTTCTAGATGTAAGTATGTAGGGTGACCAGATAAAATCCAGGTCAGGGCTCATGTAACTTTAACAGTTGTAGAGAAAAGGGAATTTCAGCCACTGTCATTTGTATGCAATTAGTTCCTGGTGAAATTCCCTCTTCATCACAACTGTTAAAGCTGCAGGGGCCCTGCCTTCTTTTGTATATGGTCGCTCTAGTATAGTGCCTGCACCTTTAACTGTTGTGATGAAGAGGGCATTTCACCAGGAACTAATTGCATAGAAATGACACTGGCTGAAATTCCCTTTTCTCTACAACTGTTAAAGTTACAGGAGCCCTGACCTGGATTTTATCTGGTCAGCCTACGATTGAGGGAGGAGTGATAGTGTAGCCTAGAGGGTAGAGCAGGCAGGGTTGAAACGGAAGCACTTTGAAACTGTATAGAAACCATTAAGCTTTGTGCCTGAGCATACCATTGGCTTTGACAACTGCAATATCTTACGTCTTGTTACTAAAGCTTTGATTAATTCACACTGGTGTGGTGTATGAGGTACCTTGGTGGGGTACAGGTAGAATTGGTGGCAGTGGAAGGGAAGGTAGAAGTTTAGGGTGTTGGGCTGGGCTACTGTGAGGCCTGTAGAGAGTGGCACACACAGAGACAGTGAGCAGCACCCCAGATACCCATTCCAGAGCTCGGTCCTTTGATTCTGGTGAAAGAATAAAGGAGCAGAAAGGTGTGGGCATCACAAGGTCCCTCTCCATCCTCAAAAGACCCTATCCAAGAGTTCTAACTTCCTGCATGTCTGGGAGGAACACTAGACTACTCCCTTCACACGTGGAAGAAGGCAGCACTAAACACCTGGACTCCAAACATTACTCAAGACAGATATTTTCTGGAGTTTCACTCCAAACTCAGTCAATTGTTCTTTCAAACATGTTCAGCGAACTTATGTTTCTAGTACAAGCCTTGGGTCATGATTTCCTGCCTAGGGATCCTGCCGTGCAGCAGATTACAGGCAACACCCCATGTAGTCAAAATACCCCGGTTCTGGTGGAAAGTGGCATGAAAGACATCAAAAGCGACACCTGTGGGTGTGTTTAAACCATGGTTGTTATTATTATTATTATTATTATTATTATTATTATTATTATTATCCTGCCTTTTTCCCACTACTGGGCCTATGCTTAAGAAAGGTTCACATGACAGGCTAAGCCATAACGTTTGGCTTAAAAGCTTAACCACTGTGGTTTAGTGTGCTGTCTGAACAGGGTCAAAGTATTCATCTTTGCACACTTTTCAAAATTGCACCTTTCATCAGATCAGATACAGGCTTTTTGTTCTGTATAATGCATTTCAAGTCCTGAAATTTAGAGTTTTCAGATTTTGTCTGGTCCATGCCAGGTTACTGGGGCTGCACATACCTGCACATATCTTCTAGTTTTACATTCTTAGTTTTGAGCTATGTGGTCTAAGCAAAACTGTGTGCTTTAAAGATAAGGATGCCACAAATCAGCTGAGATAATAAAGGTGTGCTCAGTTTGACCATGTCCTATCAATGTTTATGGATTGGATAAGCTCCGCCCTTTCACTAATTAAGCTCTGCTACTTGTTGGTTTTGCCTAGCAAATTTCCTGATTGGCAAGTGATGTTAATGACTATCCAGCTTCTATCATGTGAAATCTGTTAACAGTATTCACAGATGGGCCTAATTAAAGCACATTGCAAAAGTGCATTGTGAATGTGACAATGGCATTAAGGATAGAAGAAAAGGGGACAACCTTCTTATTGATTACTTTTCTAACAAGCCATGGCCAATGAAAAAGTCATAGTTGAATCATAGAGAACAATGAAGCTAACTATAAGTGAAAAGTGTTGTCTCCCTTTATATATCACCATCATCAGGTTACTTTGGGCACATCCTGATGAGCGCTTTGCCCCACGATGGTGTTGGAATGGCGGCAGGTGATCTACCTGATGCAGCTGTCATCCTGAAGCCATCCAGGGGCAAATCCCCAAAGCTCAGCTTTAAAAAAGTTGGGAACTTACCCTGAGTTTTTTAGCTTGGAGCAAGGCAACGATGGCATCTGCAATCTGTCACTCTTGCTCCGGAGCTGCTGCGGAGATGTGCCACAGCTGGGCAACCACTGATTGGTTGCAATACGCTGGGCAGGGAAGGGGGTGGACCAGTGAGCAGAAAAGTCACTGGACCACCTCTGCACCTCTGTGGAACATTGTTAAAAAAATAATAAAAATAAAGGGGGGTATAATCATAGCCGGAGCGCCCCATTCCTCCCCTGTTGGTTCCCCCCTCATTTAAAAAAGAAACAAACAAAAAGGTGCAAAACTAAAAAAACCCTCTAAACTTGATGAAGGGTGGGGTGCAGATTGTCCCAGGGGCCCTTGGACTGCCGTGCATGTCCTTGGTTGGGCGGGTGCGGCAGTCCCGAAAGCCTGCAATTGCTGCCACGCTGCCGTCAGGACACGGCTTTAGAATGCCTTGGGTTTTTTATTGGCTGATACCGACACCTATTGATCCTGCTTTTGTTGCTTCCTTCTAGCTCCTGCTTACAAACTCTTTTGATCCTTTCTCAAACATTGATGAAAAATAGCCCTTATGAAAGAAAATGTTATAAATTTGCTTGCATTGCAGTCATTCTGTTTTATGACCCTATACACTATATGAATATCCCTTACCTATCTGTTTTGAAATCTTTCCTTCTGCACATGGGATGCATTCGTAGCAGCAAAATGGCTCTCCCTCCTTGACTTTCTTGTGAGAACCAGGATGACAACTTGCAGTGCACTGAGAAAAAGGCCGGGACTAATTGAAAAAGATTGAACACAATGACAATCATGGGGATAATGAGCTTGAAATCCTTACATTTCTGGGGCTAACTGAATATTACTAATTACTATATCACCTTTCAAAGTGAAGCCTCCTCAATGTGAATTACAATACCAAAAAATACAATTGACAAAAACAACATCATATAACATTTAAAATATGAGCAACAACAACAAATCTATAAGAGAAGGATCAGATTTCATTTAAAAGCAGACTGAAATGTACAGTTCCTGAAGGCCCATTTGAAAACAGTCTAGGAGGGAGCTATGCACACTTTCCATGGTAGAATATTCCAGAAGGATGGGCTTGCTGCAGAAAAGATCTTTTGCCCCACAACTTATTTTCCCTCCCTGTTGGGCAAATTATGGCCTTTAATTGTTTGTATCTTTTGGGTCCATGTTAGGTTTCTTAATCATTCTTTTAAAGTGGTGGATACCACACTCTAGCTCAAAGATGAATTTACAACCTCCTGAATTCAGCCTGTCATCTCCTCTCTTCTAGATGTAATAAGCCAAATACATGGTTTGGGTCCAGGGTACCTACGGGATCGCCTTCTCCCGTACAATCCGCCCCGCACACTTAGGTCCTCTGGGAAGAACTTACTCAAGCCAGTCAGAACTAGGCTGGTGGGTGTTACCCAGAGGACCTTCTCTTCCATCGCTCCCAGACTATGGAATGGTCTGTCGGAGGAGGTTAGACAAATTGACAGTCTTCATGAATTTAAGAGAGTCATGAAGACTGTCCTCTTCCGACAGGCCTATCCAGATGAATTTTAAGATGTTTTTAATGTTGTATTTTTCTCTTGTTTTTTTTTTTAAAATTTTTTTTAACTGTTGTGATTTTTATGTTTTATATTGTTGTTGTTCCCCGCCTCGATCCGGAGGGAGAGGCAGGCTACAAATAAATATTATTATTATTATTATTATTATTATTATTATTATCAAGGATCAAGCATACCAGTAGTTGGCTGAACATGAGATACAATTTGTCCACATATTCGAGTCTCAACCACTGAAATACATCCAACTCAATTGGACTAGATGGTATTTTGGACACATCCACTATTCCATGTTGTATAGAAAAGGGAACTTCCAGTTGGAGAAGGTGGCGTAGTCAGTTTCATTCCTGCTTCGCTCCTGGTTATCGGCTCATAAAAGCCTTTAGACTGCCTTGCTATCTAACCATTTAGCTTTTTTTAACGCTGACTGTATCTGTCTTTAGTTTTGTATAAATATGTCGACTTTTATTGTGAGACTTTGGAGTTGCCACCAAAAATTATGAAAGGCGTAGAAATGCCGTTTACATCCCTGGAAACCCCTGCAGCTCAATCTGCCAAGACTTCTAGGGCAGCAGAAGAAGGGGAAGATGTGAGTTCTTTAATGAAAAACATATCACTAGAGCTGGCTCAACAGTCAAAACAACTGGCATGTTTAGACCATATGGATCAACAACTGGCATGTTTGGACCATATGGATCAACAATTGACATGTTTGGACCTAATGGATCAACAACTGAAATGCTTGGATCAGCTGAACCAGCTCAGAGCCTCCATTACTGTTACAAGCACTTATAGCAGCTGAGCAGACATATATAAATATTTAGTAGTAGTAAATAAATACAATACTCATAGACAGAATTGGAATCAAGAATTGGAGTGTCCTATTTTGCCCAATTAATGGACTATTGCTTTATAGACTGTATCTGAAGTTTCTATGGATCTTAGGCTACATCTTATTCAGCAAAAAATCCTGTTCCGGGTCTACTGGACCCCACAACACCTTTTCAACAAGGGGCTATCTAATTTACATAATTGTTGGAGATGTAACATACCTAATGCTTCTTTAATTCACATGTTTTGGCAATGCTCAGTAGTCTCCTCCTTTTGGGAGGACGTTAAAATAAGGATTAATCTTGTTCTGAATCAATCTTCAATATGGAAGGACATGCATGTCCTTCTAATCTACCTGCCAGTCACTTGGAAACTAACACAGGGTCAGCACAAATGGATTTTCAGAGCCCTTATGACAGCTAAAAGACTTATACTATCTAAATGCTCACCTCCCATAATGCAATGGATTGAGGACATAATAACCTTATTGACATTTGAGTGGGTGATATGCAGGAGCAACTTGCAGATGGATAAATATATGGCTATATGGTCTCATTTTTTTGAAATTTATGCATAATTCTCTCTCTCTTTTTCAAGCATTTGAAGGGTCTGTTTTTTGAACAATGAAGTGCAGTGGAAGGAGTGGAAAGAAAGAAGGAGAGAGCGGACAGAAGTAGAAAATGGGTGGAAAACAAAAACCAAAAACACAAAAAACAAAGAGGAAATAAAGCAGCACTGGAAAGTAACAGCTAAGCCAAATCAGTATCTGATTACTCTCAGAACATGGCTGTGGAGTTAATCAGCTAATTAAGAAGGGGCAGTTGCAATTCATTACAACTAGCTGAACTCGAGAGAGGAAAGGAGAAAGACTCTACAGAACACTTTTCTGAGAGGAGAGAAGAATTCCTGACATTCCTGGGAGATAAAGCAGAAAGTCAAAGACGAAAAGAGCTTTAGTTCTGGAGAAGCTGAACAAGGCACTGAAGGTACAGATCCATTTCATCTTTGCTCCCTTGCTAAATGTTTCTGTAAGATCTTCAATCTAGAAAGCACTTAATTGGTATTAAAAAAAAAAGAACAAAAAAAAAAACCCAATCTAAAATGGTGCTTACGCGAGGAGGCTATAGAGAAAGGGGACTTGTTCCTATAACTACTGATGTTAAAGAGTTCATTAACTCATACAAACAGTCTAAAATTACTGACTTCTTGCTTCCCACTGCTGGCTCCCACTTCAGTAGGAAAGTTTTCTCTACCCCAGTTAAAGACTTACCAATAGAAGAAGCACTAGACCGGTCTCTAGGGCCTTTTTGCTTAACGAGAGCTGCAGTTAATGAACTATTTGTGGAACGTAAAGATAGCTTGGCAGCTGAAATTCTAGCAGCAGACAATTCATCGGTTAAAGGAAACAATACAACCAGAATTACTGATTTAAAAAGACAAAACAATTCTATTTCTCCAATAAAAATCACACAACTGCAGACTGAGATGGAAAACCTTGAAAAGATAATTACAATTCCCGGTTTTTGTGATGACGCTAAGGAAATTATAGACCACACCGAGCAACTATTTAACGCTCAGTTTGAGAAAATTAAGAGGCTTTTGTCAGACTGGGCGGAGGACATCTGGTCTATTAAGAAATATCCTACTGAAAGTCTGGACCTGCTGATGACCCTCACTGGTATTGCCCTCAGATTAGTTAATAGTGGAGGTCAAAAGGAGACATGTCGAAAAGAGCTTAACAATTCAAACTTAAACCTCACTATCTCCGAGTCACACCGTACTCAGAAAGTGATTAAGCCTAAATCATCTGCTCTGGGGGAGGACACAGGAGTCCGAGTAATTAACAAGGAAAGAAAGGATGTTGCTACTACTAAATCTGATAGAACTAACAATCTGACAGAACTAACAAATCCTATAAAGTAAACACACATAAGAGTCTACAGGATACAGGGAAAAAACAAAAAAATGTAAAAGCTTCCTCAATTCCAAGGACATAAACTAAAATTAACTTTGACAAGCTTTTCAATTTGATGGAAAAACCTGCTGAGGCCAAAAAGACCTCTAAATCAAAGAATAAGAAAGGATCAACTAAAAGTCTGGCATCAATAGGAACTCAAACACTAACTTTATCAAACTGTCGCTGTCTCTGCGCTCAGGACAATGCCTTAATCAGAGGTACTTTTTCGGCCATGGAGGAATTCACTCAACCCCAAAAGGAAAATTCTCCTCTGTCTTTAAAACAAGTAGATCCTGCTAGCTAGAAGATTCTTAATTTAAAAGAGAAATCATGGCAACTGCAATTATTAAGTTCCAATTTGGTCTTTTCAAACTCTCCTAAACCTCAAGGGCTGTTAACTCATAGAGATCGTATTGACCATTTAATCGTAGTTATTGCAGATCTAACTACAATAGTTGTTACACCTAAGGATGTACTTAAAATAGACTATATATTTTTTATAATTATGGGTCTGCTCGGGCCATTGTAACATTCAGGACTCTAGATATTGCTTCATACATTTATAGTGCCAGAACTTCATTTTGGAGAAATGGGATGATGGTCAATAGACACTTTAATAATATGGCTCCCCCATTGAAAATGAATCCAAGCAGATACTCAAAAAGCTGCTGCGCAGACCTCTCAACTGGAAACTTAATAAATTTAGACTCTATGGCAGAATCTACAGTTGGGAAGGATACTACAACAAGCAAAAGTGGAAACCCTTTTAACTTAGAATGGAGATATGAACAAGATTCAGATAAAGTGGACTTAAGCAGTGAACATCTTATGATAGAAGAACTGCAACTGATAGAAAGCTTTGAGCATTACCTGCCTCCGAACAGAAGGAGATATTAAACAACTTATCGATACTAAAAAAAGTACTGAGAAACAAAACCAAAACTAAAGAAGAAAACACCAAAATATCAACTTCTGAAAAGGATACGAGGGCTAAGGGTTTAGGAAGGGATGTATCCTTCATACATAGTATATCGGGACGGGAGGAAATTATTAACAACACTATGAATACTAAAAACTGGTCAAAATCCGTTACTGGTCAAAATACAAACCTAGAAAAAGTTGCCAACCCAGACCTGGAGGCCAATAACGTGGACCCTCCATTAAGTAAAAGTTTGGGGGGGGGGGGAATAGTGGCAACTCAATACAGATATGCCAGCCACCGAATGGTTGTGTTTTCGATAATAGGGAGGGACTGGCAGATCTAATTGAGGAAATGGACTGACTGTCCAAAAAGGGGTCTCACCCTGCTCTAAATATTCTATCTTGGAACATTGCAGGATGGGGCTCTAAGAAGAATGGGAGTCCGAGTTTTCTGGAATATTTGGAACACTTTGACGTTCTCTTTATGCAGGAAACTTGGAGTAGCGATATAATAAATGTAAATGGCTTCTCTTCATTTTGTCTCCCTGCTCTTCCCAACAAGGCGAAAGGAAGACTCAGACAGGGTCTTGCTATTCTAATATCTTCTGCACTAAATGTGCAGAGGATATTAAGGAAATTAAGGAAATGAGGTATAATGCTAACGCCCAAGCTCTGTTATTGGAAATGGATACCTCTAAACTGACCCTATTACTAATTAATGTGTATCTGCTGCCGTTGTTTTGTAAAGAATCTATACATAGGCAGTGGATAGAACTAGATTGTTTTTTTACAGACTTAACAACTAGGTTCCCATTTGCTTTACCAATTCTGGCAGGAGATCTGAATGCTAGAATGGGCAGATATACTGTTAACTCACTGTCTGGGAAGATGAGAAGAGGTAGAGGAATGTCCATAGAATCCTTAGAGAATAAGGTTAGACATTCAAAAGACAGCTGCACTAACTCAGCAGGCCATTGTCTGTTTAATTTTGTGGCTAGACACAAGCTTACCATATTAAATGGTCAAACTGAGGGTGACTGTTGGGGTGAGTTCACCTACATATCATCTAGCGGATCGAGTACTATTGATTACATATTGGTACATAAAAAATTGGAGTCTATTAGCTGTAATATGAGAGTGGCTGAATGGCAGGATAGTGACCATCTCCCATTAGAGGTTAGTCTGGTTATTCCTGGCCCCAAGGCAGAGACACATCTCTGTCCCCTTCTTTCAAACAATCACCTGTCGTTCACAGGAAGGAAAATCAAATGTTCAGTGGCTACTGCCCTAACCTTTGAACAACTGTTAGGGACTAAAGAATACTTAAACTACTTTAGTCAGATAACTGTAAACATAGCCCCTGAGAGTTGTGTGTTAGCCTATGAGGACTTAATAAAGAATCTAAGTTCTGCGTTACAAGGTAACCTTTCTAACTCTATACCACAAAGAAAACAAAATAATGGCTGGTTTGATAGGGAATGTACTATAGCCAGAAAAGAACTTCAGTTGTCTTACAGTAAATATCGTAAGAATAACGAACGTAAATTACCATCATCCTATTTTGAGCTGAAAAGAAACTATAAGAAGTTAATAAGAAAGAAAAAACAAAGGGCAGATATGGAAAAGTGGCAACTTCTGGCTGGTGCCACTAAGTCAAATAATACCAGAACTTTCTGGAAAGTGGTGTCAGGATTGACCATTAGAAGTGCAAGGGAACCCGAATGTTTTGTATCAGCCACAAGATGTGTTGAGCATTTTACTAAAATCCCTTCCAAATTCAACAAACCTAAAATAATTCTTATCATAGACCCGGAGTGGCCTGATGTCGACCCAAAAGAAATTGAGGAGTTAATAACAAATTTAAAAGAGGGCGAAGTGCCATGTCCCGATGGGATTCCAGTAGACTGTTAAAAAGCAAAATTGGGTGGTGGGCTCCACTTCTTGCATCCTTATTTTCAGTAATAAATAAATCAGGAATTATCCCAGAGATTTGGAGGAAGTCCTTAATAATCCCTATTCATAAAAAGGGCCCAAAAAACAACCCCCAAAATTATCGCCCTATCAGTCTCCTGTCAATAATTGGAAAGATTTATGCTGGCTTCCTGAATGGTAAACTAAACGCTTGGCTTATCCAAAATAAGATCTTAGGTAGTGAGCAGATAGGGTTTACTGCTGGAAGATCCACAAATGATCATTGCTTGACCCTGTTGCATCTGGCTTTTAAATGTACAGCCCACAGAGGAGGGAAGCTATTCTGTGCATTTATAGACTTAAAAGCTGCATTTGACTCCATTTCGCGCAAACTATTATGGGAAAAACTGGAGAAACTATCAATTGAACAAAGATTGCTGTTCTTAATACGCTCTTTATACTCAAATACAACAGACCAGGTTAGGTACAGCCAAGCGGGGCAGGTCACAAACGAAATTGTTTTCACTCATGGTGTTAGACAGGGCTGCGTTTTAGCACCATCCTTGTTTAATCTGTATCTAGCTGATCTCCCAGCGGCATTGAGCATATAACAATCACATCCGCCTAAAATAGGGCAGACGAAAGTAAATTTATTATTGTATGCGGATGATGCTGTACTTATGTCTCAGACCCGTTTGGGTTTGAAACGTCTTTTGAAGGGTTTTGATGCCTATTGCCAAAAAAACTGCCTGTCTGTGAACACCCAGAAATCTAAAGTTTTAGTGTTTGCTAAAAAGAAGGCAAAGTATGTATGGTCCATGGGGGGAAATCAAATAACCCAAGTGGACTCTTATAAATATCTCGGAATTCACTTCCAAGCTAACCTCAAATGGACCATACACAGTAATTATATAAAACAAAAGGCAGAACAAACTATGGGAGCGCTTAGCCGATTTTACTATCAAAAAGGAGGAAAATCCTTACCCGCAGCAATTCGTGTTTATAAAGCAAAACATGTTCCCCAAATTCTTTTTGGGGCTCCAATCTGGTTACCCCTGATTAGAGGTTCACTGGAAGGTCTTCAGTCTTATTTTTTAAGGCAGATTTTCGGTCTCCCAAAGTGCGTAGCAGGACCGGCACTTAATTTGGAAGCCGGTCTAAACTCCTTAAACTGTGTTGGTTGGATACATTCCCTGAATTTTTGGTTCCGACTTTATCATAGTATTACTCCAGATGCCCTGGTCTCTCAGGTTTTATTGATTCGTACGAATCCCCTTGGACCAAGGCATTAGCACACAAAATAAACTCCTTGGGACTATCAACTCCCAGTTTACTCTATATGGAACTAGAAGGTGCTAAATATATTCTGAAACAGAGACTAATGGATATAGACTGCCAGATGATGAACGCTTCTGCCCGTGGCCCATGCTCTCCTTTATCCTTAGGGCTACTGGATCATATGTCTGCAGATGGTATGGCATACCTGTCTTGGATCTCTGTTCCTAAATATAGGAGAGTGCTAACTCTGGGAAGATTTAATGTCCTCCCCTCCAAACTTTAGGAGGGGAGATACAAGAAAGTTCCAGTTGAGGAAAGATATTGCTCGTGCAATAATATGGAGGTAGAAACAGTTGCACATGTTTTGTTTAATTGTGGATTCTATAATGATGTTAGAAGATCGCTTATATGGCCAATTACACAGAAATTTCCTGGCAAAACACAGGACAAACTGGTAATTGTCCTTCTTCAAGGGAACAATAAGCAAATTTCTATTCAGGTTGCAAAGTTTCTTAATCTTGCTATCAGATGTAGAGCCCAAATGAATGTATAATTCACTAGAAAGCGAACAAAAGATAAAATACATCATTAACAGAATAAATGGCCCCCTTATCTCCACTGGACTGGCACACGAATTACAGTTCAAATTCCAAACTTTTAGATCACTGTAACAGATGACGTTTCTGTAGCATTGTAATATATGCTGTATATGGCTAATGGTCTATGGACTTAAATAAAGATTGTTGTTGACTGTAGAATCAGACATGTGACCAAGGCAATGTTGGGGTGGGCATGTCCCCTTGGGGGCCAGCCATGTTGGGGCATCCTCCTTTTTGGTATCCAAAATATGGTGACCCTAGAAAAGGCTCTATCCTGCATTCCCACCAGCCATGCCTGTGATGGTAGTGGGACCAAGAAAAGGGCCTCCCCTGAAGATTTCAGGCAACAGTCAGGCTCGTAAGGGAGGATACAGCCTTTCAGATATCCTGGACCTGAGCTACATAAGTCATAGGTCATAACTAGAACTTTGAACTAATACCAGAAACACACCAGAAGCCAGTGGAGCTGTTATAACAGCGGAGTTGTATACTCTCTGTTAACCAGCCCCAGTCAACAGCCTGGATGCAGCTTTTTGAACCAACTGAAGTTTCTGAGCACTTTTCAAAGGCAACCCCATGTTGAGTGAGTTACAGTAAGCCAAATGGGATGTAACTCAGGCATGTGTCACCATGGTCAGGTCTTTATCATCAAAGTGTCACATAAAACTGTTACAAAATGCTACTGATGGAACAACCAATTCATTCTGGGACAGATTGCAACAGGTCCCTCACCACCCAGGAAAACTGTGCTGGGTGACACTGTGAAAATGCAATGGAGGTTGAAAATAAATGCTTCTTTGCCATCCCCAAGTACACAGAATTGGCTCAATAATGGGATCTAAGTTCTGTTCGATCACTTTCTGTATATGTTCTCTTTTATGTGTGTTCTGACTTTTTTCCCTCCCAGGGAGGGAGAGCACCCAGCTCTTTGGCAGGGTGTGGGGAGGAAAATCCATGTGCTGGCCCAACTCAATGAGATCAAGTAAGGCCAGTTGGTCAGGAGGCAAGCTGAAGACTGAAGTGGTGGGGAGCAGATGCTGAAAGCTCAATGAACTTCACCCCCTGGACAGATTCCTCTGACATCCCTAACTTACGGCACACGATACAAAACCCTGATGTTGGGAACCATTGGCCATATCCAATACTGCCACTATGCTCCTGCTCATTATTTTGTACAAGTGGGTTTCAAAAGAAAAGGTCCATTGAACAAAAAGGGAGACCTTATATAGAGTGACGTTATGGTCCATTTATCGCCAAGCAGCATGAAAAGGAAATGTGACACTATCTAATGGAAGCAAATGCGTGATATGAGCATTGCAGGTGGCATTTCCCTGTGCTACTTCCTTGCTCAGCAAATGAAACACACAACAAACACAGAATGTGATGATATTCATTAAACATCACCAGGAGATGTACGGAATACATACATATGGGTAGTGCCTCCCCCCCCCCCCATTTAAAGTAACATCTACTTCTGGTTGCATGAATGGGATTTGGTATGTTTAGAATGTCAGTTGTGATATTAAAACTATAAATATGTTAGAACACTAATTATAGTCTATTTTAATTTTTTTTGCAGTAATATAGTTATTACCAAAGCCACTGGTCTGGCTATGAAGACAGAAATATGTGCTTCCTAACATTTTTGCATGAATCCAAACATCATCCTTCCTTCAATTAAAAATTGGTCTTTCATAAGTCCAGTGGAATTAATTTTTGACATCAGAACGGAATATCAGTAAAATGCATTCATATCTGGATCTCTTCCCCAAAAGCTGGTGATCAGACCATACCTGGTTAAACCAGCCATGCCATGTGATGGCATCCTCATCAATGGCGAATGCTTGATTTATGGGAGCCTCAGGATCCATCCTCCCAACTCTCACCCTACGAAATGATTGGTTGGAGAAAACAATCCAGTTGATCACATCCAATCCAGCAACAACTGCCCCATTCTGGTTGAAGAAAACCTTGTCTCCAGCGCTATTGTTAAATGAGACACATTTCAGAAAATGGTGGAGCTGGAGTTGGTGGGAAATGGCAGGAGTTTAGAAAGAGCTGCATTTGGATATTGCAGACTAATATTTAAAGACACCAGTGGAATGATGTCATGGATAGTTTTCAGCTGGGAAAAGACATATGGATGAAGTGATAATTGTTTATGACCCAGAGATTGCATTAGTAGATACTACATGGATCAGAAAAAATAGAACAGTCTACAGTGGTCATATCATACATTCCAAGAGAACAAACAGGAAAGCAAAATGGCTGACTGAACATGGCAGAATTCAGTCATTTCTAGTTGGAGAAAAGGAAGATGAAAATGTCAGTGCTGGAAGAGTTTGCAAAGCATTTGACACCCAATGAACAGCCCCCATCTATTTGAGGAGGGTTATGCAATTATACAATTGTGCCTTTATACTGTATTTGAAATTATGTTTAATACTGTCATTGTTTTATCTTTTGAATGGTTTTTATGGTTTTAATTTTTGTAAACTGCCAGAGAGCTTTGGCTATTGGGCGGAATAGAAATACAATAAATAAATAAATAAATAAATAAATAAATAAATAAATAGTTACCTGCCCAAACTGTACATTCTGGAGCTTTGGTCCCCCTTCATCCACCATGACACCATGGATGGCTCTAGATGTGAACTTGGCATGATGTAGAGCATGGGCCACAGCATAGATAGCATTGTAGATGCTGTAGCTGTGGCCAACCATGCCCATTTCAAAAAATGATCCAGGAAGGTTCTCAGCTTCTCTTCCCCTGTGCAAATTACTCCATCTGCCTTGCCCACAATAATATCTGGCAATACACAGCCAAAGGCCTGTTCCCAGAAATTCCTGATAAAACCATCTTCTTTAGAGCTATAAGGGTTTCTGCTCTCAAGAAATTGCAGAAATCCTGGCAGGTCACTGGAGTGGATTCCGAAGGATATTGCACCATGGAATATTTGTGTATCCCAATTCTTTTGAAAGACAAAAGAAGTGATCTCCATCTGAGATGTTGTGATCCATACCTTTGCATTCGTTGTCATGTGTTCTTGTTCTGAGAGATATGGAAACCATAGAAAGAATGCCATGGAATAAGATTCTGCATAGGCCACCACAATGTTTGCATTGCTGACCATTACTTTATCATGTATCTTTGCCCCTTGCTTCAGCAAGCCATTAATTTCAGTGATGAAACTTGATTCAGGGATTCGTTCTATGAAGGCAAAACATACACCATTCTTCAAAAATAGGGGAAGAACAATGTGCAGAAATTGTTCTCCATTTTCATTGTCTGTAACAGCAACCCCAATCCATGTCCACCCGAAATGGAGGAGCAAAGAGAGAATCCCCTCATACTGAAGGGTTTCCTGAGGGGCTGTCTGGTAGAAGGGAAGGCCTGGAGTTTTAGCATTCATGATGGGAGAAGGGCCATAGATGAGCTAAGGAGAGAGTTTGAGTAGGACAAAATACATTAAAAACTGTTCTTATAAAGCTGTGCCACTTTCAGAGCAATGTACGTGCATAGGTCTGGCCTTAAGGGTGGGTGAGCTGGATGGCCACCCAGGATGCTGAGCTGAAGGGCACCAAGCTGAGCTGAGCTGGGCACCAATATCTTATCTGCATATGGCCCCATAAACCCTTTTGATGGAGCTGCAAAGTTGGCCATGGGGAGAGGTATCAATGGCACTCCTCACCTGGGTCACCATTTGTCCTAAAGCTGGCCCTCTATATGCATCTCATACATTATAACCCCAAGGCAACTGGTAGGCAATAGGCTAGGTGGTCTGATCCATCAGGACTGTTCTTCTGCTTAAGAACAACCCTGTGAGGTTATTCTATTTTACTGTTCCCATCCTACAGATAGTGGTTTACTCTGAGATAATAGTCACTGCCCTATGGCCATTTAGTATATTCAACTATAAGGGGAGAAGTATCTTTCATTCTAGTGACAGAAGTAGACTCTGGAGAATAATATAGACTTCAGCACTAGAGATAGAGGGAAGATCTGTCTGTTTTACTTTTATAATCCCCATTTTCTCAAGGATATGTTCATTCCATCCCATTTCCACACCAGCTTGCAAAGCTTTTTAAATACACTGTACAAAAATCCAAATGCAGTATCATATACAATATTCTCTAACAAAATTTTGTACACATTTTTTTAAAATCAGAATCCCAAATCCAAAATTCAGCGAAGTGAGAAAACCAGATAGGTGATTGTATCCCTGTTTGTATATTAGTCTGGGAAATGTCGGTTAGATCAGTTCATAATAGGTGGTGGTGATACTGTCACAACTCCATGCCTGCAGATCCAATTGTGTAATTGGATACAGGGGGCTATTTGGGAGCTATTTTAGAAATGTTGCTTTAGCAAAGCAGTTCAAGACTTCAATATGGATAATAGTATGTTTACCACAAAAACATCTACCAGGTACCAAGGGTAAGAACAATAAAACAACTTTTAACGCATCCTGGACATGTGGATGATGGAATACTTTGTTTTCATTATGCATTTGAATGGTTCGAGAGAGGGGAACTCCTTTGTTGGAATTAGCCATCTAATTATTTCCAGTGCACCAATTTCCATCTCCAAATTTCCAAATGAAACTGTGGAGGGGGGAGAAAGAAAGTGTGAAAGTCATGGAAGATTCCCAAGCTCACAAAATAACCCACCTGGGGAATCTTATATATATCCAAGATATTTGCCATGTGAAGAGAGATTTTGGAGTCCAGTCCCCCAATTATTGCTTTTAAATCATGTTGGGTATCACATTTGTAGTTTGGTATAAATTTCTGCATGGTGGATAAGAGTAGCATTGTGGCATAATAGGTCTGCTGTTCATAGAAATTGCTGTCATAGATGTGGAAACCCAAGGTGACATTGGGTAAGATTTGAGGGTTTTCATTGATCTCCTTTACCGCAAATGCCAAGGCCAGGATGTGCTGGTAATTTTTAGGTAATACCCTACAATGAAAGTTGTAGTCTGCCTCAGAAGACTATTCCACATAACAATTAATTATTGCCACTATATTCTGCAGCAGCATCATTAATAGTATTATAGCACTTATATACCATTTTTTTGGTTCTATTAATTAATGCAAAGTGGTTCACACAAAGAACAAAACAAAACAACATCAGCGCTGAGAAGATGAAATAAAAAAGAGTAAGAGAAACCAACAGGTTGGATCCAGGTTTACAGTGAAGTCAGTGAGTCTTAAATTAGTCATGACTAAAGTAGGTGCCGGTGATTTCAATGGGCCTGCTCTTAGTTTGAGTAAATCTGGAACCGATCCAGATTGCAATATTAAAATCAACTCCGCTGAAGGTGGTGGCAGCAGCTGTTCTCATATGGGTGGGAAGATGAAGGGCACTGAAAATCTGATGCATCTGTGTATGAATGTATGGACATGTGTTTGTGCAGACATGTATGCTCTGATGGAGTGGGACCTGAATCCCTTTACCTTTGAGTCCCCAGATATGGTTGCTGAGAAGGATCAAAGGTGATACTTCAGTTGTATCCAAAGAAGAGTAAGAAGGAGTAATTAGGGTTACAGGAGAAGTACTGAACATAGAAAAAATAGGCATGAAAGTGGAGACAAAATTAAGCACAGAGAAACTCGTGCAACACAGGAACAAGTAGAAGCAAGAAGTAGAAGGACAAAGCAAATGTAAAGAGAAGTGAAATCATTGAAAAGCTGAACTGCATCATCGAGTGACTTTTTTCATGTAAAGAGAAGAGGGATTGTTTTCTTCAACATTTTCCTAAATACATTGACTTTTTTTTCCTAAATCCCATCCAATATGTTTCTCTTCTGCAACTCTAGGATGCTCTTATTTTCTGATCATTCTGGCAACACAATCAAAGGATATAAAATGAGGAAATAGGTCAGTCCTTACAAAAGTTCCTCTGATGTTACTGGAGGAGGTTGTTTAGTGAAGGCAACTGGATTGGAGAAGAAGGCACTAACAGAAACTATGCCACCAATGATGATGTCTCCTGATTGATGATACTTCTGAAGTGGAGCATAAGGGGTTTGGATCCTGCCTTCCTCAATATGACCCTTGCATACCATGGGAAAGATCAGAAGCAGCAGTAAGCCCACTAAAACCATTATCCTCAGTACAAAACAAATCTCTCTACGCACAGAGCTTACCAAATTTGCTTCTACAAATCTATCATTAGCCTTCTCCTAAGTCCCTCTCCCTACTTCTAAATATTACTGACAATATTTATTACATCTTTTGCAAGCTTTGTGCTTAGTTTTGCTAGCGGCTTCTTAAATTCCATGTGGATTTTGAGAATCAGCAGAATTAATCACCATCCTTTTGATAATTGGAATAGAAGGTAATTATCCATTTCAGTCTGGGAATTCCCTGCAGAATTCTTGAAGAAAATATCTCTGTCACATCTGTATAATAGCTTTCTCTCCCATTTAGACAGATAGTGAGGGACAATAGGGCTTTGGATGGGCCACAGAAAGCAAACACAGCTATATATATATATATTTATACCAACCAATAGCCGAAGTTCTTTGGGCAGCTTACAAAAATTTGAACCATGACAATTATTCAAAATATAAAAGAATAACAATAGAAAAACATAGTATAAAAATACACTGTATGAGTACAAGCAGGGTAAAACCAAGCAGCAATGCAAAAAAATTAATACAGGTTAAAAATACAAATTTAAAACAGCAAAGTTAAATAATTAAACTGAACTGTTAAAATACTGAGAAAATAAAAATGGTTTTCACCTGGTGACTAAAAGAGTATAATGTAGTACCAGGCGAACCTCTCTAGGGAGCTCATTCCACAGCCGGGGTGCCACAACAGAGAAGGCCCTCCTCCTCGTAGCCACCTGCCTCACTTCTATTGGCAGGGGCTCATGGAGAAAGACCCTTGAGGATGATCTTAGGGTACATATGGAGGAGGTGTTCTTTCAGATAACCTGGCCTCAAGCTGTTTAGGGCTTTGAATGTTAATTATAGCACTTTGAATCAGGCCTGGAACTGGACCAGCAGCCAGTGAAGCTGGAAAAGGACTGGTGTAATATGGTCTCATTGGCCAGTCCTTGCTAACAGTCTGGCTGCCCGATTTTGTACCATTTGATGTTTCCAGCTAATTTTCAAAGGCAGCCCCTTGTATAACTCATAGCAGTAATCCAGGCGAGAGGTTATCAGAGTGTGGATAACTGTAGCTAGGCTATGTCTGTCCAGATAAGGATGCAGTTGGTATATCAGCCTATGCTTATAAAAGATGCTCCTTGCCACTGAGTCCACCTGTACCTCAAGTGACAGGTCTGGATCCAGGAGCACCCCCCCCCCCAATTATGAACCCGATCCTGTAGGGGAAGTGTAACCCCATCCAGAACAGGGTGAACATCACCTAGCCAGACAGACGAACAACCCACAAACAGTACCTCTGTCTCATTTGGATTGAGTCTCAGTTTGTTGAGCTTGATGAAAAGGAGAGGTAGAGCTGGGTGTTGTCTGCATATTGATGACACCTCAAACCACATCTCTGGATAATCTCTCCCAGTAGTTTCATGTAAATGTTGAACAGCATAGAGGATAATATAGAGCTCTGTGAGATCCCATGGCCTAGGTGCTATGGCACAGAGCAATAATCCCCCAGCATCACCTTCTGGAATCCCCCATCCAAGTAGCAGCGGAACCACTGTAATGCCTCCAACTCCCAGCCCAGACAGCCTATCCAGAAGGATACCATGGTCAATGGTATCAAAAGCCTCTGAGAGGTCCAAGAGAATCAATGCGGTCACACTCCCCCTGTCCCTCTCCCAGAAAAAGTCATCCCACAGGGCAACTGAGGCAGTTTCCATTCCAAAACCAGACCTGAAGCTTAATCTGATCTGGAATCAGATAAAAAAAATGACTGTGTTTGCTGATAAGGCTGGTCTTTTGATTTTGCTCATTTACCTGTAGTAAGTCCCATTGAACTCAAAAGGACTTACTTCATTGTACATAGGATTGCATAGTTAATGTATGGAAAGAGAAATTAGTCTTACTATGGAGTCTATGTTACCATGTGTTTAATGGGACTTATTACCTAGTAAGTGTCTTTAGGATTTCAGCCTTAGACAAGCCAAATAACAGTCCATGAATATAATGTACAGACAATCCAAAACAAAAACAAAAATATGGTTTACCAAATAAAGAAAGACACAAAGACAGAAAAGAGTTAAGGCTTTACAGTTTTCCACCAAGCATGAAAAAAGGGTGGAATTGTGAGCTAAGGCACAAAAGTCTTAAACCTATATCAGTTTTAATAAGGCAGAAAGTGCAAGTGAAGTTCTCATTCTCCCAAAGTAGATATACCATGTGGATAGAATGGAAAATATTAATACAGAAGTGAATTTGGGATTGTGAAAAACCAATAACAGACAATTTAGTACTACATACTTCTCTTTTTCTTAAAGCAGGAGTATAGTTGCAGGCACTATACTAGAGTGACCATATACAAAAGAAGGCAGGGCTCCTGCAACTTTAACTGTTGTGATGAAGAGGGAATTTCACCAGGAACTAATTACATACAAATGACACTGGCTGAAATTCCCTTTCCTTTACAACTGTTAAAGTTACATGAGCCCTGTCCTCCTTTTCAGATGGTCAGACTATACATAGACAATCTTAAACCAACTGAAGAGACAACTAATGAATCTTGAGTACATAATGAAAGCAATTCTAAGATAGTCTATTTGAAGTGCTGCACCAGGTTTAGAGTTCCTTGTCAGGAAACAAAAAAAGATACAGGGACTTGGGGACACGCCCCATGAACATATGTTGAAGGAACATAGGATATTCAGAAAAGAAGACTGAGGGGAGACATGTTAGCAGTGTTCAGATACATAAAAGGATGCCACAGGGAAGATGGTCAAGAACTATTTTCCATAGCCACAAAGATTAGGACCCAAAATAATGTGTATAAGTTACAGTTACCTAGATTCCAATTAAATATAAGGGGGGAAAACTTCCGGATGGTAAGTTCTGTACAACATGGGAACAGTCTACCTGTGGAGGTTGTGGGTTCCATCTCTGGAAGTTTTTAAGAAGAGGCTGGACAGCCACCTCTCATGGATGGCTTAATTGGTTTCCATGCACACTGCAGAGGGTTTGACTAAATGATCCTTGTGGTTCCTTCCAACTCAACAATTCTATGATTCTATGATCATCTATGTTCTGTCCTAATTCTGGAAAAGAGGATGCTTTAGAACAA
This sequence comes from Anniella stebbinsi, assembly GCA_029215795.1. Lineage (NCBI taxonomy): Eukaryota > Metazoa > Chordata > Lepidosauria > Squamata > Anniellidae > Anniella > Anniella stebbinsi. Next base: position 25,489,995 of record JARDYH010000008.1, read on the forward strand.
GCTTGCCCAGCTTGGGGTCCTTCAGATGTTTTAGACTACAACAGAAAACATTCCTGACCTTTAACCATACTGGCTGGGGCTGATTGGAACTGAAGTCCAAAACATCCAGAGAGGGACAAGTTTGGGGAAATTACAATTGATTTTGTTATACCTGCAGGTGACAGGCTCTGCATTTGGCCACTGTGCTCCCCCCTACTGCTGAAGTGGCCCATTCTTCATTTGTACACATAAAGTGCAATTCTATATATACCAGGCAGAGAGTAAGTCCCATTGAGTTTTCTTCTGAGTAGACACTCATTGGCATCTTCTGCTAATGAGCTTCTACATAGGACTAGGAAAGAGTGTAAATATGGGCTTTCAAAATAAGAGCATTTTAGTGGAACAGTATGAAGCTATAACTTGCATACTCAATACAAAATGCATGTACAAGAGTGTTTTAGTTCGTTTACAAAATATATCATGGTGAATAGAATGACATCATGACTTCTTTTTTCTTTAAATTGCTTATTTTAATATGTAATTACAACAGTACATCAAATACAGTCACACCAATGCATTATGTCAATTAGAATATTATATTTAACCTTAATTGTATGCTAATTAGTCCATGTCTGTACCAAACTAAAATCCACTATGCTAAAATTTCAAATGACTAATTGGAGACCCATCTTCTGTATTCAGTTCTAAACAAAATGTTAAGAATGGGTGCCAAGTTGCAACAACATTATCATTCTTTATTTCTCCTCTAGCCACACGGAAACGACTGGTTAGTTTCTCCACCAGCGCGACCAACCATTTTCTATCCAGATAACTCTGGAATGAAAGTCCTTTTGCATTTTTCCAGACACTAGCAATCTCACTCTTTTGTGTGATCCTGGCCAATCTGGATTTTACCTCAGTATACATAGAAGTCCTGATGATATGAGAGAACTTATGACCCCTGCATACGTCCTTTAACCCTATCTAGGAGCCAGCAAACAACACTCACAAGCTATAGGAAGCAGGCCAAATGGCTCTTGATTACATACTTCTTTTTCTCGTGGGCCAGATCTAAACTAAGCAGGATATGGCACTTTGAAAACTGTTTGAAACCTGTATCTGGAGTGTGTCCTGGGCCCCAATAATTCTGACTCCTATTATAAACCATTTTAAAGCAGCAGTGTAGGTCTCTTGAGGATCAAAAATCTGTCAGTGACTATGGGCTCCTCTAAATGAGCAATTTACTGCATGTTTGTGCTTGGACACTCACAGAAGTTTGCAAGTACATTACATGATGTCATCAATGACCAGGATGTCTCCTGCACTATCACTTTGAAATCCCACTATTATAAGAAGCACTTTTAATGTGATTATCCAGAAAAAAGAACCATGGTCCACTACTATCCGAAGTTGTCTCAATGGAAGTGAATGGAATGTACTTAGAAGGAAAGTATTCTGTTCAAATTTCATGGTTACCCCTCTCTGATCATGTATGCAGCCCATAACAACCATGCAAAGAAGCAGGAAGCACATGATTTCCCCTTAATATGGAGATACCCTATAGCACTAGTCAGACATAATACAAAGAGAGGGGACTGCCAAAGCCTTGTTGGATCACATGTTTTCTAGGCTTGACTAATATACTTGCAACTAAATTTGTACATGGCTGATAACATCAATGCTCATTTCAGGATTCTAGCAGATGCCCCTGGGAATAATGTTTTTTCCACAGAAGCATTTGAAGCATTTTTGCCCCACTCATCAGCCACAAGAACTCCCAAAGGAGCAACCTAAAAGAAATGACATAAAAGGAAAATGATGGGGAGGGAGAAGGAAAACAACAACTGGGCATGAGTTTTTAAATTCCAATTTTTGCAATAATCAGCTGAACTGGAAACATTCAGAAATGTCTACTGTAAGATGACAAAAAAAGAAGAAGAGGCACCAAAGACATCTGGTCTCTCAACTGAGCCCGTACTTAGAATAGTTATGCTTCCGTTTTCTCTGTCGCTATAGATTGGAGGAATAGATGAAACAAAATGCAAGGATTCCTTGAAGAGATTCATTGAAATGGAAACTTGGGAATTTTCTTCTTTAAATTTCAATTTTGAAATCTGTATCAAGATAATCTGCTCACAGGGAAGATAAGAGTAAAATATGGGGGTACTGGGTGAGTAATAACCATGATGGTTTCCTTTTCGGCAAATATTGATTCAGCTTTTACATGACTTTTGTAAGCTACAGAGACTTTGAAGGTATGTAGAGATCTCATGACGACAAAGTTGATCAAACTGTGGAGACAATTGAATTCTTCAATATTATATTCCTATTAGCTGTTCCCTCTTATTCAGCTCGAGTCTAAATACAAGAATGTAATATTTTGGGGAAAAGATATAACCCAGAAATCCAAAGCTGGAGGCTAAGGTGGAGAATATCTCCACAGTTACCATGTATTTTCATTTTGTCCTTAAGTAGGTGGGAACAAATGATAACCAAACACTGCAATAAACCAATAGATTGAATGTGATGAATTTAGCCTCATTGAAACTATCGGGTAACTTTCTGGCAAGGAAAGCCACAGTGAAACTGATAATTGCCAGGAAGCTCGTGTAGCCCAAGACAGAATAAAACTTAGTCACAGAACCTTCATTGCATTCCAGTACAATTTCTTCAGTCACTGAGTGCATGTCAACATCCAGGAATGAGGGAGAGGTTCCCAGCCACATAGTACAGATGCCTGCTTGGATGAGAGAGCAGGAAAAAACAATGGAGCTAGCTGGTCTTTTCCCCATTCATTTCCTCATGCTGAAACCTGGCCTCATGACCATGAAAGCTAAAACCACTGTAATGGTTTTTGCTAATACACAGGACACAGCCACTGAGAAGGTCATGGCAAATGCTGTTTGTCAGAGGAGACATGTCAACTTTTCAGGATGGCCAAGAAATAACAGGATAGAAAGGAAGTAGAGGAGGATGGAGATGAGGAGAGTATAGGTGAGACTCTGATTGTTAGCTTTGACTATGGGAGTATTGTCATGTTTCATAAATGTCCCCAGCACCCTAACTGTGATGAAAGAAAAGGAAAATGCAAAGAAGGCTGAATTGAGTTCCAGAGGTTCTTCATATGACAACAAGGTTACCATCTTGGGGATACAGAAATCCTGATCTTTCCTTGGATTGTTTTTTTCTGAGCATGTGTTGCAGACATTCATATCTGAAAAAGAAATGCTATGGTCTTCAGCTCACACAGCTCAACAACCTGCTGTATTTTTTTCTCACACATAGATAAGGCTTCTCTACATGAGCTGTTTATTGCACACTCATGATTGGTCACTCATGGAAGTTTGTGGGATTTTTAAACGATGTCATGAATGACCTGAACATTACCTGTGCCATCAGTTGGAAATTTCGTCATGAAAAGAACCATTTTTTAAAAAATGGTAACATCTGAAAAAGCAGGATCTTCTGCCACTAGTTGATGATGTCTCAATGGAAGGGAATGCTGAATGGAGGGGAAGTTAAGTCATGAATAATGACTGCTAGATTTAGATGGAAACAGGACAACTTTCTTATTAATGATGTTTCTGTTATACTATGGACAAGGAAAAAGCCTCAAAAAGCCTCAAAAAGCCACATTTGACAATCTGTTTGAGCAGTGGCACTAATATCCATCATCCATGCATGGCTTTTATTGACTTTCTCTCTCACACAAACACACACAAGATTCTGCTTTTGTAGCCTCCTCCCAGTTCCTCCTTAAAAACCCTTCTGATCTTTTTGAAAATGGATGAAAAGTAAACCTGATGCAGGGTATATATTTGTGTAAATTATATGCTGATGTATAACTCTGTACAGCATATACATAAGCCTTACTCTCCTGGTTTGAAATCTTTCCTTCTGGACATGGGATGCAGTCATGGCAGCGAAATGGCTTCCCCTCTTTCACTTTCTTGTGAGTACCTGGATAAGAAATGACAGAGCAGAATGCTAAAAGCTATTGGTAGTTTTCTATCTTAAAACAATAAATATATTTATTATTTTTTAAAAAATGTATATACTGTCTTTCAAAGTGAAGCTCCTTCATGGTGGTTTTCAACAGGGATTGGCAGAAGGTACACCGGGACCTACTAGTAGATCCCTGGGTTATTTGCATCAGAGGACATGTCTTTCCCCACCTAAATTAAATTGCTGTGATGAAGAAAGGTTGAAAAAACCAGGAGTGGGTTTTTTTTTGTGAAAAGTGAGCTCAGTTAAATTCCGGTACCGCAAACAAAGTCCTAGGCCTTGTCTACACCGGGGATTTATCCCAGGGTCATCCCTAGGTCATACCTGTGTTTCCACTTGATGCACAGGGGATCCTGGAGGCAACTGGGGATGACCCAGGGATGACCCCAGGAGAACACCAGGAGAACAGAAACCTGGGGTATCCCAGTTTTTCCATCGTCCTAAAACAGGCACGGAGCCAATGGTGGGGGGGTTGGGAGTGAGGCTTTTTCACTTACCTTTCCTGTGGATCGCGACCGCGCAGCTCAACTTCATTTAAACAAAAGGGGCACCCGCGGCACCTACAATGTTCCTCTTTCCTTCCGGGACATTGCGCAGTAGTATAGACACTGGGGGAGGATCACTGAAGCAGTTAAGTCCATGATCCTCCCTCCATCCTCCCTCTACACCCTTAGGTGTAGATGAGCCCCTAGGCTCAGAACATGCTCAGACACATTCTGTTCCTAGCTGTCATTGGTGGACCTTGGGATTCTAGGAAAAAAACAAGTAATGCTAACAAGCAGGAAGACTGCCCATCCCTGATTAACAAGATAAAGTTATAAAACAATAAAATATTTATTTACCAGCACATATGAAATACAATTAACAATACCATGTAAAATGCAAATGAACTAAAACATTAAATAATAGTGACAATAAATGCTTTATTTTTAAAAAATAAATGCTTTATTTTTTTTAAAAGGTTCAGCATTTGTTGAAACGTAAGCAGTGAGGGAGCCAGGAACATATCCCATGGTAGAGTATTCCATATGGATGGATCCATCATTGGAAAGTCCAAATCTCTTATGCCAAACAACTGAATACACCTTTCTGGTGGGCATGTGAGCATGGCCATCATTGTCAGTCTTAGGTCCTGGACACACAGGGAATACATGGGGTAGGAATTTCCCACCGATACATAGCTTTGGGGCAGAAACATGTGAAAAATAAATAAAAAGAATTACTGGGTATGAAATGCAAAATACTCTTACAGCTACTTCACATGGTTATGTATCAGATATAAAAGTTCTCAGAACTTTATATATGGCTGAGCAAGGGATGAAGTAAATATCCATCTAACTACACCTAGTGTAGCTACGTGTGAGCATTTTACTTCCTTTTGAGTAAGCATGGGTGGCCCCTATTTAGATCAGGCTCATTCTCTCTGGGAAGAGAGGTTTAAACCTTCCTCTGATTTGTTTTTCTCCCAACAGGAGAAACAGGAAAAAAAGCATGAACTGGAGTCAACAGAAGCTAGTATGTCAGAGAAATCTGAAATGGCTTTGGATTTTTATGAATCTGACCCACAGGTTCCACAACTACTTTCCAAATTGCATGGATTTTGTGAACTTCTAGTCTTCCTTCCTTCCTTCCTTCCTTCCTTCCTTCCTTCCTTCCTTCCTTTCTTCTTTCCTTCCTTCCTTCCTTCCTTCTTTCCTTCCTTCCTTCCTTCCTTCCTTCCTTCTGTTTTTCTGTCTTTCTCCCTCCTTCCCTCCCTCCCTTTTTTCATTCCCCAAATTGTCAACAAATTCAGTTATACAAAGATATGAAAGTTACTGGGAGGTATGCTACTATATGCACCATTTAAAAAGCAAACAAAACCCACAATATTTTATACATTTCTGATCTCTCTCCAGCTTCTGCTGTGCAGCACCTAATAAATGGAAGTTGGCTGGGTTTAATGGCAAGATGCGAAATGAGAATTTCATGTCACACTTGCCCATGAACGCACCCTGCCCATTACTGCACACCATGATAACTGCCACACTGAAAGATGTGTAATGCACTGAATCTAGGTGTTCAGAAATAAAATCATTAACTACCTCTCCATGTGGGAAAGACAGGTTGTGTATCAATACTCCCCTGCCATCTTCCTGGGAATGATACCCAATGGAGACACCCGCAAGTTGGGTATGGGCGGTTGTGTGAAAGGGTCTGTCTCTCGACCAGATTGCACCTCCTTGTCTATTTTTTTCCTTGACTAAATGTTCCAGAAACAAAACAGATTTATGGTTTCTAGCAAATGAAGGTCCCAAAAAAGGGGTGGGAAAGCCCTCTTTAAAGCCGAGCTCCAAATATGCTACAGCTAGGCAGTTTTTGTAATCCTTTAACAATCGGCAGAGTGTGTTCAATTTAATTGTACTGGGGCCCTTTTGGTGGTGGCTGCTGTCTGCCAGATTTCTTGCCCCCTGTCCATCTCTAAATTTTCCCCACCCCCCTTGGTTCTGGGTCAGTTTGCTGCAGGGTGTTGGCCATTACACACTGGGCATTCATGGTGATAGCGGCATTGTGGGTGATTACAGAAGCCCCTAGAGCTGTACTCCCAACAGGGCAAGCGGAATTGAGCCCCCTGCCTCACTCCACCTTTAAATGGGAGAGTGGGCTGTTGTTTGGATAGTAAATGGCCACTATCGGCCTGGTCGCCAATTCCCGGCTGTGCAGGGGTCATAAACTGGAGCCAAAGATCATGGTCTTTGGCATCCCAGTGAAGTGCATGATTGTATGCGGCTCTATGGCAAAATGATTCATCATATGTGACCCAAGCACCTCCCTCATATTCGGTATTAGGGGTGTGCACACCAAAAAATATTGTCGTTTATCGTTATCGACATTTCGAACCAAAAAAATTATCATCTTCATTCATACCGTCAGTGAACCATATCGTCTTCACAATAATTATCGTGAAAAATTATATTTTTTGCAGCCCTATTTTTAAAGAAAGAATGCCTATAACTTCTGTATTTTAAAAGTTAGAGGCTTGAAACTTGGTCACAGTGCTTATGCGGTATGCCTAAGTATGTGTTGGAAATTTGAGATCGATCCCTCCAACCCTCGATTTTATATGAATTTTTTAAAGATCGTTTCCGTTCTGACAGGTCTGAATGAACGCACGTGACAAGCTGTCATTCTGATCTGTCAGAACTGAAATGATATTTATGTGTAGCATGTAGAGCATGGGCCACAGCATAGACAGCATTGTAGATGCTGTAGCTATTGCAAGTCATGCCCACTTCCAAACTTGTTCCAGGAAGGTTCTCCAGCTTCTCCTCCCCTGTGTAAATGTCCCTATTTGCCTTGCCCACAATACTATCTGGGAATACACAGCCAAAGGCCTGTTGCCAGAAGTCCCTGATAAAACCATCTTCTTTAGTATTAGAAGGGTTTCTACTCTCAAGAAACTGCTGAAATCCAGGTAGGTCGCTGGTGTGGATTCTGAAGGATATGGTGCCATGGAAAATCCCTGAATCCCCATTCCTTCGAAGAATAAACGAAGTGAGCTCCATCTTGGATGTTGTGATCCATACTTTTGCATTCTTTGTCATGAGTTCTTGTTCTGAGAGATACGGAAACCATAGAAAGAATGCCATGGAATTGCCCTACCCCACCCCCGGCGCAGCTTGGGGGTGGTGGGGCGGTTGCGGCGGGCGCAGGCAGAGACAAGGCGTGGAGGCGCGCTATTGGCGGCCTCCAGGAATGGCGCCAAAAGGAGGGGGAGGAGGAAGGGGAGCCTTTATAAGGCTGGAACTCCTCCCCTCCTTTGTCTTGTTTGCGCGGCTGGCGGACGGAGAGGCTGGCTTGCGGCAGCAGCAGCCTTGGCAGCAGCGCTTATTAGAGCGGAGAAGCGAGGAGCAGAGGCGGGGAGCAGAGCGGCGAGCGACGAGGCGCTCAGCACTTGAACGGCTGGTGGCCTGCCTTTTCTCGCCGGACGGGGGGATCGTTCAGGGGCACTTCGCCCAGGCTGAGGGGCTGGGCCGGCTGCCCCCCCCTCCTTGATCTTCCCTGTTTTGGCGGAGGGCGCCGGTTGGAGAAAGGGCAGAGGCGGAGGCCTAACCTTCCAGCAGCGGGGAGCGGCCCGTCGGGCGGGAGTCTTCTGGCCGTGAGGCCGCAGGTTTGGGGGAAGGGCCGGCTGGTCCTTCCCGGCGCGGGGGGGCGGCGGAGGCACAGGCTATCCAGTTCCGCCAGGCGGCTGACCCTTGGCGGTGGCTGCGGCCAGAGGGATCCCCGGTAGTGAGGCTGCGGTGCTCAAGGCGGCTGGGAGCAGAGGGGCTGGTGCTATCAAAAACCCCTTCAGGGCTGGGGAGCGTTCTGCTGGGCTGCGGCCGCAGCACAGGCGTTAGCCGTTTCTGGACAAGCAGGGACTGGTTGAATTGTGTCCCCCCCTTCCCTGCCAGTCAATTGTCCTGCAAGGGATCGGGGTTTTTTTGTTGGCCAGTTTAGGGTGCCTTCCTGGCAATTGGTGGGTTTTGCCCCTTTTTTCCCTTCATCTGTGGGAAGCTATTGTGCCCCTCCCCCCCACCCTTCCCTACCAGACGATTGCCAAGCAGGGGATTGGGGTTTGCGTGCCAGCTTAGGGAGCCTACCTGGCGGTTGGTGGCTTTGGCCCCTTTCCCCCTTCATTTATTGTAAGCCATTTTCCCTTCACTTAGGGTAAGCCATTTTGAGTAGCCCTGTTGGTGGCTACTTGGTAGTGCAAAGGGCAGTTATAATAGCTCCGCCTATTATCTATTTGAATTGTATACTGCATTTGGCACAGTTGCTGTTGAGGCGGACGGGTGGAGCAGGGGGCGTGGACCCGGGGGCGGTTATTATAGCTCCGCCTATTATTATTTGAATTGCATACTGCATTTGGCACAGTTACTATTTGAGACCGATAGGGGGAGCAGGGGGTGTGGTCCCAGTATTGGTTGTTTCAGTAATCTGTGACTCGCGGTGGGAGGATGGCTCCTACAAAAGGGAGGGGAGGCAGAAAAGGTAAGGGAAAGGCGCCAAAATCTACATTTAAGCGACCTAGGGCGCGCGGGGACTCTTCATCCGATGAGGAGGAGAGCCCTGAGATTGCGGCTATATTGGCTAGGTTGCAGGCGGTGGAACGTGAGAGGGGATTGGCCCCGTTGACACCTGCAGGAACGGTAGTGGGCCCTGGCGGTGGGTCTGGGCGTCTTACAAGGAAACAGAAGCAGGATCAATTGTGGGCTTCCGTTTCAGCTTGCTTGCAGGCTGTTGAATCTTCAGGCACTGTGGCGTCTGCAGGAGGAGAACCGGTCCAGCATCCCCAGCAGTCGAGTCACCAAGAGGCACAGCCAGTGGGACCTGGGAGGATGATCCAAGGCACTGCCCCGATCTTCTCCACGGGGGAGGAGACTCCGATGTCGGGTCCGGCGGTAGTTCCAATGGCGGGGAATGTCGCCAGTGTGCTTACGCCAGGTGAGGCACCTAATACACCTCCCACAGGTCCTCTTCCACCTTGGGCTCCATCCCCGATGTGGAACTGGTGCCCATGAGGGCCGGGTTGGGGTTGGCCAGCGGCGTTTCAGGGGGTTGGCACACCTCAGGTAGGGGGTGTGGGAACACTACAGTCCACTCCACAAACGCACACGACCCAGACCCCGGTGCAGATGGGGAGCTCGGCAGTTACAACGGCAGGAGCGCCTCTGGCGACCTCTAATGCAGATGACAGTACATCGGTGACGGTAGGTTGCGGGGACATGGGTCTTCCGGTAAGTCACACGGCGGTCACACAAACATAACCGGAATCGCAGGCGAATGCGTCAGTTTTGGCAGTGTGGCAGGGGCCGGCTGGGGCTTCCTATCAGTCAATAGCGGCGGGAGGTATTGTGCGAGACCATTATGTGGGGGTGGAGGCATCGGCCATTCCAACGGGCAGCACTGCTGCCCCGTTGGGGTACCATTTGCTGACAGCCACACGTGAGAAGATTTGGAAGGGTGAATTTGTGGATGTCTTCTCTCTGCTCTTTCGGGAGACAGAGACGAAAGACAAGGATAAGGCCACAGATAAGGAATTGGAGAGGATGCGATGGAAGAAGGTAGCTCAGACGTGGGCAAATTGGCTCCCAGGCTACCTTATTTATATGGGGGTGATTCAACAGAAGTTCCCAGAGAAAGGTTGTATTTTGACGAAATATCTGGATATGCTCTATAGAGCATACACAGAGTACGAGGGGGGGCGTGGCTTGCTTACGATGAATCATTTCGTATGTGGACCGCGTTTGACCGCTCCCTCCGCTGGGACTTGAAGGATAATGATCTGTGGCTACAGTTCATGACCCCGGCAAGGCCAGGGGTTGGAGAACGGGCTGATAGTGGTCATATTTTGGCCAAGCAGCAGCTTACTGCATCTCCCCGCGTGACGGCGGGGCAGGGGGTTCAATCCCGCCTGCTTTGCTGGGAATATAGTTCCCGAGGGGCCTGCACATGCCCTGTGTGTAGGTTTCGCCATGAATGTCCAATTTGTAGGGGACCTCACTCCGGGGCTAATTGCCCAAGGTCCAAAAGGGGACGGGGAACAGGGGGGGAGGCCCCAGGAGGCTGTAAGCCGGGGGGGGCCAGCACCCTCCTCCCAAAGGGGCCCAGTCCGGTCAAGCTTGAACTGTTGGGGCGCCTCTTGGCAAGATATCCGGGACCGGATGCCAGCTATTTAGAGGTTGGGTTTAGGGATGGATTTCACATTCCTTTCGAGGGTCCTCGGGTATCGGCGTTTGCACGAAATCAAAAGTCAGTTATGGTACTGGAACAGTTGGTTCAGGATAAGATAGACAAGGAAGTTACAGCGGGTAGGGTGTTGGGGCCTTTTAGTTGTCCCCCTATACCGAATTTGAGGGTTTCCCCCTTGGGTATCTTTCCCAAGAAGGCTCCTGGGGAGTACAAGTTGATACACAACCTGTCGGCACCTAGGGGGCAATCGGTCAATGATGCAATTCCGGAGCATTTATGTTCTGTGCACTACGCGTCTTTTGACTCGGCTGTAGCCATGGTTAGGAGACACGGGTTGGGGGCTTTAATGGGCAAATGCGATATTAAGTCAGCGTTTCGCATACTGCCCATCCACCCTTCGGATTTTGATCTTCTGGGTTTTCATTTCCATGGTTGTTATTATATAGATAGGGCCTTACCCATGGGGTGTTCGATTTCCTGTTCCATGCTTGAACGTTTCAGTTCCTTTTTGGAATGGGCCGTTCGGGAATGCACGGGATTGGCCGACTGCACTCACTACCTGGATGATTTTTTCTTCTGTGGTGGAAAGGATTCTGGGCAATGTAGTTATTTGATGTCGGAATTTGCTGCGTTGGCGGATGAGTTAGGTGTCCCCTTAGCTCACGAGAAGACGGAGGGCCCGGCAAATGTGTTAATGTACCTGGGGGTGGAAGTTGATTCGGTTCAACGGTGTTGCAGGCTGCCTTTGGACAAGGTACAGGCCTTGGTGGCCCGAATCTCTTCTCTCCGGTCACAAACAAAGGTGACTTTGAAGCAGTTACAGGAGTTGGTTGGGTATTTGAATTTTGCCTGCAGGGTGGTGGCGCCGGGCCGAGCCTTTTTGCGTCGGCTCTGCAATGCTATGAAAGGCCTCACCAGGCCTCATCACCATGTTAGGGTGACAAAGGGAATGCGAGAGGACTTAGCTGTATGGCTATCCTTTTTGGAAGGCTTTAATGGGGTGTCCTTTTGGAGGAGAGAGTTATTGTTGGAGGCAGATATGCAAATACATTCAGATGCCTCAGGGACATTAGGTTTTGGGGTGATATGGGGCGACCGGTGGTGCGCCAGAAGGTGGCCTGGTGGTTGGCAGGATTCTGGCACGTGTAGGGATTTAACTTTTTTGGAGTTTTTCCCTATTTATGTGGCAGCTCATATTTGGGCGCAGGAATTGAAGAATTGCGTGGTGCACTTCTGGTGCGACAATCAGGCCACAGTCCAGGTTATCAACACTTTGTCCTCCAAGAATAATAGGGTCATTACATTAGTTAGGGCATTTACATTGCACTGCCTCCAAAATAACATTTTGTTTCGAGCTCGTCATATTCCCGGTTTGGATAATGCAATAGCTGATGCTTTATCGCGCCAGCAGGTAGAGAAATTCTGGGATCTCGCACCTTGGGCCAGGGCAGTGCCGGAGGAGGTGCAGGCTGCCCTGTGGGAGATTGGCAGGATGAAGTAGATCGTGCGGTCTGGCAGTCTCTCGCCCTGAGCACTCGAGCGGCGTATAGGAAGGCAGGTAGGGAATTTCAGGAGTTCAGGTCGTGCTTGAAGCTGGGGATGGAGTGGCCTATTCCAGTCTATCATCTCTTGCAGTTTTGTGTGGCAGAGAGAAGGAAGGGCAAGGCTGTTCGCACCATCTCCGGTAAGCTGGCGGCCCTGGCTTTTTGCTCAAAGTGCCGGGGTGTACAGGATAATACAGCTGATTTTAGGATCAGGCGAGCCTTGAGCGGCTGGACGCGTGAGCAACCTGCCAAGCCAGATTTGCGGTCCCCGTTATCGCCGGATATTCTAGTTGGACTGCAAGCTCGTTGGAACTTGCTCTGTGTGTCCCCTTTTGAGGCCGCTTTATATCATGCGGCTGCTTTGACTGCCTTTTTTGGGGCGTTGCGAATATCGGAGCTGTTAGCGGCTGCTAAGGGAGATACGTCTGGCAGGGCCCTGCAATTTGGGGATATCCAATTCAGTGCGGAACAGGTCTCCATTCGGCTGAGGCGTTCCAAAACTGATCAAATGGGCAAAGGGCAGATAATCGTCCTACATGCTGCCCCACGGGAGGAGTTATGCCCTGTTAGGGCTTTAACGGCCTTCCGGGAGTTGAGAGGTATGGCGCCTGGATTCCTCTTTTGTCATGCGGATAGTTCGCCGCTGACGAAGTTTCAGTTTGCGGTCATCGCAAGGCGGGCGCTGGACGGTCTGCAGTTGGCAGGTTTTAAATTCGGAACCCATTCATTTCGTATAAGGGCTGCCTCTACAGCCGCTGCTTTGGGTTTACCGCCAGTGCAGATACAGGCGATTGGCGGATGGAGATCGCAGGCGTACCGTTCTTATGTTCGGCCCCTCCCTACAGGGGGGAAGTGATACATTCTCCCTTGGGGGGGAAGAGACGGGTGGCTGACCATAATGTGTTTGTTTTTAGATGACCGGCCGGCGGAAGCCCCAGTTCGGGTTCTCATCTGTGGACACAGCTACGTGTTCTGGGCCGGACGGAGGGCAGCCTGTACCACAGTTGGCACACAGTTGGGACTGAGTGGCGTGGCCAACATACAGTGGGCCGGCAGGCGGGGGATGAGGTGGGACCAGCTCATCCCGATGTTAATGCAGTGGCGTGCGGCCCAACCCCCACCGCAGGTGTTGTTACTCCATTTGGGAGGTAACGACTTGGAGATGTTGAAGGGCAAGGCCTTGGTGCTGCAGGCGATCTCCGATTTTCAACTGATTCGCAGTTGGTGGCCTGGGATAGTGATTGTGTGGTCCTCAATTGTGCCTCGTTGCCAGTGGAGGGCACCGTGTGATCCCAGGGCCTTGAATCAGGCCGGTAGGAAGGCAAATGGCGAGATTTTTCGCAGCCTGCGGGAGGGGGGTGATTGGTCGGTTAATCATCCCGCTATATACCCAGCGCAGAGGGAGCTTTATAGGCCTGATGGGGTCCATTTATTGGACCTCGGGAATGATATATTTTTGATGGATTTGCAGAGGGGTCTGCGGGAGGTAATCCTGCGCAGATGGGGGGTTGGCGACAAAGCATAAGGCTTGTCGCACCCTGTGGTGGTTAGGCGCGGGCATCTTCACCTGGGAAGGGATAGGTGAGCATTCACAGGCACCTAGCGGTGACTGGTAATGCCTGAGGCTCATCACCTGAGTGGTCTTGAGGCCCAGGTGGTGAGATAAGGGTTACCTTTGGGGCGGACCTTCCTCACCCACTCGGAGTCATGAGGCACGTGCTGGGGTGACACGGAAAGCCTCCCTACCCAAAAGGGGGGGCCAGGGGGTGGCGTGAGCTGCACGCCATCCACTGGCCTGGATTTGACTCGCCCTATCCTTAGGATGGCGTTGGCCATCAAGTATTGAGGATGCCCGCTAGTTTCCCCTTCTGCGAATTCATCAATAAAGTGTGGCCCATTTTAAACCCAATTTATTGTGTCGTCTCGTTATTTACTACGCTCCGATTCCGCAATTGCCCTACCCCACCCCCGGCGCAGCTTGGGGGTGGTGGGGCGGTTGCGGCGGGCGCAGGCAGAGACAAGGCGTGGAGGCGCTCTATTGGCGGCCTCCAGGAATGGCGCCAAAAGGAGGGGGAGGAGGAAGGGGAGCCTTTATAAGGCTGGAACTCCTCCCCTCCTTTGTCTTGTTTGTGCGGCTCCCTCCCTCCCTTCCCTGTTGGCAGTATGGGAATGAAACTCCTGTTGTCCTTAGGAAGCCAAGTAGGAATTTTTTGCTCATAATCCGTCATTAAGGATGTGAGTTTTTTCGCCTACTTCATACTGTGAGACAGCAAGGGAGTACTAAATAGGTTGATTGGTTGAGTTAATTTGGTCACATTTTGGCGGTTAGGCGCGGGCATTTTCACCTGGGAAGGGATAGGTGAGCATTCACAGGCACCTAGCGGTGACTGGTAATGCCTGAGGCTCATCACCTGAGTGGTCTTGAGGCCCAGGTGGTGAGATAAGGGTTACCTTTGGGGCGGACCTTCCTCACCCACTCGGAGTCATGAGGCACGTGCTGGGGTGACACGGAAAGCCTCCCTACCCAAAAGGGGGGGCAGGGGGTGGCGTGAGCTGCACGCCATCCACTGGCCTGGATTTGACTCGCCCTATCCTTAGGATGGCATTGGCCATCAAGTATTGAGGATGCCCGCTAGTTTCCCCTTCTGCGAATTCATCAATAAAGTGTGGCCCATTTTAAACCCAATTTATTGTGTCGTCTCGTTATTTACTACGCTCCGATTCCGCAATAAGATTCTGCATAAAGCACCACAACGTTGGCTTTGCTGACCATCACTTTATTACACATTTTGGCCCCCTGTAGAAATTTGTCACTAATTTCAGTGACAAAACTTAATTTGGGGAGTGTTTCAATAAAGGCAAAACAGACACCCCTCTTACAAAATAGAGGCATGGCAGTTTGCAGAAATTGTTCTCCATTGTCTTTATCTGTAACATCAACCCCAATCCATGTCCACCTGAAATGGAGGAGCAAAGAGAGAATCCCCTCACACTGAAGGGCTTCCTGAGGGGCCATCTGGTAGAAGGGAAGGCCTGGAGTTTTAGTATTCATGATGCGAACAGGGCCATAGATGAGCTAAGGGGAGATTTGGTGTAGGGGGAAAGACAAGAATAAAAATGTATATGTAGCCACTACACTTTCAAAGCAGTGTACATAAATCTAATAATTTTAACCAACAGGCATCTTGTTGGCCTCTTTAGGAACAGAATATTGTTTCAGATATGCTTTTTGGCTGAAACAGCAGAAGTATTATTATATTTAACAACCCCATAATGTGTGGATTTTCTTTTTTCTGTCATGTATACATTTCTAATTTATGATAATAGTGGCTACCCCAAATAGAGGTTGACCCATGGTCATCTAGTGAGCACGTGGCTGAGGAAGAACCACCTTTAATTCTAGTGATAGAAATAGATGCCTAGCTGTCTACTGTAGTGATGGATTAATCTATCAATTTCACTTCCTATAAAGTAAGCATTTCATCAAGTATGTGGTCATCCCATCCCACATTTCTACTTCAGTTTCTGAATGTTTTTCCTCCTTCAAAATATGTGTGACAATTCATATGCATTTTTATATGCAATTTCCCTAACATACATATTTTTGTACACAGATTTTGCTCAGAAAACTACATTGCAAAATTCAGAGGAGTATCAATATCAGGAGGATAACAGTGCTCTGGTCTCTATATTTCTTCAGAAAGTATGAATTAGTTCACATTGAAACACAAACAGAGTGAATTTTGCCCGTATCCCTACTCTAGATTTTCATGGTCCCATTTTCAGGGAAGCATTTTCTAAATATTTTCAGGACAGGATAAATCTATCACAAAATTGATGGGGGTGGGGCGGCGGCTTACATATCCAACTACTAGTGTCAGGTCTTTCATGTCACTTTTTCATGTTTTTTCAAATAAGATTTCCTTTGGTGGCAAGTGGCAGAGGCATGTCTATGGCATCCCATTAGCCATCCCCCACCACCCACACAAGGCCTTAGTGGAAAAATGCCACCACATGAGATAAGATTCTTCCTGAGTTATTGGGTTGGATCCAAACATAATCAGAGTTAGACTCATCGAATTCAATGGAACTTGCTCATATTTAAGTACAAAAAAGCCCAGATCCAAGTCATTGTTGGGCTAAAGACAAACACACACACACGAGAGAGAGAG
Organism: Anniella stebbinsi; assembly: GCA_029215795.1. Lineage (NCBI taxonomy): Eukaryota > Metazoa > Chordata > Lepidosauria > Squamata > Anniellidae > Anniella > Anniella stebbinsi. The sequence continues at coordinate 25,506,406 of JARDYH010000008.1, forward strand.
AGAGAGAGAGAGAGAGAGAGAGAGAGAGAGAGAGAGATTCTTCCTCTGCTTTTCATTCTTGGAGGTCTATGAGCTTACATTTCCACACAATTGGGTCAAACTACTAGACGGCTATTGGTTATCAAACCAGAAGAACTGTAACATCCCCTCTGTAAATGGGAATGCTTCCATTAGCTTCAGTGCTTCAGTGCTGGGAGGAGGGGATAAACATTTCCCTTAAACGCCCTGAAATCATCATTCCATGATGACCTGCAGGGATAAAAAGGAGTCTGGTTTTGCTGCCCTGCTGCTAAACACATTTACTTGGGAATAAGTTTGTGACAGAAAAGGATCATATATTTTTTTCAAGTAAAAACAATAAAACAAACATCTGTGTTCAATAAAGGCTGCTGGCTCTGAATTTGGTGGGTCTGTGAATCCAGTCTGGATTTCAGTCAGAATCAGAGGGAACTCTAAAGGACCTCTCCCAACTGCAGAACATCATCCACTGTCTGTGATCATGTGCATGCCTGTCTTCATGCCACAAGTATAAAATTTTATGTTTTGTTTTAGAATAAGAAGAAAGGATGCTGCAGTAAGAAGCATAAGCCCCGTTGGTCCCTGGAATGTTCATGCTGACCCCTGGGATGAAGGTGGGCTGTTTTCCTGTTGTCTCCATCACCTGCCACTCTTTGAATTGTCATTTTGGTGGGTTCAGTACCAATGGCCTTGAGATTCAGCTGCACTAGTTTTCAATATTAACAAATTTTATTTACCCAATTAAAAATACAGAAAATGCCAGCATTGGCTGTAGATGGTCATTTCAGGAAAACCCCTAATGCACCATGGAAGATTACTGTTCCCCACTGCTATAGATTTCATAATGCTATATGGGGTGGTCTATTGATTAGCTACTTCTTGCTGGGGGAATGTAGAAAACACTGTGTACAAAACACTGTGAGACCCACTCCTAGGATAATATCATAGTTAATGCATTAACAGCTATGTTTTGTTCCTGCTGGGAAGTCCTCTTCCAGGACATCTCCCTTCTTTTGTAAGGTCCTTCACCCCTCAAGTCTATAATTTCCTGGTCACATCAACCCTTCTGTTTCTTGTCTTCATTCTCCTGGATACCCCACCAGTCCTTCCTCTCTAGCCCAACCCTTGACTTTTCCCAAGATTGTGAGGGCCTCCAGCAGCAGCATCATTCCACTTTGGGATCACAATGAAAGGTATAATAATTGGTTTCTGTCCCCTCTCTTTGATCCAATTTCCTATCCCCATCTTCTTTACAGACTTACTGCATCTATCTTCCTTCTTCCATCTTCTTATACAAGACAAAGTTTTGCTATGTAGCTGTGCCATCAACTCACTCTACAAACTCCTCCTCCCCTCCTCCTCCTCCTCCTCCTCCTCCTCCTCCTCCTCCTCTTCTTCTTCTTCTTCTTCTTCTTCTTCTTCTTCTTCTTCTTCTCCCCTTTTGGGGAAGACTTGTTATCATCATCATCATCATCATCATCAACAACAACAATTTTAGTTAACTATTTAGTTAGTTAGTCCCATAGACAGCAGTGACTATGTCCTCATCAACGATCCATGAGCCTGGGACCTTGAGCAAGTCTTCTCCAAAAGCTGGGATTTCTTCTGCAGTATCATTACCAACAGTCAGAAAGTTGGGAGCAAATTCAGATTCACCCTCCAAGGTGCACATGTAGAAAGTAAGCTGGCCTTTGATACCATTGGCTGGATGGGCATCATGTGGGATGGTGGGCAAGGTCCACTTAAAGTCACAGCCAAACACAATAGTCTTGCCCCTGAATGAGGTGTCATTGCTCATGACCTCCTTCAGCAGCCTGTCTATTCAATCAATAGTAAAGCAGTTAGGCATCAATACTTCATCCCAGAGGTCAATGTTGGCTGGTTTGAGATCCTGACTAGTGCAAGGCTGGCAAGGGCTTCACTGTCATCCAAAGGCCGATGGGCCACCTGCGTAGGCACACTTCTTGAGGTGGGCATGGCAGCATAAAGAATCTTTGCTTGCAAAAGTTGTCCCTCTCCATTACTGAAACTGTTCCTTGCAACTTTTCTTGAGATGGTCTTTTGGGGCTGGAAACTTGGTAGCTTCAAGTGATGCTAATTAGTTTTTCTCATTATAGGAGTTTCCAGAGCCATCCCTACCATGAGGCAGAGTGAAGGAACTGCCTCAGGTGGCAGATGCTGTGGTGTGTGGTGGCACTCTCAAGGCTGCAACTGTACAGTGACCAGGGAATGGGATGCAATCTTGTCATTTGTCTCAAGCAGCAAAATGTCACAGGACTAATCCTGGAAGTTTCTTCCTAGGTCCTTTATCTTTTCCTTTATGATCTTTTGTTATATTTATTCCCATATGAATCTGAGGTTGGAATAGATCTACACTACCACTTTATAGCAGTATTGAAGAGCACTGACAACTGTTGGGGCCCAGGACACATTCTATATACCACTTTCATAGTGCTATTTCCTGCTGTTTATTCCAGATTTGTAATCATTGGACACAAGGTGTAGATCTGGCCTGAGACTTCACTACTTCATTTTTAATCACTTTCCTCTACTTCCATTGCATTTGTTTTTCCTGGATCTTTTCTCCTGGACACTAGGTTGATTTCTAGTAACCGACACCTGAACCCACATGAGCTCATCTCCTCCTTGAGATAGATGTAGTCATGAAGCTTTTTCTCTAACCTTAATGTGAAACAGTTTTACACCTAGGAGTGTTTGTAAGTAAGATTTAACAAAGGGACCAGTGGAAGGCTGGGGAAGGGGTTTTGTCAGCAACTAATTGTAGCTGAATTTGAATGTTGTAAGCCTCTAATGGAAAAGCCACTTTTTAACACTGGTTGTTCCATATTTTACTTTTTATTAGATCATTGCATTATGTCTACCATACAAGTAATATATTTTCTATAAAAACCATGAATTTTCCCAGGATGGTTGGCTGATGGGAAAGCCTGTTGAAGATCTATCTACCAAATGGAATCATTGTCATACACACCAACCATCTCCAACCTATTTCCTTGTAAATGTGGTGGATTATCCATCAACCAGTAATTTAATGATTTCAGTGGGTCTATTCTAAGCATAATGAAACATAGATCCAGACCGTTACTTGTAAAAGTTCACAAGAACTGCTCCAAAAGTCTGTTTGTCAAGATATACCAGTGGAAAATATTTTGTGAGGTTGAGGAGTACTTGGAGAAAGGATGGTCCATTAAGGCAAAACGGAGGGTTGGATTTACAGACATATATCTTCCCTGTAGTCAAAGTCTGATTTGGTTTTCAAAATTAATATTTCAGCAAGGGATAATTTGTAGACCTGAGAGGATGAGTTATATACAAGCAACAGAATGGAAGTGTTACAAATTTTTCTCAGGCAGCATCTACAGTACAGCTCTATAATGGTATTGAAGTGAAATGACAGTTGTTTGCGCAGATGACACATTCCATATACCATATTCAAACTGCTTTCATAGCGTTTTTTATCCGATTTGGTGCAGAGGTGGTCTAAGTGTTCTTGCACACACACACACACACACACCTTGAGTTGAATGAAAATATAACTTCAAACTAGGGAAATCTCAGGCATGCCACTGGATCCTGGTGTGCGATGGACTCGCTTGCATTTGTTCCCAGAACCCAGCTCATTGGCCCACAATGCGTTCACAAGCCTGCTCTTCAAGTGCAACTTAGCCTGATGATGGCCTGGCTGCCATCTGCCCAGGTCCAGAGTCTCCAATGTTGTGAACAATGGAGGTTCTGGACATTGTGTATCTCCCACCTTGTGAGCATGGCAGCTGTGCAGGCCTCATGAATGAAAAATTAAAGGTGTGAAAAACTTCTTTCATTCTTGTATAAATGGTGCCTTTATGGCTGCCTTTTATACAAGGTACGAGATATGCAATTTCTCAAGTCTCCATTATGTATAGTAATAATGGAGGCTCTGGACCAGGATGGACAGTCTCACAGCTACTTTGGGCACTCACTGAACAGTGAAGAAGCTTGCATGGTGCTGTGAGCTGGCTTAGTCTGGAGTGGTGTTTGCTTGGCAAGCATCCGACCAAGCCAAATACAGGTGAGTACATCCATCCCAACTTAGAACAGGGTATATTTCAGGATTTCTTCCTTATTAGCCTTTCCCTGTTGTTCAGCTCAGGCCTCAACATAAGAATGAAACATTTAGGCAAAAAGATACAAACAAGCAACCCTGCACTTGAAGCTAAGATAGAAAAGATCTCCACGGCTACCATGTATTTTCCCTTGGTGCTCAGATAGCTGGGGACAAAGGATAACCACACGCTGCAAAAGACCAACATGCTGAAAGTGATAAACTTGGCTTCGTTGAAACTGTCTGGTAACTTCCTGGCAAGGAAAGCTACGGTCAAGCTCAACATTGCCAGGAAGCCCATGTAGCCCAGGACACAGTAAAACAGAGTCACAGATCTGTCATTACATTCCAGTACAATTTCTTCAGTCCCCGAGTGCATGTCCTCATCTGGGAATGGGGCAGAAGTTCCCAGCCACACAGTACAGATGCCTACTTGGATGAGGGAGCAGGAAACCACAATGGAGCCAGCCAGCTCCTTCCCCAACCACTTCCTTATCCTGGATCCTGGTCTGGTGGCCATGAAAGCCAGAACTACCATGATAGTTTTTGCCAGCACACATGAAACGGCCACTGAGAAGATGAGGCCAAAGGCAGTTTGTCGGAGGAGACATGTCACCTCCCGAGGACGGCCGATGAAGAGCAATGGACAGAGGAAGCAGAAGAGGAGGGAGATGAGGAGAGTGTAGGTGAGGTTCCGGTTGTTGGCTATGACGATGGGGGTATCATGGTGCTTTATAAATGTCCCCAGCACAAGAACTGTGATAAAAGAAAAGGAAAGAGCAAATGAGGCTAAACTGAGCCCCAAAGGTTCTTCATAAGACAAGAATGTTACTCTCTTGGGGATACAGAAATCTTGTTTTTTGCTTGGATAGTCTTTAGGTGAGCATTTCATACAGTCCCTTGCATCTGAAAAAAGAAAAGATGTGGTCTTCAGTTCACACACAAATACATGTAAATATGTTATATTTTTAAAAACTGAGTCTCTCACACATACAACATGCTCTATGGAAATCAGTGAATATTGTCACTAGTCATAACATGATGTATGGCAGGGGGTGGTTTGAAACTATGGCCTGGTTCACACTCATTGTGAAGTAAATAAGGCACAGTGGCTTATTTCCCCGGCTACACATGCCAGTCAGTTGTTGGAAGGATTTGCATAATTACCCTTCCTGGAGTTGCTTGCCATGCCATTCAAACCCAGGAAAAGGTGGTTAACATGCCACCCCAGGACCCTGGAACAGCCTAGGGGTTCAGAGTGGGTTGTTCAGCCACCCCCACTGTGTTCGTACAATGTGGCAAGCTCCAATGGTGGCAAGGGTAATGATGCAACTTTCCCAGGGATGGGACTAGCATGTTTAGGTGGGAATTTAGCCATCGTGGCTTATTTACCCCACCATAATTGTACGAACTGGAAATGGACTTTTGTCTTGTGCTTTAAAAATGAGCATAAGCCAGCTGAGATTATAAATCCATGCTCCATATCTCCCATGTCATTCACAACCAATGTGAAAGAACTATGGGAGTAGGTGAGGTGGTTTGCTTGGCAAAACCTTCTATGGCTTTATGTTGGATGGGAAGGAAGGGGGGAAACCTACCCTTCTTGAACCTTCTAGAGCCAGGAGGTGGTGGTGGAAATTGTGACGATGTGCATCATTGGCAGATGCTAATGAGGTCAGTGATGGCAACTAGCTACACAACAACCATCTATTTGCACAGTGATACTTGCAACATCCTCCAAGCCATGTTTGTGTCCAAGATATATGGGTGAGATATTCCTTACCCTGCTATTACTACACTGTGGCTGTTGGTGATTTGTCTAGCAAACTGCCTAATCGCCTGACCCTGTTAATGAGTGACTACCTTGTTCTTCATTAATTGACACATGTTAACAGTGTTCAATGACAGGTCCAAACAAAATAGATTGCAGCGGTCAAATTGACTATGGCATGAATGACGACTGCTAGGTATAAAAGAAAAGGGACTTTCAAATGAAGCAATGTCCAATGAAAAATACTATTTTGATGTGCCAGGTAGTATGGAAACTAGTCACCACATTTGAAAGGTGTGTTTTCTCTAAAGTTGTCACCTGAACTACCCACCAAACATTTTGATCAATATTGACAAAAACTCTGATGTATGGGTAATTTCATACATTGGAATCAATTACAGTTACTCTGTTTTTTATAAATCTCTGCAATATATTGCTTACCCTCCTGGTTTGAAATCTTCCCTTCTGGACATAGGATGCAATCATAGCAGCAAAATGGCTTCCCCTCCTTAATTTTCTTGTGAGAACCGGGTTGGCAACTCTCAGTACACTGAGAAAGAGGCTGGGACTATTTGAAATATGAAAAAGAAGTATTATAATGAAGGAATAAGGAGCTTGAAATCTGGAAGCTTTGAGGCCCCTTCTGTATTTTACTAAAGAGACTCTGGGCCCAATTTCTTTTTCAACAGGGATTGTATCTTTCAATTGTTTCATTGCTTATCAATTTTACTGCTATGTCCCCAATGTTTATATATATATATATATATATATATATATATATATGGTTTATATGTTTAATTTGATATTTTATTGAAATTTGAATATAAAAAATAAGTTTAAATAATGTAATATTTAATATGGCCTTTTTTATATTGTCATTAGCCCCGTTCAGAAGACACCTGAAACCATGGCTTTAATCATGGTGGTTCAGCCAGAAAGCTGGGTCGTGTTCAGACGACATCTTAAACAACAACTTTAACCGCGTTGAGTAAGGCAAAAAGCCTTACTCTCTGTGTTTAAAGTGGTGGTTTAAGGTGTCTGCTGAACTAGGCCATTGTGTTATTGTTGTTGATTATTAAGATATTGTTTTTCAGTTTTATGATTGAATCCTACTCTGAGGGCATTTGCCAGTTGAAAACTAAGCAATTCTAATAAAATGAATAACTTGAATAAATAAAGACATGAGATTTCAGAAATGCTTGAACAGACTCATTAGGGAATACTTGATGTGGTACAATATTTTGAGAGTTATCTTTATTGTAACAATGGTAATTGTTTGAATAAGAAATTATTAACAATAATTACTTGCTACTGCTTAAACAATTAACAATAACATAATGGCTGAATTCGGATGGCATATTAGGCAATGGAGGGGGAAATAGTGTACTGACCATGTGTTAGACAGGCGGTGCTCCCCACACGACATGCTGCAGCCAGCACTGCTTGGCACCAGCAAACACACTGGCTGCTACGAAAGCACGGCTGCCATTTTGGTTGCAGCGTCTCCTCCCTCCCTCTCCCTCAGTCCCCCAGCCATATCCCAGCATGCACCATGAGTTCTGCTGGCTGTATAGAGCAGCCGCGGTTTTTCGGCTGCTCTGGCCGGCAGAACTCTATCCCCAAACAGAATAGTCCATGGAGAGAGGGGGGGCTCAATTCGGACGACACGTTAAACAATGGGGCTTTGGGCTAAACAACGTGCAAGCCTGTTGTTTCCCTCCGTTGTTTAAATTGCCCACTTAGCGTACTGTCAGTTGTGTGTGCATTGTGTGTTACTCCCCACATGACACAATAAGCAACACAACTGACGATTGTTCCCCCCTCCTCCATTGCCTAATATGTCGTCTGAATTCAGCCAATTAAATGATATGAAACAATAAGAGACATTTTCCCTTCCTACTCCTGATTGTAGTACAGGAGGCATTAGCTTTAGGCTTTGTGGTATTATTATTATTGTTATTATTATTATTATTATTATTATTACCTTTTTCCTTTTTATTATGAATAATAACAAAAAAGAAGAAAAAAGAATCATGAAGAGAGAGGGATAAGGAGAAATAAAACCAGGAACAAACATTACGTACATAGGAATATCATTATTTTTGCCATCAAATATATGATTTGTAAAAAGAAAAAAGGGGCAGATTTATACATAGGTTTGAAGAAAAACAGACCAAATATCCAGATATTTATCCATTTGCAAGTTGTGCCTATACCCACACACACAATTTTAATGATGCCCATCTGTTTATAACTTGTGCAATCTCACTAATCAGTTTAAGTTTATTTTAATCAGTTGAGATATATCTCTTGGAACAAGTATTCCCAGACAGGTAATAAAATCAGGGCACTTTAGGCTATATAAATACTAGGGATGTGCATGGACCCCCCCCCCCCGGATTGGATCAGTACCTGGATCGGGACCTCCAATTTTGTTCCGGATTGGATCAGAACAAAATAGGAGGTCCCCTGGATCGGATTGGACCTGATCCCAATCTGAAAATCGGATGTCAGAGTTTTTTGGATAGCCACCATTTTCGCCATAGGCTTGCATTGGGGGAAAGAAAGGTGAAGGAAGTGGACATCCCGGCAGGTAAGTTGGGCCCCCCTCCCTCTCATGCTCATTACCTCCCAGGGCCATCCGCTTCCACCCGCTTACACCCGCTTCCACCCGGACATCCCCGGGAGGTAAGCCCCCTCCCCACTCGTGCTCCTTACCTGCCGACGTCCGCTTCCTTCACCTGCCATAGATCTACTGAGAACTAGGCTTCACGGCCTAGTCTTTAGTAGAGTGCCAGGTGATGACATAATCACCTGGCGCTCTACTGAGAACTAGGCCACAAAGCCTAGTTCTCAGTAGATTCAAGCAGGTGAAGGAAGCAGATGCCCCAGTAGGTAAGTGGGGCCCCTCATTCCTCCCCCCTCGCACTTCTTACTTCCCAGGGCCATCCACGGATGGCCCCGGCAGATAAGGAGCGTGAGTGGGAGAAGGGGGTCCGATCGTGTCCTTTTCGGATTGGTTCATATTGGATCGGCTAATCCAGGTGCTGGGGATCGGGATTGTAGCTAATGTAGCTACATTTCTTATGAAAGAATTTCTCAGAAGAACTGTGTTCTATATTTTTCCAATGTCCATAAAAAGGGCTTTCCACCTCCTGGCAGACCAATTATTTCAGGATAAGGTTCTTACTATGGTTGATGCTAACAATAGGGAAATGTTTGGAACTTTTGTCTCTAGAATTTAACCATCTTTCTCAGTGAATCTAACTGACTATCTACCAGTACTGGCATTTGGTCCAGGATGTATCAGGTTGTAATTCTTCTGGACTTATGGGATTTTGTAGGACCTAAAATTTATGTGACAGATTTGTTCAAAACATTAGAAATGTAATTTTCATCATGTTAAAAATTCCTTCAGAAATTTCTTGGTAAACAAAGTCATTGGGAGAGCATAACGGGGTGGCTCTTCATTTATTTCATCAACAAACACATTATCCTTCCTTTCTAAGTGTTTAGTATTAGTACAATAAATCAAGATAGTTACTCATTCATAATAGAGTCTCTTCCCACATAGCTGACAGTTGGAACCTACCTGATTAAACCAGCCATGCCATGTCATGGCCTCCTCATCAATGGCAAATACTTGACCTAGGGGAGCTTCGGGATCCATCCTCCCAATTCTCACCTTACGAAATGATTGGTTGGAGAAGATAATCCAGTTGATCACATCCAATCCAGCGACCAGCTCCCCATTCTGGTTGAAGGAAACTTTGTCCCCTGCACTGTTGTTAAATGAGACCCATTTTAGAAATGGTTGGAGCTAGAATGGAAAAGAAAAGGCAAGAAGTTAGAAGAGCCTGTGTTTGGGTCTTTATGAGCCTAAGCAGACAGAACTTGTAATCAGTATCTAGCACCCACATCATTTTCTCACCATTTCATTGGAATATGGGCTTCAATATGGATCTTAAAAATCCTCTGCCCTCATGCTATGGTTCTGATCCAGATCAGTCCTCCAGCACCTGTTGTAGAGAAGAAATGGGCTGGGTGTGCAGCTGCTAGATACATATTTGAAGTAAGGTCTGTTTTGGCACTCATACTGAACTCTAATGTCACCAGAAAAATGAGGTTCTGGCTGGGTTATTGTTGACCTGGAAGAAGGCAATGGCAGCCCTAGGATAAATAGTGCCCTGGGCAGGGAATGTCTTTGGTGCCCAGTCTCCTCAGTGATCAGTTTTGCAGGGCCACAAAGAGGATTTATGGGGCCTGGTGCAGGTGTGATGTCCATTGAAAATGACATTGCTCAAAATCTTGACCACTCAGACACTGTGCATCAGTTTGCACAAACCAAAGCTCAAAATGTCATATTCTGGACAGGGGCAATGCACTATGCAACAGAGGAGAACAATCACAGATTTTGGTAACTATTCTTTATTTTAGAATATCTATTTTTTATTTTTTGAAAATAAAATGGGTATCCAGCTGACCTCTTACAGTTTAAAGATTTATTATTTATATTGTGCTTATAGTGGTTACAGTATTTAAGGTTTTATGTTTAGGGTTGGCATGGGTGTCCAGATTAGGTTTGAAGCTTGGGGTTCTCTATAATGTTGTGTAAATGGCACCTTTGTGGCCACTATTTGCATAAATTGCCCTTCATGAAAAGAGTCCATCTGCCATTTTTACATAAAATGGTGGCTTAATGAGGGAGTGGGTGGCTATGGGCCACTCACCAGTTGCCTGGTGAGGAGGATCGTCTGGCCACAGCATGACGTGAGGAGGGTTGTTGCCTCAAACTAGAGCTGAGTTCCACTGATTTTTACCTAGTGCAAATTATATCAAAGTGGAAATTGAAAAGGAAGCATACTTTAACAGCTAATTGAAGGAAGATCATTTTTGTAGAGAATACCCAAATAACCAGTGGAAGCTTGAAAGAAAGGTTACAGGCACTTGCTTTTTCCCACCATAGTTCACCACAGACAGTACATTAAAACCACACCAAGAACAGCCACTGAGCTAGGTTTGTTCACCCACCCTCAGCTCAGCTCGGCACCACTGCCAGCTCACCCACCACTAAGGCTATCCCTGGAGGAGGCTTCTGGAGGAAGTGTTCATCTTTTATGAGTCAGAAATTGAATGAGGGGATGCAACATGAATCAGTAGAAATGCAGCCAACAAAGGTCATAAAATATATTCCCAATGCGCCAACAGGAAAGCAGAAAAACTAACTGAAATAGGGACAATGCCATTATTTCCAGTTGGAACAAAGGAAGGAAGGAAGATGAAAATGTTGTTGTTGTTGTTGTTATTGTTTTTGTTATTGTTATTATTATATTTATATTTATTTATTTCCTGCCTTTTTTTCCAGGGCAGGGACTCAAGGTGGTTTACAAGATTAAAACATGTACAATTAAAGCATAAAATATAAGTTTACAAAAGTTAAAATAGAATTAAACCTGCAATAAAATTAACAACATTTTAATTTAAAAAAAACCAACAACAAAACCATACATTAACACAGGTCCAGAGTATTTTGAAAAGCCTGCTGGATTAAAAAAGATTTTGCCTGCCTCCTGGAAGTGTAGCAAAGAGGGAGAAAACGTGATCTGTCTAGGAAGGGAGTTCCAGAGCCTTGGAGCAGCCATGGAGAAGGCCCTCTCTAATGTACCGATCAGGCATGCCTGGGATGTTGGTGGGACTGAGAGAAGGGCCTCCCCAGATCTCAGAGCATGAGCAGACTCTTATGGGAGAATACGGTCCTTCAGATAACCTGGACCTGAGCCATATAGGGCTTTATATGTCATAACCAGCAATTTGAATTGTGCTCAGAAACAGACTGGAAGCTAGTGGAGCTGTTGTAACAAGAGAGTTGTGTGATCCTTGTAACCAGCCCCGGTCAACAATCTGGCTGCAGCTCTTTGCAACAGCTGAAGTTTCCGAACACTCTTCAAAGGCAGCCCAATGTAGAGCATGTTACAGTAATTGAAATGGGATGTAACTAAGGCATGTGTCACTGTAGCCAGGTCTGACATCTCAAGGAATGGGCACAGCTGTTGCACTAGCTTCAACTGTGCAAATGCACTCCTGGTCACCGCTGAAACCTGGGCATCTAGGTTCAGGGCTGGATCCAGGAGTACACCTAAGCTGCGAACCTGTGTTTTCAGGAGGAGTGTAACTCCATCCAACACAAGCAGAATCCCTATTCCCTGATCTGCCTTTCGACTGTCCAGAAGCATCTCTGTCTTGTCTAGATTAAGCTTCAATTTGTTTGCCCTCATCCTGCCCATTGCTGCCAACAGACACTGGTTTAGTGCCGAAACAGCTTCCTTGGAATTGGGTGGAAAGGAGTAGTAGAGTTCGGTGTCATCAACATATTGGTGGCACCGCACCCCAAAACTCCGGACAATTTCTCCCAATGGTTTCATGTATATGTTAAATAGCATGGGGGACAAAACATAACCCTGAGGGACTCAACAGGCCAATGGACAAGGAGTTGAACAGAAGTCCCCCAGCACCACATTCTGGGTTCACCCCTTCAGGAAGGGATGGAGTATTATTTATTTATTTATTTATTTATTACATTTGTATACCGCCCCATAGCCGAAGCTCTCTGGGAGGTTTACATAGGATTAAAAACAATTAAAAACAATATATAAAAATTAAAACAGCAAAAACATAAAACTTACACACAATCTGTACATTTAAAAACCACTTCAACACTTCAAAAAACTACAAAAACAAAACAAAACAAACCCAGGCTCCTCAGATATTGCCAAATGCCTGAGAGAAGAGGAAAGTCTTGACCTGGCGCCGAAAAGATAACAATGTTGGTGCCAGGCGGGCCTCGTCGGGGAGATCGTTCCACAATTGGGGAGCCACCACAGAGAAGGCCCTTTCTCTTGTTGCCGACCTCCGAGCTTCCCTCGGAGGAGGCATTCGGAGGAGGGCCTTAGATGTTGAACGTAGTGTTCGGGTAGGTTCATGTCGGGAAAGGCGTTCCATCAGGTATTGTGGTCCCAAGCCATGTAAGGCTTTATAGGTTAAAACCAGCACCTTGAACCGGGCTCAGAAACATACAGGCAACCAATGCAAACGGGCCAGAGTAGGTCTTATATGTTCGAACCTACTGGTTCCAGTTATCAATCTGGCTGCTTCATTTTGCACAAGCTGCAGCTTCCGAACCACCTTCAAAGGCAGCCCCACGTAGAGTGCATTGCAGTATTCTAACTTGGAGGTTACCAGAGCATGGACAACTGAAGCCAGGTTATCCCTGTCCAGATAGGGACGTAGCTGGGCCACCAACCGAAGTTGGTAGAAGGCACTCCGTGCCACTGAGGCCACCTGTGCCTCAAGTGACAGAGATGGTTCTAGGAGAACCCCCAAGCTACGAACCCGCTCCTTCAAGGGGAGTGCAACCCCATCCAGAACAGGTTGAACACCCTCCATCCGGTCAGTGGAACCACCCACTAACAGCGTCTCAGTCTTGTCTGGATTGAGTTTCAGTTTATTAGCCCTCATCCAGTCCATTAGCCCTCATCCAGTCCATTGTCGCAGCCAGGCACTGAAAACCAGTTCCTCCAAGACCTATCCTAGCAAGACAGCCAAGAAGGATACCATGGTGGATGGTATCAAAAGCCATTGAGAGGTCCAGCAGAACCAACAGTTCCCAGTAAGGGAGACTTTGGGCGAAAATAATACACAACATATAGTGCCCTGCAATGTCAGGAACTCAAACCTGTTACCTGCCCAAATTGTAGATTTTGAGACTTGGGTTCCCCTCCATCCACTATTATACTATGTCCAGCTCTGGAAGAAAACACGGCATGGTGAAGGGCATGGGCTACAGCGTAGACAGCATTGTAGATATTGTAGCTGTGTGCAATCATGTTCATCTCAAAGAAAGATCCAGGAAGGCTCTCCAGTTTCTCCTCCCCTGTGCAAATGTCCCCATTAACCTTGCCCACTATACTGTCAGGGAATACACAGCCAAAGGCCTGTTGCCAGAAATTCATGAGAAAACCATCTTCTTTAGAGCTAGAAGGGTTTCTGCTCTCAAGAAATTGCTGAAATCCTGGTAGATCACTGGAGTGGATTCTGAAAGATATAGTGCCATGGAATATTTCTGAATCCCAATTCCTTTGTAGGACAACTGAAGTGAACTCCATTTGTGCTGTTGTTATCCATACTTTCCTTTTAGTTTCCTTTGCCACATCCTCTTGTTCTGAGAGATATGGAAGCCACTGAAAAGATGCCATGGAATATGATTCTGCATAAGCCACGACTACATTGGCTTTGCTGCCCATCACGTTGTCATGTATTTTTGCTCCCTCCTGTAGTACGTCATTAATTTTAGTGTCCAAATGAAATTTGGGGATTCTTTCCATGAAGGCAAAACAGACACCCCTCTTCAAAAACAGTGGAACAACAACTTGTAGAAATCTTTCTCCATTATCATTATCCATAACAACAATCCCAATCCACGTCCACCGGAAGTGGAGAAGCAAAGAGAGAATCCCCTCATTCTGAAGAGCTTCCTGTGGAGCCAACTGGTAGAAGGGAAGGCCTGGAGTTTTAGCGTTCATCAAGGGAGCAGGGCCATAGATGAGCTATAGAAAGATTTTGGGTTGAGGGAAAGGAAATAATAACACTATTTGAAGAGTCATTTCATGTATTTTTAAAATGTACATACATTTAACGGTTATAAATAAAAATAATAATAATATATTTATTTATTTCTAACCTACCTCTCCCTCTGGATCGAGGTGGGGAACAATAATAAATATCTATACAAAAACCATAAAATAGATTAAACATTAAAACAAATAAAACTAATAGATTATTAAAAACATCTTAAAATTCAAGTGGGTAGGCCTGCCTGAAGAGAACAGAATGCTTGATTAGAAAACAGTCTGAACGAAGAGAATACTAACTATCTTTGGCAATCAAACAAGTTCAATCCAAGCCCGATTCAAAATGCTAGTATTAACATTCAAAGCCCTAAACGACTTGGGGCCAGGTTATCTGAAGGAACGCCTCCTCCCATATGTACCTGTCTGGACACTAAGATCATCCTCGGGGGTTCTTTTCTGTGAGCCCCTGCCAAAGGAACTGAGGCAGGTGGCTACCAGCAGGATAGCCTTCTCTCCTGTGGCACCCCAACTGTGGAATGAGCTCCCTAGAAAGGTTCATCTACATTATACCCTTTTAGATGCAAGGTGAAGACCTTTTTATTTTCTCTGTATTTTATCAGTTTATCAGTTTAATTTTTAACTTTGCTGTTTTAAATCTTTATTTTAAATTGGCATTACTTTTGCATTGCTGCTTGTTTTATCCCACTTGTGATCTTAGATTATATTTCTATACTGTTGTTGGGTTCTATTTTGAATGGTTTTATGGCTTTAATTTTTGTAAACCATCCAGAGAGCTTCGGCTCTTGGGCATTATAAAAATGAAATGAATAAATGAAATGAATATAAAGAAATAAACATAAAGGTGTCAGTGGAAGAATGCTATATCATGACATAAGGGGGTGTATTGATGAGGGGAAAGCCCCGGGATGGATTTGCAGGCGTGCTAGGTCATTCATATGATGCAGCAGCCATCACAGAGCATTTCCAGGGCATTCCCCTGAAGCTCCGGTTTTAAAAAGTCAGGGACTTACTCTGACTTTTTCCTACAAGCAAGCTGCAGACGTGCATTTGCCATCTGTTACCTTGCTCTGGTGTTGTGCCAGAGGTGTCTCCCAGCCAATAGCAACCCTGATTGGTCACCATCACCCGACAGGAGGAGGGGGAAGGAGGGGCAGACCAGCGAGCCGAATGGCTGCTTGAACACCTCTGCAATTCTCCGGTGTGGCAGAAGTATGCCAATGCCGAAGAAGTGCATAAACATGAGGAAAAGGTAAAAATAAGATTTTTAAAAAAGTGGGAGATGGGTGGATGTGCCATGGCACCCATGGAATGACGCCTCCGCCCCTCAACGGAGTGGAAGAAAGACACCCACACCAGAGAAGCACATAAACACACACATACACACACACACACACACATATATATATATATATATGTATGTGGTGGATGCACTGACCATGCAATGACATGCAGTTGCATGGCAGTGGATGGGTGTGGCAGTGACCGGGGGCGGTGGTGGTTCCTTTGGCTGCAAACCCTGCATTCAAGCACACATCTGTATGGAGGGGAGCTCCCATTAGCTCCAATAGTTTAGCAGGTATGTGTGGAGGGGGCACTAAGTGCTGTCCTTTCATACCAGAATTGCAATGGAACCAGACCATGCAGAATCGGATTTTGCAAACACAGTTATCAATATCAGAATAAATGCAATGAGTAGTAGTATTCTACAATACCGATGCACCAATAGAGCAACAGGCACTAGCAATTCCTGAAAGAACCAGAAATGAGCAGTGATGCTTGTTTCTGGATTGAGCAGGTCAGTGTTTCTGGGCTATTTCAGCAACTGCTAGTTCCCGTTCAATTAGTGGTTCTTATCACTGGTGTAAGAGAACCAGCAGACACAGAGGTAGTACAGGGTATTGCTCATTGGGAACTATTGCTGAAAGAAAATTCATTAAGAAGTGGAATGTTTAAAATACTGAATGGCTTAAATGAGGCTTGTGATCCTGTAGCAATGCCCTGCTATTTCAGCTCCAAAGAATGAAGCACTAAACAGTAACGATCGTATTTTGTTATTGACTGAACCATATATTTTTTTGTTGCCAGCATAAGATATTCATAAACAATGCACTCATTTCTTCCTCTGAACAATAAAACTGAACTGGAAAGGAAAATCTTGGGTTGAGGCAGATTCTCATGCTCCCCAAATAACCTACCTGAGGAATTTTATAGGTATCCAAGATATTTGCCACATATAGGGAGATTTCAGAGTCCAGTCCCCCAATAACTGCTGTTAATATATTCTGGATATCACATACGTAGTTAGGTACAACGTTTTCCAATGTAGTCAACAGGAGCATTGTGGCATGATAGGTCCTCATTGCATTGTCATAGCTGTCATAGATGTGGAAGCCCAAGGTGACATTAGGTAAGATCTGAGGGTTTTCATTGATTTCTTTTACTGCAAATGCCAAGGCCAGGATGTGCTGGTAATGCTTAGGCACTACACTACAACAAAAGTTGCATTGCAGGTGAATGAGGAGGGGAAAAAAGAGATGAGACCATAATAAATGGATTCAAATTGGGCCACATTTATTAAGATCTGCAAAGGAAGCACTGGGCAGGCCCTAACTATGCCCGTAGCTAGCAGGCATTTCAATGGGTGAAGCATTCTATGTTTGATGAGTGGCATCTGCTTGATCGCCACCCCCAGGCCTACCCCTCTTGGGGAGGGGAGGCCTTCACATGTCACTCTTCCCCAGGCCACATAATATCAGGTGGAGTGAGGGGAGTTGGCCTCACAGGTTACCCTTATCCCCCCACCGGGGCTGCAAAACCACAGTGGAAGGCCTCAGGCATCACCTGTCATCAAATCACGGGGCCACAGAATGATCACAGTCCCTGTTCTTTAAACGTGCCCACTCCTTACAGCCTAGACCAAATGTGACCAATTGCAGACACCTAAAAATTCTAAAGACACTCTCCAGACTTACAGTGGAGAAGTAGGGAGCCAGGATCCAAAGAGGTTGGGGCGTTTGGGTGCAGCTGCCTAATATTAGCACTGTTTCTCACCACCAGCCCATGGCACCATTCATTCAACCTCCTCCAATCATGAGGAGGCACATCTCTCCTTCCTGCCCACCCTCAATAGCCTGCCTGTGGCCACGTGAAAGTGACATGGGGGAAGGGCACTTCTGTAAGAGCAGTATATTCCACACATACGTTAATTATTGCCACTTTGTTCCACATCAACATCACTGTTAGTCATGATATGTAGTTTGTTTTAAACTTTTATGGTTTTAATTTTTGAATATTGGTTTTTAAATGTTCGATGTTTTTAATTTTTGTAAACTGCCCAGGGAGCTTCGGCTATGGGGTGGTATATAAATGTAATAAATTAATAAATAAATAATTTAAGGACTAACCTTCTCGTACTCTTAAGACCAAGGTGGCTTTTGCTAAGAACAAAAACAAACTATATTAGTGCTCATCATCAGCACAGCACTGTCCTTATTGTTACTTGGGAAGATACCTTGTAATAGAAGCTTTAGCACTGTGAGGCAACATCATTTGAATGTGCTCGTTAAGAGCTACAGATATACACTGGGTTACATCTGGATTTAGCCATGCTTGGGGTAGATGTATTGAAATCAATGGGACATGTTAGGCATGATTTATATCAATTATGGCATTCTTAAACATGAGTAACTTCAATTGTCTCACCTATGTATGGCTAAAGAGATCCAAATGACTAATCCCATTGCCAGTCATATTGTACAATAGTTTTGACCTTAATCAGCTATCATCTGCATTTGGAAGACATCACATGATGCAGAAAAGAGTTCATAAATCTGTAACTAGGCCACTATGAAAACCAGAAGACATTCCCTTAAACCATATAGTAGCTCCATAAGGGAATCTTAAATGTTTCTTGGGATTAAAATTTTTTAACAGCTGTTGAAACAACCTAGCCCCTGTTTGTGTAGACTTAATTGTATGGGTTTTTTTTGTAGCTTAATCCAGTAAGCTCCTGTTTTGCAATTTCATAACTCTCTTATGCTCTGATCGTTCTGGTGACATAATAAACAGAAATAAAATGGACAAACAAGTCAATCCTTACATAAGTTCCTCTGACATTTCCGGAGGGGGTTCTTCAGTGAAAGCTATTGGACTAGAAATGAAGGCACTATAAGTAGCAATGCCACCAATGATGAGATCTCCTGTCTGATTATACTTGTGAAGTGGAGGGTAAGGTTGTTTGACCCTACAGTTGTTAATGTGAGCTTTGCATATCATGTGAGGAAGAAGTACCAGCAGCAAGTTCACCAAGTTCACCATCCTCAGTGCAAGGGCAAACGTTCCTTGTTCGCAAAGTATCCCTTATTGTCTTCTACAACACTTGGCTGAGACTCTCTGTGATTAGAACAGGCTGCCCTGAAGGTTAGTATAGTCTTCTGATACACCAGAATGTGGAAATATTGGAGATCAGATTGCAGAAGTGCAGTCTATCAATAGGGGTGTTCCTTTTTGCATATACTGTAATGTATCCAATAGCCTCATCTATTCCTAAGTCCTCTCCCAACCTCTCAATGTTACTGGTGATACTAATGACATCCTTTATTATTAGTTTTGCAAGTGGCTACTGAAACTCCACAGGGGATTGGGAAAACATCAGAATAAATTACTATCCTTTTGATAATTGAAGGTGAGGGTAATCACCAAATAATTACAGATGAAAATTTGTTTGTTACATTAGAACAAAATAGATAGAAAATGAGGGTCAATGTGGCTTGGGATGTCCCACAGAATGAAATTGATAGCTGAAATAATAGAGTCTGGTCTAGAATCAGAGACAAAATGCATATGTTTGACCTTAGGACTAACCATCTTGAGAAGATGTCCTTGATTGATTTAGCCTGGAATCCTACACTTACCTGTTAATAAGTCCCATTGAACTCAGTAGGGCTTACTTTAGGGAAGACATTTATTTATTTACTTATTTATTTCCTGCATTTCTATACCGCCCAATATCTGAAGTTCTCTGGGAGGTTTACAAAAATTAAAACCATAAAAACCTTCCATAATATAAAACAAAGACAGTATAAAAACATAATTTAATTTAAATTAAAGACATGTGCAGCATTGTATTGTTAATCTTGTTAGGATTTTGATGCACTGCACTCTCTGAGCATGCATGGAGTGCAAGCACACATCAGCGAGAAAAAGAAGCAGGAAGATGTCCTGGTAGCAAGAAATACTCCGACACAGTAGTGTTTTAAACTACTAGGCTAAGTTTACTATATAAGTATATACAGTACAAGAGAAGAAACGTTTTTTCTATAGACACACCAACTGGATACAAACTTTCCAAACTGTTTCATCACATGTCATACATTTATAACATTTGTGTGTATAATAGTTTCTAGCCCAATGGTACTCCCAGCAGCAGGATTTGTGTGTCTAATGAAATGGGTGAGTAAACCAGGGCAGTGAAGGCTTCCCACATTCTCTTCTCCAGGTTAAATATCCCCACTACATATCAGCTCTCCTGTCTACAAAGTTTAGCTAACTATAGAGACATTCAATATTGAAGAATTCATCTTCTTATTAGCTGTTCCCTCTTATTCAGCTCAGGTCTAAATACAATAATATAATATTTAGGGAAAAAGATGCAACCCAGCAACCCAAGGCCGGAGGCTAAGATGGAGAAGATTTCCACAGCTACCATGTATTTTCCTTTTGTGCTTAAGTAGGTGGGAATAAATGATAACCAAACACTGCAAAAGACCAACATACTGAATGTGATGAACTTGGCTTCATTGAAACTATCGGGTAACTTTCTGGCAAGGAAAGCCACAGTGAAACTGATAATTGCCAGGAAGCTCATGTAGCCCAAGACAGAATAAAACATAGTCACAGATCCTTCATTACATTCCAGTACAATTTCTTCAGTCACTGAGTGCATGTCAACATCCAGGAACGGGGGAGAGGTTCCCAGCCACATAGTACAGATGCCTGCTTGGATAAGAGAGCAAGAAAAAACATTGGAGCTAGCCAGTCTTTTCCCCATCCATTTCCTCATGCTGGATCCTGGCCTTGTGGCCATGAAAGCTAAAACCACTGTAATGTTTTTTGCTAATATGCAGGAAACAGCCACTGAGAAGGTCATGCCAAAGGCAGTTTGTCGGAGGAGACATGTCAACTTCTCAGGACGGCCAAGAAATAGCAGTGAAGAAAGGAAGCAAAGGAGAATGGAGATGAGGAGAGTATAGGTGAGACTTTGATTGTTAGCTTTGACTATGGGAGTGTTCTTGTATTTCATAAATGTTCCCAGCACTCCAGTTGTGATGAAAGAAAAGGAAAATGCAAAGAAAGCTAAACTGAGTCCCATAGGTTCTTCATAAGACAGGAATGTTACAACCTTGGGAATACAGAGATCCTGATCCTTGCTTGGATAGTCTTTTTCTGAGCATTTGTTGCAGTTATTCATATCTGAAAAAGAAATGCTATGGTCTTCAGCTCACACATCTCGACAAACTGTTGTAATTGTTTCTCTCACATAGATAAGGCTTCGCCACATGAGCAATTTATAGCCACTAGATGGTGCTGACTCAATGGAACTGAATGATGAATGGAGGGGAAATATTCAATTCAAACCACATTGTCGCTCCTCTCTGGCCATATAATTAAGCCCATAATAATCACGCCTAAAAGCAGGATGCACAAACCCCCCAGGTAAGAAATATGTTTGTCTCTTCATATAAAGACACTCAATGTAATGAATGATGGCTGCTAGATTTAACCAAATATGGGGACAACCTTCTTAATGACTTTTCTGTTATGCTATTTGCAGGAGAAAAGACACACAAAAAAAACACTTTGACAATCTGATTGAGCAGTGGCACTAACATCCATCATCCATGCATGGCTACTCATATTGGCTACTCAGAATATATTGCAGACTGTATTGACTTACTCTCTCTCACACACACACACACACACACAAGATAATGCTTTTGTAGCCTCCTCCCAGTCCCTCCTTATAAATGTTTTTGATCTTTTTAAAAACTGGTGAAAAGTAAACCTGATGAAAGATAGTTGAATACATTTGTATAAATTATATTCTGGTGTATAACTCTGTACAGTATATGCATATGACTTACTCTCCTGGTTTGAAATCTTTCCTTTTGGACATGGGATGCAGTCGTAGCAGCAAAATGGCTTCCCTTCCTTCATTTTTTTGTGAGAACCAGGTTGGCAACTCTCAGTACACAGAGAAAGAGGCTGGGACTAATTAAGAAATGAAAGAGCAGAATGCTATATGATATTGTTACTTTTCTTTCTTAAAACAATGAATATATGTGTTATTATTATTATTATTATTATTATTATTATTATTATTATACACTGTCTTCCAAGGATAAGTCCCTTCAAGGTGGTTTTCAACAGGGGTTGGCAGAAGGTAGATCAGGTCCTACTAGTAGATCTCTGGGTGATTTGCATCACAGGTCATGCGTTTCCCCACCTAAATTAAATTGCTATGATGAAGAAAGCTTGAGGAAACCATGAATGGAGTTCTGTGTTCCTGGTTCTCATTTGTGGACCTTGGGATTCTAGTACAAAAACACACACAAGTAAATCTAACAGGCTTGAATCCTGCCGATCCCTGATTAACAAGATAAAGTTATAATACAATAAAATAGAAAATGCAATTAGCTAAAAAACATCAAGTGCAAATAACAATAACATATAAAATGTAAATTAACTAAAACATTAAATAATATCGACAATATATGCTTCACTTTATTTTTTAAAAGTAAGCAGTGAAGGAGCCATGAACACAGCCCATGGTAGAGTATTCCATATGAATGGATCCATCATTGGAAAGTCCAAATCTCTTGTGCAAAACAACTGAATACACTTTTCTGGTTGGCGTGTGAGCATGGCCATCATTGTCACCCAGAGAATATATCTGGGTAGGAATTGCCCACTGAAACATGGCTTTGGGCAGAAACATGAGGGGAAAAACGAATTCCTGGTTATGATATGCCACATACACTTACAGCAACTTTACATTGTTATCTATCAGATATAAAAGTTAGGGGTGTGCACTGGATTGGGTCTGATCCACGATCTGGACACGATCCGGCCAAAATCGGATAAATTTATCCAATTTCGATCCCTGCATCTGAATCGTCCGATTTCATCCAATCCGAAAGGAACTGATCCGGATTGGAAGAGATCAGAGGATTGGACCTCCTCCCGCCACTCATGGTCCTTACCTGCTGGGGCCGTCTGCTGCCATCCGCTGGTCCCTGCTACCGAGAAACAAGCTTCGCGACCTGCCTCTCAGTAGCGCTCCGAGTGATGATGTCACCCAGTGCGCTACTGAGAGGCAGACCGCGAAGCCTGTTTATCAGTAGAAGGGGCCAGCAGACGGCAGTGGATGGCTCTGGCAGGTAAGGAGTGTGAGTGGGGGAGAGGGAGAGGGCCCAACTTACCTGCCAGGGCTCCCGCTTCCGTCTGCTTCTGTCTGCTGGTCCATCTACTGAGAAACAGGCTTTGCGGCCTAGTTCTCAGTAGAGTGCCAGGTAATGACCTGGCGCTCTACTGAGAACTAGGCCGCGAAGCCTGTTTTCAATAGACAGGACCAGCGGGCGGCAGCGGGCAGCAGCGGGCAGCAGTGGATGGCCCTGGCAGGTAATGAGCATGAGTGGGGGGGAGGGACAGGGAGGGGGGAGTTTGGTCCCCACTCACCTGCCCACATGTTTGCATCATAGGCTTGCATTGGGGGAAAGCTTTCTTTCCCCCAATGCAAGCCTATGGGGAAAACACCTAAAATGGTGTCCAATCCAAAAATTGGACTTCTGATTTTTGGATTGGGATCGGGTCCAATCTGATCCGGAAAGCCTCCGATCCGATCCGACATGCCAATCCCGGTTCCGATCCCAGTTCCGATCCGATCCGGGGGGGTCCATGCACATCCCTAATCAAAGTTCTCAGATCTTTATATATGGTTGGGTAAGGGACAGAGTAAACATCCATCTAACTACACATAGGCTGAATTCGGACAACACAATAGTCAATGGTGGGGTAATAATCAACTTTACAGTTGTTCATCTAGGGGGTACTCCCCACACAACATGGTAATAAATAATCAACTATGGAGTGGATTAGGATCAGCGCTGAGTTGACTATGGCAGCATTCGGATGACACGATAGTCAATACAACTGACGATTGTCCCCCCCCCATTGCGTATTGTGTCATCCGAATTCAGCTGTTGTGTAGCTATGTGTGAACATTTTACTGCTTTTTGAATAAGCATGGGCGGCCCCAATTTAGATCACGCTCATTCTCTCTGAGAGGAGGGGTTTAAGCCTTCCTCCTATCTGCTTTTCTCCCAACAGGAGAAACAGGAAAAAGAAAACATGAACTGGAGTCAACTGAAGCTAGTATGTCAGAGAAATATGAAATGGCTTTGGATTTCTATGAATCTGACCCACAGATTCCACTGCCACTTTCTAAATCACATAGATTCTGTGGACTTATGGCCTGTCTGTCTTCCTCCCTCCCTCCCTCCCTCCCTTCCCTTTTTCTTTCCCAAACTGTCAGCAAGTTGAGTTATACAAAAGTATAAAAGTTACTGGGAAATATGCTACAATATCCACCATTTAAAAAGCAAACAAAAACTACAACATATTATGCTTTTTATTCTCTCCAGCTTCTGCTGTGCATTACTCTTTTTGTATGTGTATGCTCTGCTCATTGATTATATGTTGAGCTAAGAAAAAAACACAAGATGTTACATGTTTATGAAATTTCTGTAAATTCAACTGTTTTGTATATTTTTTTCAAGGTGGTAAAAGTTCAATTGCGGCAATGAGCCGATGGCGAAACAAAAGATGGCGGAAAATCTGCAAAGCACACATGGACAAAGTCCACACTTCCCTAATCAATGTGTGTGTGGGTTTCATTTTAATCTTTCTCAATTGCATTCTCTCTTTTTTGCAGCAGTTTCTCAGTTAAAAGAAGTGATGTGCAATGCAGAAATGTGTGGGTCTTCATTGAAATTATCAATCCGCACTTTATCATAAGAAGTGCATTGTTGGATCAGACCAAGAGTCCTTCCTTCAATTCACACATTATCTCTACTTCGTAAGTGTTTATCAATGTACAATGGAGTTAATGTTAGACATCCAGACAGATCTTCAGTGCTCATTCATATATAACTGGATGTCTTTCCAAATGGCTACAATCGGAGCCTACCTGGTTAAACCAGCCGTGCCATGTGATGGCATCCTCATCAATGGTAAATGCTTGGTCTACAGGAAGGTGGGGATCCATCCTCCCAACTCTTACTTTATGAAATGATTGATTGGAGAAAATAATCCAGTTGATTATATCCAATCCAGCAACTAGCTCCCCATTTTGTTTACAGGAAACTTTGTCATCTGCACTGATGTTGAATGAGATACCTTTCAAAAAGTGATGGAGCTAGAGTGAAAAAGTAAAATGTAAAGATTTAGAAAAGACTGAATTTATATAGTTCTTTAAATCAATGTCTAGCATGTATACAAGGGTGACCATATGTCAGGAAAAACCAGGACATGTCAGGATTTTTAGTAAAAAAAGGAGAGCAAAGCTCTGGTGCTATGTAAAAATATATTTTTTCTTTTTTTTTCTTTTTTTTCTTTTTCTTTCTTTCTTTCTTTTTTTTTTTTACCAGTTTGTTGGTGCTTACTTCCCTTCTTGTTCCATAAGGATTTTTAGTAACAAATCCGGGAAGGGGGGAATTATGAAATTTCAAGAAATTTCTGGATTTTCCCCATCTTACCCCCACCCAAAGAGCAGCTCTACTTTATAGTCAACGGTAATTAACAAAAATGCTAAGATATCTGTCATATTTAAAGATAAAGAGATGAATCTTGGCACCTTTGTAGCACTTATGTAGAACTTTAATCAAGCCAAATTTGAGGTTGATTTGTTCATCAATTGATTTTTAGAAATTCTTTGAAGTTTGAGGTTTTAAAATTATTTTTTTGGAAAAACACCGGAGCCATACCCTCAAACTCATGTTGTCAAACCTCCTCTTTGGGGTCTGGATGTGAAAAGTGGTGCCAACACAAAAGCCTTGAGAAGCTAGTGTATACATAGGCATGTGCATGGCTGGTGCACGAGGTGCCCAGGCACCATCTAATCGAGCACGTCCGGTCACATTCCAGGTGCTGCCGTTGCTGGAGCCGGGCTGCCACAGGAGAGACTCATTGAGTGGCCTCGGTGCCTCCATGCTCCTTCCAAGTGAACAACGCCCCAGAAGGGTCAGCCCTCTACCCCCAGAGCAGGCAGAGGGCAGGTCCTTTGAGGGGAAGAGGAGAGGGTTTCTTTGCAGAGCGTGGGGAGCAAGCTGCCACTCCTTGGAGGCCCCCCAGGTGGCGGAGCAGCAGGGAGGATGTAGGACGGACATCGCCCATCAGCGCCTGGTCCGAGAGACATGCAGTGTTTGCTCAGGGCCCCCGAGGTGCCCAGCTGGTGTTGACATAGGTGCTGTTTACCTGGTGACGGAGCTTGCAGCGAGCGGGGCTGAGAGGTGGGGGTTGCCTAGCCCGAGGGGCTGTGAGTGGGGAGCAGGCAGCCACAGCAGCCCCCACCCCACCCCCCTTGAGCTATCCCTAGAGTACCTCTGGCCTGGTTTCCAAGGCAGAGATTCTGCTGCAGTCCCTATCACCCCTGCCTGCTCACATCTAAAGGGGGTCCCTCCGCCCGCTTCTGTTCACTCCTCACTCGAGGCCGATTTCCAGCAGCAGAGCAGGGAGGAGTTTCACCCTGGCATGCCACAATCTAAGTGGCCTGATGGACTCCAACAGCCAAGCGCTCCCCTCCCAGCCTCAGTTGAGTCTCCGGGTCCCAGAGGGGGCCTTTCCAGGACAACGGGGTCCCTGCTGGACTCGGGCCTGGCTGAATCCAGTTCTGGGGGCTGTTGCTGGCTGCAGAAATGCCCCCTTCCCCACCCGGTGCCTGCCTGCCTGCCATGCAGCCTTCCTGTGAAGAGCATCAACTGGCCACGGGTGGTGGTGGAACGTGGCTCCCCGAGTCTGCTTGCCCCCCCTTGCCATGGATTAACAGACAACAGAGAGCCTGTTCTCAACACCTTCTGCAAATGTCCTCCTGTCCAAAAGATTCATCCCTTTCCCCTTTTGGGGGCCTACTAACTTTGCCCCTCCCCCATCAAGTCTAAAGATTGTCACCCCCATGACCCCCCCCCATGCAGGAATGCCTTTCTGTGAAACTTGGAGCCCCCAAGTGGCTGGAGAGGCCACCTGGGACTGGGCCGATGCCAGCTCCTTAGGGTGGTGTTTACAGTTTAGTTAAGTTTTAGTTTATTTAGGGTTTTTTTATGAATGGAAAAAAAGTCCTGTATGACTGTATATTCAATCAATGTTTACCTTAAAAAAAATCCCTGGGGGCACCACCTAGTGCAATGTGCTATGCATGCTTATGAATGTATATAAGTGAGAAGTGTGAATGGATGAAGTAATGTCTGCCGCCCAAAACACCCACCTTAATGTTAGTGTAGAGAAACTTGTGACAATCATGCACAAGTTTTTTAAAAAATGAACTTTAAAAATTAAAAAGCCAGCCAGCAGGAAGCAAGCCCTGGTAAGCAGCAGCTTGCAACAGAGTGTGGATGCATTCAGAAAAGATATTTGAGGGAACGGGAGAGTGTATCACACAAAGTAGAGCAACAAAGTAGAGCAAAAGCTACAAAAGTGGGAGTGAGTGAAGTTAATTTCTGATACATTTGATGTCTCATTTGTTATTTCAGTGATTTTAACTTTAAGATGTTTTCTAGAATAGATTTGTCTTAATTGTGTACTGTAAAATCAGACATGTGACCAAGGCTATGTGCAGGTGGGCCCCCCCCCTTGGTGCTGGACATGCCCCCTGGAGGGTGGCCATGTTGTCCTCCTATTTGGTTTCCAAAATATGGTAACAATTTTCTCAATTTCACTCTATAGTAGGTACAGTAAGATGTCTTGAATAGTTTTCAGCTGGGAGAAGGCCTATGGATTGAGAGCTCACTCTTTACAATTCAGAGACTGCAGGAGGCATGCTATATAGAGCAGATTTGTACAACCATGTACACTTGTCACAGGGGAAGTTCACAGATGACACAATGACAAGCAGAATGCTCATGTGAAATAGGAACTATTCTATGATTCCTAAGTGGAAGAAAGAAAGGAAGATGATTATTAATGCATAAAGTCGTTGGGACCACCCATTATCTCGTGCCTACCAAATGATTATTTTTAGCCCATTACCTGCCAAACCGGTAGATTCTGAAGCTTGGGTCCTCCTCTGTTCATCATTGCCCCACATTTGGTTCTCAATAAGGACATAGCATGTAGAGCAGGGGCAACAGCATAGAAAGCGTTGTAGATGCTGTAGCTGTGGCCAACCATGCCCATTTCAAAAAATGATCCAGGAAGGTTCTCCAGCTTCTCTTCCCCTGTGCAAATGACTCCATCTGCCTTGCCCACAATACTATCTGGGAATACACAGCCAAAGGCCTGTTGCCAGAAGTCCCTGATAAAACCATCTTCTTTAGTACTGGAAGGGTTTCTGTTCGCAAGAAATTGCTGAAATCCAGGGATGTCATTGGATTGGATTCCAAAGGATATTGCACCATGGAATATTCCTGTATCCCAATTCCATTGAAGGACAAATGAAGTGAACTCCATCTGGGATGTTATGATCCATACCTTTGCATTCCTTGTCATGTGTTCTTGTTCTGAGAGATATGGAAACCATAGAAAGAATGCCATTGAATAAGATTCCGCATAGGCCACCACAATGTTGGCTTTGCTGACCATCACTTTATCATGTATTCTTGCTCCCTGCTGTAGCATGGCATTAATTTCAGTGACAAAACTGAATTTGGGAGTGTTTCTATGAAGGCAAAACAGACACCCCTCTTAGAAAATAGCAGCATGGCAGTTTGCAGTAATTGTCCTCCGTTGTCATTATCCGAAACAACGACCCCAATCCATGTCCACCTGAAATGGAGGAGCAAAGAGATAATCCCTTCACACTGAAGGGTTTTCTGGGGGGCCATCTGGTAGAAGGGAAGGCCTGGAGTTTTAGCATTCATGATGGGAGCAGGGCCATAGTTGAGCTAAGGAGAGATTTGGGGTAAAAGCAAAGACAAGAATAAAAATGTTTATATAGGTCTACACTTTCAAAGCAATGGGCATAAATCTAATAATGTTAAGGAATAGGCATCTTGTTGGCTACTGCAGGAACAGAATATTATTTCAGATAGGCTTTTTGTCTGAAAAAGCAGAGGTATTATATTTAAGAACCCCATAATGTATAGATTTTATTTTTCTCAACATATGTATATTTCTAATTTGTGATAATAGTGGCTACCTCTAATTTGAGATAATAGTGGCTGACCTATGGTCATCTAGTGAGCTCATGGTTGAGCAAGAACCACCTTTGATTCGAGTGACAGAAATAGATGCCTGGCTGTCTGTACTAGTGATGGATTAATCTATCAGTTCCGCTTCCTATAAAGTAAGCACTGTGTCAAGTATGTGGTCATCCTGTCCCACATGGAAGTATGAATTACGTCACTCCACACTGAAATGCAAACAGAGTGAATTTTGCCCCTATCCCATTTTCTGGGAGGCATTTTCTAAATATTTTTGAGACAGGATAAATTTATAACAAATTAGGCAGGGGGCTCACATATCAAACTACTTATGTCAGGGTCTTTTATGTCTCTTCCTACCCCCACCCCACCCCCCACACAAGTAAGACCTCAGCAGAAAGATGCCACCACATGAGATAGGATTCTTCTAAGGTCATTGGGTTGGATCCAAACATAGTCAGAGTTAGTCTCATTGAGTTCAATGGAACTTACTCATATATAAGTATGAAAAAGCCCAGACCCAAGACATTGTTGGGCTAAAGACACACACACACACACACACACACACACACACGAGAGAGAGAGAGAGAGAGAGAGGTTGATTCTTCCTCTGCTTCTCATTCTTGGAGTTCTATCAGCATATGTTTCCATACAATATTGGATATTGGGCAATTGGGTCAAACAACTAAAAGGCTATTGATTATCGAACCAGATGTACTGTAACATCCCTTCCCTATATTGGAATGCTTCCATTTGTTTCAATGCTTCAGTGTTGGGTGAAGGGGTTAAACGTTTCCCTTAAACTCCCTCAATTCATCACTCTATGATGATTTACAGGGGAAAATGGAGTTTGGTTTTGCTGCCCTGCTGCTAAACACATTTACTTGGGAATAAGTTTGTTACAGAAAAGGATCATATATTTTTTTCAAGTAAAAACAATAAAACAAACATCTGTGTTCCATGAAGGCTGCTGGCTCTGAATTCAGTGGGGCTGTGAATCCATTCTGGATTTCAGTCAGAATCAGAGAGAACTCTAAAGAACCTATACCATCTGCAGAACATGATCCACTGTCTATGATCATGTGCATGCCTGGTTTGATGTCCCAAGTATAAAATGTTTTGTTTCATTTCAAAATAAGAAGAAATTATGCTGCAGTGAGTAGCATCAGTCCTGTTGGTCCCTGAAATGTTCATGCTGACCCCAGAGATGAAGCTGGGCTGTTTTTTTCACTGAAAAATCAGAGTTAACTTTGTAAGGTGGGTTTCATTCCTACAGATATTCTGGGATTGTAAAAGAGCATAGCTATGCAGAAATGGATCCTAAACAGACCAGTAATGATTAGGAGGGATTCAATGAAATGAATAACCAAAGAAAAGAATGAAGAGGAAATTTTAAAATACTGAATAGGATGTTTATAAATGTGATACTACATGGATGCTTTCCTGTTTCTGCTCCATGACTTAACCAGATGAGTATAGCCCTTAATCAGAGGTAATATTATTCCATTTATGATTGAACCACAAAAATGATTGGCCAGATAAGACATTTGAAGGAGGAGGAGGAGGAGGAGGAAGAGGAGGAGGATCTGATTTTTTCCAATGTAGTGATTTCTGTCTCCAGAAGACAAAATGAAACTTGACAGAAAAGAAGTGTGAAAGTCATGGAAGATTCTCATAGTCATCAAATAACCTACCTGTGGAATTTTATGTATATCTAAGATATTTGCAACATGAAGGGTGATTTCAGAGTCCAGTCCCCCAATAACTGCTGTTAGTTTATTCTGAATATCACATACATAGAGAGGTACAAATTTCTCCAATGTTGACAAGAGTAGCATTGTGACATGATAGGTCTGCTGTGCATTGCCATTACTGTCATAGATGTGGAAGCCCAAGGTGATATTGGGTAAGATCAGAGGGTTTTCATTGATTTCTTTAACTGCAAACACCAAGGCCAGAATGTGCTGGTAATGCTTCGGTAATACCCTAAAAAGAGAGCGGTATTTGGTAACAAAAGTATATTCCAACTTAGATTAAATATTAGCATCATGTTCAACATCATCACCATCATTTTATAGCATTTGTATAGTATTTTTCTTGTTGGAATGTTTTGCCCAAGTTGGCTTATACTAAGAGCAAAACCAAATATAATATTAAAAATCATGTGTTCATCTTCAGCACATGATTCTCCTTAACATTTCTAGGGATTTTTTAATAGAAGGTTTACTACCAAGAGTCAATATCGTTCAAAAGTGCTCTTTAACAGCTACAGATATACATTTGTTTCCTTTAAGATTTAGTCATACTTGCAGTAGATCTACTGAAATCAGTGGGACAATATAGTCATGATGAAATAGTCCCATTATTGGGTCTGCTGTAAATATGTGTACATTTTGATCCACCCAATCAATGTTAGCATCAAGAATAATGAATGCTTAATGTGGTGGCAGCATTCATACAGATAGTTTGTAAGATCAAAGGCACTGACAGTTGTGTGTTTGTGTATTTCTGCAAGTGATTGTGTGAATCTCTAGGCTTTGATAGTTAGGGTGACCAGATAAAATCCAGGTCAGGGCTCATGTAACTTTAACAGTTGTAGAGAAAAGGGAATTTCAGCCACTGTCATTTGTATGCAATTTGTTCCTGGTGAAATTCCCTCTTCATCACAACAGTTAAAGTTGCAGGGGCCCTGCCTTCTTTTGTATATGGTCACTCTAGTATAGTGCCTGCACCTTTAACTGTTGCTGCCAAATTCCATCATAGACATTACAGAACAGGAGGACATGTTCCATACATTCTATCTCAGGATTGTTACTCTGACTTATCTTTCCCAAAGCATTTGAGAGGGCTGCACATTGAATTGGTCCAGAGTGAAGGCCCTACAATATTTCATACCATACACATTGCTCAAATAGGCAGGTAACAGAGAAGATTCCTTTTCATATGGAATTACAAGGTGAGCAACTTGTATTTGCTTGAGCAGAAAGATTTTGAAAAGAAACATGATTTCTGCATGCTTATAACTATAGCAAAATCACATCCCATTAGAAAAAGAAAAGGGGGTGATGACACAATACAGCAAGGTCTTTGAGCGACACACTTCATCCAAGTACTTAAAACCAGCTTCAGAAAGATAAGAAAGTAGCCCTACAGCCCTCTTAAGGATTAAACTATTTCTTTAAGGCAGCCAACCAAGCATGTATAGCCAAGGGCATTGGTCCTGTTTACTATAGCTGTATTTGGGACACATCTATGGGTATACAAAAGGGCTCATAAAACTTAAAATTGGACCATCATTACATCCTGAAGACATTCGATCAATCAATATCATAAAACCATAGAATCATAGTTAGAGTTGGAAGGGCCCTATAAGGCCATCGAGTCCAACCCCCTGCTCAATGCAGGAATCCACCTTAAAGCATATATAGTAGCTCCATAAAGGAGTGAAGTGCCCGTTTTTGCATTTAAACTTTAATCGCTGCTGGAGCAAATTGGCCCCTTTTTGGTTAGACTGGGTTGTATTATTTCCTCTACAGCGTAATCGAATAAGTCATTGTTCTGCAGCTCTAGAACTCTCCTATGAAAGCATTGTTCTGGTGATGCAATTAATTGTAATGAATGAAGCAACAAGTCAGTCCTTACACAAGTTCCTCTGGCAATGGTGGAGAGGGTTCATGAGCAAAGTCTATTGGACTGGAGACATAGGTACTATAAGATGCAATGCCACCAATGAGGAGGTCTCCTGACTGATGATACTTGTGAAGTGGAGGGTAAGGTTTCCTGACTCTACAGTTTGACGTGAGCTTTGTCTGCCATGCAAAGAAACAGGACCAGCAGCAAGTTCACTAAAACAATCATCCTCAGTACACTGACAAATCTTCCCAGTATACATAGATTGCCTTATTCTCTTCTACAAAACTATAGAATGATTAAATGATTAAAACAGCCTGACCTGGATGATAGATTAATTTCCAGATAGGCCAGAACCTGAGAATGTTGTGTTGGTGGTATATATTTTGTTTGTAGTTTTGTTTGTTTGTTTTCCTTCTCTGTCTCTAGACTGAAATCTCAGCGGAGTCACTTCCTCCCACACACCAGATAAATCACTTCTTTCCACAAGGATTTTTGTTTAAGGAAGTACTTTACTTAATCAGGCAAGCTTTTATAATGAACTGAAAAACAACTTAACTTTATGCTTTACAATCTTTTCCTTCCTTTGAGCAGCCTTTAACAAAATAATGATGCAAAACAATCTTTAAGCATTCCTTTGCCTTCTTGTGCTCTTTTTCTCATATGAACCGCATTGCCTGTTCCTCGCAACGTTCCTCCAGTTTACTTCTCCAGACAGCTTGCTTCTCTGAACTTTCACTTCAGCATTTACAGAAACAAAAACACACCAGCCTCTGCATACTCAGCTTTCTTACTGACCACCCAGCCTGACAGAACAACTTTTCCTGACTGACTCAACTTAGCTTTTTCCTTTCTTACTTATGCAGTTAATTCAAGTGTGTCTTCTTGCTTAATTCAGAACACCTGTTCTCAATCTCCACTCTCATTCACTACTGCTTCCTCGTTTAAAAATAATACGTACTTAATTGCAATCCTTTCAATTACTAACATGTTGGAGATCAGATTGCAGGAGTGCCGTCTACCAAAAGGGGTGATCCTTATTGCCTATAATGTAATATATCCAAGATCCTCACCTATTCCTAAGTCCCTCTCCCTACCTGTAAATATTACTTGTAATAGTCCTGGCATCCTTTGCAGTCTTTGTTATTGGTTTTTCTAGTGTCTACTGAAACTCCACTGGGTTTTTGGAAGGTAGCAGAATTAATCACTAACCTTTCGATAATTGAAGAGAGCAGTAATTACCAGATAATTGCTGTTGAAAACCTGTTTGTCAAATCTGAAGAATTTTTCTTTCTCCACAAACTAGATAAATAGTAAAGGACAATATGGCTTGGGATGGCCCACAGATGCCAACTTGTTGTGCTAGATTTGTGCTGTTTTGTGCCACAAATCCCAAGTTTTGTGCCACCACTGCCATAGCCCATCCGCCGCATCCCGCTCACATGGCTACAGGGAGGCCGTTGCAGGCAGGGGGAAGGAGAGCCATGCCCAATCACAAATGATGGTGGTTGGGTGGCACCACCTGCTGTTCCTTGCCCTCTTTGGAATCACAGCATGGGGCAGTGTGTGCATGGTCAAGAGCACGTGAAGGTCGGCAGCTTCGGTGGAGCTTGGGAATTGCCGGCAGGAGAGGGCATTGTGTCCATAGGCTTGAAGCCTAGTCTACTACCGTGGGAGCTCTGATTGCTTGGGAGTCAGCATGGGAATCAGCAGCCTTCCTTTGCAGCCCAGCTGGGCTGCCAGCAGGATACGATTGGTGTGCCCTGGTTGCATGGGTCCAAAGGCTGTTCTGCGCCTGCTTGCAGGAGTGACTTCCTTGCAGCTCAGCTGGGCTGTGGGCAGCAGCTCTGGATGATGGACTTAGCTGGCCCACAGGTTTGGCAGGGAAAGGCCAACAGAGCCTTCCCATTCTTTAGAAGTCTTGGAGGTTTGGGGCTCAAAGGATTATTCCTCCCCCCATGGGAATTATCTGGGAGGGGCCCACAATTCAGGCTGTCCCAGGGAACCATGTGGTGTCTTGGATGACTGCCTGTGGTCCAGGATTTGCTTTTCTTTTCTCACTAGGTAGGTTAACCTTCAGCAGCACCACCCCCTTCCCACAACTAGAGAGTAGGGATTTGCAGTGAATCGGATCCGATGTCCGATTCAAAGACGATTCATGAGAAATCGGACATCTGATACCCGATACAGATTTTTGTTCCAGGAGCTCCAATTTTATCTCATCCAAATTTTTTTAATCCGATTCGAATCAGATAAAATTGGAGAATCGGACCTCCATTTTAGGTATTTTCCCCTATGAGTTTGCCTTGGGGAATTAAAGGGCTATAACTGTTTTAATTTAAAAGCTAGAACCATAAAACTTGGCCACATTGGAGATTACATGTTCCTTGACATGTGTGAGAAATTTTAGAAACATAGGTGCTTGCTTCGGGTGGCAATTAAATTTTGAAAAATGGATGGCAGTGGGAGGGAATACAGTTATGCATTCAACTTGTTCATTTTTAAAGATAGAACCATGAAACTTGGCCACATTGGAGTTTTCATGTAGCTTGACATATGTGAGAAATTTCAGAAACATAGGTGCAGGTGTTTTGTGGCTATGACTTTTTTACTTTAAAAGTTCCAAAATGGAGGGGGAAGAAGGCGAGAAAGCCTAGGAGATCCAGACACACTCAACACTATACACTCATACATTAACTTGCTGGGACAGAACAATTCTGGGACAAGACAATACTTTGCAATTGATCGGACATACCACTCATAAACAAAAAAGAAAAATACACCTACCTCATTGACATATCAATACCTAATGACAAAATGTTGCAGAAAAGGAAGAGAAAAAGAGAAAGAAATATACACCACTGCCTATGCAACTTAAAGTACTATTGAAACAGGAAAAAGTTACCATCATTCCATTAGTCACATCAGTCACCACCATTATATCATTTTTTTATTTTATATTTTACAGAAACTAGGCCTACCAAAATACATCCACACCAACATCCAGATAGCAGACATACTTAAAATGTGTTCAACAGTCAGGAAATTTCTGAATCAGTAAAAGCATGACTTGACAAAGCCCATCATATGCATCTAGAAAAACCATCATGAGGTAAGAAAAGAGATGATTAATAATAATAATAATAATAATAATAATAATAATAATAGTAAGCAACCCTGTTATTTTTTTAAAGAAGGATGAACAATTATCAGCATTTGTTACAAAATATACTTCATTCCAATTATGTCATAGTAGATTGGAGAGGAAGGTCTATGAATCAAAACGCATTATGGAAAAAAAATACTATCTTCTAGCACCAGCTAGAGGCCCACTTCTTCCTTTGCACTACAGAGCAAGTAGGTACAAATAACTCAAGCAAGCAAGCCAAACCACATACCACAGAGGATGGCTAAAAACAACTATCTATGTTGGGAAAGAGTTTCCTTCATGGCTCAAAATTCCTGTTCCCCAATAATACGACCCAGCAGAGGTTTTAGGAAATCTTGTTCATATTGGCATAGGTTGAGATATTTTGCTGGTCAGAATATTCATCAGTAGAACTCCAATGGAAATACCTTAATGGGAGACTTGCCAGTGAGATACAGTGGCAAGGCTGTTGTTCAGTTCCACCCTCCCTTCAAAGACCCTTGAGTTAAGTTGGGCAGCCCAGGCCATGCATATTTACTCAGAATTAAGACCCACAGAGTTCAATGAGATTTACTCCAAGGGTTCCAATTATGTGTAAATAGGATTGCTGCCATTTATTGTTATCACCACTCACCCTCAGGCCAGATCTATACCAAGAAGGATATAGTGGTGTGAACGTGGTATGAAAGTGGTACATAAAAGGCAGGAGCCACCTTACTCGGGTGATTAGACAAAGAGAGGGTTAGAATGAGCTCACCAAGTCAGCACACTAATAAATTTAATCCAAAACATGATATGTGTAACAGACACTTAAGTGATATAATTTTGGAAATTAAAGATTTAGTGGTTGGGATCAAGGAAATACTTGGCCAAATAGTGGGATTGCTGAGCAAGAAGCTTGCATCTCCTCTAGTAGACCCGATTACCCAAAGGAAGAAAGAGATCCCCCTGTTTTGGGCTGATAGAAAGGAGGAATTAAATTTCCCCCCTGGTATTGTTAACAGAATTGATAGTCTCTCCATTGAGGAATTGCTGCTATGTAAGGGTCAGACCCCTCTGAGATAGTCCCAGCCCCAGTTTTGAGCTTGGATAAGGAGGAAGGATCTACTGTACCTAACATAGCTATGGTAGAAGCTATTCCTATAGTGAGTAAGGTACATTGGAAAGAGGTAGAAAGGCAATCCCATGACATGAGAAAAGGGGTAGTACCTGTTAAGAAAATGTAATTGAAAGTCAGTACAACTGAGCATGGCAGCAATAAACATAAGGTTAAAGCCCACAAGCATCAAGGTCAGAAGGTTAGAAGTAGGGGTGTGCACGGACCCCCCGGATCGGATCGGGACCCGGATCGGGACCTCCAATTTTGTCCCGGACCGGTTCGGACAAAATCGGAGGCCCCCCGGACCGGATCGAGTCCAATCCCGACCCAAAAATCGTAAATTTTTGGATCGGCCGCCATTTTTTTCCCCATAGACTTGCATTGCAATGCAAGTCTATGAGGAAAAAATGGCGGCGGGTGGGTGAGGGGGGGCCTAACTCCCTCCCCCCTGGGGACGTCTGCTGTGGACGGCCCCGGCAGGTAAGCCCCCTCCCCCGCGCTCCCTACCCCCCCGGGGCCGTCCGCTTCCATCCGCTGGCGCCCGCGGGCGCCAGCGGATAGAAGCGGACGGCTCCGGGGGGGAGGTAAGCCCCCTTCCCCACCACTGCTTACCTTCTCGGCCCGTCCGCTCCCGTCCGGCACCGGCAGCTACTACCAGCGGGCTCCGCGGCCTACTCTTGAGTAGCGCGCCGGGTGATGACATCACCCGGCGCGCCACCCTGGAGTAGGCCGCAGAGCCTGCTGGTAGTAGTCGCCGGCGCCGGACGGGAGCGGCCGGGCCGACAAGGTAAGGGCCCCCTCCCTCCCTCCGCGCGCCCCCTCCACCCCTCCACGCACCCCCTGCTTACCTTCTCGGCCCGTCCGCTCCCGTCCGGGGCCGGTGGCTACTACCAGCGGGCTCCGCGGCCTGCTCTAGAGTAGCGCGCCGGGTGATGACATCACCTGGCGCGCCACCCTGGAGTAGGCCACGGAGCCCGCTGGTAGTAGCCGCCGGCCCCGGACGGGAGCGAACGGGCCGGGAAGGTAAGGGCCCCCCTCCCCCCCTCCGCACGCCCCCTCCTCCCCTCCACGCACCCCCTGCTTACCTTCTCGGCCCGTCCGCTCCCATCCGGCGCCGGCGGCTACTACCAGCGGGCTCCGCGGCCTGCTCTAGAGTAGCGCGCCGGGTGATGACATCACCTGGCGTGCCACCCTGGAGTAGGCCGCGGAGCCCGCTGGTAGTAGCCGCCGGCCCCGGATGGGAGCGAATGGGCCGGGAAGGTAAGGGCCCCCCTCCCCCCCTCCGCGCGCTCCCTCCTCCCCTCCACGCACCCCCTGCTTACCTTCTCGGCCCGTCCGCTCCCGTCCGGGGCCGGCGGCTACTACCAGCGGGCTCCGCGGCCTGCTCTAGAGTAGCGCGCCGGGTGATGACATCACCCGGTGCGCCACCCTGGAACAGGCCGCGGAGCCCGCTGGTAGTAGCTGCCGCCGCCGGATGGGAGTGGCCGGGCCGGGAAGGTAAGCGCCCCCCTCCTTCCCCCCCCGCTGTCCACTTTCATCGGCGGGTGCCCGCTGGCGCCCGCCAATGGAAGCGGCGGTGGGTGCCAGTGGGCGCCCGCCGATCCGCCGATCCGCCGAACCAGTTCGGAGCCTTTTCGGACTGGTTCGGATTGGATCGGCTGATCCAGCTGTCAGATCGGAAATCGGATAATTTATCCGATTTCCCACTGGACCGGACTCGGATGGTGGATCGGGTCCGATCCAGTGCACATCCCTTGTTAGAAGTATGAATTTAAACCCACTTTTAAAGATCATAGACAAAATAGATGCTGTAAGTAAGAACAACCAGGGCAAAGTTAAACAACTGGGTAAACAGAGGAATGGAATAAGTAAGGAATCTGCTGCAGCAAAAAATGGATCTGACAGCAAACCCGAGGATGGTATGGAAGTAGTGAATGAATCTCCTCAACTGAATAATACTGAGATGTCAGAGAAAGGCAATGGTATTGGTTGTGAACCGTATATGGCACAAATGGAGATTCAATCAGCTGATGCTAATCAAGGTGATTCCCTAAATAATCCTGATTTGGAATAGAGATACGGCATTAAGACCCACAAATACGAGGTATAGAAGGAACAATAGTCCATAGTGGAATATTTATGCAAATCCTAATATGGTTCCTATTTCCCCATGACAATGGCAAATTAGGGGTCAGAACCAATCATGGAATAGGAGAGGTGATAGAATGTGGGAAAATAGACAGGAATTTCAAAATGGATCTTGATCGTAGTATGGTGACTGAAATGTTCCAAGCTCAACAGATTTAGGGCATAAACCTATAAAATTTATTTCTTGGAACATTGCAGGTTGGTTAAATAAGATAATGGATTGTAGTTTTATCGAGCATCTTAGAGCCGATCTACACAGCGCGTTTATGACGTTGTATTTGGGTTTTGATGACGCTGTAGGTCACACGACGTCACATTGGGTCGTGTTATATAACCCGCCTATGTTTTCGTAACGTTGTTTTTTATTACGTGTTATTGAGAGTATATGTCGTATTATAGGGTATGGTGTGTTCCTTCTTACCGTGGTAATCCCTGCAGTTCGAAAACTGTATCCTCCAATAGGATGTTAGGATACTTCTTTGAATTTTAAGTTTCCGTTTTGGGACGGCATTGAGGTTACTTTCATTTTTGGAGTCACATCCGGGCACAGCTGACCCAGCGGACATTGCTTCAAACTAAGTAAGTGCTATATTTGTTAAAAACCTCTTTACTTTTAACTGTTATATTATTGAAAAACATTAAAATGTCTGCATCAGCATGTTAACAGCTGTTCTTAATTTTCAGTGAATGCATAAGAAATACACAGCGTTCTCTTGAATGACTGAAAGTAATGGTACCTATCTATATTTCCCTATAAAGGTTTAAATAAGAAATGATTTCGTTATTTTTTTGAGAAATATCCTTGTTTTACTAGGTCCTAAGATCGTACAATGCTTTGATCAGGTCCAACATTGGGGCGGAGGGGGGGGGGGGTTAACTGTGGAAAATGTCGCCTTCCCTGACAAAGAGAAGTTCCCTCCTTGCTCCCCATTTTCAAGGCTCCTAATCGATATTTGTAATTATAGGTATAAACATAGAACAAATTCGTAAATGATTACATGCTGTTATTGAAAATCCAGGTAATGTAGACCAATTAGCGATCGTTTCCAGGTTCAACAAGGGAAATGGGGAGAAAATAAGGGCATTTTGAAAGTGCGTACTCCTCCTCCTTCTGATGCTAGTCATGGTGAGGATACTCGCAGATATCCTGGGGGTGAACCAGCAAGCCACTGACGTCTTTGGGACATTAGGACACATAGCGGAGCTTGAGATCGTGGGTGCAGCAGCAGTAAACCATAGGTGCAAATCACTTTTCATGGGGGCGTTTGGATGCAAGGTGCCTTTAGTTATGAGTGGCATTGGTTGTCTGCTTCTCCATTGCCTCTTGGGTTGCCTACTCACATAAATGACGAGTAGTGGGTCAGCAATGGTTGGGTGGCCATTATGAAAAGGGTTCATCCTTTATAACATCCTTAGCAGAATACTGATTATCATTAACTGGATTAAATCATTATGATTTATATCTCATTGTTTAAAAAGAGGAGTGTAAATTTTCAAATATGCTGTAATGTCATGAATTGCAAGTAATCAAACTACCAATTGTTAAAAAGCATAGATATCAATACTACATACTTTCACAAGTATAACCAATAATTGTCAAGTCATCCAAAGAGGCAATTTGTCATTACTTATGTGAGCACAAGATCTATTCATTCAACAAAAAAAAGTAATAATACCAATTAACACTTATCAATTATCTACAATTTTTTAAGAAATTTAACAACAGCAATACATTAAAATATTAAAAAAACTTCATCAATTCATTAATGCATAATGCATAACCGCACCATTTCCCCCCCTTTTTTTCACCAATAGACATTCTACATTCTGCGTTGCACTAAGGAAAACACAGAACAACAATGACATCCTCAAAGGGAAGAGGAACATCATGGAGACACAAGGAGATTCTGGACTTATTAGACATATGGGGAGAGGAGAAAGTGCAAGAACAACTAAAAAATAATCACAGAAATATTGATTCTTTCCAAACAATATCTAAAAAAATGCAAGACAGAGGACATCACAGAACGGCGCTGGAATGCAGATCGAAAACAAAGTCAATGCGTTACGAATACCGAAAAATTGTTAACCACAATGCTAAGTCGGGAAACAGCACTGCTACGTGTCCATTCTATGATGAATTACACAGCATTCTACGTGGGGATGCCACAATAAGGCCGAAACGTATCTGCAGCAGCTTACAAATCACAAGGAAAACATGGAACAAGAACTCACAACCCGAACTTTTCTCTGATTCCTCTGAGAGTAGCATATCAGAACAGAGGCAAACATCCTGTAGAAAACCATACAGTACAGACAATGAAAAAATACAGAGCAACCCATGTGGTAAATGAAAGGACAAATATGTACCAATGACATAAACGCAACCTTAACATATCCACACTTATATGGTCTATCGGATGATTTAAACCACAGCTTATAAGATGGAAACAACACACAAATAGAAAAATCACATTAATACCTACATGGCACAACAGTAAAGGATACATAACTGTACCTTATGAAATGTATTATTACTTGGAAACACAATGATGTTACAAAAATAACTACTACATACTCTCTGTAATACTTAAAAAATTCATCTTTACCTATGTTTCAGATTCCAATTCAGATTGTGATATAACAACTATGCAAGACTCCTATCCACTCACAGAAACCAATGATACGGAAAGTAACTACAGCACAGGTAATCAAAGATTCTACCCCACAAATGCTGTTTTTGAAGAATACAATTGACCACACTTTACTTAACACATAGAACAGTTGTAATATTGTTCTGTCATAGTAACTTAATTGTATTTCCAAATTTACATTAAACATTAACATTCTCATTATCAATAATAATTTCTTAGAACTGTGGTACGATGGGGAACTTTCACAAGAAAATGAAAGCAACACTCCCTCTACAGATGAATCGTGTAAAGAACCACCTACAGGTTAGTACATTTTCCATAATTTCAATTTAATAATGTTTACAAACAGCACCGTAAACCTACAATTACCTTCTGTAATACTAACACAGCAACCAATGTGTAATACTGATCAGAGATTAATGACATCCACAAGAAAAAAAGAAATGAATGCTAACATTTTGGCACCTATACAAAGATTAATGCAACAGTCATACATGATTGCACATGCCAGCAGTAATGGGAAAATGCGCATCACAAAGTTGCTTTAAGGAGACCCTAGAAAGAACACCGTGCTATGATATGTAACCTATGAAAATTATATTAAAACACTTGAGTATAGTAATCCCTATATCACCACTTTCATAACAAAAATTACAAATACAGAAGTGTTATAATATTACTGATGTTGGGAGGACAAAAGACATCAAGCACAGCTACAACTATGAACACTTTCTAAAACAGTTGGACTTCAGGAGTTATTATTTGGTATATTTGCACTGTTATCAATAATTCATCCCAAACATTCCTACATATTCTATTTCTCCAAGAACGTTCCTTGTTGAAATGTTTTTTAACACAAAATTCTCCTAATGATATATAAACTTCTCATATTGTAATGTTCTCTACATTCTTTAGGAATCATTCAAAATATCAAAGCAACACTATCCCCAGCAAGCAGAATGGCATTGATACGTAACAGAAAATCTCAACGAGCAGGTAATGCCTTAGCAGATAAAATAATGAAGCACTGCTCAGCGGAAAATAGTAAGATTATCTCTGTGATGAGTGCAGATTCTGAAATTTTCAAAAATTTTATGGAACATTCAAAGAAGGAGGATGAAATTATGAGAAAGGACAGACACTGCCTATTGAAATGCATCCAGAAAACCACTTCTGTACTTCAGTTGATTGCTTCTAAAATGCCCAACAATAACAGCCATGATATTACAAATCAACATGTCGATGTGCATGCCATTGATAGCTGGGAACCAACATTGTCCTCCTCTGACGATAATGATGATGGAGAGATAGATGATGATGGAGAGATATCCATGGCCAGCGAAGAACAACAGCAAACAACCTGCAATACTCCTGTCAGAAATTCTGACTCAACCACCAGACCAAAGAGACATCTGAGGAAACCACTAATTTTTTCTCCATGACTGTTAGGTGTCAGCATAGCTTAAAAATCCAAAAAAGGATTGTACTTTATATTATGTGTTATTTGTTGTACTGACAAACCGGAAGCTGTATCTCCAGTTTGGATACTGTGCTGTGTTTCCAAGAAGTTCAATATGTTCTTTCAACCATGTATTTTATCAACGTTGTTTAACACATTTCTTGTAAGAAAAACCTAAACATACCGTTTGGAACTGATATAACATTGACATAGATCCGAACTGTAAAGAACCCTAACTTTTCGTAGGTATGCTAACTTCAACTATGTTATTGTGTAATTATTCTACAAACCAAACAGACATATGGGCATTTAAGTGTTACTGAAGTTCGTATTATATCATGTTAAATTCTCAATTATGTGGATGTTTCTGTATATGAAAAAGAAATGTTCAAGTTGATAATGAGATGACTATTTGTAGTACAATAACAAATAAAGTCAATAAAGACGTTGCAATTTAACAATCAAGAACAACATGGTTTTATTTTCACTCTTACCATTCTTATTGCAATAAGAACCACAATAATTAAGGATTCTGTAACCACAGCACCTTAACGGTGCACTCTGAAAATTGTACTGTAATCTACATTATCATACATAGTACACGTTATGGTGTCAACACCATTCTTCACTACAAACCAAAAACTGCACTCATAGGAAAAAAACATATAAGATATAACTTTGAAAAATATAACTTCTCCTCATATACCTTGTCAGAAGTGCAGAACGGATGTCATAATGTGGTGTGCACATTCATTGTTATATACAATGTCGGCCTTTACAATGCAATGCTCAAACAATGATGATGCCAATCCTCATTGTTTTCTAATGTGCAGAGTCCTTCTTCAAGATTGTACAGATCTTGGAGCCTCCAGTCAATCAAGATATGTGAATGCTAACATATGTTACGTAGGACACAAGGGTGCTTTCTCACAATAACCAGAAACCAGGAAGAATTAAATCAGTCCCCTACACACCATGACAGAGTACAGCAAGTGATTTCCCAAATTTCCAGAGCTCCCATTCCCGATGGGTGGTCTCGCACTTAGACTTCGGAAACTGGAGGTCCGGATAATTGGGGAAGCAATTGCTGTACTCTGTCATGGCGTGGGGGAGTGATTCCAATTATCCTGGTTTCAGAGTATTTT
The DNA here is from genome assembly GCA_029215795.1 of Anniella stebbinsi. Classification (NCBI taxonomy): domain Eukaryota; kingdom Metazoa; phylum Chordata; class Lepidosauria; order Squamata; family Anniellidae; genus Anniella; species Anniella stebbinsi. The sequence continues at coordinate 25,550,639 of JARDYH010000008.1, forward strand.
CAGAAAAAACACCTGTGACCTCTAGGTAAAATATTTTAGCATTGCCATATCTGCATTGCCAGGAGGTACTCAGCTCTCAACAAGATTGATGCATCAGCGAACTTTAAAACCTTGTTGTCAAGCGTCGTCATTGCTTGAGCATTGACTCAGGAACAGCTACATTGCAGAGAGGTATGATCCTACATTGCAGATAGCAATGAATGTGTAGACCAATTTCTCTTATTGGTGCAGTTTAAAATTGTTACATAGAGCACAACACAAAGTGTTTTAGCTAATACTTTCACACCATTTCTTTTGTTCATGGTTGTTTGTTATTCGTTACATTGAAATCAAAATTATCATTTCAACAATGTTTTCAACAATACTACTTCTGCAGCTGTAAGAGTCCTATGTATGAGTGTCTTCCTACATCACTTTATGTCCACTGTAATAACAGTGGTTTCATTTATAAAACAAAACACCACAAAATTTAGAAAAATATAAACAACAACCACATTGTAATGCGGATTACTACATCCCGTAACACATATGCGTTTCTCATTCAGGAGTTCTAGCTCTAGGCAGGTTCTCTTCATTGCTGCACTCCTCCAAATTAGATATTCTCTGCTGTTGGTTACGTAACAAACCTTCAATGCATAGAACTGGAAGACAAATAAGAAAATTCAAACGTTATTGACATTAAGGGACAATGAGTAATAGTCTTAACTTGTAGTAATAAAAAGGGTGATGATACCAAAACTAACATTCAAAGCATTAGAAAACGTAAGAGCATCGATGTGGAGTTATAATGCTAGGTGGTAATATGCATTTCCAGAAACATTTTGTAAACTCTGTACACCCCCTCCCCCTGAAGTATAAGAAATACAGTATAGTGCGTCCTCCAGGCCCTAAAAACACAGTTCCCCCCCCAAAACCATAACACATAGCCAAACGGCTATTCCTGCCATCAATATTACACAACGATGCTGAACTTCTCCAAAGAGACAACTGGGGATCCAAAGCATAACAATATCGACATTCTCCACATCTTTTAACGCACTATAGCCGCTATCCGTTGCAGGGATACCTGAAACACACCACAGAAGTCTTCAGCAATAGACTACTGTAGGCAGGGGAAGGGAAGAGAAGGGCCTTGCAAGTCGAACTACAAAATGTGAACAGAACCATCCGCCCTCACCTGTATTTCCACAGGACGCACCTTGGAAGGGTTTGAGACGGGGAGGAGGAACATATCTATACATATGGCCATTCATATCTCCCTATTTCCCACTACTGATCCCTTCCTAGGCGCAACAATACTTTCCCCAGAACAGTTTGGATGAAGACATTCCACTAGGGTAATGCTACTTCCGTTTTCTTTTGGCTCTCCCTCCCCACTGAATGGCATGGCTTTTCACTTTATCATCTGCATTCTCCCATTCTCCCCAAGACTGCCAGCACTCGTGTACATCTGACAACCCTTTTAAATGGGTTCTTCAGGAAGACGCACTTGAAAGGTCGATGGAAACATTCACAGCGCAACATGTCGCGGAAAGGTTATACTGAAGGGTTCACTTCGAAAGGCCTCAAGTTTAACCTTACCTTACAGTACTCATCGTTCATGATGTTTTTGTCATTTGTAAAATGCGTTAGTGTGAATGCAGTCATAGTTATTTGTGACGGTACCCTCACAGGCCATGGTCACTTATGTATGTGATGCAGAGCACCGCTAACGTTTCTTGACAGAGCTGACTTTGGAGGGCAAACGGCTATCTGACTTACACTTTCCTTCCAAAGTATGGCATGTTAGGACCAAGGTTCATTTGCAATTGATGTTATGATTAATTTCTCAATTGCAAATAATTTGTTTAAAATGAAGGAACTTATGTACACTGCTTCTGTACATGCATATTATTAATCATGAATTACCAGGAGGATTACATGGGATTCTTAACCATTACAAATCACGAGACTCACATCCATTTTTTAAGTCACTACGTAACGTGTTCAGGAGAGCAAGTACTTCATCATTGCACCCAGATCTTGGCATGACCCTCGAGGTGCTGCTTGAAACGCAGTGGCAGGTATGTTTATCAGACGTTTTTGAAGATGAGTCTTCTCCTGCAAAATGTGAATCGTAACATAACAACCAAATGTTAGTGAATATTTCAGTCATTCATAAGACTGACATGACTGCTTAGAAGTACATGTTTGACAATAAATGAAGACCTTCTGATTAGCCAATCTGAAGTAATACTACAAGGCAATCATTTCAGAATTTATTGATACTATGTGTAACCCTAGGAGCAAACAACAAAATAAACTATAAATTTACATTTCAAAGTTTTTTTCATTTGGATCACCATTAAGGTCATTATGACAGGCATATATGAACACAGTGATTTTTATCATTAATTACTGTATCATATCAGATCATTTGTATAAATACTACTTCAATGTATTGGAAACCGTACTGTCAGACCTTATTTTTACGAAAGACACATACATTAATGGTGTGGAATAAAACACCTTTACATGTTACTTTACTATTTGATATTTGTAGACACGTTATTTCAGAAAAAAAATTATTATTTTTCTAAGAAGGTCACAAAAAAAGGGTGGAACATTATCTATGAATTGCCAAAAAGTATACCTGTTGGGTTCTGGTTGTGGTGCTCCATGTCTGTAATCTGTTTTTTCATTTGAAATTTGTTCTCATCAGCTGTTGTACTGTGACTATCTTGTCCTATTGATTTTGTTTCTAAAAGATCAGTAATTATACAAGTGAGATAATATTTTAAATTAATAATGACGTCAATGTTGTGGCTCTTTATTTGGGGTAGTATCATTATAAATATTAATCTACTCATAATTTGTTTTGCACTTACCGTCAGTGTCAGTGCAAGTAGATTCTTTTCTAATGTCTTTGCTCTCTGTACTGGAGATACCTAATACAAAGAACAAACATTTTTAAGTTCTCATATGCATACGTTCTAACCAAGGTTGTATGTTATTAATAAGTGTTTACACTTTTAAAATGCATGTTTACACTATATAACATGACTTGTGAATACATCTAATATATCACACATGTGCATTCACCAAAAACCTTTTCTGTCACTTCAGCCACGGATAAACTTGCTTCTGTCCTCCATGGTACATTTAACCCCCACTTACATAACTCACAATGCACTCTATGTGGGGCTGTCTTGGATGGTGGTTTGGAATGTTCATCACTTGTCAAAATAAACTGAGATGATGTTATAATCATCCTTTAGGGAGGAACATGTCAGACCTGCTGATGCCTGCTTCCATTGCCTGCGTGTATGCTTCCAAGCCACGTTCCAGGTGGACGTTGTTACGTATCAAGGATCAGACCACAATGGTCACAACATTGTAAAGTAACTTATTTAACAAGTCCAAATACCCAGAAAAATAAGTTTCACATCTCAGGCCCTCCTTCAACTGCCTCCTGCGACATAATCTCTGAGGTGACAAACAACATACAGGGTCATCTCTGTGGTGGCTCCCCAATTGTTGAACAATTTCCCCCACGAGGCCCGCCTGGATACCACAACGACATCTTTGGGCCAAGAGGTGAAGACTTTCCTGTTCTCTGTGTCTTTGTGTGATGATGTTGGGCATTTTTTTTTTTTTTTTGGCCAATTTTATTTGTTTTCGTACTGTTACACTTTGGAATACAGAAAGTGGTTGTGTAATGTACAGTTTGTGTACATGTGCCATCATAAGGCAGATGTGTGAAATTTATTTTGTTTTCAATGCATGTTAATCCTATGAAAAGCGCCAAGATGGCTTTGCCTATGGGGTGTTACAGAAATCATCACATAACATGAATAATTATTAATACATATTCATCATTTGTGGTAGCTATTGATACGTTTACATACATATGATTGTGGAACATGCATTGCTACTGCTGTTACTTCTGATTTCTATGACTCCAGAAGACGATGATTCTAAAATATACAAAAAAAATTTAGGAACGTTACAGAGCACTGCAACTTCAGTAGTATTTCAGAAACACCTTGTTTATCCACATGGAACCCTTTGGAATGGCCTGAAGTGGTATCCCTTTTTAACAGCTATCTTACAATGTGAAATTATAATGAAACAGGCCAAACTTCTGTGTGTGTAGTCACTTTAACGCTTAACCTCACAAACCAAACTGTTGCTTTGTGACCAGAAACCAAACATGGAATATGGGTTATAAAGCCTAGGAGAGAGCAAGGTATTATGTTTGGACTGACAATTGCAAACACCTAATGAGAGCATAGGTCAACATGCTGGCCAACCATGGCTATTTACGTTGTTATTTCAGAATCGCTTTATCATTGCATTGTGATAATTGGTTTAATTGAAAAGAGCGTAATCGTGTCTCTGAAACACCAATTTTTTTAACTAGGCCATGGAAGAATAGTGTGCTTATGGACTGTATATATTAGTGTCAACTTTTTTAAGATACAAATTATAATGTACTTTTCTAAGTGGATTGTTGTTGGGTATCCATGGCATTACTTCTTACATATATGTTGTTTTTTTACGTAGCCTGAGCCGTGCTGGTGTGCCAGAACTTTAACATTGTAATGTCTCTTACTGCTACAGTAACATAGTGGTTTTGCTTCCACTATGCTGTAGCAGCACTTTTGACAAGGAAACTTGGTAGACATGCATTACAAAAATCATGTGAAATGATTATGTCAGTACCTTAGGTTGAACATTATATTAACCTGCTATATAAGATGAGTCAATACTTGCATCACATAGTTACAAATTTAAGGTATTTCAAAGGACAGACATTCCACAGTGCCAATCGTGATATTTGGATGTTCTTAGAGTCTGCTTTTTAACTTTTGGATACATATGTTACATTACCAGGGAATACATTTGTGTTTTTACTGTAGACCAGATAAGGTTGTATAAAGTTTGATGCATGTACAAAACAGCAATCGCAGCTATGAAGTATTTTATGTAGCTTCTTGTTTATGTAAAGTCCTGTAGTACTCCTTATCATTACACACCTCTGTAAAAACTTATATTCCATGAATGTCCAATAATTGGTGTGAATGTGTTTTTTTAATGTATTAAAACCCAAACTTATAAGATATTAATTCCCTCTACCTGCTTTGTAAAGGTCAATGACAATTTTCAACATTGTGTTACCCTGTAATTCATAACTTTGTACATTAAGTATTGGGTGTAGCATAACAGCAAAATTAAAATTAAATAATACTTATAAATGTGTCATAAAGAAATGTTGGATTTTCATAAGACATTCAAAGAGCAGTTTCAAAGGGATTGAAAGTGAACATGCAGTGGTGGCAGTTCAGATTTTGTATTGATATTTAATGTTGAGATACTATTCTTGGATGGTGTGATGTGTGTTTAAGTGTTGTACAGATAATATAATGTAATCCCTGGAAACTTATTTTACAGTCCTTTCTGCTTAAACTCCCTCTGTATCGCAAAATGTGTGATGGAGGCACTAAAGTACATTGACCATATAAACTACAACTCTTGGGGGCCCTGGGGGCCGTCCACTTGGCACAGTATTCATTTGGAATGGTTGTTATTGATGTTATAAGTCCTCAGATATGACAAAGTGAGATGGTCCGTGTTCTGTGTACACGCATCAGTTTAATGAGCCCTTCCATGGAATGTTTAGATTAAGCTTACTGTAATGTCTTCTAATGTTACCCGAACATTAACAAAGGCTATTGATATGCTCTTTCAGGTGAGATTGTCAATTTTAATTCAAAGTTATAAATAAAGTGCTTTATTCAGAAACTATGAAATATTACTTTTTGAAGTATTGTTTTGTTTTTTTTCCAATATAGATCACTTACCATGGTCTGTGAAGAGGGCAGTGTTAGCCAAGTCTTGCACAGGGTTCGTTTTGCTGATATTTTTGTCTGTATTCTTCTTATTGTCTAATGAGAAGGTAACAGAAAACAAGAAATTAAATAATTACAGTTGCTGCAACTGTATAAGGCATTAGCGACAATTCATTTCATTTATATGTTCATACACATATTCCAAAACACTGACGCAAAAGCATTTTGAAAACATACCTTCTTCATGCCTTCTTGAAGTCATGGGCTTTCCCACCGATACCCAAAATCTGTAATATTCCTCAAAAAATGGTGTTCTATGGCTTTCAGGAGGATCTTCACCAAAAGTTTCTAAACAGTCATAAAACATTTGCCTTAAAGTATAGAATTTTTTTAAAATCTCCCCTGTCCTGCGATAAATTCCCCTCTTTAACAAGTCTTGTTGAACGAGATGTAGAATTTCTGGATGTAATTTGAGGTTTCTTTTCATTAACAGCTCCACAAGTGGAGACAATCTAATTAAATCCAGAACTTCTAAAACTTCCAGGTTCGTCCATAGCATCTCTGCACGGAACATGATTACCAACGACGCCACAGAGAGGAACCAAAAGTAGTAGCGAAATGTTGCTCTACGGCTTTTCCTCATCCGAGTAGTCTTACGTGATCACGTTGTAGAGTCCACTTTGCCAAATATCTATTTACCGTAAAGCATGATGTTTGCAGACGTAAATTGTGGCTTTGGGTGTAACCCAGCAGCGTAGTTTCACTGTGACTTTATTAACTGTATTTCTGAAGGCCACACATACTGACATCTGTAAATGTATTCAACATTTATATGGTTGGAAAAAGGCCATTGTAGGATCAATGCATTGCTATGGCTGCTATTTATGTGGGTGTTCTTTTTCAAGAAAAATAATGTTAATATTGTTAGAGATACAAAACAACGTGATATGCATAACCTTTTGAAAATAGGTTACAAAGAATTACCTATCTTTAAGTTTCACAACGTTCCATTGAGTAAACTATTTTTTGATATTGAATCTGGATCAAATGGTGTACATGAAAAGATTAGCAACTACGGTAGCTGTGTATTCATGTTGTTTCTGTTCATGTTATCCACTGTAGTGAACATTTAGCGCACATATTCCTGTGCTTTATTTAACTGGAGGATCCCCCCGCCGCAACTGGCTGCTCTTAATGCACTACCAAGGCTTTCGCCATCAGAAAAAGCTTCCGCTGATGCTGCACTGAGACCTCTCTGTGCTGAAGCTAATATTAAGCTCTGAACACTTCAGCGCCATGTCTTTTTATTAATCTAATGTTAGTGGAGGTGCTCCCTGCCTCCTTAGGAAATTAATGTACTTGGCGAAGGACAAAGTCCATGTTGGCGATAGGCAAATGAAAGCAGGGATTAGGAATACATAAAAATATTAATATATTTTTAATTAGGTGCCCTATGGTTTGTATACTTTGTAGGAGTTGTTGAGAAACAATAATTTTTCAATGCTGATGCATTCATGGCTCTGTAGTATCCAATTTAAACACATTAACGCACCTTTTAATGTTCTCTCTACTGCTGCTGTGTTCTCCCTCCGTGTCACTGACTGTTCTGTTCTCTGACGTCAATTGCCCTCGTTGGCTTATCCGACGTAAGTTTGCTGAGGAAACTTACCAATAGAAGATACAGTTCTTCAAGGTCTGTTGTGTTGCCTGTGAAGTAGGATGTCCAATGGAGAGGGAGGTCAAGGGTGAGTCACGTATGTAGTAGAGGTGTGGACTGAATAGAATGTAAATCTATGAAATTCCTATGCAATGTGTACCTTGTGAAATTTTCTCCTAATCATCTACACATTCCAAGTGGAAGTGGTCCCTGCCGATTTAACAAAGTGATCTGTGTGATGAATTGGCTTCAGGTGTGACTATAATGTGTTACGTAGATTTTCACCATGGAGTCCTTGCATTGTGATTTAACATTCCTTTAGTTCCATATCTCTTTGAATTTGAAAGTTTGATGACCCCATTTCTGCTTCTCATTTAGTGATCGTAGTGGTTTGTTGAACTCTTTGTCCTGTTCTTTGGTGTAATGCTGTGTTCTTTTTTGTTTAAATGTTATTATTTCATTGCAGTAATGATACTTGTTCATCAATGTTTAATTCCATATCAGACACACATTAACAGCAAATAGTTAGGAAATCTTGTTCTTAATAGTATTTGTTATATAAGAAGTTATTGTTAGTGTGAAGTTATAGATTTTAAATGTTTTGTGTAAGAAATAATTATGTTCGAAGCAGTGTTAACGTATGTGGAACGCATACGTGGAAATACAGAAAATTTATGTGGTATTACCTAGCTGTCGTTTCTTTCAGTATGATTAAAAGAATGAAATGACCACAGTTATGTTCCAAAGTTTTGATACGTCGTGTGTTTACATAATGTCCTGGATGTGGTATACTGCTGTAATTACGTATATGAGTTAATATGAAAATATTTCCTCAAACTTTGCAAATTATAACAGTCTCACTCTGAGAATGGTTTTTGCATTTCATGTGTTGATGAATCATTTTGTGTTGTAATGAAGGTGATGTGTTGTTTTTGTTCAATGCTTTTAAACCATGCTTTGATATTGCCAATGAGTTATAGCATTGTAATCTGAACTATGTGTCATGGTGGTTTTGCAAACCAAGTTAGAGTGTAATGTAGAGTTTAAGTTTTTAAAACCTAACGTACGCTTAACTTTGGTGTTGTTTGGTCTCATATGTCCTCTGCAATGTAGGTCAGTCATCCAGTAGTGGCTATGTTGCACTTGATATTTATTATTTTTAGAATGGTGAATGTTCTTAACTTTAGTGAATAACTCATCATAGCCATTGTAAGGTTGGTTTGTAATGCTTACATTTATTTCAATGAAAGTAAAGATTGTCCACTTTGAAGTTAATGGCTGTTATGAAACACGTAAACAACCTTTTACTGTTGAACACCATTTTCAGTATTCATTCTAGGTAATGTTGACCACACGTAACAGCAGTGTAACAGCAATATGTCATTAAGTCATCATTGTAACATGGTCAATTATGAACATAAGTATTACAAATTTCTGTATATACATGTTACAGGAGATTTGAGCAGAACTCCCATTATTTACAAAACGTGTTGGAAATGTTTCTTAGAAAATAGTCATATAAAGAAAAACTTATGTTGTGTTGCTAATATAAATTAGCCTTTAATAAAGCAATGTTATTTAGCTCTGCTTAAAAAAATGGTATGTATGGGTAACAAGAACTAGTTACCTTAATCTAATGTATGCATCATTATCCTTTAACTGTTCTGTGCGTGTGGATGTCATTTACAATAGGACAAACATTTCCAACAGTTGATGTATTTGGAAGAAGTACATTGATGAAGAATGACATTTAATTTACAACAAAATCTGGTTATAACTACAACTCACATGACCGTGTGGAAGGCATATGCAACATATATAGTTTTCCATGATGTCACAGTGCTGAAAAATGTTCAAGTCTTATAATGTTTGTCTTTTTGCTGATTCAAAAAGAAACTTAACTGTGTCATTTTCATCCTCGGTTCTCCCACAAAAAGTTAGCTATTGCATCTCTCATAGTGTTTCCAGCATCAGTTTGACTGCTGTTGGTATTCTCCTGTTGTCTTCCTAGGTTATCAACCTCTATAGTGTTGTGTAATTCTCCCTCATAGTGTAACGCCTCTCCTTTTGTTTCACATATGTTATGTAATATGACACAAGCAGATATTACTGAAGCTACATTTTCCTCAGCCACATTAAGTCGAGAGCATAGACATTGCCAGCGCATATTTAATCGCCCAAAAGCTCTCTCAACTACATTCCTAGCTCTACTTAGGTTGTAGTTGAAATATGCCTTTTTTCCCTCTACAGATCCTCCATAAGGTTTCATAAGCCATGGCTTTATGGGATATGCGCTATCAGCAATGAGTAGTGGTTTATACGTTGTGTTACCAATTGTCCATGTCACATTAGGTGGTATAAATGCACCAGCCTCCATGGCCTCAAATAAAGCGGAGTTTGAAAAAACGTAGGCATCATGATTGCGTCCGCTCCATCCAATTTCAACATTTATGAAACGACCGGTATGATCAGTGGTACCTTGTAAAAGCATAGAGTAGTATTTTTTCCTGTTAATAAAATCCTTTCCTTGACGCACTGGAGAGCAGATCGAAATATGGCTCCCATCAATAACTCCACAGCATCCTGGAAATCCTAACTTTTCAAAGCCTGAAATAATCTGTGAAAATCAAGATGTCAGAAATGTTCACTGTCGAGGTGGAAGTGTGTTTCATAATGTAACTTCATCACACTATTTGCCATTGGATTATGATGAAGTTCTTTATTTTACAAAGTCACAAGAAAGTAAACAAACAGGAATAGTTATGTAATTGTGTAATCGTACATTGACATTAGTAGTTTATCCCACTGAAGACAGTGAAAGGTGAAAAGGTTAGTGGCAGTAATTAAACTGGCAAGGTGTTGGAATTTTGTTTCATTATAGCTGTCCTTCACAGGCCGAAATGTAGCTCAGTAAATTCCCATATGCATTTTTGGCATTAAAAATGTATTTGGCAATATATATTCCTAACGTCCTCAGTATCGCACCCTCTAAAAATGTCAAAACACAAATTCCATAATGTCTTACCATTACCTGTGCTGTCTTGGTCTGAGGGGAATAGACAGCAAAACACTGCTGGGCACCATATTGGGTGCTGATAATGTAGACCCATAGGAATGGGTGTAAAAATAAAGCGTTGCTGCAGAGTACAGGGAGAGGAGACCGTTGCAGAAGAATTGGGAGGTACAGATCCCCTTTAGTTTTTAAAATAATGTGTTGGCTCTGTACTTCATTTAATAATGGATAAGGAAAGTGTACAGCCTGAAGAATTAAATATAGCGAAGAAGTGCTTGTTGAATTGCTGACCTAGATGATATGTTCAGCTTTTGAGAAAAAGGATAGGTGACTAATCCAGTGCATTGCTATTATAGCATCAACTTTCCCAGCCCTTGAGGAACCTCAAGCCTATGGAGGATGTTGAAGTTGTCCACAGAGCCTGCTTGAGTTCCTGTTGGAGTCTTGGTTATGTACCGAAGGCCCATCCCCAGAGCAATCTGAAATCACTAATCACACCCGGGATGTAGGAAGTGGAGAACAGTTGGTTTGCCAGTGCTGTGTGTGGTGCTTCAAATGGCACAGACTACTCCCATAAAGATGATGCACACCCTGTGAAGCCAAGGACTCCGTTGGAGCTGGGAGAAGTGTCCACTCTTCCAGTGCTTGCCAAGTGACGTGAAGTGACAGAGGTCTCCCACTTTGGAATGCAGCAGACATTGAAAAGCCACTCTGAACTCAGAATGCGCTTGGAGGATTGAGCGCTTCTCCCAGTGTCGGCCTTTCCCCCAGCATAGAGAACGGTGAAATGGGTGGGTGATTATGTCTGTGAGTGTGATGTTGGCACAAGTATCATCCGGACTGCATAGGTCTTATGGGGGCCAATTATGGGCCCTCAGCAGTTCTGGAATAGTGCTAGAAAAAAGAGTAAACATGGTATTTTTTAAACTGTCCTAAATAGCATGGGGAACATTCAATCATCAATAAGGTTACATGTGTAATTCTGTAGGAGGTAGCAATACCCATGCCACTGCCAAAACAGTGCTACCAAGTGACTTTGAAGAATTTGTCGGAGGTGAGACCATAAACCGCAATGTAAGTCAATATTATGAACCTTTAAAAAAAAAACCAAATTTCTCCCTTTAACTCAGCTGCTTCAGAGGCATGACATCACCTTTCCCTGCAATTCTTAAAATGTCATTTTATTCAAAAGTGTTTGATAAACACAGCGAAATACACTGTTCCGGTCAGATGTGAAATGCATACTATTGCTTTTTTCACAGCTTGCGCGTTTAAATAAAATGAACCAGTTCTATTTCTATATATTATTTTTCTGTGGCCTGTAATGTATTGTGGCTGTCCTTGAGATATCTATAGGTGGTACATTTTATATGATGAGATGTACTGGCCGTAATATTAGGACACATGTAGTTGTAAAGCAGACCTTTGTTATCTAACCAACAACTGGTGTGTGCCATATTATGTACTGTGTAACATTTAGGAAATTAAGGATTGCATTAAAGTTTATTTTTAATTTTTGAGAATGCTGCAATTAAGTCAGCAATACTCACAAAAGTTTCACAACCTACATACATTACATTGGTAAGTACCTAAACAATTTTGGTTGACATACCTTTTTAGCGTCTCCAACACAAACAGTTCTTCTTAAGAGTGTTTTCTCTAGAGCTAGGCAAAACTCCACGAATACCACAGCAACAGTAGAACGACCTACCCCAAATTGGGTAGCTGTTGTTTTATAATTTCCAGGATTAGCTAATTTCCAGATTGAAATAGCCACACGTTTTTCCACCGCAATAGGTTGTCTCATTGAAGTACTCTGCCTTTGTAGGTATGGTGTCACTATTGCCACAAGTTCAAATAAAGTTGCACGAGGCATACGGAAAAACTCTATCCATTGGGCATCACTCCAAACTTTTAAAACAAAATTTTCCCACCAGTCCTTGCTACATGGCCTTACCCAGTATCTTCGTAAGACCGTCGGCATCCTTATGCACCTGTAGCTGCTGTACAGTGATCTAACATTGTTTTCTAATCTTGCGGTTAACAGGTGTTTTTTACGTCTGTAGAAATTACTCATAAGTAAACGTTTTCGTCTGAAACGTAACACACTGCAATCAAGTAATGCTAGGGCATGAAGACACTGGGCTAAAGCACATGTTATCTCGAAGATATATTCCGCAAACATTTTGCACAAAGTGAGGAGACTAAGCTCAATTTGAAATCGTTTGAATGATTCGCAAAAGCAGTTCAATCTACCTTTACCCTATGTTCGGTTGCCCGCCAAAACCCAGACAAATTCATGAGAATACGTTTCAATGGTGGGTTAAGCCTAGAGAGGACAGGAAATGAGGAACAGGAAGGGATGACGTAGGTGTTGTACGTGTAATGCCTTCAACACAAGCGACATGGGAGAAACACAGAAGCGGCTACGTGTGACCCCACTATACGTTCCTTTTCAGTAAGTTACGATTCATTATAACGTCACATGCTGTAATGTGTTCTATTACGTTATACAACGGGGTAATATAAAACGATTTCGAACTTAATTTAAAACGTTTTAAAGGGGTGTGTAGATCGGCTCTTAAACAGTTCCATATAATTTGCCTTCATGAAACTTGGACAAAAGGGTTTGCTTCTTACTCCCAAACAGCTACAAGAGTCAAGATCAAAGGAAGGAGTAAAGGAGGTTTCAATAAGCTTAAAGCTGAGAGTAGAGGAAATGGTATCCCTCTCACCTCATTTTCAGGTAGTTCACTTGTGTAGTGGTACTGTGTTTAATTTGTGTCAATGTTTCCATACCACCTAAAGGATCTGTGAACTCTGAGGATAATATATGGGCTTTGTTAGACTTGCAGTTAGAAAAAATAATGGAAGAACATCCACTGATACCAATTATTGTGATGGGCAACTTTAATGCTAGATTAGGTGGTAATAACATACCTATAAAAGGAAGAATTGGTTTATTGAATGAGGACATGGAGAACTTTTATCCTAGAATTTCAAATGATAAGACCATCAATGAAGCAAGCATTAAGTTGTTTACCATTATCTACAAATATCAGCAAGCCATCTGCAATGGCACAGGAGCGGGTGATGCTGCAGGCCAGTTTACTTTCTCCTCTAGCAGAGGGGGAGTGTGATTGATGATATCTTGTTAACATCTAGGGCAGTCCCCTCTTTAAGAATTTATGCGTGGGAGAAAAACCAGAAAGTGACCATCAACCTTTGTTGTTAGACTTGGATAATGTAAATACGTCTGTCGCTTTAGAGGTAAGGCAAACCCCTTCATTTTTCCAGTGTGGCCTGCGAAGGCTTAGATGGGACCCAAATGTTAAAAGCAGGGTTGAAAATATACTCTTGAGTCCTGATTTATTTATTTATTTATTTATTGCATTTTTATACCACCCTATAGCCGAAGCTCTCTGGGCGGTTCACAAAAATTAAAACCATAAAATCATTTTAAAAATATAAAACAAGCCACAATCCAAAAACAACAAATAACATACAATCTAAAAACACAACCAAAATAAAACCAGAACCTGGTCTGATAATATGGAGAAAGGAGTTCTTGATGGAGAAGACTGAGGTATTGGATAACTATGATGATCTCATTCATGATCTCATGATTGCTCCTGAGCACCCTCTCCTGAGCGAGTTCATATATAGCTCCATGATATACTCCAGAACTGAGAGTGATGAAACAAAATTGGAGATGGCTTGAGGGCAGATGGAGAAGAACTCCTGGTGGATGCAATCAAACACCGGTAAGTGCCTATAGTAAGGTATATTCAGGGGCAGTGAGGGTTGCAAAAAAACAATATCTTGCTGCCACTATCAAATCATCAATCTGCCACCCAGCGAAGCTTTTCGGAGTTGTCTAGGGGCTATTACATGCCAGCCCAAAAGACATGGTAGAACCAACTGAGGCCACTTCCAGAATAAATCTTTGGCATAAGTCAGGACTTTGGCATCCACCAACCTGCTGGGCCAGGGAAGTGATTAATGCCTCTCTGCGAGAGGGAATGGTCCTAGGCCACTTGAAAGAAGCAGTACTGAGACCACTCCTGAAGAAATGTTCCCTGGACACAGAAAATCTTAATATCAATAGGCCGATGGCAAATGCTCCATTCCTGGGCAAAGTCCTTGAGTGAGTGGTTGCTGGCCAGCTCCAGACACTCTTGGATGGGACTGATTATCTGGATCCATTTCAGTCAGTTTTCAGGCCTGGTTTTGGCACGGAAACAGCCTTGGTCACCTTGTATGATGACCTATGTCAGGAGAAAGATGGGGAGTGTGACTCTGCTGATTCTCCTTGATGTCGCAGAGGCTTTTGATACCATCGATCGTGGTATCCTTCTGGGATGACTTTCTGAGTTGGGAATGGGAGGCACTGCATTGCACTGACATCAAGGAGTCAGTGCAATGGAGGGCTTCTTTACTTTACGGAGGGACGGAGGGGGAGGAGGCAGCTCTGTCTCCCACCTACCCACCCATCCCAGGCGGAGAAGAAGGGTGGGTAGAGGACAGTCCTCAGTCACCTCACTCCTTCCAGGTCAAATTTGGGACTGGGCTGGTGGTTGTGGGGGGGAACAGAGACATTTTTTATAGGACTGCAGCACAAGGTTACCCCCTTTCCTGGATACCACATTCCCATTCATGATAGCTTTTCATCTCACTCTGCAGCTGCTCTTTAACAAGGGAAGGAACAAATATTTAAAATGCAATCAGACATTTCACCTGTCACCTAGTTTGACTCTTGATTAATCCATTTGAAATTGTTTAGGGCACAACAATTCAGCCACAGCTGAGCATTTTTAACAGCATAACTTTTTGCATGCTTACTCAGAAGTAAGTCCCATCACATTCAGTGCAGCTCACTCCTAGGTAAATTTGCATACAACTGGAGCAGATGTCATACTGATTGCAATGAGAGAGTGAATCCGTTCTTAAATATGTTCCCTTGAAGTTAACTTAACAATGGTTAACAGCACAGTCCTATATGTGTCTACTCAAAAGTAAGTCTCACTGAATTCAATGGAACTTTCTATCTGGTAAAGTGGATATAGGATTAAAGCCAGAGATGGGTTAGATCATCCTTCCCCAACTTGTTGCCTTCCAGATGTTTTTTACGTCAGCCCTCAGCCAGCATTCTTGACCATTGACCATGATGGCTGGGGCTGATGGGACTTGGAGTCTAAAACAACTTGAGGGCATCCCAGGCAGAGAAGAAGGGGGCACGCATGGAGGAGCCGAGCACGAAGGGGGTGGAGGCAGCTCTGTCTCCCACCTTCTTCTCCGCCTGGGATGGGTGGGTAGGTGGGAGACAGAGCTGCCTCCTCCCCCTTTGTGCTCGGCTCCTCCGTGCGTGCCCCCAGGCAGAGAAGAAGGGGGCATGCACGGAGGAGCCCTCCAGTACCCATGCCTTTCCCCGAGCCATTGCTTACTGGAGCCCGAGGGGTTTCTGGACCTGCCCGAGTTCCCAGGGGAGATTCCTCCACCCCCTCCAACCTGTGCTTGAAGCTATACTTCTAAAATTCATCACACATGTGAACCAAAGTGGTATGTCTAATGTGGAGAAATTTCAGAAACATAGCTTCAAGCATGTAGTGGCAAGGTATCTTTAAAACAATGAGGAAATAAATGCCTATAACTTTTTTATTTTAAATGTTAGAAGTCTGAAAATTGCTCACTTTGTAGATGGGTTAGGGGTAGTTGTATGTCAGAAATTTCAGAATGCTAGGTCCAGGCGTTTGGTGGCTACAATTTTTTTAGATTGAAAGATACAACAACATGGAATTTTGACAGATAAAAAAAGGAGGGGGAGGCGGGGGAGGGGGGGTGCATTTGACAGTCCAAGCCTCTGTGGAAAAACTTTTGTAACTTTTAATCTAAAAAATTCGTAGCCACCACATGCCTGGACCTAGTTTTCTGAAATTACACACACACATCAAGCAAAGAGTTACCTGTAATGTGCCCAAGTTTCCTGTTTGTATCTTTAAAAATAAAAAAGTTGGAGGCGTAACAGTATTTACCCCACTACTACCCATTTTTCTAAAATTAATTGCCACACAAGGCAAGTACCTACGTTTACGAAATTTCACACACTTACGTCCCAAGGTACCACCTACAATGTGGCAAAGTTTCATGTGTGTATCTTTAAAAATGACAAAATTATAGGCATTCCTGTTTATTTATTTAAAAATTAATTGCTACAAAATGCATCCACCAATCTTTCTGAAATTTCTCACAGATAACTATCCCTAATCAGTCTACAAAGTGCCCATGTTTCATCCTTCTATCTTTAAAAATAAAAAAGTTATAGGTATTTTTGTAACACAATACTTGGCTCTGGGAAAAAGCATTCAAAATGGCGTCCGATCCGCCGATCCGATCCGGATCGGACCTTGGTGGATCGGATAGAATCAGATTGGAGGGTTGGTTGGATCGGATCAGATTTTTCTGATTTTGGGGTGGATCGGATTCAGATCGTGGATCGGATCCGATCTGCACACCCCTAATATCAAGCCATTAATTGCTTCCCAGGCAACATCGGACGCAGCCAGCAATACTGATGGAATATAATCCATCAAGAAATCATTAACATACTATCAGTTGGCTGTCTGGAAATGTGATTTGATACCAAGCTCCAAGAAAACTCCATGATATCTTTCCCAAAGCTTTTGAGAGAGCTACATATTGAATTGATCCAGAGTGAAGGCCCTACAATATTTCATACCATACAAATTGCTCAATTAGGCAAGTAACAGAGGAGGTTCTTTTTTGTATGGAATTATAAGGTGAGCAACTTGCTTTTGCTAAAGCAGGAAGATTTTGAAAAGAAACATCACAGAGTTTCTGCATGATTATAGCTATTGCAAAATAACACCCCATTTGAAAAAGAAAAGGGAGTGACCACAAAATACAGTGCGTTCTCTGAGCAATACACATCATCCAAGTACTTGTAACCAGCTTCAGAAAGATAAGAAAGTAGCCCTACAGCCCTCTTAAGGATTAAACTATGTCATTAAGGCAGCTATCCAAGCATGTATAGCAAAGGGCATTGGTCCTGTTTCCATTAATATAGCTGCATTTCGGACACATCTCTGGGTATGCAAAAGGGCTCATTAAACTTTAAATTGAATCATCATTACATCCTGAAGACATTGCATTAATCAATATCATAGGATCATAGAATAGTAGAGTTGGAAGGGCCTATAAGGCCATCGGGTCCAGCCCCCTGCTCAATGCAGGAATCCAGCTTAAAGGATATATAGTAGGGATGTGCATTGCATCTGATCTGATGCCCAATTCCAATACGATTCGAGGGAAATCGGACATCCGATTCCCGATTCCGATGCTGGTCCAAGGAGCTCCAATTCTTTCCAATCTGATCAGAAAGATGCTATGTAATTAGTCATGCATGAGAAATTTCAGAAACATTGATGCAGGCCTTTGGTAGCAACGAATTTTTGAAAAATAGGTTGCATTACACCTATATCTTCTTTTTTTTAAAAAAAACATGAAACTTGGGCATGGTGGGGGGAGAAGGGAAAAGGGGGTGGAATTGACAGCTTCATCATCCAATCCTGCTGATCACTCCAACTTTAATGTGTGTATGTTTAAAAATGAGAAATTAATATCACGTTGCATGGACTGGATTTCCAGAAAAATCTGATTTTTTAGAAGTACCTTGAGAGTTAATGCCTGCATCTCTGCCTCTGAAATTGGCCACAGATGACTACCAACAATCCACCTGTAAGTTCCTCAACTTCCATGTACGTAAAATGAGAAAGTTATAGCAGCCCAAAAACCTGCACTTTAACAATTCTTTGCAAGTAAATGCTAGCAGCAATGTTTTTAAAATTTCTCAGACATGACTATTTATGTAGCATCTGCACTGTGGCAAAGTTTCATGTTTCTATCTTTTAAAATAACAATGTTCTGGGCATATGTTCCCCAAAATTCAAGTCTATAGGGGGAAATAGGCATCTGATGCTCGAATCGGAGGTCCGATGCTCGCATTGGAATCGGATCCAAAGTGATTCGAGCCAAGTCCAATTCAATCCAAACTGATTCAGGTCCACATCAGAAGTTCAAAGTTTGTATAATTTCGCAGCTCTTTATTATTATTTTTCCATTTAACCCACCATTGTTCTAATTGCATACCTTTGAACCAAGCCAGTTTCCTCCCTCTCAAAAATTCTTCTATTTGTTCTTTAGTACTCATCTTTTCCTGCCAGTCTTTTATTTTACTGAATCTCTGTTCTTTGAATACCATTTCTAACTCCTTCTTTAAATTTTTGGAAAATCTTCCAGCAATACCACTGGGTTCATTGGAGAAACATCTGGTAATAGTTTATTTTTATATTTTTGCCAAATACCAATAATATTTCTTAACATGGGATTTTCTATTCTTTCCATCATCTTCTTTTTAAATTTAACAAAAAATATATTCTCTAACTTCCATTCTAATTCTTGTCTATCCATCTCTAACCAATTTACTACACTTGGTTTTACAATACCTTCTATTACATATCTTAATTGATTAGCTATATAATAACCCATTAAATTTGGTAGACCTAGTCCCCCTTTTTTCTGAGATTTATACCAATTCCCTTTATTTATCCTTGCTTTCTTATTACCATTACAAAAATTATTTATTATAACTTGCCATTTCTTTAACTGTATCTCTGTTATCTTAATTGGTAACATTCTAAACAGAAAGTTAAACTTAGGTAATATTTTCATTTTAATAATCGCTATTCTACCAAACCATGTTAATTTAATCTTTTTATATTCTTCTAATTTTCTCTTAACTTCCTTATTTAATCTATTAAAATTCTCCTCTTCTAACTTATCCAAATTATTTGTAATATTTACACCCAAGTACTTAATCAAATTCTTTACCTTAACCCTATATTTTCTGCTAAACTCATTCTCCTGTTCTTTTGTATAATTAAATAACATCGTTTCTGATTTATCGCAGTTTACTTGTAAACCTGATATTTCTCCAAACTCTTTCAAATATCATTTTATTTTACCCATATTTTCTACTAGGTTCTCAATTGATACCAAAGTATCATCTGCAAACAAACTTAATTTTTTCTTTATTACCTATCCCGAACATACTTCTATTCTCTCTAATTACATTAGCTAAAAGTTCTATAACTATTGCAAATAGAATCGGGGAAAGGCAGCAACCTTGTCTTGTTCCTCGGGCTAGGGATATATGTTGTGTTACCCCATCGTTTACCATTACTACTGCACTATTTCGCGAATAAAGTTGATCAATCACACCTTTAAATCTTACTCCAAAATCCATCTTTTTTATTATTGTTTTTAACGTTGGCCATTCCACACAATCAAAGGCTTTAAAAATATCCAAAGCTATCAAACCCGCCTTCATTTTATTTATTTTAATTATATTTATCATGTTCAATGCTCTTTCAATCAGATTTGGCATCTGCCTCCCTACTATAAATCCGCATTGATCTTCTTTAATATATTTAAACATAAAGATATTCATTCTTTTTGCCATTTTCACTGTAAAAATCTTGGCATCTTGATTTATTAAAGATATCGGTCTATATGAACCCGGGTCTGTCAACTCATCTGTTTTTGGAATTAATACTATCAAAGACTGTTCCCATGATGGTGGGATCTTATCAGCTTCTAAAAACTTATTATACAACACTTTCAATTTTGGTACCAACAATTTCTTAATTTTTTTATAATATTCTGGTCCCAACCCATCCATTCCTGGGGATTTCCCCCCCCTTCAATTTATCAATAACTTCTTCTATTTCTTTCTCTAAGACACCTCGTTCCATTAAATCTATATCGTTTAACTTAATCTTTAAATATTTCTCCACACATTGTTCAATCCTCTCCTGAGACCCACCTCCTGCAGTATATAATTCCTGATAAAACTCCTGAAATATTTCCAATTAATCTTTCATTATATTACTACACTTCCCTAATTTATTTCTGATTCCTCCAATTAAATTCCTTGTTTTCTTTGTGTGGATCTGGCCAGCATCTTAGAATTTTTATTACTATATTCAAAGAATTCTCTTTTCAAATAAATCAAATTCCTCTGAGCTTCTTCCAGGTCCTCTTTTTCCAATTCTTTTTTCTTTGCTTGTAATTGTGCAAAAATCTGTTTATCTTTATACCTTATAAATTTCATCTCCAAACTTTTAATTTCCTATTCCAAATTTTTTCTACATTTTTCTTGTCTTCTCAAATTACAATTCTCTCTAATACAAATCCCCCTTGTTACAGCTTTCATTGTATCCCACAATATAGCCTGATGTGAAATCCCCAGCCCAGTTGGGTGTGGGATGATATTTGCGGGTGGAGGGGAAGAGCCGAGGTGGATGCTCCTGATTGGAGCATCCATATGGTGCCACTGGGCGGGGCAGGGCTGAGCGGCTTAAATAGCCGGCTAACGGGCCTGCCCGACTTCTTCATCTCTGCGAAGCTCGGCTCCAGCTCTGACGGCTGGGCGAGGCGTGCAGACCAGGCCTTCCAGCACGGCGTGGCTTGAGAGAGGCGTGCAAGCGGCTTTCAGGCGGCCTGGCAGCAGCGAGGAGCAGCTACAGTGGCAGAAAGCGGGAGGCGAACCCGTCCACCCCGCCGGTGGTGACTATCCAGGGGCTTTTCGGCCCCCAGGTTTGAAACAGGGGTAAACTCCCAGGGGATAGTTTGGGACACGATGAAAGCAGTAGTGAGAGGGATATGTATTAGAGAATCATGTAAATTAAAAAGACAACAAGAGGCACATAGTAAAAAGATCAAAGAGGAGATTAAGGAATTAGAGGAACAATTTAGAACAAACAAGGATATGTATATATATGCTCAACTCCAAGCAAAAAAGAAAGAACTTGAGGAAAAGGATATAGAGAGAGTTCAAAAAGAATTAATATATTTGAAAAGGAATTTTATTGACTATAGCAACAGAAATTCTAAAATGCTGGCAAGGTCCACACAATCAAAGAAGGAAAAAAAATAGAATAGGGACAATTAAAGATAAAATGGGGAAAAGCTGTAATTTAATGAAGGATAAATTTAAAAATTTTGAAGATTTTTATCAGGAATTGTATACATCAGAAGCAGGCCCACAAACAAGAATACAGGAATATACAGAGAAAAATTGGAAGATAAGATTACAAGGCAAGGATAGGGATTATATAGAAGCATTAATGACAGGAAAAGAAATAGAGGGAATTATTGACAAACTGAAAGGAGGGAAATCTCCAGGAGTAGATGGGCTGGGGCCGGAATATTATAAGATATCTAAAGAGCTTTTACTACCAAAAATGGAAAAATTGTATAATAATATAATAAAGGGAGAGAAGACCCCGCCATCATGGGAACATTCGTTGATAATATTAATCCCGAAACCAGATAAGGATTTAATGGACCCAGCATCATATAGACCTATTTCATTAATTAATCAAGATTCTAAAATATTTACAGCAATCATGGCAACAAGATTGAACACCTTTATAAATAAGTATATAAAAAAGGATCAATGTGGATTTATTCCAGAGAGGCAAATGCCAAATTTAATAGGGAGGGTATTGAATATAATAAATATTATTAAAAGAAGGAATCTAAAAGCAGGGTTGATAGCTTTAGATATTTTTAAAGCCTTTGATTGCATGGAATGGCCGGCACTAAAAACTATTGTAAAGATATTTGGTTTGGGAGAAAGGTTTATGGGAATGATTAATTAGCTTTATGCAAACAATAAGGCGGAAGTAATGGTAAATGACGGTTTAACACAACAAATTACCTTAGCCCGAGGAACAAGACAAGGGTATCCTCTCCCCAATATTATTTGCAATTGTTATAGAAATATTAGTAAATGTTATTAGGGAAGATGAGAGATTGAAGGGAATATGTTTGCGGATGATACTTTCTTGGCACTAGAAAATCCGAGGAGAAGTATAGAAGAAATAAAACAACATTTGAGAGAATTTGGAGAGAATACAGGGTTACAGGTTAATTGGGGGAAATCAGAAATGATGTTATTTAACTACGACAAAGAAGAAAGGGATGAGTGAAGTTTAAAATTTGATCTGAAGGTTAAAAATATAGTGCGCTATTTAGGAGTTTATATTATGAAAGATTTAGAAAAGCTAGAGGAAATAAATTTTAGCAGTTTAAAAAAACAGATAATGAAGAAGTTAGAGGCTTATAGGAAATTAAAGCATTCATGGTTTGGTAGAATAGCGGTTATTAAAATGAAAATATTACCAAAGATTAATTTTTTGTTTAGAATGTTACCAATTAAAATAACAGAAATAGAATTAAGAAGTTGGCAAAGTATGATAAATAATTATTGTAACGCAGATAGAAAAGCAAGAATTAATAAGATTCAAAGGAAAGGAGGGTTGGGACTCCCGAATATAAAGATGTATTATATAGCTAACAAATTAAGATACGTTATAAATAGTATAGTAGGGAAAGAGGATTTAGAATGGTTAAAGATGCAGACAGGAGAATTAGAGTTAGGGATACAAATTTTTTTTTTAGTAAAATAGAGAAGAATCAACTGAAGGAGATGGAAAATCCCATTTTAAGGAATATCATAGAAATTTGGGGAAGGTATAAAAAGAAATTAATACCAGGAATTTCTCCTCTAACCCCAGTTGTTTTATTGGAGAACTTCCCAGGTAATTTGAGAAGAGAATTGGAAGGGCCATTGAGGGGGAAAAAATTAAAGTGAAAGATTGGCTGAAGAGATTGGCTAACAAAAAGCAAATAGAAGAAGTTCTAAGAGGGCAAAAAAAATATGGTTTAAGTGCCTACAACTGGAACAATGGACACAGAAATGGAAAAAGAAAGATAAGGATTGTAGAAAGGAAACAAGATTTGAAAAGCTAATTGAGTCAAGAGAGAAGGAGGGGGAGAATAAAAGTAAAAAATATATAATAAGTGAAATATATAATATATTGTTAGAGGAGGGTGAGTCACAAGAAATTTTGAAAACAACCTGGGAAAAAGATTTAAAAATACAAATTAATGAGGATAGATGGGGGAAGATATGGGAACTAAGAACTTTAAAGTTGTTATCAATAAGAATAAAAGAAAATCATTATAAAATAATTTGGAGATGGTATCTCACTCCTGTAAGATTACATCAGATAGATAAGAAAATGTCAAAGCTATACTGGAGGGGTTGTCAGGAAGTGGGGACTTATTTCCATATGTGGTGGACATGCGAGTATGTTAAAAAAATGGAAAAGAGTTTTTAAAGAAATAAGTGAAATATTGGGTAAGAAAGTGGAAGCAAGTCCAAATATAGCTTTATTGGGGATGTTTGATAAAGAATATGGGAATAATAATATAAGAGAATTGATAAACAACCTCCTGACACCGGCTAGATTAATGATAGCTAAAAATTGGAAAATACAAGGGAATTATAGTATAGAAGAATGGTACAAAGGAATGTGGGATATTGCAATTAATGATAGATTAACATGTAAAATTGAAGTTAGGATGGGATTATCCAAAAAGAATGATTTTGAAAGTATTTGGGGAACATGTATAGAATATGTTTTAGTAAAGGGGAGAGGTTGTACACCTTCAAAAGAATCACTGCAATTTTGGAAAAATGTATAATATAACAGAGCATGGAAGGTCTCAAGGGTAGGGGAGCCCAGGGGGATGTTGAAGGTTTGTTTATGTATTATGTTTATTTTATGTATTATATGTTGAAAACTAAATAATTAAAAAAAAAATAAGATAAAGCAGTGGAAAATAATTTTTGAGGTTGAGGAGTACTTGGAGAAAGGATGGTCCATTAAGGCAAAACGGAGGGTTGGATTTACAGACATATATCTTCCCTGTAGTCAAAGTCTGATTTGGTTTTCAAAATTAATATTTCAGCAAGGGATAATTTGGAGACCTGAGAGGATGAGCTATATACAAGCAACAGAACAGAAGTGTTACAAATTTTTCTCAGCCAGCATCAACACTACAGTTCTATAATGGTATTGAAGTGAAATGACAGTTGTTTGGGCAGATGACACATTCCATATACCATTCCATGACACATTCCATATGCTGTTCAACATCTACATGAAACCATTGAGTGCAGTCATCCGGAGTTTTGGAGTGCATTGTCATCAGTATGCTGATGACACGCAGCTCTATTTCTCCTTTTCATCTTCATCAGGTAAGGCTGTGGATGTGCTGAACCAGTGCCTGGCTGCGACAATGGACTGGATGAGGGCTAATAAACTGAAACTCAAGCCAGACAAGATTGAGACGCTGTTAGTGGGTGGTTCCGCTGACCGGATGGAGGGTGTTCAACCTGTTCTGGTTGGGGTTGCACTCCCCCTGAAGGAGCGGGTTCGTAGCTTGGGGGTTCTCCTAGCACCATCTCTGTCACTTGAGGTGCAGGTGACCTCAGTGGCACGGAGTGCCTTCTACCAACTCCGGTTGGTGGCCCAGCTATGTCCCTATCTGGACAGGGATAACCTGGCTTCAGTTGTCCATGCTCTGGTAACCTCCAAGTTAGATAACTGCAATGCACTCTACGTGGGGCTGCCTTTGAAGGTGGTTCGGAAGCTGCAGCTTGTGCAAAATGCAGCGGCCAGATTGATAACCGGAACCAGAAGGTTCGAACATATAAGACCTACTCTGGCCCGCTTTCATTGGCTGCCTGTATGTTTCCGAGCCTGATTCATGGTGCTGGTTTTAACCTATAAAGCCTTACATAGCTTGGGACCACAATACCTGATGGAACGCCTTTCCCGACATGAACCTGCCCGAACATTACGTTCAACATCAAAGGCCCTCCTCCGAGTGCCTCCTCCGAGGGAAGCTCGGAGGTAGGCAACAAGAAAGAGGGCCTTCTCTGTGGTAGCCCCCCATTTGTGGAACGATCTCCCCGACGAGGCCCGCCTGGTGCCAACATTGTTATCTTTTCGGCGCCAGGTCAAGACTTTCCTCTTCTCTCAGGCATTTGGCAATATCTGAGGAGCCTGGGTTTGTTTTGTTTTGTTTTTTTCTTTTGTTGTTTTGCTGTTTTTTGTTGTTGTTGTTTTATGTAGCTTTTTGAAGTACTGGTTTTCAATGTACAGGTTGTGTGTATGTTGTATGTTTTTGCTGTTTTAATTTTTGTATATTGTTTTTAATTGTTTTTAATCCTATGTAAACCGCCAAGAAAGCTTTGGCTATGGGGTGGTATACAAATGTAATAAATAAATAAATATTCAAACTGCTTTCATAGTGTTTTTTATCCGATTTGGTGCAGAGGTGGTCTACGTGTTCTTGCACACACACACACACACACCTTGAGTTGAATGAAAATATAACCTCAAACTAGGGAAGTCTCAGGCATGCCACTGGGTCCTGGTGTGCGACAGACTCGCTTGCATTTGTTCCCAGAACCCAGCTCATTGGCCCACAATGCGTTCACAAGCCTGCTCTTCAAGTGCAACTTAGCCTGATGATGGCCTGGCTGCCATCTGCCCAGGTCCAGAGCCTCCAATGTTGTGAACAATGGAGGCTCTGGACATTGTGTATCTCCCACCTTGTGAGCATGGCAGCTGTGCAGGCCTCATGAATGAAAAATTAAAGGTGTGAAAAACTTCTTTCATTCTTGTATAAATGGTGCCTTTATGGCTGCCTTTTATACAAGGTACGAGATATGCAATTTCTCGAGTCTCCATTATGTATATTAAAAATGGAGGCTCTGGACCAGGATGGACAGTCTCACAGCTACTTTGGGCACTCACTGAACAGTGAAGAAGCTTGCATGGTGCTGTGAGCTGGCTTAGTGTGGAGTGGTGTTTGCTTGGCAAGCATCCGACCAAGCCAAATACAGGTGAGTTCATCCATCCCAACTTAGAACAGGGTATATTTCAGGATTTCTTCCTTATTAGCCTTTCCCTGTTGTTCAGCTCAGGCCTCAACATAAGAATGAAACATTTAGGCAAAAAGATACAAACAAGCAACCCAGCACTTGAGGCTAAGATAGAAAAGATCTCCACGGCTACCATGTATTTTCCCTTGGTGCTCAGATAGGTGGGAACAAAGGATAACCACACGCTGCAAAACACCAACATGCTGAAAGTGATGAACTTGGCTTCGTTGAAACTGTCTGGTAACTTCCTGGCAAGGAAAGCTACTGTCAAGCTCAACATGGCCAGGAAACCCATATAGCCCAGGACACAGTAAAATAGAGTCACAGACCCGTCATTACATTCCAGTACAATTTCTTCAGTCTCTGAGTTCATATCCTCATCTGGGAATGGGGCAGAGGTTCCCAGCCACACAGTACAGATGCCTACTTGGATGAGGGAGCAGGAAACCACAATGGAGCCGGCCAGCTCCTTCCCCAACCACTTCCTCATCCTGGATCCTGGCCTGGTGGCCATGAAAGCCAGAACTACCATGATAGTTTTTGCCAGCACACATGAAACGGCCACTGAGAAGATGAGGCCAAAGGCAGTTTGTCGGAGGAGACATGTCACTTCCCAAGGACGGCCGATGAAGAGCAATGGACAGAGGAAGCAGAAGAGGAGGGAGATGAGGAGAGTGTAGGTGAGGTTCCGGTTGTTGGCTATGACAATGGGGGTATCATGGTGCTTTATAAATGTCCCCAGCACAAGAACTGTGATAAAAGAAAAGGAAAGAGCGAAGGAGGCTAAACTGAGCCCCAAAGGTTCTTTATAAGACAAGAAAGTTACTCTCTTGGGGATACAGAAATCTTGTTTTTTGCTTGGATAGTCTTTAGGTGAGCATTTCATACAGTCCCTTGCATCTGAAAAAAGAAAAGATGTGGTCTTCAGTTCACACACAAATACATGTAAATATGTTATATTTTTAAAAACTGAGTCTCTCCCACATACAAACATGCTCTATGGAAATCAGTGAATATTGTCACTAGTCATGATATGATGTATGGCAGGGGGTGGTTTGAAACTATGGCCTGGTTCACACTCATTGTGAGGTAAATAAGGCACAGTGGCTTATTTCCCCGGCTGCACATGCCAGTCAGTTGTTGGAAGGATTTGCATAATTACCCTTCCTGGAGTTGCTTGCCATGCCATTGAAACCCAGGAAAAGGTGGTTAACATGCCACCCCAGGACCCTGGAACAGCCTTGGGGTTCAGAGTGGGTTGTTCAGCCACCCTCACTGTGTTCGTACAATGTGGCAAGCTCCAATGGTGGCAAGGGTAATGATGCAACTTTCCCAGGGATGGGACTAGCATGTTTTGGTGGGAATTTAGCCATCGTGGCTTATTTACCCCACCATAATTGTACGAACCGGAACTGGACTTTTGTCTTGTGCTTTAAAAATGAGCATAAGCCAGCTGAGATTATAAATGCATGCTCCATATCTCCCATGTCATTCACAACCAATGTGAAAGAACTATGGGAGTGTGTGAGGTGGTTTGCTTGGCAAAACCTTCTATGGCTTTTATGTTGGATGGGAAGGAAGGGGGGAAACCTAACCTTCTTGAACCTTCTAGAGCCAGGGGGTGGTGGTGGAAATTGTGATGATGTGCGTCATTGGCAGATGCTAATGAGGTCAGTGATGGCAACTAGCTACACAACAACCATCTATTTGCACAGTGATAGTTGCAACATCCTCCAAGCCATGTTTGTGTCCAAGACATATGCGTGAGATATTCCTTACCCTGCTATTACTACACTGTGGCTGTTGGTGATTTGTCTAGCATACTGCCTGATCGGCTGACCCTGTTAAAGAGTGACTAACTTGTTCTTCATTAATTGACACATGTTAACAGTGTTGAATGACAGGTCCAAACAAAATAGATTGCAGCGGTCAAATTGACTATGGCATGAATGATGACTGCTAGGTATAAAAGAAAAGGGACTTTCAAATGAAGCAATGTCCAATGAAAAATGCTATTTTGATGTGCCAGGTAGTATGGAAACTAGTCACCACATTTGAAAGGTGTGTTTTCTCTAAAGTTGTCACCTGAACTACCCACCAAACATTTTGATCAATATTGACAAAAACTCTGATGTATGGGTAATTTCATACATTGGAATCAATTACAGTTACTCTGTTTTTTATAAATCTCTGCAATATATTGCTTACCCTCCTGGTTTGAAATCTTCCCTTCTGGACATAGGATGCAATCATAGCAGCAAAATGGCTTCCCCTCCTTAATTTTCTTGTGAGAACCGGGTTGGCAACTCTCAGTACACTGAGAAAGAGGCTGGGACTATTTGAAATATGAAAAAGAAGTATTATAATGAAGGAATAAGGAGCTTGAAATCTGGAAGCTTTGAGGCCCCTTCTGTATTTTACTAAAGAGACTCTGGGCCCAATTTCTTTTTCAATAGGGATTGTATCTTTCAATTGTTTCATTGCTTATCAATTTTACTGCTATGTCCCCAATCTTTTTATATATATATATATATATATATATATATATATATGGTTTATATGTTTAATTTGATATTTTATTGAAATTTGAAAATAAAAAATAAGTTCAAATAATGTAATATTTAATATGGCCTTTTTTATATTGTCATTAGCCCCGTTCAGAAGACACCTGAAACCATGGCTTTAATCATGTTGGTTCAGCCAGAAAGCTGGGTCGTGTTCAGAAGACATCTTAAACAACAACTTTAACCGCGTTGAGTAAGGCAAAAAGCCTTACTCTCTGTGTTTAAAGTGGTGGTTTAAGGTGTCTGCTGAACTAGGCCATTGTGTTATTGTTGTTGATTATTAAGATATTGTTTTTCAGTTTTATGACTGAATCCTACTCTGAGGGCATTTGCCAGTTGAAAACTAAGCAATTCTAATAAAATGAATAACTTGAATAAATAAAGACATGAGATTTCAGAAATGCTTGAACAGACTCATTAGGGAATACTTGATGTGGTACAATATTTTGAGACTTATCTTTATTGTAACAATGGTAATTGTTTGAATAAGAAATTATTAACAATAATTACTTGCTACTGCTTAAACAATTAACAATAACATAATGGCTGAATTCGGACGGCATATTAGGCAATGGAGGGGGAAATAGTGTACTGACCATGTGTTAGACAGGCGGTACTCCCCACACGACATGCTATAGCCAGCGCTGCTTGGCACCAGCAAACGCACTGGCTGCTACGAAAGTACGGCTGCCATTTTGGTTGCAGCGTCTCCTCCCTCCCTCTCCCTCAGTCCCCCAGCCATATCCCAGCATGCACCATGAGTTCAGCTGGCTGTATAGAGCGGCCGCGGTTTTTCGGCTGCTCTGGCCTGCAGAACTCTATCCCCAAACGGAATAGTCCATGGAGAGAGGGGGGGCTCAATTCGGACGACACGTTAAACAATGGGGCTTCGGGCTAAACAACGTGCAAGCCTGTTGTTTCCCTCCGTTGTTTAAATTGCCCACTTAGCGTACTGTCAGTTGTGTGTGCATTGTGTGTTACTCCCCACATGACACAATAAGCAACACAACTGACGATTGTTCCCCCCTCCTCCATTGCCTAATATGTCGTCTGAATTCAGCCAATTAAATGATATGAAACAATAAGAGACATTTTCCCTTCCTACTCCTGATTGTAGTACAGGAGGCATTAGCTTTAGGCTTTGTGGTATTATTATTATTATTATTACCTTTTTCCTTTTTATTATGAATAATAACAAAAAAGAAGAAAAAAGAATCATGAAGAGAGAGGGATAAGGAGAAATAAAACCAGGAACAAACATTACGTACATAGGAATATCATTATTTTTGCCATCAAATATATGATTTGTAAAAAGAAAAAAGGGGCAGATTTATACATAGGTTTGAAGAAAAACAGACCAAATATCCAGATATTTATCCATTTGCAAGTTGTGCCTATACCCACACACTCAATTTTAATGATGCCCATCTGTTTATATCTTGTGCAATCTCACTAATCAGTTTAAGTTTATTTGAATCAGTTGAGATATATCTCTTGGAACAAGTATTCCCAGACAGGTAATAAAATCAGGGCACTTTAGGCTATATAAATACTAGGGATGTGCATGGAACCCCCCCCCCCCCCGGATTGGATCAGGACTTGGATCAGGACCTCCAATTTTGTTCCGGATTGG
The DNA here is from genome assembly GCA_029215795.1 of Anniella stebbinsi. Lineage (NCBI taxonomy): Eukaryota > Metazoa > Chordata > Lepidosauria > Squamata > Anniellidae > Anniella > Anniella stebbinsi. Next base: position 25,581,220 of record JARDYH010000008.1, read on the forward strand.
ATCAGAACAAAATAGGAGGTCCCCTGGATCGGATTGGACCTGATCCCAATCTGAAAATTGGATGTCAGAGTTTTTCAGATAGCCACCATTTTCGCCATAGGCTTGCATTGGGGGAAAGAAAGCTTTCCCCAGTGCAATCTATGGGGAAAAATGGCAGTGGAGGGGTAAGTGGGGCCTAACTCACCCCTCACTGTCCCTCCCCCCTCTCACTTCTTACCTCCCGGGGCTGGCAGGTAAGCCCCCCCTTGCGCTCCTTACCTGCCAGGGCATCTGCTTCCTTCACCTGCCATAGATCTACTGAGAACTAGGTTTTGCGACCTTGTCCTTAGTAGAGTGCCAGGTGATGATGTCATCACCTAGTGCTCTACCAAGAACTAGGCCACAAAGCCTAGTTCTCAGTAGATTTACGGCAGGTGAAGGAAGTGGACGTCCCGGCAGGTAAGTTGGGCCCCCCTCCCTCTCATGCTCATTACCTCCCAGGGCCATCCGCTTCCACCCGCTGCCACCCGGACATCCCCAGGAGGTGAGCCCCCTCCCCACTCGTGCTCCTTACCTGCCGACGTCCGCTTCCTTCACCTGCCATAGATCTACTGAGAACTAGGCTTCGCGGCCTAGTCTTTAGTAGAGTGCCAGGTGATGACATCATCACCTGGCGCTCTACTGAGAACTAGGCCACAAAGCCTAGTTCTCAGTAGATCCAAGCAGGTGAAGGAAGCAGATGCCCCAGTAGGTAAGTGGGGCCGCTCCTTCCTCGCCCCTCACACTTCTTACCTCCCAGGGCCATCCACGGATGGCCCCGGCAGGTAAGGAGTGTGAGTGGGAGAAGGGGGTCCGATCGTGTCCTTTTCGGATTGGATCGCATTGGATCGGCTAATCCAGGTGCTGGGGATTGGGATTGTAGCTAATGTAGCTACATTTCTTATGAAAGAATTTCTCAGAAGAACTGTGTTCTATATTTTTCCAATGTCCATAAAAAGGGCTTTCCACCTCCTGGCAGACCAATTATTTCAGGATAAGGTTCTTACTATGGTTGATGCTAACAATAGGGAAATGTTTGGAACTTTTGTCTCTAGAATTTAACCATCTTTCTCAGTGAATCTAACTGACTATCTACCAGTACTGGCATTTGGTCCAGGATTATCAGGTTGTAATTCTTCTGGATTTATGGGATTTTGTAGGACCTCAAATTTATGTGACAGATTTGTTCAAAACATTAGAAATGTAATTTTCATCATGTTAAAAATTCCTTCAGAAATTTCTTGGTAAACAAAGTCATTGGGAGAGCATTATGGGGTGGCTCTTCATTTATTTCATCAACAAACACATTATCCTTCCTTTCTAAGTGTTTAGTATTAGTACAATAAATCAAGATAGTTACTCATTCATAATAGAGTCTCTTCCCACATAGCTGACAGTTGGAGCCTACCTGATTAAACCAGCCATGCCATGTCATGGCCTCCTCATCAATGGCAAATACTTGACCTAGGGGAGCTTCGGGATCCATCCTCCCAATTCTCACCTTACGAAATGATTGGTTGGAGAAGATAATCCAGTTGATCACATCCAATCCAGCGACTAGCTCCCCATTCTGGTTGAAGGAAACTTTGTCCCCTGCACTGTTGTTAAATGAGACCCATTTTAGAAATGGTTGGAGCTAGAATGGAAAAGAAAAGGCAAGAAGTTAGAAGAGCCTGTGTTTGGGTCTTTATGAGCCTAAGCAGACAGAACTTGTAATCAGTATCTAGCACCCACATCATTTTCTCACCATTTCATTGGAATATGGGCTTCAATATGGATCTTAAAAATCCTCTGCCCTCATGCTATGGTTCTGATCCAGATCAGTCCTCCAGCACCTGTTGTAGAGAAGAAATGGGCTGGGTGTGCAGCTGCTAGATACATATTTGAAGTAAGGTCTGTTTTGGCACTCATACTGAACTCTAATGTCACCAGAAAAATGAGGTTCTGACTGGGTTATTGTTCACCTGGAAGAAGGCAATGGCAGCCCTAGGATAAATAGTGCCCTGGGCAGGGAATGTCTTTGGTGCCCAGTCCCCTCAGTGATCAGTTTTGCAGGGCCACAAAGAGGATTTATGGGGCCTGGTGCAGGTGTGATGTCCATTGAAAATGATATTGCTCAAAATCTTGACCACTCAGACACTATGCATCAGTTTGCACAAACCAAAGCTCAAAATGCCATATTCTGGACAGGGGCAATGCACTATGCAACAGAGGAGAACAATCACAGATTTTGGTAACTATTCTTTATTTTAGAATATCTATTTTTTATTTTTTGAAAATAAAATGGGTATCCAGCTGACCTCTTACAGTTTAAAGATTTATTATTTATATTGTGCTTATAGTGGTTACAGTATTTAAGGTTTTATGTTTAGGGTTGGCATGGGTGTCCAGATTAGGTTTGAAGCTTGGGGTTCTCTGTAATGTTGTGTAAATGGCACCTTTGTGGCCACTATTTGCATAAATTGCCCTTCATGAAAAGAGTCCATCTGCCATTTTTACATAAAATGGTGGCTTAATGAGGGAGTGGGTGGCTATGGGCCACTCACCAGTTGCCTGGTGAGGAGGATCGTCTGGCCACAGCATGGCGTGAGGAGGGTTGTTGCCTCAAACTAGAGCTGAGTACCACTGATTTTTACCTAGTGCAAATTATATCAAAGTGGAAATTGAAAAGGAAGCATACTTTAACAGCTAACTGAAGGAAGATCATTTTTGTAGAGAATACCCAAATAACCAGTGGAAGCTTGAAAGAAAGGTTACAGGCACTTGCTTTTTGCCACCATAGTTCACCACAGACAGTACATTAAAACCACACCAAGAACAGCCACTGAGCTAGGTTTGTTCACCCACCCTCAGCTCAGCTCGGCACCACTGCCAGCTCACCCACCACTAAGGCTATCCCTGGAGGAGGCTTCTGGAGGAAGTGTTCATCTTTTATGAGCCAGAAATTGAATGAGGGGATGCAACATGAATCAGTAGAAATGCAGCCAACACAGGTCATAAAATATATTCCCAATGCACCAACAGGAAAGCAGAAAAACTAACTGAAATAGGGACAATGCCTTTATTTCCAGTTGGAACAAAGGAAGGAAGGAAGATGAAAATGTTGTTGTTGTTGTTGTTGTTTTTGTTATTGTTATTATTATATTTATATTTATTTATTTCCTGCCTTTTTTTTCCAGGGCAGGGACTCAAGGTGGTTTACAAGATTAAAACATGTACATTACTGGATTACTGCAATGCGTTATACGTGGGGCTGCCTTTGAAAACGGTCCGGAAACTTCAGCTGGTACAAAACAGGGCAGCCAGATTGTTAACGGGGACTGGCCAATGAGACCATATTACGCCAGTCCTTTTCCAACTTCACTGGCTGCCGATCCAGGTCCGGGCCCAATTCAAAGTGCTGGTACTAACATTTAAAGCCCTAAACGGCTTGGGGCCAGGATATCTAAAGGAACGCCTCCTCCCATATGTACCTGCCCGGACCCTAAGATCATCTACAGGGGTCCTTCTCCGTGAGCCCCTGCCAAAGGAAGTGAGGCAGGTGGCCACTAGGAGGAGGGCTTTCTCTGCTGTGGCACCCCGGCTGTGGAATGAGCTCCCCAGAGAGGTTCGCCTGGCGCCTACTTTGTACTCTTTTCGTCGCCAGGTGAAGACCTTTTTATTCTCCCAGTATTTTAACAGTTAAATTAACTCAATTTTAATCCTTGCTGTTTTAAATTTGTATTTTAATCTGTATTAATTCTTGCTGCTTGGTTCTATTCTGGTTGTGTTTTTATATTGTATGTTATTCTGTGTTTTTAGATTGTGCCTTGTTTTATATATTTTAAAATGATTTCATGGTTTTAATTTTTGTGAACCGCCCAGTGAGCTTCGGCTATGGGGCGGTATAAAAATGCAATAAATAAATAAATAAATAAATAAATACAATTAAAGCATGAAATATAAGTTTACAAAAGTTAAAATAGAATTAAACCTGCAATAAAATTAACATCATTTTAATTTTTTTTAAAAAACCAACAACAAAACCATACATTAACACAGGTCCAGAGTATTTTGAAAAGCCTGCTGGATTAAAAAAGATTTTGCCTGCCTCCTGGAAGTGTAGCAAAGAGGGAGAAAACGTGATCTGTCTAGGAAGGGAGTTCCAGAGCCTTGAAGCAGCCATGGAGAAGGCCCTCTCCAATGTACCGATCAGGCATGCCTGGGATGTTGGTGGGACTGAGAGAAGGGCCTCCCCAGATCTCAGAGCATGAGCAGATCTCAGAGCATGAGCAGAATACGGTCTTTCAGATAACCTGGACCTGAGCCATATAGGGCTTTATATGTCATAACCAGCAATTTGAATTGTGCTCAGAAACAGACTGGAAGCTAGTGGAGCTGTTGTAACAAGAGAGTTGTGTGATCCTTGTAACCAGCCCCGGTCAACAATCTGGCTGCAGCTCTTTGCAACAGCTGAAGTTTCCGAACACTCTTCAAAGGCAGCCCAATGTAGAGCATGTTACAGTAATTGAAATGGGATGTAACTAAGGCATGTGTCACTGTAGCCAGGTCTGACATCTCAAGGAATGGGCACAGCTGTTGCACTAGCTTCAACTGTGCAAATGCACTCCTGGTCACTGCTGAAACCTGGGCATCCAGGTTCAGGGCTGGATCCAGGAGTACACTTAAGCTGCGAACCTGTGTTTTCAGGAGGAGTGTAACTCCATCCAACACAAGCTGAGTCCCTATTCCCTGATCTGCCTTTCGACTGTCCAGAAGCATCTCTGTCTTGTCTAGATTAAACTTCAATTTGTTTGCCCTCATCCTGCCCATTGCTGCCAACAGACACTGGTTTAGTACCGAAACAGCTTCCTTGGAATTGTGTGGAAAGGAGTAGTAGAGTTCGGTGTCATCAACATATTGGTGGCACCGCACCCCAAAACTCCGGACAACTTCTCCCAATGGTTTCATGTATATGTTAAATAGCATGGGGGACAAAACATAACCCTGAGGGACGCAACAGGCCAATGGACAAGGAGTTGAACAGAAGTCCCCCAGCACCACATTCTGGGTTCACCCCTTCAGGAAGGAATGGAGTATTATTTATTTATTTATTACATTTGTATACCGCCCCATAGCCGAAGCTCTCTGGGCGGTTTACATAGGATTAAAAACAATTAAAATCAATATATAAAAATTAAAACAGCAAAAACATACAACATACACACAATCTGTACATTTAAAAACCACTTCAACACTTACAAAAACAAAACAAAACAAACCCAGGCTCCTCAGATATTGCCAAATGCCTGAGAGAAGAGGAAAGTCTTGACCTGGCGCCGAAAAGATAACAATGTTGGTGCCAGGCGGGCCTCGTCGGGGAGATCGTTCCACAATTGGGGAGCCACCACAGAGAAGGCCCTCTCTCTTGTTGCCGACCTCCGAGCTTCCCTCGGAGGAGGCACTCGGAGGAGGGCCTTAGATGTTGAACGTAGTGTTCGGGTAGGTTCATGTCGGGAAAGGCGTTCCATCAGGTATTGTGGTCCCAAGCCGTGTAAGGCTTTATAGGTTAAAACCAGCACCTTGAACCGGGCTCAGAAACATACAGGCAACCAATGCAAACGGGCCAGAGTAGGTCTTAAATGTTCGAACCTACTGGTTCCAGTTATCAATCTGGCCGCTTCATTTTGCACAAGCTGCAGCTTCTGAACCACCTTCAAAGGCAGCCCCACGTAGAGTGCATTACAGTAATCTAACTTGGAGGTTACCAGAGCATGGACAACTGAAGCCAGGTTATCCCTGTCCAGATAGGGACGTAGCTGGGCCACCAACCAAAGTTGGTAGAAAGCACTCCGTGCCACTGAGGCCACCTGCGCCTCAAGTGACAGAGATGGTTCTAGGAGAACCCCCAAGCTACGAACCCGCTCCTTCAAGGGGAGTGCAACCCCATCCAGAACAGGTTGAACACCCTCCATCCGGTCAGCGGAACCACCCACTAACAGCGTCTCAGTCTTGTCTGGATTGAGTTTCAGTTTATTAGCCCTCATCCAGTCCATTAGCCCTCATCCAGTCCATTGTCGCAGCCAGGCACTGAAAACCAGTTCCTCCTAGACCTATCCTAGCAAGACAGCCAAGAAGGATACCATGGTGGATGGTATCAAAAGCCATTGAGAGGTCCAGCAGAACCAACAGTTCCCAGTAAGGGAGACTTTGGGCGAAAATAATACACAACATATAGTGCCCTGCAATGTCAGGAACTCAAACCTGTTACCTGCCCAAATTGTAGATTTTGAGACTTGGGTTCCCCTCCATCCACTATTATACTATGTCCAGCTCTGGAAGAAAACACGGCATGGTGAAGGGCATGGGCCACAGCATAGACAGCATTGTAGATATTGTAGCTGTGTCCAATCATGCTCATCTCAAAGAAAGATCCAGGAAGGCTCTCCAGTTTCTCCTCCCCTGTGCAAATGTCCCCATTAACCTTGCCCACTATACTGTCAGGGAATACACAGCCAAAGGCCTGTTGCCAGAAATTCATGAGAAAACCATCTTCTTTAGAGCTAGAAGGGTTTCTGCTCTCAAGAAATTGCTGAAATCCTGGTAGATCACTGGAGTGGATTCTGAAAGATATAGTGCCATGGAATATTTCTGAATCCCAATTCCTTTGTAGGACAAGTGAAGTGAACTCCATTTGTGCTGTTGTTATCCATACTTTCCTTTTAGTTTCCTTTGCCACATCCTCTTGTTCTGAGAGATATGGAAGAAACAGAAAAGATGCCATGGAATACGATTCTGCATAAGCCACGACTACATTGGCTTTGCTGCCCATCACGTTGTCATGTATTTTTGCTCCCTGCTGTAGTACGTCATTAATTTTAGTGTCCAAATGAAATTTGGGGATTCTTTCCATGAAGGCAAAACAGACACCCCTCTTCAAAAACAGTGGAATAACAACTTGTAGAAATCTTTCTCCATTATCATTATCCATAACAACAATCCCAATCCACGTCCACCGGAAGTGGAGAAGCAAAGAGAGAATCCCCTCATTCTGAAGAGCTTCCTGTGGAGCCAACTGGTAGAAGGGAAGGCCTGGAGTTTTAGCGTTCATCAAGGGAGCGGGGCCATAGATGAGCTAAGGAAAGATTTTGGGTTGAGGGAAAGGAAATAATAACACTATTTGAAGAGTCATTTCATGTATTTTTAAAATGTACATACATTTAACGGTTATAAATAATAATAATAATAATAATAATAATAATAATAATATATTTATTTATTTCTAACCTACCTCTCCCTCTGGATCGAGGCGGGGAACAATAATAAATATCTATACAAAAACCATAAAATAGATTAAACATTAAAACAAATAAAACTAATACATTATTAAAAACGTCTTAAAATTCAAGTGGGTAGGCCTGCCTGAAGAGAACAGAATGCTTGATTAGAAAACAGTCTGAACGAAGAGAATACTAACTATCTTTGGCAATCAAACAAGTTCAATCCAAGTCTGATTCAAAATGCTAGTATTAACATTCAAAGCCCTAAACGACTTGGGGCCAGGTTATCTGAAGGAACGCCTCCTCCCATATGTACCTGTCTGGACACTAAGATCATCCTCGGGGGTTCTTTTCTGTGAGCCCCTGCCAAAGGAACTGAGGCAGGTGGCTACCAGCAGGATAGACTTCTCTCCTGTGGCACCCCAACTGTGGAATGAGCTCCCTAGAAAGGTTCATCTACATTATACTCTTTTAGATGCAAGGTGAAGACCTTTTTATTTTCTCTGTATTTTATCAGTTTATCAGTTTAATTTTTAACTTTGCTATTTTAAATCTTTATTTTAAATTGTCATTAATTTTGCATTGCTGCTTGTTTTATCCCACTTGTGATCTTAGATTATATTTCTATACTGTTGTTGTGTTCTATTTTGAATGGTTTTATGGCTTTAATTTTTGAAATAAACATAAAGGTGTCAGTGGAAGAATGCTATATCATGACATAAGGGGGTGTATTGATGAGGGGAAAGCCCCGGGATGGATTTGCAGGCGTGCTCGGTCATTCATATGATGCAGCAGCCATCACAGAGCATTTCCAGGGCATTCCCCTGAAGCTCCGGTTTTAAAAAGTCAGGGACTTACTCTGACTTTTTCCTACAAGCAAGCTGCAGACGTGCATTTGCCATCTGTTACCTTGCTCTGGTGTTGTGCTGGAGGTGTCTCCCAGCCAATAGCAACCCTGATTGGTCACCATCACCCGACAGGAGGAGGGGGAAGGAGGGGCGGACCAGCGAGCTGAATGGCTGCTTGAACACCTCTGCAATTCTCCGGTGTGGCAGAAGTATGCCAATGCCGGAGAAGTGCATAAACATGAGGAAAAGGTAAAAATAAGATTTTTTAAAAAGTGGGAGATGGGTGGATGTGCCATGGCACCCATGGAATGACGCCTCCGCCCCTCAACGGAGTGGAAGAAAGACACCCACACCAGAGAAGCACATAAACACACACACACACACACACACACACACGCACATATATATATATATATGTATGTGGTGGATGCACTGACCATGCAATGACATGCAGTTGCATGGCAGTGGATGGGTGTGGCAGTGACCGGGGGCGGTGGTGGTTCCTTTGGCTGCAAACCCTGCATTCAAGCACACATCTGTATGGAGGGGAGCTCCCATTAGCTCCAATAGTTTAGCGGGTATGTGTGGAGGGGGCACTAAGTGCTGTCCTTTCATACCAGAATTGCAATGGAACCAGACCATGCAGAATTGGATTTTGCATATACAGTTATCAATATCAGTATAAATGCAATGAGTAGTAGTATCCTACAGTACCGATGCACCAATAGAGCAACAGGCACTAGCAATTCCTGAAACAACCAGAAATGAGCAGTGATGCTTGTTTCTGGATTGAGCAGGTCAGTGTTTCTGGGCTATTTCAGCAACTGCTAGGTCTCGTTCAATTAGTGGTCCTTACCATTGGTGTAAGAGAACCAGCAGAGACACAGTGGTAGTACAGGGTTTTGCTCATTGAGAACAATCTCTGAAAGAAAATTCATTAAGAAGTGGAATGTTTAAAATACTGAATGGCTTAAATGAGGCTTGTGATCCTGTAGTGATGCCCTGCTATTTCAGCTCTAAAGAATGAAGCACTAAACAGTAATGAACGTATTTTGTTATTGACTGAACCATATATTTTTTTGTTGCCAGCATAAGATATTCATAAACAATGCACTCATTTCTTCCTCTGAACAATAAAACTGAACTGGAAAGGAAAATCTTGGGTTGAGGCAGATTCTCATGCTCCCCAAATAACCTACCTGAGGAATTTTATAGGTATCCAAGATATTTGCCACATATAGGGAGATTTCAGAGTCCAGTCCCCCAATAACTGCTGTTAATATATTCTGGATATCACATACGTAGTTAGGTACAACGTTTTCCAATGTAGTCAACAGGAGCATTGTGGCATGATAGGTCCTCATTGCATTGTCATAGCTGTCATAGATGTGGAAGCCCAAGGTGACATTAGGTAAGATCTGAGGGTTTTCATTGATTTCTTTTACTGCAAATGCCAAGGCCAGGATGTGCTGGTAATGCTTAGGCACTACACTACAACAAAAGTTGCATTGCAGGCGAATGAGGAGGGGAAAAAAGAGATGAGACCATAATAAATGGATTCAAATTGGGCCACATTTATTAATATTTGCAAAGAAAGCACTGGGCAGGCCCTAACTATGCCCGTAGCTAGCAGGCATTTCAATGGGTGAAGCATTCTATGTCTGATGAGTGGCATCTGCTTGATCGCCACCCCCAGGCCTACCCCTCTTGGGGAGGGGAGGCCTTCCCATGTCACTCTTCCCCAGGCCACATAATATCAGGTGGAGCGAGGGGAGTTGGCCTCACAGGTTACCCTTATCCCCCCACAGGGGCTGCAAAACCACAGTGGAAGGCCTCAGGCATCACCTGTCATCAAATCACGGTGCCACAGAATGATCACAGTCCCTGTTCTTTAAACGTGCCCACTCCTTACAGCCTAGACCAAATGTGACCAATTGCAGACACCTAAAAATTCTCTCCAGACTTACAGTGTGGAGTAGGTGAAAAACACATAGCCCCAGACAATCAGGCTATGTGAAATAAATCCTACTCGGCCTCCAAAAGGGCGACCAGATAAACCCACACTGCATACTGGGAATTAGGGAGCCAGGATCCAAAGAGGTTGGGGCGTTCGGGTGCAGCTGCCTAATATTAGCACTGTTTCTCACCACCAGCCCATGGCACCATTCATTCAACCTCCTCCAATCATGAGGAGGCACATCTCTCCTTCCTGCCCACCCGCAATAGCCTGCCTGTGGCCACGTGAAAGTGACATGGGGGAAGGGCACTTCTGTAAGAGCAGTATATTCCACACATACATTAATTATTGCCACTTTGTTCCACATCAACATCACTATTACTCATGATATGTAGTTTGTTTTAAACTTTTATGGTTTTAATTTTTGAATATTGGTTTTTAAATGTTCGATGTTTTTAATTTTTGTAAACTGCCCAGGGAGCTTCGGCTATGGGGTGGTATATAAATGTAATAAATTAATAAATAAATAATTTAAGGACTAACCTTCTCGTACTCTTAAGACCAAGGTAGCTTACACTAAGAACAAAAGCAAACTATATTAGTGCTCATCATCAGCACAGCACTGTCCTTATTGTTTCTTGGGAAGATACCTTGTAATAGAAGCTTTAGCACTGTGAGGCAACATCATTTGAATGTGCTCGTTAAGAGCTACAGATATACACTGGGTTACATCTGGATTTAGCAATGCTTGGGGTAGATGTATTGAAATCAATGGGACATGTTAGGCATGATTTATATCAATTATGGCATTCTTAAACATGAGTAACTTCAATTGTCTCACCTATGTATGGCTAAAGAGATCCAAATGACTAATCCCATTGCCAGTCATATTGTACAATAGTTTTGACCTTAATCAGCTATCATCTGCATTTGGAAGACATCACATGATGCAGAAAACAGTTCATAAATCTGTAACTCGGCCACTATGAAAACCAGAAGACATTCCCTTAAACCATATAGTAGCTCCATAAGGGAATCATAAATGTTTCTTGGGATTAAAAAATGTAACAGCTGTTGAAACAACCTAGCCCCTGTTTGTGTAGACTTAATTGTATGATTTTTTTTTGTAGCTTAATCCAGTAAGCTCCTGTTTTGCACTTTCATAACTCTCTTATGCTCTGATCATTCTGGTGACATAATAAACAGAAATAAAATGGACAAACAAGTCAATCCTTACATGAGTTCCTCTGACATTTCCGGAGGGGGTTCTTCAGTGAAAGCTGTTGGACTGGAGAGGAAGGTACTATAAGAAGCAATGCCACCAATGATGAGATCTCCTGCCTGATAATACCTGTGAAGTGGAGGGTAAGGTTGTTTGACCCTACAGTTGTCAACATGAGCTTTGCATATCATGTGAGGAAGAAGTACCAGCAGCAAGTTCACCAAGACCACCATCCTCAGTACAAGGGCAAATTTTCCTTGTTCGCAAAGTATCCCTTATAGTGTCCTACAACACTAGGCTGAGATTCTCTGTGATTAGGACAGCCTGCCTTGAAGGTTAGCGTAATCTTCTGATACACCAGAATGTGGAAATACTGGAGATCAGATTGCAGAAGTGCAGTTTATCAATAGTGGTGTTCCTTTTGGCATAAAACGTAATGTATCCAATAGCCTCATCTATTCCTAAGTCCTCTTCCAACCTGTCAATGTTACTGGTGATACTAATGACATCCTTTATTATTAGTTTTGCAAGTGGCTACTGAAGCTCCACAGGGGATTGGGAAAACATCAGAATAAATTACTTTCCTTTTGATAATTGAAAGTGAGGGTAATCACCAAATAATTACAGAAGAAAATTTGTTTGTTACATTAGAACAAACTAGATAGAAAATGAGGGTCAATGTGGCTTGGGATGTCTTGTTAGGGTGTGTTTGCACTCTCTGAGCATGCATGGAGTGCAAACACACATCAGCGAGAAAAAGAAGCAGAAGCCACTGGTAGCAGGCAGATGTCCTGGTAGCAAGAAATACTCTGACACAGTAGTGTTTTAAACTACTAGGCAAAGTTTACTATATAAGTATATACAGTACAAAAGAAGAAACGTTTTTTCTATAGACACACCAACTGGATATAAACTTTCCAAACTGTTTCATCACATATCATACATTTATAACATTGTGAGCCTATCACAGTGTCGATTGCATGTCCCCTTCTGTGTTGCTATGCCTGAGAGTCCAGCAGGAAGAAAACCAAACGACCTTGGTCAGAGAGCTATCCAGCTGCACTCTTTTGGCAGCTTTACAAAACCTTGAGATGGCCATCTCAAATGGTTCTTACTTTCTTAGTTCCAGAAAAAAACTTCTTACTGGACATGAACACATTTCACCAAACAAAAATTTGACAAATCTGAAAAGAACTTTCTGTATATTCCTATGTGTGTTTACTCAGAAGTAAATTGTTTAATGAGGCTTATTATGTAACAAGCATTCTTTACAATTGCAGTCAGAGATAACCCACAGAAAAATCCATCAATATAATGTAAAAGGGAGGAAGTGAGTTGGAATTGAAGCCATAATGTCTTGCTCCATTTCAGTATGTATTGTGGAAGCACATTCAAGGAAGAGAACATTTTTCACACCTTTAATACAATGCTTTGGGAAGTGTTTGTAAAATAAAAGTCTTTTGTTCTTTTATCTTTTTACTTTGGAAGCTTTGTGTGTATAATAGTTTTTAGCCCAATGGTACTCCCAGCAGCAGGATTTGTGTCTCTAATGAAAAGGGTGAGTAAACCAGGGCAGTGAAGGCTTCCCACATTCTCTTCTCTAGGTTAAATATCCCCACTACATATCAGCTCTCCTGTCTACAAAGTTTAGCTAACTATGGAGACATTCAATATTGAAGAATTCATCTTCTTATTAGCTGTTCCCTCTTATTCAGCTCAGGTCTAAATACAATAATGTAATATTTGGGGAAAAAGATGCAACCCAGCAACCCAAGGCCAGAGGCTAAGATGGAGAAGATTTCCACAGCTACCATGTATTTTCCTTTTGTGCTTAAGTAGGTGGGAATAAATGATAACCAAACACTGCAAAAGACCAACATACTGAATGTGATGAACTTGGCTTCATTGAAACTATCGGGTAACTTTCTGGCAAGGAAAGCCACAGTGAAACTGATAATTGCCAGGAAGCTCATGTAGCCCAAGACAGAATAAAACATAGTCACAGAACCTTCATTACATTCCAGTACAATTTCTTCAGTCACTGAGTGCATGTCAACATCCAGGAACGGGGGAGAGGTTCCCAGCCACATAGTACAGATGCCTGCTTAGATAAGAGAGCAAGAAAAAACATTGGAGCTAGCCAGTCTTTTCCCCATCCATTTCCTCATGCTGGATCCTGGCCTCGTGGCCATGAAAGCTAAAACCACTGTAATGGTTTTTGCTAATACGCAGGAAACAGCCACCGAGAAGGTCATGCCAAAGGCAGTTTGTCGGAAGAGACATGTCAACTTCTCAGGACGGCCAAGAAATAGCAGTGAAGAAAGGAAGCAAAGGAGAATGGAGACGAGGAGAGTATAGGTGAGACTTTGATTGTTAGCTTTGACTATGGGAGTGTTCTTGTATTTCATAAATGTCCCCAGCACTCCAGTTGTGATGAAAGAAAAGGAAAATGCAAAGAAAGCTAAACTGAGTCCCAGAGGTTCTTCATAAGACAGGAAGGTTACAACCTTGGGGATACAGAAATCTTGATCCTTGCTTGGATAGTCTTTTTCTGAGCATGTGTTGCAGTCATTCATATCTGAAAAAGAAATGATATGGTCTTCAGCTCACACATCTCAACAACCTGCTGTAATTGTTTCTCTCACATAGATATAAGGCTTCTCCACATGAGCAATTTATAGCCACTATATGGTGCTGACTCAATGGAACTGAATGATGAATGGAGGGGAAATATTCAATTCAAACCACATTGTCGCTCCTCTCTGCCCATATAATTAAGCCCATAATAATCACGCCTAAAAGCAGGATGCACAAACACCCCAGGTAAGAAATATGATTGTCTCTTCATATAAAGACACTCAATGTCATGAATGATGGCTGCTAGATTTAACCAAATATGGGGACAACCTTCTTAATGACTTTTATGTTATGCTATTTGCAGGAGAAAAGACACATACACAAAAAACCACTTTGACGATCTGATTGAGCAGTAGCACTAACATCCATCATCCATGCATAGCTACTCATATTGGCTACTCAGAATATATTGCAGACTGTATTGACTTACTCACTCTCTCTCTCACACACACACAAGATTCTGCTTTTGTAGCCTCCTCCCAGTCCCTCCTTATAAATGTTTTTGATCTTTTTAAAAATTGGTGAAAAGTAAACCTGATGAAAGATAGTTGAATACATTTGTATAAATTATATTCTGGTGTATAACTCTGTACAGTATATGCATATGACTTACTCTCCTGGTTTGAAATCTTTCCTTTTGGACATGGGATGCAGTCGTAGCAGCAAAATGGCTTCCCTTCTTTCACTTTCTTGTGAGTACCTGGATAGCAACTCTCAGTACACAGAGAAAGAGGCTGGGACTAATTAAGAAATGAAAGAGCAGAATGCTATATGATATTGTTGCTTTTCTTTCTTAAAACAATGAATATATGTATTATTATGATGATGATGATGATGATGATGATGATGATGATGATTATAATAAACTGTCTTCCAAGGATAAGTCCCTTCAAGGTGGTTTTCAACAGGGGTTGGCAGAAGGTAGATCAGGTCCTACTAGTAGATCTCTGGGTGATTTGCATCACAGGTCATGTGTTTCCCCACCTAAATTAAATTGCTATGATGAAGAAAGCTTGAGGAAACCATGAATGAAGTTCTGTGTTCCTGGTTCTCATTTGTGGACCTTGGGATTCTAGTACAAAAACACACACAAGTAAATCTAACAGGCTTGAATCCTGCCGATCCCTGATTAACAAGATAGAGTTATAATACAATAAAATAGAAAACGCAATTAGCTAAAAAACATCAAGTGCAAATAACAATAACATATAAAATGTAAATTAACTAAAACATTAAATAATATCGACAATATATGCTTCACTTTATTTTTTAAAAGGTCCAGCATTTGCTAAATGTAAGCAGTGAAGGAGCCATGAACACAGCCCATGGTAGAGTATTCCATATGAATGGATCCATCATTGGAAAGTCCAAACCTCTTGTGCAAAACAACTGAATACACTTTTCTGGTTGGCGTGTGAGCATGGCCATCATTGTCACCCAGAGAATATATCTGGGTAGGAATTGCCCACTGAAACATGGCTTTGGGCAGAAACATGAGGGGAAAAACGAATTCCTGGTTATGATATGCCACACACACTTACAGCAACTTTACATTGTTATCTATCAGATATAAAAGTTAGGGGTGTGCACTGGATTGGGTCTGATCCACGATCTGGACTCGATCCGGCCAAAATCGGATAAATTTATCCAATTTCGATCCCTGCATCTGGATCGTCCGATTTCATCCAATCCGAAAGGAACTGATCCGGATTGGAAGAGATCAGAGGATTGGACCTCCTCCCGCCACTCATGGTCCTTACCTGCTGGGGCCGTCTGCTGCCATCCGCTGGTCCCTGCTACCGAGAAACAAGCTTCGCGACCTGCCTCTCAGTAGCGCACTGAGTGATTATGTCATCCAGTGCGCTACTGAGAGGCAGACCATGAAGCCTGTTTATCAGTAGAAGGGGCCAGCAGACGGCAGTGGATGGCCCTGGCAGGTAAGGCGTGTGAGGGGGGGAGAGGGGGAGGGCCCAACTTACCTGCCAGGGCTCCCGCTTCCGTCTGCTTCTGTCTGCTAGTCCCGTCTACTGAGAAACAGGCTTCGCGGCCTAGTTCTCAGTAGAGCGCCAGGTAATGACCTGGCACTCTACTGAGAACTAGGCCGCGAATCCTGTTTCTCAGTAGACAGGACCAGCGGGCGGCAGCGGGCAGCAGCAGGCAGCAGTGGATGGCCCTGGCAGGTAAGGAGCATGAGTGGGGGGGAGGGACAGGGAGGGGGGAGTTTGGCCCCACTCACCCGCCCACATGTTTTCATCATAGGCTTGCATTGGGGGAAAGCTTTCTTTCCCCCAATGCAAGCCTATGGGGAAAACACCTAAAATGGCGTCCGATCCGAAAATTGGACTTCTGATTTTTGGATTGGGATCAGGTCCAATTTGATCCAGAAAGCCTCCGATCCGATCCGACATGTTAATCCCGGTTCCGATCCCAGTTCCGATTCGATCCGGGGGGTCCATGCACATCCCTAATAAAAAATTCTCAGATCTTTATATATGGTTGGGTAAGGGACAGAGTAAACATCCATCTAACTACACATAGGCTGAATTCGGACAACACGATAGTCAATGGTGGGGTAATAATCAACTTTACAGTTGTTCATCTAGGGGGTACTCCCCACACAACATGGTGATAAATAATCAACTATGGAGTGGATTAGGATCAGTGCTGAGTTGACTATGGCAGCATTCGGATGACACGATAGTCAATACAACTGACGATTGTACCCCCCCATTGTGTATTGTGTCATCCGAATTCAGCTGTTGTGTAGCTATGTGTGAACATTTTACTGCTTTTTGAATAAGCATGGGCGGCCCCAATTTAGATCACGCTCATTCTCTCTGAGAGCAGGGGTTTAAGCCTTCCTCCTATCTGCTTTTCTCCCAACAGGAGAAACAGGAAAAAAAAAACATGAACTGGAGTCAACTGAAGCTAGTATGTCAGAGAAATATGAAATGGCTTTGGATTTCTATGAATCTGACCCACAGATTCCACTGCCACTTTCTAAATCACATAGATTCTGTGGACTTATGGCCTGTCTGTCTTCCTCCCTCCCTCCCTCCCTCCCTCCCCTTTTTCTTTCCCAAACTGCCAGCAAGTTGAGTTATACAAAAGTATAAAAGTTACTGAGAAATATGCTACAATATGCACCATTTAAAAAGCAAACAAAAACTAAAACATCTTATACTGTTTATTCTCTCCAGCCTCTGCTGTGCATTACTCTTTTTGTATGTGTATGCGCTGCTCATTGATTATATGTTGAGCTAAGAAAAAAACACAAGATGTTACATGTTTATGAAATTTCCATAAATTCAACTGTTTTGTATATTTTTTTCAAGGTGGTAAAAGTTCAATTGCGGCAATGAGCCGATGGCGAAACAAAAGATGGCGGAAAATCTGCAAAGCACACATGGACAAAGTCCACACTTCCCTAATCAATGTGTGTGTGGGTTTCATTTTAATCTTTCTCAATTGCATTCTCTCTTTTTTGCAGCAGTTTCTCAGTTAAAAGAAGTGATGTGCAGGGCAGAAATGTGTGGGTCTTCATTGAAATTATCAATCCACACTTTATCATAAGAAGTGCATTGTTGGATCAGACCAAGAGTCCTTCCTTCAATTCACACATTATCTCTACTTCGTAAGTGTTTATCAATGTACAATGGAGTTAATGTTAGACATCCAGACAGATCTTCAGTGCTCATTCATATATAACTGGATGTCTTTCCAAATGGCTACAATCGGAGCCTACCTGGTTAAACCAGCCGTGCCATGTGATGGCATCCTCATCAATGGTAAATGCTTGGTCTACAGGAAGGTGGGGATCCATCCTCCCAACTCTTACTTTATGAAATGATTGATTGGAGAAAATAATCCAGTTGATTATATCCAATCCAGCAACTAGCTCCCCATTTTGTTTACAGGAAAATGTTTATAGTTCTTTAAATCAATGTCTAGCATTTATACAAGGGTGACCATATGTCAGGAAAAACCAGGACATGTCAGGATTTTTAGTAAAAAAAAAGGAGAGCAAAGCTCTGGTGCTATGTAAAAATATATTTTTTCTTTTTTCTTTTTTTTCTTTTTTTTCTTTTTCTTTCTTTCTTTCTTTTTTTTTTTTTTACCAGTTTGTTGGTGCTTACTTCCCTTCTTGTTCCATAAGGATTTTTAGTAACAAATCCGGGAAGGGGGGAATTATGAAATTTCAAGAAATTTCTGGATTTTCCCCATCTTACCCCCACCCAAAGAGCAGCTCTACTTTATAGTCAACGGTAATTAACAAAAATGCTTAGATATCTGTCATATTTAAAGATAAAGAGATGAATCTTGGCACCTTTGTAGCACTTATGTAGAACTTTAATCAGGCCAAATTTGAGGTTGATTTGTTCATCAATTGATTTTTAGAAATTCTTTGAAGTTTGAGGTTTTAAAATTATTTTTTTGAAAAAACACCGGAGCCATACCCTCAAACTCATGTTGTCAAACCTCCTCTTTGGGGTCTTGCACCTTGAGCAGTTTTAACCCTTGGTATCAAAGGGATCTAAGTTTTTAGTTAAGAAGTGCTGGGCAAGCACTTCACCTTTCCTGTTGCAGATTTGGTGGGCAGTCAGATACCTGGAGTTCAGCAGAGGTGAGGTGTCCACAAATCAAAATGTGGGAAAGGAGAGATCAGTCAAAGCAGCCCACAGGGCAAAACAGAATGGGCCAGAGGCTTTTTTATTAGAGTTCCACATCATGGGCAATGAAGGGTCATCCTTAGAGAAAAACTCTCATGACCAACAGTGAGGTGCAAGTCAAGAGAGAGGATCTCATCTTTGCAGATGCCCTGTTGCTGCAGATGTTGGAACCTGACTTGACATTGCTTTATTTAGCTACTCCTTTTCTTCCACTTTACTTTGTTCACTTGTGAGCTAGGCTCTGTTTGCACTGCTGACATGCAATGTAGAACATTTGAAGTGTGTGTCAGAGAAAAATAGATAAATTTGCAGCTTTGGCTGGCTGGCATATCTCTTAGAGACAGAGTTAGACTGAAGACACAACTCAGAGATATCTGTAGCTGAGCCCTGAGAGGCTGGTGTGCCCCACAGAGCCTTTTAGGAGAGTCCAGTGTTGGTGCAGGTAGAAGCAATTGGTGGCAGAGGTGGTTTTTAAAGTAAGAGTTACCAGATGTGACCAAGCAATAGGCTGACACCCTTTCCCCACCCCTGGCCACAGGGTACAAGTGCACATCCCGGCTGGATCGTTGGGAAACTTTGGAAGAGGGAGGGAGATTGATTGAGGCTGGAGGCTTTGGTTTGGCTGCCATGACTTAGAGAGACAACAGAGGCTGCACAGACAACCCAGAGTTATGTGTTGTAACTTAGCCCCACGGTGCTGGCATGCAACACAAGGCATTAGAAAGAGGGTCTTAGAGTCGTGTGTTTGTACAGGAAATAGACAGTAGTTCAAAGTCTGGATGTGAAAAGTGGTGCCAACACAAAAGCCTTGAGAAGCTAGTGTATACATAAGCATGTGCATGACTGGTGCACGAGGTGCCCAGGCACCATCTAATCGAGCATGTCCGGTCACATTCCAGGTGCTGCCGTTGCTGGAGCCGGGCTGCCACAGGAGAGACTCATTGAGTGGCCTCGGTGCCTCCATGCTCCTTCCAAGTGAACAACGCCCCAGAAGGGTCAGCCCCCTTCCCCCAGAGCAGGCAGAGGGCAGGTCCTTTGAGGGGAAGAGGAGAGGGTTTCTTTGCAGAGCGTGGGGATCAAGCTGCCACTCCTTGGAGGCCCTCCAGGTGGCGGAGCAGCAGGGAGGATGTAGGACAGACATCTCCCATCAGCGCCTGGTCCGAGAGACATGCAGTGTTTGCTCAGGGCCCCCGAGGTGCCCAGCTGGTGTTGACATAGGTGCTGTTTACCTGGCGACGGAGCTTGCAGCGAGCGGGGCTGAGAGGTGGGGGTTGCCTAGCCCGAGGGGCTGTGAGTGGGGAGGAGGCAGCCACAGCAGCCCCCACCCCACCCCCCTTGAGCCATCCCTAGAGTACCTCTGGCCTGGTTTCCAAGGCAGAGATTCTGCTGCAGTCCCTATCACCCCTGCCTGCTCACATCTAAAGGGGGTCCCTCCGCCCGCTTCTGTTCACACCTCACTCGAGGCCGATTTCCAGCAGCAGAGCAGGGAGAAGTTTTGCCCTGGCATGCCACAATCTAAGTGGCCTGATGGACTCCAACAGCCAAGTGCTCCCCTCCCAGCCTCAGTTGAGTCTCCGGGACCCAGAGGGGGCCTTTCCAGGACAACGGGGTCCCTGCTGGACTCGGGCCTGGCTGAATCCAGTTCTGGGGGCTGTTGCTGGCTGCAGAAATGCCCCCTCCACCGCCCGGTGCCTGCCTGCCTGCCATGCAGCCTTCCTGTGAAGAGCAGCAACTGGCCACGGGTGGTGGTGGAACGTGGCTCCCCGAGTCTGCTTGCCCCCCGTTGCCATGGATTAACAGACAACAGAGAGCCTGTTCTCAACACCTTCTGCAAATGTCCTCCTGTCCAAAAGATTCATCCCTTTCCCCTTTTGGGGGTCTACTAACTTTGCCCCTCCCCCATCAAGTCTAAAGCTTGTCACCCCCATGACCCCCCCCCCCCATGCAGGAATGCCTTTCTTTGAAACTTGGAGCCCCCAAGTGGCTGGAGAGGCCACCTGGGACTGGGCCGATGCCAGCTCCTTAGGGTGGTGTTTACAGTTTAGTTAAGTTTTAGTTTATTTAGGTTTTTTTTTATGAATGGAAAAAAAGTCCTGTATGACTGTATATTCAATGAATGTTTACCTTAAAAAAAATCCCTGGGGGCACCACCTAATGCAATGTGCTATGCATGCTTATGAATGTATATAAGTGAGAAGTGTGAATGGATAAAGTAATGTCTGCCGCCCAAAACATCCACCTTAATGTTAGAGTAGAGAAACTTGTGACAATCATGCACAAGTTTTTTAAAAAATGAACTTTAAAAATTAAAAAGCCAGCCAGCAGGCAGCAAGCCCTGGTAAGCAGCAGCTTGCAACAGAGTGAGGATGCATTCAGAAAAGATATTTGAGGGAATGGGAGAATGTATCACACAAAGTAGAGCAACAAAGTAGAGCAAAAGCTACAAAAGTGGGAGTGAGTGAAGTTAATTTCTGATACATTTGATGTCTCATTTGTTATTTCAGTGATTTTAACTTTAAGATGTTTTCTAGAATAGATTTGTCTTAATTGTGTACTGTAAAATCAGACATGTGACCAAGGCTATGTGCAGGTGGGCACACCCCCTTGGTGCTGGACATGCCCCCTGGAGGGCAGCCATGTTGTCCTCCTATTTGGTTTCCAAAATATGGTAACAATTTTCTCAATTTCACTCTATAGTAGGTACAGTAAGATGTCTTGAATAGTTTTCAGCTGGGAGAAGGCCTATGGATTGAGAGCTCACTCTTTACAATCCAGAGACTGCAGGAGGCATGCTATATAGAGCAGCATGTACAACCATGTACACTTGTCACAGGGGAAGTACACAGATGACACAATGACAAGCAGAATACTCATGTGAAATAGGAACTATTCTATGATTCCTAAGTGGAAGAAAGAAAGGAAGATGATTATTAATGCAGGAAGACGTTGGGACCACCCATTATCTCGTGCCTGCCAAATGATGATTTTTAGCCCGTTACCTGCCAAACCAGTAGATTCTGAAGCTTGGGTCCTCCTCTGTTCATCATTGCCCCATATTTGGTTCTCGATAAGGACATGGCATGTAGAGCATGGGCAACAGCATAGACAGCATTGTAGATGCTGTAGCTGTGGCCAACCATGCCCATTTCAAAAAATGATCCAGGAAGGTTCTCCAGCTTCTCTTCCCCTGTGCAAATTACTCCATCTGCCTTGCCCACAATACTATCTGGGAATACACAGCCAAAGGCCTGTTGCCAGAAGTCCCTGATAAAACCATCTTCTTTAGTACTGGAAGGGTTTCTGTTCGCAAGAAATTGCTGAAATCCAGGGATGTCATTGGATTGGATTCCAAAGGATATTGCACCATGGAATATTCCTGTATCCCAATTCCTTTGAAGGACAAATGAAGTGAACTCCATCTGGGATGTTATGATCCATACCTTTGCATTCTTTGTCATGTGTTCTTGTTCTGAGAGATATGGAAACCATAGAAAGAATGCCATTGAATAAGATTCTGCATAGGCCACCACAATGTTGGCTTTGCTGACCATCACTTTATCATGTATTCTTGCTCCCTGCTGTAGCATGGCATTAATTTCAGTGACAAAACTGAATTTGGGGAGTGTTTCTATGAAGGCAAAACAGACACCCCTCTTAGAAAATAGCAGCATGGCAGTTTGCAGTAATTGTCCTCCGTTGTCATTATCCGAAACAACGACCCCAATCCATGTCCACCTGAAATGGAGGAGCAAAGAGATAATCCCTTCACACTGAAGGTTTTCCTGGGGGGCCATCTGGTAGAAGGGAAGGCCTGGAGTTTTAGCATTCATGATGGGAGCAGGGCCATAGATGAGCTAAGGAGAGATTTGGGGTAAAAGCAAAGACAAGAATAAAAATGTTTATATAGCTCTACACTTTCAAAGCAAAGGGCATAAATCTAATAATGTTAAGCAATAGGCATCTTGTTGGCTACTGCAGGAACAGAATATTATTTCAGATAGGCGTTTTGTCTGAAAAAGCAGAGGTATTATTATATTTAAGAACCCCATAATGTATAGATTTTATTTTTCTCAACATATGTATATTTCTAATTTGTGATAATAGTGGCTACCTCTAATTTGAGATAATAGTGGCTGACCTAGTGAGCTCATGGTTGAGCAAGAACCACCTTTGATTCGAGTGACAGAAATAGATGCCTGGCTCTCTGTACTAGTGATGGATTAATCTATCAGTTCCGCTTCCTATAAAGTAAGCACTGTGTCAAGTATGTGGTCATCCTGTCCCACATGGAAGTATGAATTACGTCACTCCACACTGAAATGCAAACAGAGTGAATTTTGCCCCTATCCCATTTTCTGGGAGGCATTTTCTAAATATTTTTGAGACAGGATAAATTTATAACAAATTAGGCAGGGGGCTCACATATCAAACTACTTATGTCAGGGTCTTTTATGTCTCTTCCCCCCCCCCCCCACAAGTAAGACCTCAGCGGAAAGATGTCACCACATGAGATAGGATTCTTCTAAGGTCATTGGGTTGGATCCAAACATAGTCAGAGTTAGTCTCATTGAGTTCAATGGAACTTACTCATATATAAGTATGAAAAAGCCCAGACCCAAGACATTGTTGGGCTAAAGACACACACACACACACACACACGAGAGAGAGAGAGAGAGAGAGAGGGAAAAAGAGAGAGAGAGAGAGGTTGATTCTTCCTCTGCTTCTCATTCTTGGAGTTCTATCAGCATACGTTTCCATACAATATTGGATATTGGGCAATTGGGTCAAACTACTAAAAGGCTATTGATTATCGAACCAGATGTACTGTAACATCCCTTCCCTATATTGGAATGCTTCCATTTGTTTCAGTGCTTCAGTGTTGGGTGAAGGGGTTAAACATGTCCCTTAAACTCCCTCAATTCATCACTCTATGATGATTTACAGGGGAAAATGGAGTTTGGTTTTGCTGCCCTGCTGCTAAATACATTTACTTGTGAATAAGTTTGTTACAGAAAAGGATCATATATTTTTTTCAAGTAAAAACAATAAAACAAACATCTGTGTTCCATGAAGGCTGCTGGCTCTGAATTCAGTGGGGCTGTGAATCCATTCTGGATTTCAGTCAGAATCAGAGAGAACTCTAAAGAACCTATACCATCTGCAGAACATGATCCACTGTCTGTGATCATGTGCATGCCTGGTTTGATGTCCCAAGTATAAAATATTTTGTTTTGTTTTCAAATAAGAAGAAATGATGCTGCAGTGAGTAGCATCAGTCCTGTTGGTCCCTGAAATGTTCATGCTGACCCCAGAGATGAAGCTGGGCTGTTTTTTTCACTGAAAAATCAGAGTTAACTTTGTAAGGTGGGTTTCATTCCTACAGATATTCTGGGATTGTAAAAGAGCATAGCTATGCAGAAATGGATCCTAAACAGACCAGTAATGATTAGGAGGGGTTCAATGAAATGAATAACCAAAGAAAAGAATGAAGAAGAGAAAATTTTAAAATACTGAATAGGATGTTTATAAATGTGATACTACATGGATGCTTTCCTGTTTCTGCTCCATGACTTAACCAGATGTGTATAGCCCTTAATCAGAGGTAATTTTATTCCATTTATGATTGAACCACAAAAATGAATGGCCAGATAAGACATTTGAAGGAGGAGGAGGAAGAGGAGGAGGATCTGATTTTTTCCAATGTAGTGATTTCTGTCTCCAGAAGACAAAATGAAACTTGACAGAAAAGAAGTGTGAAAGTCATGGAAGATTCTCATACTCATCAAATAACCTACCTGTGGAATTTTATGTATATCTAAGATATTTGCAACATGAAGGGTGATTTCAGAGTCCAGTCCCCCAATAACTGCTGTTAGTTTATTCTGAATATCACATACATAGAGAGGTACAAATTTCTCCAATGTTGACAAGAGTAGCATTGTGACATGATAGGTCTGCTGTGCATTGCCATTACTGTCATAGATGTGGAAGCCCAAGGTGATATTGGGTAAGATCAGAGGGTTTTCATTGATTTCTTTAACTGCAAACACCAAGGCCAGAATGTGCTGGTAATGCTTCGGTAATACCCTAAAAAGAGAGCGGTATTTGGTAACAAAAGTATATTCCAACTTAGATTAAATATTAGCATCGTGTTCAACATCATCACCATCATTTTATAGCATTTGTATAGTATTTTTCTTGTTGGAATGTTTTGCCCAAGTTGGCTTATACTAAGAGCAAAACCAAATATAATATTAAAAATCATGTGTTCATCTTCAGCACATGACCCTCCTTAACATTTCTAGGGATTTTTTAATAGAAGGTTCACTACCAAGAGTCAATATCGTTCAAAAGTGCTCTTTAACAGCTACAGATATACATTTGTTTCCTTTAAGATTTAGTCATATTTGCAGTAGATCTACTGAAATCAGTGGGACAATATAGTCATGATGAAATAGTCCCATTATTGGGTCTGCTGTAAATATGTGTACATTTTGATCCACCCAATCAATGTTAGCATCAAGAATAATGAATGCTTAATGTGGTGGCAGCATTCATACAGATAGTTTGTAAGATCAAAGGCACTGACAGTTGTGTGTTTGTGTATTTCTGCAAGTGATTGTGTGAATCTCTAGGCTTTGATAGTTAGGGTGACCAGATAAAATCCAGGTCAGGGCTCATGTAACTTTAACAGTTGTAGAGAAAAGGGAATTTCAGCCACTGTCATTTGTATGCAATTTGTTCCTGGTGAAATTCCCTCTTCATCACAACAGTTAAAGTTGCAGGGGCCCTGCCTTCTTTTGTATATGGTCACTCTAGTATAGTGCCTGCACCTTTAACTGTTGCTGCCAAATTCCATCATAGACATTACAGAACAGGAGGACATGTTCCATACATACTATCTCAGGATTGTTACTCTGATTTATCTTTCCCAAAGCATTTGAGAGGGCTGCACATTGAATTGGTCCAGAGTGAAGGCCCTACAATATTTCATACCATACACATTGCTCAAATAGGCAGGTAACAGAGAAGATTCCTTTTCATATGGAATTACATCCCATTAGAAAAAGAAAAGGGGGTGATGACACAATAAAGCGAGGTCTTTGAGCAACACACTTCATGCAAGTACTTAAAACCAGCTTCAGAAAGATAAGAAAGTAGCCCTACAGCCCTCTTAAGGATTAAACTATTTCTTTAAGGCAGCCAACCAAGCATGTATAGCCAAGGGCATTGGTCCTGTTTACTATAGCTGTATTTGGGACACATCTATGGGTATGCAAAAGGGCTCATAAGACTTAAAATTGGACCATCATTACATCCTGAAGACATTCGATAAATCAATATCATAAAACCATAGAATCATAGATAGAGTAGAGTTGGAAGGGCCCTATAAGGCCATCGAGTCCAACCCCCTGCTCAATGCAGGAATCCACCTTAAAGCATATATAGTATCCATAAAGGAGTGAAGTGCCCGTTTTTGCATTTAAACCTTAATCGCTGCTGGAGCAAATTGGCCCCTTTTTGGTTAGACTGGGTTGTATTATTTCCTCTACAGCCTAATCTGCAGCTCTAGAACTCTCCTATGAAAGCATTGTTCTGGTGATGCAATTAATTGTAATGAATGAAGCAACAAGTCAGTCCTTACACAAGTTCCTCCAGCAATGGTGGAGAGGGTTCATGAGCGAAGTCTATTGGACTGGAGACATAGGTACTATAAGATGCAATGCCACCAATGAGGAGGTCTCCTGACTGATGATACTTGTGAAGTGGAGGGTAAGGTTTCCTGACCCTACAGTTGTTGACGTGAGCTTTGTCTGCCATGCAAAGAAACAGTACCAGCAGCAAGTTCACTAAAACAATCATCCTCAGTACACTGACAAATCTTCCCAGTATACATAGATTGCCTTATTCTCTTCTACAAAACTATAGAATGATTAAATGATTAAAACAGCCTGACCTGGATGATAGATTAATTTCCAGATAGGCCAGAACCTGAGAATGTTGGAGATCAGATTGCAGGAGTGCCGTTTACCAAAAGGGGTGATCCTTGTGGCCTATAATGTAATATATCCAAGATCCTCACCTATTCCTAAGTCCCTCTCCCTACCTGTAAATATTACTTGTAATAGTCCTGGCATCCTTTGCAGTCTTTGTTATTGGTTTTTCTAGTGCCTACTGAAACTCCACTGGGTTTTTGGAAGGTAGCAGAATTAATCACTAACCTTTCGATAATTGAAGAGAGCAGTAATTAACAGATAATTGCTGTTGAAAACCTGTTTGTCAAATCTGAAGAATTTTTCTTTCTCCACAAACTAGATAAATAGTAAAGGACAATATGGCTTGGGATGGCCCACAGATGCCAACTTGTTGTGCTAGATTTGTGCTGTTTTGTGCCACAAATCCCAAGTTTTGTGCCACCACTGCCATAGCCCATCCGCCGCATCCCGCTCACATGGCTACAGGGAGGTCGTTGCAGGCAGGGGGAAGGAGAGCCATGCCCAATCACAAATGATGGTGGTCGGGTGGCACCACCTGCTGTTCCTTGCCCTCTTTGGAATCACAGCAAGGGGCAGTGTGTGCATGGTCAAGAGCACGTGAAGGTCGGCAGCTTCGGTGGAGCTTGGGAATTGCCGGCAGGAGAGGGCATTGTGTCCATAGGCTTGAAGCCTAGTCTACTACCGTGGGAGCTCTGATTGCTTGGGAGTCAGCATGGGAATCAGCAGCCTTCCTTTGCAGCCCAGCTGGGCTGCCAGCAGGATACGATTGGTGTGCCCTGGTTGCATGGGTCCAAAGGCTGTTCTGCGCCTGCTTGCAGGAGTGACTTCCTTGCAGCTCAGCTGGGCTGTGGGCAGCAGCTCTGGATGATGGACTTAGCTGGCCCACAGGTTTGGCAGGGAAAGGCCAACAGAGCCTTCCCACTCTTTAGAAGTCTTGGAGGTTTGGGGCTCAAAGGATTATTCCTCCCCCCATGGGAATTATCTGGGAGGGGCCCACAATTCAGGGTGTCCCAGGGAACCATGTGGTGTCTTGGATGACTGCTTGTGGTCCAGGATTTGCTTTTCTTTTCTCACTAGGTAGGTTAACCTTCAGCAGAACCACCCCCTTCCCACAAATAGAGAGTAGGGATTTGCATTGAATCGGATCCGATGTCCGATTCAAAGACGATTCATGAGAAATCGGACATCTGATACCCGATACAGATTTTTGTTCCAGGAGCTCCAATTTTATCTCATCCAAATTTTTTAAATCCGATTCGAATCAGATAAAATTGGAGAATCGGACCTCCATTTTAGGTATTTTCCCCTATGAGTTTGCCTTGGGGAATTAAAGGGCTATAACTGTTTTAATTTGAAAGCTAGAACCATAAAACTTGGCCACATTGGAGATTACATGTTCCTTGACATGTGTGAGAAACTTTGGAAACATAGGTGCTTGCTTTGGGTGGCAATTAAATTTTGAAAAATGGATGGCAGTGGGGGGGAATACAGTTATGCATTCAACTTGTTCATTTTTAAAGATAGAACCATGAAACTTGGCCACATTGGAGTTTTCATGTAGCTTGACATATGTGAGAAATTTCAGAAACATAGGTGCAGGTGTTTTGTGGCTATGACTTTTTTACTTTAAAAGTTCCAAAATGGAGGGGGAAGAAGGCGAGAAAGCCTAGGAGATCCAGACACACTCAACACTATACACTCATATATTAACTTGCTGGGACAGAACAATTCTGGGACAAGACAATACTTTGCAATCGATCGGACATACCACTCATAAACAAAAAAGAAAAATACACCTACCTCATTGACATATCAATACCTAATGACAAAATGTTGCAGAAAAGGAAGAGGAAAAGAGAAAGAAATATACACCACTGCCTATGCAACTTAAAGAACTATTGAAACAGGAAAAAGTTACCATCATTCCATTAGTCACATCAGTCACCACCATTATATCATTTTTTTATTTTATATTTTACAGAAACTAGGCCTACCAAAATACATCCACACCAACATCCAGATAGCAGACATACTTAAAATGTGTTCAACAGTCAGGAAATTTCTGAATCAGTAAAAGCATGACTTGACAAAGCCCATCATAAGCATCTAGAAAAACCATCATGAGGTAAGAAAAGAGATGATAATAATAATAATAATAATAATAATAATAATAATAGTAAGCAACCCTGTTATTTTTTTAAAGAAGGATGAACAATTATCAGCATTTGTTACAAAATATACTTCATTCCAATTATGTCATAGTAGATTGGAGAGGAAGGTCTATTAATCAAAACGCATTAGGGAAAAAAATACTATCTTCTAGCACCAGTAGAGGCCCACTTCTTCCTTTGCACTTCAGAGCAAGTAGGTACAAATAACTCAAGCAAGCAAGCCAAACCACATACCACAGAGGATGGCTAAAAACAACTGTCTATGTTGGGAAAGAGTTTCCTTCATGACTCAAAATTCCTGTTCCCCAATAATACGACCCAGCAGAGGTTTTAGGAAATCTTGTTCATATTGGCATAGGTTGAGATATTTTGCTGGTCAGAATATTCATCAGTAGAACTCCAATGGAAATACCTTAATGGGAGACTTGCCAGTGAGATACAGTGGCAAGGCTGTTGTTCAGTTCCACCCTCCCTTCAAAGACCCTTGAGTGAAGTTGGGCAGCCCAGGCCATGCATATTTACTCAGAATTAAGACCCACAGAGTTCAATGAGATTTACTCCAAGGGTTCCAATTATGTGTAAATAGGATTGCTGCCATTTATTGTTATCACCACTCACCCTCAGGCCAGATCTATACCAAGAAGGATATAGTGGTGTGAACGTGGTATGAAAGTGGTACATAAAAGGCAGGAGCCACCTTACTCGGGTGATTAGACAAAGAGAGGGTTAGAATGAGCTCACCAAGTCAGCACACTAATAAATTTAATCCAAAACATGATATGTGTAACAGACACTTAAGTGATATAATTTTGGAAATTAAAGATTTAGTGGTTGGGATCAAGGAAATATTTGGCCAAATAGTGGGATTGCTGAGCAAGAAGCTTGCATCTCCTCTAGTAGACCCGATTACCCAAAGGAAGAAAGAGATCCCCCTGTTTTGGGCTGATAGAAAGGAGGAATTAAATTTCCCCCCTGGTATTGTTAACAGAATTGATAGTCTCTCCATTGAGGAATTGCTGCTATGTAAGGGTCAGACCCCTCTGAGATAGTCCCAGCCCCAGTTTTGAGCTTGGATAAGGAGGAAGGATCTACTGTACCTAACATAGCTATGGTTGAAGCTATTCCTATAGTGAGTAAGGTACATTGGAAAGAGGTAGAAAGGCAATCCCATGACATGAGAAAAGGGGTAGTACCTGTTAAGAAAATGTAATTGAAAGTCAGTACAACTGAGCATGGCAGCAATAAACATAAGGTTAAAGCCCACAAGCATCAAGGTCAGAAGGTTAGAAGTATGAATTTAAACCCACTTTTTAAGATCATAGACAAAATAGATGCTGTAAGTAAGAACAACCAGGGCAAAGTTAAACAACTGGGTAAACAGAGGAATGGAATAAGTAAGGAATCTGCTGCAGCAAAAAATGGATCTGACAGCAAACCCGAGGATGGTATGGAAGTAGTGAATGAATCGCCTCAACTGAATAATACTGAGATGTCAGAGAGAGGCAATGGTATTGGTTGTGAACCGTATATGGCACAAATGGAGATTCAATCAGCAGATGCTAATCAAGGTGATTCCCTAAATAATCCTGATTTGGAATAGAGATACAGCATTAAGACCCACAAATACGAGATATAGAAGGAACAATAGTCCATAGTGGAGTATTTATGCAAATCCTAATATGGTTCCTATTTCCCCACAACAATGACAAATTAGGGGTCAGAACCAATCATGGAATAGGAGAGGTGATAGAATGTGGGAAAATAGACAGGATTTTCAAAATGGATCTTGGTCGTAGTATGGTGACTGAAATGTTCCAAGCTCAACAGATTTAGGGCATAAGCCTATAAAATTTATTTCTTGGAACATTGCAGGTTGGTTAAATAAGATAATGGATTGTAGTTTTATCGAGCATCTTAAACAGTTCCATATAATTTGCCTTCATGAAACTTGGACAAAAGGGTTTGCTTCTTACTCCCAAACAGCTACAAGAGTCAAGATCAAAGGAAGGAGTAAAGGAGGTTTCAATAAGCTTAAAGCTGAGAGTAGACCCTCTCACCTCATTTTCAGGTAGTTCACTTGTGTAGTGGTACTGTGTTTAATTTGTGTCAATGTTTCCATACCACCTAAAGGATCTGTGAACTCTGAGGATAATATATGGGCTTTGTTAGACTTGCAGTGAGAAAAAATAATGGAAGAACATCCACTGATACCAATTATTGTGATGGGCAACTTTAATGCTAGATTAGGTGGTAATAACATACCTATAAAAGGAAGAATTGGTTTATTGAATGAGGACATGGAGAACTTTTATCCTAGAATTTCAAAAGATAAGACCATCAATGAAGCAAGCATTAAGTTGTTTACCATTATCTACAAATATCAGCAAGCCATCTGCAATGGCACAGGAGCGGGTGATGCTGCAGGCCAGTTTACTTTCTCCTCTAGCAGAGGGGGAGTGTGATTGATTATATCTTGTTAACATCTAGGGCAGTCCCCTCTTTAAGAATTTATGCGTGGGAGAAAAACCAGAAAGTGACCATCAACCTTTGTTGTTAGACTTGGATAATGTAAATACGTCTGTCGCTTTAGAGGTAAGGCAAACCCCTTCATTTTTCCAGTGTGGCCTGCGAAGGCTTAGATGGGACCCAAATGTTAAAAGCAGGATTGAAAATATACTCTTGAGTCCTGATTTATTTATTTATTTATTTATTTATTTATTGCATTTTTATACTGCCCTATAGCCGAAGCTCTCTGGGCGGTTCACAAAAATTAAAACCATAAAATCATTTTAAAAATATAAAACAAGCCACAATCCAAAAACAACAAATAACATACAATCTAAAAACACAACCAAAATAAAACCAGAACCTGATCTGATAATATGGAGAAAGGAGTTCTTGATGAAGAAGACTGAGGTATTGGATAACTATGATGATCTCATTCATGATCTCATGATTGCTCCTGAGCACCCTCTCCTGAGCGAGTTCATATATAGCTCCATGATATACTCCAGAACTGAGAGTGATGAAACAAAATTGGAGATGGCTTGAGGGCAGATGGAGAAGAACTCCTGGTGGATGCAATCAAACACTGGTAAGTGCCTATAGTAAGGTATATTCAGGGGCAGTGAGGGTTGCAAAAAAACAATATCTTGCTGCCACTATCAAATCATCAATCTGCCACCCAGCGAAGCTTTTCGGAGTTGTCTAGGGGCTATTACATGCCAGCCCAAAAGACATGGTAGAACCAACTGAGGCCACTTCCAGAATAAATCTTTGGCATCAGTCAGGACTTTGGCATCCACCAACCTGCTGGGCCAGGGAAGTGATTAATGTCTCTATGCGAGAGGGAATGGTCCTAGGCCACTTGAAAGAAGCAGTACTGAGACCACTCCTGAAGAAATGTTCCCTGGACACAGAAAATCTTAATATCAATAGGCCGATGGCAAATGCTCCATTCCTGGGCAAAGTCCTTGAGTGAGTGGTTGCTGGCCAGCTCCAGACACTCTTGGATGGGACTGATTATCTGGATCCATTTCAGTCAGTTTTCAGGCCTGGTTTTGGTACGGAAACAGCCTTGGTCACCTTGTATGATGACCTATGTCAGGAGAAAGATGGGGAGTGTGACTCTGCTGATTCTCCTTGATGTCGCAGAGGCTTTCGATACCATCGATCGTGGTATCCTTCTGGGATGACTGTCTGAGTTGGGAATGGGAGGCACTGCATTGCACTGACATCAAGGAGTCAGTGCAATGGAGGGCTTCTTTACTTTACGGAGGGACGGAGTGGGAGGAGGCAGCTCTGTCTCCCACCTACCCACCCATCCCAGGCGGAGAAGAAGGGTGGGTAGAGGACAGTCCTCAGTCACCTCACTCCTTCCAGGCCAAATTTGGGACTGGGCTGGTGGTTGGGGGGGGGGGGGGGAACAGAGACATTCTTTTATAGGACTGCAGCACAAGGTTACCCCCTTTCCTGGATACCACATTCCCATTCATGATAGCTTTTCATCTCACTCTGCAGCTGCTCTTTAACAAGGGAAGGAACAAATATGTAAAATGCAATCAGACATTTCACCTGTCACCTAGTTTGACTCTTGATTAATCCATTTGAAATTGTTTAGGGCACAACAATTCAGCCACAGCTGAGCATTTTTAACAGCATAACTTTTTGCATGCTTACTCAGAAGTAAGTCCCATCACATTCAGTGCAGCTCACTCCTAGGTAAATTTGCATACAACTGGAGCAGATGTCATACTGATTACAATGAGAGAGTGAATCCGTTCTTAAATATGTTCCCTTGAAGTTAACTTAACAATGGTTAACAGCACAGTCCTATACGTGTCTACTCAAAAGTAAGTCTCACTGAATTCAATGGAACTTTCTATCTGGTAAAGTGGATATAGGATTAAAGCCAGAGATGGGTTAGATCATCCTTCCCCAACTTGTTGCCTTCCAGATGTTTTTTACTTCAGCCCTCAGCCAGCATTCTTGACCATTGACCATGATGGCTGGGGCTGATGGGACTTGGAGTCTAAAACAACTTGAGGGCATCCCAGGCAGAGAAGAAGGGGGCATGCATGGAGGAGCCGAGCACGAAGGAGGTGGACACAAATACAGGTGAGTACATCCATCCTTACTTAGAACAGGGTATATTTCAGGATTTCTTTCTGATTAGCCTTTCCTTATTGTTCAGCTCAGGCCTCAACATAAGAATGAAACATTTAGGCAAAAAGATACAAACAAGCAACCCTGCACTTGAGGCTAAGATAGAAAAGATCTCCACGGCTACCATGTATTTTCCCTTGGTGCTCAGATAGGTGGGAACAAAGGATAACCACACACTGCAAAAGACCAGCATGCTGAAAGTGATGAACTTGGCTTCATTGAAACTGTCCGGTAATTTCCTGGAAAGGAAAGCTACGGTCAAGCTCAACATTGCCAAGAAGCCCATATAGCCCAGGACACAGTAAAACAGAGTCACAGACCCGTCATTACATTCCAGTACAATTTCTTCAGTTTCTGAGTGCATGTCCTCATCTGGGAATGGGGCAGAAGTTCCCAGCCACACAGTACAGATGCCTACTTGGATGAGGGAGCAGGAAACCACAATGGAGCCGGCCAGCTCCTTCCCCAACCATTTCCTCATCCTGGATCCTGGTCTGGTGGCCATGAAAGCCAGAACTACCATGATGGTTTTTGCCAGCACACATGAAATGGCCACTGAGAAGATGAGGCCAAAGGCAGTGTGTCGGAGGAGACATGTCACCTCCTGAGGACGGCCAATGAAAAGCAATGCACAAAGGAAGCAGAGAAGGAGGGAGATGAGGAGAGTGTAGGTGAGGTTCCGGTTATTGGCTATGACGATGGGAGTATCATGGTGCTTCATAAATGTCTCCATCACCAGAGCTGTGATAAAAGAAAAGGCAAGTGCAAATGAGGCTAAACTGAGTCCCAAAGGTTCTTCATAAGACAAGAAAGTTACTCTCCTGGGGACACAGAAATGTTGCTTTTTGCTTGGATAGTCTTTTACTGAGCATTTCATGCAGTCACTTGCATCTGAAAAAAGAAAAGATGTGGTCTTCAGTTCACACACAAATACACTTAAATATGCTATAAATATATTTTTTAAAAACTGATTCTTCCACACATACAAACTTGTTCTATGGAAATCAGTGAGTATTGTCACTAGTCATGATGTGATGTATGGCAGGGGGTGGTTTGAAACTACGGCCTAGTTCACACAATCATGGTGGGGTAAATAAGGCACAGTGGTTTATATCCCCAGCTACACGTGCCAATCAGTTGTTGGAAGGATTTGGATAATTACCCTTCCTGGAGTTGCTTGCCAAGCCATTCAAACCCAGCAACGGGTGGTTAACATGCCGCCCCAGGACCCTGGAACAGCCTAGGGGTTCTGTGTGGGTTGTTCAGCCACCCACACTGTGTTCGCACAATGTGACAAGCTCCAATGGTGGCAAGGGAATGATGCAAATTTCCCAGGGATGTGACTAGCATGCTTTGAAGGGAATTTAGCCACGGTGGCTTATTTCCTCCGCCATGATTGTACAAACTGGACTTTTGTTTTGTGCTTTAAAGATCAGGATAAGCCAGCTGAGATAATAAATGCATGCTCCATTTCTCCCATGTCATTCACAACCAATGTTAAAGAACTATGGTGGTGGGTGAGGTGGTTTGCTTGGCAAAACCTTCTATGGCTTTCATGTTGGAATGGAAGGAAGGGGGGAAACCTACCCTTCTAGAACCTTCTAGAGCCAGGGGGTGGTGGTGGAAGTTGGGGTGATATGCATCATGGACAAATGCTAATGAGATCAGTGATGACAACTAGCTACACAACAACCATCCATTTGCACAGTGATAGTTGCAACATCCTCCAAGTCATGTTTGTGTCCAAGATATATGGGTGAGATATTCCTTACACTTCTATTACTACACTGTGGTGTTGGTGATTTGTCTAGCATATTGCCTTATCGGCTGAACCTGTTAATTAGTGACTACCTGTTCTTCATTAATTGACACATGTTAACAGTGTTCAACGACATGTCCAAACAAAATAGATTGCAACTGTCATTTTGACTATGGCATGAATGATGACTGGTGGATCTAGAAGAAAACAGACTTCCAAATGAAGCAATTGTCAATGAAAAATGCTATTTTGATGTGCCAGGTAGTACGGAAGCTAGTCACCACATTTGAAAGGTGTGTTTTCTCTACAGTTGTCACCAGAACTACCCACCAAACCTTTTTATCAATATTGTCAAAAACTCTGATGTATGGATAATTTCATACATTGGACTCAATTACAGTTATTCTGTTTTGTATAAATCTCTGCAGTATATTTCTTACCCTCCTGGTTTGAAATCTTCCCTTCTGGACATGAGATGCAATCATAGCAACAAAATGGCTTCCCCTCCTTCATTTTCTTGTGAGACCCAGGTTGGCAACTCTCAGTACACTGAGAACGAGGCCGGGACTATTTGAAATATGAAAAAGGAAGTATTATAATGAAGGACTAAGGAGCTTGCAATCCTTAAGCTTTGAGACCCCTTCTGTATTTTACTAAAGAGACTCTGGGCCCAATTTCTTTTTCAACAGGGATTGTATCTTTCAATTGTTTCATTGCTTATCAATTTTCCTGCTATGTCCCCAATGTTTTAAATATTTGTTTTGGTGTAACATTTTCAATTTGATATTTTATTGAAATTTGAAAATAAAAAATAATTTCAAATATTTTAATGTTTAATATGACCTTTTTTATATTGTCATTAGCCCCATTCAGAAGACACCTGAAATCATGGCTTTAATCATGGTGGTTAAGCCAGAAAGCGAGGTCGTGTTTAGAAGACATCTTAAACCACAACTTTAACCACGGTGAGTAAGGCTTATTTGTTTGTGAAACATAGGCTGTTTAAATTTGGCAAGCACTGGCAGTAGGCTTTGCTATTCTGGGGGAGTGACACAACTCATCCTGTTTCTAGGTTATTGATAGGCAGCCCCCTCTTCTAGATGCTTGCATCTCAAAATATTTAATTTGACCTACGAGCCTGTGCCGGGGGCCACTGAAGAAGACAAAATGTCAAAACGCGTTTGGTCTGCCTCCTTCATCGATGTACAGAGCTAATTATTTAAATATCTGTTGATGCAAAA
Organism: Anniella stebbinsi; assembly: GCA_029215795.1. Classification (NCBI taxonomy): domain Eukaryota; kingdom Metazoa; phylum Chordata; class Lepidosauria; order Squamata; family Anniellidae; genus Anniella; species Anniella stebbinsi. The sequence goes on from JARDYH010000008.1 coordinate 25,617,664, forward strand.
TTGTACCCAGTATTTCAATTGCTCTATTTTATTATGTATATATGTACTAAAATAAGTTTTTTTAAATATTGTATACCTTGACTCTTTGGTCATTTCTAGTCATCTGAACTAGGCCTTATTGTTGTTGATGATTATGATATTGTTTTTCAGTTTTATGATTGAGTACTACTCTCAGGGCATTCACCAGTTGGAAACTAAGCAATTCTAATAAAATGAATAACTTGAATAAATAAAGACATGAGATTTCAGAAACGCTTGAACAGAATCACAAGGGAATACTTGATGTGGTACAATCTTTTGAGACTTATCCTTATTGTAACAATAGTAATTGTTTTAATAAGAAATTATTAACAATAATTCCTTGCTACTGCTTAAACAATTAACAATAACACAATTAAATGACATGAAACAATAAGAGACATTTCCTCCTTCCTACTCCTGATTGTAGTACTGGAGATATTAGCTTTAGGCTATGTATTGTTATTATTATTATTATTATTATTATTATTAACTTTTTCCTTTTTATTATGAATAATAACAAACAAGAAAAAAAAGAATCATGGAGAGCAGAAAAGAGACAGAAAACCAGGAAAAAACATTATAAACATATCATTATTTTTGCCATTAAATATACCATTTGTAAAAAGAAAAAAGGGGGAGATTTATACATAGGTTTGAAGAAAAGCAGACCAAATATCCATATATTTATCCATTTGCAAATTGCGCCTATAGCACACCCATTCAAATGTTGATAATATTATTAAGTCCTCAGTCCATTGCATTGTTGGAGGTGCATATTTATCCTTCCAACATGATAACATAAGTCTTTTGGTGTTTATAAGGGCTTTGAAGATCCATTTGTGCTGACCATGTGTTAACTTCCAAGAGGCTGGTAGATAATTTAGAAGGACATGTACATTGTTCCATGTTATAGATTGTTTCAGCAGAAAGTTTATCCTTATTATAACCTCCTCCCAAATGGAGGCGAATACTAGGCATTTCCAAAACATATGAATTAAAGAAGCATTAGGTGTGTTACATCTCCAACAATTATGCAAATTAGAGAAACTCTTATTAAAAAGGTATTGTGGAGTTCAATAAACCCGAAACATTTTTGTTTTTGCTGAATAAGACATAACACTCCAATTCTCTATTCCAGTCCTGTCTTAAACTATGGGTATCATATGTATTTACCACTACAAAATATTTTTCTATATGAGTTATGGATCGTGTGTCTGTTCAGCTGCTATAAGTGATTCTAAGAGTGCTGGAGGCTCTGGGGCTGTAAAAGCAGCAGAACTAAACCTAGATTCCAGCATATGTTTCAGTTGAAAGTATTGCCATTCAGCCATAGTAGGTAAATTATATTTAAAACACAAATCAGAAAAGGACAGAAACTCATCATCTGGACCTATTAATTGATCAAAAATAAAAATCATCTTCTCAGTCCATGTCCTCCACAAAATGCTTTCTTTCCATTTCTTAGATCTGGATTTCCTCATAAAGTCAATTTTGCATGAGAGAATGGATCAAACTGTAATTGGCATGATATTATACACCACACCTCTCTGGCAGCAAAGATTGTAGGATGAGGGTTACTTATTCTAATATAATGAGAACCAAGTACTATCCATTTGGAAAGAGGTTTTAACCACAGAGCTTTCAGACCATGGTGGCAGTTCTGAGGGAGCAGGAGTAGACAAGAACTTAGGACATGCCAATAGATAGGACCCCAGAAAAAATTGAGAAACAAAGCATTAAGTTGTTGAAAATATTTGCCAGGTATAAGTAGAAGAATTCCCCTGGTAACATAAAGGATTTGAGGTATAACATTCATCTTAAGTGTGTTGACTTTGCCCCACAGACTCAACTTTAATGATGTCCATCTGTTTATATCTTGTGCAATCTCACTAATCAGTTTATTTAAGTTTATTTTAATCTGTTGAGATATATCTCTTGGAATAAGTATTCCCAGACAGGTAATAAAATCAGGGCACTTTAGGCTATATAAATACTAATGTAGCTACATGTCTTATGAAAGAATCTCTCAGAGGAACTGTGTTCTTTATTTTCCCAATGTCCAGAAGAAAGGCTTTCCACCTCCTGGCAGACCAATTATTTCAGGATAAGGTTCTTATTATGGTTGATGCTAACAATGGGAAAATGTCTAGAACTTTTGTCTCTAGAATTTAACCATCTTTCTCAGTGAATCAAACTGATTATCTACAAGTACTGGCATTTGGTCCAGGATGTACCAGGCTGCAATACTTCTTGACTTATGGGATTTTGCAGGACCTCTAATTTATGTGACAGGTTTGTTCAAAACATTAGAAATATAATTTTCATCACATTAAAGATTCCTGCAGAAATTTCTTGGTAAACAAAGTTATTGGAAGAGCAGAACGGGGTGGCTCTTCAGTTATTTCATCAACAAACACATTATCCTTCCTTTCTAAGTGTTTAGTATTGTACAATAAATCAGGATAGTTGCTCATTCATAGCAGGGTCTCTTTTCACATAGCTGACAATTGAAGCCTACCTGATTAAACCAGCCGTGCCATGTCATGGCCTCCTCATCAATGGCAAATGCTTGAGCTATGGGAGCCTCGGGATCCATCCTCCCAATTCTCACCTTACAAAATGATTGGTTGGAGAAGATAATCCAATTGATCACATCCAATCCAGCGACTATTTCCCCATTCTGGTTGAAGGAAACTTTGTCCCCTGCACTGTTGTTAAATGAGACCCATTTTAGAAATGGTTGGAGCTAGAATGGAAAAGAAAAGGCAAGAAGTTAGAAGAGCCTGTGTTTGGATCTTTATGAGCCTAAGTAGACAGAACTTGTAATCAGTATCTAGCATCCACATCATTTTCTCATCATTTGATTGGAATATGGCTCCAATATGGATCTTAAAAGTCCCCTGCCCTCATGCTATGGTTCTGATCCAGATTAGTCCTCCAGCACCTTTTGTAGAGTAGAAATGAGCTGGGTGTGTGCAGCTGCTAGATACATATTTGAAGTAAGGTCTCTTTTGGCATTCATACTGAACTCTAATATACACACATATTCCAGCATTACTCAGATTTTGGTAATTATCTTTTATGTTGGAATAACCATTTTCTTATTTTTTAAAAATAAAATGGGTATGCAGCAGATCTCTTATAGTTTAAAGGTTCTAAAAGTATTTAAGGTTCTATGTTTAGGGTTGGCATGGGTGTCCAGATTAGGTTTAAAGCTTGGGGCTCTCTGTAATGTTGTGTAAATGACACCTTTATGGCCACTATTTGCATGAATTGTGCTTCATGAAAAAAGTCCTTCTTTTTTACATAAAATGCATATCCAATGCAGCAACAGGAAAGCAGAATGACTAACTAAGATAGGGACTATTCCATTATTTCCAGTTGGAACAAAGGAAGGAAGGAAGATGAAAATGTTGTTGTTGTTGTTGTTGTTATTATTATTATTATTATCATTATTGTATTTATTTATATCCCGCCTTTTCCCAGGGCTAGGACTCATGGTGGTTTACAAGATTAAAACATGTACAATTAAAGCATATAAATCTAAGTTTACAAAAGTTAAAATAGAATTAAAACTGCAATAAAATTAACGTTTTATTTTTTTAAAAAAAGGAACAGATTTTTTAAAAACAACAACACCATATATTAACACAGGTCCAGAGTATTTCAAAAAGCCTGCTCAATTAAAAAAGTTTTTGCCTGCCTCCTGGAAGTGTAGCACAGAGGGAGACAGCCTGATCTCCCTAGGAAGGGAGTTCCAGAGCCCTGGAGCAGCCATGGAGAAGGCCCTCTCCGACGTACCCATCAGGCATACCTGAGATGTTGATGGGACTGACAGAAGGGCCTCCCCAGAAGATCTCAGAGCATGGGCAGGCTCTTATGGGAGAATACAGTCTTTCAGATAACCTGGACCTCAGCTGTATAGGGCTTTATAGGTGACAACCAGCACTTTGAATTGTGTCTGGAATAAGACCGAAAGTGAGTGGAACTGTTGTAACAAGGGTGTTGTGCGATCCTTTTAACTAGCCCTGGTCAACAATCTGGCTGCAGCTTTTTGAACCAGCTGAAGTTTTCAAACACTCTTCAAAGGCAGCCCAATGTAGAGCATGTTACAGTAATCAAAATGGGATGTAACTAAGGTGTGTGTCACTGTAGCCAGGTACGACTTCTCAAGGAATGGGTGCAGCTGGCGCACTAGCTTCAACTGTGCAAATGCACTCCGGGCCACTGCTGAAACCTGGGCATCCAGGTTCAGCACTGATTCCAGGACTACATCTAAGCAGTGAACCTGTGTCTTCAGGAGGAGTGTAACCCCATCTAACTCAAACTGAGACCCTATTCCCTGATCTGCCTTTCAACTGTCCAGAAGTATCTCTGTCTTGTCTAGATTAAGCTTCAATTTGTTTGCCCTCATCCAGTCCATTACTGCTGACAGACACCGGTTTAGTACCGAAACATCTTCCTTGGAATTGGGTGGAAATGAGTAGTAGAGTTCAGTGACATCAGCATATTGGTGACATCACACCCCAAAACTCCGGACAACCTCTCCCAATGGTTTCATGTATATGTTAAATAGCATGGGGGACAATACATAACCCTGTGGGACTCAACAGGCCAATGGACAAGGAGTGGAACAGAAGTCCCCCAGCATCATATTCTGGGTTCACCCCTTCAGGAAGGAATGGAGTACTGAAAAACAGTTCCTCCAAGACCCATCCTAGCAAGACAGCCAAGAAGGATACCATGGTGGATGGTATCAAAAGCCACTGAGAGGTCCAGCAGAACTAACAGGGACACACTCTTTGAATTCCCATTAAGAAAGACTTTGGACGAAAATAATACACAACATGTAGTGCCCTGCAATGTCAGGAACTCAAACCTGTTACCTGCCCAAATTGTAGATTTGGAGACTTGGGTTCCCCTCCATCCACTATTGTACTATGTCTAGAAGAAGACATGGCATGATGTAGGGCATGGGCCACAGCATAGACAGCATTGTAGATACTGTAGCTATGTCCAATCATGCTCATCTCAAAGAAAGATCCAGGAAGGCTCTCAGGTTCTCCTCCCCTGTGCAAATGTCCCCATTAACCTTGCCCACTATACTATCTGGCAATACACAGCCAAAGGCCTGTTGCCAGAAATTCATGAGAAAACCATCTTCTTTAGAGCTAGAAGGGTTTCTGCTCTCAAGAAATTGCTGAAATCCTGGTAGGTCACTGGAATGGATTCTGAAAGTTATAGCACCATGGAATATTTCTGAATCCCAATTCCTTTGTAGGACAAGTGAAGTGAATTCCATCTGTGCTGTTGTTATCCATACTTTCCCTTTAGCTTCATTTGCCACATCCTCTTGTTCTGAGAGATATGGAAGCCACTGAAAAGCTACCATGGAATATGATTCTGCATAAGCCACAACTACATTGGCTTTGCTGCCCATCACTTTGTTGTTTATTTTTGCTCCCTGGTGTAGTACGTCATTAATTTTAGTGTCCAAATGAAATTTGGGGATTTTTTCCATGAAGGCAAAACAGACACCCCTCTTCAAAAACAGTGGAACAACGACTTGTAGAAATCTTTCTCCATTATCATTATCCATAACAACAATCCCAATCCACGTCCACTGGAAGTGGAGAAGCAAAGAGAGAATCCCCTCATTCTGAAGAGCTTCCTGTGGAGCCAACTGGTAGAAGGGAAGGCCTGGAGTTTTAGCGTTCATCAAGGGAGCAGGGCCATAGATGAGCTAAGGAAAGATTTTGGGTAGAGGGAAAGGAAATAATAACTCTATTTATATAGTCATTTCATGTATTTTTAAAATGTACACACATTTTACGGTTATTCTCAATACACATCTAGTTGGGAACAAAATGATTGATTAAAAAACAGTCTGATCGAAGAGAATAATAACTACCTTTGGCAATCAAGCAAGCTCAATCTGGGCCCGATTCAAAGTGCTAGTATTAACATTCAAAGCCCTAAGCCTGACTTGGGGCCAGGTTATCTGAAGGAACGCTTCTTCCCATTTGTACCTGCCTGGACACTAAGATCATCCTCGGGGGTTCATTTCTGTGAGCTCCTGCCAAAGGAACTGAGGCAGGTAGCTACCAGGAGGAGAGCCTTCTCTGCTGTGGCACCCCAACTGTGGAATGAGCTCCCTAGAGAGGTTCACCTACAGTATACTGTTTTAGATGCAAGGTGAAGACCATTTTATTTTCTCAGTATTTAAACAGCTTATCAGTTTAATTTTTAACTTTGCTGTTTTAAATTAGGCTGACCAGATAAAATCCAGGTCAGGGCTCATGTAACTTTAACAATTGTAGAGAAAAGGGAATTTCAGCCAGTGTCAGTTGTATGCAATTAGTTCCTGGGGAAATTCCCTCTTCATCACAACAGTTAAAGGTGCATGCACTATACTAGAGTGACCATATACAAAAGAAGGCAGGGCCCCTGCAACTTTCACAGTTGTGGTGAAGAGGGAATTTCACCAGGAACTAATTGCATACAAATGACACTGGCTGAAATTCCCTTTTCTCTACAACTGTTAAAGTTACATGAGCCCTGACCTGGATTTTATCTGGTCACCCTATTTTAAATCTGTATTTTAAATTGGCATTAATTTTGCATTGCTGCTTGTTTTATCCTGCTTGTGTTCTTAGATTATATTTTTATACTGTTGTTGTGTTCTGTTTTGAACAATTTTATGGCTTTAATTTTTGTAAACCGTCCAGAGAGCTTCGGCTATTGGGCATTATAAAAATGAAATGAATAAATGAAATGAATATAAAGAAATAAACATAAAGGTGTCAGTGGATGAATGCTACATCATGACAGAAAGGGGTGTCTTGATGAGGGGAAAGCCCCGGGATGGATTTGCAGGAGTGCCAGGTCATTCATATGATGCAGCAGCCATCACAGAGCATTCCCAGGGCATTCCCCTGAAGCTCCGATTTTAAAAAGTCAGAGGCTTACTTTGACTTTTTCCTATGAGCAAGCTGCAGACACACATGTGTCATCTGTCACCTTGCTCTGGTGTTGTGCTGGAGGTGTCTCCCAGCCAATAGCGACCCCTGATTGGTCGCCATCACCTGGCAGGAGGAGGGGAAGGAGGGGCGGACCAGCGAGCCGAATGGCTGCTTGAACACCTCTGCAATTCTCTGGTGTGGCAGAAGTATGCCAATGCAGGAGAAGTGCATAAACATGAGGAAAAGGTAAAAATAAGATTTTTAAAAAAGTGGGAGATGGGTGGATGTGCCGTGGCACCCATGGAATGACGCCTCTGCCCCTCTCCGGAGTGGCAGAAGGACATCCACACCAGAGAAGCACATAAACACACACACACACACACACATATATATATATATATATATATATTCATTAAACAAAAATCCTACGGTTTACAAAAACAACGTTAAGGCTCCACAGTTTCCAACCAACCACCAAAAAGCAGGGAAATTGGGAGTTAAGGCTCCCAAGCCTTAACGCCACATCCTCCCTAAGGAGGCAGAAAGTGCAAGTGAAATTCTCATTCTCCCAAAGCAGATAAACCATGAAGACAGGATGAGGACAGAGGTGACTGTGGGGTTGTGGAAAACTGATCACGAAAAACTTAGGGCCATCTACTTCTCTTTTTTTGTTTAGAGCAGCCCTTCCCCAACCTGGTACCCTCCAAAGGTGTTGGACTACAACTCCCATCATTGCAAGTCTGTATGTCCCATGGTCAGGAATGCTGGGACTTGTCATCTCAAAAACCTGGAGGGCAACAAGATGGGGAATGCTGTTCCAAATCCTTACCAAATACAGGGTCTCAAACACATCTCTCACACACATCTCGCATATAGCAGCACGCTTGATAACAAAAGGGGAACTATTCATTACAGATCTAGAACCAGAGCATGTGCCAGGCACGTCCAACTTTTGGTCAATATCCTGCCCTTCAAAGAACCAATGTTTTTTTCTTAAAAATGTATTTAAACAAAATATACTGTTCACTCCCCACAATCCCTCCACAATACATCATCTCATCAAAGCAACAAAGGAGCAGAAGAGGTTTAGTTTGGCTGTCTTGAACACCTTTCAGATGAGATTAGTTTGCAATCCTATACCTCTTGGGAGTAAGCTCTAGTGAATTCAGTGGCACTGGCTTCTGAGAAGACAAGTATAGGAGTCAACCTTCTCCAGCTTAGTGCTCTCCAGATGTGTTGCACTTTAACTCTCATGTTATGTGTTATGGGGAAGACAAAAATCATTTCATACTTAATTTTAAAATAATACTGATGCATGAAAGTATTAGGTGGTAGCTCTGCCTTTGATCTCACACTGCTGAACAAGTAAGAGAAATCCTTTATCTGATATTCAAGAAACAGACATCCTATCCCTGTGTTGAAAACTAATGTTGACATCTGAAGGGCTATCCGGATTAGGTATTGAAGATTCATTCATTGTTGTTTCATTTGGTTTATACAGTTTATTTAAAATGATGCAGCTCTTTTGTAGTTCCTTGATTGATCACAATGCTGGAAAACATCATACTTTAGTACAGATGTGGGCACAAAATAGAACTATCCTGATGTTTTGGACATCAACTCGCGGCATTCCTGACAACTGCCCATGCTGATAGGGGCTTTTACAAGTTGAATTCTAAAACATCTGGAGACCTACATTCTGCCTTCCCTTCTTCTTGAACAACATTCACCAACCTGGTGCCTGTCAGATGTGTTGGGTTGCAACTCTCAACATAAGGAGATGCTCTAAGAAATGAGAAGTAGCTGGTCCTAAGTTGTTCATCATCATTTCCCACAACCCCACAGTCACCTCTGCATATCATATTGCATATCCAGGTGTTTGAGATGATAAGTCCCAGCATTCCTGACCATGGGACATACTGACTTGCAATGATGGGAGTTGTAGTCCAACACCTTTGGAGGGCACCAGGTTGGGGAAGGGCTGCTCTAAACAAAAAAAGAGAAGTAGGTGGCCCTAAGTTGTTTGTGATCAGTTTTCCACAACCCCACAGTCACCTCTGCATATCACATTCTCCATCCTGTCCTCATGGTTTATCTGCTTTGGGAGAATGAGAATTTCACTTGCACTTTCTGCCTCCTTAGGGAGGATGTGGTGTTAAGGCTTAGGAGCCTTAACTCCCAATTTCCCTGCTTTTTGGTGCTTGGTTGGAAACTGTGGAGCCTTAACGTTGTTTTTGTAAACCGTAGGTTTTTTGTTTAATGAATTTCATGGCTTTGTGTAACGGACGACTGGATATTATACAGTTGACAAGCAGCCAGCATCCGCTAGGATGTTACACCATTCTGACATCCAATATAAAATCAAAGCTAGTGATATGTGTTGCACCCACTTTTCAAAGTAATATTTGAACCCCAGAAGTTATGCTCTCTCACTTGAAATCTGAGGGGTCTCATTTGAATTTTTCAATAGCCAATGTCCACAAATAAAAGCTTTCAATGACTGACTCATGAAAAGAAGCATTTCATGTTTTATGTCTGTATTTGGAGAGAACCTGAAAAAAAAATTCTACCGGACTAAAAACTCCCTGATTAATTCTTGAACCACACAAGAAGATACCGGAAAATATCCTAAATTAGAATAAGTTACAGTTTACTATATTAATTATTATAGCTCATTTTATGCTACATGCTTTTTCTTCCTATTTGCATCTTAAAGTAGCAGATTGTGATCATGTTTGTGGTCAAGTTTCAAGCCTGCATGGGCTGCATTTCCATCCATAGATATTTACTTAAAAGACCCATAGAATTTCCTTGCTTTTAGATTTGCCACTGTCAGCACTCTGCGAGTGCTTTGTATGCCTGCTCCATCTACCCTATTGTTCCCTGCAAGGCCCAGCCAGGGGAGGTCAGTAAATTAAACCAAGGGATGAAGGATGGGATTCCATCAAGTTCAGCTGAGAGCATTTCCTGTAGGACATGGACCTAACAGGAACGGTGAGGCCAGGTTTCTGGCAGACCCATTTAGGCAACTTTATGGCCTGATAGTTCTCTGTTTGGTAGCCTGCAGAAGCCTGATAAAGCAATGGGCATATGAACACTGTTATTATGGTCTGCCACTTTGTCTTTAGTAGTCTGATGTCCAGACCTCTTCAGAAGGGGGAATAGTGTCATGTTATAGGGTGACCACATGGAAAGGAGGACAAGCCATCCAAAACGGTGACCAGCACAACATCCTGTGATACTAAATTCTATAGTTAAGCAGAACTGTACACAGTATTCTAAGTGTGGTCACACCATAGATTTGTATAAAGGCAGTATGAGACTGGCAGTTTTATTCTCAATTACTTTTCTTATAATGCCTAACATGGAGTTTGCTGTCTTTACAGCTGCCACACACTGGGTTGACATTTTCACTGAGCTGTCAACCACATTCCCAAGTTTTTTTTTCTTGTTTAGTCACTGCAGGCTCAGATCCCATCAGTGTATATGTGATGTTGGGATGCTTTGCTCCAGTGTGCATCACTTTACAAATGCTTACGTAGAACTGTTGTTGCCATTTTGATGCCCATTTTCCCATTATGGAGAGATTCTTTTGGAGCTCTTGGTAATCCCACCTCATTTTAAAAACCCTAAATATTTTGAGGTCAGCAGCAAATTTGGCCATCTCACTGCTCACTCCTATTTGCATGTTGTGAAGAAAGTGGATAGGGAGGCAGTTTCTCCCTTTCTCATAATATTAGAATGAATGTGGAAGTGAGCAGTGATGTAGCCACATTTGGTGATGATGCCAAATTATTTAGTCTTGCTAAAACAATGGAGGATTGTGAGGAGCTCCATAAAGATCTCTGCATACTGAGACAATGGCCATGAAAAGGGCAAATGCTGTTCAATGTAAGCAAGTGTAAAGTGATGCACATTGGGGGATCACAATTTCACATATACACTAACAGGATCTGAGCTAATTAGCGGTGACTGACCAAGAAAGAGTTTGGAGCAGGGGAGGTGGACAGCTTGATGAAAATGTTGATCCGGCTGCTGTGAAAAAGGCAACCTCCGTGTAAGGCGTAATTAGGAAAAGAATCCTAATTCTTGAAGACCAATATGAAAAATAGTAGGTTCTCTGATTTGCACTTGACGTATGTGGATTCTTTAATCTTACTATAGTAAAAATAACATATTTTAGTATTAGATTCATGACTGTATTAGCAGTAAGTTAGTTGGGAAACAAATGTATTAGGAAGTGCAAAAAGTGAGTGTATTGCATAATTTGTGACAGACTTCTCTATTCATACATAGTTTATGGTATGTAGTAAGTAAAGAACAAACCCAAGGATGCCTTTCTGTGTAGATAGACAGTGGGCCAGGCCTAAATTTCCAGCCTGACCTATCTTACAGGGTTGTTGTGAGGGTAAAAGTAGCACATGCCATACACCCAAACATTACCAAGCATCTGTTTTACATTTCTGTCATAGACTCTTAGCCTAACTTACATCATGGGTTTTTGTGGGGGGAGATATGGCACTTGAAAGAATGATCAGTCTAGGGATTTCCCCTTCCTCCTTACTAGAGAAGCTTCTTTGCAACTGATCTACTAAATATAGTCTGAACATCCTCTTATATCACTACATCTGACCAAGTACCAAGAATAGCCATGTGGGTGTTTAGAAATATTGCTCAATTTAATTTTAATCTATCCAAGTTTGGATTTTTATTTTTATGTTTTTGCTCAAAAAATAGCCTGTGGTCAATGAATCCTATATTAAGCCTGTCAAAGATGTTAGTACTGGAGATAACAATACACAATAGTTTTGTTCAACCTGATCAAAAAATATTAGAAAAGCTAAGAGAATTCAGAATGTCACTGACTCTTCTACCCTACAGGGTTGTTGTGCTGATAAAATGGAGGAGGATTATGTAAGCCACCTTAGGTTCCTTGCAAGAGGAAAAAAGGCAGGATATAAATGTTACACAAATAAACGCATTACTACTTCTACTAATTATTATTATTATTAATTATAATAACAATGAAGGAATAAAAATTCTTTAAAAAACAAATACATGGATTTTTTTTTTAAAAAAAGAAAAAGAAGGGGAAGCTTAACCCCTTCTCTTACGAAAAGCCTTGGTCCCTAAATACACAGAGCTCTCAAAGAGAAGTACAACCAAATCCACACACCCCTTCAAGCTAGTGCATGGAGAATGAGACTCATTGCACTCAGTGGAACTTACTTCTGAGTAGACATGCCTTGGATTGAATTGATATGAAAATTAATGATCAGCAGCCATAATCAAATGAGCATACACACATGCAAAGCATGCAAGCAAGTTGTTAATTGTAGAGTTATAGTGCTGTAAAGGAGAGGGAATTCTCACTCACATCTCTTCCTCTCCACCTTCCAAGGTTCCAGACTGTTTTTTTTTTAAAAAATAAAGGCTACAATCTTCTACACACTTACCTGGGAGTAAGACCATTACATTCAGTCAATGGAACTTACTTCTGAGAAGAGACTACAGCAATGTCTTTGCTAAAGGAAGCAGCTATTGTAGCTAACGCAAGAGGGAGGGGGGAGAGACTCTACTGAGCATGAGCCATAATCAAAATGGCCGCCGGATTTTTAAAGAGGAACAGTTTTAATGTAATAAAATCCACTTAAGCAAATTTTAAAAAAAGAAAAGCAGTTCCACCTACACTAGAATGGGAGGAAGTAGACCCTGCCATTGGATTAATTAATAAGGCTCCCCGAAGGTAAGGACAGCAGTGCAAAAATACTCACAACCCCTGAGTTCAATTTTCAGTTTCGGTTTTCAGGGATTCTTTAATCTTTTTACTTTAAACTGCTCTCCTTCCCTCAGTCTTTCACCAATCTTCTTGAAATTTTCAGGTAATGTAAAACAAACATTTCTTTCTGGCACCTGTAAATTTCAGAGAGATTGGTGAAACATTTTCGATTTTATGGCTGTTAGAATGACCCCTCCCCAATTATCACTTTAACATGGTGATAATATATAGCCGTGCCTCCCTATATATATATATATATATATATATATATATATATATATATTATATAGCCGTGCCTCCCTATATATATATATATGTGTGTGTGTGTGTGTGTGTGTGTGGTGGATGCACTGACCATGCAATGATGTGCAGTTGCATGGCAGTGGATGGGTGTGGCAGTGACCGGGGGCGGTGGTAGTTCCTTTGACTGCAAACCCTGCATTCAAGCTCCTTTCTGTACAGACAACCGGCAGAAGCACAAGTGTGGGACAGTGGGGATTAGAGGCACAAATACGACCTCATATAGACACACCCAGGGTCTTTCTAGGGATATTGGGCTGCATCCAGATTTAATCCAATGAATTCAATAGAACATAGCGAAGTCCTGATTGGCTTGCATCCCATATGTTTCAATGCGTCTAAGTTAAGTATGACTGAGTCCAATTCCAATTCATTGTTCAGTAAAAGAGAGCGAGCGAGCCCTCCTTCTGCTGCCACCGATTCATATGTCACCACAAATTCTGGGGCCTCAGGTGATTCTGTCAAACAACTGGGAGGAAGGATAATGAGAGCAAAAATACATGTGGCATTCTTCCCCACATTCCCCACAGGACACATCTGTATGGAGGGGAGCTCCCATTAGCTTCAATAGTTTAGCGTGTATGTGTGGAGGGGGCACTAAGTAATGTCCTTTCATACCAGAATTGCAATGGAACCAGACCATGCAGAATTGGATTTTGCATATACAGTTATCAATATCAATATAAATGCAATGAGTAGTAGTATCCTACAGTACTGATGCACCAATAGAGCAACAGGCACTTGCAATTCCTGAAACAACCAGAAATGAGCAGTGATGCTTGTTTCTGGATTGGGCAGGTCAGTGTTTCTGGGCTATTTCAGCAACTGCTAGTTCCTGTTCAATTAGTGGTCCTTATCACTGGTGTAAGAGAACCAGCAGAGACACAGCGGTAGTACAGGGTTTTGCTCATTGAGAACAATCTCTGAAAGAAAATTCATTAAGAAGTGGAATGTTTAAAATACTGAATGGCTTAAATGAGGCTTGTGATCCTGTAGCGATGCCCTGCTATTTCAGCTCCAAAGAATGAAGCACTAAACAGTAATGAACGTATTTTGTTATTGACTGAACAATATTTTTTTTGTTGCCAGCATAAGATATTCATAAACAATGCACTCATTTCTGCATCTAAACAACAAAATGGAACTGGAAAGGAAAGGAAAATGTTAGTATTGAGGTAGATTCTCATGCTCCCCAAATAACCTACCTGTGGAGTCTTATAGGTATCCAAGATATTTGCCACATATAGGGAGATTTCAGAGTCCAGTCCCCCAATAACTGCTGTTAATCTATTCTGGATGTCACATACATAGTTAGGTACATCATTTTCCAGTGTAGTCAACAGGAGCATTGTGGCATGATAGGTCCTCATTGCATTGTCATAGCTATCATAGATGTGGAAGCCCAAGGTGACATTAGGTAAGATCTGAGGGTTTTCATTGATTTCTTTTACTGCAAATGCCAAGGCCAGGATGTGCTGGTAATGCTTAGGCACTACACTACAACAAAAGTTGCATTGCAGGCGAATGAGGAGGGGAAAAAAGAGATGAGACCAGAATATATGGATTCAAATTGGGCCACATTTATTAAAATAAAAATTCTCTCCAGACTTACAGTGTGGAGTAGGTGAAAAACACATAGCCCCAGAAAATCAGGCTATGTGAAATAAATCCTACTCGGCCTCCAAAAGGGCGACCAGATAAACCCACACTGCATACTGGGAATTAGGGAGCCAGGATCCAAAGAGGTTGGGGCGTTCGGGTGCAGGGGCGGACCAGCGAGCTGAATGGCTGCTTGAACACCTCTGCAATTCTCCGGTGTGGCAGAAGTATGCCAATGCCGGAGAAGTGCATAAACATGAGGAAAAGGTAAAAATAAGATTTTTTAAAAAGTGGGAGATGGGTGGATGTGCCATGGCACCCATGGAATGACGCCTCCGCCCCTCAACGGAGTGGAAGAAAGACACCCACACCAGAGAAGCACATAAACACACACACACACACACACACACACACACGCACACATATATATATATGTATGTGGTGGATGCACTGACCATGCAATGACATGCAGTTGCATGGCAGTGGATGGGTGTGGCAGTGACCGGGGGCGGTGGTGGTTCCTTTGGCTGCAAACCCTGCATTCAAGCACACATCTGTATGGAGGGGAGCTCCCATTAGCTCCAATAGTTTAGCGGGTATGTGTGGAGGGGGCACTAAGTGCTGTCCTTTCATACCAGAATTGCAATGGAACCAGACCATGCAGAATTGGATTTTGCATATACAGTTATCAATATCAGTATAAATGCAATGAGTAGTAGTATCCTACAGTACCGATGCACCAATAGAGCAACAGGCACTAGCAATTCCTGAAACAACCAGAAATGAGCAGTGATGCTTGTTTCTGGATTGAGCAGGTCAGTGTTTCTGGGCTATTTCAGCAACTGCTAGGTCTCGTTCAATTAGTGGTCCTTACCATTGGTGTAAGAGAACCAGCAGAGACACAGTGGTAGTACAGGGTTTTGCTCATTGAGAACAATCTCTGAAAGAAAATTCATTAAGAAGTGGAATGTTTAAAATACTGAATGGCTTAAATGAGGCTTGTGATCCTGTAGTGATGCCCTGCTATTTCAGCTCTAAAGAATGAAGCACTAAACAGTAATGAACGTATTTTGTTATTGACTGAACCATATATTTTTTTGTTGCCAGCATAAGATATTCATAAACAATGCACTCATTTCTTCCTCTGAACAATAAAACTGAACTGGAAAGGAAAATCTTAGGTTGAGGCAGATTCTCATGCTCCCCAAATAACCTACCTGAGGAATTTTATAGGTATCCAAGATATTTGCCACATATAGGGAGATTTCAGAGTCCAGTCCCCCAATAACTGCTGTTAATATATTCTGGATATCACATACGTAGTTAGGTACAACGTTTTCCAATGTAGTCAACAGGAGCATTGTGGCATGATAGGTCCTCATTGCATTGTCATAGCTGTCATAGATGTGGAAGCCCAAGGTGACATTAGGTAAGATCTGAGGGTTTTCATTGATTCCTTTTACTGCAAATGCCAAGGCCAGGATGTGCTGGTAATGCTTAGGCACTACACTACAACAAAAGTTGCATTGCAGGCGAATGAGGAGGGGAAAAAAGAGATGAGACCATAATAAATGGATTCAAATTGGGCCACATTTATTAATATTTGCAAAGAAAGCACTGGGCAGGCCCTAACTATGCCCGTAGCTAGCAGGCATTTCAATGGGTGAAGCATTCTATGTCTGATGAGTGGCATCTGCTTGATCGCCACCCCCAGGCCTACCCCTCTTGGGGAGGGGAGGCCTTCCCATGTCACTCTTCCCCAGGCCGCATAATATCAGGTGGAGCGAGGGGAGTTGGCCTCACAGGTTACCCTTATCCCCCCACCGGGGCTGCAAAACCACAGTGGAAGGCCTCAGGCATCACCTGTCATCAAATCACGGTGCCACAGAATGATCACAGTCCCTGTTCTTTAAACGTGCCCACTCCTTACAGCCTAGACCAAATGTGACCAATTGCAGACACCTAAAAATTCTCTCCAGACTCCAGGATCCAAACAGGTTGGGGCGTTCGGGTGCAGCTGCCTAATATTAGCACTGTTTCTCACCACCAGCCCATGGCACCATTCATTCAACCTCCTCCAATCATGAAGAGGCACATCTCTCCTTCCTGCCCACCCGCAATAGCCTGCCTGTGGTCACGTGAAAGTGACATGGGGGAAGGGCACTTCTGTAAGAGCAGTATATTCCACACATACATTAATTATTGCCACTTTGTTCCACATCAACATCACTATTACTCATGATATGTAGTTTGTTTTAAACTTTTATGGTTTTAATTTTTGAATATTGGTTTTTAAATGTTCGATGTTTTTAATTTTTGTAAACTGCCCAGGGAGCTTCGGCTATGGGGTGGTATATAAATGTAATAAATTAATAAATAAATAATTTAAGGACTAACCTTCTCGTACTCTTAAGACCAAGGTAGCTTACACTAAGAACAAAAGCAAACTATATTAGTGCTCATCATCAGCACAGCACTGTCCTTATTGTTACTTGGGAAGATACCTTGTAATAGAAGCTTTAGCACTGTGAGGCAACATCATTTGAATGTACTCGTTAAGAGCTACAGATATACACTGGGTTACATCTGGATTTAGCCATGCTTGGGGTAGATGTATTGAAATCAATGGGACATGTTAGGCATGATTTATATCAATTATGGCATTCTTAAACATGAGTAACTTCAATTGTCTCACCTATGTATGGCTAAAGAGATCCAAATGACTAATCCCATTGCCAGTCATATTGTACAATAGTTTTGACCTTAATCAGCTATCATCTGCATTTGGAAGACATCACATGATGCAGAAAACAGTTCATAAATCTGTAACTCGGCCACTATGAAAACCAGAAGACATTCCCTTAAACCATATAGTAGCTCCATAAGGGAATCATAAATGTTTCTTGGGATTAAAAAATGTAACAGCTGTTGAAACAGCCTAGCCCCTGTTTGTGTAGACTTAATTGTATGATTTTTTTTTGTAGCTTAATCCAGTAAGCTGCTGTTTTGCACTTTCATAACTCTCTTATGCTCTGATCATTCTGGTGACATAATAAACAGAAATAAAATGGACAAACAAGTCAATCCTTACATGAGTTCCTCTGACATTTCCGGAGGGGGTTCTTCAGTGAAAGCTGTTGGACTGGAGAGGAAGGTACTATAAGAAGCAATGCCACCAATGATGAGATCTCCTGCCTGATAATACCTGTGAAGTGGAGGGTAAGGTTGTTTGACCCTACAGTTGTCAACATGAGCTTTGCATATCATGTGAGGAAGAAGTACCAGCAGCAAGTTCACCAAGACCACCATCCTCAGTACAAGGGCAAATTTTCCTTGTTCGCAAAGTATCCCTTATAGTGTCCTACAACACTAGGCTGAGATTCTCTGTGATTAGGACAGCCTGCCTTGAAGGTTAGCGTAATCTTCTGATACACCAGAATGTGGAAATACTGGAGATCAGATTGCAGAAGTGCAGTTTATAAATAGTGGTGTTCCTTTTGGCATAAAACGTAATGTATCCAATAGCCTCATCTATTCCTAAGTCCTCTTCCAACCTGTCAATGTTACTGGTGATACTAATGACATCCTTTATTATTAGTTTTGCAAGTGGCTACTGAAGCTCCACAGGGGATTGGGAAAACATCAGAATAAATTACTTTCCTTTTGATAATTGAAAGTGAGGGTAATCACCAAATAATTACAGAAGAAAATTTGTTTGTTACATTAGAACAAACTAGATAGAAAATGAGGGTCAATGTGGCTTGGGATGTCCCACAGAATGAAATTGATAGCTGAAATAATAGAGTCTGGTCTAGAATCAGAGACAAAATGCATATGTTTGACCTTAGGACTAACCATCTTGAGAAGATGTCCTTGATTGATTTAGCCTGGAATCTTACACTTACCTGTTAATAAGTCCCATTGAACTCAGTAGGGCTTACTTTAGGGAAGACATCTATTTATTTACTTATTTATTTCCTGCATTTCTATACCGCCCAATATCCGAAGTTCTCTGGGAGGTTTACAAAAATTAAAACCATAAAAACCTTCCATAATATAAAACAAAGACAGTATAAAAACATAATTTAATTTAAATTAAAGACATGTGCAGCATTGTATTGTTAATCTTGTTAGGGTGTGTTTGCACTCTCTGAGCATGCATGGAGTGCAAACACACATCAGCGAGAAAAAGAAGCAGAGGCCACTGGTAGCAGGCAGATGTCCTGGTAGCAAGAAATACTCTGACACAGTAGTGTTTTAAACTACTAGGCAAAGTTTACTATATAAGTATATACAGTACAAAAGAAGAAACGTTTTTTCTATAGACACACCAACTGGATACAAACTTTCCAAACTGTTTCATCACATATCATACATTTATAACATTGTGAGCCTATCACAATGTCGATTGCATGTCCCCTTCTGTGTTGCTATGCCTGAGAGTCCAGCAGGAAGAAAACCAAACGACCTTGGTCAGAGAGCTATCCAGCTGCACTCTTTTGGCAGCTTTACAAAACCTTGAGATGGCCATCTCAAATGGTTCTTACTTTCTTAGTTCCAGAAAAAAACTTCTTACTGGACATGAACACATTTCACCAAACAAAAATTTGACAAATCTGAAAAGAACTTTCTGTATATTCCTATGTGTGTTTACTCAGAAGTAAATTGTTTAATGAGGCTTATTATGTAACAAGCATTCTTTACAATTGCAGTCAGAGATAACCCACAGAAAAATCCATCAATATAATGTAAAAGGGAGGAAGTGAGTTGGAATTGAAGCCATAATGTCTTGCTCCATTTCAGTATGTATTGTGGAAGCACATTCAAGGAAGAGAACATTTTTCACACCTTTAATACAATGCTTTGGGAAGTGTTTGTAAAATAAAAGTCTTTTGTTCTTTTATCTTTTTACTTTGGAAGCTTTGTGTGTATAATAGTTTTTAGCCCAATGGTACTCCCAGCAGCAGGATTTGTGTCTCTAATGAAAAGGGTGAGTAAACCAGGGCAGTGAAGGCTTCCCACATTCTCTTCTCTAGGTTAAATATCCCCACTACATATCAGCTCTCCTGTCTACAAAGTTTAGCTAACTATGGAGACATTCAATATTGAAGAATTCATCTTCTTATTAGCTGTTCCCTCTTATTCAGCTCAGGTCTAAATACAATAATGTAATATTTGGGGAAAAAGATGCAACCCAGCAACCCAAGGCCAGAGGCTAAGATGGAGAAGATTTCCACAGCTACCATGTATTTTCCTTTTGTGCTTAAGTAGGTGGGAATAAATGATAACCAAACACTGCAAAAGACCAACATACTGAATGTGATGAACTTGGCTTCATTGAAACTATCGGGTAACTTTCTGGCAAGGAAAGCCACAGTGAAACTGATAATTGCCAGGAAGCTCATGTAGCCCAAGACAGAATAAAACATAGTCACAGAACCTTCATTACATTCCAGTACAATTTCTTCAGTCACTGAGTGCATGTCAACATCCAGGAACGGGGGAGAGGTTCCCAGCCACATAGTACAGATGCCTGCTTAGATAAGAGAGCAAGAAAAAACATTGGAGCTAGCCAGTCTTTTCCCCATCCATTTCCTCATGCTGGATCCTGGCCTCGTGGCCATGAAAGCTAAAACCACTGTAATGGTTTTTGCTAATACGCAGGAAACAGCCACCGAGAAGGTCATGCCAAAGGCAGTTTGTCGGAAGAGACATGTCAACTTCTCAGGACGGCCAAGAAATAGCAGTGAAGAAAGGAAGCAAAGGAGAATGGAGACGAGGAGAGTATAGGTGAGACTTTGATTGTTAGCTTTGACTATGGGAGTGTTCTTGTATTTCATAAATGTCCCCAGCACTCCAGTTGTGATGAAAGAAAAGGAAAATGCAAAGAAAGCTAAACTGAGTCCCAGAGGTTCTTCATAAGACAGGAAGGTTACAACCTTGGGGATACAGAAATCTTGATCCTTGCTTGGATAGTCTTTTTCTGAGCATGTGTTGCAGTCATTCATATCTGAAAAAGAAATGATATGGTCTTCAGCTCACACATCTCAACAACCTGCTGTAATTGTTTCTCTCACATAGATATAAGGCTTCTCCACATGAGCAATTTATAGCCACTATATGGTGCTGACTCAATGGAACTGAATGATGAATGGAGGGGAAATATTCAATTCAAACCACATTGTCGCTCCTCTCTGCCCATATAATTAAGCCCATAATAATCACGCCTAAAAGCAGGATGCACAAACACCCCAGGTAAGAAATATGATTGTCTCTTCATATAAAGACACTCAATGTCATGAATGATGGCTGCTAGATTTAACCAAATATGGGGACAACCTTCTTAATGACTTTTATGTTATGCTATTTGCAGGAGAAAAGACACATACACAAAAAACCACTTTGACGATCTGATTGAGCAGTAGCACTAACATCCATCATCCATGCATAGCTACTCACATTGGCTACTCAGAATATATTGCAGACTGTATTGACTTACTCACTCTCTCTCTCACACACACACAAGATTCTGCTTTTGTAGCCTCCTCCCAGTCCCTCCTTATAAATGTTTTTGATCTTTTTAAAAATTGGTGAAAAGTAAACCTGATGAAAGATAGTTGAATACATTTGTATAAATTATATTCTGGTGTATAACTCTGTACAGTATATGCATATGACTTACTCTCCTGGTTTGAAATCTTTCCTTTTGGACATGGGATGCAGTCGTAGCAGCAAAATGGCTTCCCTTCTTTCACTTTCTTGTGAGTACCTGGATAGCAACTCTCAGTACACAGAGAAAGAGGCTGGGACTAATTAAGAAATGAAAGAGCAGAATGCTATATGATATTGTTGCTTTTCTTTCTTAAAACAATGAATATATGTATTATTATGATGATGATGATGATGATGATGATGATTATTATTATTATTATAAACTGTCTTCCAAGGATAAGTCCCTTCAAGGTGGTTTTCAACAGGGGTTGGCAGAAGGTAGATCAGGTCCTACTAGTAGATCTCTGGGTGATTTGCATCACAGGTCATGTGTTTCCCCACCTAAATTAAATTGCTATGATGAAGAAAGCTTGAGGAAACCATGAATGAAGTTCTGTATTCCTGGTTCTCATTTGTGGACCTTGGGATTCTAGTACAAAAACACACACAAGTAAATCTAACAGGCTTGAATCCTGCCGATCCCTGATTAACAAGATAGAGTTATAATACAATAAAATAGAAAACGCAATTAGCTAAAAAACATCAAGTGCAAATAACAATAACATATAAAATGTAAATTAACTAAAACATTAAATAATATCGACAATATATGCTTCACTTTATTTTTTAAAAGGTCCAGCATTTGCTAAATGTAAGCAGTGAAGGAGCCATGAACACAGCCCATGGTAGAGTATTCCATATGAATGGATCCATCATTGGAAAGTCCAAACCTCTTGTGCAAAACAACTGAATACACTTTTCTGGTTGGCGTGTGAGCATGGCCATCATTGTCACCCAGAGAATATATCTGGGTAGGAATTGCCCACTGAAACATGGCTTTGGGCAGAAACATGAGGGGAAAAACGAATTCCTGGTTATGATATGCCACATACACTTACAGCAACTTTACATTGTTATCTATCAGATATAAAAGTTAGGGGTGTGCACTGGATTGGGTCTGATCCACGATCTGGACTCGATCCGGCCAAAATCGGATAAATTTATCCAATTTCGATCCCTGCATCTGGATCGTCCGATTTCATCCAATCCGAAAGGAACTGATCCGGATTGGAAGAGATCAGAGGATTGGACCTCCTCCCGCCACTCATGGTCCTTACCTGCTGGGGCCGTCTGCTGCCATCCGCTGGTCCCTGCTACCGAGAAACAAGCTTCGCGACCTGCCTCTCAGTAGCGCACTGAGTGATTATGTCATCCAGTGCGCTACTGAGAGGCAGACCATGAAGCCTGTTTATCAGTAGAAGGGGCCAGCAGACGGCAGTGGATGGCCCTGGCAGGTAAGGAGCGTGAGGGGGGGAGAGGGGGAGGGCCCAACTTACCTGCCAGGGCTCCCGCTTCCGTCTGCTTCTGTCTGCTAGTCCCGTCTACTGAGAAACAGGCTTCGCGGCCTAGTTCTCAGTAGAGCGCCAGGTAATGACCTGGCACTCTACTGAGAACTAGGCCGCGAATCCTGTTTCTCAGTAGACAGGACCAGTGGGCGGCAGCGGGCAGCAGCAGGCAGCAGTGGATGGCCCTGGCAGGTAAGGAGCATGAGTGGGGGGGAGGGACAGGGAGGGGGGAGTTTGGCCCCACTCACCCGCCCACATGTTTTCATCATAGGCTTGCATTGGGGGAAAGCTTTCTTTCCCCCAATGCAAGCCTATGGGGAAAACACCTAAAATGGCGTCCGATCCGAAAATTGGACTTCTGATTTTTGGATTGGGATCAGGTCCAATTTGATCCAGAAAGCCTCCGATCCGATCCGACATGTCAATCCCGGTTCCGATCCCAGTTCCGATTCGATCCGGGGGGTCCATGCACATCCCTAATAAAAAATTCTCAGATCTTTATATATGGTTGGGTAAGGGACAGAGTAAACATCCATCTAACTACACATAGGCTGAATTCGGACAACACGATAGTCAATGGTGGGGTAATAATCAACTTTACAGTTGTTCATCTAGGGGGTACTCCCCACACAACATGGTGATAAATAATCAACTATGGAGTGGATTAGGATCAGTGCTGAGTTGACTATGGCAGCATTCGGATGACACGATAGTCAATACAACTGACGATTGTACCCCCCCCATTGTGTATTGTGTCATCCGAATTCAGCTGTTGTGTAGCTATGTGTGAACATTTTACTGCTTTTTGAATAAGCATGGGCGGCCCCAATTTAGATCACGCTCATTCTCTCTGAGAGGAGGGGTTTAAGCCTTCCTCCTATCTGCTTTTCTCCCAACAGGAGAAACAGGAAAAAAAAAACATGAACTGGAGTCAACTGAAGCTAGTATGTCAGAGAAATATGAAATGGCTTTGGATTTCTATGAATCTGACCCACAGATTCCACTGCCACTTTCTAAATCACATAGATTCTGTGGACTTATGGCCTGTCTGTCTTCCTCCCTCCCTCCCTCCCTCCCTCCCTCCCTCCCTCCCTCCCCTTTTTCTTTCCCAAACTGCCAGCAAGTTGAGTTATACAAAAGTATAAAAGTTACTGAGAAATATGCTACAATATGCACCATTTAAAAAGCAAACAAAAACTAAAACATCTTATACTGTTTATTCTCTCCAGCCTCTGCTGTGCATTACTCTTTTTGTATGTGTATGCGCTGCTCATTGATTATATGTTGAGCTAAGAAAAAAACACAAGATGTTACATGTTTATGAAATTTCCATAAATTCAACTGTTTTGTATATTTTTTTCAAGGTGGTAAAAGTTCAATTGCGGCAATGAGCCGATGGCGAAACAAAAGATGGCGGAAAATCTGCAAAGCACACATGGACAAAGTCCACACTTCCCTAATCAATGTGTGTGTGGGTTTCATTTTAATCTTTCTCAATTGCATTCTCTCTTTTTTGCAGCAGTTTCTCAGTTAAAAGAAGTGATGTGCAGGGCAGAAATGTGTGGGTCTTCATTGAAATTATCAATCCACACTTTATCATAAGAAGTGCATTGTTGGATCAGACCAAGAGTCCTTCCTTCAATTCACACATTATCTCTACTTCGTAAGTGTTTATCAATGTACAATGGAGTTAATGTTAGACATCCAGACAGATCTTCAGTGCTCATTCATATATAACTGGATGTCTTTCCAAATGGCTACAATCGGAGCCTACCTGGTTAAACCAGCCGTGCCATGTGATGGCATCCTCATCAATGGTAAATGCTTGGTCTACAGGAAGGTGGGGATCCATCCTCCCAACTCTTACTTTATGAAATGATTGATTGGAGAAAATAATCCAGTTGATTATATCCAATCCAGCAACTAGCTCCCCATTTTGTTTACAGGAAACTTTGTCATCTGCACTGATGTTGAATGAGATACCTTTCAAAAAGTGATGGAGCTAGAGTGAAAAAGTAAAATGTAAAGATTTAGAAAAGACTGAATTTATATAGTTCTTTAAATCAATGTCTAGCAGTTATACAAGGGTGACCATATGTCAGGAAAAACCAGGACATGTCAGGATTTTTAGTAAAAAAAAAAGGAGAGCAAAGCTCTGGTGCTATGTAAAAATATATTTTTTCTTTTTTCTTTTTCTTTTTTTTTCTTTTTCTTTCTTTCTTTTTTTTTTTTTTTTTTTACCAGTTTGTTGGTGCTTACTTCCCTTCTTGTTCCATAAGGATTTTTAGTAACAAATCCGGGAAGGGGGGAATTATGAAATTTCAAGAAATTTCTGGATTTTCCCCATCTTACCCCCACCCAAAGAGCAGCTCTACTTTATAGTCAACGGTAATTAACAAAAATGCTTAGATATCTGTCATATTTAAAGATAAAGAGATGAATCTTGGCACCTTTGTAGCACTTATGTAGAACTTTAATCAGGCCAAATTTGAGGTTGATTTGTTCATCAATTGATTTTTAGAAATTCTTTGAAGTTTGAGGTTTTAAAATTATTTTTTTGAAAAAACACCGGAGCCATACCCTCAAACTCATGTTGTCAAACCTCCTCTTTGGGGTCCTGCACCTTGAGCAGTTTTAACCCTTGGTATCAATGGGATCTAAGTTTTTAGTTAAGAAGTGCTGGGCAAGCACTTCACCTTTCCTGTTGCAGATTTGGTGGGCAGTCAGATACCTGGAGTTCAGCAGAGGTGAGGTGTCCACAAATCAAAATGTGGGAAAGGAGAGATCAGTCAAAGCAGCCCACAGGGCAAAACAGAATGGGCCAGAGGCTTTTTTATTAGAGTTCCACATCATGGGCAATGAAGGGTCATCCTTAGAGAAAAACTCTCATGACCAACAGTGAGGTGCAAGTCAAGAGAGAGGATCTCATCTTTGCAGATGCCCTGTTGCTGCAGATGTTGGAACCTGACTTGACATTGCTTTATTTAGCTACTCCTTTTCTTCCACTTTACTTTGTTCACTTGTGAGCTAGGCTCTGTTTGTACTGCTGGCATGCAATGCAGAACATTTGAAGTGTGTGTCAGAGAAAAATAGATAAATTTGCAGCTTTGGCTGGCTGGCATATCTCTTAGAGACAGAGTTAGACTGAAGACACAACTCAGAGATATCTGTAGCTGAGCCCTGAGAGGCTGGTGTGCCCCACAGAGCCTTTTAGGAGAGTCCAGTGTTGGTGCAGGTAGAAGCAATTGGTGGCAGAGGTGGTTTTTAAAGTAAGAGTTACCAGATGTGACCAAGCAATAGGCTGACACCCTTTCCCCACCCCTGGCCACAGGGTACAAGTGCACATCCCGGCTGGATCGTTGGGAAACTTTGGAAGAGGGAGGGAGATTGATTGAGGCTGGAGGCTTTGGTTTGGCTGCCATGACTTAGAGAGACAACAGAGGCTGCACAGACAACCCAGAGTTATGTGTTGTAACTTAGCCCCACGGTGCTGGCATGCAACACAAGGCATTAGAAAGAGGGTCTTAGAGTCGTGTGTTTGTACAGGAAATAGACAGTAGTTCAAAGTCTGGATGTGAAAAGTGGTGCCAACACAAAAGCCTTGAGAAGCTAGTGTATACATAGGCATGTGCATGACTGGTGCACGAGGTGCCCAGGCACCATCTAATCGAGCACGTCCGGTCACATTCCAGGTGCTGCCGTTGCTGGAGCCGGGCTGCCACAGGAGAGACTCATTGAGTGGCCTCGGTGCCTCCATGCTCCTTCCAAGTGAACAACGCCCCAGAAGGGTCAGCCCCCTTCCCCCAGAGCAGGCAGAGGGCAGGTCCTTTGAGGGGAAGAGGAGAGGGTTTCTTTGCAGAGCGTGGGGATCAAGCTGCCACTCCTTGGAGGCCCTCCAGGTGGCGGAGCAGCAGGGAGGATGTAGGACAGACATCTCCCATCAGCGCCTGGTCCGAGAGACATGCAGTGTTTGCTCAGGGCCCCCGAGGTGCGCAGCTGGTGTTGACATAGGTGCTGTTTACCTGGCGACGGAGCTTGCAGCGAGCGGGGCTGAGAGGTGGGGGTTGCCTAGCCCGAGGGGCTGTGAGTGGGGAGGAGGCAGCCACAGCAGCCCCCACCCCACCCCCCTTGAGCCATCCCTAGAGTACCTCTGGCCTGGTTTCCAAGGCAGAGATTCTGCTGTAGTCCCTATCACCCCTGCCTGCTCACATCTAAAGGGGGTCCCTCCGCCCGCTTCTGTTCACACCTCACTCGAGGCCGATTTCCAGCAGCAGAGCAGGGAGAAGTTTTGCCCTGGCATGCCACAATCTAAGTGGCCTGATGGACTCCAACAGCCAAGTGCTCCCCTCCCAGCCTCAGTTGAGTCTCCGGGACCCAGAGGGGGCCTTTCCAGGACACCGGGGTCCCTGCTGGACTCGGGCCTGGCTGAATCCAGTTCTGGGGGCTGTTGCTGGCTGCAGAAATGCCCCCTCCACCGCCCGGTGCCTGCCTGCCTGCCATGCAGCCTTCCTGTGAAGAGCAGCAACTGGCCACGGGTGGTGGTGGAACGTGGCTCCCCGAGTCTGCTTGCCCCCCGTTGCCATGGATTAACAGACAACAGAGAGCCTGTTCTCAACACCTTCTGCAAATGTCCTCCTGTCCAAAAGATTCATCCCTTTCCCCTTTTGGGGGTCTACTAACTTTGCCCCTCCCCCATCAAGTCTAAAGCTTGTCACCCCCATGACCCCCCCCATGCAGGAATGCCTTTCTTTGAAACTTGGAGCCCCCAAGTGGCTGGAGAGGCCACCTGGGACTGGGCCGATGCCAGCTCCTTAGGGTGGTGTTTACAGTTTAGTTAAGTTTTAGTTTATTTAGGTTTTTTTTTATGAATGGAAAAAAAGTCCTGTATGACTGTATATTCAATGAATGTTTACCTGAAAAAAAATCCCTGGGGGCACCACCTAATGCAATGTGCTATGCATGCTTATGAATGTATATAAGTGAGAAGTGTGAATGGATAAAGTAATGTCTGCCGCCCAAAACACCCACCTTAATGTTAGAGTAGAGAAACTTGTGACAATCATGCACAAGTTTTTTAAAAAATGAACTTTAAAAATTAAAAAGCCAGCCAGCAGGCAGCAAGCCCTGGTAAGCAGCAGCTTGCAACAGAGTGAGGATGCATTCAGAAAAGATATTTGAGGGAATGGGAGAATGTATCACACAAAGTAGAGCAACAAAGTAGAGCAAAAGCTACAAAAGTGGGAGTGAGTGAAGTTAATTTCTGATACATTTGATGTCTCATTTGTTATTTCAGTGATTTTAACTTTAAGATGTTTTCTAGAATAGATTTGTCTTAATTGTGTACTGTAAAATCAGACATGTGACCAAGGCTATGTGCAGGTGGGCACACCCCCTTGGTGCTGGACATGCCCCCTGGAGGGCAGCCATGTTGTCCTCCTATTTGGTTTCCAAAATATGGTAACAATTTTCTCAATTTCACTCTATAGTAGGTACAGTAAGATGTCTTGAATAGTTTTCAGCTGGGAGAAGGCCTATGGATTGAGAGCTCACTCTTTACAATCCAGAGACTGCAGGAGGCATGCTATATAGAGCAGCATGTACAACCATGTACACTTGTCACAGGGGAAGTACACAGATGACACAATGACAAGCAGAATACTCATGTGAAATAGGAACTATTCTATGATTCCTAAGTGGAAGAAAGAAAGGAAGATGATTATTAGGGGTGTGCACGGACCCCCCGGATCGGATCGGGACCCGGATCGGGACCTCCAATTTTGTCCCGGACCGGTTCGGACAAAATCGGAGGCCCCCCGGACCGGATCGAGTCCGATCCCGATCCAAAAATCGGAAATTTTTGGATCGGCCGCCATTTTTTTCCCCATAGACTTGCATTGCAATGCAAGTCTATGAGGAAAAAATGGCGGCGGGTGGGTAAGGGGGGGCCTAACTGCCTCCCCCCCCCGGGGCCGTCCGCTGTGGACGGCCCCGGCAGGTAAACCCCCTCCCCCGCGCTCCCTACCCCCCCTGGGGCCGCCTGCTTCCATCCGCTGGCGCCCGCGGGTGCCAGCGGATAGAAGCGGACGGCTCCGGGGGGGGGGGTAAGCCCCCTTCCCCGCCACTTACCTTCTCGGCACGTCCGGCGCCGGCGGCTACTACCAGCGGGCTCCGCGGCCTACTCTCGAGTAGCGCGCCGGGTGATGACATCACCCGGCGCGCCACCCTGGAGCAGGCCGCGGAGCCTGCTGGTAGTAGTAGGCGCCGGCGCCGGACGGGAGCCGCCGGGCCGGGCAGGTAAGGGCCCCCCTCCCCCCTCCCCCCTCCGCGCGCCCCCTCCTCCCCTCCACGCACCCCCTCCTTACCTTTCCGGCCCGGCGGCTCCCGTCCGGCGCCGGCGCCTACTACTTCCAGCAGGCTCCGCGGCCTGCTCTAGAGTAGTGCGCCGGGTGATGACATCACCCGGCGCGCCATCCTAGAGCAGGCCGCGGAGCCTGCTGGGAATAGTAGGCGCCGGCGCCGGACGGGAGCCGCCGGGCCGGAAAGGTAAGGGCCCCCCTCCCCCCTCCGCGCGCCCCCTCCTCCCCTCCACGCACCCCCTCCTTACCTTTCCGGCCCGGCGGCTCCCGTCCGGCGCCGGCGCCTACTACTTCCAGCAGGCTCCGCGGCCTGCTCTAGAGTAGTGCGCCGGGTGATGACATCACCCGGTGCGCCATCCTAGAGCAGGCCGCGGAGCCTGCTGGGAATAGTAGGCGCCGGCGCCGGACGGGAGCCGCCGGGCCGGAAAGGTAAGGGCCCCCCTCCCCCCTCCGCGCGCCCCCTCCTCCCCTCCACGCACCCCCTCCTTACCTTTCCGGCCCGGCGGCTCCCGTCCGGCGCCGGCGCCTACTACTTCCAGCAGGCTCCGCGGCCTGCTCTAGAGTAGTGCGCCGGGTGATGACATCACCCGGCGCGCCATCCTAGAGCAGGCCGCGGAGCCTGCTGGGAATAGTAGGCGCCGGCGCCGGACGGGAGCCGCCGGGCCGGAAAGGTAAGGGCCCCCCTCCCCCCTCCGCGCGCCCCCTCCTCCCCTCCACGCACCCCCTCCTTACCTTTCCGGCCCGGCGGCTCCCGTCCGGCGCCGGCGCCTACTACTTCCAGCAGGCTCCGCGGCCTGCTCTAGAGTAGCGCGCCGGGTGATGACATCACCCGGCGCGCCATCCTAGAGCAGGCCGCGGAGCCTGCTGGGAATAGTAGGCGCCGGCGCCGGACGGGAGCCGCCGGGCCGGAAAGGTAAGGGCCCCCCTCCCCCCTCCGCGCGCCCCCTCCTCCCCTCCACGCACCCCCTCCTTACCTTTCCGGCCCGGCGGCTCCCGTCCGGCGCCGGCGCCTACTACTACCAGCAGGCTCCGCGGCCTGCTCTAGAGTAGCGCGCCGGGTGATGACATCACCCGGCGCGCCACCCTAGAGCAGGCCGCGGAGCCTGCTGGGAATAGTAGGCGCCGGCGCCGGACGGGAGCCGCCGGGCCGGAAAGGTAAGGGCCCCGCTCCCCCCTCCCCCCTCCGCGCGCCCCCTCCTCCCCTCCACGCACCCCCTCCTTACCTTCCCGGCCCGGTGCCTCCCGTCCGGCGCCGGCGCCTACTACTACCAGCAGGCTCCGCGGCCTGCTCTAGAGTAGCGCGCCGGGTGATGACATCACCCGGCGCGCCACCCTAGAGCAGGCCGCGGAGCCTGCTAGTAGTAGTAGGCGCCGGCGCCGGACGGGAGCCACCGGGCCGAGAAGGTAAGTGCCCCCCTCCTCCCCCCCCCGCTGTCCACTTTCATCGGCGGGCGCCCGCTGGCGCCCGCCAATGGAAGCGGCGGTGGGCGCCAGTGGGCGCCCGCCGATCCGCCGATCCGCCGAACCGGTTCGGAGCTTTTTCGGACCGGTTCGGATTGGATCGGCCGATCCAGCTGCGGGATCGGAAATCGGATAATTTATCCGATTTCCCACTGGACCGGACTCGGATCGTGGATCGGGTCCGATCCAGTGCACATCCCTAATGATTATTAATGCAGGAAGACGTTGGGACCACCCATTATCTCGTGCCTGCCAAATGATGATTTTTAGCCCATTACCTGCCAAACCAGTAGATTCTGAAGCTTGGGTCCTCCTCTGTTCATCATTGCCCCATATTTGGTTCTCGATAAGGACATGGCATGTAGAGCATGGGCAACAGCATAGACAGCATTGTAGATGCTGTAGCTGTGGCCAACCATGCCCATTTCAAAAAATGATCCAGGAAGGTTCTCCAGCTTCTCTTCCCCTGTGCAAATTACTCCATCTGCCTTGCCCACAATACTATCTGGGAATACACAGCCAAAGGCCTGTTGCCAGAAGTCCCTGATAAAACCATCTTCTTTAGTACTGGAAGGGTTTCTGTTCGCAAGAAATTGCTGAAATCCAGGGATGTCATTGGATTGGATTCCAAAGGATATTGCACCATGGAATATTCCTGTATCCCAATTCCTTTGAAGGACAAATGAAGTGAACTCCATCTGGGATGTTATGATCCATACCTTTGCATTCTTTGTCATGTGTTCTTGTTCTGAGAGATATGGAAACCATAGAAAGAATGCCATTGAATAAGATTCCGCATAGGCCACCACAATGTTGGCTTTGCTGACCATCACTTTATCATGTATTCTTGCTCCCTGCTGTAGCATGGCATTAATTTCAGTGACAAAACTGAATTTGGGGAGTGTTTCTATGAAGGCAAAACAGACACCCCTATTAGAAAATAGCAGCATGGCAGTTTGCAGTAATTGTCCTCCGTTGTCATTATCCGAAACAACGACCCCAATCCATGTCCACCTGAAATGGAGGAGCAAAGAGATAATCCCTTCACACTGAAGGGTTTCCTGGGGGGCCATCTGGTAGAAGGGAAGGCCTGGAGTTTTAGCATTCATGATGGGAGCAGGGCCATAGATGAGCTAAGGAGAGATTTGGGGTAAAAGCAAAGACAAGAATAAAAATGTTTATATAGCTCTACACTTTCAAAGCAAAGGGCATAAATCTAATAATGTTAAGCAATAGGCATCTTGTTGGCTACTGCAGGAACAGAATATTATTTCAGATAGGCGTTTTGTCTGAAAAAGCAGAGGTATTATTATATTTAAGAACCCCATAATGTATAGATTTTATTTTTCTCAACATATGTATATTTCTAATTTGTGATAATAGTGGCTACCTCTAATTTGAGATAATAGTGGCTGACCTAGTGAGCTCATGGTTGAGCAAGAACCACCTTTGATTCGAGTGACAGAAATAGATGCCTGGCTCTCTGTACTATTGATGGATTAATCTATCAGTTCCGCTTCCTATAAAGTAAGCACTGTGTCAAGTATGTGGTCATCCTGTCCCACATGGAAGTATGAATTACGTCACTCCACACTGAAATGCAAACAGAGTGAATTTTGCCCCTATCCCATTTTCTGGGAGGCATTTTCTAAATATTTTTGAGACAGGATAAATTTATAACAAATTAGACAGGGGGCTCACATATCAAACTACTTATGTCAGGGTCTTTTATGTCTCTTCCCCCCCCCCCCCACAAGTAAGACCTCAGCGGAAAGATGTCACCACATGAGATAGGATTCTTCTAAGGTCATTGGGTTGGATCCAAACATAGTCAGAGTTAGTCTCATTGAGTTCAATGGAACTTACTCATATATAAGTATGAAAAAGCCCAGACCCAAGACATTGTTGGGCTAAAGACACACACACACACACACACACACACATGAGAGAGAGAGAGAGAGAGAGAGGTTGATTCTTCCTCTGCTTCTCATTCTTGGAGTTCTATCAGCATACGTTTCCATACAATATTGGATATTGGGCAATTGGGTCAAACTACTAAAAGGCTATTGATTATCGAACCAGATGTACTGTAACATCCCTTCCCTATATTGGAATGCTTCCATTTGTTTCAGTGCTTCAGTGTTGGGTGAAGGGGTTAAACATGTCCCTTAAACTCCCTCAATTCATCACTCTATGATGATTTACAGGGGAAAATGGAGTTTGGTTTTGCTGCCCTGCTGCTAAATACATTTACTTGTGAATAAGTTTGTTACAGAAAAGGATCATATATTTTTTTCAAGTAAAAACAATAAAACAAACATCTGTGTTCCATGAAGGCTGCTGGCTCTGAATTCAGTGGGGCTGTGAATCCATTCTGGATTTCAGTCAGAATCAGAGAGAACTCTAAAGAACCTATACCATCTGCAGAACATGATCCACTGTCTGTGATCATGTGCATGCCTGGTTTGATGTCCCAAGTATAAAATATTTTGTTTTGTTTTCAAATAAGAAGAAATGATGCTGCAGTGAGTAGCATCAGTCCTGTTGGTCCCTGAAATGTTCATGCTGACCCCAGAGATGAAGCTGGGCTGGTTTTTTCACTGAAAAATCAGAGTTAACTTTGTAAGGTGGGTTTCATTCCTACAGATATTCTGGGATTGTAAAAGAGCATAGCTATGCAGAAATGGATCCTAAACAGACCAGTAATGATTAGGAGGGGTTCAATGAAATGAATAACCAAAGAAAAGAATGAAGAAGAGAAAATTTTAAAATACTGAATAGGATGTTTATAAATGTGATACTACATGGATGCTTTCCTGTTTCTGCTCCATGACTTAACCAGATGTGTATAGCCCTTAATCAGAGGTAATTTTATTCCATTTATGATTGAACCACAAAAATGAATGGCCAGATAAGACATTTGAAGGAGGAGGAGGAAGAGGAGGAGGATCTGATTTTTTCCAATGTAGTGATTTCTGTCTCCAGAAGACAAAATGAAACTTGACAGAAAAGAAGTGTGAAAGTCATGGAAGATTCTCATACTCATCAAATAACCTACCTGTGGAATTTTATGTATATCTAAGATATTTGCAACATGAAGGGTGATTTCAGAGTCCAGTCCCCCAATAACTGCTGTTAGTTTATTCTGAATATCACATACATAGAGAGGTACAAATTTCTCCAATGTTGACAAGAGTAGCATTGTGACATGATAGGTCTGCTGTGCATTGCCATTACTGTCATAGATGTGGAAGCCCAAGGTGATATTGGGTAAGATCAGAGGGTTTTCATTGATTTCTTTAACTGCAAACACCAAGGCCAGAATGTGCTGGTAATGCTTCGGTAATACCCTAAAAAGAGAGCGGTATTTGGTAACAAAAGTATATTCCAACTTAGATTAAATATTAGCATCGTGTTCAACATCATCACCATCATTTTATAGCATTTGTATAGTATTTTTCTTGTTGGAATGTTTTGCCCAAGTTGGCTTATACTAAGAGCAAAACCAAATATAATATTAAAAATCATATGTTCATCTTCAGCACATGACCCTCCTTAACATTTCTAGGGATTTTTTAATAGAAGGTTCACTACCAAGAGTCAATATCGTTCAAAAGTGCTCTTTAACAGCTACAGATATACATTTGTTTCCTTTAAGATTTAGTCATACTTGCAGTAGATCTACTGAAATCAGTGGGACAATATAGTCATGATGAAATAGTCCCATTATTGGGTCTGCTGTAAATATGTGTACATTTTGATCCACCCAATCAATGTTAGCATCAAGAATAATGAATGCTTAATGTGGTGGCAGCATTCATACAGATAGTTCGTAAGATCAAAGGCACTGACAGTTGTGTGTTTGTGTATTTCTGCAAGTGATTGTGTGAATCTCTAGGCTTTGATAGTTAGGGTGACCAGATAAAATCCAGGTCAGGGCTCATGTAACTTTAACAGTTGTAGAGAAAAGGGAATTTCAGCCACTGTCATTTGTATGCAATTTGTTCCTGGTGAAATTCCCTCTTCATCACAACAGTTAAAGTTGCAGGGGCCCTGCCTTCTTTTGTATATGG
The DNA here is from genome assembly GCA_029215795.1 of Anniella stebbinsi. Classification (NCBI taxonomy): domain Eukaryota; kingdom Metazoa; phylum Chordata; class Lepidosauria; order Squamata; family Anniellidae; genus Anniella; species Anniella stebbinsi. Next base: position 25,652,272 of record JARDYH010000008.1, read on the forward strand.
TCACTCTAGTATAGTGCCTGCACCTTTAACTGTTGCTGCCAAATTCCATCATAGACATTACAGAACAGGAGGACATGTTCCATACATACTATCTCAGGATTGTTACTCTGATTTATCTTTCCCAAAGCATTTGAGAGGGCTGCACATTGAATTGGTCCAGAGTGAAGGCCCTACAATATTTCATACCATACACATTGCTCAAATAGGCAGGTAACAGAGAAGATTCCTTTTCATATGGAATTACAAGGTGAGCAACTTGTATTTGCTTGAGCAGAAAGATTTTGAAAAGAAACATGATTTCTGCATGCTTATAACTATAGCAAAATCACATCCCATTAGAAAAAGAAAAGGGGGTGATGACACAATACAGCGAGGTCTTTGAGCAACACACTTCATCCAAGTACTTAAAACCAGCTTCAGAAAGATAAGGAAGTATCCCTACAGCCCTCTTAAGGAATAAACTATTTCTTTAAGGCAGCCAACCAAGCATGTATAGCCAAGGGCATTGGTCCTGTTTACTATAGCTGTATTTGGGACACATCTATGGGTATGCAAAAGGGCTCATAAGACTTAAAATTGGACCATCATTACATCCTGAAGACATTCGATAAATCAATATCATAAAACCATAGAATCATAGATAGAGTAGAGTTGGAAGGGCCCTATAAGGCCATCGAGTCCAACCCCCTGCTCAATGCAGGAATCCACCTTAAAGCATATATAGTAGCTCCATAAAGGAGTGAAGTGCCCGTTTTTGCATTTAAACCTTAATCGCTGCTGGAGCAAATTGGCCCCTTTTTGGTTAGACTGGGTTGTATTATTTCCTCTACAGCCTAATCTGCAGCTCTAGAACTCTCCTATGAAAACATTGTTCTGGTGATGCAATTAATTGTAATGAATGAAGCAACAAGTCAGTCCTTACACAAGTTCCTCCAGCAATGATGGAGAGGGTTCATGAGCGAAGTCTATTGGACTGAAGACATAGGTACTATAAGATGCAATGCCACCAATGAGGAGGTCTCCTGACGGATGATACTTGTGAAGTGGAGGGTAAGGTTTCCTGACCCTACAGTTGTTGACGTGAGCTTTGTCTGCCATGCAAATAAACAGTACCAGCAGCAAGTTCACTAAAACAATCATCCTCAGTACACTGACAAATCTTCCCAGTATACATAGATTGCCTTATTCTCTTCTACAAAACTATAGAATGATTAAATGATTAAAACAGCCTGACCTGGATGATAGATTAATTTCCAGATAGGCCAGAACCTGAGAATGTTGGAGATCAGATTGCAGGAGTGCCGTTTACCAAAAGGGGTGATCCTTGTGGCCTATAATGTAATATATCCAAGATCCTCACCTATTCCTAAGTCCCTCTCCCTACCTGTAAATATTACTTGTAATAGTCCTGGCATCCTTTGCAGTCTTTGTTATTGGTTTTTCTAGTGCCTACTGAAACTCCACTGGGTTTTGGGAAGGTAGCAGAATTAATCACTAACCTTTCGATAATTGAAGAGAGCAGTAATTAACAGATAATTGCTGTTGAAAACCTGTTTGTCAAATCTGAAGAATTTTTCTTTCTCCACAAACTAGATAAATAGTAAAGGACAATATGGCTTGGGATGGCCCACAGATGCCAACTTGTTGTGCTAGATTTGTGCTGTTTTGTGCCACAAATCCCAAGTTTTGTGCCACCACTGCCATAGCCCATCTGCCGCATCCCGCTCACATGGCTACAGGGAGGTCGTTGCAGGCAGGGGGAAGGAGAGCCATGCCCAATCACAAATGATGGTGGTCGGGTGGCACCACCTGCTGTTCCTTGCCCTCTTTGGAATCACAGCAAGGGGCAGTGTGTGCATGGTCAAGAGCACGTGAAGGTCGGCAGCTTCGGTGGAGCTTGGGAATTGCCGGCAGGAGAGGGCATTGTGTCCATAGGCTTGAAGCCTAGTCTACTACCGTGGGAGCTCTGATTGCTTGGGAGTCAGCATGGGAATCAGCAGCCTTCCTTTGCAGCCCAGCTGGGCTGCCAGCAGGATACGATTGGTGTGCCCTGGTTGCATGGGTCCAAAGGCTGTTCTGTGCCTGCTTGCAGGAGTGACTTCCTTGCAGCTCAGCTGGGCTGTGGGCAGCAGCTCTGGATGATGGACTTAGCTGGCCCACAGGTTTGGCAGGGAAAGGCCAACAGAGCCTTCCCACTCTTTAGAAGTCTTGGAGGTTTGGGGCTCAAAGGATTATTCCTCCCCCCATGGGAATTATCTGGGAGGGGCCCACAATTCAGGCTGTCCCAGGGAACCATGTGGTGTCTTGGATGACTGCCTGTGGTCCAGGATTTGCTTTTCTTTTCTCACTAGGTAGGTTAACCTTCAGCAGCACCACCCCCTTCCCACAACTAGAGAGTAGGGATTTGCATTGAATCGGATCCGATGTCCGATTCAAAGACGATTCATGAGAAATCGGACATCTGATACCCGATACAGATTTTTGTTCCAGGAGCTCCAATTTTATCTCATCCAAATTTTTTAAATCCGATTCGAATCAGATAAAATTGGAGAATCGGACCTCCATTTTAGGTATTTTCCCCTATGAGTTTGCCTTGGGGAATTAAAGGGCTATAACTGTTTTAATTTGAAAGCTAGAACCATAAAACTTGGCCACATTGGAGATTACATGTTCCTTGACATGTGTGAGAAACTTTGGAAACATAGGTGCTTGCTTTGGGTGGCAATTAAATTTTGAAAAATGGATGGCAGTGGGGGGGAATACAGTTATGCATTCAACTTGTTCATTTTTAAAGATAGAACCATGAAACTTGGCCACATTGGAGTTTTCATGTAGCTTGACATATGTGAGAAATTTCAGAAACATAGGTGCAGGTGTTTTGTGGCTATGACTTTTTTACTTTAAAAGTTCCAAAATGGAGGGGGAAGAAGGCGAGAAAGCCTAGGAGATCCAGACACACTCAACACTATACACTCATATATTAACTTGCTGGGACAGAACAATTCTGGGACAAGACAATACTTTGCAATCGATCGGACATACCACTCATAAACAAAAAAGAAAAATACACCTACCTCATTGACATATCAATACCTAATGACAAAATGTTGCAGAAAAGGAAGAGGAAAAGAGAAAGAAATATACACCACTGCCTATGCAACTTAAAGAACTATTGAAACAGGAAAAAGTTACCATCATTCCATTAGTCACATCAGTCACCACCATTATATCATTTTTTTATTTTATATTTTACAGAAACTAGGCCTACCAAAATACATCCACACCAACATCCAGATAGCAGACATACTTAAAATGTGTTCAACAGTCAGGAAATTTCTGAATCAGTAAAAGCATGACTTGACAAAGCCCATCATAAGCATCTAGAAAAACCATCATGAGGTAAGAAAAGAGATGATAATAATAATAATAATAATAATAATAATAATAATAGTAAGCAACCCTGTTATTTTTTTAAAGAAGGATGAACAATTATCAGCATTTGTTACAAAATATACTTCATTCCAATTATGTCATAGTAGATTGGAGAGGAAGGTCTATTAATCAAAACGCATTAGGGAAAAAAATACTATCTTCTAGCACCAGTAGAGGCCCACTTCTTCCTTTGCACTTCAGAGCAAGTAGGTACAAATAACTCAAGCAAGCAAGCCAAACCACATACCACAGAGGATGGCTAAAAACAACTGTCTATGTTGGGAAAGAGTTTCCTTCATGACTCAAAATTCCTGTTCCCCAATAATACGACCCAGCAGAGGTTTTAGGAAATCTTGTTCATATTGGCATAGGTTGAGATATTTTGCTGGTCAGAATATTCATCAGTAGAACTCCAATGGAAATACCTTAATGGGAGACTTGCCAGTGAGATACAGTGGCAAGGCTGTTGTTCAGTTCCACGCTCCCTTCAAAGACCCTTGAGTTAAGTTGGGCAGCCCAGGCCATGCATATTTACTCAGAATTAAGACCCACAGAGTTCAATGAGATTTACTCCAAGGGTTCCAATTATGTGTAAATAGGATTGCTGCCATTTATTGTTATCACCACTCACCCTCAGGCCAGATCTATACCAAGAAGGATATAGTGGTGTGAACGTGGTATGAAAGTGGTACATAAAAGGCAGGAGCCACCTTACTCGGGTGATTAGACAAAGAGAGGGTTAGAATGAGCTCACCAAGTCAGCACACTAATAAATTTAATCCAAAACATGATATGTGTAACAGACACTTAAGTGATATAATTTTGGAAATTAAAGATTTAGTGGTTGGGATCAAGGAAATATTTGGCCAAATAGTGGGATTGCTGAGCAAGAAGCTTGCATCTCCTCTAGTAGACCCGATTACCCAAAGGAAGAAAGAGATCCCCCTGTTTTGGGCTGATAGAAAGGAGGAATTAAATTTCCCCCCTGGTATTGTTAACAGAATTGATAGTCTCTCCATTGAGGAATTGCTGCTATGTAAGGGTCAGACCCCTCTGAGATAGTCCCAGCCCCAGTTTTGAGCTTGGATAAGGAGGAAGGATCTACTGTACCTAACATAGCTATGGTTGAAGCTATTCCTATAGTGAGTAAGGTACATTGGAAAGAGGTAGAAAGGCAATCCCATGACATGAGAAAAGGGGTAGTACCTGTTAAGAAAATGTAATTGAAAGTCAGTACAACTGAGCATGGCAGCAATAAACATAAGGTTAAAGCCCACAAGCATCAAGGTCAGAAGGTTAGAAGTATGAATTTAAACCCACTTTTTAAGATCATAGACAAAATAGATGCTGTAAGTAAGAACAACCAGGGCAAAGTTAAACAACTGGGTAAACAGAGGAATGGAATAAGTAAGGAATCTGCTGCAGCAAAAAATGGATCTGACAGGAAACCCGAGGATGGTATGGAAGTAGTGAATGAATCGCCTCAACTGAATAATACTGAGATGTCAGAGAGAGGCAATGGTATTGGTTGTGAACCGTATATGGCACAAATGGAGATTCAATCAGCAGATGCTAATCAAGGTGATTCCCTAAATAATCCTGATTTGGAATAGAGATACAGCATTAAGACCCACAAATACGAGATATAGAAGGAACAATAGTCCATAGTGGAGTATTTATGCAAATCCTAATATGGTTCCTATTTCCCCACAACAATGACAAATTAGGGGTCAGAACCAATCATGGAATAGGAGAGGTGATAGAATGTGGGAAAATAGACAGGATTTTCAAAATGGATCTTGGTCGTAGTATGGTGACTGAAATGTTCCAAGCTCAACAGATTTAGGGCATAAGCCTATAAAATTTATTTCTTGGAACATTGCAGGTTGGTTAAATAAGATAATGGATTGTAGTTTTATCGAGCATCTTAAACAGTTCCATATAATTTGCCTTCATGAAACTTGGACAAAAGGGTTTGCTTCTTACTCCCAAACAGCTACAAGAGTCAAGATCAAAGGAAGGAGTAAAGGAGGTTTCAATAAGCTTAAAGCTGAGAGTAGACCCTCTCACCTCATTTTCAGGTAGTTCACTTGTGTAGTGGTACTGTGTTTAATTTGTGTCAATGTTTCCATACCACCTAAAGGATCTGTGAACTCTGAGGATAATATATGGGCTTTGTTAGACTTGCAGTGAGAAAAAATAATGGAAGAACATCCACTGATACCAATTATTGTGATGGGCAACTTTAATGCTAGATTAGGTGGTAATAACATACCTATAAAAGGAAGAATTGGTTTATTGAATGAGGACATGGAGAACTTTTATCCTAGAATTTCAAAAGATAAGACCATCAATGAAGCAAGCATTAAGTTGTTTACCATTATCTACAAATATCAGCAAGCCATCTGCAATGGCACAGGAGCGGGTGATGCTGCAGGCCAGTTTACTTTCTCCTCTAGCAGAGGGGGAGTGTGATTGATTATATCTTGTTAACATCTAGGGCAGTCCCCTCTTTAAGAATTTATGCGTGGGAGAAAAACCAGAAAGTGACCATCAACCTTTGTTGTTAGACTTGGATAATGTAAATACGTCTGTCGCTTTAGAGGTAAGGCAAACCCCTTCATTTTTCCAGTGTGGCCTGCGAAGGCTTAGATGGGACCCAAATGTTAAAAGCAGGATTGAAAATATACTCTTGAGTCCTGATTTATTTATTTATTTATTTATTTATTTATTTATTTATTGCATTTTTATACCGCCCTATAGCCGAAGCTCTCTGGGCGGTTCACAAAAATTAAAACCATAAAATCATTTTAAAAATATAAAACAAGCCACAATCCAAAAACAACAAATAACATACAATCTAAAAACACAACCAAAATAAAACCAGAACCTGATCTGATAATATGGAGAAAGGAGTTCTTGATGAAGAAGACTGAGGTATTGGATAACTATGATGATCTCATTCATGATCTCATGATTGCTCCTGAGCACCCTCTCCTGAGCGAGTTCATATATAGCTCCATGATATACTCCAGAACTGAGAGTGATGAAACAAAATTGGAGATGGCTTGAGGGCAGATGGAGAAGAACTCCTGGTGGATGCAATCAAACACCGGTAAGTGCCTATAGTAAGGTATATTCAGGGGCAGTGAGGGTTGCAAAAAAACAATATCTTGCTGCCACTATCAAATCATCAATCTGCCACCCAGCGAAGCTTTTCGGAGTTGTCTAGGGGCTATTACATGCCAGCCCAAAAGACATGGTAGAACCAACTGAGGCCACTTCCAGAATAAATCTTTGGCATCAGTCATGACTTTGGCATCCACCAACCTGCTGGGCCAGGGAAGTGATTAATGTCTCTATGCGAGAGGGAATGGTCCTAGGCCACTTGAAAGAAGCAGTACTGAGACCACTCCTGAAGAAATGTTCCCTGGACACAGAAAATCTTAATATCAATAGGCCGATGGCAAATGCTCCATTCCTGGGCAAAGTCCTTGAGTGAGTGGTTGCTGGCCAGCTCCAGACACTCTTGGATGGGACTGATTATCTGGATCCATTTCAGTCAGTTTTCAGGCCTGGTTTTGGTACGGAAACAGCCTTGGTCACCTTGTATGATGACCTATGTCAGGAGAAAGATGGGGAGTGTGACTCTGCTGATTCTCCTTGATGTCGCAGAGGCTTTCGATACCATCGATCGTGGTATCCTTCTGGGATGACTGTCTGAGTTGGGAATGGGAGGCACTGCATTGCACTGACATCAAGGAGTCAGTGCAATGGAGGGCTTCTTTACTTTACGGAGGGACGGAGGGGGAGGAGGCAGCTCTGTCTCCCACCTACCCACCCATCCCAGGCGGAGAAGAAGGGTGGGTAGAGGACAGTCCTCAGTCACCTCACTCCTTTCAGGCCAAATTTGGGACTGGGCTGGTGGTTGGGGGGGGGGGAACAGAGACATTCTTTTATAGGACTGCAGCACAAGGTTACCCCCTTTCCTGGATACCACATTCCCATTCATGATAGCTTTTCATCTCACTCTGCAGCTGCTCTTTAACAAGGGAAGGAACAAATATGTAAAATGCAATCAGACATTTCACCTGTCACCTAGTTTGACTCTTGATTAATCCATTTGAAATTGTTTAGGGCACAACAATTCAGCCACAGCTGAGCATTTTTAACAGCATAACTTTTTGCATGCTTACTCAGAAGTAAGTCCCATCACATTCAGTGCAGCTCACTCCTAGGTAAATTTGCATACAACTGGAGCAGATGTCATACTGATTACAATGAGAGAGTGAATCCGTTCTTAAATATGTTCCCTTGAAGTTAACTTAACAATGGTTAACAGCACAGTCCTATACGTGTCTACTCAAAAGTAAGTCTCACTGAATTCAATGGAACTTTCTATCTGGTAAAGTGGATATAGGATTAAAGCCAGAGATGGGTTAGATCATCCTTCCCCAACTTGTTGCCTTCCAGATGTTTTTTACTTCAGCCCTCAGCCAGCATTCTTGACCATTGACCATGATGGCTGGGGCTGATGGGACTTGGAGTCTAAAACAACTTGAGGGCATCCCAGGCAGAGAAGAAGGGGGCACGCATGGAGGAGCCGAGCACGAAGGAGGTGGACACAAATACAGGTGAGTACATCCATCCTTACTTAGAACAGGGTATATTTCAGGATTTCTTTCTGATTAGCCTTTCCTTATTGTTCAGCTCAGGCCTCAACATAAGAATGAAACATTTAGGCAAAAAGATACAAACAAGCAACCCTGCACTTGAGGCTAAGATAGAAAAGATCTCCACGGCTACCAGTATTTTCCCTTGGTGCTCAGATAGGTGGGAACAAAGGATAACCACACACTGCAAAAGACCAGCATGCTGAAAGTGATGAACTTGGCTTCATTGAAACTGTCCGGTAATTTCCTGGAAAGGAAAGCTACGGTCAAGCTCAACATTGCCAAGAAGCCCATATAGCCCAGGACACAGTAAAACAGAGTCACAGACCCGTCATTACATTCCAGTACAATTTCTTCAGTTTCTGAGTGCATGTCCTCATCTGGGAATGGGGCAGAAGTTCCCAGCCACACAGTACAGATGCCTACTTGGATGAGGGAGCAGGAAACCACAATGGAGCCGGCCAGCTCCTTCCCCAACCATTTCCTCATCCTGGATCCTGGTCTGGTGGCCATGAAAGCCAGAACTACCATGATGGTTTTTGCCAGCACACATGAAATGGCCACTGAGAAGATGAGGCCAAAGGCAGTGTGTCGGAGGAGACATGTCACCTCCTGAGGACGGCCAATGAAAAGCAATGCACAAAGGAAGCAGAGAAGGAGGGAGATGAGGAGAGTGTAGGTGAGGTTCCGGTTATTGGCTATGACGATGGGAGTATCATGGTGCTTCATAAATGTCTCCATCACCAGAGCTGTGATAAAAGAAAAGGCAAGAGCAAATGAGGCTAAACTGAGTCCCAAAGGTTCTTCATAAGACAAGAAAGTTACTCTCCTGGGGACACAGAAATGTTGCTTTTTGCTTGGATAGTCTTTTACTGAGCATTTCATGCAGTCACTTGCATCTGAAAAAAGAAAAGATGTGGTCTTCAGTTCACACACAAATACACTTAAATATGCTATAAATATATTTTTTAAAAACTGATTCTTCCACACATACAAACTTGTTCTATGGAAATCAGTGAGTATTGTCACTAGTCATGATGTGATGTATGGCAGGGGGTGGTTTGAAACTACGGCCTAGTTCACACAATCATGGTGGGGTAAATAAGGCACAGTGGTTTATATCCCCAGCTACACGTGCCAATCAGTTGTTGGAAGGATTTGGATAATTACCCTTCCTGGAGTTGCTTGCCAAGCCATTCAAACCCAGCAACGGGTGGTTAACATGCCGCCCCAGGACCCTGGAACAGCCTAGGGGTTCTGTGTGGGTTGTTCAGCCACCCACACTGTGTTCGCACAATGTGACAAGCTCCAATGGTGGCAAGGGAATGATGCAAATTTCCCAGGGATGTGACTAGCATGCTTTGAAGGGAATTTAGCCACGGTGGCTTATTTCCTCCGCCATGATTGTACAAACTGGACTTTTGTTTTGTGCTTTAAAGATCAGGATAAGCCAGCTGAGATAATAAATGCATGCTCCATTTCTCCCATGTCATTCACAACCAATGTTAAAGAACTATGGTGGTGGGTGAGGTGGTTTGCTTGGCAAAACCTTCTATGGCTTTCATGTTGGAATGGAAGGAAGGGGGGAAACCTACCCTTCTAGAACCTTCTAGAGCCAGGGGGTGGTGGTGGAAGTTGGGGTGATATGCATCATGGACAAATGCTAATGAGATCAGTGATGACAACTAGCTACACAACAACCATCCATTTGCACAGTGATAGTTGCAACATCCTCCAAGTCATGTTTGTGTCCAAGATATATGGGTGAGATATTCCTTACACTTCTATTACTACACTGTGGTGTTGGTGATTTGTCTAGCATATTGCCTTATCGGCTGAACCTGTTAATTAGTGACTACCTGTTCTTCATTAATTGACACATGTTAACAGTGTTCAACGACATGTCCAAACAAAATAGATTGCAACTGTCATTTTGACTATGGCATGAATGATGACTGGTGGATCTAGAAGAAAACAGACTTCCAAATGAAGCAATTGTCAATGAAAAATGCTATTTTGATGTGCCAGGTAGTACGGAAGCTAGTCACCACATTTGAAAGGTGTGTTTTCTCTACAGTTGTCACCAGAACTACCCACCAAACCTTTTTATCAATATTGTCAAAAACTCTGATGTATGGATAATTTCATACATTGGACTCAATTACAGTTATTCTGTTTTGTATAAATCTCTGCAGTATATTTCTTACCCTCCTGGTTTGAAATCTTCCCTTCTGGACATGAGATGCAATCATAGCAACAAAATGGCTTCCCCTCCTTCATTTTCTTGTGAGACCCAGGTTGGCAACTCTCAGTACACTGAGAACGAGGCCGGGACTATTTGAAATATGAAAAAGGAAGTATTATAATGAAGGACTAAGGAGCTTGCAATCCTTAAGCTTTGAGACCCCTTCTGTATTTTACTAAAGAGACTCTGGGCCCAATTTCTTTTTCAACAGGGATTGTATCTTTCAATTGTTTCATTGCTTATCAATTTTCCTGCTATGTCCCCAATGTTTTAAATATTTGTTTTGGTGTAACATTTTCAATTTGATATTTTATTGAAATTTGAAAATAAAAAATAATTTCAAATATTTTAATGTTTAATATGACCTTTTTTATATTGTCATTAGCCCCATTCAGAAGACACCTGAAATCATGGCTTTAATCATGGTGGTTAAGCCAGAAAGCGAGGTCGTGTTTAGAAGACATCTTAAACCACAACTTTAACCACGGTGAGTAAGGCTTATTTGTTTGTGAAACATAGGCTGTTTAAATTTGGCAAGCACTGGCAGTAGGCTTTGCTATTCTGGGGGAGTGACACAACTCATCCTGTTTCTAGGTTATTGATAGGCAGCCCCCTCTTCTAGATGCTTGCATCTCAAAATATTTAATTTGACCTACGAGCCTGTGCCGGGGGCCACTGAAGAAGACAAAATGTCAAAACGCGTTTGGTCTGCCTCCTTCATCGATGTACAGAGCTAATTATTTAAATATCTGTTGATGCAAAATTGTACCCAGTATTTCAATTGCTCTATTTTATTATGTATATATGTACTAAAATAAGTTTTTTTAAATATTGTATACCTTGACTCTTTGGTCATTTCTAGTCATCTGAACTAGGCCTTATTGTTGTTGATGATTATGATATTGTTTTTCAGTTTTATGATTGAGTACTACTCTCAGGGCATTCACCAGTTGGAAACTAAGCAATTCTAATAAAATGAATAACTTGAATAAATAAAGACATGAGATTTCAGAAACGCTTGAACAGAATCACAAGGGAATACTTGATGTGGTACAATCTTTTGAGACTTATCCTTATTGTAACAATAGTAATTGTTTTAATAAGAAATTATTAACAATAATTCCTTGCTACTGCTTAAACAATTAACAATAACACAATTAAATGACATGAAACAATAAGAGACATTTCCTCCTTCCTACTCCTGATTGTAGTACTGGAGATATTAGCTTTAGGCTATGTATTGTTATTATTATTATTATTATTATTATTATTATTAACTTTTTCCTTTTTATTATGAATAATAACAAACAAGAAAAAAAAGAATCATGGAGAGCAGAAAAGAGACAGAAAACCAGGAAAAAACATTATAAACATATCATTATTTTTGCCATTAAATATACCATTTGTAAAAAGAAAAAAGGGGGAGATTTATACATAGGTTTGAAGAAAAGCAGACCAAATATCCATATATTTATCCATTTGCAAATTGCGCCTATAGCACACCCATTCAAATGTTGATAATATTATTAAGTCCTCAGTCCATTGCATTGTTGGAGGTGCATATTTATCCTTCCAACATGATAACATAAGTCTTTTGGTGTTTATAAGGGCTTTGAAGATCCATTTGTGCTGACCATGTGTTAACTTCCAAGAGGCTGGTAGATAATTTAGAAGGACATGTACATTGTTCCATGTTATAGATTGTTTCAGCAGAAAGTTTATCCTTATTATAACCTCCTCCCAAATGGAGGCGAATACTAGGCATTTCCAAAACATATGAATTAAAGAAGCATTAGGTGTGTTACATCTCCAACAATTATGCAAATTAGAGAAACTCTTATTAAAAAGGTATTGTGGAATTCAATAAACCCGAAACATTTTTGTTTTTGCTGAATAAGACATAACACTCCAATTCTCTATTCCAGTCCTGTCTTAAACTATGGGTATCATATGTATTTACCACTACAAAATATTTTTCTATATGAGTTATGGATCGTGTGTCTGTTCAGCTGCTATAAGTGATTCTAAGAGTGCTGGAGGCTCTGGGGCTGTAAAAGCAGCAGAACTAAACCTAGATTCCAGCATATGTTTCAGTTGAAAGTATTGCCATTCAGCCATAGTAGGTAAATTATATTTAAAACACAAATCAGAAAAGGACAGAAACTCATCATCTGGACCTATTAATTGATCAAAAATAAAAATCATCTTCTCAGTCCATGTCCTCCACAAAATGCTTTCTTTCCATTTCTTAGATCTGGATTTCCTCATAAAGTCAATTTTGCATGAGAGAATGGATCAAACTGTAATTGGCATGATATTATACACCACACCTCTCTGGCAGCAAAGATTGTAGGATGAGGGTTACTTATTCTAATATAATGAGAACCAAGTACTATCCATTTGGAAAGAGGTTTTAACCACAGAGCTTTCAGACCATGGTGGCAGTTCTGAGGGAGCAGGAGTAGACAAGAACTTAGGACATGCCAATAGATAGGACCCCAGAAAAAATTGAGAAACAAAGCATTAAGTTGTTGAAAATATTTGCCAGGTATAAGTAGAAGAATTCCCCTGGTAACATAAAGGATTTGAGGTATAACATTCATCTTAAGTGTGTTGACTTTGCCCCACAGACTCAACTTTAATGATGTCCATCTGTTTATATCTTGTGCAATCTCACTAATCAGTTTATTTAAGTTTATTTTAATCTGTTGAGATATATCTCTTGGAATAAGTATTCCCAGACAGGTAATAAAATCAGGGCACTTTAGGCTATATAAATACTAATGTAGCTACATGTCTTATGAAAGAATCTCTCAGAGGAACTGTGTTCTTTATTTTCCCAATGTCCAGAAGAAAGGCTTTCCACCTCCTGGCAGACCAATTATTTCAGGATAAGGTTCTTATTATGGTTGATGCTAACAATGGGAAAATGTCTAGAACTTTTGTCTCTAGAATTTAACCATCTTTCTCAGTGAATCAAACTGATTATCTACAAGTACTGGCATTTGGTCCAGGATGTACCAGGCTGCAATACTTCTTGACTTATGGGATTTTGCAGGACCTCTAATTTATGTGACAGGTTTGTTCAAAACATTAGAAATATAATTTTCATCACATTAAAGATTCCTGCAGAAATTTCTTGGTAAACAAAGTTATTGGAAGAGCAGAACGGGGTGGCTCTTCAGTTATTTCATCAACAAACACATTATCCTTCCTTTCTAAGTGTTTAGTATTGTACAATAAATCAGGATAGTTGCTCATTCATAGCAGGGTCTCTTTTCACATAGCTGACAATTGAAGCCTACCTGATTAAACCAGCCGTGCCATGTCATGGCCTCCTCATCAATGGCAAATGCTTGAGCTATGGGAGCCTCGGGATCCATCCTCCCAATTCTCACCTTACAAAATGATTGGTTGGAGAAGATAATCCAATTGATCACATCCAATCCAGCGACTATTTCCCCATTCTGGTTGAAGGAAACTTTGTCCCCTGCACTGTTGTTAAATGAGACCCATTTTAGAAATGGTTGGAGCTAGAATGGAAAAGAAAAGGCAAGAAGTTAGAAGAGCCTGTGTTTGGATCTTTATGAGCCTAAGTAGACAGAACTTGTAATCAGTATCTAGCATCCACATCATTTTCTCATCATTTGATTGGAATATGGCTCCAATATGGATCTTAAAAGTCCCCTGCCCTCATGCTATGGTTCTGATCCAGATTAGTCCTCCAGCACCTTTTGTAGAGTAGAAATGAGCTGGGTGTGTGCAGCTGCTAGATACATATTTGAAGTAAGGTCTCTTTTGGCATTCATACTGAACTCTAATATACACACATATTCCAGCATTACTCAGATTTTGGTAATTATCTTTTATGTTGGAATAACCATTTTCTTATTTTTTAAAAATAAAATGGGTATGCAGCAGATCTCTTATAGTTTAAAGGTTCTAAAAGTATTTAAGGTTCTATGTTTAGGGTTGGCATGGGTGTCCAGATTAGGTTTAAAGCTTGGGGCTCTCTGTAATGTTGTGTAAATGACACCTTTATGGCCACTATTTGCATGAATTGTGCTTCATGAAAAAAGTCCTTCTTTTTTACATAAAATGCATATCCAATGCAGCAACAGGAAAGCAGAATGACTAACTAAGATAGGGACTATTCCATTATTTCCAGTTGGAACAAAGGAAGGAAGGAAGATGAAAATGTTGTTGTTGTTGTTGTTGTTATTATTATTATTATTATCATTATTGTATTTATTTATATCCCGCCTTTTCCCAGGGCTAGGACTCATGGTGGTTTACAAGATTAAAACATGTACAATTAAAGCATATAAATCTAAGTTTACAAAAGTTAAAATAGAATTAAAACTGCAATAAAATTAACGTTTTATTTTTTTTAAAAAAAGGAACAGATTTTTTAAAAACAACAACACCATATATTAACACAGGTCCAGAGTATTTCAAAAAGCCTGCTCAATTAAAAAAGTTTTTGCCTGCCTCCTGGAAGTGTAGCACAGAGGGAGACAGCCTGATCTCCCTAGGAAGGGAGTTCCAGAGCCCTGGAGCAGCCATGGAGAAGGCCCTCTCCGACGTACCCATCAGGCATACCTGAGATGTTGATGGGACTGACAGAAGGGCCTCCCCAGAAGATCTCAGAGCATGGGCAGGCTCTTATGGGAGAATACAGTCTTTCAGATAACCTGGACCTCAGCTGTATAGGGCTTTATAGGTGACAACCAGCACTTTGAATTGTGTCTGGAATAAGACCGAAAGTGAGTGGAACTGTTGTAACAAGGGTGTTGTGCGATCCTTTTAACTAGCCCTGGTCAACAATCTGGCTGCAGCTTTTTGAACCAGCTGAAGTTTTCAAACACTCTTCAAAGGCAGCCCAATGTAGAGCATGTTACAGTAATCAAAATGGGATGTAACTAAGGTGTGTGTCACTGTAGCCAGGTACGACTTCTCAAGGAATGGGTGCAGCTGGCGCACTAGCTTCAACTGTGCAAATGCACTCCGGGCCACTGCTGAAACCTGGGCATCCAGGTTCAGCACTGATTCCAGGACTACATCTAAGAAGTGAACATGTGTCTTCAGGAGGAGTGTAACCCCATCTAACTCAAACTGAGACCCTATTCCCTGATCTGCCTTTCAACTGTCCAGAAGTATCTCTGTCTTGTCTAGATTAAGCTTCAATTTCGGTACTAAACCGACAGACACCGGTTTAGTACCGAAACATCTTCCTTGGAATTGGGTGGAAATGAGTAGTAGAGTTCAGTGACATCAGCATATTGGTGACATCACACCCCAAAACTCCGGACAACCTCCCCCAATGGTTTCATGTATATGTTAAATAGCATGGGGGACAATACATAACCCTGTGGGACTCAACAGGCCAATGGACAAGGAGTGGAACAGAAGTCCCCCAGCATCATATTCTGGGTTCACCCCTTCAGGAAGGAATGGAGTACTGAAAAACAGTTCCTCCAAGACCCATCCTAGCAAGACAGCCAAGAAGGATACCATGGTGGATGGTATCAAAAGCCACTGAGAGGTCCAGCAGAACTAACAGGGACACACTCTTTGAATTCCCATTAAGAAAGACTTTGGACGAAAATAATACACAACATGTAGTGCCCTGCAATGTCAGGAACTCAAACCTGTTACCTGCCCAAATTGTAGATTTGGAGACTTGGGTTCCCCTCCATCCACTATTGTACTATGTCTAGAAGAAGACATGGCATGATGTAGGGCATGGGCCACAGCATAGACAGCATTGTAGATACTGTAGCTATGTCCAATCATGCTCATCTCAAAGAAAGATCCAGGAAGGCTCTCCAGCTTCTCCTCCCCTGTGCAAATGTCCCCATTAACCTTGCCCACTATACTATCTGGCAATACACAGCCAAAGGCCTGTTGCCAGAAATTCATGAGAAAACCATCTTCTTTAGAGCTAGAAGGGTTTCTGCTCTCAAGAAATTGCTGAAATCCTGGTAGGTCACTGGAATGGATTCTGAAAGTTATAGCACCATGGAATATTTCTGAATCCCAATTCCTTTGTAGGACAAGTGAAGTGAATTCCATCTGTGCTGTTGTTATCCATACTTTCCCTTTAGCTTCATTTGCCACATCCTCTTGTTCTGAGAGATATGGAAGCCACTGAAAAGCTACCATGGAATATGATTCTGCATAAGCCACAACTACATTGGCTTTGCTGCCCATCACTTTGTTGTTTATTTTTGCTCCCTGGTGTAGTACGTCATTAATTTTAGTGTCCAAATGAAATTTGGGGATTTTTTCCATGAAGGCAAAACAGACACCCCTCTTCAAAAACAGTGGAACAACGACTTGTAGAAATCTTTCTCCATTATCATTATCCATAACAACAATCCCAATCCACGTCCACTGGAAGTGGAGAAGCAAAGAGAGAATCCCCTCATTCTGAAGAGCTTCCTGTGGAGCCAACTGGTAGAAGGGAAGGCCTGGAGTTTTAGCGTTCATCAAGGGAGCAGGGCCATAGATGAGCTAAGGAAAGATTTTGGGTAGAGGGAAAGGAAATAATAACTCTATTTCTATAGTCATTTCATGTATTTTTAAAATGTACACACATTTTACGGTTATTCTCAATACACATCTAGTTGGGAACAAAATGATTGATTAAAAAACAGTCTGATCGAAGAGAATAATAACTACCTTTGGCAATCAAGCAAGCTCAATCTGGGCCCGATTCAAAGTGCTAGTATTAACATTCAAAGCCCTAAGCCTGACTTGGGGCCAGGTTATCTGAAGGAACGCTTCTTCCCATTTGTACCTGCCTGGACACTAAGATCATCCTCGGGGGTTCATTTCTGTGAGCTCCTGCCAAAGGAACTGAGGCAGGTAGCTACCAGGAGGAGAGCCTTCTCTGCTGTGGCACCCCAACTGTGGAATGAGCTCCCTAGAGAGGTTCACCTACAGTATACTGTTTTAGATGCAAGGTGAAGACCATTTTATTTTCTCAGTATTTAAACAGCTTATCAGTTTAATTTTTAACTTTGCTGTTTTAAATTAGGCTGACCAGATAAAATCCAGGTCAGGGCTCATGTAACTTTAACAATTGTAGAGAAAAGGGAATTTCAGCCAGTGTCAGTTGTATGCAATTAGTTCCTGGGGAAATTCCCTCTTCATCACAACAGTTAAAGGTGCATGCACTATACTAGAGTGACCATATACAAAAGAAGGCAGGGCCCCTGCAACTTTCACAGTTGTGGTGAAGAGGGAATTTCACCAGGAACTAATTGCATACAAATGACACTGGCTGAAATTCCCTTTTCTCTACAACTGTTAAAGTTACATGAGCCCTGACCTGGATTTTATCTGGTCACCCTATTTTAAATCTGTATTTTAAATTGGCATTAATTTTGCATTGCTGCTTGTTTTATCCTGCTTGTGTTCTTAGATTATATTTTTATACTGTTGTTGTGTTCTGTTTTGAACAATTTTATGGCTTTAATTTTTGTAAACCGTCCAGAGAGCTTCGGCTATTGGGCATTATAAAAATGAAATGAATAAATGAAATGAATATAAAGAAATAAACATAAAGGTGTCAGTGGATGAATGCTACATCATGACAGAAAGGGGTGTCTTGATGAGGGGAAAGCCCCGGGATGGATTTGCAGGAGTGCCAGGTCATTCATATGATGCAGCAGCCATCACAGAGCATTCCCAGGGCATTCCCCTGAAGCTCCGATTTTAAAAAGTCAGAGGCTTACTTTGACTTTTTCCTATGAGCAAGCTGCAGACACACATGTGTCATCTGTCACCTTGCTCTGGTGTTGTGCTGGAGGTGTCTCCCAGCCAATAGCGACCCCTGATTGGTCGCCATCACCTGGCAGGAGGAGGGGAAGGAGGGGCGGACCAGCGAGCCGAATGGCTGCTTGAACACCTCTGCAATTCTCTGGTGTGGCAGAAGTATGCCAATGCAGGAGAAGTGCATAAACATGAGGAAAAGGTAAAAATAAGATTTTTAAAAAAGTGGGAGATGGGTGGATGTGCCGTGGCACCCATGGAATGACGCCTCTGCCCCTCTCCGGAGTGGCAGAAGGACATCCACACCAGAGAAGCACATAAACACACACACACACACACACACATATATATATATATATATATATATATTCATTAAACAAAAATCCTACGGTTTACAAAAACAACGTTAAGGCTCCACAGTTTCCAACCAACCACCAAAAAGCAGGGAAATTGGGAGTTAAGGCTCCCAAGCCTTAACGCCACATCCTCCCTAAGGAGGCAGAAAGTGCAAGTGAAATTCTCATTCTCCCAAAGCAGATAAACCATGAAGACAGGATGAGGACAGAGGTGACTGTGGGGTTGTGGAAAACTGATCACGAAAAACTTAGGGCCATCTACTTCTCTTTTTTTGTTTAGAGCAGCCCTTCCCCAACCTGGTACCCTCCAAAGGTGTTGGACTACAACTCCCATCATTGCAAGTCTGTATGTCCCATGGTCAGGAATGCTGGGACTTGTCATCTCAAAAACCTGGAGGGCAACAAGATGGGGAATGCTGTTCCAAATCCTTACCAAATACAGGGTCTCAAACACATCTCTCACACACATCTCGCATATAGCAGCACGCTTGATAACAAAAGGGGAACTATTCATTACAGATCTAGAACCAGAGCATGTGCCAGGCACGTCCAACTTTTGGTCAATATCCTGCCCTTCAAAGAACCAATGTTTTTTTCTTAAAAATGTATTTAAACAAAATATACTGTTCACTCCCCACAATCCCTCCACAATACATCATCTCATCAAAGCAACAAAGGAGCAGAAGAGGTTTAGTTTGGCTGTCTTGAACACCTTTCAGATGAGATTAGTTTGCAATCCTATACCTCTTGGGAGTAAGCTCTAGTGAATTCAGTGGCACTGGCTTCTGAGAAGACAAGTATAGGAGTCAACCTTCTCCAGCTTAGTGCTCTCCAGATGTGTTGCACTTTAACTCTCATGTTATGTGTTATGGGGAAGACAAAAATCATTTCATACTTAATTTTAAAATAATACTGATGCATGAAAGTATTAGGTGGTAGCTCTGCCTTTGATCTCACACTGCTGAACAAGTAAGAGAAATCCTTTATCTGATATTCAAGAAACAGACATCCTATCCCTGTGTTGAAAACTAATGTTGACATCTGAAGGGCTATCCGGATTAGGTATTGAAGATTCATTCATTGTTGTTTCATTTGGTTTATACAGTTTATTTAAAATGATGCAGCTCTTTTGTAGTTCCTTGATTGATCACAATGCTGGAAAACATCATACTTTAGTACAGATGTGGGCACAAAATAGAACTATCCTGATGTTTTGGACATCAACTCGCGGCATTCCTGACAACTGCCCATGCTGATAGGGGCTTTTACAAGTTGAATTCTAAAACATCTGGAGACCTACATTCTGCCTTCCCTTCTTCTTGAACAACATTCACCAACCTGGTGCCTGTCAGATGTGTTGGGTTGCAACTCTCAACATAAGGAGATGCTCTAAGAAATGAGAAGTAGCTGGTCCTAAGTTGTTCATCATCATTTCCCACAACCCCACAGTCACCTCTGCATATCATATTGCATATCCAGGTGTTTGAGATGATAAGTCCCAGCATTCCTGACCATGGGACATACTGACTTGCAATGATGGGAGTTGTAGTCCAACACCTTTGGAGGGCACCAGGTTGGGGAAGGGCTGCTCTAAACAAAAAAAGAGAAGTAGGTGGCCCTAAGTTGTTTGTGATCAGTTTTCCACAACCCCACAGTCACCTCTGCATATCACATTCTCCATCCTGTCCTCATGGTTTATCTGCTTTGGGAGAATGAGAATTTCACTTGCACTTTCTGCCTCCTTAGGGAGGATGTGGTGTTAAGGCTTAGGAGCCTTAACTCCCAATTTCCCTGCTTTTTGGTGCTTGGTTGGAAACTGTGGAGCCTTAACGTTGTTTTTGTAAACCGTAGGTTTTTTGTTTAATGAATTTCATGGCTTTGTGTAACGGACGACTGGATATTATACAGTTGACAAGCAGCCAGCATCCGCTAGGATGTTACACCATTCTGACATCCAATATAAAATCAAAGCTAGTGATATGTGTTGCACCCACTTTTCAAAGTAATATTTGAACCCCAGAAGTTATGCTCTCTCACTTGAAATCTGAGGGGTCTCATTTGAATTTTTCAATAGCCAATGTCCACAAATAAAAGCTTTCTATGACTGACTCATGAAAAGAAGCATTTCATGTTTTATGTCTGTATTTGGAGAGAACCTGAAAAAAAAATTCTACCGGACTAAAAACTCCCTGATTAATTCTTGAACCACACAAGAAGATACCGGAAAATATCCTAAATTAGAATAAGTTACAGTTTACTATATTAATTATTATAGCTCATTTTATGCTACATGCTTTTTCTTCCTATTTGCATCTTAAAGTAGCAGATTGTGATCATGTTTGTGGTCAAGTTTCAAGCCTGCATGGGCTGCATTTCCATCCATAGATATTTACTTAAAAGACCCATAGAATTTCCTTGCTTTTAGATTTGCCACTGTCAGCACTCTGCGAGTGCTTTGTATGCCTGCTCCATCTACCCTATTGTTCCCTGCAAGGCCCAGCCAGGGGAGGTCAGTAAATTAAACCAAGGGATGAAGGATGGGATTCCATCAAGTTCAGCTGAGAGCATTTCCTGTAGGACATGGACCTAACAGGAACGGTGAGGCCAGGTTTCTGGCAGACCCATTTAGGCAACTTTATGGCCTGATAGTTCTCTGTTTGGTAGCCTGCAGAAGCCTGATAAAGCAATGGGCATATGAACACTGTTATTATGGTCTGCCACTTTGTCTTTAGTAGTCTGATGTCCAGACCTCTTCAGAAGGGGGAATAGTGTCATGTTATAGGGTGACCACATGGAAAGGAGGACAAGCCATCCAAAACGGTGACCAGCACAACATCCTGTGATACTAAATTCTATAGTTAAGCAGAACTGTACACAGTATTCTAAGTGTGGTCACACCATAGATTTGTATAAAGGCAGTATGAGACTGGCAGTTTTATTCTCAATTACTTTTCTTATAATGCCTAACATGGAGTTTGCTGTCTTTACAGCTGCCACACACTGGGTTGACATTTTCACTGAGCTGTCAACCACATTCCCAAGTTTTTTTTTTCTTGTTTAGTCACTGCAGGCTCAGATCCCATCAGTGTATATGTGATGTTGGGATGCTTTGCTCCAGTGTGCATCACTTTACAAATGCTTACGTAGAACTGTTGTTGCCATTTTGATGCCCATTTTCCCATTATGGAGAGATTCTTTTGGAGCTCTTGGTAATCCCACCTCATTTTAAAAACCCTAAATATTTTGAGGTCAGCAGCAAATTTGGCCATCTCACTGCTCACTCCTATTTGCATGTTGTGAAGAAAGTGGATAGGGAGGCAGTTTCTCCCTTTCTCATAATATTAGAATGAATGTGGAAGTGAGCAGTGATGTAGCCACATTTGGTGATGATGCCAAATTATTTAGTCTTGCTAAAACAATGGAGGATTGTGAGGAGCTCCATAAAGATCTCTGCATACTGAGAGAATGGCCATGAAAAGGGCAAATGCTGTTCAATGTAAGCAAGTGTAAAGTGATGCACATTGGGGGATCACAATTTCACATATACACTAACAGGATCTGAGCTAATTAGCGGTGACTGACCAAGAAAGAGTTTGGAGCAGGGGAGGTGGACAGCTTGATGAAAATGTTGATCCGGCTGCTGTGAAAAAGGCAACCTCCGTGTAAGGCGTAATTAGGAAAAGAATCCTAATTCTTGAAGACCAATATGAAAAATAGTAGGTTCTCTGATTTGCACTTGACGTATGTGGATTCTTTAATCTTACTATAGTAAAAATAACATATTTTAGTATTAGATTCATGACTGTATTAGCAGTAAGTTAGTTGGGAAACAAATGTATTAGGAAGTGCAAAAAGTGAGTGTATTGCATAATTTGTGACAGACTTCTCTATTCATACATAGTTTATGGTATGTAGTAAGTAAAGAACAAACCCAAGGATGCCTTTCTGTGTAGATAGACAGTGGGCCAGGCCTAAATTTCCAGCCTGACCTATCTTACAGGGTTGTTGTGAGGGTAAAAGTAGCACATGCCATACACCCAAA
Organism: Anniella stebbinsi; assembly: GCA_029215795.1. Taxonomy (NCBI): domain Eukaryota; kingdom Metazoa; phylum Chordata; class Lepidosauria; order Squamata; family Anniellidae; genus Anniella; species Anniella stebbinsi. The sequence continues at coordinate 25,674,799 of JARDYH010000008.1, forward strand.
CATTACCAAGCATCTGTTTTACATTTCTGTCATAGACTCTTAGCCTAACTTACATCATGGGTTTTTGTGGGGGGAGATATGGCACTTGAAAGAATGATCAGTCTAGGGATTTCCCCTTCCTCCTTACTAGAGAAGCTTCTTTGCAACTGATCTACTAAATATAGTCTGAACATCCTCTTATATCACTACATCTGACCAAGTACCAAGAATAGCCATGTGGGTGTTTAGAAATATTGCTCAATTTAATTTTAATCTATCCAAGTTTGGATTTTTATTTTTATGTTTTTGCTCAAAAAATAGCCTGTGGTCAATGAATCCTATATTAAGCCTGTCAAAGATGTTAGTACTGGAGATAACAATACACAATAGTTTTGTTCAACCTGATCAAAAAATATTAGAAAAGCTAAGAGAATTCAGAATGTCACTGACTCTTCTACCCTACAGGGTTGTTGTGCTGATAAAATGGAGGAGGATTATGTAAGCCACCTTAGGTTCCTTGCAAGAGGAAAAAAGGCAGGATATAAATGTTACACAAATAAACGCATTACTACTTCTACTAATTATTATTATTATTAATTATAATAACAATGAAGGAATAAAAATTCTTTAAAAAACAAATACATGGATTTTTTTTTTAAAAAAAGAAAAAGAAGGGGAAGCTTAACCCCTTCTCTTACGAAAAGCCTTGGTCCCTAAATACACAGAGCTCTCAAAGAGAAGTACAACCAAATCCACACACCCCTTCAAGCTAGTGCATGGAGAATGAGACTCATTGCACTCAGTGGAACTTACTTCTGAGTAGACATGCCTTGGATTGAATTGATATGAAAATTAATGATCAGCAGCCATAATCAAATGAGCATACACACATGCAAAGCATGCAAGCAAGTTGTTAATTGTAGAGTTATAGTGCTGTAAAGGAGAGGGAATTCTCACTCACATCTCTTCCTCTCCACCTTCCAAGGTTCCAGACTGTTTTTTTTTTAAAAAATAAAGGCTACAATCTTCTACACACTTACCTGGGAGTAAGACCATTACATTCAGTCAATGGAACTTACTTCTGAGAAGAGACTACAGCAATGTCTTTGCTAAAGGAAGCAGCTATTGTAGCTAACGCAAGAGGGAGGGGGGAGAGACTCTACTGAGCATGAGCCATAATCAAAATGGCCGCCGGATTTTTAAAGAGGAACAGTTTTAATGTAATAAAATCCACTTAAGCGAATTTTAAAAAAAGAAAAGCAGTTCCACCTACACTAGAATGGGAGGAAGTAGACCCTGCCATTGGATTAATTAATAAGGCTCCCCGAAGGTAAGGACAGCAGTGCAAAAATACTCACAACCCCTGAGTTCAATTTTCAGTTTCGGTTTTCAGGGATTCTTTAATCTTTTTACTTTAAACTGCTCTCCTTCCCTCAGTCTTTCACCAATCTTCTTGAAATTTTCAGGTAATGTAAAACAAACATTTCTTTCTGGCACCTGTAAATTTCAGAGAGATTGGTGAAACATTTTCGATTTTATGGCTGTTAGAATGACCCCTCCCCAATTATCACTTTAACATGGTGATAATATATAGCCGTGCCTCCCTATATATATATATATATATATATATATATATATATATATTATATAGCCGTGCCTCCCTATATATATATATATATATATGTGTGTGTGTGTGTGTGTGTGGTGGATGCACTGACCATGCAATGATGTGCAGTTGCATGGCAGTGGATGGGTGTGGCAGTGACCGGGGGCGGTGGTAGTTCCTTTGACTGCAAACCCTGCATTCAAGCTCCTTTCTGTACAGACAACCGGCAGAAGCACAAGTGTGGGACAGTGGGGATTAGAGGCACAAATACGACCTCATATAGACACACCCAGGGTCTTTCTAGGGATATTGGGCTGCATCCAGATTTAATCCAATGAATTCAATAGAACATAGCGAAGTCCTGATTGGCTTGCATCCCATATGTTTCAATGCGTCTAAGTTAAGTATGACTGAGTCCAATTCCAATTCATTGTTCAGTAAAAGAGAGCGAGCGAGCCCTCCTTCTGCTGCCACCGATTCATATGTCACCACAAATTCTGGGGCCTCAGGTGATTCTGTCAAACAACTGGGAGGAAGGATAATGAGAGCAAAAATACATGTGGCATTCTTCCCCACATTCCCCACAGGACACATCTGTATGGAGGGGAGCTCCCATTAGCTTCAATAGTTTAGCGTGTATGTGTGGAGGGGGCACTAAGTAATGTCCTTTCATACCAGAATTGCAATGGAACCAGACCATGCAGAATTGGATTTTGCATATACAGTTATCAATATCAATATAAATGCAATGAGTAGTAGTATCCTACAGTACTGATGCACCAATAGAGCAACAGGCACTTGCAATTCCTGAAACAACCAGAAATGAGCAGTGATGCTTGTTTCTGGATTGGGCAGGTCAGTGTTTCTGGGCTATTTCAGCAACTGCTAGTTCCTGTTCAATTAGTGGTCCTTATCACTGGTGTAAGAGAACCAGCAGAGACACAGCGGTAGTACAGGGTTTTGCTCATTGAGAACAATCTCTGAAAGAAAATTCATTAAGAAGTGGAATGTTTAAAATACTGAATGGCTTAAATGAGGCTTGTGATCCTGTAGCGATGCCCTGCTATTTCAGCTCCAAAGAATGAAGCACTAAACAGTAATGAACGTATTTTGTTATTGACTGAACAATATTTTTTTTGTTGCCAGCATAAGATATTCATAAACAATGCACTCATTTCTGCATCTAAACAACAAAATGGAACTGGAAAGGAAAGGAAAATGTTAGTATTGAGGTAGATTCTCATGCTCCCCAAATAACCTACCTGTGGAGTCTTATAGGTATCCAAGATATTTGCCACATATAGGGAGATTTCAGAGTCCAGTCCCCCAATAACTGCTGTTAATCTATTCTGGATGTCACATACATAGTTAGGTACATCATTTTCCAGTGTAGTCAACAGGAGCATTGTGGCATGATAGGTCCTCATTGCATTGTCATAGCTATCATAGATGTGGAAGCCCAAGGTGACATTAGGTAAGATCTGAGGGTTTTCATTGATTTCTTTTACTGCAAATGCCAAGGCCAGGATGTGCTGGTAATGCTTAGGCACTACACTACAACAAAAGTTGCATTGCAGGCGAATGAGGAGGGGAAAAAAGAGATGAGACCAGAATATATGGATTCAAATTGGGCCACATTTATTAAAATCTGCAAAGAAAGCACTGGGCTGGCCCTAACTATGCCCGTAGCTAGCAGGCATTTTAATGGGTGAAGCATTCTATGTCTGATGAGTAGCATCTGCTTGATCGCCACCCCCAGGCCTACCCCTCTTGGGGAGGGGAGGCCTTCCCATGTCACTCCCCCCCAGGCCACATAATATCAGGTGGAGTGAGGGGAGTTGGCCTCACAGGTTACCCTTATCCCCCCACCGGGGCTGCAAAACCACAGTGGAAGGCCTCAGGCATCACCTGTCATCAAATCACGGTGCCACAGAATGATCACAGTCCCTGTTCTTTAAACGTGCCCACTCCTTACAGCCTAGACCAAATGTGACCAATTGCTGACACCTAAAAATTCTCTCCAGACTTACAGTGTGGAGTAGGTGAAAAACACATAGCCCCAGAAAATCAGGCTATGTGAAATAAATCCTACTCGGCCTCCAAAAGGGCGACCAGATAAACCCACACTGCATACTGGGAATTAGGGAGCCAGGATCCAAAGAGGTTGGGGCGTTCGGGTGCAGCTGCCTAATATTAGCACTGTTTCTCACCACCAGCCCATGGCACCATTCATTCAACCTCCTCCAATCATGAGGAGGCACATCTCTCCTTCCTGCCCACCCGCAATAGCCTGCCTGTGGTCACGTGAAAGTGACATGGGGGAAGGGCACTTCTGTAAGAGCAGTATATTCCACACATACGTTAATTATTGCCACTTTGTTCCACATCAACATCACTGTTAGTCATGATATGTAGTTTGTTTTAAACTTTTATGGTTTTAATTTTTGAATATTGGTTTTTAAATGTTCGATGTTTTTAATTTTTGTAAACTGCCCAGGGAGCTTCAGCTATGGGGTGGTATATAAATGTAATAAATTAATAAATAAATAATTTAAGGACTACCCTTCTCGTACTCTTAAGACCAAGGTAGCTTACACTAAGAACAAAAGCAAACTATATTAGTGCTCATCATCAGCACAGCACTGTCCTTATTGTTTCTTGGGAAGATACCTTGTAATAGAAGCTTTAGCACTGTGAGGCAACATCATTTGAATGTGCTCGTTAAGAGCTACAGATATACACTGGGTTACATCTGGATTTAGCAATGCTTGGGGTAGATGTATTGAAATCAATGGGACATGTTAGGCATGATTTATATCAATTATGGCATTCTTAAACATGAGTAACTTCAATTGTCTCACCTATGTATAGCTAAAGAGATCCAAATGACTAATCCCATTGCCAGTCATATTGTACAAAAGGTTTGACCTTAATCAGCTATCATCTGCATTTGGAAGACATCACATGATGCAGAAAAGAGTTCATAAATCTGTAACTCGGCCACTATGAAAACCAGAAGACATTCCCTTAAACCATATAGTAGCTCCATAAGGGAATCATAAATGTTTCTTGGGATTAAAAAAATTAACAGCTGTTGAAACAACCTAGCCCCTGTTTGTGTAGACTTAATTGTATGATTTTTTTTTTGTAGCTTAATCCAGTAAGCTCCTGTTTTGCAATTTCATAACTCTCTTATGCTCTGATCATTCTGGTGACATAATAAACAGAAATAAAATGGACAAACAAGTCAATCCTTACATGAGTTCCTCTGACATTTCCGGAGGAGGTTCTTCAGTAAAAGCTGTTGGACTGGAGAGGAAGGTACTATAAGAAGCAATGCCACCAATGATGAGATCTCCTGCCTGATAATACTTGTGAAGTGGAGGGTAAGGTTGTTTGACCCTACAGTTGTCAACAAGAGCTTTGCATATCATGTGAGGAAGAAGTACCAGCAGCAAGTTCACCAAGACCACCATCCTCAGTACAAGGGCAAATTTTCCTTGTTCGCAAAGTATCCCTTATAGTGTCCTACAACAGTAGGCTGAGATTCTCTGTGATTAGGACAGCCTGCCTTGAAGGTTAGCGTAATCTTCTGATACACCAGAATGTATTGGGATTGGGAAAACATCAGAATAAATTACTTTCCTTTTGATAATTGAAAGTGAGGGTAATCACCAAATAATTACAGAAGAAAATTTGTTTGTTACATTAGAACAAACTAGATAGAAAATGAGGGTCAATGTGGCTTGGGATGTCCCACAGAATGAAATTGATAGCTGAAATAATAGAGTCTGGTCTAGAATCAGAGACAAAATGCATATGTTTGACCTTAGGACTAACTATCTTGAGAAGATGTCCTTGATTGATTTAGCCTGGAATCCTACACTTACCTGTTAATAAGTCCCATTGAACTCAGTAGGGCTTACTTTAGGGAAGACATTTATTTATTTACTTATTTATTTCCTGCATTTCCATACCGCCCAATATCCGAAGTTCTCTGGGAGGTTTACAAAAATTAAAACCACAAAAACCTTCCATAATATAAAACAAAGACAGTATAAAAACATAATTTAATTTAAATTAAAGACATGTGCAGCATTGTATTGTTAATCTTGTTAGGATTTTGATGCACTGCACTCTCTGAGCATGCATGGAATGCAAGCACACATCAGCGAGAAAAAGAAGCAGGCAGATGTCCTGGTAGCAAGAAATACTCCGACACAGTGGTGTTTTAAACTACTAGGCTAAGTTTACTATATAAGTATATACAGTACAAGAGAAGAAACGTTTTTTCTATAGACACACCAACTGGATACAAACTTTCCAAACTGTTTCATCACATGTCATACATTTATAACATTGTGAGCCTATCGCAGTGTCGATTGCATGTCCCCTTCTGTGTTGCTATGCCTGAGAGTCCAGCAGGAAGAAAACCAAACGACCTTGGTCAGAGAGCTATCCAGCTGCACTCTTTTGACAGCTTTACAAAACCTTGAGATGGCAATCTCAAATGGTTCTTACTTTCTTAGTTCCAGAAAAAAACTTCTTACTGGACATGAACACATTTCACCAAACAAAAATTTGACAAATCTGAAAAGAACTTTCTGTATATTCCTATGTGTGTTTACTCAGAAGTAAATTGTTTAATGAGGCTTATTATGTAACAAGCATTCTTTACAATTGCAGTCAGAGATAACCCACAGAAAAATCCATCAATATAATGTAAAAGGGAGGAAGTGAGTTGGAATTGAAGCCATAATGTCTTGCTCCATTTCAGTATGTATTGTGGAAGCACATTCAAGGAAGAGAACATTTTTCACACCTTTAATACAATGCTTTGGGAAGTGTTTGTAAAATAAAAGTCTTTTGTTCTTTTATCTTTTTACTTTGGAAGCTTTGTGTGTATAATAGTTTTTAGCCCAATGGTACTCCCAGCAGCAGGATTTGTGTCTCTAATGAAATGGGTGAGTAAACCAGGGCAGTGAAGGCTTCCCACATTCTCTTCTCCAGGTTAAATATCCCCACTACATATCAGCTCTCCTGTCTACAAAGTTTAGCTAACTATGGAGACATTCAATATTGAAGAATTCATCTTCTTATTAGCTGTTCCCTCTTATTCAGCTCAGGTCTAAATACAATAATGTAATATTTGGGGAAAAAGATGCAACCCAGCAACCCAAGGCCAGAGGCTAAGATGGAGAAGATTTCCACAGCTACCATGTATTTTCCTTTTGTGCTTAAGTAGGTGGGAATAAATGATAACCAAACACTGCAAAAGACCAACATACTGAATGTGATGAACTTGGCTTCATTGAAACTATCGGGTAACTTTCTGGCAAGGAAAGCCACAGTGAAACTGATAATTGCCAGGAAGCTCATGTAGCCCAAGACAGAATAAAACATAGTCACAGAACCTTCATTACATTCCAGTACAATTTCTTCAGTCACTGAGTGCATGTCAACATCCAGGAACGGGGGAGAGGTTCCCAGCCACATAGTACAGATGCCTGCTTGGATAAGAGAGCAAGAAAAAACATTGGAGCTAGCCAGTCTTTTCCCCATCCATTTCCTCATGCTGGATCCTGGCCTCGTGGCCATGAAAGCTAAAACCACTGTAATGGTTTTTGCTAATATGCAGGAAACAGCCACCGAGAAGGTCATGCCAAAGGCAGTTTGTCGGAAGAGACATGTCAACTGCTCAGGACGGCCAAGAAATAGCAGTGAAGAAAGGAAGCAAAGGAGAATGGAGACGAGGAGAGTATAGGTGAGACTTTGATTGTTAGCTTTGACTATGGGAGTGTTCTTGTATTTCATAAATGTCCCCAGCACTCCAGTTGTGATGAAAGAAAAGGAAAATGCAAAGAAAGCTAAACTGAGTCCCAGAGGTTCTTCATAAGACAAGAAGGTTACAACCTTGGGGATACAGAAATCTTGATCCTTGCTTGGATAGTCTTTTTCTGAGCATTTGTTGCAGTCATTCATATCTGAAAAAGAAATGCTATGGTCTTCAGCTCACACATCTCGACAACCTGCTGTAATTGTTTCTCTCACATAGATAAGGCTTCTCCACATGAGCAATTTATAACCACTAGATGGTGCTGACTCAATGGAACTGAATGATGAATGGAGGGGAAATATTCAATTCAAACCACATTGTCGCTCCTCTCTGGCCATATAATTAAGCCCATAATAATCACGCCTAAAAGCAGGACGCACAAACACCCCAGGTAAGAAATGTGATTGTCTCTTCATATAAAGACACTCAATGTCATGAATGATGGCTGCTAGATTTAACCAAATATGGGGACAACCTTCTTAATGACTTTTCTGTTATGCTATTTGCAGGAGAAAAGACACACAAAAAAACACTTTGACGATCTGATTGAGCAGTGGCACTAACATCCATCATCCATGGCTACTCATATTGGCTACTCAGAATATATTGCAGACTGTATTGACTTACTCACTCTCTCTCTGTCTCTCTCTCTCTCACACACACACACACAAGATAATGCTTTTGTAGCCTCCTCCCAGTCCCTCCTTATAAATGTTTTTGATCTTTTTAAAAACTGGTGAAAAGTAAACCTGATGAAAGATAGTTGAATACATTTGTATAAATTATATTCTGGTGTATAACTCTGTACAGTATACGCATATGACTTACTCTCCTGGTTTGAAATCTTTCCTTTTGGACATGGGATGCAGTCGTAGCAGCAAAATGGCTTCCCCTCTTTCACTTTCTTGTGAGTACCTGGATAGCAACTCTCAGTACACAGAGAAAGAGGCTGGGACTAATTAAGAAATGAAAGAGCAGAATGCTATATGATATTGTTACTTTTCTTTCTTAAAACAATGAATATATGTGTTGTTATTATTATTATTATTATTATTATTATTATTATTATATACTGTCTTCCAAGGATAAGTCCCTTCAAGGTGGTTTTCAACAGGGGTTGGCAGAAAGTAGATCAGGTCCTACTAGTAGATCTCTGGGTGATTTGCATCACAGGTCATGTGTTTCCCCACCTAAATTAAATTGCTATGATGAAGAAAGCTTGAGGAAACCATGAATGGAGTTCTGTGTTCTTGGTTCTCATTTGTGGACCTTGGGATTCTAGTACAAAAACACAAACAAGTAAATCTAACAGGCTAGAATCCTGCCGATCCCTGATTAACAAGATAAAGTTATAATACAATAAAATAGAAAATGCAATTAGCTAAAAAACATCAAGTGCAAATAACAATAACATATAAAATGTAAATTAACTAAAACATTAAATAATACCGACAATATATGCTTCACTTTATTTTTTAAAAGGTCCAGCATTTGCTAAATGTAAGCAGTGAAGGAGCCATGAACACAGCCCATGGTAGAGTATTCCATCTGAATGGATCCATCATTGGAAAGTCCAAATCTCTTGTGCAAAACAACTGAATACACTTTTCTGGTTGGCGTGTGAGCATGGCCATCATTGTCACCCAGAGAATATATCTGGGTAGGAATTGCCCACTGAAACATGGCTTTGGGCAGAAACATGAGGGGAAAAACGAATTCCTGGTTATGATATGCCACACACACTTACAGCAACTTTACATTGTTATCTATCAGATATAAAAGTTAGGGGTGTGCACTGGATTGGGTCTGAACCACGATCTGTACACGATCCGGCCAAAATCGGATAAATTTATCTAATTTCGATCCCTGCATCTGGATCGTCCGATTTCATCCAATCCGAAAGGAACTGATCCGGATTGGAAGAGATCAGAGGATTGGACCTCCTCCCACCACTCATGGTCCTTACCTGCTGGGGCCGTCTGCTGCCATCCACTGGTCCCTGCTACCGAGAAACAAGCTTCGTGACCTGCCTCTCAGTAGCGCGCCGAGTGATGATGTCATCCAGTGTGCTACTGAGAGGCAGACCGTGAAGCCTGTTTATCAGTAGAAGGGGCCAGCAGACGGCAGTGGATGGCCCTGGCAGGTAAGGAGCATGAGTGGGGGGAAGGGACAGGGAGGGGGGAGTTTGGTCCCCACTCACCCGCCCACATGTTTTCATCATAGGCTTGCATTGGGGGAAAGCTTTCTTTCCCCCAATGTAAGCCTATGGGGAAAACACCTAAAATGGCGTCCGATCCGAAATTTGGACTTCTGATTTTTGGATTGGGATCGGGTCCAATCCGATCCAGAAAGCCTCCGAACCGATCCGACATGCCAATCCCGGTTCCGATCCCAGTTCTGATCCGATCCGGGGGGTCCATGCACATCCCTAATAAAAGTTCTCAGATCTTTATATATGGTTGGGTAAGGGACAGAGTAAACATCCATCTAACTACACATAGGCTGAATTCAGACAACACGATAGTCAATGGTGGGGTAATAATCAACTTTACAGTTGTTCATCTAGGGGGTACTCCCCACACAACATGGTAATAAATAATCAACTATGGAGTGGATTAGGATCAGTGCTGAGTTGACTATGGCAGCATTCGGATGTCACGATAGTCAATACAACTGACGATTGTCCCCCCCATTGCGTATTGTGTCATCCGAATTCAGCTGTTGTGTAACTATGTGTGAACATTTTACTGCTTTTTGAATAAGCATGGGCGGCCCCAATTTAGATCACGCTCATTCTCTCTGGGAGGAGGGGTTTAAGCCTTCCTCCTATCTGCTTTTCTCCCAACAGGAGAAACAGGAAAAAAAAAACATGTACTGGAGTCAACTGAAGCTAGTATGTCAGAGAAATATGAAATGGCTTTGGATTTCTATGAATCTGACCCACAGATTCCACTGCCACTTTCTAAATCACATAGATTCTGTGGACTTATGGCCTGTCTGTCTTCCTCCCTCCCTCCCTCCCCTTTTTCTTTCCCAAACTGTCAGCAAGTTGAGTTATACAAAAGTATAAAAGTTACTGGGAAATATGCTACAATATGCACCATTTAAAAAGCAAACAAAAACTACAACATCTTATACTTTTTATTCTCTCCAGCCTCTGCTGTGCATTACTCTTTTTGTATGTGTATGCTCTAGGGGTGTGCATCGGATCGGATCCGATCCACGATCCGAATCCGATCCGACCCAAAATCGGGAAAATCCGATCCGATCCGATCCGATCCGGACAACCTCCGATCCGATCCGATCCGATCCGATGAGGTCCGATCCGGATCGGACGCCATTTTGAATGCTTTTTCCCATAGCCAAGTATTGTTTTACAAAAACGCCTATAACTTTTTCATTTTTAAAGATAGAAGGAAGAAACCTGGGCACATTGTAGACTGGTTAGGGGTAGTTATCTGTGAGAAATTTCAGAAAGATTGGTGCATGCATTTTGTGGCAATTAATTTTTTAATAAATACCCAGGAATGCCTATAACTTTGTCATTTTTAAAGTTACACACATGAAACTTTGCCACATTGTAGGGGGTACCTTGGGACCTATGTGTGTGAAATTTCAGAAACGTAGGTGCTTGTCTTGTGTGGCAATTAATTTTTAGAAAAATGGGTAGTAGTGGGGTAAATACAGTTACGCCTCCCATTTTTTTATTTTTGAAGATACAAACAGGAAACTTGGGCACATTACAGGTACCACTTGCCTTGATATGTGTGTGAAATTTCAGAAACATTGGAGCTTTCCTTGTGTGGCAATTAATTTTTGAAACAATGAGGAAAAAACACCTATAACTTTGTCATTTTTAAAGTTACACACATGAAACTTTGCCACATTGTAGGTGCTACCTTGGGACCCATGTGTGTGAAATTTCGGAAACGTAGGTGCTTGCCTTGTGTGGCAATTAATTTTTTAATAAATACCCAGGAATGCCTATAACTTTGTCATTTTTAAAGTTACACACATGAAACTTTGCCACATTGTAGGCGGTACCTTGGGACCTATGTGTGTGAAATTTCGGAAACGTAGGTGCTTGCCTTGTGTGGCAATTAATTTTAGAAAAATGGGTAGTGGTGGGGTAAATACAGTTACGCCTCCCACTTTTTTATTTTTGAAGATACAAACAGGAAACATGGGCACATTACAGGTACCACTTGGCTTGATATGTGTGTAAAATTTCAGACAGCTGGGTCCAGGCATGTGGTGGCAAGGTATTTTTGAAACAATGAGGAAAGAAACGCCTATAACTTTTTTATTTTAAAAGTTAGAAGTCTGAACATTGCTCACTTTGTAGATGGGTTAGGGGTAGATATGTGTCAGAAATTTCAGAATTATAGGTCCAGGCATTTGATGGCTATGGAATTTTTAAATTACATGTTTCAAAAAAATTTCTACAGAGGCCAGGTCTTCCCCTCCCGCTTCCCGCGAAGAAAAGGAAACACTCTCTCATCTCGATCCCTTTTGATCCTTGCTAGTAGTATCCATTACAGGGCTCGTGTTTCCTTTCCTACTTTCACTTTTCACTTTGTACTCAAGCAGACACGAGCCCTGTAATGGATACTACTAGCAAGGATCAAAGGGATCGAGACCAGAGTGATCCTTCCTTGCACGCATGGCTGCAAAACTCAGCTAGGCTCAGCCGTTCTGCTTGAAAAGTGAAAGTAGGAAAGGAAACACGAGCCCTGTAATGGATACTACTAGCAAGGATCAAAGGGATCGAGACGAGAGAGTGTTTCCTTTTCTTCGCGGCAAGCGGGAGGGGAAGACCTGGCCTCTGTAGAAATTTTTTTGAAACATGTAATTTAAAAATTCCATAGCCATCAAATGCCTGGACCTATAATTCTGAAATTTCTGACACATATCTACCCCTAACCCATCTACAAAGTGAGCAATGTTCAGACTTCTAACTTTTAAAATAAAAAAGTTATAGGCGTTTCTTTCCTCATTGTTTCAAAAATACCTTGCCACCACATGCCTGGACCCAGCTGTCTGAAATTTTACACACATATCAAGCCAAGTGGTACCTGTAATGTGCCCATGTTTCCTGTTTGTATCTTCAAAAATAAAAAAGTGGGAGGCGTAACTGTATTTACCCCACCACTACCCATTTTTCTAAAATTAATTGCCACACAAGGCAAGCACCTACGTTTCCGAAATTTCACACACATAGGTCCCAAGGTACCGCCTACAATGTGGCAAAGGTTCATGTGTGTAACTTTAAAAATGACAAAGTTATAGGCATTCCTGGGTATTTATTAAAAAATTAATTGCCACACAAGGCAAGCACCTACGTTTCCGAAATTTCACACACATGGGTCCCAAGGTAGCACCTACAATGTGGCAAAGTTTCATGTGTGTAACTTTAAAAATGACAAAGTTATAGGTGTTTTTTCCTCATTGTTTCAAAAATTAATTGCCACACAAGGAAAGCTCCAATGTTTCTGAAATTTCACACACATATCAAGGCAAGTGGTACCTGTAATGTGCCCAAGTTTCCTGTTTGTATCTTCAAAAATAAAAAAATGGGAGGCGTAACTGTATTTACCCCACTACTACCCATTTTTCTAAAAATTAATTGCCACACAAGACAAGCACCTACGTTTCTGAAATTTCACACACATAGGTCCCAAGGTATCCCCTACAATGTGGCAAAGTTTCATGTGTGTAACTTTAAAAATGACAAAGTTATAGGCATTCCTGGGTATTTATTAAAAAATTAATTGCCACAAAATGCATGCACCAATCTTTCTGAAATTTCTCACAGATAACTACCCCTAACCAGTCTACAATGTGCCCAAGTTTCATCCTTCTATCTTTAAAAATGAAAAAGTTATAGGCGTTTTTGTAAAACAATACTTGGCTATGGGAAAAAGCATTCAAAATGGCGTCCGATCCGGATCGGACATCTGGTCCGATCCGATCCGACCAGCCTCCGATCCGATCCGATCCGATCCGACCCCCCAGGTCCGATTCCGATCCGCTATCCGATCCGATCCGGGGGGTCAGTGCACATCCCTAGTATGCTCTGCTCATTGATTATATGTTGAGCTAAGAAAAAAACACAAGATGTTACATGTTTATGAAATTTCCATAAATTCAACTGTTTTGTATATTATTTTCAAGGTGGTAAAAGTTCAATTGCGGCAATGAGCCGATGGCGAAACAAAAGATGGCGGAAAATCTGCAAAGCACACATGCACAAAGTCCACACTTCCCTAATCAATGTGTGTGTGGGTTTCCATTTTAATCTTTCTCAATTGCATTCTCTCTTTTTTGCAGCAGTTTCTCAGTTAAAAGAAGTGATGTGCAGGGCAGAAATGTGTGGGTCTTCATTGAAATTATCAATCCACACTTTATCATAAGAAGTGCATTGTTGGATCAGACCAAGAGTCCTTCCTTCAATTCACACATTATCTCTACTTCGTAAGTGTTTATCAATGTACAATGGAGTTAATGTTAGACATCCAGTGCTCATTCATATATAACTGGATGTCTTTCCAAATGGCTACAATCGGAGCCTACCTGGTTAAACCAGCCGTGCCATGTGATGGCATCCTCATCAATGGTAAATGCTTGGTCTACAGGAAGGTGGGGATCCATCCTCCCAACTCTTACTTTATGGAATGATTGATTGGAGAAAATAATCCAGTTGATTATATCCAATCCAGCAACTAGCTCCCCATTTTGTTTACAGGAAACTTTGTCATCTGCACTGATGTTGAATGAGATACCTTTCAAAAAGTGATGGAGCTAGAGTGAAAAAGTAAAATGTAAAGATTTAGAAAAGACTGAATTTATATAGTTCTTTAAATCAATGTCTTGCATTTATACAAGGGTGACCATATGTCAGGAAAAACCAGGACATGTCAGGATTTTTAGTAAAAAAAGGAGAGCAAAGCTCTGGTGCTATGTAAAAATATATTTTTTCTTTTTTCTTTTTTTTTCTTTTTCTTTCTTTCTTTCTTTTTTTTTTTTTACCAGTTTGTTGGTGCTTACTTCCCTTCTTGTTCCATAATGATTTTTAGTAACAAATCCGGGAAAGGGGGAATTATGAAATTTCAAGAAATTTCTGGATTTTCCCCATCTTACCCCCACCCAAAGGGCAGCTCTACTTTATAGTCAATGGTAAGTAACAAAAATGCTTAGAGATCTGTCATATTTAAAGATAAAGAGATGAATCTTGGCACCTTTGTAGCACTTATGTAGAACTTTAATCAGGCCTAATTTGAGGTTGATTTGTTCATCGATTGATTTTTAGAAATTCTTTGAAGTTTGAGGTCTTAACATTATTTTTTTGAAAAAACACCGGAGCCATACCCTCAAACTCATGTTGTCAAACCTCCTCTTTGGGGTCTTGCACCTTGAGCAGTTTTAACCCTTGGTATCAAAGGGATCTAAGTTTTTAGTTAAGAAGTGCTGGGCAAGCACTGCACCTTTCCTGTTGCAGATTTGGTGGGCAGTCAGATACCTGGAGTTCAGCAGAGGTGAGGTGTCCACAAATCAAAATGTGGGAAAGGAGAGATCAGTCAAAGCAGCCCACAGGGCAAAACAGAATGGGCCAGAGGCTTTTTTATTAGAGTTCCACATCATGGGCAATGAAGGGTCATCCTTAGAGAAAAACTCTCATGACCAACAGTGAGGTGCAAGTCAAGAGAGAGGATCTCATCTTTGCAGATGCCCTGTTGCTGCAGATGTTGGAACCTGACTTGACATTGCTTTATTTAGCTACTCCTTTTCTTCCACTTTACTTTGTTCACTTGTGAGCTAGGCTCTGTTTGCACTGCTGGCATGCAATGCAGAACATTTGAAGTGTGTGTCAGAGAAAAATAGATAAATTTGCAGCTTTGGCTGGCTGGCATATCTCTTAGAGACAGAGTTAGACTGAAGACACAACTCAGAGATGTCTGTAGCTGAGCCCTGAGAGGCTGGTGTGCCCCACAGAGCCTTTTAGGAGAGTCCAGTGTTGGTGCAGGTAGAAGCAATTTGTGGCAGAGGTGGTTTTTAAAGTAAGAGTTACCAGATGTGACCAAGCAATAGGCTGACACCCTTTCCCCACCCCTGGCCACAGGGTACAAGTGCACATCCCAGCTGGATCGTTGGGAAACTTTGGAAGAGAGAGCGAGATTGATTGAGGCTGGAGGCTTTGGTTTGGCTCCCATGACTTAGAGAGACAACAGAGGCTGCACAGACAACCCAGAGTTATGTGTTGTAACTTAGCCCCATGGTGCTGGCATGCAACACAAGGCATTAGAAAGAGGGTCTTAGAGTCGTGTGTTTGTACAGGAAATAGACAGGAGTTCAAAGTCTGGATGTGAAAAGTGGTGCCAACACAAAAGCCTTGAGAAGCTAGTGTATACATAGGCATGTGCATGACTGGTGCACGAGGTGCCCAGGCACCATCTAATCGAGCACGTCCGGTCACGTTCCAGGTGCTGCCGTTGCTGGAGCCAGGCTGCCACAGGAGAGACTCATTGAGTGGCCTCGGTGCCTCCATGCTCCTTCCAAGTGAACAAAGCCCCAGAAAGGTCAGCCCCCTTCCCCCAGAGCAGGCAGAGGGCAGGTCCTTTGAGGGGAAGAGGAGAGGGTTTCTTTGCAGAGTGTGGGCAGCAACCTGCCACTCCTTGGAGGCCCCCCAGGTGGCGGAGCAGCAGGGAGGATGTAGGACAGACATCTCCCATCAGCGCCCCGACCAACAGACATGCAGTGTTTGCTCAGGGCCCCCGAGGTGCCCAGCTGGTGTTGACATAGGTGCTGTTTATCTGGCGACGGAGCTTGCAGCGAGCGGGGCTGAGAGGTGGGGGTTGCCTAGCCCGAGGGGCTGTGAGTGGGGAGGAGGCAGCCACAGCAGCCCCCACCCCACCCCCCTTGAGCCATCCCTAGAGTACCTCTGGCCTGGTTTCCAAGGCAGAGATTCTGCTGCAGTCCCTATCACCCCTGCCTGCTCACATCTAAAGGGGGTCCCTCCGCCCGCTTCTGTTCACGCCTCACTCGAGGCCGATTTCCAGCAGCAGAGCAGGGGGAAGTTTTGCCCTGGCATGCCACAATCTAAGTGGCCTGATGGACTCCAACAGCCAAGCGCTCCCCTCCCAGCCTCAGTTGAGTCTCCGGGACCCAGAGGGGGCCTTTCCAGGACACCGGGGTCCCTGCTGGACTCGGGCCTGGCTGAATCCAGTTCTGGGGGCTGTTGCTGGCTGCAGAAATGCCCCCTCCCCTGCCCGGTGCCTGCCTGCCTGCCATGCAGACTTCCTGTGAAGAGCATCAACTGGCCACGGGTGGTGGTGGAACGTGGCTCCCCGAGTCTGCTTGCCCCCCGTTGCCATGGATTAACAGACAACAGACAGCCTGTTCTCAACACCTTCTGCAAATGTCCTCCTGTCCAAAAGATTCATCCCTTTCCCCTTTTGGGGGCCTACTAACTTTGCCCCTCCCCCATCAAGTCTAAAGCTTGTCACCCCCATGACCCCCCCATGCAGGAATGCCTTTCTTTGAAACTTGGAGCCCCCAAGTGGCTGGAGAGGCCACCTGGGACTGGGCCGATGCCAGGTCCTTAGGGTGGTGTTTACAGTTTAGTTAACTTTTAGTTTATTTAGGGTTTTTTTTTATGAATGGAAAAAAAGTCCTGTATGACTGTATATTCAATCAATATTTACCTTAAAAAAAATCCCTGGGGGCACCACCTAATGCAATGTGCTATGCATGCTTATGAATGTATATAAGTGAGAAGTGTGAATGGATGAAGTAATATCTGCTGCCCAAAACACCCACCTTAATGTTAGAGTAGAGAAACTTGTGACAATCATGCACAAGTTTTTTTTAAAAATGAACTTTAAAAATTAAAAAGCCAGCCAGCAGGCAGCAAGCCCTGGTAAGCAGCAGCTTGCAACAGAGTGAGGATGCATTCAGAAAAGATATTTGAGGGAATGGGAGAATGTATCACACAAAGTAGAGCAACAAAGTAGAGCAAAAGCTACAAAAGTGGGAGTGAGTGAAGTTAATTTCTGATACATTTGATGTCTCATTTGTTATTTCAGTGATTTTAACTTTAAGATGTTTTCTAGAATAGATTTGTCTTAATTGTGTACTGTAAAATCAGACATGTGACCAAGGCTATGTGCAGGTGGGCACACCCCCTTGGTGCTGGACATGCCCCCTGGAGGGCAGCCATGTTGTCCTCCTATTTGGTTTCCAAAATATGGTAACAATTTTCTCAATTTCACTCTATAGTAGGTACAGTAAGATGTCTTGAATAGTTTTCAGCTGGGAGAAGGCCTATGGATTGAGAGCTCACTCTTTACAATCCAGAGACTGCAGGAGGCATGCTATATAGAGCAGCATGTACAACCATGTACACTTGTCACAGGGGAAGTACACAGATGACACAATGACAAGCAGAATACTCATGTGAAATAGGAACTATTCTATGATTCCTAAGTGGAAGAAAGAAAGGAAGATGATTATTAATGCAGGAAGACGTTGGGACCACCCATTATCTCGTGCCTGCCAAATGATGATTTTTAGCCCATTACCTGCCAAACCAGTAGATTCTGAAGCTTGGGTCCTCCTCTGTTCATCATTGCCCCATATTTGGTTCTCGATAAGGACATGGCATGTAGAGCATGGGCAACAGCATAGACAGCATTGTAGATGCTGTAGCTGTGGCCAACCATGCCCATTTCAAAAAATGATCCAGGAAGGTTCTCCAGCTTCTCTTCCCCTGTGCAAATTACTCCATCTGCCTTGCCCACAATACTATCTGGGAATACACAGCCAAAGGCCTGTTGCCAGAAGTCCCTGATAAAACCATCTTCTTTAGTACTGGAAGGGTTTCTGTTCGCAAGAAATTGCTGAAATCCAGGGATGTCATTGGATTGGATTCCAAAGGATATTGCACCATGGAATATTCCTGTATCCCAATTCCTTTGAAGGACAAATGAAGTGAACTCCATCTGGGATGTTATGATCCATACCTTTGCATTCTTTGTCATGTGTTCTTGTTCTGAGAGATATGGAAACCATAGAAAGAATGCCATTGAATAAGATTCTGCATAGGCCACCACAATGTTGGCTTTGCTGACCATCACTTTTTTATGGATTCTTGCTCCCTGCTGTAGCATGGCATTAATTTCAGTGACAAAATTGAATTTGGGGAGTGTTTCTATGAAGGCAAAACAGACACCCCTCTTAGAAAATAGCAGCATGGCAGTTTGCAGAAATTGTCCTCCGTTGTCATTATCCGAAACAACGACCCCAATCCATGTCCATCTGAAATGGAGGAGCAAAGAGATAATCCCATCACACTGAAGGGTTTCCTGGGGGGCCATCTGGTAGAAGGGAAGGCCTGGAGTTTTAGCATTCATGATGGGAGCAGGGCCATAGATGAGCTAAGGAGAGATTTGGGGTAAAGGCAAAGACAAGAATAAAAATGTTTATATAGCTCTACACTTTCAAAGCAATGGGCATAAATAGGCATCTTGTTGGCTACTGCAGGAACAGAATATTATTTCAGATAGGCTTTTTGTCTGAAATAGCAGAGGTATTATTATATTTAACAACCCCATAATGTATAGATTTTATTTTTCTCAACATATGTATATTTCTAATTTGTGATAATAGTGGCTGCCCCTAATTTGAGATAATAGCGGCTGACCTATGGTCATCTAGTGAGCTCACGGTTGTGCAAGAACCACCTTTGATTCGAGTGACAGAAATAGATGCCTGACTTTTTGTACTAGTGATGGATTAATCTATCAGTTCCACTTCCTATAAAGTAAGCACTGTGTCAAGTATGTGGTCGTCCTGTCCCACATGGAAGTATGAATTACGTCACTCCACACTGAAATGCAAACAGAGTGAATTTTGCCCCTATCCCATTTTCTGGGAGGCATTTTCTAAATATTTTTGAGACAGGATAAATTTATAACAAATTAGGCAGGGTCTTTTATGTCTCTTCCCACCCCCACCCCACCCCCCCACACAAGTAAGGCCTCAGCGGAAAGATGCCACCACATGAGATAGGATTCTTCTAAGGTCATTGGGTTGGATCCAAACATAGTCAGAGTTAGTCTCATTGAGTTCAATGGAACTTACTCATATATAAGTATGAAAAAGCCCAGACTCAAGACATTGTTGGGCTAAAGACACACACACACACACACACACACACACACGAGAGAGAGAGAGAGAGAGAGAGAGAGAGAGAGAGAGAGGTTGATTCTTCCTCTGCTTCTCATTCTTGGAGTTCTATCAGCATATGTTTCCATACAATATTGGATATTGGGCAATTGGTCAAACTACTAAAAGGCTATTGATTATCGAACCAGATGTACTGTAACATCCCTTCCCTATATTGGAATGCTTCCATTTGTTTCAATGCTTCAGTGTTGGGTGAAGGGGTTAAACATTTCCCTTAAACTCCCTCAATTCATCACTCTATGATGATTTACAGGGGAAAATGGAGTTTGGTTTTGCTGCCCTGCTGCTAAACACATTTACTTGGGAATAAGTTTGTTACAGAAAAGGATCATATATTTTTTCAAGTAAAAACAATAAAACAAACATCTGTGTTTAATGAAGGCTGCTGGCTCTGAATTCAGTGGGGCTGTGAATCCATTCTGGATTTCAGTCAGAATCAGAGAGAACTCTAAAGAACCTATACCATCTGCAGAACATGATCCACTGTCTGTGATCATGTGCATGCCTGGTTTGATGTCCCAAGTATAAAATGTTTTGTTTTGTTTTAAAATAAGAAGAAATGATGCTGCAGTGAGTAGCATCAGTCCTGTTGGTCCCTGAAATGTTCATGCTGACCCCAGAGATGAAGCTGGGCTGGTTTCTTCACTGAAAAATCAGAGTTAACTTTGTAAGGTGGGTTTCATTCCTACAGATATTCTGGGATTGTAAAAGAGCATAGCTATGCAGAAATGGATCCTAAACACAACAGGAATGATTAGGAGGGATTCAATGAAATGAATAACCAAAGAAAAGAATAAAGAAGAGGAATTTTTAAAATACTGAATAGGATGTTAACCTTCAGCAGCACCACCCCCTTCCCACAACTAGAGAGTAGGGATTTGCATTGAATCGGATCCGATGTCCGATGCAGAGATGATTCATGCGAAATCGGACATCCGATACCCGATACAGATTTTTGTTCCAGGAGCTCAGATTTTATCTGATCCAAATTTTTAAAATCCAATTCGAATCAGATAAAATTGGAGAATCAGACCTCCATTTTAGGTGTTTTCCCCTATGAGTTTGCCTTGGGGAATTAAAGGTCTATAACTGTTTTATTTTAAAAGATAGAACCATAAAACTTGGCCACATTGGAAATTACATGTTCCTTGACATGTGTGAGAAATTTAGAAACATAGGTGCTTGCTTTGGGTGACAATTAAATTTTGAAAAATGGGTGGCAGTGGGGGTGATACAGTTATGCCTTCAACTTGTTCATTTTTAAAGACAGAACCTAATTTGAGATAATAGTGGCTGACCTATGGTCATCTAGTGAGCTCACGGTTGAGCAAGAACCACCTTTGATTCGAGTGACAGAAATAGATGCCTGACTTTTTGTACTAGTGATGGATTAATCTATCAGTTCCACTTCCTATAAAGTAAGCACTGTGTCAAGTATGTGGTCATCCTGTCCCACATGGAAGTATGAATTACGTCACTCCACACTGAAATGCAAACAGAGTGAATTTTGCCCCTATCCCATTTTCTGGGAGGCATTTTCTAAATATTTTTGAGACAGGATAAATTTATAACAAATTAGGCAGGGTCTTTTATGTCTCTTCCCACCCCCACCCCACCCCCCCACACAAGTAAGGCCTCAGCGGAAAGATGCCACCACATGAGATAGGATTCTTCTAAGGTCATTGGGTTGGATCCAAACATAGTCAGAGTTAGTCTCATTGAGTTCAATGGAACTTACTCATATATAAGTATGAAAAAGCCCAGACTCAAGACATTGTTGGGCTAAAGACACACACACACACACACACACACACACGAGAGAGAGAGAGAGAGAGAGAGAGAGAGAGAGAGAGAGAGAGAGAGGTTGATTCTTCCTCTGCTTCTCATTCTTGGAGTTCTATCAGCATATGTTTCCATACAATATTGGATATTGGGCAATTGGTCAAACTACTAAAAAGCTATTGATTATCGAACCAGATGTACTGTAACATCCCTTCCCTATATTGGAATGCTTCCATTTGTTTCAATGCTTCAGTGTTGGGTGAAGGGGTTAAACATTTCCCTTAAACTCCCTCAATTCATCACTCTATGATGATTTACAGGGGAAAATGGAGTTTGGTTTTGCTGCCCTGCTGCTAAACACATTTACTTGGGAATAAGTTTGTTACAGAAAAGGATCATATATTTTTTCAAGTAAAAACAATAAAACAAACATCTGTGTTTAATGAAGGCTGCTGGCTCTGAATTCAGTGGGGCTGTGAATCCATTCTGGATTTCAGTCAGAATCAGAGAGAACTCTAAAGAACCTATACCATCTGCAGAACATGATCCACTGTCTATGATCATGTGCATGCCTGGTTTGATGTCCCAAGTATAAAATGTTTTGTTTCATTTCAAAATAAGAAGAAATTATGCTGCAGTGAGTAGCATCAGTCCTGTTGGTCCCTGAAATGTTCATGCTGACCCCAGAGATGAAGCTGGGCTGTTTTTTTCACTGAAAAATCAGAGTTAACTTTGTAAGGTGGGTTTCATTCCTACAGATATTCTGGGATTGTAAAAGAGCATAGCTATGCAGAAATGGATCCTAAACACAACAGGAATGATTAGGAGGGATTTAATGAAATGAATAACCAAAGAAAAGAATAAAGAAGAGGAATTTTTAAAATACTGAATAGGATGTTTATAAATGTGATACTACATGGATGCTTTCCTGTTTCTGCTCCATGACTAACCAAATGAGTATAGCCCTTAATCAGAGGTAATATTATTCCATTTATGATTGAACCACAAAAATGATTGGCCAGATAAGACATTTGAAGGAGGAGGAGGAGGAGGAGGAGGAGGAAGAGGAGGAGGATCTGATTTTTTCCAATGTAGTGATTTCTGTCTCCAGAAGACAAAATGAAACTTGACAGAAAAGAAGTGTGAAAGTCATGGAAGATTCTCATAGTCATCAAATAACCTACCTGTGGAATTTTATGTATATCTAACATATTTGCAACATGAAGGGTGATTTCAGAGTCCAGTCCCCCAATAACTGCTGTTAGTTTATTCTGAATATCACATACATAGAGAGGTACAAATTTCTCCAATGTTGACAAGAGTAGCATTGTGACATGATAGGTCTGCTGTGCATTGCCATTACTGTCATAGATGTGGAAGCCCAAGGTGATATTGGGTAAGATCAGAGGGTTTTCATTGATTTCTTTAACTGCAAACACCAAGGCCAGAATGTGCTGGTAATGCTTCGGTAATACCCTAAAAAGAGAGCGGTATTTGGTAACAAAAGTATATTCCAACTTAGATTAAATATTAGCATCGTGTTCAACATCATCACCATCATTTTATAGCATTTGTATAGTATTTTTCTTGTTGGAATGTTTTGCCCAAGTTGGCTTATACTAAGAGCAAAACCAAATATAATATTAAAAATCATGTGTTCATCTTCAGCACATGACCCTCCTTAACATTTCTAGGGATTTTTTAATAGAAGGTTCACTACCAAGAGTCAATATCGTTCAAAAGTGCTCTTTAACAGCTACAGATATACATTTGTTTCCTTTAAGATTTAGTCATACTTGCAGTAGATCTACTGAAATCAGTGGGACAATATAGTCATGATGAAATAGTCCCATTAATGGGTCTGATGTAAATATGTGTACATTTTGATCCACCAATATGTTAGCATCAAGAATAATGAATGCTTAATGTGGTGGCAGCATTCATACAGATAGTTTGTAAGATCAAAGGCACTGACAGTTGTGTGTTTGTGTATTTCTGCAAGTGATTGTGTGAATCTCTAGGCTTTGATAGTTAGGGTGACCAGATAAAATCCAGGTCAGGGCTCATGTAACTTTAACAGTTGTAGAGAAAAGGGAATTTCAGCCACTGTCATTTGTATGCAATTTGTTCCTGGTGAAATTCTCTCTTCATCACAACAGTTAAAGTTGCAGGGGCTCTGCCTTCTTTTGTATATGGTCACTCTAGTATAGTGCCTGCACCTTTAACTGTTGCTGCCAAATTCCATCATATACATTACAGAACTGGAGGACATGTTCCATACATTCTATCTCAGGATTGTTACTCTGACTTATCTTTCTCAAAGCATTTGAGAGGGCTGCACATTGAATTGGTCCAGAGTGAAGGCCCTACAATATTTCATACCATACACATTGCTCAAATAGGCAGGTAACAGAGAAGATTCCTTTTCATATGGAATTACAAGGTGAGCAACTTGTATTTGCTTGAGCAGAAAGATTTTGAAAAGAAACATGATTTCTGCATGCTTATAACTATAGCAAAATCACATCCCATTAGGAAAAGAAAAGGGGGTGATGACACAATACAGCAAGGTCTTTGAGCGACACACTTCATCCAAGTACTTAAAACCAGCTTCAGAAAGATAAGAAAGTAGCCCTACAGCCCTCTTAAGGAATAAACTATTTCTTTAAGGAAGCCAACCAAGCATGTATAGCCAAGGGCATTGGTCCTGTTTCCATTAATATAGCTGTATTTGGGACACATCTATAGGTATGCAAAAGGTAGGCTGACCAGATAAAACCCAGGTCAGGGCTCATGTAACTTTAACAGTTGTAGAGAAAAGGGAATTTCAGCCAGTGTCATTTGTATGCAATTAGTTCCTGGTGAAATTCCCTCTTCATCACAACAGTTAAAGGTGCAGGCACTATACTAGAGTGACCAGATACAAAAGAAGGCAGGGCCCCTGCAACTTTAACAGTTGTGATGAAGAGGGAATTTCACCAGGAACGAATTGCATACAAACGACACTGGCTGAAATTCCTTTTTCTCTACAACTGTTAAAGTTACATGAGCCCTGACCTGGATTTTATCTGGTCACCCTACAAAAGGGCTCATAAAACTTTAAATTGGACCATCATTACATCCTGAAGACATTCAATTAATCAATATCATAAAACCATAGAATCATAGAATCATAGAATAGTAGAGTTGGAAGGGCCCTATAAGGCCATCGAGTCCAACCCCCTGCTCAATGCAGGAATCCACCTTAAAGCATATATAGTAGCTCCATAAAGGAGTGAAGTGCCCGTTTTCGCATTTAAACCTTAATCGCTGCTGAAGCAAAGTGGCCCCTTTTTGGTTAAACTGGGTTGTATTATTTCCTCTACAGCCTAATCCAATAAGTCATTGTTCTACAGCTCTAGAACTCTCCTATGAAAACATTGTTCTGGTGATGCAATTAATTGTAATGAATGAAGCAACAAGTCAGTCCTTACACAAGTTCCTCCAGCAATGGTGGAGAGGGTTCATCAGCGAAGTCTATTGGACTGGAGACATAGGTACTATAAGATGCAATGCCACCAATGAGGAGGTCTCCTGACTGATGATACTTGTGAAGTGGAGGGTAAGGTTTCCTGACCCTACAGTTGTTGACGTGAGCTTTGTCTGCCATGCAAAGAAACAGTACCAGCAGCAAGTTCACTAAAACAATCATCCTCAGTACACTGACAAATCTTCCCAGTATACATAGATTGCCTTATTCTCTTCTACAAAACTATAGAATGATTAAATGATTAAAACAGCCTGACCTGGATGATAGATTAATTTCCAGATAGGCCAGAACCTGAGAATGTTGGAGATCAGATTGCAGGAGTGCCGTCTACCAAAAGGGGTGATCCTTATTGCCTATAATGTAATATATCCAAGATCCTCACCTATTCCTAAGTCTCTTGTCCTACCTGTAAATGTTACTTGTAATAGTCCTGGCATCCTTTGCAGTCTTTGCTATTGGTTTTTCTAGTGCCTACTGAAACCCCACTGGGTTTTTGTAAAGCAGCAGAATTAATTACTAACCTTTTGATATTTGAAGAGGGCAGTAATTACCAGATAATTGCTGCTGAAAACCTGTTTGTCACATCTGAAGAATTTTTCTTTCTCCACAAACTAGATAAATAGTGAGGGACAATATGGTTTTGTATTGCCCACAGATGCCAACATTTTGTGCTATTTTTGTGCTTTTTGTGTCACAAATCCCAAGTTTTGTGCCACCACTGCCATAGCCCATCCGCCGCATCCCGCTCACATGGCTACAGGGAGGCCGTTGCAGTCAGGGGGAAGGAGAGCCATGCCCAATCACAAATGATGGTGGTCGGGTGGCACCACCTGCTGTTCCCTGCCCTCTTTGGAATCACAGCAAGGGAGAGTGTGTGCATGGTCAAGAGGACGTGAAGGTCGGTAGCTTCGGTGGAGCTTGGGAATTGCTGGCAGGAGAGAGCATTGTGTCCACAGGCTTGAGGCCTAGTCTACTAACGTGGGAGCTCTGATTGCTTGGGAGTCAGCATGGGAATCAGCAGCCTTCCTTTGCAGCCCAGCTGGACTGCCAGCAGGGTACGATTGGTGTGCCCTGGTTGCACGGGCCCAAAGGCTGTTCCTGCTTGCAAGAGTGACTTCCTTGCAGCTCAGCTGGGCTATGGGCAGCTGCTCTGGATGATGGACTTAGCAGGCCCAAAGGTTTGGCAGGGAAAGGCCAACAGAGCCTTCCCACTCTTTAGAAGTCTTGGAGGTTTGGGGCTCAAAGGATTATTCCCCCCCTCATGGGAATTATCTGGGAGGGGCCCACAATTCAGGGTGTCCTGGGGAACCAGGTGGTGTCTTACTTGTCTTGGATGACTGCTTGTGGTCCAGGATTTGCTTTTTTTTCTCACTAGGTAGGTTAACCTTCAGCAGCACCACCCCCTTCCCACAACTAGAGAGTAGGGATTTGCATTGAATTGGATCCGATGTCCGATGCAGAGATGATTCATGCGAAATCAGACATCCGATACCCGATACAGATTTTTGTTCCAGGAGCTCCGATTTTATCTGATCCCAATTTTTAAAATCCGATTCAAATCAGATAAAATTGGAGAATCAGACCTCCATTTTAGGTGTTTTCCCCTATGAGTTTGCCTTGGGGAATTAAAGGTCTATAACTGTTTTATTTTAAAAGATAGAACCATAAAACTTGGCCACATTGGAAATTACATGTTCCTTGACATGTGTGAGAAATTTTAGAAACATAGGTGCTTGCTTTGGGTGACAATTAAATTTTGAAAAATGGGTGGCAGTGGGGGGGATACAGTTATGCCTTCAACTTGTTCATTTTTAAAGATAGAACCATGAAACTTGGCCACATTGGAGATTTCATGTTGCTTGACATGTGTGCGAAATTTCAGAAGCATAGGTGCAGGTGTTTTGTGGCTATGAATGTTTTACTTTAAAAGTTCCAAAATGGAGGGGGAAGAAGGCGGGGGAGGGGGTGCGGTTTGACAGCTGTCAAACCCTCCGTTTTGGAACTTTTGGAACTTTTAAAGTACAAAAAAATTAGATGTGGGTGAATGGCCAGGTGGGAGTGGGTTTAGGGCTACCCGGAAGAACTCCCTGACACTGATGGCTGCTTTTTCTCCTCTCCCCCCTCCTTCTCTTTCCTACCCCAGTGAAACTGCTGTTCCTCTGTGCAGCTGTTCTCAGCAGGCAGCACGGAACGTTGGTGCACTGGCACACCGCTACGGAACAAACCATGGATGAGATTATGCATTGAATTTCACGCCTGGAGCGTACCGTCTAGCATTGCTGTCTTGTAGTCTGCATTCGTCTACAAGCTGTGCCTTCGGAGTGACCAAGCAGCATCCCTCCTCCCCTCAGTTGTGCTTTCTTATTCCCTCTCTGGAAGGTGTGCAGTAGACTTCTACTTTCGCTCTGCTCCAGAATGCCATGGCCGCTGACTGTGTGTTTGGATGACGTGTGGTCACAGATGCAGAACTCCCTCTCCTTCCAAGCCTCCCTTTGTGATGCTTGCTGCTTCAAAGTGCCATGTTCTGAGATGACCTAACCATTGTGCCTTACTGTTCGCCTTCACCCAGGGAGACGGTGCCTTGCCTTTCTGATTAATCTGCCAACACTTTGCAAAGCCCAAGTACTCATCACGTAACCATTTCTACAATACGTCCAGAATAAAGATAGTTGACATTACCATCATTCCTGTGTGTCCGGGATGGGCCACTTGGGGTGGGGTGGGGAGCATCTGGGATGTGGAGAGGGCCCGCTGATGCCGCACAGCCCATATGGAGAGGGATAGGGAGCAGTTGGGGCTGGGGAGGCCATGTGTGGGGCTCTGTCACCCGCGTGCTCAATTTGGCCGGTGCTTGCATGAACGTTGGGCAAGTGCTGCCTGTGAGTAGTTATGCATCTCGATGAAAAGAAGCACTCCAGTGGTGATTTAAAAGAAACTGTCCTTTAGGAACAGGTAACTTTCCATCCTTGGATAGGATGGCACAGGGATAGGATGAATCATCCGTTCATGAGGCAGGGAACAAGAAGAAGGAAGTAGAGAAAGGAAACAGGAAAGGATGGAGCAAAAACATCCCAGTAATCCCCTCCCACCTTGTTCAGGTACACATTAACCCTTTAACTCCAGGTTCAGTGACATGTAGCCCGAGTTCTGCTAACAGCATCAAGGATAGGAAGCAATTGAGGGTGGAGCTAACAGAATGTGTCTTTATTACTAAATAATAGTTTGAAAAGCAATCCAAACCAATGGCGGGAAATTCTGTTGGGCAGGGTGGGAGGTGCCAACAGCCACTAGGGCGGTCCTTTCAAGAACTTTTCCTCCACATCAAACCTACACCTCTTATCTAACTCTACTGCGAAACTCCCATATAAACAATTATAAAGCACAGTATAGAAAGCCAGTAAATCGACTTCACAGCTGTCATCTGTTGCTAAAGATGCAGATTCAAATAAAGGAAAAAGTGCATATTCGGAAAAATGGGCCCCAAAGCGACGTCATATAGAGGCTGCCCTTGTGACTTCCTACAGCCCCATCTCCAGTCCAGATATTATATCAGCATGAAACCATGAAAATAACATATCCCTAAGTGGGGTCTGATAAAGGCTGAAAAAATCCAGATTGTCATATGGACAGTTTTATTCTGGCACTTGAAGCTTAAAAAAGACAGACCTCATTTAGTCCATGTGAAGGCTAGGATTTCCATAATGTCATATCACATCTGAACCTATGTCAATTTCTGATGCATCTTCATGTTCTTTTGTGTCATCCCAAGGTTTGGGTTTCCACTATTCACTGAAGACCTGCTGAGTTCAATAGGGCTTTCTCCCTTGTGAAGAGGAGAGGTTTTCCTTTTAAAATATTTGCCTGCCAGGCAGCTTTTAAAGGCATAACGATCCAGCCTGGAAGTGCTAGTAATCTTTCTATGTCCACAGCAAATTCCACATGTTTATTTTACATTCAGTATAAAACAGTATTTGAATGACATTGATAAGAGGATTGAGACTGTTAAGATGCTGTTGGAATCCACAACTCAATCTCTTGAATGAGATACATTTCCAATCCTATTTATAGGACATTCCCCTGCATGTACATGTGTATTTGCTCTGTTTCATGTAAGTGACTATACTTGTCTGGAGACAATCATTAGTGTACATTTTACATCAACTGAACACGAATACAATGTTATGTGCAAATCTGTACCTGTCTTCAGATCTTCTATCTATGTCAAACAAAAGTACAACCCACAACCTAGAATAACTTCCAAACATATGCCAAAGTTTTGTGCTTGTTTTGTGCCACAAATCCTGAATTTTGTGCCACCACCAATGTGCATTGATATGTGAAGTGCAGTTTTGGCAGAAAAAAAAATCCAAAAAACCAACTTTGTCACATCACTCGAAACTGGTGCCAACATTTTGTGCTAGTTTTGTGCTGCTTTTTGCCACAAAGCCCAGGTTTTCTGCCACCCCCAAAGTTCTACAGGTGAAACTGTTCAATACTAACATCATAAACCATTTACTAATGTTACTAATGTTATAAACCATTTTAAAGTAATAGTGTAGATCCTGCTGTGGTTTCTTGAGGATCAAAAATCTGTCTGTGCCTAGAGGCTCCTCTAAATGAGCAATTTATTGAACATTTGTGATTGGGCACTCACAGAAGTTTGCAGGTCCATTGTGTCGGATGTCAGGTGCTTCATAAAGAATTCACTAGGCTAGCCTAGTGAATTGTGAGTTGAAGGCTTGGCAATTGTTATGAGAAAGACTGTCTCTGTTGTGTTCTTATTTGTGCCTGTTGGCCGAGGCCTTGAATGTTCCTTGGGAACGAAGGCATGTTTTGAAAAGGTTGGGGCTATCTTGCAAGATGTCTCTCACATAGTGTCATCATCAAGAGGAGGTTGAACCATGCCGCCCTGTTGGCACATGAGTTTGGATTACAGGCCTGAAGCCATGTCTGTAAACATAGCTTAGAATTAGCCAGCCTCCATCCTATATAGCTACGAGCAAAGAGGAGGTTCTTTGCTAGAAATTATCTGTTCGACTGTTTGCCTCTTCATTTGGTACTATGCTTGCTAAGAAACTTGTGTTTGGAATTCTATCTGGTTGGGAGATGTTGGATGCACTCTGTACATGTTCTGTTGCTATTTGGACTTGGAACTTCTAAGAACTATGCCATGAAAAGTGCTCTGTGGCTTTTCATAGATTTGGACTTGCAGATTACTGTTCTGGATTCGTGTTCTATAGCCTGTTTTTTCCCTGCATGGAGCCAAAGTACTGGCACAGGGAAACTCAGAGGCTGATCATTGCTGTTCTGGAATTGTGTGTGTGTGTGACCTGTGAGAGAACCTTCCTCAGAGCCAAAGCTATGAGCAGGGAAGGCTTCCTAGGTCAAAGAGGTTCGGCCCCTGACATCTTGTTTTGTGATCAGCTCAGTGTTCCCTGACAGGCTGAGTTTGATTTAGTTCAAGATGATCTTGTCTACTGTCAGACCTCATGCACTCCTGCTGGGGTTTCTCCTTTGAGTCACCTCGTGTTCCTGATGAGTCAGTGGCTCAATTCAGACAACACGTTAAGCAAGGGTTTTTAAATTAAACAATCATCAGTTGGTTAGCTCAACGTGTCGTCCGAATTCAGCCACACAACGGATAAACAACCCACGGTTGGTTAAGTTGGAGTTTTAAACAACTGAGTTAAACAACTCGCTTGCGAGTTGTTTAAACGTTAGTCAATTGACTAATGTGTTGTCCGAATTCAGCCGCTTGAGGTGCGTGGGTTAAACAACTGAGGTGAGTACGTTAACACAAAAGACCATAGAGGAGAGCAGCAAGAGTGGCAGAAAGCAGGCAGCCGCTCAGGCATGCTCGCAACAGACCGCTGGTATCGCTGCCATAGCAACCAGGATGCCCGCCTCCCCCACCAGGCAGCTGGCACGGAGCTCAACAAGGGGCCGGCTCCTGCACGAACTCACGCAGGGTGCCCAGTCAGCTACCCAAACGGAAAGGGAAATGCACCAGAAGGGCACTACGGCAAAGGGGGGGAGGGGGAGATGGAATAACCAAAAAACCCAGGCACCCTGGAGCAAGAGGCAGCCCCCCCCCACACCAACTGGGAGAACCGCACTCCACCCGAAGCAGACCCCCACCGCACCGCCATCTCCACCCTCGCTTCACCCAGAAGGACGTGAGCAGGGGAAGCGGCGACCAGAGAGCCCCCCCTCATCCGCCCAACACGGCCGGACAGTGAGCCTTTGCTGGGCCCCGAGAACCCCGTTGGGGAGTGTTGCGCCCGTGCGGAGGCTTCCCGGGTGCGTCAAAGCATCAGTGCCTGGATCTGGCTGCGCTACCCCCACCCCCTGTGAGTGTCGTCTGTGGAGTTCCATCTGTGGACTGACATCTCTCCCTGGCATGCCGTCCCTCTCCACCACATCCCCTTGGCACGTTCCGTGCTTGGCTCCCTGGGGGTGTGGCCTTGGCCGTCCCCTCTTCTCCGCTGTGCCTTCCAGCCGCCTCCTCCCTTCCCGGGGGCGACTATCCTTTCCGTAGGTTCTGCCCTGGCATAGTGGTGCCCATGTGCCTTATTGCCCATGTCTGAGCTCCCTTCTGAATAAAGTTTTCTATGCCACCCCACTCTTGCCTTCTTTCCTGTGTGTGCGAAAGATGCTCTAGGAGGGAAGTGGGGGGCTGAGGGGCTGGGGCATGGGTGCCAACATTAGAATTGCAGTGCTGGGCATGGGGTGCAAATGTTGTATTGGTGCTGCCATTCCTCCTAGCAGCCTCTTTGCCCGAGGCTGCTGAGTTCCGCCCACTGACTGAGGCAGCCAATGGGGTTTGGGAGGCGTGTCCTGCATCAGCTACAATGGCGGCGCCCATGGTTTTCGGCCGCAGTGTGTGCTGGGATACCTGCTGGAGGACTGACGGAGTTTGGTAAGCGGGGAAAATGGCGGCCAGGCTGTCAGTCAGAACCGAGTATGTTATTAACCACCAGGATGGTTAAAAATTCTTTGCAGCGCCTGCTGCAGCGTGTCGTCCGAAGTGAGCCCACCTTTTTAACACACCGTCAGTGGGTTAATTCCCCTCAGTTGCTTAATGTGTTGTCTGAATTGAGCCAGTGTGTGTGGCCACTCCTGACTTCAAGGGACTGGGGCTAACTCTAAATGTCACCCCCTGAGTGATTTGCTGTTCGCATTAAGCCGTTGTACCTGAAAGCTATCTGGTCTGTCTTCAGCTTCAAGTGTGTGTATGCAGAAATGAAACCGTTATGCCTTGAATTCCATGTGATTTTCAATAAAAGAAGTCTCACAGTTTTGGAGTGTGTCAGTTTGCCTAAAGTTCGTGAGCAGAAGCCTGGGGCGAGCTTGCGTCACGACACATTGCATGACATCATCATTGACCAGGATGTCTCCCACGCTATACCCTGGAAATCCTGCTATTCTAAGAAGCACTTAAAATGTGGTAATTATCCACCACTACTGATGTAGACTCAATGGAAGTGAATGGAGTGTGTTTAGAGGAGAAGTATTAAAGTCAAACTGAATGGTTCCCACTCTCTGACCATGTAATGCAGCCCATAACAATCATGCAAGAGAAACAGGAAGCACAAAGCCCTGGATAAGCACATGATTTCCCCTGAATAAGGAGATACTCTATAATAATGGTCAACCAAACTACATGGCAAGAGGACTGCCAGCCCTTGGTTGGA
Organism: Anniella stebbinsi; assembly: GCA_029215795.1. Taxonomy (NCBI): domain Eukaryota; kingdom Metazoa; phylum Chordata; class Lepidosauria; order Squamata; family Anniellidae; genus Anniella; species Anniella stebbinsi. Next base: position 25,707,468 of record JARDYH010000008.1, read on the forward strand.
TCACATGTTTTATAGGCTTGACTAATACATTTGCAATTAAACTTGTACATGTCTGATAATATCAATGGTCATCTCAGGATTCTAGCAGGTGCCCCTGTGAATAATGATTTTTCCACAGAAGCATTTGAAACATTTTTGCCCCATTCATTCACCACAAGAACTCCCAAAGGGACAACCTAAGAGAAATGACATAAAAGGAAAAAGAATGATGGGGAGGGAGAAGGAAGAAAGCAACTGGCCATGAGTTTTTAAATTTCCATTTTTGCAACGATCGGCTGAACTGCAAACATTCAGAAATGTCTACTGCTAGGTGACAAATAAAGAAGAAGAGGTCTCTCAATTGAGAAATAAATAGAATAGTTCTGCTTCCATTCTCTCCCTCTGCTATAGACTGAAGGAATGGATGAAACAATATGCAAGGATTCCTCTGAGAGATTTGTTGAAATGAAAACTTGGGAATTTTCTTCTTTAGATTTCAGTTCTGAAATCTGTATCAAGGCAATCTGCTCAAAGGGAAGATAACAGTAAAATATGGGGGTATCAGTTGAATAATAAACATGATGGCTTCCTTTTAGGTAAACATTGCTTCATTTCTACATGACTTTTATAAGCTAAGGATACTTTGAAGATATGTAGTGAAGACATATACATGGTAGCTGCTCAGTGGGAAATTTGTAGCAGAAATATTCTGCTGTACATACACACTTAGCTCTCCTGTCTACAAAGTTTAGCTAACTATGGAGACATTCAATATTGATGAATTCATCTTCTTATTAACTGTTCCCTCTTATTCAGCTCAGGTCTAAATACAATAATGAAATATTTGGGGAAAAAGATGCAACCTAGCAACCCAACACTGGAGGCTAAGATGGAGAAGATCTCCACAGCTACCATGTATTTTCCTTTTGTGCTTAAGTAGGTGGGAACAAATGATAACCAAACACTGCAAAAGACCAACATACTGAATGTGATGAACTTGGCTTCATTGAAACTATCAGGTAACTTTCTGGCAAGGAAAGCCACAGTGAAACTGATAATTGCCAGGAAACTCATGTAGCCCAAGACAGAATAAAACATAGTCACAGAACCTTCATTACATTCCAGTACAATTTCTTCTATCACTGAGTGCATGTCAACATCCAGGAATGGGGGAGAGGTTCCCAGCCACGTAGTACAGATGCCTGCTTGGATGAGAGAGCAGGAAAAAACAATGGAGCTAGCCAGTCTTTTCCCCACCCATTTCCTCATGTTGGATCCTGGCCTTGTGGCCATGAAAGCTAAAACCACTATAATGGTTTTTGCTAATACACAGGAAACAGCCACCGAGAAGGTCATGCCAAAGGCAGTTTGTCGGAGGAGACATGTCAGCTTCTCAGGACGGCCAAGAAATAGCAGTGAAGAAAGGATGCAAAGGAGAATGGAGACGAGGAGAGTATAGGTGAGACTCTGATTGTTAGCTTTGACTATGGGAGTGTTGTTGTGTTTCATAAATGTCCCCAGTACCCCAGCTGTGATGAAAAAAAAAGAAAATGCAAAGAAGGCTAAACTGAATCCCAGAGGTTCTTCATAAGACAAGAAGGTTATAATCTTGGGGATACAGAAATCCTGATCCTTGCTTGGATAGTCTTTTTCTGAGCATGTGTTGCAGTCATTCATATCTGAAAAAGGAAATATATGTTCTTCAGCTCACACATCTCGACAACCTGCTGTAATCGTTTCTCTCACTTAGATAGGGCTTCTAAATGAGCAATATTTAGCATATTTGTGACTGGCCACTCATGGAAGTTTGTGGGACTTTTAAACAATGTTATGAATGACCAGGACATCTATCACGGCATCTGTTGGAAATTCCATCATGAACAGAACCGTTTTTAAAGTGTTAACATCTGAAAAAAGCAGGATCATCCACAACTAAATGGTGCTGTTTCAATGTAACTGAATGCTGACTAGAGGGGAAGTATTCAATTCAAACCACATGGTCGCCCCTCACTGCCCATATAATTAAGCCCATAATAATCATGCCAAAATCAGGAATGACATAAGCAACGTGATTTTCCCTTAACGTAAAGACACCCAAAGTCATGAATGATGACTGCTAGATTTAGATGAAAAAGGTATAAACTTCTTATTAATGACTTTTCTGTCAATCTATGGGCAAAGGAAAAGCCACAAAAAGCCCCATTTGACAATCTGATTGAGTAGAGGCACTAACTTCCATCATCCATGCATGGCTACTCAGAATACTTTGCAGTTTTTATTCTCTCTCTCTCTCTCTCACACACACACACACACACATACACACACACACACATACACACAGAGATGAAATTCTGCTTTTGTAGCCTCCTCCTAGTCCCTACTCACAAACCTTTTTGATTTTAAGAAATGTATGAAAAGTAAACCTGATGAAGGATAGTTGAATACATTTGTGTAAATTATATTCTGATGTATAACTGTGTACAGTGTATGCATATGACTTACTCTCCTGGTTTGAAATCTTTCCTTCTGGACATGGGATGCAGTCGTAGCAGCAAAATGGCTTCCCCTCTTTCACTTTCTTATGAGTACCTGGATAGCAACTCTCAGTACACAGAGAAAGAGGCTGGGACTAATTTAGAAATGAAAGAGAATAAGCTATTGTTACTTTTCTTTCTTAAAATAATGAATATATATATATATATATATATATACACACTGTCTTTTAAAGTGAAGCCCATTCAAGGTGTTTTCAACAGGGATTGGCAGAAAGTACATCAGGACTTAATAGTAGATCTCTGGGTGATTTAATTTAGATGAGGACAGTCCTTTCCCCACCTAAATTAAATTGCTGTGATGAAGAAAGCTTGAGGATATAAGTAGTCGATTTTAGTGTGAAAAGAGAGGTCAGTTCAGTTCTGGTACTGGAAACAAATTCCTAGTATCAGAACATGCTCAGATACATCCTGTTCTGGCTTTCATTTGTGGACTTCGGGATTCTAAGAAAATCTAACAAGAAGGAAGCCTGCCCATCCCTGGTTAAAAAGATAAAGTTATGAAAACAATAAAATATAAAATGCAATTAACTAAAATATTAAATAATAGTGGCAATAAATGCTTCACTTTATTTATTTTTAGGGTTCAGCATTTGCTTAAAAATAAGCAGTGAGGGATCCATAAACACACCCCATGGTAGAGCATTCCATATGGATGGCTTCATCACTGGAAAGTCCATATCTCCTGTGCTAAACAACTGAATACACCTTTCTGGTTGGCGTGTGAGCATGGTCATCAATGTCAAACTTAGATCCTGGACACACAGGGAATACATGGGGTGGGAATTGCCCATTGATACATGGCTTTGTGGCAGAAACAAGAGGAAAATTAATAAAAGGAATTACTGGGTATGATATGCCACATACTCTGTCTGCTACTTTACATGGTTATTTATCAGATATAAAAGTTCCCAGATTATAAAAGTAAAACATCCATCTAACTACACATTGTGTAGCCATGTGGGAGCATTTTACTTCCTTTTGAGTAAGCATGGGTGGCCTCAATTTAGATCAGGCTCATTCTCTCTAGGAGGAGAGGTTTAAAGTTTCCTCCCATGTGTTTTTCTCTCAACAGGAGAAACAGGGAGGGAATCATGAACTGGAGTCAACTGAAGCTAGTTATGTTCAGGAAATGTGACATGACTTTGGATTCCATGAATCTGGCCCACAGATTCCACTGCCACTTTCCTAATTGCATGGATTCTGTGGACTTATGGCCTTTCTTTCTTTCTTTCTTTCTTTCCTTCTGTTTTTCTGTCTTTGTTCCCTCCTCCCTCCCTTTTTTTTCTTTCACAAATTGTCATTAAATTCATTCAAAAGTATGAAAGTTACTGGGAAATATGCTAAGTTATGCCCCATTTCAAGAGCAAACAAAAACCACAACATGCATTTCTGATCTCTCTTCAGCCTGTGCTGGGCAGCACTCTTTTGATGCGTGTATGCTCTGCTTACTGAGTATACACTGAGCTAAGAGAAATACATAGGCTGACCATATGAAAAGGAGGACAGGGTGCATGTAACTTTAACAGTTGTAGAGAAAAGGGAATTTCAGCCAGTGTTATTTGTATGCAATTAGTCCCTGGTGAAATTCCCTCTTCATTACAACAGTTAAAGTTGCAGGGGCCCTGCCTTCTTTTGTATCTGGTCACTCTAGTATAGTGCCTGCAACTTTAACTGATGTGATGAAGAGGGAATTTCACTAGGTACTAATTGCATACAAATGACCCCGGCTGAAATTCCCTTTTCTCTGCAGCTGTTAAAGTTACATGAGCCCTGTCCTCCTTTTCATATGGTCAGCCTAGAAATACAGAAACTATTATATGTAGCTGAAAGTTTCATAAGTTCATCAATTTTACATACTTTTCCAAGGTGGTAAAAATCTGATTGCAGCAATGAGCAGATGATAAAACTAAAGCTGGCTGAAAATCTGCAAAGCACATATGAAACATATAAAACAAAATCCATATTTCCCTAATCAATATATGTGTGTGTGTGTGTTTTCCTGTTTAATCTTTCTCCTCACCTTCTTGTTCCCTTGGAACTTCAGCTGCCTCTTTTACCTGCTCCAGTTTACACTCATTTTCTCCCTTCAGTCTCCTTATGCCATCTCTCACCTCCATCCATCTCTCTTCACTCACCCCTTTCCCTCTGCTGCTTCCTCTTTCCATTTGCTCCCTCTTCCTCTCATGGTAGCCTGACACATCTGGCTGATGTCATAGGCAAGGATTGGAGAAGGTTATCACCCACTGTCATGCTACAAGGCCCGGAAAGATGGGGATCCTATACATGAATTCCCAAATGGCTCCCCTCAAATTACTAATGGGAGCAAATGGATGACTTGACGTCATTGCAGCTACCTCTCTGCCCACTTCTTGGTGTAAGAATGCAGTTTGATTGAATTTTTAATACTGACGATTGTGATATTATGTATATTCAAAATATTAGAAATACAATTGCATTCTCACGTATATATATATATATTTTGCAGCACTTCCTCAGTTAAAAGAAGTGATGAGCAGGACAGAAATGTGTGGGTCTTCATAAATATTATCAATTCACCCTTAATCATAAGAAGTGCCATGCTGGATCAGACCAAGGGACCTTCCTTCAATCCACACATTATTTATCCATCAGAAGTGTTGATCAGTGGAATTAATTTTAGACACCCAGACAACTGATCAGTGCTCATTTATTCATCACTGGATCTCTTTCCCAATAGCTACAATTGGATCCTACCTGATTAAACCAGCCATGCCATGTGATGGCATCCTCATCAATGGTAAATGCTTGGTCAACAGGAAGGTGGGGATCCATCCTCCCAACTCTTACTCTATGAAATGAATGGTTGGAGAAAATGATCCAGTTGATTATATCCAATCCAGCAACTAGCTCCCCATTTTGTTTAAAGGAAACTTTGTCATCTGCAGTGCTGTTGAATGAGATACCTTTCAGAAAGTGATGGAGCTAGAGTGAAAAGGCAAAATATAAGGATTTAGAAAATATTGAATTTATATTGTACTTCAATTCAACATCTAGCATTTATACCATTTTCTCCATTCCACTCTACTGTAGGCACATGAGGCCAATCCAGACACCCCCACATCATTGTCCAAACATGAATCAGGGTTCCTGCATCTTCTTTAGACTAAATACAATGTGGTTGCTAGATACACATTTAAAACGATATTTGGGTCCTCAGACTAAGGTCCAATGGCAGTTGAAGAAAGATGTCATGAATAGCTTTCAGCTGGGAGAAGGCCAATGGATGAAGAGCTCATTCTTTACAACCCAGAGATTGCAGGTGGGATGCTATATAGATCAGCATATTCAACCGTGCACACTTGTCACAGAGGAACTTGACAGACCATAAAAGAAAAGCAGAATGGCTGTGTGAATTAGAGACTGTTCTATGATTTCAAGGTGGAAGAAAGAAAGAAAGAAAGAAAGAAAGATGATTATTAATGCACGAAGACATTGGGACCCCCCAATATAACTGCTAAATGAGAATTTTTAGCCTGTTACCTGCCAAAATGGTAGATTCTGAAGCTTGGGTCCTCCTCTGTTAATCATTGCCCCACGTTTGGTTCTTGATAATGACATGGCATGTAGAGCATGGGCCACAGCATAGACAGCATTGTAGATGCTGTAGCTGTGGCCAATCATGCTCATTTCAAAAAATGATCCAGGAAGGCTGTCCAGCTTCTCTTCCCCTGTGCAAATGTCCCCATCCACCTTGCCCACAATACTATCTGGGAATACACAGCCAAAGGCCTGTTGCCAGAAGTCCCTGATAAAACCATCTTCTTTAGAGCTATAAGGGTTTCTGCTCTCAAGAAATTGCTGAAATCCTGGTAGGTCACTGGAGTGGATTCGGAAGGATATTGCACCATGGAATATTCCTGTATCCCAATTCCTTTGAAGGACAAATGAAGTGAATTCCATCTGGGATGTTATGATCCATACCTTTGTAGTCTTTGTCATCCATTCTTGTTCTGAGAGATATGGAAACCATAGAAAGAATCCCATGGAAGAAGATTTAGTATAAGACACCACAATGTTGGCTTTGCTGCCAATCACTTTATTATAGATTTTTGTTCCCTGCTGTATCACGGCACTAACTTCAGTGACAAAACTTAATTTGGGGAGTGTTTCTATGAAAGCAAAACAGACACCATTCTTAGAAAATAGTGGTATGGAAGTTTGCAGAAATTGTTCTCCATTGTCATTATCCATAACAATGACCCCAATCCATGTCCACTTGAAATGGAGGAGTAAAGAGAGAATGCCCTCACACTGAAGAGCTTCCTGGGGGGCCACCTGGTAGAAGGGAAGGCCTGGAGTTTTAGCATTCATGACGGGAGCAGGGCCATAGATGAGCTAAGGAGAGATTTGGGGAAGAGGGAAAGGCAATAGTAAAAATGTTTATATAGCCTCTGCGCTTTCAAAGCAATGTACATAAATCTAATACTTTTAACAAATACAAATCTTTTTGGCCTCTGTAGGAATAAAAGATTGGTTCAGATTGGCTTTTTGTCTGAAACAGCAGAGGTATTAATATTTGATCAATCTGACAAGGTAATTTTATCTTACCCATCATATGTATATTTCTAATTTGTGTTAATAGTGGCTACCTCTAATTTAAGATAATAGTGGCTGACCTATGATTATCTAGTGAGCTCATGGCTGAGCGAGAACCACCTTTGAATCTAGTGACAGAAATAGATGCCTGGCTGTCTGTACTAGTGATGGATTAATCTATCAGTTTTGCTTCCTATAATGTAAACATTTTGACAAGTATGTGGTCATCCTATCTCTCATTTGGACATCAGTTTCTGAATGTTTTTCCCCTTCAAGGTATGTGTGACAATTCATATGCATTTTTATATGGAATTTTCCCCTAATGTATACATTTTTGTACACAGTTTTTGCTCAGAAAACTACATTGCAAAATTCAGAGAAGTTGGAATATCAGGAGGATAACAGTGTTCTGGGCCTTGTATTACTTCAGGAAGTGTGAATTAGTTCAGTTTGTATTGAAATGCAAACAGAGTGAATTTTGCCCCTATCTCTGCTCTAGACTTTCATTGTCCCATTTTCAGGGAGGCATTTTCAGAATATTTTTTAGGACAGGATAAATTTATAACTAATTTGGCTCAGGGTTTACAGATCAAAGTACTTCTTTCAGGGTCTTTCATGTCTCTTTTTCATGTTTTTCAAATAATATTTCCTTTGGTAGCAAGTTGGAAAGGCATGTCTATGGTATCCCATTAGCCATCCCCCCCACCCACACGAACAAGGCCTTAGTGGAAAGATGCCAGCACATGAGATAGGATTCTCCTTGGGTCATTGGGTTGGATCCAAACATAGTCAGAGTTAGACCCATTGAATTAAATGGGAATTACTCATATTGAAGTATGCAAATGCACAGTTTCAACTCATTGTTGGGTTAAAGAGACAGACACAGAAAGTGAGGGGGAGAGGGAGAGAGGGAGAGATGCTTCCGCTGCTTCATGTTCCTGGATCCATTAGCTTCAATGCTTCAGTGTTCGGAGGAGGGGTTAAACATTGTTTTCCCATGTATCCTATATCGGTGGTATTATTATTGTTATTGTTATTATTATTATTATTATTATTATTATTATTATTAAAAAGGCAGGGGGATACATTTTTGGAGTAACTGACTTATTTGCATTCTCAACCAACATGAAGCTCCCAGGTATCCTATCATAAAATATATAATAAATATATGTATGAGCTCAATGGGACACATTAGTGATTATAGGCCCTGGACTTAGTGGTCTTAAGAGACCCCTCTGTAGATGAGCATCAGGATTAATTCAGTTGTGATTCACAAAGTGAACATTTCTCTTCCTCCTCTAACCCAGCTGCCATTGCAAGCTTTAAAACTGCTTCTACACTCTTGTGATGTTAGAGCAAAGGACACACCCACCCACCCACACAACATGCACGGTTCTCTGAGCATGTGAAGCTTAAAAATCAAACTCACTCAAATCATCACTTCATCGTGCCTTTCAGGTAAAAAATTGAATTTTGTTTTGCTGCCCTGCTGCGAAACACATTCACTTGGGAATACTTATGTTACAGAAAAAGTTCATATATTTTTTCAAGTAAAAATACCAGAACAAGCATCGGAGTTCAATGAAGGCTGCTGGCTCTGAATTCTGTGGGACTGTGAATCCATTCTGGATTTCAGTCACAATCAGACAGAACTCTAAAAGAGCTATCCCAGCTTAGGCTGACCAGATAAAACCCAGGTCAGGGCTCCTGTAACTTTAACAGTTGTAGAGAAAAGGGAATTTCAGCCAGTGTCATTTGTATGCAATTAGTCCGTGGTGATATTCCCTCATCATCACAACAGTTAAAGTTGCAGGCACTATACTAGAGTGACAATATACAAAAGAAGGCAAGGCCCCTGCAACTTTAACTGTTGTGATGAAGAGGGAATTTCACCAGGAACTAATTGCATACAAATGACACTAGCTGAAATCCCCTTTTCTCTACAACTGTTAAAGTTACATAAGCCCTGACCTGGATTTTATCTGGTCACCCTATCCCAACTGCAGAACACAATCCACTGTCTGTGATCTTGTACATGCCTGGCTTGATGCCAGAAGTATGAAATGTTTTGTTTCATTTTAAAATAAGAAAAAATGATACTGCAGTGAGAATCATAAGCCCAGTACATGCCTGGAATGACCCCAGGGATGAAGCTGGGTTGGTTTGCTGTCTTCCCCATCACCTGCCACTCTTTGAATGGTCATTTTGGTGGGTTATGTACCAAGGGCCTTGAGATTCAGCCATAGCTGCACTAGTTTTCAATATTAACAAATTTTATTTGCCCAATTAAAAATACAGCAAATGCCAGCAGCGGCTATTGATGGTCATTTCAGGAAAATCCCTAATGATTTCCATGTTTGTCTTTGTTAGGGGAGCTCCATGGAAGATGACTGTCCCCCACTGCTATATATTTCATGGTAATTTATGGGGGTGGTCTATTGATTGGCTACTTCTTGCTTGGGTGAGGTAGAATTCTAGGGTGACCATATTTGGAAACCAGAAAAGGAGGACAACATGGCCTCCTCCAAGGGGGCATGCCCACCAATATGTTTGGCCCCCAAGTGGGTGTGTCCAGCCCCCAAGGGTCATGCCTAACCAAATATGGCCTTGGTCACACATCTAATTTTACAGCATGCCGTTAAGACAAACCTGTTTTACATAACATCTTCATGTTAAAATCACTGAAATAAAGAACAAGTGAAACATTCAATGCATCTGAAATTAACTTCACTCACTCCTACTTTTATACTTTTGCTGTACTTTGAAACATTTGCTATACTATGTGTGATACATTCTCCCCTTCTCTCAAATATGTTTTCTGACTTCAAATCCTTCACTGGATGACCATAGTCAAATTTTTCCTAACATTTAATGCTCTGTCCCCATCACCTTTCTCATATCCATCCTTACAGGTTCTGCATACTGCTACCACTGAACAAATGAAGCTGTTGATAAAGGGAAGAAAAATTGAGTACAACAAACTAGCAAACTAGCATTCAGAAAGAGTATAAAATACTATTACCCTGCAAACATTAGTCATGGAACAAAATGGACTAAAGTCTTGTTGCAGTCACTTTTCACTAGCACCTCTTAGCTTGTTTCAACTTCTGGTTTATCAATGAGAAACTAATAAAAAAAAATGTCATTATACCTCTGGTTCATTAGCCATGTAAACAATACCAAGGTCAGTAGCAATACAAATAAAGGCCAGAATGGATGCCCATTCTCACAATGCTAGACAAGGATCTATCCCTCCTTTTATCCAAATATTTCCTGAATTTACACAGTGTACAGAGAACAGAAATCCCAATCAGGGACCCAAAGAAAACTGCCAAATAAATCTCAGAAATAAGCCCCACTGAGTTCAATAAAAGATAGGATTGCAGCCTCTTCACATCTGTTCACCTTACTCTAGCAAGTGCAAGCCCCTCCTGTCAAGAACAGCTATGCATTCAAAGAACCTGACCTTATGGATCATGCAACCAGCAAGTGCTCTACAGAAAGATGCTTCCAAAGCCTAGGAGATCCAGACACACTCAAACAAGTCAAGCCAAGCAACACTATACACTCATACATTAACTTGCTGGGACAGAACAATTCTGGGACAAGACAATACTTTGCAATCGATCGGACATAACACTTATAAACAAAAAAGAAAAATACACCTACCTCATTGACATATCAATACCTAACGACAAAATGTTGCAGAAAAGGAAGAGGAAAAGAGAAAGAAATATACACCACCGCCTATGCAAGTTAAAGAACTATTGCAACAGGAAAAAGTTACCATCATTCCGTTAGTCACATCAGTCACCACCATTATATCATTTTTTTTATTTTATATTTTACAGAAACTAGGCCTACCAAAATACATCCACACCAACATCCAGAAAGCAGTCATACTTAAAACATGTTCAATAGTCAGGAAATTTCTGAATCAGTAAAAGCATGACTTGGCAACTTAACAGTCTTTTAGAATTTAAGAAAGCTATAAAGACTGTTCTCTTCCGGCAGGCATATCCAGTGGAATTTTAGAATCTTTTAAAGATGTTTTTAGGATGTTTTAGGATGTTTTAATGCAGTTTTAATAATATGTGTCATGTTTTAATCAGTTTTATGTATTTTATCATGTTGTTGTTCCCCACCTCGATCCAGATGGAGAGACAGGTAAGAAATAAATTATTATTATTATTATTATTATTATTATTATTATTATTATTATCATATGCATCTAGAAAAACCACCATGAGGCAAGAACAGAAATAATAATAATAATAATAATAATAATAATAATAATAGGCAACCCTGTTATTTTTTTTAAAGAAGGATGAACAATTATCAGCATTTGTTACAAAATATACTTCATTCCAATTATGTCATAGTAGATCGGAGAGGAAGGTCCATGAACCAAAACGCATTATGGAAACAAAATTACTATCTTCTAGCACCAGCTAGAGACCCACTTTTTCCTTTGCACTACAGAGCAAGTAGGTACAAATAACTCAAGCAAGCAAGCCAAACCACATACCACAGAGGATGGCTAAAAACAACTATCTATGTTGGGAAAGAGTTTCCTTCATGACTCAAAATTCCTGTTCCCCAATAATATGACCCAGCAGAGGTTTTAGGAAATCTTGTTCATATTGGCATAGGTTGAAATATTTTGCTGGTCAGAATATTCATCAGTAGAACTCCAATGGAAATACCTTAATGGGAGACTTGCCAGTGAGATACAGTGGCAAGGCTGTTGTTCAGTTCCACCATCCCTTCAAAGACCCTTGAGTGAAGTTGGGCAGCCCAGGCCATGCATATTCACTCAGAATTAAGACCCACAGAGTTCAATGAGATTTACTCCAAGGGTTCCAATTATGTGTAAATAGGATTGCTGCCATTTCTTGTTATCACCACTCACCCTCAGGTCAGATCTACACCAAGCAGGAGATAGTGGTATGAACGTGGTATGAAAGTGGTAAATAAAAGGCATGAGCCACCTTACTCGGGTGATTAGACAAAGAGAGGGTTAGAATGAGCTCACCAAGTCAGCACACTAATAAATTTAATCCAAAACATAATATGTGTAACAGACACTTAAGTGATATAATTTTGGAAATTAAAGATTTAGTGGTTGGAATAAAGGAAATACTTGGCCAAATAGTGGGATTGCTGAGCAAGAAGCCTGCACCTCCTCTAGTAGACCCGATTACCCAAAGGAAGAAAGAGTTCCCCCTGTTTTGGGCTGATAGAAAGGAGGAATTAAATTTCCCCCCTGGTATTGTTAACAGAATTGATAGTCTGTCCATTGAAGAATTGCTGCTATGTAAGGGTCAGACCCCTCTGAGATTGTCCCAGCCCCAGTTTTGAGCTTGTATAAGGAGGAAGGATCTGCTGTACCTCACATAGCTATGGTAGAAGCTTTCCTATAGTGAGTAAGGTACATTGGAAAGAGGTAGAAAGGCAATCCCATGACATGAGAAAAGGGGTAGTACCTGTTAAGAAAATGTAATTGAAAGTCAGTACAACTGAGCATGGCAGCAATAAACATAAGGTTAAAGCCCACAAGCATCAAGGTCAGAAGGTTAGAAGTATGAATTTAAACCCATTTTTTAAGATCATAGACAAAATAGATGCTGTAAGTAAGAACAACCAGGGCAAAGTTAAACAACTGGGTAAACAGAGGAATGGAATAAGTAAGGAATCTGCTGCAGCAAAAAATGGATCTGACAGCAAACCCGAGGATGGTATGGAAGTAGTGAATGAATCTCCTCAACTGAATAATACTGAGATGTCAGAGAGAGGCAATGATATTGGTTGTGAACCGTATATGGCACAAATGGAGATTCAATCAGTTGATGCTAATCAAGGTGATTCCCTAAATAATCCTGATTTGGAATAGAGATACGGCATTAAGACCCACAAATATGAGGTATAGAAGGAACAATAGCCCATAATGGAATATTTATGCAAATCCTAATATGGTTCCTATTTCCCCTTGACAATGGCAAATTAGGGGTCAGAACTAATCATGGAATAGGAGAGGTGATAGAATGTGGGAAAATAGACAGGTGTTTCAAAATGGATCTTGGTCGTAGTATGGTGACTGAAATGTTCCAAGCTCAACAGATTTAGGGCATAAGCCTATAAAATTTATTTCTTGGAACATTGCAGGTTGGTTAAATAAGATAATGGATTGTAGTTTTATCGAGCATCTTAAACAGTTCCATATAATTTGCCTTCATGAAACTTGGACAAAAGGGTTTGCTTCTTACTCCCAAACAGCTACAAGAGTCAAGAACAAAGGAAGGAGTAAAGGAGGTTTCAATAAGCTTAAAGCTGAGAGTAGAGGAAATGGTATCCCTCTCACCTCATTTTCAGGTAGTTCACTTGTGTAGTGGTACTGTGTTTAATTTGTGTCAATGTTTCCGTACCACCTAAAGGATCTGTGAACTCTGAGGATAATATATGGGCTTTGTTAGACTTGCAGTTAGAAAAAATAATGGAAGAACATCCACTGATACCAATTATTGTGATGGGCGACTTTAATGCTAGATTAGGTGGTAATAACATACCTGTAAAAGGAAGAATTGGTTTATTGAATGAGGACATGGAGAACTTTTATCCTAGAATTTCAAAAGATAAGACCATCAATGAAGCAAGCATTAAGTTGTTTACCATTATCTACAAAAATCAGCAAGTCATCTGAAATGGCACAGGAGCGGGTAATGCTGCAGGCCAGTTTACTTTCTCCTCTATCAGAGGGGGAGTGTGATTGATTATATCTTGTTAACATCTAGAGCAGTCCCCCTCTTTAAGAATTTCTGCGTGGGAGAAAAACCAGAAAGTGACCATCAACCTTTGTTGTTAGACTTGGATAATGTAAATACGTCTATCGCTTTAGAGGTAAGGCAAACCCCTTCATTTTTCCAATGTGGCCTGCAAAGGCTTAGAATGGACCCAAATGTTAAAAGCAGGGTTGAAAATATACTCTTGAGTCCTGATCTGATAATATGGAGAAAGGAGTTCTTGATGGAGAAGACTGAGGTATTGGATAACTATGATGATCTCATTCATGATCTCATGATTGCTCCTGAGCACCCTCTCTTGAGAGAGTTCATATGGCTCCATGATATACTCCAGAACTGAGAGAGATAAAACAAAATAGGAGATGGCTTGAGGGCAGATGGAGAAGAACTCCTGGTGGATGCAATCAAACACTCGTAAGTGCCTATAGTAAGGTATATTCAGGGGCAATGAGGGTGAAAAAAAACAATATCTTGCTGCCACTATCAAATCATCAATCTAACACCCAGCGAAGCTTTTCAGAGTTGTCTAGGGGCTATTACATGCCAGCCCAAAAGACATGGTAGAACCTTCTGAGGCTACTTCCAGAATAAAATCTTTGGCATCAGCCGGGACTTTGGCATCCACCAACCTGCTGGGCCAGGGAAGTGATTAATGCCTCTCTGCGAGAGGGAATGGTCCTAGGCCACTTGAAAGAAGCAGTACTGAGACCACTCCTGAAGAAATCCTCCCTGGACCCAGAAAATCTTAATATCAATAGACCGGTGGCAAATGTTCCATTCCTGGGCAAAGTCCTTGAGCGAGTGGTTGCTGGCCAGCTCCAGACACTCTTGGATGGGACTGATTATCTGGATCCATTTCAGTCGGGTTTCAGGCCTGGTTTTGGCACATAAACAGCCTTGGTCGCCCTGTATGATGATCTATGTCAGGATAAAGATGGGGAGTGTGACTCTGCTGATTCTCCTTGATGTTGCAGAGGCTTTCAATACCATCGACCATGGTATTCTTCTGGGACGAATGTCTGAGTTGGGAATGGGAGGCACTGCATTGCACTGTTTCCGTTCCTACTTGACAGGTCAGCTCCAGAAGATTTGTGGATGAGGGCTAATAAACTGAAACCCAATCCAGATAAGACTGAGGTGCTGTTAGTGGGTGTTTCTGCTGACTGGATGAAGGGTGTTCAACCTGTTCTGGATGGGGCTGCACTTCCCCTGAAGGAACAAGTTCATAACATGGGGTTCTCCTCAATTTATCACTGTTACTTGAGGCTCAGGTGGCCTCAATGGTGCAGAGTGCCTTCTATCAACTTCAGTTGTGGCCCAGCTATGCCCCTATGTGGACAGGGATAACCTGGCTTCAGTTGTCTATGCTCTGGTAACCTCCAAGTTAGATCACTGCAATGCACTCTACGTGGAGCTGCCTTTGAAGATGTTTCAGAAGCTGCAGCTTGTGCAAAATGCAGCAGCCAGACTAATAACCTGGACCAAGAGGTTTGAACATATAAAATCGACTCTGGCCTGCTTGCATTGACTGCCATAAGTTTCCGAGCCTGATTCAAGGTGCTGGTTTTAACCTATAAAGCCTTACATGGTTTGGGACTACAATACCTGATGGAATGCCTCTCCCGACATGAACCTACCCATACACTATGCTCAATATCTAAGGTCCTCCTCCGGGTGCCTACTCCGAGGGAAGCTCGGAGGACGGCAACAAGGGAGACGGCCTTCTCAGTGGTGCCCCCCCCCCCCAATTATGGAATGATCTCCCTGACAAGGCTTGCCTGGCACCAACATTGTTATCTTTTCGGCACCAGGTCAAGACTTTCCTCTTCTCCTCAGCATTTAACAGCATATACTGAGTTTTTAATTCACCCCAGAACTATATTTAGGCCTGGCTGAGAATTTACAGTTGTTTTAAATGTATACTGTTTTTATATGTTATCTGTTTTGTTTTGTTTTTGCTTTTATGGTTTTAAATTTTGTATATTGATTTTTAATTTCCAAAGTTTTAATTTTTGTCAACTGCCCAGAGAGCTTCAGCTATGGGGAAGTATATAAATGTAAATAATAATAATAATAATAATAATAATAATAATTAAAACATGCTCAATCATCAAGAAATTCCTGAATCAATAAAAGACAGCATGACTTGGCAAAGCCCATCATGTCCTTCTAGAAAAACTGCCATGAGCGAGAAAGGGATACATAATAATAATGATGATGATAATAATAATAATAATAATAATAATAATAATAATTCAGAAGTTAAAACTTGTGATAAGTAAACCTAGTTACACTGGGGGAGGAATACAAGTTTGATGCAGAATGGTTTGATGAGGAATGTAGGAGAAGAAAGGAAGAACTGAGTAATTTAGCGAGAACTGTAAAAGAAAAGGGTAGCAAAGCTGCGATGCATGAAATGGTGCAGCAAAGAAGAAAATACAAATAATTGTTAAAGAAGAAGAAAATGCAACACACCAAACAACTTTGGTGTGAGTTAGAACAGGCTGCTATTGGGAATTACTCTGTTAAATTTTGGACTCTTGTAGCACAAAAATCAAAGCAATTGAAAGTTGGGGTTGACGCTCACATCTTAGTTGACAAATGGGAAGTCTCTTTACCCAGGCCTTCAATTCAAAATTTTGTAACTGTGACGTTTATCCCAATATGTCCATAATTGAATGTAACTGACCCATGGCCAGTAGTGACACCTTCAGGGGTTAAACCATTGATTAGTTTACTGAAGTGTAACAAAGCTCCAGGGGAAGACATGTTACCACCAGAATTGTTTGTTTAAATTGGAGGACTGGGTGAAATCCAAAAATATTATTGCAGAGGAGCAAGCAGTCTTTAGGCAGGGAAGGAGTACAATCAGTTAGTGTTATGTTTTAGATCATGTTATTAATAAGTATGCAAAGGGCCCCCCAAAAATTCTATATGCAGCATTTGTTGATCTTACAGCAGCTTTCGATAGAATAAACCGTGACAGGCTGCAGATAAAACTCTGGAACACAAATATTGATTGACAACTATTTACACTCATCAGAAAAGTGTGCCCCATCAAACAGGAGGAATTTAGCAAGGAATATGAGTTAACTTGCACCACGAAAAGGAAAGAAAGGATTTTTAAAAACCACATGTTCACAATTTGTCTGAGATGCATTATACAGCAAAGTAAAATGGATTCTAAGCCCAAATTTACAAACAGTTCAACCCATTGCAACATTGAAAGCAAAGGGGGGAGGGAAAATGCCTATTTCTTTCTCACCCATGCATGTTTACATTGAATTCAGTGAGACTTACTTTGAGCAGACATACATGGGGTGGATGTATTTAAAAAGTCATGGAACACTTGCTACACATAAACAAATAATCAATGCCATTGTACCATAATCAATACCAATACATATTCTATCAAAATAAGATTAATGAGTATCATTTCTCCTTCATCGTTCTCTCTCATTTTCCACTGTGGCAGCCAAAGAAATGGCTATTATTCCACAACACCTATAAGTTAATTTCATTTGAAAAGTTGTTTGTTTGTTTGTTTGAAATTTCTGATGAATTGTTATAGAGACTGAAAACAACACCAGCCTCAGGCACTCTTGATTTTCAACTCTTCACAAGCACTGCATTCATCGCTTAAATGCAATATACATATGATCAGGGCCAAGGGAGGGGACATCTAGTTTTAATCAGAAGCAGGACATCCATTCATCAAGATTTTGCAATTTAGTTAATCTCTTTGGGATACCTCTTTATATATTTATGACTTGAAACAAAAAACACATAGAAAGCAAAATTACAGGCAAATTTAGAAATTGCATCTTTGCACAGGGGAGTCATTTTACTCTTTAACTCCATGTCTGCAGCATTTTTTCCCTGCTTTCTTTCTCTCTTCCTCCCTGCCGTTCTCAGTCACATCACACTGGTGCTGCAACTTACATGAAAGTGTGTCCTCCATTAAGGGGTACCTCCTCCAAGAAACCTCTAAAACAGAAGCAGGCTGGGGATGGGGAGGAGGATCTCCTCCTTCCCCTCCTCCACAAGGGTCACCCCCATCCCATCTGTTGCACCAAAAGGCACAGCACCACCCTCCATGCTGGGGATGCCCCAGAAAATTTGGTCAAAGTGCACTCAGAGCCCCGGAGCAGGGGGGGGATTATGGCGGGGGTTGTGTGGGTCTTCTTAGGTGCCACTAGAGGCACTTAGCAGAGATGACAAGGCTGGGTGAGAGCGAGTTGATGGCAAAGCCCTAGCCCACCAGCGCCTGTCAGCTCTCCACACAGCTCCGCGCCCCACGAGCCACTCCTGCGGCAGTAGGTGGCAAAACAAAGCAGCGTGTCCAGTGCCAGAAGGAGCCATGAGGCTAACAGCACCAAGGCAAGAAAAAGGGGGAGCTGGGCCTTGCTGGCCTCGGTGGGAGCAAACCATGAGCTCCGCCAGCATCCTCCTCCTCCTCCTCTTCCTTCTTCGTCCGCCGTGGGATGGCAGATAGACTGATTTCTCTGGGAGTTTACGCAATAGTGTCAATCTCCATTCGGAGCCATGGTTCTGGGCTCCAGAAGCAGATCAAACTGGGTTTTCCTGGGTGGGTTGGACAGGCTAAGATTACACTGTGTACAAAACACTGTGAGACCCACTGCAAGAATAATAGCATGATTAAATGCATTAGCAGCTGCCTTTCCTTTGTTTCTGCTGGGAAGTCCCCTCCCAGGACATCCCCCTTCCTGTGTAAGGTCCTTCACTGCTTACTGGTCATACCAACCCTTCTCTTTCTTGTCTTCATTTTCCTGGACACACCACCCAACTTGTCTCCAAACTTGCTCCCTGTACATTCTGAAGGCAACTCCTCTACCCAGATAAAGTTATTTGAACATCACCTGCATTTGCTTTCTTTGCATTTTGGATACTGTGCTAGCATGACTGGGTTTCATTTAATGTTCGTCAGATTGCTTTCTAGTGGAATAAGGATAGGCTGCATTGGGAAGAATTTTCTCCTAGAACAGCAATTGATCTGATTCCTTAAACCATTTAGGGAGCCTGAAGGGCTTAATCCCTGAACACAGAGAAGTATTGATCAGAAGTGTATATTGCCACATATTATATGTAGAAATGGACAGATCTTTCCTGTTTGCTTCCAATCGGTTTTTCACTTTTCCAACCTTCAGTTCATTGCATTCAATTCCCCAGTCCTATTCCCTTTTTAAAATAAAATCAAAAAGTCCACAAAACTTTGTATGTATTTTGATGTGCATTTCTCCAAACACATCTATCTGCATTCTAATTCGTGTGAATGTTCAGATGTGAATTTAGTAAGCTCATGTTAAAATGTGGACCAAATCAATTTCTCAGCTATCCCTAGTTCTGATCAATCATGGTAACAGCACACAAATGGGATATCATTATCACCTCTGAGCCCTCCCTCTCACCTTGTTGCATGCAAGTTACTGAGATTGTGAGCCGTTGGCTGTTTCTTCACTGAAACCCCAGAGTTCACTTTGTAAGGTAGGTTTCATTCCTACAGATACTCTGGGATTGTAAAAGAGCATAGCTATGCAGAAATGGATCCTAAACACACCAGTAATTATTAAGAGGGATTCAATGAAAACAAAAGCCAAAGAAAAAAATGGAGAAGATGAGTAAATAAAATATTGAACGGGAAGTTTATAAATGTGATACTACATGGATGCTCTCCTGTTTCAGCTCCATAAATATCCAGATGAGTATAACCCAGTGGGAATATACTGATTTCTGTCTTGAAAAGACAAAAAGGAACTCAACAGAAAAGAAGTGTGAAGGTCATGGTAGATTCCCATACTCATCAAATAACCTACCTGTGGAACCTTTTGTATATCTAAGATATTTGCCACTTGAAGGGAGATTTCAGAGTCCAGTCCCCCAATAACTGCTGTTACATTATTCTGGCTATCACATACATAGTTAGGTACAAATTTCTCCAATGTAGACAAGAGTTGCATTGTGGCATGATAGGTCTGCTGTGCATTGTCATAGCTATCATAGATGTGGAAGCCCAAGGTGATATTGGGTAAAATCTGAGGGTTTTCATTGATTTCCTTTACTGCAAAGGCCAAGGCCAGGATGTGCTGGTAATGCTTAGGAAATACCCTACAAAGAGAGTGGCATTCAAGTATTGCAAGTATATTCCAATTTAGATTAAAGAGTAACAATGTGTTCTGCATCATCAATATTTTATAGCATTTGTATAGTATTTTTCTTGTTGGAATCCTCTGCCCAAGGTGTCTTATACTAAGAGCAAAACCAAATACAATGCTAAAAATCATGTGTTCATCTTCAGCACATGACTCTCTTTAACATTTCTAGGGATTTTTTAATAGACGGTTTATACTGTGAGTCAACATCATTCAAAAGTGCTGTTTAACAGATACACATATACATTTGCTTACTTTCAGATTTAGTAATTCTTGCAGTAGACCTACTGAAATTAGTGGGACTAAAGACAGTCATGACAAAATCATCCCATTAATGGATCTACTCTGAGTATGTGTACAGTTGGATCCACCCAATCAGTTTTAACAGCAAGATTAAGGAATGCTTAATGTGGTGCAGAACTCGTAGAGATAGTTTGTCAGATCAAAAGCATTGACAGTTGTGTGCTTGTGCATTCTTAATAAACAGTAGAAAACTGCAAAATACAGGAAAGTGAGACAGGTGGGTAGAGATCAAAATGAAAGAGAGTAGCCACGGGAAAAAATAGGTGTAACACAAAAACTGGCGTAGGCAAGATGTAAAGGTAGAAGGGCAAAGAAAAGGAAATGTGAAAAGGTTTAAAATGGATTTTGAAAAATGTAAATGTATTATCAACTAATTCCTTTTTGATGCAAATAAAAGGGAAAGTGTTTTCTCCAACATTCCCTTAATTGTAATACGTATGTAAGTATCCATGTATATTCTTTGAGGTTAGCAGACCAAAATTAGAAACATTCAAAACAATAAGCTTACAGAGAGCATAAGCACTAGACATCCTTAACTCACACATCATTTTAGAAGAACACTTGACATAAGCTATCACCCCTAATATCAAGCCACTAATTGCTTCCTAGGCAACATCGGCCGCAGCCAGCAATACTGATGGAATATTATCCATCAAGAAATCATTAACATAGTATCAGTTGGCTGTCTGGAAATGTGGTCAATGAGGAAGCAATGATTTGATACCAAGCTCCAAGGAAACTCGACCATATCTTTCCCAAAGCTTTTGAGAGGGCTACATAATGATTTGGTCCAGAGTGAAGGACCTACAATATTTCATACCATACAAATTGCTCAATTAGGCAAGTAACAGAGAAGGTTCTTTTCCGTATGGAATTACAAGGTGAGCAACTTGCTTTTGCTAAAGCAGAAAGATTTTGAAAAGAAACATCACAGAGTTTCTGCATGATTATAGCTATTGCAAAATCACACCCCATTTGAAAAAGGGAGTGACCACACAATACAGTGTGTTCTCTAAGCAATACACTTCATCCAAGTACTTGTAACCAGCTGCAGAAAGATAAGAAAGTAGCCCTACAGCCCTCTTAAGGATTAAACTATGTCTTTAAGGCAGCTATCCAAGCATGTATCGCCAAGGGCATTGGTCCTGTTTCCATTGATATAGCTGCATTTGGGACACATCTCTGGGTATGCCAAAGGGCTCATTACATCCTGAAGACATTGCATTAATCAATATCATAGGAACATAGAATAGTATAGTTGGAAGGGGCCTATAAGGCCATCGAGTCCAGCCCCCTGCTCAATGCAGGAATCCACCTTAAAGGATATATAGTGGGGATGTGCATTGAATTGGATCTGATGTCTGATTCCAATATGATTTGAGGGAAACTGGAGATCCGATTCCCGATTCCGATGCTGGTCCAAGGAGCTCTAATTCTTTCCGATCTGATCGGAAAGAATTGAACCTCTATTTCAGGTGTTTTCCCCTAAGGGTTGCCTTGGAGAAATAAATGCCTTTAACTTTTTTACTTTAAAAGATAGAAACATGAAACTTGGCCACATTGCAGATGCCATGTAATTAGTTATTTAAGAGAAATTTCAGAAACATTGGTTTAGGTCTTTGGTAGCAACGGATTTTTGAAAAATAGGTTGCATTACACCTATATCTTCTTTTTATAAAAAACATGAAACTTGGGCACGGTGGAGGGAGAAGGAAAAGGGGGTGGAATTGATAGCTTCATCATCCAATCCTGCTGATCACTCCAACTTTCATGTGTGTATATTTAAAAATGAGAAATTAATAGCACTTTGCATGGATGATTTCCAGGAAAATCTGATTTTTTAGAAGTACCTTGAGAGTTAATGCCTGCACCTCTGCCTCTGAAATTGGCCACAGATGACTACCAACAGCCCATCTGTAAGGTTCCCAACTTCCATGCACATATCTTGAGAAATGAGAAAGTTATAGCAGCCTGGAAACCTGCACTTTAACACTTCTTTCCTAGTAAACGTCAGCAGCAAATATCTGAAATTTCTCAGATATTACTATTTATGTAGCATCTGCACTGTGGCAAAGTTTCATGTTTCTATCTTTTAAAATAACAAAGTTATGGGCATATTTTCCCCAAAATTCAAGTCTATAGGGGGAAATAGGCATCTGATGCTCAAATCGGAGGTCTGATGCTCGCATTGGAATAGGATCCAAAGCGATTCGAAGCAAGTCCAATTCAATCTGAACTGATTCAGGTCCACATTAGAAGTTACAATTCCGATCCGATTCTGGAGGGCTGTGCACATCCCTAATATATAGTAGCTCCATAAAGGAGCTCGGTGCTCATTTTTGCATTAAAACCTTAATCGCTGCAGGAGCAAAGTGGCCCCTTTTTGGTTAGACTGGATTGTATTACTTCCTCTACAACCTAATCCAATAAGTCATTGTTCTGCAGCTCTAGAACTCTCCTATGAAAACATTGTTCTGGTGATACAATAAATGGAAGTGAAGTAAGCAACAAGTCATTCCTTACACAAGTTCCTCAGGCAAAGGTTGAGAGGGTTCATCAGCAAAGACTATTGGACTGGACATGAAGACACTATAAGATGCAATGCCACCAATGAGGAGGTCTCCTGACTGATGATACTTGTGAAGTGGAGGGTAAGGTTTTCTGACCCTACCATTGTCAACTTGAGCTTTGTTGACCATGCAAACTAGCAGTACCAGCAGCAAGTTCACTATAACAATCATCCTCAGTACAAGGACAAATCTTCCTTGAACACACAGCTTGCCTTATTTTCTTCTACAAAACTATAGGTAAAACATCCATGATTAAAACAGCCTGACCTGGATGATAGATTAATTTCCAGATAGGCAAGAACCTGAGAATACTGGAGATCAGATTGCAGGAGTGCAGTCTACCAAAAGGGGTGATCCTTGTGGCCTATAATGTAATATGTCCAAGATCCTCACCTATTCCTAAGTCCCTCTCCCTACCTGTAAATATTACTTGTAATAGTCCTGGCATCCTTTGCAGTCTTTGTTATTGTTTTTTCTAGTGCCTACTGAAATTCCACTGGGCTTTTGGAAGGTAGCAGAATTAATCACTAACCTTTTGATAATTGAAGAGGGCAGTAATTACCAGATAATTGCTGATAAAAACCTGTTTGTCACAACTGAAGAATTTTTCTTTCTCTACAAACTAGATAAATAGTGAAGTACGCTATGGCTTTGGGTGGCCCACAGATGCCAATTTGTTGTGCTAGATTTGTGCAGTTTTGTGCTACAAATCCCAAGTTTTGTGCAACCACCACCACCCTAGCCCTTCTGACATCTCCCAATCACATGGCTGCAGGGAAGCTGTTGCAGGCAGGGGGAAGAAGAGCAATGTCTTCTCCCTATTGTTCCTCAAATCCAAAACTAGGGATAAGGACAAAACATGAGAGGAAGACAAGGACACAGTTAGGCACAAGAAGATTGCATGCATATGGGCTAATTGGCTGCCAGAATTCCTGATCTGTATGGGTATTCTTCAGCAGAAATTCCCAGAATGTGGATGGATCCTGACCAAATATTTGGATATAATACATTGATCAGACATGGAACATGAGGGTGGGTCCTGGCTGGGTGATGATGAGGCCTTCTGTATGAGAGCTGGCCTTGACCCAGCACTCTGGTGGGAACTTAAAGATCAGGACTTGTGGCTTCAGTAGGGTGACCAGATAAAATCCAGGTCAGGGCTCATGTAACTTTAACAGTTGTAGAGAAAAGGGTATTTCAGCCAGGGTCATTTGTATGCAATTAGTTCCTGGTGAAATTCTCTCTTCATCACAACAGTTAAAGGTTCATGCACTATTCTAGAGTGACCATATACAAAAAAAGGCAGGGCCCCTGCAACTTTAACTGTTGTGATGAAGAGGGAATTTCACCAGGAACTAATTGCATACAAATGACACTGGCTGAAATTCCCTTTTCTCTACAACTGTTAAAGTTACATGAGCCCTGACCTGGATTTCATCTGGTCACCCTGGGCTTCAGTTTATGTAGTCTGCTAGGCCTGTTTTTGGGGAGAGATCTGATAGTGGCCATATACTCCCCAGAAAAGATCCCACCTCAGCTTTCAGCTGAGCATGGGACAGGCAGTTCAACACCACCTGTAATGCTGGGAGCACAGTTTTCCAGGAGCCAGTTGTAGAGCACAGTGTAGATACCGTCAGGAATGCTCAATTTGTGGTGGTCAACATGCTTGCACCAATTGCCTCTGAACCAGAGGTTGGAAAGGTCCCAATTGGGATGGGCAAGGTGGACGAAAGCTTGGGGGACATAAGCAGCCCCATTGAAAAAGGGACCCTGCCCTGTTAATATCTTTGCCCTATGGCATACATTGAGGTGGTACCTGCTGAGGGAAGATACAGTGTACCTCAGGCTAGGTTTTCAGGAGGGTTTTCATATCCCATTTCAACAGCAGTGCATTGCACAACTCTCAAACAATCAGAAGCTGATTAGGAGCATGGAATAATTGGTCAAGGCAAAGATAGAGAAAGAGGTAGCGGCAGGATATGTCTCCTGCCCATGGGGTGTTCAATCTTCTGCGTCATGTTTGAGAGGTTTAGTACCTCTCTGGAATGAGCACTGAGGGGCCTGATGGGTGTTCATAGTGTTATTCATTATCTGAATGATTTTCTTTTCATGGGTCTATGAGCTACACATATGTGCCAAATTTGAGATCGATCTCTCCAACCCTCGATTTTATATCAATTTATTAAAGATTGTTTCAGTTCTGACAGATCAGAATGACTGCTTGCCACGTGCATTCATTCAGACCTGTCAGAATGGAAACGATCTTTTAAAAAATCATATACAATCGACGGTTGGAGGAATCGATCTCAAATTTCATACACATACTTAGGAATCCCCCATAAGCACTGTGACCAAGTTTCAAGACTCTAACTTTTAAAATACAGAAGTTATAGGCATTTTTATCTTTAAAAATAGGGCTGCAAAAATATTGGTTTTTCACGATAATTATCATGAAGATGCTACGGTTCACCTACGATATGAATGAAGATGAAGTTTTTTTGGTCCAAAATGACGATGACGATAAACAAAAATAGTTTTTGGCATACACCCCCAATCAATATATATGTCTAGGGCTCTTTGGTGTGGTCCTGTCCAACCTGGATTTTACCTCAGTGAAGAACCTGTATGTGCAGTAGTGCAGTTTACATAGAAGTCCTGATGATATGAGCAAACACATGACCCCTGCACATGTTCTTTAACTGTATCGAGGAGCCAGCAAACAACACTCACAAGCCATAGGAAGCAGGCCACCAGGGACTTGAGAAAAACTCTATATGGATTGTGTCCTGGGCCTAAACAGTTGTCACTACTGTTATAAATCATTTTAAACATCACTGTAGATACTGCCATGGTTTCTAGAGGCTCAACAATCTGTCTGTGTCTATGGGCTCCTCTAAACAAGAGATTTATTGCATGTTTGTGATTGGGCTCTCATGGAAGTTTGCAGGTTCATTAGATGACACCATCAATGACAAGGACATCTCTCACGCTATCACCTGGAAATCGCAGTAATGTAAGAACTACTTTTAATGTGGTAATTATCCAGAAAGGAGGGAGAAGGAAAAACAACAACTGGACATGAGTTTTTGCAATGATCGGCTGAAACGGAAACATTCAGAAATGTCTACTTCTCACTGACAAAGATGAAGAAGAGGTGCCAAAGACACCTTGTCTCTTAATTGAGCCAATACTTAGAAGAGTTCTGTTTCCATTCTTTCCCTCTGCTATAGACTGGAGGAATGGATGAAACAAAATGCAAGGATCCTTCCGAGAGATTCATTGAAATGGAAACATGGGAATTTTCTTTTTCAAATTATAATTTTGTAATCCATATCAAGACAATCTGCTTAAAGGGAAGATGAAAGTAAAACATGGGGGTACCAGTTGAATAATAAACATGATGGCTTCCTTTTAGGTAAACATTGATCCTTGTTTACATGACTTTTGTAAGCGAGAGAGACTTTGAGGATGTGTGGAGAAGATGTATACATGGCAGCTGCTGAGTAGGAAATTTGAAGCAGAAATATTTTGCTGTGCATGCACACTCAGATCTCCTGACTACAAAGTTTAGCTAACTATGGAGATATTCAATATTGAAGAATTTATCTTCTTATTAGCTGTTCCCTCTTATTCAGCTCAGGTCTAAAGATAATAATGTAATATTTGGGGGAAAAGATGCAACCCAACAACCCAAAGTTGGAGGCTAAGATGGAGAAGATCTCCACAGCTACCATGTATTTTCCTTTTGTGCTTAAATAGGTGGGAACAAATGATAACCAAACACTGCAAAAGACCAACATACTGAATGTGATGAACTTGGCTTCATTGAAACTATCGGGTAACTTTCTGGCAAGGAAAGCCACAGTGAAACTGATAATTGCCAGGAAACTCATGTAGCCCAAAACAGAATAAAACATAGTCACAGAACCTTCATTACATTGCAGTACAATTTCTTCAGTCACTGAGTGCATGTCAACATCCAGGAATGGAGGAGAGGTTCCCAGCCACATAGTACAGATGCCTGCTTGGATGAGGGAGCAGGAAAAAACAATGGAGCTCGCCAGTCTTTTCCCCATCCATTTCCTCATGCTGGATCCTGGCCTCGTGGCCATGAAAGCCAAAACCACTGTAATGGTTTTTGCTAATACACAGGAAACAGCCACCGAGAAGGTCATGCCAAAGGCAGTTTGTCGGAGGAGACATGTCAACTTCTCAGGACGGCCAAGAAATAGCAGTGAAGAAAGGAAGCAAAGGAGAATGGAGACAAGGAGAGTATAGGTGAGACTCTGATTATTAGCTTTGACGATGGGAGTGTTGTTGTGTTTCATAAATGTCCCCAGTACCCCAGCTGTGATGAAAGAAAAGGAAAATGCAAAGAAGGCTGAACTGAATCCCAGAGGTTCGTCATAAGACAAGAAGGTTAAAACCTTGGGGATACAGAAATCCTGATCCTTGCTTGGATAGTCTTTTTCTGAGCATTTGTTGCAGTCATTCATATCTGAAAAAGAAATGACATGTTCTCCAGCTCACACATGTCAACAACCTGCTGTAATTGTTTCTCTCACTTACGTAGGGCTTCTCTAAATGAGCAATTTATAGCACACTCATGTCTGTCCACTCATGGAATCCTATGGAACTTTAAAACACTATCATGAATGACCAGAACATCTCCTGTACCATTCCTTGGAAATTCTGTCAGAAAAAGAACCATTTTTAAAGGGGGAACATCTAAAAAAAGCAGGATCTCCCACGACTAAATGGCACTGTCTCAAAGGAAGTGAATGCTGACCAGAGGGGAAGTATTCAGTTCAAAACACATGGTCACTCCTCACTGCCCATATAATTAAGCCCATAATAATTATGCCAAAAAGCAGGAAGCACAAGTGCCATGAGTAACCAATGTGATTTTCCCTTAATGTAAAGATAGTGAAAGTCATGAATGATGGCTGCTAGATTCTGATGAAAAGGGAACAGACTTCTTCTTCATGATTTTTTGGTCAAGCCATGGGCAAGAAAAAGGCCACAAAAAGCCCCATTTGACAAATCAATTGAGCAGTGGTGCTAACTTCCATCATCCATGCTTGTCTACTCGGAATACTTTGCAGTATTTATTCTCTCTCTCTCTCTCTCTCTCTCTCTCTCTCTCACACACACACACACACACACAGAGAGAGAGAGAGAGAGAGAGAGAGAGAGAGAGAGAGAGAGAGAGAGAGATGAAATTCTGCTTTTGTAGCCTTCTCCTAGTCCCTACTTACAAACTCTTTTGACCTTTCAAAATATGGATGAACAGCAAACCTAATGAAGGATAGTTCAATACATTTGTGTACATTATATTCTGATGTATAACTCTGTACAGTATATGTATAAGACTTACTCTCCTGATTTGAAATCTTTCCTTCTGGACATGGGATGCAGTCGTAGCAGCAAAATGGTTTCCCCTCTTTCACTTTCTTATGAGTACCTGGATAGCAACTCTCAGTACACAGAGAAAGAGGCTGGGACTAATTAAGAAATGAAAGAGCAGAATGCTTTAAGCTATTAGGTTAATTGTTTATTGATGTTAGACTCTACCTCAAACGTCAATCTACCCAACATCCCCCTCTACCCCTCCCTTTCTTTCCTTGTTATATTTTAAAGGGCTTATTGAATGGCTGGTTCCATATGCAGAATAGAAATTAGGATTTTAATAAATTGCTTCACTCCTTAACTTGTGTGGTTATTTCTAAAGGCTGGCTTGGGGCCATTTGGCATTGGGCTAGGGAGGTGGGGTTGGGGGGAACTCAGTTGATGAGTTCCCAGCCTACCTGGTAGGAAAGTGGGTTCTTCCCTTCACACCATTTACTCTCTGTTTCTCCCTTCAGTCGCCTTATGCCACCTATCACTTCCTCCATCTGTCTTCACTCACCCCTTTCCCTCTGCTGCTTCCTCTTTCTATTTGCTCCCTCTTCCTCTCATGGTAGCCTGATGCATCCGGCTGATGTCATAGGCAAGGATTGGAGAAGGTTATCTCCCATTGTCATGCTACAAGGGCTGGAAAGAAGGGGATCCTATGCATGAACTCCCAATGACTCCTCTCAAATTGCTAATGAAAGCAAATGGACGAATCAACATCCTTGCAGCTACCTCTCTGCCCACTTCTTGTTGTTGGAAGAATACAATATGACTGAAGTTTTAATACTGTCAATTGTGATATTATGTATGTTGAAAATATTAGAAATGCAATTGCATTCTCTCTCTCTCTCTCTCTCTCTCTCTTGCAGCAGTTTCTCAGTTAAAAGAAGCCACAAGCAGGGCAGAAATGTGTGGGTCTTCATTAATATTATCAATCTGCACTTTATCATAAGAAGTGCCATGCTGGATCAGACCAAGCGACCTTCCTTCAATTCACACATTATATTTCCTTCATAAGTGTTGATCAGTGTTCAATGGAATTAATTTTAGACATCCAGGCACAAAATCAGTGCTCATTCATTCATCACTGGAACTCTTTCCAAATAGCTGCAATTGGATCCTACCTGATTAAACCAGCCATGCCATGTGATGGCGTCCTCATCAATGGTAAATGCTTGGTCAACAGGAAGGTGGGGATCCATCCTGCCAACTTTTACTCTGTGAAAAGATTGGTTGGGGAAAATGATCCAGTTGATTATATCCAATCCAATGACCAGCTCCCCATTTTGTTTAAAGGAAACTTTATCATCTGCAGTGCTGTTGAACGAGATGCCTTTCAGAAAGTGATGGAGCTAGAGTGAAAAGACAAAATGCAAGGAGTTAGAAAATACTGAAATTAGGTAGTACTTTAATTCAATGTCAAGCATTTATACCATTTTCTCAGTTTCACCCTACAGTAGACACAGGGGACAATCCAGATATGAAAAGCCTCCTACACCCCCATTAGGGTCCAAACATGCATCAGGGTTCCTGCATCTTCTTTACACTAAATAGTATGTGGTTGCTAGACACACATTTAAAATGATATTTGGGTCCTCAGACTAAGGTCCAAAGGCAGTTGAAGAAAGATGTCATGAATAGCTTTCAGCAGCGAGAAGGCCAATGGATGAAGAGCTCATTCTTTACAACCCAGAGATTGCAGGTGGGATGCTACATAAATCAGCATGTACAACCGTGCACACAGAGGAACTTCACAGACCATAAAAGAAAAGCAGAATGGCTGTGTGAATTAGGGACTGTTCTATGATTTCTAAGTGGAAGAAAGAAAGGAAGATGATTATTAGTGCATGAAGACACTGGGACCACCCAATATAACTGCTAAAAGAGGATCTTTAGCCTCTTACCTGCCAAAACTGTAGGTTCTGAAGTTTAGGTCCTCCTCTATTCATCATCGCTCCATGTTTGGTTCTTGGTAAGGACATGGCATGTAAAGCATGGGCCACAGCGTAGATAGCATTGTAGATGCTGTAGCTGTGGCCAGTCATGCCCATTTCAAAAAATGATCCAGGAAGGCTGTCCAGCTTCTCTTCACCAGTGCAAATGTCTCCATCCACCTTGCCCACAATGCTATCTGGGAATACACAGCCAAAGGCCTGTTGCCAGAAGTCCTTGATAAAACCATCTTCTTTAGTATTAGAAGGGTTTCTGCTCTCAAGAAATTGCTGAAATCCTGGTAGGTCACTGGAGTGGATTCCAAAGGATATAGTTCCATGGAACATCCCTATATCCCAATTCCTTTGAAGGACATATGCAGTTAACTCCATCTGGGATGTTATGATCCATACCTTTGCATTCTTTGTCATGTGTTCATGTTCTGAGAGATATGGAAACCATAGCAAGAATGCCATTGAATAGGATTCTGCATAGGTCACCACAATGTTGGCTTTGCTGACCATCACTTTATCATGTGTTTTTGCTCCCTGCTTTAGCATGGCATTAATTTCAGTGTCAAAACTTATTTTGGGGAGTGTTTCTATGAATGCAAAACAGACACCACTCTTTGAAAATAGCATTATGGACGTTTGCAGAAATAGCTCTCCATTGTCATTATCCGTAACAGCAACCCCAATCCACGTCCACCTGAAATGGAGGAGCAAAGAGAGAATCCCCTCACACTGAAGGACTTCCTGAGGGGCCATCTGGTAGAAGGGAAGGCCTGGGGTTTTAGCATTCATGATGGGAGCAGGGCCATAGATAAGCTAAGCAGAGGTTTGGTGCAGGGGGAAAGGCAGTAAAAAAAAATTATATAGCAACTACACTTTCAAAGCAATGTACATAAATCTACCACTTTTAACAAATACACATCTTGTTGGCCTTCATAGGAACAGAGTATTATTTCACATAGACTTTTTTTCTGAAACAGCAGATGTATTGATAATTTAACCACCCCATAAGGTGAATTTTATTTTTCCCATCAGATGTTTATTTCTAAGTTGTGTTTGGCGCTGCAAACTAAAGTTTTCGAACACCCAAGGGATCATCGCTTGTTTAAATTGAATCATTTTTCCAATTGCTCAGCTAGATGGGTGATTTACGTAATAATTTGTCCTTGTGGTTTATTATACACAGGAAAAACTTCATGCAACATTAGAACACGCATAATGGAACACCGTTCCAAACTTAAACATAGAGTACTTGATGCACCTCTTGTTGAGTATTTTGTGGAAAAGGAGCATAATTTCAATGATTTGCAATTTTTGATCCTGGAGAGAATATTTCCACACAAATATAACTAGATCAATTATGACAATATTGTATTGAAAAAAGAAGCGGAGTGGATTTTCACGCTCAACTCAGCCAGTCCACATGGATGAAATGCAGGGTTGGAATTTACTGCTTTTTTGACAAAATAGCCTAGCTTAGAAATAGTTGGGGGCTCTTTAAGACACTCAATAGGCTGGTATTTAAGGCAGTGTGGTGGATACTGCTGGTGGACTGATGAATTTGCCAGATTGGAACTTGGAGAAGGAGAGATTAGAGCAAGGTTTGTTACTGCATCTTGAATGTTCTCTATATTCATTTACTTTGAATTTCCTTTAAAAAAACCTGACCATAATGGCAATTAATTTGTACTGTAATTAGAGTTCCGGGAAAGGAAGACAGCAGCCATGAACAGTGAGACTTGAAATGTACACTCACCATTTGTTTATACTAAAAATGGTGAGTGTGATTAATCCTGGTCCAAGAATGAGGGCAGCATGCTGTGGAATATCAGCATGATTATTATTGTTATGTTTTTGTCTTGAATTACAGAATACTACATGCCTGATGAAGGTGATATGAAATGGGAGTCACAACAAACACCAATTATACTGTAGTACAAATGTATTTTCAGGACTAGTATTAATGTATCTGATGACAAATCTTTTCTGTTCAATTCTGTATATTTGTACAAACATATGTTTGATGTTATATGTTCACCTTATAAACCAGTGATTTAATTGTGATTGTGGTTTTGAATGTTAGGAAAAGGCGACATTATAATTATATTCTAGAACTAAAGTTTCATCTTTCTAC
The DNA here is from genome assembly GCA_029215795.1 of Anniella stebbinsi. Taxonomy (NCBI): domain Eukaryota; kingdom Metazoa; phylum Chordata; class Lepidosauria; order Squamata; family Anniellidae; genus Anniella; species Anniella stebbinsi. Next base: position 25,739,891 of record JARDYH010000008.1, read on the forward strand.
CATTAAAAAAGTTATAGGCATTTTTGTAACACAAAAATAGGCAACAGGAAATAGCATTCAAATTGGCATTTGATTTTCCGATTTTTTAAAATTAAAATCGGACACCAAAAAATCGGATCGAAAAATATCAGATTTCCAAATTTTCAAATCAGAATCGGTATCAGATGTCCAATTTTCTCAAATTTTAATCAGAATCAGATATCAGATCCGATATAATGCACATCCCTAATCTAAAGTGAAGAACATGATCCACTGTCTGTGATCATGTACATGCCTGGTTTGATCCCCAAATATACAATATTTTGTTTTGTTTTGTTTTAAAATAAGAAGAAATGATGTTGCAGTGAGAAGCATAAGCCCAGTTGGTCCCTGGAATGTTCATGCTGACCCCTGGGATGAAGCTGGGCTGGTTTGCTGTTTTTCCCATCACCTGCCAATCTTTGAATGATCATTTCAGTGGATTCTGTTCCAACGGCCTTGAGTTTCTGCCATAGGTGCACTATTTTTCAATATTAACAAATTTTATTTACCCAATTAAAAATGCAGCAATTTTTAATTGGGTAAATGGTCATTTCAGGAAAATTCCAGTTTTTCTCTTAGTTGGGGGAGCTCCATGGAAGTTTGCTCTATATTTCTGCTCTATATTTCATGGTGCTATATGGGAGTGGTCTATTTATTGGTTACTTTTTGCTTGGGAGAGGTAGAATACTAGGGTGACCATATTTTGGAAACCAAAAGGAAGGATAACATGGCCACCCACTAACTTGTCTGGCCCCCAATCGGCATGCCCAGACTCCAATGGGGCATGTCTAATCATACATGTCTAATTTTACAGCACACAGTTAAGACAAACCTGTTCTACATAACATCCCAATGTTAAAATCACTGAAATTAATAACAAGTGAAAGATTCAATGTATCTGAAATTAACTTCAGTCATCCCTACTACTGTACTTTGAAGCTTTAGCTATACCATGTGTGATACATTCTCCCCTTCCTTCAAATATGTTTTCTGACTTCAAATCCTTCACTGGATGACCATAGTCAGATCTTTCCTAACAGTTAATACTCTTAACCCATCAACTTTCTCATATCCATACTCACAGATTAAGCATACTGGTACCACTGAACAAATGAAGTTGTGGACAAGTGCAGAAAAATCTAGTACAATGAACTAGCAATCTAGCATTCAGAAAGAGTATTAAATACTATTACCCTGCAAACATTAGCCATGGAACAAAATGAGCTAAAGACTTGTTGCAGTCACTGCTCACGAGCACTTTTTAGCTTGTTTCAAATTCTGGTTTATCAATAAGAAACTCATCTAAAAATTTGTCATTATACCTCTGGTTCATTAGCCATGTAAACAAGACCATGCTCAGTAGCAATACAAAGAAAGGTCAGAATGGATGCCCATTTTCACAATGCTAGACAAGGATCTTTCCCTCCTTTTATCCAAATATCTCGCAAGCAAGATATAGTGCTTTGAAGGTGGTATGAAAGTGGTTTATAAAAGGCAGGATCTACATCACTGCTTCATGGCAGTATTGAAGTGCACTGACAACTGTTGGGGCCCATAGTCACGGACGATATACCACTATATCCTGCTTGGTGTGGCTCCTGCCTTTTATACACTGCTTTCATATCATTATATCCTGCTTGGTGTAGATCTGGGCTCAGTTTTCATTTGCAAAAGAATATTAATGATTCCCATTCCAGACAGAAGGTTCCTGACGTATGTGGTAAAACGATGAGTTGGCTGAGGGTAAGCCTCACTGGGAGTAAGCCTCACTGAACATAGGCTGGACTTACTTCTGAGTAGAATCATGCTATGCTATCTATTCATTCATACAAAGTTAACCAGAATTAACCGAAACTTCGCATTGACTATCCATTTAATATTGCTTGCATATTAAATGTCTGACTTGTGGACCACAATCCCAAGGGGGTAAAATGTCTTTAAAACACACCCAAATTCATCCAGGGTATATCACAACACAGAGAAACACATTTCTAGACAAGTCCACTTCTCCAAAATTCAAATTTAAAACTTGCAACTTGAAAAGGAAAGAAGGGATTTTTAAAAACCACATGTTCACAATTTGCCTGTGATACATTATACAGCAATGTAAAATGGATTCTATGCCCAAATTTACAAACTGTTCAACCCATTGCAACACTGAATACCCATTTCTCTCTCACACATACATGTTTACATTGAATTCAGATATACTTACTTTGAGCAGAACTATGGGATTGATATATATATATATATATATATATATCCCATCATTCAAAAAGACAGGAAACACTTGGCACATGCAACCAAATAATAGGCTGACCATATGAAAAGGAGGGCAGGGCTCATGTAACTTTAACAGTTGTAGAGAAAAGGGAATTTCACCAATTTCATTTGTATGGAATTAGTTCCTGGTGAAATTCCCTCTTCATCACAACAGTTAAATTTGCAGGCACTATACTAGAGTGACCATATACAAAAGAAGGCAGGGACCCTGCAACTTTGACTGTTGTGATGAAGAGGGAATTTCACTAGGAACTAATTGCATACAAACCACACTGGCTAAAATTCCCTTTTCTCTACAACTGTTAAAGTTAGATGAGCCCTGTCCTCCTTTTCATATGGTCAGCCTACCAAATAATCAATGCCAACATGTATTATATCATAATCAATGCCAATACATAATCTATCAAACTAAACATAATAAGTATTGTTACTCCCTCATGGTCCTCTGTCATGTTTCACTTTGGCAACCAAATAAATGGCTATTATTCCACAACACCTGGTTGCTGTAAAACTCATTTGAAAAGTTTTTTTAAAAAAAAAAATCTGATGCAGTGTTATAGAGAATGAAAACAACACCAGCCTCAGGTACTCTTGATTTCCAGCTCTTCACAAGCACTGCATTAATCGCTTAAGTGTAGGCTGACCATATGAAAAGGAGGACAGGGCTCATCTAACTTTTACAGTTGTAGAGAAAAGGGAATTTCAGCCAGTGTCATTTGCATGCAATTCGTTCCTGGTGAAATTCCCTCTTCATCACAACAGTTAAAGTTGCAGGGGCCCTGCCTTTTTTTGTATCTGGCCACTCTAGTATAGTGCCTGCAACTATATATGATCGAGGCCAAGGCAACATTACTTTTTTAAGATTTTAAATAATTCTTAGGCAGTCAGCTTGTGATGTGGGGTGGGGTGGAGGGGACACCTAGTTTAAAGCAGAAGCAGGGCATTCATTCATCAAGGCTTTTGCAATTTAGTTAATCTCTTCAGGATACATCTTTATGTATTTATGACTTGAAACAAAAAGCACCTAGAAAGCAAAATGACAGGCGAATTTGGAAATTGCATCTATGCACAGAGGAGACATTTTACTCTTTAATTCCATATCTGCAGCAATTTTATTCTTCTGTTTTCTTTCCCTCTCCCTCCCTGCCCTTCTCAGTCACATCCCACAGCTGCCGCAACTTACATGAAATCGTGTCCTCTGGTCAAGAGGTGCCCCCTTCCTAGCAACATGTGTTCAAGAAACTGCCAAACAGAAGCAGGCTGGGAACAAGGAAAAGGATCTCCTCCTCCACTAGGGTCACCCCATCCCACATGGCAAGCTGAGAGACACAACAACCCTCCAGGATGGGGAACCCACCCCGAAAGTTTGGTCAAAGTGTTCTCAGAGCCTTGGAGTGGGGGCATTCTCATTTTTCCAACCTTCAGTTCATTGCATTCTATTCCCTTGTCCTGTTCCATATTTTTTTTTTTTTTTACAAAAAGGTAAAAGTCCACAATTCTTTGTATGTATTTTAATGTGTGTCTCCAAATATAACTACTTTTTAAAGCACTTTCCCTATTAATCACATTTTTGGCATGCAGTTTTTGAGATGTGCATTGCAAAATTTGGAAATTTGAAAATATCAGTGCATAGCTGCATTCCAGTTCATGTGAAAGTTAAGGATGTATGAATTTAGTAAGCTTATACTTAAATGTGGACCAAAATAATTTCTCAGCTATTTGTAGTCCTGTCCAATCATGGTAACAGCACAAAATGGATTATTATTATTATTATTATATATTTATTTATTACCCGCCTCTCCCTCCAGATCGAGGTGGGGAACAACATCATCATAACAACATTATCATCACCTCTGAGCCCTCCCTCTTACACTGATGCATGCAAGTTACTGAGATTGCAAGCCCTTGGTTGTTTCTTCACTGAAAACTCAGAGTTCCCTTTGTAACGTGGGTTTTATTCCTACAGTTGATCTGGGATTGTAAAAGAGCATAGCTAAGCAGAAATGGATCATAAACTCACCAGTAAGGATTAGGAGTGATTCAATGAAATCAATAGCCAAAGAAAAGAATGGAGAAGAGGAGTAATGCTGAATGGGATGTTTATAAATGTGATACATGGATGCTCTCCTGTTTCAGCTCCATAAATAACTAGATGAATATAGTCCTTAATCAGAAGCTAGATAAGACAGAAGGAGGAGGAGGAGGAGGAGGAGGAGGAGGAGGAGGATCTGATTATTTCCAATGTACTGATTTCGTCTTCAAAAAACAAAATGAAACTCAACAGAAAAGAAGTGTGAAGGTCATGGTAGATTCCCATACTCATCAAATAACCTACCTGTGGAACCTTATGTATATCTAAGATATTTGCCACTTGAAGGGAGATTTCAGAGTCCAGTCCCCCAATAACTGCAGTTAGATTATTCTGAATATCACATACATAGTTAGGTACAAATTTCTCCGATGTAGACAAGAGTAGCATTGTGACATGATAGGTCTGCTGTGCATTGCCATTACTGTCATAGATGTGGAAGCCCAAGGTGATATTGGGTAAGATCAGAGGGTTTTCATTGATTTCTTTAACTGCAAACACCAAGGCCAGGATGTGCTGGAACTGCTTAGGCAATACCCTACAAAGAGAGTGGCATTCAGTATCACAACTTAGATCAAATATTGGTGTTGTGTTCATTATCATCATCATCATCATCATCAATATTTTATAGCATTTGCATAGTATTTTTCTTGTTTGAATCTTCTGCCCAAGGTGGCTTATAATAAGAACAAAATCAAAAATAATATAAAATCATGTGTTCATCTTAAGCACATGACTCTCCTTAACATTTATAGGGATTTTTTAATAGAAGGTTTACTACCAAGAGTCAACATCATTCAAAAGTGTTCTTTACCAGCTACAGATATACATTTGTTTCCTGTTAGATTTAGTCATGCCTGCAGTAGGTCTACTGAAATCAATGGACAATATCATCATGATGAAATTGTCCTAATGATGGATCTGCTCTAATTATGTGTACATTTGGATCCACCACATCAATTTTAGCAGCAAGAATAAAGAATGTTTCATGTGGTGGCAACATTCATACAGATTGTTTGTAAGATCAAAAACATTGACTGTTGTGTGTTTGTGCATTTCTGCAAGTGTTTGTGTGAATCTCTAGGCTTTGATAGAATGGAATAAAATAGAATAGAATAGATTAGATTAGAATAGAATAGAAGGATCATTTCTGGGTCAACAAGAATGGTTGCTGTGAACGTTCAAGGCAGTTACTGTCATTGTATCCAATATGAGCAAGAAATTATTGTGTGTTTGTGCATTCTTAAATAATATGAGAAAATTGCACAACATGGAAAAGTTAGACACGTGGGTGGAGATAAAAATGAAAGAGAGTAACCACAGAAAAGCACATTGCTCAAATAGGCAGGTAACAGAGAAGATTCTTTTTCATATGGAATTACAAGGTGAGCAACTTGCTTTTGCTCAAGCAGAAAGATTTTGAAAAGAAACATGATTTCTGCATGATTATAGCTATTTTAAAATCACACCCCATTTGAAAAAGAAAAGGGGGTGATCACACAATACAGTGAGTTCTCTGAGCAACACACTTCATCCAAGTACTTGTAACCAGCTTCAGAAAGATAAGTAAGTAGCCCTACAGCCCTCTTAAAGATAAAACTATACTGTTAAGGCAGCCATCCAACAATGTACAGCCAAAGACATTGGTCCTGTTTCCATTAACATACAATGGTGGCCAAAATTGTGGACACTTTTTGAAATTTTCATGTTTTGCAACTTTGAATGCTTATAGAAAATGTTCTGTTTCACAAAGTTCAAATGTTTATATATCAATTGAAAGAGAATTTAATGCTGAACTCAAAACAAAAAACAGAATGCAAATACCTGCAGTTAAAAAGAAGTTATGCTGCAAATACTGCAATCGTGATCAATTTACAGTAAAAGCTGACAAAAACATATCAGATACTTTAGTTATGATTGAAATGTAATATCAGTATTTGGTAGGGAAGCCTTTATTTTTGGAAACAGCATCACAGTGATGTCTCATAGAGCCGACAAGTGTTTTAAGCTCTTCCTTTTTTATGACATGGTTCCAGGAATCATTTCTAGCCTCAATTAATTGGCTTTTATTTGATGGATCCTTATTTGTACAAGAATTTTCAAACGGTGCCACAAATTTTCTATCGGGTTCAGGTCAGCGCTGTTTCCTGTCCAGGTCAACAATTGAATGCCCTTTGCTGTGAACCACTGTTTGCATATTTTTGCTGTGTGACAGGGAGCTGAATCTTGTTGAAAAATAAATGGTGCATTGTTTGGAAAGAGATCCCTGATGGAAGGTAACAGTTTTGGTTCCAGGATGGTGTCGATGTATTTTTGTGTGTTTAGTGTGCTATCAATTACATGAAGGCGGCCAACACTATCTGCTGACATACTTGCCCAAATCATAACGCTTGTTGGGTATTTTACAGTTGCCTCAATGCAGTCAGGATGTAGCTCTTCTCCTACTCTACATCTCACTTATTTTCACCCATCACTACCAAATAAGCTTATCTTACTTTCATCACTCCAAATAACTTGCTTCTACTGATCTTCTGTCCATTCACTGTGTTCTTTTGCCCACTGTAGTCATTTCCGGCACTGCTTTAGATTCAGAAATGGCTTTTTTCTCAGAATCCTACCTTTTCACCCAAAATCTGATAGTCTTCTCCTTATCATTCTGGAACTGACAGAAACACCAGTTGCATCAAGTACACCTTTGATGGCCTCAGATGAAATTTTTCTCTCCTTGATACACAGCCTTTTTATTCTTCTGTCATCAACAAATGATGTGCACTTTTTACAGCCTTTTCCTGCCTTGTTTTTAATTGACTTTGTTTCATTATATCGTAAACATAACTTTCGAACTCCGGATGTAGTCACTGAATGACCAACGTGCCTTGCAATTTTAGCATAGGAAAGACCTGATTCACGTAATACAACAATCCTGCTTCTTCTGGGTGTCCAATCAACTCTTTTCCTTGATGCCATTTCACTATTTATGATGTACATTTTTTATATGAGAAATAATTCAAATATTCACAATCTCCAATTGTGCCTCAGATACAGTGATATTTGTTCTGTCTTCTACAGAACAAACAGCAAAACTGACTTTCCCCAAATTGAAACATGAGGCATCACAGCTACTACCATATGATTGGTCCCAAAACAAGTACTATGATTGGCCAGTACAGTTTGCAATTCCAAACTGCTTCTCAACTCAATCACAACTTGTGTTTGTTTTTAGAATAAAGTAAGCATAACTTTTTTTAAAAAAACTGCAGGTATTTGCATTCTGTTTTTTGTTTTGAATTCAGCATTAAATTCTCTTTCAATTGATATATAAACATTTTGAATAAATAAACATTTGATATATAAAAATTTGAACATTTTCTATAAGGATTCAAAGTTGCAAAACATGAAAATTTCAAAAAGTGTCCACAATTTTGGCCACCACTGTAGCTTTATTTGGGACACATCTATGGATGTGCAAAAGGGCTCATAAAAAATTTAATTGGACCAACCTTACATCCTGAAGACATACCATTAATCAATACATAGTAGCTCCATAAAGAAGCAAAGAGCCTATTTTAGCATTAAAACCTTAATCGCTGCAGGAGCAAAGTGGCCCTTTTAGGGTATACTGGGTTGTATTATTTCCTCTACAGCCTAATCCAATAAATCATGTTCTGCAGCTCTAGAACTCTCCTATGTAAACATTGTTCTGGTGATACAATAAATGGAAATGAAATGAGCAACAAGCCAGTCCTTACACAAGTTCCTCCTGCAATGGTGGAGGGGGTTCATCAGCGAAGTCTTTTGGACTGGATAAGAAGGTACTATAAGATGTAATGCCACCAATGAGGAGATCTCCTGACTGATGATACTTGTGAAGTGGAGGGTAAGGTTTTCTGACCCTACAGTTGTCAACTTGAGCTTTGTTAACCATGCAAATTAGCAGTACCAGCAGCAAGTTCACTAAAACAATCATCCCCAGTACAAGGACAAATCTTCCTTGAACACACAGGTTGCCTTATTATCTTCTACAAATTTATGATTAAACAGCCCTTCATTAAAACAGCCTGAACTGAATGATAGATTAATCTCCTGATAGGCCAGAACCTGAGAATATTGGAGAACAGATTGCAAGAGTGCAGTCTACCAATAGGGGTGATCCTTGTGGCCTATAATGTAATATATCCAAGATCCTCACCTATTCCTAGGTCCCTCTCCCTACCTGTAAATGTTACTGGGGATAGTTCTGGCATCCTTTGTAGTCTTTGCTATTGGTTTTTCTAGTAGTTACTGAAACTCCACTGGGCTTTTGGAAAATAGCAGAATTAATCACTAACCTTTAGAAAATTGAAGAGGGAAGTAATTATCAGATAATTGCAGATGAAAACCTGTTTGTCACATCTGATTTTTTTTCTTTGTCTACAAACTAGATAAATAGTGAGGGACACTATGGTTTGGGCCGGCCCACAGATGCCAATGTTTTGTGCTAGATTTGAGCTGTTTTGTGCCAAAATTCCCAAGTTTTATGCCACAACCACCATAGCCCTTCCTCCACATCCCACTCAAATGGCTGCAGAAAGGATGTTGCAGGCAGGGGGAAGGAGAGATGTGGCCAATCACAATTGGTGGTGGTCGGATGGCACCACTGGCTACACCCAGCCCTCCAGCCTCTTTGGAATAACTACAAGGGAGCATGTCTGCACTGTGGAGAGCACGTGAAGGCCAGCATCTTCAGTGGATCTTGGGCATCATCGACAGCAGCAGCAGCAGGGACATCGTGTCCGCAGGTTTGAGGCCTAGTTTACCACCATGGGAGCTCTGGTTTCTGGGGAGTCAGCATGGGCATCAGCAGCCTTCCTTTGCAGGTTGACTAGGCTGCCAGCGGGGTATGATTGGTGCCCCCTGGTCGCACAGGCCCAAAGTCTGTTCTATGCCTGCTGGCAGGTGTGTCTTCTTTGCAACCTAGCTGGGCTGTGGGTAGCTGGTATGGGTTCTGGGTTTAGCAGGCCCAAAGGTTTGGCAGGGACAGGCCATCAGGGCCATCCCACACTTTAGAGGTCTCAGAGGTTCTGGGGTCAAAGGATTATCCTTCCCCAATGAGAATTGTCTGGGAGGGGCCCTTAATTCAGTGCGCCCTGGATAACCAGGTGGTGTCTTCCTCATCTTGTGCTTGTCTGGGCCAGGATTTGCTTTTCTTTTTGAATTAGGCTGCCTTAGCCTTCAGTACCACTCTCCTGTCCCACAACTAGAAAGACTTTTGTGTGCCTTGCTTCACAGGAGTTTAGAATACTTCACATTTACTGGGCATAACTTTTAGAGTGGGTTGTTGCATCACAGCTTGGCTTGCTTTGCTATAAAAAAAAAACTTCTTTGTCATTTTGGACAGTGTTCCTGCCTGCTATACATCTGACTGCCTTCTATACATCTGAATACAATAATGCCCCCTAAGAAAGTGCAGGGGGGAAATCTCATCTTCAGATAAATATGCTGGTCTCCCCTCCTCTCCCCACCCCATCCCCACAAAGAGGCAGGCAAGCAGGCCGATATCTTCACCGGTCAAAATCTTCATCTGCCCTGCCAGAATCCCCCATGACATCTGGGACTAAAGTAAGTCGGACTAGGATCAGAGCACCTGCTGCTGCTCAGGGGACATCAGCTCTTGAGCAGTTGTCAACTCAGTTGCACAAGGCCACAAACATGGATGGGGCTTCAGTCGACAATACCATTCCTTTTACCGGCTCATCTTTTGGTGTAGCTCTCAGTGATTCACCCGTTCCAGCAGTTGAGGAAGTGGTGCATTACGAGTCATCCGGTGTGGCTGCCTGTGCATCTGTGTGGTGTGGTCCTGCAGGTCGCCTTGGCAGCAGCTCAGGTGCAAGCCGCAGCCTAAGACCGATACGCAAAGGTTGATGAGGATGCTCTTCCAATGGGGTCATCTTCAACTCTGCTGGGATATCACCTGTTACCCACCACCAGAGATAAGATTTTCCGAGGTGACTTCATTAATGTCTTCTCCCTATTGTTCCTCAAATCCAAAACTAGGGTTAAGGACAAAATATGAGAGGAAGACAAGGACACAGTTAGGCACAAGAAGATTGCATGCATATGGGCTAATTGGCTGCCAGAATTGCTGATCTGTATGGGTATTCTTCAGCAGAAATTCCCAGAATGTGGATGGATCCTAACCAAATATTTGGATATAATACATCAAGCATACATGGAATATGAGGGTGGGGCCTGGCTGGGTTATGATGAGGCCTTCTGTATGAGGGCTGGCCTTGACCCAGCAGTCTGGTGGGACCTTAAAAACCAGGACTTGTGGCTTCAGTTCATGTCATCTGCTAGGCCTGTTTTTGGGGAGAGATCTGATAGTGGTCATATACTCCCCAGACAAGATCCCACCTCAGCTTTCAGCTGAGCGTGGGACAGGCAGTTCAACACCACCTGTAATGCTGGGAGCACAGTTTTCTGGGAGTCAGTTCTAGAGCACAGTGTAGATATAGCCAGGAATGCTCAATTTGTGGTCGTCTACATGCTTGCACCAATTGCCCCGATCCAGAGGTTGGAAAGGCCCCAACTGGGATGGGTAAGGTGGCCACAAACCTGGGGGACAGAAGCAGCCCCATCAAAAATGGAACCCTGCCCTGTTAATATCTTCACCCTACAGCAGACATTGAGGTGGAACCTGCAGAGGGAAGATGCAGTGTACCTCAGGCTAGGTTTTCTGGAGGGTTTTTGTATCCCATTTCAACGGCAGTGCATTGCACAATTCTCAAACAATCAGAAGCTGATTAGGAGCATGGAATTATTGGTCAAGGCAAAGATAGAGAAAGAGGTAGTGGCAGGATGTGTCTCCTGCCCATGGGGTGGTCAATCTTCTGCACCATGTTTGAGAGGTTTTGTACCATTCTGGAATGGGCACTGAGGGACTTGATGGGTGTTCATAGTGTTATTCATTCTCCAAATGATTTTCTTTTCATGGATCTATGGGATTCAGCTCAATGCTATTGGTTGATGCAGGTCTTTGAGAAGCTGACATAGATTTTGGCAGTTCCTCTTGCTCAGGAGAAGACTGAAAGACCCATTCTGGTCCCTATGTTCCTAGCTATTGAGCTGGATAATGTGAACCAGTGTTGTAGGCCCCCTCAGGATAAGCTCTCCATAGTCATAGATAAATTTGTTGTGATCGTTAGATCACACAAAGTCACCTTCACACATTACAGGAGGATGTGGATCATTTGAACTTTGTCTGCAGGGTGGTGGCCCTGGGCAGAGCCTTTCACTCTGATGCCTCCAGAGCCTTAGGCTGTGGGGTCATTTTGCAGGATCGGTGGTGTGCTGAATGGCAGCTGGAGACTTGGCTTGCCAAAGGAAAAGGAAGAAACCTCAGATTCTTTAATTTTTCTCCAATTTATATGGCAGAACATTTATGGGTAGAACAGATGGCCAATTCCATGGTTCACTTCTGGTGCGACTATCAAACCACGGTTAGACTCATTAATACATTATCATCCTACAACACCAGAGTGATGGCTCTCATTAGAGCCTTCACCTTACATTGTTTTAAGCACAATATCTGGTTTACGGCTAGGCATATACCATGCCCAACACTTTATCACATAAGCAGGTGCAAAGATTCCAGGAAATGGCTCCCTGGGCTCGTACACATCCGGAGGCCATGACAGCTGCCCTAGTTGAGATTGGCAGTCTGAGGCAGAGCAGGCCATGATGCACTGCATAGCCCCCAGTACCAGGACTGCCTACACCAAGGCAGATAAGGAGTTTTATACCTTTATGTCAGGAATACAACTGCAACAGTTGTGACCTATTCCTGTGGAGCATCTTCTCCAATTGTGTGTCCATTCCCAGCAGAAAGGCTTATCGGCTAGAACTATTGGAGGTAAGATGGCAGCACTTGCCTTCTGATCAAGACTTAAGGGTGTAGTAGATAACACCGGGGATTTTAGGATCAGGTGCACCCTACAGGGTTAGGTTGAGGGAATTGCTCATGTAACAGATTCTACGCAACCACTGTCTCCAAACATATTGCTTGGTTAATTGGGAACCTGGCAATAAGTATGGAATTCTCATTTTTAAACCACTTTATTCCATGCTGCAGCTCATACTGCCTTTTGGGGGCATTTCAGATCTCTGAGCTGGTGATATCATCTAGAGATGACAATTCCTAAAGGCTCTGCTATACCAGGATATTTCCGTCAATTGAGATATGGTGCACGTCCAGCTTAGAAGGTCCAAGACAGAAGGTGTCCCTATTTCCCTGCTCAGGTTTCTGAATTGTGCCCAGTGAAGGCATGCATTAGTGGCCTTCCTAACGTTAAGGGGGGCAATGAGGTTCCATTATTTTACCATACAGACGGTACCCCATTGACAAAGTAGCAATCTTGGGCCATCACAAAGTTGGGTCTGGGAGCCTTCTGCTTTGGTACACATTCCTTCTACATCAGGGCCACTTCAGAGGCTGCTGCATTGGGTTTCGCATCCCATGAAGCATGGGCTATGGGTACGTGGCATTCCAGGGCATCCCATTCATATATTCTGACATTTCCAGGCCATTAAGTGTGGATGTATGAAGCACTACTGAAACCCTATTGGTGGGGTGTCCCTTGAGCTTATCTTTAGCCCAACCCATGCAGAATGCCACAGAAGAATGAAAGCTTCCCAGGGTGACATAAATATTGAGACCACCACCTTAATTACAAGACTTTTATTCTGAAAAGAAACAGGAAGTGATTGTGAATATACAATAATCCAGTAACCACCCAGCCCAATGGGCTTTGGCAGGAAACAGACCATTGGGAGTGGGAAGGGGGAGAATAAAGGCACAAAATGTGCGGGAACACGTGTACCACGTGAGGCAGTGTGGGGTTGTGCCTATATCAGGCTGTCCCCGCTGCACAATGGCCTCTTTCGATTTTGACTGCAGAGGACCAGAACATGCTCCTTTCAGCAGGAATACCACGTGCGCTGGGCCAGCGAGGGAGCAGCAAGCAGAGTGGAGGCTCATCCTGGCTACTCATCCTAAACCTTCCTGCCCTCCTTGCTCGGTGTGGTGCTTCGGCCATTGCTGTGATGGCGGCGGCGGAGGATGCATATTTCTTATGGGAGTGAGAAGCGGAGGCGGGCCTAACAGGCCCCAGGTTTGACAGAAAGGCCAGTAGGGCTTTTCCATTTCCTGTGAAGTGTGTGTGTGTGCCAGCTGGGGATCGATGTGGATGTGTTTTGCTTCTCCAGACGTGTAGCGGTGACAGGCCTTTTAAGCCTGGTTTTTGCACAATGGAGGATCCCTGAGGGGTGGCTGTGAGATAACTGATAAGTAGGGATGTGGACTGGATCAGGTCCAATCCACAATCCAGACCCAATCCAGCCAAAATCAGATAAAATTATCCAATTCCAATCACCACAGCTGGATTGTCCGATCTCATCCAAAATGGTCTGGGAGGACCCGATCCGGTTCAGATAAAATCGGAGGATCACACCTCCTCCCCCCTTCACACTCCTTACCTACCAGGGCCATATGCTGCCCCTTCTACTGAGAAACAGGCTTCGCGGCCTGCCTCTCAGTAGCATGCTGGGTGATGACATCACCCAGCGCGCTACTGAGAGGCAGGCCTTGAAGCCTGATTCTCAGTAGAAGGGGGCAACAGACGGCAGCAGATAGCCCTGGAAGGTAAGGAGCATGAGGGGGGAGGGGGCTTACCTTCCTGGGCCATCCACTGCCGTCTGCTGCCACCCACGTGTGGCAGCGGACGGCAGTGGATGGCCCTGGCTGGTAAGGAGGGGGAGGGAAGAGGAGAAGAGCCCCACTTATCTGCCGGGCATTCGCTTCCCTCTGGTGCTCCTATCTATTGAGAACCAGGCTTTGTGGCCTAGTTCTCAGTAGATCACCGGGTAATGACATCATCACCTAGTTCTCTACTGAGAACTAGGCCATGAGGCCTTTCCTCAGTAGATTGGAACTGGCAACAGAAGGAAGAGGGCATACAGCAGGTAAGGAGCGTGAGGGGGGCTTACCTGCTGGGCTGTCCACTTCCATCCACTGCCACCCACAGACGGCAGTGGACGGAAGCGGATGGCCCCAGCAGGTAAGGAGTGCAAGGAGGGGTTTACCTGCCGGGGCTGTCTGCTTCCATCTTCTGCTGCCCGCGGGCGGCCGCAGACAGAAGCAAACGGCCCCGGCAGGTAAGGAGCATGAAGGAGAGGGGGAGGTCCCCACTTACCTGCCGGGACACCCTCTTCCTTCCGCTGCCGGGTGGAGTCTCCTGCGAATAGGCCTCGCGGCCTAGTTCTCAGTAGAGTGCCAGGTGATGACATCATTACCTGGTGCTCTACTGAGAACTAGGCCGCGAGGCCTAGTTCTCAGTAGATTTCACCCGGCAGCAGAAGGAAGAGGGTGCCCCAGCAGGTAAGGAGCGTGAGGGAGGGGCTTACCTGCCAGGGCTGTCAGTTTCCATCCACTGCCGCCTGTGGGTGGCAGCGGACGGAAGTAGACGGCCCCGGCAGGTGTGAGGGGGGAGGGACAGGGAGGGGGAGTTCAGCCCCCACTCACCCACCCACTGCCATGTTTTCCCCATAGACTTGAATTGGGGGAAAGCTTTCTTTTCCCCATTGCAAGCCTGTGGCGAAAATACCAAAAATGGCTACCAATCTGAAAATCGGACATCAGATTTTCGGATTGGGATCGCATCCGATCCAAGGGACCTCTGATTTTGTCCTGACAGATCCAGGACAATCTCGGAGGTCCCAATCCGGGTTCCAATCCTATCTAGGAGGTCCCTGCACATCCCTACTGATAAGCTACATTGCTGAAGCTAAGTAGGGTCAAGCCTGGTTAGTATTTAGATGGGTGACTGCCTAAGGAAGGAAACTCATGAAAACAGGCTTTCTGGGCATAGCAGTGCAAAGGGGCCCACAAAGCCAAGCCCTTTTTGCCTCTCCGATTCCCACATGCCTCATACGGGACATGGCCTAGTGAGCTGATCCGCTGCTTTGTGTTTTGGGGACCCTTGGATTTTATCCACCCCATAAACTCTACATTCCCATAATCTGGGTTTGAGGTGACTGCATGGTTTTCCCTGTTCATTACCAAAACAATCACCATGTATATAGTGTTCCTAAGTGCTTACTAGGATAATGGATTTTATAGGGGCATATGCTTTGCATGCAGTGATAATGTTATACTTTACATGCAGTGGGTCCTAGCTTAATCCCCCCCCATCTCCAGGAGGGGATGGGAAGGAATCCCACCTGAATCCCTGTAGAGTTTTGCCACTCAGTGTCAACAATACAGGGCTCAAGGGGCCAATAGTTTGATACAGGGCTAAATGGATCAATGGTCTGACCCAGTATAAGGTAATGGCCCATGTTAATGGATAGGGGCACCTTGTTGATGACCTGGCTGCTTTGGGGATAGGGAATTTTCTGGTTATATCTTGTTTTGGTAATATTCACTGTTCATATTACCCAGTATACAGCTATGCCCCCTGAGAAAGGGCAAGAGGAGAGATCATAGGATCATAGAATGTTAGAGTGGAAGGGGCCTAGACAGGCCATTTTGTCCAACATGTCCAGTTGTTTCAGTCTCCTCATAGGGCTTTGTTTCTAGACCCCTGATCATCCTCGTTGCCCTCCTCTAAACCCCCTCCAGCTTGTCTGTATCCTTGAAGTGTGGTGCCAGGACACAGTACTCAATATCAGGCTTAACCAGTGCTGAATATAGGGGGAACCGGTACCTCAAGCAATTTAGAAATTATATTTCTAGTAATAATTCCCAGAATAGCCTTTGCCTTTTTTGCAGCCACATCACACTGCCAGCTCATATTCAGCTTGCAATCTGTGGAATGGGACCCCAGGGTATACTTGTAGGGCATATTTTAGGGACACCAGCTGGAGCTAAGTGGGTATGAGCCTTGTTTGTGCTAGGATGCGAGACTGTATTGGATGTCCATATCCAATTTTCCAGTAACCAGTATTTCTTCATTCCTGGCATGATTTGATACTGTGGCAATGAGACCGGGATGGCTGCTTCAAACTATGAGGCAAGTGTGGTGTGACATGTTATCATCTTTTTCAGATGGCTGGGATGCTGTAGGAACCTCCAGGAGTTCCACTCCCAAGGCAGCAGCAACAAGGGCAACGTCGATTGGAAACGGGGCCCTGTGACGGCAATATTCACAGAGGCACATGACCAGTGATTTGTAATTGCAAGCATTGTAATCTTGTAACATGGTGAGAAGGGTCAGGGGCCTACTACCCCTGCACGAGAACTGGGACCCATACGGAGCATGGGGTTTTGCTCACACTATTGTCGGGTTTTAATTTGCCTTTGCCCCACCCCAAGGGGACTGGCAGATGACCCAGGCATTCTGCCTATCACCAACCCACCACATTCCATTGAAATTACGCACCAGTGCTAGGGAATAACCTACCTCTTCAGGGGTGTCTATATAAGAGGCATTGGTCCAGCAACTGGCCGTGCCAGCAACATGGCAGGTTTTCACCTGCAACGGTTGCCAGTGCACGGGTGTGGTGTGGCTGGTTGGGTTGGGCGTGAGCCATATGTCAAAGTTGATGCTGACACTATGCCAACTTGAGGAACTTTCACTCATCTACAAAGAGGAAAGATTATGTAGGGGAGTTTATTTAGGTCTTTTTCCCTCTGTTTGTGAACCAAGGCAAGGGATAGGGTGATGAAGAACTTGAGGAGATTAGGAGCAAACAGTTGCTTGTATATGGGCTAATTGGCTGCCAGGATTCTTGATGAAGGGTGCATTCTGCAATAGAAATTCCCAGAATGCAGATGGATCTTGAGTAAATATTTTGATATATACCAGGAATGGGTGGAATTGGAGGGCAGGGCCAGGCTGGCCTATGACAAGGCAATTCATATAAGAGCAGCCTTTCAACTCTTCCACTCATGGAAATCTTAAAGCCAGGATTTGTGGCTGTATCTTATGAATCTTGCCAGGCCTGGATTTGAGGATAGATCCCACAGGGATACAACCCTGCTCAATAGTCCCTGCCTTGACTCCTGGGCTGAGCGCTGGGTGGGGGATGTAATTCAACTACTTTGTGGGCATTCAGCTTGTGGGATTGTTGCACCAGAGCCCAATGCAGTTAACAACATGTACATTCCATTTGCAGTTGTCAACAGGCTTTAACCAAATGCCACTGTTCTAGATAATGGTTGTGTCCTGGACTAGATTGACTGAGTGACAGCAAGCCCAGAGGCAGGATACAGGCCCCTCTAGAAGGACCAAGCCCAGTTATGAATGAGACCCTTCTGTGGAGGTGGAGGTAGCCCCTCGGATGGAAGATATTTATTCTTGAGCTGGGTTTGGGGGATAGGCTTTTGAATCCAATTCCAAGGGCAGCACATGGTATGATCGTATCTATATGTCAGCACGGGCTTGGAACAGTAGGTTTATGTAAAGATTGAATAAGCTGGTTTGCAATTGGGAATCAGAAAGGACTTTACATGCTTAGAATTTTCACATTTGTACACATGTCTAATTCACATGTCTTCTTCCAGTATGACCAACAGGCCACTTTGTCCCTCAAGCCACCTTGCCCATCAATACACTATCCTTGCACAACCCTATAGAAAGGGTGCTTGTGTGAGCCTTTTCATGGCCTCCCACTCAGTATAGGGCTTCATGTCCCTGGTATAGGACGCCATTGCCATCACCCTATCACACACCCAGGTGTAAAAGTTTAGGAACTGGTTCTTGGGGGAGGGTTGTGACCAGACTAGAGGCCCTAGTGGAGTCGGGGGGGGGGGGCTAATCGAATGCAGGCTTGGATGCTTTCTTAACACCTTTCCCCAGGACTGCTTACGTTAAGGCGGATGGGGAATTTTGTCCTTGAGTCTGTCAAGTAAATGCAGTTTTGGCCCTCACCGGTACATCATTTTAAACACGGTATCCATTCCCAGTGAAAGGGATGACGAGACATGATCATTTGCAGTTTGAGTTTGGCTCTTGCCTTCGGGTACAATTACTGGTGTAGGGTATAATACCAGAGACTCAGGGTTTTGCACATCCACAAGGTTTGCAGGGTGTGTAATATAATCACCTAGGGGCATCTACTTGGCAACCTTAGCAGTCTTCTTGACAGGTTATGAGGAACCTGGACGACCGGATATTATTCTAAGGCATTGCTATCTTGTTCCATCATGCTGCCCTCACTGCCTTTCAGGGCATGCAGAATTTGAACTGGGGGTGTCATATGAGGAGGACAATTTTGGCTGAGGCCTTTACAACAGGATATTTCAGTCTCTTTGGTTCAGTGATATTTAGCTTACAGGCTAAATAAGTGTCTCCTATCTCTGCTTAGTGCCCAAACTGTGCCCAGTAAAAGGAATGGAGACATTTCCAGCAGTGAGGGAAGCAGAGTGCAGACCTCGATTCTGTCATAGTGATGCAGCCTCATTACTGACATACCTGTTCTGGGCTGTAGCAAACTGGCTTGGACATGCCTGTTCAGAATACCTTTATTTCAGTATATATTCTGCAATGGGGCCGCTTATATGGTGGCCAGCTGGGCCTCACATTTCATGAAGAATGTGTTGAGAATAGAGGGAGTCTGAGGCATTCCGTTCACGGGTTTGTCCATTTCTGGAGAGTTTGCATGCAATTAAGTTTTGAGTTCTGGTTCTCACACTTCTCTTCTTCATTTAGCTTGCTGGAATTGTGGAAACCAGTGCAGGTGCTCACCTGGGTGTGGCATGGTTTTCCGGACCGGTTGGAGGGCTGACCAGTCGGGTTGCAGAATTACAGTTTGGGCCCAGTAAGAGTGCCAGCATCCAAGGGTTGGACAGGGCAGCATATGGTGGGAGCGCCTCCTGCCCATAGTATTCCAGCATGGTCTGGTGCATTGCCAACCGCAGGTGGGGAAACGATTTGGGTTGTACATTGTCAAGGGTGATATAATTGTCCTGCCTGATTCCCAGAATGGTCTGGTTGGACAGCTGCATTCGAGAATTGTGCTACTGTGTTCCTGCCTGATGTCACTTGGGTGGCAATGACTAGGGATGTACACGGATGCCAAAAATTGGATTGGAATCAGAATTGGAACTTAATATTTAGAAAAATATTGGATCGGAAAAATTGGAGGTCCACTGTATCGTATCGGACCCAATACCAATATTAAAATCTGAAGTCCGATTTTTTAAACGGACACCATTTTGAATTATTTTCCCCATAACCTAGTATTGTGTTACAAAAATGCCTATAACTTTTCATTTTTAAAGATAGAAGCATGAAACTTGGCCACTTTGCAGATGGGTTTGAGGTACTTATCTGTGAAGACTTTCAGAAAGAAAGCTCCAGGCATTTTGTGGCTATAATTTTTCTTACTAACGAACCGGGAATGCCTATAACTTTTTTTAATTTTTAAAGATCCACAATTGAAACTTAGCCACATTGCAGATGGTATGTTGGGACTCATGTGTGTGAAATTTCAGAACCATAGGTGCTGGCTTTTGCTGGCAATCATGTTTTTAAAAATGGGTAGCAGTGGGGGGGAAAACAGTTATGCCTTCAACTTTTTTTATTTTTAAAGATCCAAACATGAAAATCCACATTAGAGATACCACTTTGGTTGACATGCGTGACAAATTTCATGAGCATAGTTTCAAGCATGTAGTGGCAAGGTATTTTGGGAGAAATGAGGAGAGAAACCCATGTAACTTTTTTATTTTTAAAGATAGAAGCATGAAACGTGCCCACCTGGCAGATGGGTGTGAGATACTTATCTGTGAGAAATTTCAGAAAGCTAGGACCAGGTATTTCGTGGCTATGAATTTTTTACTTTAAAAGTTCCAAAAGTTTCAAAACTGTGGGTTTGACAACTAACAGAGGGGGAGGGGGGAGGAGGAAGGCGGGGGAGGGGGTGCAGTTTGACAGCTGTGGTTGGAAATTATTATTTTTTAAAGTTCAAAATGTGTGTGTCTATATGTTTAAATGTTGTCAATGCCACTGAAAAGTATTAAAGGCTGTAAGCCACTGACAGAACTGACATTGCTTGGGGAACATTGCTCAGCCCCGTGGATTCTCCAGTATTGCATTCCGCAGGGGTCAGTCTTGTCCTCCATGTTGTTCAACTTCTACATGAAACCATTGAGTGTGGTCATCTGGAGTTTTGGAGTGCATTGTCATCAGTATGCTGATGACACGCAGTTCTAGTTATCCTTTTCATCAACATCAGGTGAGGCAGTGGATGTGCTGAACCGGTGCCTGGCTGAGACAATGGACTGGATGAGGGTTGATAAACTGAAACACAATCCAGACAAGACTGAGATGCTGTTAATGGGTGATTTTGCTGACTGGATGGAAGGTTTTCAATAGCGGTGGACCCCCTGGATCAGATCGGAACCTGGATCGGGACCTCCAATTTTGTCCCGGATCAGATCGGACAAAATTGGAAGCCCCCCGGACCGCATTAGGTCTGATCCCGATCCAGAAATCGGACATCCGATTTTTGGATCAGCCGCCATTTTTGTTTTCCCCATAGACTTGCATTGGGGGAAAGAAAGCTTTTCCCCAATGCAAGTCTAAAAGGAAAAAAATGGTGATGGGTGGGTGAGGGGGGGCCTAACTCCATCCCCTGTGGATGGCCCCAGCAGGTAAGCCCCCTCCCCCACGCTCCTTACCCCCCCGGGGCCGTCTGCTTCCATCCGCTAGTGCCCGTGGGTGCCAGTGGATGGAAGCGGGTGGCCCCGGGGGGGTAAGCCCTCTCCCTGCTTACCTTCCGTGGCTGTCTGCTCCCATCTGCCGCTGGCCGCTACTGCGAGCAGGCTTCACGGCCTGCTCCTGAGAAGCACGCCAGGGGATGTCATCACCTGGCGTGTTACCTAGGGGCAGGCCACGAAGCCTGCATGCAGTAGCAGCCAGCGGCAGATGGGAGCGGACAGCCACGGAAAGTAAGCGGGGAGAGGGCTTACCCCCCCGGGGCCACCCGCTTCCATCCACTGGCACCCCTCCCCCCTTCCCCCCTGCTTACCATCGGGGATGTCAGTTCCTGTCCGCCGCTGGCCGCTACTGCGAGCAGGCTTTGTGGCCTGCTCCTGAGTAGAGCACCAGGGGATGTCATCACCTGTCGCGCTACCTAAGGGGAGGCCGCGAAGCCTGCTCGCAATAGCGGCCAGCGGCAGACGGGAACGGACAACTATGGAAGGTAAGCAGGCTGCGGGCCATGGGGCCCCCTCCCTCTCCCCTCCCCCCTGTTTACCTTCGGGGGACTTCTGCTCCCATCCGCCGCTGGCCGCTACTGCAAGCAGGCTTTGTGGCCTGCTCCTGAGTAGCGCGCCAGCGGTGGACAGGAGCGGATGTCCCTGAAAGGTAAGCCCCTTGCCCCCGTTGTCCGATTCCATCAGCTGGCACCCCGCCAGGGAAGCCCCCCCCATCTGCCAATGGAAGCGGCAGCTGGTGCTAGCGGGCGGCTGCCGATCCTCCGATCCATCCAATCTGGATCAGGACCTTTCCAGATCAGATTGGATTGGATCGAACGATCTAGCAGTGAGATCGGAAATTGGATAATTGTATCCGATTTCCCCTGGATCGGATCCAGATCCTGGATTGGACCCGATCCAATGCACACCCCTAGTTTTCAACCTGTTCAACCTGGCGAGCTGTCATTCTGATCTGTCAGAACTGAAGCAATCTTTAATAAATTCATATAAAATTGAAGGTTGGAGGGATCAATATCAAATTTCATACATATACTTAGGCATACCCCATAAGCACTGTGACCAAGTTTCAAGCCTCTAACTTTGAAAATACAGAATATAGTCATTTTTTTCTTTAAAAATAGGGCTGTAACAGTATAATTCTTTCACGATAATTATCGTGAAGACGATACGCTTCACCTACGATATGAATGAAGACAATAATTTTTTTGGTCCGAAATGACGATAACGATGAACGATTATATTTTTTGGTGTGCACACCCCTAATCAATGTATACGTCTAGGGCTCTTCCCTGTGTGTTCTGTCCATTCTGGATTTTACCTCAGTGAAGAACCTTTATGTGCAGTAGTGCAGTATACATAGAAATACTGATAATATGAGCAAACTCAAGACACCTGCATATGTTCTTTAACTGTATCTAGGAGCCAGAAAACAACACTCACAAGCTATAGGAAGCAGGCCACCGGGGCCTTGAGAAAAAAACTCTATATGGAGTGTGTTCTGGGCTTAAACAGTTGTCACTACTGTTATAAATCATTTTAAACATCACTGTAGATACTGCCATGGTTTCTAGAGGCTCAACAATCTGTCTGTGTCTATGGGCTCCTCTAAACAAGTGATTTATTGCATGTTTGTGATTGGGCACTCATGGAAGTTTGCAGGTTCATTAGATGATGCCATCAATGACCAGGAAGTTTATCACACTATCACCTGGACATCACAGTAATATAAGAACTACTTTTAATGTGGTAATTATCCAGAAAGGAGAGAGGAGGAAAAACAACAACTGGACGTGAGTTTTTGCAATGATCGGCTGAAACGGAAACATTCAGAAATGTCTACTGCTCGGTGACAAAAAAGAAGAAGAGGTGTCAAAGACACCTTGTCTCTCAATTGAGCCAATACATAGAAGAGTTCTGTTTCCATTCTTTCCCTCTGCTATAGACTGGAGGAATGGATGAAACAAAATGCAAGGATCCTTCCGAGAGATTCATTGAAATGGAAACATGGGAATTTTCTTTTTCAAATTATAATTTTGTAATCCATATCAAGACATTCTGCTAAAAGGGAAGATGAAAGTAAAACATGAGGGTACCAGCTGAATAATAAACATGATGGCTTCCTTTTACGTAAACATTGATTCCAATTTTACATGACTTTTGTAAGCTAGAGAGACTTTGAGGATATGTGGAGGTGTATACATGGCAGCAACTGAGTAGGAAATTTGAAGCAGAAATATTTTGCTGTGCATGCACACTCAGATCTCCTGACTACAAAGTTTAGCTAACTATGGAGATATTCAATATTGAAGAATTTATCTTCTTATTAGCTGTTCCCTCTTATTCAGCTCAGGTCTAAAGATAATAATGTAATATTTGGGGGAAAAGATGCAACCCAACAACCCAAAGTTGGAGGCTAAGATGGAGAAGATCTCCACAGCTACCATGTATTTTCCTTTTGTGCTTAAATAGGTGGGAACAAATGATAACCAAACACTGCAAAAGACCAACATACTGAATGTGATGAACTTGGCTTCATTGAAACTATCGGGTAACTTTCTGGCAAGGAAAGCCACAGTGAAACTGATAATTGCCAGGAAACTCATGTAGCCCAAAACAGAATAAAACATAGTCACAGAACCTTCATTACATTGCAGTACAATTTCTTCAGTCACTGAGTGCATGTCAACATCCAGGAACGGAGGAGAGGTTCCCAGCCACGTAGTACAGATGCCTGCTTGGATGAGGGAGCAGGAAAAAACAATGGAGCTCGCCAGTCTTTTCCCCATCCATTTCCTCATGCTTGATCCTGGCCTCGTGGCCATGAAAGCTAAAACCACTGTGATGGTTTTTGCTAATACACAGGAAACAGCCACCGAGAAGGTCATGCCAAAGGCAGTTTGTCGGAGGAGACATGTCAACTTCTCAGGACGGCCAAGAAATAGCAGTGAAGAAAGGAAGCAAAGGAGAATGGAGACAAGGAGAGTATAGGTGAGACTCTGATTGTTAGCTTTGACTATGGGAGTGTTGTTGTGTTTCATAAATGTCCTCAGCACCCCAGCTGTGATGAAAGAAAAGGAAAATGCAAAGAAGGCTGAACTGAATCCCAGAGGTTCTTCATAAGACAAGAAGGTTAAAACCTTGGGGATACAGAAATCCTGATCCTTGCTTGGATAGTCTTTTTCTGAGCATTTGTTGCAGTCATTCATATCTGAAAAAGAAATGACATGTTCTTCAGCTCACACATCTCGACAACCTGCTTTAATTGTTTCTCTCACTTACGTAGGGCTTCTCTAAATGAGCAATTTATAGCACACTCATGTCTGTCCACTCATGGAAGCCTATGGAACTTTAAAACAATATCATGAATGACCAGAACATCTCCTATAGCATCCATTGGAAATTCTGTCAGAAAAAGAACCATTTTTAAAGCGGGAACATCTGAAAAAAGCAGGATCTTCCACGACTAAATGGCACTGTCTCAAAGGAAGTGAATGCTGACCAGAGGGGAAGTATTCAGTTCAAAACCCATGGTCACTCTTCACTGCCCATATAATTAAGCCCATAATAATTATGTCAAAAAGCAGGAAGCACAAGTGCCATGAGTAACCAATGTGATTTTCCCTTAATGTAAAGATACCGAAAGTCATGAATGATGGCTGCTAGATACTGATGAAAAGGGCACAAACTTCTTATTAATGATTTTTTGGTCAAGCCATGGGCAAGGGAAAAGCCACAAAAAGCCCCATTTGACAAATCAATTGAGCAGTGGCCCTAACTTTCATCATCCATTCTTGTCTACTCGGAATACTTTGCAGTATTTATTCTCTCTCTCTCTCTCTCTCTCACACACACACACACACACACACACACACAGAGAGAGAGAGAGATGAAATTCTGCTTTTGTAGCCTTCTCCTAGTCCCTACTTACAAACTCTTTTGACCTTTCAAAATATGGATGAACAGCAAACCTAATGAAGGATAGTTCAATACATTTGTGTACATTATATTCTGATGTATAACTCTGTACAGTATATGTATAAGACTTACTCTCCTGATTTGAAATCTTTCCTTCTGGACATGGGATGCAGTCGTAGCAGCAAAATGGTTTCCCCTCTTTCACTTTCTTATGAGTACCTGGATAGCAACTCTCAGTACACAGAGAAAGAGGCCGGGACTAATTAAGAAATGAAAGAGCAGAATGCTTTAAACTATTGTTACTTTTCTTTCTTAAAACAAGGAATATTTATTGCTCAGTTCAAGTCTGGTACTGGAAACAAATTCCTAGGCTCAGAACACACTCAAATACATCCTAATAATAATAATAATAATAATAATAATAATAATAATAATAATTTATTTCTTACCCGCCTCTCTGTTTGGATCGAGGCGGGGAACAACGATATAATAAAATACATAAAACTGATTAAAACATGACACACATTATTAAAACTGCATTAAAACATCCTAAAACATCCTAAAAACATCCTAAAAACATCCTAAAATTCCACTGGATATGCCCGCCGGAAGAGAACAGACTTTATGGCTTTCTTAAATTCTAAAAGACTGGTAAGTTGGCTGATCGCTTCCGGCAGGTTGTTCCACAGTCTGGGAGTGGCAGAAGAGAAGGTCCTCTGGGTAACAGTTGTCAGCCTAGTCTTGGCCGACTGTAGTAAATTCTTTCCAGAGGACCTGATCGTGTGGGGTGGATGGTATGGGAGAAGGCAATCCAGCAGGTAACCTGGACCCAAACAATGTAGGGCTTTAATGGTAATGACCAACACTTTGTACTTCGCTTGGAAACTAATTGGCAGCCAGTGGAGTGATTTTAAAGCTGGTGTAATATGGTCGCCACTAGGTGTACCAGTGACCAACCTGGCTGCCATATTTTGAACTAGTTGAAGTTTCTGGACTAGGCACAGAGGTAGCCCTATGTACAGCACATTACAGAAGCCAAGCCTCAAAGTTACCAGCGCGTGCACTACCATCTTTAGGTCTTCCAACTCTAGGAAGGGGTGCAGCTGGCGTATCAGCCGAAGCTGATAGTAGTCACTCCTGGCCGTTGCATCTATCTGGGCTGTCATTTGGAGCGACGGATCCAGGAGCACCCCCTGGCTCTCATTTGTAGACTTTTGGATTCTGGTAAAATACACAACTAAATCTAACAAGCAGGAAGCCTGCACATCCCTGGTTACAAACATAAAGTTACAAAGATAAAGTATAAAATTCAATTAACTAAAACATTAAATAAAAGTGACAATAAATGCTTCACTTTATTCATGTTAAGATTCAGCATTTGCTTAAATGTAAGCAGTGACACATCCCATGGTAGAGTATCCATATCTCCTGTGACAAACAACTGAATAGAAATTTTGGTGGGCATGTGAGCATGGCCATCATTGTCAGTCTTAGATCCTGGACACACAGAGAATATATGAGGTGGGAATTGCCCACTGATACATGGCCTTGGGTCATAAACACAAGAAAAATAAGAGTGATTACCTGGTATGATATGCCACATCCTCTTACAGCTATTTACATGGTCATTTATCAGATATAAAAGTTCTCAAGTCTTTATATATGGCTGGGTAAGCAACAAATTAAACATCCATCTAACTACACTCAATGCCTATCCACATTGACCTTAAAATGACTTATATTCCATTTAAAAACATGGTTTTTAAGTCATTTCATTAAGTGGTAGGACACACGGAGTAGTACTTACATTTCATAGCGACTGCTTCCTCCATGTTCACTGGTGTATTACAGGGTTAATTTCTTGACTCTTCTTGTTTAGTTTCTGTTTTGCAGGCTGCTTGAGTTATGGAGACAGAAGTGGGTGGGTAAAGCAGCCTGCAAAACAGAAACTAAACAAGAACAGACAAAGAATTCACAACGTGTCACACCACTCAATGCTTTCAGTACGGAGGAAGCAGTCACGATGAAACGTAAGTACTGCTTAGTGTGTCCTACCATGTAATGAAACGACTTCAAAAACTACATTTTAAAACAGAATATAAGTCGTGTTAAGGGCAATGTGGATAGGCTCATAGTTTAGCTATGTGTGAGCATTTTACTTTCTGTTGAGTAAACATGGGTGGACCCAATTTAGATCAGGCTCATTCTGTCTGGGAGGAAATGTTTAAGCCTTCCTCTAATCTGTGTTTCTCCCAACATGAGAAACAGGAAAACAAAGCATGAACTGGAGTCAACTGAAGCTAGTATGTTTGAGAAATCTGAAATGACTTTGGATTTCCATGAAACCCACAGATTCCACTGCCACTTTCCAAATTGCATGGATTTATGGTCTTTCTTTCTTTGTTTCTTTCGTCCTCCCTTCCTTTTTTTTCTTTCCTAAATTGTCTCCAAATTCAGTTATACAAAAGTGTGAAAGTTCCTGGGAAATATGCTAAGATATAGACTATTTAAACAGTAAACAAAAGCCACAACATTTTATACATCTCTGATCTCTCTCCAGCTTCTGCAGTGCAGCACTCTTTTTTCTGTGTATGTGTATGCTCTGCTCATTGATTATACACTGAGCTCAGAAAAATACAGAAACTATTATATGGGGTGAAAGTGCTATAGGTTTGACTGTTTTACATAGTTTTCCAAGGTGGTAAAATTTGATTGCAGCAATGAGCAGATGATGAAACAAAAGATGGCTAAAAATCTGCAAAGCATACATGGAACAGTTAAAACAAAACCCATACTTCCCTAATCAATATGTTTGTGTGTTTTTATGTTTTAATCTTTCTCCACACCTTCATGTTCCCTTAGAACTTCAGCTGCCTCCTTTACCTGTTCATATTTGTGAAGAAAGGGGCCAAGATGGCTACAGTCTAGCTAGGACAGGCAGCATTGGCCTACCTTGCAGGACTGGGGCCTCAGAGTCCAGAGGGGAGAATTCTGATGAGAAAATGTTGCAAGACTCAAACCTGCTGGTTCCCAACAACCGCACCTGGCCTTCTTTAACTAGGGAGGCCCTGGCAGAGCCCAGGCTTAAAGGTCAGTGTTAATTGGAAGTAGGCTGCAAGAGTTTCAGCTGTGGGAAAGGGCCGTTCCCAGGAAGGGTGGTGGTGGTGTGAGGGGTCGGCAGGAGTAACCTGAAAGGGGATAAATGGGATAGCAACTGGGTGAAAGCTGTATTTTCCTTACCAGTGCATGGATGGAGGGATACCTACCCAGTGAGGTGATGCTGGGGAATAGATAGATTTATTGCTTTCAGGGCTGGTGCATTTCAGGGAAAGACTTGTCACCCTTGGGATGTGATTTGTAGTGGGTTAATTGTTTATTGCTGTTAGACTCTACCTCAAACCTCATCCTACCCCCCATCCCCCTCTACCCCTCCCCTTCTTTCCTTGCTATTATTTTAAAGGGCTTATTGAATGGTTGGAGCCATATGCAGAATAGAAATTAGGATTTTAATAAATTGCTTCAGTCCTTAACTTGTGTGGTTAATTCTAAAGACTGGCTTGGGGGCATTTGGCATTGGGCTAGGGAGGTGGGGTTGGGGGGAACTTAGTTGATGAGTTCCCAGCCTACCTGGTAGGAAAGTGGGTTTTTTGCCTTCATACCTTTTACTCTCTGTTCTCCCTTAAGTCTCCTTATGCCACCTATCACCTCCTCCATCCATCTCTCTTCACTCACTCCTTTCCCTCTGTTGCTTCCTCTTTCCATTTTCTCCCTCTTCCTCTAATGATATCCTGATGCATCCGGCTGATGTCATAGGCAAGGATTGGAGAAGGTTATCTCTCACTGTCATGCTACAAGGCCTGGAAAGAAGGGGATCCTATACATGAATTCCCAATGCCTCCTCTCAAATTGCTAATGGAAGCAAATGGATGACTCAACATCCTTGCATCTACCTTTCTGCCCACTTCTTCTTGTTGGAAGAATGCAATATGATTGAAGTTTTAATACTGTCAATTGTGATATTATGTATGTTCAAAATATTAGAAATACAATTGCATTTCCTTTCTCTCTCTCTCTCTCTCTCTCTCTCTCTCTCTCTCTCTCTTGCAGCAGTTTCTCAGTTAAAAGAAGCTACAAGCAGGGCAGAAATGTGTGTGTCTTCATTAATATTATCAATCTGCACTTTATCAATAACAGTGCCATGCTGGATCAGACCAAGCGACCTTCCTTCAATTCACACATTATATTTCCTTCATAAGTGTTGATCAGTGTTCAATGGAATTAATTTTAGGCATCCAGGCACAAAATCAGTGCTCATTCATTCATCACTGGAACTCTTTCCAAATAGCTGCAATTGGATCCTACCTGATTAAACCAGCCATGCCATGTGATGGCGTCCTCATCAATGGTAAATGCTTGGTCAACAGGAAGGTGGGGATCCATCCTGCCAACTTTTACTCTGTGAAAAGATTGGTTGGGGAAAATGATCCAGTTGATTATATCCAATCCAATGACCAGCTCCCCATTTTGTTTAAAGGAAACTTTATCATCTGCAGTGTTGTTGAACGAGATGCCTTTCAGAAAGTGATGGAGCTAGAGTGAAAAGGCAAAATGCAAGGAATTAGAAAATATTGCAATTAGGTAGTACTTTAATTCAATGTCTAGCATTTATACCATTTTCTCAGTTTCGCCCTACAGTAGACACAGGGGACAATCCAGATATGAAAAGCCTCCTACACCCCCATTAGGGTCCAAACATGCATCAGGGTTCCTGCATCTTCTTTACACTAAATACTATGTGGTTGCTAGATACACATTTAAAACAATATTTGGGTCCTCAGTCTAAAGTCCAAAGGCAGTTGAAGAAAGATGTCATGAATAGCTCTCAGCTGGGAGAAGGCCAATGGATGAAGAGCTCATTCTTTACAACCCAGAGATTGCAGGTGGGATGCTACATAAATCAGCATGTACAACCGTGCACACAGAGGAACTTCACAGACCATAAAAGAAAAGCAGAATGGCTGTGTGAATGAGGGACTGTTCTATGATTTCTAGGTGGAAGAAAGAAAGGAAGATGATCATTAGTGCATGAAGACATTGGGACCACCCAATATAACTGCTAAAAGAGGATCTTTAGCCTCTTACCTGCCAAAACTGTAGATTCTGAAGTTTGGGTCCTGCTCTGTTCATCATTGCTCCATGTTTGGTTCTTGATAATGACATGGCATGTAAAGCATGGGCCACAGTGTAGATAGCATTGTAGATGCTGTAGCTGTGGCCAGTCATGCTCATTTCAAAAAATGATCCAGGAAGGCTGTCCAGCTTCTCTTCCCCTGTGCAAATGTCTCCATCCACCTTGCCCACAATACTATCTGGGAATACACAGCCAAAGGCCTGTTGCCAGAAGTCCTTGATAAAACCATCTTCTTTAGTGTTAGAAGGGTTTCTGCTCTCAAGAAATTGCTGAAATCCTGGTAGGTCACTGGAGTGGATTCCAAAGGATATAGTTCCATGGAACATCCCTGTATCCCAATTCCTTTGAAGGACATATGCAGTTAACTCCATCTGGAATGTTATGATCCATACCTTTGCATTCTTTGTCATGTGTTCGTGTTCTGAGAGATATGGAATCCATAGCAAGAATGCCATTGAATAGGATTCTGCATAGGTCACCACAATATTGGCTTTGCTGACCATCACTTTATCATGTATTTTTGCTCCCTGCTTTAGTATGGCATTACCTTCAGTGATAAAACTTATTTTGGGGAGTGTTTCTATGAAGGCAAAACAGACACCACTCTTTGAAAATAGCATTATGGAAATTTGCAGGAATCGTTCTCCATTATCATTATCCGTGACAACTACCGCAATCCATGTCCACCTGAAATGGTGGAGCAAAGAGAGTATCCCTTCACACTGAAGAACTTCCTGAGGGGCCATCTGGTAGAAGGGAAGACCTGGAGTTTTAGCATTCATGATGGGAGCAGGGCCATAGATAAGCTAAGCAGAGGTTTGGTGCAGGGGGAAAGACAGTAAAAAAAATTATATAGCAACTACACTTTCAAATCTAACACTTTCAACAAATACACATTTTGTTGGCCTTTGTAGGAACAGAATATTATTTCACATAGGCTTTTTTTTTCTGAAACAGCAGATGTATTGATATTTTAACCACCCCATAAGGTAATTTTATTTTTCCCATCGTAAGTTTATTTCTAAGTTGTGTTTGGTGCTGCAAACTAGGCGTGTGCATCGGATCGGATCGGATCCACGATTCGAACCTGACCCGCCCTAAAATCGGAAGAATCTGATCCAATCCAGCCAACCCTCCTATCCAACCTGATCCAATCCACTGAGGTCTGATCCGGATCGGGAAAAATCTGCGGATCAGATCGTTTTCAATAGCGTTTGAAACTGACTTTGGGCTTTGAAAAATAATGTGCCGTAACTTTTTTGTTTTAAGAAGTAGAAAGTTGAAACTCACTGACATGGAATAGTACTTATGTCCCCTCATATGTTGAAAATTACAGAGAAATTGGTGCAAGACTTTAGTGGCAAACAATGGTTTATTATGGCATTTTATATGGGACTTACAGCCAAGAAAGAGAATATGCTGTGTAATGTTTTTGTTTTAAGAGGTATATAGTTGAAACTCGCAGACATGGGATAGTATTTATGTCCCCTCATGTTTTGAAAATTACAGAGAAATTGGTGCAAGACTTTAGTGGCAAACAAAGTTTTAAACGTTATTATTTTAAACTTCCAGTAAGGGGGGGAGGGTGTGTGTGTGTTTGTGTTTGACAGCTTGAACCAATTGTGCTTAGACTACATGACTGAACAACTAGGGATGTGCACTGACCCCCCGGATCAGATTGGATAGCGGATCGGAATCGGATCTGGGGGGTCGGATCGGATCGGAGGATGGTCGGATCGGATCGGACCGGATGTCCGATCCGGATTGGACGCCATTTTGAATGCTTTTTCCCATAGCCAAGTTTTGTTTTACAAAAATGCCTATATCTTTTTCATTTTTAAAGATAGAAGGATGAAACTTGGGCACATTGTAGACTGGTTAGGGATAGTTATCTGTGAGAAATTTCAGAAAGATTGGTGCATGCGTTTTGTGGCAATTTTTTTTTTAATAAATACCCAGGAATGCCTATAACTTTGTCATTTTTAAAGTTACACACATGAAACTTTGCCACATTGTAGGTGGTACCTTGGGACCTATGTGTGTGAAATTTCAGAAACGTAGGTGCTTGTCTTGTGTGGCAATAAATTTTTAGAAAAGTGGGTAGTAGTGGGGTAAATACAGTTACGCCTCCCACTTTTTTATTTTTAAAGATACAAACAGGAAACTTGGGCACATTACAGGTACCACTTGGCTTGATATGTGTGTGAAATGTCAGAAACATTGGTGCTTGCCTGGTGTGGCAATTAATTTTTGAAACAATGAGGGATTCATTGTACAGCACTTGCCCATATCAAGCCAAGTGGTACCTGTAATGTGCCCAAGTTTCCTGTTTGTATCTTTAAAAATAAAAAAATGGGAGGCATAACTGTATTTACCCCACTACTACCCATTTTTCTAAAACTTATTGCCACACAAGACAAGCACCTACATTTCTGAAATTTCACACACATAGGTCCCAAGGCACCTCCTACAATGTGGCAAAGTTTCATGTGTGTAACTGTAAAAATGACAAAGTTATAGGCATTACTGGGTATTTATTAAAAAATTAATTACCACAAAACGCATGCACCAATCTTTCTGAAATTTCTTACAGATAACTATCCCTAACCAGTCTACAAGGTGCCCAAGTTTCATCCTTCTATCTTTAAAAATGAAAAAGTTACAGGCGTTTTTGTAAAACAATACTTGGCTATGGGAAAAAGCATTCAAAATGGCGTCCGATCCGGATCGGACCTCGGCGGATCGGATCGGATCGGAGGTTGATCGGATCGGATTGGATTTTCCCGATTTTGGGGCGGATCAGATTCGGATCGTGGATCGGATCCGATCCGATGCACACCCCTATGAATAACCCAATCCTGTTAAGACTTTCTTCAGCTTCCAATCACAATGCTGGAGGAGGGCTTAGTAGAAAACCCAGTTTATTATCTGGCTTTTGCTTTTGCCTGTCTGTGGGGTGTATTGAGTTGGAGGTGAAGGAGTGTTTGTTTGGAGCTGGTGGAGATTGTATTTTGAATTTGGAGGCATTTGAGGAGTTTCTGGTCTTTTTCTTTAGCTTTTCTTGTGCTCTCTCTCATTTTCTCTCTTGCCTTTCCTTTCTATATTGTATAGCATGTTTGTTAGTTTGTTAGTTTGTCTGTTTGTCTTAAAAATATCTGTAGTTTGTCTTTGGGAGTGAGTGTGTTTGTTTTTTCTTTTTCTATCTCTGAAAAAACCCAAAAAAATAACAAAAACATATTTCTATACTCTGTGTGTGTGTGTGTGTGTGTGCTTGCTTGTGAGTGTGTATGAGTTGCTGGGCTGTGTAGCCTGCTGCTACATAGCAAACACAAAAACTGTGGGCAAAGCACACATACTACTTATATAATAATAATATAATAATAATATAATAATGAAACGTGGCACCCAAAGGGGGGCTGCTGCTGAGGCAGCACTTGGGAGAGTCCGCTCTGGGTGCGACGCTGCTGCTGCTGCTGGAACTAGCAGCAGGCAGGCTTTGTCCACGCCCCCAGTTAAACTGAGGCATCCTCCACTGGGGCAGCAGAAGCAGGCAGAGGTAACTCAAAATAGTGGCTGCAGGGCACTCTTTGAACTATCAGGTGCTGGGAGCAGCAGTGGCCATGAAGAAGGAGGACTATCTCCAGCTCCTTCTTCGGTGGGTGAGCCTGTGAACCCGCTGATTGATCTTTTCCCAGACCTTGTGGGAATCAGCGCGGTTCAAAGTGCGAAGGAGGACTCTGATGTGGGGCGAGAGGAAGAGCAGGCAACAGCACAGCCTCGTTCTCCAGAATCCATCCTCTCTTCCACTCATTCCCCTGCTCCTGAGGTGACACGGCAGAGTGAAGGCACCGGTGGGCCATCTGTGTCACCCCAGAAGTGACAGACAAGCAAGGTGTGGGACCACTTTGAGGTGGGAGTGGATTCCCGCTTTGCTGTCTGGAAAATGGATGTGAGCAGGGGAAAAATGCCAGGCCACTTCACCAACAACAACCTCAGCCACCACATGCAGAGGCACCACCAGTCTGTTTTGCTTGGGACTGAGGTGGGCACCTCGCAGTAGACTGGTGTTAGCAAGGCAAGCAGAAGGCTCCTGCAACTTCTGCCAGCTCTCGAACTCCCATTCCCAAGAGGCTTCACCAGGCTACCATGGAAGAGATGGAGTGGGGGAAATATGGAGCCACAAGGTGGCATTTTCCAACGCCCAACCAGATCATCAATTGCATCGGTGAGATGGTGGCGTTGGATGACCAGCCATTCAGCCTCGTCGAGAACACAGGCTTCAAGAGGCTGATGGCTCTTGTGGTTCCATACTACAAGCCACTGTGTCGCACCACCCTGAGCAGGCGTGTGGTGCCCTCCCTGTACTGGGCAAGCAGAGAGTTAGTTCTGGGTTGTCTGTGCCAGGCAGAGGCACAGAAGGTGCACTTCACTTCGGACATCTGGTCCAGCGAAGGAGGAGTGTATGCTTACCTGTCCTTGATGGCTCACTGGTGGGGAGCCTCAGGGCAGGAAGCACCCAGGACTTCCGGGACTGGGAAGGAGGGCTGCTGCTGGGCCCTCCTTCATACCACAGTCATGTACCATTCCCACACGGCAGAGGAGATTACGGAGGCCATGAACCACATGGTGGCAGGGTGGCTGGGCAGGCACAAGCACACTCGTGGTTACATGGTCACGGACGGGGGAGCCAACATGGTGAAGGCGGTGCGCGATGGCGGATTTGAAGGCATCCGCTGCATCGCACACGTCTTCAACCTGGTCGTGAGGGATGGCCTTGGAGGCAGCAAGGCCCCTCTCCCTCCCCAAATCCGTAATCTCCTAGAGAGCTGCAGGAAGGTGGCTGGGCATTTCCACCACAGCGTGAAGGGCAGTCGGTTGCTGCGGGAGAAGCAGCAGGAGCTGGGACTTCCGCAGCACCGGCTAGTGCAGGACGTGGGAACACGTTGGAACTCCACCTACCACATGCTCGAGCGTATGGTGGAACAACAGCGTGTTGTCCACGAGATGTTCAGGGTCGGGGACATCGGCGTCCAGGCCGCAGTGGGAGGCCATGTCCCAGCTTCTGGTGGTCCTCAAGCCGTTCCTTGAGGCCACCGAGACCCTGAGCAGCAACACTGCCCTCCTCAGCCAGGTGCTCCCCATGGCCAGGCATCTCCAGATGCAGATGGGCGAGTTTCTGGAGGCCGGGGATCCCGTCACCGGCAGGCGCTTCCTGCCAGAGGTTCGGGAAGTGGTGACAAGGCTGAGGGAAGGCCTAGCCCACTGGGTCCAGCCTCTCTACAATGAGAGGCAGTACATGTTGGCCACCATGTGTTACCCGCGCATCAAGGATGGGCTGTGTGGGCAGAATTCCCGGGCGGGTTGGGTGGAAATGCTGGTGGTGGACGTTCGGGCGGCCCGGGAAGCCAGGATTGGGCAGGCAGAGGAGGAGCCCACCGAAGCCCAGGCAATGAGTCCGCTGAGCACCACCAGCAGTGGCAGCACCACCACCACACCCAGCAGGGGGACAGGCCAGGAGTTTTGGGCAAAGGCCTTGCAGGCTGCGGTTGGGCATAGAGGCACCCAACCCAGCCGCCGCCAGGATGACGCTGCAGCAGCAGTGCAGCGTTACCTGGTGGAGCAGATGGAAGACGGCTCCATTGAACCCCTGGCCTACTGGTCATCCCGGTGCCAGATGTGGCCTGATCTGGCGCAGATGGCCATGGATAGAATCAGCTGCCCACCGTCCAGCGTTCCAAGTGAACGGGTGTTTTCCATGGCGGGTGACATGGTCACACCCCACCGCTCTCGCTTGGACGCTGAGATGGTGGAGCAGCTGGTCTTCCTAAAGGTCAATCTGCCCCTGCTAGGATACCCCACCCTCATGCCCTTGGGGGAGTAATTGCCAGGCACCCCCCATCCATTCCACACCTTTTGGCAGGCTCTGGCATGCCCTTGATTTTTTAATTATTATTTTTTGTTAATTTTATTTTCTTTAATTTACTGGCTGTGTTTACAGCTCAGTAACTCAACGCTGAATGAAGAATCCCGAAGGGATCTAGTTTCTTCTCCTAGCCTCTTATATTGAGGGGATGCACAAGCATCTCACACATTCTATGTTGTTTGACTTGAACCAATGTGCTTGCACGTGTGCCTCTGAAATTGGACTCCGATGGCTCCCTCCAGGCCTTCTGTAAGGTCCCACACTTCCATGGGCGTTTCTTCTTGTAAAAGACCACGTCAGAGGCTCATGAGAACTTTGGATAAAAAGAAGGCTTAATTTTATTGCCAAGGAACGCATGCACCTCTCTGACTATGAACGAAGGACGTGATAGGATTCCTCTTCCAGGCTCCTACATTGAGTGGATGACAAGCAGCATCCTACACTGTTTCTGACTGTGTCTTTTGGACCTATGTGGCAGCCTTGCAGGGCTGTCACTGTGTGTTGCATTTTTGGCTATATGATTGAAAAAACTGCCTGCCTGCCAGGTTGCCGCCATTGTAAAGTAGCCAGATCATGTGGGCTGGACCCACGGTTCTATTGCTTACTTGTGCAATGTGCAAGCGCCTGGCACTCTGCCTGCCCGCCTGGCTGCCTCTGCCTGCCCGCCTGCCAGGTTGCCGCCATTGTAAAGTAGCTGGATCACGTGGGCCGGACACACGGTTCTATTGCTTACTTGTGCAATGTGCAAGCGCCTGGCACTCTGCCTGCCTGACTTTGCCTGGAGGCACCCGTGCCACACTGTGACTTTGCCTGGAGGCGCCTGTTCCACTGTGACTTTGCGTAGAGGCACCCGTGCCACACTATGACTTTGCCTGGAGGCACCCGTGCCACTGTGACTTTGCCTGGAAGCACCCGTGCCGCAGTGACTTTGCCTGGAGGCACCCGTACCACACTGTGACTTTGCCTGGAGGCACCTGTGCCACACTGTGACTTTGCCTGGAGGCACCCGTGCCACACTGTGACTTTGCCTGGAGGCGCCTGACTGGAAGTGGTCCTCCAATCCACAGCAGCCGCACGACTAAGGTAAGTGTGTGCAGTCAACGCAGGGACACCTGAGAGTGTCCTGAAGTGGGGCAGTCTGAGAGCTGACCTTCCAGTAAGCAAGCATGCAGCCCCGTGTGCCTACTTGGGTGTGGGCACACGGGAACAGCCAGATGCCAGTCCTGGGTGGGAGGGAGCCAGTTGTTAAAGTGTTATGTGTTATCTAATCTTTTTTTTCCCTTCTTCTTTTGCAGCCTATGGAACTCAGCGCCACAGCGCACAGCAGACCCGGGAATCCAAACTGACCATCTTCCCCAAGACCCAGCCATCTGCCTGGAACTGGTCCATCGATCCACGTCGCCCACACAACTGAGGTAAGGGGCAGTCTGAGAGCATACTTCTGAGTCAGCTTCCAGCTCTGTGTGTGTAACAGTTGGGCGTGGGCACTCAGGACCGGGCAGATGCCAGTCCGGGGTGGGAGGGAGCTAGTTGTTAAAGTATTATGTTGTGAAGGTTTCACTGTATGTGAAGTATGGTGATGATTAGGAGATAACAATAGGAGTGAATCACCCAATGACAAAAATGGTAATTTCTCTAATGCTCCGGTAATGGCTCTCTGATTGGTCTGCAGCTCAGGATGTGTCGGGCCAGACACAAAAGGATAGCCAATCACTCTAACAAAAGGCTCGACAGAGTGATTAAGAAAAGGAGGGGTGAAGCAAGAGAAGGAGGATTGGGAGTCACAAACAAAGAGAAGGGTGTGGCCGGGGGAGATGAGGCCTTGCCTTCTTTAGGAATCTTTATTTTTCCTTCTTCATTTTCAGTTTATGGAATGCTGCACCACAGTGCCCAGGAGAGATGGGAATCTGGACTGCCCACCTGCCTGTCACTGCCCGCCTGGAAGTGGCCCTCTTATCAACGATGACTGCACAATCAAGGCAAGAGGCTATCTGAGAGCTTAGCTGACCTCCCAGTAAGCAAGCATGCAGCCCCGTGTGCCTACTTGGGCATGGGCACATGGGACTACAACGGGAGAGTCCTTGGTGGGAGGGAGCTAGTTGTTAAAGTATTAAATGTCATTGATCTTTATTATTTTCCCTTCTTCTTTTTCAGCCTATGGAACTCAATGGCTCAGCGCACAGCAGACCTGGGAATCTAAACTGACCATCTGCCCAAAGACACGGCCGCCTGGAACTGGCCCTTCGATCCACGTTGCCCGCATGATTAAGGTAAGGGGCTGTCTGAGAGCTGACCTCCCAGTCAGCAAGCATGCAGCCCCGTGTACCTACTTGGGTGTGGGCACACGGGACTGCAACAGGAGAGTCCTGGTTGGGAGGGAGCTAGTTGTTCAAGTATTATGTGGTATCTAATCTTTACTTTCCCCTCTTCTTTTGCAGCCTATGGAACTTTGCGCCACAGTGCCCGGGAGAGACGGGAATCCAGACTGCCCATCTGCCCATCACTTCCCACCTCGAAGTGGCCCTCTTATCAATGATGCCCGCATGACCAAGGTAAGGGGGGTATGCCAGCTTACTTCCTAGGAAGCAGGCAGCTCCATGCGTCTAATGGTGAAGCATGGGCAATCAGGACTGGTGGCAACAGGCCAGTACCAGGTGCGAGCTAGTTGTTAAAGTATAAATGTCATTAATCTTTACTTTCCCATCTTCTTTTTCAGCCTATGGAACTCTGCGCCACAGCGTCCAGTAGAGAAGGGAATCCAAACTGACCGTCTCACCATGACTGCCCGCCTGGAAGTGGTCCTCCTATCCACGTCGCCCGCACGACTAAGGTAAGTGGCTGTCTGAAAGCTCACTTCCCAGTAAGCAAGCATGCAGCCCCATGTGCCTACTTGGGCGTGGGCACACGGGACTGCAACAGGACAGTCCTGGGTGGGAGGGAGCTAGTTGTTAAAGTATTCATATAATATTCCTTCTTTATTTTCCCTTCTTCTTTTGCAGCCCATGGAACTCTGTGCCACAGTGCCCCGGACAGGAGAGACTTTGCCCGTTGAATGTCTGCCTGCCTGCTGCTGCTGCCCGCTGCCTTCCAGATCCTAGCACCTGCAAGGAGAGCCCGTCGCCCTCCTTGCACAAGCCAGCCATGGGACTCGCCCACCCAGTCCCCAACGTTGCTGTTTGGAATTCGCCCGTTGAATGTCTGCCTGCCTGCTGCTGCTGCGCTGCCCGCTGCCTTCCAGATCCTAGCACCTGCGAGGAGAGCCCGTCGCCCTCCTTGCACAAGCCAGCCATGGGACTCACCCACCCAGTCCCCAACGTTGCTGTTTGGACTTCGCCCGTTGAATGCCTGCCTGCGTGCCTGCTGTTGCTGATGTCTGCAACATCCGACCAACGAGCCGAGTGTAGCACGCTGCTCCACTTGCTGATGCTAAGGTAGGCTGGGTGTTCCCCACAAATAGAATTCTACAGAGTCCCCAAAGTTCAATTACACTACTGCCATGTGTCTGTGAAACAGGGGCGAATGTGTGTGTACAGTGTGCTCCTGACGGTAGTGGCATTTGTAAGGACAGCATCTAATGAGAGAGCACTTCGCAATGGTCTCCTTACTCCCAAGCCAGTTCCATTTCAGTGAGGGACATGCCCCTATGTCTGATAATAGGGGGCAGAGCAACTGAGACCTGTTCGCTCCCCAAGTTTGGGTTCCGTTCTGGGGACAGGATGTGCATTCAATGGGCAAACCCAACTTTCACTGCCATTTCAGTTAAACTGTGTCCATCTGTGAAATTTCTTCACATTAGACATACCACTTTGGTTCACATGTGTGATAAATTTCAGAAGCATAGCTTCAAGCATGTAGTGGCAAGGTACTTTTGAAAAATGAGGAAGGGAACGCCTATAACTTTTTTAATTTAAAAGTTTGAAGTCTGAAAGTTGCTCACTTTGTAGTTATCTCTGTCAAAGATTTCAGAAAGTTAGGTCCAAGCATTTGGTGGCTACAAATTTTTTAGATTAAAACTTACAACAACACGGAGCTTTGACAGATAAAAGAGGGGGAGGGGGATGCAATCACAGCCCAAGCCTCTGTGGAAAAAAACTTTTTAAACTTTTAATCTAAAAAATCTGTAGCCATCAAATGCCTGGACTTAACTTTCTGAAATTTCTGACAGATAACGACCCCTAACCCATCTACAAAGTGCCCAAGTTTCATCCTTCTATCTTTAAAAATGAAAATGTTATAGGCGTTTCTTTCCTCATTGTTTCAAAAATACCTTGTCACTACATGCCTTGACCTATCTTTCTGAAATTTCACAACATTTCAAACAAAGTGTTACCTGTAATGTGCCCAAGTTTCCTGTTTGTATCTTTAAAAATAAAAAAAATTGAAGGCATAATTGTATTTACCCCACTACTACCCATTTTTCTAAAATTAATTGCCACACAAGGTAAGCACCTATGTTTCTGAAATTTCACCCACATGACTCTCAATGTACCACCTGCAATGTGGCAAAGTTTCATTTGTGGAACATAAAAAATGAAAAAGTTATAGGCATTCCTGGTTCTTTATTAAAAAAATTAATTGCCACAAAATGCTTGCACCAATCTTTCTGAAATTTCTGACAGATAACCACTCCTACGCCATCTACAAAGTGCCCAAGTTTCATCCTTCTATCTTTAAAAATGAAAAAGTTATAGGTATTTTTGTAACACAATACTATGCTATGGGGAAATGCATTCAAAATGGCGTCCGATCCAAAAATCGGATATCCGATTTTCGGATCGGAATCAGATCTGATCTGATCTGGCCAACCTCCGATCCGATCCGACCCCCCAGGCCCGATCCCAATCCGCTATCCGATCCGATCTGGGGGGTCAGTGCACATCCCTACTGCAAACTAAAGTTTTTAAACACCCAAGGGATCATCACCTGTTTAAATCAAATCATTTTTCCAATTGCTCAACTAGATGGGTGATTTATGTAATCATTTGTCCATGTGGTTTATTATACACAGGAAAAACTTCACGCAACATTAGAACATGCATAATGGAACACTGTTCCAAACTTAAACATAAAATACTTGATGCACCACTTGTTGAGCATTTTGTGGAAAAGGAGCATAATTTCAATGATTTTCAATTTTTGGTCCTGGAGAGAATATTTCCACACAAATATAACTGGATCAGTTATGACAATATTTTATTGAAAAAAGAAGTGGAGTGGATTTTCACGCTCAACGCAGCCAGTCCACATGGATGAAATGCAGGGTTGGAATTTACTAGGGATGTGCACTGGATCGGACCCGATCCACGATCCGAGTCCGGTCCAGTGGGAAATCGGATAAATTATCCGATTTCCGATCCCGCAGCTGGATCGGCCGATCCAATCCGAACCGGTACGAAAAAGCTCCGAACCGGTTCGGCGGATTGGCGGATCGGCGGGCGCCCACTGGCGCCCACTGCCGCTTCCATTGGCGGGCGCCAGCGGGCGCCCGCCGATGAAAGTGGACAGCGGGGGGGGGAGGAGGGGGGCACTTACCTTCTCGGCCCGGTGGCTCCCGTCCGGCGCCGGCGCCTACTACTACTAGCAGGCTCCGCGGCCTGCTCTAGGGTGGCGCGCCGGGTGATGTCATCACCCGGCGCGCTACTCTAGAGCAGGCCGCGGAGCCTGCTGGTAGTAGTAGGCGCCGGCGCCGGACGGGAGCCACCGGGCCGGGAAGGTAAGGAGGGGGTGCGTGGAGGGGAGGAGGGGGCGCGCGGAGGGGGGAGGGGGGAGGGGGGCCCTTACCTGCCCGGCCCGGCGGCTCCCGTCCGGCGCCGGCGCCTACTACTCCCAGCAGGCTCCGCGGCCTGCTCTAGGGTGGCGCGCCGGGTGATGTCATCACCCGGCGCGCTACTCTAGAGCAGGCCGCGGAGCCTGCTGGAAGTAGTAGGCGCCGGCGCTGCACGGGAGCCGCCGGGCCGGAAAGGTAAGGAGGGGGTGCGTGGAGGAGAGGAGGGGGCGCGCGGAGGGGGGAGGGGGGCCCTTACCTGCCCGGCCCGGCGGCTCCCGTCCGGCGCCGGCGCCTACTACTCCCAGCAGGCTCCGCGGCCTGCTCTAGGGTGGCGCGCCGGGTGATGTCATCACCCGGCGCGTTACTCTAGAGCAGGCCGCGGAGCCTGCTGGAAGTAGTAGGCGCCGGCGCCGGACGGGAGCCGCCGGGCCGGAAAGGTAAGGAGGGGGTGCGTGGAGGGGAGGAGGGGGCGTGCGGAGGGGGGAGGGGGGAGGGGGGCCCTTACCTGCCCGGCCCGGCGGCTCCCGTCCGGCGCCGGCGCCTACTACTCCCAGCAGGCTCCGCGGCCTGCTCTAGGGTGGCGCGCCGGGTGATGTCATCACCCGGCGCGCTACTCTAGAGCAGGCCGCGGAGCCTGCTGGAAGTAGTAGGCGCCAGCGCCGGACGGGAGCCGCCGGGCCGGAAAGGTAAGGAGGGGGTGCGTGGAGGGGAGGAGGGGGTGCGTGGAGGGGAGGAGGGGGCGCGCGGAGGGGGGAGGGGGGAGGGGGGCCCTTACCTGCCCGGCCCGGCGGCTCCCGTCCGGCGCCGGTGCCTACTACTCCCAGCAGGCTCCGCGGCCTGCTCTAGGATGGCGCGCCAGGTGATGTCATCACCCGGCGCGCTACTCGAGAGTAGGCCGCGGAGCCCGCTGGTAGTAGCCGCCGGCGCCGGACGGGCCGAGAAGGTAAGCAGTGGCGGGGAAGGGGGCTTACCCCCCCCCGGAGCCGTCCGCTTCTATCCGCTGGCGCCCGCGGGCGCCAGCGGATGGAAGCGGGCGGCCCCAGGGGGGGTAGGGAGCGCGGGGGAGGGGGTTTACCTGCCGGGGCCGTCCACAGCGGACGGCCCCGGGGGGGGGAGGGAGTTAGGCCCCCCCTTACCCACCCGCCGCCATTTTTTCCTCATAGACTTGCATTGCAATGCAAGTCTATGGGGAAAAAAATGGCGGCCGATCCAAAAATGTACGATTTTTGGGTCGGGATCGGACTCGATCCGGTCCGGGGGGCCTCCGATTTTGTCCGAACCGGTCTGGGACAAAATTGGAGGTCCCGATCCGGGTCCCGATCCGATCCGGGGGGTCCGTGCACACCCCTAGAATTTACTGCTTTTTTGACAAAATAGCCTAGCTTAGAAATAGTTGGGGGCTCTTTAAGGTACTCAATAGGCTGGTATTTAAGGCAGTGTGGTGCATACATCTGGTGGACTGCTGAATTTGCCAGATTGTAACTAGGAGAAGGCATGATTAGAACAAGGTTTGTTACTGCGTCTTGAATGTTCACTATATTTACTTTGAATTTCCTTTAAAAAAAACTGACCATAATGGCAATTAATTTGTATTGTAATTAGAGTTCCGGAAAAGGAAGATAGCAGCCATGAACAGTGAGACTTGAAATGTACACTCACAGTTTGTTTGTGCTAAAAATGGTGAGTGTGATTAATCCTGGTCCAAGAATAAGGGCAGCATGCGGTGGAATATCAGCATGATTGTGATTGTTATGTTTTTGTCTCGAATTACAAAATACTACATGCCTGATGAAGGTGATATGAAATGGGAGTTATCTGGTATTCTGTCACAACAAACACGAATTATACTGTAGTACAAACATATTTTCAGGACTAGTATTAATGTATCTGACTTCAAATCTTTTCTGTTCTACTCTGTATATTTGTACAAACATATGTTTGATGTTATATGTACACCTTATAAACCAGTGATTCAATTGTGATTGTGGTTTTGAATGTTAGGTAAAGGCAACATTATAATTATATTCTAGAACTAAAGAATTGTGTTGATAATTCTTCAGCTGTATGTCCTAGGATTTTCTGTTTTTTATGCATTACACAGCTGTGGCCTCTCTTGTTTGTGTCTGCACAAATACAAAAGTTTTTTCAGGAGATAACTAAAAAATTAGATCAGCTTGGAAGTAAATGGGATCAGATTGAATCTTGAAAACAAGATGG
Source organism: Anniella stebbinsi (assembly GCA_029215795.1). NCBI lineage: Eukaryota > Metazoa > Chordata > Lepidosauria > Squamata > Anniellidae > Anniella > Anniella stebbinsi. Next base: position 25,783,996 of record JARDYH010000008.1, read on the forward strand.
ATTTAATCAGAAAGAGAATAATCGATGAATTTACAGAAACAGAAAGGGAGAGGGAAGGAGGGAGAGGAGTCGATATAATGCAAGTATTCAAGGAGGTGAAAGGCAGAGGGGTTGCCAAGAAAGAGATGCTTATCAGAGCATCATGTAAGAAGAAAGGCTCGGCATCAATTACAACAAAAGCTAAACAGAGGAAGATGGGCCTTAGGCACGATGTCTTGAGAGGTGAGGTTTCTGTTTGCAAAGGATCAAAGAAGAAGAAGATGTCTTCGAGAAGGAACAGCCCAGCAGGTGTGATTGCTGCTCTCAGTGGGCAAAGAGGTGCATGGGGCTTGGTGCAAGAAGTAAGAGAGCTGATTGAAGAATCTAAAAAAGACGTCCCCTTTGAAACTGGTAAAAATGCACTGAGATACCTCAGATTATTGCTGAAAATGGATATGATAAAAAGGAACTCTTCACCACTTTTTCTGGATATAAATTTAAGAGCTAAAATTAAGCTAACAGAGGGGGGAAGGCGGGGGATGGGGGTGCAGTTTGACAGCAGTCAAAGCCTCAGTTTTTCAACTTTTGGAACTTTTCAAAGTAAAAACATCATAGCCACAAAATGCCTGGAGATATCTTTCTGAAATTTCTCACAGATAAGTACCTCAAACCCATCTTCCATGTGGGCAAGTTTCATGCTTCTATCTTTAAAAATAAAAAGGTTAAATGGGTTTCTCTCCTCATTTCGCCCAAAATGCCTTGCCACTACATGCTTGAATTTATGCTTCTGAAATTGCTCACACATATCAGCCAAAGTGGTACCTTTAATGTGGACAAGTTTCATGTTTGGATCTTTAAAAATAACAAAGTTTTAGGCATTCCTGGTTCATTATTAAAATATTCATAGCCACAAAATGCCTGGAGCTATCTTTCTGAAATTTCTCACAGATAAGTACCTCAAACCCTTCTGCAATGTGGCCAAGTTTCATCCTTCTATCATTATAAATTTAAAAAGTTATAGGCATTTTTTAAACACAAAAATAGGCAACAAGAAAAAGCATTCAAAATGGCGTCTGATTTTCTGATTTTTTTCGATTAAAATCGGAGACCAAAAAGTCAGATTGGAAAAAAATGGATTTTCAAATCAGAATTGGTATAAGATGTCCAATTTTCTCCAATTTTAATCAGAATTGGATATCAGATCTGATATAATGCACATCCCTAATCTAAAGTGAAGAACATGATCCACTGTCTGTGATCATGTACATGCCTGGTTTGATGCCCCAAATATGCATTTTTTGTTTTGTTTTAAAATTAGAAGAAATGATTTTGCAGTGAGAAGCATAAGCTCAGTTGGGGGAGCTCCATGGGAGTTTGCTCTATATTTCTGCTCTATATTTCATGGTGCTATATGGGAGTGGTCTATTTATTGGTTACTTTTTGCTTGGGAGAGGTAGAATACTAGGGTGACCATATTTTGGAAACCAAAAGGAAGGATAACATGGCCACCCACTAACTTGTCTGGCCCCCAAAGGGCATGCCCACCAACATGTCTGGCTCCCAAGGAGGCATGCCCAGCCTCCAATGGGGCATGTCCAACCATACATGGCCTTGGTAACATGTCTGATTTTGCAGCACATAGTTAAGACAAACCTGTTCTACATTACATCTCAACGTTAAAAGCACTGAAATTAAGAACAAGTGAAAGATTCAATGGCTCAATTTGGACGACACGATAGTCAATGGTGGGTTGACTAACCCTAACCCTCACGCTAACCCTAGGGGGCACTCCCCACACAACATAGTAATAAATAATCAACTGTGGTGTGGATGAGAATCAGCACTGAGTTGACTATGGCAGCATTCGGATGACACAATAGTCAAAACAACTGATGATTGTTTCCCCCATACCAGTTGTTTATTGTGTCGTCCGAATTGAGCCAATGTATCTGAAATTAACTTCAGTCATCCCTACTGCTGTACTTTGAAGCTTTAGCTTTACCATGTGTGATACATTCTCTCCTTCCTTCAAATATGTTTTCTGACTTCAAATCCTTCACTGGATGACCATAGTCAGATCTTTCCTAACAGTTAACACTCTTTCCCCATCAACTTTCACATATCCATACTCACAGATTCAGCATACTGGTACCACTAAACAAATGAAGTTGTTGACAAGTGCAGAAAAATCGAGAACAATGAACTAGCAATCTAGAATTCAGAAAGAGTATAAAATACTATTACCCTGCAAACATTAGCCATGGAACAAAATGGGCTAAAGACTTGTTGCAGTTACTGCTCATGAGCACTTCTTAACTTGTTTCAACTTCTGGTTTATCAAGAAGAAACTCATCTAAAAATTTGTCATTATACCTCTGGTTCATTAGCCATGTAAACAAGACCATGCTCAGTAGCAATACAAAGAAAGGTAAGAATGGGTGCCCATTTTCACAATGCTAGACAAGGATCTTTCCCTCCTTTTATCCAAATATCTCACAAGCAAGATATAGTGCTTTGAAGGTGGTATGAAAGTGGTTTATAAAAGGCAGGATCTACATCACTGCTTCATGGCAGTATTGAAGTGCACTGACAACTGTTGGGGCCCATAGTCACATACCATATATCGCTATATCCTGCTTGGTGTGGCTCCTGCCTTTTATATACTATTTTCATACCATTATATCCTGCTTGGTGTAGATCTGGCCTCAGTTTCCATTTGCAAAATAATATTAATGATTCCCATTCCAGACAGAAGGTTCCTGACGTGTGTGGTAAAAGGATGAATTGGCTGAGGGTAAGCCTCACTGGAAGTAAGCCTCACTGAACATAGGTTGGACTTACTTCTGAGTAGAATCATGCTGTGCTATCTAGTCATTCATACAAAGTTAAACAGAATTAACTGAAACTTCGCATTGACTATCCATTTAATATTTCTTGCATATTAAATGTCTGATTTGTGGACCACAATCCCAAGGGGGTAAAATGTCATTAAAACACACCCAAATTCATCCAGGGTATATCACAACACAGAGGCTGAATTTGGACGACACAATAAGCAACTGGGGGGGGGGGAACAATCGTCAGTTGTATTGAGTATCGTATCATCCAAATGCTGCCATGGTCAACTCAGGGCTGATCCTAATCCACATCACAGTTGATTATTTATTACCATGTTGTGTGGGGAGTATCCCCTAGATGAACAACTGTAAAGTTGATTTTTACCCCACCATTGACTATCGTGTTGTCCGAATTCAGCCAGTGAAAGGCATTTCTAGACAAGTCCACTTCTCCAAAATTTAAATTTGAAACTTGCTACTTGAAAAAGAAAGAAGGGATTTTTAAAAACCACATGTTTACAATTTGCCTGTGATGCATTATACAGCAATGTAAAATGGATTCTATGCCCAAATTTACAAACAGTTCAACCCATTGCAACATTGAATACCCACTTCTCTCTCACACATGCATGTTTACATTGAATTCAGTGACACTTACTTTGAGCAGACCTACATGGGATTGCTGTGTGTGTATATTGCTCTGTGTGTGTATTGCTGTGTGTGTGCATGGAGGCCTTTTGAGCTAGAAGGGCTCAATCCCTGAACACAGAAGTATTGTTCAGAAGAGTATACAGCCACATATCATATGAAGAAATGGACAAATTTGTCAACTTTGCGTCCAATCGTATTCTCATTTTCCCAACCTTCAGTTCATTGCATTATTTTCCCTTGTCCTGTTCCATTTTTTTTTACAAAAAGCTAAAAGTCCACAATTCTTTGTATGTATTTTAATGTGTGTTTCTCCAAATATAACTGCTTTTTAAAGCACTTTCCCTATTAATCACATTTTTGGCATGCAGTTTTTGAGATGTGCATTGCAAAATTTGGAAAGTTGTGAATATCAGTGCATAGTTGCATTCCAGTTCATGTGAAAGTTAAGGATGTATGAATTTAGTAAGCTTAAACTTAAATGTGGACCAAAATAATTTCTCAGCTATTCGTAGTCCTGTCCAATCATGGTAACAGCACAAAATGGGTTGTTATTATTATTATCACCTCTGAGCCCTCCCTATCACATTGATGCATGCAAGTTACTGAGACTGCAAGCCCTTGGCTGTTTCTTCACTGAAAACTCAGAGTTCCTTTTGTAACACGGGTTTCATTCCTACAGATGATCTGGGATTGTAAAAGACATAGCTAAGCAGAAATAGATCATAAACACACCAATAACGTTTAGGAGTGATTCAATGAAATCAACCCCCCCCCCCCCAAAAAAAAAGAATGGAGAAGAGGGGTAAAACTGAATGGGATGTTTATAAACATGATACATGGATGCTCTCCTGTTTCAGCTCCATAAATAACCAGATGAGTATAGCCCTTAATCAGAGGCCAGATAAGACAGGAGGAGGAGGTGGAGGAGGAGGAACTGATCATTTCCAATGTATTGATTTCTGTCTTCAAAAGACAAAATGAAACTCAACAGAAAAGAAGTGTGAAGGTCATGGTAGATTGCCATACTCATCAAATAACCTACCTGTGGAACCTTATGTATATCTAAGATATTTGCCACATGAAGGGAGATTTCAGAGTCCAGTCCCCCAATAACTGCTGTTAGATTATTCTGGATATCACAGACATAGTTAGGTACAAATTTTTCCAATGTAGATAAGAGTAGCATTGTGACATGGAAGGTCTGCTGTGCATTGACATTACTGTCATAGATGTGGAAGCCCAAGGTAATATTGGGTAAGATCAGAGGGTTTTCATTGATTTCTTTAACTGCAAACACCAAGGCCAGAATGTGCTGGAACTGCTTAGGCAATACCCTACAAAGAGAGTGGCATTCAGTATCACAAGTATATTCCAATTTAGATGAAATATTGGTGTTGTGTTCATCATCATCATCATCATCATCATCAATATTTTATAGCATATGCATATTATTTTTCTTGTAGGAATCTTCTGCCCAAGGTGGCTTATAATAAGAACAAAATCAAAAATAATATAAAAATCATGTGTTCATCTTCAGCACATGACTCTCCTTAACATCGCTAGTGATTTTTTAATAGAAGGTTTACTACCAAGAGTCAACATAATTCAAAAGTGCTCTTTAACTGCTACAGATATAGGCTGAATTCGGACAACACGATAGTCAATGGTGGGGTAATAATAATCAACTTTACAATTGTTCATCTAGGGGGTACTCCCCACACAATATGGTAATAAATAATAAACTGTGGTGTGGATTAGGATCAGCACTGAATTGACTATGGCAGCATTCAGACGACACAATAGTCAATACAACTGACGATTGTTTCCCCACCTCAGTTGTTTATTGTGTTGTCTGGATTAAGCCATAGAGTTGTTTCTTTTTAGATTTAGCCATGCTTGCAGTAGACTTACTGAAATCAATGGGAATTAAGATAGTCATGATGAAATTGTCCTAATGATGGATATGCTCTAAGTATGTGTACATTTGGATCCACCCCATCAATTTTAGCAGCAAGAATAAAGAATGTTTCATGTGGTGGCAACATTCATACCAATAGTTCGTAAGATCAAAGACATTGGCTGAATTCGGACGACACAATAAGCAACTGGGGGTGGGGAAACAATCGTCAGTTGTATTGACTATTGTGTCTACTGCAAGCATGGCTAAATCTAAAAAGAAACAACTCTATGGCTGAATTCGGACAACACAATAAGCAACTGGGGGGGGGGAACAATCTTCAGTTGTATTGACTATCATGTCGTCCGAATGCTGCCATAGTCGATTCAGCGCTGATCCTAATCCACACCACAGTTGATTATTTATTACCATGTTGTGTGGGAAGTACCCCCTAGATGAACAACTGTAAAGTTGTTTATTACTCCACCATTGACTATCGTGTTGTCCGAATTCAGCCATTGACTGTTGTGTGTGCATTTCTGCAAGTGTTTGTGTGAATCTCTAGGCTTTGATAATAGAATAGAATAGAATAGAATAGAAGGATCATTTCTGGGTCAACTATAATGTCATTGTATCCAATATGAGCAAGACATTATTATGTGTCTGTGCATTCTTAATTAATATGAGAAAATTGCACAATACGGAAAAGTTAGACATGTGGGTAGAGATAAAAATGAATGAGAGTTACCGCAGAAAAGCATGGGTGCAGCACAGAAACTGGTGGAGGCAAGATGTAAAACCAGAAGGGCAAAGAAAAGGAAACACTAAAAAAATGTAAAGTGGATTTTGAAAAATGTAAATGTACTATCCACTAATTCCTTTTTCATGTGAAGAAAAGGGAATGTGTTTCCTTCAACATCCCCTTAATTGTGTTTGTGTGTGTGCATCTCTATCTCTATCTCTATCTATGTTTGTGGTTAGCAGACTGGAATGAGGCTAGAGATAGTATAAATACTAGACATCTTTAACTCACACATCTCATTTTAGAAGAACAATTGACTTGAGCTATCACCCCTATATCAAGCCATAGATTGGCCTCAGCCAGTAATACTGAAGGGATATTATCCATCAACAAATTATTAACATTATATCAGCTCCCTGATGTGGTCAATAAGAGAGCAATAATTTGCTGCTGAACTCCATCATAGATATTACAGAACAGGAGGACATGTTCCTTAGATAATATCTCAGGATTGTTACTTTGACAATCTTTCCCAACACATTTGAGAAGGCTACATATTGAATTGGTCCAGAGTGAAGGCCCTACAATATTTCATATCATACACGTTGCTCAAATAGGCAAGTAACAGAGAAGATTCTTTTTCATATGGAATTACAAGGTGAGCAACTTGCTTTTGCTCAAGCAGAAAGATTTTGCTAAGAAACATCACAGAGTTTCTTCATGATTATAGCTATTTTAAAATCACACCCCATTTGAAAAAGAAAAGGGGGTGACCACACAATACAGTGAGTTCTCTGAGCAACACACTTCATCCAAGTACTTGTAACCAGTTTCAGAAAGATAAGTAAGTAGCCCTACAGCCCTCTTCAGGATTAAACTATGTCTTTAAGGCATCCATCCAAGAATGTACAGCCAAAGACATTGGTCCTGTTTCCATTAATATAGCTGTATTTGGGACACATCTATGGATGTGCAAAAGGGCTCATAAAAATTTAATTGGACCAACCCTTCATCCTGAAGACATTCCATTAATCAATACATAGTAGCTCCATAAAGAAGCGAAGAGTCCCTTTTTCGGGTATACTGGGTTGTATTTTTTCCTCTACAACCTAATCCAATAAGTCACTGTTCTGCAGCTCTAGAACTCTCCTATGTAAACATTGTTCTGGTGATACAATAAATGGAAATGAAATGAGCAACAAGCCAGTCCTTACACAAGTTCCTCCTGCAATGGTGGAGGGGGTTCATCAGCGAAGTCTTTTGGACTGGATAAGAAGGTACTATAAGATGTAATGCCACCAATGAGGAGGTCTCCTGACTGATGATACTTGTGAAGTGGAGGGTAAGGTTTTCGGACTCTACAGTTGTCACCTTGAGTTTTGTTGACCATGCAAAGAAGCAGTACCAGAAGCAAGTTGACTAAAACAATCATTCTCAGTACAAATCTTCCTTGAACACACAGATTGCCTTATGCTCTTCTACAAAACTATGATTAAACCACCCATGATTAAAACAGCCTGACCTGGATGATAGATTAATCTCCTGATAGGCCAGAACCTGAGAATATTGGAGATCAGGTTGCAGGTGTTCACTCTACCAATAGGAGTGATTCTTGTGGCATTTAATGTAATATATCCAAAATCCTCACCTATTCCTCCCTTCCTGTAAATGTTACTTGTAATAGTCCTGGCGTCCTTTGCAGTCTTTGTTATTGGTTTTACTAGTAGCTACCGAAACTCCACTGGGCTTTTGGAAAGTAGCATAATTAATCACTAACCTTTAGAAAATTGAAGAGGGAAGAAATTATCAGATAATTGTAGATGAAAACCTGTTTGTCACATCTGAATTTTTTTCTTTGCCTACAAACTAAAAAAATAGTGAGGGATAATATGGCTTTGGGGTGGCCCACAGATGCCAACGTTTTGTGCTAGATTTGTGCCATTTTGTGCCAAAAATCCCAAGTTTTGTGCCACAACCACCATAGCCCTTCCTCCACATCCCACTCAAATGGCTGCAGAAAGGATGTTGCAGGCAGGGGGAAGGAGAGATGTGGACAATCACAATTGACGGTGGTCGGATGGTACCACCAGCTACACCCAGCCCTCCAGCTTCTTTGGAATCACTGCAAGGGAGCATATCTGCACAGTGGAGAGAATGTGAAGGCCAGCATCGTCAGTGGATCTTGAGCATCATCATCATCAGCAGCAGCAGCAGCAGCAGCATCAGGGACATTGTGTCTGCACGCTTGAGGCCCAGTCTACTGCCATGGGAGCTCTGGTTGCTCGGGAGTCAGCATGGGCATCAGCAGCCTTCCTTTGCAGGTTGACTAGGCTGCCAGTGGGGTATGATTGGAGCACCCTGGTCATGCAGGCCCAAAGGCTGTTCTGCACCTGTTTGCAGGAGTGACTTCTTTCCATCCCAGATGGGCTGTGGGCACCTGATCTGGGTGCTGGGCTCAGCAGGCCCAAAGGTTTGGGCCAACAGGGCTTTCCCACTCTTTAGAACTGTCAAAGGTTTGGGGCTCAAAGAATTATTTCCCCCCATCAGGAATTATGTGGGAGGGGCCCTCAATTCAGCATGTCCTGGGGAACAAGGTGGTGTCTTCCTTGGCTTGGGTGACTGTCTCTGGGCCAGGATTTCCTTTTCTTTTCTCACTAGGCTGGCTAAGCTTTCAATAGCACCCCCTCTTCCTACAACCAGAGAGCCTTTTGCATGCCTTGCCTCACAGAAGTTTGGATACTTTGCATTTACTGGGCCTAACTTTGAGAGCGGATTGTTGCATAACCGTTTGGCTTGCTTTGCTGTAATAAACTTCTTTGGCATTTTGGACAGTGGTCCCACCTGCTGTACATCTGACTGCCTTCTCTACATCTGTATACAATAACACCCCCCTAAGAAAGGGCTGGGGAAAAATCACATCATCAGATGAAGATGCTGGTCTTCCCCATCCACCTCGCCCCATCCCGCAAAGAGGCAAGCAAGCAGACTGCCATCTTCATCTGAAGATGAGAGTGCTTCAGAAATTTCATTAATCCTTGGCCACTTTGAAACAGTTAAGAAAGACAAAGGGATTGCCCCCTCCCAGCTAGTCCACCTCCTAGGGAAAGTGAATACGCTTTGCCTAGGCTGACTTGGAAACTGGCACAGAGTTATTTGTCATTGTCTCTTGCAGCTCGCCTGGATGCCATTGAGGACTCTGTAAGATCCACCTCCACCCAGGCAGCTGCTTCCACAATTGTCCACTCAGGACTACCAACCCAGCCTCCCCTGGGGGCTCAGGAGCAAGGTAAGCATGGTCAGGGGCCCTCCACTCCTGCACAGACTTGGGCCCCTACAGTCCAACCTCCCTTACAAATCTATAGTTGTGAGGTTAAAAGGGAGTGGAGGAGAAGAAGGATTATGTACGTCACCTTGGGTTCCTTGGAGGGAAGAGGGCAGGGCATCACCCATGACATCTGGGACTGAAGTAAGTGGGACTAAGGTCAGAGCACCTGCTGCTGCTCTGGGGACACCAGCTTTCAATTGCACAAGGCCATAAACATGGATGGGGCTTCAGTAGACAAGACCACTCCTGTTACCGGCTCACCTTCTGGGGTGCCTCTCAGTAATTCTTCTGTTCCAGCAGCTGAGGCAATGGTGCACCAGGGGTCATCTGATGTGGCTGCCTGTCCATCTGCATGGTGTGGCCCTGCAGGTCACCTTGGCGGCAGCTCAGCTACTAGCAGCGGTCCAAGACCCATACACCTAGGCTGATGAGGATGCTCTCCCAATGGGGTCCACTTCAACTCCACTGGGATATCACCTGTTACCCAGCACCAGAGAGAAGAATCTCTAGGGAGACTTCATTAATGTCTTCTCCCTATTGTTCTGCAAAGCCAAAACTAGGGATAAGGACAAAACAGGAGAGACAGACCAGGACACAGTGAGGTGCAAGGAGGTTGCATGCACATGGGCTAATTGGCAGCCGGGGCATTCTTCAGTAGAAATTCCCAGAACGTGGATGGATCTTTACTGAATATTTGGACATAATACATCGAGCAAACATGGAACATGAGGGTGAGGCTGGGCTGGATTATGACAAGGCTGGCACTCTGGTGGGAGTGTTTTCAGGGAGAGATTTGATAGTGGCCATATACTCCCCAGTCAAGATCCTGCCTCAGCTGTTTGGCTGAGCACAGGGCAGGTGGTTCAACACCACATGTTATGCTGGGAATACAGTTCTCGGGGAGCCAGTTCTAGGGCACAGTGTAGATACCACCAGGAATGCTCTATTTGTGGTGGTCAACAAGCTTGCACCAATTGCCCCAGAACCAGAGGTTTGAACGGCCCCAATCATGATGGGCAAGGGAAGCTTCCCCCTCTAAAAGGGACCCTGCTCTGTTAAAATGTCCCCCATGGCAGTCATTGAGGTGGTACCTGCTGAGGGGAGTTACAATGGACCTCAAGCTAGGTTTTCTGGAGGGTTTTCATATCCCACTCCAAGGACAGTGCATTGCACAATTCTCAAACAATCAGAAGTTGATTAGGGGCATGGAACAATTGGTTAAGGCAAAGACAAAGAAAAAGGTTGTGGCAGGATGGGTCATTAGTCCATTCTCAGAGCCTCCAATCCCCAACTTGAGAGTATCTTCATTGGGGATTGTTCCCAAGAAAGAGCCAGGTGAAGATACGTTAATTCATAACCTATCCTTCCCGAGCAGTGAATCTGTGAATGATGAAATCCCTGAACATCTTTGTTCAGTGTGTTATGCATCATTTGATTTAGCAGTGTCAATCATTAGATCTGTGGTGCATTAATGGGAAAATGCAACATAAAGTCTGCATTCCGCATCCTGCCTGTTCACCCAAATTACTTTGAATTCTTAGGGTTTTCATTCCAAGGTCAGCATTATATGGACAAGGCCCTTCCCTTGGGGTGTTCAATCTCCAGCACCATGTTTGAGAGGTTTAGTACCTTTCTGGAATGGGCACTGAGAGACCTGATGGGTGTTCATAGTGTTATTCATTATCTGAATGATTTTCTTTTCATGAGTCTATGGGATTCAGCTCAATGCTATCGGCTGATGCAGGCCTTTGAGAAGCTGACTCAGGAGTTGGGAGTTCCTCTTGCTCAGCAGAATTCTGAAGGTCCCAGTCTGGTCTTTATATTCCTGGGTTTTGAGCTAGATCCTACAAACCAGTGCTGTAGGCTCTCTCAGGATAAGCTCTCCACAGTGATGGATGAGATTGTCATGATCCTCACATCACATAAAGTCACCCTTCATACCTTACAGGAGGTTGTGGGTCAGAGCCTTTCACTTAGATTCCTCCAGAGCTTAGTTTTTGGGGTCATTTTGAAGGATCGGTGGTGTGCTTAATGGATGCTGGAGACTTGGCATGCTACGGGAATAGGAACAGACATCAGAATCTTCAGTTTTTCTCCAATTTATGTTGCAGTTCATTTATGGGCAGAACACATGGCCAATTCCATGGTTCACTTCTAGTGTGACAATCAGACCACTGTTAGGCTCATTAATACATTATCATTGAGCAACCCCAGGGTGATGGCTCTCATTAGAGCCTTCACCTTATATTGCCTTCAGCACATATTTGGTTTAGGGCTAGGCATATACCATAGCCAACACGTATGCAGGTGTAAAGATTCCAGGAACTGGCTCCCTGGGCTTGGACACATCTGGAGGCCATGCCAGCTGTCATACGGGAGATTGGCGGTCTGAGGCAGAGCAGGCCATGATGCTCTGCATAGCCTAGGCTGACCATATGTTAAAGTTGCAGGGGCCCTGCCTTCTTTTGTATCTGGTCACTCTAGTATAGTGCCTGCAACTTTAACTGTTGTGATGAAGAGGGAATTTCACCAGGAACTAATTGCATACAAATGACACTGGCTGAAATCCCCTTTTCTCTACAACTGTTAAAGTTACAGGAGCCCTGTCCTCCTTTTCAGATGGTCAGCCTAGCATAGCCTCCAGCACCAGGACTGCCTACACCAAGGCAGGTAGGGAGTTTTATACCTTTAGGTCAGGAATGCAACTGCAACAGTTGTGGCCCATTCCTGTGGAGCATCTTCACCAATTGTGTGTCCATTCCCAGCGGAAAGGCTTATCAGCTAGAACTGTTGGAGGTAAGATGGCAGCACTTGCCTTCTAATCCAGACTTAAAGGTGTAGTGGATAACACTGGGGATTTTAGGATCAGGTGCACCCTATAGGGTTAGGTTGAGGGAATTGCCCATGGTAACCTTTTCTATGCAACTACTGTCTCCAGACATATTGCTGGGTGAATTGGGAAACTGGCCATCGGTATGTAATTCTCATTTTGCCACTTTGTTCCATGCTGCAGCCCTCACTGCCTTTTTAGGGACATTTCTGATCTCTGTGTTGGTGGTATCATTGAGAGACGACACTTCCACATGGGCCCTGCTATTCCAGGATATTTCCTTCAATCCAGATGTGATGCATATATGGCTTAGAAATTCCAAGACAGAGGATGTCCCTATATCCCCACTCAGGGTTCTGAATTGTGCCCAGTGAAGGCATTAGAGGCCTACCTAATATTAAAGGGGGGCAATGAGGGTCCATTATTTCACCATACGGATGGCACCCCATTGACAAAGTAGCAATATTGGACCATCACAAAGTTGGTGTTTCAGGCGCTGAGTCTGGGAGTCTTATGCTTTGTTAATAATAATAATAATAATAATAATTATTATTATTATTATTATTATGATTATTATGATGATGATGATTATTAATAACCCGCCTCTCCCTTTGGATCGAGGCGGGGAACACAATGTAAAATACAAGAATCACAAACAGTTAAAAATAATTTAAAACAAGAGAAAATACATAATTAAAACATCTTAAAATTCATCCGGATAGGCCTGCCAGAAGAGAGCAGTCTTCATGACTCTCTTAAATTCATGAAGACTGCTAATTTGTCTAATCTCCTCCGGCAGACCATTCCATAGTCTGGGAGCGATGGAAGAGAAGGTCCTCTGGGTAACACTCGCCAGCCTAGTTCTGGCTGACTTGAGTAAGTTCTTCCCAGAGGACCTAAGTGTGTGGGGCAGATTGTATGGGAGAAGGCGATCCCGCAGGTAGCCTGGGCCCAAACCATGTAGGGCTTTAAAGGTAATAACCAACACTTTATACTCCGCCCGGAAACTGACTGGCAGCCAATGAAGTGATTTTACACATTCCTTCTGCACCAGGGCCACCTCAATGGCTGCTGCTTTGGGTTTCATATCCCATGAAGTATGGGCCATGTGTAGGTGGCATTCCAGGGCATCCCATTAATTTCTTCTGACATTTCCAGGCCATCAAGTTTCATGTGTTTTTGTTTCTCATGTTTTTTTCCCCCTCTTTTCTTAGGTCTCTGGAATTTACAGAAGGCAGTGCACATGTTCATTTGTAGGCACAAACATGTTTTACTGGGATGGATGGAAGACTTCCTATTCAAGCTGTGGATCACAGGTCAGACTCAGCTGATGTGCCAACATCCTGTGATTGGGTAGATGTGGCATGCGGTGGAAGAACCTCCTGCCCACATTATTCCAGAAGGGTCTGGTGTGTTTCCCCCCACAGGTGCTGGTGGTACATCTGGGGGGAACAACCTCGGTTTGTGTAAAGGCAAAGCTTTTATCCTGCAGGCTTTGACTGAGTTTCATGTTATACAGTAATGTTGGCCTGTGGTCATCATTTGTGGTCCTGCCTGATTCCCAATCCTCCCTTTGCATATCTTTAATAAATGTGGCTTGAATTTGAAACCATACACACTGGTCTCATCTCTTTATTCCCCCCCCCCACACACACACACACTTTTGTCTGCAACTGTATATTGATTCATCAAGTGTGGTTCAGCAGAAATACATCAAAAAACCAACTTTGTCATATGACCTCCAAACTGACGTCAAAGTTTTGTGCTGGTTTTGTGCCATTTTGTGCAACAAAGCCTAAGTTTTGTGCCAGCCCTGAAGCCTGAAAATGACATACCCATAGGTGTGGTCTGATGAATGAGAATAATTTAACATTTTCAGATGCACTCCAAACCTGTGCCAAAATGTTGTGCTAGTTTTGGTGCTTCATCACAGAGATACATGTATATCCTATAGGGGAACCCTTGCAAATTTTTTGCCTTATTTTGTTGCACAAATCTCAAACATGAAAATGAATAACGTGATAAATGATCGGTCTAGAAAATACAACTATCAAGAAATCTCTAGTAATTCACAAAATTTAGTGAAGGTAAGTTTCCTGGAGACTGTCATGATTTACATTTGACAATGACTTGAAAATATTAATTTTACAGTCAACTGAAACTTCCAATGGTAAAATTCATACAATCCGCCTCGCACGCTCCAATGGTAAAATTCATAAAATCTGCCCCGCACGTTCAGGTCCTCTGGGAAGAATTTACTGCAGTCGATCAAGACTAGGCTGACAACCGTTACCCAGAGGACCTTCTCTTCTGCCGCTCCCAGACTGTGGAATGACCTGCCAGAGGAGACTCGTTAACTTAACAGTCTTTAGAATTTAAGAAAGCCATAAAGACTGTTCTCTTCCGGCAGGCATATCCAGTGGAATTTTAGAATGTTTTAAGGATGTTTTAAGGATGTTTTAGGATTTTTATGCAGTTTTAATAATATGTGTCATGTTTTAATCAGTTTTATGTATTTTATCATGTTGTTGTTCCCTGCCTCGATCCAGACGGAGAGGCGGGTAAGAAATAAATTGTTATTATTATTATTATTATTATTATTATTATTATTATTCTTGTTTGTAAGATCATTGCAATCTTTCCATGTACCATCATCACTACAACAATGTGCCACATAATGCCCTATGGCAGTCATGTTGAGAGATGTGCCACCCAAGAACTCAACAGTTGCTCAAAGTGTATAACTCACCTCACCTACGTTGATTTGGGTTGCTGTGTTCCTAATCTTCATAATGCTTTGAACCAGATTTCTTTCATTGGGTTGGACATTAGGTTGGAGAGCTTCGGCTATTGGGCGGTACAGAAATGCAGTAAATAAGTAAATATATAAAAATAAACTTCAATACAGAGATGTGCTCCCATCACAGTGGTAGTCTATGTTCTCACTCCATGACAGTATGATGGTCTTCTTCCACAAATCTCCTTCTTATAGAAGCAGGGCTTACATTTTTCCTGTGTGACTTCCTACAGCCCCATCTCCAGTCCAGATATTTTGTATCACAAATCTGGAGTTTTATATCAGCATGAAACCATGAAAATAACATATCCCTAAGTGGGGTCTGATAAAGGCTGAAAAAATCCAGATTGTCATATGGACAGTTTTATTCTGGCACTTGAAGCTTAAAAAAGACAGACCTCATTTAGTCCATGTGAAGGCTAGGATTTCCATAATGTCATATCACATCTGAACCTATGTCAATTTCTGATGCACCTTCATGTTCTTTTGTGTCATCCCAAGGTTTGGGTTTCCACTATTCACTGAAGACCTGCTGAGTTCAATAGGGCTTTCTCCCTTGTGAAGAGGAGAGGTTTTCCTTTTAAAATATTTGCCTGCCAGGCAGCTTTTAAGGGTATAACGATTCACCCTGGAAGTCCACAGCAAATTCCACAAGTTCATTTTTCATTCAATATAAAACTATTTTTAATGACATTGATAACAGGATTGAGACTGTTGAGATGCTGTTGGGATCCACAAATCAACCTCATGTATGAGATAGATTTCCAAGTTCTATTTATAGGACATTTTCCTGCATGTTCATGTGTACCTGCTCTGTTACATGTAAGTAAGTAACTGTATTTTTCTGGAGACAAGGATTAGTGTACATTTTACATCAACTGAACACAAATATAATGTTATGTGTGAATCTGTACCTGTCTTCAGTTCTACTATCTATGGCAAACAAACTCAAACACATATCTCTCTTTGAGATGTGTAACCCCGCACCTAGAATCTCTTCCAAACATATGGCAAAGTTTTCTGCTTGTGTTGTACTAGAAATCCCGAGTTTTGTGCCACCACCATCTGTGCATTAATACTTGAAGTGCAGGTTCGGCAGAAAAACACTAAAACACCTTGTCATATCACTCCAAACTGGTGCCAAGGTTTTGTGCTGTTTTTTACCACAAACCCCAAGTTTTATGTTCCCCCCCCAGCCTGAAAATGACATACCCTTATGTGTGGTATGGTGAATGAGAAAAAAAAATCAAATTCTCAGATCAACTCCAAATTGGTGCTAAAGTTTTGTGCTAGTTTTGTGCCATTTTTTCCACAAATCCCAAGTTTTGTGCCACCCCCAAAGCCCTGCAAGTGAAACTCTTCACTACTAATGTTATAAATCTTTTACTAATGTTACTAATGTTATAAACAATTTTAAAGCATTAGTGGTTTCTTGAGGATCAAAAATCTGTCTGTGTCTATGGGTTCCTCTATATGAGTGATTTATTGCACACTTGTGATTGGGCACTCATGGAAGTTTGCACATCCATTACATGACATCATCACTGACAGGGATGTCTCCTGCACTATCCCCTGGATATCCCACTAGTATAAGAAGCACTTTAAATGTGGTAATTATCCAGAAAACAGCACGAAGGTCCACCACCATATGATATTGTCTCAATGGAAGAGAATGGAGTGTGCTTAGAAGGGAAGTATTCAATTCAAACTGCATGGTTACTCCTCTCTGATCATGTAATGCAGCTCATAACAATCATGCAAGAAAAGCAGGATGCACAAAGACCCAGATAAGTACACAAGTACCCCTTAATATGAAGATGCTGTATAGCACTATTCAGCCAGAATACATAGCAAGAGGACTGCCAGCTCCTGGACAGCCACAAGAACAAAAAAAAATGCATCATCCCTGAGACATCAATACTGTTGTAGCATGATAAGGGGAACACAAAAATAAATTTCATCATTTATGTTTTAATAATCTTTAGATATGAGAGGAATAGTGTGCCTTTGATTACACATAGCTGACCACATAAAGGAAAAATCCCCACGTTAGTCTCCCAACACCACATATCTAACATTCAATAAGCAGAAAAACAATGCTTTGTATTGAGAACTGCTTAACTGTCTTGATGGCATATTCAAAATTCATTTGTTGTCTCTTTATTTGAGTTTAGATAGTCTATTTAATTCTGCATCTGTTTTGGAGTTCTGTGGTGGATCACATATGTTTTAATTTAATTCTGAAAAAAAGGATGCTCTAGAACAGCCTTCCCCAATGGACTGCAACTTCCATTATTGCAACTGGCAGTCTAACAAATATGGCAGGCACCAGGTTAGGGAAGGCTGATCCAAATAAAGAGAGATATAGTTGTTTGTCTTCAATATCCCACTGTGATGAACCCATTGGCAGGTGATGATGGGGATGTGGCAAGCACTACTGAAATCCCTTTGGTGTGGTGTCCCTTGAGCTTATCTTTAACCCAACCTATGCAGAATGCCATGCAAGAATGAGAACTTCCAGACAGGGTGATGTAAACATGGAGACCACTACCTTAGTGACAAGACTTTTATTCTGAAAAGAAACAAGGAGTGCTTGGTTTTAAACCATCTAATCGATAAATATGCAAGAAAACCACAAAATTTTTGCTATTGGTTTTTCTAGTGACTACTGAAACTCCACTGGGTGTTTGAAAAGCAGCAGATTTAATCACTAACCTTTTGATAATTGAAGAGGCTGGTAATTACTGGATAATTGCCAATGAAAACCTGTTTGTCACATCAGAAGAATATTTCTTTCCCTACAAACTAGATAAATAGTGAGGGACACTATGGCTTGGGATGGCCCACAGAAAAGAATTGATAACAGATATAATAGAGTCTGGTCTGAAATCGGAGAAGGAATGAAGATGTTGGATGATAGGACTGTCCTTTGGCTCTGTCCTTTGACCTAGAATCTCTTCCAAACATATTCCAAAATGTTGTGCTAGATTTGTGCTACTTTGTGTCACAAACCCCATGTTTTGTGCTACCACTGCCAGCTGTGAATTGATACATCAATTTTGGGTTCGGTGGAAACACACAAAAAACAACAACAAAAAAAACAACAACTATATCATATCACCTCCAAACTGATTCCAAAGTTTTGTGCTAGTTTTGTGCCATTTTATGCCACAAACCCCAAGTTTTGTACCCCTCCCAAAGCCTGAAAATGACATACTCTTAGGTGTCATCTGGTGAATGAGAAAAAAATCACATCCTCAGATCAACTCCAAACTGGTGCCAAAGTTTTGTGCTAGTTTTGTGCTGTTTTGTGCCACAAACTGAGTTTTGTGCTGCCCCCCTGAACTGTCAAAATGACATACCCTTAGGGGTGGTCTGGTGAATGAGAAAAAAAAAAATAACCTTTTTCAGATCTTCCTAAACCTGTACCAAAGTTTTGTGCTAGTTTTGTGTAGCTTTGTGCTGCCCCCAAAGCCTGAAAATGACATATCCTTAAATGTTGTCTGTTGAATGAAAAGGGGGAGGGATACAGCAGAGGAAAATGTGTAATTTCTTCAGCCTTCTCCTATGGGATCGCCTTCTCCCATACAATCCGCCCCACATGCTCAGGTCCTCTGGGAAGAATTTACTACAGTCAACAAGAACTAGACTGACAACCATTACCCAGAGGGCCTTCTCTTCTGCCGCTCCCAAATTGTGGAATGACCTGCTGGGAGAGATTCGCCAACTCACCAGTCTTCAGGAATTTAAAAGATCTATAAAGACTGATCTCTTCCCGCAGGCCTACCAGGATGATTTTTAAAGTGTTTTATTGGTGTTTTATTGGTATTTTAATGATGTCTTGGTTTAAAGTGTTTTAATCATTTTTGTATTTTATGTTTGATGCTGTTCCCCACCTCGATCCATTGGGAGAGGCGGGTAATAAATAAATTTATTATTATTATTATTATTATTATTGAAGAAGTCACATTTCTACCCCATCAATGGGTGCCTCAAATGTCCTATTAATAGGGCCTTTAAGGATCCCATCAGCATGGGGTGGGGGGAAAGAAACACAATTTCCCCGAGGTTGGGGAAATTGCACATTTCTCCCGATGTGTTAATGGCGGCCAAAGCCATTGGTTAGGGAGGAATTGTTCTGCCTTGACATCCATCCTTTCTAGAATTGGGATTCTAGATAAAAATCCACAAGTTGTGTCCACCTGGGCCCATGAGTGCCAGATGCGGGGGTGTTACCTGCCCTTGCAGGCCTAGGCAGATTTTCGCCCCAATTTCCTCAGTTAGCAACTGTAGATAGTATGCTTAACTCAGCTAATTATTGCAACTGGGGGGACACATAGGTGTTGGGAAGATGATACAGAAACATTTAATTGTTTATGAATTTTTGTATTCTCTATTCTTTGAACAAAAGTGTTCTCAGAGCAGCTCACAAAACAATAGCAAATAATATACACTTTCTAAAAAAAAACCCTAGGGATAATGAAGATTTCTGAGGAAGTTTTATGTATGTCAGCTGCTAGGGGGAAACCTTACAAATATTATGCAGTGCATACACATGCCTCAATATTATAAAGTATAGCAAGACAAAGACACCTAAATTATTCAGAATTATCTCCTTAGTAGCTGTTCCCTTTTGTTCAGCTCAGGTCTCAAAACAACAATATAACATTTGGGAGAAAAGATGCAAGCCAACATACCAATGCTGGAGGTCAATATAGAGAATATCTCCACGGCTACCATGTATTTTCCATTTGTGCTGAGGTAGGTGGGGACAAATAATAACCAAACACTGCAAAAAATCAACATGCTGAATGTGATGAACTTGGCTTCGTTGAAACTATCGGGTAACTTTCTGGCAAGGAAAGCCACAGTGAAACTGATAATTGCCAGCAAGCCCATGTACCCCAGGACAGAGTAAAACATAGTCACAGAACCTTCATTACATTCAAGAATAATTTCTTCAGTCACTGAGTGCATATCAACATCAGGGAATGGGGGAGAAGTTCCCAGCCACATGGTACAAATGCCTCCTTGGATGAGGGAACAAGAAAGAACAATGGAGGTGGCCAGGTTTTTCCCCACCCATTTCCTCATGCTGGATCCCGGCCTGGTGGCCATGAAAGCCATGACCACAGTGATGGTTTTTGCCAGCACACAAGAAATAGCCACCGAGAAGATGAGTCCAAAGGCAGTTTGTCGGAGAAGACATGTCACCTTGTGAGGCAAGCCAATAAATAGTAATGTGCAAAGGAAACAAAGCAGGAGGGAGATGAGCAAAGTGTAGGTGAGGTTCCGGTTATTGGCTATGACGATGGGGGTATTGTGATGCTTCATAAATGTCCCCAGCACTAAAGTTGTGATTAATGAAAAGGAAAGAGCAACAAAGTTTAAACTGAACCCCAAAGATTCTTCATAAGACAAGAAGGTTACAATCTTGGGGATACAGAAATCATGTCCCTCACTTGGATAGTCTTTTTCTGAGCATTTCTTGCAGTCATTCATATCTGAAAAAGAAAAGGTGTAGTATTCAGCTCACAGAAGAACATGCCATAAATTTCAGCAACGATCTAGAACTGATCCTTTCTCACACACAAACTTTCTCTTTTCAACTCAGAATATTGTCAATGCTGATATTGTGAAATGTGATTTAACTGTATTAGTGTATGGACAAATATACCATATTCAGTTTCACAATTGAAATTGTTAAGAGCAATTTTTGAGTGCACTTCCTTCCAGAAATGAGTTGTTTTGTGTAGTTCCAAAAGATGGTACGTTTTTAGATTGTATGTATTTTTCCATGAATCCACTACTTGATTAAAGCACATTTGATACACATGGAAATTAGAAAAGTAAGCTCAGTTCAAAATTGTGTATTTAATGAGATGCACTGTTTTCTTCTTTGATAAAATATATTATTATTATTATTATTATTATTATTATTATTATTATTATTATCACATAACCTAAAATACACATATTTTTGGATTGAAAATGTGTCCAGTGCATGCAGATTCACCAGGGTTGCAGTGCAGATGGAAGAGATCAGTTTTAAAAATCAATATCTATGGATTCCTGATATATCCTTACTTTCACATCCCTAGTTTTGAGCTGTGTGGGTTTAAGGATAATCTATCTTGTGTTTTAAAACAGGGATTTGGTAAATCAGCTGAGGAGGTGATACTTAATTTGCCTGATATTCCATCAATGTGAAAGACTGTAATGGCTGGTCAGGCGTTTTGCTCAGCAAAATTTTCTGTGCTTTCCAAGATGCAACGGTGTAGGATAGTGATATCCCGCCCTTAGCTTTTAGATCCATGCAGTCGTAGTGGAGGTTGGGGTGATGTCACACTGAGCATCATGTATGTGCAGTGTTGCTGAGTTGGTAATTATCTATCATTGGGTCAGAGGCATCAATGAACAACTCAGAAACTATGCATTTTGTCAGTGCTTAGTGCAACCTCCTGGAGCACCTCCCAGAACTAACATATAGGGTGTAATCCTCTAGCTGAGCAGCTACCCAATTTCCTCTGTTTGCTTCTTATTTCTATCACACTGAGGAAATGAGGAGGATTTCTTCCCCCACCTGTGTTGGAACATTGGAATCTATTAGTCATTGGGAAAGGTAACTCGTTACCTGCTTGCGATGCTTTGGAGCATGTACTAGAATATCAGAAAGAGTACAAATGACAGAGCTGAGGGCTAACAATTTGGCTTCACTCCACAGAGAATGTGCACAATGCTCTGGAGAACTTTGGTTCAAGGAACAATCTCTATTTGCTATTATTTGGGCCCCCAGAAAATATGCCAGCTCTTTCTGAGTCACAAACTCTGTGGGCTGAAGAGATGTGTGAGCTTTCTTTGTATTTATATTCTGCATCCATTGTCTATTAATAAACTGTCATTCTTTTCACAAGTAATCTAGGTTCATCTTGGTATTCCAAAGAACCTACATTGACTGGTTCTTGTATATATCAGGCCTGCATAATAATACAATATCTTGAGAACTACCCATCATCTGGCAACCTGGAATGCATTGTAATTTTTATAGGCTGAATATATTTGCACTTCCCGATGGCCAATGAACACTCAAATACACAAGACACATCAGATTGTTCCTCTTCCCATAGCATTCAGCCCCACCTTACAAAATCCAAGCCCTGAACAAAGTAACCCTCATATATAAATAATTTTATACAGAGTTTTTGGTTGCATCCATTCTGTTTTATAACTCTGTACAGTATATGGATGTTTCTTACTTTCCTGATCTGCAATCTTCCCTTCTGGACATCGGATGCAGTCATAGCAGCAAAATGGCTCCCCCTCCTTCACTTTTTTATGAGAACCAGGAACACAACTCTCAGTGCAGAGTGAAATAGGCCACGACTAATCCATAAAGAAAAGGGGGAAAAGCATAATGATAAAAATAGGAATAATGAGTTTGGAATGCTTTTGGCCCCTACTGTGCATTAGAAACAAAACACAACCTTGTAGGAATGTATGGGTTCAGCAGAGAACAGTTGGCATTCTATAAGCTATTTCTACTCTTCTTTATTCAAATGTTATTACCTAAGATACTTTTATACTGCCTTTTGAAGTGAAGCCACCTCAATGTGGCTTACGTGATCTAATTATAACTATAAACTATTAAATACAATTAATCAAAACAATAGCATAAAACATTTAAAATGAAAGTAAAAACTCCAGTTTATAAAAGGAAGATCAGCTTTTATTGGAAAATAGACTGGGATATCCAGGTTTTTAAGGCTCATTTATAAACACTCAGGGAGGGACCCACATGCACATCCCATGGTAGAGTATTACATACAGCTGGGGTCACTACAGCAAAGGCCCTGTGCCTACTGCTCAGCAATCTTATGGATCTTTTGGGAGAACACTTGAGCCATATTCTGCTCAATATTGTCTTCCATTATCTTCTCCTTTGCTATATCTCCTGCTTTCTCTTTTTCTATTTGTTCCCTTAGATGTCATAGGCCAAATCTGGTCCTCTTGGAGTCTTAGCCAGCTGTCCAAGGATTCCCAGATCGCTACATGACCTTTTTCTTTACCACATAACCTTTCACCTGACAGATAATTTGATGGTTTTTCAGCTTTTGAATGTCCCCGGCTCCATTTTAAAAGATTGAAATACTTTTACTAAAGCTCAGTTACTGGCAGCAAGAGGTAATGATAAAATACGGTGGTATTTTGGCCACACCCTGTTTGCATTTAGCCCTGCCCACCACTGGAATGTGGCCCCCAAGAGCTTATTGGAAATTGAATTCAACCCTCAGCCTGAAAGAGGCCTTAGAACTGCAGATGCTCCTTTACCTGCCCGTTTGCACTCTGCTTAGGGTGACCAGATAAAATCCAGGTCAGAGCTCATGTAACTTTAACAGTTGCAGCGAAAAGGGAATTTCAGCCAATGTCATTTGTATGCAATTAGTTCCTGGTGAAATCCCCTCTTCATCACAACAGTTAAAGGTGCAGGCACTATACTAGAGTGACCATATACAAAAGAAGGCAGGCCCCCTGCAACTTTAACTGCTGTGATGAAGAGGGAATTTCACCAGGAACTAATTGCATACAAATGACACTGGCTGAAATTCCCTTTTCTCTACAATTGTTAAAGTTACATGAGCTCTGACCTGGATTTTATCTGGTCACCCTAACTCTGCTTCTCCCTTCAGTCTCCTGACGCCTCCTGTTGCCTCCTCCATTCACTTGTTTTCATTCAGCCTTTCCTCTCCCCTCCAGTCTGTTGCTGTGTCTCTCCATTTGATCCTTTGTTCCCTCTCCATTCCCACCCTTGCATTCCCCATATCCAGTTGCCTTCTGCCTCCATTTTGAGGGACATATGGCAGTCTGGGAATGCTCCTCCGTGCTTCCTTCTGCCTCCATTTTGAGGGACATATGGCAGTCTGGGAATGCTCCTCCGTGCTTCCAAATCTGCCTGTGTTATCCTGATTCTTACTGATGATGCCTTAGGCATCAGTAATAAGAGTCAATCATATGAGATCTCCATGTCACCCAGAGTGGCTAGAAAAACAGGATTCCAGCAGCTTTCTGCAATTATCTAACATAAGTAAATGCATTGGATGAAATCACTGCAGTTATTATTCCCTGTGCCACTTCGTTGCTCACCAACTAAATCAGGCAAAAATGTCTGATGTGATGACATCACGTTTCATGGAGGCTTCAACTACACATACATATGAGAAGTGCCCATGCATTTAAGGTAACATCTTATTCTGGTTGCATGGATATTAAATATACAACCCTGAGCTCCGTTGAGTGACATTTTTCTTGGTAGGAATGTGGGATACAAATCAAATCAATCAATAAATGTATTCAAAACATTAGAAATATAATTACAATATTATTATTTTTGCAGCAATTTCTCAGTTAACCAAGCCACTGGCACAGAAAACCAGGCAGAAAATTTGGATCCACATTTGTTTCATGAATTTACACTTGATCTTTTTTTCAATTTTAAAAAAATCAGTCTGTCATAAGTGTTTACATTTGCCCAATGGAATTAATTTTATGCCTCAGGAGAGATAATCTGGACTCATTCATTCAAAATTGGTTCTCTTTCTATGTAATTGACAATTGGCCCCACCTGGTTAAACCAGCCATGCCATGATATGGCATCCTCATCAATGGTGAATGCTTGATCTAGGGGAGCCTCAGGATCCATCTTCCCAACTTTCACCCTATAAAATGATTGGTTGGAATACATAATCCAGTTGATCACATCCAATCCTACAACCAGCTCTCCATTCTGGTTGAGGGAAATCTTGTCCCCAGCACTATTGTTAAATGAAATACCTTTCAGAAGTTCATGGAGCTAGAATGAAAAAGAAAATGCAAACATTGAGAAAAGTCTGCATCTTTCAGACTAATGTCTAATGGTACCAGTGAGCTCAGGTCATGGATAATTTTCAACAAGAAAGAAGTTACGGATGAAGTGTTCTTGCTCTATGACCCAGAGATTGCATGAGGGGATGCTACAAAAATCAGTAAAATTGCAACAGTCTACATTTGTGATAACATACTTTTCCAAAGCATAAAAAGGAAAGCAGAATGGCTGAGCGAAATAGAAACGATTGTATCATTTCTAGTTGGGGAAAATGTGGGATGAGAAAAACATTAAGACAGGAAGAACCTGGGAGAGAGTAATGTGCAAAATACCATGCCCTGCCACATGAGCATATATAGCCCATTACCTGCCAAAACTGTAGATTCTGAAGCTTGAGTCCTCCTCTCGCCGGCCTTGCAGCACTGCCAATTCCAGATGAGGACATGGCATGTAGAGCATAGGCCACTGCATAGACAGCATTGTAGATGCTGTAGCTGTGGCCAATCATGCCCATTTCAAAGAATGAGCCAGGAAGGCTCTCCAGCTTCTCTTCTCCTGTGCAAATGTCTCCATCCACCCTTCCCATATTACTGTCTAG
The DNA here is from genome assembly GCA_029215795.1 of Anniella stebbinsi. Taxonomy (NCBI): domain Eukaryota; kingdom Metazoa; phylum Chordata; class Lepidosauria; order Squamata; family Anniellidae; genus Anniella; species Anniella stebbinsi. The sequence goes on from JARDYH010000008.1 coordinate 25,809,511, forward strand.
AAATACACAGCCAAATACATGTTGCCAAAAGTCCCTGATAAAACCATCGTCTTTGGTGCTGGAAGGATTTCTGCTGTCAAGAAACTGCTGAAATCCTGGCAGGTCATTGGAGTGGATTCTGAAAGATATAGTGCCATGGAATAGCCCTATATCCCAATTCCTTTGAAAGACAAACGTAGTGAACTCCATCTGGGATGTTGTGATCCATACCTTTGAATTCACATTCTTTGCCATGTGCTCTTGTTCTGATAGATATGGAAACCAAAGAAAGTATGCCATGGAATAAGATTCTGTATAGGCCACCATGATGTTTGCCTTGCTGACCATCACTTTATCATGTATTTTTGCCCCCTGTTGTAACATGTTATTCATTTCAGTGGCAAAACTTACTTTGGGAACTCTTTCTATGAAGGCAAAACAGAGACCACTCCTAGAAAATAGTGGAGTGATAATTTGCAGAAATAGCTCTCCATTGTCATTATCTGTAACAGCAACCCCAATCCACGTCCACCTGAAATGGAGGAGCAAAGAGAGAATCCCCTCACACTGAAGGACTTCCTGAGGGGCCATCTGGTAGAAGGGAAGGCCTGGGGTTTTCGCGTTCATGACAGGAGCAGGGCCATAGATGATCTAAGAAGAGATTTGGTATAGGGGGAATGTCTATTATAATTGTCCTTATATAGCTATTCTACTTTCAAAGGAATGTACATGCATCAGATACCTATTACCCATATGCATGTGGTAGCAAGATAACAATGGAAGCTATTTAATCCCATTTCAGAGGGGTGGTAAAATCACCCTGAGTTTTAATCAGAACCAGCTAAAACTTTAAAGAAACTAGTCAAGGTGCTGATCCCGTTTTGGGGATAGGATTCCACAACTTGGATAGATCCTTTAGAGTTCTGAATGGGTCTGGCTAAAACCCAGAGCAATTTTACTGACCCACTGAAATAGGTGCCAGCAGCCTCCACAGTTAGGTAGTCCTTTTGTGAAATTCAGCATAGCTGTTATGCTAAACTATCCTTTAAGGTAAGGCAGTCTTATTGTTCCCATCATACAGATGAAGGACTTCAGACAAATCAGTCTGCTTTCTATAAAATTAGCCATTTTTCAATCACAGGTTCATTCTGACCCATTTCTGGATATGTGAACTAATACAGGTTTGATCATCAAGGGAAATGTGGATGTAAAGTTACACTGCCTTCCCTTTTTTAGGATGAATTGCTTGGCTACTTATAATACTAAGGAGTAGAAGACACTATAAACCAAAGACTGTGATGCTCACTCCTAGAAGAGTACCATTAACCCCACTGAAGCTGAGGAGCCTATACTCAAATGGTGCACACCACACATTTATGCACCCCCAAGAGGAAACAATGCTACACTAACCAAATTCCAAGGAGAAGCGAGTTCTTATCACCAAATCCTGCTTTAGCTTAAATCAAGCCAATGATCTCAATTTATTTTGCTTTTGCTGGAGAAGCCCCCTCCAGACCATCCCCTTCTGTTCACAGAACGTTCGTTCACATCCATGTCTATATCTGTCTGGACAAGCCCATCCATCTCTCTCTTGCCTTTCTTCTCTTGGGACAGGCCACTCACTCTTCCCTCCCTTGACCTGCCCTTGCAATTCCCCAGGTTTGTGAGGTCCTGCTTTGTGCCTGCTTATACTCCTCATTGGACCACCACCCCCATTTTGTATTGCAGATAGGGCAATAAGGAGAGATCATATGCTTATTTTGCATTTTAACATAATTTTCCAATAGTTCCTCCCCCAGTCCTATTGCAACTAACTAGCTTCTTCTCCCATCTCAACTAAGCAAAAGCTCTAATGCACTCAGTCCACATCCTCTCCACTTCCCTAGTGGGAAAACATCCTATTTAGTAGTTTAAATGCTATTTTGTCATAGTCTTCTGGATAAATGCCATTGTCCAACTGTTGTTCCTTGGGTACCTTATGAATGCAAAACCTTAATCCAGAGGAAGTGATCTGGACAATAGCCTCATAGGGATCTTTGGCTTCTTTGAATTTTGGTTTGTGTGCTAGTAGGAACAAGCTACAGTTATTGATATCTCTCTGTTCTCCAGTAGAATAAAGTTGGAGCTGCATTGGGTAGAGGTATCCCCTGAGCATGCCATTTGAGCTAAATTCCTCCAAAACATTTGATGTTCCAGAACAGATTAATCCCTGAAGAGAGAGAAGTGGTGTGCTGTAAAGTAGGTTTCATTTCTACAGATACTATAGGATTTTAATGGAATCCTTCATGCAGAAGTGGATCCTACACACACCAGTAATGATTAATAGGGGTTCAATGTGAACAATAACCTAAAGGGAGAAAAGAACAACAGATAATTAAAACACAATTTATAAGTGTGAGTTGTGGGTTTTGGTGATGTTCCCCTATTTCATCTCCATGACTATCCAGATTCATATAACCCTTAATCAGTTACAATTTTGACTCAATGTGATTGACCTATTACTTGTCTTTCCCCCTCTTAGATAGCTTATGACATTAATAAATAAGCATAAGATCCACACCCATCACTGTCTCCAAACCAGAAAAAGAAATCGAAAGAACAAAGGAAGTGTGAAACCCATGGTAGATTCCCAGACTCCCGAAATAACCTACCTGTGGAATTTTATATATATCCAAGATATTTGCCATGTGAAGGGAGATTTTGGAGTCCAGTCCTCCAATAATTGCTGTTAATTTATTCTGGATATCACATATGTAGTTTGGTATAAATTTCTCCAGTGTGGATAAGTGTAGCATTGTGGCATAATAGGTCTTCTGCGGATTGAAATAATTGTCATAGATGCTGAAACCCAAGGTGACATTGAGTAAGATCAGAGGGTTTTCATTGATTTCTTTAACTGCAAATACCAAGGCCAGAATGTGCTGGTAATGCTTAGGCAATAACCTACAAAGAGAGTGGCATTCAGTATCAGAAGTATATTGCTTACATGGATTAAATATTAAACACTGACACTGTGTTCTCCATCAGCATCAATATTTTTGTAACACTTGTATACTATCTTCCTTGCCATGCTATTTCACCCAAAGTGGTCTATAATAAAAGCAAAACCAACACATATCAGTGCTCATCTTCTTTGGCAATGCCTTACAAAGGGAGTTGCATTCTGCATCAGGAGGATATTCCACATATAGATTAATTGTTGCTCCTCTGTTTCACATCATAATCAGTATTAGTATTAGAACATTTATATACTATCTTTCATTTTCTACTTTTTAACCCAAGGTGGCCAAAATTAAGAGCCAAAAACAGTGTTATCAGTGCTTGTATTCAGCAAGACTTCCAGTAATTTGGGGGAGGCAAATTATTTTAATAGAAAATTTGTTAATATGAGTTAACATCATTCAAATATTTTCTTTAAAAAGTACAAATAAACAGTGGGCTACATCCAATCTTATATTCTTGCTGAGAAGTGTCAAGGAAGATACTTCAATTGTATTCAGCTATAATAAAAAGGCAAGTTCTGTATATCAATATTAAATATTTATTCAGAAAACAAACTGTTGAATAAAGAAAAGATGAGAATATGAGTGGAGAAAAAAATGAAAGTGACTACAGAGGAATTGGGTGCAACACAGAAAATGGTGGAGGGAAGAAGTGAAAGTATGAAGATAAATACGATATAAAAAGTAAAATAGTTTTGAAATCTAAAATGAATCCTTATGAGAGATTTTTTCATGTGAAGAAAACAGAGGTTCTTTTCTTCAACTTTCGCATAATTATATTAATTCTTTTAAATTCTGCTCACTCTCATGACACAATCAAACGATATGAAATGAACAAACAAACAAACAAACCAGTCCTTACAAAAGTTCCTCTGATAATGTTGGAGGGGGTCGTTCAGTGAAGGCAATTGGATTGAGGAAGAATCCACTAATAGAAGTCATGCCACCAATGATAAAGTCTCCTGACTGGTGATACTCATGAAGTGGAGGGTATGGATTTTGCAACCTACCTTTCTCACTATGAGCCTTGCATACCACTGGAGAGAGCAGTAAAAACAGTAAGTCCACTAAAACCTCCATCCCCAGTATACAGACAAAGATTACCTCTATACACAGAGATTTACTAATTTTCTTCTACAACTGTATTATTAGACCCTTGCCTTTTCTTGGGGTCATCTCCCTGTCTCTAAACACTACTAACAACATTTGTAGTCTGTGTTATTGATTTTGCTAGTGGCTACTGAAACTCCAGAGGGGTTTTGAAAAACAGAAGAATTAATCACCATCATTTTTGATAATTTAAGAAGAAAGTAATTAGCAGTTAAAATCTGTGCATGAGCTGTGGAACTACTGGAAAAATATGTTTGTCACATCTGTACAATACCCTCCCCCCAACACACATACACACACACACACATCTCAACAGATGGAGAAGGACAATGTGGTTTGGGATGGTCCACAGCAAGATATTGACAGCAGAAATAATAGTCTAATCTGGAATCAGAAAAAAATGAATGGGTTTGATGGTAATGCTAGTCTTCTTAAGAAGATGACCTTGATTGATTCACACTTCAATCCTATACACTAGGGGTGGGCAACAAGTCTCATATGCCCCCCTATGACCCCAGTGAAGGCCCCAGCAGACTTACTCTATTCTAACATATGATAAGCAAGTAAGTTTCAAGTGTTACTGAAAGTTCTCCTCCAAGATACATATGCAAACTTACACACAATCTAGGATTATACACATTCTTTTAAACATTGGCAGTAGTCTTTAATGAAGAGGGAAACCTCAAAGAATCTAACACACACACACATGGAATGTGTGAGTGTTACAAACCCTTGTTAGACCTCTACCCATCATCTTGCCAACTACAATGAATGTAATATATGCTGTGAATAGCTGGAACGCCATCCCTCCTCCTTGTGCTATCATCTCAGTTCAACACTCCTACTGCAGAGTGGACTATTCAAGCATGCCTGAAATCTCCTTTTGGGTTTTAGGAACATGCCTTGCTGAGAGAGTAGCTGATTTCTTCATGCCGAGTACCATTCTCAAGGAAGGCTTACAGGTTCATTGTCATTATTCTGCTTCCATTTGAAGTGAAAATTCATTTTCAAGTTAATTTCCCAGGGGAGGGGACTTGTACATTTTAATTCATGCTTGTAATCAATAAATGTGCCAAGTGGTATTAACCTGAAACTCTTGTGTAACTGTGGGGTTCTTGAGTGTGTGTGTGTGTGTGTTCTCTTAGCCAAAAACATTCTATGACCTGGGTCTAACAGTCCCTGTTGGGTTATTTATTTATTTATTTATTGCATTTTTATACCGCCCCATAGCCGAAGCTCTCTGGGTGGTTCACAAAAATTAAAACCATGAAATCATTTTAAAATATATAAAACAAGGCACAATCTAAAAACACAGAATAACATACAATATAAAAACACAACCAGAATAAAACCAAGCAGCAGGAATTAATACAGATTAAAATACAAATTTAAAACAGCAAGGATTAAAATTGAGTTAATTTAACTGTTTAAATACTGGGAGAATAAAAAGGTCTTCATCTGGCGATGAAAAGAGTACAAAGTAGGCGCCAGGCGAACCTCTCTGGGGAGCTCATTCCACAGCTGGGGTTAATGGATATGTCTGTGAAAACATGAACAAGGATATCCATATGTCTGCACAAATGCGTTCACAACGGGCCCAGCATGCCAGGGCACGTGGAGGCCATTGCGGGTGGGGGTGGGGTGATGAGGTGACATGGGCGGCAGCCATTGGCTGCTCCTGTGGTGCTTCGTGACAGGGAGGGGACTGAGTGAGCTTAAAGGTGGGCTCACCCCTCCCTGCTGCCTCTTCTTTTCTGCGGCTCCCTCCCTCCCACCCTGTAGGTAGTGTGGATTCACTGGTTGCTCTGTTGAGGGCCAAGTAGGAATTTTTGGCTCATAATCACTTTCAGTTATGGGTTTTTTTCCGCCTACTTCACACTGCAAGACAGCCAGGGAGTATTAAATAGGTGATGTTTTGGTCAATTTTACGTTTCGCAGGTAGGTGCGGGCATCTGGAGCATCATAGGGTTGGTGAGCATTCACAGGCACTGTTTTGGTGATTGGTAATGCCTGAGGGCCCCCAGCTGTGAGTTATATGGCCTCAGCTGGCAGGATAAAGGTTACCTTTAAGGCCAACCTTCCTCATCTACTCAGAGCTGTATGGCGCAAGGGGAGGTCAACATTGGAAGGCCTTCCTACTCCATAAGGGACAGTCTGGGTTGTGGCGAACTGGGAAGCGCCACTTCACAGACGGTGAATGTCTCTCCCTGAAATATTTAGGATGCCTGCATAGGTTAATCCACTCTGCAGATCTTTAATAAAGTGGCCCTGTTTAAAATCCATTCTGTGTGTCACCTCGTTATTTTTCCACCCTCCATTACCCACAAGCAGGAGCACATTTAGTCATTCTCTGGACATGCACTGATTGTTTAGATTGTTCAGCAGGAAGGGTTTGCTTGGCTGAGAGGTTGCACAAAAAAGACATGTTTGGGGTTAACGTAGAGAATGTGAGGAAGAAAGGGGTGAGAGGAGGATTTATCGTAATGGAAGTTGGTGAGATTGGACCAGTGCCCAATGCACAGTCCCCATAGGAAGAGGGGATTGGAAAGAATCTATCCAAAGCTGCAAACAAATATCCATTAATTCAGTTTTGCCAGTACTTTGTGCATTTGTCCTAATTTTCTATAGCCTGAACTTGACCAACCTGATTAATGGCACTTAGGGTGCAATCATATGCATATTTAGACAGAAATAAAGGTCCTAAACCTGTGAACATTCCCCAGCCAGTATGGGAGTTGAAATACTTATTTCTGTCTAAACATGCATAAGATTGCACCCTTAGTAGCTTTGAACTTCAAGTTGCCCATCTCTTTCAGGAGAGGCAACCAACAGAAGATAGCAATAACAAGGTAACAGAAAGGGGTGCAAAAATGTGTCCCAGCTAAAATCATTTCCACAAGATGGCCAGGGATTTCCCCCCCCCCATTTTTTATTGTGAATATTAACAAAACAGAACAAAACAAAATACATAGTGAAAAAGAAAAACAAAGAAACATTACATATATAGGGATATCATCATTTTTCCCATCAGGTATATCATTCATTTTTTAAAAAGACGGAGAGAGTTATCCATAAATTTCAAGGAAAGTAGAGCATATATCCATGTATTTAATATGGAATTCCAATATAAAAAAATTTCGGATCCGATCATATTGGGGGGTACCCGGATTTGATCAGATCAGATATCCACTAAATATTGGTAGTTCCGATATAACAGTGTTTTCCCCATAGGTTTGCATTGGGGGAAAGAAAGCTTTTCCCCAATGCAAGTCTATGGGGAAAACACTGGACCAGCACTTCCTCCCTCCCAACCACTCGCGCTCCTTCCTCGCTGCTGCTGCCTCCGTCATCACTCGGCACCTCTCTGGCGGCGGTGGGGAAGGCCGCAGGTAAGGAGTTCGAGGGGGAAGGGAGGGGTCCTCCCTTACCTGCAGCCTTCCAGGCTGCCATCCTCTGTCCTCTGCTGCTCTGGACTACTGAGAACTAGGCTTTGTGGCCTAGTTCTCAGTAGAGCGATGACGTGCCAGGTGATCACGTCACCCAGAGCATCATCACTCTACTGAGGACTAGGCAGCAAAGCCTAGTTCTCAGTAGTTTGGAGCAGCGAAGGACAACGGACAGCAGCTCGAAAGGACGCAGGTAAGGAGCGTGAGGGGGGAGGGAGGGGTCCCCCCTTACCTGCAGCCTTGTCCACCATCTGCTGCTGTCTGCTGCTCTGAATTACTGTGAACCAGGCTTTGCGGCCTACTTCTCAGTAGAGCTACAATGCTCCAGGTGACGTAATCACCTGGTGCATCATCGCTCTACTGAGAACTAGGCCACAAAGCCTAGTTCTCAGTAGTTCGGGGCAGTGGATGGCAGCGGGGAAGGGCCAGGTAAGGAGTGCGGGGGGGGGAGGGAGGGAGGTCCGGCCCTAAAGTGGTGATCCGATAATCCAATATGTTCGATAGATCAGGTAGGATCAGATCAGATAGGGCCTCCTGGAATGTTTATCGTTATCGTTAATTGGATGTCCGATAATGACCTTATCGGATCGTTATTGGACATCGGAACAATATGATACACATCCCTAGTATTTATCCACTCGCAAGTCACACCTATATAACACCCATCCAAATACTGATAGCGTTTTTAAGTCCTCAATCTATTGCATTATGGGAGGTGAGAATTTGTCCATCCAATGTAATAAAATTAGTAGGGGTGTGCACGGACCCCCCGGATCGGATCGGGACCCGGATCGGGACCTCCAATTTTGTCCCGGACCGGTTCGGACAAAATCGGAGGCCCCCCGGACCGGATCGAGTCCGATCCCGACCCAAAAATCGTACATTTTTGGATCGGCCGCCATTTTTTTCCCCATAGACTTGCATTGCAATGCAAGTCTATGAGGAAAAAATGGCGGCGGGTGGGTAAGGGGGGGCCTAACTCCCTCCCCCCCGGGGCCGTCCGCTGTGGACAGCCCCGGCAGGTAAACCCCCTCCCCCGCGCTCCCTACCTCCCCTGGGGCCGCCTGCTTCCATCCGCTGGCGCCCGCGGGCGCCAGCGGATAGAAGCGGACGGCTCCGGGGGGGGGGTAAGCCCCCTTCCCCGCCACTTACCTTCTCGGCCCGTCCGGCGCCGGCGGCTACTACCAGCGGGCTCCGCGGCCTACTCTCGAGTAGCGCGCCGGGTGATGACATCACCCGGCGCGCCACCCTGGAGCAGGCCGCGGAGCCTGCTGGTAGTAGTAGGCGCCGGCGCCGGACGGGAGCCGCCGGGCCGGGCAGGTAAGGGCCCCCCTCCCCCCTCCCCCCTCCGCGCGCCCCCTCCTCCCCTCCACGCACCCCCTCCTTACCTTTCCGGCCCGGCGGCTCCCGTCCGGCGCCGGCGCCTACTACTTCCAGCAGGCTCCGCGGCCTGCTCTAGAGTAGCGCGCCGGGTGATGACATCACCCGGCGCGCCATCCTAGAGCAGGCCGCGGAGCCTGCTGGGAGTAGTAGGCGCCGGCGCTGGACGGGAGCCGCCGGGCCGGAAAGGTAAGGGCCCCCCTCCCCCCTCCCCCCTCCGCGTGCCCCCTCCTCCCCTCCACGCACCCCCTCCTTACCTTTCCGGCCCGGCGGCTCCCGTCCGGCGCCGGCGCCTACTACTTCCAGCAGGCTCCGCGGCCTGCTCTAGAGTAGCGCGCCGGGTGATGACATCACCCGGCGCGCCACCCTAGAGCAGGCCGCGGAGCCTGCTAGTAGTAGTAGGCGCCGGCGCCGGACGGGAGCCACCGGGCCGAGAAGGTAAGTGCCCCCCTCCTCCCCCCCCCGCTGTCCACTTTCATCGGCGGGCGCCCGCTGGCGCCCGCCAATGGAAGCGGCGGTGGGCGCCAGTGGGCGCCCGCCGATCCGCCGATCCGCCGAACCGGTTCGGAGCTTTTTCGGACCGGTTCGGATTGGATCGGCCGATCCAGCTGCGGGATCGGAAATCGGATAATTTATCCGATTTCCCACTGGACCGGACTCGGATCGTGGATCGGGTCCGATCCAGTGCACATCCCTAAAAATTAGTCTTCTAACCATCATAAGGACTCTGAAAATCTGTTTGCACGTGCCATGTGTTAACTTCCAAGAAGCCGGTAAGTAGTTTGGGGGGGACATGGATGGAGGCTCTGACCAAATTAGTTCAAATATAGAACTAAGTAAACTATCAACACACCACAGAAAAGTGGGCTTAGAGGGTATGTTTGTAGAAAGATCTCGTAAATTGGGTAGGGGTGTAAATATACTTCTCTCTTTGTCAGAATACTGGTTCCTATAGCTGATGAATTAGAGTGTAGATTGAAATGTCCTGGTCTAATTCATGAGCTGGAATAATATGTCCCTTTTAAAATGAGGCTTTTGGTGGACTGTAGCCTGAAATTAGGCACACACACAAATGTGCAGACTATAGGAAACTTGATGCAAAACAAGTGATAGAGAAGAAACAGCACTGCAATATCCCATATCCTGTTGGGGCCCTTTCTATATGGGTTTGTCTAAGTGTAAGTGGGATGCTGGGGTTGGCCTCTTGCTGGGCTAGATTGCTGAAGATCTTCTGGGGGGATCTGGAGGGGGGAGAAAAGTCCAAGTATCCAATAGTGAGGACACCACCCATGAAAGGAACCACCAGCTATGAAATAAACCAATCCAAATACTAGGACAATATAGTTAGGGTTTGACGGGGGGTGGGGGTGGAGGTATCTACCATGATGAAGGGATAATCAAGGGGTTGGTCATTCTAACATTCATGAAATCCAACAGGCAGGCTCTCCAGGGCTCTCTAGGGCTGAGCCCTGGGAATCCCTTGAGCTGGCATGCCTTGGCAGGTTTTCACCCCACCCCTAGCTATGGAATGAAATGGAATGGAAGTGAAACTTTGGTTCATATATGCAGTCCTTCTTTCCTTGAGGGCTAAGAATTTTGCTATCTGAAGTCTACGAAGCAGGATCAGTCTGGTTCTTGACTCCCTTTTGGGAGAAGAAGAGTCCTCTTTTCTCTTTTTAAACATGTTTTCCCTTGGCTTTGAGATTATTTTGGGCTATCTTTCCCCAAGCCAGTATGTCTAAACCAGGTATCTGGCTCCTGACCAGCTTGATGTAGTTTTCACCTTTTTTGTTTTGTTTTGGTTTTCTCACTGGTGAAGCTTGGGCTTCACAACACTTTCATGTTACAATATTTTCTTCACTCGCTACCTGGATTAATTTTTCCTACCTAGAGTTTGCTGAGTTCTACACCCTGGACTCTCCGAGAGGTTTCATTCAACCTTTGTCTGGGTCCATGAAAGCCTGATCTTCAGATCTCTGCTTGGGAGAGGTAGCTATACATTCCTTTAAATCCCACCTCCACTGCTCTCTTCCTTTTTTTCTAAAGTTTTTAACTATACTGCTATGAAGTTGAAAGCTTCAAACACTTCATTTAACTGATTTGGACTGATGGAAGTTTAAATAGAACTAAGTCACATTTCAAAATGCTTCTAGGACTATTTGATAGGGATGTGCACTGACCCTGCCTTCTTTTGTATATGGTCACTCTAGTATAGTGCCTGCACCTTTAACTGTTGTGATGAAGAGGGAATTTTACCAGGAACTAATTGCATACAAATGGCACTGGCTGAAATTCCCTTGTATTGCAGAATGACAGCTCACCATGTGTGTTCATTCAGACCTGTCAAAAAGTTGCACGATCTTTCAAACATTCATATAAAATATAGAGCTGGAGGGATTGATCTGAAATTTGGCACATATGTGTAGCATCATGTGCTAGACATGTGTATGAAATTTGAGATCGATCCCTCCAACCCTCAATTTTATATGAATTTATTAAAGTTCGTGCAACTTTATTGACACAGCTGGTTGACCGGACCTCCATGCTGTCATCTTTTTTCCCCATAGGCTTGCATTGGGGGAAACGCATGAATAACTTTTTTATTTGATATGATCATGACATGAAAATTGGGGAGCCAGGACTAGCAAGATCCAATCTGCAATGTCCAAAATGTTTCATGTCTCTATCTTTTCAAATTAAGAAGTTATAGGGGGTCCCCCAAAAGCCCCACCCCTGCTGCAACTTCTTAATTTTTAAAGATAAAAACTTGAAACTTGTGGGACATTGAAGATGGGATCTGGCTGGTCATTTGTGAAAAAAAATCAGAGCAATTGCTCAAACCCTTGATTTTCTATGATTTTTTTTAAGATCATGCTCCTTCTGAAAGCTGAGGCCTGGTCACAGAACCACAAACAGGAAAATATGATCTACTAAATATTACATGCATTGGTTTTAATAGACTAGATTTATTCATTGGACACATTCTCTGTTCAGATATGCCCTGAAATCCTGACAATAGGAATAGAGACAGATACATTTACATGTATATGCCCCAAAAGACTGCTTTGAGAGTTCCTTTGCCAGCTGCTACAATGACAGAAAAACTAATAATAATAAATGTTCTGAAATTAAGAATGGTCCATGGATTTCAAGAACAGCTTCTGAAAGGGAAGCTAATGTTAAAATAGGAGGTACATGTACAAATATATTAGTATCCCTTCAAACAGTTCATAATTGGTTCAGATTCCTAAATGAAAATTTGAATGAGCAAGGAGATGGAGAGCATTAGACAAGATGTATATAGGGCAAATGCAGACAGGGAAATTTTCAGTAATATTCCGATATACAGTACTGTACAGACAGAAATTGATAAATTATAAATAGTAATAAAGGACAGACACTTGACATTGTTCATTCTTTTCTTCTGATGAGCTGTTCCCTACTGTTCAGCTCAGGCCTCAATAGAATAATATAACATTTTGGGAAAAATATGCAACCCAGCAATCCAGCGCTGGAGGCTAAGATAGAGAAGATCTCCACAGCTACCATGTATTTTCCCTTGGAGCTCAGATAGGATGGAATAAAGGAAAGCCAAACACTGCAAAACACCAGCATGCTGAAAGTGATGAACTTGGCTTCATTGAAACTGTCAGGCAGCTTCCGGGCAAAGAAAGCCACAGTGAAGCTGGCAACGGAAAGGAAACCCATGTAGCCCAGGACACAGTAAAACATAGTCACAGAGCCCTCATTACATTCCACTACAATTTCCCCAGCTACTGAGTGAATGTCGACATCTGGGAAAGAAGGGTTCATGGCCAGCCACATAGTACAGATACCTGTTTGTATAAAGGAGCAGGAAAGAACAATGGAACTAGCCAGCCTTTTACCCACCCATTTTCTGATCTTGGATCCTGGTTTTGTGGCCATGAAAGCCAGAACCACAGTGGTGGTTTTTGCCAGAACACAGGAAACAGCCACTGAGAAGATGATGCCGAAAGTGGTTTGTCGGAGGAGGCACATCACCTTGTGTGGTTGGCCAATGAATAGGAATGTGCAAAGGAAACAGAGCAAGAGGGAGATGAGGAGTCCATAGGTGAGGTCCCTGTTGTTAGCAATGACTATGGGAGTGTTGTGGTGTTTCATAAATATTCCAAACACCAGAGCTGTGATCAAAGAAAAGGAAAGAACAAAGACGGCTAAACTGAGACCCAAAGGCTCCTTATAAGACAAAAATGTTATTATCTTGGGAATACAGAAATCCCGGTTCTTGTTTGGATACTTTTTATCTTCACATTTATGAAAGTCATTCATGTCTGAAATAGAAAAGATATAGTTTTGATCAATTAAAGATACCATAAATATGAGTAATATGCTGTAAATGTTCCATCATATCAATCAAATATCTACCTCCTGTGAAATGTAGCAAGGAGTAGTTTAAGTGGCTCAAAGCTTTGTAGATCTAAGCAACATCTTAGGGTTTTAAACACAAGGAGATCACAGTGCCCTGATAAATATGGCTGGAGTCCCAGAAATATTAAGTAGCAACCTCTGTCTTATGTATCTGCTGGAGCATTCAAACAGCACTGAAAGACAGACTCAGATGCATTACTTTGGAATAGTAACATTTGTGCTTGACAAATGTTGTAGAACAGGTATCTGAACAGTTCAAATTTTGCTCGTATTTTCACTGGATATTATCCTGACACCTTGAGTCAAGAATAAGGAGGAGAGAATCAATTATGTTCCAGCTTGTCAAAATTCTCTGGGGCCAGATCTACACCAAGCAGGATATAGTGGTATGAAAGCTGTATATAAAAGGCAGGAGCCACACTACTGCTTTATAGTGTTATTGAAGTAAAACTGACAATTGTTGGGGCCGGTAAACACATACCATATTCTGCTATAACCTGCTTAGTGTGGCTCAGTTCACCTCACTCCTTTTTCATTACAATCTGTTTTTTCTTTTTATTTGACTGTGCATTTTGTGAGACACTTTTTGAAAGTGTGCACTTAAATGTGAAACATTCCTCCAGTGAATATGAATTTCTGAATAATCAAAATGAGATGAAAAATCAAAACCTACAAGTATCTTATATTTATTTTGTGGAAATGCACAACTAAACTAAACTAAACTAAACTCAAATGACAACTATTTCCCAACTCCTATAAATAAGTCATTCATGTCTACTTTCACCTCAAAATTGGCCCAGACCATCCTCCATCCCACCTCTCCCAAACTGCAAAGTTTCAGATCAGTCTATTCTTCTATTATTCAGTATAAGCCATAGAACTTACTGTTCCCTGATCTTTTTGTTATAATGGCAGAATGCAATTCAGCTGACTCACCCTCACGGTCTGAAATCTTCCCTTCTGGACATTGGATACAAGTATAACAACAAAATGGCTCTCCTTCCTGCACTTGCTTGCTAGTACCAGGACGGCAACTGTTAGTACATACAGAAAGAGGCTGTACCTAATTCACAAATAAAAGGGGTGAACAATAATAATGAATTTGTGTATGTTGTATGTTTTTGCTGTTATAATTTTTGTATATTGTTTTTAATTGTTTTTAATCCTATGTAAACTGCCCAGAGAGCTTCGGCTATGGGGTGGTATACAAATGTAATAAATAAATAAATAAATAAATAACAATAAAAATGAATTTGGAATCTCTATGTTTCTGAGATTTTCCATGTTTTAATAAAATGATGATGACATATTTCAGTTATGTGTGAATGGACTCAAGAGTGAGTGCTTGATATTGCCACAGGCTGTAGCTACTTTTCTTTATTAACAGAACTATTATGGTATAGCATTATCTCTATTTTATCATTGGAACACTTTATGAAAATTGTCAAGTTCTTTATAAATGTATTCCTGAGTCGTTGTTTTTCATACATGGACTTTTTCACACAATACTTGATTTTCATTAATATGGTGTTCTACACCTTTTTGGTTGAACATTTCGGAAGATCTCTGAATACTGGGAATATGCTTTTTGTCCCATTTAGAGTTTATGCATCTGTGTTAAGAATAATAGCTTTTAAACAAATTGATATATCATAGCAGCTAGATCCAGACTGTGTTTGCAATTGAAATCAATGTGGCTTAGGTTAGTTATGCCAAACATTACTCTCATTGATCCCATTGAGTCTGGCCATGTATGACTAAGCCTGTGTTCAACTGATCATATTCCCAGTATTATACTCTGTAGAAACAGAGCTTCTGTATTGAAATATTTTTAAGTTAGTGTTTGATATGAACCTTGTGTAATAAGAACATAAGAAGGACCATGCTGGATCAGACCAAGGGTCCATCTAGTCCAGCACTCTGTTCACACAGTGGTCATCCAGATGTTGACCAGAGAGCCACACACCAGACATGGTGCAATAGCACTCTACTACTTATATTAATCAGCAACTGCTTACTGCTTCTGATACTGGAGGTAGCACATAGCCATCAGGACCAGTAGACATTGATAGCCTTCTCCTCCAGGGATTTATCCAACCCCCTTTTAAAGCCACCCAAATTGGTGGCCATCACTACATCTTGTGGTCTATTTCTTTCTTAATCCTTTCAGGATGTCTGTGGACCAAAGTACATTGTGCCAGAAATGACTGACTGATAGATGCCTCTCACTTATTTTGGTTTTGTTTACTTTTTTATGTCATTATATACTGCTCAACTTTTATATAACTTCCTTAATTTGCATAATCCCCTGCATGGATTACAATGCACTTAAAACAAATTAAAATAAAATATGCAGTTGTTCAGTTAAAATAAACACCATAATTAAATATCAATTAAAACAGCAGAGTAAAACTTACAGATCCAATGTCTAAACTACAGCCTCCACCCAATATCTAAAATATTTAAGGAACTATGAGGTTTTGTCCACTGGATGGAATTTGGTTCAGTGTTAAAGAACATCAAGGTCAATGGCCTCTGCTCTGAGTGTCATGCTGCATTGAAAGGGGAAATGGGACCCTCTGCGCTGAACCCCATTGGCTCTCCACAAATGGGCAATGGGCCCAATTTAGGATGCGACATCATCACAGTCAGTACTTCTCTGCCTTTTTGTGCCAGTTCATTGTTGGCCAGATAATATGGGCAAAGAAATGCAGACTGCAATGATATTAAGTCACATAGCTGTTTCATCTAGACTACATGGGGGGCATTAAATGTCTTCAGTGCAACCTGTCACAGCTGCTGAATAAATATATTCCTCTGGAACATTTCAATTCTGTGTGTGTTCACTTGAATCTGTTCCATTCTGCTTCCCCATTAATTTGCATTAATCTACATATGGAAATTGGCTTTTAAATGCATATTTTGAATATATATATATTTGACAAAAATCCCATTTTGGGCACGGTATTCCCATACTTTAATTTGGAGCAGTCTGAGTTTGCAATTCTCTGATATTTCCTCACTGTCAAACCTTTTCTCCTATTCCCCCCCCCCCACTCCCTCTCTTTAATTTTCCTCCCATTGGGAAATGTTTAGGTTAGCTCTCAGGCTGATTTAAAT
The DNA here is from genome assembly GCA_029215795.1 of Anniella stebbinsi. NCBI lineage: Eukaryota > Metazoa > Chordata > Lepidosauria > Squamata > Anniellidae > Anniella > Anniella stebbinsi. The sequence goes on from JARDYH010000008.1 coordinate 25,825,958, forward strand.
TTTCACAAACCTTGAGGATATGGCAGAGGGTTTTGGAACTGAATTTGAAGAGCCTCCCCCACTCAGTCCATGCCACACCATCAACTTTCCTATTTTACCCCTATCTGACATTGGAGCCCAGAGGGAATTATCACAGACAGAACTGCAGGGGCAGGGGAACTGGAATTGGATCTCCTCTTCCAAGGTTGGAGAGGTAGATCAGATTTCTCCTATGGCCTCTTCTATGCTATTTCAAGGGTTTTAGGATTGCAGCTTAATTGTATTTTCTCTCAAAATATGCATTTTTAGATTATTTGGCTATGTCATTGAACTGAGGAGCACATTGCAAGACTGGATGGATAGCTATGTTCTAATGAGCATATTACTCTGCGAGATAGGAAACATGTCAGTTCATATCATAATTCATAAAGATAAAATGCCTCAAGTATCCCTGGCTATTATTATTATTATTATTATTATTATTATTATTATTATTTCATCTCTTTCTCTCTCATGGCTGTTTTTCTAAACGGACATGATGGGCTTTGCCAAGTCATGCTGTCTTTTACAGATTCAGGAATTTCCTGACAATTGAGCATGTCTTAAGTATGACTGCTTTCTGGATGGTGGTGTCCGGGACCATCAGCAGTGTCTGGGACCATCAGATAGCCACCAAGCCACCACCCTTCCCTGCTTGCGTGCCACACAAGCTTCTTCGTGGTTTGGCATGTGCCCAATGAGGCAGCAAGTCCATCTGCCCTGGTTAAGGACCTCCATTGTTGTGCACAAAGGAGGCACCAGAAATTGCTTATCTTTTACCTTGCGTAAAGGCCCCATTTATGCAAGGTGGAAAATAGACAATTTCCAGAGCCTTCATGGAGCCCAACAATGGAGTCTCTGGACCAATTTATTTATTTATTTATTTATTACATGTTTATACTGCCCATCAGACGAAGCGCTCTGGGCAGTGCATAGTTAACAACCGTAAGAATAACAATATAAATGTAAACATCAAAAAGTTAAAAAGGAAGTGTAAAACGAGCTACATTAAAAACCAGGGAAAGCCTGTGTAAAAAGGTATGTCTTCAGGAGGCGTTTAAAAGATGTAATGTTTTCTGCTTCCTGAACTGCATAAGGGAGGGTTTTCCAGAGGATGGATGCCACTACAGAGAAGGCCCGCCACCGAGGTTCTTCATGGCAGCATTCCTCATCTTGGAATGGCCAGTAGGGCCTCATCTGAGGATCGTAGTTGTCATCCAGGTTTATATAAGGGAAGGTGGTCTGATAGGTATACTGGTCCAAAGTTGTTTAGGGCTTTGTAGGATAACAGCATAACAGGCAGCCAGTGCAGCTCTTTTAATATAGGTTTTATATGAGCAGAGCTAGGTGTCCCCGTGAGCACCCTAGATGCTGCATTCTGCACTAGCTGCAGCTTCCAAACTACACACATGGGTAGCCCCACATAGAGCAAATTACAGTAGTCTAATCATGAGGTTAACAGTGCATGAATGACTGTGGCAAAGCTATCCCTATCCAGGAACGGGCATAATTGGAGTACCAACTGAAGTTGATAATGGGCGCTCCGGGCCACCAAGGTTACCTGGGCCTCCAGTGACAGAGATGGATCCAGGACCACTCCCAAACTAATGACCTGCTCCTTCAGTGGTAGTGCAACCCAATCCAGAACAGGCAAACACCCCAATTCCCAAACCTGGGAACCACCAACCCACAAGGCCTCTGTCTTATCGGGATTCAGCTTCAGTTTGTTGGCCCTCATCAAAGCCATAACTGTATCCATTTACTGGTTCAGAATGTGCACAGCCTCTCCTGATTCAGATGTTACAGAGAGATAGAGCTGGGTGTCATCAGCATACTGGTAACACCTTACTCCAAATCTCCTGATGACTGCTCTCAAGGGCTTCATATAGATGTTAAATAACATTGGGGAAAGGATGGTGCCCTGAGGCACCCCATAGTTCAATTGCCATGGGGCAGAAGTACATTCCCCCAATGCTATTTTCTGGAACTGACAGCACAAGTATGAGCTGAACCACTGTAAAACAGTGCTGCCAACCCCAAACTCATGGAGGAGTTCCAGGAGAATACCGTGGTCAATGGTATCAAAGGCTGCTGTGAGATCAAGGAGTAGTAACAGGGTCACACTCCCCCTGTCCCTCTCCTGAAGAAGGTCATCCATCAGGGCAACCAAGGCTGATTCTGTCCCAAAACCAGGCCTGAACCCAGACTGGAATGAATCCAGAGAATCAGTTTCATCCAAGTGACCCTGCAGCTGAGACGCCACCACTCTCTTGCTCAAAAACGTGGTATTGGCAACCAGACGATAGTTATCATAACTCTCTGGATCAAGGAAGGTTTTTTTCAGGAGGGTTGCACCACTGCCTCCTATAAGGCACCAGGGACCACCCCATCACACAATGATGTGTTCACCACTCCCCTGATCCAGTCGGTCAGCCCCCCACTGCTAGCTCGGATAAACCATGATGTGCAAGGGTCAAGAGAGCATGCTGTGGATCGAACAGATGCAAGTGTCTTGTCCACATCCTCAGGCTCCAAAAACTGAAACTGATCCCACAAAACAGGGTAAGGCAATGCACTGGACACCTCAGCAGACACTGAATCAATAGCGGCGTTCAAGTCAGTGTGAAGGTGAGCGATTTTATCCTCAAAGTGTCTTGCAAATTCCTCACAGTGAGATTCTGAGGGTTCCAATATTGGATTAGGTGGGTTAGATGTAAGTAACCCCCATACCACCTGGAAAAGCTCAGCTGGAAGACAGCCTGAGGATGCGATGGAGGCAGCAAAATAAACCTTCTTTGCTGCCTCCACCCCCACGCAATAGGCATGATTGTACACTCTTATGCGTGTTCGGTAGCCTTCAAGACAAGTCTTACACCACTGACGCTCCAGCTGTCTTCTGATCTGTTTCATTGCCCGGAGCTCCCCAGTAAACCAGGGAGCCTTCCAAGCTCTACAATGTCAAAGAGGGTGCTTGGGAGTGATTGTGTCGATGGCCCTTCACACCTCACCATTGCATTGCTTGACAAGGGCCTCAACATTATAGCTGGATCTGGCTACTGAAAATTCCCCCAGAGCATTCAGGAATCGTTCAGATTCCATAAGTTTCTGGGGGCGGACCATCTTAATGGGTCCCCCACCTCTGCAGGGAGGGACTGACACTGTGAGACAAAATTTCACCAGGAAGTGGTCTGACTGTGACAACAGGGTAGTTTCCATCCCAACAATATCCAGACCACCCCCCTCACAACCTGAGGCAAAGACCAAGTCAAGGGTATGTCCTGCCCTATGTGTTGGGCCAGTGACAAATTGAGACAGCCCCATGGTTGTCATGGAGGACATGAAGTCCTGAGGTGGTCCTGCTAAGGCAGCCTCAGCGTGAATGTTGAAATCTCCCAGGACCAGGGTCCTAGGATTATCCAGCACCACATCCGAGACTGCTTCAGCCAGCTCGGTCAGGGAGTCCATTGGGTAGCAGGGTGGGTGGTACACCAATAATATTCCCAATCTGTCTCTTTGGCCCAGCACAAGGTACAGGCCCTCACAGCCTTTCCCAGGGTGGACGGGTTTCCTGGTGAGTAAGATTTAATTTTTATGGATCGCGGCAACTCCCCCTCTGGCCCTCCAGCCTGGGTTGGTGCTGCACTGAGGAACCAGGTGAGCAAAGCTGGGTCATATCTACACTGCCCAGTTCACCCACCCAGGTCTCCGTAATACAAGCCAGGTCAGCTCCCTCATCCACAATCATATCGTGGATGATTGAGGTCTTATTATGAACTGATCTGGCATTCAGCAACAACAACAACACTAGGCCAGAGGGCGCAGTAGCCAGTCCACCAGGAACCTGCAGGGTGGGGAGGGGATGAGAAGAGGGAATGGCTTGTAGCCACCTGGATCCCCCATAACTATGATGACATTTCTTCCCCATCATACCATACCTTCCCCTACCCATGACAACTGTTATAGGGACATCCACTACTTCCATAGCACCCTCCCTTCCACCTTGGCACATCCTGGTTTGTAGCCACCCCTTACTCCCCCCCCCCCAAAAAAAAGAGTAAGGAAGAGGGAAGAGGAAAAAATTAAGGGGCAAAGGCAATAGATTAATGCAAATATATGAGACCCATATGTGGTTGTATTTTACCCCCAGTTGGCATCCTGGATGGCGTCCAGAAGCTTGTCAGGCTGCGGGATGCTCGAAGAACAGCCCTGCTAACATGGTGCGGCCCAGTGAGCTGGGTTGGGAGGGGGACATAGGGGAGTCCATCAAACCCCCAGACTCAGGCAAAAACATTTTTTATTCAACCAGGAATAGAAGTGGGTCTGTTGGGTTGGATCCTGTTTTTATTCTATCATTCTTCTATTTTTAATTGTGTTTTTAATAGTTTTTTTTTATTACTGTTTTAATAAAATGTTCATTTAATTTCTTTGAAACTCCTATGATTGTAGGCCACCCTTAGTGCGATTTTCTCGGTAGAAAGACTGGATACACATCAAATAAATAAATACATAAATAAATAAATAAATAAATAAATAAATCTCACTTGGTTAAACCAGCTGTGCCATATTATAGCTTCTTCATTGATCCTTAAAGCCTGGTCTGGAGGAGCCTGTGGATCAACTCTTCCAACTTTCACGCGATGAAAAGATTGGTTGGAGGATACAATCCAATTGATCACATCAAACCCAGCTACTAGAGACCCACTCTGGTCGAAGGAAACTTTGTCTCCCGCACTGTTGTTAAAAGAGACAGTTCCAAGGAAGTGATGGAGCTAGATTAAAAGGAACAAGCAAGAGTTTTTGAAAAGGCATCATGGCATTAGAAGAATGATGGCACAGCAAGTGATTTAGTTTGGGGGAGGATTTATGGAAGAAATATTTACTCTTAATTATAGTACTCTTATTTATTAAAAAAAAAAGTTCAGGGGTCATTGATACTTATGTAGTTCGGATCCCAGATAGTCCATCCTCAGCCAGGAATCAGGGGCATTGATAAAAGTCTTAAGAGCTGTGCTCTCTAACAGCAGGTCGGGCAATAAAGTTGGGCTCTCTAATTTTTTCAATGGCTTCATTAGCTGCTTTTTTAGAAGGCTATAGGAGGGACATAATTTCCCCCATTTGTGCTTATGGCTCCTATGTCCTCCTTCCTTGGATCCTTCCATCATGTCTCTCTGTGTCTATATACCTGTTTTGTGTTTAATGTACTTAATTTAACATTACATTTTAAGAATTCCTATGGTTATAAGTCATCTTGAGTGCCATTTCTTGGTAGAAAGGCAGAGTGCAAATCAAACAGATAATAAATAAATTAAAAAGATAATCTCACCTGGTTAATCCAGCTTCACCATTTTATACTCTTTGTATTCATCATTGATACTTGGTGTGAAGGAGCCTATGGATTCACCCTTCCAACTTTGACACAATGAAAAGAGTAATTGGAGGAAACAATCCAACTGATAACATCAAATTCAGCTACTAGCCACCCACCCACTGTGGCTTTGTAGCTGGTTGAGGAGAGCAGTCTGGTCTCCATCTCTGTGTTAGGCCCTTTCCACACCAGCTCATTTTCCTGAGGCTGCCCCTGCCTGCTTGCAGAGAATTCAACTGACACACAGAGCATCCCACAAACAGGCAGGGGCCAGCCCTCCATTTTCGCAGGGGAGCAGGAAATGCTATTGTCCCGGTTTGTTCCCTGTTCACAGGACAGCAGCGAGATAGACGACTGGTGTGCCTGCCCATCCCGGGTACAGCTGTGCTTACTTGTGAGTATGCACGGCTGCACTGATGGTCATGGAGCCGCACTGTGCGGCTCCGAGGCCATCAGGAGAGGGGGGGACCTGATTTCGCCATCCCCAGGATGGCAGGGGAGGGGGGCGCGAACACATGCAGGGTTGTTGTTTTTTATACTCACAGCAGTTGCAGAGGAGCTCTCGTGTGCTCCCTGTGGATCCTCCCCCCAAAAATGACCACCGTGACTTGTGAAGGCCTGGGAGAAACCCGGATCATCGCATTCTGGCGCAGCTTGAGCGTGCCGAACCTGGAAGTGGTTACTTCCGGGTTTGCCTGCTCCCTGCCCTCCACACTCCTATGGTATGGAAAGAGCCTTACTTTATTTCTGCCTATCCCTGCTACTTTCCCAGATTTTTTTCTCCCTTTAGCTAGTTGTGTGCTTGCCTGCACTGCTGCCTGCATGTGATTGATTTAGTCTGATAATCCCTCTTGTGTCATTCAGAGCCTCCTGCCACACCCCAACTTTGCCAGCTGCCTTAGTATAGTAGCTGTTGAAAGAATCCAAGGAGTGGAAAAGCTGTCCAAATTACTCTAAAATATGCCTTGTACCTGAGGCAATGTCTCAAATGTAATCATATTGGGAAATTGGCAGGAGATAGTTGTAGAGAGAGAGAGTCTGGCACAAATGGCCATCAGAAACCACAAAGACGGGCTTGGATTCTGTATCTTTAGCATGTTGGAGCTGCTTGAACAAGGCTGCTTGGACAACCCTTCTTCTGTTTAGGAAAAGTTGGCCACCCTGCTTTGTGAAGTGGAATGGGACCATGATTGAAACAACACATTCTTTTAAAAATATATTCTTGAATTAACCCTATTCAGTTATATTGCACCTGTTCAGACAATATGCTAAGCCACAATGAGGACACTAACCATTTTGCAGCAAATGGTTAGTGAACATGTTTAAATTGTGGTCAGGTAGCCACCATGGTTCGGAATGATTCACACAACACACTAAGCTGTGGTTCACATGGCATGTTAAACCATAATGTTTAGCCCAAAATGCTTAACCACCATGGCTTAATGTCATAATCTTGATGCAGGGTGGAGACAAATTGCTGCAGAAATTGCACTGCTCAAGCAGATTTTGTTTATTTATTTATTATTAACATACAACATTATTTACTAAAAAGTCACCAAGGTGGTGTATAACAATTTAATATGATAACACCTTGCAACAATTAAAAAACATTAAAAACAGAACATTAAAAATAGTAAAATAATTAGAACAGTGAAAAGTTACACATCTAAAAAGACTAAATTGGAAAGATGCATCTTCACAGCCTTTCTGAAGGCCAAGAGAGTGGGTGACAAACATAGCTCTTGAAGGACCACATTCCATAGTTTGGGGGCCATACAGCCCTTTCATGAGTGCTGAAGGTCCAGCTCCTGTGAGCAATGGTGCCCTCAAAAGGAGAGAAAGGACAAACCTAACCCACTAAGCTTCAATGAAATCTTTCCTATAGCTCAATTGATGTACATTGCCTAGGGGATTCTAGTCTTGGTAAGCCCAATCATGGGAGGCAGTATTTCTGGATGACAGTTTATAGAAGTATTATGTGTGAGAGAAAGAGGTATGAAGGTTATTAGTGTAGGGTTCTGGTTTTTGTCTGAAAACAAATGAAGAAATAATGTCCATGGTAGCATACTTAGTTTTCTCTTCTCAGAGCAATTAGGAAGGAGTAGGAGGAGATTTGGCTTAGTGGGAAGAGCCACAATAATATGTGTCTGATAGGTGGTGGGGCTTATGGATTTGATTATGAGTGTCCTTGTGATGGAAGGGTTAGAGGACACAGCAGTCAGGAAATTGGACAAGAACTTTACTGTCTCTGTTTTTTCTTTTTTTTTTTTTTTTTAAAGAACACCATGACAATAGAAAACTCTGGACTCCATGAAGGTAAAATTAAGTCCAATGCCATCAAGTGACTAACATTCTAACATTCCCTCCATAATATAAGCCCAGCTTAAAAAAACAACACCCTTTCTCCAAAGAGCTAGGGCATGGCTGATTTGAGGAAAGGACAGGAGGAGGATTTGCACATAGACCTTTTTTCCATTTCTTCCTGATGGGAGAGAAAGATGATGATGTGAGCATGTGGAGACTTTTGGTATTGCACTTACTACACCGTTTGTGGCCTGCTGTAGCATCCATAGATATGATGCTTTTCAAACTAAAGATGTTGAGCGCCTTACCTGCCAGCACTCTTGATTCTGAAGCTTCAGCCCTCCTTTACCTGCCATTGCTCTGTGTTTGATCTTTGATGAGGTCATAGCATGCAAAGCGTAGGCCAAAGCATAGACAGCATTGTAGATACTGTAGCTATGGCCAGTCATGCTCATTTCAAAGAAGGTCCCTGGAAGGCTCTCCAACTTCTCCTCTCCTGTGCAAACCGTCTCATCCTCATTGCCCAGATCCTGATCTGGAAATGCACAACCAAAGGCCTGTTGCCAGAAGTCCTTGATAAATCCATCAGCTTTCATACTAGAAGGGTTTCTGCTCTCAAGAAATGGCTTGAATCTTGGTAGATTACTGGAGTGAATTGTTAAGGACAGAGCACCATTGAACATTCCTGCATCCCAATTCCTTTGATAGACCAAGGAAGTGAGCTCCATCTGGGCTGTCATTATCCATACTATACCTTTTGGTTTAGCAGTTACTTTATCTATGTTTGCCATATATTGCAACCATCTCAAATCTACTATGGAATACGAATTTCCATAGACCACTAATGCATTCGCTTTACCTCCCATCATGTGATCATATATTTTTGCCCCACGTTGTGCAATATCAGAAAATTCATTGATAAGTCTGACTATGGGTATTTTTTCTATGAAGGCAAAACAGACATGATTCTGGGAGAAATATGGAAACACGGTTTGTACAAATTTTTCTCCATTTTCATCATCCACAATAAGCATCCCAATCCACGTCCACCTAAAATGCAGAAGTAAAGACAGAATCCCCTCATATTGAAGAACTTCCTGAGGGACCATCTGATAGAAGGCAAGGCCTGGGGTTTTATCATTCATTATTGGAGCAGAACCATATATGAGCTACAGAAAGAAGGGAAAAACATCTGGCATCTATCTTCCATGTTTGAATGTTCATAGGATTTATGTCAGCAAGCCTTACAAAAGGTTTTTTTTGCTACTAATCCATAGCTGGCTGCTACTAAAGTGAAAGGAATGCTGACCTACACCAATCTAGTGTGTTTGTCAGCATCAACGTAAGGTAGTTAATATCAGTTAACATTTATGTACAATCTCCATTTTCAAGAGACCTAACTTAAATGAATCCTTCTCAAATTCCTCCTCTTTTCAGACTAAAGTTTGGCAACATTAACTTATAAGTTAAGTAAATATCATTGTTTCTATGCTACAAATCCTTGGCTGGATTTTACGTACAATCTCAGTTTTCAGGAGACAAAACTGAAACATATTCTTCTCAAATAACATCTTACTAAAGATTGCAACACTTTTAATTGCACAGACAGTGCAATTTGGATATTTTTGTTGTTGTTCTAAGAGCAGACATGTAGCCGTGGCATATTGACTGAACGTTGGCAGGGACATGGAAAACCGAATTGGAGGGGGAACAGAATAAAGTATCCTTCAGACAAGAACATTCTGTTGAGGTCTAGCATGTACTACTATAACTACAACTACCACTAAGATTTTGGAGATGCTATACTTTTTCCGCTCCAGGGCGCTCAGCTGAATATAATTTGGAACTGCATGTGTGTGTGTATCTGTGTTTAATGAATGAACCAGAAAGAATGTTTTATCCTGGATATGACATACAAAACATTTGCAAAATAAGGTCCATCTGATTATTTCCAAGGCACTTATATCTGTCTTTGAAAATCAGAATTATAATTTGAAAGGACCAAGGAACTGTAAGTAACATTCCCATACTCAACCCTGCACACACATATAGAGACTTTTATCCTACCTGTGGAACCTTATAGATATCCAAGATAGTTGCCACATGGAGGGAGATTTGGGAATCCAGTCCCCCAATGACTGCTATTAGATTCTTCTGTAGGTCACACATGAAGTTGGGGATCAATCTCTTGACTGCCGATAAAAGTAGCATTGTGGCATGATAGGTTCTCTTTGCATTGTTGTAGCTGTCATAGATGCAGAAACCCAGAGTGAGATTGGGTAGTACCTGACGGTTTTCGTTTATCTCTTTTATGCCAAACACCAGGGCCAGGATATTCTGGTAGTTTTTCGCCACTACACTGGAAAGAGAATTGTATTCTGTATCAGAATAATATTCCTCACCATTGAATTATTACCACCTGTGTCTTCTGCATATTCTCACTTTTTATATACCAGTTTTCTTTATGTACTACTTAGTCTAAAGTAAACTACACAAAAATAACAAGGAGAAACAATAAATATCTGAAGGAATTGTGTCTGAGAATGATGAAGAACAGAACCCCTGGTCATAGTTCACAAATCAGCAAAAGTGGATTTCAGAGCTCCTGGCACAAAGCTGGGATGATGAATTTGATCATTTTTACATGGCTCTGTAAAAATTCCTTGAGTGGTGGTAGTGAGAAGGGGGTGTTGGGTTAGGGTTGCCACCAGCATTGCCATTTAAATACAGTTTAGTCTCAGAAAAGCCTCTGATTCGACAGCTTGGGAGAGTGGCTGCTAATATGAGCAATGGGCTAGATGAACCAATTATCCAATTTCAACATAGGGCAATTTCATATATCTATTCAAAAGTCCCACTCATGAGGAATTTCTGTAGCAAATATCAGAGAAGTTGAAGGAATTTTGGTTAGATAGGGGCATGAAAAGTGGCAGATGTGTGAACCTGTGGGCTTTGTTTTTGTAAGATACCCTAGAAGTTGGGTTTTTTTTCAGTTGAAGGGTAAGAAAAAAAAATGATATAAATAATTAAGAGTAAAATAGCATTTAAACGTTAAATATCCCATGATGTATTTTTTCCTGTTCAGAAATAGAGCCCTATTTTCTTCAGCATTCCCAAAATTGCATTAGCTTTTTCTACAGCCTATGCCAATAAGCCACCATAGCTCTATGACTAATCATCACAATGAGAAAAGAAATCTACAAAAAATATTATCAATGACTAAGTCATTACACAAGCTCTTCCAGTTCTGCTGGCAGGGGTTGTTCTGTGAAGGGTATTTCAGAATTAGAGATGATGCCTGCATGAGTAACAACAACACCAATCATGAGGTCTCCTGGCTGATGATAGGAGTGAAATGGGGTGTGTGGATTATGGACCCTGCAGTTCACGGTCTGAGCCTTGCATACCAAGTGAGGAAACAGTACCAGCAAGACAACTAAAACTATCATTCTAAGTGCAACTGCAAATATTCCTCCTATACATAGATTTTTCTTTTCTGCTGCAGCACTAGAATTAGACTATATGTGATTGAAACTTCATTATTTGAAAGGTCCTATCTCCTGAATGACCTGAACTCTGGAGTGTACAAGATCAGAGTAGCACACCCTCACCTGTTCCTAGCCCTTCTCCCAAGGAATAAATAGTACTGGGTACATATATAAACATCCTCCACAGTCTTCACTATAGGATTTGCTAGTGGTCAGTGAAAGTCCACAGAGGTTAGAAGAGCAGAAGAATTAATTACAGTCCTTTGATTATTATTATTTTTTTAAAAAAAGAGAAAGCCACTGGAAGGTAATGGCTAAGTTTAAACTGGAGATTCTTTGCTACTGTCTTTGCTTATGGTTACTGAAATTCCACAGAGGTTTGGAGGAGCATCTGAATTAATTATCATCCTTTTCAATAATCAATCAGGAAGTTAATTATACAGTTAAAGTTGGGCATTCCCTCTGGAGGTGCTGAAGAAAACTTGTTTATCACATGTTCTGAACAGTAGTTTAGTCTTCCACCCTGGGTATTCCAGACATAGAACACCTAGCACCAACACCCTTGACTTCTGCAGAAAAGTACAAGCATAATGTCCAGGTATTGCTCACACTGTCATGGGAAATTGTGGCTGTGAGCTGCAACTTTCTGTCCACAACAGTAAGCAAAGATGTCGCCAAAGTGCTTCCCTCCCTTGTCTCCTTCCTCCTACCACATTATTTTTTGTCAAAGTGGGCTTTGTTGTTGCAGTTGTTGTTTCCTCTTCTCCAGAACTGTATAATTATGAAATTGCTTAATTCTAAAAGTTCTGAAAGTCTGAAAGTTCACTGCTGAATTTTTACTTCTATGTAAGTGCATTTCATCCTAATTAGGATCAGGACCATGGTGTTGGAGGGGCAGAATATCAAAGCTTCCCCCCTCACACTGGGTTTTTTTTTTTAACTTTCCAGCCCCCACACATTTGGTGGGGTTAAATAAGAAAAAAAAGTATCCATTCTAGACATTTTCTTTTTTGAACTTTCCTGGGGTTAGGGCAGTGAAATTTCCATGGAAAATATGGTTTCAGGGGGAAAAAACTTAACCTCTTCCTCCTGGAATTCCATTTACACAGGAATAGAGGTGCAGCTATGAACTTTTTCACCTTAAGAATTCTGCAATTGCATGAGTCTGGAGAAGAAGAAATAGCCCTTTGATAGGAAGGGAAAGCAAGCAGTGGAATGCTCCACAGGAAGAAAGGGACAGCAAGTGCATCTTGCACCAAACAAAGTTGTGGCCAGGTGGTTATTTCTAATTCATCAGCTCTCTGAGCTAGGACACTATATTTAATACTGTAAGCTAAGCAGTCTCCCTCCAGATGTGTTGGACTATGATTCCCATCTTGCCAATCTAGGAAGGCACCATGTTGGGGAAAGGTGAAACTAGGAAAGAGACAAGTGAGGCCCTGCAATGAAATGTATTAATTCAGTGGTTTAATCTTTGACAACCCAGGAGATCAGAGTCAACCAACACATTGATTTGTTTCCATTAAAAGCTTGAGTCTTTGACAGTGTGTTTTTTAAGAATGGAATTTGCTACCACAAGATGGAGTGATGTCCACCAATTTAGATGGCTTTAAAAGGGGATTATTAGACACATTGATGGTGGAAAGGATTATCAATAGGTATTAGTCCTGATGGCTACATAATACTTCCAGTAATAGGCAGTGTGCTTTTGTATACCATTTGCTAGGAACATGAGCAGGAGGGTTCTTTTGCACTTGCACACTTATACATTTTTCACTAGGGGTGGGTGAACTCACCAGTACCCACTCATCAGGTGCTCACCCCATCGCTACCACCATCTGTCCCCATTCAGCAGGCTGCACAAGCTTCTTCAAAGGCTTGGCCTGATGGGTGGTTGCTGCAAAATTATGCACTTTCCCCCACTGCATCAGTGGGGCCTTTATGGCTGCCATTCATGCAGCAGGGGAAGTGCACAGTTTCTGGAGCCTCCATTGTGCACACAATGGAGACTCCAGAAATTGCACACTTATGTCTCCTGTCACTTTAATGGCTGCCATAATGACCCCATTGATGCAAGAGTAAAGGTGCAAATGGTGCCTTTGTGCCTTTATCCTTGTGTCAATGGGGCCTTTAAATCCACCACTGATACAGTGTGGGGAAGTTTGCAATTTTTGGAGCCTCCACTGTGTGGACAATGAAGGCTCCAGAAATGACACATTTTCTTGTGCTGTGTTAATGGTGGCAGTAAAGGCTGCATTGGCACAGAAGAGGGAAGTACACCATTTTGGCATTGGAGGATAGCTATCGAGTGCTCACCAGGACTTCATGAGCACTCGGCTGGGGTCTGCACTCATGCCATGAGTGACCAACTGCATTTGGTGGCTGAGTTGGCCACTTGAGACATCCCTGTTTCTCACATGCAGCTGGTTGGCCAATATGGGAACAGAATGCCAGACTAGATGGCTGCTCTTCTAATCTAGCATGGATCTAGTTATGTTCTTATGTGTGGTTCCAGTTTGGACACTACAAGAGGAGGGAGTAAGTGGGATCCATAATGATATGTGCTCCTGTTCAGCAGTCCAACCAACAAGCCATTCCTTTTTCATGATATTGCATCCCATTCTATTCCCTCTCCTCTCCTGTCTTTTCACCGCATTCCACTTACCCCCCCCCCCCAGCATCTGTTGCTAGTGAGTATGCTCAGTCCTCAGTCCTCAGCCACTATACTTTGGGCACAGTTCAGACAGCCCAATAAATATAAGCATTGGGGGGGGGTGCAGTTTCAAATGTGTACGTCAAATGCATTTTTTTTCTTTCAAAGTACAGAATGAAATCTAGAAATGTTGATAATGTCTATCACTGGGAAATCAGGCCCATTTTGGGCTTACCTGTTTTTGTGGCATACCCAACTCAATAGTTGTACAAATGTGCATAATTTGTGCAAATTAGAACTGCAGTTTGCATGACCTGCAGAATTTGCACCCATAATTTGCACAAATTTAAACAAATGTATACAATGTGCACAAACTGCAGCCAAAATCCCATAGGTTGCCCAACTTGCTGCAGACTGAGTTGGGCCAGCTAGCAGAAGACAGAACAGAGTCTGGAGGGATGAACTTATGAAAAATCATCAAGATCTATCCCCCAACCAGATTCCTCCAACATCTCTAACAAATGTACAGAATGTCTTGCTGCAAATTCCACCCATTTTGGTTCTGGGGTGTGTGAATTGGGCAAATCCATAAAAAACTTCTAATGGAGAGGAATTCTCAACCAACCCTAGCACTACAGAAGCATAAACAGGAAAATATAACATCTACGAAATATTACATTTATTGGTTGTAATAGAGCAGATTCATTCATAGGCCATATTCTCTGTTCCCATTTGCCCTGAAATTCTAACAAAATATTTTGCTACTTCGAATTAGGAACAGGGGTGGATGTGTTGCTTTGAAATTTTCATTTACTCCAAGCAGGATATAACACTTTGAAAGTGGTTTGAAAATGGAATATGGGATGTGTTATGGGCCCAAACAGTTGTCAGTACTGTTATAAACAATTATAACGCAGCAGTGTAGATCCTGCCATTACACAATAAATATTTTTTTCCCTTGAAATTAAGAATGGTCTGGATTTCAAAAAGAGTTTCTGAAAAGGAAAGTATTTGTAAAATAGAGTGAATGTATACACACATGATTGTTTCCTTTAAACAGTTCAAAATTGGTTCAGTGTCCTCAATAATAATTTCAACAAGCAAGATGTTGGACAGCTTCTTGCTCATCAAAAATGTACATAGTGCAGAATCAAACTGGGACATTTAAAGTAATATTCCATTATGTAAATACACATCTCAAGATTATAAATAATAGTGAAGGGCAGCCACTTAACATTCTTCATTATTTTCTTCTGATGAGTTGTTCCCTGTTGTTCAGCTCAGGTCTCAATAGAATAATATAACATTTTGGGAAAAATATGCAACCCAGCAATCCAGCGCTGGAGGCTAAAATAGAGAAAATCTCCACAGCTACCATGTATTTTCCCTTGGAGCTCAGATAGGATGGAATAAAGGAAAGCCAAACACTGCAAAACACCAGCATGCTGAAAGTGATGAACTTGGCTTCATTGAAACTGTCAGGCAGCTTCCGGGCAAAGAAAGCCACAGTGAAGCTGGCAACGGAAAGGAAACCCATGTAGCCCAGGACACAGTAAAACATAGTCACAGAGCCCTCATTACATTCCACTACAATTTCCCCAGCTACTGAGTGAATGTCGACATCTGGAAAAGAAGGGTTCATGGCCAGCCACATAGTACAGATACTTGTTTGTATAAAGGAGCAGGAAAGAACAATGGAACTAGCCAGCCTTTTACCCACCCATTTTCTGATCTTGGATCCTGGTTTTGTGGCCATGAAAGCCAGAACCACAGTGATGGTTTTTGCCAGAACACAGGAAACAGCCACTGAGAAGATGATGCCGAAAGTAGTTTGTCGGAGGAGGCACATCACCTTGTGTGGTTGGCCAATGAATAGGAATGTGCAAAGGAAACAGAGCAAGAGGGAGATGAGGAGTCCATAGGTGAGGTCCCTGTTGTTAGCAATGACTATGGGAGTGTTGTGGTGTTTCATAAATATTCCTAACACCAGAGCTGTGATCAAAGAAAAGGAAAGAACAAAGAATGCTAAGCTGAGACCCAAAGGCTCCGTATAAGACAAAAACGTTATGATCTTGGGAATACAGAAATCCCGGTTCTTGTTTGGATAGTTTTTTTCTGGACACTTATGACAGTCATTCATGTCTGAAATAGAAAAGATGTGATCTTGATCTAAAAATATTCCATAAATCTTTTTTTATTAATCTTCTTTCCTTTTATTGTTAATTTTAACAAAAGAAAGGGGGAAAAACATGTGAAAATAAAAATGGAAAAAGAACAGAAAATTGAATACCATGGTTTTTTTTCTTTTGTAAAATGTTGTTATTGTCCTACCACATTAATCAAATATTTGCTTTCTACTGATACTGTGGAACATGGTAAGGGTTAGTTTGTAGGGATGTGCAATCTCCCCTGTAGTTCTTATGGTTCACTGCTCACCAGATCCCCACTGGCTGCCTGGCCCTGCTCACCACACAGTCCTCAGGCACCTAGTGAACAGTGCACACCTGCCTGATCTCTCACTGAAGCACCATTTTGCATACAAATACCAGCTCATCCTTTTTTTCTTTTTTCTTTCTTCTTCTTCTTTTTTTTTGGGGGGAAGGGCCATTTGCAGTGCCTGGAATGGGTCAATTTTTGCATGATTACAGGCATAAATGGTCCATTTGCACCTATAATCTTGCATATATGCCCCCTTCATGGCCACCATTTGCACAAATGTCCTTTTCCAATATAGGCTGATCTCCGATTTTTACTTACGTATAATGGCAGCTCATTTAGGGTTTGGGTGGTTGCACACTTGCCAGGCAAACATAGGTAGGGTGACCAGATAAAATCCAGGTCAGGGCTCATGTAACTTTAACAGTTGTAGAGAAAAGGGAATTTCAGCTAGTGTCATTTGTATGCAATTAGTTCCTGGTGAAATTCCCTCTTCATCACAACAGTTAAAGCTGCAGGGGCCCTGCCTTCTTTTGTATATGGTCACTTTAGTATAGTGCCTGCACCTTTAACTGTTGTGATGAAGAGGGAATTTCACCAGGAACTAATTGCATACAAATGACTCTGGCTGAAATCCCCTTTTCTCTACAACTGTTAAAGTTACATGAGCCCTGGCCTGGATTTTATCTGGTCACCCTAAACATAGGGATCTGTGCACTGGTGTCCGGGGGTTCAAGCTGGCTATTTCATGCCAGGTCACACGCCCCAAATGACTGCCCATGCCATCTTTTGTGATTTGAGTGGCTTAGAACTTAGTAGATCTAAGCAGCATCTTTGTTTTTTAAACACAAGGAGATCACAGCGTCCATGCATATGACTGGAATCCCACAATTTGTATGTAGTAACCTCTGTCTTCTGTACCTGCTACAACATTCCAACAATGCTGAAAGACAGATCTAGATATATTGTTTTGCAATACTAACTTTGAACTTGACAAATGTAATAGACCTGCTGCTCTCTGATTGGTTTTTTTTTTATTCATACTACTTCAGAAAGGGCTGACATAAGGCATCCAACTCTGACAGCTGTGTAAGTTTGGCTTCAGTGTATCAACGGTTATTCTCACCCATGCAAAGCTGACCCCTCAGATTTTTTTCTTCTTTTTTTAACACTGCCCCAATAGGGTCGTGGTGGTGGAATTTGGTGGTGGAAAGATAGAGGACAGTTTAACATGCCCTACCCAGAGAACTGTGGCCCTGATAAGAATGCAGACTTCCACCACATATGATTAGGAGATAATTGTGTTTGGCCCTGTAAAGTATCTTCAGAATCTCTCTTCACAACACCTCTCTGCCTGTACACTCCCTATAGTGGCTCATCAGGGTCAAAAAGGGTTGGTATGTTGGCTTTCTAACAGAGGTGTGCACCCACACTCCATTCCATTCCCCCTTCCATCCTGCAAATATGAAATTATAAAATTCCATAAGCTAAAAAGGGGTGAAAAATCATACTATTTTCAAAACCTATAAATAACTTACATTCCTTTTGTGGAAAAGCAAATACTATACCTTCTTCATTTCACCTAAAATGAAAACTATTTCCTGAAATATGCTATACAAATGAAGAAATATAACTACAAATGAAACTCCATGGGGGAGGGAAAAGCCCCAACTGACAACACCTATCAAACTGCTGTTGGGCACTCATCAAACTTTAAACTTCTATAAATAATCCATTTATTTCCATTCCTACATCAAAATTGTACTGGATCATCCTCTGTGTCACATCTCCTAAACTGCAAAGT
The DNA here is from genome assembly GCA_029215795.1 of Anniella stebbinsi. Taxonomy (NCBI): domain Eukaryota; kingdom Metazoa; phylum Chordata; class Lepidosauria; order Squamata; family Anniellidae; genus Anniella; species Anniella stebbinsi. The sequence continues at coordinate 25,844,026 of JARDYH010000008.1, forward strand.
TTCAGGTCACTCCATTGTTCTGTTATTCACCATATGCCATAGAACCTACTACCCACCCCAATGATTTTTTGCTATAATGGTGGAATGTGATCCCGCCAACTCACCCTCATGGTCTGAAATCTTCCCATCTGGACATGAGATGCAAGTATAACAACAAAATGGCTCTCCTTCCTGCACTTGCTTGCTAGTACCAGGACGGCAACTGTTAGTACACACAGAAAGAGGCTGCACCTAATTCATAAATAAAAGAGAACAATAATAATGAATTTGGAATCCTTATGTTTCTGGGAACTTTCCATATTTTGATAAAATGACCATGTCATTTTCAGTTATGTATGAATGAGCTCAAAACTGAATACTTGATATTGCCACCGGCTATTGCTACTTTTCTTTATTAAGACAATGAAAATGGTATAGCATTATCTCTGTTTTGTATTTACAACACATTATGTTAATCATTAAGTTCTTTATAAAGTTGTTTTTCTTCCTACATGGTCTTTCACACAATACTTTATTTTTTAAAATTAATATTGTGTTTTACACCTTTTTGTTTGAATATATCAGGAACTCTCTGAATACTGGAAGTATTATTTTAATCCATTTAGCAATTATGCAACTCCATTAGAAATAATAGCTCTCAAACAATCATACATATAAATAATGGGCTGGATCCCGACTTTGTTATACTTGCAATTGAAATAAGCAGGGCTTATGTTAGTCACACCAAACATAACTCTCATTAATCCCAGCAGGTCTGCCCAAGTATGATTAAGCCTGGATTCAACTCATCTTATTTTCAGTATTATATTCTGAAGAAACAGGGCGTCCATATTCATATAGTTTATTTATTTATTCTTAGAAAAATCAGTGTTTTGATATGGCCCATATGTAATATTTCTTTCTTAATCATGAACAAAATCCTTTTGGGATGTATATGGACCAAATGATGGACTGAAAGATGGCCTCACATTTATTTTGGATTTTATTTACTTATTTATGTCAATTATAACACTCTACATTTATATAACACCCTTAATTTACATACTGCCCTGGGTGGATTACAAATGAACTAAAAACAAAGTTGGAATGCAAATACCTTGATACATATAAATATATAAAGAGGCTCTTCTTTCAGTATTTCTGCCATCAAAGATGTTTTGGGGGTGATATGAGACATTGCCTTCCTGGTGGCTGGTCTGAGTCTATGGAGCTGCCTGACAAGGGAGGCTAGCTTGGCTCCCTCATTCTTGAGGCCGGCAAAGACCTTCCCCCAAGCCAAGAAGGCCATTGGCATGTAAGGGGGTCTTTTGGGTTGGGTGTTGATTTTATTCGATTTGTCCTGTGGTTTTAATTGTGTGTTTAATAGCTTTATTTATTTATTTATTTATATAGAAACATAAATGTGCATGTACCCTATTGATATTTCATTTAATTTCCTGTGATTGTAGGCCTCCTTGAGTGTCTTTTTCCTGGTAGAAAGACAGTGTATTTATCAAATAAATAAATCTCACCTGGTTAAACCAGCTATGCCATATTATAGCCTCTTTATTGATCATTAAAGCTTGTTCTGGAGGAGCCTGTGGATCCACACTTCCAACTTTTGCACGATGAAAAGATCGGTTGGAGGATACAATCCAATTGATAACATCAAATCCAGCTACTAGAGACCCACTTTGGTCAAAGGAAACCTTGTCTCCGGCACTGTTGTTAAAAGAGACAGCTCCTAGAAAGTGATGCAGCTAGATTAAAAGGAACAAGCAAGAGTTTTGAAAAGGCTAAATGTGGATACTCCAAATTATGGCATCATGGCATTAGAAGAATGATGTTATGGCCAGTGTTTTGGTTTGAAGGAGAATTTATGGAAGAAAGGCTAATTCTTAATTTTAGTATTTTCATTTATAAAGACGTTCAGGGGAATATTGATAGTTATGTAATTCAGGTCCCAGAAAGTCTGTCTTCACCAGGGAATCAGGATCATTGATAAAATACTTGCAAGCAGTGCTCTAACTGCACAAAATTTGGTACTGGAAGTGGGCCCTCCAGTGTTTGGAGAGCTCCCTCAGCTACTATCTTAGAAGCTAACGGTAGGGAATATTTTCCCCTACCTCTATTTATAGTCCCTGTAGCCTCCCTCCTTGGAACTTTCCATCATGTCTCACTGTGGCTTTGTGCCTGTTTGAGAAGAGCAGTCTGGATTCCACCTCTGTATTACTTTATTTTCTTAGATAGCCTATCCATGTTGTGTTATCAGGCAGGATCTCTTTTTAGCTTGTTGTCTGCTTGCCTGTACATCTCCTTGGGGGAAGGAGTAGGATATGTTTGCGGTGGGGGATTCTAGCACAAATGGCCATCATGAACCACACAAACAAGGTTCAGATTCTGTTATTTTAGCTTGGTGGACCTTCTGGGACAATGCCAGTCTTCTGTTGAAGAAAAAAATGCTCTGGCCTTCCTGCTTTATAATGGACTGGAATGGGGACATGAATAAACAAATTCCTTTAAATTGAATTGTGGGCATGACACTCAGTTCCATACCAGAACATGCTGAGACCCCTTGAAATGCTATCTTGTTACAGGATAGAGACAGACTGGTGCAGAAATTTCACTGCTCAAACAGATTTTGATTATGTATGTGCATGTATTTAGTTATATGTAATATGTAAATACAACCAGATTTGCTAAAAAGCCATCAAGGTGGTGTTAACATTTTAAAACTATACAACTTCGTAAAATTAAACAGTAAAAACATTAAAACATTTAAAACTACACATTTTATTGTTTATTTCTAAACTCCAGGCATCTATTCCTGCTTTGATGGATCTGATAAATACCTTTGGTGTCCAGTTACTCAATTAACTGGTCAAAGTCTGAATTGATGTCAATTGGAGATACTAATAAACTGAAACTCAATCCAGACAAGACTGAGACGCTGTTAGTGGGTGGTTCCGCTGACCAGATGGAGGATGTTCAACCTGTTCTGGATGGGGTTGCACCCCCCTTGAAGGAGCGGGTTCGTAGCTTGGGGGTTCTCCTAGAACCATCTCTGTCACTTGAGGCGCAGGTGGCCTCAGTGGCACGGAGTGCCTTCTACCAACTTCGGTTGGTGGCCCAGCTACATCCCTATCTGGACAGGGATAACCTGGCTTCAGTTGTCCATGCTCTGGTAACCTCCAAGTTAGATTACTGCAATGCACTCTACGTGGGGCTGCCTTTGAAGGTGGTTCGGAAGCTGCAGCTTGTGCAAAATGCAGCGGCCAGATTGATAACTGGAACCAGTAGGTTCGAACATGTAAGACCTACTCTGGCCCGCTTGCATTGGCTGCCTGTATGTTTCCGAGCCTGGTTCAAGGTGCTGGTTTTAACCTATAAAGCCTTACACGGCTTGGTACCACAATACCTGATGGAACGCCTTTCCCGACATGAACCTACCCGAACACTACGTTCAACATCTAAGGCCCTCCTCCGAGTGCCTCATCCGAGGGAAGCTCGGAGGTTGGCAACAAGAGAGAGGGCCTTCTCTGTGGTGGCTCCCCAATTGTGGAACGATCTCCCCGACGAGGCCCGCCTGGCGCCAACATTGTTATCTTTTCGGCGCCAGGTCAAGACTTTCCTCTTCTCTCAGGCATTTGGCAATATCTGAGGAGCCTGGGTTTGTTTTGTTTTGTTTTTGTAGTTTTTTGTAGTGTTGAAGTGGGTTTTAAATGTACAGATTGTGTGTATGTTGTATGTTTTTGCTGTTTTAATTTTTGTATATTGTTTTTAATTGTTTTTAATCCTATGTAAACCGCCCAGAGTGCTTCGGCTATGGGGCGGTATACAAATGTAATAAATAAATAAATAAATAAAATAAATAAATATATCTTCTAGATAGTTGGCTTATGGACAATTTCAATGGTGTCCTGATTTTATTACTTATCTGGAAATGCTTATTCCCAGAGAAATATCCCAATTGATTAAAATCAATTTGAATAAATTAATTGAGGAGATTGTACATGATATAGACAGATGGGCACCATTAAAATTGAGTTTGTGGGGTAAAATCAACACACTAAAGATGAATATTGTACCTCAAATTCTCTACGTTATACATGGGATTCCTTTACTTATACCTAGCAAATATTTTCAACAACTTAATGCTTTGTTCCATAATTTTTTCTGAGGTTCCTCCCCATCTCGAATATCTTTGAAATGCATGCAACTTCTGATTAAAGAAGGTGGATTTGGATTTCCAGACCTCGCTTTGTATCAAAAGGCCTATCTATTGACTTGTACTAAGTTTTTGTCTTCTCCAGTTTGCTTAGATATGCCACCCTGGTCAGTTTTGGAATCCTTATAGTTAGAACCACTTCCTAAATGAATGGCACTCGGTTCTCGACATGTTAGATTAAATTATCCTCCTCCTGCAATCTTGGCTGCTAGAGAGGTATGGTGTATAGTATTGTGTCAATTGCAGTTTGACCCATTTTCTCATGCAAAATTGACTTTATGGGGAAATCCAGATTTAAAAATTGGAAAAAAATGCTCTTGTGGAGGACATGGATTGATAAGGCAATTTTTACTTTGGATCAAGTAATAAGTTTAGATGATGAGTTTTTGCCATTGTCTGATGTGCGTGTTAAATACAATTTACCTGCTACGGGTGAATGGCAATACTTACAATTGCAACACTTGCTGAAATCTAGGTTTGGGCTGGCTGCTTTTATGGCCTCAGAGCCTCTATTACTGTTACAAACACTTTTAGCAGCTGAGCAGACACTTCGACCCACAACCCATATACATAAATATTTAGTAGTAGTAAATAAATACAATACTCATAGTTTAAGACAGGATTGGAATCAAGAATTGGAGTGACCTATTTTGCCCAGTCAATGGACTGTTGTTTTAGAGACTGTATCTGAAGTTTCTATGGATCCTAGGCTACGTCTTATTCAGCAAAAAATCCTGTTCCGGGTCTACTGGACCGCACAACACCTTTTCAACAAGGGGCTATCTAACTTACATAATTGTTGGAGATGTAACACACCTAATGATTCTTTAATTCATACATTTTGGCAATGCTCAGTAGTCTTCTCCTTTTGGGAGGAGGTTAAAATAAGGACAAAACTTGTTCAGAATCAATCATTAATATGGAAGGATGCTCATGCCGGTGTCTTGGAAACTAACACAGGGCCAGCGCAAATGGATTTTCAGAGCCCTTATGATAGCTAAAAGACTTATACTATGATATTGGAAGGATAAATGCTCATCTTCCATAATGCAATGGATTGAGGACTTAAGAACCTTATCAACATTTGAACAGGTGATATACAGGCGTAACTTGCGGATGGATAAATATATGGCTATATGGTCTGATTTTTAAAAAAATATATATGCATAATTCTCTCCTTTTTTAAAAAACACTTGAAAAAATAATATCATCACTGTATATGTAATGTGTTTTTTTCTTCTTTTTTCATGATTTGTTTTTTATTGTTCTGCTTTTTTATATTCACAATGAAGGAAAAAGAAGGGGGAAAACATCACATTTTAAAAGGCTAAATGGAGAAGATGCATCTTTATACATTTTCTAAAGGCCATGAGAATGTGGGCCAACAATATATTTTGAAGAAACATGTTACAAAGTTAGGGGGCAACACTGCCCTTTCATGAGTGCCCAGCAATAATCCTCTGTGGGCAATGTTGCCCTCAATAGGAGAGAAATGACTAACCCATTAAGCAGAACTGAAATCATGTCAACTCAACTGATGCACCTTGCTTAGGTGATTCTAGTATTGGTAAGTCCAGTAGTGGGAGAAGGTATTTCTGGACCCCACATTATAGAAGCACAGTGAGAGAGAGAAAAGAGTAGGAGGGTTATTACAGTAGGCTTCTGACTGGTGTTTCCTGTAAAGAAACGAAGAATTCATGTCCCTGGGGTAACATATTTAGTTCTCCCTTTTCAGAGTAATTAGGAGGAGGAGGAGGAGGAGAGGAGGCTTAGCTTAGTGGGAAGAGCTATGTTGGTATGTGTCAGATAGGTGGTGGGGCTTATGAATGTGATTATGAGTGTCCTTGTAATGGAAAAGTTAGAGGACATAGCAGTCAGGAAATTGGACAAGAACTTTACTGTCTTTTTTTAAAAACGACATAATGGCATTAGAAATTAAGTCCAATGTAATAGAATGACTAAACTTTAAAAGGACACTAGCAATCTCCTATCATTCCCTCCATAATATAAATCCCTGCTTAACAAAACAGCATTTTTTCTCCAAAGAATTAGGGCATGGCTGATTTGAGGAAAATGCAGGAGGATGATTTAAATATAGATTTTAAAAATTTCTTCCTGAAGGGAGAGAAAGAAAGATGACAATGTGAGCATGTGGAGACTTTGTTACAGCATTGAGTACACCATTTGTGGCCTGCTGTAACACCCACAAATATGTTGCTCTTCCAACTGAGGATGTTGAAACCATTACCTGCCAGGAATCTTGATTCTGAAGCTCCAGCCATCCTCTATTTGCCATTGCTCTGTGTTTGAGTTTCAATGAGGACATGGCATGCAAAGCATGGGCCAAAGCATAGACAGCATTGTAGATACTGTAGCTATGGCCAGTCATGCTCATTTCAAAGAAGGTCCCTGGAAGGCTTTCCACCTTCTCTTCTCCTGTGCAAAGTGTGTCCTTGCCCAGAGCCTGATCTGGAAATCCACAACCAAAGGCCTGTTGCCAGAAGTCTTTGATATATCCATCTGCTTTCATACTGGAAGGGTTTCTGGTCTCAAGAAATGGCTTGAATCCTGGCAGATCTCTGGAGTGAATTGTTAAGGACAGAGCACCATTGAATATTTCTGCATCCCAATTTTTTTGGTAGACCAAGGAAGTGAGCTCCACCTGGGCTGTCATTATCCATACTATACCTTTTGGTTTAGCTGTCACTGGTTCTATATTTGATATATATTGCAACCATCTCAAAAGCACCATAGAATAAGAATCTCCATAGACCACCAATGTATTAACTTTGCCACCCATCATGAGATCATATATTTTTGCCCCATGTTCGAACATACCAGAAAATTCACTGATAAGTCTGAATTTGGGCATTTTTTCTATGAAGGCAAAACAGACATGATTCTGGGAGAAATATGGAAACACAGTTTGCACAAATCTTTCTCCATTTTCATCATCCATAATAAGCATCCCAATCCATGTCCACCTAAAATGTAGAAGTAAAGACAGAATCCCCATATATTGAAGAACTTCCTGAGGGACCATCTGGTAGAAGGCAAGGCCTGGGGTTTTATCATTCATTACTGGAGCAGAACCATATATGAGCTAGAGAGAGGGGAAAACAAACCAACATTTGGCATCTATTCTCCAGGTTTGAATGTTCATATATTATTGTTTTTATCCTACAAATTGATTGCTAGCTGCTACTGAAGAGAAAATAATGCTGACCTATACCAACCTAGTGGGATTGTCAGCATTAAAATAAGGCAGTTAATATCAGTTAACTTTTATGTACAATCTCCATTTTCAGGAGACCTAACTCAAATGAATTATTCTCAAATAACAGCTTTTTTTTTCAAACTTAAGTTTAGCGACTTTAACTTATAAGATAAGCAGATATTATTTTTCTATGCTACAAATCTATGACTTGCTTTTATGTAAAATCTCAGTTTTTCAGGAGGCAAATCTTGAACATATTCTTCTCAAATGACATCTTCACAAGATGACAACATTTTTAATTACAAAGAAAGTGCAAGTTGAAGTTGATAGTTTTGATGTTCTAAGAGCAGACATTTCCTATACCTTGTAGTTCTACATAAAACTCTAAGGGCTTAAAAGAGCACAGTTTCCCCCTATACACTTGCTATGTGCATTTTTGTATGTAAATAGGCACTTTTACCTCACCAAGGCATCCTCACATGGATATAATCTAGTCAAGTGCTAAACTTTTGAGTTTCAGGGAAAACCATTGTCTATTGTTTAAAAGGGATATCCTTCCAAAATATATTCTGGGGATGGCATGGACCTCTATATTCAGTAATGGCACCCATGACATCCTGTTACTAATAACATTTTCCTCTGTTTCCTTTGGTCATCCTGTGGGTAATGTTCCTTATGAAATCAAAAAGGCAACACCTACATACAACTGGGAAGTATCAGCAGGCTTACGGGACCTCAGGGTTCCCCCTAAGATGTGGGAAAGCTCCTCAAACATCCTAAAGGGGAATGAGTGTAGTCACTGGCCATGGCATGGTGACTGAACATTGGTGGGGACATGGAAACTGTGTTGGAGGCTGAATAGAACAGAGCATTGTTGTGTTGGAGGTCCAACTTGTACTACTACTACTGCTACTACTGCTATTACTAGTGCAGCTAATATTTTGGAGATGCTATACTATTCAAATTCCAGGAAACCTATTGAATATAGTTTGGAATCTATCTATCATCTATCATCTACCTATCATCCATCTCCATTTATTTCCAGGGCACTCATTTCTGTATTTGAATTAAGCAATAAGAATCTGAAATGACCAAGAAATGTTTGTTACATTCAGATATTTCACCCCATGCTACACATATAGAGACTTTTAACCTACCTGTGGAACCTTATAGATATCCAAGATAGTTGCCACATGGAGGGAGATTTGGGAGTCTAGTCCCCCAATGACTGCTAATAGATTATTCTGTAGGTCACAATTGTAGTTAGGAATCAATCTCTCCAGTGCCGATAAAAGTAGCATTGTGGCATGATAGGTCCTCTTTGCATTGTTGTAGCTGTCATAGATGCGAAAACCCAGAGTGAGATTGGGTAGTACCTGACGGTTTTCATTTATCTCCTTTATGCCAAACACCAAGGCCAGGATGTTCTGGTAATTCTTAGGCACTACACTAGAAAGAGAATTACAGTCTGTATCAGAGAACGTTCCACACCATTGAATTATTACCATCCTGTTCAGCATCTTCTTCATTTTCTCAGTCTTTACATACTATATTGCTTGATAAACTCTTTAGTCTAATACACAAAAACAACAAGGAGAAACAATATATGTGTTCATGTTCAGAACAGAACACAGCACATAGCACACAGGAGGAATTTTGCCTGAGAATGATGAAGAAGAAAAGCCCTTGTCTAAGCTCACAAATCATCAAGGGTGGCTTTCAAAGAGGAAGCCATGAAAGACCATGCACAGAAGCAGAATGATGCATTTGATAATTTTGACATGAGTCCATGAAAATTCCTTGAGTGGCGGTAGCAAGAAGCAGGATTTGGTCTCCATGTTGCCACCATATATCCCTCAAAGTGAAACAGGAGGCCGTAACTAGTTTTTGAAGTCTTAGATTTTATCCTCAACATTGCCATTTAAATATGGTTTGGAGTAGGAAAAACCATGACCTCAGACTTTGGAAGAGTGGCTGCTAATAGGGCTAGTGAGAAAGATGGACCAACTGTATGACTTCAAGACAATTTCATATATTTGTTCAAAAGTCCTACTCATGAGGAACTTCTCTAGGAATGTTGGTAAAATAAAGGGTGCTAAAGGAATATGTGTGTGAATTTCTGGGCTTTGTCTATGTAAGACACTCTGGGAGTGCTTTACCTGGATCAAGATGATATAGGTAAACACAGCAAAATAACATTAAAAGTAATTCAAAGTGAAAATTAACAATGACTAATCATTACACAAGGTCTTCCAGTTTTGCTGGCAGGGGTTGCTCAGTGAAGATTTGTTCAGAATTGGAGATGATTCCAGCATGAGTAACAATACCACCAATCATGAGGTCTCCTGGCTGATGATATGAGTGAAGTGGAACATGTGGATTATGGACCCTGCAGTTCACAATGTGAGCCTTGCATACTAGGTGAGGAAACAGTACCAACAAGACCACTAAAACTATCATCCTCAGTGCAACTGGAAATATTCCTCCTACATATAGATTTTTATTTTCTTTTTCAGCATTATAATTAGACTATATGATTGAAACTTCATTATTTGAAAGGTACTATCTCCTGAAACACCTGAACCCTGGAGTGTACAAGATCAGAGTAACACACCCTCACCTGTTCCTAGCTCTTCTAACCTAGGAATACATCTTACTGGGTCCTAATATAAATGTCATCCACAGTGTTCTCTTTAGGATTTGCTAGTGGTCAGTGAAAGCCCACAGGGAATAAAAGAGCAGCAGAATTAATTACAGTCTTTTCATTTAAAACAAAACAAAACAAAACAGGAAAGTAACTATTAATTTAAAATTGGAGATTCTGTGCTATTAGTTTTGCTTGTGGCTACTAGAATTCCGCAGAGGGATGGATGAGAATCACAATTAATTACCGTCCTTTCGATAATCAGCCAAGAAGTTAATTATTCAGCCAAAGAATGGAATTCCCTGTGAAATTGCTGTAGAAAACTTGTGTATAGCATTTTCTGAACAGAAGTTAACTCTTCCACACTGGATATTTCAGTCCGAGAACTTCTAGCACCAACAGTCATTAGATGTCCACAGTAAAGTACAAGCGGAATGTCCATATATTGCTCATGCTGCCATGGGAAATTATGGATGTATGCTGCAACTTTCTGTCTGCACCAGAGACATTGCCAAAGCACTTCCCTCCCTTGGCTCTTTCCTCCTGCCACATTACTTTTGTCAAAGTGGGTTTTGTTGTTGTAGTTGTTCTTTCTTCTTCTCCAGAGTTGTGTAATTATGTAATTGTGCAATTCTGAAAGTCTGAGGGTTCATTGCTGAACATTTACTCCCATGTAAGTGCATTTTGCCATAATTAGGATCAGGACCACAGTGTTTTGGGGGGTGGCAGGAGGTTAAAACCTCTCCCTCACACCAGTTTTTCCCCCTGACACTTCACAGCCCTGACTTTCCACCCCTCTGTATCCATTCTAGACATTTTCTTTTTTGAGATTTTGCTGGGGGTGGGGCAGTAATATTTCCAGGGAAAAACTGGTTGTTGGGGAAATGTTTTACCCTCTCCTCCTTGAATGCTGTGGACCTTAATAATGTAGCAATTGCATGATTCTGGACAAGAAGAAACAACCCTTAGATAGGAAGAAGCAGCAGGAGGTGGAAATGTACAATAACGGTACGATATGCTCTTTATCATGCATCCGTTTAATGATACGATAGGAAACCCTACAATAATTATCGGAGACGATAAAAAATCCTACAATAATTATCGTATGTTATCGTTTTATTGGAAGTCTCTTTCTCTTTTGCTGCCACATGGATGGAGCTAGAAGGTGGGGTCTGCTTTCTGAGATAGTGACCAATCGTGTAGCAAGGATTCCAGCAGGCTCCAATCACAATGTTGGAGGAGGGCTAAGGATATCCCTGCATAAAACCCCCACACTTGGTGTTCCAGCTCTGTTGGGAGTTAGGCATTGAGGAGAGAAGGGTGGATTTTGTTGGAGATCTGTCCTGGCTCCTGGGTCTTATAGTTACTTGGTGGCGTATTGTTGGAGATTCATTGTAGTTTTGCATGTTTGTGTCTCAGGTTCGTTTGGCTGTTCGTTGCTTGTGCATTTGAGTTATAGTTTTTATATGTTTTCTGGTTGGCTTGATTGAAGGGTTAGGAAAGCATGAGTGGGGGTACTGTGACTGAGTGAATGGGTTTTGTCCTCTTCCCTGTTTAACAATATATATATATATATATATATATATATATATATATATATATCGCTCCTTCTTGCTCTCTCTGGGTGTGTGTGTTTGCTTGATTGACTGTGAGTGTGCTTGTGTGTCCTGTAGCCTGCTACACAGGATAACACTACACAATCTGTGGTCAAAGCAGCACACAAACTGTTTGCAAGGATTGTTATTAATATAAATAATTTCATTTTCAATCACTTTGTACTAGTATGAAACTTTGTACCAGTATGAGACCCAGAGCCACCTTGGGCGAGGTGGCTCTGGGTCTAGGAGATGCTGTTGCTGCTGGGGACAGTTCTGGGGTGGCTGTCTCTCCCTCTCATACATTGTATTTCTATTTTAAAGACATTGCTCCATCCAATGTTTCCAGTCTGAAGGGATTGCTTTAGTGAGGGACGGCAAAGCAAAAGCATCCCTCTCACACATTTTATTTCTTTTTGAAAGACACTGCTCCAGCCAATGTTTCCACTCTGGAGGGACTGCTTTCATGAGCCTTGAGAGATTCCTATATTATTGTTTTTCATTACTACATCCCTGGGTCTGCTCCTTGTGGAGTCCATTAGTGAGGGACTGCAGAAGCATCCCCCTCACACATTTCCTTTTTTTTTTTTTTTTTGAGACTCTGGTCCAGGCAATGTGCCTACCCCTACCCTAAACGTGACTTTTTATTTGCCAATATGCCTACCTCTACCCCAAACATGACTTTTTATTTGCCAATGTGCCTACCTCTACCCCGAATGTGACTTTTTTATTTCCCTCCACTCCAGCCAACGCCTAATTCCCTTAGAAGTTGATCATCTAATGGAACTAGTTTTTTTTTTTTTAAAAAAAATCCAAAACATCCAGCTACGTCACAATTTCTGAAGACCTCTCACATTACAGTTCACGTTCATGTAGGAGTTCTAACCCAAAAAATTAACTTCCTCTTTCTTCCAGGAAAAGTCAGTCTTGTCAGAGGAGCATACCAGCTCTCCAGTTTACTGTAGCACTGGTAAGAACGAACAGTTGCTACAGCCCACAAAAGGATTATCATTCGGAGGTGCTAATGTTAAAACAGACCCCTTGTTTCAAACAGATCACAGACAAGACATGACAATTTAGATATACTAACCATTGTGGTGTGATTCAACAGGTACATTTGTGTTGTTGAAAACCGCATGGAATAGGATCCAAAAAATCAAGCAGAATCTATTGAGCCAAATCCAGAGCTTCCCCTTTCCAGTGCAGCTTCTCCCACTAAAGAGCCACTCAACACAGCTGGAAAACCCTCATAATTGTGATCCAATGCAGCATAAGGAGCTCCTTGTGCACATATGAGGCCCTTTGGGGTTTAGCTCCTATCTATTTCTCACACACATGAGAGAGGAGAGCATATGACTAAGCAAATGAAAGTGTAATCAAATAAAAATTAATTTAAAACTATTAAATTACTCATCTTGAAAACAAGTAAAGATGGTTAAAACTCAAATCAATACATTACAGTTTAACTGTTGCTATGACCTATTAAGGGGAAAAAAACAATGTTAATGTTAGTAGGCCCAAGCAGGCCCAAAATATATTTGAAACTTTTTACTTCTAATTCAACTTCCACCAGTCCAAACTAATTAAATGAAGTGTTTCAAGCTTTCAACTTTATAGCAGTATGGTCCAAACTTTTAGAAAAAAGGAAGAGAATGTATAGCATTAGGGTGACCAGATGGAAAGGAGGTCAGGGCTCCTGTACCTTTAACAGTTCTACTGAAAAGGGAATTCCAGTAGGTGTCACTTGTCTGCATGCAGCTCCTGGTGAAATTCCTCTACATCACAACAGTTAAAGCTGTAGGAACTATACTAGAGTGACCAGACACAAAAGAGGGCAAGGCTCCTGAACTGTTGTGATGAAGAGGGAATTTCACCAGGTGCTGCATGCATACAAATGACACCTGCTGAAATTCCCTTTTCAATACAACTGTTAAAGATACAGGAGCCCTGTCTTCCTTTCCATATGGTCACCCTAGTATAGCCACCTCTCCCAAGCAGAGAACTGAAGAACAGGCTTTCATGGATCCAGACAAAGGTTGAATGAAACCTCTCCTAGAATCCAGGGTGTAGAACTCAGCAAAATCCAGGTAGAGAGTGAAGAAAATATTCTTGCTCCAATAAAATGTCCAGCCATGATGCAGTAAGCAGTGCAAAGACCCCAGAGGAGTAACAAATCAATATTATTATTATTATTATTATTATTATTATTATTATTATTATTATTTGTGGGGGGGAAATCAGAGCAATTGCTCAAACCCTCGATTTTCTATGATTTTTTTAAAGATCGTGCTCGTTCTGAAAGGTGAGGCCTGGTCAACCACAAAAGGGTTAACAGTGTCGTCTTCAAGCCTTCCGCATGTGGTTAGCGTTAACCACAGCTGAACATAGTTAAGCTAACCACAAAGCCCTGAGTGTCATCTGAATGGGGCAAATCTAAAAGGAAGAACCAAGGATTTTCAATTAATTGGGGGGGGGGGACCCTGCCAGTTTAAAAGACCAGAAGATAAGTCTTTCTCACCTTTGTCCAAATTCCACAAAGCCAGGAAATTGGAAGCTAAAGCTGATGCCTTATCTGACAAGTCCCTTGATAAGTCATGATGTTGTGCAATGGCACAAATTGTGATTGCTTACAATTTAGCCTCCATGCACCCACACATTTCCTGGGTCTTTCAGTCCCAAATCCATATTACTCTCATTTGCCCCCCTGGACCCAGGCAGGCTCCCATGGCATGTTTGTTGCATCTTTGTGGGCCCACACTCCAATCGCTCGCATGACCCAACGAGTGTCCAACAGCTGTCTACCCTCGTCCGGAGCTTCTATTGTGCAGAACAATGGAGGCTCCAGAAATTTCCCCATTGTGTTAATGGCAGCTGTAAAGACCCAATTTCTCATGCTATAATGACTTCATGGGGAAATCTGCATTTAAAAATTAGAAAGGAATTTTTTTTTTTGCTGAGGAAATGGACAGTTAGGATGTGGGTTGTTTTTTTTTTTAATTTGGATTAATTAGTGGTTCCGGATGATGGGTTTTTGTCATTTTCTGATTTATGTGCTAAATACAATTTACCTACTGTAGCTGAATGGCAATACTTGCAATTGCAACATTTGCTGGAATATAGGTGTGATCTGGATGCTTTTACAGCTTCAGACCCCCATTGTTATTGGAAACACTTATAACAGCTGAACAGTCATATTGATGCACGGTCCCTGCATATAAATACTTGTCATCAGTACATGAATATGATACAGTTGCAATTTACATAACATGCATAACTTTTGCACATAATTAGCATAAATTGCACAAATTTGCACAATGTGCATAAACTGATGCTGTAATGTATTTGTTTTTATCTGTTTTAATGGTTTATCTATTTTATTGTTTTATATTTATATTTGGTGTTGTTCCCCGCCTCGATCTAGATGGAGAGGCGGGTTAGAAATGAAATAAATAAATAAAATAAAAAATACATTAAAAAACCAAAAAACTCATATGTGGCCTGTCTCACTGCAGGCCCAGTTGGGCCAGTTAGCAGAAGATGGAACAGAGTCTGGGGGCAGGGCGAGTGAAAACTCATTGAGCTCCATCCCTTCCCCACCAGAATCCTCCAACATTGCTAATAAATGTACATATTCCAGGCTGCAAATTGCATCCATTTTTACATTCGGTTCTGGAAGGTGTGAACTGGGTAAATCCATAAAACACTCCCAACTGAGAGTATTTCTCACCCATCCCTAACAACATAGAATCATAAACAGGGGAATAAAATCTACTATGGATTATATTTATTGGTTGCAATAGAGCAGATTCATTCATAGGATATATTCTCTGTTCCCACTTGCCCTAAAGTTCTGACAAAATGCATGTTGCTACTTAGAGTTAGTAATGGGGCAGATGCATTTATTGTACATTCCCAAATGATTTTATTGAGAGTTTCCTAAATGCCATTACACACACACACACACACACACACACACACAAACACACACACACACACAGATATATATATATTCTGAAATTAAGAATGGTCTGGATTTTAAGAACAGCTTTTGAAAAGCAGGCTAATGGTAAAAAAAGGGGGATGTGTACACACATGATTGTTTCCATTTAAACAGTTCACAATTGGTTCAGTTTTCTCCATGGTAATTGTGGCTAGTAAGAAGTCTGAGAGCTTCTTGATAGTTGAAATTTTACATAGTGCAGATGCAGACAGGAAAATTTTCAGTAATATTCCGCTATATAGACACACATCTCAAGTTATAAATAATAGTAAAGGACAGCCACTTAACATTCTTCATTATTTTCTTCTGATGAGCTGTTCCCTGTTGTTCAGTTCAGGCCTCAATAGAATAATATAACATTTTGGGGAAAAGATGAAACCCAGTAATCCAGCACTGGAGGCTAAAATAGAGAAGATCTCCACAGCTACCATGTATTTTCCCTTGGTACTCAAATAAGTTGGGACAAAGGATAACCAAACACTGCAAAACACCAGCATGCTGAAAGTGATGAACTTGGCTTCATTGAAACTGTCAGGCAGCTTCCGGGCAAAGAAAGCCACATTGAAGCTGGCAACGGAAAGGAAACCCATGTAGCCCAGGACACAGTAAAACATAGTCACAGAGCCCTCATTACATTCCACTACAATTTCCCCAGCTACTGAGTGAATGTCGACATCTGGGAAAGAAGGATTCATGGCCAGCCACATAGTACAGATGCCTGTTTGAATAAAGGAGCAGGAAAGGACAATGGAACTAGCCAGCCTTTTCCCCACCCATTTTCTGATCTTGGATCCTGGTTTTGTGGCCATGAAAGCCAGAACCACGGTGATGGTTTTTGCCAGCACACATGAAATGGCCACTGAGAAGATGATGCCAAAAGTGGTTTGTCGGAGGAGGCACATCACCTCGTGCGGTTTGCCAATGAATAGAAACACACAAAGGAAACAGAGCAGGAGGGAGACGAGGAGACCATAGGTGAGGTCCCTGTTGTTAGCAATGACTATGGGAGTGTTGTGGTATTTCAGAAACATTCCTAATATCAGAGCTGTGAGCAAAGAAAAGGAAAGAACAAAGACGACTAAACTGAGACCCAAAGGTTCCTTATAAGACAAGAAGGTTATTATCTTTGGAATACAGAAATCCCGGTTCTTGTTTGGATAATTTTTGTCTGCACACTTATGACAGTCATTTGTGTCTGAAACAGAAAAGATGTGATCTTGATCTAATCCATATATCGTAAACCTTAGTAAAATGTTGTTATTGTCCTATCAAAGCAATCAAATATTTCCTTTCCCCTGACACTGTGAAATATGGCAAGGGTTAGTTTGCATGCATAGGCAAACTCCCCTGTAGTACTTTTGTGCACTGCTCACCAGACATCCACTGGTTGGGCGTGCTCATGGTGCAGCTCTGAAGCACCTGATAAGTAGTGCACATCTGCCCAATACCTCACTGACCCACGAATTTGCACTCTAATGGCAGCTCATCATTTTTCGTAAAAGCCCATAACACTTGTAAAGGGGCCATTTATGCAAGATTACAGGGCTAAATGGCCCATTTACACCTGTAATCTTGCATAAATGGTCCCTTTATGGCCACCATTTGCACAAATGCTCCTTTATGAGAAAGGACAAGCTGCCATTTTCACACAACTGTGGCCCTGATCAGAATCTGGGCTGGATTTGCTTACAAAGTAATACTGAATACTATCACACAGAGTTCCACCACATATGATTAGGAAATAATTTTGTTTGGCCCTGTACAGTCTCTTCAGAATCTATCCTCACAATACCTCTCTGCCTTTACGCTCTCTATAGTAGCTCATCAGGAACAAAAAGGGTTGACATATTGGCTTTCTACCAGAGGTCTGCAGTTACATTCCATTCTATTTCTCCTTCTGTCCTACAAAATGCTATGTATAAACTAAAATGGGGTGGGAAATTGCATATATATATATATATATATAAACTATGAATAACTTCTATTTTTTTAGTGGCAAAAGAAATACTACACCATTTTTTCCCACTTAAATGACAAACTATTTCCCGAAAGATGCTATACAAATGGAGCAATGTTAGTTACTACAAAGTACACCCCATGGGGAATTGAAAAGACAATCCCTGTCAAACAGCTGGAGGGCACTCATCAAAAGTTAAACTCTTATAAATTCATGTCCACTTCTACCTCAAATTCGGCCACCTTTTCTAAACTGCAAATTTTCTGATCAGTCAATTGTTCTTTTATTCAGTATAAGCCATAGAACCTATTACTCCCATCCCCCAAATGATTTTTTGCTATAATGGTGGAATGTGATCCCGCCAACTCACCCTCATGGTCTGAAATCTTCCCTTCTGGACATGAGATGCAATTATAACAACAAAATGGCTCTCCTTCCTGCACTTGCTTGCTAGTACCAGGACGGCAACTGTTAGTACACACAGAAAGAGGCTGCACCTAATTCATAAATAAAAGAGAACAATAATAATGAATTTGGAATCCTTATGTTTCTGGGATCTTTCCATATTTTGATAAAATGACCATGTCATTTTCAGTTATGTATGAATGAGCTCAAAACAGAATGCTTGATATTGCCACAGACTATTGCTACTTTTCTTTTTTAAGAAAAAATATCGGTTGGGGGATACAGTCCAATTGATAACATCAAATCCAGCTACTAGAGACCGACTCTGGTCAAAGGAAACCTTGTCTCCGTCACTGTTCTATAAGTACCATACTTTATGAAAAAATATTCCATTCATATTGTGTTCTACACCTTTTTGTTCGAACATTTCAGTAAATCTCTGAATAGTGGAAGTATCATTTTTGTCCATTTCAATGTTATGCATCTGTGTTAGAAATAATAGCTTTCAAACAAACAAATGTATACATGCCAGGCTGGATCCCAACTTTGTTACACTTCCAATGGAAATAAAGGGAGTTAACTTAGTCACACCAAACATAAATCTTATTGATCCCAGCAGATCTGCTCAAGTGTGATTAAGCCTGGATTCAACTCGTCTTATCATCAGTATAAGGGAGGCTAGGTTGGTTCCCTCATTGCTGTCATTCCCGTGGCAGACAAAAACTCCCTGCCTGCCAACCTCAACAGGCCTTTGGCATGTAAGTGAGTCTCTTTGGCTTGGGTGCTGATTTTAATCTATTAGATTTGCATTTTTTAATTGCGCTTTTAATATATTAGCTTTATTCTTGTTGCACATTTTCATTTAATTTCTTTGAAGTTCCTTTGGCCACCTTGAGTGCCATTGTCTTGGTAGGAAGATAGGATACACATTGAATGAATGAATAAATAAATAAATCTCACCTGGTTAAACCAGCTATGCCATATTATAGCCCCTTCATTGATTCTTAAAGCTTGTTCTGGAGGAGCCTGTGGATCTACTCTTCCAACTTTCACACGATGAAAAGATTGGTTGGGGGATACAATCCAATTGATAACATCAAATCCAGCTACTAGAGACCGACTCTGGTCAAAGGAAACCTTGTCTCCGGCACTGTTGTTAAAAGAGACAGCTCCTAGAAAGTGATGGAGCTAGATTAAAAGGAACAAGCAAGAGTTTTGAAAAGGCTAAATGTGGATACTCCAAATTATGGCATCATGGCATTAGAAGAATGATGTTATGGCCAGTGTTTTGGTTTGAAGGAGAATTTATGGAAGAAAGGCTAATTCTTAATTTTAGTATTCTCATTTATAAAGAAGTTCAGGGGAATATTGATAGTTATGTAATTCAGGTCCCAGAAAGTCTGTCTTCACCAGTGAATCAGGATCATTGATAAAATTATTACAAGCAGTGCTCTAACTGCACAAGATTTGGTGCTGGAAGTGGGCCCTCCAGTGTTTGGAGAGCTCCCTCAGCTACTATTTCAGAAGCTAATGGTAAGGAATATTTTCCCCCTACCTCTATTTATAACCCCTATAGCCTCCCTCCTTGGAACTTTCTATCATGTCTCACTGTTTGAAGAGAGAAGTCTGCTCTCCACCTCTGCATTACTTTATTTTCTTAGACTGCCTACCCATGCTGTGTTTCCAGGCAGGTTCTATTTTAGCTTGTTGTCTGATTGCCTGCACATCTCCTTGTATGCACTTGATTTAGTTGGATAATCCATCCTGTTATTCAGGGACTCCTGCCACACCCCAAAGATCCTAGATGCCTTGGGATCTATGTACAGTTGCTGTTGAAAGTGTCCAAGTAACTGAAAAAGCCATGGGAATTGCTTTCAAATATGCCATGTACCTGGGGCAATGTGAGGATCAAAGAAATATTGGGCCAAATCTGAACATATTGGGGGGGGGGAATGAGTAGGATATAGTTTTTTTTGGGGGGGGGAGAGTGAGTCTAGCACAAATGGTTATCAGGAACCACACAAACAGATTCTGTTTCTTTAGCCTGATGGACCTTCTGGGACCATCTGCTGCAAAAAAATAAATAAATAAATACTGAGGCCAAATTGACCTCCCTGTTTTGTAATGGACTGGAATGGGGACATGAATGAAACAACAAATTCCTTTAAAAATCTGTTCTTGAATTATGGGCATGACAATCTGTGAACGTTTTCTTTCCACAGGGCGGAGACAGATTGGTGCAGAGATTTCACTACTCAAGCCATTTTTGGGTTCAACCCAATTAGTTAAAAGCCATCAAAGTTGTGTATAACAGTTTTAAACAATTAAACCTTGCAAAAATAAAATTGTAGAAACAATTAAATATTTAAAAACTACACATTTTAAAAGGCAAAGTGGGAACGATGCAACTTTAAACCTTTTCTAAAGGTCATGAGTGGGGCAATCATCGTTCTTGAAGGGGCATGTTACATAGTTAGGGTCCAGCCTCTGTAGGCAATTGTGCCCTTAATAAAAGAGAAATGAGTAACTCTCATTGAGCATCATCAATATCCTGTCACATCCACCCTATAGCTCAATTGATATACCTTCCCTAAGAGATTCTAGTATTTGTAAACCCAGTCGTGGGAGAAGGTATTCCTGGATCCCACATCATAGAAGCAGAGAGAGAGAGAGAGAGAGAGAGAGAGAGAAGGGTAGGAGCATTGTTACTGTAGATTTCTGACGGGTTTTTCCTGTAAAGGAACAAAGAAATAATGTTCATGGTAAAATACTTAGTTCTCCCATTTCAGCACAGTTAAGACGTAGTAGCAGAACCATATTTGGCTTAGTCGAAAGAGCTATATTTGCACATGTCAGATAAGTGGTGGGGCT
Source organism: Anniella stebbinsi (assembly GCA_029215795.1). Taxonomy (NCBI): domain Eukaryota; kingdom Metazoa; phylum Chordata; class Lepidosauria; order Squamata; family Anniellidae; genus Anniella; species Anniella stebbinsi. Next base: position 25,864,922 of record JARDYH010000008.1, read on the forward strand.
TATGGATTTGATTATGAGTGTCCTTGTAATGGAAGGGTTAGAGGACACAGCAGTCAGGAAATTGGACAAAAACTTTACTGTATTTCTTTTCTTAAAAAAAATATTGGCAGCAGTAAACTTCTGATGCTTCCCAGGTAAGTCCAGCCCCTCCTATACCAATGCCATTGAGTGACTACATTCTATGAGGGCACTACACACACACACACACACACACACACACACACACACTTCTTCCTAATGGGGAGAGAAAGAAAGATGATGTTAGCATGTGGAGAGTTTGGTGTAACATCGATCACATCATTTGTGGCCTGCTGTTACACCTACAGATACATTGCTCTTCTAACTGAGGATGTTGAGAACATTACCTGCCTAGAGTCTTCATTCTGATGCTTCAGCCATCCTCTGTTTGCCATTGCTCTGTGTTTGAGTTTCAATGAGGACATGGCATGCAAAGCATGGGCCAAAGCATAGACAGCATTGTAGATACTGTAGCTATGGCCAGTTATGCTCATTTCAAAGAAGGTCTCTGGAAGGCTCTCCAATTTCTCTTCTCCTGTGCAAATTGTCTCCTCCTCCTTGCCCAGAACCTGATCTGGAAATGAACAACCAAAGGCCTGTTGCCAGAAGTCTTTGATGTATCCATCTGCTTTCATACTGGAAGGGTTTCTGCTCTCAAGAAATGGCTTGAATCCTGGAAGATTACTGGAGTGAATTGTTAAGGACAGAGCACCATTGAATATTTCTGCATCCCAATGTTTTTGGTAGACCAAGGAAGTGAGCTCCACCTGGGCTGTCAATATCCATACTATACCTTTTGGTTTAGCTGTCACTGGTTCTATATTTGAGATATATTGCAACCATCTCAAAAGCACCAGAGAATAAGAATCTCCATAGACCACCAATGCATTAACTTTGCCACCCATCATGAGATCATATATTTTTGCCCCATGTTTGAACATACCAGAAAATTCACTGATAAGTCTGAATTTGGGCATTTTTTCTATGAAAGCAAAACAGACATGATTCTGGGAGAAATATGGAAACACAGTTTGCACAAATCTTTCTCCATTTTCATCATCCATAATAAGCATCCCAATCCATGTCCACTTAAAATGCAGAAGTAAAGACAGAATCCCCATATATTGAAATACTTCATGAGGAACCATCTGGTAGAAGGCAAGGCCTGGGGTTTTATCATTCATTAATGGAGCAGAACCGTATATGAGCTAGAGAGAGGGGAAAACAAACCAACATTTGGGATGTATCCTCTATGTTTCAATGTTCATAGGATTTCTGTCAGCAATCCTTACAAAAAGGATATGTTTTTATGATTTCAATATATAGCCGGCTGCCACTAAAGAGAAAAGAATTCTGACTTGTACCAACCTATAAGTTTGTCAGGTTCAACATAAGGTAGTTAATATCAGTTAACATTTATGTGCAATCTCTGTTTTCAGGAGACCTACCTCAAATAAATTCTTGTCAAATAACACTATGTGTTATATTAACTTGTAAGTTAAGCAAATATTGTTGTTTCTATGCTACAGAAAGTGCAAGCTGAATTAATTTTATTTTTCTAAGAGCAGACAGTTCTACATAAACTAGGGCTGTGCATGCCCCCAATCCGATTCGGATCCAGATCTGTCAGGTCCAAATCGGACATAATTAGCTTTGGATTGATTCAGACCTCCACCAATCCAATTTGGATCTGGATCTGAAGCGAGATTCAAATCTCTGAATTGAGATTCGGATGCCTCATTTTCCCCATAGACTTGCATTGGGGGAAAGAAAAGGCTACAACTTATTTATTTTTAAAGACATAAAAATGAAACTTAGGCACATTGCAGATGGGCTGTAGGTACTCATGTGTGCAAAATTTCAGAAACATATGTGCAAGCGTGTAGCAGCTATGAATGTTTGAAAAATTATCAAGAAACTCATTAAGCAATCGGAAAGGACCAAAAACTGTTTGTTATAATCCTATATTCCACACCACCCTACACATAAAGAGACTGGTATCCTACCTGTGGAACCTTATAGATATCCAAGATAGTTGCCACATGGAGGGAGATTTGGGAATCCAGTCCCCCAATGACTGCTAGTACATTATTCTGTAGGTCACAGCCGTAGTTAGGGATCAATATCTCCAGTGCCGATAAAAGTAGCATTGTGGCATGATAGGTCCTCTTTGCATTGTCGTAGCTGTCATAGATGCGGAAACCCAGAGTGAGATTGGGTAGTACCTGAAGGTTTTCATTTATCTCCTTTATGCTAAACACCAAGGCCAGGATGTTCTGGTAATTCTTAGGCACTACACTATAAAGAGAGTTACATTATGTATCAGAGAATATTCCACACCACTGAATTATTGCCATCCTGTTCTATATTTTCTTCATTTTCTCAGTATTTACATACTATATTTCTTGGTGTACTCTTTAGTCTAAAGTGATCTACACAAAAATAACAAGGAGAAACAATATATGTGTTCATGTTCAGAACACAGCACAACACAACACAGACATATCAGAAGGAATTGTCTCTGCAAATGATGAAGGGAACCCCTGGTCATTGCTCACAAACAAGAAAGTGTGGTTTTCAAACAGGAAGCCATGAGAAACCACGCACAGAGGCCCATTGATGTATTTGATAATATTCACATGGATCCATGAACATTTCTCAAATTGTGGTAGTGAAAAGGAGGATTTGGTTTCCATGTTGTCACCATGTTTTCCTGAAAGGAGTCACAGTTGTGAAACTGGAGGGCCATAACTAGTGGTAGAGGTTCTAGATTCTGTCTTCATCATTGCCATTTAAATGTTTTGGGATAGGAAAAAACATGGTCTCAGACTTTGGGAGAGTGGCTGCTGGTATGAGTAGAGAGCAATGGGCTAGATGGACCAATTGTGGGACTTCAACACAATTCCATATATCTGTTTGAGAGTCCTACTCATGAGAAACTTCTGTAGGAAATATCGGAGAAGTTTCAGGAATGCTGACAATATAAGGGGCACTAAAGTGGTAGGTATGTTAATCTCTGAGCTTTGTCTTTGCAAGACACCCTGGGAATGGTTTCAGCTGAAGGATCAGATAAAGATGATATAAATACATAAATAAATTTATGGCATTTAAACATTCCTTGAGGTTTTTTTCCTTTTTGTTTTGAGAAAAGAGTCCTATTTTCTTCAGAATTCTCAAAATAGCAATAACGTTTTATACAGCCTAAGCTAATAAGCCACTGCTCCAAAACTGTAGTTCTATGACTGATCATTGCAATTACAAAAGTAATTCAAAATGAAAATTAATGGTGACTAAGTCATTACACAAGCTGTTCCAAAACTGCTGGCAGGGGTTCTTCCATGAAGATAATTTCAGAATTGGAGATTATGGCAGCATGAGAAACAATACCACCAATCATGATGTCTCCGGCCTGATGATATGAGTGAAGTGGTGTGTGAGGATTTTGGACCCTGCAGTTCACAATGTGAGCCTTGCATACCAGGTGAGGAAACAGTACCAACAAGACCACTAAAACCATCATTTTCAGTGCAACTGCAAACATTCCTCCTAGACATAGATCTTTTTCTTCTTCTGTAGCACTAGAATTAGACTATACATGATTGAAACTGCGTTATTTGAAAGGTACTATCTCTTGAAACACCTGAACCCTGGAATATACAAGATCAGAGTAGCATACCTTCACCTGTTCCTAGCCCTTCTCTCTAGGAATAAATATTAGTGGGTACATATATAAATGTCATCCACAGTTTTCATTATGGGACTTTCTAGTGGTCAGTAAATGTCCACAGGGTTTGGAAGAACAGCAGAATTGGAGATTATTTGCTATTAGTTTTGCTTGTGGCTACCAAAATTCCATCGAGAGCTGGATGAGCATCAGAATTAATTATCATATTTTTGATAATTAAATAGGAAGTTAATTATGCAGTCAAAGCTGGGGATTCCATGTGGAATTACTGAAGAAAACTTGTTTATCACATGTTCTGAACAGAAGTTTACTCTTCCACACTGATTCTTCCAGACTGAGAACTTCTAGCACCAGATATAATTGAACAGTGCCATGGGAAATTGATGCTACTTGCCATAACCATCTTTCCACACCAACAAGCAGAGATATAGTTGAAGTGCTTCCCTCCCTTGGCTCCTTCCTCCTACCAGATGATTTGTGTCAAAGTGGGTTTTGTGATTGTAGTTGTTTCTTCTTCTCCAGAAATGTGTAATTATGCAATTGCACATTTCTGAAAGTTCTGGAAGTCTAAAGTTTCACTGCTGAACATTTACTCCTGTGAAAGTGCATGTTGCCCTGATTGGAATCAGGACCATTTGATCAGAGGGCAAGGGGTTAAACTTTCCCACCTCCCCACCCCATCAGTTTTTTCCTCTAATATTACATCCCTGAATGGGTAGGGGTGTCACAAAAAGAAAAGGAAAATCCATTCTAAACATTTTATTTTTGAACCTTTCTTGCAGGGGGGAGGAGCAGTAAAGTTTCCAGGGAAAACCTGGTGAGGGTGGTTTAAACCTCTTCCTGGAATGCCATGGTGCCAAGCACCAGCCACATGCACTTACCCCAGAATTAAAGTGCAGCAGTGAATCTTCAGACTTTAAGAATTTTGCAATTGCATAGTTCTAGAGAAGAAGAAACAGCCCTTTGTTAAATGGGAAGGATCAGTAGGCTTGGAGTGTTCCACAGCAAGAAAAGGACATTGGGTGTAACCTGCAACAAATAAGTTGTGGTTGTGTCTGATTCATCACATCTTCTGGACATTAATATTGTAAGCAGTCTCAGCAGATGAACAAATTTGCTTCAAACTTGACAAGGCTAAAGCTTTATCCGAGAGCTATTGTGGTGCCATATTTCATCTCTTTACCTTTAAAAATGACCATTCCTTTTAAAAATATATTTAAAATCCTCAAACTTTTTTTAAAAATCCTAAAAATCAATGGATGAATCGATCTGCTTCAAATTTGGCACAGCTAAAACGTCACCCTTAAAGCTATAACGATGCCAAATTTCATTTCTTTATCTTTAAAAATGGCAGAGCTGTAATCATTTTTGTTAATTCTCATTAAAGTAGAGCTGCCCTTTGGCTTGGGAGGATGGGGAAAAATTGGATTTTTCATCAAATTTCATAATTCCCCCCCTTCCCAACTACCACAGTATCTGCAATACATACTCTTGCTTGTATTCCCTTCCACTCATGGAACAGGCATAGCCAATAGAAAGAATGAAGTCAATAGAATTACGGATGTCAGAGAAATTCGTCTGGTGGGTGGAGTTCAATGAGTTCTCCTGGGCTCATCACCCATACTTCATTTTGGTTCTCACTGGGTGTCAGTCCAGTTTGCATTTCTGGAATTTAAAGAAACTTTGCACATTTGTAAAGATTTTGCAGTTTGTGCAATTGTATGAGCAATTTGTGCAAATTATTGCCAGACTTGCACAAATAATGACTGAACTTGTGGAAATTCATCTTGAAGTTGTGGAAATTGCTCAGAAATTTCTCCAAATTTCTCAGAAATGTGTGCAAATGGCAGAAACTCCCACTCACCCCCCCCACACACACAAACACCATGCAAATAATGAATAAAAAAATCCCAGAGATTGAGGAATAGCTGCAGTTCAGCTCACAGATGTAAAGGAAGTCATTTAAACTGTGGAACTCCATCAAGCCAACAAAGAAACACATTTCCCAGTGATAGACACCCCTTGAGAGAATATCATACATGAGAAGAAAAGGTATCATAGATTCTCCCAAAAAAATTTAATAGGCCCCTGGTAAAGGCCTCATCAGGCCAAAGCACTAGTCAAAGTGAAGTGTTATGGATGAATTGTGAAAGAACATGCTAGGTACTGAGAATGAAGCTGTACAATAGCAGCTGATCTCAATAAATATGTGCCACATCCACAAAACACAGGGATTTAAAACTTTTTATGCTTTATGCTTTTAAATTTTGTATATTGGTGTTTTAATTGTTCAATGTTTTTAATTTTTGTAAACCGCCCAGAGATCTTCGGCTATGGGTGGTATATAAATGGAATAAAATAAATAATTAAATAAATAAATTAATTAAATGTTTGTTCCTACCATTGGACAAGCAATCCAATTTTCTTTAATAAACTTTATACTTTTCTTTGGTGAACAATGAACTTTGGGTAAAATAATCCAAAACTGGAAATTTGGTTCAACCCTACTAGAACTCTGTCTCTGTGCATTCTGGCTGAAAATCAGCAGGTGCTACTTCCATCTTCATATGCCACATAAACCTGAACCTGTTTGATTTCTTTCTGTCTTGCACCTTGAATGACCGTGGGCAGTTACAGCACAACCACAAAGAGATGAGGCTTCTGTGGGGAATAGGCCAAATAAACCTCAAACACATGAGGTGATCCAATTCAGATAATGGATAGAGAACATGATATGCAGTGGTGACTAGGCTGACCATATGAAAAGGAGGACAGGGCTCATGTAACTTTAACAGTTGTAGAGAAAAGGGAATTTCAGCCAGTGTCATTTGTATGCAATTAGTTCCTGGTGAAATTCCCTCTTCATCACAACAGTTCAAGTTGCAGGGGCCCTGCCTTCTTTTGTATGTGGTCACTCTAGTATAGTGCCTGCAACTTTAACTGTGGTGATGAAGAGGGAATTTCACCAGGAACTAATTGCATACAAATGACACTGGCTGAATTTCCCTTTCTCTACAACTGTTAAAGTTACATGTGTTGAGGAAAATTCCATATCTAAGCGGATTGGTGGAAAGTTTTAGAAGCCTGAAGGACAGATCAGCCAGCTGTAGGCAATAAGATAGTGAAAGAGTTTTTTATGTACAGAACTGGAAAGGTCAAACTAATTATTGCAATGTGTCTAATCAGATGGAATGATTTAGCAGGGCTGGGCTGAGCCTTAGTTTAATGGCTAGTGTGGGTGTCAGATGTGGGTGTCAGACGTGTGTATTTGGACGTGGAGAGGACTGTATCTATCTGGATGGAAACTGTTGTGCTTCTGTATAAATTGGACCACAAGTAAAACACCTTGTATTATACACAAGTTTTGGTATGTGAGTATTTCTTCAGCTCCTGGGTTGCTACTGGACTGATTGCTAATACAAACGCTCGCAGCGTTTGCCCTCTTTTGCTTCCCCCTCAACAGGGTTATGGGCCCAGACTGGGGGCATTAAAGCATAGCCGTGGGGCAATAGAATCCAGCCAGGAGGCTATTGAATACTCAGGAGTCCAATGATTTATGGTTTCCAAATCGGATGATTAAATGAGAGGAAAGCTCAGAGAGTTCCGGAAAGGAATCAGAGACAAGCAGTGTGTCTGGCCAGAGTGGAGCTGAGTGTGTAAGCCAGCTGGAAAACATGGCGCAGACTAGCTTGATCGGTGGAATTCCCATGGAGTGTTTGAATGAAAAGAATTATCTTACTTGGTCATTCAAACAAGAAATGTTGTTGAGACGTGAAGGATGTTGGCAAGTTGTTACTGAGGAAATGCCAACAGGTCTAAGCACAGACGAGGAAGCAACATGGGAAGCTTTGGACACGAGAGCCAAAGCAAATATAGTCCTGAGCCTGGAAGACAGTCAATTGATGCACATCTCCAGAAATGAGAACGCCAAAATATGTTGGGAGAAATTGAGGTGTGTTTATGTAAGGCAGACTGCCAGTTCCAAAATCAGTCTGCCTAGACAACTTTATCGTGCCCATCTAAAGGAAGGAGGATCGATTAGTGAGCACCTCCAAAGTTTGGGATTGCTGTTCTCAAAATTGCAAGAAGTGAATTTACCCTTCAATGAGGAAAATAAAATTTATATAATCCTGAGCTCACTCATTCCCAGTTGGGATGTTGCGGAATCGGATCGCAGTAAATAACGAGACGACACAGAGATTGGGTTTAAACTGGGCCACATTTTATTGATGAATTCGCAGAAGGGGAAACTAGCAGGCATCTTCAATCCTTGATGGCCAATGCCATCCTAAAGATAGGGCGAGTCAAATCCAGGCCAGGACAAAACGTGCCAATAACGCCACCCCCTGGCCCCCCTTTTGGGTAGGGAGGCTTTCCGTGTCACCCCAGCACAGGCCTCATGACTCCGAGTGGGTGAGGAAGGTCCACCCCAAAGGTAACCCTTATCCCAGCACCTGGGCCTCAAGACACACAGGTGTTGAGCCTCCGGCATTACCACTCACCACTAGGTGCCTGCGAATGCTCACCTATCCCTTTCCAGGTGAAGATGCCTGCGCCTAACCGCCACAGGGTGCGACAAGCCTTATGCTTTGTCGCAAACCCCCCAACTGCGCTGGATCACATCCCGCAGACCCCTCTGCAAATCCGTCAAGAATAAATCATTTCCAAGGTCCGATAAATGGACCCCATCAGGCCTATAAAGCTCCCTCTGCGCTGGTGAAATCGTGGGATGTGTAATACCCCAGCCACCCTCAGACCGCAGGCTGCGAAAAATCTCACCATTCGCCTTCCTGCCAGCACGGTTCAAAGCCCTAGGATCACAGGGTGCCCGCCATTGGCAACGAGGCACAATAAAAGACCAGATGATAACTATCCCTTGCCACCAACGTCGAATGACCTAAAAATCGGCCATTGCTTGCAGCACCAAGGCCTTGCCCTTTAACATCCCCAAATCATTTCCTCCCAAATGGAGTAACAACACCTGAGGTGGGGGTTGGGCCGCACGCCGCTACATTAACACCGGGATGAGGTGGTCCCATCTCATCCCTCGCCTGCCAGCCCATTGTATGTTGGCCATGCCACTCAAGCCCAACTGTGTGCCGAAGGTGGTACAGGCGGCCCTCCATCCAGCCCAGAAAACGTAGCTGTGACCACAGATGAGGACCCGCACAGGGGCTTCCGCCGGCCGGACATCTAAAAACAAACATATTCTAGTCAGCCCACCAGTGCCTAATTTCCCCCTGTCGTTGGGAGAGCTCACACATACGACTGAAACGCTCGCGATCGCCATCTGCCGATCGCCTTTATCCGGGCTAGCGACAAACCCAACACTGCAGCCGTGGAGGCGGCCCCTATACGAAAGGAATGCGTTCCAAATTTAAAACCTTTCAACAGTAAACTCTCCAATGCCCGTTTTGCAATGGCTGCAAACTGAAACTGTGTCAGCGGAGAACGGTCCGCATGACAGAAGAGTAATCCAGGCTCCAAACCTCTAAACTCCCGAAAGGCCGTTAATGCCTGAACCGGGCATAAATCCTTCTGAGGGGCGGCATACAAGAGGATCATCTGCCCCTTGCCCTGCTGGTCAGTTTTGGATCGCCGCAAGTGAATGCTGACCCGATCCTCACACAACTGAACATCCCCCAGTTGTAAGGCGCGGCCAGACATATCCCCCTTAGAAGCCGCCAACAGCTCTGAAATTCTAAATGCGCCAAAAAAGGCCGTCAGGGCCATAGCGTGGAATAAAGAGGCCTCAAAAGGGGATGCACACAGCATGCTCCAACGAGCCTTCAATCCAACTAAAATATCCGGAGATAGTGGGGAACGCAGATCCCGTCTGGAGGGGCATTCACGCGCCCACCCGCTTAAGGCCCTCCTGATCCTGAAATCAGCTGTATTGTCCTGCACCCCCTTGCTCTTTGAGCAAAAGGCCAAGGCCGCCAGCTTACCCGAAATGGTGCGTGCGGCCAATCCCTTTCTCCTTTCCGCTACACAGAATTGCAACAGATGGTCAACAGGAATGGGCCACTCTGCACCCAATGAGCATGACAACCTAAACTCCTGGAAATCCCTACCTGCCTTTATGTACGCCGCTCGCGTACTCGGGGCAACAGACAGCCATACCACTCATTCTACCTCGTCCTGCCAATCTCCCACAAGGCCGCCGGTACTTCCTCCGGCTTCTCCCTGGCCCAAGGGGCGAGATCCCAGAATCTCTCTACCTGCTGGCACGATAAAGCATCAGCGATTGAGAGGATGGAAACCACTTGAGAAAACAAGGCCACAAGCCTTGATATACCTGTTCTGCATGTAGGCTTCTGTATTTAGTTTGGTTCTTGCAAGAGAACTGCATGGTGGGATTGGAATGATATGTGTGCCTAAATGTGCTGTCTTGCTAAAACTGCTATATCAGCAAGGAAATGCTTGATTGGAATTCTTAACTGTCAAGACCTCCTGATATAGTAGAAGACAAATAATCTAGCTTGATAAAGTGGACTAGGGTGACCAGATAAAATCCAGGTCAGGGCTCATGTAACTTTAACAGTTGTAGAGAAAAGGGAATTTCAGCCAGTGTCATTTGTATGCAATTAGTTCCTGGTGAAATTCCCTCTTCATCACAACAGTTAAAGTTGCAGGGGCCTTGCCTTCTTTTGCATATGGTCACTCTAGTATAGTGCCTGCACCTTTAATTGTTGTGATGAAGAGGGAATTTCACCAGGGACTAATTGCTTACAAATGGCACTGGCTGAAATTCCCTTTTCTCTACAACTGTTAAAGTTACATGAGCCCTGACCTGGATTTTATCTGGTCACCCTAAAGTGGACCGACCATCCAGGTCAATCTGACATTGGCAGAAGAGTTATGGCCCACCTTTTGATAGGGTATAATGAAGAATTTTCTTTGATCTATCTTTGTTTTGCTTTAGAATTTTGCTAACTGCTAATTGATTAAGATGTTATTATGTATGAATATACCTGCTTTTCACACTGCCTGTTGAGAAGTTTTGTTTGTAGGACTATATCCATACAGCTTTATTATGCTCAGTAAACCAAAGTTGCCTTACAACCAAAGTGGGTTTTTATTCTTGACACAAGTAAGGGTTTCTCTTTCTAATCAAAGTGTCATTTGCAGCCAGATCTCATTTGTTCTAGCAACAAATGACATCATGTCTGACAATGTGCATAAACCCCCCCCACCATTTCTTTCCAATCATATAGGTTATGTCAGCCCACTTGGGGCGGGGTGGGGGGGAGGCATGGCCATGAACAACTTTCTTATATAGACAACACTTTAAAAGTGAAAATTTGCAATCAGCAGTAATACAGATTTATCAATACAAAAAGAAAGTATTCTAAATATTACATATCACAGTCATAATATTTCATACGCAAGAAGAAGATTAACCAGAGTCATTGCGATGCAAAGGATGAGAAATGACGAGACGACACACAGAAAATGGGATTAAACATGGGCCACATTTATTTAGCTCAGCAGAGAAAAAAGAGGGGGGGGGGAACCTAAGCGGGCATTTAGTTATGGCCAAGCCCAGCCATTGCTAGGATCGGGTGAGTCATTCACAGCACGGGAAGTGGCGCCTGCTGTTTCGCCACCCCGGTGCTCCCAAACCTGGGGTAGGGAGGCCTTCTGGTGTCGCTTCCCTCCGGGCCACGTGGCTCCGAGTAGGCGAGGAGGGTTGGCCTCAAAGGTAAGCCTTATCCCCCCCAATTGATGCCACAGGGCTCTCAGTGGTTTGCCTCAGGCGTTATCCATCACCCCAACAGTGCCTGTGAATGCTCACTATTAACAACACCTTAGTGGATGATCTATGCCTTAGTATTGATTGGGGGAGTGTGTCCCTGCTGGTACTCCTGGACCTCTCAGCGGCTTTCAATACCATCGACCATGGTATCCTTCTGGAGCACCTGGGGGAATTGGGAATCGGGGGCACTGTGCTTCAGTGGTTCCGATCCTAACTGTTGGGCAGGTTCCAGATGGTGATGCTTGGGGATAGCTGCTCTTCAAAAAAGGAGTTGCTATGTGGTGTACCACAAGGTGCCATCCTTTCCCCAATGCTGTTTAACATTTACATGAAACTGCTGGGAGAGATCATCCGGAGGCATGGGGCGGGGTGCTATCAATACGTTGTTGACACCCAAATATATTTCTCTATGCCTTCGACAACATCATCAGCCAAGGATAATGTGTCTCCTCTGAAAGAATGCTTGGAGGCGGTAATGGGCTGGATGAGGAAAAACAAACTGAAGCTGAATCCAGACAAGATGGAGGTGCTCGCTGTCAGAGGTCCCAACCTGGTTTTGGAGGTGTATCAACCAGTTCTAGATGGGGTTACACCCCCCCTTAAAGACTGTGTTCACAGCTTGAGGGTACTCCTGGATCCGTCGCTCCAAATGACAGCTCAGATTGATGCCACGGCCAGGTGTGCCTACTATCAGCTTCGCTGATTCGCCAGCTACACCCCTTCCTAGAGTTGGAAGACCTAAAGACAGTAGTGCACTCACTGGTAATTTCAAGGCTTGACTTCTGCAATGCGCTGTACAGAGGGCTACCTTTGTGCCTAGTCCGGAAACTTCAACTTGTTCAAAACTTCAACTTGTTCAAAATATGGCAGCCAGGTTGGTCACCGATACACCGGTACATTACACCAGTTTTAAAATAACTTCATTGGCTGCCAGTCAATTTCCGGGTGAAGTATAAAATGTTGGTTATAACCTTTAAAGCCCTACATGGTTTGGGCCCAGGCTACCTGCGGGATTGCCTTCTCCTGTACAATCCGCCCCGCACACTTAGGTCCTCCGGGAAGAACTTACTCAAGCCAGCCAGAACTAGGTGGTGAATTTTACCCAGAGGACCTTCTCTTCCATCGCTCCCAGACTATGGAATGGTCTGCCAGAGGAGATTAGACAAATTAGCAGTCTTCATGAATGTAAGAGAGTCATGAAGACTGCTCTTTTCCGGCAGGCCTAGCCGGATGAATTTTAAGATGTTTTAATGTTGTATTTTTTCTTGTTTTTTTAATTTTTAACTGTTGTGATTCTTGTGTTTTATATTGTTGTTGTTTCCCGCCTCGATCCAATAATCGATCCAATAATAATATTATTATTATTAAAATGCCCACACCTACTGCTATTAAATGTGACCAAATTGAACCAATCAACCTAATTATTCACCCTGCCTGTTTTACAATGTGGAGTAAGTGAAAAAATTCACAACCAAGTTAGGTTGTGAGCAAAAAATGTTTACTCTGTCTCAAAAAGATGACCAGCGAACCCACACTGCCCACAGGGAGGGAGGGAGCCGGGCAGCAAAGAGGTGAAGCTGGGAGGGGTATTTTGCCTTATATAGCTTCCTCCCCCTCCAAGCTCCGGTGGTACCATGCGGAGGCCAGCCAATAGCCATCCTCCACGCCTCATCCCCCTCCATGCTCCCAACTTGCCTCCCCTCACCCATGCAAGCAGGGTGGGGTAAGGGGTATTTGCCGAGATAGTTCACAGACAAGAGTGTTTATTGCTTTCACTTGGAGCCAGACAGTCATATGCTTGCATGCACTTGTTCAGAAGAAGGACATTGAGTTTTCTGGTCAGCTGCTACAGAAGAATTCTAAACTTTTAATAAATTAAAAAAAACATTTTATAAGCTTAAAGAACAATTGCTGAAAGTGAATCTAAGAGGATGAGGGGGATTTTCCCATTTGTATGATGGTTCTAAGTGAAGTAATTGTTGATTCAATTCTCTGAAAATATTGATACCTGCAGCAAAGATGTGAGCACAATCTTGTGATGTGCACACAGCTAGATTACAAATTACAGTGAAAAATGGGCATGCAATCTTTAGTTTTTTCTTCTTATTAGTTGTTCTCTGTTGTTTAGCTCAGGCCTCAACACAATAATGTAACATTTGGGGAAAAAGATGCAACCCAGCAATCCAGCACTGGAGGCTAAGATGGAGAAGATCTCCACAGCTACCATGTATTTCCCCTTGGTGCTTAAGTAGGATGGAACAAAAGATAACCAAACGCTGCAAAAGACCAACATGCTGAAAGTGATGAACTTGGCCTCATTGAAACTGCCAGGTAACTTCCTGGAGAGGAAGGCCACAGTGAAACTAATACATGCCAAGAAGCACATGTAGCCCAAGGCACAGTAAAACATAGTCACAGAGCCCTCATTACATTCTAGTATGATTTCTTCAGCCACTGAGTTCATGTCAACATCTGGAAATGGGGGCAATGTTCCCAACCACACAATACAGATACTTGCTTGGATAAAGGAGCAGGAAAGAACTATGGAGATGGCTAGCTCCTTCCCCAACCACTTCCTCATCTTGGATCCTGGCTTGGTGGCCATGAAAGCCAGAACTACCATGATGGTTTTTGCTAGGACAGAAGAGACAGCCACGGAGAAGATGATGGCAAAGGCAGTTTGTCGGAGGAGACACGTCCTCTTCTGAGGTCGGCCAATGAATAGGAATGTGCAAAGGAAGCAGAGCAGGAGTGAAATGAGGAGAGTATAGGTGAGGTTCTGGTTGTTGGCTTTGACTATTGGAGTGTTGTGGTGCTTCACAAACATCCCCATCATCAGAGCTGTGATCAAAGAAAAGGAAAGAGCAAAGAAGGCTAAACTGAGCCCTAGAGGTTCTTCAGAAGACAAGAAGGTAACAGTCCTTGGAATACAGAAATCCCGATTCTTGCTTGGATAATCTTTGTCTGAGCATTTGTTACAGTCATTCATATCTATAAAAGAGAGAAGTTATAGTGTTTGGCTCACAAACAAATGTGCCACAAATTCAGAATTTTGTGTGTTCTAGACAAGGATCTGGGAATCCAGCTGAGATCATAAAGGGATAGATTATTATGCATGTGTTCTTGTGGCTTTAGTATTGCAATCTGTGTGCCGGGGGGGGGGGTGATTGGAAATTTCCCTTTCCATTTAGAACTGGGAGGCAGTGTTGAAGATTGGGTCAATGATGCAACAGCCAGCATTATTCAGGTGCATGTTAGGTGAATATGTGGTCTGTAATGCACTGATGTAGAATGCAATTTTCCACAGGGCAACTATCCAATCAGCCAACATGCATTTTTATCATACTGGTTGATGTTTGATATCCCCTGTGTTATTATTTTGTAGCTGCCAGTGATCTACCTCTTCAGCCATTAGTGTTAAGAGGTGACCATTATTAAGGGCTTCTGCATGAGTTGGAGTATCTGAACAGTATTCCAAGAAATTGGAAAAGCATATTGCAAAAGTTAAGTCTCACATTCACATAGTAACATTTGCTAGGTGCAGAAAGGCACAGCCTTATTATGGATTGCTCCTCCATCAAGAAATAGCCCATTTTTTTAAAAAAAAATTGCTTGAGCATCCCAGTAAGCATGAGGAGCTGTTTTTAAGAGTTTTCCCATTTTAAACATTGTTGTTGTTGTTGTTGTTATTGTTGCTGTTTTTTATTGCATTAATATCTCTATGTAAGCATCTCATAATTAACCCAGTGCAACTTACACAGTTCTCCTCCTCTCTTGTTTATCAATTCAGCAACCCTGTGGGGACAGTTACGCTGAGTCTCAGTGACTATTCCAAATTCACCCTGTGGGTATCTTCGATCTTCTAAATCCTAATCCAACAGCCTTACCACTACACCAGATTGGCTCATCACAAACACCCAGCATCTCACTAATCAGAAAGCATTGCAAAGTCATTCACCTAGTTTGTTCTTTGTGTATTATTTTTCTTTTAGATTATTGAAGAGCAAATGGAGAAACACACACACAAATACATCAGATTCTTGCCACTTCTGTAACTTCCTCCCACGCATCCCTCACAAAACCCATTTGAAATACTGAAGAACAGTCCCTGCAAGCTGTGCAGAATTTTATCTCCATGTTCTTCATCTCCATTACAGCCACACTACTGTATCACTTTGTATATTCAATGCAAATTTCCTACCTTCCTGGTTTGAAATCTTCCCTTTTGGACATGGGATGCAGTCATAGCAGCAGTTTGGCTCCTCCTCCTTTACTCTCTTGCTAGAACCAGGATGGCAGCTCTCAGTACATACAGAAAGTGGCCGTGTCTAATCCGTGAATGAAAGAGCAGAATAAAAATGTTGACAATAATGAGCTTGGAAACCGTAAGTTTCTCAGGTCCATCTATATGTTACAAAATGGACACAACTTGTTAGTAATATGTGTATGCATTGATATACTACAAGCTATTCTACTTTGTTTTCTGGACATTGGCTTCATCTATTTTGGGAGGAACATGGGAATCGATATAACAAATGACTGATTGTGATATACCATATCCTCCCAAAACTGTATTCTTTGGCTATGTATCAGATATTATTTCAGAAGAAGATTTTGAACTGTTTAGAGATCTATTAATTTTAACTAGAAAATTATTGCTGCTCACTGGATATCCCAAAGAGCTCCTTCTAGTTTGGATTGGATTAGATGGATGAATTTCAGCAGCAGCAGCCTTTTAAATCAAGCTCACATACTCCGGGAGACATAAGGAAAAGCGATATATGGGTAGATTCACTGAAAAATTGGATTCATACAATAATGACTGGAATAAGAAGGTCCTGATACTATCCATCCATACACTTATTTCTCTGATTTGTGGCACAACCTTATACTCAATATTAGGGATGTGCATGGAGGCCAAAAATTGGATCGGAATCGGAACTGGACCTTCAGATTTTGGAAAATATCGGATCAGAAAAATTGGAGGTCCATCATATTGTGTCAGACCCGATACCAATATTAAAATCGGATGACCAATTTTTGAATCAGACGTCCGATTTTTGAATCGGATGCCATGGCTATGAATTTTTTACTTTAAAAGTTCCAAAAGTTCAAAAATGGAGGCTTTGTGCTTTGACAGCTAACAGAGGTGGGGAGGTGGGGGAGGGGTGCAGTTTGACAGCTGTCAAAGCCTCCATTTTTGAACTTTTTGAACTTTTACAGTAAAAAATTCATAACTATGAAATGCCTGTACCAATCTTTCTGAAATTTCTCACAGATAAGTACCTCACACCCATCCACTATGTGGGCAAGTTTCATGCTTCTATCTTTAAAAATAAAAAAGCTAAATTGGTTTTCTCTCCTCATTTCTCCCAAAATACGTACAGCTAAGTGTTGACAGGATCATTTGGAGATGAGACAATTACGGCTGCCAGCTGTTTATGGATTAACTTCAATTGCTCTAAACTGACCTTGGCTCAGTGGGGATGCCCAACAAGCCGAGAACTGTTTCCTTTTGCATTTAGGTTTCATTGTTTTAATATTGTGCTAATGACTGTGAAATTATAGTAAAGTACATTTTTCCTCAGGTTAGGTCATTTGTTATGTTTATGGGTGAATGTATAAATGTTTAGGTATACTGTTTGATGATAGCAAAGGATTTTAAAAGGTTGTTTCTTATCTGATGTGGGTGTTGTTTTGTGTTTAATCTTAAACTTTTATCTTTAAATTGTCGCTTGTCTAATTTGTAGTTACACTTGTTTTTCATGTAGCTCCTGATGAAGGATGTATTTCCAAAACACATAGAGCAGATCGAAATAGTTATTAAAGACTAAAGAAAAAATATTGCTTCATAGCACTCTCTTTTTAATCAGTTTGGTGGTGCTCTTCTCCCTCTTTTTTTTTACCAGGAAGCCCAACACAGTCACATTTGACTTCAAAAGAAGAAACTTCTCTAAAAGGAGGGAACTGTTAAAAAGGAAATTGAAAAAGGGTATAAAGTGGATTAAAGCTAAATTGGTTTTCTCTCCTCATTTCTCTCAAAATACTTTGCCACTACACGCTTGAAGCCATGGTTCTGAAATTGCTCACACATGTCAACCAAAGTGGTATCTCTAATGTGGCCAAGTTTCATGGTTGGATCTTTCAAAATGAAGAAGTTGAAGGCTTAAATGTATTTCCCCCACAGCTACCCATTTTTCAAAAATTAATTGCAACCAACGGCAATCACCTATGGTTCTTCAATTTCACACACATGAGTCCCAACATACCATCTGCAATGTGGCCAAGTTTCATGTGTGGAACTTTAATAAGAAAAAAAGTTATAGGCATTCCTAGTTTGTTAGCAAAAAAAATTCATAGCCACCAAATGCCAAGAGTTATCTTTCTGAAATTTCCTCACAGATATGTACCTCAAACCCATCTGCAATGTGGCCAAGTTTCATCCTTCTATCTTTAGAAATAAAAATGTTATAGGCATTTTTGTAACACAATACTAGGCTATGGAGAAAATAATTCAATATGGCGTCAGATTTCCCGATTTTTTCCAATTAAAATTGGAGACAAAAAATATTGGATTGGAAAAATCGGATCTCCAATTTTTTGTATCAGAATCGGTATCAGATGTCCAATATCCTCCAATTTTAATCAGAAATGGATATCGGATCTGCTATAATGTACATCCCTACTCAATATACACTGCTGATTGGGCTGTGGGACATGACAGAAACCCTTCATCTGTAACAACTGGAGTAATGTTTCAACACAGGGTACGAACTTACCACTACCCTTTTGTTGCTATTCTGCTCCAGCAATTGCCACTACTAACCAAACATTTATGGGAATTATGCCTTACCAGTGGAGTCAACAGAATGTAGATCTGGATTGACTGGGAGATCACTGGGTGATTTCCAATGGACCATCAGTGATTTCTGACTCCCAATCATTTAAAAATAGACTTAAATCATTAATTTTACTGTAGATATGAAGAAAGTTTAGGCTAACTAGGAATGTGATTTTGCATGGAAGGAGTGAGCGTTCTGTTCAGTTCTCATTGTCAAAACCAATTTCTGGATTTTGAAATCTCAACTTTTAATAGAATGCCTTTTGAACCAGGTTCTATTTAGTGGACTTAAGGCTTCTAGTCAAATGCAAGTAGTTCCTACAAGTCTGAATATGCCCTACCAAATCTACACAGGATCAGGAGTAGAATAGAAGAGAAATGCATTGTCACTGCATACATTGTGACCCCTACACGGGAAGGGCTTGATATTGCATGACTTAGTGCAGCCTCTCTCATCCCTCCCAGTGTAAAATTCCTTCCCCGATCTATTTACTGTTGTCTGCTTTGGACACTGCAGAATATGTAACTATCAGAAGTGGGTGAATGGAAAAGTCAACAATTGAGATCCTCCAGTTGAATGGGAGGTGTGCCGTTAGGCACTTCACGTTGATCTGGAGTGAGAACAAGATCTCATTATGGTGCATCTGCCTCTTTGGGCCCACCCTATCAAAGCACTGTGGTTCAGCAGTCTCCTCCTGGTCAGAAGATGCTGCTGCTGAAGCTGTGCAACTGCTCCTCACCAGCCTTTCTCCCTTCACTGCCAGCTGCTGTGCCTCCACAAACACAGCTCCCTATTAAGAGGGTCTCCAGCATGGTTAACAAGCAGTGTCAAGGAAGAAATTGTAGAAAAGAGGGCTTCCTTCAGAAAATGGTAGTCTTGCCCAAGTGAGGAAAATAAAAGGGAGCACAAATATTCAAAACGGTGATGCAAGCACACAATAAGAAATGGGAAAAAACATTTTGAAGGCCAACAAAAAAGACTTCTTTAAATATATCAGAAACAGGAAACCAGCTAGGGAAGCAGTTGGATCACTGAATGACAACAGAGTTAAGGGAGTACTTAAGGAGGACACAGAGCTTTCAGAGAAGGTGAATGAATTTTTCACATCAGTGTTCATTGCAGAAGATACAGGACAGATGAGAGAAAGATCTAAGCTTCTTCTTGCACACACTTCTCTTTGCTCTCAATTATTCTTTCCAGTCTGTATTTCTTTCCTGTCATTTTCTCCATTCACCCCTCATCTTTCAGTCTCCCTCCCCTTGGCTATACAACAACAACTTTATTCGCAGCCAATAGGCCAAACATCAGCAAATAGCATTTAAACATTGAAACAATGTTTATTTACACTCATTAAAATTAATAATAAAAATAAAATATATAACTATCATAAAAGGGGAAGAGGTACCTAAAATCTATAAAGGCTGGCTGTTAAATATTTGAGTTCTACAGACTATTATACAATGAACAAATTTTGCCACTTGCAGAGTAAGCGTCTTGTCCTTACCCTGTAATAAAGTGCTTATCAGAGTTTGCTGCCCATTCATACCTAGTTTTTGAATTATTGGGCCTAACATGGAATTTCTTATTTCTTTGTAAAAACTGCAATCTAACAGCATATGTTCAACTGTTTCCACATCCAGATCGTTACAGGGGCATCGTCTGGCTTCTAATGGAATTTTCTTGTATCTCCCTTCCTTCAATTTAGAGGGGAGAACATTGAGTCTGGCTAGTGTAAAAGCTCTCCTATATTTAGGTACAAATAGCCAGCTCAAGTATAGCATTCCATTTCTACCATTGTACTCAGTTAGGCCCAATGAGAAAGGAGAGCATGGGCCCCGAGCTTTTGTCAACTGTTCTTGAAAATTGATATCTAATATCCTTTGCCCTATAGTCCTTTTAGCAGTATCTGCATCCATAAATAGTAGATGGGATGGAGAAAGTCCTAGCGAGTTAACCTTCTGTACTATTGCTTTAGTCCATGGTGATATGTAAGAATCTAATAAGGCCCGGGATACCAGGGAGCTTGGAGCCAGGCCATGGTATAATCTGAACCAGAAGTGTACAGTGTGTTTCCAGGCCAAACTGCTCAGAGAGGGCAGACCACCCTCTAGAGCAAGAGTAGCCCCAGATACACATCTGGGGACTGCAAATAGCAGTCGTAGATAAGTCGTTTGAATGCTCTCGAGTGTTCCTTTGGCCAAAGGGAACCAAACTGGGGCTCCAAAAAGAATCTGAGATACCAGTTTAGACTTAAACACTCTAATGGCTGCAGGCAGAAATTTGCTGTCATTATAAAGAAAAAAACAGCAGAGAGCCCCCATTGTTTTTTCTGCCTTGTTTTTAATATATTTATGATGTTCCTGCCATTTGAGGTTCTCCTGAAAACAGATCCCTACATATTTATATGAGTTAACCTGGTTAATATTATGACCACCCATAGACCACTTGAATCTTACTTTTTTCTTTGCAAAAACTAGGACTTTGGACTTTTGGTAATTGATGGTTAGATCATTATTAGTACAGTAATCTGAGAAACCATTGAGAAGTCTCCTAAGCCCCAATCTAGTCTGAGATAACAGAACCGCATCGTCCGCATAAAGAAGTATTTGGACTTTTGATTGTCCAATTCTAGGAGGATGGGATTGCAGTGTTGACAGTGAGGAGGGAAGATCGGCCAGGAACAAGTTGAACAGGGATGGCGCAAGAACGCAGCCCTGTCTAATAGGGGTGTGCACGGACCCCCCGGATCGGATCGGGACCCGGATCGGGACCTCCAATTTTGTCCTGGACCGGTTCGGACAAAATCGGAGGCCCCCCGGACCGGATCGAGTCCGATCCCGACCCAAAAATCGTACATTTTTGGATTGGCCGCCATTTTTTTCCCCATAGACTTGCATTGCAATGCAAGTCTATGAGGAAAAAATGGCGGCGGGTGGGTAAGGGGGGGCCTAACTCCCTCCCCCCCCCGGGGCCGTCCGCTGTGGACGGCCCCGGCAGGTAAACCCCCTCCCCCGCGCTCCCTACCCCCCCTGGGGCCGCCCGCTTCCATCCGCTGGCGCCCGCGGGCGCCAGCGGATAGAAGCGGACGGCTCCGGGGGGGGGTAAGCCCCCTTCCCCACCACTGCTTACCTTCTCGGCCCGTCCGGCGCCGGCGGCTACTACCAGCGGGCTCCGCGGCCTACTCTCGAGTAGCGCGCCGGGTGATGACATCACCCGGCGCGCCACCCTGGAGCAGGCCGCGGAGCCTGCTGGTAGTAGTAGGCGCCGGCGCCGGACGGGAGCCGCTGGGCCGGGCAGGTAAGGGCCCCCCTCCCCCCCCCCCGCGCGCCCCCTCCTCCCCTCCACGCACCCCCTCCTTACCTTCCCGGCCCGGCGGCTCCCGTCCGGCGCCGGCGCCTACTACTTCCAGCAGGCTCCGCGGCCTGCTCTAGAGTAGCGCGCCGGGTGATGACATCACCCGGCGCGCCACCCTAGAGCAGGCCGCGGAGCCTGCTGGGAGTAGTAGGCGCCGGCGCCGGACGGGAGCCGCCGGGCCGGGCAGGTAAGGGCCCCCCTCCCCCCTCCCCCCTCCGCGCGCCCCCTCCTCCCCTCCACGCACCCCCTCACGCACCCGGGAGCCACCGGGCCGAGAAGGTAAGCGCCCCCCTCCCCCCCCCGCTGTCCACTTTCATCGGCGGGCGCCCGCTGGCGCCCGCCAATGGAAGCGGCGGTGGGCGCCAGTGGGCGCCCGCCGATCCGCCGATCCGCCGATCCGCCGAACCGGTTCGGAGCTTTTTCGGACCGGTTCGGATTGGATCGGCCGATCCAGCTGCGGGATCGGAAATCGGATAATTTATCCGATTTCCCACTGGACCGGACTCGGATCGTGGATCGGGTCCGATCCAGTGCACATCCCTACTGTCTAACGCCCTGAGAAATGACGAATTCACTGGAAAGATGGCCCTGTTTGTACAGCGAACCTGTGCTGTGGAGTTGTGATACATGGACTGTATCAAAAATAGCAGTCTACTGTCTATATGAAGTTGTTCCAACTTCCTCCATAATCAGGGGCGAGATATAGAGTCAAAAGCTGACCTAAGATCTATAAAAGCACAGTACAATTTGGTTCCTTTTGTTGCAGTGTATTTATGGGCCAGATGGTAAAAGACCAAACAATGATCGTTAGTTGAACTCCCAACTTGAAATCCGATTTGTTCCTGTCCCAAAATGTTATTTTCGCTGATCCACTTGCTAAGTTTAATATTCAAAAAACTGGCATAAATCTTGCCAACGATTGACAGCAGGCTAATGGTCTATAATTACTCGGGTCATTTCTCGGGCCCTTCTTATAGATTGGGATCACCAATGCCTTCTGCCATGTGGTGGGAATTTGCCCTGAATTGTTAATTAATTAATTAATTGTTAATTAATCTTTCCTGTCATTTTCTCCATTCACCCCTCATCTTTCAGTCTCCCTCCCCTTGGCTATACATTGCTTCTCCCTTCCTCTATCTCCTTGCTCCCTCTCCCTCTCCATCCCATCTCTATCACCTCTTGTATTGGCCTCCTGCCTCCTTGATGTTTGGGGGTCTGAACAAACCTTTCCTCTTTAGGTACCTGGGAGGAAATGGTATTTTATGTTATTGTTTATTGATATATTTGAAGGTTTGGTTCAGGGTGAGATTTGCTTTGGACAATTCTTTTCTTTTGCAGGCCTTGGTAAGTAAGTGGAAGGGGGAAGTTAGAATGGTGAGATGTGTGAATGTGGTTGTCTGATTGGTTGGTTGATTTGAAATAGGGAGAGAGAGAATAAGGGGGAGTGGAGAGGCAGTTAGAGTTGAGGAGTTAGAGTTAGTTAGTGAGAGTTAGGAGAGGATTGCAGCACAATAGGATTAGGAAAGTGGTTTATAGGTTTTGGAGGTGGTTAGTATTCTGTGGGAGGTGGAGAGAGGTAGATTTAATTGTATAGCATTATAAACTTAAAGTGTCTTTTAAAATCTTTTACTTTATACATAAAGAACATTCTTAGGTTTTAAGTCAACTACACCTGCTCAGTCATATGCATTACTTAAGCTTAATGATGAAGACACACACACAATAATACATTAAAATAAGGTTTTATAGTTTCCTTATTCTTTTGGTGTATAAAGATGAGGGAGGTAGCGGCGAAAGAGAGGTGTTGGGAGACATCACTGATGCTGTGGATGCAACAGATGGTGGCAGATGTGGGTTGCATGTTTAAAATGGTGGGATACGTGTTTAAAACATTGGGAGCCATGTTTAAGCTTAATGATAAACACTCACACACAAATAATATATGAATGAAGGTCAACAAACTGAGACTCAATCCAGACAAGATGGAGGTACTGTTAGTGGGTGATTCATCTGTCCAGCTAGGTGATTCTACTCTTTGAGATGCCAGGTGAAGTCTTTTCAATTTTCTCATTATTTTAACAGTTTATCAACTTAATTGTTAACTTTGCTGTTTAAAATTTGTATTTTAAATGTGTATTAATTTCTAGGGGTGTGCACGGACCCCCCGGATCGGATCGGGACCCGGATCGGGACCTCCAATTTTGTCCCGGACCGGTTCGGACAAAATCGGAGGCCCCCCGGACCGGATCGAGTCCGATCCCGATCCAAAAATCGGAAATTTTTGGATCGGCCGCCATTTTTTTCCCCATAGACTTGCATTGCAATGCAAGTCTATGAGGAAAAAATGGCGGCGGGTGGGTAAGGGGGGGCCTAACTCCCTCCCCCCCCCCGGGGCCGTCCGCTGTGGACGGCCCCGGCAGGTAAACCCCCTCCCCCGCGCTCCCTACCCCCCCTGGGGCCGCCTGCTTCCATCCGCTGGCGCCCGCGGGCGCCAGCGGATAGAAGCGGACGGCTCCGGGGGGGGGTAAGCCCCCTTCCCCGCCACTTACCTTCTCGGCACGTCCGGCGCCGGCGGCTACTACCAGCGGGCTCCGCGGCCTACTCTCGAGTAGCGCGCCGGGTGATGACATCACCCGGCGCGCCACCCTGGAGCAGGCCGCGGAGCCTGCTGGTAGTAGTAGGCGCCGGCGCCGGACGGGAGCCGCCGGGCCGGGCAGGTAAGGGCCCCCCTCCCCCCTCCGCGCGCCCCCTCCTCCCCCCTCCCCCCTCCGCGCGCCCCCTCCTCCCCTCCACGCACCCCCTCCTTACCTTTCCGGCCCGGCGGCTCCCGTCCGGCGCCGGCGCCTACTACTTCCAGCAGGCTCCGCGGCCTACTCTAGAGTAGCGCGCCGGGTGATGACATCACCCGGCGCGCCATCCTAGAGCAGGCCGCGGAGCCTGCTGGGAATAGTAGGCGCCGGCGCCGGACGGGAGCCGCCGGGCCGGAAAGGTAAGGGCCCCCCTCCCCCCTCCCCCCTCCGCGCGCCCCCTCCTCCCCTCCACGCACCCCCTCCTTACCTTTCCGGCCCGGCGGCTCCCGTCCGGCGCCGGCGCCTACTACTACCAGCAGGCTCCGCGGCCTGCTCTAGAGTAGCGCGCCGGGTGATGACATCACCCGGCGCGCCACCCTAGAGCAGGCCGCGGAGCCTGCTAGTAGTAGTAGGCGCCGGCGCCGGACGGGAGCCACCGGGCCGAGAAGGTAAGTGCCCCCCTCCTCCCCCCCCCCCCCGCTGTCCACTTTTATCGGCGGGCGCCCGCTGGCGCCCGCCAATGGAAGCGGCGGTGGGCGCCAGTGGGCGCCCGCCGATCCGCCGATCCGCCGAACCGGTTCGGAGCTTTTTCGGACCGGTTCGGATTGGATCGGCCGATCCAGCTGCGGGATCGGAAATCGGATAATTTATCCGATTTCCCACTGGACCGGACTCGGATCGTGGATCGGGTCCGATCCAGTGCACATCCCTATTAATTTCTGCATGGCTGCTTGGTTTTATCCTGGTTGTGCTTTTATATTGTATTTTATACTATGTTTTTATACTGCTGTTTGTTTTATATTTTGAAAGATTTTCATGGTTTTAATTTTTGTAAACTGCACAGAGAGCTTCAGCTATTGGGTGGTACAGAAATGCAATAAATAAATAAATAAATAAAGTACATTGAAATAAGGTTTTATAATTCCTACTTTTTTTGGTGTATAAAGAAAAGGATGGTGGCAGTTAAGGAGAGGTTTGGGGAGATGTCACTGAGGCTAATGATCTCACAGTATCTATCTATCTATCTATCTATCTATCTATCTATCTATGTATCTATCTATCAATCTATCATCTATCTGTCATCCAGGTACTGGGGCCAATTATCATTCCATGTCAAACTACAGTGGCTGGAAAGATAGGAACCCTTTGTGACAAGGTCCAATGGTTCCACATAAGTGTTAAAGGAACTAAGTGCATAAAATGGCAATCATAGTCAGTATTTCCTTCTCTTTCTGAGAAAACAAAACAAAATATAGATGGCATCAGGTCACACGTCTGCAGCAACTAGATAATACCAGGAGATGCGAGGCATAGACATACGAGCAGTGGTCTCACATTTACAGTAACAACTGATTGTATTTGTGTGAATACAATTTACCTGAATGCTACATATATATTTCAAATAACTTTAAATACATTGGCAGAATCTAATGCTGCCCGTCCACCTGTGCAGCTGGCTCCCAATTTGGGGCAGGATCTACACTACTACTTTAAGATGGTTTATAATAGTAGTGACAACTGCTAGGGCCCAGGACACACTCCATATACAATTTTCAAACCGTTTTCAAAGTCCCCAATCTACACCAAGCAGGATATAGCACTATGAAAGTGGTATATAACACGCAGGAGCCACACTACTGCTTTATAATGGTAATGAAATGCACTGACAACTGTTGGGACCCATAGACATGTACCATATACCACTTTATTTTATTTATTCATTTATTGCATTTCTATACTGCCGAATAGCCAAAGCTCTCTAAGCGGTTTACAAAAATACCACTTTCATACCACTTTCATAGTGTTATATCCTGTTTGGTGTAGTTGTGGCCAAAGTGTCATATCCTAGTTGGTGTATATCTGGCCCTGGTCTGTGCACAGCCAGCAGGTCCTCATCTGTGGTCCTCTAGCAGCCCCTTTCACTTGCAGAATGACAATTCAATGCTTCTGGAGTTAAGCCCCCAAATGAGTGGAAATGATCATTTCTGGAAGGGGTAGGTCATCCTAAATCTCTAATGTGACCTCTGTCAACCTTCCCCTTCAGGAAATGAGTGTTTATGTTCACTTTGACTTGCTTCCTGTAGTGCTCAATCACTGATCCACTAGAAGTAGGGGTCACTTGCATTGGAACTAGCAAACCTTGCCTTTTATGCCAGGGCAGTGTTGGATTCTTCCCTATGCCTACTTATATTTTTCAGTTAATGAAGTGGCAATGAAATCATAGCAGAAACTTTTGAACCTCTTCTCTCATTAGTTTTAACATTTCAGAGACTAGTCTAAAAAAACAGTTTTTAAAATTCTTTTCCATTCCTTTAATGAAATTCAATTTTGGCAGCAGGACAGATAATCAGTGCTCATTCAAACAGGATCTCTTTCCTAACTGCTTAAAAGTGGTTCCTACCTGGTTAAACCAGCTGTGCCATGTGATGGCATCCTCCTCAATGGTGAGTGCTTGGTCTGGAGAAGCCTGAAGATCCATGCTTCCTACTTTCACTTGGAGAAAAGTTTCATTAGAGAAAACTTTCATATTAATAACATCCAATCCAGCAACTACCTCTCCATTCTCATTGAAGAAAACTTCATTGTCAGCATTGTTGTTAAATGTGATGCCTCTAAGAAACTGATGGAGCTAGATTGAACATGGTAATGCAAGAGTTTTTTTTTTAAGCCATTTTCTATATAAGTCTAAAGTGTAACAGCAGGATAAAAATGCTGTCATGGATGAGTTTCAGATTGGAAAATTTGAGGGAATAAACACTATTTATACATTTAATACATTTATTTCCCTTCTCTTCCCCCTTTACATGGAATACAAGGCAGCTTGAATGATTTTCCTCCTCTACATGATTATTTTCTATCCTGTGTGGTAGTTTGGGCTGAGAGTAAGTAATTGTTTTAAAGTCACCCCAATGCATTTCATAGCCAAGGGGGAACTGGAACTCAGATCTCCTGAACCCTGGACTATCACCCCATCAAATACACCCCACTGCTCCAAAAATGTAATGGGGTGGAAGAGTTTCATGACCCTGCTAGAGGAATCCTCATCAGACTCCCAGACTCCAGGGATATACCACATCTCATACTGGCACCAGACCAGGAGGAGACTGGGCCTTCAGGAGAAATGGCTCCAGGTCCTTCCCTGACAGGGGGAGGGGATGCTGACTCTGGAACATCATCACCCCAGCAGCAGCATGACCTCAAGAGATAAGCCAGGAGGACTCCTTTTAGAAGGAGTGCATGTTGGTAAAAATGTTCTCCTTGAGAGAAAGCAACTCCTCCTGAGTAGGGCTCTGAGCCTGAGAGCTCTGATGGACAGCGGCTGAGCCTGGGTGGGGCTCAACAGCCTTTGTGAATAAAAGCCAGCAGTGAGAGCTTGCTGGTTGCTGGAAATGTGTTATTAACTCCTATTGTCTTCTGGTTTCCTGATCCTGCCTTGTTTTAGAACCTATGTGCTTTGACCCTGGACTTCTGTTTTACTCTGCTACCTGATTATGTATGTATTGGATTGCCTAACTATATTTGATCCTTTGCCACTTTGACCACTCCTGCTTTGCCTGACTATATATTGGACTGATTGCCTGTGCTTTGACCCTCTACCTGTTATCTGGACTACTTCTGCATTTGCCTGGGTTTAAAGCTTATCTACTGGACCCTTGGTCTGGGAATTACTTGGCCTTGTGCTACAGTCAATGCAGGACAAAGAGGGACCAGAAAAAAAACATAACAATGTATTCTGTTCATTTGGTAAATTCACAGGAAAGCAGAGCAAGGTGATTGAAATGTGGTCAGTCACCTGAGCAGATAAAAGGTTGGCAATATGGTTTCATGCAGAGATTGAGGGCTCTTTTAATACCAAAATACCTGGTGGTCTCCCACATGAGGAAGGTGTAAACATTACCTGCCACCGCTGCTCATTCTGAAGCAAATTTCCTTTAGTATCCATCATTGCCCTGTGTTTGAATTTAAATGAGGGCATGGCATGTAGTGCATGGGCCACAGCATAGATGGCATTGTAGATGCTGTAGCTTTGGCCAGTCATCCTCATTTCAAAGAAACATCCAGGAAGGCTCTCCAACTTTTCTTTCCCCGTGCAAGCCGAAACATTCAAACCATCCGCTGCAATATCTGGGAATATACAGTCAAAAGCTTGTTGCCAAAAGTCCCTGATGAAACCATCTCCTTTTGTGCTGAAAGGATTTCTGCTTTCCTCAAATGCCTTGAATCCTGGTAGGTCATTGGATTGAATCCTGAAGGAGATAGTACCACGGAATAGTTCTGTATCCCAATTCCTTTGGTAGGGAAATGAACTGATCTCCATCTGGGCTGTTGTTATCCATACTTTGCCTTTAATTTTGTTTTCCTTGTGATGTACTTCTGCTAGATATGGCAAATGTTTAAAAACTGCACTGGAATATGATTCTGCATGGACCACAACTACACTGACTTTCCTGTCCAACAGTTTAGCATGTATTTTTTCCCCCTGTTCTACAATGCCAAAAATTTCAGTGATAACAGTTATTTTGGGGATTCTTTCTATGAAGGCAAAACAGACACCTTTTTTGGAAAACATTGGAAATACAGTTTGCACAAATGTTTCTCCATTGTCATTGTCTATATAAACAAGTCCAATCCATGTCCACTTGAAATGCAGGAGCAAGGAGAGAATCCCCTCAATCTGTAGGGCTTCCTGAGGAACCATCTTGTAGAAGGGAAGTCCTGGGGTCTTATCATTCATGACTGGAGCAGTGCCGTATATGAGCTAAGGAGAGATTGCAGAAGTGGTTGTAAGATTACATTAATTTATAGAGCACTTTGTAGGGTTCAGAACAATGCACGCGGATTGTTACAGCAATTCTATCAACAACTCTGCAAGGCAATCATTTTTTATCGTTGCCAGACTATAATCGAATCTTCCATTGCCTGGTGCCCTCAAGATCTGTTATAGTACAATTCCTGTTATCCCCAGGCAGGATGTGGTGATGGGTTTTTAGTCCTACACATCTCAAGGGCATGATGTTGGGGAACGTTGTTATGGTCAGTTGGCTGTCCTAGGAGAGTATTTGCTGGTCATTTTTTTTGTTCATCTTGTGAATACTAGTCCTTAAAATGCACACAATCTGACAGAGAACACTCATGTCAATGAAATGTCATTATTTTAGGAAATCCAATAGCAAAAGCTGAATGGTCATACTGAAGAAAACATATAGCTGATCTTTATTAGCGAAATGTCCTATGTAACTCCTGATGAGTCACTACAACTGAGATCCTCACAACTTCATTTCCCCTTTGCTATTTCTGTGATTCTGAATGCAATAATAGGGAATCAGGATCCTGGCATTAATCTTTCCAGATAATCCAGGACAAGGGTTTGAGGGGGAAGAGACTCAAGATTCCTGACACAATCCAACCTAGACAATCTATACCATGTATAAGTGTTTCTATGCAAATGTAGGAAGCCTCCAAACTGAAATTAGATAGTTTGAGTGCTTGGTTTTAAAGGAGAACCCAGACATAGTGGGTATTACATGAACCTGGTGGAGCAGACAGAACCAGTGGGACATGGTGATCTCTGCATATAAGCTCTACAGGATGGACAGGGAAGTGCATACTGGGGGAGGTTTTGCTCTGTACTTCAAAGAAGGCATAGTGTTGAGCAGACAAGAACACCTAAAAGGGATAAGCTCTTTCACAGGAGCATCATGGCTCGAAAACTAATTTAGCACTTGGAACATGCTATCGTCCCCCAGACCATATTGTGAAAGGGGGAACTTCAAATCGAAAATGAAATTAGGGAAGCCTCCAAAAAAGGAAATGTTTTAATAAATGGTGACTTCAATTACCCCATATTGACTGAGTATGTGCATATTCCAGCCACAACAAAGAGATTAAAATTCTGATTGCCCTAAATGACTATGCCCTAGTACGGTTGGTCATGGAACTGACCAAATTGGAGGCAATCTTGGATTTAATCCTATGTGGTGTCACCCAGACCTAGTATGAGATGTAAATGTTGTTGAGCCCATTGGAACAGTGACTACAGTGCTATCAGATTTAATATGTTTCAGTTGAAAATTGCCCAGTTAGAAATGCCTTCCTTAAATATGATACTCATCTAATAACTCCAAAAAAAAAAAAAAACTTACCATATAGTCAATTCTTAAGAATAAAATTCAACTGCTTGGAACATCAGGGCTTTCTTCAAGAGTCTCAGACTCTAATGCAACTGTTTCAGAGTAGAGGGTATCCGAAGAAGATAATCGAAGCAGCCAGATTCAAGGCTAACAATTGTAATTGTGACCACCTCTTGCAGCAAAAAAAAAAGAATGGCTGACAACAAAATCTCATGTGGTTTACTTTTCGATCCTCACACCAAAGAGCTACAAATGAATACATGCTTAAATTGGCATCTGCTTCAGCATCTGCCAGTTTTGACCCATGGTGATATTTAAGAGAACATTTTTTTAAAAAAAAGGGTTGACCTACCCACACAGATCACACTAGACATAAACAATATATATAAAAAATCCATGGTGCAGCTGACTTCATCAAATTTACCTAGGCCCCAAGGATAACATCCATGTGGCCGATGCATTTATTGTAAATTGACCAAAAGGTGCCCTCATTCACTGATCCCATCATTGTAGATTTTCTGAGGTATAATACTGCATGGCTCATATATATGATCATGTAGGAAAAACATCAAGGCCACTGAAGATTAGGATAGGTGAGCATCTATACAATTTAAGACATCAAAAAACAGGTGCACCTTTGGTAAAATATTTTCTGGATAAAAAACATGGGCCAGAATCCTTTGTGTTTTGGGCATCGTAAAAGTGAGCAGAGGGGAGACAATACTAAGTAAAGGAAAACTTTTTCTAGATACTTTCCTTAAACAGCCTGGATCCCAGGGGATTGAAAGATTCTCTGGATCTGACCTCATATAAACAATAACAGAATCTAAAATAAGTTTCCTGCATTGGGAGTAGCAGATTAGTGGAATCTTTTTTTAAAAAAAACCCAAAAACTTTTATATAAAAATATGTTGAAAATAAAGCACTTATTTTCAACATAATGATGTGGTTACAGCTAAGTGTTGACAGGATCATTTGGAGATGAGACAATTACGGCTGCTAGCTGTTTATGGATTAACTTCAATTGCTCTAAACTGACCTTGGCTCAGTGGGGATGCCCAACAAGCCGAGAACTGTTTCCTTTTGCATTTAGGTTTCATTGTTTTAATATTGTGCTAATGACTGTGAAATTATAGTAAAGTACATTTTTCCTCAGGTTAGGTCATTTGTTATGTTTATGGGTGAACGTATAAATGTTTAGTTATAGTGTTTGATGATAGCAAAGGATTTTAAAAGGTTGTTTATTATCTGATGTGGGTGTTGTTTTGTGTTTAATCTTAAACTGTTTTTTGTTTTATCTTTAAGTTGTCACTTGTCTAATTTGTAGTTACACTTGTGTTTTATGTAGCTTCTGATGAAGGATGTATTTCCAAAACACATAGAGCAGATCAAAGAAGTTATTAAAGACTAAAGAAAAAATATTGCTTCATAGCACCAGAGCTTGGCTCTCTCTTTTTTATATCAGTTTGGTGGTGCTCTTCTCCCTCTTTTTTTATACCAGGAAGCCCAACACAGTCACATTTGACTTCAAAAGAAGAAGCTTCTCTAAAAGGAGGGAACTGCTGAAAAGGAAATTGAAAAGGGGGTATCAAGTGTATTAAATCCCTTCAAAATGCTTGGAGATTCTTCAAGTCTACAATACTAGAAGCTCAGGTAAAACATATACCACAGGTTTGGAAAGGGAGCACCAAGTCCAAGAGGTCACTGGCATACTTAAGGAGCAGTGTGAAGGGAGCTATCAGAGAACATAGGACTTTCTTCAGAAAGTGGAAGTCTCCCCAATTGAGGAAAACAAAGCTTGCACAATGGTGATTCAGGCAGACAATAAGAGATGCAAACAAGCATTTTGAAATGTGTATCACCAACAACACCAAGGCAAACAATAACAAATTCTTTAAATATATCAGAAACAGAAAACCAGCTAGGGAGACAGTTGGACCATTGGATGACAATGGAGTTAAAGGAGGACAAAAGGAGGACAAGGAGATTGCAGAGATGCTCAGTGAACTCTTTTTCATCAGTCTCCACTGAAGAAGACATGGGACAGATACTTGTGCCTGAAATGATGTTTTCAGGCAATGAGTGTGAGGAACTGAGACAAATTGTGGTGACAAAAGATGTATTTCTCAACTTTACTGATAAATTAAAAGCAAACGAATCAGCAGGCCCAAATGGTATCTATCCTAGAGTTCTCAAAGAACTCAAATAGGATATCACAGACCTTCCAACCAAAATCTGCAATGTGTATCTAGGATCAGCCTCTATACCAGAGAATTGGAAGATGACCAATTTTTAAGAAGTGGTTCAGGAATGATCCAGGAAATTACAGGCCAGATAGCTCAATGTTTGTTCTGGGTAAATTGGTTGAAAGCATTATTAAAGATAAAATTAGTAATCATTAGGGTGACCAGATAAAATCCAGGTCAGGGCTCCTGTAACTTTAACAGTTGTAGAGAAAAGGGGATTTCAGCCAGTGTCATTTGTATGCAATTAGTTCCTGGTGATATTCCCTCTTCATCACAACTGTTAAAGTTTCAGGCACTATACTAGAGTGACCACATACAAAAGAAGGCAGGGCCCCTGCAACTTTAACTGTTGTGATGAAGAGGGAATTTCACCAGGAACTAATTGCATACAAATGACACTGGCTGAAATTCCCTTTTCTCTACAACTGTTAAAGTTACAGGAGCCCTGACCTGGATTTTATCTGGTCACCCTAGTAATCATATAAGAGGACAAGCCTTGCTGACAAAGAATCAAAACAGCTTCTGTAAAAGTAAATCCTGTCTTACTAACCTTTTAGAGTTCTTTGATGGGGTCAATAAATATTTAGATGGGTTGGCACATGATGTTAGAAGCCCTGCTAATCAAAAAATGTTTAGCTCTGTGTACCTGAATGCACTGTCTCCACTACGCCACTGTATCTGCCACACTAATGGACAAATTGATGGATAAAGTTTGCATTGTTAATAGATGACTACAGAAGAAAGCTTAGATTGGATCCAGATTTACCCATAGGTGGAATAGAACCATTTACAGGAAATACCTGGGGATTGGTGTGATGGCGATTTTTTGCACTCTGCCATTGTGATGAAGAAACAAGGAACTGTTTCAAGGGAAAAATATGAGGCTGGGCCAATCAGGGCACTAATAGATGCATGTTGCTATGATAGTATACAACCTAAGCAGCTGGTGGGCATCTTGAGGCACCTGCGGTGAAGGGTGTCTTAACCATCCTGCAAGTCACTGCTACATGGCTTGAAGGGATGTGGGAAAGACACAAATCCAGACTCTGGCACACCTTACTCTAGTGAATCCCGGCCAACACTGTGGCACAGTCATGGTCCCCTCCGTGCTTTCACTTCAGGAAAGCTATGAATGGTCTGGATCTGTTTTATGTCCAGCTCGGGTGTATTTGCCCAGTAGGCATGTACTGGCCAGTAACTTGTAGCTGAACTTAGCAAGCAGTTGCCTGTACTTAGTCCCAGTTATTTGTAACTGAAATTTTGAATGATTTGCTGTTGTGAGAAGGAGAAACTGGGTTGCGCCATCTTATTTCTTAATTGCTCCTTCCTAATCCTTTTGATGCGTAAGACAGGAATCTAATGAACCTGGCTAGGCAGAATCTGCTAGTATTACACAATGCAGTCATTGTGAACAATACACAGCACAAAAAGAATTTACCCAAAATCCTGAAAAACTGAATAGTCATGTGGACACATGTTTTCTATTTTAAAACATGTACCTAACCCCATCAACATACTTTGAATCTACATTATAATTCATGAACGTCACAAAACAATAGCATTTGTAATCATGTAATAATCCTAGGAAAAAAACAGAAGGACGTACAATTAGTGATTTGGTTATTTTTAATGAAACAATTTCTGAGACAGAAAAATGAATTTGGGAAGGAACAAGCAAATGTGCAATTAGTATAATATTCTCATATCTCACATACATACGACACAGGTGTCCTACCTGTGGAATCTTATAGATATCCAAGATATTTGCCACATGAAGAGAGATTTCAGGGTCTAATCCCCCAATAACTGCTATGAGATTATTCTGGATGTTGCAGATGTAATTGGGGACCAATCTCTCCACTAATGAAAGAAGTAACATGGTTGCATGATAGGTTTTCCTTGCATTGTCATAGCTCTCATAGATACGGAAGCCTAAGGTGAGGTTTGGTAATATCTTAGGGTTTTCGTTGATCTCTTTTATGGCAAATGCGAAGGCCAGGAGATGCTGGTAATTCTTGGGTATCATGCTGAAACAAAGAGTCAATGCTTAAATCACAGAATGCTAATAGACACTTAGAGCTCCATCAGAAGGGGGGGAGGAAATCATGCTTCTCCACCCCACTTTTGTTGCTTGATACTTCCAATTTCTCTCAGAGGGAAGAAGAAGTAAAAAAGCATACATGGCCCATTCAAGGGGACATCTTTATTGTGTCACTTCACAGCAGGAGATAGCTGTGACTTCTGCCTTTAAAAATAATACAGACTTACTGGGGGCTTTTGTTGTTGTGTGAACAAGGCTAGAAGGGGTGATAGGAACATGAGAAGGACCCGCAAAAATCCATGAGTGCCCAGTAACAAGAGTGCAATACAAGACTCCTCTAATGATACCCTTACACATCAAAGATATACAAATATACTCAGTCATAAGTAAATCGCTTGGAGTCTGATGGGGCTAGCTCCCTGATAAATGGCTTGAAAGACTGCATTAAAAAATGTGTACAAAAGCAAAATTTGGATACAAACATGTATATATGAGAGGAGTTGCATACAAGATGAAGTCAGGGAAAGGTTCATTCGGAAATTCCTGTTTCATGCTTATGAAATGTGCAGATGGATGTGGTAATTGGATGGAGTGAAGTCATCATTGAATACATGCAAAACTGAATTGGCAAGATATAGAGAGATTTCATACCCCCTTTCCCAAGGGTATTTGTATAAGTTTGCAGCACCAGCCATAGGTTTGCAACTGCACCTCTAGGATTGATCATTCTAGTGATATAATAAATAGAAATGAAAGAACTAAAAATCCAATACTTACACAAGTTCTTCACGCAAGTCTGGTAGAGGTTCTTCACTGAAGGATCTTGGACTGGAGATGAAGCAACCGTGTAAAATTATGCCACCAATAATGAAATCTCCTGACTGATGATATGTGTGAAGTGGTGGGTGAGAATCATGGATGCTGCATTTCATCATATGAGCCTGGCATACTATGTAATGGAACAGTACCAGTAGCAAGACCAAGAAAAGCACCATCTTCAATGCTATGGCAAATTTCACCTCTACACACCCAGATGTTTCTATTTCCTTCTACAATAATACTATCATTTAAGCAGTCCTTAAATAATCCTGACTTCTTTGATGGTAGTTTAGTTTGCTAGTAGGAATATACAATGTCAAATACCACAATCCATGAGCCCTGCTTGTTCCTGCTCTGTTTCATAACCCTAAATGGTTCTAGATATATTCATCGTGTTGATGTTAATTTTGCTAGTTGCTGCTGAAATTTCATGAAGCATCAGATATAATTACCGTCATTTATATAATTAAAGTGGGATGTAATCATTGACACAAAGTTGAAGATTCCATGATGAATTGCTGGAGAAAAAAACATGTTTGTCATATGACAATATGGGCTCAGAATGCCTCTGAGGAATTACAGAACTGTCCTCCATTTTTAGGCATTCATATGATTGCAGAAGTTTATGACGTAATACCTTTCAGACAAAATCTCACTAGTTTAGAGGTCAAATGTTTTCTTGGAACACAGAGGTCAGGAAGTTTCACCCAGGAAGCACAGGATGCTTTTGATGCACTGTGATGGATAGGATGCTTTTTTGATACACTTTCAGGGATTTTGTTTGTTTTTAGAGCAGAGAAAATGCAGTATTTTGTAGAGCAGGGGAAATGAAGGGGAACCTCCCCCAGGAAACACATTTGCATGGCTGTGTTTGTGTTACTCTGCTATACCAAAGTGCCATCTAGAAGTTATGTAGCAGAAAAGGAAATGTTCTTCATGCAGTACTCAGTTCTCAGTGCTGTGACAAACCCAATAGTAGATAGAATAGATTGAAAGCAGCTTATCTTAATGTATAACAACCAATCACTTCATCTCAGCACATGTATCGTCCCCCAAATATGGGGATTTTCCCTCCTACCATCTGACAATCAATCGAATTTTCTTGAGTAAACTTTGTACCATCCTTTGGCGAACAATGAACTTGGGTGAAAAAATCCAGATCTGGAACTTTGGTTCAACCTTATTTATATCTCTGTATTCTGTCCAGCAACAATGAAGTACAGGCAGAATATCAGCGGGTGCTACTTCCATCTTCAGATGCGACATCAGCCTAATCTGTTTGATTTCTTTCCGTCTTGAACCTAGTAAACCCATGGGCAGTTAAAGCGCAACCACAAAGTGATGAGGCTTCTGTGGGGAACTGGCTAAACATACCTCAAATACATGTGTAACTCCATTCAGATTGAATGAATGGAGAAGAATACGATATGTCGGTTGACCAGATAAAATCCAGGTCAGGGCTCCTGTAACTTTAACAGTTGTAGAGAAAAGGGAATTTCAGCCAGTGTCATTTGTATGCAATTAGTTCCTGGTGAAATTCCCTCTTCTTCACAACTGTTCAAGTTGCAGGGGCCCTGCCTTCTTTTGTGTATGATCACTCTAGTATAGTGCCTGCACCTTTAACTTTTGTGATGAAGAGGGAATTTCACCAGGGACTAATTGCATACAAATGGCACTGGCTGAAATTCCCTTTTCTCTACAACTGTTAAAGTTACATGAGCCCTGACCTGGATTTTATCTGGTCACCCTAAAGTGGACCGACCATCCAGGTCAATCTGACATTGGCAGAAGAGTTATGGGCCACCTTTTGATAGGGTATAATGAAGAAGTTTTCTTTGATCTATCTTTGTTTTGCTTTAGAGTTTTGCTAACTGCTAATTGGTTAAGATGCTATTATGTATGAATATACCTGCTTTTCACATTGCCTGTTGAGAAGTTTTGTTTGTAGGACTATATCCATACAGCTTTATTATGCTCAGTAAACCAAAGTTGCCTTACAACCAAAGTGGGTTTTTATTCTTGACACAAGTAAGGGTTTGTCTTTCTAATCAAAGTGTCATTTGCAGCCAGATCTCATTTGTTCTAGCAACAAATGACATAATGTCTGACAATGTGCATAAACCCCCCCCACCACCATTTCTTTCCAATCATATAGGTTATGTCAGCCCACTTGGGGCGGGGGGGGAGGCATGGCCATGAACAACTTTCTTATATAGAAAACACTTTAAAAGTGAAAATTTGCAATTAGCAGTAATACAGATTTATCAATACAAAAAGAAAGTATTCTAAATATTACATATCATAGTCATAATATTTCATACGCAAGAAGAAGATTAACCAGTTTCATTGCAACGCAAAGGATGAGAAATGACGAGACGACACACAGAAAATGGGATTAAACATGGGCCACATTTATTTAGCTCAGCAGAGAAAAAAGGGGGGGACCTAAGCGGGCATTTAGTTATGGGCAAGCCCAGCCATTGCTAGGATCGGGTGAGTCATTCACAGCACGGGAAGTAGCGCCTGCTGTTGCACCACCCGGTGCTCCCAAACCTGGGGTAGGGAGGCCTTCTGGTGTCGCCTCCCCCTGGGCCGCATGGCTCCGAGTAGGCGAGGAGGGTTGGCCTCAAAAGTAAGCCTTATCCCCCCCAATTGATGCCACAGGGCTCTCAGTGGTTTGCCTCAGGCATTATCCATCACCCCAACAGTGCCTGTGAATGCTCACTATTAATAACACCTTAGTGGATGATCTATGCCTTAGTATTGACAGGGGGAGTGTGTCCCTGCTGGTACTCCTGGACCTCTCAGCGGCTTTCGATACCATCGACCATGGTATCCTTCTGGAGCACCTGGGGGAATTGGGAATCGGGGGTACTGTGCTTCAGTGGTTCCAATCCTATCTCTTGGGCAGGTTCCAGATGGTGATGCTTGAGGATAGCTGCTCTTCAATAAAGGAGTTGCTATGTGGTGTACCACAAGGTGCCATCCTTTCCCCAATGCTGTTTAACATTTACATGAAACCGCTGGGAGAAATCATCCAGAGGCATGGGGCGGGGTGCTATCAATATGCTGATGACACCCAAATATATTTCTCTATGCCTTCGACAACATCGTCAGCTAAGGATAGTGTGTCTCCTCTGAAAGAATGCTTGGAGGCGGTAATGGGCTGGATGAGGAAAAACAAACTGAAGCTGAATCCAGACAAGATGGAGGTGCTCGCTGTCAAAGGTCCCAACCTGGGTTTGGAGGTGTGTCAACCAGTTCTGGATGTGGTTACACCCCCCCTGAAAGACTGTGTTCGCAGCTTGGGGGTACTCCTGGATCCGTCACTCCAAATGACAGCTGAGTTTGATGAGACGGCCAATAGTGCCTACTATCAGCTAAGCTGATTTGCCAGCTGCACCCCTTCCTAGAGTTGGAAGACCTAAAGACAGTAGTGCACGCGCTGGTAACTTCAAGGCTTGACTTCTGCAATGCGCTGTACAGAGGGCTACCTTTGTGCCTAGTCCGGAAACTTCAACTTGTTCAAAACTTGTTCAAAATATGGCAGCCAGGTTGGTCACCGGTACACTGGTACATTACACCAGTTTTAAAATAACTTCATTGGCTGCCAGTCAATTTCCAGGTGAAGTACAAAATGTTGGTTATAACCTTTAAAGCCCTACATGGTTTGGGCCCAGGCTACCTGCGGGATTGCCTTCTCCCATACAATCTGCCCCGCACACTTAGGTCCTCTGGGAAGAACTTACTCAAGCCAGCCAGAACTAGGCTGGCGAGTGTTACCCAGAGGACCTTCTCTTCCATCGCTCCCAGACTATGGAATGGTCTGCTGGAGGAGGTTAGACAAATTGACAGTCTTCATGAATTTAAGAGAGTCATGAAGACTGCTCTCTTCCGGCAGGCCTAGCCGGAAGAATTTTAAGATGTTTTAATGATGTATTTTTTCTTGTTTTTTAAATTTTTAACTGTTGTGATTCTTGTGTTTTATATTGTTGTTGTTCCCCACCTCGATCCAAAGGGAGAGGCGGGTTATAAATAATAATAATAATAATAATAATAATAATTATTATTATTATTATTATTATTAAAATGCCCAAACCTACTGCTATCAAATGTGACCAAATTGAACCAATCAACCTAATTATTCACCCTGCCTGTTTTACAATGTGGGGTATGTGAAAAAACTCACAACCAAGTAAGGTTGTGAGCAAAAAATGTTTACTCTGTCTCAAAAAGACGAACAGCAAACCCACACTGCCAACAGGGTGGGAGGGAGGGAGCCGGGCAGCAAAGAGGTGAAGCTGGGAGGGGTATTTTGCCTTATATAGCTTCCTCCCCCTCCAAGCTCCGGTGGTACCATGCGGAGGCCAGCCAATAGCCATCCTCCATGCCTCATCCCCCTCCTTGCTCCCAACTTGCCTCCCCTCACCCATGCAAGCAGGGTGGAGTAAGGGGTATTTGCCGAGATAGTTCACAGACAAGACTGTTTATTGCTTTCACTTGGAGCCAGACAGTCATATGCTTACATGCACTTGTTCAGAAGAAGGACATTGAGTTTTCTGGTCAGCTGCTACAGAAGGATTCTAAACTTTTAATAAATTAAAAAAACATTTTATAAGCTTAAAGAACAGTTGCTGAAAGTGAATCTAAGAGGATGAGGGGGATTTTCCCATTTGTATGATGGTTCTAAGTGAAGTAATTGTTGATTCAATTCTCTGAAAATATTGATACCTGCAGCAAAGATGTGAGCACAATCTTGTGATGTGCACACAGCTAGATTACAAATTACAGTGAAAGATGGGCATGCAATCTTTAGTTTTTTCTTCTTATTAGTTGTTCTCTGTTGTTTAGCTCAGGCCTCAACACAATAATGTAACATTTGGGGAAAAAGATGCAACCCAGCAATCCAGCACTGGAGGCTAAGATGGAGAAGATCTCCACAGCTACCATGTATTTCCCCTTGGTGCTTAAGTAGGATGGAACAAAAGATAACCAAACACTGCAAAAGACCAACATGCTGAAAGTGATGAACTTGGCCTCATTGAAACTGCCAGGTAACTTCCTGGAGAGGAAGGCCACAGTGAAACTAATACATGCCAAGAAGCACATGTAGCCCAAGGCACAGTAAAACATAGTCACAGAGCCCTCATTACATTCTAGTATGATTTCTTCAGCCACTGAGTTCATGTCAACATCTGGAAATGGGGGCAATGTTCCCAACCACACAATACAGATACTTGCTTGGATAAAGGAGCAGGAAAGAACTATGGAGATGGCTAGCTCCTTCCCCAACCACTTCCTCATCTTGGATCCTGGCTTGGTGGCCATGAAAGCCAGAACTACCATGATGGTTTTTGCTAGGACAGAAGAGACAGCCACGGAGAAGATGATGGCAAAGGCAGTTTGTCGGAGGAGACACGTCCTCTTCTGAGGTCGGCCAATGAATAGGAATGTGCAAAGGAAGCAGAGCAGGAGTGAAATGAGGAGAGTATAGGTGAGGTTCTGGTTGTTGGCTTTGACTATTGGAGTGTTGTGGTGCTTCACAAACATCCCCATCATCAGAGCTGTGATCAAAGAAAAGGAAAGAGCAAAGAAGGCTAAACTGAGCCCTAGAGGTTCTTCAGAAGACAAGAAGGTAACAGTCCTTGGAATACAGAAATCCCGATTCTTGCTTGGATAATCTTTGTCTGAGCATTTGTTACAGTCATTCATATCTATAAAAGAGAGAAGTTATAGTGTTTGGCTCACAAACAAATGTGCCACAAATTCAGAATTTTGTGTGTTCTAGACAAGGATCTGGGAATCCAGCTGAGATCATAAAGGGATAGATTATTATGCATGTGTTCTTGTGGCTTTAGTATTGCAATCTGTGTGCCAGAGGGGCGGGTGATTGGAAATTTCCCTTTCCATTTAGAACTGGGAGGCAGTGTTGAAGATTGGGTCAATGATGCAACAGCCAGCATTATTCAGGTGCATGTTAGGTGAATATGTGGTCTGTAATGCACTGATGTAGAATGCAATTTTCCACAGGGCAACTATCCAATCAGCCAACATGCATTTTTATCATACTGGCTGATGTTTGATATCTCCTGTGTTATTATTTTGTAGCTGCCAGTGATCTACCTCTTCAGCCATTAGTGTTAAGAGGTGACCATTATTAAGGGCTTCTGCATGAGTTGGAGTATCTGAACAGTATTCCAAGAAATTGGAAAAGTATATTGCAAAAGTTAAGTCTCACATTCACATAGTAACATTTGCTAGGTGCAGAAAGGCACAGCCTTATTATGGATTGCTCCTCCATCAAGAAATAGCCCATTTTTTAAAAAAAAAAATATGCTTGAGCATCCCAGTAAGCATGAGGAGCTGTTTTTAAGAGTTTTCCCATTTTAAACGTTGTTGTTGTTGTTGTTGTTGTTGTTGCTGTTTTTTATTGCATTAATATCTCTATGTAAGCATCTCATAATTAACCCAGTGCAGCTTACACAGTTCTCCTCCTCTCTTATTTATCAACTCAGCAACCCTGTGGGGACAGTTACGCTGTGTCTCAGTGACTATTCCAAATTCACCCTGTGGGTATCTTCGATCTTCTAAGTCCTAATCCAACATCCTTACCACTACACCAGATTGGCTCATCACAAACACCCAGCATCTCACTAATCAGAAAGCATTGCAAAGTCATTCTCCTAGTTTGTTCTTTGTGTATTATTTTTCTTTTAGATTATTGAAGAGCAAATGGAGAAACACACACACAAATACATCAGATTCTTGCCACTTCTGTAACTTCCTTCCACGCATCCCTCACAGAACCCATTTGAAATACTGAACAACAGTCACTGCAATCTCTGCATTATTTTATCTCCATGTTCTTCATCTCCATTACAGCCACACTACTGTATCACTTTGTATATTTAATGCAAATTTCCTACCTTCCTGGTTTGAAATCTTCCCTTTTGG
This sequence comes from Anniella stebbinsi, assembly GCA_029215795.1. Classification (NCBI taxonomy): domain Eukaryota; kingdom Metazoa; phylum Chordata; class Lepidosauria; order Squamata; family Anniellidae; genus Anniella; species Anniella stebbinsi. The sequence goes on from JARDYH010000008.1 coordinate 25,907,560, forward strand.
ACATGGGATGCAGTCATAGCAGCAGTTTGGCTCCTCCTCCTTTACTCTCTTGCTAGAACCAGGATGGCAGCTCTCAGTACATACAGAAAGTGGCCGTGTCTAATCCGTGAATGAAAGAGCAGAATAAAAATGTTGACAATAATGAGCTTGGAAACCGTAAGTTTCTCAGGTCCATCTATATGTTACAAAATGGACACAACTCGTTAGTAATATGTTATGCATTGATATACTACAAGCTATTCTACTTTGTTTTCTGGACATTGGCTTCATCTATTTTGGGAGAAACATGGGAATCGATATAACAAATGACTGATTGTGATATACCATATCCTCCCCAAACTGTATTCTTTGGCTATGTATCAGATATTGTTTCAGAATAATATTTTGAACTGTTTAGAGATCTATTAATTTTAACTAGAAAATTATTGCTGCTCACTGGATATCCAAAAGAGCTCCTTCTATTTTGGATTGGATCAGATGGATGAATTTCAGCAGCAGCAGCCTTTTAAACCAAGCTCACATACTCCGGGAGGCATAAGGAAAAGCAATATATGGATAGATTCACTGAAAAATTGGATTCATACAATAATGACTGGAATAAGAAGGTCTTGATACTATCCATCCATACACTTATTTCTCTGATTTGTGGCACAAACCTATACTCAATATTATGGATGTGCATGGAGGCCAAAAACTGGATCGGAATCGGAACTAGACCTTCAGATTTTGGAAAATATCGGATCGGAAAAATTGGAGGTCCATCGTATAGTGTCAGACCCGATACCAATATTAAAATCGGATGACCGATTTTTGAATCGGACGTCCGATTTTTGAATCGGATGCCATGGCTATGAAATTTTTACTTTAAAATTTCCAAAAGTTCAAAAATGGAGGCTTTGTGCTTTGACAGCTAACAGAGGTGGGGAGGTGGGGGAGGGGTGCAGTTTGACAGCTGTCAAAGCCTCCATTTTTGAACTTTTTGAACTGTTACAGTAAAAAATTCATAGCTATGAAATGCCTGTACCTATCTTTCTGAAATTTCTCACAGATAAATACCTCACACCCATCCGCTATGTGGGCAAGTTTCATGCTTCTATCTTTAAAAATAAAAAAGCTAAATTGGTTTTCTCTCCTCATTTCTCCCAAAATACTTTGCCACTACACGCTTGAAGCTATGGTTCTGAAATTGCTCACACATGTCAACCAAAGTGGTATCTCTAATATGGCCAAGTTTCATGGTTGGATCTTTCAAAATGAAGAAGTTGAAGGCTTAAATGTATTTCCCCCACAGCTACCCATTTTTCAAAAATTAATTGCCACCAACGGCAATCACCTATGGTTCTTCAATTTCACAAACATGAGTCCTAACATACCATCTGCAATGTGGCCAAGTTTCATGTGTGGAACTTTAATAAGAAAAAAAGTTATAGGCATTCCTAGTTTGTTAGCAAAAAAAAATTCATAGCCACCAAATACCAAGAGTTATCCTCCAATTTTAATCAGAAATGGATATCGGATCCGCTACAATGTACATCCCTACTCAATATACACTGCTGATTGGGCTGTGGGACATGACAGAAACCCTTCATCTGTAACAACTGGAGTAATGTTTCAACACAGGGTACGCACTTACCACTACCCTTTTGTTGCTATTCTGCTCCAGCAATTGCCACTACTAACCAAACATTTATGGGAATTATGCCTTACCAGTGGAGTCAACAGAATGTAGATCTGGATTGACTGGGAGATCACTGGGTGATTTCTAATGGACCATCAGTGATTTCTGACTCCCAGTCATTTAAAAATAGACTTAAATCATTAATTTTACTGTAGCTATGAAGAAAGTTTAGGCTAACTAGGAATGTGATTTTGCATGGAAGGAGTGAGCGTTCTGTTCAGTTCTCATTGTCAAAACCAATTTCTGGATTTTGAAATCTCAAATTTTAATAGAATGCTTTTGAACCAGGTTCTATTTAGTGGACTTAAGGCTTCTAGTCAAATGCAAGTAGTTCCTACAAGTCTGAATATGCCCTACCAAATCTACACAGGATCAGGAGTAGAATGGAAGAGAAATGCATTGTCACTGCATACACTGTGACCCCTACACAGGAAGGGCTTGATATTGCATGACTTAGTGCAGCCTCTCTCATCCCTCCCAGTGTAAAATTCCTTCCCAGATCTATTTACTGTTGTCTACTTTGGACACTGCAGAATATGTTACTATCAGAAGTGGGTGAATGGGAAAGTCAACAATTGAGATCCTCCAGTTGAATGGGAGGTGTGCCGTTAGGCACTTCACATTGATCTGGAGTGAGAACAAGATCTCATTATGGTGCATCTGCCTCTTTGGGCCCACCCTATCAAAGCACTGTGGTTCAGCAGTCTCCTCCTGGTCAGAAGATGCTGCTGCTGAAGCTGTGCAACTGCTCCTCACCAGCCTTTCTCCCTTCACTGCCAGCTGCTGTGCCTCCACAAACACAGCTCCCTATTAAGAGGGTCTCCAGCATGGTTAACAAGCAGTGTCAAGGAAGAAATTGTAGAAAAGAGGGCTTCCTTCAGAAAATGGTAGTCTTGCTCAAGTGAGGAAAATAAAAGGGAGCACAAATATTCAAAACGGTGATGCAAGCACACAATAAGAAATGGGAAAAAAACATTTTGAAGGCCAACAAAAAAGACTTCTTTAAATATATCAGAAGCGGGAAACCAGCTAGGGAAGCAGTTGGACCATTGAATGACAACAGAGTTAAGGGAGTACTTAAGGAGGACACAGAGCTTGCAGAGAAGGTGAATGAATTTTTCACATCGGTGTTCACTGCAGAAGATACAGGACAGATGAGAGAAAGATCTAAGCTTCTTTTTGCACACACTTCTCTTTGCTCTCAATTATTCTTTCTAGTCTGTATTTCTTTCCTGTCATTTTCTCCATTCACCCCTCATCTTTCAGTCTCCCTCCCCTTGGCTATACATTGCTTCTCCCTTCCTCTATCTCCTTGCTCCCTCTCCCTCTCCATCCCATCTCTATCACCTCTTGTATTGGCCTCCTGCCTCCTTGATGTTTGGGGGTCTGAACAAACCTTTCCTCTTTAGGTACCTGGGAGAAAATGGTATTTTATGTTATTGTTTATTGATATATTTGAAGGTTTGGTTCAGGGTGAGATTTGCTTTGGACAATTCTTTTCTTTTGCAGGCCTTGGTAAGTAAGTGGAAGGGGGAAGTTAGAATGGTGAGATGTGTGAATGTGGTTGTCTGATTGGTTGGTTGATTTGAAATAGGGAGAGAGAGAATAAGGGGGAGTGGAGAGGCAGTTAGAGTTGAGGAGTTAGTGTTAGTTAGTGAGAGTTAGGAGAGGATTGCAGCACAATAGGATTAGGAAAGTGGTTTATAGGTTTTGGAGGTGGTTAGTATTCTGTGGGAGGTGGAGAGAGGTAGATTTAATTGTATAGCATTATAAACTTAAAGTGTCTTTTAAAATATTTTACTTTATACATAAAGAACATTCTTAGGTTTTAAATCAACCACACCTGCTCTGTCATATGCATTACTTAAGCTTAATGATGAAGACACACCCACACAAATAATACATTAAAATAAAGTTTTATTGTTTCATTCTTTTCGTGTATAAAGATGAGGGAGGTAGCAGTGAAGGAGAGGTGTTGGGAGACATCACTGATGCTGTTGATGCCACAGATGGTGGCAGATGTGGGTTGCATGTTTAAAATGGTGGGATACGTGTTTAAAACATTGGGAGCCATGTTTAAGCTTAATGATAAACACTCACACACAAATAATATATGAATGAAGGTCAACAAACTGAGACTCAATCCAGACAAGATGGAGGTACTGTTAGTGGGTGATTCATCTGTCCAGCTAGGTGATTCTACTCTTTGAGATGCCAGGTGAAGTCTTTTCAATTGTCTCATTATTTTAATAGTGTATCAACTTAATTGATAACTTTGCTGTTTAAAATTGGTATTTAAATGTGTATTAATTTCTGTATGGCTGCTTGGTCTTATCCTGGTTGTGCTTTTATATTGTATTTTATACTATGTTTTTATACTGCTGTTTGTTTTATATTTTGAAAGGTTTTCATGGTTTAAATTTTTGTACACTGCACAGAGAGCTTCAGCTATTGGGTGGTACAGAAATGCAATAAATAAATAAATAAATAAATAAAGTACATTGAAATAAGGTTTTATAATTCCCTACTTATTTTGGTGTATAAAGAAAAGGATGGTGGCAGTTAAGGAGAGGTTTGGGGAGATGTCACTGAGGCTAATAATCTCACAGTATCTATCTATCTATCTATCTCTATCTATCTATCTATCTATCTATCTATCTATCTATCTATCTATCATCTATCTGTCATCCAGGTACTGGGGCCAATTATCATTCCATGTCAAACTGATAGGGAAACGGAACCTAACTGACTCCATTTTGTATGGACTTAACCTAATTGTCTATACCCCCCTTCTTCTTCCCTTTATGAGTAGCTTCTATGCTGACCTAGCTGAGAAGAAGCTTCAGATCATGCCATAAAAGGAAACACCTAGCCTGCCATACCGTTATGTTGCGCGCGCATTATCCTGTTGTGTGACATGCATATTTCCTGCTTGCTTGAAATGTATATCAAGCTGCTTCACCCATTAGGGGGTGTCAGTCTGTGGAACTATTCCAGGCTGTCATTTTTGCTAGCAAATAAAGGCTGTCTGTTTTGAAACTACAACTTTGGATTGGACTCCGATTATTTACTGTAACATTTTGGTGCATTGGCCGGGAATCATCCCTCACTGGGAGACCCGCCTGATAATCGGAGGACCCTACCAGGGAGATTTCCCCCGCTTCCGCTTGGTTCCCCGCGGCCCCCAGCCGGCCGTGGTCCTCCTTGGGAGCGCGCCTCCAGCCTTTAGCTGGTGCCCATACAGGTTCTGCGGCGGGTGCGGGGACAGTGTGGAACAAAAATGGACCGAGCGGAAGTTCAGTGCAGATACCCTTCTGTCCGGTGCCGGAGCATCTGAACCAGGCAAGTATAAGGGGAAGCTTCCTATTCTGTTCTGTATCAGCCGACTCCTATGAGTCGAAGGGGGGTCTAATCAACCTCCGTAGAGGTGACCGACTCCTCTGAGTCAAAGGGGGGTCTGATCAACCCCCGTAACGGGAAACGCGCAATGGAAAACGCATTCTGTCTGTAGTGGCCCGACTCCAACGAGTCGAAGGGGAGTCTGATTAACTCCCGTAATGGTAAACTGTTTCTGTTTCTCTGAACTGGGAGGTCTGGGAGGACGGGTGTCGTCCTGGATGTCTGATGTGTGTATGACTGCCTGATTTCCATTGCTGACCGTTGGGCAGTCGCCCTGGGACGCCTCTGGGTGTCTTGAGTTTCCGGCAGCGTGGGCTTGCAGTGAAGAGACTGTATTCCGCTGTATCAGCCGCCTGACTCCCCCAATTCCTACAGCCAGGCGGTTCCCTGTCAATTTTCCCTTCTGTGTATTGTCTGTCTGGTGAACAATATTGTGTACTAGTCAGAAAGAGGATGGGGGGAGGTTCTTTGACTCCACTGCACCTCATGATCAAGCATTTCAGTGAAGTTTTTGACCAGATTAAGTGTAATGTAGGTGATATGGAAGCTAAGTTTCATTATGACTGGCCAGCCCTAGGCCCCCTAGTAGACTGCCCCCCCAAGGTATTTTCTCTGAGCCTTATATTTCCCGAGTTTACAACCTGGCCATAATAAGGGGAGGGGGGCCTCAGCCCAGAAGACATCCCATATGCAGAGGGATGGCTAAGAGTAGCTAAACATCCCCCTCCGTGAACTGAAGAAAGTTGGCAGAAAATGCAACTCTCGTCATGATGAACCAAGCAAAAAGACACCAAGGCGCAAAACTCCCGTGACTGCCCCACCAAGGTCCGTACAAGACTTCTGACCTCTCCCCCACGGAACTTCACCCTATGTGTCCCGGACTGCGCCGACTGCCCCACTGCCACCTCCTGATGCCCCAGTCCCAAGACTCCACTGCCCAGCCATCGGCCGTCACCTCTGCACCTGTAGATCCCACCTCTTTGTTTGATGTGAGAGTCGAGAAACTGACCCACCTATTAGAAACAACCAATCTCAAAAATTCCGGACCCCGCCACTCCGGCCGGCTCCACCTCAGAAATTTAGCCGCTAACACAGCTGAAACGAAAATTCTCCCTGTCCGTGAGAGTCCCGCCATCGTTCCTGCCGTCACCGACCCTGCCACGAATGTGTCCACGTACCAGACCATCACTACCTACGTCCCCTCTCTTCCTGAACTCCTGAACTGAATTCCTGAACTGAACTCCTGAACTGGAAGAACCACGGACCCTCCTATGAAGAAGAGCCCGAGAAGTTTGTAGACATGATTGAAGATGTAATAACTGCCCATAATCCAACCTGGACTGACAGTCAACAACTCATGAGTTATTTCCTGATTTCCGAACAAAGACTAGTATTGCAATATGTAGCTGGATCATGGACTTTGCTGCCTTAACCCAACCTCTGTATAATTTTCTGAAAAGTAATCAGTCAAAGCCTTGTCCCCAAATGTGGGCTGAAGAAGCCCTCTCAAGCCTCCGAGATTTGAAGACAGCCCTGGCCCTACCAGACATTTCCAAGCCTTCCATTTGTATGTATCTGAGCAAGAAAGAGACTGCCTCGGAGTCCTAACTCAGCGCATAGGCTCCTGGAATCGCCCTGTTGCCTACCTGAGCAAGAATACTGATCCTGTCAGTCGTGGATGGCCCGGCTGTCTCTGTTACACTGCTGCTGCATGCCTACTCCTGACTGAGGCCATAAAGCTCACATATGGCCAAACCACTGAAGTGACTGCCTCCCATTCAATGAAGGCACTGCTTGAAACTCATGGGCCTAGATAGATGACCAATTCCTGATTCGTAAAGTACCGTGGTTTGCTGTGTGAAAACCCAAATGTACATGTGAAAGACTGTGCCACTCTGAACCCTGCCACCTTTATGCCTCTGCCTGAAACCTCTGTCCATGATTGCCAGGAGATTATAGAAACCGTGCATGCCAGTCGGCCTGATCTTAAAGATACTCCAATTCCTGGGAGCATTGTCCTGTTTACAGAGAGAAGCAGTTTTGCCCGAAATAGAAAAATGAAATCTTACTGGCAGAGTCCCTGCCCCCTGGCACGTCCGCCCAGAAAGCAGAACTAGTAGCACTTACAGCCGCCCTAGAATGGGCAAAAGAGAAAAAAGCCACCATCTCTACTGACTCTAAATATGCATACCTGACTCTCCAAGTCCACGGGGCACTATACCGAGAGCGAGGATTCTTGACTGCTGAGAGAAAAAACATCGCCCATTCTACAGAAATTCAGAAGCTCCTCCAAGCTGTTTGGAAACCAGCGGAAGCAGCCGTTATTCACTGCAGAGTGCACACAGGCAAGCCATCAAAGAAGCTGCAGCGAAGGCCATGCCCTGTTTCCTGTCAGCGTTGGTTATCACGCTGCTACCACTTCCTTCCACCAGAGATGTGCCTTACACTGAAGAAGAAGAAAAAAAGAGAAGTACTCAGCCCGAATCTGGGTGCCCAGAAGCCTGGCCAGGACATCTGTTTTCCTTATGCATCACCAGTGCCATTTAGGCAAGGAAGCTCTCCGCCACCTCATCGAGAAAACCATGTACATTGATAAGCTGGCCAGCCTCTGCACAGATGTTTCCAGAGGATGTATCATATGTGCAAAGAACAACCCAAGAAAAAGCCCAGTCCCATTGCCTGGTCAAATACTAAGAGGCAGCCGTCCCTTCCAAGTTGTTCAATTAGACTTCACACACATGCCACCAGCTGCTGGTCACAAGCTCCTCCTAGTCGCCGTTTGCACTTTCTCTGGATGAGTAGAAGCCTGGCCTACAAAAGCAGAAAGTTATTTGATCCCTCGCTATGGGATGCCCAGGCAGATAAACAGTGACAATAGAGCAGCCTTCCAAGCGGAAGTCACTGAAAAACTTTCCAGAGCCTTACTGATAGACTGGAAGCTACATTGTTCATAGAGACCCCAGAGCAGTGGAGCAGTAGAAAGAGCCAATCAGACTATCAAATTGCATCTACAAGAACTCTGTGCGGAAACCAGGTCGAAATAGATGCCTATGCTGCCCGTTGCCTTGCTCCATATGCGCTGCACACCAAAGACTAATGGACTGACCCCTTATGAACTGGTCTATTAAGCCTGGGGACCAAGTATATGTCAAAAGCTATAAGGAAGATCTTCTAGAAAAAACTTGGGATGGCCCCTCCACAGTTTTACTGACTACCCCTACTGCCTTAAAGGTTGAAGGAAACCCCATCTGGATCCATTGGAGCCGTGTGAAAGCAGCAGCAGCCCCTACAGACCAATGGCAGGTTACCAAGCAACACCAACTGAAAATGACGCTGAAGAAACTGCCTACATCACTGGATGCGACGGGAGAAGCCTCCCCAGGGCCGGTGCCCGAGGGAGCGAAATGACTGGGGGCGCTGCATCCCTTCCCATCCCGGATAGAGGAAGTGGACACCGCCCGAAGACTTCTGAAAGACTCTTAGTATTAATACTCCTTTTGATCCTTGCCCCTGCCTCAAGTGATGTCACTCCCTGTCAGTCATGTATTAAGACTGTTAAATTCAGAGTAGGCTCCAGTGTAAGGGCAAAGTGCAACCATGCACTTTCCAGAACGTCACTTACTCCGCCTGCATACAGGACAGTGCCATTACCTGTTTCAACCCGAAAGAGGCCCCTGCCCAGTGGAGTCTCGAGGTCAGAGACTCCAATGGACAGGGGACAGTACTACAATGAATGTCCCTATTAGAATTGTGTATGATGGGCCACGTGAGAAAAAAGAACATGAGGGAATCCACATGCCCGCCTCACCAAAGTTCCAGTCCTAAGTTCCTGCACCGCCCAGAGATGTAATTTAGTAAATTTTTACCTTTGCTGAGACTTTTGCAAACTCCCTCAATGTCAGTAACTGTTATGTATGTGGGGGTACCCAATTAGGAGACCAGTGGCCATGGGAAGCAGTGGTGCCTCCAGCGCCTACACCCATCTGCCCCTAAGATTGGAGAAACCCCTTGTCAGTCACTCACCACCCTGAATAGTTCCGAGGTATCCTACTGGCCAAACCAGTCTGTCATTCCCATCAACCGGTTGTGGCCAGCGAGTCTCCGGTTCCGCATAAACACCACCCAGAGCCAGAGCTCCAACTAGCCGGCCCCCCCAGTAGATTGTATTAGATCTGCAGGCAGTATGCTTATTCTGAGCTCCCTGAGCCCTGGACAGGCACTTGCACTCTAGGTGAGATCCGCCCCTCTTTCTTTCTGGTTCCCTTGTCAGAAGGTGTATGCCTGGGTCACTCAGCATACAACAAACGCAGCATATCCCCTAATGTTAAAATTGGGGACTGGAAAGATGATGAGTGGCCCCCTGAGGAGATTGTTCAGTATTATAGCCCTGCTACCTGGGCACAAGATGGTTCCTGGGGGTACAGAACCCCCATTTATATGCTTAATAGAATTATACGCTTGCAAGCAGTGCTAGAATTAATAACCAATGAAACTGCAAGAGCATTGAATGTCCTATCCAAAACCCAGACCCAACTGCGAAATGCTGTGTATCAGAACCGCTTAGCTCTTGACTATTTGCTTGCTGCTGAAGGTGGTGTGTGTGGGAAATTTAACCTTACTAATTGCTGCCTGCATATTGATGATAATAGAAAAGTTATTGAAGAGATCACCAGCAAAATGACTAAGCTTGCTCATGTTCCTGTGCAGACCTGGAAAGGATTTGAATGGGCACAAGGACTGGGATCCTGGTTCACATGGATAGGAAGGCTGAAAGGGATCATAGCGATAGTCATTGTAGGATTTTTGGTTTGCATCCTCTTGCCCTGTTTAATGCCTTTATTGTTGCAGAGCTTCCGTGGAATGATGGAGCAGATAGCAGATCGGCGCACGGCTGTCCACCTAATGGCCTTGCGCGATTACCGCCCTGTACCCATGGCAGATGAAGATAGTGATACTCCTTAGTAAATAACAAAGGAGTATCAAGGGGAGGAATGATAGGGAAACGGAACCTAACTGACTCCATTTTGTATGGACTTAACCTAATTGTCTATACCCCCCCTTCTTCTTCCCTTTATGAGTAGCTTCTATGCTGACCTAGCTGAGAAGAAGCTTCAGATCATGCCATAAAAGGAAACACCTAGCCTGCCATACCGTTATGTTGCGCGTGCATTATCCTGTTGTGTGACATGCATATTTCCTGCTTGCTTGAAATGTATATCAAGCTGCTTCACCCATTAGGGGGGGTCAGTCTGTGGAACTATTCCAGGCTGTCATTTTTGCTAGCAAATAAAGGCTGTCTGTTTTGAAACTGCAACTTTGGATTGGACTCCGATTATTTACTGTAACAAAACTACAGTGGCTGGAAAGATAGGAACCCTTTGTGACAAGGTCCAATGGTTCCACATAAGTGTTAAAGGAACTAAGTGCATAAAATGGTAATCATAGTCAGTATTTCCTTCTCTTTCTGAGAAAACAAAACAAAATATAGATGGCATCAGGTCACACGTCTGCAGCAACTAGATAATACCAGGAGATGCGAGGCATAGACATACGAGCAGTGGTCTCACATTTACAGTAACAACTGATTGTATTTGTGTGGATACAATTTACCTAAATGCTACATATACATTTCAAATAACTTTAAATACATGGGCAGAATCTAATGCTGCCCGTCCACCTGTGCAGCTGGCTCCCAATTTGGGGCAGGATCTACACTACTACTTTAAGATGGTTTATAATAGTAGTGACAACTGCTAGGGCCCAGGACACACTGCATATACAATTTTCAAACCATCTTCCAAGTCCCCAATCTACACCAAGCAGGATATAGCACTATGAAAGTGGTATATAACACGCAGGAGCCACACTACTGCTTTATAGTGGTAATGAAATGCACTGACAACTGTTGGGACCCATAGACATGTATCATATGCCACTTTTATTTATTTATTCATTTATTGCATTTCTATACTGCCGAATAGCCAAAGCTCTCTAAGCGGTTTACAAAAATACCACTTTCATAGCACTTTCATAGTGCTATATCCTGTTTGGTATAGTTGTGGCCAAAGTGTCATATCCTAGTTGGTGTATATCTGGCCCTGGTCTGTGCACAGCCAGCAGGTCCTCATCTGTGGTCCTCTAGCAGCCCCTTTCACTTGCAGAATGACAATTCAATGCTTCTGGAGTTAAGCCCCCAAATGAGTGGAAATGATCATGTCTGGAAGGGGGTAGGTCATCCTAGCTCTCTCATGTGACCTCTGTCAACCTTCCCCTTCAGGAAATGAGTGTTTATGTTCACTTTGACTTGCTTCCTGTAGTGCTCAATCACTGATCCACTAGAAGTAGGGGTCACTTGCATTGGAACTAGCAAACCTTGCCTTTTATGCCAGGGCAGTGTTGGATTCTTCCCTATGCCTACTTATATTTTTCAGTTAATGAAGTGGCAATGAAATCATAGCAGAAACTTTTGAACCTCTTCTCTCATTAGTTTTAACATTTCAGAGACTAGTCTAAAAAAACAGTTTTTAAAATTCTTTTCCATTCCTTTAATGAAATTCAATTTTGGCAGCAGGACAGATAATCAGTGCTCATTCAAACAGGATCTCTTTCCTAACTGCTTAAAAGTGGTTCCTACCTGGTTAAACCAGCTGTGCCATGTGATGGCATCCTCCTCAATGGTGAGTGCTTGGTCTGGAGAAGCCTGAAGATCCATGCTTCCTACTTTCACTTGGAGAAAAGTTTCATTAGAGAAAACTTTCATATTAATAACATCCAATCCAGCAACTACCTCTCCATTCTCATTGAAGAAAACTTCATTGTCAGCATTGTTGTTAAATGTGATGCCTCTAAGAAACTGATGGAGCTAGATTGAACATGGTAATGCAAGAGGTTTTTTTAAAAAAAGCCATTTTCTATATAAGTCTAAAGTGTAACAGCAAGATAAAAATTATGTCATGGATGAGTTTCAGATTAGAAAATTTGAGGGAATGAATAAACACAATTTATACATTTAATACATTTATTTCCCTTCTCTTCCCCCCCTCCCTTTACAGGAAATACAAGGCAGCTTGAATGATTTTCCTCCTCTACATGATTATTTTCTATCCTGTGTGGTAGTTTGGGCTGAGAGTAAGTAATTGTTTTAAAGTCACCCCAATGCATTTCATAGCCAAGGGGGAACTGGAACTCAGATCTCCTGAACCCTGGACTATCACCCCATCAAATACACCCCACTGCTCCAAAAATGTAATGGGGTGGAAGAGTTTCATGACCCTGCTAGAGGAATCCTCATCAGACTCCTAGACTCCAGGGAGATACCACATCTCATACTGGCACCAGACCAGGAGGAGACTAGGCCTTCAGGAGAGATGGCTCCAGGTCCTTCCCTGACAGGGGAAGGGGATGCTGACTCTGGAACATCATCACCCCAGAAGCATCATGACCTCAAGCGATAAGCCAGGAGGCCTCCTTTTAGAAGGAGTGCATGTTGGTAAAAATGTTCTCCTTGGGAGAAAGCAACTCCTCCTGAGTGGGGTCTGGGCCTGAGAGCTCTGATGGACAGCAGCTGAGCCTGGGTGGGGCCCAACAGCCTTTGTGAATAAAAGCCAGCAGTGAGAGCTTGCTGGTTGCTGGAAATGTCTTATTAACTCCTATTCTCTTCTGTTTTCTTGATCCTGCCTTGTTTTAGAACCTATGTGCTTTGACCCTGGACTTCTGTTTTACTCTGCTACCTGATTATGTATGTATTGGATTGCCTAACTATGTTTAATCTTTTGCCACTTTGACCACTCCTGCTTTGCCTGACTATATATTGGACTGATTGCCTGTGCTTTGATCCTGTGCCTGTTATCTGGACTACCTCTGCATTTACCTGAGTTTAAAGCTTGTCTGCTGGATCCTTGGTCTGGGGAATTACTTGGCCATGTGCTATAGTCAATGCAGGACAAAGAGGGATCAGAAAAAAACTTAACAATGTATTCAGTTCGTTTGGTAAATTCACAGGAAAGTAGAGCAAGGTGATTGAAATGTGGACAGTCACCTGAGCAGATGAAAAGTTTGGCAATATGGTTTCATGCAGAGATTGAGGGCTCTTGTAATACCAAAATACCTGGTGGTCTCCCACATGAGGAAGCTGTAAACATTACCTGCCACTGCTGCTCATTCTGAAGCCTATTTCCTTTAGTATCCATCATTGCCCTGTGTTTGAATTTAAAAGAGGGCATGGCATGTAGTGCATGGGCCACAGCATAGATAGCATTGTAGATGCTGTAGCTTTGGCCAGTCATCCTCATTTCAAAAAAACATCCCGGAAGGCTCTCCAACTTTTCTCTCCCACTGCAAACCTGAACACCCAAATCATCCTCTGCAGTATCTGGGAATATACAGTCAAAAGCTTGTTGCCAGAAGTCCCTGATGAAACCATCTCCTTTTGTGCTGAAAGGATTTCTGCTTTCCTCAAATGCCTTGAATCCTGGTAGGTCACTGGATTGAATCCTGAAGGAGATAATACCATGGAATAGTTCTGTATCCCAATTCCTTTGGTAGGGAAATGAACGGAACTCCATCTGGGCTGTTGTTATCCATACTTTGCCTTTAATTTTGTTTTCCTTGTGATGTTCATCTGCTAGATATGGCAAATATTTAAAAACTACACTGGAATATGATTCTGCATGGACCACAACTACACTGACTTTCCTGTCCAACAGTTTAGCATGTATTTTTTTCCCCTGTTCTACAATGCCAAAAATTTCAGTGATAACAGTTATTTTGGGGATTCTTTCTATGAAGGCAAAACAGACACCTTTCTTAGAAAACATTGGAAATACAGTTTGCACAAATGTTTCTCCATTGTCATTGTCTATATAAACAAGTCCAATCCATGTCCACTTGAAATGCAGGAGCAAGGAGAGAATCCCCTCAATCTGTAGGGCTTCCTGAGGAACCATCTTGTAGAAGGGAAGTCCTGGGGTCTTATCATTCATGACTGGAGCAGTGCCATATATGAGCTAAGGAGAGATTGCAGAAGTGGTTGTAAGATTATATTAATTTATAGAGCACTTTCTAGGGTTCAGAACAATGCATGCACATTGTTACAGCAATTCTATCAACAATTCTTCAAGGCATGCATTTGTTATTGTTGCCAGACTATAATTCAATCTTCCATTGCATGGTGCCCTCAAGATCTGTTAATAATAATAATAATAATAATAATGGAACAACAACATGATAAAACACATTGTATTGTATTGTACGATGTTGTACAATTCCTATTATCCCCAGGCAGGATGTGGTGATGGGTTTTTAGTCCAACACATCTCAAAGGCATGATGTTGGGGAACATTGTTATAGTCAGTTGGCTGTCCTAGGAGAGTATTAGTTGGCCTTTTTTTTTGTTCACCTTTTGAATGCTAGTCCTTAAAATATTGACATTATGACAGAGAACACTCATGTCAATGAAATGTCTTTATTTTAGGAAATCCAATAGCAAAAGCTGAATAGTCATACTGAAGAAAACATATAGCTGATCTTTATTAGTGAAAGGTCCTATGTAACTCCTGACTAGTCACAACAAATGGGATCCTCACAACTTCATTTCCCCTTTGCCATTTCTGTGATTCTGATTGCGGAGCGAAGGATGAGAAATGAAGAGGCAACACAGAGTTGGGATTTAAACAAGGGCCACTTTATTTATTTACAAGGAAAGCAAGCAAAAGGGGGGAGGTAACCTAAGCGGGCATTTCGGTATGGCCAGCCAGGCCATTGCAGGGGTCGGGCGAGACATTCACAGCCCGGGAAGAGGCGCCTGCTTTTCGCCGCCCCCCGAGCTTCCCCAATCTGAGGTGGGGTGGCCTTCCGGTGTCGTCTCCCCTCATGCCGCAGGGCTCCGAGTAGACGAGATGGGTTGGCCCCCAAAGGTAAGCCTTGTCCCCCCAACTGATGCCGCAGGGCTCTCAGTGGTTGGCCACAGGCGTTACCAATCACTTGAAAAGTGCCCGTGAATGCTCACCATTAAAAACATAACAGATGCCCGCTCCTACCGCCACAGGGGGAGACAAACCATTACACAGTCTCCCCCCCTCCCCCCGGAAGCAGAACATTACGTAGCCCTTCCTGAATATCTGCTAAAAATAACTGGTTACCAGGCGGAGACAGGTGAACCCCGTCACGCCTATAGAGCTTCCTCCGAGAACGGCTAATGTTAGGGTGTTGAATACTAAAGTCCCCATGCTGAGCCAGGGCCTTAAAAATCTCAGTATTAACCCGCTTTCTTGCCTTTTCAATAGCAAGGGGATCACTGGACACCCGCGAGTTCATCCGAGGCAAGATGCATGACCATATGATCCGTATGCCGGGCCAGCGCTGGCGTATATGCTGAAAATCAGCCAAAGCTTGCAAAATGAGGGCCTTGCCCTTCATTAAGCCCAAGTCGTTCCCCCCTAAATGAATAAGCAAGACCTGTGGGGGGAACCGAGCAGAATGCCGCTGCAGCAAGGTAGGGATGAGCTCATCCCACCGCATACCACGTTTCCCGAGCCAACGAATGATTGCGTGCTGACTCAAGCCGAGCTGCGATCCAAAGCTGGAGTTGGCTGCATGCTTGCTGGCCCAGAAGACCATACTGTGGCCGCATACGGAAACCCGCACGGGTGCCGAAGCCACTGGCAGATCTAGAATAAACATGAAAGCATTAGCATCTGCTGCATATAGCTAAGTGTTTACATGTCTCACATAAGTTTTAAACGCCGAGGATCGCCATCTGCCTAGCGACTGTATCTGTGGAGGAGAAAATCTCAAAGCTGCCGCTGTGGACGCCGCACCGATGCGAAATGAATGGGTACCAAACATAGCAGCGCGCAGACCCATCTGATCAAGAGCCCGCCTAGCTATTGCCCAGAATTGGTATTTTGTGAGGGGCGTGCCATCCTGATGGCAAAACAGGAAGCCCGCATTGTGGACACGCAGAGTTACAAAAGCTGATAAAGCCTGCAGAGGGCATAAGTCAGCGTTGGTAGATGGAAATAAAGAAATCCAACAACCCAAACCTTTCTGATCAGTTTTTGAGTATCGCAGAAGCAAACGGGCCTCTGTGCCCTTGAAATGCAAATCAGAGAATTGCAACGCCCGTAAAGACGTATCCAGCTTAGATGAGGCCAAAACCTCAGATATCCGAAATGCCCCGAAAAAGGTGGTTAATGCTGCTGCGTAGAATAAACCTGATTCATAACGGGAGTGGCAAAGTAGCGGCCACTGTGCCCGTAACCCGAGTAAGATATCTGGGGATAATGGAAGCCTAGCATCGGGGGTACGAAGTGAAGTTTTTGCCCAGCCGCTAAGGGCCCTACGTACCCGGAAATCCGAGGTACTATCCTCCAGGCCTCGAGCCTTCGCCATAAAAGCTAAAGCTGCCAACTTGAGAGAAACGGTGCATATTGACAGACCTTTACGTGTGGCATGTACACAAAATTGGAGCACATGCTCCACTGGGATGGGCCACAGGAGTTGCAGCTGATTAGCCGTGCGGAATGCCTGAAATTCCCTACCTGCGTTTCGATAAGCAGCCCTGGTGCTAGGCGCCAAGGACTCCCAAATGGCCTGCTCTATTTCCTCCTTCCAAGGAGCCAGAGGGATGGAGGCATGTTCTCCGGCCTTGGGAGGGCCCATGGAGCCAATTCCCGAAACCTCTGCACCTGATGTCGGGACAAAGCATCTGCTATATCATTATTCAGCCCCGGAATATGCTTTGCCCGAAAAAGAATGTTAAACTTAAGACAGTGAAGAGTAAAAGCTCTTACCAAGTTCATGACGCGGGGATTATGAGAGGCAAGGGAATTGATTACCTGTACTGTGGCCTGATTGTCACACCAGAACAATACGGTTGAATTAGCTAAATCACATGCCCACACATGTGCTGCCACAACTATGGGGAACAATTCAAGGAATGTAAGGTCGCGGCATGTGCCGTCGGACCGCCATTCCTCGGGCCATTGTTCCGCGCACCATCTCCTTCCCCAAATGACCCCAAAACCCCATGACCCAGATGCGTCCGAATGCATCTGTAGGTCTGCCTTTAATAAAAGTTCTTGCCTCCAGAATGATACCCCATTGAAATGTTCCAGAAAATCTAGCCATACAGCAATATCGGCTCGCATTGCCCGCGTAACTCGAATACGATGATGCGGCTTACGCAAGCCTGACATAGCCCTACAAAGGTGTCGTAAAAAGGCCCTCCCAGGGGCGATGACCCTGCAGGCAAAATTAAGATGACCCAATACTTCTTGCAATTGCCTCAAAGAAACCTTTGTATTGCCTGAAATGTGCAGAAGTTTACTGCACTATGTGCCAAGTTTATCCATTGGCAAATGACAACATTGCGAGATAGAATCTAATTCGATGCCCAAAAACTTAAGCACAGAAGATGGGCCCTCCGTTTTCTCGTGAGCCAGTGGTACCCCCAACTCCTCGCATAAAGTGTGGAATTTAGACATCATGTACTGGCAATGCGGACTTCCTGCTGGGCCAGCAAACAGGAAGTCATCAAGATAATGAATGACATCCCGCGCTCCCGCCCTCCGTTTGAGTGCCCATTCCAAAAAGGAACTGAACGCCTCAAACATTGCGCAGGAAATAGAGCATCCCATGGGTAGGGCACGATCCATGTAGAATTGCCCTTGAAAGCAAAAGCCTAATAGATTAAAATCATCGGGGTGAATGGGCATAATGCGAAAGGCAGCCTTTATATGGCATTTGCCCATCAATGCCCCTGGCCCATTTTTCCGCACCATGTGTACAGCTGAATCGAAAGAAGCGTACCTAACTGAACTCAAATGTTCAGGAATTGCATCATTTACTGAAGCACCCTTTGGAAAGGACAGGTTGTGTATCAGCCGGAATTCACCTGGTGCCTTTTTAGGCACAATCCCTAAAGGTGATACTCGTAAATGTGGAATGGGGGGGGGTCAGAAATGGCCCCAAAACCCTACCTGCACCAACTTCTTTCCCAATTTTTTCCCGAGCGATATCCTCCATCAAACTGAGGGATTTCTGATTTTTAGACAATGAACTACATCTAACTCTTTGAAAAGGGATGCGAAAGCCTTCCCTAAAACCTGAGCTAAGGTACAAAGCCTCCTGCCATCTAGGGTACGCAGCCAGCAACTTGTTGAGTGGCTTAAGCTTGACCGGGCTGGGTCCCTTTAGGAGGAGGTGGTTGCCCCCCAGATCGTTTGGGGCCCTGTGCGTCCTTAACAGGCCATTTTCCGCTCCTGTTTTTAAAACAGTTTGATGCGGCGTGATAACCCGAGCAAGTTTGACATTCGTGTCTGAATTTACAGGGATTGTGTGTGCAGCAGCCTTTATTGAAGTCCCAGTAGAGCGGGCGGTGTTGAACCGCCTGGCCCGCGTACCCCCTGGAGGTGGACGTGGGCTGTTGCTTGGCCAAGATATGTCCGCTATCCGCCCTGTCACCAAATCCAGGCCGGGCTGGCGTCATGAACTGTAACCACAGGTCATGATCTTTGACATCCCACCGAAGGGCATGATCAAATGCCGCCCTTCGACGAAATGATTGGTCGTAAGCCAGCCAGGCTCCGCCCTTGTACTCGGAATACGCTCGATAGATCATATCGATGTATTTTGTTAGAATAACTCCTTCTCCTGGGAAACGTTGCAAGATTACTCCCATATATATAAGGAATCCTGGCAACCAATTGGCCCAGGTGTGAACAACTTTCTTCCTTTTGATCCTTTCTGCCTGTTTATCTGTACCCTTGTCCTTATCTGAGCTCTCCTGTTCTCGGAATAATAAGGAGAATATGTCCCCTCTACATATTTTTTCCCTGGTGGCCGGGAGCAGGTGATATCCCAAAGGTGCGGAAGTGCTTCCGGTAGGAATACAATCGTGCGAAGCACCTGCGTAAGGATCCCTAAATTCCTGGGAAACGCTGGTCCCAGCTGCGCCAGCAGGTCCCTGCCATACCGTAGTGCAAGCGGCCATGGCATCAGAAACTTGGGGTTGTGGTAGCCCCTGTTGACTAGTGTTGTGGTGGGTGTCTGGCTGCTGGGGCTGTACTGGACCTATCGGAGTTACCCCAGCTTGTAGAGGTGTAATTGCAGAGGCAGAAGGGATAACCTGTGACAAATACGTTTGAGGTGACCAAGGTGGGTGAGCAATGTTTCCCATCTGCATGCCCAAGCCAGTGAACCAAGGCGAAAACCCCCAATGAGCTGGCACGAACCCTGACGCTTGAGACACCGGTGTAGTGTAGTGCGATGGCAGCTCACCTTGAGACGTAGGCCCAGGTCCCGAAACCGGAGTGGTGTATTGAAGAGCAGGCTCTGAAGGCGCCACCGTACTCTGTTCTGAGATGGAAATGGTAGGGACTGTGGCAGGACTCGCTTCCGTGACTGGCACTTCATTGGAAGGTCCACCCGAGGAGCTTTCTATCGCCATTATACGGGCTGAAAGAGTATTCAATAAATCGTCATGTCTTTTCTTACGGGTGTGTCTACGTTCAGTCAGAGTGCGTGACGGGATTGGAATTGGGGTAGTGGAGATGCCCCTTTCCTCTTCCAGTGTTTGTAATCTCGCAACTAGACTGGAAACCTGTGGGTCGAGTTCTTCCTCGGAGGAAGAATTCTCAATGGGCCATTTGCGTTGCGATGATTGTGCAGGAGCCTTTCCCTTGCCCTTCCTCCCCCCAATTCCTTTTTTGGGGGGCATAATGTAAATACAGATGCTGCGTAAACAGCTGTCTTACTGGAATACTATAATACCAACAGGATTGAATAGCAATTAAATAGCTGCCCGAGGTATCCCGTATACGTTGGGGCTTTTTAGGCTAAGGGTGACAACCTAGTAGGGGTGTGGGATTGTGAATCTGAGCAAAAGCCAGTAAAATTAGGAACAAAAATCACAGACTAATAGAACTAACAGCCCAGTGTTGCCAACACTGAATTAAATTCGCTAAAATTATCTATCAGTATTTCGATTATAAATAAGTCAGAAAAAAGGGGGGGACTTCCAATCCCCCCTCAGGGAGTCTTTTCCCTGCCTGACTGGAGTTCTCCAATGTTCTCCCACAGTGTTTAGCGGCTAGGAGCAGCCAAACACGCCACCCCCCACCCCCCACCCCCGGCTACCCAGAACCTGAAAGGAACAGCCTGGGGATGAGGAGGCCTTGAAAAAGCTGCCTTCCGTCGCCGCTGCTCCGCCACGAATTGCTTCCCCGCCGCCTGGGATTTCTTGCCCTTCGCTGCTTGCAGTCGCAATCACCCTTGGCCCTGGCCGAGCTGCGTTGGCCTATGCTGCGCTGAGCAGCCGGGCTAGCGTCTTGCCGCCGGTTCCGCCGCCGCCGGGATCCCCCGCTGTGGCCGGCTTTATCCGACGCTGGGGCAGCCCTCCTGCTGCTCTACGGCCGTTCCTGGTGCTGCTGACTGCTGCCGCGCCAGCTGCAGAGGGGGCGGGGTTTCCATCGGGGCTTCCTCTTCCGTTTTTCGCCACTTCAAAGGCCCCGCTCAGGACGTCGTTGTGCTGCTAGCGCCGCAGCAGCCCCGCCGGCTCTCCAGCCGCTTCGAGCGGCCACCGCCGAGCGGCTCGCCGCTGCGGGAGCCCAGTGGCAAGCCTCCTCAGCCGCTCCCCCGCTCGCCGCGCCGCCAAGCCGACTCTTCGCCTCACTGGAGCTCCGGGTATGCTCTCCCTTCTTCTCCTGACGCTGCTCCCTCGCTGGCCGATGCTGTTCAGCTCTGCTTCACTGCGAGCTGCGCAGCACACAGTGGAGATTTGGAGGGGTCCTGGACCGCTTAAATAGCCACAGACCCCTCCTGTCTCCGGTGGCACCACCCTGGGCCAGCCTATGGTGGCCCCCCACGTCACCTCACCCCATCCTCGCCCGCAATCTCCTCTCCCCGCCCCAGCGAGCAGGGTGGGGAAAGGTCTATGCAATAATAGGGAATCAGGATCATGGCATTAATCTTTCCAGGCAAGCCAGGACAAGGGTTTGAGGGGAAGAGATGTTAGTAATTGAAAGGATTGCAATTAAGTACATATTATTTTTAAACGAGGAAGATCAGTAGTGAATGAGATTGGAGATTGAGAACAGGTGTTCTGAATTAAGGAAGAAGACACACCTGAATTAACTGCATAAGTAAGAAAGGAAAAAGCTAAGCTTGGTCAGTCAGTTAGGGTTGGTAAGTCAGTTAGGGTTGGTAAGTCAGTTAGTAAGCAGAGGCTGGGGTTTTGTTTCTGTAAATGCTGTGTGAAGGTTCTGAGAAGTAAACTGGATGAATAAGCTGACTGGGAACGCTGCGAGGAACAGGCAAAGCGGTTTGTGTGAGAAAAGAGCACAAGAAGGTAAAGGAATGCTTAAAGATTGTTTTGCATCATTATTTTGTTAAAGGCTGCTCAAAGGAAGAAAGAGATTGTAAAGTATAAAGATAAGTTGTTTTCAGTTTCTTTTAAATGCTTGCCTGAACGAGTAAAATACTTCCTTAAAGAAAAATCCTTGTTGAAATTAGTGATTTATCTGATCTGTGGGAGGAAGTGCATCTGCTGGAGTATCGGATTAGACCCAGAGGACGAAAACAAACAAAACTCTATCACCAACAAGAGACTCAAGATTCCTGACATAATCCAACCTAGACAATCTATACCATGTATAAGTGTTTCTATGCAAATATAGGAAGCCTCCAAACTGAAATTAGATAGTTTGAGTGCTTGGTTTTAAAGGAGAACCCAGACATAGTGGGTATTACATGAACCTGGTGGAGCAGACAGAACCAGTGGGACATGGTGATCTCTGCATATTAATGGAGGCACAGTCGTGCCTCCATTGTTAAGGGCCGTCAGTAAAAACACATTCCGCCATGTTAAAGTGACAATTGGGGGGGTCATTCTAACAGCCATTAAATTGAAAATGTTTCACCAACCTTTCTGAAATTTACAGGTGCTAGAAAGAAATGTTTGTTTTACATTACCTGAAAATTTCAAGAAGATTGGTGAAAGATTTGAGGGAAGGAGAGCAGTTTAAGGTAGAAAAGGAATACAAACCTGTCTCCCTGCTTTTGTAAATTTACTTCCGGGTTGAGACTTTTTGTGCTCACAATTTGCATAATTTCTAGAGCCTTATTAATTAATCCAGTGGTGGGGTCTTCTTCCTCCTTGACTGTAGTTGGTGGAAAGCTTTTCATTTTTAAAAAATTCCCTTCGGTTGACTTTTAAGGAGTATTTTAACCTCTCATTCAAGTCAATGAGGCGGCCATCTTCCCTCATAACGCGACACTGACACATACTCAGTAGCGTCGCTCTTCCCCCTCCCTCCTGCCTTAGAATGTGGGGTGGGTGAGTGAAATGGCTGCTGCCTCTAGCACAGACCTTTTGAGTGAAGAAGAAGAAGAGTTTCTCTTTTCTCTTCTGGAACATGCATTTTGGGCTATCTTCATAAGGCCAGTTTGCTCTTTTGCTCCCTGGTGAAGCAGGGTGTGGCTCCTCTGGATCCATGGTAACCTGATCTTCAGATCTCTCCTGGGAATAGGTAGCTATACCTTTCTTTTAATTTCCCTCTTTTATAAGAGTTTGGTCAATACTGCTATAAAGTTGAAAGCTTCAAACACTTCATTTAATTAGTTTGGGCCGGTGTAAGTTTTAAGTACAATGTTGAAAACTTTCAAAGTGCTTCTGGGCCTACAACGCTGGTTTCTGCCTAGTCACCCTGTTTTTTTTAATAAGGTTTAGAAACTTTTGAGGTGTCATTTATTTTGCATAGTGTACACACGGATTTTCTTTCTAATCCTTGCAGTCTACACTGGCTCCCTCCTTGATGTGTTTTTGGAAGCAGAAAAACACTTTTTTGTTCCAGCAGGCCTTTGGCAAATAATCTGGACCTCTGTCTATACCTTTGACTTTTAAATTGTTATGTATTTAAAATGTTTAAAATGCTTTAATATTGAAAAGTATTTAATTATATGTTTAACTTTTGTATATTTAGGGTGACCATATGAAAAGGAGGACAGGGCTCATGTAACTTTAACAGTTGTAGAGAAAAGGGAATTTCAGCCAGTGTCATTTGTATGCAATTAGTCCCTGGTGAAATTCCCTCTTCATCACAACAGTTAAAGTTGCAGGGACTATACTAGAGTGACCATATACAAAAGAAGGCAGGGCCCCTGCAACTTTAACTGGTGTGATGAAGAGGAAATTTCACCAGGAACTAATTGCATACAAATGACACTGGCTGAAATCCCCTTTTCTCTCCAACTGTTAAAGTTACATGAGCCTTGTCCTCCTTTTCATATGGTCAGCCTAGTATATTCCTATTTATAGGTTTTAGCTGCATATGTTTTAGTTTTGTAAGGCTGCCCTGAGGCCCAGCATTGGGCAAAAGGCAGGATACTACTACTGCTACTAATATTGATGTTTCAGATTTCACTTCTGCATCTCATTTTCTTTTGCATTTACTTTTCTTTATAAACCATTCATATCTTAAGACTTCTTGTGTGACATGTTTTCATTGGTTTAACAAGTTAAAAGGGGTATTCACTGTTTTCATGCTGATGTTATAAAATCTATTTTCAACAGGCCTAGTAACTTAAAGAGTAACAAGTTGGGGAAAATCCTCAATCTCTTTGCTATCAGAGGCACTGAGTAAGGGAGCCCTGGAGATAATTTAGACTGACCCCAACCACAAAACACTATTCCCCCTTCTTCTTTTTTTTAATATAATTTTTATTTTCAACTTAAAACAAAGTAACATAACATAAAATACAATACATAACTAACAACCCTCATACCCCCCCCCGTGCTCCCCTCCCCCAGGAGACCTGCATATATTCAATTATACATCTTTCCAAAATTGTAATGTATCTTTTGAAGGTGTTTGCCCCTTCCCCGTTCTCAAAACATATTCCAAAAATGGACTCCATATTTTTTCAAAATCATTCTTCCTGGACATTCCCCTCTTTACTTTCAATTACACATTAGCTTGTCATTAAGTGCCATATCTCATATTTCTTTATACCATTCTTTTATTGTATAATTTCCTTGCCCTTTCCAATTCTTAGCTATCATTAATCTTACAGGTGCCAGGAGGTTGTTTATCAATTCCTTCATGCTTATATTCTTATTTTCTTTATTCCATATTGCTAGTAGAGCCAACCTTGGGCTTACTTCCAATTTACTTCCCGTTATTTCACTTATTTCTTTGAACACCCTTTCCCAAAATTTTTGTACATATTCACAGCTCCACCACATATGAAAATATGTTCCAACCTCCTGACAACCCCTCCAACAATTCTTGGAAATTTTCTTGTCTATCTGATGAAATCTTACTGGCGTTAAATACCATCTCCATGCTATTTTATAATAATTCTCTTTAATCCTAACCGACAAAAGCTTTAACATTCTTGCATCCCATCTCCTCTCCCAGTTATGTTCATTAATTTTTTCCTTTAAATCATCTTCCCAAATCATTTTAAGAGAGTCTTGATATTCCTCATCCTCTATCAAAATTTTATGTATTTCACTAGTCAAACCTCTTTTACTTTTAATTTCCCCCTTCTTTTCTCCTGATTCAATTAAATCTTCAAATCTTGTATTATCTCTACAATCCTTATTCTTCTTTTTCCAATCCTGTGTCCATAGTTCTAATTGTATACATTTGAACCAAGCTATCTTTTGTCCTCTTAATATCTCTCCAATTTGATCCTTATTTATCATTCTTTTCATCCAGTCTCTTAACTTAATAATTTTCTGAGCCCTCAGACCCAACTCACTTTTTAAATTCCTTGGGAAGTTTCCCATTACTACCACTGGGGCAAGAGGAGAATTTCCTGGTTTAAACTTTCCTTTAACTTTCTCCTAAATCTCTAAAATATTCTTCAACAACGGGTTATCCAGTCCCCTCAAATCTTTCTTTTGTAATTTGGTAAAGAAAATATTCTGCAATTTTAATTCTTGTTCTCCTGTTTGCGTCTCCAACCATTCTATACCATCTTCCCCTAAAATACTATTTATCACGTATCTTAGTTGATTAGCAATAGAATACATCTTTATATTAGGAAGTCCCAATCCTCCTTTCTTTTGTGTCTTATACCATAACCCTTTATTAATCCTTGCTTTTTTATCTCCCTTGCAATAAGCGTTAATCATGTTTTGCCAACTCTTTAGCTCTACTTCTGTTATTTTAATTGGTAACATTCCAAACAAAAAATTAATCTTAGGTAATATCTTCATTTTAATAACCACTATTCTACCAAACCATGAATGCTTTAATTTCCTATAAGCCTCTAGTTTTTCCCCTATCTGTTTTTTCAAACTATTAAAATTAATTTCTTCCAACCTCTCTAAATCTTTTGCAATATTAACTCCTAAATAACGTGCTATATTTTTAATCGTAAAACCTAATTTTATATTACACTCCTCCATCTCCTTATTATAATTGAATAACATCATTTCGGACTTCCCCCAATTAACTTGTGATCCCATAATCTCCCCAAATTCTCTCAAATGTTTCTTGATTACCTCTCCACTCTTCAAAGGATCTTCTAAAGTCAGCAGTGTATCATCCGCAAACATATTAATCTTAATCCTTTCTTTCTCTCCTATCCCTTTTAAGCTTACATCTTCCCTTATAACATTCGCCAAAATTTCTATAACTATTGCAAATAAGATTGGGGAAAGTGGGCAACCTTGCCTAGTGCCCCGGGCCAAGGTAATCTGTTGTGTTAACCCATCATTAACCATTGTTACTGCTTTATTATTTGCATATAACCGATCAATCACTCCTGTAAATTTATCTCCAAACCCAAATATTTTTATAATTGTTTTAAGTGCTGGCCATTCCACACAATCAAAGGCTTTGAATATATCCAATGCTAACAACCCTGCTTTTATATTCCTTTTTTTAATAACATTAATTATATTCAACACTCTCCCAATTAAATTAGGCATTTGCCTCCCTAAAATAAATCCACATTAATCTTTTCTAATATATTTATTTATAAAAGTACTCATTCTTTTTGCCAATATTGCCGTAAAAATTTTTGAGTCTTGATTTATTAAAGATATTGGTCTATAAGAAGCTGGGTCTGTCAAATCCTTGTCCGGTTTCGGAATTAATATAATCAAAGAATGATCCCACGATGGTTGGGTCTTTCTTCCCTCTATTATACTTTTAAATAATTTTTTCAATTTCGGTATTAATATTCCTCTAAAAGTCTTATAATATTCCGGCCCCAATCCATCTAACCCCGGAGATTTTCCTCCTTTTAATTTATCAATAATTCCTTCTATTCCTTTTTCTGTAACCAGACCTTCCATATAGTCCCTATCCTCTCCCTGTAATCTTATTTTCAAATTCTTCTCTACATATTCCACTACTTTTCCCTGTGGACCCATATCTGATGTATATAATTCTTTATAAAATTCCTGAAAGATATTTAATTTATCCTTCATTAAATTACAACTTTTCCCTGTCTTATCTTTAATTGTCCCTATCATATTCTTTGCCTTTTTTGACTGAGTGGACCTGGCCAGCATCTTAGAATTTTTATTAATGTATTCAAAGAAATCTGTCTTCAAATATAACAATTCCCTTTGCACCTATTCCAAATCCTCTTTCTCCAATACCTTCTTTTTAGCTTGAAGTTGAGCATATAGGTGTTTATCTTTTGTCTCTCTTAATTTCTCCTCTAAATCCCTTACCTCCTTTTCTATCTTTTTATTTTGTGCTTCCTGTTGTTTTCTTAGGGTTCACAATTCCCTAATACAAATCCCTCTTACAACCGTCTTCATTGTGTCCCATACTATCCCTTGAGAGTTTTGCTCTATTTTGTTAATATCCCATATTTTCTGAATTTCTTTTCCCATTTTTTCCACTATGGTTATATAATTTAAAATTCTAGTATCCATTCTCCATCTCTTTGCTTCTCTATAATCCTTCTTCATTTTAATACTATTCCCCTTCTGAAGAGATCTGGACCAGAGACTACTAAAGACAAACAAAGTAGCAGGCCATAATAACAGTTCTCATGTGGCCATTTGCCTTATGAGGCAGGTGCTCTGCGGGCTACCAAATGGAGGGACTAACAGGCCATAAAGTTGCCTGGCTGGGTCTGCCAGAAATCCAGCCTCAACACTCCTGGAAGGTCCATGTTCTATAGCACCTGCTGTCAGATGAACCTGAGGGAATCCCACCCTCCACCCCTGGGTTTAATTTACTTGCTTCCCCTGGCTGGACCTTGCAGGAAACTATACGGACAGACAGAGCAGGCATTCATAGCACACATAGAATGCTGAGACTGGCAAATCTAAAAGCAAGTGTGTTGCTTTTCAAGAACCAAGGAAATTCAATGGGTCTTACTTTTGAGTAAATATCTAGGGATGGATATGCAGCCTGTGCAAGAACTGAGTAGGGTGACCATATTTTGGAAACCAAAAAAGAGGACACCTAGTGGGGGGGCAGGAAAATGGCTTTCTGGGGCTACCTTAAAGTCCACAATTGGAGCGGAGGAGGGGAAAGCATGTCATTCTCACCCCACCCCACTGCTCCAATCAGGCCCTTTTCTATAATGCCTAGGAATGACACACTTTTCCCTTTTAAGGCCTTGATTGGAGAAGTGGGAGAGAATGACACACCTCCAGAAAGCATGTCATTCCCCCCTGCCACGCTAATGGTGGCCTTAACAGGGAAAGTGTGTAATTCCAGATCATTATAGACTATTGCATAAAATCCTCCCTGACACTGAGGATAGAACAAAAACCAGGAGATATCTGGGGAAATCCTGAAAGTTTTTTATTATTTATTATTGCATTTATATCCCACCTTTTTTCCTCCAAGAAACCCAAGACACCATACATAATCCTCCTCCTCTCCATTTTATCCTAACAGTAGCAACCCTGTGAGATGGGTAGGGCTGAGAGTCTGCAACTGGCCCAAAGTCACCCAATGGGTTTTCATGGCTAAGTGGGAAGTAGAACCAGATCTCCCAGCTCCCAGTCCAACACTTTAGCCACTAGGCCACACCCTAGTGGTCACCCTAGGATTGAGCCATGCCAAGTTGGAAGCAGATCGGTTCGTGCCTTCATTTTTAGGATATTTTTTTAAAAGGTTTGACTTCAATTTTTTTTCTAAAATTCAAGGCATGAACCAATCTGCTTTCAACTTGGCATGGCTAAAGCCTTAGTTAAGAGGTACCATGGTGCCAAGTTTCATCTCTTCATCTTTACTTTCTGTCTTTTTTTTTTAATGTACCGCTCAAGGCCCTAGACCCCAAAGAGGAGCATTGGGTAGAAGTTTTAAAAATTCCTAAAACTCAAGGCATAAACAGATCTGCTTCCAACTTGGAATGGCTCAATCCCTACTTAAGAGCTACCATGCTTTAAAGTTTCATCCCTTTATCTTTAAAAATGATGGAATTGTAAGCATTTTAGTTAATTTAAAAAATTAAATTGAAGTTTTAAACATTTCTAAAAATCAAGGGATGAACGGATCTGCTTCCAACTTGGCATAGCTATATCCCTACTTAAGAGCTACCATGATGCCAGGTTTCATCTCTTTATCTTTAAAAATGAGGGAGATGCAAGCATTTTAGTTGATTTATTAATGTTAAAAGTGAGTTCAACACATAACACTAGCTTTGATTTTATATTGGATGTCAAGATGGTATAACATTCTTGCTGATGCTGGCTTGGTTGTCAACTGTATAATATCCAGTCATCCATTACACAAAGCCATGAAATTAATTAAACAAAAAACCTACGGTTTACAAAAACAATGTTAAGGATCTACAGATTCCAACCAAGCACCAAAAAGCAGGGAAATTGGGAGTTAAGGCTCCCAAGCCTTAATGCCACATCCTCCCTAAGGAGGCAGAAAGTGCAAGTGAAATTCTCATTCTCCCAAAGCAGATAAAGCATGAGGACAGGGTGGAGAATATGATATGCAGAGGTGACTGTGGGGTTGTGGAAAACTGATCACGAACAACTTAGGGCCATCTACTTCTCTTTTTTTGGTTAGAGCAGCCCTTCCCCAACCTGGTGCCCCCCAAAGTTGTTGGACTACAACTCCCATCATTGCAAGTCAGTATGTCCCATGGTCAGGAATGTTGGGACTTGTCATCTCAAACACCTGGGGGGCAGCAGGATGGGGAATGCTGTTCCATACCCTTACCAAATACAGGGTCTGCCCAATACTTTTCTCTCACACACATCTCGCATATAGCAGCACTCTTGATAACAAAAGGGGCACTATTCATTACTGATCTAGAGCCAGAGCATGTGCTAGGCACTTCCAACTTTTGGTCAATATCCTGCCTTTCAAAGAACCAATGTTTTTTTTCTTTAAATGTATTTATCAAAAATATACTGTTCACTCCCCACAATCCTGCACAATACATCATCTCATCAAAGCAACAGTGGAGCAGAAGAGGTTTAGTTTGGCTGTCTTGAACACCTTTCAGGTGAGATTAGTTCGCAATCCTATACCTCTTGGGAGAAAGCTCTAATGAATTCAGTGGCACTGGCTTCTGAGAAGACATGTATAGGAGTCAACCTTCTCCAGCCTGGTGCTTTCCAGATGCGTTGCACTGTAACTCCCATGTTATGTGTTATGGGGAAGACAAAAATCAATTCATACTTAATTTTTAAATAATATTTACGTGAGAAAGTATTAGGTGGTAACTCTGTCTTTGATCTCACACTGCTGAACAAGTAAGAGAAATCCTTTATCTGATATTCAAGAAACAGACATCCTATGCCATGTGTTGAAAACTAATGTTGATGTCTGAAGGGCTATCTGGATTAGGTATTCAAGATTCATTCATTGTTGTATCATTTGGTTTTGACAGTTTATTTAAAGTGATGCAGCTCTTTTGTAGTTCCTTGATTGATCACATATCTGAATGCTGGAAAACATACTTTAGTACAGATGTGGGCAGAAAAATAGATCTATCCCGATGATTTGGACATCAACTCACAGCATTCCTGATAACTGCCCATGCTGATAGGGGCTTTTACAAGTTGAATTCCAAAACATCTGGAGATCTACATTCTGCCTTCCCTTATTCTTGAACAACATTCCCCAACCTGGTGCCTGTCAGATGTGTTAGGGTGCAACTCTCAACATAAGGAGATGCTCTAAGAAATGAGAAGTAGCTGGTCCTAAGTTGTTCATCATCATTTCCCACAACCCCACAGTCACCTCTACAGATCAAATTGCATATCTAGATTTTTGAGATGACAAGTCCCAGCATTCCTGACCATGGGACATACTGACTTGCAATGATGGGAGTTGTAGTCCAACACCTTTGGTGGGCACCAGGTTGGGGAAGGGCAGCTCTAAACAAAAAAGAGAAGTAAGTGGCCCTAAGTTATTCATGATCAGTTTTCCACAACCATACAGTCACCTCTGCATATCAAATTCTCGACCCTGTCCTCATGGTTTATCTGCTTTGGGAGAATGAGAATTTCACTTGCACTTTCTGCCTCCTTAGGGAGGATGTGGTGTTAAGGCTTGTGAGCCTTAAATCCCAATTTCCCTGCTTTTTGGTGCTTGGTTGGAATCTGTAGAGCCTTAACATTGTTTTTGTAAACCGTAGGTTTTTTGTTTAATGAATAAGCTCTACAGGAAGGACAGGGAAGTGAATACTGGGGGAGGTTTTGCTCTGTATTTCAAAGAGGGCATAGTGTTGAGCAAACTAGAACACCTAAAAGGGATAAGCTCTTTCACAGGAGCATCATGGCTCCAAAACTAATTTAGCACTTGGAACATTCTAACGTCCCCTAGACCATATTGCTGAAGGGGGAACTTTAAATCGAAAATGAAATTAGGGAAGCCTCCAAAAAAGGAAATGTTTTAATAAATGGTAACTTCAATTACCCCATATTGACTGAGTATGTGCATATTCCAGCCACAACAAAGAGATTAAAATTCTGAATGCCCTAAATGACTATGCCCTAGTACGGTTGGTCATGGAACTGACCAAATTGGAGGGAATCTTGGATTTAATTCTATGTGGTGTCACCCAGACCTAGTATATGTAAATGTTGTTGAGCCCATTGGAACAGTGACTAACGCAACGGTTTCAGAGTGGAGGATATCCGAAGAAGATAATCAAAGCAGCCAGATTCAAGGCTAACAATTGTAATCGTGACCACCTTTTGCAGCCAAAAAGAAGAATGGCTGACAAAATCTCATGTGGTTTACCCTTCGATCCTCACACCAAAGAGCTATAAATGCATACACGCTTAAATTGGCATCTGCTTCAGCATCTGCCAGGTTTGACCCATGGTGATATTTAAGAGAACAATTTTTTTTAAAAAAAAGATTGACTTACCCACACAGATCACACTAGACATAACAATATATATAAAAAACCCATGGTGCAGCTGACTATATTAAATTTACCTAGGCCCCAAGGATAACATCCATGTGGCCGATGCATTTATTGTAAATTGACCAAAAGGTGCCCTCATTTACTCATCCCATCATTGTAGATTTTCTGAGGTAAAATACCACATGGCTCATATATATGATCATGTAGGAAAAACATGAAGGCCACTGAAGATTAGGATAGGTGAACATCTATACAATTTAAGACATCAAAAAACAGGGGCACCTTTGATAAAATATTTTCTGGATAAAAAACATGGGCCAGAATCCTTTGTGTTTTGAGCATAGTAACAGTGAGGAGAGGGGAGACAATACTAAGTAAAGGAAAACTTTTTCTAGATTCTTTCCTTAAACAGCCTGGAACCCAGGGGATTAAAAGATTATCTGGATCTGACCTCATATAAACAATAACATAATCTAAAATAAGTTTCCTGCATTGGGAGTAGCAGATAAGTGGAATCTTTTAAAAAAAACACCCAAAAAACTTAGAAAAATATGTTGAAATTAAAGCACTTATTTTCAACATTGTGATGCGGTTACAGCTAAGTGTTGACAGGATCATTTGGAGATGAGACAATTAAGGCTGCCAGCTGTTTATGGATTAATTTAAATTGCTCTAAACTGACCTTGGCTGCCAAGTAGGAGGAAGAGAGTTTTGAGATACTACAGAGCTCAGTGGGGATGCCCAACAAGCCGAGAACTGTTTCCTTTTGCATTTAGGTTTCATTGTTTTAATATTGTGCTAATGACTGTGAAATTATAATAAAGTACATTTTTCCTCAGGTTAGGTCATTTGTTATGTTTATGGGTGAACGTATAAATGTTTAGTTATAGTGTTTGATGATAGCAAAGGATTTTAAAAGGTTGTTTATTATCTGATGTGGGTGTTGTTTTGTGTTTAATATTAAACTGTTTTATGTTTTATCTTTAAGTTGTCGCTTGTCTAATTTGTAGTTACACTTGTTTTATATGTAGCTTCTGATGAAGGATGTATTTCCAAAACACATAGAGCAGATCGAAGAAGTTATTAAAGACTAAAGAAAAAATATTGCTTCATAGCACCAGAGCTTGGCTCTCTCTTTTTTTATCAGTTTGGTGGTGCTCTTCTCCCTCTTTTTTTATACCAGGAAGCCCAACACAGTCACATTTGACTTCAAAAGAAGAAACTTCTCTAAAAGGAGGGAACTGCTGAAAAGGAAATTGAAAAGGGGGTATCAAGTGGATGAAATCCCTTCAAAATGCTTGGAGATTCTTCAGGATTACAATATTAGATGCTCAGGTAAAACATATACCACAGGTTAAGAAAGGGAGCACCAAGTCCAAGAGATCACTGGCATGCTTCAGGAGCAGTGTTAAGGGAGCTATCAGAGAAAATAGGACTTTCTTCAGAAAGTGGAAGTCTCTCCAATTGAGGAAAACAAAGCTTGCACAATGGTGATTCAGGCAGACAATAAGAGATGCAAACAAGCATTTTGAAATGTGTATCACCAACAACACCAAGGCAAATAATAACAAATTCTTTAAATATATCAGAAACAGAAAACCAGCTAGGGAGACAGTTGGACCATTGGATGACAATGGAGTTAAAGGAGGACAAAAGGAGGACAAGGAGATTGCAGTGATGCTCAATGAACTCTTTTTCATCGGTCTCCACTGAAGAAGACATGGGATAGATACTTGTGCCTGAAATGATGTTTTCAGGCAATGAGTGTGAGGAACTGAGACAAATTGTGGTGACAAAAGATGTATTTCTCAACTTTACTGATAAAATAAAAGCAAACAAATCAGCAGGCCCAGATAGTATCCATCCTAGAGTTCTCAAAGAACTCAAATATGATATCACAGACCTTCCAACCAAAATCTGCAATGTGTATCTAGGATCAGCCTCTATACCAGAGAATTGGCAGATGACCAATTTTTAAGAAGTGGTTCAGGAACGATCCAGGAAATTACAGGCCAGATAGCGTAATGTTTGTTCTGGGTAAATTGGTTGAAAGCATTATTAAAGATAAAATTAGTAATCATATAATAGGACAAGCCTTGCTGACAAAGAATCAAAACAGCTTCTTTAAAAGTAAATCCTGTCTTACTAACTTTTTAGAGTTCTTTGATGGGGTCAATAAATATTTAGATGGGTTGGCACATGATGTTAGAAGCCCTGCTAATCAAAAAAGGTTTAGCTCTGTGTACCTGAATGCACTGTCTCTACTATGCCACCGTATCTGCCACACTAATGGACAAATTGATGGATAATGTTTGCATTGTTAATAGATGACTACAGAAGAAAGCTTAGATTGGATCCAGATTTAGCCATAGGTAGAATAGAACCATTGACAGGAAATTCCTGGGGATTGGTGCGATGGCGATTTTTTGCACTCTGCCATTGTGGTGAAGAAACAAGGAACTGTTTCAACGGAAAAATATGAGGCTGGGCCAATCAGGGCACTAATGGATGCATGTTGCTATTTTTCTTTTTCTTTTTTTGGTTTGTGGAGGTTGAGTAGGAATTATTTAGGCATTCCCTGGTTCTCAATTAAGATCTTTCTTCACCTACTCCATACTGCAGTGTCATGGGAGGATGGATGCAATTTGCCTGATAGTATACAACCTAAGCAGCTGGTGGGCATCTTGAGGCACCTGAGGTGAAGGGTGTCTTAACCATCCTGCTAGTCACTGCTACATGGCTTGAAGGGATGTGGGTAAGACACAAATCCAGACCGTGGCACACTTTACTCTAGTGAATCCCAGCCAACACTGGTGGCACAGTCATGGTCCCCTCCTTGCTTTCACTTCAGGAAAGCGATGAATAGTCTGGATCTGTTTTATGTCCAGCTTGGGTGTATTTGCCCAGTAGGCATGTGCTGGCCAGTAACTGGTAGCTGAATTTAGCAAGCAGTTGCCTGTACTTAGTCCCAGTTATTTGTTACTGAAATTTTGAATGATTTGCTGTTGTGAGAAGGAGAAACTGGGTTGCGCCCTCTTATTTCTTAATTGTCCCTTCCTAATCCTTTTGATGTGTAAGACAGGACTCTAATGAACCTGGCTAGGCAGCATCTGCTAGTATTACACAATGCAGTCATTGTGAACAATACACAGCACAAAAAGAATTTACCCCAAATCCTGAAAAACTGAATAGTCATCAACATACTTTGAATGTACATTATAATTCATGAATGTCACACAACAGTAGCATTTGTAACCATTTATTAATCCTAGGAAAAAACCAGAAGGACGTACAATTACTGATTTGGTTATTTTTAATGGAACAATTTCTGAGACAGAAAAATGAAATTGGGAAGGAACAAGCAAATGTGCAATTAGTATAATATTCTCATATCTCACATACATACGACACAGGTGTCCTACCTGTGGAATCTTATAGATATCCAAGATATTTGCCACATGAAGAGAGATTTCAGGGTCCAATCCCCCAATAACTGCTATGAGATTATTCTGGATGTTGCAGATGTAATTCGGG
The DNA here is from genome assembly GCA_029215795.1 of Anniella stebbinsi. NCBI lineage: Eukaryota > Metazoa > Chordata > Lepidosauria > Squamata > Anniellidae > Anniella > Anniella stebbinsi. The sequence goes on from JARDYH010000008.1 coordinate 25,942,496, forward strand.
ACCACTCTCTCCACTAATGAAAGAAGTAACATGGTTGCATGATAGGTTTTCCTTGCATTGTCATAGCTGTCATAGATACGGAAGCCCAAGGTGAGGTTTGGTAATATCTTAGGGTTTTCGTTGATCTCTTTTATGGCAAATGCGAAGGCCAGGAGATGCTGGTAATTCTTGGGTATCATGCTGAAACAAGTAGTCAATGCTTAAATCACAGAATGCTAATAGACACTTAGAGCTCCATCGGAAGGGGGGGGAGGAAATCATGCTTCTCCACCCCACTTTTGTTGCTTGATACTTCCTATTTCTCTCAGAGGGAAGAAGTAAAAAAGCATACATGGCCCATTCAAGGGGACATCTTTATTGTGTCACTTCACAGCAGGAGATAGCTGTGACTTCTGCCTTTAAAAATAATACAGACTTATTGGGGGCTTTTGTTGTTGTGTGAACAAGGCTAGAAGGGGTGATAGGAACATGAGAAGGACCCGCAAAAATCCATGAGTGCCCAGTAACAAGAGTGCAATACAAGACTCCTCTAATGATACCCTTACACATCAAAGATATACAAATATACTCAGTCATAAGTAAATCACTTGGAGTCTGATGGGGCTAGCTCCCTGATAAATGGCTTGAAAGCCTGCATTCAAAAATGTGTAAAAAAGCAAAATTTGGATACAAACATGTATATATGAGAGGAGTTGCATACAAGATGAAGTCAGGGAAAGGTTCATTTGGAAATTCCTGTTTCATGCTTATGAAATGTGCAAATGGATGTGGTAATTGGATGGCGTGAAATCATCACAGAATACATGCAAAACTGAATTGGCAAGATATAGAGAGATTTACATACCCCCTTTCCCAAGGGTACTTGTATAAGTTTGCAGCACCAGCCATAGGTTTGCAACTGCACCTCTAGGATTGATCATTCTAGTGATATAATAAATAGAAATGAAAGAACTAAAAATCCAATACTTACACAAGTTCTTCACGCAAGTCTGGTAGAGGTTCTTCACTGAAGGATCTTGGACTGGAGATGAAGCAACCGTGTAAAATTATGCCGCCAATAATGAAGTCTCCTGACTGATGATATGTGTGAAGTGGTGGGTGAGAATCATGGATGCTGCATTTCATCATATGAGCCTGGCATACTATGTAATGGAATAGTACCAGTAGCAAGACCAAGAAAAGCACCATCTTCAATGCAATGGCAAATTTCACTTCTACACACCCAGATGTTTCTATTTTCTTTTACAATACTACTATCATTTAAGCAGTCCTTAAATAATCCTGACTTCTTTGATGGTAGTTCAGTCTGCTAGTAGGAATATACAATGTCAAATAAAACAATCCATGAGCTCTGCTTGTTCCTAGTCTGTTTCATAACCCTAAATGGTTCTAGATATATTCATAGTGTTGATGTTAATTTTGCTAGTTGCTGCTGAAATTTCATGAAGCATCAGATATAATTACCATCATTTATATAATTAAAGTGGGATGTAATCATTGACACAAAGTTGAAGATTCCATGATGAATTGCTGGAGAAAAAAACATGTTTGTCATATGACAATATGGGCTCGGAATGCCTCTGAGGAATTAACAGAACTGCCCACTATTTTTAGGCATTCACATGATTGCAGAAGATTATGACGTAATACCTGTCAGACAAAATCTCACTAGTTTAGAGGTCAAATGTTTTCTTGGAACACAGAGGTCAGGAAGTTTCACCCAGGAAGCACAGGATGCTTTTGATGCACTGTGATGGATAGGATGCTTTTTTGATGCACTTTCAGGGATTTTGTTTGTTTTTAGAGCAGAGAAAATGCAGTATTTTGTAGAGCAGGGGAAATGAAGGGGAACCTCCCCCAGCAAACTCATTTGCATGGGTGTGTTTGTGTTACTCTGCTATACCAAAGTGCCATCTAGAAGTTATGTAGCAGAAAAGGAAATGTTCTTCATGCAGTACTCAGTTCTCAGTGCTGTGACTAACCCAATATTAGATAAAATAGATTGAAAGCAGCTGATCTTAATGTATAACAACCAATTTCCCCCCCTACCATCTGACAATCAATCGAATTTTCTTGAGTAAACTTTGTACCATCCTTTGCCGGACAATGAACTTGGGTGAAAAAATCCAGATCTGGAACTTTGGTTCAACCTTATTTATATCTCTGTATTCTGTCCAGCAACAATGAAGTACAGGCAGAATATCAGCGGGTGCTACTTCCATCTTCAGATGCTACAGTAGCCTGAATCTGTTTGATTTCTTTCCGTCTTGAACCTAGTAAACCCATGGGCAGTTAAAGCACAACCACAAAGTGATGAGGCTTTTGTGGGGCACCGGCCAAACATACCTCAAATACATGTGTCACTCCATTCAGATTGAATGAATGGAGAAGAATATGAGATGTCGGCTGACCAGATAAAATCCAGGTCAGGGCTCCTGTAACTTGAACAGGTGTAGAGAAAAGGGAATTTCAGCCAGTGTCATTTGTATGTAATTAGTTCCTGGTAATTTTCCCTCTTCATCACAACAGTTAAAGTTACAGGAGCCCTGCCTTCTTTTGTATTTAACTGTTGTGATGAAGGGGGAATTTCACCAGGAACTAATTGCATACAAATGACCCTGGCTGAAATTCCCTTTCCTCTACAACTGTTAAAGTTACAGGAGCCCTGACCTGGATTTTATCTGGTTAGCCTAATGATATGCAAAGTTGACAGGATGGAAAATACAAAATTAATTGGTGTTTGTAGACTTTAGGAAAACTGATGATGAACATAGGGCCACCAATTTCACTATTTTTTAGAGCAGCCTTCCTCAATACATCTGGAGTAGGCTGACCAGATAAAATCCAGGTCATGGCTCATGTAACTTTAACAGTTCTAGAGAAAAGGGAATTTCAGCCAGTTTCATTTGTATGTAATTAGTTCCCGGTGAAATCCCCTCATCATCACAACAGTTAAAGTTGCAGGCACTATACTAGAGTGACCATATACAAAAGAAGGCAGCGCCCCTGCAATTTTAACTGTTTGACGAAGAGGGAATTTCACCAGGAACTAATTGCATACAAATGACAGTGGCTGAAATTCCCTTTTCTCTACAACTGTTAAAGTTACATGAGTCCTGACCTGGATTTTATCTGGTCACCCTAATCTGGAGTACCCCTTTACACCAGATGTGTTAATCTACAACTCTCAAAATACCAAGCTAGAATGGCCCCCGACTGGGAAAAGCTGACATTCCAAAATAAACAAGTTGGGAGGGGGATGCAATGAAATACATTAATTTGGTGGTCTAATCTGAGTTCAAAGTTGCACTTTTGCAACCCAGTGAGTCAGAGTAAATCAAGATATTGATTTGTTTGAATTGAAATCTCAAATCTTTGACACTGACCATGCTTTATCCACTGACCCAATGGGTTGCAAAGGTGCAAATTCAAACTTAGATTCGACCCCCAAATAAACAACATGTTGTACTCTTAGATATGTCGTGGGTGCCCAACTGAGTCTGGGAGTTCAACGGACTCCCCCGTGTGCAAAACCATGGGCCCAGTTGGGCACCAAGCTCACATTCACAGACAAATGCTCTGAGCACACGCAAGGCCTAATGAGGGCTCAGTAGGCTCTGGAAATTGCTCATTTTTCCATTGCATAAATGACATCCGCAAACGCCCCATTTACACAAAGGGGGAATGCATAATTTCTGGAGCACCTGTCAGGCCTTGCCGAGCCTCAAGAGTCAGCAATGGTGGCAGACGGGGGAGGGGGGTGAGTGTGTGATGGTGTGTTCACCCATCCCTATTATTCCATTCCTGGATGTGTTCTACTCCCCATTGCCATAGTGTGTTTGTTGTTTTTGTGCTCCACCACTTCCATATCCCTTCCGTCTCCTATTTCTGGAACAGTTTGTAGGAAGAAGAGCTCTGTTTAGTCATCTCCATTTTACACACAGTCAGAGCAAAAGGGACTGGCAGCTCTTAGTGGTTCTGCCTCCAACTCTCCTCTGTCCATCATAAGGCCGGTTGGAGATGGTGGCATAATTGGATATCCGCTGTGTCGCTCCTGAGTGTCAGCTTTAAGAAAACCACTACGAGACAGTCGCGTTCCAAAACAGTGGGTTTGACAGCTGTCAAGCAGCCCCCTCCCCTGCCTTCTCCCTCCTCTGTTTTGAAACTTATGGAACTTTGAAAGTAAAAAATTCATAGCCACAAAATGTCTGCACCTATGTTTCTGAAATTTCTCACATGTAAGTACCTCAAACCCATCTGCAATGTGGCCAGGTTTCATGCTTCTATCTTTAAAAATAAAAAAAGTTAAATGTGTTTCTTTCCTCATTTTTCCAAATGAAAATGCCACTAGACGCTTGAATCTATTTTTCCAAAATTTCTCACACATAACTACCTACATGCCATCTCTAATGTGGCCAAGTTTCATGCTTCTACCTTTAAAAATGAACAAGTTGAAGGCATAACTGTATTTCCCCCAGTGCAACCCATTTTTCAAAAATTAATTGCCCCCAAAGGCAAGCACCTATGTTTCTGAAATTACACACACAAGAGTACCAACATACCATCTCTAATGTGGCCAAGTTTCATGTGTGGATCTTTAAAAATAAAAAAGTTATAGGCATTCCTGTTTCATTTTTCAAAATGTCAAATCCACAATATGCCTGCACCTATGTTTCTGAAATTTCTCACACTTTACTACCTCAAACACATCTGCAATGTGGCCATGTTTCATGCTTCTATCTTTAAAAATAGAAAAGTTATAGGCATTTAATTACAACAATACTAGGCTAAGGGGAAAATCATTCAAAATTACACCTGTTGCGCCAATTTTATCATATTAAAATCAGTTAAAAGAAATCGGATTGGATAAAATCAGAGCACCTTGAAACAACATCAGGATTGGATATCAAATGTCCGATTTTGCATGTATCGTGTCCGGACATTGGATCCGATTCAATGCACATCCCTACTCTACATACAGGTACCGCACCTCCCAGTATGCCTTTGGCAGCTCCCAGGTGCCCACATCTCCTGAGACATCCTCTTGTTGCCGATGCTGCTCCTCGATAGAGCATCAAGGAGTAGCATCACCAAGGAGAGGATGTAAGCAGCTGTCAGTGGACATGCCCAGCTTCAGTCAATCCTGCTGGGATTGCCCCGTTCTGCACTTCTCACCCCCCAAGTGCTCCATCAGGAGACTGTACTGAAGGGATGAGGCTGGGTTAGGCATTTCCCCCCTTTGTCAGGCCTGTTTCTGGGCATGCACAGAGTGCCTCCCCTTCCTCCCTCTCTCTTAAAGGCAAAGGCTGTGCACTTGTTTTCCCCAGTTTCTGAGAAAACAGTGATATCAGGATTAGGGATATGCACTGACCCCCCTGGATCGGATCGGATAGCAGATCGGAATTGGACCTGGGGGGTCGGATCGGATCGGAACAGAGGTTGGGCGGATCTGATCTGATCCGATTCTGATCCGAAAATCGGATGTCCGATTTTCGGAACGGACGCCATTTTGAATGCATTTCTCTATAGCCTAGTATTGTGTTACAAAAATGGCTATAACGTTTTTATTTTTAAAGATAGAATGATGAACCTTGGGACCTTTGTAGATGGGTCAGGGGTAGTTATCCGTGAGAAATGTCAGAAAGATTGGTGCAGGCATTTTGTGGCAAGTAATTTGTTACTAAAAAACCATGAATGCCTATAAATTTTTCATTTTTAAAGTTCCACACATGACACTTTGCTGCATTGTAGTTGGTACATTGGCACCTATGTGTGTGAAATTTCAGAAACATAGGTGCTTGGCTTGTGTGGTAATTAATTTTAGAAAAATGGGTAGTAGTGGGGTAAATACAGTTATGCCTCCAACATGGGCACCTTACAGGTAACACTTTGCTTGATATGTGTGTGAAATTTCAGAAAGCTAGGTCCAGGCATGTAGTGGCAAGGTATTTTTGAAACAATGAGGAAAGAAACGCCTATAACTTTTCTATTTTAAAAGTTAAAAGTCTGAAAGTTGCTCACTTTGTAGATGGATTAGGGGTAGTTATCTGTCAGAAATTTCAGAATGATAGGTCCAGGCATTTGTTGGCTATGGATTTTTTAGATTAAAATTTACAAAAGTTTTTCCACAGAGGCTTGGGCTGTCAATTGCACCCCCTTCCCTGCCTCCCCCTCCCTCTTTTATCTGTCAAAACTCCCTGTTGTTTTATAGGCAACCTTGGGGACTCGGTGGGAGTTTCCCCTTGGGGGGAAGCCCAAGTCCCATCGCTTGCGTAAGGAGGACGGCTGGCTCTCCTCGTAGGAAGGATCTTCAAGGCAGTGGGCAGCAGCAGCAGCAGCAGCAGACAGACAGACATTCAATTAGCAAAGTCCAAACAACAACGTTGGGGACTCGGTGGGAGCTTCCCCTTGGGTGGAAGCCCAAGTCCCATGGCTTGCGCAAGGAGGGTGGCTACCTCTCCTCGCAGGAAGGATCTTCAAGGCAGTGGGTAGCACAGCAGCAGCAGCAGACAGACAAACATTCAATTGGCAAAGTCCAAACAACAACGTTGGGGACTCGGTGGGAGCTTCCCTTGGGTGGAAGCCCAAGTCCCATGGCTTGCGCAAGGAGGGCGGCTACCTCTCCTCGCAGGAAGGATCTTCAAGGCAGTGGGCAGCACAGCAGCAGCAGCAGCAAGCAGGAAGGCATACATTCAATTGGCAAAGTCTGTCAATTGCACCCCCTCCCCCCTCCCCCTCCCTCTTTTATCTGCCAAAACTCCGTGTTGTTGTAACTTTTAATCTAAAAAATCCATAGCCACCAAATGCCTGGACCTAACTTTCTGAAATTTCTGACAGACAACTACACCTGACCCATCTACAAAGTGAGCAACTTTAAGACTTCTAACTTTTAAAATAAAAAGTTATAGGCGTTCTCTTCCTCATTTTTCAAAAATACCTTGCCACTACACACTTGAAGCTATGCTTCTGAAATTTCTCCACATTAGACATACCACTTTGGTTCACATGTGTGAGCAGGGGGGAGGGGGAGGGGGAGGGGGCACCACCCCCTCCCCTTCCCCCTGCTTACCTTCCGTAGCGGTCTGCTCCCGTCCGCCACTGGCCGCTACTGTGAGCGTGCTTCGCGGCTTGCCCCCAGGTAGTGCGCCAGGTGATCATCACCTGATCATCATCAGGTGATCATCACCTGGCGCGCTACCTAGGGGCAGGCCGTGAAGCCCGCTCGCAGTAGCGGCCAGCAGCGGATGGGAGCGGACGTCCACCGAAGGTAAGTGGCGTGCGTGCGTGGGGCCCCCTCCCCCCGCTTACCTTCGGGGGACGTCCGCTTCTGTCCACTGCTGGCCGCTACTGTGAGCGGGCTTCGCGGCCTGCCCCTAGGTAGCATGCCAGGTGATCATCACTGCAGAAGCAGCCAGCGGCAGACGGGAGTGGATGGCCATGGATCGGCCGCCATTTTTTTTCCCCATAGACTTGCATTGGGGGAAAGAAAGCTTTCCCCCAATGCAAGTCTATGAGGAAAAAATGGAGGTGGGTGGGTGAGGGGGGCCTAACTCCCTCCTTCCCCTCTGGGGCAGTCCGCTGTGGATGGCCCCGGCAGGTAAGCCTCCTCCCCCGTGCTCAGAACCTTTCCAGATCAGATCGGATTATATCGGCCAATCCAGTGGTGAAATTGGAAATCGGATAAATCCGATAATTTTATCCAATTTCCCCCTGGATCGGATTCAGATCGTGGATCGGACCTGATCCAGTGCACATCCCTAGTGGTGACATTACCATTGTGAAAATCTGATGATAAAGAACATAAAGCTACTTACTTCTGTTGACTATAGAACAGCCTTCCCAACACATCCTGATGTCTTGGTCTACAAGTCCCAACATTCCAAGCTGGGAGGCATCAGACCGTGAAAAGTTGAAATTCCTAAAGAAACAATTGGAGAAGGGACTGCCATGAAATACGTGAATTTGGTGGACTAATCTGAATTTCGACATGCACTTTCACAACCCAGTGGGTCATGGTGAATCAAGAAACTGAGCTGTTTGAATTGAAATCTTGCATCTTTGACACTGGCAAAGCTTTCTCCTCTGACCCACTGGATTACAAAGGTGCAAATTTGAGCTCTGATCCGACCACCAAATAAACAAAATGCTGGACTCTTAGGGATGCCATGGGTGTCCTGCAGACTCAACCATGTCTGCCTGCCCCATGACCCAGTTGAGTGCCCATGTCGCATTCACCGACCCATGCTCTGAGCACCCATGAAGCCCAATGAGCACTAGGCAGCCAGCCAGCCTTATCTGGAACCTCCATTGTTCGCCACACTGGAGATTCTGGAAATTGAGCATTTCTGCCACTGCATAAAAGGTGACCATAAAGGCCCCATTTTAGCAACAGGGAGAAATACATGCACTCAGTGCATTTGTGTTTGTTCCCCATAGCTTGTCTGGACATGTTCACAGAAGGGGCACTGCTCTAAAACCTGTTTCTATTGATACCAGGTGCTGTATAGAGAAGTCAGTTTACTCTCCATCCATGAGACGATGAAAACCACTTGAGAAAACAAGGCCACAAGCCTTGATATACCTGTTCTGCATGTAGGCCTCTGTATTTAGTTTGGTTCTTGCAAGTGAACTGCATGGTGGGATTGGAATGATATGTGTGCCTCAATGTGCTGTCTTGCTAAAACTGTTATATCAGCAAGGAAATGCTTAATTGGAATTCTTAACTGTCAAGACCTCTTGATATAGTAGAAGACAAATAATCTAGCTTGATAAAGTGGACTAGGGTGACCAGATAAAATCCAGGTCAGGGCTCATGTAAGTTTAACAGTTGTAGAGAAAAGGGAATTTCAGCCAGTGTCATATGTATGCAATTAGTTCCTGGTGAAATTCCCTCTTCATCACAACAGTTAAAGTTGCAGGGGCCCTGCCTTCTTTTGCATATGGTCACTCTAGTATAGTGTCTGCACCTTAAATTGTTGTGATGAAGAGGGAATTTCACCAGGGACTAATTGCATACAAATGGCACTGGCTGAAATTCCCTTTTCTCTACAACTGTTAAAGTTACATGAGCCCTGACCTGGATTTTATCTGGTCACCGTAAAGTGGACCAACCATCCAAGTCAATCTGACATTGGCAGAAGAGTTATGGGCCATCTTTTGATAGGGTATAATGAAGAAGTTTTCTTTGATCTATCTTTGTTTTGCTTTAGAATTTTGCTAACTGCTAATTGGTTAAGATGCTATTATGTATGAATATACCTGCTTTTCACACTGCCTGTTGAGAAGTTTTGTTTGTAGGAGTATATCCATACAGCTTTATTATGCTCAGTAAACCAAAGTTGCCTTACAACCAAAGTGGGTTTTTATTCTTGACACAAGTAAGGGTTTCTCTTTCTAATCAAAGTGTCATTTGCAGCCAGATCTCATTTGTTCTAGCAACAAATGACATCATGTCTGACAATGTGCATAAAAAACCCCCACCATTTCTTTCCAATCATATAGGTTATGTCAGCCCACTTGGGGCGGGGTGGAGGGGAGCCATGGCCATGAACAACTTTCTTATATAGACAACACTTTAAAAGTGAAAATTTGCAATTAGCAGTAATACAGATTTATCAATACAAAAAGAAAGTATTCTAAATATTACATATCACAGTCATAATATTTCATACGCAATAAGAAGATTAACCAGTTTCATTGCAACGCAAAGGATGAGAAATGACGAGACGACACACAGAAAATGGGATTAAACATGGGCCACATTTATTTAGCTCAGCAGAGAAAAAAGGGGGGGGAACCTAAGTGGGCATTTAGTTATGGCCAAGCCCAGACATTGCTAGGATCGGGTGAGTCATTCACAGCACGGGAAGTGGCGCCTGCTGTTGCGCCACCCGGTGCTCCCAAACCTGGAGGCCTTCTGGTGTCGCCTCCCCCCGGGCCGCATGGCTCCGAGTAGGCGAGGAGGGTTGGCCTCAAAAGTAAGCCTTATCCCCCCCCCCCAATTGATGCCACAGGGCTCTCAGTAGTTTGCCTCAGGCGTTATCCATCACCCCAACAGTGTCTGTGAATGCTCACTATTAATAACACCTTAGTGGATGATCTATGCCTTAGTATTGACAGGGGGAGTGTGTCCCTGCTGGTACTCCTGGACCTCTCAGCGGCTTTCTATACCATCAACCATGGTATCCTTCTGGAGCACCTGGGGGAATTGGGAATCAGGGGCACTGTGCTTCAGTGGTTCCAATCCTAACTGTTGGGCAGGTTCCAGATGGTGATGCTTGGGGATAGCTGCTCTTCAAAAAAGGAGTTACTATGTGGTGTACCACAAGGTGCCATCCTTTCCCCAATGCTGTTTAACATTTACATGAAACCACTGGGAGAGATCATCCAGAGGCATGGGGCGGGGTGCTATCATTGGCCCGCTTGCATTGGCTGCCTGTATGTTTCCGAGCCCGGTTCAAGGTGCTGGTTTTAACCTATAAAGCCTTACACGGCTTGGGACCACAATACCTGATGGAACGCCTTTCCTGACATGAACCTACCCGAACACTACGTTCAACATCTAAGGCCCTCCTCCGAGTGCCTCCTCCGAGGGAAGCTCGGAGGTCGGCAACAAGAGAGAGGGCCTTCTCTGTGGTGGCTCCCCAACTGTGGAACAATCTCCCCGACGAGGCCCGCCTGGCACCAACATTGTTATCTTTTCGACGCCAGGTCAAGACTTTCCTCTTCTTTCAGGCATTTGGCAATATCTCAGGAACCTGGGTTTGTTTTGTTTTGTTTTTGTAGTTTTTTGAAGTGTTGAAGCGGTTTTTAAATGTACAGATTGTGTGTATGTTGTATGTTTTTGCTGTTTTAATTTTTGTATATTGTTTTTAATTGTTTTTAATCCTATGTAAACCGCCCAGAGAGCTTCGGCTATGGGGTGGTATACAAATGTAATAAATAAAATAAATAAATAAATACGCTGATGACACCCAAAAATATTTCTCTATGCCTTCGATAACATCGTCAGCCAAGGATAGTGTGTCTCCTCTGAAAGAATGCTTGGAGGCGGTAATGGGCTGGATGAGGAAAAACAAACTGAAGCTGAATCCAGACAACACGGAGGTGCTTGCTGTCAAAGGTCCCAACCTGGGTTTGGAGGTGTATCAACCAGTTCTGGATGGGGTTACACCCCCCCTGAAAGACTGTGTTCACAGCTTGGGGGTACTCCTGGATCCGTCGCTCCAAATGACAGCTCAGATTGATGCGACGGCCAGGTGTGCCTACTATCAGCTTCGCTGATTAGCCAGCTGCACCCCTTCCTAGAGTTGGAAGACCTAAAGACGGTAGTGCACACACTGGTAATTTCAAGGCTTGACTTCTGCAATGCGCTGTACAGAGGGCTACCTTTGTGCCTAGTCCGGAAACTTCAACTTGTTCAAAACTTCAACTTGTTCAAAATATGGCAGCCAGGTTGGTCACCGGTACACCGGTACATTACACCAGTTTTAAAATAACTTCATTGGCTGCCAGTCAATTTCCGGGTGAAGTATAAAGTGTTGGTTATTACCTTTAAAGCCCTACATGGTTTGGGCCCAGGCTACCTGCGGGATCGCCTTCTCCTGTACAATCCACCCTGCACACTTAGGTCCTCTGGGAAGAACTTACTCAAGCCAGCCAGAACTAGGCTGGTGAGTTTTACCCAGAGGACCATCTCTTCCATCGCTCCCAGACTATGGAATGGTCTGCCGGAGGAGATTAGACAAATTAGCAGTCTTCATGAATTTAAGAGAGTCATGAAGACTGCTCTCTTCCGGCAGGCCTAGCCGGATGAATTTTAAGATGTTTTAATGTTGTATTTTTTCTTGTTTTTTAAATTGTTAACTGTTGTGATTCTTGTGTTTTATATTGTTATTGTTCCCCGCCTCGATCCGAAGGGAGAGGCAGGTTATAAATAATAATAATAATAATAATAATAATAATTATTATTATTATTATTATTAAAATGCCCGCACCTACTGCTATTAAATGTGACCAAATTGAACCAATCAACCTAATAATTCACCCTGCCTGTTTTAAAATGTGGAGTAAGTGAAAAAACTCACAACCAAGTTAGGTTGTGAGCAAAAAATATTTACTCTGTCTCAAAAAGATAACCAGCGAACCCACACTGCCCACAGGGAGGGAGGGAGGGAGGGAGAGAGGGAGCCAGGCAACAAAGAGGTGAAGCTTCCTCCCCCTCTAAGCTCCGGTGGTACCATGCGGAGGCCAGCCAATAGCCGTCCTCCACGCCTCATCCCCCTCCTTGCTCCCAACTTGCCTCGCCTCACCCATGCAAGCAGGGTGGGGTAAGGGGTATTTGCTGAGATAGTTCACAGACAAGAGTGTTTATTGCTTTCACTTGGAGCCAGACAGTCATATGCTTACATGCACTTGTTCAGAAGAAGAACTTTGAGTTTTCTGGTCAGCTGCTACAGAAGAATTCTAAACTTTTTAGAAATTAAAAAAGCATTTTATAAGCTTAAAGAACAGTTGCTGAAAGTGAATCTAAGAGGATGAGGGGAATTTTCCCATTTGTATGATGGTTCTAAGTGAAGTAATTGTTGATTCAATGCTCTGAAAATATTGATACCTGCAGCAAAGATGTGAGCACAATCTTGTGATGTGCACACAGCTAGATTACAAATTACAGTGAAAGATGGGCATGCAATCTTTAGTTTTTTCTTCTTATTAGTTGTTCTCTGTTGTTTAGCTCAGGCCTCAACACAATAATGTAACATTTGGGGAAAAAGATGCAACCCAGCAATCCAGCACTGGAGGCTAAGATGGAGAAGATCTCCACAGCTACCATGTATTTCCCCTTGGTGCTTAAGTAGGATGGAACAAAAGATAACCAAACGCTGCAAAAGACCAACATGCTGAAAGTGATGAACTTGGCCTCATTGAAACTGCCAGGTAACTTCCTGGAGAGGAAGGCCACAGTGAAACTAATACATGCCAAGAAGCACATGTAGCCCAAGGCACAGTAAAACATAGTCACAGAGCCCTCATTACATTCTAGTATGATTTCTTCAGCCACTGAGTTCATGTCAACATCTGGAAATGGGGGCAATGTTCCCAACCACACAATACAGATACTTGCTTGGATAAAGGAGCAGGAAAGAACTATGGAGATGGCTAGCTCCTTCCCCAACCACTTCCTCATCTTGGATCCTGGCTTGGTGGCCATGAAAGCCAGAACTACCATGATGGTTTTTGCTAGGACAGAAGAGACAGCCACGGAGAAGATGATGGCAAAGGCAGTTTGTCGGAGGAGACACGTCCTCTTCTGAGGTCGGCCAATGAATAGGAATGTGCAAAGGAAGCAGAGCAGGAGTGAAATGAGGAGAGTATAGGTGAGGTTCTGGTTGTTGGCTTTGACTATTGGAGTGTTGTGGTGCTTCACAAACATCCCCATCATCAGAGCTGTGATCAAAGAAAAGGAAAGAGCAAAGAAGGCTAAACTGAGCCCTAGAGGTTCTTCAGAAGACAAGAAGGTAACAGTCCTTGGAATACAGAAATCCCGATTCTTGCTTGGATAATCTTTGTCTGAGCATTTGTTACAGTCATTCATATCTATAAAAGAAAGAAGTTATAGTGTTTGGCTCACAAACAAATGTGCCACAAATTCAGAATTTTGTGTGTTCTAGACAAGGATCTGGGAATCCAGCTGAGGTCATACAGGGATATATTATTATGCATGTGTTCTTGTGGCTTTAGTATTGCAATCTGTGTGCCAGAGGGGAGGGTGATTGGAAATTTCCCTTTCCATTTAGAACTGGGAGGCAGTGTTGAAGATTGGGTCAATGATGCAACAGCCAGCATTATTCAGGTGCATGTTAGGTGAATATGTGGTCTGTAATGCACTGATGTAGAATGCAATTTTCCACAGGGCAACTATCCAATCAGCCAACATGCATTTTTATCATACTGGCTGATGTTTGATATCTCCTGTGTTATTATTTTGTAGCTGCCAGTGATCTACCTCTTCAGCCATTAGTGTTAAGAGGTGACCATTATTAAGGGCTTCTGCATGAGTTGGAGTATCTGAACAGTATTCCAAGAAATTGGAAAAGTATATTGCAAAAGTTAAGTCTCACATTCACATAGTAACATTTGCTAGGTGCAGAAAGGCACAGCCTTATTATGGATTGCTCCTCCATCAAGAAATAGCCCATTTTTTAAAAAAAAAAATTGCTTGAGCATCCCAGTAAGCATGAGGAGCTGTTTTTAAGAGTTTTCCCATTTTAAATGTTGTTGTTGTTGTTGTTGTTGCTGTTTGTTATTGCATTAATATCTTTATGTAAGCATCTCATAATTAACCCAGTGCAGCTTACACAGTTCTCCTCCTCTCTTATTTATCAACTCAGCAACCCTGTGGGGATAGTTACACTGAGTCTCAATGACTATTCCAAATTCACCCTGTGGGTATCTTCGATCTTCTAAGTCCTAATCCAACATCCTTACCACTACACCAGATTGGCTCATCACAAACACCCAGCGTCTCACTAAACAGAAAGCATTGCAAAGTCATTCTCCTAGTTTGTTCTTTGCGTTTTATTTTTCTTTTAGAGTATTGAAGAGCAAATGGAGAAACACACACACAAATACATCAGATTCTTGCCACTTCTGTAACTTCCTTCCACGCATCCCTCATAAAATCTATTTGAAATACTGAAGAACAGTCACTGCAATCTGTGCAGAATTTTATCTCCATGTTCTTCATCTCCATTACAGCCACACTACTGTATCACTTTGTATATTTAATGCAAATTTCCTACCTTCCTGGTTTGAAATCTTCCCTTTTGGACATGGGATGCAGTCATAGCAGCAGTTTGGCTCCTCCTCCTTTACTCTCTTGCTAGAACCAGGATGGCAGCTCTCAGTACATACAGAAAGTGGCCGTGTCTAATCCGTGAATGAAAGAGCAGAATAAAAATGTTGACAATAATGAGCTTGGAAACCGTAAGTTTCTCAGGTCCATCTATATGTTACAAAATGGACACAACTTGTTAGTAATATGTTATGCATTGATATACTACAAGCTATTCTACTTTGTTTTCTGGACATTGGCTTCATCTATTTTGGGAGAAACATGGGAATCGATATAACAAATGACTGATTGTGATATACCATATCCTCCCAAAACTGTATTCTTTGGCTATGTATCAGATATTGTTTCAGAAGAAGATTTTGAACTGTTTAGAGATCTATTAATTTTAACTAGAAAATTATTGCTGCTCACTGGATATCCCAAAGAGCTCCTTCTATTTTGGATTGGATTATATGGATGAATTTCAGCAGCAGCAGCCTTTTAAACCAAGCTCACATACTCCGGGAGACATAAGGAAAAGCGATATATGGGTAGATTCACTGAAAAATTGGATTCATACAATAATGACTGGAATAAGAAGGTCCTGATACTATCCATGTCGTCAGATTTCCCGATTTTTTCCAATTAAAATTGGAGACAAAAAATATTGGATTGGAAAAATCGGATCTCCAATTTTTTGTATCAGAATCGCTATCAGATGTCCAATATCCTCCAATTTTAATCAGAAATGGATATCGGATCCGCTACAATGTACATCCCTACTCAATATACACTGCTGATTGGGCTGTGGGACATGACAGAAACCCTTCATCTGTAACAACTGGAGTAATGTTTCAACACAGGGTACGAACTTACCACTACCCTTTTGTTGCTATTCTGCTCCAGCAATTGCCACTACTAACCAAACATTTATGGGAATTATGCCTTACCAGTGGAGTCAACAGAATGTAGATCTGGATTGACTGGGAGATCACTGGGTGATTTCTAATGGACCATCAGTGATTTCTGACTCCCAGTCATTTAAAAATAGACTTAAATCATTAATTTTAATGTAGATATGAAGAAAGTTTAGGCTAACTAGGAATGTGATTTTGCATGGAAGGAGTGAGCGTTCTGTTCAGTTCTCATTGTCAAAACCAATTTCTGGATTTTGAAATCTCAAATTTTAATAGAATGCCTTTTGAACCAGGTTCTATTTAGTGGACTTAAGGCTTCTAGTCAAATGCAAGTAGTTCCTACAAGTCTGAATATGCCCTACCAAATCTACACAGGATCAGGAGTAGAATGGAAGAGAAATGCATTGTCACTGCATACACTGTGACCCCTACACAGGAAGGGCTTGATATTGCATGACTTAGTGCAGCCTCTCTCATCCCTCCCAGTGTAAAATTCCTTCCCAGATCTATTTACTGTTGTCTACTTTGGACACTGCAGAATATGTAACTATCAGTAGTGGGTGAATGGGAAAGTCAACAATTGAGATCCTCCAGTTGAATGGGAGGTGTGCCGTTAGGCACTTCACATTGATCTGGAGTGAGAACAAGATCTCATTATGGTGCATCTGCCTCTTTGGGCCCACCCTATCAAAGCACTGTGGTTCAGCAGTCTCCTCCTGGTCAGAAGATGCTGCTGCTGAAGATGTGCAACTGCTCTTCACCAGCCTTTCTCCCTTCACTGCCAGCTGCTGTGCCTCCACAAACACAGCTCCCTATTAAGAGGGTCTCCAGCATGGTTAACAAGCAGTGTCAAGGAAGAAATTGTAGAAAAGAGGGCTTCCTTCAGAAAATGGTAGTCTTGCCCAAGTGAGGAAAATAAAAGGCAGCACAAATATTCAAAACGGTGATGCAAGCACACAATAAGAAATGGGAAAAAACATTTTGAAGGCCAACAAAAAAGACTTCTTTAAATATATCAGAAGCGGGAAACCAGCCAGGGAAGCAGTTGGACCATTGAATGACAACAGAGTTAAGGGAGTACTTAAGGAGGACACAGAGCTTGCAGAGAAGGTGAATGAATTTTTCACATCGGTGTTCACTGCAGAAGATACAGGACAGATGAGAGAAAGATCTAAGCTTCTTTTTGCACACACTTCTCTTTGCTCTCAATTATTCTTTCCAGTCTGTATTTCTTTCCTGTCATTTTCTCCATTCACCCCTCATCTTTCAGTCTCCCTCCCCTTGGCTATACATTGCTTCTCCCTTCCTCTATCTCCTTGCTCCCTCTCCCTCTCCATCCCATCTCTATCACCTCTTGTATTGGCCTCCTGCCTCCTTGATGTTTGGGGGTCTGAACAAACCTTGTCACTCACCTTTCCTCTTTAGGTACCTGGGAGGAAATGGTATTTTATGTTATTGTTTATTGATATATTTGAAGGTTTGGTTCAGGGTGAGATTTGCTTTGGACAATTCTTTTCTTTTGCAGGCCTTGGTAAGTAAGTGGAAGGGGGAAGTTCGAATGATGAGATGTGTGAATGTGGTTGTCTGATTGGTTGGTTGATTTGAAATAGGGAGAGAGAGAACAAGGGGGAGTGGAGAGGCAGTTAGAGTTGAGGAGTTAGTGGTAGTTAGTGAGAGTTAGGAGAGGATTCCAGCACAATAGGATTAGGAAAGTGGTTTATAGGTTTTGGAGGTGGTTAGTATTCTGTGGGAGGTGGAGAGAGGTAGATTTAATTGTATAGCATTATAAACTTAAAGTGTCTTTTAAAATATTTTACTTTATACATAAAGAACATTCTTAGGTTTTAAATCAACCACACCTGCTCAGTCATATGCATTACTTAAGCTTAATGATGAAGACACACACACAAATAATACATTAAAATAAGGTTTTATTGTTTCATTCTTTTGGTGTATAAAGATGAGGGAGGTAGCAGTGAAGGAGAGGTGTTGGGAGACATCACTGATGCTGTGGATGCAACAGATGGTGGCATATGTGGGTTGCATGTTTAAAATGGTGGGATACGTGTTTAAAACATTGGGAACCATGTTTAAGCTTAATGATAAACACTCACACACAAATAATATATGAATGAAGGTCAACAAACTGAGACTCAATCCAGACAAGATGGAGGTACTGTTAGTGGGTGATTCATCTGTCCAGCTAGGTGATTCTACTCTTTGAGATGCCAGGTGAAGTCTTTTCACTTGTCTCATTATTTTAACAGTGTATCAACTTAATTGATAACTTTGCTGTTTAAAATTTGTATTTTAAATGTGTATTAATTTCTGCATGGCTGCTTGGTTTTATCCTGGTTGTGCTTTTATATTGTATTTTATACTATGTTTTTATACTGCTGTTTGTTTTATATTTTGAAAGATTTTCATGGTTTAAATTTTTGTAAACTGCACAGAGAGCTTCAGCTATTGGGTGGTACAGAAATGCAATAAATAAATAAATAAATAAATAAAGTACATTGAAATAAGGTTTTATAATTCCCTACTTATTTTGGTGTATAAAGAAAAGGATGGTGGCAGTTAAGGAGAGGTTTGGGGAGATGTCACTGAGGCTAATGATCTCACAGTATCTATCTATCTATCTATCTATCTATCTATCTATCTATCTATCTATCTCTATCTATCTATCTATCATCTATCTGTCATCCAGGTACTGGGGCCAATTATCATTCCATGTCAAACTACAGTGGCTGGAAAGATAGGAACCCTTTGTGACAAGGTCCAATGGTTCCACATAAGTGTTAAAGGAACTAAGTGCATAAAATGGCAATCATAGTCAGTAGTTCCTTCTCTTTCTGAGAAAACAAAACAAAATATAGATGGCATCAGGTCACACGTCTGCAGCAACTAGATAATACCAGGAGATGCGAGGCAGAGACATACGAGCAGTGGTCTCACATTTACGGTAACAACTGATTGTATTTGTGTGGATACAATTTACCTGAATGCTACATATATATTTCAAATAACTTTAAATACATTGGCAGAATCTAATGCTGCCCGTCCACCTGTGCAGCTGGCTCCCAATTTGGGGCAGGATCTACACTACTACTTTAAGATGGTTTATAATAGTAGTGACAACTGCTAGGGCCCAGGACACACTCCATATACAATTTTCAAACCGTTTTCAAAGTCCCCAATCTACACCAAGCAGGATATAGCACTATGAAAGTGGTATATAACACGCAGGAGCCACACTACTGCTTTATAATGGTAATGAAATGCACTGACAACTGTTGGGACCCATAGACATGTACCATATACCACTTAATTTCATTCATTTATTTATTTATAAATTGCATTTCTATACTGCCGAATAGCCAAAGCTCTCTAAGCGGTTTACAAAAATACCACTTTCATAGTGCAATATCCTGTTTGGTGTAGTTGTGGCCAAAGTGTCATATCCTAGTTGGTGTATATCTGGCCCTGGTCTGTGCCCAGCCAGCAGGTCCTCATCTGTGGTCCTCTAGCAGCCCCTTTCACTTGCAGAATGACAATTCAATGCTTCTGGAGTTAAGCCCCCAAATGAGTGGAAATGATCATTTCTGGAAGGGGGTAGGTCATCCTAGCTCTCTCATGTGACCTCTGTCAACCTTCCCCTTCAGGAAATGAGTGTTTATGTTCACTTTGACTTGCTTCCTGTAGTGCTCAATCACTAATCCACTAGAAAAAGGGTCACTTGCATTGGAACTAGCAGACCTTGCATTTTATGCCAGGGCAGTGTTGGATTCTTCCCTATGCCTACTTACATTTTTCAGTTAATGAAGTGGCAATGAAATCATAGCAGAAACTTTTGAACCCCTTTTCTCATTAGTTTTAACATTTCAGAGACTAGTCTAAAAAAACAGTTTTTAAAATTCTTTTCCATTCCTTTAATGAAATTCAATTTTGGCAGCAGGACAGATAATCAGTGCTCATTCAAACAGGATCTCTTTCCTAACTGCTTAAAAGTGGTTCCTACCTGGTTAAACCAGCTGTGCCATGTGATGGCATCCTCCTCAATGGTGAGTGCTTGGTCTGGAGAAGCCTGAAGATCCATGCTTCCTACTTTCACTTGGAGAAAAGTTTCATTAGAGAAAACTTTCATATTAATAACATCCAATCCAGCAACTACCTCTCCATTCTCATTGAAGAAAACTTCATTGTGAGCATTGTTGTTAAATGTGATGCCTCTAAGAAACTGATGGAGCTAGATTGAACATGGTAATGCAAGAGGTTTTTTTTAAAAATCCATTTTCTATATAAGTCTAAAGTGTAACAGCAAGATAAAAATTATGTCATGGATGAGTTTCAGATTAGAAAATTTGAGGGAATGAATAAACACTATTTATACATTTAATACATTTATTTCCCTTCTCTTCCCCCCCCCCTTTACAAGGAATACAAGGCAGCTTGAATGATTTTCCTCCTCTACGTGATTATTTTCTATCCTGTGTGATAGTTTGGGCTGAGAGTAAGTAATTGTTTTAAAGTCACCCCAATGCATTTCATAGCCAAGGGGGAACTGGAACTCAGATCTCCTGAACCCTGGACTATCACTCCATCAAATACACCCCACTGCTCCAAAAATGTAATGGGGTGGAAGAGTTTCATGACCCTGCTAGAGGAATCCTCATCAGACTCCCTGACTCCAGGGAGATACCACATCTCATACTGGCACCAGACCAGGAGGAGACTGGGCCTTCAGGAGAGATGGCTCCAGGTCCTTCCCTGACAGGGGGAGGGGATGCTGACTCTGGAACATCATCACCCCAGAAGCATCATGACCTCAAGCGATAAGCCAGGAGGCCTCCTTTTAGAAGGAGTGCATGTTGGTAAAAATGTTCTCCTTGGGAGAAAGCAACTCCTCCTGAGTAGGGCTCTGGGCCTGAGAGCTCTGATGGACTGCAGCTGAGCCTGGGTGGGGCCCAACAGCCTTTGTGAATAAAAGCCAGCAGTGAGAGCTTGCTGGTTGCTGGAAATGTCTTATTAACTCCTATTCTCTTCTGGTTTCCTGATCCTGCCTTGTTTTAGAACCTATGTGCTTTGACCCTGGACTTCTGTTTTACTCTACTACCTGATTATGTATGTATTGGATTGCCTAACTATGTTTAATCCTTTGCCAGTTTGACCACTCCTGCTTTGCCTGACTATATATTGGACTGATTGCCTGTGCTTTGATCCTGTGCCTGTTATCTGGACTACCTCTGCATTTACCTGAGTTTAAAGCTTGTCTGCTGGACCCTTGGTCTGGGGAATTACTTGGCCATGTGCTATAGTCAATGCAGGACAAAGAGGGATCAGAAAAAAAACATAACAATGTATTCAGTTCATTTTGTAAATTCACAGGAAAGTAGAGCAAGGTGATTGAAATGTGGTCAGTCACCTGAGCAGATGAAAGGTTGGCAATATGGTTTCATGCAGAGATTGAGGGCTCTTGTAATACCCAAATACCTGGTGGTCTCCCACATGAGGAAGGTGTAAACATTACCTGCCACGGCTGCTCATTCTGAAGCAAATTTCCTTTAGTATCCATCATTGCCCTGTGTTTGAATTTAAAAGAGGGCATGGCATGTAGTGCATGGGCCACAGCATAGATGGCATTGTAGATGCTGTAGCTTTGGCCAGTCATCCTCATTTCAAAAAAACATCCAGGAAGGCTCTCCAACTTTTCTCTCCCAGTGCAAACCGGATCATTCTGTGCAATATCTGGGAATACACAGCCAAAAGCTTGTTGCCAGAAGTCCCTGATGAAACCATCTCCTTTTGTGCTGAAAGGATTTCTGCTTTCCTCAAATGCCTTGAATCCTGGTAGGTCATTGGATTGAATCCTGAAGGAGAGAATACCATGGAATAGTTCTGTATCCCAATTCCTTTGAAAAACAAATGAATTGATCTCCATCTGGGCTGTTGTTATCCATACTTTGCCTTTAATTTTGTTTTCCTTGTGATGTACTTCTGCTAGATATGGCAAATATTTAAAAACTACACTGGAATATGATTCTGCATGGACCACAACTACACTGACTTTCCTGTCCAACAGTTTAGCATGTATTTTTTTCCCCTGTTCTAGCATGCCAAAAATTTCAGTGATAACAGTTATTTTGGGGATTCTTTCTATGAAGGCAAAACAGACACCTTTCTTGGAAAACATTGGAAATACAGTTTGCACAAATGTTTCTCCATTGTCATTGTCTATATAAACAAGTCCAATCCATGTCCACTTGAAATGCAGGAGCAAGGAGAGAATCCCCTCAATCTGAAGGGCTTCCTGAGGAACCATCTTGTAGAAGGGAATTCCTGGGGTCTTATCATTCATGACTGGAGCATTGCCGTATATGAGCTAAGGAGAGATTGCAGAAGTGGTTGTAAGATTATATTAATTTATAGAGCACTTTCTAGGGTTCAGAACAATGCACGCACGTTGTTACAGCAATTCTATCAACAACTCTGCAAGGCATGCATTTTTTATCGTTGCCAGACTATAATCCAATCTTCCATTGCCTGGTGCCCTCAAGATCTGTTACTGTAGAATTCCTGTTATCCCCAGGCAGGATGTGGTGATGGGTTTTTAGTCCTACACATCTCAAGGGCATGATGTTGGGGAACGTTGTTATGGTCAGTTGGCTATCCTAGGAGAGTATTAGTTGGTCATTTTTTTTTTGTTCATCTTGTGAATACTAGTCCTTAAAATATACACAGTATGACAGAGAACACTCATGTCAATGAAATGTCTTTATTTTAGGAAATCCAATAGCAAAAGCTGAATAGTCATACTGAAGAAAACATATAGCTGATCTTTATTAGCGAAAGGTCCTATGTAACTCCTGACTAGTCACAACAACTGGGATCCTCACAACTTCATTTCTTCTTTGCCATTTCTGTGATTCGGAATGCAATAATGGAAATCAGGATCATGACATTAATCTTTCCAGGCAAGCCAGGACAAGGGTTTGAGGGGAAGAGACTCAAGATTCCTGACATAATCCAACGTAGACAATCTATACCATGTATAAGTGTTTCTATGCAAATATAGGAAGCCTCCAAACTGAAATTAGATAGTTTGAGTGCTTGGTTTTAAAGGAGAACCCAGACATAGTGGGTATTACGTGAACCTGGTGGAGCAGACAGAACCAGTGGGACATGGTGATCTCTGCATATTAATGGAGGCACAGTCGTGCCTCCATTGTTAAGGGCCGTCAGTAAAAAACACATTCTGCCATGTTAAAGTGACAATTGGGGGGGGTCATTCAAACAGCCATAAAATTGAAAATGTTTCACCAACCTTTCTGAAATTTACAGGTGCCAGAAAGAAATGTTTGTTTTACATTACCTGAAAATTTCAAGAAGATTGGTGAAAGATTGAGGGAAGGAGAGTAGTTTAAGGTAGAAAAGGAATACAAACCTCTGTCCCTGCTTTTGTAAATTTACTTCCGGGTTGAGACTTTTTGTGCTCACAATTTGCATAATTTCTAGAGCCTTATTAATTAATCCAGTGGTGGGGTCTTCTTCCTCCTTGGCTGTAGTTGGTGGAAAGCTTTTCGTTTTTTAATAATTCCCTTCGGTTGACTTTTAAGGACTATTTTAACCTCTCATTCAAGTCAATGAGGCGGCCATCTTCCCTCATAACACCATATTCCCTCATAACCATCATTGCAAGTCAGTACGTCCCATGGTCAGGAATGCTGGAACTTGTCATATCAAACACCTGGGGGGCAGCAGGATGGGGAATGCTGTTCCATACCCTTACCAAATACAGGGTCTGCCCAATACTTTTCTCTCACACACGTCTCGCATATAGCAGCACTCTTGATAACAAAAGGGGCACTATTCATTACTGATCTAGAGCCAGAGCATGTGCCAGGCACTTCCAACTTTTGGTCAATATCCTGCCTTTCAAAGAACCAATGTTTTTTTTCTGTAAAAGTATTTATAAAAAATATACTGTTCACTTCCCAAAATCCTGCACAATACATCATCTCATCAAAGCAATAGTGGAGCAGAAGAGGTTTAGTTTGGCTGTCTTGAACACCTTTCAGATGAGATTAGTTGGCAATCCTATACCTCTTGGGAGAAAGCTCTAGTGAATTCAGTGGCACTGGCTTCTGAGGAGACATGTGTAAGAGTCAACCTTCTCCAGCCTGGTGGTCTCCAGATTCATTGCACTGTAACTCCCATGTTATGTGTTATGGGGAAGACAAAAATCAATTCATACTTAATTTTAAAATAAATATATTTTAAAATAATCCTGATCATTTGGACATCAACTCGCGGCATTCCTGATAACTGCCCATGCTGATAGGGGCTTTTACAAGTTGAATTCCAAAACATCTGGAGAACTACATTCTGCCTTCCCTTGTTCTTGAACAACATTCCCCAACCTGATGCCTGTCAGATGTGTTGGGTTGCAACTCTCAACATAAGGAGATGCTCTAAGAAATGAGAAATAGCTGGTCCTAAGTTGTTCATCATAATTTCCCACAACCCCACAGTCACCTCTGCAGATCAAATTGCATATCTAGATTTTTGAGATGACAAGTTCCAGCATTCCTGACCAAGGGACATACTGACTTGCAATGATGGGAGTTGTAGTCCAACACTTTGGAGGGCACCAGGTTGGGGAAGGGCTGCTTTAAACAAAAAAAGTAGGTGGCCCTAAGTTATTCATGATCAGTTTTCCACAACCCCACAGTCACCTCTGCATATCATATTCTCCACCCTGTCCTCATGGTTTATCTGCTTTGGGAGAATGAGAATTTCACTTGCACTTTCTGCCTCCTCAGGGAGGATGTGGCGTTAAGGCTTGTGAGCCTTAACTCCCAATTTCCCTGCTTTTTGGTGCTTGGTTGGAATCTGTAGAGCCTTAACATTGTTTTTGTAAACTGTAGGATTTTTGTTTAATGAATAAGCTCTACAGAAAGACAGGGAAGTGCATACTGGGGGAGGTTTTGCTCTGTATTTCAAAGAGGGCATAGCGTTGAGCAGACAAGGACACCTAAAAGGGATAAGCTCTTTCACAGCAGCATCATGGCTCCAAAACTAATTTAGCACTTGGAACATGCTATTGTCCCCCAGACCATATTGCTAAAGGGGGAACTTTAAATAAAAAATTGTATTAGGGAAGCCTCCAAAAAAGGAAATGTTTTAATAAATGGTGACTTCAATTACCCCATATTGACTGAGTATGTGCATATTCCAGCCACAACAAAGAGATTAAAATTCTGAATCCCCTAAATCACTATGCCCTAGTACGGTTGGTCATGGAACTGACCAAATTGGAGGCAATCTTGGATTTAATTCTATGTGGTGTCACCCAGACCTAGTATGAGATGTAAATGTTGTTGAGCCCATTGGAACAGTGACTACAGTGCTATCAGATTTAATATGTTTCAGTTGAAAATTGTCCAGTTAGAAATGCCTTCCTTAAATATGATACTAATCTAATAACTCCAAAAAAAAAAAAAACTTACCATATAGTCAATTCTTAAGAATAAAATTCAACTGCTTGGAACATCAGGGCTTTCTTCAAGAGTCTCAGACTCTAACACAACGGTTTCAGAGTAGAGGGTATCCGAAGAAGTTAATCGAAGCAGCCAGATTCAAGGCTAACAATTGTAATTGTGACCACCTCTTGCGGCAAAAAAAAAAGAATGGCTGACAACAAAATCTCATGTGGTTTACCCTTCAATCCTCACACCAAAGAGCTACAAATGAATACATGCTTAAATTGGCATCTGCTTCAGCATCTGCCAGGTTTGACCCATGGTGATATATAAGAGAACAATTTTTTTTAAAAAAGGGTTGACCTACCCACACAGATCACACTAGACATAACAATATATATAAAAAATCCATGGTGCAGCTGACTTCATCAAATTTACCTAGGCCCCAAGGATAACATCCATGTGACCGATGCATTTATTGTAAATTGACCAAAAGGTGCATTCATTCACTGATCCTATCATTGTAGATTTTCTGAGGTATAATACTGCATGGCTCATATATATGATCATGTAGGAAAAACATCAAGGCCACTGAAGATTAGGATAGGTGAGCATCTATACAATTTAAGACATCAAAAAACAGGTGCACCTTTGGTAAAATATTTTCTGGATAAAAAACATGGGCCAGAATCCTTTGTGTTTTGGGCATAGTAAAAGTGAGGAGAGGGGAGACAATACTAAGTAAAGGAAAACTTTTTCTAGATCCTTTCCTTAAACAGCCTGGATCCCAGGGGATTGAAAGATTCTCTGGATCTGACCTCATATAAACAATAACAGAAACTAAAATAAGTTTCTGCATTGGGAGTAGCAGATTAGTGGAATCTTTTTTTAAAAAAACCCCAAAAACTTATATATAAAAATATGTTGAAAATAAAGCACTTATTTTCAACATAATGATGTGGTTACAGCTAAGTGTTGACAGGATCATTTGGAGATGAGACAATTAAGGCTGCCAGCTGTTTATGGATTAACTTAAATTGCTCTAAACTGGCCTTGGTTGTCAAGTAGGAGGAAGAGAGTTTTGAGATACTTAAGAGCTCAGTGGGTATGCCCAACAACCTGAGAACTGTTTCCTTTTGCATTTAGGTTTCATTGTTTTAATATTGTGCTAATGACTGTGAAATTATAGTAAAGTACATTTTTCCTCAGGTTAGGTCATTTGTTATGTTTATGGGTGAATGTATAAAAGTTTAGTTATAGTGTTTGATGATAGCAAAGGATTTTAAAAGGTTGTTTATTATCTGATGTGGGTGTTGTTTTGTGTTTAATCTTAAACTGTTTTTTGTTTTATCTTTAAGTTGTCGCTTGTCTAATTTGTAGTTACACTTGTTTTTTATGTAGCTTCTGATGAAGGATGTATTTCCAAAACACATTGAGCAGATCAAAGAAGTTATTAAAGACTAAAGAAAAAATATTGCTTCATAGCACCAGAGCTTGGCTCTCTCTTTTTTATATCAGTTTGGTGGTGCTCTTCTCCCTCTTTTTCTATACCAGGAAGCCCAACACAGTCACATTTGACTTCAAAAGAAGAAACTTCTCTAAAAGGAGGGAACTGCTGAAAAGCAAAGGGGGTATCATGTGTATTAAATCCCTTCAAAATGCTTGGAGATTTTTCAAGTGTACAATACTAGAAGCTCAGGTAAAACATATACCAAAGGTTAGGAAAGGGAGCACCGAGTCCAAGAGATCACTGGCATGCTTAAGGAGCAGTGTTAAGGGAGCTATCAGAGAAAATAGGACTTTCTTCAGAAAGTGGAAGTCTCCCCAATTGAGGAAAACAAAGCTTGCACAATGGTGATTCAGGCAGACAATAAGAGATGCCAACAAGCATTTTGAAATGTGTATCACCAACAACACCAAGGCAAACAATAACAAATACTTTAAATATATCAGAAACAGAAAACCAGCTAGGGAGACAGTTGGACCATTGGATGACAATGGAGTTAAAGGAGGACAAAAGAAGGACAAGGAGATTGCAGTGATGCTCAATGAACTCTTTTTCATCAGTCTCCACTGAAGAAGACATGGGACAGATACTTTTGCCTGAAATGATGTTTTCAGGCAATGAGTGTGAGGAACTGACACAAATTGTGGTGACAAAAGATGTATTTCTCAACTTTACTGATAAATTAAAAGCACACGAATCACCAGGCCCAGATGGTGTCTATCCTAGAGTTCTCAAAGAACTCAAATAAGATATCACAGACCTTCCAACCAAAATCTGCAATGTGTATCTAGGATCAGCCTCTATACCAGAGAATTGGAAGATGACCAATTTTTAAGAAGTGGTTCAGGAACGATCCAGGAAATTACAGGCCAGATAGCTTAATGTTTGTTCTGGGTAAATTGGTTGAAAGCATTATTAAAGATAAAATTAGTAATCATTAGGGTGACCAGATAAAATCCAGGTCAGGGCTCCGGTAACTTTAACAGTTGTAGAGAAAAGGGGATTTCAGCCAGTGTCATTTGTATGCAATTAGTTCCTGGTGATATTCCCTCTTCATCACAACAGTTAAAGTTGCAGGCACTATACTAGAGTGACCACATACAAAAGAAGGCAGGGCCCCTGCAACTTTAACTGTTGTGATGAAGAGGGAATTTCACCAGGAACTAATCGCGTACAAATGGCAATGGCTGAAATTCCATTTTCTCTACAACTGTTAAAGTTAGATGAGCCCTGACCTGGATTTTATCTGGTCACCCTAGTAATCATATAAGAGGACAAGCCTTGCTGACAAAGAATCAAAACAGCTCCTGTAAAAGTAAATCCTGTCTTACTAACCTTTTAGAGTTCTTTGATGGGGTCAATAAATATTTAGATGGGTTGGCACATGATGTTAGAAGCCTTGCTAATCAAAAAAGGTTTAGCTCTGTGTACCTGAATGCACTGTCTCCACTACGCCACTGTATCTGCCACACTAATGGACAAATTGATGGATAATGTTTGCATTGTTAACAGATGACTACAGAAGAAAGCTTAGATTGGATCCAGATTTAGCCATAGGTGGAATAGAACCATTGACAGGAAATACCTGGGGATTGGTGCGATGGCGATTTTTTGCACTCTGCCATTGTGGTGAAGAAACAAGGAACTGTTTCATTGAAAAATATGAGGCTGGTCCAATCAGGGCACTAATAGATGCATGTTGCTATGTAAGGTGAATGTGCCTTTTAATGCGCCTCTGGGTCTGTAAACAGTTAAGCTATTTTTCTTTTTCTTTTTTTGGTTTGTGGAGGTTGAGTAGGAATTATTTAGGCATTCCCTGGTTCTCAATTAAGATCCTCCTTCACCTATTCCATACTGCAGTGTCATGGGAGGATGGATGCAATTTGCCTGATAGTATACAACCTAAGCAGCTGGTGGGCATCTTGAGGCACCTGAGGTGAAGGGTGTCTTAACCATCCTGCTAGGCACTGCTACATGGCTTGAAGGGATGTGGGAAAGACACAAATCCAGACTCTGGCACACCTTACTCTAGTAAATCCCAGCCAACACTGGTGGCACAGTCATGGTCCCCTCCTTGCTTTCACTTCAGGAAAGCTATGAATGGTCTGGATCTGTTTTATGTCCAGCTCGGATGTATTTGACCAGTAGGCATGTGCTGGCCAGTAACTGGTAGCTGAACTTAGCAAGCAGTTACCTGTACTTAGTCCCAGTTATTTGTTACTGAAATTTTGAATGATTTGCTGTTGTGAGAAGGAGAAACTGGGTTGCGCCCTCTTATTTCTTAATTGATCCTTCCTAATCCTTTTGATGCGTAAGACAGGAAGCTAATGAACCTGGCTAGGCAGCATCTGCTAGTATTACACAATGCAGTCATTGTGAACAATACACAGCACAAAAAGAATTTACCCAAAATCCTGAAAAACTGAATAGTCATGTGGACACATGTTTTCTATTTTCAAACATGTACCTAACCCCATCAACATACTTTGAATCTACATTATAATTCATGAATGTCACACAACAGTAGCATTTGTAATCATGTAATAATCCTAGGAAAAAAACAGAAGGACGTACAATAACTGATTTGGTTATTTTTAATGGAACAATTTCTGAGACAGAAAAATGAAATTGGGAAGGAACAAGCAAATGTGCAATTAGTATAATATTCTCATATCTCACATACATACGACACAGGTGTCCTACCTGTGGAATCTTATAGATATCCAAGATATTTGCCACATGAAGAGAGATTTCAGGGTCTAATCCCCCCATAACTGCTATGAGATTATTCTGGATGTTGCAGATGTAATTGGGGACCAATCTCTCCACTAATGAAAGAAGTAACATGGTTGCATGATAGGTTTTCCTTGCATTGTCATAGCTGTCATAGATACGGAAGCCCAAAGTGAGGTTTGGTAATATTTTAGGGTTTTCGTTGATCTCTTTAATGGCAAATGCAAAGGCCAGGAGATGCTGGTAATTCTTGGGTATCATGCTGAAACAAAGAGTCAATGCTGAAATCACAGAATGCTAACAGACACTTAGAGCTCCATCAGGGGGGGGGGAGGAAATCATGCTTCTCCACCCCACTTTTGTTGCTTGATACTTCCTGTTTCTCTCAGAGGGAAGAAGAAGTAAAAAAGCATACATGGCCCATTCAAGGGGACATCTTTATTGTTTCACTTCACAGCAGGAGATAGCTGCGACTTCTGGCTTTAAAAATAATACAGACTTACTGGGGGCTTTTGTTGTTGTGTGAACAAGGCTAGAAGGGGTGATAGGAACATGAGAAGGACCCTCAAAAATCCATGGTTGCCCAGTAACAAGAGTGCAATGCAGGAGTCCTCTGATGATACCCTTACACATCAAAGATATACAAATATACTCAGTCATAAGTAAATCACTTGGAGTCTGATGGGGCTAGCTCCCTGATAAATGGCTTGAAAGACTGCATTCAAAAATGTGTACAAAAGCAAAATTTGGATACAAACATGAATATATGAGATGAGTTGCATACAAGATGAAGTCAAGGAAAGGTTCATTCGGAAATTCCTGTTTCATGCTTATGAAATGTGCAGATGGATGTGGTAATTGGATGGCGTGAAGTCATCATTGAATACATGCAAAACTGAATTGGCAAGATATAGAGAGATTTCATACCCCCTTTCCCATGGATATTTGTGTAAGCTTGCAGCACCAGCCATAGGTTTGCAACTGCACCTCTAGGATTGATCATTCTAGTGATATAATAAAAAGAAATGAAAAAACTAAAAATCCAATACTTACATAAGTTCTTCACGCAAGTCTGGTAGAGGTTCTTCACTGAAGGATCTTGGACTGGAGATGAAGCAACCGTGTAAAATTATGCCACCAATAATGAAATCTCCTGACTGATGATACGTGTGAAGTGGTGGGTGAGAATCACGGATGCTGCATTTCATCATATGAGCCTGGCATATTATGTAATGGAACAGTCCCGGTAGCAAGACCAAGAAAAGCACCATCTTCAATGCAATGGCAAATTTTACCTCTACACACCCAGATTTTTCTATTTCCTTCTCCAATAATATTATCATTTAAGCAGTCCTTAAATAATCCTGACTTCTTTGATGGTAGTTTAGTTTGCTAGTAGGAATATACAATGTCAAATACCACAATCCATGAGCCCTGCTTGTTCCTGGTCTGTTTCATAACCCTAAATGGTTCTAGATATATTCATAGTGTTGATGTTAATTTTGCTAGTTGCTGCTAAAATTTCATGAAGCATCAGATATAATTACCATCATTTATATAATTAAAGTGGGATGTAATCATTGACACAAAGTTGAAGATTCCATGATGAATTGCTGGAGAAAAAAACATGTTTGTCATATGACAATATGGGCTCGGAATGCCTCTGAGGAATTTACTGAACTGCCCACTATTTTTAGGCATTCACATGATTGCAGAAGATTATGACGTAATACCTGTCAGACAAAATCTCACTAGTTTAGAGGTCAAATGTTTTCTTGGAACACAGAGGTCAGGAAGTTTCACCCAGGAAGCACAGGATGCTTTTGATGCACTGTGATGGATAGGATGCTTTTTTGATGCACTTTCAGGGATTTTGTTTGTTTTTAGAGCAGAGAAAAGGCAGTATTTTGTAGAGCAGGGGAAATGAAGGGGAACCTCCCCCAGGAAACACATTTGCATGGGTGTGTTTGTGTTACTCTGCTATACCAAAGTGCCATCTAGAAGTTATGTAGCAGAAAAGGAGATGTTCTTCATGCTGTACTCAGTTCTCAGTGCTGTGACTAACCCAATATTAGATAAAATAGATTGAAAGCAGCTGATCTTAATGTATAACAACCAATTTCCCCCCCTACCATCTAACAATCAATCGAATTTTCTTGAGTAAACTTTGTACCATCCTTTGGCGAACAATGAACTTGGGTGAAAAAATCCAGATCTGGAACTTTGGTTCAACCTTATTTATATCTCTGTATTCTGTCCAGCAACAATGAAGTACAGGCAGAATATCAGCGGGTGCTACTTCCATCTTCAGATGCTACATAAGCCTAATCTGTTTGATTTCTTTCCGTCTTGAACCTAGTAAACCCATGGGCAGTTAAAGCACAACCACAAAGTGATGAGGCTTTTGTGGGGCACCGGCCAAACATACCTCAAATACATGTGTCACTCCATTCAGATTGAATGAATGGAGAAGAATATGAGATGTCGGCTGACCAGATAAATACCAGGTCAGGGCTCCTGTAACTTGAACAGGTGTAGAGAAAAGGGAATTTCAGCCAGTGTCATTTGTATGTAATTAGTTCCTGGTGATTTTCCCTCTTCATCACAACAGTTAAAGTTACAGGAGCCCTGCCTTCTTTTGTATTTAACTGTTGTGATGAAGGGGGAATTTCACCAGGAACTAATTGCATACAAATGACCCTGGCTGAAATTCCCTTTTCTCTACAACTGTTAAAGTTACAGGAGCCCTGACCTGGATTTTATCTGGTTAGCCTAATGATATGCAAAGTTGACAGAATGGAAAATACAAAATTCATTGGTGTCTGTAGACTTTAGGAAAACTGATGATGAACATAGGGCCACTAATTTCACTAGTTTTTAGAGCAGCCTTCCTCAATACATCTGGAGTAGGCTGACCAGATAAAATCCAGGTCATGGCTCATGTAACTTTAACAGTTCTAGAGAAAAGGGAATTTCAGCAAGTTTCATTTGTATGTAATTAGTTCCCGGTGAAATCCCCTCATCATCACAACAGTTAAAGTTGCAGGCACTATACTAGAGTGACCATATACAAAAGAAGACAGGGCCCCTGCAATTTTAACTGCTTGACGAAGAGGGAATTTCACCAGGAACTAATTGCATACAAATGACAGTGGCTGAAATTCCCTTTTCTCTACAACTGTTAAAGTAACATGAGTCCTGACCTGGATTTTATCTGGTCACCCTAATCTGGAGTACCCCTTTACACCAGATGTGTTAATCTACAACTCTCAAAATACCATGATAGAATGGCCCCCGATTGGGAAAAGCTGACATTCCAAAATAAACAAATTGGGAGGGGGATGCAATGAAATACATTAATTTGGTGGTCTAATCTGCGTGCAAAGTTGCACTTTTGCAACCAAGTGAATCAGAGTAAATCAAGATATTGATTTGTTTGAATTGAAATCTCAAATCTTTGACACTGACCATGCTTTATCCACTGACCCAATGGGTTGCAAAGGTGCAAATTCAAACTTAGATTCGACCCCCAAATAAACCACATGTTGGACTCTGAGAGATGTCGTGGGTGCCCAACTGAGTCTGGGAGTTCAACGGACTCCCCCTTGTCCAAAACCATGGACCCCGTTGGGCACCAAGGTCACATTCGCAGACGAATGCTCTGAGCACACGCAAGGCCTAATGAGGGCTCAGTAGGCTCTGGAAATTGCTCATTTTTCCATTGCATAAATGACATCCGCAAAAGCCCCGTTTACACAAAGGGGGAAATGCATAATTTCTGGATTACCTGTTAGGCCTTGCTGAGCCTCAAGAGTCAGCAATGGTGGCAGACGGGGGAGGGGGGTGAGTGTGTGATGGTGTGTTCACCCATCCCTATTATTCCATTCCTGGATGTGTTCTACTCCCCATTGCCATAGTGTGTTTGTGGTTTTTGTGCTCCACCACTTCCATATCCCTTCCGTCTCCTATTTCTGGAACAGTTTGTAGGAAGAAGAGCTCTGTTTAGTCATCTCCATTTTACATACAGTCAGAGCAAAAGGGACTGGCAGCTCTTAGTGGTTCTGCCTCCAACTCTCCTCTGCCCATCGTAAGGCCCATTGGAGATGGTGGCATAATTGGATATCTGCTGCATCGCTCCTGAGTTTCAGCTTTAAGAAAACCTCAACGAGACAGTCGCGTTCCAAAAGAGTGGGTTTGACAGCTGTCAAGCAGCGCCTTCCCCTGCCTTCTCCCTCCTCTCTTTTGAAACTTATGGAACTTTGAAAGTAAAAAATTCATAGCCACAAAATGTCTGCGCCTATGTTTCTGAAATTTCTCACACATAAGTACCTCAAACCCATCTGCAATGTGGCCAAGTTTCATGCTTCTATCTTTAAAAATAAAAAAGTTAAATGTGTTTCTTTCCTCATTTTTCCAAATGAAAATACTACTACGTGCTTGAACCTATTTTTCCAAAATTTCTCACACATAACTACCTACATGCCATCTCTAATGTGGCCAAGTTTCATGCTTCTACCTTTAAAAATGAACAAGTTGAAGGCATAACTGTATTTCCCCCAGTGCAACCCATATTTCAAAAATTAATTGCCCCCAAAGGCAAGCACCTATGTTTCTGAAATTATACACACAAGAGTACCAACATACCATCTCTAATGTGGCCAAGTTTCATGTGTGGATCTTTAAAAATAAAAAAGTTATAGGCATTCCTGTTTCATTTTTCAAAATGTCAAATCCACAATATGCCTGCACCTATGTTTCTGAAATTTCTCACACTTTACTACCTCAAACCCATCTGCAATGTGGCCATGTTTCATGCTTCTATCTTTAAAAATAGAAAAGTTATAGGCATTTAATTACAACAATACTAGGCTAAGGGGAAAATCATTCAAAATGGCACCTGTTGCGCCAATTTTATCATATTAAAATCAGTTAAAAGAAATCGGATTGGATAAAATCAGAGCACCTTGAAACAACATCAGGATTGGATATCAAATGTCCGATTTTGCATGTATCGTGTCTTGACATTGGATCCGATTCAATGCACATCCCTACTCTACATACCAGTACCGCACCTCCCAGTATGCCTTTGGCAGCTCCCAGGTGCCCACATCTTCTGAGACATCCTCTTGTTGCCGATGCTGCTCCTCGATAGAGCATCAAGGAGTAGCATCACCAAGGAGAGGATGTAAGCAGCTGTCAGTGGACATGCCCAGCTTCAGTCAATCCTGCTGGGATTGCCCCGTTCTGCACTTCTCACCCCCCAAGTGCTCCATCAGGAGACTGTACTGAAGGGATGAGGCTGGGTTAGGCACTTCCCCCCTTTGTCAGGCCTGTTTCTGGGCATGCACAGAGTGCCTCCCCTTCCTCCCTCTCTCTTAAGGGCAAAGGCTGTGCACTTGTTTTCCCCAGGTTCTGAGAAAACAGTGATATCAGGATTAGGGATATGCACTGACCCCCCTGGATCGGATCGGATAGCAGATCAGAATCGGACCTGGGGGGTCAGATCAGATCGGAACAGAGGTTGGGCGGATCTGATCTGATCCGATTCTGATCCGAAAATCGGATGTCCGATTTTCGGATCGGACGCCAGTTTGAATGCATTTCTCTATAGCCTAGTATTGTGTTACAAAAATGGCTATAACGTTTTCATTTTTAAAGATAGAATGATGAACCTTGGGACCTTTGTAGATGGGTCAGGGGTAGTTATCCGTGAGAAATGTCAGAAAGATTGCTGCAGGCATTTTGTGGCAATTAATTTGTTACTAAAAAACCATGAATGCCTATAAATTTTTCATTTTTAAAGTTCCACACATGACACTTTGCTGCATTGTAGTTGGTACATTGGCACCTATGTGTGTGAAATTTCAGAAACATAGGTGCTTGGCTTGTGTGGTAATTAATTTTAGAAAAATGGGTAGTAGTGGGGTAAATACAGTTATGTCTCCAACTTTTTTTATTTTTAAAGATCCAAATAGGAAACATGGGCACCTTACAGGTAACACTTTGCTTGATATGTGTGTGAAATTTCAGAAAGCTAGGTCCAGGCATGTAGTGGCAAGGTATTTTTGAAACAATGAGGAAAGAAACGCCTATAACTTTTCTATTTTAAAAGTTAGAAGTCTGAAAGTCGCTCACTTTGTAGATGGTTTAGGGGTAGTTATCTGTCAGAAATTTCAGAATGATAGGTCCAGGCATTTGTTGGCTATGGATTTTTTAGATTAAAATTTACAAAAGTTTTTCCACAGAGGCTTGGGCTGTCAATTGCACCCCCTTCCCCGCCTCCCCCTCCCTCTTTTATCTGTCAAAACTCCCTGTTGTTTTATAGGCAACCTTTGGGACTCGGTGGGAGCTTCCCCTTGGGGGGAAGCCCAAGTCCCATCGCTTGCGCAAGGAGGACGGCTGGCTCTCCTCGTAGGAAGGATCTTCAAGGCAGTGGGCAGCAGCAGCAGCAGACAGACAGACATTCAATTGGCAAAGTCCAAACAACAACATTGGGGACTCGGTGGGAGCTTCCCCTTGGGTGGAAGCCCAAGTCCCGTGGCTTGCACAAGGAGGACAGCTACCTCTCCTCGCAGGAAGGATCTTCAAGGCAGTGGGTAGCACAGCAGCAGCAGCAGGCAGGAAGGCAGACATTCAATTGGCAAAGTCTGTCAATTGCACCCCCTCCCCCCTCCCCCTCCCTCTTTTTTCTGCCAAAACTCCGTGTTGTTGTAACTTTTAATCTAAAAAATCCATAGCCACCAAATGCCTGGACCTAACTTTCTGAAATTTCTGACAGACAACTACACCTAACCCATCTACAAAGTGAGCAACTTTAAGACTTCTAACTTTTAAAATAAAAAGTTATAGGCGTTGTCTTCCTCATTTTTCAAAAATACCTTGCCACTACACACTTGAAGCTATGCTTCTGAAATTTCTCCACATTAGACATACCACTTTGGTTCACATGTGTGAGCAGGGGGGAGGGGGGAGGGGGCACCACCCCCTCCCCTTCCCCCTGCTTACTTTCCATGGCGGTCTGCTCCCGTCCGCCACTGGCCGCTACTGTGAGCGGGCTTCGCGGCTTGCCCCCAGGTAGTGCGCGCTACCTAGGGGCAGGCCGCGAAGCCCGCTCGCAGTAGCGGCCAGCAGCGGATGGGAGCGGACGTCCCCCGAAGGTAAGTGGCGTGCGCGCGTGGGGCCCCCTCCCCCCTGCTTACCTTCGGGGGATGTCCGCTCCCGTCCACTGCTGGTCGCTACTGTGAGCGGGCTTCGCGGCCTGCCCCTAGGTAGCATGCCAGGTGATCATCACTGCAGAAGCAGCCAGCGGCAGACGGGAGCGGATGGCCACGGATCGGCCGCCATTTTTTCCCCCCATAGACTTGCATTGGGGGAAAGAAAGCTTTCCCCCAATGCAAGTCTATGAGGAAAAAATGGAGGTGGGTGGGTGAGGGGGGCCTAACTCCCTCCTTCCCCTCTGGGGCAGTCCGCTGTGGATGGCCCTGGCAGGTAAGCCCCCTCCCTCGTGCTCAGAACCTTTTCAGATCAGATCGGATTATATCGGCCAATCCAGTGGTGAAATTGAAAATTTGATAAATCCGATAATTTTATTCAATTTCCCCCTGGATCGGATTCAGATCGTGGATCGGACCCGATCCAGTGCACATCCCTAGTGGTGACATTACCATTGTGAAAAACTGATGATAAAGAACATAAAGCTACTTACTTCTGTTGACTATAGAACAGCCTTCCCAACACATCCTGATGTCTTGGTCTACAAGTCCCAACATTCCAAGCTAGGAATGCATCAGATCGTGAAAAGTTGAAATTTCTAAAGAAACAATTGGAGAAGGGACTGCCATGAAATACGTGAATTTGGTGGACTAATCTGAATTTCGACATGCACTTTCACAACCCAGTGGGTCATGGCGAATCAAGAAACTGAGCTGTTTGAATTGAAATCTTGCATCTTTGACACTGGCAAAGCTTTCTCCTCTGACCCACTGGATTACAAAGGTGCAAATTTGAGCTCTGATCCGACCACCAAATAAACAAAATGCTGGACTCTTAGGGATGCCATGGGTGTCCTACAGACTCAACCATGTCTGCCTGCCCCATGACCCAGTTGAGTGCCCATGTCGCATTCACTGACCCATGCTCTGAGCACCCATGAAGCCCAATGAGCACTAGGCAGCCAGCCAGCCTTATCTGGAACCTCCATTGTTCGCCACACTGGAGATTCTGGAAATTGAGCATTTCTGCCACTGCATAAAAGGTGACCATAAAGGCCCCATTTTAGCGGACTAGGGTGACCAGATAAAATCCAGGTCAGGGCTCATGTAAGTTTAACAGTTGTAGAGAAAAGGGAATTTCAG
Organism: Anniella stebbinsi; assembly: GCA_029215795.1. NCBI lineage: Eukaryota > Metazoa > Chordata > Lepidosauria > Squamata > Anniellidae > Anniella > Anniella stebbinsi. Next base: position 25,980,319 of record JARDYH010000008.1, read on the forward strand.
CCAGTGTCATATGTATGCAATTAGTTCCTGGTGAAATTCCCTTTTCATCACAACAGTTAAAGTTGCAGGGGCCCTGCCTTCTTTTGCATATGGTCACTCCAGTACAGTGTCTGCACCTTAAATTGTTGTGATGAAGAGGGAATTTCACCAGGGACTAATTGCATACAAATGGCACTGGCTGAAATTCCCTTTTCTCTACAACTGTTAAACTTACATGAGCCCTGACCTGGATTTTATCTGGTCACCGTAAAGTGGACCGACCATCCAAGTCAATCTGACATTGGCAGAAGAGTTATGGGCCACCTTTTGATAGGGTATAACGAAGAAGTTTTCTTTGATCTATCTTTGTTTTGCTTTAGAGTTTTGCTAACTGCTAATTGGTTAAGATGCTATTATGTATGAATATACCTGCTTTTCACACTGCCTGTTGAGAAGTTTTGTTTGTAGGACTATATCCATACAGCTTTATTATGCTCAGTAAACCAAAGTTGCCTTACAACCAAAGTGGGTTTTTATTCTTGACACAAGTAAGGGTTTCTCTTTCTAATCAAAGTGTCATTTGCAGCCAGATCTCATTTGTTCTAGCAACAAATGACATCATGTCTGAAAATGTGCATAAAAAAAACCCACCATTTCTTTCCAATCATATAGGTTCTGTCAGCCCACTTGGGGCTGGGTGGAGGGGAGGCATGGCCATGAACAACTTTCTTATATAGACAACACTTTAAAAGTGAAAATTTGCAATTAGCAGTAATACAGATTTATCAATACAAAAAGAAAGTTTTCTAAATATTACATATCACAGTCATAATATTTCATACGCAATAAGAAGATTAACCAGTTTCATTGCAACGCAAAGGATGAGAAATGACGAGACGACACACAGCAAATGGGATTAAACATGGGCCACATTTATTTAGCTCAGCAGAGAAAAAAGGGGGGGGAACCTAAGTGGGCATTTAGTTATGGCCAAGCCCAGCCATTGCTAGGATCGGGTGAGTCATTCACAGCACAGGAAGTGGCGCCTGCTGTTGCGCCACCCGGTGCTCCCAAACCTGGGATAGGGAGGCCTTCTGGTGTCGCCTCCCCCCGGGCCGCATGGCTCCGAGTAGGCGAGGAGGGTTGGCCTCAAAAGTAAGCCTTATCCCCCCCCCCCAATTGATGCCACAGGGCTCTCAGTGGTTTGCCTCAGGCGTTATCCATCACCCCAACAGTGTCTGTGAATGCTCACTATTAATAACACCTTAGTGGATGATCTATGCCTTAGTATTGACAGGGGGAGTGTGTCCCTGCTGGTACTCCTGGACCTCTCAGTGGCTTTCTATACCATCAACCATGGTATCCTTCTGGAGCACCTGGGGGAATTGGGAATCGGGGGCACTGTGCTTCAGTGGTTCCAATCCTAACTGTTGGGCAGGTTCCAGATGGTGATGCTTGGGGATAGCTGCTCTTCAAAAAGGAGTTACTATGTGGTGTACCACAAGGTGCCATCCTTTCCCCAATGCTGTTTAACATTTACATGAAACCACTGGGAGAGATCATCCAGAGGCATGGGGCGGGGTGCTATCATTGGCCCGCTTGCATTGGCTGCCTGTATGTTTCCGAGCCCGGTTCAAGGTGCTGGTTTTAACCTATAAAGCCTTACACGGCTTGGGACCACAATACCTGATGGAACGCCTTTCCTGACATGAACCTACCCGAACACTACGTTCAACATCTAAGGCCCTCCTCCGAGTGCCTCCTCCGAGGGAAGCTCGGAGGTTGGCAACAAGAGAGAGGGCCTTCTCTGTGGTGGCTCCCCAATTGTCGAACAATCTCCCCGACGAGGCCCGCCTGGCGCCAACATTGTTATCTTTTCGGCGCCAGGTCAAGACTTTCCTCTTCTTTCAGGCATTTGGCAATATCTCAGGAGCCTGGGTTTGTTTTGTTTTGTTTTTGTAGTTTTTTGAAGTGTTGAAGCGGTTTTTAAATGTACAGATTGTGTGTATGTTGTATGTTTTTGCTGTTTTAATTTTTGTATATTGTTTTTAATTGTTTTTAATCCTATGTAAACCGCCCAGAGAGCTTCGGCTATGGGGTGGTATACAAATGTAATAAATAAAATAAATAAATAAATACGCTGATGACACCCAAAAATATTTCTCTATGCCTTCGACAACATCGTCAGCCAAGGATAGTGTGTCTCCTCTGAAAGAATGCTTGGAGGCGGTAATGGGCTGGATGAGGAAAAACAAACTGAAGCTGAATCCAGACAACACGGAGGTGCTTGCTGTCAAAGGTCCCAACCTGGGTTTGGAGGTGTATCAACCAGTTCTGGATGGGGTTACACCCCCCCTGAAAGACTGTGTTCACAGCTTGGGGGTACTCCTGGATCCGTCGCTCCAAATGACAGCTCAGATTGATGCGACGGCCAGGTGTGCCTACTATCAGCTTCGCTGATTAGCCAGCTGCACCCCTTCCTAGAGTTGGAAGACCTAAAGACAGTAGTGCACGCGCTGGTAATTTCGAGGCTTGACTTCTGCAATGCGCTGTACAGAGGGCTACCTTTGTGCCTAGTCCGGAAACTTCAACTTGTTCAAAACTTCAACTTGTTCAAAATATGGCAGCCAGGTTGGTCACCGGTACACCGGTACATTACACCAGTTTTAAAATAACTTCATTGGCTGCCAGTCTATTTCCGGGTGAAGTATAAAGTGTTGGTTATTAACTTTAAAGCCCTACATGGTTTGGGCCCAGGCTACCTGCGGGATCGCCTTCTCCTGTACAATCCACCCTGCACACTTAGGTCCTCTGGGAAGAACTTACTCAAGCCAGCCAGAACTAGGCTGGTTAGTTTTACCCAGAGGACCTTCTCTTCCATCGCTCCCAGACTATGGAATGGTCTGCCAGAGGAGATTAGACAAATTAGCAGTCTTCATGAATTTAAGAGAGTCATGAAGACTGCTCTCTTCCGGCAGGCCTAGCCGGATGAATTTTAAGATGTTTTAATGTTGTATTTTTTCTTGTTTTTTAAATTGTTAACTGTTGTGATTCTTGTGTTTTATATTGTTGTTGTTCCCCGCCTCGATCCGAAGGGAGAGGCGGGTTATAAATAATAATAATAATAATAATAATAATAATAATAATAATTATTATTATTATTAAAATGCCCGCACCTACTGCTATTAAATGTGACCAAATTGAACCAATCAACCTAATAATTCACCCTGCCTGTTTTAAAATGTGGAGTAAGTGAAAAAACTCACAACCAAGTTAGGTTGTGAGCAAAAAATGTTTACTCTGTCTCAAAAAGATAACCAGCGAACCCACACTGCCCACAGGGAGGGAGGGAGGGAGGGAGCCAGGCAACAAAGAGGTGAAGCTTCCTCCCCCTCTAAGCTCCGGTGGTACCATGCGGAGGCCAGCCAATAGCCGTCCTCCACGCCTCATCCCCCTCCTTGCTCCCAACTTGCCTCGCCTCACCCATGCAAGCAGGGTGGGGTAAGGGGTATTTGCTGAGATAGTTCACAGACAAGAGTGTTTATTGCTTTCACTTGGAGCCAGACAGTCATATGCTTACATGCACTTGTTCAGAAAAAGGACTTTGAGTTTTCTGGTCAGCTGCTACAGAAGAATTCTAAACTTTTTAGAAATTAAAAAAGCATTTTATAAGCTTAAAGAACAGTTGCTGAAAGTGAATCTAAGAGGATGAGGGGGATTTTCCCATTTGTATGATGGTTCTAAGTGAAGTAATTGTTGATTCAATGCTCTGAAAATATTGATACCTGCAGCAAAGATGTGAGCACAATCTTGTGATGTGCACACAGCTAGATTACAAATTACAGTGAAAGATGGGCATGCAATCTTTAGTTTTTTCTTCTTATTAGTTGTTCTCTGTTGTTTAGCTCAGGCCTCAACACAATAATGTAACATTTGGGGAAAAAGATGCAACCCAGCAATCCAGCACTGGAGGCTAAGATGGAGAAGATCTCCACAGCTACCATGTATTTCCCCTTGGTGCTTAAGTAGGATGGAACAAAAGATAACCAAACACTGCAAAAGACCAACATGCTGAAAGTGATGAACTTGGCCTCATTGAAACTGCCAGGTAACTTCCTGGAGAGGAAGGCCACAGTGAAACTAATACATGCCAAGAAGCACATGTAGCCCAAGGCACAGTAAAACATAGTCACAGAGCCCTCATTACATTCTAGTATGATTTCTTCAGCCACTGAGTTCATGTCAACATCTGGAAATGGGGGCAATGTTCCCAACCACACAATACAGATACTTGCTTGGATAAAGGAGCAGGAAAGAACTATGGAGATGGCTAGCTCCTTCCCCAACCACTTCCTAATCTTGGATCCTGGCTTGGTGGCCATGAAAGCCAGAACTACCATGATGGTTTTTGCTAGGACAGAAGAGACAGCCATGGAGAAGATGATGGCAAAGGCAGTTTGTCGGAGGAGACACGTCCTCTTCTGAGGTCGGCCAATGAATAGGAATGTGCAAAGGAAGCAGAGCAGGAGTGAAATGAGGAGAATATAGGTGAGGTTCTGGTTGTTGGCTTTGACTATTGGAGTGTTGTGGTGCTTCACAAACATCCCCATCATCAGAGCTGTGATCAAAGAAAAGGAAAGAGCAAAGAAGGCTAAACTGAGCCCTAGAGGTTCTTCAGAAGACAAGAAGGTAACAGTCCTTGGAATACAGAAATCCCGATTCTTGCTTGGATAATCTTTGTCTGAGCATTTGTTACAGTCATTCATATCTATAAAAGAGAGAAGTTATAGTGTTTGGCTCACAAACAAATGTGCCACAAATTCAGAATTTCAGAAGGGATAGATTATTTTGCATGTGTTCTTGTGGCTTTAGTATTGCAATCTGTGTGCCAGAGGGGCGGGTGATTGGAAATTTCCCTTTCCATTTAGAACTGGGAGGTAGTGTTGAAGATTGGGTCAATGATGCAACAGCCAGCATTATTCAGGTGCATGTTAGGTGAATATGTGGTCTTTAATGCACTGATGTAGAATGCAATTTTCCACAGGGCAACTATCCAATCAGCCAACATGCATTTTTATCATACTGGCTGATGTTTGATATCTCCTGTGTTATTATTTTGTAGCTGCCAGTGATCTACCTCTTCAGCCATTAGTGTTAAGAGGTGACCATTATTAAGGGCTTCTGCATGGGTTGGAGTATCTGAACAGTATTCCAAGAAATTGGAAAAGTATATTGCAAAAGTTAAGTCTCACATTCACATAGTAACATTTGCTAGGTGCAGAAAGGCACAGCCTTATTATGGATTGCTCCTCCATCAAGAAATAGCCCATTTTTTTAAAAAAAAATTGCTTGAGCATCCCAGTAAGCATGAGGAACTGTTTTTAAGAGTTTTCCCATTTTAAAAGTTGTTGTTGTTGTTGTTGTTGCTGTTTTTTATTGCATTAATATCTCTATGTAAGCATCTCATAATTAACCCAGTGCAGCTTACACAGTTCTCCTCCTCTCTTATTTATCAACTCAGCAACCCTGTGGGGATAGTTACACTGAGTCTCAATGACTATTCCAAATTCACCCTGTGGGTATCTTCGATCTTCTAAGTCCTAATCCAACATCCTTACCACTACACCAGATTGGCTCATCACAAACACCCAGCATCTCACTAAACAGAAAGCATTGCAAAGTCATTCTCCTAGTTTGTTCTTTGAGTTTTCTTTTTCTTTTAGAGTATTGAAGAGCAAATGGAGAAACACACACACAAATACATCAGATTCTTGCCACTTCTGTAACTTCCTTCCACGCATCCCTCACAAAACCCATTTGAAATACTGAAGAACAGTCACTGCAATCTGTGCAGAATTTTATCTCCATGTTCTTCATCTCCATTACAGCCACACTACTGTATCACTTTGTATATTTAATGCAAATTTCCTACCTTCCTGGTTTGAAATCTTCCCTTTTGGACATGGGATGCAGTCATAGCAGCAGTTTGGCTCCTCCTCCTTTACTCTCTTGCTAGAACCAGGATGGCAGCTCTCAGTACATACAGAAAGTGGCCGTGTCTAATCCGTGAATGAAAGAGCAGAATAAAAATATTGACAATAATGAGCTTGGAAACCGTAAGTTTCTCAGGTCCATCTATATGTTACAAAATGGACACAACTTGTTAGTAATATGTTATGCATTGATATACCACAAGCTATTCTACTTTGTTTTCTGGACATTGGCTTCATCTATTTTGGGAGAAATATGGGAATCGATATAACAAATGACTGATTGTGATATACCATATCCTCCCAAAACTGTATTCTTTGGCTATGTATCAGATATTGTTTCAGAAGAAGATTTTGAACTGTTTAGAGATCTATTAATTTTAACTAGAAAATTATTGCTGCTCACTGGATATCCCAAAGAGCTCCTTCTATTTTGGATTGGATTATATGGATGAATTTCAGCAGCAGCAGCCTTTTAAACCAAGCTCACATACTCCGGGAGACATAAGGAAAAGCGATATATGGGTAGATTCACTGAAAAATTGGATTCATACAATAATGACTGGAATAAGAAGGTCCTGATACTATCCATCCATACACTTATTTCTCTGATTTGTGGCACAAACCTATACTCAATATTATGGATGTGCATGGAGGCCAAAAATTGGATCGGAATCGGAACTGGACCTTCAGATTTTGGAAAATATCGGATCGGAAAAATTGGAGGTCCATCGTATTGTGTCAGACCCGATACCAATATTAAAATCGGATGACCGATTTTTGAATCAGACGTCCGATTTTTGAATCGGATACCATGGCAACGAATTTTTTACTTTAAAAGTTCCAAAAGTTCAAAAATGGAGGCTTTGTGCTTTGACAGCTAACAGAGGTGGGGAGGTGGGGGAGGGGTGCAGTTTGACAGCTGTCAAAGCCTCCATTTTTCAACTTTTTAAACTGTTACGGTAAAAAATTCATAGCTATGAAATGCCTGTACCTATCTTTCTGAAATTTCTCACAGATAAATACCTCACACCCATCCGCTATGTGGGCAAGTTTCATGCTTCTATCTTTAAAAATAAAAAAGCTAAATTGGTTTTCTCTCCTCATTTCTCCCAAAATACTTTGCCACTACACGCTTGAAGCTATGGTTCTGAAATTGCTCACACATGTCAACCAAAGTGGTATCTCTAATATGGCCAAGTTTCATGGTTGGATCTTTCAAAATGAAGAAGTTGAAGGCTTAAATGTATTTCCCCCACAGCTACCCATTTTTCAAAAATTTATTGCCACCAACGGCAATCACCTATGGTTCTTCAATTTCACACACATGAGTCCTAACATACCATCTGCAATGTGGCCAAGTTTCATGTGTGGAACTTTAATAAGAAAAAAAGTTATAGGCATTCCTAGTTTGTTAGCAAAAAAAATTCATAGCCACCAAATGCCAAGAGTTATCTTTCTGAAATTTCCTCACAGATATGTACCTCAAACCCATCTGCAATGTGGCCAAGTTTCATCCTTCTATCTTTAAAAATAAAAAAGTTATAGGCATTTTTGTAACACAATACTAGGCTATGGAGAAAATAATTCAAAATGGCGTCAGATTTCCCGATTTTTTCCAATTAAAATTGGAGACAAAAAATATTGGATTGGAAAAATCGGATCTCCAATTTTTTGTATCAGAATCGCTATCAGATGTCCAATATCCTCCAATTTTAATCAGAAATGGATATCGGATCCGCTACAATGTACATCCCTACTCAATATACACTGCTGATTGGGCTGTGGGACATGACAGAAACCCTTCATCTGTAACAACTGGAGTAATGTTTCAACACAGGGTACGAACTTACCACTACCCTTTTGTTGCTATTCTGCTCCAGCAATTGCCACTACTAACCAAACATTTATGGGAATTATGCCTTACCAGTGGAGTCAACAGAATGTAGATCTGGATTGACTGGGAGATCACTGGGTGATTTCTAATGGACCATCAGTGATTTCTGACTCCCAGTCATTTAAAAATAGACTTAAATCATTAATTTTAATGTAGATATGAAGAAAGTTTAGGCTAACTAGGAATGTGATTTTGCATGGAAGGAGTGAGCGTTCTGTTCAGTTCTCATTGTCAAAACCAATTTCTGGATTTTGAAATCTCAAATTTTAATAGAATGCCTTTTGAACCAGGTTCTATTTAGTGGACTTAAGGCTTCTAGTCAAATGCAAGTAGTTCCTACAAGTCTGAATATGCCCTACCAAATCTACACAGGATCAGGAGTAGAATGGAAGAGAAATGCATTGTCACTGCATACACTGTGACCCCTACACAGGAAGGGCTTGATATTGCATGACTTAGTGCAGCCTCTCTCATCCCTCCCAGTGTAAAATTCCTTCCCAGATCTATTTACTGTTGTCTACTTTGGACACTGCAGAATATGTTACTATCAGAAGTGGGTGAATGGGAAAGTCAACAATTGAGATCCTCCAGTTGAATGGGAGGTGTGCCGTTAGGCACTTCACATTGATCTGGAGTGAGAACAAGATCTCATTATGGTGCATCTGCCTCTTTGGGCCCACCCTATCAAAGCACTGTGGTTCAGCAGTATCGTCCAGGTCAGAAGATGCTGCTGCTGAAGCTGTGCAACTGCTCCTCACCAGCCTTTCTCCCTTCACTGCCAGCTGCTGTGCCTCCACAAACACAGCTCCCTATTAAGAGCGTCTCCAGCATGGTTAACAAGCAGTGTCAAGGAAGAAATTGTAGAAAAGAGGGCTTCCTTCAGAAAATGGTAGTCTTGCCCAAGTGAGGAAAATAAAAGGGAGCACAAATATTCAAAACGGTGATGCAAGCACACAATAAGAAATGGGAAAAAACATTTTCAAGGCCAACAAAAAAGACTTCTTTAAATATATCAGAAGCGGGAAACCAGCTAGGGAAGCAGTTGGACCATTGAATGACAACAGAGTTAAGGGAGTACTTAAGGAGGACGCAGAGCTTGCAGAGAAGGTGAATGAATTTTTCACATCGGTGTTCACTGCAGAAGATACAGGACAGATGAGAGAAAGATCTAAGCTTCTTTTTGCACACACTTCTCTTTGCTCTCAATTATTCTTTCCAGTCTGTATTTCTTTCCTGTCATTTTCTCCATTCACCCCTCATCTTTCAGTCTCCCTCCCCTTGGCTATACATTGCTTCTCCCTTCCTCTATCTCCTTGCTCCCTCTCCCTCTCCATCCCATCTCTATCACCTCTTGTATTGGCCTCCTGCCTCCTTGATGTTTGGGGGTCTGAACAAACCTTTCCTCTTTAGGTACCTGGGAGGAAATGGTATTTTATGTTATTGTTTATTGATATATTTGAAGTTTTGGTTCAGGGTGAGATTTGCTTTGGACAATTCTTTTCTTTTGCAGGCCTTGGTAAGTAAGTGGAAGGGGGAAGTTCGAATGGTGAGATGTGTGAATGTGGTTGTCTGATTGGTTGGTTGATTTGAAATAGGGAGAGAGAGAATAAGGGGGAGTGGAGAGGCAGTTAGAGTTGAGGAGTTAGTGTTAGTTAGTGAGAGTTAGGAGAGGATTGCAGCACAATAGGATTAGGAAAGTGGTTTATAGGTTTTGGAGGTGGTTAGTATTCTGTGGGAGGTGGAGAGAGGTAGATTTAATTGTATAGCATTATAAACTTAAAGTGTCTTTTAAAATATTTTACTTTATACATAAAGAACATTCTTAGGTTTTAAATCAACCACACCTGCTCAGTCATATGCATTACTTAAGCTTAATGATGAAGACACACCCACACAAATAATACATTAAAATAAGGTTTTATTGTTTCATTCTTTTGGTGTATAAAGATGAGGGAGGTAGCAGTGAAGGAGAGGTGTTGGGAGACATCACTGATGCTGTTGATGCCACAGATGGTGGCAGATGTGGGTTGCATGTTTAAAATGGTGGGATACGTGTTTAAAACATTGGGAGCCATGTTTAAGCTTAATGATAAACACTCACACACAAATAATATATGAATGAAGGTCAACAAACTGAGACTCAATCCAGACAAGATGGAGGTACTGTTAGTGGGTGATTCATCTGTCCAGCTAGGTGATTCTACTCTTTGAGATGCCAGGTGAAGTCTTTTCAATTGTCTCATTATTTTAACAGTGTATCAACTTAATTGATAACTTTGCTGTTTAAAATTGGTATTTAAATGTGTATTAATTTCTGTATGGCTGCTTGGTCTTATCCTGGTTGTGCTTTTATATTGTATTTTATACTATGTTTTTATACTGCTGTTTGTTTTATATTTTGAAAGGTTTTCATGGTTTAAATTTTTGTACACTGCACAGAGAGCTTCAGCTATTGGGTGGTACAGAAATGCAATAAATAAATAAATAAATAAATAAAGTACATTGAAATAAGGTTTTATAATTCCCTACTTATTTTGGTGTATAAAGAAAAGGGTGGTGGCAGTTAAGGAGAGGTTTGGGGAGATGTCACTGAGGCTAATGATCTCACAGTATCTATCTATCTATCATCTATCTGTCATCCAGGTACTGGGGCCAATTATCATTCCATGTCAAACTACAGTGGCTTGAAAGATAGGAACCCTTTGTGACAAGGTCCAATGGTTTCACATAAGTGTTAAAGGAACTAAGTGCATAAAATGGCAATTATTGTCAGTATTTCCTTCTCTTTCTGAGAAACTTTGTTGCTCAGCAGAGGAAGAAGGCAGAAAACAAAACAAAATATAGATGGCATCAGGTCACACTTCTGCAGCAACTAGATAATACCTGGAGATGCGAGGCATAGACATACAAGCAGTGGTCTCACATTTACAGTAACAACTGATTGTATTTGTGTGGATACAATTTACCTGAATGCTACATATATATTTCAAATAACTTTAAATACATGGGCAGAATCTAATGCTGCCTGTCCACCTGTGCAGCTGGCTCCCAATTTGGGGCAGGATCTACACTACTACTTTAAGATGGTTTATAATAGTAGTGACAACTGCTAAGGCCCAGGACACCCTCCATATACAATTTTCAAACCATCTTCCAAGTCCCCAATCTACACCAAGCAGGATATAGCACTATGAAAGTGGTATATAACACGCAGGAGCCACACTACTGCTTTATAATGGTAATGAAATGCACTGACAACTGTTGGGACCCATAGACATGTACCATATACCACTTAATTTCATTTATTTATTCATTTATTGCATTTCTGTACTGCCGAATAGCCAAAGCTCTCTAAGCGGTTTACAAAAAAACCACTTTCATAGCACTTTCATAGTGCTATATCCTGTTTGGTGTAGTTGTGGCCAAAGTGTCATATCCTAGTTGGTGTATATCTGACCCTGGTCTGTGCACAGCCAGCAGGTCCTCATCTGTGGTCCTCTAGCAGCCCCTTTCACTTGCAGAATGACAATTCAATGCTTCTGGAGTAAAGCCCCCAAATGAGTGGAAATGATCATTTCTGGAAGGGGGTAGGTCATCCTAGCTCTCTCATGTGACCTCTGACAACCTTCCCCTTCAGGAAATGAGTGTTTATGTTCACTTTGACTTGCTTCCTGTAGTGCTCAATCACTGATCCACTAGAAATAGGGGTCACTTGCATTGGAACTAGCAGACCTTGACATTTATGCCAGGGCAGTGTTGGATTCTTCCCTATGCCTACTTATATTTTTCAGTTAATGAAGTGGCAATGAAATCATAGCAGAAACTTTTGAACCCCTTTTCTCATTAGTTTTAACATTTCGGAGACTAGTCTAAAAAAACAGTTTTTAAAATTCTTTTCCATTCCTTTAATGAAATTCAATTTTGGCAGCAGGGCAGATAATCAATGCTCATTCAAACAGGATCTCTTTCCTAACTGCTTAAAAGTGGTTCCTACCTGGTTAAACCAGCTGTTCCATGTGATGGCATCCTCCTCAATGGTGAGTGCTTGGTCTGGAGAAGCCTGAAGATCCATGCTTCCTACTTTCACTTGGAGAAAAGTTTCATTGGAGAAAACTTTCATATTAATAACATCCAATCCAGCAACTACCTCTCCATTCTCATTGAAGAAAACTTCATTGTCAGCATTGTTGTTAAATGTGATGCCTCTAAGAAACTGATGGAGCTAGATTGAACATGGTAATGCAAGAGGTTTTTTTTAAAAGCCATTTTCTATATAAGTCTAAAGTGTAACAGCAAGATAAAAATTATGTCATGGATGAGTTTCAGATTAGAAAATTTGAGGGAATGAATAAACACTATTTATACATTTAATACATTTATTTCCCTTCTCTTCCCCCCCCCCTTTACAAGGAATACAAGGCAGCTTGAATGATTTTCCTCCTCTACATGATTATTTTCTATCCTGTGTAGTAGTTTGGGCAGAGAGTAAGTAATTGTTTTAAAGTCACCCCAATGCATTTCATAGCCAAGGGGGAACTGGAACTCAGATCTCCTGAACCCTGGACTATCACTCCATCAAATACACCCCACTGCTCCAAAAATGTAATGGGGTAGAAGAGTTTCATGACCCTGCTAGAGGAATCCTCATCAGACTCCTAGACTCCAGGGAGATACCACATCTCATACTGGCACCAGACCAGGAGGAGACTGGGCCTTCAGGAGAGATGGCTCCAGGTCCTTCCCTGACAGGGGGAGGGGATGCTGACTCTGGAACATCATCACCCCAGTAGCAGCACAGGAAAGCAGAGCAAGGTGATTGAAATGTGGTCAGTCACCTGAGCAGATAAAAAGTTTGGCAATATGGTTTTATGCAGAGATTGAGGGCTCTTGTAATACCAAAATACCTGGTGGTCTCCCACATGAGGAAGGTGTAAACATTACCTGCCACCGCTGCTCATTCTGAAACCTATTTCCTTTAGTATCCATCATTGCCCTGTGTTTGAATTTAAATGAGGGCATGGCATGTAGTGCATGGGCCACAGCATAGATAGCATTGTAGATGCTGTAGCTTTGGCCAGTCATCCTCATTTCAAAAAAACATCCAGGAAGGCTCTCCAACTTTTCTCTCCCAGTGCAAACCTGAACACCCAAATCATCCTCTGCAGTATCTGGGAATATACAGTCAAAAGCTTGTTGCCAGAAGTCCCTGATGAAACCATCTCCTTTTGTGCTGAAAGGATTTCTGCTTTCCTCAAATGCCTTGAATCCTGGTAGGTCATTGGATTGAATCCTGAAGGAGAGAATACCATGGAATAGTTCTGTATCCCAATTCCTTTGGTAGGGAAGTGAACGGATCTCCATCTGGGCTGTTGTTATCCATACTTTGCCTTTAATTTTGTTTTCCTTATGATGTAATTCTGTTAGATATGGCAAATATTTAAAAACTACACTGGAATATGATTCTGCATGGACCACAACTACACTGACTTTCCTGTCCAACAGTTTAGCATGTATTTTTTCCCCTGTTCTACAATGCCAAAAATTTCAGTGATAACAGTTATTTTGGGGATTCTTTCTATGAAGGCAAAACAGACACCTTTCTTGGAAAACATTGGATATACAGTTTGCACAAATGTTTCTCCATTGTCATTGTCTATATAAACAAGTCCAATCCATGTCCACTTGAAATGCAGGAGCAAGGAGAGAATCCCCTCAATCTGAAGGGCTTCCTGAGGAACCATCTTGTAGAAGGGAAGTCCTGGGGTCTTATCATTCATGACTGGAGCAGTGCCATATATGAGCTAAGGAGAGATTGCAGAAGTGGTTCTAAGATTATATTAATTTATAGAGCACTTTCTAGGGTTCAGAACAATGCACGCACGTTGTTACAGCAATTCTATCAACAATTCTTCAAGGCATGCATTTTTTATTGTTGCCAGATTATAATTCAATCTTCCATTGCCTGGTGCCCTCAAGATCTGTTACTGTAGAATTGCTATTATCCCCAGGCAGGATGTGGTGATGGGTTTTTAGTCGAACACATCTCAAAGGCATGATGTTGGGGAACATTGTTATGGTCAGTTGGCTGTCCTAGGAGAGTATTAGTTGGTCATTTTTTTTGTTCACCTTGTGAATGCTAGTCCTTAAAATATACACAGTATGACAGACAACACTCATGTCAATGAAATGTCTTTATTTTAGGAAATCCAATAGCAAAAGCTGAATAGTCATACTGAAGAAAACATATAGCTGATCTTTATTAGCGAAAGGTCCTATGTAACTCCTGACTAGCCACAACAACTGGGATCCTCACAACTTCATTTCCCCTTTGCCATTTCTGTGATTCTGAATGCAATAATAGGGAATCAGGATCATGGCATTAATCTTTCCAGGCAAGCCAGGACAAGGGTTTGAGGGGAAGAGATTCAAGATTCCTGACATAATCCAACCTAGACAATCTATACCATGTATAAGTGTTTCTATGCAAATATAGGAAGCCTCCAAACTGAAATTAGATAGTTTGAGTGCTTGGTTTTAAAGGAGAACCCAGACATAGTGGGTATTACATGAACCTGGTGGAGCAGACAGAACCATTGGGACATGGTGATCTCTGCATATTAATGGAGGCACAGTCGTGCCTCCATTGTTAAGGGCCGTCAGTAAAAAACACATTCCGCCAAGTTAAAGTGACAATTGGGGGGGGGGGTCATTCAAATACCATAAAATTGAAAATGTTTCACCAACCTTTCTGAAATTTACAGGTGCCAGAAAGAAATGTTTGTTTTACATTACCTGAAAATTTCAAGAAGATTGGTGAAAGATTGAGGGAAGGAGAGCAGTTTAAGGTAGAAAAGGAATACAAACCTGTCTCCCTGCTTTTGTAAATTTACTTCTGGGTTGAGACTTTTTGTGCTCACAATGTGCATAATTTCTAGAGCCTTATTAATTAATCCAGTGGTGGGGTCTTCTTCCTTCTTTGCTGTAGTTGGTGGAAAGCTTTTCATTTTTTAATAATTCCCTTCGGTTGACTTTTAAGGACTATTTTAACCTCTCATTCAAGTCAATGAGGCGGCCATCTTCTCTCATAACGCGACACTGACACATACTCAGTAGCGTCGCTCTTCCCCCTCCCTCCTGCCTTAGAATGTGGGGTGGGTGAGTGAAATGGCCGCTGCCTCTAGCACAGACCTTTTGAGTGAAGAAGAAGAGTTTCTCTTTTCTCTTCTGGAACATGCATTCCTTTGGCTCTGAGAGTATTTTGGGCTATCTTCATAAGGCCAGTTTGCTCTTTTGCTCCCTGGTGAAGCAGGGTGTGGCTCCTCTGGATCCATGGTAACCTGATCTTCAGATCTCTCCTGGGAATAGGTAGCTATACCTTTCTTTTAATTTCCCTCTTTTCTAAGAGTTTGGTCCATACTGCTATAAAGTTGAAAACTTCAAACACTTCATTTAATTAGTTTGGGCCGGTGTAAGTTTTAAGTACAATGTTGAAACCTTTCAAAGTGCTTCTGGGCCTACAACATTGGTTTCGGCCTAGTCACCCTGTTTTTTTAATAATGTTTAGAAACAGTTGAGGTGTCCTTTATTTTGCACAGTGCTCACATAGATTTTCTTTCTAATCCTTGCAGTCTACACTTGCTCCCACCTTGATGTGTTTTTGGAAGCAGACAAACCCTTTTTTGTTCCAGCAGGCCTTTGGCAAATAATCTGGACCTCCGTCTATACCTTTGACTTTTAAATTGTTATGTATTTAAAATGTTTAAAATGCTTTAATATTGAAAAGTATTTAATTATATGTTTAACTTTTGTATATTTAGGCTGACCATATGAAAAGGAGCACAGGGCTCATGCAACTTTAACAGTTGTAGAGAAAAGGGAATTTCAGCCAGTGTCATTTGTATGCAATTAGTCCCTGGTGAAATTCCCTCTTCATCACAACAGTTAAAGTTGCAGGCACTATAGTAGAGTGACCATATACAAAAGAAGGCAGGGCACCTGCAACTTTAACTGGTGTGATGAAGAGGGAATTTAACAAGGAACTAATTGTCCTCCCTTTCATATGGTCAGCCTAGTATATTCCTATTTATAGGTTTTAGCTGCATATGTTTTAGTTTTCCACAACCCCACAGTCACCTCTGCATATCATATTCTCCACCCTGTCCTCATGGTTTATCTGCTTTGGGAGAATGAGAATTTCACTTTCACTTTCTGCCTCCTTAGGGAGGATGTGGCGTTAAGGCTTGTGAGCCTTAACTTCCAATTTCCCTGCTTTTTGGTGCTTGGCTGGAATCTGTAGAGCCTTAACATTGTTTTTGTAAACTGTAGGATTTTTGTTTAATGAATAAGCTCTACAGAAAGGACAGGGAAGTGCATACTGGGGGAGGTTTTGCTCTGTACTTCAAAGAGGGCATAGTGTTGAGCAGACTAGAACACCTAAAAGGGATAAGCTCTTTCACAGGACCATCATGGCTCGAAAACTAATTTAGCGCTTGGAACATGCTATCGTCCCCCAGACCATATTGCTAAAGGGGGAACTTTAAATCGAAAATGAAATTAGGGAAGCCTCCAAAAATGGAAATGTTTTAATAAATGGTGACTTCAATTACCCCATATTGACTGAGTATGTGCATATTCCAGCCACAACAAAGAGATTAAAATTCTGAATGCCCTAAATGACTATGCCCTAGTACGGTTGGTCATGGAACTGACCAAATTGGAGGCAATCTTGGATTTAATTCTATGTGGTGTCACCCAGACCTAGTATGAGATGTAAATGTTGTTGAGCCCATTGGAACAGTGACTACAGTGCTATCAGATTTAATATGTTTCAGTTGAAAATTGCCCAGTTAGAAATGCCTTCCTTAAATATGATACTCATCTAATAACTCCCCCCCCCCAAAAAAAACCCTTACCATATAGTCAATTCTTAAGAATAAAATTCAACTGCTTGGAACATCAGGGCTTTCTTCAAGAGTCTCAGACTCTAACGCAACGGTTTCAGAGTAGAGGGTATCCGAAGAAGATAATCGAAGCAGCCAGATTCAAGGCTAACAATTGTAATTGTGACCACCTCTTGCGGCAAAAAAAAAAAAGAATGGCTGACAACAAAATCTCATCTGGTTTACCCTTCAATCCTCACACCAAAGAGCTACAAATGAATACACGCTTAAATTTGCATCTGCTTCAGCATCTGCCAGTTTTGACCCATGGTGATATTTAAGAGAACAATTTTTTTAAAAAAAGGGTTGACCTACCCACACAGATCACACTAGACATAAACAATATATATAAAAAAATCCATGGTGCAGCTGACTTCATCAAATTTATCTAGGCCCCAAGGACAACATCCATGTGACCGATGCATTTATTGTAAATTGACCAAAAGGTGCCCTCATTCACTCATCCCATCATTGTAGATTTTCTGAGGTATAATACTGCATGGCTCATATATATGATCATGTAGGAAAAACATCAAGGCCACTGAAGATTAGGATAGGTGAGCATCTATACAATTTCAGACATCAAAAAACAGGTGCACCTTTGGTAAAATATTTTCTGGATAAGAAACATGGGCCAGAATCCTTTGTGTTTTGGGCATAGTAAAAGTGAGGAGAGGGGAGCCAATACTAAGTAAAGGAAAACTTTTTCTAGATCCTTTCCTTAAACAGCCTGGATCCCAGGGGATTGAAAGATTCTCTGGATCTGACCTCATATAAACAATAACAGAATCTAAAATAACTTTCCTGCATTGGGAGTAGCAGATTAGTGGAATCTTTTTTTTAAAAAAACCCAAAAACTTATATAAAAATATGTTGAAAATAAAGCACTTATTTTCAACATGATGATGTGGTTACAGCTAAATGTTGACAGCATCATTTGGAGATGAGACAATTACGGCTGCTAGCTATTTATGGATTAACTTCAATTGCTCTAAACTGACCTTGGCTCAGTGGGGATGCCCAACAACCTGAGAACTGTTTCCTTTTGCATTTAGGTTTCATTGTTTTAATATTGTGCTAATGACTGTGAAATTATAGTAAAGTACATTTTTCCTCAGGTTAGGTCATTTGTCATGTTTATGGGTGAACGTATAAATGTTTAGTTATAGTGTTTGATGATAGCAGAGGATTTTAAAAGGTTGTTTATTATCTGATGTGGGTGTTGTTTTGTGTTTAATCTTAAACTGTTTTTTGTTTTATCTTTAAGTTGTCGCTTGTCTAATTTGTAGTTACACTTGTTTTTTATGTAGCTTCTGATGAAGGATGTATTTCCAAAACACATAGAGCAGATCAAAGAAGTTATTAAAGACTAAAGAAAAAATATTGCTTCATAGCACCAGAGCTTGGCTCTCTCTTTTTTATATCAGTTTGGTGGTGCTCTTCTCCCTCTTTTTTTATACCAGGAAGCCCAACACAGTCACATTTGACTTCAAAAGAAGAAACTTCTCTAAAAGGAGGGAACTGCTGAAAAGGAAATTGAAAAGGGGGTATCAAGTGGATTAAATCCCTTCAAAATGCTTGGAGATTCTTCAAGTCTACAATACTAGAAGCTCAGGTAAAACATACACCACAGGTTAGGAAAGGGAGCACCAAGTCCAAGAGATTACTGGCATGCTTAAGGAGCAGTGTTAAGGGAGCTATCAGAGAAAATAGGACTTTGTTCAGAAAGTGGAAGTCTCCCCAATTGAGGAAAACAAAGCTTGCACAATGGTGATTCAGGCAGACAATAAGAGATGCAAACAAGCATTTTGAAATGTGTATCACCAACAACACCAAGGCAAACAATAACAAATTCTTTAAATATATCAGAAACAGAAAACCAGCTAGGGAGACAGTTGGACCATTGGATGACAATGGAGTTAAAGGAGGACAAAAGGAGGACAAGGAGATTGCAGAGATGCTCAGTGAACTCTTTTTCATAAGTCTCCACTGAAGAAGACATGGGACAGATACTTGTGCCTGAAATGATGTTTTCAGGCAATGAGTGTGAGGAACTGAGACAAATTGTGGTGACAAAAGATGTATTTCTCAACTTTACTGATAAATTAAAAGCAAACGAATCAGCAGGCCCAAATGGTATCTATCCTAGAGTTCTCAAAGAACTCAAATAAGATATCACAGACCTTCCAACCAAAATCTGCAATGTGTATCTAGGATCAGCCTCTATACCAGAGAATTGGAAGATGACCAATTTTTAAGAAGTGGTTCAGGAACGATCCAGGAAATTACAGGCCAGATAGCTCAATGTTTGTTCTGGGTAAATTGGTTGAAAACATTATTAAAGATGAAATTAGTAATCATTAGGGAGACCAGATAAAATCCAGGTCAGGGCTCCTGTAACTTTAACAGTTGTAGAGAAAAGGGGATTTCAGCCAGTGTCATTTGTATGCAATTAGTTCCTGGTGATATTCCCTCTTCATCACAACAGTTAAAGATGCAGGCACTATACTAGAGTGACCACATACAAAAGAAGGCAGGGCCCCTGCAACTTTAACTGTTGTGATGAAGAGGGAATTTCACCAGGAACTAATTGCATACAAATGACACTGGCTGAAATTCCATTTTCTCTACAACTGTTAAAGTTACAGAGCCCTGACCTGGATTTTATCTGGTCACCCTAGTAATCATATAGGAGGACAAGCCTTGCTGACAAAGAATCAAAACAGCTTCTGTAAAAGTAAATCCTGTCTTACTAACCTTTTAGAGTTCTTTGATGGGGTCAATAAATATTTAGATGGGTTGGCACATGATGTTAGAAGCCCTGCTAATCAAAAAAGGTTTAGCTCTGTGTACCTGAATGCACTGTCTCCACTATGCCACTGTATCTGCCACACTAATGGACAAATTGATGGATAATGTTTGCATTGTTAATAGATGACTACAGAAGAAAGCTTAGATTGGATCCAGATTTAGCCATAGGTGGAGTAGAACCATTGACAGGAAATACCTGGGGATTGGTGCGATGGCGATTTTTCGCACTCTGCCATTGTGGTGAAGAAACAAGGAACTGTTTCAAGGGAAAAATATGAGGCTGGGCCAATCAGGGCACTAATAGATGCATGTTGCTATGTAAGGTGATTGTGCCTTTTAATGCGCCTCTGGGTCTGTAAACAGTTAAGCTATTTTTCTTTTTCTTTTTTTGGTTTGTGGAGGTTGAGTAGGAATTATTTAGGCATTCCCTGGTTCTCAATTAAGATCTTTCTTCACCTACTCCATACTGCAGTGTCATGGGAGGATGGATGCAATTTGCCTGATAGTATACAACCGAAGCGGTGGGCATCTTGAGGCACCTGAGGTGAAGGGTGTCTTAACCATCCTGCTAGTCACTGCTACATGGCTTGAAGGGATGTGGGAAAGACACAAATCCAGACCCTGGCACACCTTACTCTAGTGAATCCCGGCCAACACTGGTGGCACAGTCATGGTCCTCTCCTTGCTTTCACTTCAGTAAAGCTATGAATGGTCTGGATCTGTTTTATGTCCAGCTTGGGTGTATTTGCCCAGTAGGCATGTGCTGGCCAGTAACTGGTAGCTGAACTTAGCAAGCAGTTACCTGTACTTAGTCCCAGTTATTTGTTACTGAAATTTTGAATGATTTGCTGTTGTGAGAAGGAGAAACTGGGTTGCGCCCTCTTATTTCTTAATTGCTCCTTCCTAATCCTTTTGATGCATAAGACAGGAATCTAATGAACCTGGCTAGGCAGAATCTGCTAGTATTACACAATGCAGTCATTGTGAACAATACACAGCACAAAAAGAATTTACCCAAAATCCTGAAAAACTAAATAGTCATGTGGACACATGTTTTCTATTTTCAAACATGTACCTAACCCCATCAACATACTTTGAATCTGCATTATAATTCATGAATGTCACTCAACAGTAGCATTTGTAATCATGTAATAATCCTAGGAAAAAAACAGAAGGACGTACAATTACTGATTTGGTTATTTTTAATGGAACAATTTCTGAGACAGAAAAATGAAATTGGGAAGGAACAAGCAAATGTGCAATTAGTATAATATTCTCATATCTCACATACATACGACACAGGTATCCTACCTGTGGAATCTTATAGATATCCAAGATATTTGCCACATGAAGAGAGATTTCAGGGTCTAATCCCCCAATAACTGCTATGAGATTATTCTGGATGTTGCAGATATAATTGGGGACCAATCTCTCCACTAATGAAAGAAGTAACATGGTTGCATGATAGGTTTTCCTTGCATTGTCATAGCTGTCATAGATATGGAAGCCCAAAGTGAGGTTTGGTAATATCTTAGGGTTTTCGTTGATCTCTTTAATGGCAAATGCAAAGGCCAGGTGATGCTGGTAATTCTTGGGTATCATGCTGAAACAAAGAGTCAATGCTGAAATCACAGAATGCTAATAGACACTTAGAGCTCCATCAGAGGGGGTGGGGAGGAAATCATGCTTCTCCACCCCACTTTTGTTGCTTGATACTTCCTATTTCTCTCAGAGGGAAGAAGAAGTAAAAAAGCATACATGGCCCATTCAAGGGGACATCTTTATTGTTTCACTTCACAGCAGGAGATAGCTGTGACTTCTGCCTTTAAAAATAATACAGACTTACTGGGGGCTTTTGTTGTTGTGTGAACAAGGCTAGAAGGGGTGATAGGAACATGAGAAGGACCCGCAAAAATCCATGAGTGCCCAGTAACAAGAGTGCAATACAAGACTCCTCTAATGATACCCTTACACATCAAAGATATACAAATATACTCAGTCATAAGTAAATCACTTGGAGTCTGATGGGGCTAGCTCCCTGATAAATGGCTTGAAAGACTGCATTCAAAAATGTGTACAAAAGCAAAATTTGGATACAAACATGTATATATGAGAGGAGTTGCATACAAGATTTGAACCATGCTATCTTTTGTCCTTTAAACAACTCTTTAATATGCTCACTGTCCTTCATCTTTTCCATCCAATTCCTTAACTTAATTATATCTTGATCTTTCAGTCTCGCTTCTATCTCTAGTTTTAATACCCTTGGGAAGTTTCCCACTACTACAACTGGGGCGAGTGGAGAGTCTCCTGGTATCAACTTCCCCCTAAACTTCTCCCAGATTTCTAAAATATTTTCCAACAATGGGTTGTCCAGTACCTTCAATTCTTTCTTTTGCATTTTAGTAAAGAATATATTTTCCAATTTAAAATCTACTTCTCCTGTTTGCAGTTCCAACCATTCCAAATCTTCCTCCCCTAATATACCATTAATAATATATCTTAACTGATTAGCAATATAATAATACTTAATATTCGGAAGTCCTAAACCTCCTTTCTTTTGAGCCTTGTACCATAACCCTTTATTTATCCTAGCTCTTTTATCCCCATTACAATAAGCATTAATCATATTTTGCCAACTTTTGATCTCCGCTACTGAAATTCTAATCGGTAACATTCTAAACAAAAAATTAACCTTAGGTAAAATCTTCATTTTAATAACCGCTATTCTACCAAACCAAGAATGTTTTAATTTTCTATATATCTCTAATTTCTCCCCTACCTTTTTTCTTAACATTACAAAATTAAGTTCCTCTAATCTTTCTAATTCTTTATCTAAATTAACTCCTAAATATCGTATTATATTTTTATGCCTTAATCCTAATTTAGCTTTACACTTCTCCAACTCTTCCTTGTTATAATTATACAACATCATTTCTGACTTCCCCCAATTAATTTGTAATCCCGTAATTTCCCCAAATTCTCTCAAATGCTTCTGAATCGTCTCCCCATTTTCTAGGGGATCTTCTAATGTCAATAATGTATCATCCGCAAACATATTCATTTTAATCTTGTTGTTTCTTCCTATCCCCTTTAATCTTCCATCTTCCCTTATTACTTTTGCTAAAATTTCTATCACTATTGCAAATAAGATCGGTGAAAGTGGACATCCTTGCCTAGTTCCTCGAGCTAATGTAATCTGTTGCGTTAACCCATCATTAACCATTATTTCAGCTTTATTTTTTTTATACAGCTGGTTAATCATGCCCATGGAGTTGCATACAAGATGAAGTCAGGGAAAGGTTCATTCGGAAATTCCTGTTTCATGCTTATGAAATGTGCAGATGGATGTGGTAATTGGATGGAGTGAAGTCATCATTGAATACATGCAAAACTGAATTGGCAAGATATAGAGAGATTTCGTACCCCCTTTCCCAAGGGTATTTGTATAAGTTTGCAGCACCAGCCATAGGTTTGCAACTGCACCTCTAGGATTGATAATTCTAGTGATATAATAAATAGAAATGAAAAAACTAAAAATCCAATACTTACACAAGTTCTTCACGCAAGTCTGGTAGAGGTTCTTCACTGAAGGATCTTGGACTGGAGATGAAGCAACCGTGTAAAATTATGCCACCAATAATGAAGTCTCCTGACTGATGATACCTGTGAAGTGGTGGGTGAGAATCATGGATGCTGCATTTCATCATATGAGCCTGGCATACTATATAATGGAACAGTACCAGTAGCAATACCAAGAAAAGCACCATCTTCAATGCTATGGCAAATTTTACCTCTACACACCCAGATTTTTCTATTTTCTTCTACAACGCTACTATCATTTAAGCAGTCCTTAAATAATCCTGACTTCTTTGATGGTAGTTTAGTTTGCTAGTAGGAATATACAATGTCAAATACCACAATCCATGAGCCCTGCTTGTTCCTGGTCTGTTTCATAACCCTAAATGGTTCTAGATATATTCATAGTGTTGATGTTAACTTTGCTAGCTGCTGCTGAAATTTCATGAAGCAACTGAAATAATTACCATCATTTATATAATTAAAGTGGGATGTAATCATTGACACAAAGTTGAAGATTCCATGATGAATTGCTGGAGAAAAAAACATGTTTGTCATATGACAATATGGGCTCGGAATACCTCTGAGGAATTACAGACCGCCCACTATTTTTAGGGATTCACATGATTGCTGAATATTATGATGTAATACCTTTCAGACAAAATCTCACTAGTTTAGAGGTCAAATGCTTGGAACACAGAGGTCAGGAAGTTTCACCCAGGAAGCACAGGATGCTTTTGATGCACTTTGATGGATAGGATGCTTTTTTGATGCACTTTCAGGGATTTTGTTTGTTTTTAGAGCAGAGAAAATGCAGTATTTTTTCGAGCAGGGAAAATGAAATGGAACCTCCCCCAGGAAACACATTTTCAGGGGTGTGTTTGTGTTACTCTGCTATACCAAAGTGCCATCTAGAAGTTATGTAGCAGAAAAGGAAATGCTCTTCATGCAGTACTCAGTTCTCAGTGCTGTGACAAAACCAATAATAGATAGAATAGATTGAAAGCATCTGAACTTAATGTATAACAACCAATCACTGAATCTCAGCACATGCATCGTCCCCCAAATATGGGGATTTTCCCTCCTACCATCTGACAATCAATCAAATTTTCTTGAGTAAACTTTGTACCATCCTTTGGCGAACAATGAACTTGGGTGAAAAAATCCAGATCTGGAACTTGGGTTCAACCTTATTTATACCTCTGTATTCTGTCCAGCAACAATGAAGTACAGGCAGAATATCAGCGGGTGCTACTTCCATCTTCAGATGCTACAGTAGCCTGAATCTGTTTGATTTCTTTCTGTCTTGAACCTAGTAAACCCATGGGCAGTTAAAGCGCAACCACAAAGTGATGAGGCTTCTGTGGAGAACCGGTCAAACATATCTCAAATACATGTGTCACTCCATTCAGATTGAATGAATTGAGAAGAATATGATAAGTAGGCTGACTAGATAAAATCCAGGCCAGGGCTCCTGTAACTTTAACAGTTGTAGAGAAAAGGGAATTTCAGCCAGTGTCATTTGTATGCAATTAGTTCCTGGTGAAATTCCCTCTTCATCACAACAGTTAAAGTTACAGGGGCCCTGCCTTCTTTTGTATATGGTCACTCTAGTATAGTGCCTGCACCTTTAACTGTTGTGATAAAGGGGGAATTTCACCAGGAACTAATTGCATACAAATGACCCTGGCTGAAATTCCTTTTTCTCTACAACTGTTACAGTTACAGGAGCCCTGACCTGGATTTTATCTGGTTAGCCTAATGATATGCAAAGTTGACAGGATAGAGAATACAAAATTCAATGGTGACTGTAGAGTTTTGGAAAACTGATGATGAACATAGGGCCACCAATTTCACTAATTTTTAGAGCAGCCTTCCTCAATACATCTGGAGTAGGCTGACCAGATAAAATCCAGGTCATGGCTCATGTAACTTTAACAGTTCAACGGACTCCCCCGTGTGCAAAACCATGGATCCAGTTGGGCACCAAGGTCACATTCACAGACAAATGCTCTGAGCACACGCAAGGCCTAATGAGGGCACAGTAGGCTCTGGAAATTGCTCATTTTTCCATTGCATACATGACATCTGCAAAAGCCCCGTTTACACCAAGGGGGAAATGCATAATTTCTGGAGCACCTGTCAGGCCTTGCCGAGCCTCAAGAGTCAGCAATGGTGGCAGACGGGGGAGGGGGGTGAGTGTGTGATGGTGTGTTCACCCATCCCTATTATTCCATTCCTGGATGTGTTCTACTCCCCATTGCCATAGTGTGTTTGTGGTTTTTGTGCTCCACCACTTCCATATCCCTTCTGTCTCCTATTTCTGGGACATTTTGTAGGATGAAGAGCTCTGTTTAGTCATCTCCATTTTACACACAGTCAGATCAAAAGGGACTGGCAGCTCTTAGTGGTTCTGCCTCCTCTTTCCTCTGCCCATCATAAGGCCGGTTGGAGATGGTGGCATAATTGGATATCTGCTGCGTCTCTCCTGAGTTTCAGCTTTAAGAAAACCTCTACGAGACAGTCGCGTTCCAAAACAGTGGGTTTGACAGCTGTCAAGCAGCCCCCCTCCCCTGCCTTCTCCCTCCTCTCTTTTGAAACTTATGGAACTTTGAAAGTAAAAAATTCATAGCCACAAAATGTCTGCACCTATGTTTCTGAAATTTCTCACACATAAGTACCTCAAACCCTTCTGCAATGTGGCCAAGTTTCATGCTTCTATCTTTAAAATAAAAAAAAGTTAAATGTGTTTCTTTCCTCATTTTTCCAAATGAAAATGCCACTACACGCTTGAATCTATTTTTCTGAAATTTCTCACACATAACTACCTACATGCCATCTCTAATGTGGCCAAGTTTCATGCTTCTACCTTTAAAAATGAACAAGTTGAAGGCATAACTGTATTTCCCCCAGTGCAATCCATTTTTCAAAAATTAATTGCCCCCAAAGGCAAGCACCTATGTTTCTGAGATTACACTCACAAGAGTACCAACATACCATCTGCAATATGGCCAAGTTTCATGTGTGGATCTTTAAAAATAAAAAAGTTATAGGCATTCCTGTTTCATTTTTCAAAATGTCAAATCCACAATATGCCTGCACCTATGTTTCTGAAATTTCTCACACATTACTACCTGAAACCCATCTGCAATGCGGCCATGTTTCATACTTCTATCTTTAAAAATAGAAATGTTATAGGCATTTAATTACAACAATACTAGGCTAAGGGGAAAATCATTCAAAATGGCACCTGTTGCGCCAATTTTATCATATCAAAATCGGTTAAAAGAAATCAGATTGGTTAAAATCAGAGCACCTTGAAACAACATCAGGATCGGGTATCGAATGTCCGATTTTGCATGTATCGTGTCCGGACATTGGATCCGATTCAATGCACATCCCTACTCTACATACCAGTACTGCACCTCCCAGTATGCCTTTGGCAGCTCCCAGGTGCCCACATCCTCTGAGACATCCTCTTGTTGTCGATGCTGCTCCTCGATAGAGCATCAAGGAGTAGCATCACCAAGGAGAGGATGTAAGCAGCTGTCAGTGGGCATGCCCAGCTTCAGTCAATCCTGCTGGGATTGCCCCGTTCTGCACTTCTCACCCCCCAAGTGCTCCATCAGGAGACTGTACTGAAGGGATGAGGCTGGTTTAGGCAATTCCCCCCTTTGTCAGGTCTGTTTCTGGGCATGCACAGAGTGCCTCCCCTTCCACCCTCTCTCTTAAGGACAAAGGCTGTGCACTTGTTTTCCCCAGGTTCTGAGAAAACAGTGATATCAGGATTAGGGATATGGCACTGACCCCCCGGATCGGATCGGATAGTGGATCGGAATCGGACCTGGGGGGTCGGATCAGATCAGAACAGAGGTTGGGCAGATCAGATCTGATCCGATTCTGATCCAAAAATCGGATGTCCGATTTTTGGATCGGACACCATTTTGAATGCATTTCCCTATAGCCTAGTATTGTGTTACAAAAATGGCTATAACGTTTTCATTTTTTAAGATAGAATGATGAACCGTGGGCACCATGAGAAATTTCAGAAAGATTGGTGCAGGCTTTTTGTGGCAATTAATTTGTTACTAAAAAACCATGAATGCCTATAAACTTTTCATTTTTAAAGTTCCACACATGACACTTTGCCGCATTGTAGGTGGTACATTGGCACCTGTGTATGTGAAATTTCAGAAACATAGGTGCTTGCTTTGTGTGGTAATTAATTTTAGAAAAATGGGTAGTAGTGGGGTAAATACAGTTATGCCTCCAACTTTTTTTATTTTTAAAGATCCAAACAGGAAACATGGGCACCTTACAGGTAACACTTTGCTTGATATGTGTGTGAAATTTCAGAAAGCTAGGTCCAGGCATGTAGTGGCAAGGTATTTTTGAAACAATGAGGAAAGAAACACCTATAACTTTTCTATTTTAAAAGTTAGAAGTCTGAAAGTTGCTCACTTTGTAGATGGATTAGGGGTAGTTATCTGTCAGAAATTTCAGAATGATAGGTCCAGGCATTTGTTGGCTATGGATTTTTTAGATTAAAATTTACAAAAGTCCCATGGCTTGCGCAAGGAGGGCAACTGGCTCTCCTCACAGAAAGGATCTTCAAGGCAGCGGGCAGCAGCAGCAGCAGGTAGGCAGGCAGACATTCAATTGGCAAAGTCCAAAAAGCAATGTTGGGGACTCGGTGGGAGCTTCCCTTGGGGGGAAGCCCAGGTCCCATGGCTTGGGCAAGGAGGGAGGCTGGCTCTCCTCGCAGGAAGGATCTTCAAGGCAGTGGGCAGCACAGCAGCAGCAGGCAGGAAGGCAGACATTCAATTGGCAAAGTCTGTCAATTGCACCCCCCTCCCCCCCTCCCCCTCCCTCTTTTATTTGTCAAAACTCCGTGTTGTTGTAACTTTTAATCTAAAAAATCCCTAGCTACCAAATGCCTGGACCTAACTTTCTGAAATTTCTGACAGACAACTACCCCTAACCCATCTACAAAGTGAGCAACTTTCAGACTTCTACCTTTTAAAATAAAAAAGTCATAGGCGTTCTCTTCCTCATTTTTCAAAAATACCTTGCCACTACACACTTGAAGCTATGCTTCTGAAATTTCTCCACATTAGACATACCACTTTGGTTCACATATGTAAGCAGGGGGGAGGGGGAGGGGGCACCTCCCCCTCCCCTTCCACCTGCTTACCTTCCATAGCGGTCCGCTCCTGTCCGCCACTGGCCGCTACTGTGAGCGGGCATCGCGGCTTCCCCCAGGTAGTGCGCCAGGTGATCATCACATGATCATCATCAGGTGATGATCACCTGGCGCGCTACCTAGGGGCAGGCCTCGAAGCCCGCTCGCAGTAGCAGCCAGCAGCGGACGGGTGCAGACGTCCCACAAAAAGAAGTGGCGTGCACGCATGGGGCCCCCTCCCCCCTCCCCCCTGCTTACCTTCGGGGGACGTCCGCTCCCATCCACTGCTGGCCACTACTGTGAGCGGGCTTCGCGGCCTGCCCCTAGGTAGCGCGCCAGGTGATCATCACTGCAGTAGCAGCCAGCGGCGGACGGGAGCGGATGGCCACGGATTGGCCGCCATTTTTTTCCCCATAGACTTGCATAGGGGGAAAGAAAGCTTCCCCCAATGAAAGTCTATGAGGAAAAAATGGCGGTGGGTGGGTGAGGGGGCCT
The DNA here is from genome assembly GCA_029215795.1 of Anniella stebbinsi. Classification (NCBI taxonomy): domain Eukaryota; kingdom Metazoa; phylum Chordata; class Lepidosauria; order Squamata; family Anniellidae; genus Anniella; species Anniella stebbinsi. Next base: position 26,009,191 of record JARDYH010000008.1, read on the forward strand.
AACTCCCTCCTTCCCCTCTGGGGCCATCCGCTGTGGATGGCCCCAGCAGGTAAGCCCCCTCCCCCATGCTCGGAACCTTTCCAGATCAGATCGGATTATATCGGCCGATCCAGTGGTGAAATTGGAAATTAGATAAATCCGATAATTTTATCCGATTTCCCCTGGATCAGATTCAGATCGTGGATCGGACCCAATCCAGTGAACATCCCTAGTGGTGACATTATCATTGTGAAAAACTGATGATGAAGACATAAAGCTACTTACTTCTGTTGACTATAGAACAGCCTTCCCAACACATCCAGATGTCTTGGTCTACAAGTCCCAACATTCCAAGCTAGGAAGGCATCAGATCATGAAAAGTTGAAATTCCTAAAGAAACAATTGGAGAAGGGACTGCCATGAAATATGTTAATTTGGTGGTCTGATCTGAATTTTGACATGCACTTTCACAACCCAGTGGGTCATGGTAAATCAAGAAACTGAGCTGTTTGAATTGAAATCTCGCATCTTTGACACTGGCAATGCTTTATCCTCTGACCCATTGGATTACAAAGGTGCAAATTTGAGCTCTGATCCGACCACTAAATAAACAAAATGCTGGACTCTTAGGGATGCTGTGGGTGTCCTCAGACTCAACCATGTCTGCCTGCCCCATGACCCAGTTGAGCGCCCATGTCACATTCACAGACCCACGCTCTGAGCACCCATGAAGCCCAATGAGCACTGGGCAGCAAGACAGCCTTACCTGGAACCTCCATTGTGCACCACACTGGAGATTCTGGAAATTCAGCATTTCTGCCACTGCATAAAAGGTGGCCATAAAGGCCCCATTTTAGCAACAGGGAGAAATACATAATTTCTGGAGTGCTCGTTGGAGCTCGCCTGTGTTGATATCTAAGTGCTCAAGAGCATCTTCAGATGGGGGAGGGAAATAGTGTTTCCTTACCATCGCTTTTCTGTCTGACAATAGGGATGAGAAGCTTAATCTTTCTTTGCACAGGGAAGAAATAGGAAGGAGCAACTACCATGTCGTCCAGTCAGTGGACGTTCAATCATGCAGCTGTTCCTGCACAGAACAAGAAAAGGTGGGAAATTTCACTTCAAAAACTGGATTTTCTGATTCTTATTTTGCCACGGACAAAAGAGCAGAAGAAGGATGGAGGAAGCTAGGATCATTAAAAGGACCCATGAACATACGTAAGGGGCCAGTAACAAGTGTGCTATAAAACACTGGTCTGATAATGCTCTAAATCTCTGGTGATGTGTGCTCCAAAAGGAACATTTTTACCACGAGGCTCAGGAAACATGTGTGAGACACTTCAGCACTAGCTACAAAGCTATTTCAATCTATTTTTCCTAACCACCAGATTATAATGCAAGGAGATCAAGACTATCTAGTACATCCTCAACAATGCTCTCAGTGCATTTGTGTTTGTTCCCCATAGCTTTTCCGGACATGTTCACAGAAGGGGCACTGCTCTAAAACCTGTTTCTATTGATACCAGGTACTGTATTCTCTATACTCTCCATCCTTGAGAGGGTGGAAACCACTTGAGAAAACAAGGCCACAAGCCTAGATATACCTGTTCTGCATGTAGGCCTCTGTATTTAGTTTGGTTCTTGCAAGTGAACTGCATGGTAAGATTGGAATGATATGTGTGCCTCAATGTGCTGTCTTGCTAAAACTGCTATATCAGCAAGGAAATGCTTGATTGGAATTCTTAACTGTCAAGACCTCTTGATATAGTAGAAGACAAATAATCTAGCTTGATAAAGTGGACTAGGATGACCAGGTAAAATCCAGGTCAGGGCTCATGTAACTTTAACAGTTGTAGAGAAAAGGGAATTTCAGCCAGTGTCATTTGTATGCAATTAGTTCCTGGTGAAATTCCCTCTTCATCACAACAGTTAAAGTTGCAGGGGCCCTGCCTTCTTTTGCATAAGGTCACTCTAGTATAATGCCTGCACCTTTAATTGTTGTGAAGAAGAGGGAATTTCACCAGGGACTAATTGCATACAAATGGCACTGGCTGAAATTCCCTTTTCTCTACAACTGTTAAACTTACATGAGCCCTGACCTGGATTTTATCTGGTCACCCTAAAGTGGACCGACCATCCAGGTCAATCTGACATTGGCAGAAGAGGTATGGGCCACCTTTTGATAGGGTATAATGAAGAAGTTTTCTTTGATCTATCTTTGTTTTGCTTTAGAATTTTGCTAACTGCTAATTGGTTAAGATGCTATTATGTATGAATATACCTGCTTTTCACACTGCCTGTTGAGAAGTTTTGTTTGTAGGACTATATCCATACAGCTTTATTATGCTCAGTAAACCAAAGTTGCCTAACAACCAAAGTGGGTTTTTATTCTTGACACAAGTAAGGGTTTCTCTTTCTAATCAAAGTGTCATTTGCAGCCAGATCTCATTTGTTCTAGCAACAAATGACATAATGTCTGACAATGTGCATAAAACCCCCCCACCATTTCTTTCCAATCATATAGGTTATGTCAGCCCACTTGGGGCGGGGTGGGGGGGAGGCATGGCCATGAACAACTTTCTTATATAGACAACACTTTAAAAGTGAAAATTTGCAATCAGGAGTAATACAGATTTATCAATACAAAAAGAAAGTATTCTAAATATTACATATCACAGTCATAATACTTCATACACAGTAAGAAGATTAACCAGTTTCATTGCGACGCAAAGGATGAGAAATGACGAGACGACACACAGAAAATGGGATTAAACATGGGCCACATTTATTTAGCTCAGCAGAGAAAAAAGAGGGGGGGTACCTAAGCGGGCATTTAGTTATGGCCAAGCCCAGCCATTGCTAGGATCGGGTGAGTCATTCACAGCACGGGAAGTGGCGCCTGCTGTTTTGCCACCCCGGTGCTCCCAAACCTGGGATAGGGAGGCCTTCTGGTGTCGCCTCCCCCTAGGCCGCATGGCTCCGAGTAGGCGAGGAGGGTTGACCTCAAAGGTAAGCCTTATCCCCCCCCAATTGATGCCACAGGGCTCTCAGTGGTTTGCCTCAGGCGTTATCCATCACCCCAACAGTGTCTGTGAATGCTCACTATTAATAACACCTTAGTGGATGATCTATGCCTTAGTATTGACTGGGGGAGTGTGTCCCTGCTGGTGCTCCTGGACCTCTCAGCGGCTTTCGATACCATCGACCATGGTATCCTTCTGGAGCACCTGGGGGAATTAGGAATCGGGGGCACTGTGCTTCAGTGGTTCCGATCCTAACTGTTGGGCAGGTTCCAGATGGTAATGCTTGGGGATAGCTGCTCTTCAAAAAAGGAGTTGCTATGTGGTGTACCACAAGGTGCCATCCTTTCCCCAATGCTGTTTAACATTTACATGAAACCGCTGGGAGAGATCATCCGGAGGCATGGGGCGGGGTGCTATCAATACGCTGATGACACCCAAATGTATTTCTCTATGCCTTCAACAACATCGTCAGCCAAGGATAGTGTGTCTCCTCTGAAAGAATGCTTGGAGGCGGTAATGGGCTGGATGAGGAAAAACAAACTGAAGCTGAATCCAGACAAGATGGAGGTGCTCACTGTCAAAGGTCCCAACCTGGGTTTGGAGGTGTATCAACCAGTTCTGGATGGGGTTACACCCCCCCTGAAACACTGTGTTTGCAGCTTGGGGGTACTCCTGGATCCGTCTCTCCAAATGACAGCTCAGATTGATGCGACGGCCAGGTGTGCCTACTATCAGCTTCGCAGATTCGCCAGCTGCACCCCTTCCTAGAGTTGGAAGACCTGAAGACGGTAGTGCACGCACTGGTAATTTCGAGGCTTGACTTCTGCAATGCGCTGTACAGAGGGCTACCTTTGTGCCTAGTCCGGAAACTTCAACTTGTTCAAAACTTCAACTTGTTCAAAATATGGCAGCCAGGATGGTCACCGGAACACCGGTACATTACACCAGTTTTAAAATAATTTCATTGGCTGCCAGTCAATTTCCGGGTGAAGTATAAAGTTTCGGTTATTACCTTTAAAGCCCTACATGGTTTGGGCCCAGGCTACCTACGGGATCGCCTTCTCCCATACAATCCGCCCCGCACACTTAGGTCCTCTGGGAAGAACTTACTCAAGCCAGCCAGAACTAGGCTGGTGAGTTTTACCCATAGGACCTTCTCTTTCATCGCTCCCAGACTATGGATTATGGTCTGCCAGAGGAGATTAGACAAATTAGCAGTCTTCATGAATTTAAGATAGTCATGAAGACTGCTCTTTTCCGGCAGGCCTAGCCGGATGAATTTTAAGATGTTTTAATGTTGTATTTTTTCTTGTTTTTTAAATTGTTAACTGTTGTGATTCTTGTGTTTTATATTGTTGTTGTTCCCCGCCTCGATCCAAAGGGAGAGGCGGGTTATAAATAATAATAATAATAATAATAATAATAATAATAATTATTATTATTATTATTATTAAAATGCCCGCACCTACTGCTATTAAATGTGACCAAATTGAACCAATCAACCTAATTATTCACCCTGCCTGTTTTACAATGTGGAGTAAGTGAAAAAACTCACAACCAAGTTAGGTTGTGAGCAAAAAATGTTTACTCTGTCTCAAAAAGATGACCAGCGAACCCACACTGCCCACAGGGAAGGAGGGAGCCGGGCAGCAAAGAGGTGAAGCTGGGAGGGGTATTTTGCCTTATATAGCTTCCTCCCCCTCCAAGCTCCGGTGGCACCATGCGGAGGCCAGCCAATAGCTGTCCTCCATGCCTCATCCCCCTCCTTGCTCCCAACTTGCCTCCCCTCACCCATGCAAGCAGGGTGGGGTAAGGGGTATTTGCCGAGATAGTTCACAGACAAGAGTATTTATTGCTTTCACTTGGAGCCAGACTGTCATATGCTTACATGCACTTGTTCAGAAGAAGGACATTGAGTTTTCTGGTCAGCTGCTACAGAAGAATTCTAAACTTTTTAGAAATTAAAAAAAGCATTTTATAAGCTTAAAGAACAGTTGCTGAAAGTGAATCTAAGAGGATGAGGGGGATTTTCCCATTTGTATGATGGTTCTAAGTGAAGTAATTGTTGATTCAATTCTCTGAAAATATTGATACCTGCAGCAAAGATGTGAGCACAATCTTGTGATGTGCACACAGCTAGATTACAAATTACAGTGAAAGATGGGCATGCAATCTTTAGTTTTTTCTTCTTATTAGTTGTTCTCTGTTGTTTAGCTCAGGCCTCAACACAATAATGTAACATTTGGGGAAAAAGATGCAACCCAGCAATCCAGCACTGGAGGCTAAGATGGAGAAGATCTCCACAGCTACCATGTATTTCCCCTTGGTGCTTAAGTAGGATGGAACAAAAGATAACCAAACGCTGCAAAAGACCAACATGCTGAAAGTGATGAACTTGGCCTCATTGAAACTGCCAGGTAACTTCCTGGAGAGGAAGGCCACAGTGAAACTAATACATGCCAAGAAGCACATGTAGCCCAAGGCACAGTAAAACATAGTCACAGAGCCCTCATTACATTCTAGTATGATTTCTTCAGCCACTGAGTTCATGTCAACATCTGGAAATGGGGGCAATGTTCCCAACCACACAATACAGATACTTGCTTGGATAAAGGAGCAGGAAAGAACTATGGAGATGGCTAGCTCCTTCCCCAACCACTTCCTCATCTTGGATCCTGGCTTGGTGGCCATGAAAGCCAGAACTACCATGATGGTTTTTGCTAGGACAGAAGAGACAGCCACGGAGAAGATGATGGCAAAGGCAGTTTGTCGGAGGAGACACGTCCTCTTCTGAGGTCGGCCAATGAATAGGAATGTGCAAAGGAAGCAGAGCAGGAGTGAAATGAGGAGAGTATAGGTGAGGTTCTGGTTGTTGGCTTTGACTATTGGAGTGTTGTGGTGCTTCACAAACATCCCCATCATCAGAGCTGTGATCAAAGAAAAGGAAAGAGCAAAGAAGGCTAAACTGAGCCCTAGAGGTTCTTCAGAAGACAAGAAGGTAACAGTCCTTGGAATACAGAAATCCTGATTCTTGCTTGGATAATCTTTTTCTGAGCATTTGTTACAGTCATTCATATCTATAAAAGAAAGTTATAGTGTTTGGCTCACAAACAAATGTGCCACAAATTCAGAATTTTGTGTGTTCTAGTCAAGGATCTGGGAATCCATCTGAGGTCATAAAGGGATATATTATTATGCATGTGTTCTTGTGGCTTAAGTATTGCAATCTGTGTGCCAGAGGGGCGGGTGATTGGAAATTTCCCTTTCCATTTAGAACTGGGAGGCAGTGTTGAAGATTGGATCAATGATGCAACAGCCAGCATTATTCAGGTGCATGTTAGGTGAATATGTGGTTTGTAATGCACTGATGTAGAATGCAATTTTCCACAGGGCAACTATCCAATCAGCCAACATGCATTTTTATCATGCTGGGTGATGTTTGATATCCCCTGTGTTATTATTTTGTAGCTGCCAGTGATCTACCTCTTCAGCCATTAGTGTTAAGAGGTGACCATTATTAAGGGCTTCTGCATGAGTTGGAGTATTTGAACAGTATTCCAAGAAATTGGAAAAGTATATTGCAAAAGTTAAGTCTCACATTCACATAGTAACATTTACTTATTATGGATTGCACCTCCATCAAGAAATAGCCCATTTTTAAAAAAAAAATTGCTTGAGCATCCCAGGAAGCATGAGGAGTTGTTTTTAAGAGTTTTCCCATTTTAAATGTTGTTGTTGTTGTTGTTGTTGTTGCTGTTTGTTATTGCATTAATATCTCTATGTAAGCATCTCATAATTAACGCAGTGCAGCTTACACAGTTCTCCTCCTCTCTTATTTATCAACTCAGCAACCCTGTGGGGACAGTTACGCTGAGTCTCAGTGACTATTCCAAATTCACCCTGTGGGTATCTTCGATCTTCTAAGTCCTAATCCAACATCCTTACCACTACACCAGATTGGCTCATCACAAACACCCAGCATCTCACTAAACAGAAAGCATTGCAAAGTCATTCTCCTAGTTTGTTCTTTGTGTTTTATTTTTCTTTTAGATTATTGAAGAGCAAATGGAGAAACACACATACAAATACATCAGATCCTTGCCACTTCTGTAACTTCCTCCCACGCATCCCTCACAAAACCCATTTGAAATACTTAAGAACAGTCACTGCAATCTGTGCAGAATTTTATCTCCATGTTCTTCATCTCCATTACAGCCACACTACTGTATCACTTTGTATATTTAATGCAAATTTCCTACCTTCCTGGTTTGAAATCTTCCCTTTTGGACATGGGATGCAGTCATAGCAGCAATTTGGCTCCTCCTCCTTTACTCTCTTGCTAGAACCAGGATGGCAGCTCTCAGTACATACAGAAAGTGGCCGTGTCTAATCCGTGAATGAAAGAGCAGAATAAAAATGTTGACAATAATGAGCTTGGAAACCGTAAGTTTCTCAAGTCCATCTATATGTTACAAAACAGAGACAACTTGTTAGTAATAAGTGTACTTATTGATATACTACAAGCTATTCAACTTTGTTTTCTGGACATTGGCTTCATCTATTTTGGGAGAAACATGGGAATCGATATAACAAATGACTGATTGTGATATACCATATCCTCCCAAAACTGTATTCTTTGACTTTGTATCAGATATTGTTTCAGAAGAAGATTTTGAACTGTTTAGAGATCTATTAATTTTAACTAGAAAATTATTGCTGCTCACTGGATATCCCAAAGAGCTCCTTCTATTTTGGATTGGATTATATGGATGAATTTCAGCAGCAGCAGCCTTTTAAACCAAGCTCACATACTCCGGGAGACATAAGGAAAAGCGATATATGGGTAGATTCACTGAAAAATTGGATTCATACAATAATGACTGGAATAAGAAGGTCCTGATACTATCCATCCATACACTTATTTTCTCTGATTTGTGGCACAAACCTATACTCAATATTAGGGATGTGCATGGAGGCCAAAAATTGGATCGGAATCGGAATTGGACCTTCAGATTTTGGAAAATATCGGATCAGAAAAATTGGAGGTCCATCGTATAGTGTCAGACCCGATACCAATATTAAAATCGGATGACCAATATTTGAATCAGACGTCCGATTTTTGAATCGGATGCAATGGCAATGAATTTTTTACTTTAAAAGTAAAGGCTTTGTGCTTTGACAGCTAACAGAGGTGGGGAGGTGGGGGAGGGGTGCAGTTTGACAGCTGTCAAAGCCTCCATTTTTGAACTTTTTGAACTTTTACAGTAAAAAATTCATAGCTATGAAATGCCTGTACCTATCTTTCTGAAATTTCTCACACCCATCCGCTATGTGGGCAAGTTTCATGCTTCTATCTTTAAAAATAAAAAAGCTAAATTGGTTTTCTCTGCTCATTTCTCCCAAAACACTTTGCCACTACACGCTTGAAGCTATGGTTCTGAAATTGCTCACGCATGTCAACCAAAGTGGTGTCTCTAAAGTGGCCAAGTTTCATGGTTGGATCTTTCAAAATGAAGAAGTTGAAGGCTTAAATGTATTTCCCCCACAGCTACCCATTTTTCAAAAATTAATTGCCACCAACGGCAATCACCTATGGTTCTTTAATTTCACACACATGTGTCCCAACATACCATCTGCAATGTGGCCAAGTTTCATGTGTGGAACTTTAATAAGAAAAAAGTTATAGGCATTCCTAATTTGTTAGCAAAAAAAATTCATAGCCACCAAATGCCTAGAGCTATCTTTCTGAAATTTCCTCACAGATATGTACCTCAAACCCATCTGCAATGTGGCCAAGTTTCATCCTTCTATCTTTAGAAATAAAAAAGTTATAGGCATTTTTGTCACACAATACTAGGCTATGGAGAAAATGATTCAAAATGTCGTCAGATTTCCCGATTTTTTCCAATTAAAATTGGAGACAAAAAATATTGGATTGGAAAAATCGGATCTCCAATTTTTTGTATCAGAATTGGTATCGGATGTCCAATATCCTCCAATTTTCATCAGAAATGGATATGGGATCCACTATAATGTACATCCCTACTCAATATACATTGCTGATTGGGCTGTGGGACATGACAGAAACCCTTCATCTGTAACAACTGGACTAATGTTTCAACACAGGGTACGCACTTACCACTACCCTTTTGTTGCTATTCTGCTCCAGCAATTGCCACTACTAACCAAACATTTATGGGAATTATGCCTTACCAGTGGAGTCAACAGAATGTAGATCTGGATTGACTGGGAGATCACTGGGTGATTTCCAATGGACCATCAGTGATTTCTGACTCCCAGTCATTTAACAATAGACTTAAATCATTAATTTTACTGTAGATATGAAGAAAGTTTAGGCTAACTAGGAATGTGATTTTGCATGGAAGGAGTGAGCGTTCTGTTCAGTTCTCATTGTCAAAACCAATTTCTGGATTTTGAAATCTCAAATTTTAATAGAATGCCTTTTGAATCAGGTTCTATTTAGTGGACTTAAGGCTTCTAGTCAAATGCAAGTAGTTCCTACAAGTCTGAATATGCCCTACCAAATCTACACAGGATCAGGAGTAGAATGGAAGAGAAATGCATTGTCACTGCATACATTGTGACCCCTACACAGGAAGGGCTTGATATTGCATGACTTAGTGCAGCCTCTCTCATCCCTCCCAGTGTAAAATTCCTTCCCCAATCTATTTACTGCTGTCTACTTTGGACACTGCAGAATATGTAACTATCAGAAGTGGGTGAAAGGGAAAGTCAACAATTGAGATCCTCCAGTTGAATGGGAGGCGTGCCGTTAGGCACTTCTCGTTGATCTGGAGTGAGAACAAGATCTCATTATGGTGCATCTGCCTCTTTGGGCCCACCCTGTCAAAGCACTGTGGTTCAGCAGTCTCCTCCTGGTCAGAAGATGCTGCTGCTGAAGCTGTGCAACTGCTCCTCACCAGCCTTTCTCCCTTCACTGCCAGCTGCTGTGCCTCCACAAACACAGCTCCCTATTAAGAGCGTCTCCAGCATGGTTAACAAGCAGTGTCAAGGAAGAAATTGTAGAAAAGAGGGCTTCCCTCAGAAAATGGTAGTCTTGCCCAAGTGAGGAAAATAAAAGGGAGCACAAATATTCAAATGGTGATGCAAGCACACAATAAGAAATGGGAAAAAACATTTTCAAGGCCAACAAAAAAGACTTCTTTAAATATATCAGAAGCAGGAAACCAGTTAGGGAAGCAGTTGGACCCTTGAATGACAACAGAGTTAAGGGTGTACTTAAGGAGGACACAGAGCTTGCAGAGAAGGTGAATGAATTTTTCACATCGGTGTTCATTGCAGAAGATACAGGACAGATGAGAGAAAGATCTAAGCTTCTTCTTGCACACACTTCTCTTTGCTCTCAATTATTCTTTCCAGTCTGTATTTCTTTCCTGCCATTTTCTCCATTCACCCCTCATCTTTCAGTCTCCCTCCCCTTGGCTATACAACAACAACTTTATTTGCAGCCAATAGGCCAAACATCAGCAAATAGCATTTAAACATTGATACAATGTTCATTTACACTCATTAAAATTAATAATAAAAATAAAATATATAACTATCATAAAAGGGGAAGAGGTACCTAAAATCTATAAAGGCTGGCTGTTAAATATTTGAGTTCTACAGACTATTATACAATGAACAAATTTTGCCACTTGCAGAGTAAGTGTCTTGTCCTTACCCTGTAATAAAGTGCTTATCAGAGTTTGCTGCCCATTCATCCCTACTTTTGAATTATTGGGCCTAGCATGGAATTTCTTATTTCTTTGTAAAAACTGCAATCTAACAGCATATGTTCAACTGTTTCCACATCCAGATCGTTACAGGAGCATTGTCTGGCTTCTAATGGAATTTTCTTGTATCTCCCTTCCATCAGTTTAGAGGGGAGAACATTGAGTCTGGCTAGTGTAAAAGCTCTCCTATATTTAGGTACAAATAGCCAGCTCAAGTATAGCATTCCATTTCTACCATTGTACTCAGTTAGGCCCAATGAGAAAGGAGAGCATGGGCCCCGAGCTTTTGTCAACTGTTCTTGAAAATTGATATCTAATATCCTTTGCCCTATTGTCCTTTTAGCAGTATCTGCATCCATAAATAGTAGATGGGATGGAGAAAGTCCTAGCGAGTTAACCTTCTGTACTATTGCTTTAGTCCATGGTGATATGTAAGAATCTAATAAGGCCTGGGATACCAGGGAGCTTGGAGCCAGGCCATGGTTTAATCTGAACCAGAAGTGTACAGTGTGTTTCCAGGCCAAACTGCTCAGAGAGGGCAGACCACCCTCTAGAGCAAGAGTAGCCCCAGATACACATCTGGGGACTGCAAATAGCAGTCGTAGATAAGTCGTTTGAATGCTCTCGAGTGTTCCTTTGGCCAAAGGGAACCAAACTGGGGCTCCAAAAAGAATCTGAGATACCAGTTTAGACTTAAACACTCTAATAGCTGCAGGCAGAAATTTACTGTCATTATAAAGAAAAAAACAGCAGAGAGCCCCCATTGTTTTTTCTGCCTTGTTTTTAATATATTTATGATGTTCCTGCCATTTGAGGTTCTCCTGAAAACAGATCCCTAGATATTTATATGAGTTAACCTGGTTAATATTATGACCACCCATAGACCACTTGAATCTTACTTTTTTCTTTGCAAAAACTAGGACTTTGGACTTTTGGTAATTGATGGTTAGATCATTATTAGTACAGTAATCTGAGAAACCATTGAGAAGTCTCCTAAGCCCCAATCTAGTCTGAGATAACAGAACCGCATCGTCCGCATAAAGAAGTATTTGGACTTTTGATTGTCCAATTCTAGGAGGATGGGATTGCAGTGTTGACAGTGAGGAGGGAAGATCGGCCAGGAACAAGTTGAACAGGGATGGCGCAAGAACGCAGCCCTAACGCCCTGAGAAATGACGAATTCACTGGAGAGATGGCCCTGTTTGCTACAGCGAACCTGTGCTGTGGAGTTGTGATACATGGACTGTATCAAAAATAGCAGTCTACTGTCTATATGAAGTTGTTCCAACTTCCTCCATAATCGGGGGCGAGATATAGAGTCAAAAGCTGACCTAAGATCTATAAAAGCACAGTACAATTTGGTTCCTTTTGTTGCAGTGTATTTATGGGCCAGATGGTATAAGACCAAACAATGATCGTTAGTTGAACTCCCGACTTGAAATCCGATTTGTTCCTGTCCCAAAATGTTATTTTCGCTGATCCACTTGCTAAGTTTAATATTCAAAAAACTGGCATAAATCTTGCCAACGATTGACAGCAGGCTAATGGTCTATAATTACTCGGGTCATTTCTCGGGCCCTTCTTATAGATTGGGATCACCAATGCCTTCTGCCATGTGGTGGGAATTTGCCCTGAATTGTTAATTAATTAATTAATTGTTAATTAATCTTTCCTGTCATTTTCTCCATTCACCCCTCATCTTTCAGTCTCCCTCCCCTTGGCTATACATTGCTTCTCCCTTCCTCTATCTCCTTGCTCCCTCTCCCTCTCCATCCCATCTCTATCACCTCTTGTATTGGCCTCCTGCCTCCTTGATGTTTGGGGGTCTGAACAAACCTTTCCTCTTTAGGTACCTGGGAGGAAATGGTATTTTATGTTATTGTTTATTGATATATTTGAAGGTTTGGTTCAGGGTGAGATTTGCTTTGGACAATTCTTTTCTTTTGCAGGCCTTGGTAAGTAAGTGGAAGGGGGAAGTTCGAATGGTGAGATGTGTGAATGTGGTTGTCTGATTGGTTGGTTGATTTGAAATAGGGAGAGAGAGAATAAGGGGGAGTGGAGAGGCAGTTAGAGTTGAGGAGTTAGTGAGAGTTAGTGAGAGTTAGGAGAGGATTGCAGCACAATAGGATTAGGAAAGTGGTTTATAGGTTTTGGAGGTGGTTAGTATTCTGTGGGAGGTGGAGAGAGGTAGATTTAATTGTATAGCATTATAAACTTAAAGTGTCTTTTAAAATATTTTACTTTATACATAAAGAACATTCTTAGGTTTTAAATCAACCACACCTGCTCAGTCATATGCATTACTTAAGCTTAATGATGAAGACACACCCACACAAATAATACATTAAAATAAGGTTTTATTGTTTCATTCTTTTGGTGTATAAAGGTGAGGGAGGTAGCGGCGAAAGAGAGGTGTTGGGAGACATCACTGATGCTGTGGATGCAACAGATGGTGGCATATGTGGGTTGCATGTTTAAAATGGTGGGATACGTGTTTAAAACATTGGGAGCCATGTTTAAGCTTAATGATAAACACTCACACACAAATAATATATGAATGAAAGCCAACAAACTGAGACTCAATCCAGACAAGATGGAGGTACTGTTAGTGGGTGATTCATCTGTCCAGCTAGGTGATTCTACTCTTTGAGATGCCAGGTGAAGTCTTTTCAATTTTCTCATTATTTTAACAGTTTATCAACTTAATTGTTAACTTTGCTGTTTAAAATTTGTATTTTAAATGTGTATTAATTTCTGCATGGCTGCTTGGTTTTATCCTGGTTGTGCTTTTATATTGTATTTTATACTATGTTTTTATACTGCTGTTTGTTTTATATTTTGAAAGGTTTTCATGGTTTAAATTTTTGTACACTGCACAGAGAGCTTCAGCTATTGGGTGGTACAGAAATGCAATAAATAAATAAATAAATAAAGTACATTGAAAGAAGGTTTTATAATTCCCTACTTATTTTGGTGTATAAAGAAAAGGGTGGTGGCAGTTAAGGAGAGGTTTGGGAAGATGTCACTGAGGCTAATGATCTCACAGTATCTATCTATCTATCTATCATCTATCTGTCATCCAGGTACTGGGGCCAATTATCATTCCATGTCAAACTACAGTGGCTTGAAAGATAGGAACCCTTTGTGACAAGGTCCAATGGTTTCACATAAGTGTTAAAGGAACTAAGTGCATAAAATGGCAATTATTGTCAGTATTTCCTTCTCTTTCTGAGAAACTTTGTTGCTCAGCAGAGGAAGAAGGCAGAAAACAAAACAAAATATAGATGGCATCAGGTCACACGTCTGCAGGAACTAATACCTGGAGATGCGAGGCATAGACATACGAGCAGTGGTCTCACATTTACAGTAACAACTGATTGTATTTGTGTGGATACAATTTACCTGAATGCTACATATATATTTCAAATAACTTTAAATACATTGGCAGAATCTAATGCTGCCCGTCCAGCTGTGCAGCTGGCTCCCAATTTGGGGCAGGATCTACACTACTACTTTAAGATGGTTTATAATAGTAGTGACAACTGCTAGGGCCCAGGACACACTCCATATACAATTTTCAAACCATCTTCCAAGTCCCCAATCTACACCAAGCAGGATATAGCACTTTGAAAGTGGTATATAACACGCAGGAGCCACGCTACTGCTTTATAATGGTAATGAAATGCACTGACAACTGTTGGGACCCATAGACATGTACCATATACCACTTAATTTCATTTATTTATTCATTTATTGCATTTCTATACTGCCGAATAGCCAAAGCTCTCTAAGCGGTTTACAAAAATACCACTTTCATAGCACTTTCATAGTGCTATATCCTGTTTGGTATAGTTGTGGCCAAAGTGTCATATCCTAGTTGGTGTATATCTGGCCCTGGTCTGTGCACAGCCAGCAGGTCCTCATCTGTGGTCCTCTAGCAGCCCCTTTCACTTGCAGAATGACAATTCAATGCTTCTGGAGTAAAGCCCCCAAATGAGTGGAAATGATCATTTCTGGAAGGGGGTAGGTCATCCTAGCTCTCTCATGTGACCTCTGTCAACCTTCCCCTTCAGGAAATGAGTGTTTATGTTCACTTTGACTTGCTTCCTGTAGTGCTCAATCACTGATCCACTAGAAGTAGGGGTCACTTGCATTGGAACTAGCAGACCTTGCCTTTTATGCCAGGGCAGTGTTGGATTCTTCCCTATGCCTACTTATATTTTTCAGTTAATGAAGTGGCAATGAAATCATAGCAGAAACTTTTGAACCCCTTCTCTCATTAGTTTTAACATTTTGGAGACTAGTCTAAAAAACAGTTTTTAAAATTCTTTTCCATTCCTTTAATGAAATTCAATTTTGGCAGCAGGACAGATAATCAGTGCTCATTCAAACACGATCTCTTTCTTAACTGCTTAAAAGTGGTTCCTACCTGGTTAAACCAGCTGTGCCATGTGATGGCATCCTCGTCAATGGTGAGTGCTTGGTCTGGAGAAGCCTGAAGATCCATGCTTCCTACTTTCACTTGGAGAAAAGTTTCATTGGAGAAAACTTTCATATTAATAACATCCAATCCAGCAACTACCTCTCCATTCTCATTGAAGAAAACTTCATTGTGAGCATTGTTGTTAAATTTGATGCCTCTAAGAAACTGATGGAGCTAGATTGAACATGGTAATGCAAGAGGTTTTTTTAGAAAAGCCATTTTCTATATAAGTCTAAAGTGTAACAGGATAAAAATGATGCCTTGGATGAGTTTCAGATTAGAAAATTTGAGGGACTAAATAAACACAATTTATACATTTAATACATTTATTTCCCTTCTCTCCCCCCCACCCCCACCCCTTTAAATGGAATACAAGGCAGCTTGAATGATTTTCCTCCTCTACATAATTATTTTCTATCCTGTGTGGTAGTTTGGGCTGAGAGTAAGTAATTGTTTTAAAGTCACCCCAATGCATTTCATAGCCAAGGGGGAACTGGAACTCAGATCTCCTGAACCATGGACTATCACTCCATCAAATACACCCAACTGCTCCAAAAATGTAATGGGGTGGAAGAGTTTCATGACCCTGCTAGAGGAATCCTCATCAGACTCCCTGACTCCAGGGAGATACCACATCTCATACTGGCACCAGACCAGGAGGAGACTGGGCCTTCAGGAGAGATGGCTCCAGGTCCTTCCCTGACAGGGGGAGGGGATGCTGACTCTGGAACATCACCACCCCAGTAGCAGCACAGGAAAGCAGAGCAAGGTAATTGAAATGTGGTCAGTCACCTGAGCAGATAAAAAGTTTGGCAATATGGTTTTATGCAGAGATTGAGGGCTCTTGTAATACCAAAATACCTGGTGGTCTCCCACATGAGGAAGGTGTAAACATTACCTGCCACCGCTGCTCATTCTGAAGCCTATTTCCTTTAGTATCCATCATTGCCTTGTGTTTGAATTTAAACGAGGGCATGGCATGTAGTGCATGGGCCACAGCATAGATGGCATTGTAGATGCTGTAGCTTTGGCCAGTCATCCTCATTTCAAAAAAACATCCAGGAAGGCTCTCCAACTTTTCTCTCCCAGTGCAAACCTGAACACCCAAATCATCCTCTGCAATATCTGGGAATATACAGTCAAAAGCTTGTTGCCAAAAGTCCCTGATGAAACCATCTCCTTTTGTGCTGAAAGGATTTCTGCTTTCCTCAAATGCCTTGAATCCTGGTAGGTCATTGGATTGAATCCTGAAGGAGAGAATACCATGGAATAGTTCTGTATCCCAATTCCTTTGGTAGGGAAGTGAACGGATCTCCATCTGGGCTGTTGTTATCCATACTTTGCCTTTAATTTTGTTTTCCTTGTGATGTACTTCTGCTAGATATGGCAAATATTTAAAAACTACACTGGAATATGATTCTGCATGGACCACAACTACACTGACTTTCCTGTCCAACAGTTTAGCATGTATTTTTTTCCCCTGTTCTAGCATGCCAAAAATTTCAGTGATAACAGTTATTTTGGGGATTCTTTCTATGAAGGCAAAACAGACACCTTTCTTGGAAAACATTGGATATACAGTTTGCACAAATGTTTCTCCATTGTCATTGTCTATATAAACAAGTCCAATCCATGTCCACTTGAAATGCAGGAGCAAGGAGAGAATCCCCTCAATCTGAAGGGCTTCCTGAGGAACCATCTTGTAGAAGGGAAGTCCTGGGGTCTTATCATTCATGACTGGAGCAGTGCCGTATATGAGCTAAGGAGAGATTGCAGAAGTGGTTGTAAGATTATATTAATTTATAGAGCACTTTCTAGGGTTCAGAACAATGCACGCACATTGTTACAGCAATTCTATCAACAATTCTTCAAGGCATGCATTTGTTATTGTTGCCAGACTATAATTCAATCTTCCATTGCCTGGTGCCCTCAAGATCTGTTATTGTAGAATTGCTATTATCCCCAGGCAGGATGTGGTGATGGGTTTTTAGTCGAACACATCTCAAAGGCATGATGTTGGGGAACATTGTTATGGTCAGTTGGCTGTCCTAGGAGAGTATTAGTTGGTCATTTTGTTTGTTCACCTTGTGAATGCTAGTCCTTAAAATATTCACAGTATGACAGAGAACACTCATATCAATGAAATGTCTTTATTTTAGGAAATCCAATGGCAAAAGCTGAATAGTCATACTATGTAACTCCTGACTAGTCACAACAACTGGGATCCTCACAACTTCATTTCCCCTTTGCCATTTCTGTGATTCTGAATGCAATAATAGGAAATCAGGATCATGGCATTAATCTTTCCAGGCAAGCCAGGACAAGGGTTTGAGGGGTAGAGATTCAAGATTCCTGACATAATCCAACCTAGACAATCTATACCATGTATAAGTGTTTCTATGCAAATATAGGAAGCCTCCAAACTGAAATTAGATAGTTTGAGTGCTTGGTTTTAAAGGAGAACCCAGACATAGTGGGTATTACATGAACCTGGTGGAGCAGACAGAACCAGTGGGACATGGTGATCTCTGCATATTAATGGAGGCACAGTCGTGCCTCTATTGTTAAGGGCCGTCAGTAAAAAACACATTCCGCCATGTTAAAATGTCAATTGGGGGGGTCATTCAAACAGCCATAAAATTGAAAATGTTTCACCAACCTTTCTGAAATTTACAGGTGCCAGAAAGAAATGTTTGTTTTACATTACCTGAAAATTTCAAGAAGATTGGTGAAAGATTGAGGGAAGGAGAGCAGTTCAAGGTAGAAAAGGAATACAAACCTGTCTCCCTGCTTTTGTAAATTTACTTCCGGGTTGAAACTTTTTTGCTCACAATTTGCATAATTTCTAGAGCCTTATTAAATAATCCAGAGGTGGGGTCTTCTTCCTCCTTAGCTGTAGTTGGTGGAAAGCTTACCTCCTTTTCTATCTTTTTATTTTGCGCTTCCTGTTGTTTTCTTAGGGTACACAATTCCCTAATACAAATCCCTCTTACAACCGCCTTCATTGTGTCCCATACTATCCCTTGAGAGATTTGCTCTATTTCGTTAATATCCCATATTGTCTAAATTTCTTTTCCCATTTTTTCCACTATGGTTATATAATTTAAAATTCTAGTATCCATTCTCCATCTCTTGGCTTCTCTATAATCCTTCTTCATTTTAATACTATTCCCCCTTCTGAAGAGATCTGGACCAGAGACTAGTAAAGACAAACAAAGTAGCAGGCCATAATAACAGTTCTCATGTGGCCATTTGCCTTATGAGGCAGGTGCTCTGCAGGCTACCAAATGGAGGGACTAACAGGCCATAAAGTTGCCTGGCTGGGTCTGCCAGAAATCCAGCCTCCTGGAAGGGCCACGTTCTATAGCACCTGCTGTCAGATGAACCTGAGGGAATCCCACCCTCCACCCCTGGGTTCAATTTACTGGCTTCCCCTGGCTGGACCTTGCAGGAAACTATAGGGACAGACAGAGCAGGCATTCATAGCACACAAAGAATTCTAAGACTGGCAAATCTAAAAGCAAGTGTGTTGCTTTTCAAGAACCAAGGACATTCAATGGGTCTTACTTTTGAGTAAATATCTAGGGATGGAAATGCAGCCTGTGCAAGAACTGAGTAGGGTGACCATATTTTGGAAACCAAACAAGAGGGCACCTAGTTGGGGGGGCAGGAAAATGGCTTTCTGAGGCCACCTTAAAGTCCCCAATTGGAGCGGAGGAGGGGAAAGCATGTCATTCCCACCCCACCCCACTGCTCCAATCAGGCCCTTCTCTATAATGCCTGGGAATGACATGTTTTTCCCTTTTTAAGCCTTGATTGGAGCAGTGGGAGAGAATGACACACCTTCAGAAAGCATGTCATTCCCCCCTGCCATGCTAATGGTGGCCTTAAAAGGGAAAGTGTGTAATTCCAGGTCATTATAGACTATTGCATAAAATCCCCCCTGACACTGAGGATAGAACAAAAACCAGGAGAAATCTGGGGAAATCCTGACAGTTTTTTATTATTTATTATTGCATTTATATCCCACCCTTTTTCTGACAAGACACCCAAGGCGGCATACATAATCCTCCTCCTCTCCATTTTATCCTCACAACAGCAACCCTGTGAGATGGGTTGGGCTGAGAGTCTGCAACTGGCCCAAAGTCACCCACTGGGTTTCCATGGCTAAGTGGGGAGTAGAACCCAGATCTCCCAGCTCCCAGTCCAACACTTTAGCCACTAGGCCACACCCTAGTGGTCACCCTAGGATTGAGACATGCCAAGTTGGGAGCAGATCGGTTCGTGCCTTGATTTTTAGGATATTTTTTAAAAAAGTTTGATTTCAATTTTTTTTCTAAAATTCAAGGCATGAACCAATCTGCTTACAACTTGGCATGGCTAAAGCCTTAGTTAAAAGGTACCATGGTGCCAAGTTTCATCTCTTCATCTTTACTTTCTTTTTTTTTAATGTACTGCTCAAGGCCCTAGGCCCCAAAGAGGAGCATTGGGATTGAAGTTTTAAAAATTCCTAAAACTCAAGGCATAAACAGATCAGCTTCCAACTTGGCATGGCTCAATCCCTACTGAAGAGCTACCATGCTGTCAAGTTTCATCCCTTTATCTTTAAAAATGATGGAATTGTAAGCATTTTAGTTAATTAAAAAAATTAAATTGAAGTTTTAAACATTTCTAAAAATCAAGGGATGAACGGATCTGCTTCCAACTTGGCATAGCTAAATCCCTACTTAAGAGCTACCATGATGCCAGGTTTCATCACTTTATCTTTAAAAATGAGGGGGATGCAAGCATTTTGGTTGATTTATTAATGTTAAAAGTGAGTTCAACACATAACACTAGCTTTGATTTTATATTGGATGCCAAGATGGTATAACATTCTGGCTGATGCTGGCTTGGTTGTCAACTGTATAATATCCAGTCATCCATTACACAAAGCCATGAAATTAATTAAACAAAAAACCTACGGTTTACAAAAACAATGTTAAGGCTCTACAGATTCCAACCAAGCACCAAAAAGCAGGGAAATTGGGAGTTAAGGCTCCCAAGCCTTAATGCCACATCCTCCCTAAGGAGGCAGAAAGTGCAAGTGAAATTCTCATTCTCCCAAAGCAGATAAACCATGAGGACAGGGTGGAGAATATGAGGTGACTGTGGGGTTGTGGAAAACTGATCACGAACAACTTAGGGCCACCTACTTCTCTTTTGTTGTTTAGAGCAGCCCTTCGCCAACCTGGTGCCCTCCAAAGGTGTTGGACTACAATTCCCATCATTGCAAGTCAGTATGTCCCATGGTCAGGAATGCTGGGGCTTGTCATCTCAAACACGTGGGGGGCAGCAGGATGGGGAATGCTGTTCCATACCCTTACCAAATACAGGGTCTGCCCAATACTTTTCTCTCACACACATCTCGCATATAGCAGCACTCTTGATAACAAAAGGGGCACTATTCATTACTGATCTAGAGCCAGAGCATGTGCTAGGCACTTCCAACTTTTGGTCAATATCCTGCCTTTCAAAGAACAATGTTTTTTTTCTTTAAATGTATTTATCAAAAATATACTGTTCACTCCCCACAATCCTGCACAATACATCATCTCATCAAAGCAACAGTGGAGCAGAAGAGGTTTAGTTTGGCTGTCTGTAACACCTTTCAGATGAGATTAGTTCGCAATCCTATACCTCTTGGGAGAAAGCTCTAGTGAATTCAGTGGCACTGGCTTCTGAGGAGACATATATAGGAGTCAACCTTCTCCAGCCTGGTGGTCTCCAGATGCATTGCACTGTAACTCCCATGTTATGTGTGATGGGGAAGACAAAAATCAATTCATACTTAATTTTAAAATAAATATATTTTAAAATAATTCTGATCATTTGGACATCAACTCGCGGCATTCCTGATAACTGCACATACTGATAGGGGCTTTTACAAGTTGAATTCCAAAACATCTGGAGATCTACATTCTGCCTTCCCTTCTTCTTGAACAACATTCCCCAACCTGGTGCCTGTCAGATGTGTTGGGTTGCAACTCTCAACATAAGGAGATGCTCTAAGAAATGAGAAATAGCTGGTCCTAAGTTGTTCATCATCATTTCCCACAACCCCACAGTCACCTCTGCAGATCAAATTGCATATCTAGATTTTTGAGATGACAAGTTCCAGCATTCCTGACCAAGGGACATACTGACTTGCAATGATGGGAGTCGTAGCCCAACACCTTTGGAGGGCACCAGGTTGGGGAAGGGCTGCTCTAAACAAAAAAAGAGAAGTAGGTGGCCCTAAGTTATTCATGATCAGTTTTCCACAACCCCGCAGTCATCTCTGCATATCATATTCTCCACCCTGTCCTCATGGTTTATCTGCTTTGGGAGAATGAGAATTTCACTTGCACTTTCTGCCTCCTTAGGGAGGATGTGGCGTTAAGGCTTGTGAGCCTTAACTCCCAATTTCCCTGCTTTTTGGTGCTTGGTTGGAATCTGTAGAGCCTTAACATTGTTTTTGTAAACTGTAGGATTTTTGTTTAATGAATAAGCTCTACAGAAAGGACAGGGAAGTGCATACTGGGGGAGGTTTTGCTCTGTACTTCAAAGAAGGCATAGTGTTGAGCAGACAAGAACACCTAAAAGGGATAAGCTCTTTCACAGGAGCATCATGGCTCGAAAACTAATTTAGCGCTTGGAACATGCTATCGTCCCGCAGACCATATTGTTAAAGGGGGAACTTTAAATCGAAAATGAAATTAGGGAAGCCTCCAAAAAAGGAAATGTTTTAATAAATGGTGACTTCAGTTACCCCATATTGACTGAGTATGTGCATATTCCAGCCACAACAAAGAGATTAAAATTCTGATTGCCCTAAATGACTATGCCCTAGTACGGTTGGTCATGGAACTGACCAAATTGGAGGCAATGGTTTCAGAGTGGAGGATATCCGAAGAAGATAATCGAAGCAGCCAGATTCAAGGCTAACAATTGTAATTGTGACCACCTCTTGCGGCAAAAAAAAAAGAATGGCTGACAATAAAATCTCATGTGGTTTACCCTTCGATCCTCACACCAAAGAGCTTGAAATGCATCTGCCAGTTATGACCCATGGTGATATTTAAGAGAACAATTTTTTTAAAAAAAGGGTTGACCTACCCACACAGATCACACCAGACATAAACGATATATATAAAAAAAACCATGGTGCAGCTGACTTCATCAAATTTACCTAGGCCCCAAGGATAACATCCATGTGGCCGATGCATTTATTGTAAATTGACCAAAAGGTGCCCTCATTCACTCATCCCATCATTGTAGATTTTCTGAGGTATAATACTGCATGGCTCATATATATGATCATGTAGGAAAAACATCAAGGCCACTGAAGATTAGGATAGGTGAGCATCTATACAATTTCAGACATCAAAAAACAGGTGCACCTTTGGTAAAATATTTTCTGGATAAAAAACATGGGCCAGAATCCTTTGTGTTTTGGGCATAGTAAAAGTGAGGAGAGGGGAGCCAATACTAAGTAAAGGAAAACTTTTTCTAGATCCTTTCCTAAAACAGCCTGGATCCCAGGGGATTGAAAGATTCTCTGGATCTGACCTCATATAAACAACAATAGAATCGAAAATAAGTTTCCTGCATTGGGAGTAGCAGATTAGTGGAATCTTTTTTTAAAAAAAAACCCAAAAACTTTTATATAAAAATATGTTGAAAATAAAGCACTTATTTTCAACATAATGATGTGGTTACAGCTAAGTGTTGACAGGATCATTTGGAGATGAGACAATTACGGCTGCCAGCTGTTTATGGATTAACTTCAATTGCTCTAAACTGACCTTGGCTCAGTGGGGATGCCCAACAAGCCGAGAACTGTTTCCTTTTGCATTTAGGTTTCATTGTTTTAATATTGTGCTAATGACTGTGAAATTATAGTAAAGTACATTTTTCCTCAGGTTAGGTCATTTGTTATGTTTATGGGTGAATGTATAAAAGTTTAGTTATAGTGTTTGATGATAGCAAAGGATTTTAAAAGGTTGTTTATTATCTGATGTGGGTGTTGTTTTGTGTTTAATCTTAAACTGTTTTTTGTTTTATCTTTAAGTTGTCGCTTGTCTAATTTGTAGTTACACTTGTTTTTTATGTAGCTTCTGATGAAGGATGTATTTCCAAAACACATTGAGCAGATCAAAGAAGTTATTAAAGACTAAAGAAAAAATATTGCTTCATAGCACCAGAGCTTGGCTCTCTCTTTTTTATATCAGTTTGGTGGTGCTCTTCTCCCTCTTTTTCTATACCAGGAAGCCCAACACAGTCACATTTGACTTCAAAAGAAGAAGCTTCTCTAAAAGGAGGGAACTGTTGAAAAGGAAATTGAAAAAGGGTATCAAGTGTATTAAATCCCTTCAAAATGCTTGGAGATTCTTCAAGTCTACAATACTAGAAGCTCAGGTAACACATATACCATAGGTTTGGAAAGGGAGCACCAAGTCCAAGAGATCACTGGCATGCTTAAAGAGCAGTGTTAAGGGAGCTACCAGAGAAAATAGGACTTTCTTCAGAAAGTGGAAGTCTCCCCAACTGAGGAAAACAAAGCTTGCACAATGGTGATTCAGGCAGACAATAAGAGATGCAAACAAGCATTTTGAAATGTGTATCACCAACAACACCAAGGCAAACAATAACAAATTCTGTAAATATATCAGGAACAGAAAACCAGCTAGGGAGACAGTTGGACCATTGGATGACAATGGAGTTAAAGGAGGACAAAAGGAGGACAAGGAGATTGCAGTGATGCTCAATGAACTCTTTTTCATAAGTCTCCACTGAAGAAGACATGGGACAGATGTTTTCAGGCAATGAGTGTGAGGAACTGAGACAAATTGTGGTGACAAAAGATGTATTTCTCAACTTTACTGATAAATTAAAAGCAAACGAATCAGCAGGCCCAGATGGTATCTATCCTAGAGTTCTCAAAGAACTCAAATAAGATATCACAGACCTTCCAACCAAAATCTGCAATGTGTATCTAGGATCAGCCTCTATACCAGAGAATTGGAAGATGACCAATTTTTAAGAAGTGGTTCAGGAACGATCCAGGAAATTACAGGCCAGATAGCTCAATGTTTGTTCTGAGTAAATTGGTTGAAAGCATTATTAAAGATAAAATTAGTAATCATTAGGGTGACCAGATAAAATCCAGGTCAGGGCTCCGGTAACTTTAACAGTTGTAGAGAAAAGGGGATTTCAGCCAATGTCATTTGTATGCAATTAGTTCCTGGTGAAATTCCCTCTTCATCACAACAGTTAAAGGTGCAGGAACTATACTAGAGTGACCACATACAAAAGAAGGCAGGGCCCCTGCAACTTTAACTGTTGTGATGAAGAGGGAATTTCACCAGGAACTAATCGCGTACAAATGGCAATGGCTGAAATTCCATTTTCTCTACAACTGTTAAAGTTAGATGAGCCCTGACCTGGATTTTATCTGGTCACCCTAGTAATCATATAAGAGGACAAGCCTTGCTGACAAAGAATCAAAACAGCTCCTGTAAAAGTAAATCCTGTCTTACTAACCTTTTAGAGTTCTTTGATGGGGTCAATAAATATTTACATGGGTTGGCACATGATGTTAGAAGCCTTGCTAATCAAAAAAGGTTTAGCTCTGTGTACCTCAATGCACTGTCTCCACTATGCCACTGTATCTGCCACACTAATGGACAAATTGATGGATAATGTTTGCATTGTTAACAGATGACTACAGAAGAAAGCTTAGATTGGATCCAGATTTAGCCATAGGTGGAGTAGAACCATTGACAGGAAATACCTGGGGATTGGTGCGATGGTGATTTTTCGCACTCTGCCATTGTGGTGAAGAAACAAGGAACTGTTTCAAGGGAAAAATATGAGGCTGGGCCAATCAGGGCACTAATAGATGCATGTTGCTATGTAAGGTGAATGTGCCTTTTAATGCGCCTCTGGGTCTGTAAACAGTTAAGCTATTTTTCTTTTTCTTTTTTTGGTTTGTGGAGGTTGAGTAGGAATTATTTAGGCATTCCCTGGTTCTCAATTAAGATCTTTCTTCACCTACTCCATACTGCAGTGTCATGGGAGGATGGATGCAATTTGACTGATAGTATACAACCGAAGCGGTGGGCATCTTGAGGCACCTGAGGTGAAGGGTGTCTTAACCATCCCGCTAGTCACTGCTACATGGCTTGAAGGGATGTGGGAAAGACACAAATCCAGACCCTGGCACACCTTACTCTAGTGAATCCCGGCCATCACTGGTGGCACAGTCATGGTCCTCTCCTTGCTTTCACTTCAGTAAAGCTATGAATGGTCTGGATCTGTTTAATGTCCAGCTCGGGTTTATTTGCCCAGTAGGCATGTGCTGGCCAGTAACTGGTAGCTGAACTTAGCAAGCAGTTACCTGTACTTAGTCCCAGTTATTTGTTACTGAAATTTTGAATGATTTGCTGTTGTGAGAAGGAGAAACTGGGTTGCGCCCTCTTATTTCTTAATTGCTCCTTCCTAATCCTTTTGATGCATAAGACAGGAATCTAATGAACCTGGCTAGGCAGAATCTGCTAGTATTACACAATGCAGTCATTGTGAACTATACACAGCACAAAAAGAATTTACCCAAAATCCGGAAAAACTAAATAGTCATGTGGACACATGTTTTCTATTTTCAAACATGTACCTAACCCCATCAACATACTTTGAATCTACATTATAATTCATGAATGTCACTCAACAGTAGCATTTGTAATCATGTAATAATCCTAGGAAAAAAACAGAAGGACGTACAATTGCTGATTTGGTTATTTTTAATGGAACAATTTCTGAGACAGAAAAATGAAATTGGGAAGGAACAAGCAAATGTGCAATTAGTATAATATTCTCATATCTCACATACATACGACACAGGTGTCCTACCTGTGGAATCTTATAGATATCCAAGATATTTGCCACATGAAGAGAGATTTCAGGGTCTAATCCCCCAATAACTGCTATGAGATTATTCTGGATGTTGCAGATATAATTGGGGACCAATCTCTCCACTAATGAAAGAAGTAACATGGTTGCATGATAGGTTTTCCTTGTATTGTCATAGCTGTCATAGATATGGAAGCCCAAGGTGAGGTTTGGTAATATCTTAGCATTTTCGTTGATCTCTTTTATGGCAAATGCGAAGGCCAGGAGATGCTGGTAATTCTTGGGTATCATGCTGAAACAAAGAGTCAATGCTTAAATCACAGAATGCTAATAGACACTTAGAGCTTCATCAGAAGGGGGGAGGAAATCATGCTTCTCCACCCCACTTTTGTTGCTTGATACTTCCTATTTCTCTCAGAGGGAAGAAGAAGTAAAAAAGCATACATGGCCCATTCAAGGGGACATCTTTATTGTGTCACTTCACAGCAGGAGATAGCTGTGACTTCTGCCTTTAAAAATAATACAGATTTACTGGGGGCTTTTGTTGTTGTGTGAACAAGGCTAGAAGGGGTGATAGGAACATGAGAAGGACCCGCAAAAATCCATGAGTGCCCAGTAACAAGAGTGCAATACAAGACTCCTCTAATAATAACCTTACACATCAAAGATATACAAATATACTCAGTCATAAGTAAATCACTTGGAGTCTGATGGGGCTAGCTCCCTGATAAATGGCTTGAAAGACTGCATTAAAAAATGTGTACAAAAGCAAAATTTGGATACAAACATGTATATATGAGAGGAGTTGCATACAAGATGAAGTCAGGGAAAGGTTCATTCGGAAATTCCTGTTTCATGCTTATGAAATGTGCAGGTGGATGTGGTAATTGGATGGTGTGAAATCATCATTGAATACATGCAAAACTGAAGTAGCAAGATATAGAGAGATTTACATATCCCCTTTCCCATGGATATTTGTATAAATTTGCAGCACCAGCCATAGGTTTGCAACTGCACCTCTAGGATTGATTATTCTAGTGATATAATAAATAGAAATGAAAGAACTAAAAATCCAATACTTACACAAGTTCTTCACGCAAGTCTGGTAGAGGTTCTTCACTGAAGGATCTTGGACTGGAGATGAAGCAACCGTGTAAAATTATGCCACCAATAATGAAGTCTCCTGACTGATGATACCTGTGAAGTGGTGGGTGAGAATCATGGATGGTGCATTTCATCATATGAGCCTGGCATACTATATAATGCAACAGTACCAGTAGCAATACCAAGAAAAGCACCATCTTCAATGCTATGGCAAATTTTACCTCTACACACCCAGATTTTTGTATTTTCTTCTAGAACGATACTATCATTTAAGCAGTCCTTAAATAATCCTGACTTCTTTGATGGTAGTTCAGTCTGCTAGTAGGAATATACAATGTCAAATACCACAATCCATGAGCCCTGCTTGTTCCTAGTCTGTTTCATAACCCTAAATGGTTCTAGATATATTCATAGTGTTGATGTTAACTTTGCTAGTTGCAGCTGAAATTTCATGAAGCATCAGATATAATTACCATCATTTGTATAATTAAAGTGGGATGTAATCATTGACACAAAGTTGAAAATTCCCAGATGAATTGCTGGAGAAAAAAACATTTTTCTCATATGACAATATGGGCTCGGAATGCCTCTGAGGAATTACAGAACTGCCCACTATTTTTAGGCATTCACATGATTGCAGAAGATTATGACGTAATACCTTTCAGACAAAATCTCACTAGCTTAGAGGTCAAATGTTTTCTTGGAACGCAGAGGTCAGGAAGTTTCACCCAGGAAGCACAGGATGCTTTTGATGCACTGTGATGGATAGGATGCTTTTTTGATGCACTTTCAGGGATTTTGTTTGTTTTTAGAGCAGAGAAAAGGCAGTATTTTGTAGAGCAGGGGAAATGAAGGGGAACCTCCCCCAGGAAACACATTTGCATGGGTGTGTTTGTGTTACTCTGCTATACCAAAGTGCCATCTAGAAGTTATGTAGCAGAAAAGGAAATGTTCTTCATGCAGTACTCAGTTCTCAGTGCTGTAACAAACCCAATAGTAGATAGAATAGATTGAAAGCAGCTGATCTTAATGTATAACAACCAATCACTTAATCTCAGCACATGCACTGTCCCCCAAATATGAGAATTTTCCCCCTACCATCTGACAATCAATCCAATTTTCTTGAGTAAACTCTGTACCATCCTTTGGCGAACAATGAACTTGGGTGAAAAAATCCAGATCTGGAACTTGGTTCAACCTTATTTATATCTCTGTATTCTGCCCAGCAACAATGAAATACAGGCAGAATATCAGCGGGTGCTACTTCCATCTTCAGATGCTACATAAGCCTGAATCTGTTTGATTTCTTTCCGTCTTGAACCTAGTAAACCCATGGGCAGTTAAAGCGCAACCACAAAATCATGAGGCTTCTGTGGGGAACTGGCCAAACATACCTCAAATACATGTGTCACTCCATTCAGATTGAATGAATGGAGAAGAATATGATATGTCGGCTGACCAGATAAAATCCAGGTCAGGGCTCCTGTAACTTTAACAGTTGTAGAGAAAAGGGAATTTCAGCCAGTGTCATTTGTATGCAATTAGTTCCTGGTGAAATTCCCTCTTCATCACAACTGTTAAAGTTGCAGGGGCCCTGCTTTCTTTTGTGTATGATCACTCTAGTATAGTTCCTGCACCTTTAACTGTTGTGATGAAGAGGGAATTTCACCAGGGACTAATTGCATACAAATGGCACTGGCTGAAATTCCCTTTTCTCTACAACTGTTAAACTTACATGAGCCCTGACCTGGATTTTATCTGGTCACCGCAAAGTGGACCGACCATCCAGGTCAATCTGACATTGGCAGAAGAGTTATGGGCCACCTTTTGATAGGGTATAATGAAGAAGTTTTCTTTGATCTATCTTTGTTTTGCTTTAGAGTTTTGCTAACTGCTAATTGGTTAAAATGCTATTATGTATGAATATACCTGCTTTTCACACTGCCTGTTGAGAAGTTTTGTTTGTAGGACTATATCCATACAGCTTTATTATGCTCAGTAAACCAAAGTTGCCTTACAACCAAAGTGGGGTTTTATTATTGATACAAGTAAGGGTTTCTCCTTCTAATCAAAGTGTCATTTGCAGCCAGATCTCATTTGTTCTAGCAACAAATGACATAATGTCTGACAATGTGCATAAAAAACCCCACCGTTTATTTCCAATCATATAGGTTATGAAAGCCCACTTGGGGCGGGGTGGGGGGGAGGCATGGCCATGAACAACTTTCTTATATAGACAACACTTTAAAAGTGAAAATTTGCAAGCAGCAGTAATACAGATTTATCAATATAATAAGATAGTATTCTAAATATTACATATCACAGTCATAATATTTCATACGCAATAAGAAGATTAACCAGTTTCATTGCGAGGCAAAGGAGAAATGACGAGACAACACACAGAAAATGGGATTAAACATGGGCCACATTTATTTAGCTCAGCAGAGAAAAAAGAGGGGGGGACCTAAGTGGGCATTTAGTTATGGCCAAGCCCAGCCAATGCTAGGATCGGGTGAGTCATTCACAGCAAGGGAAGTGGCGCCTGCTGTTTCGCCACCCCTGTGCTCCCAAACCTGGGGTAGGGAGGCCTTCTAGTGTCACCTCCCCCCGGGCTGCATGGCTCCAAGTAGGCGAGGAGGGTTGGCCTCAAAGGTAAGCCTTATCCCCCCAATTGATGCCGCAGGGCTCTCAGTGGTTTGCCTCAGGCATTATCCATCACCCCAACAGTGCCTGTGAATGCTCACTATTAATAATGCCTTAGTGGAAGAGCTATTCCTTAGTATTGACTGGGGGAGTGTGTCCCTGCTGGTACTCCTGGACCTCTCAGCGGCTTTCGATACCATCGACCATGGTATCCTTCTGGAGCACCTGGGGGAATTGGGAATCGGGGGCACTGTGCTTCAGTGGTTCCAATCCTATCTCTTGGGCAGGTTCCAGATGGTGATGCTTGAGGATAGCTGCTCTTCAATAAAGGAGTTGCTATGTGGTGTACCACAAGGTGCCATTCTTTCCCCAATGCTGTTTAACATGTACATGAAACCGCTGGGAGAGATCATCCGGAGGCATGGGGCGGGGTGCTATCAATACGCTGATGACACCCAAATATATTTCTCTATGCCTTTGACAACATCGTCAGCTAAGGATAGTGTGTCTCTTCTGAATGAATGCTTGGAGGCGGTAATGGGCTGGATGAGGAAAAACAAACTGAAGCTGAATCCAGACAAGACGGAGGTGCTCGCTGTCAAAGGTCCCAACCTGGGTTTGGAGTGTGTCAACCAGTTCTGGATGGGGTTACACCCTCCCTGAAAGACTGTGTTCGCAGCTTGGGGGTACTCCTGGATCCGTCTCTCCAAATGACAGCTCAGATTGATGCGACGGCCAGGAGTGCCTACTATCAGCTTCGCTGATTCGCCAGCTGCACCCCTTCCTAGGGTTGGAAGACCTAAAGACAGTAGTGCACGCGCTGGTAACTTCGAGGCTTGACTTCTGCAATGCGCTGTACAGAGGGCTACCTTTGTGCCTGGTCCGGAAACTTCAACTTGTTCAAAACTTCAACTTGTTCAAAATATGGCAACCAGTTTTAAAATAACTTCATTGGCTGCCAGTCAATTTCCGGGTAAAATATAAAATGTTGGTTATTACCTTTAAAGCCCTACATGGTTTGGGCCCAGGCTACCTGCGGGATTGCCTTCTCCCATACAATCTGCCCTGCACACTTAGGTCCTCTGGGAAGAACTTACTCAAGCCAGACAGAACTAGGCTGGCGAGTGTTACCCAGAGGACCTTCTCTTCCATCGCTCCCAGACTATGGAATGGTCTGCCGGAGGAGGTTAGACAAATTGACAGTCTTCATGAATTTAAGAGAGTCATGAAGACTGTTCTCTTCCGGCAGCCCTAGCCGGATGAATTTTAAGATGTTTTAATGATGTATTTTTTCTTGTTTCATAAATTTTTAACTGTTGTGATTCTTGTGTTTTATATTGTTGTTGTTCCCCACCTCAATCCGAAGGGAGAGGCGAGTTATAAATAATAATAATAATAATAATAATAATAATTATTATTATTATTATTATTATTAAAATGTCCGCACCTACTGCTATTAAATGTGACCAAATTGAAACAATCAACCTAATTATTCACCCTGCCTGTTTTACAATGTGGAGTATGTGAAAAAACTCACAACTAAGTTAGGTTGTGAGCAAAAAATGTTTACTCTGTCTCAAGAAGATGACCAGCGAACTCACACTGCCCACAGGGAGGGAGGGAGGGAGGGAGGGAAGGAGGGAGGGAGCCGGGCAGCAAAAAGGTGAAGCTGGGAGGGGTACTTTGCCTTATATAGCTTCCTCCCTCTCCAAGCTCCGGTGGTACCATGCGGAGGCCAGCCAATAGCCATCCTCCACGCCTCATCCCCCTCCTTGCTCCCAACTTGCCTCCCCTCACCCATGTAAGCAGGGTGGGGTAAGGGGTATTTGCTGAGATAGTTCACAGACAAGAGTGTTTCTTGCTTTCACTTGGAGCCAGACAGTCATATGCTTACATGCACTTGTTCAGAAGAAGGACTTTGAGTTTTCTGGTCAGCTGCTACAGAGGAATTCTAAACTTTTTAGAAATTAAAAAAGCATTTTATAAGCTTAAAGGACAGTTGCTGAAAGTGAATCTAAGAGGATGAGGGGGGGGGGGTTCCCATTTGTATGATGGTTCTAAGTGAAGTAATTGTTGATTCAATTCTCTGAAAATATTGATACCTGCAGCAAAGATGTGAGCACAATCTTGCGATGTGCACACAGCTAGATTACAAATTATAGTGAAAGATGGGCATGCAATCTTTAGGTTTTTTTTCTTATTAGTTGTTCTTTGTTGTTTAGCTCAGGCCTCAACACAATAATGTAACATTTGGGGAAAAAGATGCAACCCAGCAATCCAGCACTGGAGGCTAAGATGGAGAAGATCTCCACAGCTACCATGTATTTCCCCTTGGTGCTTAAGTAGGATGGAACAAAAGATAACCAAACACTGCAAAAGACCAACATGCTGAAAGTGATGAACTTGGCCTCATTGAAACTGCCAGGTAACTTCCTGGAGAGGAAGGCCACAGTGAAACTAATACATGCCAAGAAGCACATGTAGCCCAAGGCACAGTAAAACATAGTCACAGAGCCCTCATTACATTCCAGTATGATTTCTTCAGCCACTGAGTTCATGTCAACATCTGGAAATGGGGGCAATGTTCCCAACCACACAATACAGATACTTGCTTGGATAAAGGAGCAGGAAAGAACTATGGAGATGGCTAGCTCCTTCCCCAACCACTTCCTCATCTTGGATCCTGGCTTGGTGGCCATGAAAGCCAGAACTACCATGATGGTTTTTGCTAGGACAGAAGAGACAGCCACGGAGAAGATGATGGCAAAGGCAGTTTGTCGGAGGAGACACGTCCTCTTCTGAGGTCGGCCAATGAATAGGAATGTGCAAAGGAAGCAGAGCAGGAGTGAAATGAGGAGAGTATAGGTGAGGTTCTGGTTGTTGGCTTTGACTATTGGAGTGTTGTGGTGCTTCACAAACATCCCCATCATCAGAGCTGTGATCAAAGAAAAGGAAAGAGCAAAGAAGGCTAAACTGAGCCCTAGAGGTTCTTCAGAAGACAAGAAGGTAACAGTCCTTGGAATACAGAAATCCCGATTCTTGCTTGGATAATCTTTGTCTGAGCATTTGTTACAGTCATTCATATCTATAAAAGAAAGAAGTTATAGTGTTTGGCTCACAAACAAATGTGCCACAAATTCAAAATTTTGTATGTTCTAGACAAGAATCTGGGAATCCACCTGAGATCATAAAGGGATAGATTATTATGCATGTGTTCTTGTGGCTTTAGTATTGCAATCTGTGTGCCGGGGGGGGGGGCAAGTGATTGGAAATTTCCCTTTCCTTTTAGAACTGGGAGGCAGTGTTGAAGATTGGGTCAATGATGCAACAGCCAGCATTATTCAGGTGCATGTTAGGTGAATATGTGGTCTGTAATGCACTGATGTAGAATGCAATTTTCCACAGGGCAATTATCCAATCAGCCAACATACATTTTATCATACTGGCTGATGTTTGATATCTCCTGTGTTATTATTTTGTAGCTGCCAGTGATCTACCTCTTCAGCCATTAGTGTTAAGAGGTGACCATTATTAAGGGCTTCTGCATGAGTTGGAGTATCTGAACAGTATTCCAAGAAATTGGAAAAGTATATTGCAAAAGTTAAGTCTCACATTCACATAGTAACATTTGCTAGGTGCAGAAAGGCACAGCCTTATTATGGATTGCTCCTCCATCAAGAAATAGCCCATTTTTTAAAAAAAAAATTGCTTGAGCATCCCAGTAAGCATGAGGAGCTGTTTTTAAGAGTTTTCCCATTTTAAACGTTGTTGTTGCTGTTTTTTATTGCATTAATATCTCTATGTAAGCATCTCATAATTAACCCAGTGCAGCTTACACAGTTCTCCTCCTCTCTTATTTATCAACTCAGCAACCCTGTGGGGACAGTTACGCTGAGTCTCAGTGACTATTCCAAATTCACCTTGTGGGTATCTTCGATCTTCTAAGTAGGGATGTGCACAGACCCCCCGGATCGGATCGGATAGCGGATCGGAATCGGACCTGGGGGGTCGGATCGGATCGGATCGGATCGGAGGCTGGTCGGATCGGATCGGACCAGATGTCCGATCCGGATCGGACGCCATTTTGAATGCTTTTTCCCATAGCCAAGTATTGTTTTACAAAAACGCCTATAACTTTTTCATTTTTAAAGATAGAAGGATGAAACTTGGGGACATTGTAGACTGGTTAGGGATAGTTATCTGTGAGAAATTTCAGAAAGATTGGTGCATGCGTTTTGTGGCAATTAATTTTTTAATAAATACCCAGGAATGCTTATAACTTTGTCATTTTTAAAGTTACAAACATGAAACTTTGCCACATTGTAGGAGGTACCTTGGGACCTATGTGTGTGAAATTTCAGAAACATAGGTGCTTGCCTTGTGTGGCAATTAATTTTAGAAAAATGGGTAGTAGTGGGGTAAATACAGTTACGCCTCCCATTTTTTTATTTTTTAAGATACAAACAGGAAACTTGGGCACATTACAGATACCACTTTCCTTGATATGTGAGTGAAATTTCAGAAACATTGGAGCTTGCCTTGTGTGGCAATTAAGTTTTGAAACAATGAGGAAAGAAACACCTATAACTTTGTCATTTTTAAAGTTACACACATGAAACTTTGCCACATTGTAGGTGGTACCTTGGGACCTATGTGTGTGAAATTTCAGAAACATAGGTGCTTGCCTTGTGTGCCAATTAATTTTAGAAAAATGGGTAGTAGTGGGGTAAATACAGTTACGCCTCCCATTTTTTTAGTTTTGAAGATACAAACAGGAAACTTGGGCACATTACAGGGAACACTTCACTTGATATGTGTGTAAAATTTCAGAAACATTGGTGCTTGCCTGGTGTGGCAATTAATTTTTGAAACAATGAGGGATTCATTGGACAGCACTTGCCCATAGGGATTCATTGGACAGTACTTTCCCATAGGGAATCATTGCATTGCACTTTCCCATAGGGAATCATTGCATTGCACTTTCCCATAGGGAATCATTGCATTGCACTTTCCCACTGAGAAATACAGTTATGCCTCCCACATTTTTATTTTTGAAGATACAAACAGGAAACTTGGGCACATTGTAGACTGGTTAGGGATAGTTATCTGTGAGAAATTTCAGAAAGATTGGTGCATGCGTTTTGTGGCAATTAATTTTTTAATAAATACCCAGGAATGCCTATAACTTTGTCATTTTTAAAGTTACACACATGAAACTTTGCCACATTGTAGGTGGTACCTTGGGACCTATGTGTGTGAAATTTCAAAAACGTAGGTGCTTGCCTTGTATGGCAATTAATTTTAGAAAAATGGGTAGTAGTGGGGTAAATACAGTTACGCCTCCCATTTTTTTATTTTTTAAGATACAAACAGGAAACATGGGCACATTACAGGGAACACTTCACTTGATAGGTGTGTAAAATTTCCGAAAGCTGGGTCCAGGCATGTGGTGGCAATTAATTTTTGAAACAATGAGGAAAGAAACGCCTATAACTTTTTTATTTTAAAAGTTAGAAGTCTGAACATTGCTCACTTTGTAGATGGGTTAGGGGTAGATATGTGTCAGAAATTTCAGAATGATAGGTCCAGGCATTTGATGGCTATGGAATTTTTAGATTAAATGTTTCAAAAAATGTTCCACAGAGGCCAGGTCTTCCTTTCCTCCCCCTCCCGCTTCCCGCGAAGAAAAGGAAACACTGTCTCGTCTCGATCCCTTTGATCCTTGCTAGTATCCATTACAGGGCTCGTGTCTGCTTTCCTACTTTCACTTTTTACTCAAGCAGACACGAGCCCTGTAATGGATACTAGCAAGGATCAAAGGGATCGAGACGAGACAGTGTTTCCTTTTCTTCGCGGGAAGCGGGAGGGGGAGGAAAGGAAGACCTGGCCTCTGTGGAACATTTTTTGAAACATTTAATCTAAAAATTCCATAGCCATCAAATGCCTGGACCTATCATTCTGAAATTTCTGACACATATCTACCCCTAACCCATCTACAAAGTGAGCAATGTTCAGACTTCTAACTTTTAAAATAAAAAAGTTATAGGCGTTTCTTTCCTCATTGTTTCAAAAATTAATTGCCACCACATGCCTGGACCCAGCTTTCGGAAATTTTACACACCTATCAAGTGAAGTGTTCCCTGTAATGTGCCCATGTTTCCTGTTTGTATCTTAAAAAATAAAAAAATGGGAGGCGTAACTGTATTTACCCCACTACTACCCATTTTTCTAAAATTAATTGCCATACAAGGCAAGCACCTACGTTTTTGAAATTTCACACACATAGGTCCCAAGGTACCACCTACAATGTGGCAAAGTTTCATGTGTGTAACTTTAAAAATGACAAAGTTATAGGCATTCCTGGGTATTTATTAAAAAATTAATTGCCACAAAACGCATGCACCAATCTTTCTGAAATTTCTCACAGATAACTATCCCTAACCAGTCTACAATGTGCCCAAGTTTCCTGTTTGTATCTTCAAAAATAAAAATGTGGGAGGCATAACTGTATTTCTCAGTGGGAAAGTGCAATGCAATGATTCCCTATGGGAAAGTGCAATGCAATGATTCCCTATGGGAAAGTGCAATGCAATGATTCCCTATGGGAAAGTACTGTCCAATGAATCCCTATGGGCAAGTGCTGTCCAATGAATCCCTCATTGTTTCAAAAATTAA
Organism: Anniella stebbinsi; assembly: GCA_029215795.1. NCBI lineage: Eukaryota > Metazoa > Chordata > Lepidosauria > Squamata > Anniellidae > Anniella > Anniella stebbinsi. Next base: position 26,045,784 of record JARDYH010000008.1, read on the forward strand.
TTGCCACACCAGGCAAGCACCAATGTTTCTGAAATTTTACACACATATCAAGTGAAGTGTTCCCTGTAATGTGCCCAAGTTTCCTGTTTGTATCTTCAAAACTAAAAAAATGGGAGGCGTAACTGTATTTACCCCACTACTACCCATTTTTCTAAAATTAATTGGCACACAAGGCAAGCACCTATGTTTCTGAAATTTCACACACATAGGTCCCAAGGTACCACCTACAATGTGGCAAAGTTTCATGTGTGTAACTTTAAAAATGACAAAGTTATAGGTGTTTCTTTCCTCATTGTTTCAAAACTTAATTGCCACACAAGGCAAGCTCCAATGTTTCTGAAATTTCACTCACATATCAAGGAAAGTGGTATCTGTAATGTGCCCAAGTTTCCTGTTTGTATCTTAAAAAATAAAAAAATGGGAGGCGTAACTGTATTTACCCCACTACTACCCATTTTTCTAAAATTAATTGCCACACAAGGCAAGCACCTATGTTTCTGAAATTTCACACACATAGGTCCCAAGGTACCTCCTACAATGTGGCAAAGTTTCATGTTTGTAACTTTAAAAATGACAAAGTTATAAGCATTCCTGGGTATTTATTAAAAAATTAATTGCCACAAAACGCATGCACCAATCTTTCTGAAATTTCTCACAGATAACTATCCCTAACCAGTCTACAATGTCCCCAAGTTTCATCCTTCTATCTTTAAAAATGAAAAAGTTATAGGCGTTTTTGTAAAACAATACTTGGCTATGGGAAAAAGCATTCAAAATGGCGTCCGATCCGGATCGGACCTCAACGGATCGGATCGGATCGGATCGGAGGTTGGCCGGATCGGATCGGATCGGATCGGATTTTCCCGATTTTGGGTCGGATCGGATTCGGATCGTGGATCGGATCCGATCCGATGCACACCCCTACTTCTAAGTCCTAATCCAACATCCTTACCACTACACCAGATTGGCTCATCACAAACACCCAGCATCTCACTAATCAGAAAGCATTGCAAAGTCATTCTCCTAGTTTGTTCTTTGTGTTTTATTTTTCTTTTAGATTATTGAAGAGCAAATGGAGAAACACACATACAAATACATCAGATCCTTGCCACTTCTGTAACTTCCTCCCACGCATCCCTCACAAAACCCATTTGAAATACTTAAGAACAGTCACTGCAATCTGTGCAGAATTTTATCTCCATGTTCTTCATCTCCATTACAGCCACACTACTGTATCACTTTGTATATTTAATGCAAATTTCCTACCTTCCTGGTTTGAAATCTTCCCTTTTGGACATGGGATGCAGTCATAGCAGCAGTTTGGCTCCTCCTCCTTTACTCTCTTGCTGGAACCAGGATGGCAGCTCTCAGTACATACAGAAAGTGGCCGTGTCTAATCCGTGAATGAAAGAGCAGAATAAAAATATTGACAATAATGAGCTTGGAAACCGTAAGTTTCTCAAGTCCATCTATATGTTACAAAACGGACACAACTTGTTAGTAATATGTGTATGCATTGATATACTACAAGCTATTCTACTTTGTTTTCTGGACATTGGCTTCATCTATTTTGGGAGAAACATGGGAAACGATATAACAAATGACTGATTGTGATATACCATATCCTCCCAAAACTGTATTCTTTGGCTATGTATCAGATATTGTTTCAAAGATTTTGAATTGTTTAGAGATCTATTAATTTTAACTAGAAAATTATTGCTGCTCACTGGATATCCCAAAGAGCTCCTTCTATTTTGGATTGGATTATATGGATGAATTTTAGCAGCAGCAGCCTTTTAAACCAAGCTCACATACTCCGGGAGACATAAGGAAAAGCGATATATGGGTAGATTCACTGAAAAATTGGATTCATACAATAATGATTGGAATAAGAAGGTCCTGATACTATCAATCCATACACTTATTTTCTCTGATTTGTGGCACAACCCTAATACCCAATATTAGGGATGTGCATGGAGGCCAAAAATTGGATCGGAATCAGAACTGGACCTTCAGATTTTGGAAAATATCGGATCGTAAAAATTGGAGGTCCATCGTATTGTGTCAGACCCGATACCAATATTAAAATCGGATGACCAATATTTGAATCAGACGTCCGATTTTTGAATCGGATGCCATGGCAACGAATTTTTTACTTTAAAAGTTCCAAAAGTTCAAAAATGGAGGCTTTGTGCTTTGACAGCTAACAGAGGTGGGGAAGTGAGGGAGGGGTGCAGTTTGACAGCTGTCAAAGCCTCCATTTTTGAACTTTTTGAACTTTTACAGTAAAAAAATCATAGCTATGAAATGCCTGTACCTATCTTTCTGAAATTTCTCACACCCATCCGCTATGTGGGCAAGTTTCATGCTTCTATTTTTAAAAATAAAAAAGCTAAATTGGTTTTCTCTCCTCATTTGCCACTACACACTTGAAGCTATGGTTCTGAAATTGCTCACACATGTCAACCAAAGTGGTATCTCTAATGTGGCCAAGTTTCATGGTTGGATTTTTAAAAATGAAGAAGTTGAAGGCATAAATGTATTACCCCCAAAGCTACCCATTTTTCAAAAATTAATTGCAACCAACGGCAATCACCTATGGTTCTTCAATTTCACACACATGAGTCCTAACATACCATCTGCAATGTGGCCAAGTTTCATGTGTGGAACTTTAATAAGAAAAAAGTTATAGGCATTCCTAGTATTTAGCAAAAAGAATTCATAGCCACCAAATGCCTAGAGTTAACTTTCTGAAATTTCCTCACAGATATGTACCTCAAATCCATCTGCAATGTGGCCAAGTTTCATCCTTCTATCTTTAAAAATAAAAAAGTAATAGGCATTTTTGTAACACAATACTAGGCAAAGAGGAAAATAATCCAAAATGGCGTCAGATTTCCCGATTTTTTCCAATTAAAATTGGAGACAAAAAATATTGGATTGGAAAAATCGGATCTCCAATTTTTTGTATCAGAATCAGTATCAGATGTCCAATATCCTCCAATTCTAATCGGAAATGGATATCGGATCCGCTACAATGTACATCCCTACTCAATATACACTGCTGATTGGGCTGTGGGACATGACAGAAACCCTTCATCTGTAACAACTGGAGTAATGTTTCAACACAGGGTACGAACTTACCACTACCCTTTTGTTGCTATTCTGCTCCAGCAATTGCCACTACTAACCAAACATTTATGGGAATTATGCCTTACCAGTGGAGTCAACAGAATGTAGATCTGGATTGACTGGGAGATCACTGGGTGATTTCTAATAGACCATCAGTGATTTCTGACTCCCAGTCATTTAACAATAGACTTAAATCATTAATTTTACTGTAGATATGAAGAAAGTTTAGGCTAACTAGGAATGTGATTTTGCATGGAAGGAGTGAGCGTTCTGTTCAGTTCTCATTGTCAAAACCAATTTCTGGATTTTGAAATCTCAAATTTTAAAAGAATGCCTTTTGAATCAAGTTCTATTTACTGGACCTAAGGCTTCTAGTCAAATGCAAGTAGTTCCTACAAGTCTGAATATGTACTACCAAATCTGCATAGGATCAGGAGTAGAATGGGAGAGAAATGCATTGTCACTGCATACATTGTGACCCCTACACAGGAAGGGCTTGATATTTGCATGACTTAGTGCAGCCTCTCTCATCCCTCCCAGTGTAAAATTCCTTCCCCAATCTATTTACTGTTGTCTACTTTGGACACTGCAGAATATGTAACTATCAGAAGTGGGTGAATGGGAAAGTCAACAATTGAAATCCTCCAATTGAATGGGAGGCGTGCCGTTAGGCACTTCACATTGATCTGGAGTGAGAACAAGATCTCATTATGGTGCATCTGCCTCTTTGGGCCCACCCTATCAAAGCACAGTGGTTCAGCAGTCTCCTCCTGGTCAGAAGATGCTGCTGCTGAAGCTGTGCAACTGCTCCTCACCAGCCTTTCTCCCTTCACTGCCAACTGCTGTGCCTCCACAAATCACAGCTCCCTACTAAGAGGGTCTCCAGCATGGTTAACAAGCAGTGTCAAGGAAGAAATTGTAGAAAAGAGGGCTTCCTTCAGAAAATGGTAGTCTTGCTCAAGTGAGGAAAATAAAAGGGAGCACAAATATTCAAAACGGTGATGCAAGCACACAATAAGAAATGGGAAAAAACATTTTGAAGGCCAACAAAAAAGACTTCTTTAAATATATCAGAAGCAGGAAACAAGCTAGGGAAGCAGTTGGACCATTGAATGACAACAGAGTTAAGGGAGTACTTAAGGAGGACACAGAGCTTGCAGAGAAGGTGAATGAATTTTTCACATCGGTGTTCACTGCAGAAGATACAGGACAGATGAGAGAAAGATCTAAGCTTCTTCTTGCACATGCTTCTCTTTGCTCTCAATTATTCTTTCCAGTCTGTATTTCTTTCCTGTCATTTTCTCCATTCACCCCTCATCTTTCAGTCTCCCTCCCCTTGGCTATACATTGCTTCTCCCTTTCTCTATCTCCTTGCTCCCTCTCCCTCTCCATCCCATCTCTATCACCTCTTGTATTGGCCTCCTACCTCCTTGATGTTCGGGGGTCTGAACAAACCTTGTCACTCACCTTTCCTCTTTAGGTACCTGGGAGGAAATGGTATTTTATGTTATTGTTTATTGATATATTTGAAGATTTGGTTCAGGGTGAGATTTGCTTTGGACAATTCTTTTCTTTTGCAAGCCTTGGTAAGTAAGTGGAAGGGGGAAGTTAGAATGGTGAGATGTGTGAATGTGGTTGTCTGATTGGTTGGTTGATTTGAAATAGGGAGAGAGAGAATAAGGGGGAGTGGAGAGGCAGTTAGAGTTGAGGAGTTAGTGAGAGTTAGTGAGAGTTAGGAGAGGATTGCAGCACAATAGGATTAGGAAAGTGGTTTATAGGTTTTGGAGGTGGTTAGTATTCTGTGGGAGGTGGAGAGAGGTAGATTTAATTGTATAGCATTATAAACTTAAAGTGTCTTTTAAAATATTTTACTTTATACATAAAGAACATTCTTAGGTTTTAAATCAACCACACCTGCTCAGTCATATGCATTACTTAAGCTTAATGATGAAGACACACACACAAATAATACATTAAAATAAGATTTTATTGTTTCATTCTTTTGGTGTATAAAGATGAGGGTGGTAGCAGTGAAGGAGAGGTGTTGGGAAACATCACTGATGCTTTTGATGCCACAGATGGTGGCAGATGTGGGTTGCATGTTTAAAATGGTGGGATACGTGTTTAAAACATTGGGAACCATGTTTAAGCTTAATGATAAACACTCACACACAAATAATATATGAATGAAGGCCAACAAACTGAGACTCAATCCAGACAAGATGGAGGTACTGTTAGTGGGTGATTCATCTGTCCAGCTAGGTGATTATACTCTTTTAGATGCCAGGTGAAGTCTTTTCAATTGTCTCATTATTTTAACAGTTTATCAACTTAATTGTTAATTTTGCTGTTTGAAATTGGTATTTAAATGTGTATTAATTTCTACATGGCTGCTTGGTTTTATCCTGGTTGTGCTTTTATATTGTATTTTCTACTATGTTTTTATACTGCTGTTTGTTTTATATTTTGAAAGGTTTTCATGGTTTTAATTTTTGTAAACTGCACAGAGAGCTTCAGCTATTGGGTGGTACAGAAATGCAATAAATAAATAAATAAATAAAGTACATTGAAAGAAGGTTTTATAATTCCCTACTTATTTTGGAGTATAAAGAAAAGGATGGTGGCAGTTAAGGAGAGGTTTGGGGAGATGTCACTGAGGCTAATGATCTCACAGTATCTATCTATCTATCTATCTATCTATCTATCTATCTATCTATCTGTCATCCAGGTACTGGGGCCAATTATCATTCCATGTCAAACTACAGTGGCTTGAAAGATAGGAACCCTTTGTGACAAGGTCCAATGGTTTCACATAAGTGTTAAAGGAACTAAGTGCATAAAATGGCAATTATTGTCAGTATTTCCTTCTCTTTCTGAGAAACTTTGTTGCTCAGCAGAGGAAGAAGGCAGAAAACAAAACAAAATATAGATGGCATCAGGTCACACTTCTGCAGCAACTAGATAATACCCGGAGATGCGAGGCATAGACATACGAGCAGTGGTCTCACATTTACAGTAACAACTGATTGTATTTGTGTGGATACAATTTACCTGAATGCCACATATATATTTCAAATAACTTTAAATACATTGGCAGAATCTAATGCTGCCCGTCCACCTGTGCAGCTGGCTCCCAATTTGGGGCAGGATCTACACTACTACTATAAGATGGTTTATAATAGTAGTGACAACTGCTAGGGCCCAGGACACACTCCATATACAATTTTCAAACCATCTTCCAAGTCCCCAATCTACACCAAGCAGGATATAGCACTATGAAAGTGGTATATAACATGCAGGAGCTACACTACTGCTTTATAGTGGTAATGAAATGCACTGACAACTGTTGGGACCCATAGACATGTACCATATACCACTTTATTTTATTTATTTATTTATTTATTTATTTATTGCATTTCTATACTGCCGAATAGCCAAAGCTCTCTAAGCGGTTTACAAAAATACCACTTTCATAGCACTTTCATAGTGCTATATCCTGTTTGGTGTAGTTGTGGCCAAAGTGTCATATCCTAGTTGGTGTATATCTGGCCCTGGTCTGTGCACAGCCAGCAGGTCCTCATCTGTGGTCCTCTAGCAGCCCCTTTCACTTGCAGAATGACAATTCAATGCTTCTGGAGTTAAGCCCCCAAATGAGTGGAAATGATCATTTCTGGAAGGGGGTAGGTCATCCTAGCTCTCTCATGTGACCTCTGTCAACCTTCCCCTTCAGGAAATGAGTGTTTATGTTCACTTTGACTTGCTTCCTGTAGTGCTCAATCACTGATCCACTAGAAGTAGGGGTCACTTGCATTGGAACTAGAAAACCTTGCCTTTTATGCCAGGGCAGTGTTGGATTCTTCCCTATGCCTACTTATATTTTTCAGTTAATGAAGTGGCAATGAAATCATAGCAGAAACTTTTGAACCCCTTCTCTCATTAGTTTTAACATTTCGGAGACTAGTCTAAAAAACAGTTTTTAAAATTCTTTTCCATTCCTTTAATGAAATTCAATTTTGGCAGCAGGACAGATAATCAGTGCTCATTCAAACAGGATCTCTTTCCTAACTGCTTAAAAGTGGTTCCTACCTGGTTAAACCAGCTGTGCCATGTGATGGCATCCTCCTCAATGGTGAGTGCTTGGTCTGGAGAAGCCTGAAGATCCATGCTTCCTACTTTCACTTGGAGAAAAGTTTCATTGGAGAAAACTTTCATATTAATAATATCCAATCCAGCAACTACCTCTCCATTCTCATTGAAGAAAACTTCATTGTGAGCATTGTTGTTAAATGTGATGCCTCTAAGAAACTGATGGAGCTAGATTGAACATGGTAATGCAAGAGGTTTTTTTTTTAAGCCATTTTCTATATAAGTCTAAAGTGTAACAGCAAGATAAAAATTATGTCATGGATGAGTTTCAGATTAGAAAATTTGAGGGAATGAATAAACACTATTTATACATTTAGTACATTTATTTCCCTTCTCTTCCCCCCCCCCTTTACAAGGAATACAAGGCAGCTTGAATGATTTTTCTCCTCTACATGATTATTTTCTATCCTGTGTGGTAGTTTGGGCTGAGAGTAAGTAATTGTTTTAAAGTCACCCCAATGCATTTCATAGCCAAGGGGGAACTGGAACTCAGATCTCCTGAACCCTGGACTATCACTCCATCAAATACACCCCACTGCTCCAGAAATGTAATGGGGTGGAAGAGTTTCATGATCCTCATCAGACTCCCAGGTCCGCTCTACAAGGATTCGCTTTTGCGCCTGGTTAGGTGATTATGCGCATAATCGCTGAAGCGCATTTACGCCTATTACCTCTGCACGAGAGGCGGCGAAGCGCATTAAGGGATGATCAAAATGCGCTTTACAAGTAGTTAATGCGCATAAGCTCTTGTTCACATAAGCAAAATGCGCTTTAACGGCCGGAGCAAAATAAAACTCGCTCTTTAACGCGCATTTGATAATGCGCATAATCGGAGAGATAACGCGCCTCTACGCCCGATTTGTGCTCCGTTCTTGTAGAGGTAATTTTTTTAAAGCGCCTTGAAAGAGCATGAAACCTCTCTTGTAGAGGCAGCCCTAGACTCCAGGGAGATACCACATCTCATACTGGCACCAGACAAGGAGGAGACTGGGCCTTCAGTAGAAATGGCTCCAGGTCCTTCCCTGACAGGGGGAGGGGATGCTGACTCTGGAACATCATCACCCCAGCAGCAGCATGACCACAAGCGATAAGCCAGGAAGCCTCCTTTTAGAAGGAGTGCATGTTGGTAAAAATGTTCTCCTTGGGAGAAAGCAACTCCTCCTGAGTAGGGCTCTGGTCCAGAGAGCTCTGATGGAGAGCAGCTGAGCCTGGGTGGGGCTCAGCAGCCTTTGTGAATAAAAGCCAGCAGTGAGAGCTTGCTGGTTGCTGGAAATGTCTTATTAACTCCTATTGTCTTCTGGTTTTCTGATCCTGCCTTGTTTTAGAACCTATGTGCTTTGACCCTGGACTTCTGTTTTACTCTGCTACCTGATTATGTATGTATTGGATTGCCTAACTATGTTTGATCCTTTCCACTTTGACCACTCCTGCTTTGCCTGACTATATATTGGACTGATTGCCTGTGCTTTGATCCTATGCCTGTTATCTGGACTATCTCTGCATTTACCTGAGTTTAAAGCTTGTCTGCTGGACCCTTGGTCTGGGGAATTACTTGGCCTTGTGCTACAGTCAATGCAGGACAAAAAGGGACCAGAGAAAAAATAACAACAATGTATTCTGTTCATCTGGTAAATTCACAGGACAGTAGAGCAAGGTGATTGAAATGTGGACAGTCACCTGAGCAGATGAAAAGTTTGGCAATATGGTTTCATGCAGAGATTGAGGGCACTTGTGATACCAAAATACCTGGTGGTCTCCCACATGAGGAAGGTGTAAACATTACCTGCCACTGCTGCTCATTCTGAAGCACATTTCCTTTAGTATCTATCATTGCCCTGTGTTTGAATTTAAATGAGGGCATGGCATTTAGTGCATGGGCCACAGCATAGATGGCATTGTAGATGCTGTAGCTCTGGCCAGTCATCCTCATTTCAAAGAAACATCCAGGAAGGCTCTCCAACTTTTCTCTCCCAGTGCAAACCTTAACATTTGAACCATCCTCTGCAATATCTGGGAATTCACAGTCAAAAGCTTGTTGCCAAAAGTCCCTGATGAAACCATCTCCTTTTGTGCTGAAAGGATTTCTGCTTTCCTCAAATGTCTTGAATCCTGGTAGGTCATTGGATTGAATCCTGAAGGAGATAATACCACGGAATAGTTCTGTATCCCAATTCCTTTGGTAGGGAAATGAACGGATCTCCATCTGGGCTGTTGTTATCCATACTTTGCCTTTAATTTTGTTTTCCTTGTGATGTACTTCTGCTAGATATGGCAAATGTTTAAAAACTACACTGGAATATGATTCTGCATGGACCACAACTACACTGACTTTCCTGTCCAACAGTTTTGTATATATTTTCCCCCCCTGTTCTAGCATGCCAAAAATTTCAGTGATAACAGTTATTTTGGGGATTCTTTCTATGAAGGCAAAACAGACACCTCTCTTGGAAAACATTGGAAACACAGTTTGCACAAATGTTTCTCCATTATCATTGTCTATATAAACAAGTCCAATCCATGTCCACTTGAAATGCAGGAGCAAGGAGAGAATCCCCTCAATCTGAAGGGCTTCCTGAGGAATCATCTTGTAGAAGGGAAGTCCTGGGGTCTTATCATTCATGACTGGAGCAGTGCCGTATATGAGCTAAGGAGAGATTGCAGAAGTGGTTGTAAGATTATATTAATTTATAGAGCACTTTGTATGGTTCAGAACAATGCACGCGGATTGTTACAGCAATTCTATCAACAATTCTGAAAGGCATGCATTTTTTATTGTTGCCAGACTATAATCCAATCTTCCATTACCTGGTGCCCTCAAGATCTGTTATTGTACAATTCCTGTTATCCCCAGGCAGGATGTGGTGATGGGTTTTTAGTCCTACACATCTCAAGGGCATGATGTTGGGGAATGTTGTTATGGTCAGTTGGCTGTCCTAGGAGAGTATTTGCTGGTCTTTTTTTTTTTTGTTCATCTTGTGAATACTAGTCCTTAAAATGCACACAGTCTGACAGAGAACACTCATGTAAATGAAATCTCTTTATTTTAGGAAATCCAATAGCAAAAGTTGAATGGTCATACTGAAGAAAACATATAGCTGATCTTTATTAGCGAAAGGTCCTATGTAACTCCTGACTAGTCACTACAACTGAGATCCTCACAACTTCATTTCCCCTTTGCTATTTCTGTGATTCTGAATGCAATGATAGGGAATCAGGATCCTGGCATTAATCTTTCCAGATAATCCAGGAGAAGGGATTGAGGGGGAAGAGACTCAAGATTCCTGACATAATCCAACCTAGAGAATCTATACCATGTATAAGTGTTTCTATGCAAATGTAGGAAGCCTCCAAACTGAAATTAGATAGTTTGAGTACTTGATTTTAAAGGAGAACCTAGACATAGTGGGTATTACATGAACCTGGTGGAGCAGACAGAACCGGCGGGACATGGTGATCTCTGCATATAAGCTCTACAGGAAGGACAGGGAAGTGCATCCTGGGGGAGTTTTTGCTCTGTACTTCAAAAAGGGCATAGTGTTGAGCAGACTAGAACACCTAAAAGGGATAAGCTCTTTCACAGGAATGTCATGGCTCGAAAACTAATTTAGCACTTGGAACATGCTATCGTTCCCCAGACCATATTGCTGAAGGGGGAACTTCAAATCGAAAATGAAATCAGGGAAGCCTCCAAAAAAGGTAATGTTTTAATAAATGGTGACTTCAATTACCCCATATTGACTGAGTATGTGCATATTCCAGCCACAACAAAGAGATTAAAATTCTGATTGCCCTAAATGACTATGCCCTAGTACGGTTGGTCATGGAACTGACCAAATTGGAGGGAATCTTGGATTTAATTCTATGTGGTGTCACCCAGACCTAGTATGAGATGTAAATGTTGTTGAGCCCATTGGAACAGTGACTACAGTGCTATCAGATTTAATATGTTTCAGTTGAAAATTGCCCAGTTAGAAATGCTTCCTTAAATATGATACTCATCCAATAACCCTAAAAAAACACAACTTACCATATAGTCAATTCTTAAGAATAAAATTCAACTGCTTGGAACATCAGGGCTTACTTCAAGAGTCTCAGACTCTAACACAACGGTTTCAGAGCAGAGGATATCCGAAGAAGAAAATCGAAGCAGCCAGATTTAAGGCTAACAATTGTAATCGTGACCACCTCTTGCGGCCAAAAAGAAGAATGGCCGACAACAGAATCTCATGTGGTTTACTTTTTGATCCTCACACCAATGAGCTACAAATGCATACACTCTTAAATTGGCATCTGCTTCAGCATCTGCCAGGTTTGACTATGAAACCCATGGTGATATTTGAGAGAACAATTTTTTTTAAAAAAAGTTTGACTTACCCACACAGATCACACTTTACATAATAATATATATAAAAAATCCATGGTGCAGCTCACTTCATCAAATTTACCTAGGCCCCAAGGACAACATACATGTGGCTGATGCATTTATTGTAAATTACCCAAAAGGTGCATTCATTTACTCATCCCATCATTGTAGATTTTCTGAGGTACAATACCGCATGGCTCATATATATGATCATGTAGGAAAAACATGAAGGCCACTGAAGATTAGGATAGGTGAACATCTATACAATTTAAGACATCAAAAAACAGGGCTTCTTTGGTAAAATATTTTCTGGATAAAAAACATGGGCCAGAATCCTCTGTGTTTTGAGCATAGTAAAAGTGAGGAGAGGGGAGCCAATACTAAGTAAAGGAAAACTTTTTCTAGATCCTTTCCTTAAACAGCCTGGATCCCAGGGGATTGAAAGATTCTCTGGATCTGACCTCATATAAGCAATAACAGAATCTAAAATAAGTTTCCTGCATTGGGAGTAGCAGATTAGTGGAATCTTTTTTTAAAAAAAACCCAAAAACTTTTATATAAAAATATGTTGAAAATAAAGCACTTATTTTCAACATAATGATGTGGTTACAGCTAAGTGTTGACAGTATCATTTGGAGATGAGACAATTATGGCTGCTAGCTGTTTATGGATTCACTTTAATTGCTCTAAACTGACCTTGGCTCAGTGGGGATGCCCAACAAGCCGAGAACTGTTTCCTTTTGCATTTAGGTTTCATTGTTTTAATATTGTGCTAATGACTGTGAAATTATAGTAAAGTACATTTTTCCTCAGGTTAGGTCATTTGTTATGTTTATGGGTGAATGTATAAATGTTTAGTTATAGTGTTTGATGATAGCAAAGGATTTTAAAAGGTTGTTTATTATCTGATGTGGGTGTTGTTTTGTGTTTAATCTTAAACTGTTTTATGTTTTATCTTTAAGTTGTCGCTTGTCTAATTTGTAGTTACACTTGTTTTTCATGTAGCTCCTAATGAAGGATGTATTTCCAAAACACATAGAGCAGATCAAAGAAGTTATTAAAGACTAAAGAAAAAATATTGCTTCATAGCACCAGAGCTTGGCTATCACTTTTTTTATCAGTTTGGTGGTGCTCTTCTCCCTGTTTTTTTTTACCAGGAAGCCCAATACAGTCACATTTGACTTCTAAAGAAGAAACTTCTCTAAAAGGAGGGAACTGTTGAAAAGGAAATTGAAAAGGGGTATCAAGTGAATTAAATCCCTTCAAAATGCTTGGAGATTCTTCAAGACTACAACATTAGATGCTCAAGTAAAACATATACCACAGGTTAGGAAAGGGAGCACCAAGTCCAAGAGATCACTGCCATGCTTAAGGAGCAGTGTTAAGGGAGCTATCAGAGAAAATAGGACTTTCTTCAGAAAGTGGAAGTCTCCCCAATTGAGGAAAACAAAGCTTGCACAATGGTGATTCAGGCAGACAATAAGAGATGCAAACAAGCATTTTGAAATGCATATCACCAACAACACCAAGGCAAACAATAACAAATTCTTTAAATATATCAGAAACAGAAAACCAGCTAGGGAGACAGTTGGACCATTGGATGACAATGGAGTTAAAGGAGGACAAAAGGAGGACAAGAAGATTGCAGTGATGCTTAATGAACTCTTTTTCATCGGTCTCTAGTGAAGAAGACATGGGACAGATACCTTTGCCTGAAATGATGTTTTCAGGCAATGAGTGTGAGGAACTGAAACAAATTGTGGTGACAAAAGATGTATTTCTCAACTATACTGATAAATTAATAGCAAATGAATCACCAGGCCCAGATGGTATCCATCCTTGAGTTCTCAAAGAACTCAAATATGATATCACAGACCTTCCAACCAAAATATGTATTTGTTCTGGGTGTGTTCTGGGTAAATTGGTTGAAAGCATTATTAAAGATAAAATTAGTAATCATATAAGAGGACAAGCCCTGCTGACAAAGAATGAATACAGCTTTTGTAAAAGTAAGTCCTGTCTTACTAACCTTTTAGAGTTCTTTGATGGGGTCAATAAATATTTAGATGGGTTGGCACATGATGTTAGAAGCCCTGCTAATCAAAAAAGGTTTAGCTCTGTGTACCTGAATGCACTGTCTCCACTATGCCACTGTATCTGCCACACTAATGGACAAATTGATGGATAATGTTTGCATTGTTAATAGATGACTACAGAAGAAACCTTAGATTGGATCCGGATTTAGCCATAGGTGGAACAGAACCATTGACAGGAAACCTGGGTATTGGTGCGGTGGCGATTTGTCGCAGTCTGCCATTGTGGTGAAAAACAAGGAACTGTTTCAAGGGCAAAATATGAGGCTGGGCCAATCAGGGTACCAATAGATGCATGTTGCTATGTAAGGTGAATGTGCCTTTTAACACGCCTCTGGGTCTGTAAACAGTTAAGCTATTATTCTTTTTCTTTTTTTGGTTTGTGGAGGTTGAGTAGGAATTATTTAGGCATTCCCTGGTTCTCAATTAAGATCTTTCTTCACCTACTCCATACTGCAGTGTCATGGGAGGATGGATGCAATTTGCCTTATTGTTTACAACCTAAGCAGCTGGTGGGCATCTTGAGGCACCTGAGGTGAAGGGTGACTTAATCATCCTGCTAGTCACTGCTATATGGCTTGAAGGGATGTGGGAAAGACACAAATCCAGACCCTGGCACACCTTACTCTAGTGAATCCTGGCCAACACTGGTGGCACAGTCATGGTCCCCTCCTTGCTTTCACTTCAGGAAAGCTATGAATGGTCTGGATCTGTTTTATATCCAGCCTGGGTGTATTTGCCCAGTAGGCATGTGCTGGCCAGTAACTGGTAGCTGAACTTAGCAAGCAGTTGCCTGTACTTAGTCCCAGTTATTTGTTACTGAAATTTGGAATGAGTTGCTGTTGTAAGAAGGAGAAACTGGGTTGCTCCCTCTTATTTCTTAATTGCTCCTTCCTAATCCTTTTGATATGTAAGACGGGACTCTAATGAACCTGGCTAGGCAGCATCTGCTAGTATTACACAATGCAGTCATTGTGAACAATACACAGCACAAAAAGAATTTACCCAAAATCCTGAAAAACTGAATAGTCATGTGGACACATGTTTTCTATTTTCAAACATGTACCTAACCCCATCAACATACTTTGAATCTACATTATAATTCATGAATGTCACACAACAGTAGCATTTGTAATCTTTTATTAATTCTAGGAAAAAACCAGAAGGACATACAATTACTGATTTGGTTATTTTTAATGGAACAATTTCTGAGACAGAAAAATGAAATTGGGAAGGAACAAGCAAATGTGCAATTAGTATAATATTCTCATATCTCACATACAATGCAGATGTCCTACCTGTGGAATCTTATAGATATCCAAGATATTTGCCACATGAAGAGAGATTTCAGGGTCTAATCCCCCAATAACTGCTATGAGATTATTCTGGATGTTGCAGATGTAATTGGGAACCAATCTCTCCACTAATGATAGAAGTAACATGGTTGCACGATAGGTTTTCCTTGCATTGTCATAGCTGTCATAGATACGGAAGCCCAAGGTGAGGTTTGGTAATATCTTAGGGTTTTCGTTGATCTCTTTAATGGCAAATGCGAAGGCCAGGAGATGCTGGTAATTCTTGGGTATCATGCTGAAACAAAGAGTCAATGCTGAAATCACAGAATGCTAATAGACACTTAGAGCTCCATCAGAGGGGGGGGGAGGAAATCATGCTTCTCCACCCAACTTTTGTTGCTTGATACTTCCTGTTTCTCTCAGAGGGAAGAGGAAGTAAAAAAGCATACATGGCACATTCAAGGGGACATCTTTATTGTGTCACTTCACAGCAGGAGATAGCTGCGACTTCTGCCTTTAAAAGTAATACAGACTTACTGGGGGATTTTGTTGTTGTGTGAACAAGGCTAGAAGGGGTAATAGGAACATGAGAAGGTTCCGCAAAAATCCATGGTTGCCCAGTAACAAGAGTGCAATACAAGACTCCTCTGATGACACCCTTACACAGCAAAGATATACAAATATACCAGCAAAGATATACAAATATACTCAGTCATAAGTAAATCACTTGGAGTCTGATGGGGCCAGCTCCCTGATAAATGGCTTGAAAGACTGCATTCAAAAATGTGTACAAAAGCAAAATTTGGATACAAACATGTATATATGAGAGGAGGAGTTGCATACAAGATGAAGTCAGGGAAAGGTTCATTCGGAAATTCCTGTTTCATGCTTATGAACTGTGCAGATGGATGTGGTAATTGGATGGCGTGAAATAATCACAGAATACGTGCAAAACTGAATTGGCAAGATATAGAGAGATTTACATACCCGCTTTCCCATGGATATTTGTATAAGTTTGCAGCACCAGCCATAGGTTTGCAACTGCACCTCTAGGATTCATCATTCTAGTAATATAATAAATAGAAATGAAAGAACTAAAAATCCAATACTTACAAAAGTTCTTCACGCAAGTCTGGTAGAGGTTCTTCACTGAAGGATCTTGGACTGGAGATGAAGCAACCGTGTAAAATTATGCCACCAATAATGAAATCTCCTGACTGATGATACCTGTGAAGTGGTGGGTGAGAATCATAGATGCTGCATTTCATCATATGAGCCTGGCATACTATATAATGGAACAGTACCAGTAGCAATACCAAGAAAAGCACCATCTTCAATGCAATGGCAAATTTTACCTCTACACACCCAGATTTTTCTATTTTCTTCTACAACGCTACTATCATTTAAGCAGTCCTTAAATAATCCTGACTTCTTTGATGGTAGTTCAGTCTGCTAGTAGGAATATACAATGTCAAATACCACAATCCATGAGCCCTGCTCGTTCCTAGTCTGTTTCATAACCCTAAATGGTTCTAGATATATTCATAGTGTTGATGTTAATTTTGCTAGTTGCTGCTGAAATTTCATGAAGCAACTGAAATAATTACCATCATTTGTATAATCAAAGTGGGATGTAATCATTGACACGAAGTTGAAGATTCCATGATGAATTGCTGGAGAAAAAAACATGTTTGTCATATGACAATATGGGCTCGGAATGCCTCTGAGGAATTAACAGAACTGCCCACTATTTTTAGGCATTCACATGATTGCAGAATATTATGAAGTAATAACTATCAGACAAAATCTCATTAGTTTAGAGGTCAAAAGTTTTGTTGGAACACAGAGGTCAGGAAGTTTCACCCAGGAAGCACAGGATGCTTTTGATGCACTTTCAGGGATTTTGTTTGTTTTTAGAACAGATAAAATGCAGTGTTTTTTAGAGCAGGGGAAATGAAGGGGAACCTCCCCCAGGACACACATTTTCAGGGGTGTGTTTGTATTGTTCCACTATACCAAAGTGCCATCTAGAAGTTATGTAGCAGAAAAGGAAATGTTCTTCATGCAGTACTCAGTTCTCAGTGCTGTGACAAAACAAATAGTAGATAGAGTAGATTAAAAGCAGCTGATCTTAATGTATAACAACCAATCACTTAATCTCAGCACATGCATCATCCCCCAAATATGGGGATTTTTCCCCCTACCATCTGACAATCAATCCAATTTTCTTGAGTAAACTTTGTACCATCCTTTGGCGAACAATGAACTTGGGTGAAAAAATCCAGATCTGGAACTTTGGTTCAACCTTATTTATACCTCTGTATTCTGTCCAGCAACAATGAAGTACAGGCAGAATATCAGCGGTGCTACTTCCGTCTTCAGATGCTACATAAGCCTAATCTGTTTAATTTCTGTCTGTCTTGAACCTAGTAAACCCATGAGCAGTTAAAGCACAACCACAAAGTGATGAAGCTTCTGTGGGGAACCGGCCAAACATACCTCAAATACATGTGTCACTCCATTCAGATTGAATGAATGGAGAAGAATATGATATGTAGGCTGACCAGATAAAATCCAGGTCAGGGCTCCTGTAACTATAACAGTTGTAGAGCAAAGGGAATTTCAGCCAGTGTCATTTGTATGCCGTTAGTTCCTGGTGAAATTCCCTCTTCATCACAACTGTTCAAGTTGCAGGGGCCCTGCCTTCTTTTGTATATGGTCACTCTAGTATAGTGCCTGCACCTTTAACTGTTGTGATGAAGAAGGAATATCACCAGGAACTAATTGCATACAAATGACACTGGCTAAAATTCCCTTTTCTGTACAACTGTGAAAGTTACAGGAGCCCTGACCTGGATTTTATCTGGTCAGCCTAATAATATGTAAAGTTGACAGGATGGAGAATACAAAATTCACTGGTAACTGTAGAGTTTTGAAAAACTGATGATGAACATAGGGCTGCCAATTTCACTAGTTTTTAGAGCAGCCTTCCTCAATACATCTGGAGTACCCCTTTACACCAGATGTGTTAATCTACAACTCTCAAAATACTAAGCTAGAATGGCCCCAGATTGGGAAAAGCTGACATTCCAAAATAAACAAGTTGGGAGGGGGATGCAATGAAATACACTAATTTTGTGGTCTAATCTGAGTGCAAAGTTGCACTTTTGCAACCCAGTGAGTCAGAGTAAATCAAGATATTGATTTGTTTGAATTGAAATCTCAAATCTTTGACACTGACCATGCTTTATCCACTGACCCAATGGGTTGCAAAGGTGCAAATTCAAACTTAGATTCGACCCCCAAATAAACAACATGTTGTACTCTTAGATATGTCGTGGGTGCCCAACTGAGTCTGGGAGTTCAACGGACTCCCCCGTGTGCAAAACCATGGGCCCAGTTGGGCACCAAGCTCACATTCACAGACAAATGCTCTGAGCACACGCAAGGCCTAATGAGGGCTCAGTAGGCTCTGGAAATTGCTCATTTTTCCATTGCATAAATGACATCCGCAAACGCCCCATTTACACAAAGGGGGAATGCATAATTTCTGGAGCACCTGTCAGGCCTTGCCGAGCCTCAAGAGTCAGCAATGGTGGCAGACGGGGGAGGGGGGTGAGTGTGTGATGGTGTGTTCACCCATCCCTATTATTCCATTCCTGGATGTGTTCTACTCCCCATTGCCATAGTGTGTTTGTGGTTTTTGTGCTCCACCACTTCCATATCCCTTCCGTCTCCTATTTCTGGAACAGTTTGTAGGAAGAAGAGCTCTGTTTAGTCATCTCCATTTTACACACAGTCAGAGCAAAAGGGACTGGCAGCTCTTAGTGGCTCTGCCTCCAACTCTCCTCTGCCCATCATAAGGCCGGTTGGAGATGGTGGCATAATTGGATATCTGCTGTGTCGCTCCTGAGTGTCGGCTTTAAGAAAACCTGTACAAGACAGTCACGTTCCAAAACAGTGGGTTTGACAGCTGTCAAGCAGCCCCCTCCCCTGCCTTCTCCCTCCTCTCTTTTGAAACTTACGGAACTTTTAAAGTAAAAAATTCATAGCCACAAAATGTCTGCGCCTATGTTTCTGAAATTTCTCACACATAAGTACCTCAAACCCATCTGCAATGTGGCCAAGTTTCATGCTTCTATCTTTAAAAATAAAAAAGTTAAATGTGTTTCTTTCCTCATTTTTCCAAATGAAAATACTACTACATGCTTGAACCTATTTTTCCAAAATTTCTCACACATAACTACCTACATGCCATCTCTAATGTGGCCAAGTTTCATGCTTTTACCTTTAAAAATGAACAAGTTGTAGGCATAATTGAATTTCCCCTAGTGCAACCCATTTTTCAAAAATTAATTGCCCCCAAAGGCAAGGACCTATGTTTCTGAAAGTATACACACAAGAGTACCAACATACCATCTGCAATGTGGCCAAGTTTCATGTGTGGGACTTTAAAAATAAAAAAGTTATAGGCATTCCTGTTTCATTTTTCAAAATGTCAAATCCACAAAATGCCTGCACCTATGTTTCTGAAATTTCTCACACATTACTACCTCAAACCCATCTGCCATGTGGCCACGTTTCATGCTTCTATATTTAAAAATAGAAAAGTTATAGGCATTTAATTACAACAATACTAGGCTATGGGGAAAATAATTCAAAATGGCACCTGTTGCACCAATTTTATCATATTAAAATCAGATATAAGAAATCGGATTGGACAAAATCAGAGCACCTTGAAACAACATCAGGATCGGGTATCGAATGTCCAATTTTGCATGTATCTTATCTGGACATTGGATCCGATTCAATGCACATACCTACTCTACATACCAGTACTGCACCTCCCAGTATGTCTTTGGCAGCCCCCAGGTGCCCACATCCTCTGAGACATCCTCTTGTTGCCGATGCTGCTCCTCAATAGAGCATCAAGGAGTAACATCACCAAGGAGAGGATGTACGCAGCTGTCAGTGGACATGCCCAGCTTCAGTCAATCCTGCTGGGATTGTCCCGTTCTGCACTTCTCACCCCCCAAGTGCTCCATCAGGAGACTGTACTGAAGGGATGAGGCTGGGTTAGGCAATTCCCCCCTTTTTCAGTTCTGTTTCTGGGCATGCACAGAGTGCCTCCCCTTCCTCCATCTCTCTTAAGGGCAAAGGCTGTGCACTTGTTTTCCCCAGGTTCTGAGAAAACAGTGATATCAGGATGAAGTGCCTTCGAGCATGTTTGTCCCCTCAAAGTCACACTGTTGGATCTAGTCAATATTTTAAAACCACACAGAGGGTGGGAGAAGGCACTGCAAATGTTTCCTTTGATGTGGAATTGGGTTGACTGTTCAAGTCCAACCTAAGGAGTCAGGTTGTGAAAGACACACAGCTGCCACCTGCCTGTGCACTTACAATGGCCGCCAAAGACCAGAAAGTCTGGCCTCCTGCCCAAGACATGCTGGGAGTTGTAGGCATGAGCCTTGGTTTTTATTAAATTCTTAAAAAAATACTTAAACCCCCCAAATTTGTGGTTTTAGATCTCTCTGTTACATTGTACAACCAGACATATCACCATGTCAAGTTTCTAACTCATCTGGAAGTGGGTAAACATTTCTGGACATACGTGATGCACACATACTTTCTACTTTATAGGTAATAATATATTTATTTCTTACTCGTCTCTCCCTTTGGATTGAGGCGTTGAACAACATCAAAACAAACAATATAAAATACAAAAAAACTGATTAAAAGCATATAAAATTAATACATTATTAAAATATCAACAAAGTCTTAAAATTCAACTGGGTAGGCCTGCCGGAGGAGATCAGTCTTTATAGCGCTCTTAAATTCTGGAAGACTGGTAAGTTGGCTGATCTCTTCCGGCAGGTCGTTCCACAGTCTGGGAGTGGCAGAAGAGAAGGTCCTCTGGGTAACAGTTGTCAGCCTAGTCTTGGCCGACTGTAGTAAATTCTTTCCAGAGGACCCGATCGTGTGGGGTGGATGGTATGGGAGAAGGCAATCCAGCAGGTAACCTGGACCCAAACCATGTAGTGCTTTAATGGTAATGACCAACACTTTGTACTTTGCTTGGAAACTAATTGGTAGCCAGTGGAGTGATTTTAAAGCTGGTGTAATACGGTTGCCACTAGGTGTACCGGTGACCAACCTGGCTGCCATATTTTGAACTAGTTGAAGTTTCTGGACTAGGCACAGAGGTAGCCTTATGTACAGTGTGTTGCAGAAGTCAAGCCTCGAAGTTACCAGCACGTGCACTACCATTTTTAGGTCTTCCAACTCTAGGAAGGGGCGCAGCTGGTGTATCAGCCGATGCTGAGAGTAGGTACTCCTGGCCGTCGCATCTCTCTGAGCTGTCATTTGGAGCGATGGATCCAGGAGCACCCCCAAGCTGTGAACACAGCCTTTCATGGGGAGTGTAACCCCATCCAGAACTAGTTGAGACACCTCCAAACTCAGGTTGTGGCCTTCAACAGTAAGCACCTCCGTCTTGTCTGGATTCAGCTTCAGTTTGTTTTTCCTCATCCAGCCCATTACCGCCTCCAGGCATTCATTCAGAGGAGACACACTATCTTTAGCTGATGCTGTTGTCAAAGGCATAGAGAAATATCGCCTCCGGACGATCTTTCCCAGCGGTTTCATGTAGATGTTAAACAGCATTGGGGATAGGATGGTGCCTTGAGGTATGGCACACAACAGCTGCTTCTTTGAGGAGCAACTACCCCAAGCATCACCATCTGGAACCTGCCTGAGAGGTAGGACTGGAACCATTGAAGCACAATGCTCCCAATTCCCAATCCCCTCAGGCATTCCAGGAGGAGACCATGGTTGATGGTATCGAAAGCTGCTGAGAGATCTAAAAGTACCAGCAGAAACACACTCCACCTGTCAATACTCAAGCGTGGATCATCCACTAAGGCGACCATAGCAGTCTCAACTCTAGATAGTAGAGATACTATCTACATGGGTTGCACACTAGAAGCTTTCAATCGGAGAGCTAACTTGCATATTCTTGGCATTAAAGACCTGCTGACAGATCTTCATTTGGCTGAGTTCATGGAAAAAATTCTGTGTGAGTTACTGACATTGCCTTCTGATTTCTCACTTAATATCAAGTGGGCATATTGCATTCCTTGCTCTACATGAGGTTCCAGAGCAGCACCAGTCATTGTTCAGTTTCTACGTGCTTCTACCAAAGATTTTCTGCTGTGTACAGCTAGGCAAAGTGGAGAGCTGCAGTGGGGGCCTGCAAAAGTTAAGATTTTGATATTCCCTAATGAGACAAAGGAAATCAGTGAGGGAAGAAGGCAGTTCACCAAGGCAAGAACCTTAGCAAGACAGATTGGACTTCAGTACTACATAAAATTTCCTGCAATATTATGCACCTTCGTTTAAGGCCAGGTGAAGAGATTCCAAAGTCCCGAAGCGGCGGAGCCATTTCTCAATGGCATCAAAATGAAAAGCAAGGATCACTCTTCTACCTGAAAATGATCAGCTAGTCTTTGGTAGGGACGTGCATTGTATCGGATCCGATTTCCGATTCCAATTAAAATTGGAGGATATCGTACATCCGATACCAGTTCCGATACAAAAATTAGGAGATCCGATTTTTTCCGATGCAATATTTTTGTCTCCAATTTTTGTCAGAAAAGAATCAGAAAATCGGATGCTATTTTGAATGCTTTTCCCCATAGCCTAGTATTGTGTTACAAAAATGCCGATAACTTTTGTTTATTTTTAAAGATAGAAGGATGAAACTTGGCCACATTGCATATGAGTTAGAGTTGCTTCTTTGTGAGAAATGTCAGAAAGATAGGTCCAGGCATTTTCTGGCTATGACTTTTTTTACTAACAAACAGGAATGTCTATAACTTTTTTTTATTTTTAAAGATCCACACATGACACTTTGCCACATTTCCGATGGTATGTTGGGACTCATGTGTGTGGAATTTCAGAATCATAGGTGCTTGCCTTTGGTGGCAATTGATTTTTTTAAAAATGCCTAGCAGTGGGGGGAAGACAGTTATGCCTTCAAGTTTTTTTTTATTTTTAAAGTTCCAAACATGAAACTTGTCCATGTTAGAGATACCACTTTGGTTGACATGTGTGAGAAATTTCAGAAAGATAGGTCCAGGCATTTTGTGGCTATGGAATTTTTACTTTAAAAGTTCCAAAAGCTGTCAAACCGCACCCCCCATCCCCCACCTTCCCCCACCTCTGTTAGCTGTCAAAGCCTTTTCAGAAGGACCAGCAGCAGCACAGAAAAGGGTGTGCCTAAGTTTGGGGTGAGGACTAGAAGAGACACCCCTCCCTCTTCCAACATTGCCAAAGCCAGCTTTCTTTGCTGGGCTTTCTTTTCTCTGTGTGTCTGTCCACTCACTCCTTTGTGTGTTTGTGTTAGTGTGTGTGTGTGTTCTTGTTTCACTCATGAAGATAGGGGACTTCAATTTTTGTAGAGGTTTCTAGTTCCTGAAACTTCTGCAAGTTCTCTTGAAAGAAGACGGTGTGCATCTGAAGTGTGTATCTGTGTCTGTGTGTGTATGGAGGGGGGGTTGAGGGGAAATGGTTTGAGGGGATTTTTTAAAAACAAATTCCAAACAAAAATCAAGAGATGAAGTGATTTCCTTCAAACTTGGCATGGCTAAAGACCTACTTATGTCCTACCAGGGTGCCATGTTTCAGCTCTTTATCTTTAAAAAATGACAGAGATGTATGCATTTTTGTTAATTCCCATTGACAATAATAGTGCTTTTCTCTGAAAACAGGGAAGTTTTCCAATGAGTAATCTGGTGGTGCAGAGAGACAGACCTCCTTTGTAAATCAGAGTGGAGCACCTGGTCATTGGAGCTTTGCTCCAAAAAATGGATCAGAGAACACCTGCTGTGCACACTCCTACTAGATTCCAGTACCATCCTATCAAGCTCACAACTAGGAGATGCAAGACAGATAAAAGGAAATACTTCTTCACACGGTTCATTATTAAACTATCGAATTTGCTACCAACTGATGTAGTAGTAATGGCCATTGACCTGGATGGATTAAAGTGGGGATTAGATTAATTAGACTTCAGCAACATTTTCCCTAATGTTTATAGGCTACTCCAACCTCATTTAAATTGCTATGAATACTGGTAGACTGCTACACGAAAGGGAGGCTGACTCACTGGAATGAAGTGAGGTTTCTCATCAGCAATGTTGATATGCTCAGTGTTCTGTCCACACACAGTGCAGTCAGGGTACATAGACATCCTCAAATATCTGGGGTCCAGAACGTCTGAGTCAATATTAATGGAGGCACGGCAGTGCCTCCATTGTTAAAGGCTGTCAGTAAAAAACACGTTCCACCAAGTTAAAGTGATAATTGTGGGGGAGTCATTCTAACAGCCATAAAATTGAAAATGTTTCACCAATCTTTCTGAAATTTACAGGTGCCAGAAAGAAATGTTTGTTTTACATTACCTGAAAATTTCAAGAAGATTGGTGAAAGATTGAGGGAAGGAGATCAGTTTAAGTTAGCAAAGGAATACAAACCTGTCTCCCTGCTTTTGTAAAATCACTTCCGGGTTGCGACTTTTGTGCTCACAATTTGCATAATTTCTAGAGCCTTATTAATTAATCCAGTGGTCAGGTAAAGGTCTATGTTTTGTTTATATATATATATATATATATATATATATATGGCCCTATGGGTTTTTAGAGAGAGAGAAGCTCTACAACTCCCAGCCTCTTCAAAGTGGGAAATTCAGCCGCCGACCCTTCCTGCTATCCCGATTAGCGGCGTCCTTAAGTGAGGCGGTGCCGCTTTTAAATTCTGGGTAGCAGGAGAAGGTCAAGCGAGGCTACTGGTAGTTTGCTCATCGCAGAAACTGCGGAGGGAAGAGAAAAGAGCTAAGTGCGTGTGGCCTTGTGGCTCCTGCCTGCTTCATGCCGCCGCCACCCCCCTCACTTTCTCCTCCAACCGAGCCAGTGTCCAGATCAAATGCCGGGTGTGGACGGGCCCAAGTAGCCCCCATATGGAGATAGGAAGGAGGGCAAGAATGCAGCCTGTGGACAGCGAGTGTCCCTCACTTTGTTTGCCTTTGGGGTGGGGATTGGCGTGGGGGGGGGTCTGCTAAGAGGGGAAGTGGGAGCTGCCCATAGAAAATCATGGAGCAGTTCAAGAGTTCACTGCCACTGCAGCCGGGCAACAGCAGGTCCGCCCGGGAACAAAAAACGAATAGAGAGTCGCGACTCTTTCGACGCCACATGGGAGACTCTGACTTCCAAGAGTTTGTAAATACTTAAAAGAATCGCCCTGGCAGCGCCAATCCAATTCATTGTGCTACATCGAAAGGTGACATGGGGTGTTCCAGAGAGAGAGAAGGAGAAAAAGAGAGCGAGAGAGGGAGACCGACCTGCGTCAGCCTTGCAATGTAGCTCGTTGTTACCATTGCAGGTTCAGGGCTGGCGCTGGTCTGAGTCCCCAACCCTACATCCTTCATAGAAAGGATTGCAGCAAGGGTTAATATAGTGAGATTGCTCCCTCAGACCCTACTCCAAATCTGCGCTCAATTATAGGCAAAAAGCCTGAGGCTTAGGTGCCTGCAGACAGACAGACAGACAGACAGACAGACAGACAGACAGACAGACAGACTTGTCCTTTTGGAATTTATGTTCTCTTAAACATTCAAAAACTAATCAAGGGTTTCCAAAGCGAACTCAGAGGTTGGAGATCATGTGAGTCTACAACATATAAGTCTATGTCACACTTCGTTTCCCGGGGTTGGGGAGAGACCGACGACGTGGGCTTACTGGGAGCCACATATCCACAGTAGGTGCGGACTGATGTCCTCATTGGGCAGCAACTTCCAGGTACAGTAGGGCCTTCGAGGGAGGCCATTGGCTGGCAGTTTTTTTTTGGGGGGGGGTCCAGGTGGTTGGCAGCAGCTGAATACTGAGTGGAAAACGGCTGTGTGAGGCAGTCTCTCATCCCCTGATACCGTTGGAGGAGGCAGGCGATGATAAAGGGTCAGCCGTCACCACCTGGAGGTGTGCCTCTTTCCGTGGCTTTTGGGTCGGGGTCGTTGGGGGTTTATTCCGTGCAGGGTGGAGAGCTGCGCCTCTTTCCTGTCTCAATGGGCATGCGGGGGGGGTGCAGGGGGCGACTGCAGCAGGCGTGAGATGCACCCAGGCGCACAAAGCCCCCGCTGTGCCCACTGCAAAGCTGCTGTGACTGAGTCCAGGTGCCCCCCGCTCTGTCCGCCTAGTGCAGAACCGGCCTCTCTGGCAGCCGCTCCCCAGGCTAAGAGTGCGCCATGCAAAGCCCCCCGCCGCTCCCGGCATTTCTCCAGCCAGCCTCGCCGCCAGCTGAGGGATGGTGGCAGTTGCAGGAGCCTTTGATCCGCCCTGCTGCCTCCACCCTCTGTTCACCTCAGCTCCATTCTGCAACCATGAAACTCTTGTATGATCCCTCCAACCCCCAACCCCCAATGGCTGTTCCAAATTGTTGAAGGCACTTCACCGCCTGCCATATTATTATTTTACTCTGATATAAAAATATAAATGATCAGCAGTTAAAAATGAACTACACCAGCGTGGTGGTGCCTTAGTGTTTATGCAGGAGTGTGTATTTGTATGTGCATTAGACGCTTGCTGCAGAACTCTTCCCCCCCCCCCTCAAAAGTGTATGGAGATCTGCAAAGGAAAGAGATTGAAACCAAAATAATGGTAATTGCAGTAGCTTTGGCTATTCGGTACCATAGAAATGTAATAAATAAATAAACTGCAGGAATTTTCATTAAGAAAAAATTTAAAAGGTATCGCTGGAATCGCCCTCAAAAGCAAAATTATGGCACTGTTTTAGCAGTGATGAATTAGAATATAAAGGAAATGACAGGCTAACAGATTTGCAGAGCAGTCCTATTTGCTCAGAAGGAATTA
This sequence comes from Anniella stebbinsi, assembly GCA_029215795.1. NCBI lineage: Eukaryota > Metazoa > Chordata > Lepidosauria > Squamata > Anniellidae > Anniella > Anniella stebbinsi. The sequence continues at coordinate 26,072,734 of JARDYH010000008.1, forward strand.
TTATTTCATTTCTATACCACCCCATAACCAAAGTTCTCTGGGCGGTTAACAATAATTCATTAAAAAAAAAAAAACAGTAAGTAAGAGTTTAGTGGGAATTATTCACAGATAACGGTATGTAGGGTTGCAGCTTTACTTACAAAGATGTCATGGCCTAGATGCATACATCTAACAAAAGCATCACACATGTGAACCAAAGTGGTATGTCTAATGTGGAGAAATTTCAGAAACATAGCTTCAAGCGTGTAGTGGCAAGGTATTTTTGAAACAATGAGGAAAGAAATGCCTATAACTTTTTTATTTTAAAAGTTAGAAGTCTGAAAGTTGCTCACTTTGTAGATGGGTTAGGGGTAGTTGTCTGTCAGAAATTTCAGAATGATAGGTCCAGGCATTTGGTGGCTACGATTTTTTTAGATTAAAAGTTACAACAACACGGAGTTTTGACAGATAAAAGAGGGAGGGGAGGCGGGGGAGGGGGGTGCAATTGACAGCCCAAGACTCTGTGGAAAAACTTTTGTAACTTTTAATTTAAAAAATTTGTAGCCACCAAATGCCTGGACCTAACTTTCTGAAATTTCTGACAGACAACTACCCCTAACCCATCTACAAAGTGAGCAACTTTCAGACTTCTAACTTTTAAAATAAAAAAGTTAAAGGTGTTTCTTTCCTCATTGTTTCAAAAATACCTTGCCACCACATGCCTGTACCTAGCTTTCTGAAATTTCACACACTTATCAAGCAAAGTGTTTCCTGTAATGTGCCCAAGTTTCCTGTTTGTATCTTTAAAAATAAAAAAGTTGGAGGCATACCTGTATTTACCCCACTACTACCCATTTTTCTAAAATTACTTGCCACACAATGCAAGCACCCACGTTTCTGAAATTTCATACACGTAGGTCCCAATGTACCTCCTACAATGTGGCAAAATTTCATGTGTGGAACTTTACAAATGAAAAAGTTATAGGCATTCCTGTTTATTTATTAAAAAATTAATTGCCAGAAAATGCATGCACCAATCTTTCTGAAATTCCTCACAGATAACTACCCCTAACCCATCTACCAGGTGCCCATGTTTCATCCTTCTATCTTTAAAAATGAAAAAGTTATAGGTGTTTTTGTAACACAATACAAGGCTATGGGAAAAAGCATTCAAAATGGTGTCCGATCCTCCGATTTTTTTCCAATCTGGATTGGACCTCGGTGGATTGGATTGGATCGAATCGAATCGGAATTTTCCAATTTTGGGGCGGATCGGATTTGGATCGTGGATCGGATCCGATCCGATGCACACCCCTAGTATTTATAAAAATGTTTGTTAAAATAGAATAATCTAAAAATTAATATCAGATAAAGTGGGGGAAAGATTTCTCTAGGATAAAAGCAGGAGAAATATGGAAATAGGTATGGCTTAAAGTGCCTAAAAAAAAGAATGTTTGATTCCAAAAGAGAATTTTCTTCACTATGCTTGACTCCTCTGTGGCTGAGTAGAATATATGCTGGCATGAGGGATAAGTGTTGGAGAACTGTTTCAGTGAAAGCAGATAGTCATATTTTTTGGTTATATAAGTATTAATCCTGAAAATAATGAAAGATATGACAGGATAGGATATAACCTGCAGGCCATTTGTGTTTTTATTCTATTAGTTTAAGGGCTTCATACGGGAGCAGGATGTTGAAATGGTTGTGCACATGTTAACACCAGCTCGCCTGATGGTTGCTTATAATTGAAAGAAAACTAACACACCATTGCTTGATTAACATATTATGGGATATTGTATATATGATCAAATTAGCTAACGCAGTTAGGGAAGAGAATATAGCAAAATAAGTTCATAGAAAAGTGGTCAGATTATTTCCTTTCAGAATAATGTCCAGGAATATTAATCGTTATGTTTTGCTGGGTATGATTTAATGTTGTTTGGCTGGCGGTGTAGAATGATTTTTGAAACATCATTGTAACTATTTGTAATTATTAAAGTAAATAACTTTAAAAAAACAACAAGAAATGTTATGTCGCTTTAAGGACTTACAAATTTATTATAGTATAAGCTTTTGTAGAGTGTAATCAACTTCATCAGATGAGTGAAATATTATTTAGAATTTCAGATATGGTTCGTTAAGACAGCTCATAGCATTTGCTACCACGAGATGTAGCAATGGCCACCAATTTGGATGGCTTCAAAAGAGGTTTAGACAAATTCCTGGAGAAGTCTATCAGTGGCTACTAGTCCTGATGGCTATGTGCTAGTTCCAGTACCAGAGGCAGTATGCCTGTGTACACCAGTTGCTGGGGGGGGGGGGAGGGTGCTGTAGCAACATCTTCTGCTTGTGGGTCTCTGGTCGACAGCTGGCTGCTGGACTAAATTGACCCTTGGTCTGATCCAGCGTGGCTCTTATGTTCTTATTACAGTACACATTGTTGGAAGCAGGGGAAATTGTAAATGGTGAGGTCAGAGAAAAAATAAATGCAGAATGACAATCTTATTATTAAATGTGACCATTTTCAAAACTGTTGTTGATAATAATACAAACTTCCTGGCACTAGGTAATTGTGATTTTTTTAAAAAAATCTTTATTCCGATTTAAGCCTCTGGAGTTCAACAAGAGCTTCAATTCTAACTTGTCAGTCTCTTGCTTTAATCTCCCTTTGAGGTTTCTTTCTTTCTTTTACAGTGGCCATCTTGAGGTAGGTAAGAGAGAGTGTCCTGGATGCTGAGGTGTTGTCAGTTTTTTGAATATTGCAATTTCTGACAGATTGTGTCCATTTATTATTTTCGATAGAGGGCCTGTTTGCTACATGTAGAATCCAAGGGCACATTGCTGACAGAAGATACCTCACATTGGAAGATGAGTATGTGAATGAACCCCTAATGTTGTGGGTGACATTATTTGGCCCTGTCGTAGCACTGCCCGAGTGATAGGGGAAAGAGTTGGCATCTGGGTTTGTTGCATGAACTGGTCCCTGTATTTGTGTCCTTGTTATGTGACTTGGTGTTCTTAGTGGGAAGCTACCAAGGCTTGTGAAGGGCAGTGTGATTGTTCAGGATGGGCTGTTGATATATTTGATTGGCTTCATATGCGATGAAGGTGACAACAAGTGGTCCTTTGTTTTGTTGGCCATGTATGTTACTTCCGTTCTGAAGCACACAACTAATGTTTCTCTTGTGTCTGCTGTTCAATGCTTTATGAATGCTTCTACATTCCTGATAGTTTAGAGCAAAAAAGGGGGTAGGTGGGGGTTGGTGAGAGGGAAAGAAAAATACCTCAACTGTTTGCCACCTCTGATAAAAACAATAATAATCTGAGGACATGTAGTTCCACCTTTTAAGCTCAGAATAAATCACTGTCATGTCTAAGGGAATAAATGGATTTTGCTTCTGTTGCCCTGATGCTCAACTCATGGACTTGGGAATAAGCATACTGGGTTTTTTTTTTTGGGGGGGGGAGAAGTATTTTAAAGTAAAAATAATAAAATGGAGATGTGTAACCATGTTCATGCCTGGCCAGCTGCCCTAATTGTAAAACATATATTTTTAAAAAAAAACAAGGAAGAAAGAATGCTGCAGCAAGCAGCATTGGTCGTAACCTGCTCCTGTCAGCCGAGGTGTTGACACCAGGCTTATATGTCATGGCCTCTATCACTTGCTTCTCTCTGCAGGGAAGTGGGTGCCCTAGGCTATGGGGCCCTGGATTTTGGGCCCTAGCTGCAACACTGTTTTCAATTCCGTCTGATGAGTCTGAATGGTTGTATCATAGGGCTTGGCTGTAGATAATGGATTTTGTGGTGTGTTCAAGGGGGAAACTGGAGGCATGTAAATATGCAAAGCTGTCAATAAGTTTCCAACAGAAGATGGTGCATATTAAGGGAGGCACGGCAGTGCCTCCCTTGTTAAAGGCTGTCAGTAAAAAACACGTACCACCATGTTAAAGTGATAATTGGGGGGGGTCATTCTAACAGCCATAAAATCGACAATGTTTCACCAATCTTTCTGAAATTTACAGTTGCCAGAAAGAAATGTTTGTTTTACATTACCTGAAAATTTCAAGAAAATTGGTGAAAGATTGAGGGAATGAGAGCAGTTTAAGTTAGAAAAGGAACACCAACCTGTCTCCCTACTTTTGTAAAATGATTTTGGGGTTGTGAGTATTTGTGCCCACAATTTCCAGAGGGATTATAGACTTACTGCTTAATCCATTGATGGTGTCATCTTCTCCCTTCAGCCTAGTTGGTGGAATGCTTTTCCTTTTTTGAAAATTCCCTACCGTTGATTTTTAATGAATTTATTCCTTTCCTTCAATCCATAGTGCAATGCATGCTCACACGGCACCACAGAGCTTATTATCAGAGGGAAGGGGGAAAACTGCCACCTCCTTGAAAAGAGGAACGTTGTTCCCTGCTCTGGCTACTACGGAGGCAGCTTGAGGCAAAGGTCTATGTTTTGTTTTCAAGGTTCTGGATTGTTTCTGAAGTTGGGGGGGGTGTTTCTGAAGTGGAGGAAATCTGCAGCCTGTGATCTAAGGGATGTTCTGGATCTGCAACCTGATCTGATGGGTGTTTACTCTAAAGTAAGCCTCCACCCAAATTGAGATTTCCTTCCATTGGAGTGGCCTGGGGGAAAAAGAACTCCGGGGTGGGAGGGCACAAGAAGCTGTAAATCCAGGCAGTAAACGCTGCAGAAACGGAGGAGGGAAAGCACAATCTAAAATCCCTGCTTTGATAACCAAACTGATCTGATGGGTGTTTGTTTACTCTGAAGTAAGTAGCCACCCAAATTGAACCTGGGGGAAGGAAAACTGCAGGGGATGAGAACGGGGTGGGCGGGCACAAGTGTAGTTTACTATATGTAGAAAGCAATTTTAATAAACAAAAAACCCTCAAAAAATCTCAAATTGTTTTTCCAAAAGGCTCAGATGTGACTTTATATACCCATCCAGTTTATGCTCATATGCATTTTTATTATTAGGACCAATGCTTTCCAACCTGTTTATAAATTATTTGGAACTAGGTGTGAGCAGTGAGGTTTGCCATGTTTGCTGATGACACCAAATTATTTAGGGTTGTTCAAACAAAGAGGGATTGTGATATCCTCCAAAAGGATCTCTCCATTTTGGAACACAGGGCATCAAGATGGCACATGTAGTTCTATCTAAGCAAGTGTACATTGGGGCAAAAAAATCCCATCTTCCTGTTCACAGTTTAATTTAAAGTGTAAAGTGTCACATCTCCGAGAACTATTATTTCATACTGAGGGTTAGCAAACAATTCTACAGCATGGATTGGTGGAGCAGGGGTGGGAACTTGTTCCTGTATTCGGGGGGGGGGGAAGCATGTAGCATAAAATGAACTATACTAATTAACATAGTAAACTGTAACTTCTTGTAACATAGCATATTTTCCTGTATCATCTTGTGTGCTTCCAGAATTAATCAGGGATTTTTTATTCCAGTAGCACAATCTTTCAAGTTTTCTCTAAATACAGACACAAAACATGAAATGCTTCCTTTTCATGAGGCTGTCATAAAAATATTATCTCTGAACACGGGCTATAAAAAAGTTCAAAAGTTTTTCAGATTGCAAGTCAGAAAGCATAACATTAGCTTTCATTTTGAATTTATATTGGATATCAACATGGTGCAACACCCTGGCTGATACTGGCTTGGTTGGCAATTGTATAATATCTGGACATCCATTACAAAAAGCCATGAAATTCATTAAACAAAAAATCTACGGTTTACAAAACCAACGTTAAGGCTCTACAGTTTCCAAACAAGCACCAAAAAGCAGGGAAATTGGGAGTTAAGGCTCACAAGCCTTAACGCCACATCCTCACTAAGGGGGCAGAAAGTGCAAGTGAAATTCTCATTCTCCCAAAGCAGATAAACCATGAGGAGAATATGATATGCAGAGGTGATGGTGGGGTTGTGGAAAACTGATCACGAACAACTTAGGGCCACCTACTTCTTTTTTGTTTAGAGCAGCCCTTCCCCAACCTGGTGCCCTCCAAAGGTGTTGGACTATAACTTCCATCATTGCAAGTCAGTATGTCCCATGGTCAGGAATGCTGGGACTTGTCATCTCAAACACCTGGATATGCAATATGATATGCAGAGGTGACTGTGGGGTTGTGGGAAATGATGACGAACAACTTAGGCCCACCTAGTTCTCTCTTTTTTTAGAGCATCTCCTCATGTTGAGAGTTGCAATCCAATACAACTGATGGGCACCAGGTTGGGGAATGCTGTTCTACAGCAAGGGCAGACAGAATATAGATCTCAAGATGTTTTGGAATTCAACTAGTAAAAGCCTCTATAGCATGGGCAGTGAGCAGGAATGGTGTGAGTTGATGTCCAAAACATCAAGGTGGTTCTATTTTCTGCCCATATCTGTTCTAAGGTATTATGCTTCCCAGCACTAAGATATGTGATCAATGAATAAACTACAACAGAGCTGCATCACTTTAAATAAACTGTCAAAACCAAACGAAGTGACAATGAATGGATCTTGAATACCTAATCCAGATAGTCCTTCAGACGTCAACATTAGTTTTCAACACATGGCATAAGATGTCTATTTATTAAATATCATGTATGGTTTTGGGGGACTAACACAGAAGATTTCTCTTACGTGTTCAGCAGTGTGAGATCAAAGGTAGAGCTACCACCTAATACTTTCATGTGTAAGTATGATTTTTAAATTAATGATCAAATGATTTTTGTCTTCCCCATAACATGAGAGTTATAGTGCACCACATCTGGAGAGCAGCAGACTGGAGAAGGTTAGTTTACACTTGAATCCTATACATGGCTTCTCAGAAGTCAGTGCCACTGAATTCACTACGGTTTACCCCCAAGTGGTACAGGATTGCAAACTAATCTCAGCTGAAAGTAGTTCAAGACAGACAAACTAAAGCCTTTCTGCTCCTCTGTCGCTTTGATGAGATGATGTACTGTGGAGAGATTGTGGGGACTGAATAGTATATTTTGTATAAACACATTTTTTAAAAAAACATTGGTTCTTTGAAGGGCAGGATATTGACCAAAAGTTGAAAGTGCCAGGCACATGCTCTGGTTCTACATTTGCAACAAATAGTTCCCATTTTGTTATCAGTCATGCTGCTATACGCAAGATGTGTATCAGAGAAAAGTATTGGGAACCCTGTATTTGGTAAGGATATGGAACAGCGTTCCCCCATCCTGCTGCCCTCCAGATGTTTGAGATGACAAGTCCCAGCATTCCTGACCATGGGACATACTGATTTGCAATGATGGGAGTTTTCACTTGCACTTTCTGCCTCCTTAGGGAGGATGTGGCGTTAAGGCTTCAGAGCCTTAACTCCCAATTTCCCTGCTTTTTGGTGCTTGGTTGGAAACTGTAGAGCCTTAACGTTGGTTTTGTAAACCATAGGTTTTTTGTTTAATGAATATATATATATATATATATATATATGAGTGCTCAAACCTCCTGCATTGTACGTTACAAAAGGATTTTTTAAAAAAACAAACCAACACTGGTTCAAGAGTTCCACAGCCTCTCTGGGATGCGCAGCTGGAAATGAGAGGTAGAGCGGAGTATCATCCGCATACTGATGACACTTCAGTCCAAACCTCTTGATGACTTCCCCCAGCGGTTTCATGTAGATGTTCAAAAGGATAGGGCACAAGATAGAACCCTGAGACTAATGGCCATGCGGTGGAATAGAAGTCCCCCAGCACCACCTTCTGAGACCACTCCTCCAGAAAGGACTGAAACCTCTTTAAAACCATGCCTCTCAAGCCCAATCCAGATATATGATCCAGAAGGATACCATGGTTGATGATATTGAAAGCTGCTGAGAGGTCCAGGAGAACCAACAGGGTTGCACTCCCCTTATCCAATTCTTGGCTTAAGTCATCAACCAGAGTGACCAAGGCTGTTTCCGTCCCATAAACATGCATGAAACTTGACTGAAATGGATCTAGGTAAACATTTTCATCCAAACAGGCTTCGAGTTGGGAGGCCAATACACACTCCAGCACCTTGCCCAGGAATGGTAAATTTGATACAGGGTGATGGTTATCTAAAACCATTGGATCTACATTTGGTTTTTTCAACAAGGGCCTCACCACAGCTTCTTTCAAAGCTGTGGGGGCCTCACTGGACCTCAAGGAAGCATTTCCTACCTCAGAGGTCCAGATATCCAGCCCAGCTCTGGCAGATTTCAGAAGCCATGATGGACTAGGATAGAAAGGGCAAGTAGTAGGCCTCAGAATATCATTTATTCTGGCAACAAACAGCAACTTTTCTCACAATTTCTTACAATTCTTACAAACAACAAAACACATTGTTCCTTTCTAGTAGTGTGGATTAGGACACCCCACTTTGAAAAAAGGCATGGCCACCCAATGACTTTCTTATGTAGATAACTCTTTAAAAGTGAAAGCTTGCAAGCACTAGTAATATAGATAAATAGGACAAGAAGGTATTCTAGGTATTCAATATATCAGTCGTAAAACTTCATACAACATCAGAAGATTAACAAGCCTCATTGCCAGGGAAGTACAGAGAGAACACTGTTTATTGCTTTCACTTGGACCAGAGGGTCATATCCTTTCACACACATGTTCAGAAAAAAGACACTTGAGTTTTATTGTCAGCTGCTACAGAAGAATTCCAAACTCATTTGATTTTTTTTCTTTGAAGAACCTTACAAGCTTAATGAAGAGCAGCTGAATGTAAGAGGCCAAAGAGGGTGATTTGCCTAAGTTCATGATGTTTTTAAGTGAAGTAAATCTTGATTCAATTCTCTGAAAAAATGGAGACCTGCAATGAAGATGTGAGAGCAATCTTGTGATGTCCACACACAAACATCTAGATTATAATTTACAAGAAAGGCAGAAATGCATTTCTTAGTTTTTTCTTATTATTAGCTGTTCTTTGTTGTTCAGTTCAGGCCTCAACACAATAATGTAACATTTGGGGAAAAAGATGCAACCCAGCAATCCAGCACTGGAGGCTAAGATGGAGAAGATCTCCACAGCTACCATGTATTTCCCCTTGGTGCTTAAGTAGGATGGAACAAAAGATAACCAAACACTGCAGAAGACCAACATGCTGAAAGTGATGAACTTGGCCTCATTGAAACTGCCAGGCAACTTCCTGGAGAGGAAGGCCACAGTGAAACTAATAATTGCTAGCAAGCCCATGTAGCCCAAGGCACAGTAAAACATAGTCGCAGAGCCCTCATTACATTCCAGAACAATTTCTTCAGCCACTGAGTGCATGTCAACATCTGGAAATGGAGGAGAGGTTCCCAGCCACACAATGCAGATACTTGCTTGGATAAGGGAGCAGGAAAGAACAATGGAGATGGCTAGTTCTTTCCCTAACCACTTCCTCATCCTGGATCCTGGCTTGGTGGCCATGAATGCCAGAACTACCATGACTGTTTTTGCTAGTACTGAAGAGACAGCCACAGAGAAGACGATGGCAAAGGCAGTTTGTCGGAAGAGACACGTCCTCTTCTGAGGCTGGCCAATGAATAGGAATATGCAAAGGAAGCAGAGCAGGAGTGAGATGAGGAGAGTGTAGGTAAGGATCCGGTTGTTGGCTTTGACTATGGGAGTGTTGTGGTGCTTCACAAACATGGCCATCACCAGAGCTGTAATGAAAGAAAAGTAAAGAGCAAAAAAGACTAAACTGAGCCCTAGAGGTTCTTCATAAGACAAGAAGGTAATAGTCCTTGGAATTGCCCTTTCAATGTACAACTGGGAGGCTGTGTTGAAGATTGGGTCAATGATGCCACATCCAGCATTATTCAGGTGCATGTTAGGTGAATATGTGGTCTGTCATGCATTGATGTGGAACGCAATTGTCCGCAGGGGCAACCATCCAATCAGCAAACATACATTTTTATCATATTGGCTGGTCTTTGTCTCCCCCCCCCCCCCCGGTGTTATTATCCTATGGCTGTCAGGGGCTTTTCATAGTAATCTGCCTCATCAGCCATTAGTGTTAAGAGGCAACCACTATTAAGAGCTTCTGCATGACTTGAAGTATCTGTACAGTATTCCAAGAAATTGGAAAAGTATATTGCAAAAGTGAAGTCTTGCATTCATATAGTAATATCTGCTAGGTGGAGTAGAGTAGGGCACAGCCTTATCATCAATTCATCTTCTCTCATGAAATAGTCCATTAAAAATGGCTGAGAATCCCAGTGAGCATGAGGAGTTGTGAATAAGAATTTTGAGAGGAGCTTTCCAACTTCGAATTTTTGTTTGTTTTTGTTGTTGTTTATTGCATTAATATCTGTACATTAGCATCTTATAAGGCACCCAAGGCAGTTTACATGGTTCTTTCCCTGATGTTTTATCATCTCAACAACCCTATATGGAGGATTACGCCGAGTCTCAGTGACTAGTCCAAACCCACCCTGTGATTGTCATAGCTAAATGATGACTAGAACTTTGATCTCCGAAGTCCCAATACACCATCCTTACCACTACACCAGATTGGCTCATCAGAAACACCCAACATCTGGTTTATCAGAAAGTATTACTATCTTATGGTCCTAGTTTGTTCTTTGTGTTTTTACCCCTTTTAAATTATTGAAGAGCAAATAGAGAAACACACACAAAGACATCCAGATTATTTCCACTTCTGTAACTACCTTCCACACATCCCTCACAAAACCCATTTGAAATACTGAAGAACAGTCACCATAATCTATGCATAATTTTACCTCCATGTTCTTCATCTCCATTACAGCCACACTTCTGTATCACTCTGTATACTTAATGTACACTTCCTACCTTCCTGGTTTGAAATCTTCCCTTCTGGACATGGGATGCAATCATAGCAGCAGTTTGGCTCCCCCTCCCTCACTCTCTTGCTTGAACCAGGATGGCAACTTTTGGTACATACAGAAAGTGGTTGTGTCTAATCCATGAATGAAAGAGCAGAAGAAAAATATTGACAATAATGAGCTTGGAAACCTTAAGTTTTTCTGGTCTACCTATATGTTACAAAATGGACACAACATTTTAGTAATGTTTGAATATATTGATATCCTACAAGCTATTTCTACTTTTCTTCATTTTGGGGACATTGACTTCATCCATCTTGGGAGAAACATGGGAAATTATGTAACAAATGACATGCTACAGAAGACTTAAGGAAACACATATGGATAGATTGACTGGAAAATTGGATTTATACAATGATTGGAATAAGAAAGGCCCTTCCCCCATCTTCTGTTCACATAGCTGTGGGGAGGAAATTGCCAGGGGGGGGGAAGGAGACGTTCCTGCTCACCATTGGTGTAGGCTATGTAGTGCCACTGGCCGGAGGCGAGGCAGCAGTGCCTGTATTAGGAAGTTGCACCCAACTCTCCAGCCTCTTCGAAATCGTGGCTCCCTCCCTCCCTGCCAGTATGCAGTGCAGGTCTTCTGGTTGTCCTATTGGGGACCGAGTAGGAATTTTTTCATGTAGCCTGATTGGCCTTGGCTATATGTTTTTCTCCTACTTCACACTGTAAGAATGGAGAGAGTGTCTTAGGAACCCTGGTTGGGTAGAATTAATTGGTCACATTTGGATTAGGCATTAGGGGCGGGCATATTTAAAAGACAGGGATGGTGATCATTCTGTGGCACCAGTATGTGGTGACAGATGATGCCTGACACCTCATGCTGAGGGTTTTGTGGCCCTGGTGGGGATAAGGATTACCTGTGAGGGGGAGAGTGACATGGGAAGGCCTCTCCTCCTTAGAAGGGGTGGGCCTGGGAGTGGTTATCAAGAAAAGATGCCACTCAGTAAGCTTGGAATGTTTCGCCCATTAAAACACCTGTTAGTCGATGGCATAAATGGGGGCTGCCCAGAGCTTCATTTGCAGATATTAATAAATGTGGCCTAAAATTGAAACCATATATACTTGTGTCATCTCCTTATTTCCACCCTTTTCACTGGCAAGGTCATGATAAGATCCATCCAACCATTTATACATCTAATACCCCAATACTTAAAATACACCAGGTGATAGGGCTGTGGGACATGACAGAAATCCTTCCTCTGTAACAACTAGAGCAATGTCTTTGACACAGAGTAAGCACTAACCACTAGCCTTTTGTTGCTACTCTGCTCCAACAATTGCCACTACTGGCCAGACATTTATGGGAATTATGCCTTACCACAGGAGTGGATAGAATGGACCATCAGTGATTTCTGACTCCCATTTAACAATAGCCTCAAATCATGAATTTTTGTATAAATCTGAAGAAAGTTTAGGCTAACTAGGAATGTGATTTTGCATGGAAATCAATTTCTACACCACTGGTTTAAAATGATTTATAACAGGAACGACAACTTTGGGGCCCAGGACAAACTCCATATACAGTTTTCAAACTGTTTTCAAAGTGTCATATCCTGTTTGGTGTAGATCTAGTCAAGGTCTGTGCACAGTCAGCCGGTCCTCATCTGTGGTCCTCTAGCAGCCTCTTTCACTTGCATAATGACAATTTAGTGTTTCTGGATGTAAGCCCCCAAATGAGTGGAAACTATCGTTTCTGGAAGGGAGTAGTTGTCCTAACTTCTAATGTGACCTCCATCAATCTGCCCCCTTCAGGAGATTAGTGTTTATGCTCACTTTGGCTTGCTTCCTGTAGCAGTTGGGGCCACTTGCAGCAGAACTATCTGACTATGACCCCGTCTACAAGAATTCGGTTTGACGCCTGGTTCTCCAATTATGCGCATCTTCTCGGAAGCGCTTTATGGTAAATGACTGTACGCAGGAGGTAATCGAGCTCACAACTGGTGGCCTTACCGGTTGTTTGAAATTCGCTTTAGAAGTAGTTAATGCGGAGAATCGCTTGTTTACATAGTCAAAATGCACTTTAACTGGCCGCAGCAAAATAAAACTTGCTATTTAACACACATTCGATAATGCACATAATCGAATAGATAACACGGCTCAACTCCCAATTTGCACTCCGCTCATGTAGAGGTAAAATTTTTAATGAGACTTGAAAGAGCTTTAAACCTCTCGTGTAGAGGCAGTCTCTATCAGGACAATGATGGTCTACTAATCAAGTCACTGGCAATGTAATCATGGCAGAAACTTTTGAACCCTTACAGAATATTCTTCTTTCAATTTGACATCAGTTTTTGAAATTATTTGCCATTCTGTAATGAAATTCAATTTTGGCAGCAGGACAGATAATCAGTGCTAATTTAAACTGCATCTCTTTCCGAGCTGCTTACAAATGGTTCCCACCTGGTTAAACCAGCTGTTCCATGTTATGGCATCCTTGTTCATGGTGAATGCTTGGTCTGGAGAAGCCTGAAGATCCATCCTTCCTACTTTCACACGGAGAAAAGATTCATTGGAGAAAACTTTCAAATTAATAACATCCAATCCAGCAACTACCTCTCCATTCTCATTGATGAAAACTTCATTCTGAGCATTGTTGTTAAATGAGACGCCTCTAAGAAACTGATGGAGCTAGATTGAAAATGGAAATGGAAGAGTTTAAAATAGACTGCCATTTTCTATAGAAGACTAAAGTCTAACAGAAGGAGCAGAATGATTTCATGGATGAATTTTAGATGGAAAAACTTTAAAAGAAGAAATACTAACTATTGTTATTGATTGATTAATTACATTTATTTCCCTCCTTTTATTTCCCCTTGGAATGAATGCAAGGCAGCTTGAATGATCTTCTTCTCCTCCATGTTTATATTTCACAATGTGTGGTGGCTTCAGCTGAGAGTCAGTAATTCATGTAAAGTCATTCCATGGAGCTTCATAGGCAAGTGGAGACTATAAACCAGATCTCCCAAGTCCTGGTACATTACTCCACCCACTCCACCACACTCACCTGGTCCTCAACTGTTACAGGGTGGGGTGGACAAGAAAAATAGAACAAATGTAAACTTCATTCTGAACTTTGTTGTTAATGAGATGCCTAAAAGAAGCTGATGGAGCTTGATTGAAGAGGTTTTTTTTTTTTAAAAAATCCATTTTGTGTATAAGACTAAAGTCTAATATCAGGAGAAAAATAAGGTCAAAAAAATTGAGGGAAGAAATGCTCACTGTTTATGTATAATTTCCACCACCACCCCCTCTTACAGGGAAAACAAGACAGCTTGAATGATTCTCCTCCTCTCCATTGTTATCTTCTACCCTGTTTGGTAGTTTGGTGTAAAGGTGTAAAGGCATCCTAATGAGCTTCATAGCCAAGTGAGGATCAGAACCCAGATCTCCTGAGTTCCAGTCCATCACTCTAGCCACTACAGCACACCGGCTCTCAGATGTAACGGGGCGGAGGAGGGACCATAAAAATCACAACAATTTATTCTGTTCATATGGTCAATTCACAGGAAATCAGAGCAGCCATCTAAGCAGATGATCGTTTGGCAATACAGTTTCACGCAGAAATTGAGGGCTTTTGTAATATCAAAATTATTGGTGATCTCCCACATAAGGAAGGCATAAGCATTACCTGCCACCACTGCTCATTCTGAAGCCTATTTCCTTTAGTACCTATCATTGTTCTGTGTTTATATTTAGAAGTGAACATGGAATGTAGAGCATGGGCCACAGTGTAAACAGCATTGTAGATACTGTAGCTTTGGCCAGTCATCCTCGTTTCAAAAAAAGATCCAGGGAGGTTCTCCAACTTTTCTCTCCCTGTGCAAACCTGAACTTCCATATCACCCTCTGCAATATCTGGGAAAATACAGCCAAAAGCTTGTTGCCAAAAGTCCCTGATGAAACCATCTCCTTTTGTGCTGAAAGGATTTCTGCTTTCCTCAAATGCCTTGAATCCTGGTAGGTCATTGGAGTGAATCCAGAAGGACAGAGCCCCATGGAACAGTTCTGTATCCCAATTCCTTTGGTAGGGAAATGAACTGATCTCCATCTGGGCTGTTGTTATCCATACTTTGCCTTTGATTTTGTTTGCCTTGTGATGTATTTCTGCTAGATATGGCAAATGTTTAAAAACTGCACTGGAATACGATTCTGCATGGACCATCACTACATTGATTTTCCTGTCCAGAAGTTTATCATGTATTCTTTCCCCCTGTTTTAGCATGCCATAAATTTCACTGAGGAAAGTAAATTTGGGGATACTTTCTATGAAGGCAAAACAAACACCTTTCTGGGAAAACTTAGGAAACACACTTTGCACAAATCTTTCTCCATTGTCATTGTCAATATAAACAGGTCCAATCCATGTCCACCTGAAATGCAGGAGCAAGGAGAGAATCCCCTCAATCTGAAGGGCCTCCTGGGGAACCATTTGGTAGAAAGGAAGTCCTGGGATCTTCTCATTCATGACTGGAGCAGTGCCATATATGAGCTAAGGAGAGATTTCAAAAGTGGTCATAAGTTGATATGAATTCACGGAGCGCTTTGTAGGGTTCAAAAGAATGCACATATCTTGTTACAGCAATTCTTAGAACAACAACTCATCAAGGCATGTACATTTTATTGTTGCCATACTATAAACCAATCTTCCATTACCTTGTGCCATTAATATCTGTTATAGTACAATTCCTATTATCCCCAGACAGGATGTGGTGATGGGTTTTTAGTCCAACACATTTCAAGGGCATGTTGAGGAATGTTCCAATCAAAATATGCAATATGTCCATAGGATCAATCTCTATTCCAGAGGACTGGAATATGGTCAATGTCACATCAATTTTTAAGAAGAGGTCCAGGAACAATCCAGGAAATGACAGGCCAGATAGCTTAACGTTTGTTCTGGGTGAATTGGTTGAAACCATTATTGAAGTTAACATTAGTAATCATATAGAATGACAAGCCCTGCTGAAAAAGAATCAATACAGCTTCCGAAAAGGTTTGTCCTGCCTCACTGGAGTGATGGGGTAGACATTAATGGTCCATGCGAGACCATCCCATCCCAAAATTCTTTGCAATATAATAGGAAACAACTTATTGTTGTTGGGAGAGTTCATTTTCCCTCAATTCATTTTGGAAGGAACAGGGCATTCTGAGAGAGTTGACACATGATGTTAGAATCCCTTGTATTCAAAAAGGTTTGGCACTGTGTGCCTGAAAGCAATGGCTGCACAACACCACTGGATCTGCCAGACTAATCGACACATTGATGGATAATGTTTGCATTGTAAATAGACAAGCAGGGAATGTTTCTTTCTTTCTTTTCTGTTAATGGAAGAAACCTTGGATTGGATCTCGATTGAGACTTACTTAGAATGGATCCATTGATAGGGAACACCTGGATATGGCTACCCAGGTGATTTGGGCCACTCTGCCTTTGTGGGGAAAGAATAAGGAACTGCTTCAAGGGCAAAACTGGAGGCTGAACAAAGAAGGGTGACTTCAGAATCATGTTGTTATGTAAAGTGGATGTGCCTGTTACTATACCTCTCTGTCTGTGTGCAGTTAACCTCTTTTTTGGGTTTTTGGAAGTTGAGAAGGAATTATTTGGGCATTCCCCGATTCTTCACCTACCCCATACTGCAGTGACATGGGAGGATGTCTGAAATCTGCCTGATTGGTTACAATTGTTTACAACTGGCAGGAATTGCAGAACCTACATAACTTAGGAGTTTTACCCTGGTGAGCATCCTGAGACACCTGACAGTGAAGGGTCTCTTGCTAGTCACTGCTACCTGGCTAGAGGGAATGTGGGAAGTCCACAACTCAGGAGCCTGACAAACCTCACTCAAGTGAATCCTGGCCAACCGTGGTGGAGTAGTCATGGTCCCCTCCTTGCCTTCGCAATGGGAAGGCTATGAAGGATCTGGATCTGTTGCATATCCAGCCTAGGTGTATATACCCAGTAGGCAGTTGCTGGCAATTGACTAGTGGCTGAACTTTGCAAGCAGTTGCCTGAACTTAGCCCCAGTTATTTGTCATTGCAGAAAGGGTCTCATGTCTTCCTTCATTGGCTGTGTGTGTGTGTGTGTGTGTTTGTGCAGAAATTACAAAGTCCAAAATATTTAAATGGATCTAAAACAATTATGTCCAAATTCAGATGAAATATACTGTAATTTGATTTTTTTGAATTAAAATTTGATTTTAATAATAATACAAGTTACTGAAATTTTGAATGATTTGCTGTTATGAGAGTGAGAATGAGAAACAGGGTTGCTCCTTCTAATTCCAAAATTGCTCCACCCTAATCCTATTGATGATTAATGCAGGACTCTACTGAACCTGGCTAGGCAGAATTGGCTTGTGTGATACAATGGAAATTATTAGTCAGCAGTCATTGTGAACAATAGAGACCACAACAAGAAGAAACCCAAAATCCTGAAAAAATGGAACTAATAATTAGGACACATGTTTTCTGTTTTCAAAGATATACCCAACACATCAACATACTCCTGGATCTCCAATGTAATTCATGAATTCCACACACCCGTAATATTATTTCAATCTTTTATGACTCATAGATCAAAAATAGTTCCTTTCATCTGGCTATCATATTCAATAGAATCCATGAATGGGGGAAAACGCAGGCATGATTTAATTATTTTCAGCGAAAGAATTTCTGAGACAGAAAAATGAAATTGGGAAGAATCAAGAATTGTGTGATAGTATAATATTCTCATATCTTATGTGCATACAACACATGTGTCCTACCTGTGGAATTTTATAGATATCCAAGATATTTGCCACATGAAGAGAGATTTCGGGATCTAATCCCCCAATAACTGCTATGGGATTATTCTGGATGCTGCACATATAGTTGGGGACCAATCTCTCCAATAATGATAGAAGTAACATGGTTGCATGATAGGTTGTCCTTGCATTGTCATAGCTGTCATAGATACGGAAGCCCACAGTAAAGTTTGGTAATATCTTAGAGTTTTCGTTGATCTCTTTTACAGCAAATGCAAAGGCCACAAGATGTTGGTAATTCTTGGGTATCATGCTGAAACAAGATTCAACGCTTACATCATAGTATGCTTTTGACACTTGCAGAGCAAAGATATAAAAACATACTTGGTCAGAAGTAAAAGACTTTGAGTCTGATGGGGCCAGCTCCCTGAGAAATGGCTTGAAAGGCTGCATTCAAAAATGTGCACCCAAACAAAGTTGGATACAAACTTATATCTATGAGTGGATATAGACATACCGCCCCCTTTCCAAGGATATTTGTATATGTTTGCAGTACCAGGCACTGGTCTGCCACAGCACCTCTTTGACTGATCATTATAGTGTTATAATAAATGGAAATGAAAGAACCAATACTTCAATACTAACACAAGTTCTTCACACGAGTCTGGTAGAGGTTCTTCACTGAAGGATCTTGGATTGGAGATAAAGCCACCATGTGAAACTATGCCACCAATAATGAAGTCTCCTGACTGATGATACGTGTGAAGTGGACGGTGAGGACTACGGAAGCTGCATTTCATTATATGAGTCTGACATTCTATGTGACGGAACACTGCCAGTAGCAAGACCAATAAAAGAACCATCTTCAATGCAATGGCAAAAATTTTCTCTACACATCCAGATTTTTCTATTTTCTTCTACAATACTACTATCACTTAGTGGAAACATATAATGTCAAAGATTCCATATCTCTAAATGTTTGTTGCAATATTTATAACATCATTTACAGTCTTGTTATTAGTTTTGCTAGTGGCCACTGAAATTATATGAAGTAACAGAAATAATTGCCATCATTTGGATAATTAAAGTGGGATAATTAAACAAAGTTGAAGATCCCATGATGAACTGCTGGAGAAAAAACATGTTTGTGATATGACAATATGGGCTTGGAATGCCTCTGAGGAATTACAGAACTGCCCTCCATTTTTAGGCATTCATATGATTGCAGACTATTATGGAGTTATCTTTTAAGCAAAAGATCACTAGTTTAGAGGTCAAATGTTTTTCTTGGAACACAGAAGTCAGGAATTGTTTGTGCTATTCCTCTGTACCACTGTATCACCACGGAGTCATGTAGCAGAAACAGAAACGTTCTTCATCCGGTACTCGGTTCTCAATGCTGTGATGAAACCAATAGTAGATAGAATGGATTAAAAGCAGCTAATCTCAATGTATAACAAGCAATCACCGGTATTTTTCCCAATGCATATAGGCTAGTGCAACCTCACTTAAATTTGTAAGAAGACAGGTAGATTGCTACAGCAAAGAGAGGCTTACTCATTGTAATGAAGTGAGGTTTCTCTTCAGCAATATTGAAATACTCAGTGTTCTCTCCACACCAGTACAGTAGGGATTTATAGACATCCTCAACTCTCTGTGGTCCAGAAATTCTGAGTCAATATATAAGTGCTCAAACCTCCTGCATTGTGTGTTACAAAAGGGTTGTTTTAAACTTGAGGCCCAGGAAGCAGTCCTAACATGTCAACCAATTCAGCACTACAGCCCCCAAAAGTTTGCAATTTAGCAACATTCAGTCTATTTTTTCTAATCAACAGATCAAAATTCAAGGAGGTCAGGACTATCTAGACTGTCCTCAACAGTGCTCTCTGTACATTTATGTTTCTTCCCCATATCTTGTCTGGGTACGCTCATAATAGAGACACTGGTCTGAAACCTATTCCTAATGATACCAGGTGCTATATAGAGAGGTCAGGGTTAATCTCCACCCACAAATGGATGGAAACCATGTAAGGAGTTCTGATCAAAGGATACACAGTGTCATTTGCAGCCAGATATTTTAAATTTATTTATTTATTTATTTAATAACATTTCTTGGCCACCATTCAGGGCAAAGTCCTCACAAGGTGGCTTACAAAAAATACATAAAATATTAAAAGCAAAAAAAAAAATTATAAGCACTAAAACAGCAATTAAAGCAATAAAACAATAAAACAATAGCAGCAATAATAACAATAATAGCAATAACAATACTCATCATGCAATGGCCATGGTAAAATGAAATGTTTTTAAGGCTTTCTGGAAAGCCTGCATGGTGGACCTCCGATGGATGTTTGTTCCAGAGATTTGTGCCCACTGCAGAGAAAGCCTTCTCCCATGTGGAGACCCACCTAATTTCTCTCACTGGTGGGCAAATGAGAAGGGTCTCCCATTCTGGTCTTAAAGTGCTGGCAGGATGATATGGGTGAAGGAGGTCCTTTGTGTAGCTTGGTCCCAAACTGTTTAGGGCTTTAAAGGTCAAAACCATCACTTTGAATTTGGCTCAGAAACACACAGGTAGCCAGTGCTGCTGGTGCTGTATAGGCGTTGTGTGGTCAGATCGCCTTGCACCCACCAACAGTTGGACAACTCCATTCTGCACAAGCTGAAGCTTCTGAACCATCTTCAAAGGCAGTTCCACATTCAGTGCATTACAGAAGTCCTGCCCGGATGTGACTAGTGTGTGGATAACTGAGGCCAGGTCCATCCTCTCCAGATGGGCTGCACCTAGCATACCAGCCTAAGCTGGTAGAATGCACTCCTGGACATCACAGCCACCTGGGCTTCCCCAGTTAGCTCATAGTCCAGGAGGACTCCCAAACTGCGTACTTAGTCTTTTAGGGGAAGTGCAACCTCATCTGAGACCAGTTGAACACCTCAATCTGAAGTAGTTGGTTTCCCAAGCCGCAGTGCCTCTGTCTTGTCTGGATTAAGTTTCAGCTTGTTCACTCTCATCCATCCCAAAACAGCCTCCACCCACTGGTTCAAGAGTTCCACAGCCTCCCTGGGATGTGCAGCTGGAAACGAGAGGTAGACTGGAGTATCATCTGCATACTGATGACACTTCAGCCCAAAACCAACCCCCCCAGCAGTTTCATGTAGATGTGAAAAAGGATAGGGCACTAGATAGAACCTTGAGGCACCCCAAAGGCTAATGGCCATGGGGTGGAATAGAAGTCTCCCAGCAACACCTTCTGAGACCACTCCTCCAGAAAGGACTGGAACCTCTTTAAAACCATGCCTTCCAAGCCCAATCCAGATAAATGATTCAGAAGGATACCATGGTTGATGACATTGAAAGCTGCTGAGAGGTCCAGGAGAACCAACAAGGTTACACTTCCCTTACCCATTTCTTGGCTTAAGTCATCAACCAGGGTGACCATGGCTGTTTCCATCCCATGAACAAGTGTGAAATCTCACTGGAATGGATCTAGGTAATCAGTTTCATCAAAACAGGCTTCAAGTTGGGAGGTCAATACACACTCCAGAACCTTGACCAAGAATGGTAAATTTGATACAGGGTGATAGTTATCTAACACCATTGAATTTACATTTGGTTTTTTTCAACAAGGGCCTCACCAAAGCTTCTTACAAAGCTGTGGGGGCCTCACTGGACCTCAAGGAAGCATTTCCTACCTCAGAGGTCCAGATATCCAGTCCAGCTCTGGCAGATTTCAGAAGCCAGGATAGACTAGGATATAAGGGCAAGTAGTAGGCCTCAGAATATCATTTATTCTGGCAACAAACAGCAACATTTCCTACAATTTACGACAACAAAACACACTGTTCCTTTCTAGTTGTGTGGATTAGGACACCCCACTTTGAAAAAAGGCACAGCCACCCAATGACTTTCTTATGTAGATAACTCTTTTAAAGTGAAATCTTGCAAGCACTAGTAATATAGATAAATAGGACAAGAATGTATTCTAGGTATTCAATATATCAGTCGTAAAACTTCATATGACATGTGAAGATTAACAAGTCTCATTGCCAAGGAAATTCAGAGAGAACCCTGTTTATTGCTTTCACAGGGACCAGAGGGTCATATACTTTCATGCACATGTTCAGAAAAAGGACACTTGATTTTATTGTCAGCTGCTACAGAAGAATTCTAAACTCATATTATTTGTTTCTTTAAAGAACCTTACAAGCTTAACGAAGAGCAGCTGAAAGTAAGAGGCCAAAGAGGGGAATTTGCCTAATTTCATGATGTTTTTAAGTGAAGTAAATCTTGATTCAAATTACAATGAAATGCAGAAATTGATTTCTTAGTTTTTTCTTATTATTAATTGTTCTTTGTTGTTCAGCTCAGGCCTCAACACAATAATGTAACATTTGGGGAAAAAGATGCAACCCAGCAATCCAGCACTGGAGGCTAAGATGGAGAAGATCTCCACACCTACCATGTATTTCCCCTTGGTGCTTAAGTAGGATGGAACAAAAGATAACCAAACACTGCAGAAGACCAACATGCTGAAAGTGATGAACTTGGCCTCATTGAAACTGCCAGGTAACTTCCTGGAGAGGAAGGCCACGGTGAAACTGATAATTGCTAGCAAGCCCATGTAACCCAAGGCACAGTAAAACATAGTCGCAGAGCCCTCATTACATTCCAGAACAATTGGTTCAGCCACTGAGTACATGTCAACATCTGGAACTGGAGGAGAGGTTCCCAGCCACACAATGCAGATACTTGCTTGGATAAGGGAGCATGAAAGAACAATGGAGATGGCCAGTCTTTTCCCCAACCACTTCCTCATCCTGGATCCTGGTTTAGTGGCCATGAAAGCCAGAACTACCATGATAGTTTTTGCTAGTACCAAAGAGACAGCCACGGAGAAGATGATGGCAAATGCAGTTTGTCGGAGGAGACAAGTTATCTTCTGAGGTTGGCCAATGAATAGGAATGTGCACAGGATGCAGAGCAGGAGGGAGATGAGGAGAGTGTAGGTGAGGTTCTGGTTGTTGGCTTTGACTATAGGAGTGTTGTGGTGCTTCACGAAAATGCCCATCACCAGAGCTGTGATCAAAGAAAAGGAAAGAGCAAAGAAGGCTAAACTGAGCCCTAGAGGTTCTTTATAAGACAAGAAGGTAACGGTCCTTGGAATACAGAAATCCTGATTCTTGCTTGGATAGTCTTTGTCTGAGCATTTATTACAGTCATTCATATCTATAAAAGAAAGTTCTGATCACAAACAAACATGCCACAAATTTCAACATGTCATAACCTTCCCTTTCAGATACAGAAAATGACTCCATTCAGAGCAGAGGACAGAGTCATTATGCATTTTATGAAATGTTTTGGGGATCTAAAGCAAAATTTTGTTCTTTAAGAACAAGGATCTGGTAATCCACCTGATATCATAAAGGGATGGATTGTTATGCAAAACATCCTGTGGATTCTGCTTTGCAGTGTGTGTGTCTGGTGGGTGGGAGGTGATTGGAGATTTACCCTTACTATTTATAATTAGGAGGCAGTGTTGAAGATTGTGTCAATGATGCCACAGGCAGCACCACGGATGTACATGAAAGGTAAATATGTGGTCTGTCAGGCATGTGGGTATAATGTTTTTCCCTTCAACTCAAATGGTGGTCACTGTAAGAGTAGCAGGGAAAAACTTATCTCCTCCCTCCCCACACCCATCAGCCCTTGCAAGCACCAATGGGTTCAGGATTGGTGGGAAAGCAAGCTTTCCATACCCCTGGAAAGTACTCAGATTCCCCTCGGCCACATCATTAGCATGGCTGGGGAAATTTTGCACTTTCTGGAGGCCTAGTAAGTGGGCTTTCCCACATCTATCCTCCCTCCCTGACCTAAGGATGCAAAACGGCCACTTCACACAAGCGATAAGAGGCCTTTTCAGGCTCGGAATGGGCATGGTGAGTGGAATGGATAGTGCATGTCTGAGGCCTCCATAAAGTACACCAATCCCTAGAACACAGATGCCATGCCATGGGATTGAGCACTTTCTGGAGAGCTTGGACACATGCAACACTGGGCCACTTTGACTGGATAATAATAATAATAATAATAATAATAATAATAATAATAATAATAACAATTTATTTCTCACCCGCCTCTCCGTCTAGATCGAGGCGGTCGGGCAGCATTCAGCGAGCCTGTGAGGTGAGCTCCTGAGGAGCTCATCATTCTTACACTGAGAGTCAGTGATTCGTCCAAAGTGACCCTGTGACTTTCATAGCTGAATGAGGACAAAACCCTGATCTCGAAAGTCCCAATCCAAAATCTTTACCACTAGACCAGATTGGATTATCAGAAACACCGACCATCTGGCTACTCATAATGCATTGCAATGTTATATTCTTAGTTTGTTTTCCGTGTTTTTTTTTCCTTTTAGAATTTTGACAAGCAAATGATCACACACAGAGAGACACACACAGATCCATCCGATTCTTGCCACTTCTGTTACTTCCTCCTACATACCCCTATCAAAACCTTTTGATCCCATTTGAAATATTGAAGAATAGTCACGGAAATATATGCATAATTGTATTTATGTGTTCATATATTGCAGCCACACTCTTGTATATCACTCTATACACTTAATGTATAGTTCCTACCCTCTTGGTTTGCAAACTTCCCTTCTGGACATGGGATGCAATCATAACAGCAGTATGGTTTCCCCTCCTTCACTCTTTTGCTAGAACCAGGAAGGCAACTCTCAGTGCATACAGAAAGAGGTTGTGTCTGATGAACGCAAGAGCAAAATAAAAATGTTGACAATAATGAGCTTGGAAACCCAGGTCCATCTATATGCTACAAACTTGGCACAGCATTTCAGTAATGTGTAAACATATTGATATACTACAAGCTATTTATACTTATCTTTATTTTTGGGGGATTGACTTCATCCATTTTCTGAGGAACATAGGAAATGATATAACAAATGACTGGTCATGATATTTCCTATCCTCCCAAAGCTGCATTACTTGCCTATGTATCAGATATTGTCTCGGCAGAATGCCTTGAACTGCTTAGAGATCTCAAATACAAAATTATTGTTGTCCACTGATTATCACAAAGCGTTCATTCAATTTTAGATTGGATGGATGAATTTCAGTAGAAACCTTTTAAACCAAGCTGGCATATAGAAGGCTGAAGGAAATACAACATATGGATAGATTCACTAAAAACGTGAATTCATCAATAACAGTTGGAAGAACACAGCCATGGCTTCAATAACAAGGTCTATTCCACATATTTATTTTTTGTTATTCGTGGCACAAACCTATACTCAACATATGCCTGGTGACAATGCTGTGGGACATGACAGAAATCCTTTCTTTGTAACAGCTGGAGACAAGCCCCCAAAGCAATGAACCTGGCCATGCACGTAAAGACAGTGTTGGTTCTACCCCACGTTGGCTTATATTTCCTCAAGCAATTTTTCAATTATTCAAGTCACTGGCAATGTAATCATGGTAGAAACTTTTGAACTCTCACAGACTATTCTCCTTTCAATTAAAAATCTGTTGTCATTTTGTTTTGCCATTCTCTAATGAGATTCGTTTTTTGCAGCAGAATGTATAATCATTGCTCATTCAAATTTGATCTCCTTCCAACCTTCTTATACTTGGTTCCCACCTGGTTAAACCAGCTGTGCCATGTGATGGCATCCTCATCAATGGTGAGTGCATGGTCTGGAGAAGCCTGAACATCTATCCTTCCTACTTTCACACGGAGAAAAGATTCATTGGAGAAAACTTTCAAATTAATAACATCCAATCCAGCAACTACCTCTCCATTCTCACTGAAGAAAACCTCATGCTGAGCATTGTTGTTAAATGAAACTCCTCTGAGAAACCGATGGAGCTAGATTGAAAATGGAAATGCAACAGTTTAGAAAAGACTGCCATTTTCTATATAGGACTAAAGTCTAATAGCAGGAGCAGAATGATGTCATGGATGAATTTCCAATAGCAAAAAACATTGAGGGAACAAACGCTCACTATTTCTTTATTTATTACATTGATTGCCTCCTTTTTCCTCTTACATCAAATACAAGGGAGCTTGAATGATCTTCCTCCTCTCCATATTTATTTTCTACAATTTGTGGTGGTTTCCGCTGACAGTCAGTGATTGGTGTAAAGTCACTCCAGTGAGCTGCATAGCCAATTGGAGACTGGATGCCTGATATCCTGAATCCTGGTACATCAAGCCATCCACAACACCACACTGGCCTTCAGGGGAAATTGCAACAAATGTATTCTGTTCATATGGTAAATGCACAGGAAAGTAGAGCATGCTGATTGAAATGTGGACAGTCACCTTGGCAGTTGAAAAGTTTGATAATACAGCATGACACAGAGATTGACTGCTGATGTAATAACTGAAGACATGGTGGTTTCCCACACGATGAAGTTCAGGATATTACCTTCCACCACTGATCATTCTCAAGTTTATTTCCTTTGGTATCCATCATTGTTCTATGCTTGTACTTAGGTGATGACATGGCATGTAGAGCATGGGCCACAGCATAGACAGCATTGTAGGTGCTGTAGCTTTGGCCAGTCATCCTCATTTCAAAAAAAGATCCAGGGAGGTTCTCCAACTTTTCCTTCCCAGTGCAAACTTTAACTTCCGTGTCATCCTCTGCTGAATCTGGGAATACACAGTCAAAAGCTTGTTGCCAAAAGTCCCTGATGAAACCATCTCCTTTTGGGCTGAAAGGATTTCTGATCTCCTCAAATGATCTGAATCCTGGTATATCATTGGAGGGTATCCTGAAGGAGAGAGCACCATTGAATATTTCTGTATCCCAATTCCTTTGAAAAACAAATGAATTGATCTCCATCTGGGCTGTCGTTATCCATACTTTGCCTTTAATTTTATTTGCCTTGTGCAGTATTTCTGTGAGATATGGAAGCCATCTAAAAACTGCACTGGAATATGATTCTGCATGGACCACCACTACATTGACTTTCCTGTCCAGCAGTTTATCGTGTATTCTTTCCCCCTGTTCAAACATGCCATACATTTCAGTAATGTAAGTACTTTTGGGGATTCTTTCTATGAAGGCAAAACAGACTCCTCTCTCAGAAAACATTGGAAAAACAGCTTGCACAAATCTTTCTCCATTGTCATTATCTATAAAAGCAAGTCCAATCCATGTCCACCTGAAATGCAGGAGCAAGGAGAGAATCCCCTCAATCTGAAGGGCTTCCTGGGGAACCATCTGGTAGAAGGGAAGTCCTGGGATTTTATCATTCATGACTGGAGCAGTGCCATATATGAGCTAAGGAGAGATTTCAAAAGTGGTCGTAAGTTGATATGAATTCACGGAGCGCTTTGTAGGCTTCGAAACAATGCACATATCTTGTTACAGCAATTCTTAGAACAACAACTCATCAAGGCATGTACATTTTTTTGTTTCCATACTATAATCCAATCTTTCATTACCTTGTGCCATTAATATCTGTTATAGTACAATTCCTATTATCCCCAGACAGGATGAGGTTAGGGTTTTTTAGTCCAACACATCTCAAAAACATGTTGTGGAATGTTCCAATCAAAATATGCAACATGTCCGTGGGATCAATCTCCATTCCAAAGGACTGGAATATGGTCAATGTAACATCAGTTTTTAAGAAGGGGTCCAGGAACAATCCAGGAAATGACAGGCCAGATAGCTTAACATTTGTTCTGGGTGAATTGGTTGAAACCATTATTAAAGTTAACATTAGTAATCATATAGAATGACAAGCCCTGCTGGAAAAGATGCAATACAGCTTCCAAAAAGGTTTGTCCTGCCTCACTGGAGTGACGGGGTAGACATTAATTGTTCATGCGAGACCATCCCATCCCAAAATTCCTTGCAATATAATAGGAAACAACTTATTGTTGTTGGGAGAGTTCATTTTCCCTCAATTCATTTTGGAAGGAACAGGGCATTCTGAGTGAGTTGACACATGATGTTAGGGGGAGTGGCCTAACGGGACATGGAGTAGTATCAGAACTTTCTTGCTCTCATAAAGAAGCAATGAAATATTTACGAAATCCCTAATTTGGAGGTGATGGATTCTTGATTAGCGACTTGATTTTGGGTCCAGGATCTTTACTGCATCTGCGGTGAGAGAAGCAGCTGGAAAACTGGTATAATAACAGAGGAGAAAACGAAACTGTTTTCGGAGGAGGACGGGAGCTTGACAGAGTGCCAACTGAAGGTAATTAATGGACTTTAAATCGAAGCAGCAAGGTTAAAATAACTTTAGAGGGAGAGGCGGAACTGATTTAAGTGGGAAAAGTAACTTTTAACCTTCAGTTGAAGGAGCTAGAAGCCGAAGCGCAACTGCTGATTGGAGCCGAGAGAGTATAGGTGAGGGGTGCGGATTTATGTGTTAAGCTTTATGAAAAGTAAGCAAAAAGGTGTTAAATCCAGTGCCCCCGCCTGGAGCACATTGAACCTCAAGAAATTTGGGAGATGGCGGATATTGAGAGGATCCACAGAGTGGGTTATAAGAAGAAGGGATGCTCCCAAGAGATATAATTGTCAAATTTGCTAATTATTACAATAAAGAAAAGTTGATGCAAGCAATTAGACGGCAAGCCCAGCTGATGCTACAAGCAACATCAATTGAGGTTTACCAGGATCTATGCCCTCAAACGGTGCAGTGGCGGAAGAGTGTTAGACTGTGTACAGTGGCTTTGTGGAAGAGATCGATAACATATAGTTGGGGATACCCAATCTTTTTTAGATTTATGTGGAAAGGGAAGCAACATAGAATAACATTGTGTGAGCAAGGGATGGATCTTCTGGAAAAGCTGGGTTTAGTGGATCCCAAGGTTGCTGGAGAAACAAAGCAGGATGAAGGTGCTGGAGGGGAAGGTGGTCTTGATTGTCCACAGGAGGAAGGTGCCGTAGGTGGAAGCCGTCAGTGAAGAAATATTATTGTAAAAGGGATAAGAAAAGATTATAAGAGAGGGGAGGGTCGGATTTCTGCTCTGGGAATGTTGGGTTGCTTCCCCCCCCCCCGAAGAGTTCTAAGTATAATTGGGGCCATTGTCCAGGAAGGCCTGGTGAGGATGGGGGTGAAGATGGGGGGTAAATGTGGGGGGGGTGAGGGAGGGGGGTATGTGTATCACAGAGGGTGACCAATATAGAGATGTGGGTGAAGGAGAAAGATGGAAAATAAATTAAGGGTTGCAACTTTAAATGTTTAAGGGCTAGGAACTGTTATAAAAAGGAAGAGAATAGAAATGTTATTTAAAAAAGAGAAAGCTGATGTAATTTTTTTGCAGGAAACTCATCAAACAAAAGAGGGTGTAAATGAGCTTCGGATGAGGGAAGTGGGTGTTTACAAAAAGTCTTTTGGCACTTCTAAAGCGAGAGGTGTAGCGATTATAATTTCAAAAAAATGTGGTATTACCATACAAAGGGTGAAGAAAGATGAAGCGGGAAGGTTTCTGATAATTTCTTGCATGGTAGGGGAGGAGGAATATGTATTGATTAATGTATATGCTCCAAATGGAAAACAAATGGAATTTTTCGATGAAGTTTTTAATGCAGTGGGTGAAGTGGGTAAAAAGAATATTGTGATGGCAGGTGACTTCAATATGGTATTAGACAAAGGGAAAGACAGGGATAATATATTAAGAGATCTTATGAGTGGTGGGAGGACGGGGCTAAGCAAATTAATGGAGAGAAAAGAATTAATGGATGTTTGGAGAGTATTAAAAGGGGAAGAAAAGAAATATACTTTCTATTCACCAAGCTTTAAGAGTTATTCCAGGATTGACTATATTTTTGTGTCAAAGAATATGATGTCTAAACTTATAGATTGTGCCATAGGGGTAATTAAAGTCACAGACCATGCATTAATGACGTTGGACATTAAAATGAAGAAGGATTACAAACAAGTTAAGAGATGGAGAATCAATACAAGGCTATTAAATAATAAAAATATAGTGGAGAACATAAAAAAAGAAATGCAGGAAATATGGGAAATCAACGAAAAGGACTTAAACTCTCAGGGGTTAATATGGGACACTATGAAGGCTGTAGTAAGAGGGATTTGTATTAGGGAAATGTGTACCCTAAGAAACAACAAGAAGCACAAAATAAAAAGATTGAAAAGGAGGTAAGAGACTTAGAGGAGAAGCTAAGAGAGACAAAAGATAAACGCCTATTTGCCCAAATCCAAGCTAAGAAAAAAGAATTAGAGAGAGAAGAGTTAGAACAAGTCCAGAGGGATTTGCTATATTTAAGGAGGGATTTTTTTGAATATAGTAATAAAAACTCGAAGATGCTGGCTAGGTCCACACAGTCAAAAAAGGCTAAGAGCATGATAGGGACAATTAGAGATAAGACAGGGAAAAGTTGTAATTTAATGAAGGACAAATTAAATATATTTCAGGAGTTTTATAGAGAATTATATACATCAGATATGGGATCACAGGTTAAGGTATTGGAATATGTAGAGAGGAATTGGAAAATAAGATTACAGGGGCAAGATAGGGATTATATGGAAGGATTAATTACTGAGAAAGAAATAGAAGGAATTATTGCTAAATTAAAAGGAGGGAAATCTCCGGGATTGGATGGTTTGGGGCCGGAATATTATAAAGTTTTTAGAGGAATTTTAATACCAAGATTAAAAAAATTATTTAATAGTATAATAGAAGGGGGAAAGACCCCACCCCCATCGTGGGATCATTCCTTGATCATATTAATCCCGAAACCAAGAAAGGATCTGACTGATCCAGAATCTTATAGACCAATAGCCTTAATTAATCAAGACTCAAAAATATTTACAGCAATAATGGCAAAAAGGATGAGTACGTTTATACATAAATATATTAGAAAAGATCAATGTGGATTTATTTCAGGAAGGCAAATGCCTAATCTAATTGGAAGAGTTTTCAATATAATTAATACTATTAAAAAAAGGAATTTAAAAGCAGGTTTACTAGCATTGGATATATTCAAAGCCTTTGATTGCGTGGAATGGCCAGCACTTAAAACAATTTTGAAAACATTTGGGCTTAGAGTGAAATTTATGGGAGTGATGGATCAACTGTATAAAAATAATAAAGCAGAAATAATGGTTAATGATGGGTTAAAGCAACAGATTATACTAGCCCGAGGAACAAGACAAGGTTGCCCACTTTCACCGATCTTATTTGCGATAGTGATAGAAATTTTGGCAAATGTTATAAGGGAGGATTCAAGATTGAAGGGGATAGGAGGGAAGGAGAAGATTAAAATAAATATGTTTGCGGATGACACATTACTGACATTAGAAGATCCCCTGAAGTTTGGGGAGCTGATTAAAGAGCATTTGAGAGAATTTGGGGAGATTACTGGTTTACAAGTTAATTGGGGGAAGTCAGAAATGATGTTATTTAATTATAACAAAGAGGAGATGGAGGAAGGTAAAGTAAAGTTAGGTCTTAGGCTTAAAAATGTAGTACGATATTTAGGAGTTAATATTGCAAAAGATATAGATAGGTTAGAGGAAATTAATTTTGCAAGTTTGAAAAAACAGATAGGGGAAAAGTTAGAGGTATATAGAAAATTAAAACATTCTTGGTTTGGTAGAATAGCGGTTATAAAAATGAAGATATTACCTAAGATTAATTTTTTGTTTAGAATGTTACCGATTAAAATATCGGATGTAGAGTTAAAGAGCTGGCAATGTATGATTAATGCTTATTGCAATTGAGATAAGAGAGCTAGGGTTAATAAAGGGTTATGGTATAAGACACAAAAGACAGGAGGTTTGGGACTTCCAAATATAAAGAATTATTATATTGCTAATCAGTTAAGATATGTTATAAATAGTATAATAGGGGAGGATGATTTAGAATGGTTAGAAACGCAAACAGGGGAACTAGATTTTAAATTGCAAAATATTTTATTTTAATAATAAAATTCAAAAGAAAGATTTGAGGGGACTGGGCAACCCGTTGTTGAAAAACATTCTAGAGATCTGGGAGAAAGTTAAAGGGAAGTTAATACCAGGAGACTCTCCACTCACCCCAGTAGTAGTTGTGGGAAATTTCCCAAGGAATTTAAAAGTAGAGTTGGAAGGAAGTTTGAAGGGTCAGGAAATAATTAAGCTAAAGAACTGGATGGAAAGAATGATAGATAAGGAGCAAATTAGAGAGTTGTTAAAAGGACAAAAGATAGCTTGGTTCAAATGCTTACAATTGGAAAAATGGACACAGGAATGGAAAAAGAGAAATAAGAAGTGTAGAAATAATACAAGATTTGAAGATTTAATTGAATCAAGAGGAAAGAAGGAAGTAATTAAAACTAGAAAAGGTCTGACTAGCGAAATATATAGAATCCTGACAGAGGAGGTTGAATATCGAGACTCGCTTAGAATGATTTGGGAAGATGATTTAAATGAACAAATTAATGAATATGACTGGGGGAGGATGTGGGACGCAAGAATGTTAAAGCTTTTGTCGATTAGAATTAAGGAGAATTATTATAAGACAGTATGGAGATGGTATTTAACGCTGGTAAGATTTCATCAGATAGATAAAAAAGTGTCCAAGAATTGTTGGAGGGGATGTCAGGAGGTTGGAACTTATTTCCATATGTGGTGGAGCTGTAAACATGTACAAAAAAATTGGGAAAGGGTGTTTAAAGAAATAAGTGAAATAATTGGAAGTAAATTTGAATTAAGCTCAAAGCTGGCTCTACTAGCAATATGGGATAAAAGCAATGAGAATATAAATAAGAGAGAATTAATAAACAACCTCCTGGCTCCTGTCAGAATAATGATTGCTAAAAACTGGAAAGGGCAAGGGATATATACTATAGAAGAATGGTATAAAGAAATATGGGATATGGCACTTAACGATAAGCTAACGTGTAAAATGAAAATAAAGAGAGGAATGTCCAGTAAGAATGATTTTGGAGATATATGGAGCCCATTTTTGGAATACGTATTAAGAACGGGGAAGGGGCAAATGCCTTCAAAAGAGTCTTTACAATTTTGGAAAGAAGAATAATGTATAATTGAAGGTCTCCTGGGGGGAGGGGAGCACGGGGGGTATGTGGTTATGTATTGTATTTTATGTTGTTTTATGTTGTATTATGTTGAAAAATAATATATATATATATTATTTTTTTTAAAAGACACATGATGTTAGAATCCCTGCTATTCAAAAAGGTTTGGCACTGTGTGCCTGAAAGCAATGGCTGCACTACACCACTGGATCTGCCAGACTAATCGACACATTGATGGATAATGTTTGCATTGTAAATAGATAAGCAGGGAATGTTTCTTTCTTTCTGTTCAGTTAATGGAAGAAACCTTGGATTGGATCTCGATTGAGACTTACTTAGAATGGATCCATTGATAGGAAACACCTGGATATGTCTGCCAAGGTGATTTTGGCCGCTCTGCCTTTGTGGGGAAAGAATAAGGAACTGCTTCAAGGGCAAAACTGGAGGCTGGACAAAGAAGGGCACCATCAGATACATGTTGTTATGTAAAGTGGATGTGCCTGTTACTGTACCTCTCTGTCTGTGTGCAGTTAACCTCTTTTTTGGTTTGTGGAGGTTGAGTAGGAATTATTTGGGCATTCCCCGATTCTTCACCTACCCCATACTGCAGAAGTATAGAGGGAAGTTGATACCAGGGGATTCTCCGCTCGCCCCAGTTGTAGTAGTGGGAAACTTCCCAAGAGTATTAATACCAGAGATAGAAGCGAGACTGAAAGAACAAGATATTATTAAGCTAAGGAATTGGATGGAAAAGATGAAGGATAGTGGTATATTAAAGATCTGTTTAAAGGACAAAAGATAGCTTGGTTCAAGTGTTTGCAATTGGGAAAATGGACACAGGAATGGAGGTTGAAAAATAAGAAATGTAGAAACAATACTAGATTTGAAGATTTAATTGAACAAATAGAAAAAAAAGAAGAAGCCGGAGCTAAGAAAGGACTCACTAGCGAGATATATAAAATATTAATAGAGGAGGAATTTCAGGACACACTTAAGGTTATAAAAGAGGTATGGGAAGAAGATGTAAGGGAAAAAATCAACAAAGATAATTGGGGGAGGACATGGAATGTAAGAATGTTTAAGTTATTGTCGATTAGAATTAAGGAGAATTACTATAAGATAGTTTGGAGATGGTATCTAACACCTGTAAGATTTCACCAGATTGATAAAAAAGTGTCCAAGAACTGTTGGAGGGGATGTCAGGAGGTTGGGACCTATTTTCATATGTGGTGGAGCTGTGAACAAGTACAAAGATTTTGGGAAAGGGTCTTTAAAGAAATAAGTGATATAATTGGAAGTAAATTGGAATTAAACCCGAAGTTAGCTCTACTAGCAATATGGGATAGTAGCAATAAGCATATAATTAATAGAGAATTGGTAAACAACCTCCTGGCACCCGTAAGAATAATGATTGCTAAAAATTGGAAAGGGCAACGAAGTTATATAATAGAAGATTGGTATAAAGAAATTTGGGATATAGCTTTGAATGATATGTTGACATGTAAAATGAAAATAATGAGGGGAATGTCCAGTAAGAGTGATTTTGGAGAAATATGGACTCCCTTTTTGGAACATGTTTTAAGATCGGGAAAGGGACAAATGCCTTCAAAAGAATCATTAACATTTTGGAAGGAGGATGAATGAATATGAGAGGGTCTCGGGGGGGGGTGCACGGGGGAAGTCGAGGGAGGTAGTTTGTTTTATATTGTGTATTAAGTGTATGTTTGTTTTGTTGAAATTAATAAAAATTATATATTAAAAAAAAAGAAAAGGGCAAAACTGGAGGCTGGACAAAGAAGGGTGACTTCAGAATCATGTTGCTATATAAAGTGGATGTGCCTGTTACTGTACCTCTCTGTCTGTGTGCAGTTAACCTCTTTTTTGGTTTGTGGAGGTTGAGTAGGAATTATTTGGGCATTCCCCGATTCTTCACCTACCCCATATTGCAGTGGCATGGGAGGATGTCTGCAATCTGCCTGATTGGTTACATTTGTTTACAGTAGGCAGGAATTGCAGAACCTAAATAGCTTAGGAGCTTTACCCTGGTGAGCATCCTGAGACACCTGACAGTGAAGGGTATCTTGCTAGTCACTGCTACCTGGCTAGAGGGAATGTGGGAAGTCCACAACTCGGGAGCCTGACAAACCTCACTCAACTGAATCCTGGCCAACCGTGGTGGAGTAGTCATGGTCCCCTCCTTGCCTTTGCAATGGGAAGGCTATGAAGGATCTGGATCTGTTGCATATCCAGCCTAAGTGTATATACCCAGTAGGCAGTTGCTGGCAATTGACTAGTGGCTGAACTTTGCAAGCAGTTGCCTGAACTTAGCCCCAGTTATTTGTCATTGCAGAAAGGGTCTCATGTCTTCCTTCATTGGCTGTGTGTGTGTGTGCGTGTGCAGAAATTACAATGTCCAAAATATTTAAATGGATCTAAAACAATTATGTCCAAATTTGGATGAAATATATTGTACTTTGATTTCTTTGAATTAAAATTTGATTTTGTTAGAAAATGATACAAGTTACTGAAATTTTGAATGATTTGCTGTTATGAGAGTGAGAATGAGAAACAGGGATGCTCCTTCTAATTCCTAAATTGCTCCTTCCTAATCCCATTGATGATTAATGCAGGACTCTACTGAACCTGGCTAGGCAGAATTGGCTTGTGTGATACAATGGAAATTATTAGTCAGCAGTCATTGTGAACAATAGAGACCACAACAAGAAGAAACCCAAAATCCTGAAAAAATGGAACTAATAATTAGGACACATGTTTTCTGTTTTCAAAGATATACCAAACACATTAACATACTCCTGGATCTCCAATGTAATTTATCAATTCCACACACCCATAATATTATTTCAATCTTTTATGACTCATAGATCAAAACTAGTTCCTTTAGTCTGGTTATCATATTCAATAGACTCAACGAATGGGGGAAAACGCAGGCATGATTTAATTATTTTCAGCGAAAGAATTTCTGAGACAGAAAAATGAAATTGGGAAGAATCAAGAAGTGCGTGATTAGTATAATATTCTCATAGCTTATGTGCATACAACACATGTGTCCTACCTGTGGAATTTTATAGATATCCAAGATATTTGCCACATGAAGAGAGATTTCGGGGTCTAATCCCCCAATAACTGCAATGGGATTATTCTGGATGGCACACATATAGTTGGGGACCAATCTCTCCAATAATGATAGAAGTAACATGGTTGCATGATAGGTTCTCCTTGCATTGTCATAGCTGTCATAGATACGGAAGCCCACAGTAAAGTTTGGTAATATCTTAGAGTTTTCGTTGATCTCTTTTACAGCAAATGCAAAGGCCACAAGATGTTGGTAATTCTTGGGTACTATGCTGAAACAAGATTCAACGCTGACATCACAGTATGCTTTTGACACTTACAAAGCAAAGATATAAAAATATACTTGGTCAGAAGTAAAAGACTTTGAGTCTGATGGGGCCAGCTCCCTGAGAAATGGCTTGAAAGGCTGCATTCAAAAATGTGCACCCAAACAAAGTTGGATACAAACTTATATCTATGAGTTGATACAGACATACCTCCCCCTTTCCAAGGATATTTGTATATGTTTGCAGTACCAGGCACAGGTTTGCCAGAGCACCTCTAGGACTGATCATTATAGTGTTATAATAAATGGAAATGAAAGAACCAATACTTCAATACTAACACAAGTTCTTCACATGAGTCTGGTAGAGGTTCTTCACTGAAGGATCTTGGATTAGAGATAAAGCCGCCATGTAAAACTATGCCACCAATAATGAAGTTTCCTGACTGATGATACGTGTGAAGTGGACGGTGAGGACTACAGAAGCTGCATTTCATTATATGAGGCTGACATTCTATGTGATGGAACACTGCCAGTAGCAAGACCAATAAAAGAACCATCTTCAATGCAATGGCAAAAGTTTTCTCTACTCGTCCAGATTTTTTTTTCTTCTACAATACTACTATCACTTAGTAGAAATATATAAAGTCAAAGATGACACCACAAGAGCCCTGCTTGTCCTAGTCTGTTCCATATCTCTAAATGTTTGTTGCAATATTTATAACATCATTTACAGTCTTGTTATTAGTTTTGATAGAGGCCATTGAAATTATATGAAGTAACAGAAATAATTGCCATCATTTGGATAATTAAAGTGGGATAATTAAACAAAGTTGAAGATTCCATGATGAATTGCTGGAGAAAAAAACATGTTTGTGATATGACAATATGGGCTTGGAATGCCTCTGAGGAATTACAGAACTGCCCTCCATTTTTAGGCATTCATATGATTGCAGACTATTATGGAGTTATATCTTTCAAGCAAAAGATCACTAGTTTAGAGGTCAAATGTTTTTCTTGGAACACAGAAGTCAGGAATTGTTTGTTCTATTCCTCTATACCACTGTATGACCTCGGAGTCATGTAGCAGAAACAGAAACGTTCTTCATGCGGTACTCGGTTCTCAATGCTGTGATGAAACCAATAGTAGATAGAATGGATTAAAAGCAGCTGATCTCAATGTATAACATGCAATCACCAGCAATTTTTCCCAATGTATATAGGCTAGTGCAACCTCACTTAAATTTGTAAGAAGACAGGTAGATTGCTACAGCAAAGAGAGACTTACTCATTGTAATGAAGTGAGGTTTCTCTTCAGCAATTTTTAAATAGTCAGTGTTCTCTCCACACCAGGGCAGTAAGGATTCATAGACATCCTCAACTCTCTATGGTCCAGAAATTCTGAGTCAATATATAAGTGCTCACACCAACTGCATTGTGTTTTACAAAAAGTTTTTTTAACTTGAGGCCCAGGAAGCAGACCTAATATATCAACCAATTCAGCACAACCCCTCACCCCCAAGTTTGCAATTCAGCAACATTCAGTCTATTTTTTCTAATCAACAGATCAAAATTCAAAAAGGTCAGGTCTATCTAGTCTGTCCTCAACAGTGCTCTATGTACATTTATGTTGGGTGAAGGAGGTCCTTTGTGTAGCTTGGTCCCAAACTGTTTAGGGCTTTAAAGGTCAAAACCATCACTTTGAATTTGGCTCAGAAACACACAGGAAGCCAGTGCTGCTGGTGCTGTATAGGCATTGTGTGGTCAGATTGCCTTGCCCCCACCAACAGTTGGACAACTCCATTCTGCACCAGCTGAAGCTTCTGAACCATCTTCAAAGGCAGTTCCACATTCAGTGCATTCCAGAAGTCCTGCCCGGATATGACTAGTGTATGGATAACTGAGGCCAGGTCCATCCTCTCCAGATGGGGCTGCACCTAGTGTACCAGCCTAAGCTGGTAGAATGCACTCCCGGACGTCACAGCCACCTGGGCTTCCCCAGTTAGCTCATAGTCCAGGAGGACTCCCAAAATGCATATGTAGTCTTTTAGGGGGAGTGCAACCTCATCTGAGAGCAGTTGAAAATCTCGATCTGAAGTAGTTGGTTTCCCAAGCCACAGCGCCTCTGTCTTGTCTGGATTAAGTTTCACCTTGTTCACTCTCATCCATCCCAAAACAGCCTCCAACCACTGGTTCAAGAGTTTCACAGCTTCCCTTGGATGTGCAGCTGGAAATGAGAGGTAGAGTGGAGTATCATCTACACACTGATGACACTTCAGCCCAAACCTCTTGATGACTTCCCCCAGCGGTTTCATGTAGATGTTAAAAAGGATAGGGCATAAGATAGAACCTTGAGGCACTCCAGAGGCTAATGGACATGGGGTGGAATAGAAGTCTCCCAGCACCACCTTCTGAGACCACTCCTCCAGAAAGGACTGGAACCTCTTTAAAACCATGCCTCCCAAGCCCAAACCAGATAAATGATCAGAAGGATATCATGGTTGATGACATTGAAAGCTGCTGAGACGTCCAGGAGAACCAACAAGTTTATGGTTCCCTTATCCATTCCTTGGCTTAAGTCATCAACCGGGTGACCATGGCTGTTTCCATCCCATGAACAAGTGTGAAACCTGACCGGAATGGATCTAGGTAATCAGTTTCATCAAAACAGGCTTCAAGTTGGGAGATCAATACACACTCCAGCACCTTGACCAAGAATGATAAATTTGATACAGGGTGATAGTTATCTAAAACCATTGAATTTACATTTGGTTTTTTTCAACAAGGGCCTCACCACAGCTTCTTTCAAAGCTGTGGGGGCCTCACTGGACCTCAAGGAAGCATTTCCTACCTCAGATATCCAGCCCAGCTCTGGCAGGTTTCAGAAGCCAGGATGGACTAGGATATAAAGGGCAAGTAGTAGGCCTCAGAATATCATTTATTCTGGCAACAAACAGCAACATTTCTTACAATTTATGACAACAAAACACACTGTAGTTGTGTGGATTAGGACACCCCACTTTGAAAAGGGGCACGGCCACCCAATGACTTCCTTATGTAGATAATTCTTTAAAAGTGAAATCTTGCATGCACTAGTAATATAGATAAATAGGACAAGAAGGTATTCTAGGTATTTGATATATCAGTCGTAAAACTTCATACACCATGAGAAGATTAACAAGTCTCATTTCCAAGGAAATTCAGAGAGAACACTGTTTATTGCTTTCACTGGGACCAGAGGGTCATATACTTTCATGCACATGTTCAGAAAAAGGACACTTGTTTTTACTGTCAGCTGCTACAGAATAATTCTAAACTCATATTATTTGTTTCTTTAAAGAACCTTACAAGCTTAACGAAGAGCAGCTGAAAGTAAGAGGCCAAAGAGGGGAATTTGCCTAATTTCATGATGTTTTTAAGTGAAGTAAATCTTGATTCAAATTACAATGAAATGCAGAAATTGATTTCTTAGTTTTTTCTTATTATTAATTGTTCTTTGTTGTTCAGCTCAGGCCTCAACACAATAATGTAACATTTGGGGAAAAAGATGCAACACAGCAATCCAGCACTGGAGGCTAAGATAGAGAAGATCTCCACACCTACCATGTATTTCCCCTTTGTGCTTAAGTAGGATGGAACAAAAGATAACCAAACACTGCAGAAGACCAACATGCTGAAAGTGATGAACTTGGCCTCATTGAAACTGCCAGGTAACTTCCTGGAGAGGAAGGCCATGGTGAAACTGATAATTGCCAGCAAGCCCATGTAGCCCAAGGCACAGTAAAACATAGTTGCAGAGCCCTCATTACATTCCAGAACAATTTCTTCAGCCACTGAGTGCATGTCAACATCTGGAAATGGAGGAGAGGTTCCCAGCCACACAATGCAGATACTTGCTTGGATAAAGGAGCAGGAAAGAACAATGGAGATGGCCAGTCTTTTCCCCAACCTCTTCCTCATCCTGGATCCTGGTTTAGTGGCCATGAAAGCCAGAACTACCATGATAGTTTTTGCTAGTACCAAAGAGACAGCCACGGAGAAGATGATGGCAAATGCAGTTTGTCGGAGGAGACAAGTTATCTTCTGAGGTTGGCCAATGAATAGGAATGTGCACAGGATGCAGAGCAGGAGGGAGATGAGGAGAGTGTAGGTGAGGTTCTGGTTGTTGGCTTTGACTATAGGAGTGTTGTGGTGCTTCACAAACATGCCCATCACCAGAGCTGTGATCAAAGAAAAGGAAAGAGCAAAGAAGGCTAAACTGAGCCCTAGAGGTTCTTTATAAGACAAGAACGTAACAGTCC
Source organism: Anniella stebbinsi (assembly GCA_029215795.1). Lineage (NCBI taxonomy): Eukaryota > Metazoa > Chordata > Lepidosauria > Squamata > Anniellidae > Anniella > Anniella stebbinsi. Next base: position 26,113,016 of record JARDYH010000008.1, read on the forward strand.
TTGGAATACAGAAATCCTGATTCTTGCTTGGATAGTCTTTGTCTGAGCATTTTTTACAGTCATTCATATCTATAAAAGAAAGTTCTGATCACAAACAAACATTGCACAAATTTCAACATGTCATAACCTTCCCTTTCAGATAGAGAAAATGTCTCCATTCAGAGCAGAGGACAGAGTTAATACCCAGAAGTATATTGTAATTTTAACTTGTTTTTATGCTTTATGCTTTTAAATTTTGTATATTGGTGTTTTAATTGTTCAATGTTTTTAATTTTTGTAAACTGCCCAGAGAGCTTAAGCTGTGGGGTGGTATATCAATGGAATAAAATAAATAATAAATAAATTCTATGAAATGTTTTCAGGATCTAAAGCAAAATTTTGTTCTTTAAGAACAAGGATCTGGTAATCCACCTGATATCATAAAGGGATGGATTGTTATGCAAAACATCCTGTGGATTCAGCTTTGCAGTGTGTGTGTCTGGTGGGTGGGAGATGATTGGAAATTTACCCTTTCTATTTATAATTAGGGGGCAGTGTTGAAGATTGTGTCAATTATGCCACAGGCAGCACCATGCATGTGCATGAAAGTTAAGTATGTGGTCTGTCAACCATGCCTGTAGAATGTTTTTCCCTTCCACTCAAATGGTGGTCACTATTAGAGTAGCAGGGAAAAACCTATCTCCTCCCTCCCCACACCCATCAGCCCTTTCAAGCACCAATGGGTTCAGGATTGGTGGGAAAGCAAGCTTTCCATACCCCTGGAAAGTACTCAGATTCCCCTCGGCCACATCATTAGCATGGCTGGGGAAATTTTGCACTTTCTGAAGGCCTAGTAAGTGGGCTTTCCCACATCTATCCTCCCTCCCTGACCTAAGGATGCAAAACGGCCATTGAACACAAGCGGTAAGAGGCTTTTTCAGGCTCGGAAAGGGCATGGTGAGTGGAATGGATAGTGCACGTCTGAGGCCTCCATAAGGTATGCCAATCCCTAGAACACAGACACCATGCCATGGAATTGTGCACTTCTGGAGAGCTTGGACACATGCAACACTGGGCCACTTTGACTGGACGAGGGCCGGTCGGGCAGCATTCAGAGAGCCTGTGAGGTGAGCTCCTGAGGAGCTCATCATTCTTACACTGAGAGTCAGTGATTCGTCCAAAGTGACCATGTGACTTTCATAGCTGAATGGGGACTAGAACCCTGATCTCCAAAGTCCCAAACCAACATCCTTACCACTAGACCAGATTGGATTATCAGAAACACCGACCATCTGGCTACTCATAATGCATTGCAATGTTATATTCTTAGTTCGTTTTCTGTTTGTTTTTTCTTTTAGATTTTTGACAAGCAAATGATCCCACACAGAGAGACACACACAGATCCATCCGATTTTTGCCACTTCTGTCACTTCCTCCTACATACCCCTATCAAAACCTTTTGATCCCATTTGAAATATTGAAGAATATTTTGCAATATATGAACACATAATTTGTATTTATGTGTTTATATATTGCAAACACACTCTTGTATATCACAATGTACACTGAATGTATAGTTCCTACCCTCTTGGTTTGCAAACTTCCCTTCTGGACATGGGATGCAATCATAACAGCAGTATGGTTTCCCCTCCTTCACTCTTTTGCTAGAACCAGGACGGCAACTCTCAGTGCATACAGAAAGAGGTTGTGTCTAATTGATGAATGCAAGAGCAAAATAAAAATGTTGTCAATAATGAGCTTGGAAACCCAGGTCCATCTATATGCTACAAACTTGGCATAGCATTTTAATAATGTGTAAACATATTGATATACTACAAGCTATTTATACTTATCTTTATTTTTGGGGGATTGACTTCATCCATTTTCTGAGGAACATTGGTAATGATATAACAAATGACTGGTCATGATATTTCCTATCCTCCCAAAGCTGCATTACTTGGCTATGTATCAGATATTGTCTCGGCAGAATGCCTTGAACTGCTTAGAGATCTCAAATACAAAATTATTGTTGTCCACTGATTATCACAAAGCGTTCATTCAATTTTAGATTGGATGGATGAATTTCAGTAGAAACCTTTTAAACCAAGCTGGCATACTAGAGAAGGCTTAAGGAAATACAACATAGGGATACATTCACTAAAAACGTGAATTCATCAATAACAGTTGGAATAACACAGCCATGACTTGAATAACATTCCACATATTTATTTTCTCTTATTTGTGGCACAAAACTATACTCAAGATAAGCCTGGTGACAATGCTGTGGGACATGACAGAAATCCTTTCTTTGTAACAGCTGGAGGCAAGCCCCCAAATCAATGGACCTGGCCATGCACATGTAAAGACAGTGTTGGTTCTACCCCATGTTGACTTATATTTCCTCAAGCAATTTTTCAGTTATTCAAGTCACTGGCAATGTAATCATGGTAGAAACTTTTGAACTCTCACAGACTATTCTTCTTTCAATTAAAAATCTGTTGTCATTTTGTTTTGCCATTCTCTAATGAGATTCATTTTTTGCAGCAGAACGTATAATCGTTGCTCATTCAAATTTGATCTCCTTCCAACCTTCTTATACTTGGTTCCCACCTGGTTAAACCAGCTGTGCCATGTGATGGCATCCTCATCAATGGCAAGTTCTTGGTGTGGAGAAGCCTGAAGATCCATCCTTCCTACTTTCACACGGAGAAAAGATTCATTGGAGAAAAAATTCCAATTAATAACATCCAAAACAGATATTACTTCTCCATTCTCATTGAAGAAAACCTCAAGCTGAGCATTGTTGTTAAATGAAACTCCTCTGAGAAACCGATGGAGCTAGATTGAAAATGGAAATGCAACAGTTTAGAAAAGACTGCCATTTTCTATATAGGACTAAAGTCTAATAGCAGGAGTAGAATGATGTCATAGATGAATTTTCAATAGAAAAAAAGTTTGAGGGAACAAACGCTCACTATTTCTTTATTTATTACATTGATTGCCTCCTTTTTCCTCTTGCATCAAATACAAGGGAGCTTGAATGATCTTCCTCCTCTCCATATTTATTTTCTACAATTTGTGGTGGTTTCAGCTGACAGTGAGTGATTGATGTAAAGTCACTCCAGTGAGCTGCATAGCCAAGTGGAGACTAGAAGCCAGATCTCCTGAATCCTGGTCCATCATGCCATCCACAACACCACACTGGCCTTCAGGGAAAATTACAATAAATGTATTCTGTTCATATGGTAAATGCACAGGAAAGTAGAGCATGCTGATTGAAATGTGGACAGTCATCTTGGCAGTTGAAAAGTTCGATAATACAGAATGATGCAGAGATTGACTGCTGAGGTAATAACTGAAGACATGGTGGTTTCCCACATAATGAAGTTCAGGATATTACCTTCCACCACTGATCATTCTCAAGTTTATTTCCTTTGGTATCCATCATTGTTCTATGCTTGTACTTAGGTGATGACATGGCATGTAGAGCATGGGCCACAGCATAGACAGCATTGTAGGTGCTGTAGCTTTGGCCAGTCATCCTCATTTCAAAAAAAGATCCAGGGAGGTTCTCCAACTTTTCCTTCCCAGTGCAAACTTCAACTTCCATGTCATCCTCTGCTGTATCTGGGAATACACAGTCAAAAGCTTGTTGCCAAAAGTCCCTGATGAAACCATCTCCTTTTGGGCTGAAAGGATTTCTGCTCTCCTCAAATGATCTGAATCCTGGTATATCATTGAAGTTTATCCTGAAGGAGAGAGCACCATTGAATATTTCTGTATCCCAATTCCTTTGAAAAACAAATGAATTGATCTCCATCTGGGCTGTTGTAATCCATACTTTGCCTTTAATTTTATTTGCCTTGTGCAGCATTTCTGTGAGATATGGAAGCCATCTAAAAACTGCACTGGAATATGATTCTGCATGGACCACCACTACATTGGCTTTCCTGTCCAGCAGTTTATCGTGTATTCTTTCCCCCTGTTCAAGCATGCCATACATTTCAGTGATGTAAGTATATTTGGGGATTCTTTCTATGAAGGCAAAACAGACTCCTCTCTCAGAAAACATTGGAAACACAGCTTGCACAAATTTTTCTCCATTGTCATTATCTATAAAAGCAAGTCCAATCCATGTCACCTGAAATGCAGGAGCAAGGAGAGAATCCCCTCAATCTGAAGGGCTTCCTGGGGAACCATCTGGTAGAAGGGAAGTCCTGGGATTTTATCATTCATGACTGGAGCAGTGCCATATATGAGCTAAGGAGAGATTTCAAAAGTGGTCGTAAGTTGATATGAATTCATGGAGCACTTTGTAGGGTTCAAAAGAATGTACATATCTTGTTACAGCAATTCTTAGAAGAGACAGTAGTTCTCCACCAGCATTGCATCTTCACAGTGTTGTCCGGTGGAGGTTTTCCGGGTGGTTCGTGGCCTGCTACACTCTGGGCCATGGCGAGAAATGGTGGAACCCTCGGTAGCACGCTGTGACGAGTTTGCACGGCACTTTGAAGATAAAGTCGCTCAGATTCGTCTTGAATTGGACACCACGCTTAATGCAGCTCCGCTAGTAGAGGCGTTCAGAGCACCGTCTGGTCCAGTTTTATTGGATGAGTTTCAGTTACTGAGGCCTGAGGATGTGGACAAGGTGGAATGAGCTCCCCAGAGAGGTTCGCCTGGCACCTACTTTGTACTCTTTTCGTCGCCAGGTGAAGACCTTTTTATTCTCCCAGTATTTTAACAGTTAAATTAACTCAGTTTTAATCCTTGCTGTTTTAAATTTGTATTTTAATCTGTATTAATTCCTGCTGCTTGGTTTTATTCTGGTTGTGTTTTTATATTGTATGTTATTCTGTGTTTTTAGATTGTGCCTTTCTTTATATATTTGAAAATGATTTTATGGTTTTAATTTTTGTGAACCGCCCAGAGAGCTTCGGCTATGGGGCGGTATAAATATGCAATAAATAAATAAATAAATATAAAGGCTTGTACATTTTATTGTTGCCATACTATAAACCAATCTTCCATTACCTTGTGCCATTAATATATGTTATAGTACAATTCCTATTATCCCCGGACAGGATGTGGTGATGGTTTTTTATTCCAACACATTTCAAGGGCATGTTGTGGAATGTTTCAATCAAAATATGCAATATGTCCATAGGATCAATCTCTATTCCAGAGGATTGGAATATGGTCAATGTAACATCAACTTTTAAGAAGAGGTCCAGGAACAATCCAGGAAATGACAGGCCAGATAGCTTAACATTTGTTCTGGGTGAATTGGTTGAAACCATTATTAAAGTTAACATTAGTAATCATATAGAATGACAAGCCCTGCTGAAAAAGAATCAATACAGCTTCCGAAAAGGTTTGTCCTGCCTCACTGGAGTGACGGGGTAGACATTAATTGTTCATGCGAGACCATCCCATCCTAAAATTCTTTGCAGTATAATAGGAAACAACTTATTGTTGTTGGGAGAGTTCATTTTCTCTCAATTCATTTTGGAAGGAACAGGGCATTCTGAGTGAGTTGACACATGATGTTAGGGGGAGTGGCCTAACGGGACATGGAGTAGTATCAGAACTTTCTTGCTCTCATAAAGAAGCAATGAAATATTTACAAAATCCCTAATTTGGAGGTGATGGATTCTTGATTAGCGACTTGATTTTGGGTCCAGAAGCTTTACTGCATCTGCGGTGAGAGAAGCAGCTGGAAAACTGGTATAATAACAGAGGAGAAAACGAAACTGTTTTCGGAGGAGGACGGGAGCTTGACAGAGTGCCAACTGAAGGTAATTAATGGACTTTAAATCGAAGCAGCAAGGTTAAAATAACTTTAGAGGGAGAGGCGGAACTGATTTAAGTGGGAAAAGTAACTTTTAACCTTCAGTTGAAGGAGCTAGAAGCCGAAGCGCAACTGCTGATTGGAGCCGAGAGAGTATAGGTGAGGGGTGCGGATTTATGTGTTAAGCTTTATGAAAAGTAAGCAAAAAGGTGTTAAATCCAGTGCCCCCGCCTGGAGCACATTGAACCTCAAGAAATTTGGGAGATGGCGGATATTGAGAGGATCCACAGAGTGGGTTATAAGAAGAAGGGATGCTCCCAAGAGATATAATTGTCAAATTTGCTAATTATTACAATAAAGAAAAGTTGATGCAAGCAATTAGACGGCAAGCCCAGCTGATGCTACAAGCAACATCAATTGAGGTTTACCAGGATCTATGCCCTCAAACGGTGCAGTGGCGGAAGAGTGTTAGACTGTGTACAGTGGCTTTGTGGAAGAGATCGATAACATATAGTTGGGGATACCCAATCTTTTTTAGATTTATGTGGAAAGGGAAGCAACATAGAATAACATTGTGTGAGCAAGGGATGGATCTTCTGGAAAAGCTGGGTTTAGTGGATCCCAAGGTTGCTGGAGAAACAAAGCAGGATGAAGGTGCTGGAGGGGAAGGTGGTCTTGATTGTCCACAGGAGGAAGGTGCCGTAGGTGGAAGCCGTCAGTGAAGAAATATTATTGTAAAAGGGATAAGAAAAGATTATAAGAGAGGGGAGGGTCGGATTTCTGCTCTGGGAATGTTGGGTTGCTTCCCCCCCCCCCCCGAAGAGTTCTAAGAATAATTGGGGCCATTGCCCAGGAAGGCCTGGTGAGGATGGGGGTGAAGATGGGGGGTAAATGTGGGGGGGGGGTGAGGGAGGGGGGTATGTGTATCACAGAGGGTGACCAATATAGAGATGTGGGTGAAGGAGAAAGATGGAAAATAAATTAAGGGTTGCAACTTTAAATGTTAAAGGGCTAGGAACTGTTATAAAAAGGAAGAGAATAGAAATGTTATTTAAAAAAGAGAAAGCTGATGTAATTTTTTTGCAGGAAACTCATCAAACAAAAGAGGGTGTAAATGAGCTTCGGATGAGGGAAGTGGGTGTTTACAAAAAGTCTTTTGGCACTTCTAAAGCGAGAGGTGTAGCGATTATAATTTCAAAAAAATGTGGTATTACCATACAAAGGGTGAAGAAGGATGAAGCGGGAAGGTTTCTGATAATTTCTTGCATGGTAGGGGAGGAGGAATATGTATTGATTAATGTATATGCTCCAAATGGAAAACAAATGGAATTTTTCGATGAAGTTTTTAATGCAGTGGGTGAAGTGGGTAAAAAGAATATTGTGATGGCAGGTGACTTCAATATGGTATTAGACAAAGGGAAAGACAGGGATAATATATTAAGAGATCTTATGAGTGGTGGGAGGACGGGGCTAAGCAAATTAATGGAGAGAAAAGAATTAATGGATGTTTGGAGAGTATTAATATATTAGAAAAGATCAATGTGGATTTATTTCAGGAAGGCAAATGCCTAATCTAATTGGAAGAGTTTTCAATATAATTAATACTATTAAAAAAAGGAATTTAAAAGCAGGTTTATTAGCATTGGATATATTCAAAGCCTTTGATTGCGTGGAATGGCCAGCACTTAAAACAATTTTGAAAACATTTGGGCTTGGAGTTAAATTTATGGGAGTGATGGATCAACTGTATAAAAATAATAAAGCAGAAATAATGGTTAATGATGGGTTAAAGCAACAGATTATACTAGCCCGAGGAACAAGACAAGGTTGCCCACTTTCACCGATCTTATTTGCGATAGTGATAGAAATTTTGGCAAATGTTATAAGGGAGGATTCAAGATTGAAGGGGATAAGAGGGAAGGGGAAGATTAAAATAAATATGTTTGCGGATGACACATCACTGACATTAGAAGATCCCCTGAAGGTTGGGGAGCTGATTAAAGAGCATTTGAGAGAATTTGGGGAGATTACTGGTTTACAAGTTAATTGGGGGAAGTCAGAAATGATGTTATTTAATTATAACAAAGAGGAGATGGAGGAAGGTAAAGTAAAGTTAGGTCTTAGGCTTAAAAATGTAGTACGATATTTAGGAGTTAATATTGCAAAAGATATAGATAGGTTAGAGGAAATTAATTTTGCAAGTTTGAAAAAACAGATAGGGGAAAAGTTAGAGGTATATAGAAAATTAAAACATTCTTGGTTTGGTAGAATAGCGGTTATAAAAATGAAGATATTACCTAAGATTAATTTTTTGTTTAGAATGTTACCGATTAAAATATCGGATGTAGAGTTAAAGAGCTGGCAATGTATGATTAATGCTTATTGCAATTGAGATAAGAGAGCTAGGATTAATAAAGGGTTATGGTATAAGACACAAAAGACAGGAGGTTTGGGACTTCCAAATATAAAGAATTATTATATTGCTAATCAGTTAAGATATGTTATATATAGTATAATAGGGGAGGAAGATTTAGAATGGTTAGGAACGCAAACAGGGGAACTAGATTTTAAATTGCAAAATATTTTATTTTAATAATAAAATTCAAAAGAAAGATTTGAGGGGACTGGACAACCCGTTGCTGAAAAACATTCTAGAGATCTGGGAGAAAGTTAAAGGGAAGTTAATACCAGGAGACTCTCCACTCACCCCAGTAGTAGTTGTGGGAAATTTCCCAAGGAATTTAAAAGTAGAGTTGGAAGGAAGTTTGAAGGGTCAGGAAATTATTAAGCTAAAGAACTGGATGGACAGAATGATAGATAAGGAGCAAATTAGAGAGTTGTTAAAAGGACAAAAGATAGCTTGGATCAAATGCTTACAAGGAAAAATGGACAAAGGAATGGAAAAAGAGAAATAAGAAGTGTAGAAATAATACAAGATTTGAAGATTTAATTGAATCAAGAGGAAAGAAGGAAGTAATTAAAACTAGAAAAGGTCTGACTAGCGAAATATATAGAATCCTGACAGAGGAGGTTGAATATCGAGACTCGCTTAGAATGATTTGGGAAGATGATTTAAATGAACAAATTAATGAATATGACTGGGGGAGGATGTGGGACGCAAGAATGTTAAAGCTTTTGTCGATTAGAATTAAGGAGAATTATTATAAGACAGTATGGAAATGGTATTTAACGCTGGTAAGATTTCATCAGATAGATAAAAAAGTGTGCAAGAATTGTTGGAGGGGATGTCAGGAGGTTGGAACTTATTTTCATATGTGGTGGAGCTGTAAACATGTGCAAAAAATTTGGGAAAGGGTGTTCAAAGAAATAAGTGAAATAATTGGAAGTAAATTGGAATTAAGCTCAAAGCTGACTCTACTAGCAATATGGCATAAAAGCAATGAGAATATAAATAAGAGAGAATTAATAAACAACCTCCTGGCTCCCGTCAGAATAATGATTGCTAAAAACTGGAAAGGGCAAGGGATATATACTATAGAAGAATGGTATAAAGAAATATGGGATATGGCACTTAATGATAAGCTAACGTGTAAAATGAAAATAAAGAGGGGAATGTCCAGTAAGAATTATTTTGGAGATATATGGAGCCCATTTTTGGAATACGTATTAAGAACGGGGAAGGGGCAAATACCTTCAAAAGAGTCTTTACACTTTTGGAAAGAAGAATAATGTATAATTGAAGGTCTCCTGGGGGGAGGGGAGCACGGTGGGTATGCGGTATGTATTGTATTTTATGTTGTTTTATGTTGTATTATGTTGAAAAATAATATATATATATATATATATATATATATATATATATATATTATTTTTAAAAAGACACATGATGTTAGAATCCCTGCTATTCAAAAAGGTTTGGCACTGTGTGCCTGAAAGCAATGGCTGCACTACACCACTGGAACTGCCAGACTAATCGACACATTGATGGATAATGTTTGCATTGTAAATAGACAAGCAGGGAATGTTTCTTTCTTTCTTTTCTGTTAATGGAAGAAACCTTGGATTGGATCTCGATTGAGACTTACTTAGAATGGATCCATTGATAGGAAACACCTGGATATGTCTGCCAAGGTGATTTGGGCCACTCTGCCTTTGTGGGGAAAGAATAAGGAACTGCTTCAAGGGCAAAACTGGAGGCTGGACAAAGAAGGGCACCATCAGATACATGTTGCTATGTAAAGTGGATGTGCCTGTTACTGTACCTCTCTGTCTGTGTGCAGTTAACCTTTTTTTGGGTTTTTGGAAGTTGAGAAGGAATTATTTGGGCATTCCCCGATTCTTCACCTACCCCATACTGCAGTGACATGGGAGGATGTCTGCAATCTGCCAGATTGGTTACAATTGTTTACAGTAGGCAGGAATTGCAGAACCTACATAACTTAGGAGCTTTAGCCTGATGAGCATCCTGAGACACCTGACAGTGAAGGGTCTCTTGCTAGTCACTGCTACCTGGCTAGAGGGAATGTGGGAAGTCCACAACTCAGGAGCCTGACAAACCTCACTCAAGTGAATCCTGGCCAACCGTGGTGGAGTAGTCATGGTCCCCTCCTTGCCTTTGCAATGGGAAGGCTATGAAGGATCTGGATCTGTTGCATATCCAGCCTAGGTGTATATACCCAGTAGGCAGTTGCTGGCAATTGACTAGTGGCTGAACTTTGCAAGCAGTTGCCTGAACTTAGCCCCAGTTATTTGTCATTGCAGAAAGGGTCTCATGTCTTCCTTCATTGGCTGTGTGTGTGTGTGCGTGTGCAGAAATTACAAAGTCCAAAATATTTAAATGGATCAAAAACAATTATGTCCAAATTCAGATGAAATATATTGTAATTTGATTTCTTTGAATTAAAATTTGATTTTATTAGAAAATGATACAAGTTACCGAAATTTTGAATGATTTGCTGTTATGAGAGTGAGAATGAGAAACAGGGATGCTCCTTCTAATTCCTAAATTGCTCCATCCTAATCCTATTGATGATTAATGCAGGACTCTACTGAACCTGGCTAGGCAGAATTGGCTTGTGTGATGCAATGGAAATTATTAGTCAGCAGTCATTGTGAACAATAGAGACCACAACAAGAAGAAACCCAAAATCCTGAAAAAATGGAACTAATAATTAGGACACATGTTTTCTGTTTTCAAAGATATACCCAACACATCAACATACTCCTGGATCTCCAATGTAATTTATGAATTCCACACACCCGTAATATTATTTCAATCTTTTATGACTCATAGATCAAAAATAGTTCCTTTCATCTGGCTATCATATTCAATAGACTCAACGAATGGGGGAAAACGCAGGCATGATTTAATTATTTTCAGTGAAAGAAATTCTGAGACAGAAAAATGAAATTGGGAAGAATCAAGAAGTGTGTGATAGTATAATATTCTCATAGCTTATGTGGATACAACACATGTGTCCTACCGGTGGAATTTTATAGATATCCAAGATATTTGCCACATGAAGAGAGATTTCGGGATCTAATCCCCCAATAACTGCTATGGGATTATTCTGGATGCTGCACATATAGTTGGGGACCAATCTCTCCAATAATGATAGCAATAGCATGGTTGCATGATAGGTTCTCCTTGCATTGTCATAGCTGTCATAGATACGGAAGCCCAAGGTGAGATTCGGTAATATGTGAAGGTTTTCATTGATCTCTTTTACAGCAAACGCAAAGGCCACAAGATGTTGGTAATTCTTGGGTATCATGCTGAAACAAGATTCAACACTTACATCATAGTATGCTTTTGACACTTACAGAGCAAAGATATAAAAACATACTTGGTCAGAAGTAAAAGACTTTGAGTCTGATGGGGCCAGCTCCCTGAGAAATGGCTTGAAAGGCTGCATTCAAAAATGTGCACCCAAACAAAATTGGATACAAACTTATATCTATGAGTGGATACAGACATACCGCCCCCTTTCCAAGGATATTTGTATATGTTTGCAGTACTAGGCACAGGTTTGCCAGAGCACCTCTAGGACTGATCATTCTAGTGTTATAATAAATGGAAATGAAAGAACCAATACTTCAATACTAACACAAGTTCTTCACATGAGTCTGGTAGAGGTTCTTCACTGAAGGATCTTGGATTGGAGATAAAGCCGCCATGTGAAACTATGCCTCCAATGATGAAGTCTCCTGACTGATGATACCTGTGAAGTGGACGGTGAGGACTACGGAAGCTGCATTTCATTATATGAAGCTGACATTCTATGTGATGGAACACTGCCAGTAGCAAGACCAATAAAAGAACCATCTTCAATGCAATGGCAAAAAAATTCTCTACTCGTCCAGATTTTTTTTTCTTCTACAATACTACTATCAGTTAGTAGAAATATAAAATGTCAAAGATCACACCACAAGAGCCCTGCTTGTCCTAGTCTGTTCCATATCTCTAAATGTTTGTTGCAATATTTATAACATCATTTACAGTCTTGTTATTAGTTTTGAAATTATATGAAGTAACAGAAATAATTGCCATCATTTGGATAATTAAAGTGGGATAATTAAACAAAGTTGAAGATTCCATGATGAATTGCTGGAGAAAAAAACATGTTTGTGATATGACAATATGGGCTTGAAATGCCTCTGAGGAATTACAGAACTGTCCTCCATTTTTAGGCATTCATATGATTGCAGACTATTATGGAGTTATCTTTCAAGCAAAAGATCACTAGTTTAGAGGTCAAATGTTTTTCTTGGAACACAGAAGTCAGGAATTGTTTGTGTTATTCCTCTGTACCACTGTATCACCACGGAGTCATGTAGCAGAAACAGAAACGTTCTTCATGCGGTACTCGGTTCTCAATGCTGTGATGAAACCAATAGTAGATAGAATGGATTAAAAGCAGCTGATCTCAATGTATAACAAGCAATCACCAGCAATTTTTCCCAATGTATATAGGCTAGTGCAACCTCACTTAAATTTGTAAGAAGACAGGTAGATTGCTACAGCAAAGAGAGGCTTACTCATTGTAATGAAGTGAGGTTTCTCTTGAGCAATTTTGAAATAGTCAGTGTTCTCTCCACACCAGGGCAGTAAGGATTCATAGACATCCTCAACTCTCTATAGTCCAGAAATTCTGAGTCAATATATAAGTGCTCAAACCAACTGCATTGTGTTTTACAAAAAGGTTTTTTTTAACTTGAGGCCCAGGAAGCAGACCTAATATATCAACCAATTCAGCACAACCCCTCACCCCCAAGTTTGCAATTCAGCAACATTCAGTCTATTTTTTCTAATAAACAGATCAAAATTCAAAACGGTCAGGTCTATCTAGTCTGTCCTCAGCAGTGCTCTATGTACATTTATGTTGGGTGAAGGAGGTCCTTTGTGTAGCTTGGTCCCAAACTGTTTAGGGCTTTAAAGGTTAAAACCATCACTTTGAATTTGGCTCAGAAACACACAGGAAGCCAGTGCTGCTGGTGCTGTATAGGCATTGTGTGGTCAGATCGCCTTGCCCCCACCAACAGTTGGACAACTCCATTCTGCACCAGCTGAAGCTTCTGAACCATCTTCAAAGGCAGTTCCACATTCAGTGCATTAAAGAAGTCTTGCCCGGATATGACTAGTGTGTGGATAACTGAGGCCAGGTCCATCTTCTCCAGATGGGCTGCACCTAGCATACCAGCCTAAGCTGGTAGAATGCACTCCTGGACATCACAGCCACCTGGGCTTCCCCAGTTAGCTCATAGTCCAGGAGGACTCCCAAACTGCGTATGTAGTCTTTTAGGGGGAGTGCAACCTCATCTGAGACCAGTTGAAAACCTCGATCTGAAGTAGTTGGTTTCCCAAGCCACAGTGCCTCTGTCTTGTCTGGATTAAGTTTCATCTTGTTCACTCTCATCCATCCCAAAACAGCCTCCAACCACTGGTTCAAGAGTTTCACAGCCTCCCTGGGATGTGCAGCTGGAAATGAGAGGTAGAGTGGAGTATCATCTGCATACTAGAGTGGAGTATTATCTGCATACTGATGACTCTTCAGCCCAAACCTCTTGATGACTTCCCCCAGCGGTTTCATGTAGATGTTAAAAAGGATAGGGCATAAGATAGAACCTTGAGGCACTCCAGAGGCTAATGGCCATGGGGTGGAATAGAAGTCTCCCAGCACCACCTTTTGAGACAACTCCTCCAGAAAGGACTGGAACCTCTTTAAAACCATGCCCCCCAAGCCCAAACCAGATAAATGATTCAGAAGGATACCATGGTTGATGACATTGAAAGCTGCTGAGACGTCCAGGAGAACCAACACGTTTATGCTTCCCTTATCCATTCCTTGGCTTAAGTCATCAACCGGGTGACCATGGCTGTTTCCATCCCATGAACAAGTGTGAAACCTGACCGGAATGGATCTAGGTAATCAGTTTAATCAAAACAGGCTTCAAGTTGTGAGGTCAATACACACTCCAGCACCTTGACCAAGAATGATAAATTTGATACAGAGTGATAGTTATCTAAAACCATTGAATTTACATTTGGATTTTTTCAACAAGGGCCTCACCACAGCTTCTTTCAAAGCTGTAGGGGCCTCACTGGACCTCAAGGAAGCATTTCCTACCTCAGAGGTCCAGATATCCAGCCCAGCTCTGGCAGATTTCAGAAGCCAGGATGGACTAGGATATAAAGGGCAAGTAGTAGGCCTCAGAATATCATTTATTCTGGCAACAAACAGCAACATTTCTTACAATTTATGACAACAAAACACACTGTAGTTGTGTGGATTAGGACACCCCACTTTGAAAGAGGCACGGCCACCCAATGACTTCCTTATGTAGATAATTCTTTAAAAGTGAAATCTTGTATGCACTAGTAATATAGATAAATAGGACAAGAAGGTATTCTAGGTATTTGATATATCAGTCGTAAAACTTCATACACCATGAGAAGATTAACAAGTCTCATTTCCAAGGAAGTTCAGAGAGAACACTGTTTATTGCTTTCACTGGGACCAGAGGGTCATATACTTTCATGCACATGTTCAGAAAAAGGACACTTGTTTTTACTGTCAGCTGCTACAGAAGAATTCTAAACTCATATTATTTGTTTCTTTAAAGAACCTTACAAGCTTAACGAAGAGCAGCTGAAAGTAAGAGGCCAAAGAGGGGAATTTGCCTAATTTCATGATGTTTTTAAGTGAAGTAAATCTTGATTCAAATTACAATGAAATGCAGAAATTGATTTCTTAGTTTTTTCTTATTATTAATTGTTCTTTGTTGTTCAGCTCAGGCCTCAACACAATAATGTAACATTTGGGGAAAAAGATGCAACCCAGCAATCCAGCACTGGAGGCTAAGATGGAGAAGATCTCCACACCTACCATGTATTTCCCCTTGGTGCTTAAGTAGGATGGAACAAAAGATAACCAAACACTGCAGAAGACCAACATGCTGAAAGTGATGAACTTGGCCTCATTGAAACTGCCAGGTAACTTCCTGGAGAGGAAGGCCACGGTGAAACTGATAATTGCCAGCAAGCCCATGTAGCCCAAGGCACAGTAAAACATAGTCGCAGAGCCCTCATTACATTCCAGAACAATTTCTTCAGCCACTGAGTGCATGTCAACATCTGGAAATGGAGGAGAGGTTCCCAGCCACACAATGCAGATACTTGCTTGGATAAGGGAGCAGGAAAGAACAATCGAGATGGCCAGCCTTTTCCCCAACCACTTCCTCATCCTGGATCCTGGTTTAGTGGCCATGAAAGCCAGAACTACCATGATAGTTTTTGCTAGTACCAAAGAGACAGCCACGGAGAAGATGATGGCAAATGCAGTTTGTCGGAGGAGACAAGTTATCTTCTGAGGTTGGCCAATGAATAGGAATGTGCACAGGATGCAGAGCAGGAGGGAGATGAGGAGAGTGTAGGTGAGGTTCTGGTTGTTGGCTTTGACTATAGGAGTGTTGTGGTGCTTCACAAACATGCCCATCACCAGAGCTGTGATCAAAGAAAAGGAAAGAGCAAAGAAGGCTAAACTGAGCCCTAGAGGTTCTTTATAAGACAAGAACGTAACAGTCCTTGGAATACAGAAATCCTGATTCTTGCTTGGATAGTCTTTGTCTGAGCATTTGTTACAGTCATTCATATCTATAAAAGAAAGTTCTGATCACAAACAAACATTGCACAAATTTCAACATGTCATAACCTTCCCTTTCAGATAGAGAAAATGTCTCCATTCAGAGCAGAGGACAGAGTCAATACCCAGAAGGATATTGTAATTTTAACTTGTTTTTATGCTTTATGCTTTTAAATTTTGTATATTGGTGTTTTAATTGTTCAATGTTTTTAATTTTTGTAAACTGCCCAGAGAGCTTCAGCTATGGGGTGGTATATCAATGGAATAAAATAAATAATAAATAAATTCTATGAAATGTTTTCGGGATCTAAAGCAAATTTTTGTTCTTTAAGAACAAGGATCTGGTAATCCACCTGATATCATAAAGGGATGGATTGTTATGCAAAACATCCTGTGGATTCAGCTTTGCAGTGTGTGTGTCTGGTGGGTGGGAGATGATTGGAAATTTACCCTTTCTATTTATAATTAGGAGGCAGTGTTGAAGATTGTGTCAATGATGCCACAGGCAGCACCATGCATGTGCATGAAAGGTAAGTATGTGGTCTATCACACATGCGTGTAGAATGTTTTTCCCTTCCACTCAAATGGTGGTCACTATTAGAGTAGCAGGGAAAAACCTATCTCCGCCCTCCCCACACCCATCAGCCCTTTCAGGCACCAATGGGTTCAGGATTGGTGGGAAAGCAAGCTTTCCATACCCCTGGAAAGTACTCAGATTCACCTCAGCCACATCATTAGCATGGCTGGGGAAATTCTGCACTTCCTGAAGGCCTAGTAAGTGGGCTTTCCCACATCTATCCTTCCTCTCTGACCTAAGGATGCAAAATGGCCACTTAACACAAGTGGTGAGAGGCTTTTTCAGGCTCGGATGGGCATGGTGGGTGGAATGGATAGTGCACGTCTGAGGCCTCCATAAGGTATGCCAATCCCTAGAACACAGACGCCATGCCATGGAATTGTAGACTTTCTGGAGAGCTTGGACACATGCGACACTGGGCCACTTTGACTGGACGAGGGCCGGTCGGGCTGCATTCAGAGAGCCTGTGAGGTGAGTTCCTGAGGAGCTCATCATTCTTACGCTGAGAGTCAGTGATTAGTCCAAAGTGACCCTGTGACTTTCATAGCTGAATTGGGACTAGAACCCTGATCTCCGAAGTCCCAATCCAACATCTTTACCACTAGACCAGATTGGATTATCAGAAACACTGACCATCTGGCTACTCATAATGCATTGCAATGTTATATTCTTAGTTTGTTTTCTGTTTTTTTTCCCTTTTAGATTTTTGACAAGCAAATTATCACAAACAGAGAGACACACACAGATCCATCCGATTCTTGCCACTTCTGTCACTTCCTCCTACATACCCCTATCAAAACCTTTTGATCCCATTTGAAATATTGAAGAATAGTCACGGAAATATATGTATAATTGTATTTATGTGTTCATATATTGCAGCCACACTTATGTATATCACTCTGTACACTTAATGTATAGTTCCTACCCTCTTGGTTTGCAAACTTCCCTTCTGGACATGGGATGCAATCATAACAGCAGTATGGTTTCCCCTCCTTCACTCTTTTGCTAGAACCTGGACGACAAATCTCAGTGCATACAGAAAGAGGTCGTGTCTAATTGATGAATGCAAGAGCAAAATAAAAATGTTGTCAATAATGAGCTTGGAAACCCAGGTCCATCTATATGCTACAAACTTGGCATAGCATTTTAATAATGTGTAAACATATTGATATACTACAAGCTATTTATACTTATCTTTATTTTTGGGGGATTGACTTCATCCATTTTCTGAGGAACATTGGTAATGATATAACAAATGACTGGTCATGATATTTCCTATCCTCCCAAAGCTGCATTACTTGGCTATGTATCAGATATTGTCTTGGCAGAATGCCTTGAACTGCTTAGAGATCTCAAATACAAAATTATTGTTGTCCACTGATTATCACAAAGCGTTCATTCAATTTTAGATTGGATGGATGAATTTCAGTAGAAACCTTTTAAAACAAGCTGGCATACTAGAGAAGGCTTAAGGAAATACAACATATGGATAGATTCACTAAAAACATGAATTCAACAATAACAGTTGGAATAACACAGCCATGACTTGAATAACAAGGTCTATTCCACATATTTATTTTATCTTATTTGTGGCACAAACCTATACTCAAGATAAGCCTGGTGACAATGCTGTGGGACATGACAGAAATCCTTTCTTTGTAACAGCTGGAGGCAAGCCCCCAAATCAATGGACCTGGCCATGCACATGTAAAGACAGTGTTGGTTCTACCCCATGTTGACTTATATTTCCTCAAGCAATTTTTCAGTTATTCAAGTCACTGGCAATGTAATCATGGTAGAAACTTTTGAACTCTCACAGACTATTCTTCTTTCAATTAAAAATCTGTTGTCATTTTGTTTTGCCATTCTCTAATGAGATTCATTTTTTGCAACAGAACGTATAAGCGTTGCTCATTCAAATTTCATCTCCTTCCAACCTTCTAATACTTGGTTCCCACCTGGTTAAACCAGCTGTGCCATGTGATGGCATCCTCATCAATGGTAAATTCCTGGTTTGGAGAAGCCTGAAGATCTATCCTTCCTACTTTCACACGGAGAAAAGATTCATTGGAGAAAACTTTCCAATTAATAACATCCAAACCAGATATTACTTCTCCATTCTCATTGAAGAAAACCTCATGCTGAGCATTGTTGTTAAATGAAACTCCTCTGAGAAACCGATGGAGCTAGATTGAAAATGGAAATGCAACAGTTTAGAAAAGACTGCCATTTTCTATATAGGACTAAAGTCTAATAGCAGGAGCAGAATGATTTCATGGATGAATTTTCAATAGAAAAATTTTTGAGGGAACAAACGCTCACTATTTCTTTAATTATTACATTGATTCCCCTCTTTTTTCTCTTGCATCAAGTACAAGGGAGCTTGAATGATCTTCCTCCTCTCCATATTTATTTTCTACAATTTGTGGTGGTTTCAGCTGACAGTCAGTAATTGATGTAAAGTCACTCCAGTGAGCTTCATAGCCAAGTGGAGACTGGATGCCAGCTCTCCTGAATCCTGGTCCATCATGCCATCCACAACACCACACTGGCCTTCAGGGAAAATTACAACAAATGTATTCTGTTCATATGGTAAATGCACAGGAAAATAGAGCAGGCTGATTGAAATGTGGACAGTCACCTTGGCAGTTGAAAAGTTTGATAATACAGCATGACACAGAGATTGACTACTGATGTAATAACTGAAGATATGGTGGTTTCCCACAGAATGAAGTTCAGGATATTACCTTCCACCACTGATCATTCTCAAGATTATTTCCTTTGGTATCCATCATTGTTCTATGCTTGTACTTAGGTGATGACATGGCATGTAGAGCATGGGCCACAGCATAGACAGCATTGTAGGTGCTGTAGCTTTGGCCAGTCATCCTCATTTCAAAAAAAGATCCAGGGAGGTCCTCCAACTTTTCCTTCCCAGTGCAAACTTTAACTTCCGTGTCATTCTCTGCTGTATCTGGGAATACACAGTCAAAAGCTTGTTGCCAAAAGTCCCTGATGAAACCATCTCCTTTTGGGCTGAAAGGATTTCTGCTCTCCTCAAATGATCTGAATCCTGGTACATCATTGGAGGGTATCCTGAAGGAGAGAGCACCATTTAATATTTCTGTATCCCAATTCCTTTGAAAAACAAATGAAGTGATCTCCATCTGGGCTGTCGTTATCCATACTTTGCCTTTAATTTTATTTGCCTTGTGCAGTAGTTCTGTGAGATATGGAAGCCATCTAAAAACTGCACTGGAATATGATTCTGCATGGACCACCACTACATTGGCTTTCCTGTCCAGCAGTTTATCGTGTATTCTTTCCCCCTGTTCAAGCATGCCATACATTTCAGTAATGTAAGTAAATTTGGGGATTCTTTCTATGAAGGCAAAACAGACTCCTCTCTCAGAAAACATTGGAAACACAGTTTGCACAAATCTTTCTCCATTATCATTATCTATAAAAGCAAGTCCAATCCATGTCCACCTGAAATGCAGGAGCAAGGACAGAATCCCCTCAATCTGAAGGGCTTCCTGGAGAACCATCTGGTAGAAGGGAAGTCCTGGGATTTTATCATTCATGACTGGAGCAGTGCCATATATAAGCTAAGGAGAGATTTCAAAAGTGGTCATAAGTTGATATGAATTCACGGAGCACTTTGTAGCGTTCAGAACAATGCACATATCTTGGTACAGCAATTCTTAGAACCACAACTCATCAAGGCTTGTACATTTTATTGTTGCCATACTATAATCCAATCTTTCATTACCTTGTGCCCTTAAGATCTGTTATAGTACAATTCCTATTATCCCCGGACAGGATGAGGTGATGATTTTTTAGTCCAACACATCTCAAGGGCATGTTGTGGAATGTTCCAATTAAAATATGCAACATGTCCATAGGATCAATCTCCATTCCAGATGATTGGAACATGGTCAATGTAACATCAATTTTTAAGAAGGGGTCCAGGAACAATCCAGGAAACGACAGGCCAGATAGCTTAACATTTGTTCTGGGTGAATTGGTTGAAACCATTATTAAAGTAATCATTAGTAATCATATAGAATGACAAGCCCTGCTGAAAAAGATACAATACAGCTTCCAAAAAGGTTTGTCCTGCCTCACTGGAGTGACGGGGTAGACATTAATTGTCCATGCAAGACCATCCCATCCCAAAATTCTTTGCAATATAATAGGAAACAACTTATTGTTGTTGGGAGAGTTCATTTTCCCTCAATTGATTTTGGAAGGAACAGGGCATTCTGAGAGAGTTGACACATGATGTTAGAATCCCTGCTATTCAAAAAGGTTTGGCACTGTGTGCCTGAATGCAATGGCTGCACAACACCACTGGATCTGCCAGACTAATCGACACATTGATGGATAATGTTTGCATTGTAAATAGACAAGCAGGGAATGTTTCTTTCTTTCTTTTCTGTTAATGGAAGAAACCTTGGATTGGATCTCGATTGAGACTTACTTAGAATGGATCCATTGATAGGAAACACCTGGATATAGCTGCCAAGGTGATTTTGGCCGCTCTGCCTTTGTGGGGAAAGAATAAGGAACTGCTTCAAGGGCAAAACTGGAGGCTGGACATAGAAGGGTGACTTCAGAATCATGTTGCTATATAAAGTGGATGTGCCTGTTATTGTTCCTCTCTGTCTGTATGCAGTTAACCTCTTTTTTGGTTTGTGGAGGTTGAGTAGGAATTATTTGGGCATTCCCCGATTCTTCACCTACCCCATATTGCAGTGACATGGGAGGACGTCTGCAATCTGCCTGATTGGTTATAATTGTTTACAACAAGCAGGAATTGCAGAACCTAAATAGCTTAGGAGCTTTAGCCTGATGAGCATCCTGAGACACCTGACAGTGAAGGGTATCTTGCTAGTCACTGCTACCTGGCTAGAGGGAATGTGGGAAGTTGACAACTCAGGAGCCTGACAAACCTAATTCAAGTGAATCCTGGCCAACAGTGATGGTCCCCTCCTTGCCTTCGCAATGGGAAGGCTATGAAGGATCTGGATCTGTTGCATATCCAGCCTAGGTGTATATACCCAGTAGGCAGTTGCTGGCAATTGACTAGTGGCTGAACTTTGCAAGAAGTTGCCTGAACTTAGCCTCAGTTCTTTGTCATTGCAGAAAGGGTCTCATGTCTTCCTTCATTGGCTGTGTGTGTGTGTGTTTGTGCAGAAATTACAAAGTCCAAAATATTTAAATGGATCTAAAACAATTATGTCCAAATTTGGATGAAATATATTGTAATTTGATTTCTTTGAATTAAAATTTGATTTTGTTAGACAACGATACAAGTTACCGAAATTTTGAATGATTTGCTGTTATGAGAATGAGAATGAGAAACAGGGATGCTCCTTCTAATTCCTAAATTGCTCCTTCCTAATCCCATTGATTATTAATGCAGGACTCTACTGAATCTGGCTAGGCAGAATTGGCTTGTGTGATACAATGGAAATTATTAGTCAGCAGCCATTGTGAACAATAGAGACCACAACAAGAATAAACCCAAAATCCTGAAAAAATGGAACTAATAATTTGGACACATGTTTTCTGTTTTCAAAGATATACCAAACTCAGTAACATACTCCTGGATCTTCAATGTAATTTATGAATTCCAGACATCCATAATATTATCATTAAACAAAAAACCTACGGTTTACAAAAACAATGTTAAGGCTCTGCAGATTCCAACCAACCACCAAAAAGCAGGGAAATTGGGAATTAAGGCTCACAAGCCTTAACGCCACATCCTCCCTAAGGAGGCAGAAAGTGCAAGTGAAATTCTCATTCTCCCAAAGCAGATAAACCATGAGGACAGGGTGGAGAATATGATATGCAGAGGTGACTGTGGGGTTGTGGAAAACTGATCACGAAACAACTTAGGTCCACCTACTTCTCTTTTTTTGTTTAGAGCAGCCCTTCCCCAACCTGGTGCCCTCCAAAGGTGTTGGACTACAACTCCCATCATTGCAAGTCAGTATGTCCCATGGTCAGGAATGCTGGGACTTGTCATCTCAAAAATCTAGATATGCAATTTGATATGCAGAGGTGACTGTGGGGTTGTGGGAAATGATGATGAACAACTTAGGACCAACTACTTCTCATAGAGAACATCTTCATTCCTATGGGGTGGCAATACGTGCAGCGAAGAAAGCTTACTTTTCTGTACGCATTGCGTCTGCGAATTCGCATCCAGCAGAACTGTTCAGGGTGGTCAGGGGTCTAACTCAGGCACCCTCCCCCATGAACCCGATGTTAGAGCCTTCGGTAGTTCACTGTGATGCCTTTAATGATCATTTCACAGATAAAATCTCTCGGAGAAGAGCCGACTTAGATGCTGTCGTTATAGCAGAGGCTGACAATGGAGTGTCCAGCAACTCCGCGAGTAGAATTACACTGGATCAGTTTCAGTTGGTGAGTACCGAGGACGTGGACAAGCTGCTTGGTCGAGTTAGAAGGACGACTTGCCCTCTCGATCCCTGTCCTTCTTGGCTGGTCGCCCAGGGAGGAGATGCAGTTAGATCACAATTACAATATATTATTAATGCATCTCTCAGGGAGGGGAGTTTTCCATCATGTTTAAAAGAAGCGGTAGTACGGCCGCTTCTAAAAAAGCCCTCCCTGGATCCCCTGGACTTTAATAACTACAGACCGGTATCAAATCTTCCATTTTTGGGCAAGGTGATCATGAGGGCGGTTGCCTTCCAACTGCAAGCAGTTTTGGATGATACAGATTTTCTAGACCCATTTCAAACTGGCTTCATAGCAGGATATGGAGTTGAGTCTGCTATGGTTGCCTTAGTGGATGATCTACCCTTAAGTATTGACAGGGGGAGTGTGTCCCTGTTGGTACTCCTGCACCTCTCAGCGGCTTTCTACACCATCAACCATGGTATCCTTCTGGAACGCCTGAGGGAATTGGGACTCGGGGGCACTGTGCTTCAGTGGTTCTGGTCCTACCTCTCGGGCAGGTTCCAGATGGTGATGCTTGGGGATAGTTGCTCTTCAAAGAAGGAGCAGCTATGTGGTGTACCACAAGGTGCCATCCTATCCCCAATGCTGTTTAATATATACATGAAACCGCTGGGAGAGATCATCCGGAGGCATGGGGTGGGGTGCTATCAGTATGCTGATGACACCCAAATATATTTCTCTATGCCTTCGACAACAGCATCAGCTAAGGATAGTGTGTCTCCTCTGAATGAATGCTTGGAGGTGGTAATGGGCTGGATGAGGTAAAACAAACTGAAACTGAATCCAGACAAGACGGAGGTGCTTACTGTCAAGGGCCACAACCTGGGGTTGGAGGTGTGTCAACCAGTTCTGGATGGGGTTACACTCCCCCTGAAAGACTGTGTTCGCAGCTTGGGGGTGCTCCTGGATCCGTCGCTCCAAATGACAAGTCAGATAGATGCGACTGCCAGGAGTGCCTACTATCAGCTTCGGCTGATACGCCAGCTGCGCCCCTTCCTAGAGTTGGAAGACCTAAAATCAGTAGTGCACACGCTGGTAACTTCGAGGCTCGACTTCTGCAATGCGCTGTACATAGGGCTACCTCTGTGCCTAGTCCAGAAACTTCAACTAGTTCAAAATATGGCAGCCAGGTTGGTCACCGGTACATCTAGGGGTGACCACAGTACACCAGTTCTAAAATCTCTTCACTGTCTGCCAATCAGTTTTTGGGCGAAGTACAAAGTGTTGGTTATTACCTTTAAAGCCCTACATGGTTTGGGTCCAGGTTACCTACGGGATCGTCTTCTCCCATACAATCTACCCTGCACGCTCAGGTCCTCTGGGAAGAATTTATTACAGTCAACAAGAACTAGACTGACAACCATTATCCAGAGGACCTTCTCTTCTGCCACTCCCAGATTGTGGAATGACCTGCCGGGAGAGATTCGCCAACTTACTAGTCGTCAGGAATTTAAAAGATCTATAAAGACTGATCTCTTCCAGCAGGCCTACCTAGATGAATTTTAAAGTGTTTTATTGGTGTTTTATTGGTATTTTAATGATGTACTGGTTTTATCTGCTGTTAATTAGTTTTCGTATTTTGTGTTTGGTGTTGTTCCCCGCCTCGATCCGTTGGGAGAGGCGGGTGATAAATTATTATTATTATTATTATTATTATTATTATTTCTTAGAGCATCTCCTTATGTTGAGATTTGCAACCCAACACATCTGACAGGCACCAGGTTGGGGAATGTTGTTCAAGAACAAGGGAAGGCAGAATGTAGATCTCCAGATGTTTTGGAATTCAACTTGTAAAAGCCCCTATCAGCATGGGCAGTTATCAGGAATGCCGCGAGTTGATGTCCAAATCATCAGGATAGATCTATTTTCTGCCCACATCTGTACTAAAGTATGTTGTTTTCCAGCATTAAGATATGTGATCAATCAAGGAACTACAAAAGAGCTGCATCACTTTAAATAAACTGTCAAAACCAAATGAAACAACAATGAATGAATTTTGAATACCTAATCCAGATAGCCCTTCAGACATCAACATTAGTTACCATGGATCCAGAGGAGCCACACCCTGCTTCACCAGGGAGCAAAAGAGCAAACTGGCCTTATGAAGATAGCCCAAAATACTCTCAGAGCCAAAGGAATGCATGTTCCAGAAGAGAAAAGAGAAACTCTTCTTCTTCACTCAAAAGGCAGCGGCCATTTCACTCACCCACCCCACATTCTAAGGCAAGAGGGAGGGGGGAGAGCGACGCTACTGAGCGTGTGTCAGTGTTGCGTTATGAGGGAAGACGGCCGCCTCATTGACTTGAATGAGAGGTTAAAATAGTCCTTAAAAGTCAACTGAAGGGAATTTTTAAAAAAACGAAAAGCTTTCCACCAACTACAGTCAAGGAGGAAGAAGACCCCACCACTGGATTAATTAATAAGGTTCTAGAAATTATGCAATTTGTGAGCACAAAATGTCTCAACCTGGAAGTAAATTTACAAAAGCAGGGACACAGGTTTGTATTCCTTTTCTACCTTACACTGCTCTCCTTCCCTCAATCTTTCACCAATCTTCTTGAAATTTTCAGGTAATGTAAAACAAACATTTCTTTCTGGCACCTGTAAATTTCAGAAAGGTTGGTGAAACATTTTCGATTTTATGGCTGTTAGAATGACCCACCCCCCAATTATCACTTTAACATGGCGGAATGTGTTTTTTACTGATGGCCCTTAACAATGGAGGCACGACTGTGCCTCCATTAATTTCAATCTTTTATGACTCATATATCAAAACTAGTTCCTTTAGTCTGGCTATCATATTCAATAGAATCAACGAATGGGGGAAAACGCAGGCATGATTTAATTATTTTCAGTGAAAGAAATTCTGAGACAGAATAATGAAATTGGGAAGAATCAAGAAGTGTGTGAGTAGTATAATATTCTCATATCTTATGTGCATACAACACATGTGTCCTACCTGTGGAATTTTATAGATATCCAAGATATTTGCCACATGAAGAGAGATTTCGGGGTCTAATCCCCCAATAACTGCAATGGGATTATTCTGGATGCCGCACATATAGTTGGGGACCAATCTCTCCAATAATGATAGAAATAGCATGGTTGCATGATAGGTTCTCCTTGCATTGTCATAGCTGTCATAGATACGGAAGCCCAAGGTGAGATTCGGTAATATGTGAAGGTTTTCATTGATCTCTTTTACAGCAAATGCAAAGGCCACAAGATGCTGGTAATTCTTGGGTACTATGCTGAAACAAGATTCAATGCTTACATCACAGTATGCTTTTGACACTTATAGAGCAAAGATATAAAAATATACTTGGTCAGAAGTAAAAGACTTTGAGTCTGAAGGGGCCAGCTCCCTGGTAAATGGCTTGAAAGGCTGCATTCAAAAATGTGTACCCAAACAAAATTGGATACAAACTTATATCTATGAGTGGATATAGACATACCGCCCCCTTTCCAAGGATATTTGTATATGTTTGCAGTACCAGGCACAGGTTTGCCACAGCACCTCTAGGACTGATCATTCTAGTTTTATAATAAATGGAAATGAAAGAACCAATACTTCAATACTAACACAAGTTCTTCACACGAGTCTGGTAGAGGTTCTTCACTGAAGGATCTTGGATTGGAGATAAAGCCGCCATGTGAAACTATGCCACCAATAATGAAATCTCCTGACTGATGATACGTGTGAAGTGGACGGTGAGGACTACGGATGCTGCATTTCATTATATGAGGCTGACATTCTATGTGACGGAACACTGCCAGTAGCAAGACCAATAAAAGAACCATCTTCAATGCAATGGCAAAAAAATTATCTACTCGTCCAGATTTTTCTATTTTCTTCTACAATACTACTATCACTTAGTAGAAACATAGAATGTCAAAGATCACACCACAAGAGCCCTGCTTGTCCTAGTCTGTTCCATATCTCTAAATGTTTGTTGCAGTATTTATAACATCATTTACAGTCTTGTTATTAGTTTTGCTAGTGGCCACTGAAATTATATGAAGTAACAGAAATAATTGCCATCATTTGGATAATTAAAATGGGATAATTAAACAAAGTTGAAGATTCCATGATGAATTGCTGGAGAAAAAAACATGTTTGTGATATGACAATATGGGCTTGGAATGCCTCTGAGGAATTACAGAACTGTCCTCCATTTTTAGGCATTCATATGATTGCAGAATATTATGGAGTTATATCTTTCAAGCAAAAGATCACTAGTTTAGCGGTCAAATGTTTTTCTTGGAACACAGAAGTCAGGAATTGTTTGTGCTATTCCTCTGTACCACTGTATGACCTCGGAGTCATGTAGCAGAAACATAAATGTCCTTCATGTGGTACTCTATTCTCATTGCTGTAATGAAACCAATAGTAGATAGAATGGATTAAAAGCAGCTGATCTCAATGTATAACAAGCAATGACCATTATTTTTCCCAATGCATATAGGCTACTGCAACCTCATTTAAATTTGTAAGAAGACAGGTAGACTGCTACAGCAAAGAGAGGCTTCCTCATTGTAATAAATTGAGGTTTCTCTTCAGCAATTTTGAAATACTCAGTGTTCTCTCCACACCAGGACAGTAAGGATGCATAGACATCCTCAACTCTCTGTGGTCCAGAAATTCTGAGTCAATATATAAGTGCTCAAACCTCCTGCATTGTGTGTTACAAAAAGGTTTTTTCACTTGAGGCCCAGGAAGCAGTCCTAATACATCAACCAATTCAGCACTACCTCCCCCAAAGCTTGCAATTTAGCAACATTCAGTCTATTTTTTCTAATCAACAGATCAAAATTGAAAGAGGTCAAGACTATCTAGTCTGTCCTCAACAGTGCTCTCTGTACATTTATGTTTCTTCCCCATAGCTTGTCTGGGTACGCTCATAATAGAGACACTGGTCTGAAACCTATTCCTAATGATACCAGGTTCTATATAGAGAGGTCAGGGATAATCTCCATCCACAAGCGGATGGAAACCATGTAAGGAGTTCTGATCAAAGGGTACACAGTGTCATTTGCAGCCAGATAGTTTAAATTTATTTATTTATTTATTCATTCATTCATTTTATAACATTTCTTGGCCACCTTTCAGGGCAAAGCCTCCAATAGATGTTTGTTCCAGAGATTTGTGCCCACTGCAGAGAAAGCCCTCTCCCATGTGGAGACCCACCTAATTACTCTCACTGGTGGGCAAATGAGAAGGGCCTCTCTTTCTGATCTTAAAGTGCTGGCAGGCTGATATGGGTGAAGGAAGTCCTTTGTGTAGCTTGGTCCCAAACTGTTTAGGGCTTTAAAGGTCAAAACCATCACTTTGAACTTGGTTCAGAAACACACAGGAAGCCAGTGCAGCTGGTGCTGTATAGGCATTGTGTGGTCAGATTGCCTTGCCCCCACCAACAGTTGGACAACTCCATTCTGCACCAGCTGAAGTTTCTGAACCAAACTTCAAAGGCAGCTCCACGTTCAGTGCATTCCAGAAGTCCTGCCCGGATGTGACTAGTGTGTGGATAACTGAGGCCAGGCCCATCCTCTCCAGATGGGGCCACACCTAGCGTACCAGCCTAAGGTGGTAGAATGCACTCCTGGACATCCCAGCCACCTGGGCTTCCCCAGTTAGCTCATAGTCCAGGAGGACTCCCAAATTGCGTATGTAGTCTTTTAGGGCGAGTGCAACCTCATCTGAGATCAGTTGAAAACCTCGATCTGAAGTAGTTGGTTTCCCAAGCCGCAGTGCCTCTGTCTTGTCTGGATTAAGTTTCAGCTTGTTCACTCTCATCCATCCCAAAACAGCCTCCACCCACTGGTTCAAGAGTTTCACAGCCTCCCTGGGATGTGCAGCTGGAAATGAGAGGTAGAGTGTGTCAGGTAAAATTTAAGTTTTAGTTGTTTTAATTGGACAAAAGTTTTGAGTGTCCAGAAGGACTGAACAGCCAGCTGAAGTTAATTATCAGTTAGAGCAAGTTTTTCTCTGCTGCAGAAAAGGTCAAGCAGATAGGGGGAATCTTTCTGCTAGGATAACGTAATTGACTGTGCTGAGCCAGGATTCAGAAATATGTATTTAAGTCAGCTTAATAGTAATGGCTGGTGTGGGTTAGGCTGGAGTTATGTGGAATGGAGGCTGGTGAATGAGAAATTATTGGAGGTCTATGCTATGCTATAGCTATATGGAAACGTATGTATTATCTGGAGGAACCAGTTGCCTTGTATATATTTATATTATTGGAACACAGTAAAGGACTTGTATTATACACAATCTGCTGAGTGTGAGTATTTCTTCAGCTACTGGGACACTTTTCTGGACTTTACCGCTTACTAAGCGCACAGGGAGTACTTTTCTCTCCCCAACAGAGTGGAGAATCTTCTGCATACTGATGACATTTCAGCCCAAACCTCTTGATGACTTCCCCCAGCGGTTTCATGTAGATGTTAAAAAGGATAGGGCACAAGATAGAAATTTGAGGCACCCCAGAGGCTAATGGCTATGGGGTGGAATAGAAGTCTCCCAGCAACACCTTCTGAGAACACTCCTGCAGAAAGGACTGGATCCTCTTTAAAATCATGCCTCTTTAAAATCATGCCTCTTTAAAGGTCAAAACCATCACTTTGAATTTGGCTCAGAAACACGCAGGTAGCCAGTGCTGCTGGTGCTGTATAGGCATTGTGTGGTCAGATCGCCTTGCCCCCACCAACAGTTGGACAACTCCATTCTGCACCAGCTGAAGCTTCTGAACCATCTTCAAAGGCAGTTCCATGTTCACTGCATTACAGAAGTCCTGCCCGGATGTGACTAGTGTGTGGATAACTGAGGCCAGGCCCATCCTCCCCAGATGGGGCCGCACCTAGCATACCAGCCTAAGGTGGTAGATAGTTGTTGGTTTCCCAAGCCACAGTGCCTCTGTCTTGTCTGGATTAAGTTTCAGCTTGTTCACTCTCATCCATCCCAAAACAGCCTCCACCCACTGGTTCAAGAGTTTCACAGCCTCCCTGGGATGTGCAGTTGGAAATGAGAGGTAGAGTGGAGTATCATCTGCATACTGATGACACTTCAGCCCAAACCTCTTGATGACTTCCAGCAGCGGTTTCTTGTAGATGTTAAAAAGGATAGGGCACAAGATAGAACCTTGAGGCACCCCAGAGGCTAATGGCCATGGGGTGGAATAGAAGTCTCCCAGCACCACCTTCTGAGACTACTCCTCCAGAAAGGACTGGAACCTCTTTAAAACCATGCCTCCCAAACCCAATCCAGATAAACGATTCAGAAGGACACCATGGTTGATGACATTGAAACCAACAAGGTTACGCTTCCCTTATGCATTCCTTGGCTTAAGTCATCAACCAGGGTGACCATAGCTGTTTCCATCCCATGAACAAGTGTGAAACCTGACTGGAATGGATCTAGGTAATCAGTTTCATCAAAACAGGTTTCAAGTTGGGAGGTCAATACACACTCCAGCACCTTGACCAAGAATGGTAAATTTGATACAGGGTGATAGTTATCTAAAACCATTGAATTTACATTTGGTTTTTTTCAAAAAGTGCCTCACCACAGCTTCTTTCAAAGCTGTGGGGGCCTCACTGGACCTCAAGGAAGAATTTTCTACCTCAGAGGTCCAGCCCAGCTCTGGCAGATTTCAGAAGCCATGATGGACTTTATATCCTAATATAAAGGGCAAGTAGTAGGCCTCAGAATATCATTTATTCTGGCAACAAACAGCAAAATTTCTTGCAATTTACGACAACAAAACACACTGTTCCCTTCTAGTTGTGTGGATTTGGACACCCCACTTTGAAAAAAGGCACGGCCACCCAATGACTTTCTTATGTAGATAACTCTTTAAAAGTGATATCTTGCAAGCACTAGTGATATAGATAAATAGGACAAGAAGGTATTCTAGGTATTCAATATATCAGTCATAAAACTTCATATGACATGTGAAGAGTAACAAGTCTCATTGCCAAGGAAGTTCAAAGAGAACACTGTTTATTGCTTTCACTTGGACCAGAGGGTCATATACTTTTATGCACATGTTCAGAAAAAGGACCCTTGAGTTTTATTGTCAGCTGCTACAGAAGAATTCTAAACTCATATGATTTGTTTCTTTAAAGCACCTTACAAGCTTAACAAGCAGCTGAAAGTAAGAGGCCAAAGAGGGGAATTTGCCTAATTTCATGATGTTTTTAAGTGAAGTAAATCTTGATTCAAATTACAATGAAATGCAGAAATTGATTTGTTAGTTTTTTCTTCTTATAAGTTGTTCTTTGTTGTTCAGCTCAGGCCTCAACACAATAATGTAACATTTGGGGAAAAAGATGCAACCCAGCAATCCAGCACTGGAGGCTAAGATAGAGAAGATCTCCACACCTACCATGTATTTCCCCTTTGTGCTTAAGTAGGATGGAACAAAAGATAACCAAACACTGCAGAAGACCAACATGCTGAAAGTGATGAACTTGGCCTAATTGAAACTGCCAGGTAACTTCCTGGAGAGGAAGGCCACGGTGAAACTGATAATTGCCAGCAAGCCCATGTAGCCCAAGGCACAGTAAAACATAGTCGGAGAGCCCTCATTACATTCCAGAACAATTTCTTCAGCCACTGAGTGCATGTCAACATCTGGGAATGGAGGAGAGGTTCCCAGCCACACAATACAGATACTTGTTTCGATAAGGGAGCAGGAAAAAACAATAGAGATGGCTAGTTCTTTCCCCAACCACTTCCTAATTCTGGATCCTGGTTTGGTGGCCATGAAAGCCAGAACTACCATGATGGTTTTTGCTAGTACCGAAGAGACAGCCACGGAGAAGATGATGGCAAAGGCAGTTTGTCGGAGGAGACATGTCCTCTTCTGAGGTTGGCCAATGAATAGAAATGTGCAAAGGAAACAGAGCAGGAGGGAGATGAGGAGAGCGTAGGTGAGGTTCTTGTTGTTGGCTTTGACTATTGGAGTGTTCTGGTGCTTTACAAACATTCCCAGCACCAGAGCTGTGATCAATGAAAAGGAAAGAGCCAAGAAGGCTAAACTGAGCCCCAAAGGTTCATCATAAGACAAGAAGGTTATGACCTTGGGAATACAGAAATTCCGATTCTTGCTTGGGTAGTCTTTGTCTGAGCATGTGGTACAGTCATTCATATCTATAAAAGTAAAGATTTGGTCAGTTCAGCTCTCAAACACAAATGTCTTAAATCTTAATATTTTTAGTCCAGGATCCCCTTCCACTAATGACAGCATATCTCAGAGGGAAGATTCTGCACCACTCACAACAGGTTGGCCGGTTTGCACCATGGAACCTTTGGTCTCACCTGCTTTGCTGCGAGTTAAACTCTTGGTGTGCGTGCACTAGCAATCTGTGGAATCCCTGGCTCATGTGTCCCATACCCTGCAACCCCCATCCATCCACAGGATGGCCCCAAGTAAAAGGAAACAGAGGACTCAGTGAGCCACATTCAGAACATAGGGTAGACAACATGGCCCTTTTTGTCAAGAGGGCCCCAGCCCAATTTAGTTGATGCTTGGCCAGATTTTCCATTTAGGGAGGACACATTTTTTGTTCACTGGTTCCTCCACAGCTTAGCCAAGAAGACCCTTCAGACATTAATTCCATGGAATTATAGATGTTTGGGGACATTCATTCAGTGTAGGGCTCCCACTGCTGCAGTGGGTCTGGGAGATGCCAAGATCTGGGCCATAGAGAGATGGAGGTCTTGGACTTGCAAAAGAGTACATTCAGAAATAACAATGGGTTATTTGGTAGTTGATAGTTGAAAGTTATTTGATAGTTAAATGTTGATAGTTATGTAGAACAATGTGGGCAACTGTTGGCACACAGTTTGGGCTCAGTCAGTTGGCCTTCATCGAGTGGGATGGCAGACAAGTCATGTTGTGGTGGTATCTCCTCCATAAACGGTCCAGTCTGGTTGGTTTTTGCATAATCATAGGTATTGTTGATCACCTGGGAGGGGGAATGGGGTTCCTGGAGCATAAGGTCCCAACTTTACAGGCTAGGGCAGACCTGGAGGATATCTGGACGCAATGACCAGACATTTGTATTGGGTGATCAAACAGAGGGCCTGAGGGTGTGGAAGCCCTTAGTTTAAATAGGGGAATACCATAAATCAGTAGGTAAATTTGTTGGTCTCCAAGGATTGGCAGGGATGTGTGATCTGCTATCCAAATATGTTGCTATCCAGCACCTTATAGGGCAGATGGATTTACCTGTCCAATGCAGGTAATTAGGATCTGCAGGATCTGCATGTGGATCTGCAGGATCTGCATGTGGGCCTGCAGGATTTTCATCCTGGGCAGGTGGGGATAGGGCATTGAAGCTAAGGGTTGGCACCCTCCAATTGCAGGTTGTGCAGGAAACTTAGGACATCAGAAAAGATTTGGTGACCACTTGTTGGCATTTTATGGTGTTTGGCAATTTCTAAGTCCTGTCCTCGATGGGCTGTGTGGCTCATGACTCAGGGTATACATCTTGCCTTTGGGAACCCCTCTGCCTCACCTATTCAGAGTTGTGCAGCACCAGACAGGGGTGACAAAAGCTGGTTCCCCACAAGCACACAAGTGTAGCTCAAGAAAGGAGCTGGGTTTTACCCAACTCCTCGCTTGGCCGAGTGACTCACCCATAATGCAGTCTAGTTGTCTGGAGAAAGGATTAATTTGATTCCTGCAATCTCACATGGAGATCGAGGGAGGGGTGAATTACCCAATTAAATAAAGAGGCCCTAGTTATCCGAAGTTCTGGTGTCTGTGTCATTATTTCTGAGCTGCCTTCTCTGTCTGCAACATAAAGGCATGGTAAATATGTCCGTTGTTCCAGGAGTACAAAGGTGCTGCAGTGGGTCTTTAGATGGATGGTTTGTTATGCATGACTACCTGTGGATTCAGCACTACAGGTGGTGACATGAGAAGGGGTAAGGGCAATCCCCACCCTTTCCTATCAGAAACCATCGATGCTGTTGCCACTAGCAGCGGCAGTGCAGGAAAACCAAATCCAATAGGGAAAAAGAAAAAGAAGCTGCTATACCATCCTTGCCAATGGTGATGCCTACCTGTGAGAAATTGTTGGAGAATTTCTTCGCCCCCTAGAAAAAAATGTGAAATTGTCCCCCTTATATCTCTACCTACAAATAGGGTGGATGAATTTTGAGAGGCCACTTGTGCACAGCTCCAATTGCTAGGTTCGGTGTGAGAAGAGGGGATCACGAACCCCACCCTTTCCTTTCAGAACCTAGAAACAGTGGTCAAGGTTGGGTTGATGATGCCACAGCCAGCATCATGCGGGTGCATGTTAGGTGAAGATGTGGTCACCCTTGCATGGGTGCGTGATGCATTTGTCAGCCGAGGCAAACATTGAGAATCCCTGTGAGCAGGAGCTGCTAAGTGGTTATTTATATATTACTTTAATATCACAACTATTGCCCTCTTACAAGGGACCCAAGGAAGCTTACATTGTGTTTCTCCTTATTGTTTTAACCTCACAAAACTTGTGTGATTTAGAGAGGGTTAATTGTTTTATTGCTGCTAAACTCTACCTCAAGCCTCATTCTAGCCACCATCTCCCTCTACCCCTCCCTCCCTATCTTGATTGTATTTTAAATGGCTTATTGACCAACTGGAGCCTTACGTGGAATAGAATTTAGGGTTTTAACAAACTGCTTCAGTTCTTAACATGTGTGGTTATTTTGAAAAGCAAATGATCACACACAGAGAAACACATACAGGTACATCAGATTCTTGCCACTTCTGTAACATCCTTCCACTACCCTCCCAAAAGCTTTGACCCCATTAGCAATACTGTAGAATAGTCACCCCAACCTATCCATAAATATATTTACATGTTTACAGCCACTCTTTTGTATCACCTGGTACACATAATGGAAATTTCCTACCTTCTTGGTTTGAAATCCTCCCTTCCGGACATGCGATGCAATCATAGCAGCAATGTGGCTTTCCCTCCTTCACTCTCTTACTAGTACCAGGATGGCAACTCTCAGTACATACAGAAAGTGGTCGTGTCTAAACCATGAATGAAAGAGCAGAATAAAATGTCACATTAATGATCTTGGAAACTTAGGTTTCTCAGTTCCAACTCTCTGTTGAAAAATAGAAAAAAGTATTTCAGTGATGTGTGAATATTGATCTAATACATGCTATTTCTACTTTTCTTTATTTTGGGGGTATTGCCCACTTAAATCCATTTTGGGGAGAGCCATGATA
Organism: Anniella stebbinsi; assembly: GCA_029215795.1. Classification (NCBI taxonomy): domain Eukaryota; kingdom Metazoa; phylum Chordata; class Lepidosauria; order Squamata; family Anniellidae; genus Anniella; species Anniella stebbinsi. Next base: position 26,148,200 of record JARDYH010000008.1, read on the forward strand.
AAAAAATAAATAAATTGCAGGTCATGGTATTCAATGCCCTCCTAAATCTCCATTACTTGGCTATTGTCTAAAATGTCTTTGAAGTTATTGTACCTTGAACTGCTTTGGAATCTATTTATTTGAAATGGCAAGTAATTGTTGCTCACTGGATATCAATAGGAAGTGTTATTTTGATTGGATTGGCTAGATGACTTTCAGCTGCAGCCTTTTAAATCAAGCTCACAAGTCATGGGTTGATTCTTTGAGAAATTGAATCCATTTATAAACCATTGCATTAAAGTGGTGATGAGAAGTTTTATTTGGGGCACAAGTCATTACTCATGATACATCAGGTGATGGGCTTTAGGACATAAGAGAAGTCCTTTCTCTGCAACAGCTGGAGCAATGTTTTTAACTCAGGGTAAGCACTCACCCCTAAACTTTTTGTTACTGAAAGCCATCTACTCCATTCCAACAATTCCCACAACTCCCCAAACACTTATTAGAATTATGTCTTACCACCTGGGTTGTTAGAATGTAGATCTGAATTGACTGGGACATCAATTAGCCAGAAAGATTGAAACCCTATCATGAAAGGTCCAATGGTTCTCTATAAGTGCTAAAGGAACTAAATGCATGATACTTAATGAGAAAAGGAGTCCAAGATGAGTGGGAGTTTCTAAAAACAGGAAATTTTAAAGGCACAATTACAAACAATTCCAATAAAGATAAAAGGTAGAAGAGATCAGAAGAAACCAATGTGGTTTCACAAAAAGCTTAGAGATGAACTGAAAACAAAAAAGGACACATGAAAGAAATGGAAGGACAGTCAGGTTAAGTAACACCTAATTCCTTTGATCGAGATCAAATCTCTAGAGCCTGATGAACTGCATCCTACAGTAATAGCAAAACTAGCAGAAGAACGCTCAGAACCACTGTCTATTATCTTTATGAAATCATGGAGGACGAGTGAAGTGCCGGACGACTGAGGTAGGCTAATGTAGTCCCTATCTTCAAAAAGGGAAAAAAGCGGGAACTTGGGAACTACAGACCAGATAGTCTGACATCTATCCATGGGAAATAAAATTGAGCAGATTGTAAAGCAGTCAATCTAGAAGTACCTTGAAAACAAATAAATGATAATTAGAAGCCAACATGGAATTGTCAAGAAAAAATCCTGCCAGACTAATTTGATCTCATGTTCGATTGGGTAACCTCCCTTGTGGACTGTGGGAATGCTGTGGACATAATATATATTGAGTTCAGCTTAGCTTTCGACAAAGTGCCCCATGATATTCTGATGGAACAACAATTAGATGGATCCAGAGTTAGCTACAGAAACTGACTCAAAGGGTGCTTATCAATGGTACCTTACAAAACAGAAGGGAGGTAATGAGCAGGATACCCCAGGGCTCAGTCCTGGGCCCAGTGCTCTTCAACATTTTTATTGAGGTCCAGGGAATGCTAATCAAATTTGCTGCTGACACAAAATTAGGTGGGATAACTAATACCCCGGAAGACAGAAACAAACTTCAAAGTAATCATGATAAGCTGGTGTGCTGGGCTGAAAGCAATGGAATGAAATTTAATAGGGATAAATGCCAAGTTCTATGCCCAAAAAAAATGAAACCAAGTGCACAGTTACAAGATGGCGATACTTGGTTCAGCAATACTACAAGCAAGAAGGAACTTGGAATTGTTGTGGATCACAAGATGAATATGCGCCAATAGTGTGATGTGTCTGTAAAAAAAAGTAAATGACATGAAGTACTGGTTCCCCTCTATTCAGCACTAGTTAGGCCTCATCTTGAGTACTGTGTCCAGTTCTGGGCACCACACTTCAAGAAAGATGCAGACAACTGTAGGGAGTTCAGAGGAGGGCAACACGGATGATCATGGGTCTGGAAACAAAGCCCTATGAGGAAAGACTGAAAGACTTTGACACGTTTAGCCTTGAGAAGCAAAGACTGAGGGGAAACATGATAACACTCTTCATGTACTTGTGAGGTTGTCACACAGAGGAAGGCTAGTATCTCTTATGGATCATCCCACAATGCAGAGCACAGAATGATGGGCTCAAGTTACTAGAAGCCAGATTCTTGCTGGATATCAGAAAAAAACTGCCTGACTGTTAGAGCAGTATGACAATGGAACCAATTACCTAGGGAGGCTGTGGGCTCTCCCCCATAAAAGGCATTCAAGATGCAGCTACAAAGCCACCTTTCGGGTATGCTTTGAGGTGGATTCCTGCATTGAGCAGGGGGTTGGTCTCAATGATTCTATGAAGTGACAATTGGTTCCTACCTGGTTAAACCAGCTGTGCCATAATATGGCATCCTCATCAATGGTTGGTGCTTGGTTTGGAGAAGTATGGGGATCTATCATCCCAACTTTCACTCGGAGAAAGGATTTATTGGAAGAAATATTCAAGGTAATAACATCAAATCCTGCTACAATCTCCGCATTCTCATTGAAGAAAACCTCATTCTGAGCAGTGTTGTTAAATGAGACCCCTCTAAGAAACTGATGGAGCTAGATTGAAAATAGAAACACAAGAGTTAAGAAAATATTATGAATGATGTTTGGTATATAAGGCTAAGGTCTAAGAACAGGAGCAGAATGATGTCATGAATAATATACAGGTTGTTAAAGTTCGATAGAAGAAATGCTTCCCATTTATTTATTATTATTTTCCTCCTGTTTTCCTCATGCAAGGAATCCAAGACAGGTTAAAAAAAAATCCATCTATACATGTTTATCTTCACAACAACCCTATAAGTTTGATTAGGTTAAGAGTCAGTAATTGCTGCAAAATCACTGAGTGAGCTTCAAAGACAAGTGGGGACTAGAAGCTAGAGTCCAAGTCCTGAATCCCAGTCCACCATTCTAACCATTACATCACACCGGCTCTCAGAGGTAACAGGAGAGGAATCAGCAAAAAATACAACAGTGGATTCTGTTCATATAATAAATTCTCAGGTGGCAAGAGGAAAACAGAGCAAGCTGACTGAAATATGGACAGTCATATGAGAAGACAAAAAGCTTGACAATACAATTGTATGCAAATATTGAGTGTTGTTGTAATACCAAAAGACAAGGAAGTTGAGAAAATTACCTGCCACCACGGATTCTTCTGTAGCTTATTTCCGTTAGTATCCATCATTGTTCTATGTTTGACTTTAGACAAGGACATGGCATGTATTGCATGGGCCACAGCATAAATGGCATTGTAGATGGTGTAGCTTTGGCCAGTCATGCTCATTTCAAAAAACGTTCCAGGAAGACTCTCCAACTTTTCCCTCCCAGTGCAAATCTTAACTTCTACATCATCCTCTGCTGTTTTGGGGAATATGCAGTCAAATGCTTGTTGCCAAAAATCCCCAATAAAACCATCTCCTTTTGCGTGGAAAGGATTTCTGCTCTCCTCAAATGACTTGAATCCTGGTAGATCATTGGAATGAATCCTGAAGGAGAGAGCACCATGGAATAATCCTCCATCCAAATTCCTCTGAAGAACAAATGCATTGATCTCCATCTGGGCTGTTGTTATCCATACTTTGCCTTTAATTTTGTTTTCCCTGTGATCTCCTTGCGATAGATATGGCAAACATCTAAACACTGCACTGGAATATGATTCTGCATGGGCCACTACTACATTGGCATTGCTGCCCATCACTTTCTCATGTATTTTTAACCCCTGTTCTAAAATGCCGTACATTTCAGTGATGTAAGTAAATTTGGGGATTCTTTCTATGAAGGCAAAACAGACACCTCTCTGGGAAAACATTGGAGACACAGTTTGCACAAATTTTTCTCCATTGTCATTATCTATATAAACAAGTCCAATCCATGTCCACCTGAAATACAGGAGCAAATAGAGAATCCCCTCATTCTGAAGGGCTTCCTGAGGAACCATCTGGTAGAATGGAAGTCCTGGGGCCTTACCATTCATGACCGGAGCAGTGCCATATGTGAGCTAAGGAGAGATTGGAGAAGTGATCGTAAGATGGCTTTAATGTATGGAGCACGTTATAGTATGGCTGTGTGGAGCAGGTATGCTTCACTTCAAAATTCAAAGGAGAGCTCTGTTGTGGGGCTGCTCTGCTTCAAATTCCAAAGCAGCTCCATTGCTCTGTTTTATTGAACCTTCCATCGAAGATTTGCTCCATTTTCGAGTAACTGCTCTATTATAGTCAATGGGAACAAACAAAAATGTTTACAGCTCTGTCATTTTTAAATATAAAGAGATTAAACTTGGCAATGTGATAACTCCCATGTAGATCTTTATCTTTCATATTTTTAAAGCAGATCCACTGATCTGTTGATTTTTAGGATTTTTTTAAAAAAAATGAGGATTGAAAATTATTATTTTTAAAAAGCACTGGAGCCATCCCCTTGAAACTCAGGTTGTCAAACCTCCTCTTTCGATCTTGCAACTTGAGCAATTTCTGCCCTTGACATCAAGGGGATCTCCAGTTTTTAGCTAAGAAGTACTGGGCAGGAAAGGCTCTTTCCTGTCACAGTTTTGGTGGGCAGATGGGCACCTGGAGTGCAGCAGAGATGATGTGTCCACAGATTTTAAAAAGTGGGACAGTCAAAATAGCCCACAAGGCAAAACAGAATGGGTTAGATGTCTTTTTCTTAGAGTTCCAGATCATGGGCGGTGAAGGGTCATCCTCAGAGAAGAACTCTCGTGACCAACAGTGAGGTGCCAGTCTAGAGAGGCCCTGTTGCTGCGGATGTTGGAACTTGGCATGCCATTGCTTTGCTTCGCTATCCCTCCACTTCCACTTCACTTCGTTCACTTGTGAGCTGTGCTCTGTCTGCACTGCTGGCATCCGATGCAGAATGTTTGAAGTGCCTGGCAGAGAAAAATAGATAGATTTGTGGCTTTGGATGGCTGTCAAATCTCTTAAGAGATGGAGTTAGACTGAAGATACAACTCAGGGATCACTGTAGCTGAGCCCTGAGCATACCACACAGAGCCTTTCAAGAGCGTCTCAGGGTCAATTGTTGGTGCTGGCGTTGGCTGGCTGGAGGCTTTGGCGGGCATCAGTTTCAGACAGAATCACAACTCAGAGATGGCTGTAGCTTAGCTTGGCCCTGAGATGCTGGAATGCCACACACAGCCTTTAAGTAGGGTGACCAGATAAAATCCAGGTCAGGGCTCATGTAACTTTAACAGTTGTAGAGAAAAGGGAATTTCAGCCGGTTTCATTTGTATGCAGTTAGTTCCTGGTGAAATTCCCTCTTCATCATAACAGTTAAAGTTGCAGGCGCTATACTAGAGTGACAATATACTAAAGAAGGCAGGACCCCTGCAGCTTTAACTGTTGTGATGAAGACCAGTTCGGGAAAGTTCAGACGATCCAGAGGGGTGATCGGAAATCGGATAATTGTATCCATTTTCCCCTGGATCGGCTTCAGATCGTGGATTGGACCCGATCCAGTGCACACCCCTACAATTAACCAGGGGAAAATATGCAGTTCTGAACCAATACATGAACCAAAATTCAGTTAACTTTAGAAATTTGTGCTTCTTCAAATTTTGTACAAAAATATTTTCTTAGTGTTTATTAGTGAAAATATCTTTCAAAAATACATTATATAATAAAATGCTTACAAGCATCTGACTGGGTCGGTGAGGGCAGCAGACCCCCTTGCATTCAGCCCTCACAGACCCTTTCCCCCTGCTGCATTAATGGTGCCCACCATTAATGCAGTGGGAGAAATGTGCACATTCAGAGGGTTCTGGAAATTGTGCTTCCCCCCTGCTCCAATGGTGGACTTAAAAGCCCTGTTGATGAAGGGTAAAGGGGTCCCTTCGGTGCCTTCACCTCAGGAAGGTGATCCATTGAAAACCAGCTCCGCTGCCTTAGAGTCTGTGTATTGCCCAGTAGGTAGCTGCTGGCCATTACCCAGTACCTGGATTTAGCAAGTAGATGCCAGCATTTACCCATAGTTATTTGCCATTTCAGAAACTAAGTTATTTATTAAATAAAAGTTATGTGTCCCATGATTTTCTTGTTTTGTATACAAGTTACTGATGCTTTGAAGTTTTTGTTATTATGGGAGTGAAAATCAGGTTGCTTTTACCTAATCCTATAGATATTCAATCCTGGAGTAGAATGAGCATGCTATGCAGCATTGGCTTGTGTGATACAATGGTAATTTTTAATCAGCGCTCATTGTGAACAACACACAACACAAAAAGAATTGACAAGAAACCACATAAAACTGAATACTCTTGTGGACAAAGCTTGTGAGTCTGCAAAGAGGTTTTCTATATTCAAACATATACCAACCCACATAAATGTACTCCTTAATCTCAGTTATAATTTGTGAATGTCACATTTTTGTTCATTTACAAATCATAGATGAAAAACTACTTTGAGTATATCATTCAAAAGAATGAATGAAAGAAAAACAATTCCTTATATTTCACATACGTAAAAGCACAGGTGTCCTACCTGTGGAATCTTATAGATATCCAAGATATTCGCCATGTGAAGAGAAATTCCGGGGTCTAATCCCCCTATAACTGCTATGAGGTTATTCTGGGTATCACATCTGTAGTTAGGGACCAATCTTTCCAGTAATGATAGAAGTAACATGGTTGCATGATAGGTTCTCCTTGCATTGTCATTACTATCATAGATGCGGAATCCCAAAGTGAGATTGGGTAATATTTGAGGGTTTTCATTGATCTCTTTTACTGCAAATGCAAAGGCTAAGAGATGCTGGTAATTCTTAGGCACTATGCTGGAATGAGAGTCAACACTTGAGTCACAGAATGTTAGTCAATACTTAAAACATAAAAGAAATACCTATATACTTAGAAGTAGATTGCTATGAGTTAGAGTGGGAGTACTTCCTGGGAAGTGGATTTGTATGGCTTCATAGAAAAATATGTACACTAGGGAAATTTGGGTACAAAAATGTTTATAGTAGGTAAAGTTGAATACAAAATGCAATGAGGGGAAGTTGTATATGAAAATAACTTTTTCATGCTGATAAAATGTACAGCTTGATGTGGTAATTGGATGGAATGAACTCATCTCTACTTATAAAGCTGAAAGTATGTGTGTTATCATGTACGTCCAAAAATGTTTACCCACTTACAGAGGAGTTAGAAACTTAAAATTTGGCAGGCTGATGGGTCTGGCTGTACAATGTACAAGAAAAATCCCAACTCACAGAATTTTGGGTTTTAAGTATTTTTTAAAGAATTTAATAAAAACCAAGGCTTATGCCAACAATTCCCAGCATGCCTTGGGCAGAACTCCCAGCATGCCTTGGGTGGGAGGCCAGACTTACTGGTCTTTGGTGGCCATTGTGAGTGCATGGGCATGTTGCCGTTACATGTCTTTCAAAACCCTGACTCCTAAGGTTGGTCTTGAGCAGTCAACCCAATTCCACATGAAAGAAAACAACCCACATAAATGGACTGATTCCATTTGTGGTGCCTTCCCCCACGCTCTGCATGGCTTTAAAATTGTAACTAGATACAACAGTGTGACTTTGAGGGGCCAAACACGCTCAAGGGTGCCCTATCCTGATATCACTGTTTTCTCAGGATCTGGGGGAAGTGCTTGCATGGCCTTCACTCTTAGGAGGGAGGAAGGGAGGCACTCTGTGCATGCCCAGAAACAGGCCTGATGATGGGGAGAAGTACACAGATGGCTCTGGCACTTCAATAAAGGCTCCTGATGAAGCACTTGGTGGGCAAGAAGCACAGGCTGAGACAGGCCCAGCAGGATTTAGCCAGAGCTGGGCATGTCCACTGATAGCTGCTTACCTCCCCTCCTTGGTGATGCTACTCCTCAATGGTCTATTTAAATAAAGCATTGGTTAGTAAACTATCTGTGGGAACAAGGAAAATCGTGGCAGCAGCTTTAAGGCAGCTCTGGCCATGCATTGGGAGAGAGAGAGAGAGAGAGAGAGAGAGAGAGAGAAGAAACAAATGTAATTCATTTTAAAGTTACCTCACTAGCCTAGCATCAGCCTACCTTGCATGGTTGTCATGAGGGTGAGAGAGGGGAAAAAGAAACAAATGTAATTTGATCAAAAGTTGACTCATAAGCCTAGCACCAGGCTACTACTTTAGGATGATTACCTCACAGACATATATCAGGTAGCCCGACCAATGCTGGGTATATCAGCTATTGATTTGTGGCAACAGCTCTAGGGCTGATAATTCCAGTGACAAAATAAATGGAAATATATATTTTTTAAAAAAGTCAATCCTTACATAAAGTCTTCCAGCAAGTCTGTTGGAGGTTCTTCTGTGAAGGATGTTGGGCTAGAGATGAAGACACCGTGAAAAGCAATGCCACCAATAATGATGTCTCCTGGCTGATGATATGTATGAAGTGGAAAGTGAGGGTCATGGATGCTGCATTTAATCATGTTAGCCTGGCATAACATATGAGGAAAGAGTGCCAACAGCAGGACTACTAAAACTGCCATCTTCAATACAATGGCAAATCTTTCCTCTACACACAGGTATCCCTGTTTTTTTCTACAACGCTGGCATAATTTAATCACTGTGTCATTAAAACTTACTTCTTTAACAGTAGTTTAGTCTGGAATATATACTGTAAAATGTCAAACATCACACTACAGGATACTTGCTTGTTCCTTATTCCTTCCCTATTTCTAAATGGTACAATGTATATTTATGATATCTGTCACCATCCTCTTGTTAGGTTTTGCTAGCAGCCACTGAACTCCCAGAGGAGTTTTATGAATCAGCAGAATTAATTACCATCATTTGGATAATTAAAGTGGGAGCTAACCACCAATACAAAACTGAAAGTTTCATGATGAATTGCTGGAGAGAGAGAAAACATGTTTGTCAAATGTGAATATGGGACATTTAGGCTTGGGATGTCTCTGAGAAAGTACAGAACTGCCCTCCTTCATTAGGCATTCATTTGATTGCAGACTATTATGGAGTTATAGAACGTTTCATCCAAAAGATCACTAGTTTAGAGGTCAAATGTTTTCTTAGAATACAGAGGTCAGGAAGTGTCACTTAGGAAGGAAGAAATTACACAATTTGGTAGAACATCAAAGGACAAGAGAAAATATGTTTCACTCAGGAAATGTAGGGCTTTTCTACATAGGGCATTCATAGTTCACTCATCATTTTAACTCACAGTTCATTGTGGATTCTGTTGTTGATATCATGTTCCCCCAGTTTAACATGTGTCTAAAGAGCTTGTTCAGGGTGTTGTTTTTGTTGCTTTTAGAGCAGAGAAACTGCAGTGCTTTTAGAGTAGGGAAAATGTATGTTGGTGGGAACACGCCCCCCCCCCTGCAATTTCATGAGTCTATTTGTGCTGTTCCACTATACCACAGCACCACCTAGAGGTTATGTAGCAGAAAAGGAAATGTTCTTTATGCAGGACTTGGTTGTCAAGTCTGTAACGAAACCAAAAGTAGATATAGCATATGAAAAGCAGATTAACAACCTAACAAATTTAGTTTCTGGAACTGGAAAATTGATTCAGAGAGGTAGAGCAATGATAGTAACTTCTTGCTTAGATAGGGAAACTGGATGAAATAGGGAGAAAAGAATAAATTTAGGTTAATTGGATGTTTTAGTGCCATATTGCTTGTAGTTGTTGGGTTTTTTTCTTTTTCAGAGAGAGGGTGTGTGTTCTATTTTCATTTTCATTCAAAATGTGGTCTCTTTTGGGGGGATTGGGAGATTTTACCCAGCCCACATCTAATGGCCAACCACCACACTATCTAACATACATACCTGAAAGCTAGAGATACACAGCTTGCTAGATAAAACTAGACAGATGTAGAGAAATAAAGATTTGTACTTGGTGGCAGCAGAATAGAAAAGAGAAAAAACAGTTTTGCCTGTATTCCCTTCCTCTCACAGAAGAGGCATAACCAATATCTGATGACTTCATAGAAAGAACAGTGTCAATAGAATTAGGGATGTCAGGGAAATCCATCTGGTGGGTGGAGTTAGATGAGTTCTCCTGGGCTCAGCACCCAGACTTCATTTTGGTTCTCACTGGGTGTCAGGCCAGTTTGCATTTCTGGAATTTCCAGCAACTTTACACATTTTAAAGGTTTTGCCATTTGTGCAATTTTATGAGCCATTTGTGAAAATTATGGCCAGACTTGCACAAATGATGGCCGAACTTGTGGAAATTCATTTTTAAGTTGAGGTAATTGCTCAGACATTTCTCCAAATTGCTCAGAAATTTGTGCAAATGGAAGGAATTCCCCCACCCCATCCCCAAAAAGTAATATCTACCTATAAAGTGGAAAATATGTGTATGTCACATATGTCCAGAAATGTTTACATTGTCTGGCTGTACAAAGTACCAGAAAAATCTAAAAACACGAATTTGGGGGGTTTAAGTATTTTTAAAGAATTTAATAAAAACCAAGGCTTATGCCTGCAACTCCCAGCATGCCTTGGGTGGAACTCCCAGCATGCCTTGGGCATGAGGCCAGACTTACGGGCCTTTGGATGCCATTGTGAGTGCAAAGGTGGGTGGCTGCTGCATGTCTTTCACAACCTGACTCCTAAGGTTGGTTTTGAACAGCCAACCCAATTCTACATTAAAGGAAACCACCCACATAAGTGGGCTGTGTCCATTTGTGCTGCCTCCTTCTGTACTCTGTGTGATTTTAAAATCATGACTAGATACAACAGCTTGACTTTGAGGGGCCAAACATGCTCAAAGGCACTTCACCCTGATATCGCTGTTTTCTAAGAATCTGGGGGAAGCAAGCGCACATCTTTTGCCCTTAAGAGGGAGGGAGGAAGGGGAGGGGCTCTATGCATGCACAGAAACAGAGCCGAGAAAGGGGGGATGTGCCTGGCCCAGCCCCAGCCCCTCAGTACAGGCTCCAGATGGAGCACTTGGTGAGTGAGAAGTGCAGGACGAGGCTGGAGCCGGGCTTGTCCAATGACAGGTGCTTACATCCCCTCCTTGGTGATGCTACTCCTTCATGCTCTATCAAGGAGCAACATCGGCAACAAGAAGCATGGACATGGCAACAAGGGAGAGGGCCTTTTCAGTGGTGCCCCCCAATTATGGAACGATCTCCCCGACGAGGCTCGCCTGGCGCCAACATTATTATCTTTTCGGCGCCAGGTCAAGACTTTCCTCTTTTCCCAGACATTTAACAGCGTATGTTGAGAGTTTTGCTGTTGTTATTGTGATTTGACCCAGAATAGTTGTTTTTAAATGATATTGTATTTATAACCTGTTTTTATGCTTTTTATGGTTTTAAATTTTGTATATTGGTTTTTTTTGGGGGGGGGGTTGTTTTTTAATGTTCAATGTTTTTAATTTTTGTAAACCACCCAGAGAGCTTCAGCTATGGGGCAGTATATAAATGGAATAAATAATAGTAATAATTATAAACTGTGAAACTCCATCAAGCCAACAAAGGAACATATTTCCCAGTGACAGACATCCCTTAAGAGAATATCATACGTGAGAAGAAAAGGTATCATAGATTCTCCAAACAACATTTAATGGGCCTCTGGTAAAGGCCTCATCAGGCCAAAGCATTAGTCAAAGTGAAGTGTTATGGCTGAATTGTGAGAACATGCTGGGTGCTGAGAAGAAAGCTGTACAATAGCAGCTGGTGTCAATATACACATGCCCCATCTGCAAAATATGTGGATTTTTGTTCCACCATTGGACGAGCAATCCAATTTTCTTTAGTAAACTTTATACTTTTCTTTGGTGAACAATGAACTTGGGTGAAATAATCCAAAACTGGAAATTTGGTTCAACCCTATTATAACTCTGTCTCTGTGTATTCTGGCAGAAAACCAGCAGGTGCTACATCCATCTTCACATGCTACATAAAAGTGAACCTGATTGATTTCTTTCTGTCTTGCGCCTAGTAAGACCCTGGGCAGTTATAGCACAATGACAACCCACCTCGATCTGGATGGAGAGGCGGGTTAGAAATAAAATAAAACAAACAAATAAATAAATAAATAAATAAATAAAATGAGGCTTCTGTAGGGAACAGGCCATATACACCTCAGGCACATAAGGTACTCCATTCAGATATAATGGAAAGAGAAAGAACTTGATAAGCAGAGTTGTCATTACTGTTATGAAAAACTGATGATGAAGAACGTAGCGCCACTAACTTCACTTGATTGTAGAGCAGCCCTCGTCAACACATCTGGAGTAGGGTTAGGGTTACATACTCCAGATGTATAGGTCTACAACTCCCAACATACCAAGGTAGGAAGGCACCAGAGTGTGAAAAGAATTTCTAAGAAACAAGTGGGGAGGGGGCTGCAGTGAAATACATTAATGTGGTGGTCAAATCTGAGTTCAAACTTGTACTTTTGCAACCCATTCGTTCAGAGTAAATCAAGGAATTGAACTGTTTGAATTGAAATCTTGAATCTTTGACACTGGCCATGCTTTTTCTTGTGACCCAGTAAGTTGCAAAAGTGCAAATACGAGCTCACATTCGACCACCAAATGAACAAAATGCTGTACTCTTAGGGATCTTGCAGATGCCTGACTGAGTCCAGGAGTCCAGCAGACTCACCCTTGTCTGCTGCCCCGGGACTCAGTTGAGCACCCATGCCACATTTGCAGACCCATGGTCTGAGCACCCATGAGGCCCACCAAGCATTCGAAAGCCATCCATCCTCATCTGGAGCCTCCACAGTAGACCACACCGGATGTTCCAGAAATGGAGCATTTCCCCAATGCATAAAACATGGCTGAAAAGGCCCCATTTACGCAACAGGGAGTAATACATAATGTCTGGAATGCTAGTCGGGACTTACCGAGCCTCAAAAGATAGCGACGGATGGTGTTGGGGAGGGTGAGCACCTGACAAAAAGGACGCAGGTGAGTTCACCCATCCCTATATTCCTGGATGTGTCCTACTCCTCACTGCCTATGGTGTGTTCGTGTCTCTGTGTGTTTCTCCTCTTCCAACTCCTTCCCTATCTCTCCTGATCTCTGTGACACTTTGCAGGAAGAACATCCTGTTTAGCCCAGGGGCGATCTGGGCCAACCGGGGGGTGGCGGGGGCAAACCGGGGCTGCGGGGGGTCACGTGGCGGCGGCGGCGAGTGGCAGCAGACCCGGTAGGTCTGGGCTGGGTTTTGGGGGGGATGGGTGGCTTGGTGGTGGGGTTTCAGGTGGGGGGACCCCCCCCGCCACCACCTGCCGGGGCGTCACCCGGCGTTCTACTGAGGGACAGGACACGAAGCCTGTTTCTCAGTAGAATCGAGCACCAGAGGGAAGCGGATGCCCCAGCAGGTAAGTGGGGGGTGGGGGGCTCCCGCCTCCTGCATCACACTTCTTACCTGCTGGGACCATCCACTGCCAGCCGCAGGCGCCTGCAGGCACCCGCAGACGGCACCACAGGTAAGCCCCCTCCCACGTTGTTGTGTTATTTTGGGGGGGTGGCTTGGTGGTGGTGGGGTTTGTTTCGGGTGGGTGGGATGGCGGGGGGGTTCAGATCTCACATGGTGGGTGGCCTTTTAAAAAATATATATATGTTTTTTGGGGGGGCACGCCCCCTTTGGGCGGCCGTTTTGGGTGGCCATTTTGGACCGGGATTTTGGGTTCCAAAATCTGGTCACCCTAACAGACAGCCAGAGCAAAAGGGACATGTGGCTCTTAACCATTCTGCCTCCTTCTCTGCTCTGCCCATCATGAGTCCAGTTCTCCCCCCAACATCCATTTTAGGTAAAGAGGGGAACAACTCCCTGTCACACAAACAATTCTCTTTTCCTTTCCCCTCATATGCCTTCTTTCCCCCCACCTGAAACTACACTTTTTGCTCCCAATTCCTTTCCCCTTCTGCTATGGTGCTTTTACCTCCTTCTTCTCTCTGTCCTTCCTACCTTCCATCCTGCTGTCTCTTACATACCTCCATCTGCCCTGCTGCCTCATACCTCCATCTTCTTCCTGGGCTCTATTCCTGCCCCTCTCTTCTTTGAGTGTTATTACTGTATGGACGTGGGTGCATCCTCTTTGAGCTCCATCACACCTACTGTTTTTTTTCCTGGTTTGCCTCCACAATCTCCACCTCCGTTAGTTTAGTACGTCAAGCTAATGTTCCCTTCCACGTGGGTTCGTGGTATCACCACTGTACTGGTGAAACCCCCTTTCACTTATTCACTTTCCCACTCCATCCCACCCTGCCCTTTCTCCTTCCCGCTCCAGTTCATTGGTTGTAGCATTGTGACGGACATGATCTCAGTGCAAGTCCCCCCTCTTTCATCAGCAAGACCTCTCTTCAAAGAATATGCCCCCAACAAAGGACATAGCACGTGTACACAGGGAGGGAAGGGTGCGTTAATCCAGCATGGAGGAAATAAACTGGACTTTCCCTGCTCTATGAAAACACAGAAAATGGAGGGGGAAAAGCATGGTGACTCACACGGTCATGTGTGTACCGTGCTGCAAACCGGCAAAACGAGTCCAATGAGAGTGTGATAAACTGCTGGTGTGATAGAGACCATAGTGCATTTGAATGCAGGGAGACAGAGCAGGGTGGCAAGTATGGGAAAATGTGGTTTGATTGTATTGGGTGGACACTTTGCCTTTTTTGAAATTTTGTTTCCTCATTTTTTGTGCCTGTCAGGAAAACTCCAGGTTCCCCAAAAGCTCCTGGCCATGGATTTAGAAGAGTACAAAATTATTGGGGCTTTGCACACCCACCCTCCGGCTCACCTCGAGGTCAATTCAGGAAGTCTGAACCAGCCCAAATTGGCTTGGGGCACTTTAGGACCAGTTCCAAAGTGAGAATCATCCCCCTCCAAAAGTGGTTCGGCTCTTGTGGGTTACCTGACAGTGGATGATCAGCTGCCGGGAGCAAGGCCGACCGGGAGCCCGTTGGACTTCCTCCTTCCCCCCTCACCACCAGAATACAGAGCCGCTGCACCCACTGCCCATGGGGCTTACCTTAGCCATGCATACTCAATTAGAGCTGCCATTTTAAATGAAGGTGGGGGCTCCATAGTTTTCCTATATCTGCAGACGCAAATGGCTCTTGATGGTCAATGATGATTGGGACCCTAGATATAGGAAAACATTGAGACCTGTCTTCATTTAAAATGATGGCACTAATTGAGGACACACAGCTAAGGTAAGGCCCATGGGTGATGTGGACAACAGTTCTGAGTTCTCGGGGTGAGTGGGGAGGGGTAGAAGGAAGGAGGGAGGGAGGGAGAAGCAGGGAGTCCATTGGACTCCCAGTTGGTCTTGCAGCAGGCTAGGGAAGTGGCTCACCATTGCCCCATATCGAGTCAAAGCACCCAATCCGGTACCACCACACATTTGGCCGAGAGGGGCCAAATCAGCCTGCTTTGGCTTGGATTCAGGATTTGGCACTGAGGCAATGCACAGCCCAATGGCAGGTATGGGAATGTGGATAGGGATAGGCTGGCCAGTTAAAATCCAGGTCAGGGCTCATGTAACTTTAACAGTTGAAGAGAAAAGGGAATTTCAGCCAGTGTCATTTGTATGGAATTAGTTCCTGGTGATATTCCCTCTTCATCGCAAGAGTTAAAGGTGCAGGCACTATATTAGAGTGACCATATACAAAAGAAGGCAGGGCCCCTGCAACTTTAACAGTTGTGATGAAGAGGGAATTTCACCAGGAACTAATTGCATACAAATGACTCTGGCTGAAATTCCCTTTGCTCTACAGCTGTTAAAGTTACATGAGCCCTGACCTGGATTTTATCTGGTCACCTTAGATAGGGAGACATTTCCCTTCAACTCTCATAATACTATATTCCATTACCATCCGATGAAGCTGACACTGGGAGCTGCAAGATAGATGAAATACTTTTTCACACAGTGCATATGAAAATGTAGAATTTGCTACCAAATGATGTAGTAAAAGCCTTTGACCTGGATGGATTAAAGAGGGGAATTGATGAATTAGACTTCAGCAGCATGTTCCCCAATGTGTATAGGCTACTGCAACCTTGTTTAAATTTGTATGAATACTGGTAGACTGCTACAGCAAAGGGAGGCTTACTCACTGGAATGAAGTGAGGTTTCTCATCAGCAATGTTGACATGCTCAATGTTCTGTCCCAGATAAAACCATCTCCTTTTGTGCTGGAAGGATTTCTGCTCTCTTCAAATGATCTGAATCCTGGTAGGTCATTGGAGTGAATCCTGAAGGAGAGAATATTATTGAATATTTCGGTATCCCAATTCCTTTGAAAAGCAAATGAACTGATCTCCATCTGGGCTGTCGTTATCCATACTTTGCCTTTAATTTTGTTTGCCTTGTGCAGTAGTACTGCAAGATATGGAAGCCATCTAAAAACTGCACTGGAATATGATTCTGCATGGACCACCACTACATTGGCTTTCCTGTTCAGCAGTTTATCATGTATTCTTTCCCCCTGTTCTAGCATGCCAAACATTTTAGTGATGTAAGTAAATTTGGGGATTCTTTCTATGAAGGCAAAACAGACTCCTCTCTCAGAAAACATTGGAAACACAGTTTGCACAAATCTTTCTCCATTGTCATTGTCTATATAAAGAAGCCCAATCCATGTCCATCTGAAATGCAGGAGCAAGGAGAGAATCCCCTCATTCTGAAGGGCTTCCTGAGGAACCATCTGGTAGAAGGAAAGTCCTGAAATCTTATCATTCATGACTGGAGCAGTGCCATATGTCAGCTAAGGAGAGATTGCAAAAGTGGTTGTAAGATTATATGAATTTATGGAGCACTTTAAAGGGTTCAAAACAAGACACATACATTGTGACAGCAATTCTTAGATCAACAACTGTGCAAGGCACATAGATTTTATGGTTGTCATATTATAATTCAATCTTCCATTCGTGGAGGAGGCCTTGCAGGTTGTAGGTAGACTTAACTAGAACTAGGTTGGAATGTCAGAATCTGTGCAAACTTATCTCTGTCAGAGTTCTCATGGGAGTAGCTCGCTCACTCCCTGTCTTGGCCTTGAAGCTGTTAGTCTTCTCTGGGAAACTGATAGAGGTGGGGTGCCCTTGTTGAAAGAGTCACTCGGATTGTAGCATTGTTTGGACACAAGCAAATCTGTCTGTCAAGTGGTTTTGAACAGGCCCACACCTCCCGTTATAAGCTGGAGCAAACGTATGGAGACTTTGCTAGGATCATCTTTCAACTCATGGCCCAAAATTCCTCCCTCTTAAGATCAATCATCATTTTGGACTTGGAAAGCACACTGCAAATGGACTCTCTTGTATTTGGACTTTGGATTTCTAAGGACTGTGCCATGAAAAGTACTGCGAGGCTTTTCAATGACTTGAACTCACATTTGCTGTGGATTGTATGTTTGTGGTCAGCTTCACATATGGCAGGCTGGCATTGACCATTGGACCTTTCCTCTGCCAGATTCAGGTAGCAGGGAGTTCCCATTGCTAAAGTACATGCACAGCAGTTCTTGTGCATTAGATTTTTAACCATCCCGTGATTCTTTTTAGGCTTTGGCCATGTTCTCTCAGTTACCAATGTGTGGCCATGTTTGGATTAGCTCCCTTGAGATGGTTTATTAAGCCATTCAAAAAGTCTCCATTGGCACTGCCTGAAGGATCACATCAGGAATATTTCCCCTCCCTTGGTTGGGTTTGGAACCTGGTTTTGGAACCATTGAGATGGCAACTGGGAATGAAACCAGGAAGGCCTCCAAACAAGGAACTATTGTAATAATTGGTGACTTCAAATACCCCATATTGACTGGATAAATGTATATTCCACCCACAACAAAGAGATTAAATATCTGAATGCCCTAAATGACTTTGCCCTAGTACAGTTGGTCATGGAACTGACCAGAGGGGAGGCGACCTTAGATTTAATCCTAAATGATGTCACCCAGACCTAGTATGAGATATAAATGTTATTGAGCCAATTGGAAACAATGACCACAGTGCTATCAGATTTAATATATTTAAGTGGAAAATTGCCCATGAAGTTCAATACAGTCACATTTGATTTCAACAGAGAAAACTTCCCTAAAATGAGGAAACTGGTGAAAAGGAAGTTGAAAAAAGAAGTCAAGAGGATTAAATCCCTTCAAAATGCTAGCAGATTTCTCAAAATTACAATAATAGATGCTCAGGAAAAACATATAACACAGGTTAAGAGTCCAAGTCCAAGAGGACACCAGCATGCTTAATGAACATTGTTAAGGGAGTCTTCAGGTCTTTGGCATTATGATGTTTCTGTTTTAAATGATGAGTGGTTTAAATCTCAGTTCTCTGCTGAATTGGCTGACAATTTTGATATGAACGAGGGTATGGATTCCTGTGCTATGGAATGGGAGGCCAGCAAAACCTTTATCCGGGGCCAAATCATTGCCTATGATGCATATAAAAAAAAACCTTAGAACAATTCAAAAGATGCTTTTAGAGAAGAAATTTAAATCTCTTATAACCCAGTTTGCCAATTCCCCATCGGCACAACTGTATCAGTAGTTACAAAAAGTTATACGCGAGCTAAACAATATTTTCACTCAGCAAGAGGAATTTGTCCTGTTTGAGACAGGTATACTGGGAAAAAGGGGAATGTCCCGGTAAAAAATTGGCAGCACATCGTCTTAAACATCAAAAACATCTATATGTCATTTCTGCCATTAAAGATGTGAATAACACACTACACACTTCTACTGATGTAAATCTACAATTTTTAAGATTTTATATGGAGTTGCATTGTAAGGGTAGCAAGGTATCGGAGCAGGATATGAATAATTTATTTACTCAGGTTAAACTCCCTTGCTTAGATTCCTCATGAAGGCAATATCTTATGGCTCCCATAAGACTCAAAGAGATTATAAATGCAACTATGAATATGAACAATGGAAAATCCCCAGGTCCAGATAGGTTCCCAATTGAGTGGTATAAAACGTTTTCTACTTTTTTAACTACAAAACTTTAACAACTTTACAAATATATATTTGAAGGGGGTTCGCTTTCTTCATCATTAAATGATGCTTATATTGCAGTCATTCCTAAACCTGGCAAGGATCACACTAATTGTGCTAACTATTGACCGATTTAACTAATAAACATTGATATTAAAATATGAACGGCAATTTTAGCTGATAGATTGCAACAAGCCATCACAACATTGGTCAGTCCAGATCAAGTGGGATTCATTAAAAGAAGACAGGGGACTGATAATTTGAGATGAGTTGTGGATCTGATAGCTTTAAATAGAGAAAGAATGGACCTGGCACCCATTGTCTCTTTGGACTCTGGGAAGGCCTTTGACAAAATTCATTTAAAGTTTATGCTTGCTACACTGAGTAATTTTGGTTTTCCATTTGAAGTTTTGAAGTGGGTTAGAATTTTATATCTGACTCTAAGAGCAAGAGTTATGACTAATGGTTGGATATCAGATTTTTTTATGCTTCGGTGAGGTACTATGCAAGGATGTCCAATTTCCCCATTGATATTTGATCTATGTTTGGAACCCCTGGCTTGTGCAGTTAGACAGAACAGCAGTAGTCATGGGTTTGTGCATGCTAACTTAAAATTATTCTTTATACTGATTATCTTTTTATTGTTTATTTCTAAACTCCAGGCATCTAGTCCTGTTTTGATGGAATTGATTAATACCTTCGGTGATCTTTCTGGTTACTCAATGAATTTGGTCAAAGTCCAAATTGATGCCAATTGGAGATAGCATATTTCCTAGTATGTTGGCTAATGCCCACTTTTGGTGGTGCCCTGACTTTATTACCTATCTGGGAATACTTATTCCAAAGGGTATATCTCATTGATCAAAAGAAATAAAAAAAACCTGATTAGTGAGATTGCATGAGATATAGACAAATGGCACCATTAAAGTTGAACTTTTGGGGTAAAGTCAACACACTTAAGATGGACCTTATACCTCAAATTCTTTATGTTATGTATGGGATTCCTTTACTTATACCTGGCAAATATTTTCAACAACTTAATGCTTTGTTCTGTAAATTCTTTTGGGGTTCTTCCCCACCACAAATATCTTTGAAATGGATGCAACTTCCAATTAAAGAAGGTGGGTTTGGTTTTCTAGACCTTGCTTCGTACTATCAGGCTTATCTATTGGTATGAACTAAGTTTTGGTCTTCTCGTGTTCCCTCAGAACTGCCACCATGGTCAGTTCTGGAAGCCTTATGATTAGAACCTCTTCCCAAATGAATAGAATTTGACTCTCATCATATTAGATTAAGTAACCCCCCTCTTACAATTTTTCCTGCCAGAGAGGTGTGGTTATACTGTCACTTCAATTACAGTTTTATCCATTCTCTTATGCAAAATTTACTTTATGGGGAAACCCAGATTTCAGAATTGGAAAGATAGTGTTTTTGTGGAGGACATGGACATATGAGATAATTTTTACTTTGGATTAACTAATAGACCCAGACAACAAGTTTTTGTCCTTTTCAGACTTGTGTGCTAAATATAATTTACCTACTATGGCTCAGTGGCAATCCTTGCAATTACAACACCTGCTGGAATCTAGGTTTGGGCCAGCTACTTTTACAGTCTCAGAGCCTCCAGCACTGTTAGAAACACTGTCAAACCACAACCCATATATAAGTAATAAATATTTAGTAGCAGTAAATAAATACGATACCCATTGTTTAAGCCAGGATTGGAATAGTGAGTTGGAATGTCCTATTTTGCCAAATCAATGGACTGTTGCCCAAACATCCATATCTAAAGCTTCTATGGTCCTTAGGCACCTCTTATTCAGCAAAAAAAAATATGTTTCGGGTTTATCAGACTCCACAATGCCTTTTCAATAAGGCTGTGTCTAACACACACAATTGTTGGAGATGAAATACATCTAATGCTTCCTTAACTCATACGTTTTGGCAATGTCCCATATTTGCCCCTTTTTAGGAGGAGGTTATAATAAGGCAAAACGTTGTACTGAAACAATCCATAATATGGAACAATGTGCATGTCCTCCTAAATTACCTACTGGCTTCTTGGAAGTTAATACATGTTCAGAGCAGATGGATCTTCTGGGCCCTTATGACAGCCAAAAGACTTATACTATCATATTGGAAGGACAAATGCTCTCCTCCTGTAATGCAATGGACTGAGGATCTAATAACACTATCAACGTTTGAAAAGGTGTTATATTGACACAACTTGTGAGCAGATAAATACATGGATATTTGGTCTGCTTTTCTTGAAACCTATGTATAACATGATGGGAAAATGACGAAATTCCTATGTATGTAATGCTTTCTTTTTTGTTTCTTTACATGATTTATTTGTTGATACTCACAATAAAAAGGGGGAAAAGGGAGCTATTAGAGAAAAGAGGGCTTTCTTCAGAAAATGGAAGTCTTGCCCAATTGAGGAAAACAAAGCTTGCATAATGGCAATGCAAGTAGATAAAAGGAGATGCAAAAAGGCATTTTGAAGTGTATATCACCAACAACAGGGCAGCAGTTGGACTATTGGATGACAATGGAGTTTAAGGGGTAACGAAGGGAGACAAAGAAATTGCAGAGATGTTCAATGAATTCTCCTTTCTTCTGTCTCCACTGTAGAAAATATAGCACAGATACCTGTGTCTGAACTGATGTTTTCAGGGACCTGAGAAACTGAAACAAATAGTAATGACAAAAGATGAATTTCTCAACTTTCCTGATAAATTGAAAGCAAATAAATCAGTAGGCCCAGATAGTATCCATCTTAGAGTTCTCAAAGAACTCAAATACGATAGCGCAAATCTTCCAACCAAAATATGCAACATGTCCCTAGGATCAGCCTCTATACCAGAAAACTGGAAGTTGACCAATGTAATAGCAGTTTTTAAGAAGGGATCCAGGAATGATCTGGAAAATTACAGGCCAGATAGATTAATGTTTGTTCTGGGTAAATTGGTTAAAACTATTATTAAAGATAAAAATAGTAATCATATAGAAGCACAAGACCTGCTGAAAAACAATCAATACAGCTTCCACAAAGGTAAGTCCAGTCTCACTAATCTTTCCGAGTTCTTTGAGGGGGTCAATAAATATTTAGATGGGATGGCTAGGTAGACTTTAATTGTCCATTCAAGACCAGACCAGACCAAACAGTTTGCAATATAATAGGAAAGAACATTGTGTTGTTGGGAGAATTCATTTTCCCCTAATTTATTTTGGAAGGAACAGGGCATTCTGAGAGGGTTGACACATGGTGTTAGAATCCCTGCTATTCAAAAAGGTTTGGCAATGTGAACCTGAACGCAATGGTTCCATTAAGCCACTGGATCTGCCACACTAATGGACAAATTTGTTTGCATTGTTAATAGATGAATAGGGAATATTTATCGGTTAATGGAACATACCTTGGGTTGGGCCCAGATTTAGCCATGCAGAGGCAGGAGCTACACCAAGCAGGATATAGCACCATGAAAGCGGTATGGAAGCGGTATATGGTATGTGTTATGGGCCCCAACAGTTGTCAGTGCACTTCAACACTGCTATAAAGCAGTAGTGTGGCTCCTGCCTCAGAACAGAACACTTGGAAGGCAACACCTGGTCATTGCTACCCAGGTGATTTTGCCCACTCTGCCTTTGTGGGGAAGGAACAAGGAACTGCTTCAAGGGCAACATCTGAGGCTGGAACAATCAGGGCACCATTAAATACTTACTGCTAAGTGAGGTGGCTGTACCTTTTACCATGCTTCTGGGGCTGTAAATGGCTACGCTTCTTTTCTTTTTTCTTTTTGGTTTGTGGATGGTGAGTAGGAATTATTTGGTCATTCCCTGATTCTCAACTGAAATCATTTTTCACACATTCCATACTGCAGTGACACGGGAGGATGGATGCAATTTGCCTCTTGAATTATAATTGGTTACAACAGGCTGGTATTACAGAACCTAAGCAGTTTGGAGCTTTACCCTGGTGAGTATCCTCAGGCACCTGAAGTGAAGGGTATCTTAACAATCTTGCTAGTCACTGCTACCTGGCTTGAGAGCATGTGGGAAGGCCACAACTCAGGGCCCTGACAAATCCTACTCAAGTGACTCCTGGCCAACAGTGGTGGAGCAGTTATGGTCCTCTCCTTGTCTTCACAATGGGAAGGGTATGAAGGGTCTCGATCTGCTGCATGTCCAGCCTGGGTGTATTTGTCCAGTAGGCAGCTGCTGGCCATTAACCAGCAGCTGAATTTAGCAAGCACTTGCTTGCAGTTAGTCCCAGGTAATTATCATTCCAGAAACATAGTTATTTATAAATAAAAGTGCAACACTTACACTCAAGGTTATGTGTCCCATGTTCCCTGTTTTCAAAAAAAGGTGATAAAACAAACCCTAGCAATTGTAGACATATTAGTTTATTAGATATTGGTTCTAAATTCTATTCCAGATTCTTATTAAATATCAGGTAATCCATCCTGAACAAGCTGGCTTTAGGAAAGTATTCAGCACACTAGACCAATGCTTTATTCTGCAGCATCTAATCCAGAAATCACATCAGTTCATTGACCCACAAAAGCTTTGTTTGCCGCTTTTCTTGATCCTTCATCTGCATTTGATTTGGAAAACAGGACCAGACTTTGGGATAAATTGCAGGCCACAAACATTGACAGGAGACTTCTCATTCTAATTCAAGAGCTGTATACCCATACTAGTATGCAGGTATGCACAGACTCTTTGGGGACCTTGTCTGAAAAGACAGGGTTTTTTATTAGCACCTTTCCAATTCAGTTTCTACATTAAGAATATTGTAGATGAACTCTCATCTCCCTCCTTCTTCCCCCTGCATGTAAGACTACATAAAATCTCTATCCTCTTAAATGCAGACAATATGGTCTTGTTGTCCTTTACGCAGATAGGGATGCGTAGACTATTAAAAAAGCTGGAAACTTACTGTAAAACTGAATTTCTTAAAATTAATTATGATAAAACCAAAATTATGGTATTTGCCAAAAGATCCCAAAGACATTAATGATCCCTGGATAATTATTGTTCATCACACAAGTATTTGCGTATACATTTTTCAGAGGATTTATCCTGGAAGACACATTAACAGACTATTATTTCAGCTACCTCTAGATTAGCAAAAAGGACTTCGCCCGCATCCTGCATGGCCACGGGGAGGCAATTGTGAGAGGGGGGTGGAGGGGAGACGTGCCCACCAGCCATTGGCTGTTTGCCAGTGGCACCACTGGCTGGGGGTGGGGCGAGGCAGCCATTAATTGGCTGTCACGGCCATACCCCAGCCTCTTTCGTTTTTGCGGCTCCCTCCCTGCCTTCTGCAGTATGGGCTTTGCTGGTCATCCTTTTGGGGGCTGAGTAGGAATTTTTGGCACATACTCCAATTGGCTGGGGTTATGTGTCTTTTTGCCTACTCCACATTGTATGTCGGGAGAGAGTGTCTTAGGTTTTGATTGATTTAGGGTATTTGGTCACATTTGATAGGCAGGTAGGACGGGCACTTTTAGAGGAAAGGGACGGTGATCAGCGCTAGGAAAAGATTTCTTGTACCCCTGCTTTGAGGAATGTCTCACAGAACTTCGGCTAAGCAGATGTGAAAACTACCTGAGTACTACCAAGTAGCCTTATTGGCAGTGGCTGCTAAAATTATTAGAGCAAGGCTCCTAAAACCTTTTGCTGTAGATTGTGCACATGAAGAATTGATTTGAGTAGCCTGGTCAACTTTTCCCCCCCTGTGATTGTTTTTCTTCTGTTGCTGTGGCACCGAAATTGTAAAAACTTATGGGTATATACAATAAAATTGGACGGACTGACTGACACTCAAGGTTACGTGTCCTATGTCTTCCATTATTGCCTGTAGGTGTCCAGAAATTATAATGTCCAAAAACTTTAAATGGGTCTAAAACTATTATGACTAAATCTGGATGGAATCTATAGCACTTTTGTTTCTTTGAATTGAAGTTGATTTTGTAAGATAAGGATACAAGTTACTGAAATGTTGAACAATTTGCTGTTGTGAAAAGGGTTGCTCCTTCTTCGTCCTAAATTGCTCCTTCCTAATCCTGTTGATGCTTAACACAGGACTCTAATGAACCTGGCTAGGCAGCATTAGTATGTGTGAAACAATGAAAATTATTAACCAGCAGTCATTGTGAACAATACACAACACCACAACACAACAAGAATTAACCTGAAATTTGGGGGGGGGGGGAACGGAATAATTGTATGGAGACATGTGAGTCTGTAAAACTGTTTTCTGTTTTCAAAGATATACCCACCACATAAATCTACTCCTGAATATCATTCATAATTCATGAATATCACACACCAGTAATATTTTTAATCATTTTTGAAACATAGATTAAAATTAGTTCCTTTAGTCTGGCTATAATTTAATTATTTTCAATGCAACCATTTTTGAGGCAAAAATCAAAATGGGAAGAAATAAGGAAGTGTGCAATTAGTATAATATTCTCAAATTTAGCATATATACGAACACAGTGTTGTACCTGTGGAATCTTATAGATATCCAAAGTATTTGCCACATGAAGAGAGATTTCGGGGTCTAATCCCCCTATAACTGCTATGAGATTTTTCTGGATGTTACAGATGAAGTTGGCGACCAATCTCTCCAATAATGATAGAAGTAATGTTGTTGCATGATAGATTCTCCTTGCATTGTCATAGCTGTCATAGATACGGAAGCCCAAGCTGAGGTTTGGTAATATCTTAGGTTTTTCGTTGATCTCTTTTACAGCAAATGCAAAGGCCAAGAGATGCTGGTAATTCTTGGGTACTATGCTAAAACAAGATTCAACGCTTGAGTCACAGAACACTAATTACACTAGCAAAAAATGGATACAAACATGTCTACTTGAGGGAAGTTGCATACAAGATGGTCAGGGGCAGTTGCACTTGAAACTGGCTATTTCATTCTTATGAAATGTGCAGGCAAATGTGGTAATTGTCTTGGCTGGATATAAAGCAATTTATATACCCCCTTCCCCAGGGATATTTGTATAAACCTGCAGCACCAGCCACAGGTTTACAAAAGCAGTTCTAGGACTGATCATTCAAGTGATATATTGAATGGAAACAAAAGAAGCAATAACTCAATCCTTACATAAGTTCTTCATGCAAGTCTGGTGGGGGTTCTTCACTGAAGGCTGTTCGACTGGAGATAAAACCACCATGGAAAATTATGCCACAAATAATGATATCTGCTGGCTGATGATATGTGTGAAGTGGAGAGTGAGGATCATGGATGCTGCATTTAATCATGTGAGCCTGGCATACTATGTGATGGAACAGTACCAGTAGCAAGACCAAGAAAAGCACCATGTTCAATGCAAAGGCAAATTTGACCTCTACAAACAGATTTTTCTATGTTTGTCTACTACACTACTCTCATTTAAGTCTGTAATTGAAACTGACTTCTTTGATGGTAGTTAAGTCTACTAGTAGGAATATACAATGCCAAATGTCAAATATGTCACTATAGGAGCCCTGCTTGTTCTTAGTCTGTTCCATATTTCTAAATGGTTGTATGTGTATTTATGACATCCTTCCCAGTCTTGTTGTTAGTTTTGTTAGTGTCCATTGGAACTCCAGAGGAGTTTCATGGAGCAGCAGAAGCCTTCTGATAATTAAAGTGGGAGATAATTATCAGTTCAAAGAGACATAGTCCCTCTTGAATTGTTGGAGACTAAACATGTTTTTTTATATGTGGATATGAGACAGTTAGGCTTGGAATGTCTCTGGAAAAGTACAGAACTGCTCTCCATTTTTTTAGGCATTCACTGAATTGCAGAATATTATGGAATTATATCTTGTGTAAAAAGATCACTAGTATAGAGGTTAAATGTTTTCTTAGAATGCAGAGTTCAGGAAGTGTCATTCAGGAAGCATGAGATTATACAGTCTGATAGAAGATCAAAGGACTGGAGAAAATATATTTCACTCAAGTAATGTATTGCTTTTCTACATGGAACATTTATTGTGTACTCATCATTCCTACTCACAGTTCATTACAAATTCTTTTAATGACAAGTCCCCCGCCACCCCAGTTTAGCATATGTTTTAAGAGCAATTTCAAGATTGTTATTATTATTATTATTATTTATTATTATTTTTATTGAGCAGGAAATATGCAGGGGGATTAGAGCAGGGAAAATGCAGGGTTTTTAAAGGAGCTGTCAGGCCTAAGGCCAACCAGGAGTCTATTGATCTCCCCCCCCCCCAAATGCACAACTGCTGCCCCATGGCAAGCAGAACTTACCTTAGCTATGTGTACTTGATTAGAGCTGCCATGTTCAGCAAAGTTGGGGGGCTTTGAAGTTTTCTTAGATCTGCAGATGCGAACAGCTCTTGATGGCCAATGAAGTTTGTGACCATATATCTAGGAAAACTATAGAGTCTCATCTTCATTTAAAATGGTGGCTCTACTTGAGGATGTGCAGCTAAGGTAAGTCCCATGGACAGTGGGGGCAGCAGTTCTGGGTTCTGTGGGTGAGCAGGGTGGGAGGGAGGGGGAGAGGGAGGGAAGTGGGCAAGTGGAGAGTCCAATGGACTCCCAGTTGGCCTTAGAGCAGGCAGGGACAATGGCTCACCACTACACCATCTTTGGCCAAAGCCATCCAAATCACCTCATACCTATTCTGTTCTGCTTCGGAGGGTCCTAGCCTGATTCAGCACTGCTCCAGATTCAAACCCCAAATCATCCTGCTTCTCTTCAGATTTGGGGTTTGGTCCCAATGCAGTGCAAAGCCCTATGACCGGTATAGGAAAAGTGGATAGGGAGATGTTTCCCTCAAGCTCTCATAATACTAGAGTCCAGGGCCATCCAATGAAGCTGACTACTGTGGAGTGTCTGGTTGGCACCGCCTCCATATGAAACACTGCACTTTCCCCTCTCCCGAGATGATGTTGGTTAATCCTGATGCCAAGGAGGGAGTGCAGGCTTTCTGGGCAGCCATCCCAGTTATCAGCAATGTTGATATGTTCAGTGTTCTGTTCATGCACATGGCAGCAAGGGTACATTGATGTCTCCAACTATCTGTGGTCCAGAATGCCTGTCAATGTGAAAGTGCTCAAATCTCCTGTAATGTGTGCTCAAAAAGGAACATTTTTAACATGAGGCCCAGGATCAGTCCTAATATGTGAGCCAGTTCAGCACTAGCTAAAAGTGATTCAGCTACTTTCAATCTAATGTTTTTTCTTCTAATTACCTGAGCATAATTCAAGGAGATCAGGACTAGTGTGTATGTCCTCAACAGTACTCTCAGTGCATTTATGTTTCTTCCACATAGCTTGTCTGGGCATGTTCACAGTAGGGACACTGCTCTGAAACCTATTTCTATTGATACCAGGTGCTGTATAGAGAAGTCCATCCATGAGGGGATAGAAACTACATTAGGTTTTTTTCTTCTGATCAAAGGGTAAATAGTGCCATTTGCAGCCAGGTATCATTTGTTCTGGCAATGAATTGCATCATGTCTGGCAATATGCTATAATAAAACTTACTGTTTCTTTCCAGTCATATCAGTTACGTCACCTCATTTAAAAAAGCAAAAGGCATGGCCATCAAAATACTTTCTTAGGTAGACAACTCTTTAAAGTGAAATCTTATAAGAAGTAGTAATATAGATCCATCAATAGGAAAAGAAAGTATTCTAAATATTTCATATAACAGTCATCATGCTTCATACACCATAAAAAGATTAACCAGTCTCATTGTCTTGAAAATTCAGAGAGAACGGCATTTATTGCTTTCACTTGGAGCCAGAGAGTCATATGCTTTCATGCACATGTTCAGAGGAAGGAGGTTGAGTTTCCTTGGCAGCTGCTACAGAAAAATTCAGAATTATTATTATTATTATTATTATTATTATTATTATTATTATTTATATACCGCCCCATAGCCAAAGCTCTCTGGGCGGTTTACAAAAATCAAAAGACTGAACATTAAAAATCATTATACAAAATTTAAAACCATAAAACATAACAACAGCTAACATTTTAAAACGTTTTACAGTTTCAGCCAGGCCAAATGCCTGGGAGAAAAGAAATGTTTTGACCTGGCACCGAAAAGATAACAATGTAGATGCCAAGCGGGCCTCATCAGGGAGATCATTCCATACGTGGGGGGCCACACACTCTTCAGGATTTTCTTTTTAAAAATGCATCTTATAGGCTTAAAGGAGAGTGACTAAATGTAAAAGTAATGAGGGGGATTTTCAAATTTTATTATGGCTT
Source organism: Anniella stebbinsi (assembly GCA_029215795.1). Classification (NCBI taxonomy): domain Eukaryota; kingdom Metazoa; phylum Chordata; class Lepidosauria; order Squamata; family Anniellidae; genus Anniella; species Anniella stebbinsi. The sequence continues at coordinate 26,177,350 of JARDYH010000008.1, forward strand.
TAACTGAACTATATCTTGATTTAATTCTTCAGAAATATGGATACCTGCAGGGAAGTTGTGAGAGCAATGTTGTGTTGTTCACATACAAACATCTAGATCACAAATTATAGTGAAAGACGGACATGCATTCTTTAGGGTTTTTTTCTTATTAGCCGCTCTCTCTTGTTCAGTTCAGGCCTCAACACAATAATGTAACATTTTGGGAAAAAGATGCAACCTAGCAATCCAGCACTGGAAGCTAAGATGGAGAAGATCTCCACAGCAACCATGTATTTACCTTTGGTGCTTAGGTAGGATGGAACAAAAGATAACCAAACACTGCAGAAGACCAACATGCTGAAAGTGATGAACTTGGCTTCATTGAAACTGCCAGGTAACTTCCTAGAGAGGAAGGCCACAGTGAAACTGATAATTGCCAGCAAGCCCATATAACCCAATACATAGTAAAACATAGTCACAGAGCCCTCATTACATTTCAGTAAAATTTCTTCAGCCACTGAGTACATGTCAACATCTGGGAATGGAGGAGAGGTTCCCAGCCACACAATACAGATACTTGCTTGGATAAGGGAGCAGGAAAAAACAATAGAGATGGCTAGTTCATTCCCCAACCACTTCCTAATTCTGGATCCTGGTTTGGTGGCCATGAAAGCCAGAACTACCATGATGGTTTTTGCTAGTACCGAAGAGACAGCCACTGAGAAGATGATGGCAAAGGCAGTTTGTCGAAGGAGACATGTCCTCTTCTGAGGTTGGCCAATGAATAGAAATGTGCAAAGGAAACAGAGCAGGAGGGAGATGAGGAGAGCGTAGGTGAGGTTCTTGTTGTTGGCTTTGACTATTGGAGTGTTCTGGTGCTTTACAAACATTCCCAGCACCAGAGCTGTGATCAAAGAAAAGGAAAGAGCAAAGAAGGCTAAACTGAGCCCCAAAGGTTCATCATAAGACAAGAAGTTTATGACCTTGGGAATACAGAAATTCCGATTCTTGCTTGGGTAGTCTTTGTCTGAGCATGTGGTACAGTCATTCATATCTATAAAAGTAAAGATTTGGTCAGTTCAGCTCTCAAACACAAATGTCTTAAATCTTAATATTTTAAGTCCAGGATCCCCTTCCACTAATGACAACATGTCTCAGAAGGAAGATTCTGCACCACTCACAACAGGTTGGCCGGTTTGGCACCATGGGACCTTTGGTTTCACCTGCTTTGCTGGGAGTTAAACTCTTGGTGTGTGTGCACTAGGAATCTGTGGAATCCCTGGCTCGTGTGTCCCATATCCTGCAACTCCCATTCATCCACAGGATGGCCCCAAGTAAAAGGAAACAGAGGACTCAGTGAGCCACATTCAGAACATAGGGTAGACAACATGGCCCTTTTTGTCAAGAGGGCCCCAGCCCAATTAAGTTGATGCTTGGCCAGATTTTCCATTTAGGGAGGACACATTTTTTGTTCACTGGTTCCTCCACAGCTTAGCCAAGAAGACCCTTCTGACATTAATTCCATGGAATTATTCAAGTTTGGGCACATTCATTCAGAGTAGGGCTCCCACTGCTGCAGTGGGTCTGGGAGATGCCAAGATCTGGGCCATAGAGAGATGGAGGTCTTGGACTTGCAAAAGAGTGCATTCAGAAATAACAATGAGTTATTTGATAGTTGATAGTTGAAAGTTATTTGATAGTTAAATGTTGATAGTTATGTAGAGCAATGTGGGCAACTGTTGGCACACAGTTTGAGCTCAGTCAGTTGGCCTTCATCGAGTGGGATGGCAGGCAAGTCATGTTGTGGTGGTATCTCCTCCATAAACGGTCCAGTCTGGTTGGTTTTTGCATAATCATAGGTATTGTTGATCACCTGGGAGGGGGAATGGGGTTCCTGGAATGGAAGGTCCCAACTTTACAGGCTAGGGCAGACCTGGAGGATATCTGGACGCAATGACCAGACATTTGTATTGGGTGATCAAACAGAGGGCCTGAGGGTGTGGAAGCCCTTAGTTTAAATAGGGGAATACCATAAATCAGTAGGTAAATTTGTTGGTCTCCAAGGATTGGCAGGGATGTGTGATCTGCTATCCAAATATGTTGCTATCCAGCACCTTATAGGGCAGATGGATTTACCTGTCCAATGCAGGTAATTATATTTTCCTGCAGGATCTGCATGTGGGCCTGCAGGATTTTCATCCTGGGCAGGTGGGGATAGGGCATTGAAGCTAAGGGTTGGCACCCTCCAATTGCAGGTTGTGCAGGAAACTTAGGACATCAGAAAAGATTTGGTGACCACTTGTTGGCATTTTATGGTGTTTGGCAATTTCTAAGTCCTGTCCTCAATGGGCTGTGTGGCTCATGACTCAGGGTATACATCTTGCCTTTGGGAACCCCTCTGCCTCACCTATTCAGAGTTGTGCAGCACCAGACAGGGGTGACAAAAGCTGGTTCCCCACAAGCACACAAGTGTAGCTCAAGAAAGGAGCTGGGTTTTACCCAACTCCTCGCTTGGTCGAGTGACTCACCCATAATGCAGTCTAGTTGTCTGGAGAAAGGATTAATTTGATTCCTGCAATCTCACATGGAGATCGAGGGAGGGGTGAATTACCCAATTAAATAAAGAGGCCCTAGTTATCCGAAGTTCTGGTGTCTGTGTCATTATTTCTGAGCTGCCTTCTCTGTCTGCAACATAAAGGCATGGTAAATATGACCATTGTGCCAGGAGTACAAAGGTGCTGCAGTGGGTCTTGAGATGGATTGTTTGTTATGCATGACTACCTGTGGATTCAGCACTACAGGCGGTGACATGAGAAGGGGTAAGGGCAATCCCCACCCTTTCCTATCAGAAACCATCGATGCTGTTGCCACTAGCAGCGGCAGTGCAGGAAAACCAAATCCAATAGGGAAAAAGAAAAAGAAGCTGCTATACCATCCTTGCCAATGGTGATGCCTACCTGTGAGAAATTGTTGGAGAATTTCTTCGCCCCCTAGAAAAAAATGTGAAATTGTCCCCCTTATATCTCTACCTACAAATAGGGTGGATGAATTTTGAGAGGCCACTTGTGCACAGCTCCAATTGCTAGGTTCGGTGTGAGAAGAGGGGATCACAAACCCCACCCTTTCCTTTCAGAACCTGGAAACAGTGGTCAAAGTTGGGTTGATGATGCCACAGCCAGCATCATGCGGGTGCATGTTAGGTGAAGATGTGGTCACCCTTGCATGGGTGCATGATGCATTTGTCAGCCGAGGCAAACATTGAGAATCCTTGTGAGCAGGAGCTGCTAAGTGGTTATTTATATATTACTTTAATATCACAACTATTGCCCTCTTACAAGGGACCCAAGGAAGCTTACATTGTGTTTCTCCTTATTGTTTTAACCTCACAAAACTTTGTATGATTTAGAGAGGGTTAATTGTTTTATTGCTGCTAAACTCTACCTCAAGCCTCATTCTAGCCACCATCTCCCTCTACCCCTCCCTCCCTATCTTGATTGTATTTTAAATGGCTTATTGACCAACTGGAGACTTACGTGGAATAGAATTTAGGTTTTAACAAACTGCTTCAGTTCTTAACATGTGTGGTTATTTTGAAAAGCAAATGATCACACACAGAGAAACACATACAGGTACATCAGATTCTTGCCACTTCTGTAACATCCTTCCACTACCCTCCCAAAAGCTTTGACCCCATTAGCAATACTGTAGAATAGTCACCCCAACCTATCCATAAATATATTTACATGTTTACAGCCACTCTTTTGTATCACCTGGTACACATAATGGAAATTTCCTACCTTCTTGGTTTGAAATCTTCCCTTCCGGACATGCGATGCAATCATAGCAGCAATGTGGCTTCCCCTCCTTCACTCTCTTACTAGTACCAGGATGGCAACTCTCAGTACATACAGAAAGTGGTCGTGTCTAAACCATGAATGAAAGAGCAGAATAAAATGTCACATTAATGATCTTGGAAACTTAGGTTTCTCAGTTCCAACTCTTTGTTGCAAAATAGAAAAACTATTTCAGTGATGTGTGAATATTGATCTAATACATGCTATTTCTACTTTTTTTATTTTGGGGGTATTGCCCACTTACATCCATTTTGGGGAGAGCCGTGATAAATAATAAAATAAATTGCAGGTCATGGTATTCAATACCCTCCTAAATCTCCATTACTTGGCTATTGTCTAAAATGTCTTTGAAGTTATTGTACCTTGAACTGCTTTGGAATCTATTTATTTGAAATGGCAAGTAATTGTTGCTCACTGGATATCAATAGGAAGTGTTATTTTGATTGGATTGGCTAGATGACTTTCAGCTGCAACCTTTTAAATCAAGCTCACAAGTCATGGATTGATTCTTTGAGAAATTGAATCCATTTATAAACCATTGCATTAAAGTGGTGATGAGAAGTTTTATTTGGGGCACAAGTCATTACTCATGATACTTCAGGTGATGGGCTTTAGGACATAAGAGAAGTCCTTTCTCTGCAACAGCTGGAGCAATGTTTTTAACTCAGGGTAAGCACTCACCCCTAAACTTTTTGTTACTGAAAGCCATCTACTCCATTCCAACAATTCCCACAACTCCCCAAACACTTATTAGAATTATGTCTTACCACCTGGGTTGTTAGAATGTAGATCTGAATTGACTGGGACATCAATTAGCCGGAAAGATTGAAACCCTATCATGAAAGGTCCAATGGTTCTCTATAAGTGCTAAAGGAACTAAATGCATGATACCTAATGAGAAAGGAGTCAAAGATGAGTGGGAGTTTCTAAAAACAGGAAATTCTGAAGGCACAATTACAAACAATTCCAATAAAGATAAAAGGTAGAAGATATCAGAAGAAACCAATGTGGTTTCACAAAAAGCTTAGAGATGAACTGAAAACAAAAAAGGACACATGAAAAAATGGAAGGACAGTCAGGCTACAAAAGAAAATTATAGACAGGTAACGCAGAAGTGCAGGAATGGTGTCAGTAAGGCAAAAACTGAAAATAAACTCAGGCTAGTGGAGAAACAGTGGTTCAACTACTCAGTGAGGATAGCAAAATGATAACAGATGACAAATAAAAGCCAGAAGTGTTCAGTTCCTACTTTGGCTCAGTCTCCTCCTGAAAGAGGGTTTATGACCCCCTGGGCAAATGTGAAGTACAAGCTGAAGAGACACGAGTGCAGTTTAAGATTGATAAACAAATGGTTAAGTAACACCTAATTCCTTTGATCGAGATCAAATCTCCAGAGCCTGATGAACTGCATCCTACAGTAATAACGAAACTAGCAGAAGAACTCTCAGAACCACTGTCTATTATCTTTATGAAATCATGGAGGACGAGTGAAGTGCCGGACGACTGAGGTAGTCTAATGTAGTCCCTATCTTCAAAAAGGGAAAAAAGAGGAAACCTGGGAACTACAGACCAGATAGTCTGACATCTATCCATGGGAAATAAAATTGAGCAGATTGTAAAGCAGTCAATCTAGAAGTACCTTGAAAACAAATAAATGATAATTAGAAGCCAACATGGAATTGTCAAGAAAAAATCCTGCCAGACTAATCTGATCTCATGTTCGATTGGGTAACCTCCCTTGTGGACTGTGGGAATGCTGTGGACATAATATATATTGAGTTCAGTTTAGCTTTTGACAAAGTGCCCCATGATATTCTGATGAGCAAACTAGCTAAAAGTGAGCTAGATGGAACAACAATTAGATGGATCCAGAGTTAGCTACAGAAACAGACTCAAAGGGTGCTTATCAATGGAACCTTAAAAAACAGAAGGGAGGTAATGAGCAGGATACCCCAGGGCTCAGTCCTGGGCCCAGTGCTCTTCAACATTTTTACTGAGGTCCAGGGAATGCTAATCAAATTTGCTGCTGACACAAAATTAGGTGGGATAACTAATACCCCGGAAGACAGAAACAAACTTCAAAGTAATCATGATAAGCTGGTGTGCTGGGCTGAAAGCAATGGAATGAAATTTAATAGGGATAAATGCCAAGTTCTATGCCAAAAAAAAATGAAACCAAGTGCACAGTTACAAGATGGCGATACTTGGTTCAGCAATACTACAAGCAAGAAGGAACTTGGAATTGTTGTGGATCACAAGATGAATATGAGCCAATAGTGTGATGTGTCTGTAAAAAAAAGTAAATGACGTGAAGTACTGGTTCCCCTCTATTCAGCACTGGTTAGGCCTCATCTTGAGTACTGTGTCCAGTTCTGGGCACCACACTTCAAGAAAGATGCAGACAACTGTAGGGAGTTCAGAGGAGGGCAACACGGATGATCATGGGTCTGGAAACAAAGCCCTATGAGGAAAGACTGAAAGACTTTGACACGTTTAGCCTTGAGAAGCAAAGACTGAGGGGAAACATGATAACACTCTTCATGTACTTGTGAGGTTGTCACACAGAGGAAGGCTAGTATCTCTTATGGATCATCCCACAATGCAGAGCACAGAATGATGGGCTCAAGTTACTAGAAGCCAGATTCTTGCTGGATATCAGAAAAAAACTGCCTGACTGTTAGAGCAGTATGACAATGGAACCAATTACCTAGGGAGGCTGTGGGCTCTCCCACATAAAAGGCATTCAAGATGCAGCTACAAAGCCACCTTTCGGGTATGCTTTGAGGTGGATTCCTGCATTGAGCAGGGGGTTGGTCTCAATGATTCTATGAAGTGACAATTGGTTCCTACCTGGTTAAACCAGCTGTGCCATAAAATGGCATCCTCATCAATGGTTGGTGCTTGGTTTGGAGAAGTATGGGGATCTATCATCCCAACTTTCACTCGGAGAAAGGATTTATTGGAAGAAATATTCAAGGTAATAACATCAAATCCTGCTACTATCTCCGCATTCTCATTGAAGAAAACCTCATTCTGAGCAGTGTTGTTAAATGAGACCCCTCTAAGAAACTGATGGAGCTAGATTGAAAATAGAAACACAAGAGTTAAGAAAATATTATGAATGATGTTTGGTATATAAGGCTAAGGTCTAAGAACAGGAGCAGAATGATGTCATGAATAATATACAGGTTGTTAAAGTTTGATAGAAGAAATGCTTCCCATTTATTTATTATTATTTTCCTCCTGTTTTCCTCATGCAAGGAATCCAAGACAGGTTAAAAAAAAATCCATCTATACATGTTTATCTTCACAACAACCCTATAAGGTTGATTAGCTTAAGAGTCAGTAATTGCTGCAAAATCACTGAGTGAGCTTCAAAGACAAGTGGGGACTAGAAGCTAGAATCCAAGTCCTGAGTCCCAGTCCACCGTTCTAACCATTACATCACACCGGCTCTCAGAGGTAACAGGAGAGGAATCAGCAAGATATACAACAGTGGATTCTGTTCATATAATAAATTCTCAGGTGGCAAGAGGAAAACAGAGCAAGCTGACTGAAATATGGACAGTCATATGAGCAGACAAAAAGCTTGATAATACAATTGTATGCAAATATTGAGTGTTGTTGTAATACCAAAAGACAAGGAAGTTGAGAAAATTACCTGCCACCACGGATTCTTCTGTAGCTTATTTCCGTTAATATCCATCATTGTTCTATGTTTGACTTTAGACGAGGACATGGCATGTAGTGCATGGGCCACAGCATAGACGGCATTGTAGATGGTGTAGCTTTGGCCAGTCATGCTCATTTCAAAAATCATCCCAGGAAGACTCTCCAACTTTTCCCTCCCAGTGCAAATCTTAACTTCTACATCATCCTCTGCTGTTTTGGGGAATATGCAGTCAAATGCTTGTTGCCAAAAATCCCCGATAAAACCATCTCCTTTTGCGTGGAAAGGATTTCTGTTCTCCTCAAATGACTTGAATTCTGGTAGATCATTGGAATGAATCCTGAAGGAGAGAGAACCATGGAATAATCCTCCATCCAAATTCCTCTGAAAAACAAATGCATTGATCTCCATCTGGGCTGTTGTTATCCATACTTTGCCTTTAATTTTGTTTTCCCTGTGATCTCCTTGCGATAGATATGGCAAACATCTAAACACTGCACTGGAATATGATTCTGCATGGGCCACTACTACATTGGCATTGCTGCCCATCACTTTCTCATGTATTCTTTCCCCCTGTTCAAGCATGCCATACATTTCAGTGATGTAAGTAAATTTGGGGATTCTTTCTATGAAGGCAAAACAGACACCTCTCTGGGAAAACATTGGAGACACAGTTTGCACAAATTTTTCTCCATTGTCATTATCTATATAAACAAGTCCAATCCATGTCCACCCGAAATACAGGAGCAAATAGAGAATCCCCTCATTCTGAAGGGCTTCCTGAGGAACCATCTGGTAGAATGGAAGTCCTGGGGCCTTATCATTCATGACCGGAGCAGTGCCATATGTGAGCTAAGGAGAGATTGGAGAAGTGGTCGTAAGATGGTTTTAATGTATGGAGCACGTTATAGTATGGCTGTGTGGAGCAGGTGTGCTCCACTTCAAAATTCAAAGGAGAGCTCTGTTGTGGGGCTGCTCTGCTTCAAATTCCAAAGCAGCTCCATTGCTCTGTTTTATCGAACCTTCCATCAAAGATTTGCTCCATTTTCGAGTAACTGCTCTATTATAGTCAATGGGAACAAACAAAAATGTTTACAGCTCTGTCATTTTTAAATATAAAGAGATTAAACTTGGCAATGTGATAACGCTCATGTAGATCTTTATCTTTCATATTTTTAAAGCAGATCCACTGATCTGTTGATTTTTAGGATTTTTTTTAAAAAAATGAGGATTGAAAATTATTATTTTTAAAAAGCACTGGAGCCATCCCCTTGAAACTCAGGTTGTCAAACCTCCTCTTTCGATCTTGCAACTTGAGCAATTTCTGCCCTTGACATCAAGGGGATCTCCAGTTTTTAGCTAAGAAGTACTGGGCAGGAAAGGCTCTTTCCTGTCACAGTTTTGGTGGGCAGATGGGCACCTGGAGTGCAGCAGAGATGATGTGTCCACAGATTTTAAAAAGTGGGACAGTCAAAATAGCCCACAAGGCAAAACAGAATGGGCTAGATGTCTTTTTCTTAGAGTTCCATATCATGGGCGGTGAAGGGTCATCCTCAGAGAAGAACTCTCGTGACCAACAGTGAGGTGCCAGTCAAGAGAGGCCCTGTTGCTGCGGATGTTGGAACTTGGCATGCCATTGCTTTGCTTCGCTACCCCTCCACTTCCACTTCACTTTGTTCACTTGTGAGCTGTGCTTTGTCTGCACTGCTGGCATCCGATGCAGAATGTTTGAAGTGCCTGGCAGAGAAAAATATATAGATTTGTGGCTTTGGATGGCTGTCAAATCTCTTAAGAGATGGAGTTAGACTGAAGATACAACTCAGGGATCACTGTAGCTGAGCCCTGAGCATGCCACACAGAGCCTTTCAAGAGCGTCTCAGGGTCAATTGTTGGTGCTGATGTTGGCTGGCTGGAGGCTTTGGCGGGCATCAGTTTCAGACAGAATCACAACTCAGAGATGGCTGTAGCTTAGCTTGGCCCTGAGATGCTGGAATGCCACACACAGCCTTTAAGTAGGGTGACCAGATAAAATCCAGGTCAGGGCTCATGTAACTTTAACAGTTGTAGAGAAAAGGGAATTTCAGCTGGTTTCATTTGTATGCAATTAGTTCCTGGTGAAATTACCTCTTCATCATAACAGTTAAAGTTGCAGGCGCTATACTAGAGTGACCATATACAAAAGAAGGCAGGACCCCTGCAGCTTTAACTGTTGTGATGAAGACCAGTTCGGGAAAGTTCAGACGATCCAGAGGGGTGATCGGAAATCGGATAATTGTATCCGATTTCCCCTGGATCAGCTCCGGATCGTGGATCGGACCCGATCCAGTGCACACCCCTACTATAAACCAGGGGAAAATTTGCAGTTCTGAACCAATACATGAACCAAAATTCAGTTAACTTTAGAAAATTGTGCTTCTCCAAATTTTGTACAAAAATATTTTATTAGTGTTTATTAGTGAAAATATCTTTCAAAAATACAATATATAATAAAATGCTTACAAGCATCTGACTGGGTCGGGGAGGGCAGCAGACCCCCTTGCATCCGGCCCTCACAGACCCTTTCCCCCTACTGCATTAATGGTGGCCACCATTAATGCAGTGGGAGAAATGTGCACATTCAGAGGGTTCTGGAAATTGTGCTTCCCCCCTGCTCCAATGGTGGACTTAAAAGCCCTGTTGATGAAGGGTAAAGGGTCCCTTCAGTGCCTTCACCTCAGGAAGGTGATCCATTGAAAACCAGCTCCGCTGCCTTAGAGTCTGTGTATTTGCCCAGTAGGTAGCTGCTGGCCATTAACCAGTACCTGGATTTAGCAAGTAGATGCCAACATTTACCCATAGTTATTTGCCATTTCAGAAACTAAGTTATTTATTAAATAAAAGTTATGTGCCATGATTTTCTTGTTTTGTATACAAGTTACTGATGCTTTGAAGTTTTTGTTATTATGGGAGTGAAAATCAGATTGCTTTTACCTAATCCTATAGATATTCAATCCTGGAGTAGAATGAGCATGCTATGCAGCATTGGCTTGTGTGATACAATGGTAATTTTTAATCAGCACTCATTGTGAACAACACACAACACAAAAAGAATTGACAAGAAACCACATAAAACTGAATACTCTTGTGGACAAAGCTTGTGAGTCTGCAAAGAGGTTTTCTATATTCTAACATATACCAACCCACATAAATGTACTCCTTAATCTCAGTTATAATTTGTGAATGTCACATTTTTGTTCATTTACAAATCATAGATGAAAAACTACTTTGAGTATATCATTCAAAAGAATGAATGAAAGAAAAACAATTCCTTATATTTCACATACGTAAAAGCACAGGTGTCCTACCTGTGGAATCTTATAGATATCCAAGATATTCGCCATGTGAAGAGAAATTCCGGGGTCTAATCCCCCTATAACTGCTATGAGGTTATTCTGGGTATCACATCTGTAGTTAGGGACCAATCTTTCCAGTAATGATAGAAGTAACATGGTTGCACGATAGGTTCTCCTTGCATTATCATTACTATCATAGATGCGGAATCCCAAAGTGAGATTGGGTAATATTTGAGGGTTTTCATTGATCTCTTTTACTGCAAATGCAAAGGCTAAGAGATGCTGGTAATTCTTAGGCACTAAACTGGAATGAGAGTCAACACTTGAGTCACAGAATGTTAGTCAATACTTAAAATATAAAAAACCCTATATACTTAGATGTAGATTGCTATGAGTTAGAGTGGGAGTACTTCCTGGGAAGTGGATTTGTATGGCTTCATAGAAAAATATGTACACTAGGGAAATTTGGGCCTGAAGGGAGAATGCCTGGGGCCAGCTGCCTAAGTCGCTAGCCCCCATCAGGAGCAGGAGGGAAGAAGGGTGCAGCTCTGGGCTTGTTGCCAACAGCAATCAAGCTAACCATTAGTCAGTTAGCAAGCCAGCTCCCTCACAGCCTACCTATGAGCACCTATTGAACAGTGCAGTGTGGACCGGCTCAGCCAGACTTCACTTCCAGTGATTCTCAGTGGAAGGACTCCCATTGGGCAAATCAGGCATCGCAGTGAAAGGCATGCTGGGAGTTGTAGTTTTCATTTTCTGTGGGAACAAGGAAAATCGTGGCAGCAGCTTTAAGGCAGCTCTGGCCATGCATCGGGAGAGAGAAAGAGAAGAAACAAATGTAATTCATTTTAAAGTTACCTCACTAGCCTAGCATCAGCCTACCTTGCATGGTTGTCATGAGGGTGAGAGAGGGGAAAAAGAAACAAATGTAATTTGATCAAAAGTTGACTCATAAGCCTAGCACCAGGCTACCTCACAGACATATATCAGGTAGCCCGACCAATGCTGGGTATATCAGCTATTGATTTGTGGCAACAGCTCTAGGGCTGATAATTCCAGTGACAAAATAAATGGAAATATATATTTTTTAAAAAAGTCAATCCTTACATAAAGTCTTCCAGCAAGTCTGTTGGAGGTTCTTCTGTGAAGGATGTTGGGCTAGAGATGAAGACACCATGAAAAGCAATGCCACCAATAATGATGTCTCCTGGCTGATGATATGTATGAAGTGGAAAGTGAGGGTCATGGATGCTGCATTTAATCATGTTAGCCTGGCATAACATATGAGGAAAGAGTGCCAACAGCAGGATTACTAAAACTACCATCTTCAATACAATGGCAAATCTTTCCTCTACACACAGGTATCCCTGTTTTTTCCTATAACACTGGCATAATTTAATCACTGTGTAATTAAAACTTACTTCTTTAACAGTAGTTTAGTCTGGAATATATACTGTAAAATGTCAAACATCACACTACAGGATACTTGCTTGTTCCTTATTCCTTCCCTATTTCTAAATGGTACTATGTATATTTATGATATCTGTCACCATCCTCTTGTTAGGTTTTGCTAGCAGCCACTGAACTCCCAGAGGAGTTTTATGAATCAGCAGAATTAATTATCATCCTTTTGATAATTAAAGTGTGAGATAATTACTCCAATTCCCTGTTGAATTGCTGGTGGAAAAACATTTTTTTTAACATGGAATTTCATTTTATTTATAACTAAGTTTAACAAACTGAAGGCAACAAAAAGAAGGCAAAATTACATCATAAAAAACTGAAATCACTAAACAAGTGAAGGAATTCACTAATTAAAAATCTTAGTCTATAACTGATTTGCTTATGGAACATTTAGAGTAAATGGTCTAAGAAGAAGCTCAATATCAAATGAAAGGAAAATACAAGTTACAGGACATATAGAAGCACTGTGTTTTACTATAAGTCAATTTGTTTGTATGTGTGTGTTAATCAGAAATATATATATGGGGTGCTCATCATTTTCCTGAGTCAAAAACATTGCTCCAGCTGTTGCAGAGAAAAGACTTCTCTCATGTCTTACAGCCCATCACCTGGTGTATCTTGAGTAAAGGCTTGAGCCCCAAATGAGAGAGAGAGAGAGAGAGAGAGAGAGAGAGAGAGAGAGAATCACCCGTTTAATCCAATTGTTTACAAATGGATTCAGTTTTTCAATGAATCTTTCCATATATTCATAATTTGTGAGTTTGATTTAAAAGGCTGCAGCTGATATCCAGTGAGCAGCAAATATTTGCCATTTCAAATAAATAGATTTATAAGCAGTTCAGGGTAAAATAACTTCAAAGACAAATTTCTAAGACAAGAGGAATATAGGGAAAGAGAAATACAGGATAGACATAAATATAGTAGAATTGTGATTGTATAGGTCTGCAAAAAAGAAATATTAAAATTTAGACACTTAATGTTAGAGTATTGGGTGACCAGGTTAAACAAAGGTGAATTTCAAACTATATAAGAGAAGCACACTCTGAAGTTATTATTCTAAAGGACACACATCATAATAAAAAAGAAGAAAGATTTTTGTGTTTTTGTGTTGTTGTTGTGCTTTGACCCAGAAGGATATTGTAATTTTAACTTGTTTTTATGCTTTATGCTTTAAAATTTTGTATATCGGTGTTTTAATTGTTCAATGTTTTTAATTTTTGTAAACTGCTCAGAGAGCTTCGGCTATGGGGCAGTATATAAATGGAATAAAATAAATAATAAATAAATAAATTTCTAAATGTGGATATTATGGACAAGAGTATTCAGCTCCTTTTCAATAGTAAAAAAGAAAAAAGAAATAGCAGCAACATTTAGAAAAGAGAAATAACCAGAGACCCACAAGAATGTTATGTTTTTGTAAAAGGGCAATATGGGAATAAAACATTTACATGACAATCTTATTCATCCAGAAAATGAAAGGGGAGAAATCAATGCATTCTAACTCTCCCTCCCAGCACCCCAACTGCTCTTCTTCATACTGAAGTGGGGTTACCATAAGTCTCTGCTAGAGTAAACAAGGCTATCTTCTTTTACCGGAAAAGGCTGATTAACATGCCTGAACACCAATTGGCTAAACAATGTTATCAAGAACAGAAGAACAGGAGTGGTTGCACCTCTTCTTGGTTTGAAAAACTGTCACATCTTTCTCTTTCATTAGCTTGCTTTCAGCCAAATAAGTCAAACGTTAAAATTAGAAATGAGCTATATATACAGGATGCTAACAATGATGCTGGAATCATCCAGCATACAGGAATTAGCAGATGGTACAATTTGTACAAGGGTGAGTGATCTCTTTCTAACTATCTTATTTCCTTGACACATGGAGAATTACGGAAGGTTTTCACCAAATTACACTTCCAGGCTATGGCATCAGCATACCTGGGTGGGAGGTATAGAAATGTCCCTCTATTCCAACACCTTTGTTTATGCGGGGCTCCACAAATAGAGGATATCATTCACTATATTTTTTTTCTATGAACTGCATGGCAGCCCTAGGAAAAGATTCCTTGTACCCCTGCTTTGAGAAATGTCTGACAGAACTTCAGCTGAGCAGATGTGTAAACTAGGGATGTGTTTCGTATCGTTAAGATGTCTGATAACAATACAGTATGGGCTTTATCGGACATCCGATTAATGATAACGATACGATGCAACATCCTATGATAATTATCAGATATGATAAAAATCATCCAATAATTATCGGAATTTTATCGGATTATCGGAAGGCTCTTTTTCATTTGGGGCCAAATGGACAGAGCTAGAAGGTGGGGTGTGTTTGCTGAGACTGACAGATTCAGTGACCAATCATGCAGCAAGGATTCTAGCAGGCTCCAATCACAACGTTGGAGGAGGGCTGAGCATAAACCCCCACCCTTGGGTTTTCTATCTCTGTTGGAGAGTAGGAGTTGAAGGAGAAGGGTGGATTTTGGAGGAGGTCTGTGTCGTAGTTTACTATATGACTGGATTTTGGTGGTGATTGGAGATTCTATCTTTCTTTTTTCTCCTTGCATCTTTGTTTCTGTTCCCCTCTGTGTCTCAGGTTCATTCCTTGTGTTTGTGCTGCTTCTTGGTTTGATTGAGGGTTAGGTTAGCATGACTGGGGGGTTCTGTGTGTGAGTGTGTTGTTCTTCCCTTCCCTGTTTTCCTGTTATAAAACAAAACAAAACAAAATAAAATCTCTCTCTCTCTCTCTCTCTCTCTCTCTCTCTGGGGTGGGGGGTGCGTATGTTTGCTTGATTGGCTGTGAGTGTGCTGGTGTGTCCTGTAGCCTGCTACACAGGAGCACTACACAATCTGTGGCCAAAGCAGCACACAAATCCAAAAAGTGTTGTCAAAGCATACATTTTTTATTTGCCATAATGAAATGCTGCTTTAAGGCATGCCTTGGGCAAGGTTGCTCCTCTGGGTCTAGGAGAGATGCTGCTGCTGGGGGCAGATCTGGGGTGGCTGTCTCTCCCCCCATGAAAATCCAGAGCAAGTCTGCCTTTTTTGCAATTAAGCAGGCAGAGGCACCACCAGAGCCTCCTGAAAGGTCTGCCCATCAGGGCCATCTTTGAAGAGCCACTTCCAGATGCCGGTGGCAGCAGCACTGGCCTTGGAGTAGGAGTACCACCACCTCCTGCTCCAGTGGTTGATGTGGGGACTGGGAGCCCACTCAGGGATCTTTTCCATGAGATCGCTTAGGAGGTCCAGCTGGTTGAGGTTGTGGAGGAGTAGCAGGCAGAAGGGGCTCCCTCGCCACTCTCCCAAACCTCTTTGAGGGCTTCTACCCCTGCTCCTGTGGTGGTGACACCCCAGAGTCCAGGTGCTGGCAAGCAGACTGGCTACCCCACAAGCAGAGCAGCATGGTGTGGGACCACTTTGAGGTGGCAGCGGATCCCCTCTTTGCTGTATGTTGGCATTGCAAGGCCGCCATCAGCAGAGGGAAAAATCAGGCGCACCTCACCACCTCCAATATGCACTACCACCTTCAGGAGGAACCACCATGCGGTCCTGCGTGGGAGAGAAGAGGGCACCTGCCAGATGAGTGGTGGCAGTAAGGGCAAGCAAAAGACTCCTGAGTCTCCATCTCCTATCCCCAAGCATCTTAGGCAGGCAACCATGGAAGACCTGGGATAGGGGAAGTATGGGGCCACGCGTTGGAGGTTTCCAATACCCAACCAGCTCACCAACTGCATCGGTGAGATAGTGGCGTTGGATGACCAGCCATTCAGCCTTGTGGACAACACAGGGTTCAAGAGGCTGACGACTCTTGAGGTCCCATAATACAAGCTGCCATCTTGCACCACCCTTAGCAGGAGGGTGGTGCCCTCCCTGTACCGAATATGCAGGGAGTTGGTGATGGGTCGACTGTGCCAGGCAGAGGCAGAGAAGGTGCACTTCACCTCGGACATTTGATCCAGCGAGGGCGGAGCATATGCTTACCTGTCACTGATGGCTCACTGGTGGGGAGCCACAGGGAAGGAAGCACCCATCACTAGTTGGACTGGGAAGGAGGACTACTGCTGGGCCCTCCTTCATACCGAAGTCATGGACCAGTCCCACATGGCAGCGGAGATCACAGAGGTCATTAACCGCATGGTGGAGGGATGGGTGTCTGAGCATCAGCACACCCGCGGTTACATGGTGACAGACTGGAGAGCCAATATGGTTAAGGTGGTGCGTGAGGGGTCTGCTGCATCGCCCACATATTCAACCTCATAGTGAGGAGTGGGCTCGGCATGGGGAGCAGCAGCAGCAGCCTTCTCCCTCTCGTGCCAGTAGTGCGCAAAGTCCTGGACAGCTGTTGAAGGATGGCTGGACACTTCCACCATAGTGTCAAAGGAAGTCGGTTTCTATGGGAGAAGCAGGCAGAGTTGGAACTCCCGCAGCACCGGCTCCTTCAGGACGTTGTGACACGCTGGAACTCCACCAACCTCATGCTTGAGTGTATGGTGGAGCAACAGCGTGCTGTGCATGAAATGTGCAGGGTCGGGGACATTGGGCTTCAGGCCCCACTGGCCAGGCAGCAGTGGGATACCATGTCCCATCTGGTGATGGTCCTCAAGCCCTTCCTTGAGGCCACCGAAACCCTCAGCGGCAGCACCACCCTCCTCAGCCAGATGATCCCTGTGGCCAGGCATCTCCAGACTAAGATGTGGCAGTTTCTGGAGGTCGGGGATCCCATCACCAGCAATTGCTTCCCACAATATGTGTGAGAAGTGGTGAACAGGCTGAAGGCAGGACTAGCCAAAAGGATGGAGCCGCTGACCAAAGACAGGATCTACATCTTGGCCAAGATGTGTGATCCTCATCTATAAGACAGCGTGTGTGATGCCAATTCTAGGCTGGGGTGGGTGGAATTGCTGGTGGCGGAAGTTCAGGCTGCACGGGAAATCAGGCTTGGGCAGGCAGTGGTGGCAGAGGAGGAGGAGGCCATGGCTTCCTGGGTCAGCAGTCCCTGCAACAGCAGAAGTGGCATCCCTCCCAGCAGGAGCAGCAGAGGCCTTGGGTTCTGGGCAAATGCCCTACAGGAAGTGGTTGGTCAGGCAGGCAACCAATCCACCCGTCAGGATGGTGCTACAACTGCTGTGCAACATTACTTGGTGGAAGCCAGGGAGAACATCTCCATTAACCCCCTGGCCTACTGGTCATTGTGGAGCCAGATGTGGCCATATCTGGCTTGGGTGGCCAGAGATAGACTGAGCTGCCCGCCAACCTGTGTTCCAAGCGAGCGGGTGTTCTCGATGGCAGGTGACATTGTGGAACCCCACAGCTCCCGCTTGGATGCTGAGTTGATGGAGCAGCTCATCTTTCTCAAAGCGAATCTGCCCCTGCTGGGATACCCCACCCTCAAGCTCTCTGGGGAGTGAGTGACCCGTCTTTTGATTCATACATTTTTTTAATTTTATTTGCTGTTTTTACAGCTCAGTAACTCAACTCTGATGGCAGGTTTTCAAGGGATCCTGTTTCTTCTACCATAACATATTGAGGAGATGCTAAGCACCTCACACTGACTATGGTTTAGTCCTGCCTTCATCTGCCTGCCTGCCAGCCAGTTTGCTGCCTTTGTGAGGTAGCTGGATCTCTGGGTTGAGGCCCTGGGTTCTATGGCATACTTGTGCAAAGAACTAGCAACTGGCACTCCATCTGCCGCCATGCCCATCTCAGCCTGAGCTTCCAGTTAGCTGCTTGTACATTTTGTGTACAAATTGAGCTTTCCTTTGATGAGAGGCAAACTCCTACATCAAATCCTGCAACTTGTTTGCTTCATCTAATTTAGGTGTGGCAGCATTAGTGAGGTACAGTGAGATTAGTGAGGTACAGCAGATGCATCCCTCACACCTTGACTTTTGGATTTGGGACACTGCTCCAGCCAATGTGCCCACCTCTGGGCAAGAGAACTGCCTGCCTCTGCCTGCCTCTACCTGCCTCTGCCCACCACCGCCTGCTTGCCATCTGTACCTGGGAAGCGTCTGGCTCGATGTCTGGCTGATTCATTTTTTGGTAAGTTGGACTACTGGCCAGGCCTGCCTTGCAGGGCTGGTTGTTGTAGCCTTAAAAAAAAAAAATCAAGGACGTGTTGCCTGAGAGTGAACCAGGCTGCACAGGCAGAGATGGGCTTCCTCTGGATTCCTCCTGGGAACCAGGAAACTCATTGTTTTGATGATTTCATTTCCTGAATTTCAGGTCCATCTGGCCTTCCCTGGGGCTTCTGAGACAGCCTGCCTGACTGCCTGCATCTGTGCCCACCTGTGCCTGCCTGCATCTGCATCTAGTTGATTCATTTGTTTGGGTAAGGAAGTTGTACTGGGGCCACCTTGCAGGGCTGGTTGTTGTAGCCTTACAACAACTTTGAGGACAGGCTGCCTGACAGAAGCAGGAAGCATGGGGATGGGTATCCTTAGTGGGGTGAGTTTAAGGATTCCTCATTGATTTCATTTCCTGCCTTTCAGGTCCATCCTGCCTTCCCTGGGGCTTCTGAGACAGCCTGCATATGCCCATCTGAGCCTGCCTGCATATGCCCACCTGAGCCTACTACCTGCATTTGCCCATGTGAGCCTGCAGCCTGCATCTGCCCACCTGAGCCTGCGGCCTGCATCTGCCTGCATCTACCCACCTGAGCCACAATCCAGGTTGTGGCCCCTGACAGCAAGCACCTCCGTCTTGTCTGGATTCAGCTTCAGTTTGTTTTTCCTCATCCAGCCCATTACCACCTCCAAGCATTCATTCAGAAGAGATACACTATCCTTAGCTGACGATGTTATCGAAGGCATAGAGGAATATATTTGGGTGTCATCAGCATACTAATAGCACCCCGCCCCATACCTCCGGATGATCTCTCCCAGCGGTTTCATATAAATGTTAAACAGCATTGGAGAAAGGATGGCACCTTGTGGTACACCACATAGCAACTCCTTCTTTGAAGAGCAGCTATCCCCAAGCATCACCATCTGGAACCTGCACGAGAGGTAGGATTGGAACCACTGAAGCACAGTGCCCCCAATTCCCAATTCCCCCAGGCGTTCCAGAAGGATACCATGGTCGATGGTATCGAAAGCCACTGAGAAGTCCAGGAGTACCAACAGGGACACACTCCCCCTGTCAATACTCGGGCGTAGATCATTGACTAAGGTGACCAAAGCAGTCTCAATTCCGTATCCTGCCCTGAAGCCGGTTTGAAATGGGTCTAGAAAATCAGTGTCATCCAAAACGGCTTGGAGTTCGAAGGCAACCACCCTTTCGATCACCTTGCCCAAAAATGGAAGATTTGATACTGGCCTGTACTTATTAAGGTCCAGGGGATGCAGGGGGGGCTTTTTTAGAAGTGGCCATACTACCGCTTCTTTTAAACAAGATGGAAAACTCCCCTCCCTGAGAGATGTATTAATAATATGTTGTAATT
Source organism: Anniella stebbinsi (assembly GCA_029215795.1). Classification (NCBI taxonomy): domain Eukaryota; kingdom Metazoa; phylum Chordata; class Lepidosauria; order Squamata; family Anniellidae; genus Anniella; species Anniella stebbinsi. Next base: position 26,197,093 of record JARDYH010000008.1, read on the forward strand.
GTAATCTAATTACATCTCCTCCCTGGGCAACCAGCCAAGAAGGGCAGGGATCGAGAGGGCAAGTCGTCTTCCTCACTCATCCAAGCAGCTTGTCCACATCCTCGGTACTCACCAACTGAAACTGATCCAGTGTAATCCTACTCGCAGAGTTGCTGGACACTCCACTGTCAGCCTCTGCTATAGCGATGGCATCTAAGTCGGCTTTATCTGAGAGATTTTATCTGTGAAATGATCGTTAAAGGCATCACAGCAAACTACCGAAGGCTCTAAGATCGGATTCAGGGGGGAAGGTGCCCGGGTTAGACCCCTCACCGCCCTAAACAGTTCTGCTGGATGAGAATTCGCAGACACAATGTGCGCAGAGAAGAAAGCTTTCTTTGCTGCATGTATTGCCACCCCATAGGAACGAAGATGTTCACTATGTCGTATCTTGTCGAATACAGGTTGAGTTTTCCGCCATCGGTGCTTCAGTTATCATCCTTTCCACTTCAACTCCCTGAGGACTTCTGTATACCAGAGCGCCCTGTTAGAAGCAGGTCAGAGAGGACGTTTGGGGGCGATCGTGTCGATAGCCCTAGTTAGGTCTTGATTCCATCTATTGACCAGGGCATTTTACAGGATCGTCGATGATACCAGCCATTGAACCCTCTAAGGCTTTCTGGAATCCAGAAGGATCCATCAGTCTTCGAGGGCGGACCATCTTAATAGGTCCGCCACCCTGCATGGGCGGGTAGTAGCATTGATACTAACCCTGACCAGAAAATGGTCAATCAATCAATCTTTATTGACAGTCAATAGACCATTAGAAAAGAAGTTACAATATAACATTAAAAAATGTACTCAGTCAATGACAGCTAATAGTATTTTTCTACCCCCATCTGTGATCTACAACCAATTGTTCTGTTAATGAATTTAGCTACTTGCCTAGTAATATAATCATTTGTACCTTCGAGGAGACAAACTAACAGGGATTCTTTAGAGTACCCTTGGCAATCCCTACATGGTTTGGGTCCCTACATGGTTTGGGTCCAGGTTACCTGCGGGATCGCCTTCTCCCGTATAATCTGCCCCGCTCACTCAGGTCCTCTGGGAAGAACTTACTTCAATCAGCCAGAACTAGGCTGATGAGTGTTACCCAGAGGACTTTCTCTTCTACTGCTCCCAGACTGTGGAATGGTCTGCTGGAGGAGATTTGACAAATTAGCAGTCTTCATGAATTTAAGAGAGCCATGAAGACTGCTCTCTTCCATCAGGCCTATCCAGTTGAATTTTAAGATGTTTTTAATGATGTATTGGTTTTTATTTGTTTTTAATATTTCATCTACTTTGTGGTCTTTGTATTTTATATTTATTGTTGTTCCCCCCCCTCGATCCGGAGGGAGAAGCAGGTTATAAATTACTATTATTATTATTATTATTATTATTATTATTATTATTATTATTTGCCCACCTCTGTCTACCTGCCTGCCTGCATCTTCCTACCTGCCTGCAGCCTGTGCCTGGGAATTGTTTGGCTTGACGTCTGGCTGATTCCTGTATGGTAAGTTGTACTGGGCCCACCTTGCAGGGCTGCTTGTAGTACTGCCTTACGTGTGGTTTAAAAATCTAGCATTCCTTGGAGGAGAGGCAAACTCCCTCATATATTTGTTGAACAAGCTATGTCATGAGTGCACTAGTCCCCCTACAGCCCTTTGGTAAGGTCCCCAACTTTAAGGACTAGCTCTTTAAAAATGAGGATTTCTCAGCAACAGCATGGAGTGAATACCACCAGAAACACTGCATGTGTTGTTGAGAGCTTACTTCTGAGTAACAGCTACAGCTGTGTGTCTGTGAGATGCCTATGAATACTGGATGACATCTCTTGAAAAAGGAGCACTTATGCCACCTGAAACAGTGGATTTTGAAAACTTACTTCCAAGTAACTCTTCAACCAATTGGTCTGTAATTCAGCAGACATGACTAGCAACACTCAGTCTGCACTGTGACCAAGTTTCAAACCTGTAACTTGGAAAATACAGAAGTTTTAGGCTTTTCTGACTTTAAAATCAACTCTATAGGGCAAAATGTAGAACTGCTATAAATATCGGATTTCCGATAATTATCGGAAATCCAATACGATCGATACAATTAACCTATGATATTATTATCGGAGACGATACTTTTTTTGGTCCGAATTTCCAATAATGATACGATATGATATTTTCGGGCATGCACATCCCTAGTGTAAACGACTTGAAAATACGGACCCTTATGTAACTAATCAATTAGCCTTATTTGCAGTGGCTGTTCAAAAGATTAGAGCAAGGCTCCTAAAACCTGGTGCTGTAGATTGTGCACATAATGAATTGATTTGAGCGGCCTGGCCAACTTTTTCCCCCTGTGATGGTTTTTTTTGTTGCTGTGCCACCAAAATGGTGTTGGGGGGAATTAGAGCAGGAAATATGCACGGGGTGTTAAAGCAAGGGAAATGCAGGGTATTTAGAGTGGTGGCTGGGCATGAGGCCAACCAGGAGTCCATTGGCCTCCCCCATGAATGTTCGACTGCTGTGGGCTTCCTAGGCAGCCATCCCGGTGATCAGAAATGTTGACATGCTAAGTGTTCTGTCCATGCACATGGCAGTAAGGGTACACAGACGTCTCCAACTATCTGTGGTACCCAGAATGTCTGTGTCAATGTAAAAGTGTTCAAATCTCCTGTAATGTGAACTCCAAAAGGAACATTTTTACCATGAGGCCCAGGACCAGTCCTAAGATGTGAGCCAGTTCAGCATTAGCAGCCAGATATAATTTGTTCTGGCAACAAATGGCATCTCGTCTGGCAATATGCTATAACAAAATATATTGTTCCTTTCCAGTCATATGAGTGATGCCACCCCAGTTTAATAAATAAATAAAAGAAAGAATGCCCACTGAACTACTTTCTTATGTAGACACCTCTTTAAAGCGACATCTTGCATAGATCCATCAATAGAAAAAGAAAATATACGAAATATTGCATTTAACAGTCATCATACTTCATACACCCACCATAAGAAGATTAACCAGTCTCATTGCCATGAAAGTTAAGAGTGAATGGTATTTATTGCTTGCACTTGGAGCCAGAAGGTCATATGCATTCATGCACATGTTCTGAAGAAGGACGTTGAGTTTTCTTGGCAGCTGCTACAGAAGAATTTTAAACTGTTCAGAAATTTTAAAAAATCTTATAAGCTTAATGGAGAGTTGCAGAATGTGAATCTAAGAGAATAATGAGGGAGATTTTCCAATTTCATTATGGTTTTAAGTGACGTAAATCTTGATTGAATTCTCCAAAAACGTGGTTACCTGCAGGGAAGATGTGAGAGCAATCTTGTGTTGTTTACACACAAACATCTAGACCACAAATTATAGTGAAAGACGGACATGCATTCTTTAGGGCTTTTTTCTTATTAGCTGCTCTCTGTTGTTCAGATCAGGCCTCAACACAATAATGTAACATTTGGGGAAAAAGATGCAACCTAGCAATCCAGCACTGGAAGCTAAGATGGAGAAGATCTCCACAGCAACCATGTATTTACCTTTGGTGCTTAGGTAGGATGGAACAAAAGATAACCAAACACTGCAGAAGACCAACATGCTGAAAGTGATGAACTTGGCTTCACTGAAACTGCCAGGTAACTTCCTGGAGAGAAAAGCCACAGTGAAACTGATGAATGCCAAGATGCCCAAGTAGCCCAAAGCACAGTAAAACATAGTCACAGAGCCCTCATTACATTCCAGTACAATTTCTTCAGCTACTGATTGCATGTCAACATCTGGGAATGGGGGCAATGTTCCCAACCACACAATACAGATACTGGCTTGGATAAAGGAACAGGAAAAAACAATGGAGATGGCTAGCTCCTTCCTCAACCATTTCCTTATCCTGGATCCTGGTTTGGTGGCCATGAAAGCCAGAACTACAAGTATGGTCTTTGCTAGTACGGAAGAAACAGCCATTGAGAAGATGATGACAAATGCAGTTTGTCGGAGGAGACATGTCTTCTTCTCTGGCCGGCCAATGAATAGGAATGTGCAAAGGAAGCAGAGCAGGAGGGAGATGAGGAGAGTGTAGGTGAGGTTCTGGTTGTTGGCTTTGACTATCGGAGTGTTGTGGTGCTTCATAAATGTTCCCAGCACCAGAGCTGTGATCAAAGAAAAGGAAAGAGCAAAGAAGGCTAAACTGAGGCCCAGAGGTTCCTCATAAGACAAGAAGGTTACTGTCTTGGGAATACAGAAATCCTGATTCTTGCTTGGATAGTCTTTGTCCGAGCATTTGTTACAGTCACTCATATCTATAGAAGAAAATATGTCATGTTTAGCTCATAAACAGACATGCCATAAATCTCAACATGTCATATCTGTTCCTGTAAAATATTCTCTGTTTATATCAGAGGACATAGTCAGTGCTGATACTATGAAATGTGGTGGGAATTTGAGTCAGAAGCTTATGTTTTAAGGAGAAATATCTGGTAATCCACCTGAGATCATAAAAGGTTGGTAATTATGACTTTAACAGAACAGAATATTTCCCTCAACCCCTGCGAAATTCAAGCAGAGCAACTGGGTTAAGTCCACTGTTGACAATGGAAAGGTAGATGAATGATAGATGATAGCTAGATAGAACAATATTAATAATAAAATATCTTTTAAAAAGTATTTAATTTCTCAGTCTAGTTGAAACATACACACACTCACACACATGTGTGTGTATAAAAACAATGGGAACAAATACACGATATATATTGGACAAATAAAAACACAATATTGTAGTATTATAAAACCTATCTTTACCTTTTACTAATACCAAATGTGTTTTGACCTGAGGCCTTCTTCAGTGGTTATGTAGACATTCATATCTATACAAACATATTGTCTACAATACATACAATGCAAATAACAATAGCAATCACTGCACTGCAGTTTAGGACTCTCGCCAATCCTTCTTCTAATACGTGTAGTCATAAAGAAATATACATTTTATTAACCAGGTAACTGTAAAGGGGCCAAGAGCTCAACCAAGTATATAAATATATTTGCAGTTGGCAAGGGACTGTAGTAGTCTTATGAATGCCAAGTAATAATGAGATAGCTCAGGATGCTGTCCAAACAGCCTTAATTTGTCTTGTGCTTGTTTGTGTGTGTATTAGATTATTGCATACAAATGATCATACACACACAGAGAGAGAGAGAGAGAGAGAGAGAGAGAGAGAGAGAGAGATAACACCAGAGTATTTTAACTTCAGCAACTTCCTTCCCTGTTATGAAAGCTCTTGATATCTTTTGAAATACTGAAGTATAATTACCCACCCCAACGTTTGTATAATCTTATCTACATGTTCATCTCCCTTACAGCCTCTCTCTTGTATAACTCTGTAGATGTAATGTATATTTCCTACCCTCCTGGTTTGAAATCTTCCCTTCTGGACATCGGATGCAATCATAGCAGCAGAATGGCTCCCCTTCCTTCACTCTCTTGCTAGAACCACGATGGCAACTCTCAGTACATACAGAAAGTGGTCGTGTCTAAACCATGAATGAAAGAGCAGAATAAAAATATGACAATGAGGAGGATAGAAATCTTAAGTTTCTGAGCTCCTGATGTATCTTGCAAAATTGACACAGCATTTCAGCAATGTATAAACATTGATATATTAGAAACTATTTGTACTTGTTTATTGTGTGGGGGGAATGCCCACTTATTCACACATTTTGGGGAGAACCATGGGAAATAATAAAATAAATTTTAATTAAGATATGCCATATTCTCCCAAAGCTGCATTACTTGGCTCTTTATCAGATATTGACTTTGAACTGCATATATATATATATATATATATATATCTCCAGTGATTGCTGCTCACTGGATATCAGTAAGAACCCCTCCTATTTTGATTGGAGATCATACACACAGATTGTGTGTATGTTGTATGTTTTTGCTGTTTTAATTTTTGTATATTGTTTTAATTGTTTTTAATCCTATGTAAACCGCCCAGAGAGCTTCGGCTATGGGGCGGTATACAAATGTAATAAATAAATAAATAAATAAATAAATAAATAAATAAATTCCATGGAGATGTTCCAGCTGCAGCCTTTTAAACCAAGGTCACATTCTACAGAAGGGTTAAGGAAACACAACATATGATTTCTGACTTCCATTTATTTAATAATAGCTTCAAATCGTAAATTGCTGGGTGAGGGGGTGAAATAACAGGGCAAGACAAATATATATGTTGTAAAATTCAGGCCACATTTATTTAAGATCTGCAAGGGGAGACTGGGTGGGCCTTAATCTACACCAGCATCTAGCTAGATGTTGTATAAGGCAGCATATGTCTGGTGTCTGGTGAGTAGTGCCTGACGATCGCCACCCCCAGGCCATACCGCCTTTTGGAGAGGGTAGGCCTTCCCATGCCATTCCCACCCCCACCCCCCTGGCTGCAAAACACTGGATGGAGTGATGATAGACCTTATCCTCCCCACTGGAGCCACAGAACCCCCCGCTGAAAGCCTCAAGTATTACCTGTCACCATGAACAGTGACTCAGAATCAACACCATCCCTTTCCTCTAAGCTTACACACCCCTACCTGCCTAATGAAATATGACCAAATTCACCTAGCCAAAACAGAAATTTCCTAAGACGCTCTCTCCTGACTTACAGTGTGAAGTAGTCAAAAAGACTCATAGTCAAGGGCAATCACACTATGAGTCAAAAATTCCTACTCAGCCTCCAAAAGAGCGACCAGATGAAAGCCATGCTGTAGACAGGGAGGGAGGGAGCCACGAAAAGTGAAGCGGCTGAAGGCTGTGTTTGGTCACGTAATATGGGCTGTGCAGCCCCACCTCCAGCTGGTGGTGCCACCAGAATTGCATCATTGGCGACTGGGCACGTCTCTGCCTCACTCCCTGCCTGCAACTGCCTCCCCGCAGCCATGTAAACAGGGCGCAGGGGAAGGGCATTTCTACTATAGATATGAAGAAAAATTGATTTAAGTGGGGATATGTTTTTTGTATGGAGGGACTGAGAGCTTTGTTCACTTCCCATATTCCAAACTAATGCCTGGATTTTGAATTCTCCAAATGGAAGGGGATGCCTTTGTACCAGACTCCGTTTGGTCAACTTCAGGCTTTTAGTCAAATGCAAAGTAGATCCCACAACTCTGAATTCTGCCTGCTGAATTCTTACAGGATCACAATCTGGACAAATGGAGCAGAAAAGCATTGCCACTGCACACACTGTGATCCCTCAGGGGAAAGGCTTAATACTGCATGACAAACTGCAGTCTCTCCCCTCCAATGTACAATTCTTTCCCAGTCCCATTTACTGGTGACTATTTGCCACTGCAAGGAATGTTACTACCAGAAGTGGGTTGTGGGGAAGTTATCACCTGGGATCCTGCAGCTGCATGGGAGAATTGCCTTTAGGAGCTTTAGGTTGAACTGGAGTGAGAACAAAGGAGAGATCTCACTGTGGTGCATCTGTGTCTTTGGCTCCACCCCATCAAAGTATTAGGGTTAGCAATCCCCTCCTGGGAAGGAGATGCTGCAGCTGAAGCTGTGCAACTGCTCCTCACCAGCCTTTCTCCCTTTGCTGCTGGCCAGAGCACTTCCACATTAAGGTCCCCCTTAAGAGGGGAACTCAGCTGATATTGAAGCCTGTTGTTGGCAGTGACAATGGTGAAGCCATGCTACTTCTCCACCACTATTTCATCCTCAGTTACTGTTGCTGCTGCTGCTGCTGCTGCTGCTGCTGCTGCTGCTTCTTCTTCTTCTTCTTCTTCTTCTTCTTCTTCTTCTTCTTCTTCTTCCTAGAATTAGTATTTCTCTTTTGTCACTTGTAGCAGTTTTTCTAGATGGACATGATGGGCTTTGCCAAGTCATGCTGTCTTTTATGAAATCAGGAATTCCCTGACTATTGAGCACGTTGTAAGTATGACTGCTTTCTGGATGTGGGTGTCTATGTATTTTGGTAGGCCCAGTTTCTGCAGGTTTTCTGTAAAATGTTCTGATGCGATGCCAGTGACTGATGTGACTAACAGAATAATTGTAAACTTTTCCTGTCACCATAGTTCTTTAACTTTTCTTTTTTCTCTCTCTTTTCCTCTTCCTTTTCTACAACATTTTTGACATTTGATATTGCTGTGTCAATGAGGTAGGGTTTTATTTTTGTCTGTAACTGTTATGTCTGGTCGGTTGTAAGGTATTGTCTTGAACATATGAATCATTCTCTCCCAGTATATTTTATGATCTACATTTTTCAAGATTGTTTTGGGTGAGTATGTATAGTATGGTGCAGGTTGTTTGATGAGGTTGAATTTGATTAATTGTTGGTGAAATATTTTTGCAGCTATACTGTGTCTGTCCGTGTAGTCCATTCCTGCCAGAATTTTACATCCTCCTGTTACATGGTCTATTGTTTCTTGGAACTGATAACATTTTCGACGCGTGTCATGCCTCCCCCCCCCCCGAGGAATCTTCGTCTGGGGAGGAAGCTGACTTACCAGAGGCTGTAGATTCTCCTTTTCCCAAGGACATGCTGGAGGCAGCATTGCAGGGAGAGAGGTGCCATGCAGCTGAGTAGGATGCAGGTCCCTCGGAAGAGCCCCATGAAAACCATCCACCTCCACTTCCTGTCTCTAACTTAGCAGACTCTGAACCAGAAGTAAGTTGTCCACCCAGCCCTCAGGAAAGGTGACTAAGGCATGCAGAGCAAGTCTAGCCAATGAGGAGTCTGTGACTGCAGAAGCGCAGTGCTGTGGATGCTGACCTTAAATAGCTGGTTGAGGGAAGGCCCAGTAATGAACCACAGCTGGGGATGGGTGGGTCCAGGCTGAGGCTCTGCATTAAAGCAGGCATCAGGGAACAATCCAACAATGGCAACAACCATTGTAAAATTGCTAGTTCCTCTGCCTGCTCATATTTTGTGACTTTGGATTCACTGTAGCTTCAACCACCGGACTGGACTCTAGACCTCTGCTAAACATTGCTGTTGTTTGGACTGTGACAACTTGGCATCTTGGATGGTTGGGAGTTTACTTCTCGCTGCTTGGCAACCAGGAGCATCACCATTGGTTGCATTCCCATAAAAGACTGATAAGTTAGCTGCTTCCTTTATCTGCTCCTGTTTGCTCTCAAGCCTCCATTATTCTTTCCAGACACTTTTTTCCCTCCTGTCATTTTGTCTACTCACCCATTGCAGTGGAACTGGCAGACTTTACCATGCCTGTTAGGACTGTGTTGGGTTCCCTGTGTCTACTTATAATTCCTCCAGCAATTTTTAAGTTAATAAAGTCACTGGCAGTGTAATCATGGCAGACACTTTGGACACGTTCTATCATTTCATAGACTATTCTTCTTCCAATCAAAAATTAGTTTTTCAAAATTCTTTGTCATTCTCTAATGAAATTCGATTTTGGCAGTAGTACAACTTATCAGTGCTCATTCAAACTGGATTTCTTTCCAAGCAGGTTGCATTAGTTCCTACCTGGTTAAACCAGCTGTTCCATGTGATATCATCCTCATCAATGGTAAGGGCTTGGTCTGGAGAATCCTGAAGATCCATCCTTCCTACTTTCACTCGGAGAAAAGATTCATTGGAGAAAAATTTCAAATTAATAACATCCAATCCAGCTACTACTTCTCCATTCTCATTGAAGAAAACCTCGTTCTGAGCGCTGTTGTTAAATGAGATGCCGCTAAGAAACTGATGGAGCTAGATTGAGAATGGAAATGAAAATATTTAGAAATGATTGCTGATTTTGATATAAGACTAAACTATAGCAGCAGGAGCACAGTGATCTCATGGATAGTGTTTGGGCAGGAAAAGTTTGAGGGAGAAATGCTCATGTTTTTTTATTACATATATTTCCCTCTTTTTACTCTTGCAGGGAATACAAAGCAGCATAAATGATCTCCCTCCCCTCCATGTTTATTTATTTATTCATTACATTTGTACACATTTTTTAGGCACATAGCTTTTTAAAGTTTTTATCATATTTTTTTAAATGTATGTGTATATTGTGTGAATATTGTATGTTTTTGCTATTTTAATTTTTGTATATTGTTTTTAATTGTTTTAATCTTATGTAAACTGCCCAGAGAGCTTCAGCTATGGGGTGGTATTTTATTTATTTATTTATTTTATTACATTTGCATACTGCCCCATAGCCAATGCTCTCTGGGCAGTTTACATCAGATTAAAACAATTAAAAACAATATACAAAAATTAAAACAGGAAAAACATATAATATACACACAATATACACATACATTTAAAACCACTACAATAACTTTAAAAAGCTATATGCCTAAAAAACAAAACAAACCCAGGCTCATCAGATATTTCTAAATGCCTGAGAGAAGAGGAAAGTCTTGACATTGCACCAAAAAGGTAACAATGTTGGCACCAGGCAGGCCTCGTCGGGGAGATCATTCCACAATTGGGGGTCCACCACAGAGAAGGCCCTCTCCTTTGTTGCCAACCTCCGAGCTTCCCTTGGAGTTGGCACTCAGAGGAGGATCTTAGATGTTGAATGTAGGGTTCAGGTAGGTTCATGTCAGGAGAGGTATTCTAACAGGTATTCTGGTCTCAAGCTGTGTAAGGCTTTAAAGGTTAATTTTAGAATGTTTTATGATTTTTTTATGATGCGTTATTGCTATTTTAATAATGTGTGCCATGTTTTTAATCAGTTTTTGTATTTTATCATTTTGCACAAGCTGCAGCTTCTGAACCATCTTCAAAGGCAGCCCCACATAGAGAGCATTGCAGTAATCGAACTTGGAGGTTACCAGAGCATGGACAACTGAAGCCAGGTTATCCATGTCCAGATAGGGCATAGCTTGGCCACCAACTGAAGTTGGTAGAAGGCACTCTGTGCCACCGAGGCCACCTGAGCCTCAAGTGACAGAGATGGTTTTAGTATAGCCCCCAAGCTATGAACCTGCTCCTTCAAAGGGAGTGTAACCCCATCCAGAACAGGTTGAAGACCCTCCATCCGGTCAGCAGAACCACCCACTAACAGCATCTCAGTCTTGTCTGGATTGAGTTTCAGTTTATTAGCCTTCATCCAGTCCATTGTTGCAGCCAGGCACTGGTTCAGCACATCCACAGCCTCACCTGATGTATATGAAAAGGAGAAATAGAGCTGTGTGTCATCAGCGTACTGATGACAACGCACTCCAAAACTCCAGATAACCATACTCAACGGTTTCATGCAGATGTTGAACAGCATGAGGGACAAGACTGACCCCTGCGGGACCCCATACTGGAGAATCCACATGCCTGAGCATTGTTCCCCAAGCACCACCTTCTGGAGCCGCCCCGCCAAGTAGGAGCAGAACCACTGCAATGCAGTGCCTCCCACTCCCAACTCAGCCAGTCGTCCCAGAACGATACCCTATCTTCTACCCTGTGTTGTAGTTTGGGCTGAGAGTCAGTAATTCACATAAAGTCATCTCAGTGAGCTTTATCGCCAAGTGGGGACTACAGTGCAGATCTTCTGAGTCTTGCTCCATCACTCTAGCCACTATACCACACTGGCCCTCAGATGTAATGGGATTGGGAAGGGACCAGAAAAATCACAACAAATGTGTTCTGTTCATGTGGTAAATTCGCAGGAAAGCAGAGCACTCCAGTGAAAATGTGGACAGTCATCTGAGCCGATGAAAAGTTTGACAATACTATTTGATGCAGAGATTGAGTGTTGCTGCAATAAGGAAGTTGAAAACATTACCTGCCACCACTTCTCATTCTGAAGCATTAGTCCTTGAGGATCCATCATTGCTCTGTATTTAACTTTAGATGAGAACTTCGCATGCAAAGCATGTGCAACAGCATAGACAGCATTGTAGATGCTGTAGCTTTGGCCAGTCATGCCCATTTCAAAAAAAAATCCAGGGAGCCTCTCCAACTTTTCTCTCCCCGTGCAAACCTGAACTTCCATATCATCCCATGCTGTATTTGGGAATACACAGTCAAACACTTGTTGCCAAAAGTCCCTGATAAAACCATCTCCTCTTGTTCTGAAAGGATTTCTGCTCTCCTCAAATGATTTGAATCCGAGCAGGTCATTGGAGTGAATACTGAAGGAGAGAGTACCATGGAATATTTCTGTATCCCAATTCCTTTGGTAGGGAAATGCATTGATCTCCATCTGAGCTGTCATTATCCATACTTTGCCTTTTAATTTGCTTGCCCTGTTCTGTGATTCTGCTAAATGTGGCAACCATCTTAAAATTGAAATGGAATATGATTCTCCACGAACCACCACTGCGTTGGCTTTTCTGTCCAGTAGTTTAACATGTATTTCTGCTCCCTTTTCTAACATGCCATAAATTTCAGTGACATACCTAAATTTGGGGATCCTTTCTATGAATGAAAAGCAAACACCTCTCTCAGAAAACATTGGAAATACAGTTTGCACAAATCTTTCCCCATTGTCATTGTCCATAAAAACAAGCCCAATCCATGTCCACCTGAAATGCAGGAGCAAGGAGAGAATCCCTTCATTCTGAAGGGCTTCCTGAGGAACCATTTGGTAGAAGGGAAGTCCAGGAGTCTTATCATTCATGACCGGAGCAGTGCCATATATGAGCTAAGGAGAGATTGCAGAAGTGATTGTACAATGATATTAATTCATGGCTTACTTCATAGTGTTCAAGTAAGTCACATACATTGTGTCACTCTGGCAGGATCTACACAACTGATTTAAAATGTTTTATAACTGTAGTGACAACTGTTGGGGCCTAGGACATGCTCCATATACAGTTTTCAAAACATTTTCATAGTTTCATATCCTGCTTGGTGTAGATCGGGCCGAATTTTTGGAAAGGCATGGAAATTCTATTACTTCCAAAATAAAATGAAAAAAACCACATAATTCAAACGTGCCACAATATATTTACTAATCATCTTGTGGAATAAATTTCAACTAGGAGAATATTCCCAAATTCCATGTACATGCAAGCAAACATCTCCCACCTGTGGAATCTTATAGATATCCAAGATATTTGCTATGTGAAGAGAGATTTCAGAGTCCAAGCCTCCAATGACTGCAATTACATTATTCTGGGTGTCACATATGTAGTTGGGGACCAATCTCTCCAGCAATGATAGAAGTAACATGGTTGCATGATAGGTTCTCCTTGCATTGTCATAGCTGTCATAGATACGGAAGCCCAAGGTGAGATTCGGTAGTATGTGAAGGTTTTCATTGATCTCTTTTACTGCAAATGCAAAAGCCAGAAGATGCTGATAATTCTTAGGGACTATGCTGGAATGAGCATCAACACATGAGTCACAACATGTTAGTCAATACTTACAACACACACACACACACACAAATATACATATAGACAAATATACAATTGCTATGAGTTTGATTGGGCTTTCTCCCTAGTAAGTGGTTTTGTAAGGCTGCATAGAAAAATGTATACATTGGAGGAAACTGAATAAAAACATGTACTTGAGGGAAAGTTGCATACGAAAATAAATATGACTTTTCATGCTTTTAAATGTGCTGACTGGTGTGGTAATTGAATGGAATGAACTCATGACTGTAAACATGCAAAGCTGACATGGACTGGATATGGAGAATTTTATTCATCCCTTTTTCTAGGTAAGTGTGTACAAGGTTGCAGTCTCAGCCACAGATTTGAGGCAGCATCATTAGGACTGATCATTCCAGTGACATAATAAATGGAAACGAAAACAAGGAATAATTCAATCCTTACACAAGTTCTTCAGGCAAGTCTGGTGGGGGTTCTTTAGTGAATGATGCTGGACTAGAGACAAAACCACCATGACTAGCAATGCCACCAATAATGAAGTCTCCTGACTGATGATACCTGTGAAGTGGAGAGTGAGGACCACGGATGCTGCATTTAATCATGTGTGCCTGCCATACTAAATTTCGAAACAATGCCAACAGCAAGACCACTAACACCAGCATCCTCAACGCAATAGCAAACCTTCCCTCTACACACAGATATCCCTATTTTCTTCTACAACACTACCATCACTTAAGCAATATGAAAATAGAACTGACTAAATGGTAGCTTAGTCTTCTAATCGAAATATCTAATGTGAAATGCTTGTTCCTAGTCCCTTCCCTAATTTATATTTAGTATATTTATGACAACATTCAGAGTCTTATTATTAATTTTCCCAGTGTCCAGTGGAACGCCAGAGGAGTTTCATAAAGCAGCAGAAGGAATTGCCATCTTTTTGATAATTGAAGTGGGAGATAATTATCAGTTCAAAAAGACACATTCCCTATTGAAATCCTGGGGGAATAACATGTTTGTCATATCAGCACATGGGGCATGTAGGCATGGAAGGCCTCTGTGAAAGAACAGAAGTCTCTTACACTTTTTTGTATTGATTTGATAGCAGAATATTATGGAGTTGAATCCTGTGAGTTTGTTCGCATGCAGATGCTAGTCTGTTTCAACCAAAAGATCACTAGTTTAGAAGTGGTGTTAGAATATAATAGTCAGGAAGTTTCATTCAGGAAGCATAAGATTATATAGCTTAGTAGACAATCAGAGGAAGAGAGAAAAAAATATTTTAACCCAGGAAATGTAAGGCTTTTCTACATAAAGCATTTATAGTGTGTTCATCATTCTCCTCCCCTGGTTATTCTTGGATTCAAGTATTTCTAAAGAGCTCTGTGGCAGGTTTGTTGAAGAGCAGGGAAACTGCTGCATTTAATTGTAAAATGGAGAAATAAAAATCACCTTTATCACATGTGGTATTCCACTTTACAAGTGTGGCTACAGGCTGTCTTTGTGTGTATTTTTTCGTGGCTTGGGTGTGTTGTGAAGATGTCGCTACTCTGGGTGGGTGATGTTTCCTGCACTTGCCCAGTCCTACTCAGCTTGGCCCAATGAGCTCAGCTTGGCTCATTGTGCACTCAGCAGCTGCTTGTCCTTATGCTGAAATTGTACATTCCATTTGTCCCTTTTCCCTTCCATCACTGGGGCCTTTAAGGCCACCATTGGCACAGGGGGTGGGAGTGTGCAATTTGGGGACATCACAATCGCTCAGACGGGCATCCACTCTTTTGCCTGGAGAGCCTCAATCATTTGTCTAGTAGCACCTGCCAGATTGATGATGTGTAGTTCTACTCCGCCCGCCCCAGAAATCAGCTTTATTTCAAGCACTGAAAAGCCAGCTTTTAGAAGAGGAGGTATCCGTTGCCATGGAACACAGACAGACCAAAGCCAATTTCCAAATATTGTGCCTAATAACACAATGCACCTTCTCCTGTGGTTGTGAAAATGCCCCCATAGCTTATATAGCAGAAAAAGCAAGAAAAGAAATGTTCTTCATGAAGTGCTCAGATCTCAATATTATGGTGATACTGAAGGAAATGGACAGCAGATTAACAGTTTCATATAGAAAAGCTCAGATATGTAATTGGCAGACCTGAGGAAAAACATATTCCCTCCTGATTTGCTTGGGGGGGATATATATTGGGGGGGGGAGGAAGGGAGGAAGCCTAAAGGTTTAGAGGAAAGAAGGAGTCAAAGTTGCTGGACCTAAAGAACTGATTCAGAGAGCAGGAACAATGATAGTAACATTACTCAGCTAAGGATCCTGGTTGAAATAGGGATTAAATAAAATATTTAGGTTAGCTGGATGCATTTATTCCTGGGGGTGGGGGTTTCGGAGGTGATCCGAGGTTCTGTGTGTGTATTCATTCCAATTTTAAAAGTTTTTCCTATTGACATTTGTTTCCTTCCATAAAATGTAAACATTGTTATTTGGACTTTTGCGGCCTCTCTTTTTTTGAGTGTGTGTTTGGGAGGAAATACCCACCCTGAATTTCATGCTCAACCCCCACACTATCTAAAATGCATACCTTCATAGGCAATCACAGCATATTTCATTAGGGTGTGCACCTTAAAGGTCCTGATTGGAGCAGAGGAGGGGAAAGTGTGTGTTCTAGCCCCCCCCCCCACTGCTCCAATTGGGGCATAAGCCCCGAGCTTTCTGGGGCCTCCAGAAAGTGCATAATTCTCCCCCACCACACTAATGCTGGCCTGCATTAGCATGGTGGTGGGAATTATGCACTTTCTGGAGGCCCCGGAAAATACACATTCTCCTTCTCCTCTCCAATTGGGGACTTAAAGACCCTGAATGTAGCGGAGGATGGAAAAGCATGATTTGTCCCTCCCACCAGCCCAGGGAATTACACACTTTCTAGAGGCTCCAGGAAGTGCTTCCTGCCCTCCTTAAAGGACCTGATTTGAGCAGTGGGGGGTGTAGGAAAGTAGAGGTAGCCCTGGAGATATTAGTGTATGCCTGTGCACACCCAGAACTCCCCCATGCACACACCTAATATACTTTAAAACTAGAGCTACCCTTGTGTCAATGGGAGGGGGGAACATGCACCATTTCCCAAAGCTCTGGAAATTGTGCATTTCCTCCTTCCATGCGAATTGTGGCCACAATTGACATAAAATGGGGAAATGCACAATTTCTGGAGCCTCTGGTAATAATTCACTTCCCTTTTTCATGCCAATGGTAGGGGCAGGTGACAGCAACAGCAGACCTCACACTCATCTGCAAGTTCCCAGGGATTTTGCTCATCCCTAAGAGGAATATGAAATTATACCCAGTATGGAGAAAGTTGATAGAGAAAGGTTTTCCTCTTGCTCATGTAATACTGGAACTGAGGGCCATCCCATGTAGCTGAATACTAAGGGACTCAGGACAGATCAAAGCACAGACACAACACTTTTTAACACAGAGCATAGTTAAAGTATGTGATTTGCTACCACAAGATGGAGTGATGGCCCCTGACTTGGATGGCTTAAGACCAGTACTACGGACCAAGTGGGTGGCAGCAGGGAAGGCCGCAGGGAAGGAGCACGAGTGGGGGGGGAGGGAAGGAGGGAGGGGTCCCCCTTACCTGCAGCCTTCCCCGCTGCCATCCGACGCCACCTGCTGGGTCCGTAGTACTGATAAACTGGCTTTCCAGCCTGTTCCTCAATACAGAGATGCGTCGAGTGATGACATCATCACTCAGCACATCTCTGTACTGAGTAACAGGCCGGAAAGCTTGTTTATCAGTACTAAGGAGCCAGTGGACGGCAGTGCAGCACGGCGGCGGTGGCAGCAGCAGGTAAGGAGCACGAGTGGTGGGGGGAGTGAAAGAGTGCCGGCCCAGTGTTTTTGCCATAGACTTGCATTGGGGGAAAGCTTTCTTCCCCCCACTACAAGTCTATGGCGAAAACAACTAAACTGGCGGTCTGAAAATCCAATATATCCGATAGTTATCAGACATATGGATGTCGGATCTGATCAGATAGGGCCTTCTTAGGAAATAATAGTTATCGGTCATCGGATGTCTGATAACATCCTTATCGGTTCATTATTGGACATCAGGCCCAATACGATACACATCCCTAGTGGAAAGTTCATAGAGAGGTCAGATTTTACTCGCCATCCATGAGGGTGGGGAGAAAATACATAAGGTGTTCTCTTTGTGATCAAAGGCTACATAGCATCATTTGCAGCCAGGGAGCAACAAATGGCATCATTTCAGACAATGTGCAACAACAAAACACACTTTTCCATTCCAGTCATATGGGTTATGTCAGCTCACTTTGAAAAAAAAAAGCCATGGACACCAAACTACTTCATTAGGTAGAAAACTCTTTAAAAATGACATCTTGTAAACAGCAGCAATATAAATCCATGAACAGGAGAAGAAGATATTCAAAACATGACATGTTTTAGTTGTAATACTTCACACAGCATAGGAAGATAAACCAGTCTCATTGCTGTCATTTGGATTCAAATGTTTAGAAGAAGAACTTGAGTTTTCTTGTGAAATGCTACAGAAGAATCCTAAATTCTTCAGAAATCTGTTTTCCTAGTTTCATAATAGTTTTAACAGAAGGAACTCTTGATTCAATTCTTCAAGAAGTGGGGAGATATGGAGACCTGCAGGGAAGATGTGAGTGCAATGTTGTGATGTGCACAAACACCTAGACTGCAAATAATAGTGAAAGACAGAAATGCATTCTTTAATTTTTTCTTCTTATTAGCTGGTCTCTGTTGTTCATCTCAGGCCTCAACACAATAATGTAACATTTGGGGAAAAAGATGCAACCCAGTAATCCAGCACTGGAGGCTAAGATAGAGAAGATCTCAAGAGCCACCATATATTTACCTTTGGTACTTAGGTAGGATGGAATAAAAGATAACCAAACACTGCAGAAGACCAACATGCTGAAAGTGATGAACTTGGCTTCATTGAAACTGCCAGGTAATTTCCTGGAGAGGAAGGCCACAGTGAAACTGATAATTGCCAGGAAGCCCATGTAGCCCAAAGCACAGTAAAACATAGTCACAGAGCCTTCATTACATTCCAGTACAATTTCTTCAGCCACTGAGTCCATGTCAATATCTGGAAATGGGGGCAATATTCCCAACCACACAACACAGATACTTCCTTGGATAAAGGAGCAGGAAAAAACTACAGAGATAGCTAGTTCCTTCCCCAACCACTTCCTCATCCTGGATCCTGGCTTGGTGGCCATGAAAGCCAGAACTACCATGATGGTTTTTGCCAGTACAGAAGAGACAGCCACTGAGAAAATTATGGCAAAGGCAGTTTGTCGCAGTAGACATGTCACCTTCTGAGGTTGGCCAATGAACAGGAATGTGCAAAGGAAGCAGAGCAGGAGGGAGTTGAGGAGAGTGTAGGTAATGATCCGGTTGTTGGCTTTGACTATTGGAGTGTTGTGGTGCTTCATAAACATTCCCAGGACTAGAATTGTACTCAAGGAAAAGAAAAGAGCAAAGAAGGCTAAACTGAGCCCTAGAGATTCTTCATAAGACAAGAAGGTTATAGTCCTTGGAATGCAGAAATCCTGATTCTTGCTTGGATAGTCTTTGTCTGAGCATTTGGTACAGTCATTCATATCTACAAAATTAAATAAAAGATGTAGTGTTCAGCTCACAAACAAACTTGCCATTATTCTCAACGTTATGTCATCTGTTCTTATCAAACAGAGAAATCTTCTCTATTCAGAGTAGTGGACAAAGTCCATGCTGATACTTTGGCTCAATTCGGATGACACGATAGTCAATGGTGGGGTAATAATCAACTTTACAGTTGTTTAACTAGGGGCACTCCCCACACAACATGGCAATAAATAATCAACTGTGATGTGGATTAGGATCAGCGCTGAGTTGACTATGGCAGTATTCGGATGACACAATAGTCAAAACAACTGACGATTGTTTCCCCCACACCAGTTGTTTATTGTGTTGTTCGAATTGAGCCTATGAAATGTAGTCGGGACCAAAACAGATTTTTCTGCTTTAAGGACAAGGACCTGAGATCAACCAGGCAAGCTAAATCTGATTGATGTTCCATGAATATGAATGAGCTGTGATGAGTCTTGATGTGGTTTCTATGCATAACATCCTGTGGATTCAACATTACAAGTGTGTGTGTGTGTGTGTGTGTGTGTGCTGGGAAATCTCATCCTTTCCTTTTTGAAACCAGCATAGTGGTGGAGACTGAGTCAATGATTCCACAGCCAGCATCATGAAGATACATGTTTGGTGAACATGTGGTCAGTCATGCATAGGTGTACGATGCAGCTGTCTGTATGAGCAACCATCCAATGAGTAAACATGTATAGATAGACAGATAGATAGATAGATAGATAGATAGATAGATAGATAGATAGATAGGCTGGTTTTATTAACCCCTCTGTTATTATTCTGTGGCTGCCACTGGATTTTCATAGTGATATCAGCCATAAGTGTTAAAAAGCAACCATTGTTAAGAACTTCTGCATGAGATGAAACAGATTTATATTGAAAAAGTATATTCCAAATGTTAAGTCCGAAGTTCGCATAGATATGTGTGACACCTGCTAGTGTAGAAGGGAATGGCATAGCCTTGTCATGGATTTCTCTTCTATCGAGAAATTGCCATTTTTTTTAAAAAAAAAATCATGCTTGAGAATCCCAGTGGGTAGGAGGAGCTACTAAGTACAATTTTGAGAGGTGCTTTCTCTGTTTAGATGTTTGTTTGGTTTTTTGTTTATTACATTAATAACCCTACTGTTAGCAGCTTACAAGGAACCCAAGGCAGCTTACACAGTCTTCTTTCTTTCTATTTTATCATCACAACAATCCTGTGAGCAAGGTTAGGCTGAGAATCAGTGACTAGTCCAAAAATCACCATGTGAGTTTCATACCTGGTTGAGGCATAGAACCCAGATTTCCCAAGTCCCAATCCAAAATTACTGATACACCTCTCTGGGTCATTGGAAACACCTACCCTCTTGCTACTCATAATCCATTCCAATTGTTATTGTCTTACTTTGGTTTATGTGTGTGTGTGTGTTAGATTATTGAATATCAAATAATCATACACAGAGAGACACATGCAGATAACAGCAGAGACTTTCCATTTCTGCAACTTCCTCCCCCCTTTACAAAACCTCTTGATCCCTTTTGAAAAACTGAATAATGGTCACCTCAACCCATGCTTAACCTTATCTACATGTCATCTGCATTACAGTGGCTCTCTTTTATTACTTTGTACATGTATTGTATATTTCCTACCCTCCTGGTTTGAAATCTTCCCTTCTGGACATGGGATGCATTCATAGCAGCAATACGGCTTCCCCTCCTTCACTTTCTTGCTTGAGCCAGGACAGCAACTCTCAGTACATACAGAACGTGGTCGTGTCTAAATCATGAATGAAAGACCAGAATACAAAATGTGACAGTAATGAGCTTGGAAACCTTCAGTTTTTCAGGTCCAACTGTATATTGCAAAATGGACACAGCATTTCAGAAAAGGATGAGTACTGATGTACTACAAGCTATTTCGAATTTTCTTTATTTCTTTACTTATACAACCCATTTTTATAATTTGGAAATTATAAAGTAAATTATTGGTTATTATATACAACATCCTCCTAAAGCTTGAAATGTTTACAAATCTATTTATGATTGCTGTTCACTGCAAATCTGTCAGAACTCATTGATAAGCAGCAGCATTTAAACCAAACTCACATACTTCAAAAGGCTTAGGGAAACACAATATATGGATTGATTGAGAAGTGAAATTACGTTATAAACCATAGTAGCAACAAGGTCATGATTACATCTATCCATTGGGTTACAGGAGGCCAGGTTCCGGCTGGACATCAGTAAAAGCATTCTGACTGTTAGAGAGGTACAAAAGTGGAACCAATTATCTAGGGTGGCTGTGGGCTCTCCCATGCTAGGCATTCAAGATGCAGCTGGACAGCCATCTGTCAGATATGCTTTAAGGTGAATTCCTGCATTGAACATGGGGTTGGGCTCAATGGCCCCATCAGCCCCTTCCAACGCTATGATTCTATGATTCTATGAAGTGACAACCCCGAAGAATGGCAACTAGAGCTCTCAGGGCAATATACACAATAATAACAAATACAAAACAGTCAGGGATAAAATATATTGAAATCATTTTAAAACATTGAAAAAGAAGAAACAATAATTTTAAATAATAAAGAAGTAGATGTTTATATCCATTCCATTAAATTAAAGGAAAATGTGATTTTGAAATGTGTCATTGAAAATAAAACAAGCAGTATTGAAAGATTATTTAAATATAAACTTTAAAATAGTATAAAAAGGTATTTCCCTGTTGCTAGCTGTCCAGCAGAATTCTTATGGTTTTATTACAACTTGATTGAGGAAGGTGTATATTACAACCCTTGGAAATCTTTGGTGACAGATTTTCTAGAGACATTGAGGATAAAGCCACATATATTTATTCTAACCTTGATCCCACTATTGCAGAAGTTTCTAGGGAGACTTCCAGAGCACCATCAGGTTTGGTGATATGGAACCAGGTTGATGTTTTCTGAGGATTAAGATAATGACTGAATCAATGAATCAATGAACTGAAGGTTGCACCATGTCCTTCTTATGGGTCCCTGGTCGACAACCAGTTGGCCACTGTTTGAACATAGTGCTGGACTTGATGGATCCTTCAACTTACCCAGCAGGGCTTTTCTTATGTTCTTATGATCTGTATTCTTAATCCTTAATGGCTAATTACAGCAAAAGAAGTGATGGATGCCTCTTGGCAAGAAGGAATGGTCCACACCACCTTGAAGTTTGAGATGACGTGACCACTCCTAATTAAACCCTCTTTGAACTTAGAAGATTATAAGGACCATTGTAATTCCCTTTTAGGCAAGATATTAGAAAAGGTGGCAGTAGTAGAGCACCAGGTGCTTTGGTTGGAATGGATAAGATGTACCCACTTTAGCTGAGGTTCAGCTGGATTTTGGTGCTGAAACAGTGTTTGTTGTTAAACTGTTGTAGGTAGGTAGATAGATAGATAGATGATAGATAGATAGATAGATAGATAGATAGATAGATAGATAGATAGATAGACATTAAACTCCCTCCCTTTTGTAGTCCTGTCTGTTCTCAGTTATTATTCCCAGTCTCTTCTTGTCTCTGGTTACTTCCTCTATTCATATTTCCTCTTTCAATCTTCTTTCCTCTAGGCTATAGTCTGCTACTGCTGCCTGTCTTCACCTGCATCTTTCCTCCCTCTCCCTCTCCGTTCTCACACTGCCATTCCCCCTGTTCTGTTTGCTGCCTTCCAACATTATTAGATGTGTGGACATATCTAGTCACTCCCCTCTTTGTTCAACAGTTTCTTCAAGGCTCCTTCTGGGCTTCCACATCTTCCTATGTTAATCTAGCACCTATTGCTGATGTCATAATGAGGCACCGAAGGCTGTGCCCATTCCATGCCACGCTACAGTGCCTGGAAAGATGGGGAGCCTACGTGACAAGCTCCAATGGTTCTCTATAAGTACTGCATGAAGTAAACACATTATATGACATCACCACAGTCAATATTGTCCTGCATTTCTGTGTCACTTCACTGCTCAGTAGAAAAACAAGGAAAAACACAAAACTTCACATCACATCTCTGCTTTAACTAGATAGTATCAATGGACGAGGGGAACAAATGTAAAAGTGGGTGTGACACATTTATAGAAAAAATAGCTGACAATTGGCTCCTACCTGGTTAAACCAGCTGTGCCATATTATGGCATCCTCATAAATGGTGAATGCTTGGTCCAGAGAAGCATGGGGATCCATCATTCCAACTTTCACTCGGAGAAAAGATTCATTGGCAGAGATATTCAAACTGATAACATCCAATCCAGCTACTACCTCCCCATTCTCATTGAAAATGTTTTTGTTATGAGCACTGTTGTTAAATGAGACAACTCTAAGAAACTGATGGAACTAGATTGAAAATGGAAATGCAAGAGTTTAGAAAAGACTGCTGTTTGATATATAAGACTAAGGTCTAACAGCAGGAGTAGAATGATGTCAGAGATGTACTTCAGGTAGGAAACAATTGATATACTAAATACTCCTCATTAATTGATTTGTTGTTACATTTATCTCCCTCTTTTTTCAACTTCTAAGGAACCCAAGATGGCTTAAATTGTCCTCTTCTTCTCTCTGATTATCTTCAAAATAACCATGTTACTTGAGTCAGCCTGAGTGGCAGGCAGTGAGTGGCCCCATGTCACCCAGTGAATTTCATGGCCAAGTTGGGCCTAGAACCCTGAGCTCCTAAGTCTCTAACATTACACCACACTAACTCTCAGCCATAACAGGAGGGGAAGCAACCAAATTACAAGAGTGGTTCAAAGGAACCCAGGGTGGTTTAAATGATCTTCTTCCTCTCGCTGATTTTTAAGGATGTGCAGCCGTGCATCCTTAGTTAAAGTTCAACAGAAAAAAGCATTATTCCATGATAAAGGGGAAATTGAGGTGTTGGTCATTCTTACTTTCATAAAATCAAAACTATTTCACCAATCTTCCTGAAATTTACATGTGCCAGAAAGAAATGTTTGTTTAACATAACCTGAGAAAATCAAGAAGGTTGGTAAAAGATTGACAGAAGGCAGTTTAAAATAGAAAAAAAAATCTTTGGCCAAAGTGTTTGTTAAAAAAATGGCTATTTTTTGTCCACCCTTTGTGATCATATGAGGTAGGGTGACCAGATAAAATCCAGGTCAGGGCTCATGTAACTTTAACAGTTGTAGAGAAAAGGGAATTTCAGCCAGTGTCATTTGTATGCAATTAGTTCCTGGGGAAATTCCCTCTTCATCACAACAGTTAAAGTTGCAGACACTATACTAGAGTGACCATAGATAAAAGAAGGCAGGGCCCCTGCAACTTTAACTGTTGTGATGAAGAGGGGATTTCACCAGGAACTAATTGTATACAAATGACATTGGCTGAAATTCCCTTTTCTCTACAACTGTTAAAGTTACATGAGCTCTGACCTGGATTTTATCTTGTCAGCCTAATATGAGGACTTACGTAATCCTGATAATTTCATTTTCTTTTGATCTTATATTTGATGGAATAGCTTTTCTTTTTTTGAAAAAAATTAAGTTACTCTTTAAAAAATATTTTTATTGCTAATGAAGGCCTATGGAAGCTCAAAAGGCGGCACTCTAGGGTGACCAGATAAAATCCAGGTCAGGGCTCATGTAACTTTAAGAGTTGTAGAGAAAAGGGAATTTCAGCTAGTGTCATTTGTATGCAATTAGTTCCTGGTGAAATTCCCTCTTCATCACAACAGTTAAAGGTGCAGGCACTATACTAGAGTGACCATATACAAAGGAAGGCAGGGCCCCTGCACCTTTAACTGTTATGATGAAGAGGGAATTTCACCAGGAACTAATTGCATACAAATGACACTGGCTGAAATTCCCTTTTCTCTATAACTGTTAAAGTTACAGGAGCCCTGACCTGGATTTTATCTGGTCACCCTACGGCACTCGAAATGTTGAGGGTGAGGGGAAGGGGAGAAGGGGATAACTGTCTTCTGGAGTACAGCAGAAGCAGCAAGCAGGTGTGAATTTCTGTGACCTGTGTGTGTGTGTGTGTGCACGTGGACAAGCAATAATAATAATAATAATAACAACAACAACAACAACAACAACAATAATAATTTATTTCTTACCCACCTCTCTGTTTGGCTCAGCTTCACCAGACCCTACCACAAGGAAGATATGGAATTGAATGGAACCTTTCATTCATAAGCAGGCCTGACTTTCCTTGAGGGCAGAGAATTTTGCTGCCTGAAGCCTGAGAAGCAGATTCAGCCTAGTTCTTGTGTCCCTTTTGAGAGAAGAAGAGCCCTCTTTTCTCTTTTGGAACATGGTTTCCTTTGGCTTTGAGACTATTTGGGGCTATATGTTCCAAAGTTGAGTTCCACTGAGCAAGGCACCTGGCTCCTGAGCAGCTTGGTGTAGTTTTCACACCCTGTTTTATTATGCTTTCTCAGGAAAGTTGGGCTTCACAGCACTTTTCATTTTAAAATATTATCTACACTGTCTACCTTGATTAATTTCCCCCACTTTCAACCTTCCTCTGGAACCATGATAATGTGGTCTTCAGATCTCTCCTTGGAAGAGGTAGCTATACATTCCTTCTAATCCCCCCTCTCATAAACACAGTGCTCCCTTCCTTTTTTCTAAGAGTTTGGACTATACTGCTATCTAGTTGCAAGCCTTAACATCACATCCTCCCTAAAGAGGGAGAAAGTGCAAGTGAAATTCTCATTCTCCCAAAGCAGATAAACCATGAGGACAGGATGGAGAATATGAAATGCAGAAGTGACTGTATGGTTGGGGAAAACTGATGACGAAGAAATTAGGGTCACCTACTTCTCTTTTTCTTTCTTTTTTTAGAGTAGACCTTCCCCAACCTAGTGCCCTCCAAAGATGTTGAGCTACAACTCCCATCATTGCAAGTCAGTATGTCCCATTGTCAGGAATGCTGGCACTTGTAATCTGAAACCTTTGGAGGACAGCAAGGTCAGGAACACTGTTCTATATTCATACCAAATACAGAGACTGCCCAATACTTTTCTCTCACACACATCTTCCATATAGCAGCACAACTGATGACAAAAGAACACTATTCATTAAAACCAGTTCAAGTGCCAGGCACTTTCAATTTTGGTCAATATCCTGTCCTTCAAAGAACCAATATATATGTTTTTAACTGTGTTAATACAAAATATCCTGTTCATTCCCCACAATCCCTCCACAATGCATCATCTTATCAAAGTGACAGAGGAGCAGAAATGGTTTAGTTTGGCTGTCTTGAATGCCTTTCAGATTAGATTAGTTTGCAATCCTATACCATTTGGGAATAAACCCTAATGAACTCAGTGGCACGGACTTCTGAGAAAACATGTACAGGATTCAAGTATAAATCAATCTTCCCCAGTCTGGTGCTTTCCAGATGTGTTGCTCTGCAACTCCCATGTTATGTGTTATGGGGAAGACAAAATTCATTTGCATTCTTAATTTTAAAATATTCTTTATGCATGAAAGCATTAGGTGCTAGCTCTGCCTTTGATCTCACACTGCTGAACACATAACACAACTCCTCTAGGTTAGTTCCCCAACACTATATATCTGATATTCAATAAACAGAAAACCTATGACATATGTTGAAAACTAATTTTAATGTCCGAAGTACTGTCTGCATTAGGTATTCAAGATTCATTCATTGTCACTCAGTTTGGTTTAAGACAGTCTATTTAAAGTGATGCACCTCTTTTGGAGTTCCTTGTTCAATCACACATCTTAATACTGGAAAACATCATACTTTAGAACAGATGTGGGCAGAAAATAGATCTATCCTGATATTTTGGACATCAAATCCTAGCATTCCTGATCACTGCCCATGCTGGTAGGGGCTTTTACAAGTTGAACTCCAAAACATCTGGAGATCTACATTCTGCCCACCCTTGCTCTAGAACAGCCTTCCCCAACCTGGTGCCTGTCAAATGTGTTGGGTTGCAACTCTCAACATGAGGAGATGCTCTAAAAAAAAGACAAGTCAGTCACCCTAAATTGTTCGTTATCAATTTTCCCCAACCCCGCAGTAACCTCTGCATACCATATTCTCCATCCTGTCCTCATGGTTTATCTGCTTTGGGAGAATGAGAATTTCACTTGCACTTTCTCCCTTCTTAGGAAGGATGTGATGTTAAAGGTGGTAAGTCTTAACTCCCAATTTCACTGCTTTTTGTGCTTGGTTGAAAGCTCTAGAGTCTTAACATTGTTTTGTTAACTGTAGATTTTTTTTTTTTAACAAATCTTCAAAACACCCATGTCACTTGAGTTCGCCTGAGTGGCAGTGAGTGCCCAAATGTCACCCAGTGAACTTCATGGCCAAGTTGGGACTAGAATCCTGAACTCCTAAGTCTCTAACCACTACACCACACTGGTTCTCAGCTGTAACAGGAGGGGATGCAGGCAAATTACAATAGTGTACGCTGTTCCTATAGTAGATTTGCAGATTACAAGAGTAAAGCAGAGCAGCCTCATTAAAATGTTGACTGTCATCCAAATAGACGAAAGTTAACAATACAGTTTGATGCAGAGAAAGAGGGCTATTGCGATAGTGAAAAACATGGTGCTCTCTGATATGAGGAATCTGAGAACATTACCTGCCACCACTGCTCATTCTGAAGCTTCTGACTTTGAGTATCCATTATTGCCCTATGTTTGACTTTTGATGACAGCATGGCATGTAGAGCATGGGCTACAGCATATACAGCATTGTAAATACTGTAGCTGTGGCCAGACACACTCATTTCAAAAAAAAATCCAGGTAGGTTCTCCAACTTTTCCAGCCCAGTGCAAACCTTAGTTTGCACATCATCCTCTGCTGTATCTGGGAATACACAGTCAAAAGCTTGTTGCCAAAAGTCTCTGATAAAACCATCTCCTTTTGCACTGAAAGGGTTTCTGCTCTCCTCAAATGTCTTGAATCCTGGCGGGTCATTGGAGTGTATCCTGAAGAAGAGAGCCCCATGGAATAGTTCTGTATCCCAATTCCTTTGGTAGGGAAATGAACTGATCTCCATCTGAGCTGTCATTATCCATACTTTGCCTTTTATTTTGCTTGCCCTGTTCTGCAATTCTGCTATATTTGGCATCCATCTAAAAACTGCAAATGAATACGATTCTGCATAGACCACCACTACGTTGGCTTTCCTGTCTACCAGTTTATCATGTATTTTTGCCCCTTGTTCTGGCATGCCATACATTTCAGTGATGTAAGTAAATTTGGGGATTCTCTCTATGAAGGCAAAACAGACACCTTTCTGAGTAAACACTGGAGACACGGTTTGCACAAATCTTTCTCCATTGTCATTATCTATATAAACAAGTCCAATCCATGTCCACTTGAAATGCAGGAGCAAGGAGAGAATCCCCTCATTCTGAAAGGCTTCCTGAGGAACCATCTGGTAGAATGGAAGGCCTGGGGTCTTATCATTCATGACCGGAGCAGTGCTAGATATGAGCTAAGGAGAGATTTCAGAAGTAGTTGTAAGGTTATATTAATTTATCTAGCACTTATTAGGGTTCAAAGCAATGCACACACAATATGTCAGCAATTCTCAGAACAGCCCTACAAGGCATGGAAATTCTATTGTTGCCCAGCCTTCCATGACATGATGCATCAAGATGTGTTAGACTACCATTCCCATCATACCCAACCATGAGGTGGTGATGGGAATTGTATTCCAACACATCTCAGGTGCATTATGTTAGGAAAGTTCATCATTGTCAGTGGGCTATCCTAAGCATGTAGTTAGTCATTTCTTCATTGGTTGAATCTGCATCATGACTTTCCTTTAAATAGTACAAATAGACCCTTAGAACAACTCTGTAAGACATTGATGTCATACCTTACTGCTGCCATGCTATAATCAAGTTTCATATAATCTGGTGCCCTCAAAAATCTGTTAGACTACAATTCCCAGCATCCTCAGCCAGGAGGAAGTGATCAGAGTGGCATTCCAAGACATCTGAGGCACACCATGCAAGGGAAGGTTGTTATTTTTAGTGTTTAGTTAATAATTTATTTGAGGTTGAATTTAGGGATGTGCACTGGATCGGACCCGATCCACGATCCGAGTCCGGTCCAGTGGGAAATCGGATAAATTATCCGATTTCCGATCCCGCAGCTGGATCGGCCGATCCAATCCGAACCGGTCCGAAAAAGCTCCGAACCGGTTCGGCGGATCGGCGGATCGGCGGGCGCCCACTGGCGCCCACCGCCGCTTCCATTGGCGGGCGCCAGCGGGCGCCCGCCGATGAAAGTGGACAGCGGGGGGGGGAGGAGGGGGGCACTTACCTTCTCGGCCCGGTGGCTCCCGTCCGGCGCCGGCGCCTACTACTACTAGCAGGCTCCGCGGCCTGCTCTAGGGTGGCGCGCCGGGTGATGTCATCACCCGGCGCGCTACTCTAGAGCAGGCCGCGGAGCCTGCTGGTAGTAGTAGGCGCCGGCGCCGGACGGGAGCCACCGGGCCGGGAAGGTAAGGAGGGGGTGCGTGGAGGGGAGGAGGGGGCGCGCGGAGGGGGGAGGGGGGAGGGGGGCCCTTACCTTTCCGGCCCGGCGGCTCCCGTCCGGCGCCGGCGCCTACTATTCCCAGCAGGCTCCGCGGCCTGCTCTAGGATGGCGCGCCGGGTGATGTCATCACCCGGCGCGCTACTCTAGAGCAGGCCGCGGAGCCTGCTGGAAGTAGTAGGCGCCGGCGCCGGACGGGAGCCGCCGGGCCGGGAAGGTAAGGAGGGGGTGCGTGGAGGGGAGGAGGGGGCGCGCGGAGGGGGGAGGGGGGAGGGGGGCCCTTACCTTTCCGGCCCGGCGGCTCCCGTCCGGCGCCGGCGCCTACTATTCCCAGCAGGCTCCGCGGCCTGCTCTAGGATGGCGCGCCGGGTGATGTCATCACCCGGCGCGCTACTCTAGAGCAGGCCGCGGAGCCTGCTGGAAGTAGTAGGCGCCGGCGCCGGACGGGAGCCGCCGGGCCGGAAAGGTAAGGAGGGGGTGCGTGGAGGGGAGGAGGGGGCGCGCGGAGGGGGGAGGGGGGCCCTTACCTTTCCGGCCCGGCGGCTCCCGTCCGGCGCCGGCGCCTACTATTCCCAGCAGGCTCCGCGGCCTGCTCTAGGATGGCGCGCCGGGTGATGTCATCACCCGGCGCGCTACTCTAGAGCAGGCCGCGGAGCCTGCTGGAAGTAGTAGGCGCCGGCGCCGGACGGGAGCCGCCGGGCCGGAAAGGTAAGGAGGGGGTGCGTGGAGGGGAGGAGGGGGCGCGCGGAGGGGGGAGGGGGGAGGAGGGGGCGCGCGGAGGGGGGAGGGGGGAGGGGGGCCCTTACCTGCCCGGCCCGGCGGCTCCCGTCCGGCGCCGGCGCCTACTACTACCAGCAGGCTCCGCGGCCTGCTCCAGGGTGGCGCGCCGGGTGATGTCATCACCCGGCGCGCTACTCGAGAGTAGGCCGCGGAGCCCGCTGGTAGTAGCCGCCGGCGCCGGACGTGCCGAGAAGGTAAGTGGCGGGGAAGGGGGCTTACCCCCCCCCGGAGCCGTCCGCTTCTATCCGCTGGCGCCCGCGGGCGCCAGCGGATGGAAGCAGGCGGCCCCAGGGGGGGTAGGGAGCGCGGGGGAGGGGGTTTACCTGCCGGGGCCGTCCACAGCGGACGGCCCCGGGGGGGGGAGGGAGTTAGGCCCCCCCTTACCCACCCGCCGCCATTTTTTCCTCATAGACTTGCATTGCAATGCAAGTCTATGGGGAAAAAAATGGCGGCCGATCCAAAAATTTCCGATTTTTGGATCGGGATCGGACTCGATCCGGTCCGGGGGGCCTCCGATTTTGTCCGAACCGGTCCGGGACAAAATTGGAGGTCCCGATCCGGGTCCCGATCCGATCCGGGGGGTCCGTGCACACCCCTAGTTGAATTTGTATCCTGTCTTTCATTTAAATTGTGCTGAAGACAACCAACAATAACAATGCTATAAAATACCAAGAAATAGCATTACTTCCAAAATAAAATTGAAAACACATGTAATTGCAAAATCAGCTTGTGGGACAAATGGTGATATAAATAAAACATCTTTTCATCCTGGAAGAAGGTAATTAGGAGAATATTCCCATATTCTACATACATGCAAGCAAACATCTCCCACCTGTGGAATCTTATAGATATCCAAAATATTTGCTATGTGAAGAGAGATTTCAGTGTCCAATCCCCCAATAACTGCTATGAGATTATTCTGGATGTCACATATGTAGTTGGGGACCAATCTCTCCAGTAATGATAGAAGTAACATGGTTGCATGATAGGTTCTCCTTGCATTGTCATAGCTGTCATAGATGCGGAATCCCAAAGTGAGATTGGGTAATATTTGTGGGTTTTCATTGATTTCTTTTACTGCAAATGCAAAGGCCAAAAGATGCTGGTAATTCTTAGGCACAATCCTAGAATGAGAGTCAACACTTGAGTCACAGAATGTTTGTCAACATCTATAGCACACAGACAAAATATACATATAGACTTAGTCAGAAGGAAGTTGTTATGAATTAGCATGGGCTTTCACCCTGGTAAGTGGATATGTAAGACTGCATATAGAAATGTGTAGATTGGGGAAAACTGGTACAAACATGCACACAAGAGAAACTTGCATACGAAAAAATGCAAATGCAAAAGCCAGAAGATGCTGATAATTCTTAGGGACTATGCTGGAATGAGCATCAACACATGAGTCACAACATGTTAGTCAATACTTACAACACACACACACAAATATACATATAGACAAATATACAATTGCTATGAGTTTGATTGGGCTTTCTCGCTAGTAAGTGGTTTTGTAAGGCTGCATAGAAAAATGTATACATTAGAGGAAACTGAATAAAAACATGTACTTGAGGGAAAGTTTCATATGAAAATAAATATGACTTTTCATGCTTTTAAATGTGCTGACTGGTGTGGTAATTGAATGGAATGGAATCCAGCTGACATGGACTGGATATGGAGAATTTTATTCATCCCTTTTTCTAGGTAAGTGTGTACAAAATTGCAGTCTCAGCCACAGATTTGAAGCAGCATCATTAGGACTGATCATTCCAGTGACATAATAAATGGAAACGGAAACAAGGAATAATTCAATCCTTACACAAGTTCTTCAGGCAAGTCTGGTGGGGGTTCTTTAGTGAATGATGCTGGACTAGAGATAAAACCACCATGAGTAGCAATGCCACCAATAATGAAGTCTCCTGACTGATGATACCTGTGAAGTGGAGAGTGAGGATCATGGATGCTGCATTTAACTTTGTGAGCCTGGCACACCACATGATAGAACCGCGCCAGCAGCAATACCACTAAAACCGACATCTTCAATACCATGGCAAATCTTCATTCTAAATACAGATTTCCCTATTTATTTATTTTTACAACAATACCATCATGTAAGCAATCTGTATTTAGAATGGACTTTTTCAGTGCTAGTTTAGTCTGCTAATAGGAAAATATAATGTAAAATTCCCAACATGACAGTACTTAACCTCGCTTGTTTCTAGTCCCCTCCCTATCTCTAATTGGTACTTGGTATATTTACAACATTCTTGACAGTCTTGTTCTTATTTTTACCAGTGGCCACTGAAACTCCTGAAGAGTTTCAAGAAGCAGCAGAATTAATTATTATCCTTTGGACAATTAAAGTGGAAGATAATTATCACTTGAATGTTCCGAATTCTCCAATGAATTGCTCAGAAAAAAAAACATGTTTGTTATATGTGAACATGGGCCACTTTGACTTGGAATGCCTGTGTCAAAGTACAGAACTTTCCTCCATTTTTGGCATGTATTGAGTTCCAGGTTGTTATGGAGTTAAATCTTGTGTGTGTGTGTGTGTTTGGCATGAACAACCTGTCAATTTCAGTCAAAAGGTCAGTAGTTTAACATCAGAAATATTCTCAGAATATAGTCAGAAAATTTAACTGAGGAAGCAGGAGGTCATACTGTTTAGTAGAACGTCAGAGGAAGAGATAAAAATGTATTTTAACTCAGAAAGCACAGGCCTTTCCTACACAAGACATTTAGTGTGTGCTTGTCATTCCCTATTCACAGTTGGTTATTGAATATTTTGACGATATCGCAACACACACAGACACACACAGACACACACACAGTTTCACATCTGTGTCTAAAGAGTAGAGTTGTGCAGAGCGGGTCTTCTCCACTCCAAAATTCAAAGGGGAGCCCTGACTGGGTGCATATCCCCTCTGATTTTTTTAGTGGTTCCCTCACTCCACCTTGTCAGATTAGCCATTGGAGCTCCATTCCATTTTTGGCAAACTGCTCTATTATAGTCAATGGAAATTAACCAAAATGCTTACAGCTCCATAATTTTTAAAGATAAAGAGATGAATTGTGGCATCATGGTAGCTCTTAAGATAGGCTGACCAGATAAAATCCAGGTCAGGGCTCATGTAACTTTAACAGTTGTAGAGAAAAGGGAATTTCAGCCAGGGTCGTTTGTATGCAATTAGTTCCTGGTGAAATTTGCTCTTCATCACAACAGTTAAAGTTGCAGGCACTATACTAGAGTGACCATATACAAAAGAAGGCAGGGTCCCTGCAACTTTAACTGTTGTGATGAAGAGGGAATTTCACCAGGAACTAATTGCATACAAATGACCCTGGCTGAAATTCCCTTTTCTCTACAACAGTTAAAGTTACATGAGCCCTGACCTGGATTTTATCTGGTCAGCCTATCTTAAGAAGGCTTTTGGCCTTGCCAAGTTTGAAGCAGATCTGTTCATCCTCGTGAGTTTTAAGATTATTTTAAATTTGACAACTGTCAAAGTTTAACAGTGTCAGGTGCTTCATTATAGCCTATGGAAATTAACCAAAATGATTACAGTTCTGTCATTTTTAAAGATAAAGAGATAAATCTTGGCACTGTGGTAGTTCTTCAGTAGTGCTTCATCCATGCCACGTTTGAAGCAGATCCCTTCATCCCTTAATTTTTTGGATTTTTGTTTTTAAAAATTGACATTTGTCAGTGTCAGCCTATTCATTATAGTCTTCATTCCCCCTCCACACTTGCAATGGCCCCCACATGGTCAGGCAAGATGAACACAAGGTAAGGCATTTCTTATTTCTAAGAAGGTGCTTCTACTAGCTAGGCTTACTCATTGTGATCTAGTGAGGCTTGTCATACTCATAATCAATATTATTATGACCATTGTACTGTCCACTCACAGTGCAGTAGGGGTACATAGACATCCCCCACTCTCTGCAGCCCAGAATGTGTGTGCCAATATACGTTTCCTGTAATGTCTGCAGCAAAAACAATCAAACACTTTTGATGTGTGCCATAGGAAACAGTCCTAATATATGAGACAGTTCAGTACTAGATATAAAGCTGTACAATTCAGTGAGTTTCAGTCTAATTTTTCTAGTCACTGGATCATACTTCATGTCTACTTCAAGGATGCCATGGCTATCTAGTATAAGAACGTTTGTCATCAGTTTATCAATGCTATCATAACAACCATGTCACAGGTGAAAGGTACATCTATTTTCCCCTCAAGCAATTTCAAATCATTATAGTATTTCAGGTGTACCAGTACAGGAATATCCAGAGCCATGGATAACTGAATAGTCAATGTTGAATTGGTATTCTGTGTATGTATGTGTGTGGAGGTCGGGAATCCTCTGTACAGGCTTTGCTGGACAGCATTCTGTACAATCCCCTCTCCTTCCATTCTTCCATTGCCCTCTACAGAGGTTCGCAAAAATCAGAAGCAAGCACTCAACTAGTGAGTTGATACCTTATGTATTTTATATTTGATGTTGTTCCCTGCCTTGATCCAGAGGGAGAGGCGGGTAAGAAATAAATAAATAAATATATTATTATTATTATTATTATTATTCTCTTAACACTGCATTTTGTAGCTATAATTTTTGCACTCCAATACAGCTTGTGTTCTTTGATATTAAACCTCTGCAGTTCTTCAGGATATACTTGTCTACACGCCCAGCTCGCTTGGACGGGAGAGAGTAGTTGCTGGTGGGGGTGGCAAGGACGAGATGTGGAGGCTCGTGATTGGCAGCCTCCCTGTGGGGCCACCAGGTGGGGCAGGGACTGGGAGGCTATATATTGCCTAGCCTAGTCCTTCCCCACACCTTTTCTCAGCAGCGAGGCTTGGTTTTCACCTGGGCGTGCGCGTGGCTGACAGTGGCGCGAGAGCTGGAATCTCAGCAGCTGAATTCTAGAGGATGTCTTACCTGGTCTTTGGTGGAGGCAAAGGATTTCTTCTTCAGGCCTTTCAGCCCCAGGTTTGAAGGGTGGATCAGTCCATCCTTTCAAGGGGGTCCTCATTGCACTGCCAACACAGCCTTGTTTTGTAGCCGCTGGCCCATTTTCAGCTGTGTGAAGTGGGACAGAGCAGTTTGGGGAGCGGCAGCGTTGCCACATGGCACAGCCGCTTTTCAGAGCCTGTGTGCAGGGCTGGGAAGCAAGGGCAGTGACCATTTGGCTGGGTGGTGCAGCCAAGGTTCGGCGCCTGGGTGCGAGGTTAAGCAACAAAGGCAGAGGCGGCCTAGCCATGTGGTGGAGCTCTTTATCCAAGAAAATTTTGGGGAGACAGTTTGCTAGCGGGTGGGGCGGTGAGCTCAGCTAGATCCCCCTTCCCTTTTCTAGCAGTCAATCTCTATTATTCAGCAGAGAGTGTTTGAGTGGGCGGTTGGGCCCCCTCATTTTCTCTGCTGCTTCATGTCCTGGACTAGGGAATTGTTTAATTTGGCCCACTTTTACTGGCCCAGCCCTACACTTTGGTCCAAGATCGGGGTGGGAGGAAGGAACCCTCCCCCCACACACACATTTTCATTGTTGGGAGTTAGAAACTGCTTTGAGAGGAGGCAGTCAAAAGCCACCCCTTCCTCCAAGAAATTCCAATTAATTTTATTTACAGCTGGTGTTTAGAGTGTTAGACTGGGATTTGAGTCCCGCCTATATCTCTGCCTCTTAGTTTTTGAAAATGCCACCTAAAAAGGGCATGGGGGGGGGTAAGAACAACAAAGGGAAAGCCCCATGCCCTCCCATGAAACAGGGGATAAGGAGGATTCATCAGCAGGGGAGGAAGGAAATGTTAATATTGAGGCAATCCTTGCCCAATTGCAAGCAATTGAAAAAGAAAAAGGCATAGCATCAAATCCAACCCCTATCCTGCAGAAAACCTTGCCATGCACTGGGCATCACCTGACGAGAAAGCAGAAGTTAGATAAATTATTATTAACTGTATCAAATAGAGTGGATGCCATAGAAGTATCATCCAGTCAAGCAGCGGAAGAGCAGGATCAAGCAGCAGGAGGTTCTACAATTCCCCAGTCAGCTACAGCACAAAAAGAAACACCTTCTCTGGAACTTTCCTCAATGGCAGTGTCATCCCAGCCATTGCAAAGCCAAGGTGAGCAGAATGCAACACCTACACAACCCCCCATCCAGGCCACGGGTGCTTTCCCACCTTGGGGATGGTACCCATGGTTCACAGGGTTGGAAGGCCACATTCTACCACAACCAGCACACCATTAGTCACCTCTCAAGTAATGTCCATGGGACCTCATCTTTCTAGCACAGTTACTGCTTCACAGACAGGCAATGCTACAGGACAACCAAGTGTGGTGGTGACCTCTTCTGGCACTCAGCCAATGACGGTTGAGCCTGGAGTGAGTTCAGGGATAGGTGGCCAGTTCAATATCATAGAGGCCAGTATTCCAGTACAGGAAACTACAACATCACAGGTGTCATCTGTGACTATAGCTTGTGTGGTGGTATGGCAAGGACTAGCTGGTACTTCTTTAGGCTCAGGCCCACAAGCCAGGGACCCTGAAGAGGGGGAACTCCCATAATTCTAGAAGCTCTCCACATGATCCAGGGCCCTGATGTTACAGAATCCTAGATGTTACAGCATGGAACACTCCATGGATACAGGGAGCTGTCCTGTGCAGACTGTTAACCTCCATTAGTGTTAGAAGTGTGCAGAGAGAGGGATGGGACTCTTTCTCCTTGTGCAATTACTTTATGCATACACTGAACACCTGGATAGGACACTGAAACTGTCAGATATGTCCATCCACAATTGTTGGATTATAATCATGAATGTTCCATTTTCCACAATTTTCTCATTGTCGTTATTATTATTATTATTATTATTATTATTTCATCTCTTTCTCACTTGTGATGGTTTTTCTAGAAGGACATGACGGGCTTTGCCAAGTCATGCTGACTTTTACACATTCAGGAATTTCCTGACAATTGAGCATGTTTTAAGTATGTCTGCTTACTAGATGTTGGTGTGGATGTATTTTGGTAGGCCCAGTTTCTGAAGGTTTTCTGTATGGTTTTTGAGGTGATGCCAGTGACTGTGGTGACTAACAGAATAATTGTGACCTCTTCCTGTTGCCATAGTTCTTTGACTTCCATGGCCAGTGGTGTATATTTGTCTCTTTTTTCTTCTTCCTTTTCAACAACATTTTTGTCATTCGGTATTACTATGTAAATGAGGTATGTGTGTTTTTCTTTTTTGTCTATGACCATTAAGTCTGGTCAGTTGCAGGATAAACGTGGATAATGTGCTTATTAAGAAGTGGCCTCTGTGCTCTGCATAAGTTGAACCACCTGAATCATGACTGGACAACCTGTGGGTAATCTGTCCTTTCCAATTCCCCCTGTTGCTACAGCTTAGGCTGACCATATGAAAAGGAGGACAGGGCTCCTGTATCTTTAACAGTTTCATAGAAAAGGGAATTTCAGCAGGTGTCATTTGTATATATGCAGAACCTGGTGAAATTACCTCATCATCACAAAGTTAAAGCTGCAGAAGCCCTGCTCTCTTTTCTACATGGTCAAGAGACAGGGCTCCTGCAGCTTTAACTGTTATGATGAAGAGGGGATTTCACCAGGTTATGTATGTATACAAACAACACCTGCTGAAATTCCCTGTCCTTTGCAACTGTTAAAGATACAGGAGCCCTGTCCTCCTTTTCATATGGTCACCCTACTACAGCTGCCACCACCAATTCACAGGCTGCTTAAAGAGAGTCATCCCTATGTGCCGCTTTCCTCTAGAGAATCATGTCCTTGATAGCTTGCCAAACTACAATTTGGCAGTGTGGTCAGAGCCTTATTTTGCTATGAAATGGTGTTCATGGGGATAATTCGCCTTGCATTCCCTATACCTCAACAGAATCACTCCCGACATCAGACATATGGGTCTATGGAGGGAAGTTGCACAAATCTCCCATTCAATAACCGCTCAATTTGTTCAAGTTTCCCATTGATCACAATGCAAATGGGAATTGGCTTCAGATGAGTGGTGAGACCATGTTCAAGGAAACCTGGCAATATAGGCAGTAAGCCTATATGCACCATTTGCTGGGAAATTTGGGTGGGAGGGTGCTATTGCACCATGTCCTGTTTGTGGGTTCCTGGTCAACAGTTGGTTGGCCACTGTGTGAACAGAACGCAAAACTAGATGGACCCTTTGTCTGATCTAGCATGACTCTTCTTACGTTCTTATCTCAAACACCATTCATTTCCATATTTCTTATCAAATTGTGATCTTTGGTCTTTTTTGGGGGGAGCATGAAAATTCTGGGAATGTTCACATGCATTTTCTCTAAAATGTATGTGTTCTTCTCCCACTGATTAAACATGTTTGTCTGCAGTTTTCAAAAGTATGCATTTTTCATTCATTCTTTTCAAATGTATGCATGCAGTCACACACATGTTTTGGTCTGCAAATCACATTGCAACCACAAAAGCATATTGACTTCAATCGCTGCAGAATGTGTTTGAGACACTGTTTGGTTCAGGATTGCAAAATGGGTAAACAACAACAACAACTAAAAGAAACTGAAATGAATTCCTTTGTGTTTGAGTCTAAATATGGACCTGGCATTTAAAGTATGGACCAAAACATAGACAGAGATGTAAATGATGTAGTTGTGGCCAGTCATGCTCATTAAAAAAAAGATCCAGGAAAGTTATCCAAGCCCATAAAGTAAGTGAACAGAATACTGGTACTTACTGAGAAGATTCTTTCTGGGATGTGTGGAAAGCATCCCACAATGTGTTAGGTCCCCCTATTGCCCATGTAAAGCAGGGACACATGATTTTTAAAAATACTCTATCAGTCTGGAGCTTCTCCTAGCCAGTTCTGTCCATGGCTAAAGCTCAGAAATCGAGGAGGAAAACTTCTCTTTGTATCATAGATAAGGAAGAACCACAGAGAAACAGAGAAGTTGTTACCTAGAAATCAATCTGAGAAAACAAACTTTGAGGATCCTTAGGAGAACATCTGGCCAGCCAAGTGTAAAGATGAGTGACCTGATTATCTATGCAAGATTCAGTGGTGCTGCAAGGTGTGGTTGGGATGCCTTCCACAAAACAATCAAGAAGGAACCTTCTCAGTAAATACCAGTGTTCTGTTCTCCAGTTGGTAAAAAGAAGGCATCCCACAATGGGACATGCTAAAGCTAAAACCCTTTTTGGGTGGAAAAAATATGAGGCTGTGTCTATTGTACTGCTACTATCTGCTGGAGGATACGTCTGCTGAGGCGTCTGTGTCTATTTTGCAATGCCTTATGAAGGAATTAGAACTTGTCCAGGTGGCTGCCTTGCAGATTTCAGTCCGGGAAGCATTAGTACTTAAGGCGGCTGATATGACTTCTGCCCTAGTGGAGTGAGCGGTGACTCCAAACAACTTGGGGAGGTGGGAACCCTTATAGGCCCCAAAAAACAAACAAACATGCTTTTAACCACCTAGCTAAGGTAGATCTGGTAACTTTCTTGTCCAAAGCAATAGGGTGAAAGGAAATAAACAGTGAGTCAGATTTCTGAAATTATTCTGTCCTTCTTAAGTAAATGTTAGTAGCTCTGCAGACATCCAGCTTGTGACAGTCCTCCTTCTGTGGATGAGAAAGGGCAGAAACAGGGCAGAATAAGCTCCTGTACCATATGCAACAGCATGTTGACCTTAGGGATAAAAGTCAGGTTTGTTGGAAGGATGATAGAATCCCTATGGAAGGTGAAAAGGCATTTTTATGATGGAGATAGTAGATAACTCTGAGATTCTGTGGGCCTTTTGTGACAGAATTCGTAGTGGGATATATCAATTGGCTAAAAAGGTTTAGTTGATGCAGAAAGTACAACTTGTAGGCTCCAGGAAGGAAACCTATGAATTGTGGAAGGCCTCTTAAGAGCTGCTCTGTGGAAGAATATTTGAATGTGAAGTAGGAAAAGACCAATGACAGGACTAATGGTGTATGTGTGTATGTGTATGTGTGCATAGACTGCCTGGTTTAAAATCATCCAGAGGCCTTCCTGGAGAAAGGCTAGGAGTTTCTTGCCTCCTGCTGCCTATGGATTAAGTTTTTCCCTTTCACTCCATCTGCAGAAGGCCTTGTTTCATAAATCCTGGTGATGCAGTCCTTGTGGGATGCCAGCAGGGTGTGTATGACATCCTCAGAATAGCCCAGGTTTAAGTAGATGAACCTTGCAGCAGCCAGGTTGAGCCAATTTGAGTCTGGTGAAGTATTGATCCCTGAGACAAGAGGTCTCACTTCTGGGGCAGGAACCATGGTCCTTGCATTGCTAGGGCTATAATTCTGTTGGAGTCAGAAGGGGGCTACTAGGACTACAGTTGTTTGTTCCTTTCTGATTTTCTGAAGAACTCTGGTTAACAGGGGGATTAGAGGAAATGTGTAGAACCTTTCTTTTGGTCAGTTGATGTATAGCACATCTGTTCCCTAAGCTCCATAAGACTAGAATCTGGATAGAAATCTTGGCTGCTTGTGGTTGTGTCTGGATGCAAACTGGTCCAGTGTGAGTGGGCCAAAGCAGCGTTTTGATTTCCTGGAAGACTGCTGGAAGTAGGCTCCATTCCCCGGGTTCTATTTGCTGTCTACTGAGGTCCCCTCTACAAGGATTCGCTTTTGCACCCGGTTAGGCGATTATATGCATAATCGCTGAAGCACATTTACACCTAATACCTCTGCACGAGAGGCGGCGAAGCGCATTAACGGATGACCAAAATGTGCTTTACAAGTAGTTAATGCGCATAAGCACTTGTTCACATAGGCAAAATGCTCTTTAACGGCCGGAGCAAAATAAAACTCGCTATTTAACGCGCATTCGATAGTGCGCATAATCGGAGAGATAACTCGCCTCTATGCCCGATTTGCGCTCTGTTCTTGTAGAGGTACATTTTTTTAAGCACCTTGAAAGAGCTTTAAACCTCTCTTGTAGAGGTAGCCTTAGTTAGTCCACTGTATGGTTCAGAGTCTCCCTCCTACAATAGGTTCCCTGCTGTCAGAACTGTTGTCATTCAGACCTGGAGGTCTGGAAAGTAATAGACAGTAACAAGGTCACTAATACCTCCATCCTCTACATACATATTTTCTATTTTCCTATACAATGCTATTGTCCATAGAGTCTCTGCGATTAAAATTGCACACTTTAACAGTAGTCTGCTTATACCCTCCAACATTACTCTAGAGGACGCTTGCCTATTACCAGTTGCCACAAATCATACTGGGGATATTTATGACATCCTTCTCTGTCTTGTTGTTACTTTTGCTAGTCTTATTTGAGAAACAGCAGAAGGAGCTACCATAATTTTGATAATTCCAGAGGAAGGTAATCTCCTGTAGAACTGCTGGGGGAGACCTGTTTTCTCTCCTGCTAAATTAGATGGTTGGATATCATGGACAACTTAAGTGTGTTACTTAAATGTCTCACAGAGTTGTTGGTGTTGTTGGCAGTTTGTGATAAAATGCTCATCTGACGATGCTCTGTGGCACTGATGGAAAGTTTAATTCCCCCCATGCCGTTATCACTAAAAACAAAACAAAAAACTTCACACACAGAAACACACTGTTATTTGATCTATTGGTGTACCATTAAAATGTCCACAATGGTACAAAAAGAAGCAGCACACACAGGGACAAAGCAGAACTCTAGATTACAAATTATAGCAAAGCAGACAGGTAATTAAATTTGTCATTTTTTTCTTTTTATTAGCTGTTCCTTGTTGTTCAGTTCAGGCCTCAAGACAAGGATGTAACATTTGGGGGAAAAGTTACAAGCCAATAAGCCAGCACTGGAAGCTAAGATAGAGAAGATCTCCATGGCTACCATGTATTTTCCCTTGAAGCTCAGGTAGCTTGGAACAAAGGATAACCAAACACTGCAAAACACCAACATGCTGAAGGTGATAAATTTGGCTTCATTGAAACTGTCAGGTAATCCCCTGGCAAGGAAAGCCATTATGAAGCTGACAATGGCCAGGATGCCCATGTAGCCCAGAACACAGTAAAAGAAAGACACCAAGCCTTCATTGCATTCAAGTACAATTTCATCAACCATTGAGTGCATATCAACATCCAGGAATGGGGGAGATGTTGCCAGCCAAATGGCACAGAGACTAGCTTGGATAAAGGAGCAAGAAAAAACAATGTAGTTGGCCAGTTTTTTCCCCACCCATTTGCTCATCATGGATCCTGGTTTAGTGGCCATGAAAGCCAGAACCACTGTAATGGTTTTTGCCAGCACACAAGAAACAGCCACTGAGTAGATGAGGCTGAAAGTAGTTTGTCGGAGAAGACAGGTCACATTCTCAGGTTGGCCAATAAACAGCAAGACACAAAGGAAGCTGAGCAGGAGGGAGATGAGGAGAATATAAGTAAGGCTCTGGTTGTTGGCTTTGACAATGGGAGTGTTGTGGTGCTTCATAAAGATTACTAGCACCAGAGCTGTGGTCAAAGAAAAGGAAAGGGAAAAACAGGCTAAACTGATCCCCAAAGGTTCTTCATAAGACAAGAAAGTAACCAACTTTGGAATACACAAATCCCGATTCTTATTTGAATATGTTCCTTCTGCACAGTTCTTGCAGTCATTCATGTCTGAAATAGAAAAGACCTAAGCTTGATTTCACAAACGTCATAAATCTCAAAAACATGCTTTACCTGTTCTTTTCAGTCAGCTATAGTTTTTAATTTCAAATTATTTGATACATATGAACCCATGGGGCTCATATGTATTACTAGTACCAACTCCTCCCCCAATGTCCCCATTCACACCTTCAAGTCATGCAGCCCTATATGTTTTATACTTGTTCCTATTCTCTCTCTCTCTCGGTCTGTGTGTGTGTGTGTGACCCTGTTCAGATGACATGATGGTGAAGCATTCCCAACCTGTCCTATTGGTCCAACACAAGGTACCATAGCCCATCTCAGGGTAGAAGAGTCTTCTAGTGAGCCATAATGACTTCCAACCTAGTCTGACCTGATAAAACTGGGTCAAATCTACATCACCCAACTTGTCTGCACAGGTCTCAGTAATGTATGCCAGGTTGTCTCCCTCATCCATGATCATATCATGAATGAGTGAGATCTTATTAAGCTTTGAGTATTAAGAAGAAATTATTAAGCTTAT
Source organism: Anniella stebbinsi (assembly GCA_029215795.1). Taxonomy (NCBI): domain Eukaryota; kingdom Metazoa; phylum Chordata; class Lepidosauria; order Squamata; family Anniellidae; genus Anniella; species Anniella stebbinsi. Next base: position 26,240,503 of record JARDYH010000008.1, read on the forward strand.
TATGCTTTATACCTACAGAGCTTATAGAGCATTGTACACAAAAAGCAGTAATTTCTCATTTTAAGAACAAGAATGTAGAAAGACAGGTGAGAACACAGAGTTCTGCTAATCCAGGCACCAGTATCCCATGATCATTCAGGATTGTCCTTGTTCTGCACCAGCTGCAACATCCAAACACTGTTCAAAGAAAGGCCCAAGTAAAGTATATTGCAGTGATGAATTAACTTGACAAAGGCATGAAGAATGGTGGCTACATATAAATTAAAACTCACAGCTGCCACCCCCACTCCAGAGAGACACATTGGATCCTTTCCTCTTTAGTAGCTTACCAAACCGTTCAATCACACCAGAAATATTGAAGAAAAGTAAACCTGATGCATCCATATTCTTTAAGATAAGAGTCATTCTTTTTGCTAAATTTGTGTATTTCTTACCCTCGTGTTCTGAAATCTTCCCTTCTGGACATTGGATGCAATCATAGCAGCAGAATGGCTCCCCCTCCTTCACTCGCTTGCTAGAACCAGGGAGGCAAGTCTCAGTACATATAGAAAAAGGCTGAGCCTAATCCATGAATGAAAGAGCAGAATAAGGAATTTAAAATCCCTAACGTTCTGGGGACCATATGTATCTATGAGGACTAGACCTTTCAGTCATGTATGGATGGGCTAAATGTTAATAGCTGTTAGAACAACAGTAGATATGCTACAGGATGATATCTATGTTTATAATGATAATATGATATGAAAAGTGGCTAGTTATCATTAAGTTATTTCCTATTTTGTTTCATAGAGGTTCTTTTACTTAATAGGTTATTTTAATATTTATGGGTACAATCCTATGGTTTCTGGGGACCATATGATTTTTTTATTATTGTTTTTTGTCTTTCTGCTCCAGAAGCCATCGACACTGCTACTACTTCAGGAGGGGGATTCCAAAATGGATTCCTCCATCTCACAGCCACTGCAGAAAGAACCATCTGTTTACCAAGGTCGCAAAAGCATCCTTGGAGGACTCATAAAGGCCAAAAAGGTGGTGCTCCAATGGCAGGGCAGGAGCAGGAGAGGAGAGGCCAGCATACAAAAACTCCTATGGTCACTCCAACCTCAGCCCCACCTCCTCAGAGGCCCATCTAGAAGGGGGGAAAGAAGGGGGGAAAGGTGAACATCTGCTCTGTTGCTCCTCCCACTTTACTCAAGTTGAGAGGTTTCCTTCAAATGAATGGCAACCTGAATGCTATGTTCCACATTTGGTATAACCCTAATGCCATATCGCACACTTGCTTTTGAAAACTGGGTGCACTTGCTTAGAACTGAGCAGTTTTGTATCTATGGTGGGAAAATGTCTAAATTAGCAAGAATTATATCTGCCCCAGCCACTCTGCTTACTCAATCCTTGGTTCGACTCTATGCCCTAAGCCCCACCTACTGCTAGAATGAGACTCTTCCCAAGCTGGAATTTGACTCCTGGGCCAAATAAGATTCAATACCCCTCACGTATGGGATTACAACTTTAGATCCAACCCTATAATCTGAAGTAATAGGGGGTTTGCACTCTTGCATCTGTATGTCATATTTTATTTTATCTCAATATGTATGTTTAATATGTAATATTTCATTGGGATCATTTTCGGATGCCAAAGAGCCACAGTACACACTATCTGAAATCCACATCTCTTCTCTTATATTTCTTGGTATTGTTTATTGAAGCAAATGTGTCTGTGTCTCTTCACTTTTTCATTGCATATCATGCAAAATAGGCAAGGAAATATTGAACATGGTAAGATCAAATCATGTGTCAGATTTAACTAGACACTGCCAATTACTGTGGTCACATTAAGGCAAATTTCTCAATTAAGCCAGTAGTAGTTGAGTCTCATGGACAGATTTTTGTTGAATATTAAAATAACAACAAATGTAATTTTAGATATATTCAAAACAATAACAATATCATTAGAGCAACCAGGCCAGAAATTGGTTACAACTCAATAAGGAAGAACTGTTTGAAAATATGAGAGTAATGGGAAATGAACCATGAGTGGAAGTGACCAGATTATTTTAAAAGGGAAACATATAGGAGATAGAAAGATGGATAGCAAACCACATCTGCAAGAAGCCATAAATTGTAGGGAGAGTGTCAGGAAAGCTAGAGTTCCCAATGAACGGAGACTTCTGAGAGATGGAAAAAACTGTTAATAGGTGGCAAAGAGAAGATGGAACTGCTCAATTCATACTTTGCCTCAGACTTCTCCAATAAAAACTGGAAAAATGAAATCAAATGACGAAGAGAGGTAGCTGCAACCAAAGTAAAGTAAAAAGTTGGTGTGGGATGAAAAAAAAACTGTCAAACCCAATTTTGCTTTAGATTTTATTTTCCACTTCTAAGTTTGTTTCATCCCAATTTCATAATGGATCCTGATTTTTTTATCAGCATGAATGTAATGTGTTGTACATTTTAAGAAATATACATTTTTATGTATTTATTGAATCAAGTGTTTTTGTGTGCCAAATATAAACTATTTCCTCACATTTTCTGAAGTATACTTTTTTGTTGCATCCATTTATTTTGGGGATGGGGCGGGGGAATCTCCATTGCAAACTTCAGAAACATATCGATTTTGATAGCAAGTTGTGTTGTGGTCTTTGTTTAGATTCACATTGTGTTGGTGAGTTTGCACTGAAATCCAAATTGAACAAATTTCTTACCCATGCCTGAAAGCAACACCTATCTATTCCCAATTAATTCAAGAGATTTGGGCCAGAAGAATTGCATCTTGGGGCTACTAAAGGAACATGCAAATATAATCTCCAAGCCTTTGTTTGAATTTTTTTGAAAATCTTGGAGAACAGGTGGAGACTGGGAAGAGAGGATATTGACTCAATCTGCAAAAACGGGGAAAAGAGGACTGAGGTAACTTCAGGCCAATCATGTCGGAACATGTCTAGAAGAGGGTGCCAAAGACTATTAGGGTCCTGGAGGCCGGGCCCTATATGAAGAAAGGTAGATGGAGATGGGTATGTTAGGTTTAGAGAAGAGAAAATTAAGAGGTGATATGATTAAAATCTTCAGATATTGAAAGGCTGTGATATAGATGACAGAGCAATGTTTTTCTCCTGCTCCAAAGGTAGAACTTGAACAAACCAGTTCAAATTACAAAAGGGAACTAAACATTATCAAGACCTTCCTGACAATATGAGCTGTTTGACAACAAAATAACCTGCCTTAAAATGGGCCTGTTCAGACAACACACTAAGCCATGGTTAGGCCGCTAACCCTTTTGCAGAAAATTGTTAGTGTGTTTAAATTGTTGTTTTGTAGCCACCATGGTTAGGAATGGTTCACATTCCTTTCACAAAATGCTCAACCACCATGGCTTAGTGTGTCGTCTGAACAGGGTCAATGTGGAATACTCTCCATCATAAAAGGTTTTTAGTTGTGGATGGATAGCCATCTATCAGGGATGCCACAGCAATGAGTTTCCCACATTGGCAAAGGGTTGAACTAGATAAACTCTGAGGTCCCTTCCAATTCTATTATCATTTCCCTTCTCCCATCAAAATAAGTTTTTATACGTTTGCATTTTCTCCAGTGAAATTTGCCCATCTGCACAGAAAATCAAATCTCCTCCTAATTGGAAGATTTTCCAAACTCCCAAGGATTGGATCCTACCTGATTAAACCAGCTGTGCCATGTTATGGCATCCTTTTTGATGAAGAAGGCTTGTTCTTGAGGAGCCTTAGGGTCCATCCACCCAACCTTCATTCTTTGGAAAGATTGGTTTGAGGAAACAATCCAGTTGATCACATCAAATCCAGCTACTATGTCCCCATTATGGTCAAACGAAATCTTGTTCCCAGCACTGCTGTTAAAGGAAATATGTCTCAACAAGTGATGGAGCTAAGTTGAAAAGTAAAAGACAACAGTTTAGAAAATGCTGCAGATGGATTTTTCAGACCAAGATCTAACTCAGCAGCAGAATGATGTCATGGACAGTTTTTGAGTGGGCAGGTTTTGGTGAAGAACTGCTCACCCTTTATGATGCAGAGGGATCATTGTGTTAATCAGCCAATTTGCAACAGTGTATGCCTTTCACAGAATCCAGATTTGGGAATGTTTTGGGTAGGAGAATATTGGCTCATCTTTGATAACTTTGATAACGAAAGAAACAATATTATATGAAGCAGCAAAATTCCAAGTGTGCATTGTTCATATGGGCAGCTCACAGAGGTCAATGAGGAAAACAAAGGTTGCTGCTGGGGATGTACTATGGTATAACCAAACTTTGCTCACTCCCTTTTTGATGTCATATCTATTTGACGTTATGAACAAAAACTTTTCTTCCTAGATTTTCATAATCTATTGCTTAGCTGGTCCATTGCTTTCCCCTTTTTTCTTTTGATATAATAAAGCCTCTAGAAATTGCTTTAGACATTTCCCTCTAGACATTTCTTTCTCTGTGGCTGGCTCTTCCTTTAGAGGAATCAAATGCTTTACAGGAATAATTTTAACCCTTCTCTTCTTAGCCATTCAAACCATGGTCCAAACAAAAATCTACCCCCACCCCAATATTTGAAACTTGCAGGTCAACCATAGACATTTTTGTACCTAAGGCAGATAAACCAATGCCATTCCATGTCCCCTGTGAAGGAGCACAGTAGAACACAGTAGAAGGACAACAATAAGGAACTGAATAATTAACCATCTATTCTCTTTTATCACATCAAAAGTCAGATGCCTTAGGTTGCTGCCTCACTCTATGGACCAATCTGCACCAAGCAGGATACAACACTTTGAAAATGTTTTGAAAACTGTATATGGAGTGTGTCCTGGGCCCCAACAGTTGTCACTACTGTTATAAACTGTTTTAAACTCTACATAAAGGCAGAGACAACAAAGGGGTCTAGAAAAGGGGGATAACCAGTCCAACTACACCTGGATTCCAGAAGGCTTGAATCAGAGTTGCTACTCTACTTGCATTACCATGTCTGCTTGCACTACCATATCTACAAGCACCCAGGGAAAGTCAACTGTAGTGCAAACTGGTCCATTGGTTCTGCACGTCTTAGAGAAGAAAGAACATGAGTGTGTCGGAGCAGGAAGAGTTAGAGGGGACAATTTACTATTATTATTATTATTATTATTATTATTATTATTATTATTATTATTACCTGCCACATCTGTTGATTCTGAAGCTTCGGTCCTCCTCTGTCCACCATAGTTTTTGGTTTTATTCTAGATGAGGACATGATATGCAATGCATGGGCCACAGCATAGACAGCATTATAAATGCTGTAGCTGTGGCCAGTCATACTCATTTCAAAAAAAGGTCCAGGAAGGCTCTCCAGCTTTTCATCCCCAGTACAAATATTCCCATTCACTGTGCCCACAACTCGGTCTGGGAATGCACAGCCAAAGGCCTGTTGCCAAAAGTCCCTGATAAAACCATCTTCTGTTGTGCTGGTAGGATTTCTGTTCTCCAGAAATTGCTTAAATCCTGGTGGGTCATTGGAATGAACTGAGAAGGAAAGAGATCCATGGAGCACTTGTGCATCCCAATCCCTCTGATAAACCAATGAAATGAGTTCCATCTGGGCTGTCATTATCCACACTATTCCTTTTAGTTTCTTTGTCACATTCTTTAGTTCTGGCAGATATGGCAACCATCTCAGATACACCATTGAATTATACTTTCCATACCACAGCATAATGTTGGCTTTGCTATTCATAACTTTATCATATATTTTTGCCCCCTCTTCTAAGAGGTTACCCATTTCAGAGACAGAAAGTAATACAGGGATTCTTTCTATGAATGCAAAGCACATACTATTCTGGGAAAACAGTGGAACTACAATTTCCAGAAATCTTTCTCCATTGTCATTATCCATAACAATGGCTCCAATCCATGTCCACTTAAAATACAGAAGTAAAGATAGAATCCCTTTATATTGAAGTGTTTCCTTAGGGGTCATGTTATAGAATGGGAGACCTGAAGTTTTACCATTCATCACTGGAGCAGAACTATATATGAGCTAAGGAGAGAGTGTGAAGAGAAGGACAGATAGTAATAGTCATATTTAAGTAGCAGTATGGAACTTCTATTATGACCATGTTAATGATATGGGGCTAGAGTAGTGTCTAGTCTTTGACCATTTAGTCAGGTTAGGGCTGATGGAGGAACTGCACTGGAGATGCAGCACCCACATGCTTGAGCTAGTGTGACCTTAGAGGCATATTTTCAAAAGTGATAAAGGGCCTGTTCAGATGACACACTAAGCCATGATTAGGCTGCTAACCCTTTTGAAGCAAATGGTTAGTGAGCATGTTTAAACTGTGGTTATATAGCCACCATGCTTAGGAATGGTTCACACAACATACTAAGTCATGGTACACTAAGCCATAATTTTTAGCTCAAAATACTTAACCATCGTGGCTTAGCATTTTATCTGAACAGGGTCAAAGTGAGTATGCATGCAGTGATCCTGAAGTGAAATAATGGTATCTGAATGTCAACTTGGGCTCTGTCAAAGGTAATTCACATAATTATCATCTGTGTTCCAAACATACAAGTGACCTTACTGAAAAGCACTTTAACATAATATCCTTTTCAACCTTCAAAAGTTTTGAAAATCATTGTAATTTCAAGGACTGTGAGAGTGGAAATACTAGTCGAGTGTCTCCAACATTTTGTTTTTCTACAAAAGACACTTCCATCCCCTTGTGTTGGCTTTTTGGTGTGGAAGTGAAGCACTTTCACTATTTGAAATGGTATGTGATAATTTTGATGGATGTTGCCCTTGGGATCACAGAGATTCTCTCCTTTCTCACCTCCATGGCTAGACTATTAAATACAGACCTATAACAAATATACATTTTCCTCAGGTATGCATGAACTATAGCATCTTGTTTGTGTTGGGACATGGAAGAGGGCCCTTTTCCTAGATAGGCTAGTCTTGTGCTACCTCTGAGATCCGTCTCATAGTGTAAAGACTTTTCTGGCAACGATTCAATATTATTTATTCTTAATAATAAGTATTTTTAATAATAGTGAGGAGAGCCAAGTTTAGTTAACACACACATACACACTCAAACACACACACAATAAACACAAACACATAATAGAATATAAAATTAGCCTTGCTCCATATCTCATGGACTGAAGATTTTTATTATCCAGTAAACATTCAATATTATTTGTTACTTTTAGAAGAAGAAATAATAATAATAATAATAATAATAATAATAATAATACAGCAAAATAACTCTGAATGACAATAAGGGGAAGAAATATGGCTGCATTTTATTATGAAAATATTTTTTCCAAAAATTAATAAATTAAGATCACCTCCCTATGAATCTATCAGCTTAATTCATAAAAGGACTCTTTGACAATTCAGCTAGTTATGTTAATAAAGCAACATCCTATTTTTTTTAAAAAAAAAGTCATTCAGAGATTTATTAAATTTGTACAGTTCTCCAGTGAACAGCTATGAAAATTTCAGCAGTGGTAATCTTTGAGCAGAACAATTTTAATTGGGGTAAGGAGGGAGGGAGGGAGGGAGGGAGGGAGAGAAACATAGAGAGTGAAGTGCCAAATCTGCCACCACCACTTTGCAAATGCAACTGTTTTACCACCACCCACATGCATCTCTACTGGACTTTTCAGCCTGGTGCATCTTTTTTCAGAATTCTCCTAAAGGAAAAAGGAAGACTATCATTGTTATGGCGTGCCAGTTTCTTCAGATGATGATAGTGATGGTGATGGTGATTTTGTCATGGCATTTTAATCAGAATTAGTTTTCTCGGTTGTTGTTATACCTCTATTCATTTTATTGCTGTGTTTATTGTTGCTTTAATTGTGTTAAGAGATGTTCTAAGCCACATTTGTAATAGTTCAAATAGAAAGGCAGTTTTTTTTTAAAAAAAAAAATAAACAAATTAAAAAGACATTATTTTTCTTAGCCAGAATATAACATTCCTGCAAATAATAAAGTTTGTCTTATTTGCAATGCACCAATTTCAGTCTCTGAATTACATAATGAAATTGGGGGAACAAAGAAATCTGAAAGAATTAAATTCCAATATATCACATATAGACAGAGGGATATATACTCTACCTGAGGAATCTTATAGTTATCCAGTATATTTGCCATATCAACAGAGATCTGGGAGTCCAGTCCTCCAATCACAGCTGTCAGATTATTCCAGATGCCACATACATAGTTGGGAACCAAACTCACCAATGTGGATGTAAGTAGCATTATAGCATGGTAGGTTCTCCGTGCATTGAAATTACTGTCATAGATACAGAAGCCCAAGGTGAGATTGGGTAAGATCTGTGGGTTTTCATTGATTTCCTTTACTGCAAATACCAAGGCCAGGATGTGCTGGTAATTCTTAGGCATCACACTAGAATGAAAATTGCATTCATTGTCATGAATGGAATCAAACAGAGCAAGTAGGAAACAAACTGTTACGATCAGAAGGAATAGTGCCTGGATTATTATGAAGAAGAGACATCTTCATAAAGTTTGCAATCATTACCCAAAATTAGCATTAAAAGAAGGGATTTAAAAGTTCTGGCACACAGCTGGCATAATAAATAAAATTTCTTGGCTGATCATGGTAGTGTTGGATGTATATCTTCAAGTTGCCCTCACATATAGCCAACATAAAGTCAGATCTGAAATTGGTGACACTATAGATGGAGAAGTGTCATGATTAGTGGAAAGTTTAGGGATGTGTGAACTGGCAAAATTTGAACCCACAACAGTACTCCAAATTCCATCTCAAAGCCACAAGCACCTGAATGGGTCCAGGAGTACGGTGGACACCCCCATGCGTGTCCAGCCCCTGGACCCAGAGCGCATGCTTGCCTTTATCCTTACCTTTAAGACTGCCATTGGCATTAGGGGGACAGTGCGCAATTTACAGAGGCTTCAGAAATTGTGCACTTTTCCCCCTGTTGCATCAATGACAACCACCATTGATGCAAAAGAGGGAAGTGCATGATTTTGGCATGTGGATGGGTGGTTGCCAAGTGCTCATTGGGCCAAGCCAAGCCTCAGAAAAGGCTCATGTGACCTGGTGAGCAGGGGCAGGCAGCAATGGCAGCAGGGCAAGTACCTGCCATGGTGAGTGCAGACAGCGTTCACCCATTCCTAGTGCTGACTCGATTCCATATCAGATTGCGAGCTTCATTTTGTTTTTGTTTTTGCAGGAAAATTTGTGTATATTTTCAATCATATTTTTCCAAATGCATACATTAATTGTTCACAAAATGAACTCATTTTGAAACATACACGCTTTTGAAATGTACTCATTTTGATATGTATGAATTTCTGAAATTAACTACACTGCAAGCCCAGAAATGTATGGGCTTTAATTGCAGATGGCATCCAAATCCATGTTTGGTCTGGAAGGTGTGAGCTAGGTCCTGATCAAAGTCAAATTGAAATGAATTTGTCATACATCTGTTGGAAGGGCACATGCTTCATTTGCACATTGTCTTAGATTCTATCCCAGTATCTTTGGTTAAAATTGATTTTGTGTAGCATGGCTGGGAAAGATCAGTGCCTCAAAATATGCAAACCTGTTGCAAGATGGACCAGTGAGCTGAATCTATATGTTTGTTTACAGGGCGGGGTGTGTGCTTGTGTGTGTGTGTGTGTGTGCTTGTGTAGCTCATTGGTAGTTGTATGCAGAAGGTCCCAGTTTCAATCCCTGACATTATCAGGTAGGGCTAGGAAAAGAAAACCCTTTCTGAAACTCCGAAGAGCAACTAGAAGTCAGTATCAACGATACTGGCCTTGATAGATCTATAGTCTGGCTCAGTATAAGACAGGTCCCTATGTTCGGTTGAGATCAGGTCAGCAGAAACAAATTTAGGAAATTAAGAACAGCTGAAGGAACGGGTAGGTGTGCACATCTCTGGGTTTGGGAGAAGGTCTGGTGTAAATGTCTTCATCACTTTTTGGTCAGTTAAAATGGTTCCTGAAAAATTGCAATGATGCACATTTAAATATTCCCTATATGCATATCCTATATATTACATGTCTTTATATTTACTGTTAAAATGTATTGAACAAAGAAATGAGAGGTGTAACTTAAAAGTGATGAAAGAGAGAACTCGGAGTATGAGAACAAGGATACTGAAGATAAAAGAAGTAAAATAGTTTTTGATGATTTAATATTGCAATGCTATGCATGTCTTCTCAGAATGTGCTGTTGAATTCATAGCTTTTGAAGGTATTAAATTAAATGCCTTTTACTTTCCCAGTGGGGGAAAAAATCTTTTCTTCCTGGGATGAGTGAGGCTTTTGTTTCTGTTTGAAAATCATCAGAAATTGCTCTGTTCGCAACCCACATGAAAAGGTGAATGCAGGTGCATTTCCTGAAAAGCTTTGCAGATTCCTGAACTTGCAATCACATTAAAAATGCATAATATTTTTTTTTCAGAAAAAGTTGTTTTAAAATACACAACATTGTCATGCTTCAGTCAATGGGAGGAAAGTGCACACTTTTGAAAAATCCACATGGAAAGTGCATACTTTACCCATTCAAAAATGGATAAAATTTCCATCTGAATAAAAAGAAAAGCAGGTTGCAGACAAAACTAGGAGTGAGATAAACTGAACTTCAAAGTGGAATTTGGAGAATTTTGATGATCTTGGACATCCCTGGTTCTCCTATCACTATTTTCTTCAACATTCCTATAACTGTTTTAACTTCTTATACAGAAAAATCTGCAGTTCCACAGCTGACTATTCCAAAATATATACAAACAAGCAAAATTAAGCCCTTACACAAGATCGTCAAGCGATGCTGCTGCTGGTTTTTCGATGAAAGACATTAAGTTGTGCATAAAGCCAGCAAGAGTTGCAACACCACCCACGATGAGGTCTCCTGACTGATGGTACATGTGATATGGATGATGTGGATGGTGAACCTTACATTTCACAATGTGAGCCTTATATATCTTAAGAGGAAGCAATACTAGCAGCAAGACCACTACAAACACCATTCCATGGGCAAACCTTCCCTCTACACGCATTGCATTTTTCTCTACAATACCATTATTATCATGATTAATTTAATAAAATGTTAGTCTGAACGTAAGGCCTGAACCTTGAAGTTTGTCACGTAAACTTGTTACGAAGCATGTCTGCCTGTTCCCGTTCTTTGTCCTTTGCTACAAATGGTACTGCATATATTTATAATGTTCTTGCCAGCCTGTGACGTCAGTTTTGCTTTTCACCACTGAAACTCCAGAGGGGGTAGGATTCATTAGCATGCTTATAATAATTAAAGAGAAAAGAAATCACCAGTTCAAATCTAGAGATTCCCTGTGGAATTGCTGAAGAAAACATGTTTGTCACTTAACTAGCATACTGAATTAATAGACCTGAGGCACCAAGGCTTCAGCATGCTCATTGCTGATGCCAGTCTCTGAACATTTTTGCTTCCTAGCTAGGGTGACCAGACGTCCAGATCCCCCCGGACAAGTCCGGAATAAGGGGGCCAAATTTGAATCCGGGGAGAAATTTCAGGATATTCCCCAAAGTCTGGAAAATTGGGCCTCACCTGTGCCATCTATGTCTTGTTCTTAGCCGGCGCTACTGCGCCGGCCAAGAACAAGGCCTAGATCGGCCGGGGAAGAGGCCGGAATGACGCACGCCCACACTTCCGGGTACGCGTTGTTCCGGCCTCCTCCCCTGCACCATCCGGGGCTTGTAATTGGCTAGCGCGGTTGTGCTGGCCAAGAACAAGCCCCGGATGGCACAGGGGAGGCAGCCGGAACAACGCGCGCCCGCACTTCCGGGTACGCGACGTTCCGACCTCCTCCCCTGCACCATCCGGGGCTTGTTCTAGCCGGCGCCGGATGGCAGCGGACGTCCCTGCAAGGTAAGCAGGGGACAGGGGGCAGGGGGGCAGGGGGGCGCACGGCGTGCTTACCTTGCAGGGACGTCCACTCCCAACCGGCGCCGGCTGCTACTGCGAGCGGGCTTCGCGGCCTGCTCCAGAGTGGCGTGCCAGGTGATGACATCATCACCCGGCAATCTACTGAAGGACAGGCCGCAAAGCCTGTTTCTCAGTAGATTCGAGCACCGGAGGGAAGCGGACGCCCCTTGCAGGTAAGGAGCGCCAGGCGGGAGGAGGAGGGCCCCCCCACTTACCTGCATGGGGGTTCGCTTCCCTCCGGTGCTCAAATCTACTGAGAGACAGGCTTTGCGGCCTGTCCCTCAGTAGAGCGCCGGGTGATGACATCATCACCCGGCGCTCTACTGAGGGACAGGCCGTGAAGCCTGTTTCTCAGTAGATTCGAGCACTGGAGGGAAGCAGACACCCCTTGCAGGTAAGGAGCGCGAGGCGGGAGGAGGAGGGCCCCCCACTTACCTTCATGGGCGGCTGTGAGGTGGGCGGCCAGGCGGCGCGAGGCAGGGGTGTGTGCGGGTGCGGGCGGCCGGGCGGTGCGAGGCATATGGTGGTGGGGTTGTTTTGGGTGGGTAGGGTGGCGGGGGGGTGACCGGGATTTTGGTTCCCAAAATCTGGTCACCCTATTCCTAGCTTGTGTAGGGTACTGTGGGCAATGTAAAAGTCGAAATGGGGACCACGTGTGTAGATGGATGCCCATCTTGCCTGGAGCTGGCCAAGGCCAACAGTTGAATATGTATCAAATCAAATCAAATTTTATTTGCACCAGATCAATAGTAATTGCAATTTATAACAGTAAAATAAGCATAATACATAAAACAGACAGTAAAATGTCCAATGTTCAGGGGAAAATCCTCAACATTAATATACCCGGTATCACCAAGCAAATAAAAACATTGAATACAGTTAGAACTGAAATTATTCAGTTTAGAACTCAGGATGCAATTGCAGCCCTAGTTTTAATAGCAGTTGCTAAAATTTCAGTTTTTTCTGTAACTAATCTATTGCAATACTCAAGAAGAAAGTTCATGTAATAATCAGTTGGACGCCCTGGATATGGCAGTAGTAAGGGGGTAATTAACTCTTCATGAGTATTTCTATACAAAGAACAAAAAAGCAGCACATGGGCAACAGTTTCAATATTTCCATCTCCACAAACAAATACTCGATTTTGATATAAAATTCTCCTATAGCGGCCTTCAAGTACTGCCGAAGGAAGTGCATTAATATGTGATTTTGAAAAAACCGTTCTATGTCTAGGGTATGTAAGCTGCTGTAAGTAGACCGGTGTCTTATCTGAGAAACTGAATGTGGACTGTTTGAGAAAAGGGCAGAATTTCCTTATTATGGACAAGCTATTTTGTAGTGCAGTGTCCAATAAATGCTGTTTCAATACTTCCTTAGCTTTAAAAAAAACCTAGGCCTAATAAGTATTGAGCTGAGAAGCCAGCTAAATTTAGCCACTTATTAACAGCTTCCATCCAGCTACTTTTGTGGGAATATCTCAGTATCAAGGAGAATAGACCCATGGCAGTTAAATACAGCCACAACCAGTAAATAAGTGCCTTCATCCAGGTCTGCACATGAATAGAAATAACACCAGCTTCAAGTGATAAATTTGCCTAAGAAATTTGGACTGCACTACCTCCAGTGGTTTTAGATCAGCCCAAATTGGAATCCCAAAGACTTCAAGAGCCACAGGAATCAAGTTGTCCCTTTGTTCGATAAAAATGCAATAAAATTCTAGTACTTCTTGTAGCTTTTTCAATTGCATAATCTTGCTGCGCTGTCCATGTTCCAGAACATTGGAATACCATTCCCAGATATTTAAATGCTTTAACTTGCTCAATAAAGTGCCCGTTCAGGTACAATTTGTGTGGTTTATAGCGCCTGGAAAATACCATTACCTTCATTTTATCATAATTAATTATGAGATGTTCTTTTTGGCAGTACAGAGAAAATGCTCTTAACAATCTCCTTAGTCCCACTTTAGTAGGTTATAGGATTACTGCATCATCTGCATACAGTAAGATAGAGATCTCCTTTGTGGCTATTTTTTGGGGCATGAAAGTTTGGAGATGATAAGGATTCAACAATATCATTAATATAACAATTGAACAAGACAGGAGCCAGAATACAGCCTTGCTTGACTCCTTTAGAGCATGGAACTGAGTCCGTCAGACCACCATCTGTTGTGCATCGTTTTTTCAGCCATGTATTGTTGCACAGGCTTTTGATCAGAAAAAGTACTCTTTTATCTATAGATGTAGATGCCAGTTTTTCCCAAAGTCTTGAACGGGAGATTGAATCAAATGCTGCTTTTAAGGGAATAAAAGCAGCGTATAAAGCTCCTTTGTTTTTGTTTGTTGTTGTTGTTTTGCATATTATTTATCAATTAGATGGTTCAAAACCAAGCAATGGTCTACAGTTGATCTACCTCGTCTAAATCCGGCTTGTGCATCTGACAGGATATTCTCCTCATCCAACCAATAAATTAACTTATTATATAGGTGTTATATAGGTGTGTAATTACACACAGCAAACTAATTGGGCTGTAATTTGCTGGTTCAGTTTTGGGACCTTTCTTGTATAAGGGGACATTTATTGCAGTATCCCATGCCTTGGGTATTATGCCTGTTGAATCAATGTGAGAGAATACAGCAGCCAGCAAGGAGGCCCACCAATTGATATTAGATTTTAGTAATTCTGGGGTGATTTATTCCAGGTGATTTATTTTTCTTTAATTGGGAAATGAGATCCTTGGCCTCTTCTGTTGATATGGGGGGCCATTGGTGTAGATTGTTTGGGGCTTCCATAGACTGATGGGCCTTCACATTGCACATATCGCTATCAGAGAACAGTGCCTGTTAGAAAAACATCCATTCATCTGGACTAATTACACATATCGGATAAGTGCAAGCCCTGTCTAGCAGTCCTATCACGGTGCACCAAAAAAGACAACTATCTTTAGCATGAGAGGCTTTCACCAGTGATTGCCAGGCACTTGTTCCATCCTGTTTGATCAATGCTTTGTATTCTGTACTCCCTCAACCAAGAAACAGAATTGGTATTTCTATATTTTCGATAAGTTCTAATCATATGGCTCTTAGCTGTTCTACATTCATTGTCATACCAACTTGTATTCACGGTTCTATTTTGTCAGCCCCAGATTAGCTTCTGTTTTTAAATATGCTTGTAATCCCTCGATCAAATCCTGAAATACGTGTATGGCTTCAGTGGGTGATTTTTCAGAAAGGATTGCAGGGTCTGCCACCTTTCCCTCAGGTATGTCAGTTTCGCCTTCCCAAGGATGCACACAGGGCCCTGGCTTTCCTCCATTCTTGCCTGGGGAGGGTATAACCCATTCCGTGGTCAGTGTGTGCTGCATCACATGATTCCCTGTTTTGTTGCTTGCCCTTGCCTTCTCTCATTCCTGTGGCAGGGTGGTCACATGGAAAGGACTGTTGCTTCCCCTCCTGCCAAGCTGTTTCTGAGTCAACAGGGCTTGTTGTTATTTCTGCCAGCAGATACAGTTCAGTTTTCATAAGAGATGAATGGGTGAAGGGCTCTGGCTGCATTTTTCCTATTGAGAGGGGAGTATGGATGACCCCAGGCAGGCCACTTAACTGCCTTTCAACAGTTATTTTTGCTCCACTGAACTTCTCCATTTTCCTCCAAACAGGGGATGGATGATGCATGATGGCCCTGATGGCCTCCTCTCTTGCTTGCTCTCACAGGTTCCACATCCCCACAAACTGTCAGTGGATCTTGGCAGCTCTTGGACAGATAAGAAGCCATTTGCAAAACAACCTTGTACCGTGGGCATAGGTGCAGCCCCACTAGTGTCAGATAGCAGGCCAGGAGTTCCAGTGTGTGAGCAACTATTTGCAGGTTGTATAAGTAGTGCAGCTGACTATCATGACTGCCCTGGGGCATGGATAACACATTACAACAAAAATTGCTCTTTCAACCCTGCTGCCTCCTATATTTGTGTCTGTTTGTGTGTATCCCTCTTCTCTGTCTGTTCCTGGCCCCCCTGAGCATGGTTGTCCTAGTTGATCAGTTGCTGACTATCATGGCAAGATTGAGAGCCAGTGTGGTGCAGTGGCTAGAGTGTTGGACTGGAAATTGGGAAATCCAGGACATGGAAGCTCACTGGGTTACTTTGGGGCAATCACAGACTCTCAGCCCAGCCTACCTCACAGGGTAGTTGTGAGGATAAAATGAAGAGGAGAGGGACTATGTAGGCTGCCTTGGGTTCCTTGGAGGAAAGCAGGTGGGATATAAATATAATACATAAATAGGATGACATGACTGCCTCACTCTGCAGTAGGGATGTAGGGATTTTATAAAAACCATTCTGCCTGTGTATCGTCGATTGTCAGATTGCCTTTTTTTCCATTTTTCACACATGGATGGAAGTGGATTCCTACCCCCCAATTTCTCACATTCACATGAATTTACACAAATTTGTCCTTCCACAAATGCAAAACAACCCCCTAAATGTTCAACCCCTCCCCCAAATGCAAATTTTCATGCTTTAGCCTGGGGAGGGAATCTATATTTTCAGCAGGTAGCTCCCACCCTGCATTTTTCTACAACTAAAAATTTGATTAAAATTCTGGCAAGTAAAATAAATAAATAAATCTGTGCAATGTGGGAAGAACTGGTGCATTGTGGAATCAATGACTCGGATGCCTAAGAATCCTAACTCATTTAATTCCATTGCAGAATTCTCCAGCATCCCAACTCACCACATTCTTTTCTGCAGGGCAAATGATCCTCCCTATCTACCTTGCCCAGCACAGGATTTGGGAATACCTAGTTGAAATCCTATCAGAATTCCCTGATAACACCATCTCTTTTTTTTCCTTTGACATGTAGATTTCATTGCAGTAAAAGGTGAACCTCACAAAGAAATAGGATTTCTTCTCTCAACAGATCATTGGAATTCTGATATATCCCTTGTATGAACTGGGAAGGAAAGTATCCCAAGTCTTTCTACCCATTATTTGTAATTTGGATAGCAAACTAGTATGCTAAATAAGTTTAAAGTGGGCCACAGGTTTCCCAACCATGTTCTATATAGGCCAGATAAAAATATGGAGGTCAGGATGGGAGCCAGTTGGTGTGATATGACACTGATCCACACACTTGTTATATCCAGAATTAAAATTATATGCACAAGTCTTGCTTGTGTCCTTGAATGTGTGAAGAAGAGAGAGAAAGAGAAAATAGAAATGAAGGGTGCAGCCACCCATGAAAGAAAAAAAATGTTGATCCAATACTACAACGACTACTACTACTACAACTACTACTAATAGTTTGTGGGGGAGAGCTGAATCTGATTAGAATTGTTGTGTTTGTGTCATTATCCCTAAGAAAAGCTACACACACACATACACACACACACTGTTATTTGCTCCACAGGAGAAATCTTACAGGTATCAAACTGGTACATTTAAGTTATCCCCTTTTTGAAAACAACAACAACAAGGCAGCTGTAGGACTCGGGAAATGGTGTCCAGCTTAGCCCCAATTTCTCCATTAATATGGTAACAATCTGAACCCTCTCCCACTGTGACCACTATTAGTTTATGCAATAATTTGTAGGTGTTCCTAATAACAAAGGTTGCCTTGAGAGTTTTATGTTCAGCAGCTGCCACTTGAGAAGAATTCCAAATTCTTCCAAAATTAAAACCAGTTTCTGGATTTTAAGAAATGCTAGTGAAAGGAAAGATATGGGGATGATGGGGAGAACATACATATATTATGATTTCCCTTTTGGAAAATCTTGAATCAGTTTCCCCACTGATTCCCCCCACACACACACACACACAACTAGGGAGAATATGGTAGTCTTTGGTAGGAATTATATAGAACAGCTGTTGAAAGGAATGCTCTTCTTGTCACTACAAGAAAATACAGATATTAAAATTCTTCAGTCTTTTCTTTTTATTAGCTGGTCCCTGCTGTTCAGCGCAGGCCTCAACACAATAATGTAACACTTCGGGAAAAAGATGCAACTCAGTAATCCAGAGCTGGAGACTAAGATAGAGAATATCTCCACAGCCACCGTGTACTTCCCCTTGGTGCTCAGATAGGTTGGAACAAAGGATAACCACACACTGCAAAAGACCAACATGCTGAAAGTGATGAACTTGGCTTCATTGAAACTGTCAGGTAACTTCCTGGCAAAGAAGGCCACAGTGAAGCTGGCAATTGCCAGAAAGCCCATGTAGCCCAGGACACTGTAAAACATAGTCACAGACCCTTCATTGCATTCAAGTACAATTTCTTCCATCACTAAGTGCATGTCCACATCTGGGAATGGGGGAGAACTTGCTACCCACACAGTACAGATGCCTGCTTGGATAAGGGAACAGGAAAGAACAATGGAGTTGCCCAGACTTTTCCCCACCCATTTCCTCATGCTGGATCCTGGTTTAGTGGCCATGAAAGCCAGAACCACCATGATGGTTTTTGCTAATACACAAGAAACAGCCACTGAGAAAATAATGCCAAAGGCAGTTTGTCGGAGGAGACATGTCACCTTCTGAGGACGGCCAATGAAGATCAATGCACAAAGGAAGCAGAGCAGGAGAGAGATGAGGAGAGTGTAGGTGAGGTCCTGGTTATTGGCTTTGACAATGGGAGTATCGTGGTGATTCAGAAATGTTGCTAGTACCACTAAAGTGATCAAAGAAAAGGAGAGAGCAAAACAGGCTAAACTAATCCCCAAAGGCTCTGCATAAAACAAGAAGCTCACATCCTTGAGGATACATAAATCCTGATTCTTGCTGGGATACTTTTCATCTGTGCATGTATTGCAGTCATTCATGTCTGAAATAATAATAATAAAAAGTTGTGAGCAGAGCCAGCTCCAGTTTTTTGTGGGTGATTTGGGTGACAAAGTATCATTGAGCTTTCTTTGCCACTGCTCATTCTGCTTCCTATAAACATAAAATTGAAGCAGTGCTCAACTACAAAAGCATTTGGTTAAAGGCTTTGTCAGTTCAGCTCCTAAACCAAAATGTGCATTTGTATTGGTGCAATGATTGTGCTATATTGGTGCAATCTCTCCCAGAGTCATCATGGAATCATATACGTTGCTACTCAGAAGTAAGCACCACTGATTTCAATGGGACTTACTTGTGTGTAATGAGCACAATATTAAGGAAGATAAATATATTTTTCAAACTGAGTCATATGGATCTATTTCTTTACTAAATGCAGATTATACAGCGTTTACTTCAATCATGGCCAAAAGGCTTAATCTAATTGTAAATTATACATTGGGGAGATGACACAATTGATATACACTGAAAACTTTACAAAGACATGAATCGTGTCCACTAGGTCTACTATAAAATTCATCCCACCCACCCTCATGATTTTTCTATCGGTAAATACTGAGTTATGCTTAAAGACCAACCCTAGATTGAGAATCTCAGGAAGCACATGACGAACAACAATGTATTTGAAAGATATTTTCAGTTCAAATATCACCTGACCTATTGAGCATTAGAACAGTTACTTATTCTGGATCAATTTGTTCAGAATTACCAGGGACTAAAGATCTCACACACACACATACGCACACACACTAAAGGCTTGCCTCTTCAGCAGCTTCCTTTCAGACTTATTTTACAAAATTGTTCAAGTACACATGAGAACGTGAGAAGACCCATGCTGGATCAGACCAAGGATCCATCCAGTCCAGCACTCTGCTCACACAGTGGCCAACCAGCTGTCAGCCAGGGACTCACAAGCAGGACACAGTGCAACAGCACCTCCCACCCATGTTCCCTCATAACTGGTGCATGTGGGCTTACTGCCTCTGATACTGGAGGTTGCAGGTAGCCATCTGGACTAGTAGCCATTGACAGCTTTCCCCTCCAGGAATTTGTCCAACCCTTTTTTATAGCCATCCAAATAGGTGGCCGTCACTACATTTTGTGGTAGTGAATTCCATAGGTTAACTGTGCACTGTGTGAAGAAGTGCTTCCTTTTATCTGTCCTGAATCTCCCACCAGTCAACTTCATGAGATGACCCCAGATTCCAGTATTATGAGAGAGGGAGAAAAATGTCTCCCTATCCACATTATCCACACCATGCATAATTTTGTACACCTCTATCATGTCTCCCCTTAGCATCCTTTTTTCCAAGCCAAACAATCCCAGCTATTGTAACTTTCCCTCATAGGAGAGGAGCTCCAGCCCCTTAATCATTTTAGTTTCCCTTTTCTGTATTTTTTCCAGCTCTACAATATCTTTTTTATTCTGCATGCAATGGCCAGAACTGTACACCGTATTCTAAGTGTGGTTGCACCATAGATTTGCATAATACCAGTTTTATTCTAAAGAGAATCAAATACTGAAGAAAAATGATCCTCGTGTATGTGTGTTCCTTTCTGTCTGAGAAACCTATGTATTACTTACCCTCCTGGTCTGAAATTTTCCCTTCTGGACATGAGATGCAATCGTAGCAGCAAAATGGCTCCCCCTCCTTCACTTTCTTTCTAGAACCGCGCTGGCAACTCTCACTACAAACAGAAAGAGGCTGGACCTAATCCATGAATGAAAGAGCAGAATCATGAACTTGGGGTCCTTAAGGTTATGAAGCCTTTCCATAGGTTCCTATAGCGAGAAGGCATTTCAGTCATGCATGAATGGGTATTATGTTATAGGCTGTTATTAAAACAATGAAGGTAGTGCAGGATTATACTTAGGCTTATAATAATAAAAATAGGTTAGGAAAATTGAACACATCTCTAAGCTATTCTCTATTTTGATCCAGAGAGGGTTTAAAAACACACAACAACAACAACAACAACAACAGCAGCAGCAGCACATTCATTTAGGACACAATCCTATGACAATGCCCATAAGCCTCCAACGCAGGGCGTGAGAAGTGGCCATCCAATGCAGAGTGGCAGTTGCAGTGGAGGTGATATTATTTTCCTCTGTGGTCCTCCCAATCTGTATTTTGGCCAGACAAGCTTTTTCTAGACTGGCTGGGGCTCTGTGGAGCAAGGTGGCTGGGGAGGACTAGGGATATAATGTGCGTTGGCCTCCTCAGTCCCCTCCCTGCTCGATGGCATGCCCTCTTCCCCTCTTCTCTGAAATCACCTTTGCAACCTTGGAGAGGCAGCTGGCACGGTTCTCTCGGTGCCAGCTGCCAGAGGAAGGGAGAGGGAGAGCGGGCTGGAGGACATGTGCTGGCTAGCTAAGCCGGAGACTGCTACGTGGCAATGTATGGCGTAGGCAGCCAGGATTTATGGTTTTGTCCAGTTGCAACTGGCGAACGGCTCTGCCCTCTGTTCTAGTGCACTTTTATATCACAGCACTGATTTTCACACTGTCATTCCTTTTAAGGACCTAGACGGATCCCTTTTTCTTCCCTTCCCTTCCTCCCTTTAAGAAGGGAGTATCCGACCTCAGATACTCAGACCTGAAGCCACAACCACCCCAACTCTGTCTCGAGGCCATAGGATTGCTCCCTTATTCATTATTGTTATATTCCACACTTTTTAAAACCATCACATGTTAGAGGTAGTGTACATTGTGTTCCATTTAGATATTAAGCTAAATTCAGATCCTGGCAATACATGACAGACCGATTCCAAATCTGTGTTTGGAATAATAGCCTTCTAAAATCCTAATTATAGTTCTACAGCTGTGGTCCTACGTTAAGGCTCAGTCAAAATAATCACATTCTAAAATTATGATGAGAAACGAGGGGTGGTAGTTGCACTCAGGATATGGTTAGCTTTGTAAACAAAAACCCCGTACAGTACAATAGGCTGAGAGAGAGGAGCTACTTTTAAGTGCCTTTTCCCCTTGAGTTTATGGCACAGGAACTTTTCAAGCTTCGGATTTCGAGGTTTACTGAATTACATAAATATGTGCAAACTTAGTAAAATGTAAGCCATATGTAAGGACTGGTTTAGAGCAGAATAGCTCTCCAAAATATTGAAGTATTAGTTCATGTCATTGGCCACTTATTTAAAACACATTGTGTTTTAAGCAATTAGGTAATGCAATGAATATAAAGGTACAATTACTCATTCCTTTTACAAGGAATAAGTATTTCTCTTCCTAAATTCCTAAACTCTCAGGCTCAATTCGGACAACACGTTCAGCAACGGTTGTTAAGTTAAACAACCATCAGTTGGTTAACTCAACGTGTCATCCGAATTCAGCCACACAACGGATAAACAACCCACGGTTGGTTAAGTTGGAGTTTTAAACAACTGAGTTAAACAACTCGCTTGCGAATTGTTTGAAAGTTAGTCAATTGACTAACATGTTGTCCGAATTCAGCCGCTTGAGGTGCGTGGGTTAAACAACTGAGGTGAGTACGTTAACACAAAAGACCATAGAGGAGAGCAGCAAGAGTGGCAGAAAGCGGGCGGCCGCTCAGGCACGCTAGCAACAGACCGCTGGTATCACCGCCATAGCAACCAGGATGCCCGCCTCCCCCACCAGGCAGCCAGCACGGAGCTCAACAAGGGGCCGGCTCCTGCACGAACTCACGCAGGGTGCCCAGTCAGCTACCCAAACGGAAAGGGAAGCACACCAGATGGGCAGTACAGCAAAGGGGGGAGGGGGAGACAGAATAACCAAACCCCCCAGGCGCCCTGGAGCAAGAGGCAGCCCTCCCCCCCCACACCAACTGGGAGAACCACACTCCACCTGAAGCAGACCCCCACTGCACCGCCACGTCCACCCTCGCTTCACCCAGAAGGATAGGGCAGGGGAAGTGGCGACCAGAGAGCCCCACCTCATCCGCCCAACACGGCCGGACAGCGAGTCTTTGCTGGGCCCCAAGAACCCCATTGGGGAGCTTTGCGCCCGTGCGGAGGCATGCCGGGTGCGTAAATGCATCAGTGCCTGGATATGGCTGCACTACCCCCACCCCCTGTGAGCGTCGGCTGTGGAGTTCCATCTGTGGACTGGCATCTCTCCCTGGCATGCCACCCCTCTCCACCACATCCCCTTGGCACGTTCCATGCTTGGCTCCCTGGGGGTGTGGCCTTGGCCGTCCCCTCTTCACTGCTGTGCCTTCCAGCCGCCTCCTCCCTTCCCGGGGGCGACTGTCCTTCCTGTAGGTTCTGCCCTGGCATAGTGGTGCCCATGTGCCTTATTGCCCATGTCTGAGCTCCCTGCTGAATAAAGTTTTCTACGCCACCCCACTCTTGCCTTCTTTCCTGTGTGTGTGAAAGATGCTCTAGGAGGGAGGTGGGAGGGGAGGTTGGGGGCTGGGGCATGGGTGCCAACATTGGAATTGCAGTGCTGGGCATGGGGTGCGAATGTTGTATTGGTGCTGCCGTTCCTCCTAGCAGCCTCTTTGCCCGAGGCTGCTGAGTTCCGCCCACTGACTGAGGCAGCCAATGGGGTTTGGAGGCGTGTCCTGCATCGGCTACAATGGCGGCGCCCATGGTTTTTGGCCGCAGTGTGTGCTGGGATACCTGCTGGAGGACTGATGGAGTTCGGTAAGCAGGGAAAATGGCGGCTGGGCTGTCAGTCAGAACCGAGTACGTTATTAACCACCAGGGTGGTTAAAAATTCTTTGCAGCGCCTGCTGCAACGTGTCGTCCAAATTGAGCCCACCTTTTTAACACACTGTCAGTGGGTTAATTCCCCTCAGTTGCTTAACATGTTGTCCAAATTGAGCCTCAGAGTCATCTTGATCTCCCTCATAATACAGCCTTAATGGGGAGGGGGGAAAATAAGCTTGAGAAAGAGGCTATAGAGCAAAGGTGCAAGACCAGGGGCTGAATCCAGCCTTCCTGGCTCCTAATCTGGCTCCCTGGAGATTCCCATTTGGCCAACACCACTTCCCCTGACTACTGATCACTTGGCAATTTTCCAGCTTTTTGCAAATACTGCAAAAAGTAATATTGCATGGTTTGCATATTACACAGCTGGGCCTTGGCACAGAAAATAATTGCTGCAATATTGTTCTTAATCCAGAGTGCAAAGTGTGTGACCTCCATATTCAGAAAAGTGGTGTGACACTCCTTTTCTCTGCCAGGGCCCAGTGCCACACTGCTGCTCTGAATATGAAGTGTCCAACATCACTCTACCTCCATGCATGACTTTGCCGGCACTAGAACAAGATCTGTCTCTCTTCTTCCCATTTCCTCATTAATTAGCTAACAGGAAACAGCCCTTAAAATGCTTTATCTATGGCAGTGGGTTAGAATACATTTCTGTCATTTCCTTCATGGTACCTCCCAAATCTATCATTCTGTGTGAATGGTTCTGGTTGACAGTTGGGGACTTGTAACATGCAGTGGTAGCTTTGGTTGCACTTTAGTTTCAGTTGCATAGACTCCATGAGTCTACTTCTGCAAGCAGTCAAATCTGGGACTTTTGTCCATCACTGCCATTGAAAGCCATCCAGCTTCAAGGTAGTGCTTAAGCTGAAAATAACCCCAGCATAGGATACTATACCATATCCATATGGCATGAGATGTAACAGGTGCTATTTCTGCACATTTTGGAGCTTGAGTTAATATGGAAAGGCTTTCTTCTCTGCACGCATTGCGTCTGTGAATTCATGTCCAGCAGAACTGTTCAGAGTGGTGAGGGGTCTAACCCAGGCACCTTCTCCCCTGAATCTGATTTTAGAGCCTTCGGTAGTTCGTTGTGATGCCTTTAACAATCATTTCTCAGATAAAATCTCTCGGATAAGAGCCGACTTAGATGCCATTGTTACAGCAGAGGCTGACAGTGGAGTGTCCAGCGACTCCGCGAGTAAGATTACACTTGATCAGTTTCAGTTGGTGAGTACTGAGGATGTGGACAAAGTACTTGGATGTGTGAGGAGGACGACTTGCCCTCTCGATCCCTGTCCTTCTTGGCTGGTTGTCCAGGGAGGAAATGCAGTTAGATCATATTTACAACATATCATTAATGCATCTCTCAGGGAGGGGAGCTTTCCATCATGTTTAAAAGAGGCGGTGGTAAGGCCGCTTCTAAAAAAGCCCTCCCTGGATCCCCTGGACCTTAATAACTATAGGCCAGTATCAAATCTTCCATTTTTGGGCAAGGTAATCAAAAGAGTGGTTGCCTTTCAACTCCAGGCAGTCTTGGATGACACTGATTTTTCTAGAACCATTTCAAACCAGCTTCAGGGCAGGATACAGAGTTGAGACCGCTTTGGTCGCCATAGTGGATGATCTACACCTTAGTATTGACAGAGGGAGTGTGTCCCTGCTGGTACTCCTGGACCTCTCAGGATCCTATCTCTCGGGCAGGTTCCAGATGGTGATGTTTGGGGATAGCTGCTCTTCAAAAAAGGAGTTGCTAAGTGGTGTACCACAAGGTGCCATCCTTTCGCCAATGCTGTTTAACATTTACATGAAACCGCTGGGAGAGATCATCCGGAGGCATGAGGCGGGGTGCTATCAATACGCTGATGACACCCAAATATATTTCTCTATGCCTTCGACAACATTGTCAGCAAAGGATAGTGTGTCTCCTTTGAATGAATGCTTGGAGACGGTAATGGGCTGGATGAGGAAAAACAAACTGAAGCTGAATCCAGACAAGATGGAGGTGCCTGCTGTCAAAGGCCCCAACCTGGGTTTGGAGGTGCGTCAACCAGTTCTGGATGGGATTTCACCCCCCCCCAAAAAAAGACTGTGTTCGTAGCTTGGGGGTACTCCTGGATCTGTTGCTCCAGATGACAGCTCAGATTGATGCGACGGCCAGAAGTGCCTACTATCAGCTTCGGCTGATACGCCAGCTGCGCCCCTTCCTAGAGTTGGAAGACCTAAAGACGGTAGTGCACGCGCTGGTAGCTAGAAAAATGCTTTAATCAAAACTTTAATGAGAAAGACTGTCCTAGTTATAACACTGGTAGTCTCCAAACAGAACATAAAACAATGCAGGAATAGCTTATGAGTTAGGGAAATTCTCTCCACCTTCACTTACGGCATATGGACCAACACTGAGCAGGTAAATCATCCCCCCCCCTCCATCCACATATGCACACAAAGAGTTTATCTCTGCCAAATGCAAGAGAATAAATAATGCCCACAGCTGCTAAGTCCTTCTCTGGTGTTCCTCTCTGGTACCTTTGCTCAACAAAACACCAGCCTTGGGCAGTTATGTCCCTTGAAACTGTTTTTGGAGCTTGCTCTTAATGGGGCAATGTAAGAAGAGGGATATATGACTTCTCTCCCTAATAAGTTAAATGGCTCCTGACAAGATTCTAGAGGAGTGGAAGTTGGCATTTCCCATGCAAGAAGTGCTTCTTCCTGCCTTGCTTGCCTCCTCTGTTTGGGTTCTTTATTTATTTATTTATATCCCACCTTTTTCCCTCCAAAAAAGCCAAGGTGTCATACATAATCCTCTCCATTTTATCTTCACAATAACCACCCTGTGAGATGGGCTGGGCTGAGAGTCTGTGACTGGCCCAAAGTCACCCAGTGAGCTTCCATGGCCATGTGGGGACAAGAACTCAGATCTCCTGACTCTTAGTCTGACACTCAAGCCACTACACCACACTGGCTCTCTCCATCTTGTCTCCATCTGCTTCCCTCTATCTCCTTTCGCTCCATTTTATTCAATGCCTGTCTGCTTTTCCTCATATCCTCCTCCTCCTTCCTTTTTCCTTGTGAACCCAATTCTGGCTATCAACACAAGGCTTGAGCATGTGTCAGCTGCCACTTGCAGCTGCCTTGGCATTCATTTGTGCCACTGCCACTTGCAGTTGCCCCGGCATGGCCAGTCTCCATGAATCGAGTAGTTGGGAAGCCACAGGGCACAGATTCAAGGTTCTGACAGGTGCTGGGTCAGAGACGGAAACTGATCTCTCACAGGAAGTGAAACATATGAGTGGTGGTCACGTTTAGGCAAAATCTAATTTGGCCCCATGGACAGAGTTCGGTTGAATGTTAAAGAACATCAATTCTCATTTTGCATGTATTCTGAATCATAAGTTTAAATTATTTTTTTCTCAAACTTAAATTTCACAATTAATGAAGTAAAGAGCACAGCCATAAGTACAGAATCTTGTGGGACCATAGTAATTTCATCACATAAATACATTGTGCTTCTTTCAGTCAAAAACCTGTTTTTATATCCGTTCTACATTGACCAATGAAATTGGATTTGCACATCTAGACCCTGTTCATATGACACACTACCCCACAGTGGTTAAGCATTTTGAGCTAAACATCATCATCATCATTATTATTATTATTATTATTATTATTATTATTATTATCCATTTATATACCGCCCCATAGCCAAAGCTCTCTTGGCAGTTTACAAAAATTGAAAACATTGAGCATTAAAAAAATGATATACAAAATTTAAAACCATAAAAAGCATAAAAACAAGTTATAAATACAATATCATTTAAAACAACTATTCTGGGTCAAACAGCAGCAACAACAACAAAACCCTCAACATACGCTGTTAAATGCCTGGGAGAAGAGGAAAGTCTTAACCTGGCGCCGAAAAGATAACAATGTTGGTGCCAGGCAACCCTCATCACGGAGATCATTCCATAATTGGGGCTTAGTGTGTCATGTGAACCATGACTTAACATTTCGTGTGAACCATTCCCAACCAGGTTGGCTACATAATCACGGTTTAAACATGCTCAGTAACCATTTGCTGCAAAAGGGTTAGAAGCCTAACCATGGCTTAGTGTGTTGTCTGAACAGGCCCCTACACAGAAAGTCAGTGTTCATTCAGATTGGAAGATTTCACAAACTGCCAAGGATTGAATCCTACCTGATTAAACCAGCTGTGCCATGTTATAGCATTCTCATTGATGAAGAAAGCTTGCTCTGGAGGAGCCTCAGCATCAATCCACCCAACTTTCACCCTGTGAAAAGATTGATTTGAGAAAACCATCCAGTTGATCACATCAAATCCAGCTACCAATCCTCCATTATGGTCAAAAGAAATCTTGTCCCCAGCACTGTTGTTAAATGAAACATATCTCAAAAAGCGATGGAGCTAGGGTGAAAAAGAAAAGTCAAAAGTTTAGTATTAAATAGTGCCAATGGATTTTTCAGACAAAGGTAATATCACAGCATCAGAATTACGTCATGGAGAGTTTTTGCGTGTGAGATTATGAAAACACTATGCATCTTTTGTGATGCAGAGATGACAAGAGGGGGTTACTATGTTATTCAACAAAATTACAACAGTGTATGTCATTCACATACCGTTGGTTCCAGATTTTGTCATACTTAGAAAATATTGATATCAATGGGCCTATAGCTACAGGAAGATTTTCAGGAGAAAGCTTACTACCTTGACTGGGTTTTATTGCAACACCCAAAATCTTATGTGCTGCCAAATGGAGACATTCAGACCATTACCTGCCACAGTGGTTGATAATGAAATAGCAGTCTTTCACCATTCACCATTAAACTGTGTTTGACTCTAGATGAAGTCATGGCATGTAAAGCATGGGCCACAGCATGGACAGAGTTGTAGATGCTGTAACTGTGGCCAGTCATGCTCATTTCAAAAAAAGATCCAGGAAGGCTCTCCAACTTTTCCACTCCAGTGCAAATATCCCCATCTGTCATGCCTACCACTGGATTTTGGAATACACAGCCAAAGGCCTGTTGCCAGAAATCCCTGATAAAACCATCTCCATTTGTGCTGAAAGGATTTCTGCTCTCAGCAAACAGTTTGAATCCTGGTAGGTGACTGGAGTGTATTGTGAAGGACAGAGCCCCATGGAATGTTTCTGTGTCCCAATTCCTTTGAATGACCGTTGCACTGAAGTCCATCTGGGCTGTCATTATCCACACTTTACCTGCTATATTTGTCATATGCTCTCTTTGGGATAGATATGGAAAAAATCGAAACAACAGCATGGAATTAGATTCTCCATAGAACATAATTACGTTGGCTTTGCTATTCATGACTTTATCATGTATTTTCACCCCCACCTCTAGCTGGTTGTTAATTTCGGTGACAGAAGTTACTCCAGGAATTCTTTCTATCTTGGCAAAGCAGATACCACTCTGAGAAAACAGTGGAACTATAATTTCCAGAATTTTTTCTCCATTATCATTGTCCATCACAGCAACCCCAATCCATGTCCACCTGAAATGTAGAAACAAAGAGAGAATCCCTGTAGATTGAAGGGTTTCCTTAGGGGTCATCTGGAAGAAGGGAAGGCCTGGTGTTTTATGATTCATCACTGGAGCAGAGCCATATACAAGCTGAAAAGAGTTGGAGGAGACAATGGAGAAAGAGTAAAAGCCACATTCAAGTAGTAATGTTCAAATCACTTAATATATTTTGACAAAAGAAACACATGAGAGAAGTAAATTTTAGTCTTCCCATGCTAAAAAATATGACTGAGCCTGAGGATAGTGTCTAGCTCAGAGGACCAGAACTTTGGGGAGCAGAGAGCTTTGGCTATGGGGCAGTATAGAAATGTAATTAATAATAATAATAATAATAATAATAATAATAATAATAATAATAATAACAATGATAACAACAACAATGACAATGACACAGTTAGAACAGAGATTGTTTTGGACATTTTCATAAAATGCCCTGAAAGGTGGCCAAGAAATATATTGAATAAAGGTTGCCATGGTGAACTTGGCCATTCACAAAACACCCATTTCAGGAAAGGAAATGGGTGAGGCTGGGAGAAAAGTAACTTGCCCCAAAAGCTGAGTATAAAGCAAAGGTGCAGTCTGAGCTACAAAATGAGAAACCACTCTTTTGAACCCAATGTTTTCTGCTGCAATTCCCATTTCACATAAGGAAAACCAATGAGGCTCAGAGACATGTAACTTGGCCAACAACCTTCATAGAAGACAGAGTTGGGATATGACCCCCAAATGCCAAATCACATTCTTACCCCCCCCAGGACAACAAAATACCCATTTCACAGAAGGCAAACTGGGAAAGCACACACAGGCAAATCACTCACACACCCATACATGGAATGGCAGCAAGAAGGGAAGCCCAGGCAAAACACCACACATGCACGCACACGCATGCACACACACACACACACACACACAGTCAAGTATAACAAACATCCAGAAATGTACACACACAATCCTAGTCAAAAAACACAATTTACCAAAAAAAAAAAGGACCAGTCACAATGCACACCACACCCAAACATGCTAACCAACTAAAACACTAAACAAGCATAGCACAGAAAAGTCAGCCCAGTGCTCCCATCCCTTCTAGCTTTCTAGGATCCCTGTTCATTTACCTTTCTCTTTATGCAGGATGGCTGGGCATGCTTCAACTGAAGTATAGGGCTGCAGCCCCACTTCCACACATACCCCCACTACTTATTTTCTATTGTTTAGATGTGTGTTTGCTTTTTAAATGTTTTGCATTCATGAGGACTTCACTTTGGGTGTGTCATTTTCATGCCATTCGTGGAAGCAAAAAACTAGCAAAAAATTTTGGCAAAGTTTTGGAGCAGATACAGTAGGCACAATTAATTTATCTTTTATCCACTTGTGGTTGGTGGCACAAAACAGTGCATAAATTTGGAGAAGAAACCAGATTTGGGGATTTGTAGTTAACAGTGTTTTTATTTGACTAATTTGCAGGTAGTTGATTATTGTAGGGCCTTCACTTTGGCTTGATTCCATGTACTATAGGGTGACCACATTTGGGAAACCAAAAAAGAGGACCCTCAGTGGGGTGGGGGGTGGGAAAGTGGCTTTCCGGGGCCTCTGGAAAGCATGTCATTCACCCCCACTGCTTTAAAGGACCCAATTGGAGCGGAGGAGGGGAAAGTGTGTCATTCCCGCCCTCCACTGCTCCAATCGGGTCCTTTTCTATAATGTCCAGGAATGACATACTTTCCCCTGTAAGGTCCTGATTGGAGCAGTGGGAGGGAAATAACCCACCTCTAGAAAGCTCGTCATTCCCTCCAACCACGCTAATGTGGCCTTAAAGGGGAAAGCTTGTCTTTCCAGGACATTATAGAAAATTACAGAAAATCCCCCCTGACACCCAGGATTGAACAAAAACCAGGACAAATCCAGGGAAATCCTGACAGTTGGTCACCCTAATGTACTACTCTCTGAAATGTTTTAAGGTAGTGCCATCCTTACTTATTTTTCTATTGTTTAGATGTGTGTTTGCTTTTTAAATGTTTTGCATTCAGGAGGACTTCACTTTGGGTGTGTAATTTTCATGCCATTCGTGGAAGCAAAAAACTAGCAAAAAACCTTGGCAAAGGTTTGGCGCAGATACAGTAGGCTGACCAGATAAAATCCAGGTCAGGGCTCATGTAATTTTAACAGTTGTAGAGAAAAGGGAACTTCAGCCAGTGTCATTTGTATGCAATTAGTTCCTGGTGATATTCCCTCTTCATCACAACAGTTAAAGGTGCAGGCACTATACTAGAGTGACCATATACAAAAGAAGGCAGGGCCCCTGCAACTTTAACTGTTGTGATGAAGAGGGAATTTCACCAGGAACTAATTGCATACAAATGACACTGGCTGAAATTCCCTCTTCTCTACAACTGTTAAATTTACATGAACCCTGACCTGGATTTTATCTGGTCACCCTAAATTTATCATTTATCCACTTGTGGTTGGTGACACAAAACAGTGCAAAACTTTGGCATAAATTTGGAGAAGAAACCAGATTTGGAGATTTGTAGTTAACAGTGCTTTTATTTGAGTAATTTGCAGGAAGTTGATTATTGTAGGGCTTTCACTTTGGCTTGATTCCATGTACTACTCTCTGAAATGCTTTAAGGTAGTGCCTTCCTGTCCTTGAGTGGTTGTTTGTGTAATAATCTACAGGTTAAATTGGTGGGACATGTTCTCCTGTTTTGTAATTCTTACATTTGTGATTGGCAGCAAATGATTGTTTCTTTATTGGCCACTTTATCATGTTCCATATCTGTTGTCTGATAAAATTCCATCAGTATCATAAGTTGAGGCCAATTTTTGCCCATAGCAATGAGAACAAAGAAGCAACTAACTTCTTGCTCTCAAAGGTTGTTTCTGGAAGACAACTTTGGGATATCTATTTTTTTAACAGTTTTATGTTTCTGTTGATGCCATTTATGTTGTTCTGGCTTGTTTCATAAATACGTTTTTCAGTGCTTTTAATTCTGGTCTATTGATCACAATAACTTATTGACACAAATAAGAATAAATAAATAGTATAGGGCTCTATAATTATTTTCAGTGCACCCATGTTGGTCTTTAACCAAAGAGGCATGAAAGAAGTATCAAATGTCCATAAATCTCACATACACAGAGACACATATACTCTACCTGTGGAATCTTAGAACTATCCAGGATATTAGCCATGTCAATGGAGATTTTGGAGTCTAGTCCCCCAATCACTGCTGTCAGATTGTTGTTGATGGTGCATATGTAGTTGGGAACAAACTTTTCCAGTGTGTATGTTAGGAGCATTGTGACATAATAGGTCTGCCGTGAACTGAAATAACTGTCATAGATGTGGAAGCCCAAGGTGACGTTGGGTAAGACCTGAGGATTTTCATTGATCTCTTTTACTGCAAATGCTAGGGCCAGGATATGCTGGTAATTTTTTGGCACTACACTAGAATGAGAGTTGAATTCTGTATCAGTAGGATATTTCACACTTTTAAAAAAGACAAGACAAGAAACAATATCACTGTGCTCCACATCCCCCTTATTATTGTTATTCATTTCATCATTCATATACTATCTTTCTTGAGGAAATCCTTTACTTAAGGTGACATATCCTCACATAATGGAATGGAACATTACCGGTGTTCACTCTCAGAACACGATACCCTATGAGGAGCATCCAGAATTGTGCTGCACTTCTGCTAGTGCTGCTGCATGAATGGAACTGTCCACAAGTACAAGAGGAACTAGTGGTTCCTGAAATAACCCCAGATATTAGTGGAAACGCTCATGTCTAGAATGGGCCAGGTCAGCATAGTTCTCTTCGGTGAGATCCATTCCCCATTTTGGAAATGAGTGCTGCCGTTCATTTCCAGTCATTTCTGGAACCACTAGTTCTTGTTGTGCTAATGATTCATTCCACTATCCATGGGGGAACTGTAGGATACTGCCCAATATCTTTTCATGTTACGGTAAGGTACCAATATAGAGAAGATTTCATGGTATTAAATTTTACTTTGTATTATTGCATAAATCTGTGTTGCCATTTTTATTTATCATGGCCCTTGATGTGAACAATAAACTATTATGATTTAGAAGATGATTTGCTAATATGAGTCAAAGTCCTACAAAGAAACAAACAAAGATTCAAATAGATTCTCATTCTGCAGTATAGAATGATGTACTTTATGATCTACTGCCAAATGAAGATATTTCCTTGGAATGAATTCAAACAGAGCAAACAGGATATGATTTGTTTTAATAGAAAGACTCAGTAATGCATGAAGCATGTGGCACTCATGAATGGAAAGATTCCCACAATGTACTACAGATAGAAAAATAAGGTAAACTCAACTTCATATGAAGTGAAAACACAGAAATATAAGAGAGAAACGTATATGAGAATTATGAAGAAGATGAGGTTTGGCAATGTTAGAAAATATTATCCAAAAACATCCAGATATTGATTTTTAAAGGAAGGAATTTAAAAGTTCTGGTACATAACTGGAAAGATTAACAAAATTAATTTGGAGATCATGGTGTTCATGATGGAAGTCTACATATATTCAAGTTGCCCTTAAACACTGCCAAATACAACCTAATCTGAAACTCGGCCATAGATGGTGAAGGACCATGACTAATGGTAGAGAAAATGCTTTATTTACTAATGGCCCCACATTTCAAGTTTAAAAATGGACATTGTGCAGCATGACTGGAAAATACCTGTCTCAGAAGATGGGAAATTGCTGCTGATATTATTTTATTCTACGTAAAAATATTTTCATACTGTCCTTCATTAAAAAACCACAAAACACTCTAAAAAATTCATGGAAACAACAATTAAAATAAAAATTGAAGATAAAAAGACTATTTTGAAATAGTAGGAATAGATTGGCCATGATCTGATGCATCACAAAGCAACTTTTTATATTTATTTGAAGGGAAGGTAAATATTGTTGGTAAGTAAATCTGAGTGAATTCAAAGGAGTTAGTGTGTGAATGGCTAGGCTTTGAAGGAATTGGGCCTGAACACGTGTATTAGTCCTCGGTAAGCCTTAAATGTGGACATGAAAAAAAAATCACAAGGATGATTGCTTAAACATTTTCAATTATAACTATGGCTGTATGTTCTGTACATAATGAATGTTATTGATGGGGGGAATTTATTTGGTTCATATTTCAATAAGAGCTGAGCAAGTTTGCACTTCCCTAATCAATACATGAACCGGAATGCAGTTTCCCTGCGATAGCTTCAATTCTCAGTCTGTTGTGATGCAGTTCTCCTAACAAAAATGTGAATATTAGGGAAAATTGTGCACAAAAATGCATACATGAGGGAAACACACAAACAAAATCCACAAAAATGTGTATATTAAGGGAAAGCGCACATGACAGCATTATATGAAGGAAAACCAATTGCAAAGAAAAGAAAAGTATATTAGGGAACTGGGCACAGAAAAATTTGTATAATATGAAAAATGCCTGCAAATGTTTGTGTGAGTGTTTCCTTTTAAAGGTAAAAACTGATGTAGAGGCAGGAGAGAATTAGCCTACAGTGGGAAAAAGGAAAAACTGAAACAAACTGTAATTGATAGATTTGTCCAACCCTTGCCAGTAGAATGTATATTCTATGGGGAAAAAAACCTCTTGACCAAAGAAATGTTACAGGAATGGAAACAGAAGGTGAGGCAAAGAAATCACAGAGAAACTTGATGTGACACAGGACTGTTGAAGGAAGGAATTGGCAACAAAATGAGTTTTTAAAAAGTTGTTTAAGAGTGGAATTCTATACATGCTTACTCAGAATTAAGCCAAACTAAATTTAGTAGGACTTACTCCCAAGTAAGAGTGCACAGAATTGCAGTCTTATTTTTTTTTCTCCTGTAGAGAAAGCTTCTGGAGTAGCCTCTTTATTTATTGATAATTTTTACAGTCAAAGCCAATAAGCTGCTGCCAAGAGATTGCAGCTCTAAGCCTGGTTGTTCGAATTAAAAAGAAAACATGTGAACATAAAAGCAAATAACTTACATGAATTCTTCAAGCAATGCCGCTGGTGGTTTTTCAGTGAAAGTTATGAAATTGTGCATAAAGCCACCCTGAGATGCAATTGCCCCAATGATGAGGTCCCCTGACTGATGGTACATGTGATTTGGAAGATATGGATCACGGACCCTACATTTCACATTGTGAGCCTTGCACATCCTGTGAGGAAGCAATGCCAGCAGCAAGACCACTAAAACCACCATCCTAAGTACCAGTACAAGGGCAAATCTTCCCTCTATATGTACATTCCACTAACTCTTTTACAACACTATTGTCGCAATCTCTGTGATCAAAACTGCTTACGATACCTCAGAGTACATGAGATAAACTATTAGAGAACACACTGGAGGATCCTTGCCTGTTCCCACTCTCTTTAATTTACTCTCAGTTGTATTGGCTATATTTCTAACATCCCTCACAGTTGTTGCTCTTAATTTTTCTTTTGGCCACTGAAACTCCGAGGGGTGGGGAGGAATTGGTCAAGAACAAATAATTCCCATGTTTTTCATAATTAAAGAGGAAGGCAAACATCAGTGTGAATCTGGGGGTTCCCTGTCGAATTGTCGAAGCAAACATGTTTGTCACATTAGTCAGGCAGAAACAGACAGTTGTGTTTGATTAACCCAAAGCAAAACAAGGCAGTAGAAATTAGGGTTGTGAACTGCCTCGGTCCTGAACCCTGAATCTGAGTTGAAGCAGGCCAATTCAGCCCACCTTGTCCTGAATCCAGTTCTGGACTGGACTGAGCTGAGCTGCCTTGGCCCAAAGCAGCCAAAGTGTTTTGGGCCGATTCAGCCCAATGGACAGCCACTGTCCACTGTCCACTGTCCTGACTTACTTGAAGCCTCCTATCATGCCGGCAACCCACCCATCCTCCAAGCCTGTCACATATCTACTGTTGTAAACAATGGAAGCTGAGAATAGGAAGCACCATGTTTCCTGTTTCCTCCGCCATTCACACATTCTGGCAAACTGACACAGGACATCCACATCAGTGAGACTTCTTTTATTGAGGGAAATCTCACCATGAAAAGGTTAATGGTTACACACTTCAGAAATACTTAAAGCTGATTGGTGGTCAGAAAGCTTTAGGCTTCAAAATAACATACAGTCAAAATGCTACTCACTATAATAACAACCTGGTTAATAGTAGAATTCATTGAACAAAAAAACTACGGTTTACAAAAACAATGTTAAGGCTTTACAGATTCCAACCAAACACCAAAAAGCAGGGAAATTGGGAGTTAAGGCTCACAAAGCCTTAACACCACATCCTCCCTAAGGAGGCAGAAAGTGCAAGTGAAATTCTCATTCTCCCAAAGCAGATAAACCATGAGGACAGGGTGGAGAATATGATATGCAGAGGTGACTGTGGGGTTGTGGAAAACTGATGACGAACAACTTAGGGCTACCTCCTTCTCTTTTTTTGTTTAGAGCAGCCCTTCCCCAACCAGGTGCCCTCCAAAGGTGTGGGACTACAACTCCCATCATTGCAAGTCAGTATGTCCCATGGTCAGGAATACTGGGACTTGTCATCTCAAAAATCTAGATATGCAATTTGATCTGCAGAGGTGACTGTGGGGTTGTGGGAAATGATGATGAACAACTTAGGACCAGCTACTTCTCATTTCTTAGAGCATCTCCTTATGTTGAGAGTTGCAACCCAACCCAGAGGAAAAAGAGGGGAATCAATGTAATAAATAAAGAAATAGTGAGTGTTTGCTCCCTCAAACTTTTTTATATTGATAATTCATCCATGACATCATTCTGCTCCTGCTATTAGACTTTAGTCCTATATAGAAAATGGCAGTCTTTTCTAAACTGTTGCATTTCCATTTTCAATCTAGCTCCATCGGTTTTTCAGAGGAGTTTCATTTAACAACAATGCTCAGCATGAGGTTTTCTTCAATGAGAATGGAGAAGTAATGTCTGGTTTGGATGTTATTAATTGGAAAGTTTTTTCCAATGAATCTTTTCTCCGTGTGAGAGTAGGAAGGATGGATCTTCAGGCTTCTCCACACCAAGAACTTACCATTGATGAAGATGCCATCACATGGCACAGCTGGTTTAACCAGGTGGGAACCAAGTATAAGAAGGTTGGAAGGAGGTCAAATTTGAATTAGCAATGATTATCCGTTCCGCTGCAAAAAAGAATATCATTAGAGAATGGCAAAACAAAATGACAACAGATTTTTAATTGAAAGAAGAATAGTCTGTGAGAGTTCAAAAGTTTCTACCATGATTACATTGTCAGTGACTTGAATAACTGAAAAATTGCTTGAGGAAATATAAGTCAACATGGGGTAGAACCAACATCATCTTTACGTGCATGGCCAGATCCATTGATTTGGGGGCTTGTCTCCAGCTGTTACAAAGAAAGGATTTCTGTCATATCCCACAGCATTGTCACCAGGCTTATCTTGAGTATAGGTTTGTGCCACAAATAAGAGAAAATAAATATGTGGAATAGACCTTGTTATTCAAGTCATGGCTGTGTTATTCCAACTGTTATTGATGAATGCATGTTTTTAGTGAATCTATCCATATGTTGTATTTCCTTAAGCCTTCTCTAGTAACCCATTGGTGCCTGAAAGGGCTGATGGGTGTGGGGAGGGAGGAGATAAGTTTTTCCCTGCTACTCTAATAGTGACCACCATTTGAGTGGAAGGGAAAAACATTCTACCCGCATACGTGACAGACCACATATTTACCATTCATGCACATGCATGGTGCTGCCTGTGGCATCATTGACACAATCTTCAACACTGCTACCTATTTATAAATTAGGGTGACCAGATTTTGGAACCCAAAATCCCGGGCCAAACTGGCCACCCAAAACGGCCGTCCAAAGGGGGCGTGCCCACCTCCCAAAAAACATATATTTTTTAAAAAGGCCACCCGCCATGTGAGATCTGAACCCCCCCGCCACCCCCCACCCAAAACAAACCCCTCCACCACCAAGCCACCCCCCAAAATAAAACCCCAGCTTACCTGCTGGGGCCGTCCACTGCCAACCGCAGGCGGCAACGGACGGTCCCAGCAGGTAAGAAGTGTGACGTGGGAGGCAGGAGCCTCGCGCCACGCGCCTCCTCTGCACCTCGCGCGCCTCGTGCCTCCTCTGTGCCTCGCACCTCCTCCACGCCAGCGCGCCTCATGCGCCTCCTCCGTGCCTCGCACGTCCTACTCACCTGCGTGCCTCGAGCGCCTCCTCTGCGCCACGTGCCCCACGCCTCCCTCGCACCTCGCACTCCTTACCTGCAGGGGCGTCCGCTTCCCTCCGGTGCTCGAATCTACTGAGAAACAGGCTTCGCGGCCTGTCTTTCAGTAGCGCACCAAGTGATGATGTAATCACCCGGCACGCTACTGAGGGACAGGCCGCAAAGCCTATTTCTCAGTAGATTCGAGCACCGGAGGGAAGCGGACTCCTGGTAGGTGGTGGCGGGGGGGTTCCCCCACCCAAAACTCCACCACCTAGCCACCCACCCACCCCAAAACCCAGCCCAGACTTACTGGGTCTACCGCCGCTCACCGCCGCTCACCACCACCGCTGTGTCACCCCCCACAGCCCCAGTTTGCTCCCGCACACGTCCCGGTTGGCCCAGATCGCCCCAGGTTTCCCGGTTGAGACTGGAAAACCCTGGGCGATCTGGACAACCTATATATAAATAAGAAGGGTAAATTTCCAATCATCTCCCACC
Organism: Anniella stebbinsi; assembly: GCA_029215795.1. Lineage (NCBI taxonomy): Eukaryota > Metazoa > Chordata > Lepidosauria > Squamata > Anniellidae > Anniella > Anniella stebbinsi. Next base: position 26,279,291 of record JARDYH010000008.1, read on the forward strand.
CATCAGACAAACACACTGCAAAGCAGAATCCACAGGATGTTTTGCATAACAATCCATCCCTTTATGTTATCAGGTGGATTACCAGATCCTTGTTCTTAAAGAACAAAATTTTGATTTAGATCCCCAAAACGTTTCATAGAATGAATAATGACTCTGTCCTTTGCTCTGAATGGAGACATTTTCTCTATCTGAAAGGGAAGGTTATGACATGTTGAAATTTGTGGCATGTTTGTTTGTGATCAGAACTTTCTTTTATAGATATGAATGAGTGTAACAAATGCTCAGAAAAGACTATCCAAGCAAGAATCTAGATTTCTGTATTCCAAGGACTGTTACCTTCTTGTCTTATAAAGAACCTCTAGGGCTCAGTTTAGCCTTCTTTGCTCTTTCATTTTCATTGATCACAGCTCTGGTGATGGGCATGTTTGTGAAGCACCACAACACTCCAATAGTCAAAGCCAACAACTGGATCCTTACCTATACTCTTCTCATCTCACTCCTGCTCTGCATCCTGTGCACATTCCTATTCATTGGCCAACCTCAGAAGATAACTTGTCTCCTCCGACAAACTGCATTTGCCATCCTCTTCTCCGTGGCTATCTCTTTGGTACTAGAAAAAACTATCATGGTAGTTCTGGCTTTCATGGCCACCAAACCAGGATCCAGGATGAGGAAGTGGTTGGGGAAAAGACTGGCCATCTCCATTGTTCTTTTCTGCTCCCTTATCCAAGCAAGTATCTGCATTGTGTGGCTGGGAACCTCTCCTCCATTTCCAGATGTTGACATGCACTCAGTGGCTGAAGAAATTGTTCTGGAATGTAATGAGGTCTCTGCGACTATGTTTTACTGTGCCTTGGGCTACATGGGCTTGCTGGCAATTATCAGTTTCACCGTGGCCTTCTTCTCCAGGAAGTTACCTGGCAGTTACAATGAGGCCAAGTTCATCACTTTCAGCATGTTGGTTTTCTGCAGTGTTTGGTTATCTTTTGTTCCATCCTACTTAAGCACAAAGGGGAAATACATGGTAGGTGTGGAGATCTTCTCTATCTTAGCCTCCAGTGCTGGATTGCTGGGTTGCATCTTTTCCCCCAAATGTTACATTATTGTGTTGAGGCCTGAGCTGAGCAACAAAGAACAACTAATAATAAGAAAAAACTAACAAATCAATTTCTGCATTTCATTGTAATTTGAATCAAGATTTACTTCACTTAAAAACATCATGAAATCAGGCAAATTCCCCTCTTTGGCCTCTTACTTTCAGCTGCTCTTCGTTAAGCTTGTAAGGTCCTTTAAAGAAACAAATCATATGAGTTTGGAATTCTTCTGTAGCAGTTGACAATAAAACTCAAGTGTCCTTTTTCTGAACATGTGCATGAAAGTATATGACCCTCTGGTCCAAGTGAAAGCAATAAACAGTGTTCTTTCTGAACTTCCTTGGCAATGAGACTTGTTAATCTTCACATGGTGTATGAAGTTTTACGACTGATATATTGAATACCTAGAATACATTCTTGTCCTATTTATCTATATTACTAGTGCTTGCAAGATTTCACTTTTAAAGAGTTATCTACATAAGAAAGTCATTGGGTGGCCATGCCTTTTTTCAAAGTGGGGTGTCCTAATCCACACAACTAGAAAGGAACAGTGTATTTTGTTGTCGTAAATTGTAGGAAATGTTGCTGTTTGTTGCCAGAATAAATGATATTCTGAGGCCTACTACTTGCCCTTTATATTCTAGTCCTTCCTGGCTTCTGAAATCTGCCAGAGCTGGGCTGGATATCTGGAACTCTGAGGTAGGAAATGCTTCCTTGAGGTCCAGTGAGGCCCCCACAGCTTTGAAAGAAGCTGTGGTGAGGACCTTGTTGAAAAAAACCAAATGTAAATTCATTGGTTTTAGATAAATATCACCCTGTATCAAATTTACCATTCTTGGGCAAGGTGCTGGAGTGTGCATTGACCTCACAACTTGAAGCCTGTTTTGATGAAACTGATTACCTAGATCGATTCCAGTCAGGTTTCACACTTGGTCATGGGATGGAAACAGCCATGGTCACCCTGGTTGATGACTTAAACCAAGGAATGGATAAGGAAAGTGTAACCTTGTTGGTTCTCCTGGACCTCTCAGCAGCTTTCAATGTCGTCAGCCATGGTAATCTTCTGAATCGTTCATCTGGATTGGGCTTGGGAGGCATGGTTTTAAAGAGGTTCCAGTCCTTTCTGGAGGAGTGGTCTCAGAAGGTGGTGCTAGGAGACTTCCAGTCCACCCCATGGCCATTAGCCTCTGGGGTGCCTCAAGGTTCTATCTTGTGCCCTATCCTTTTTAACATCTACATGAAACCACTGGGGGAAGTCATCAAGAGGTTTGGGCTGAAGTGTCATCAGTATGCAGATGATACTCCACTCTTCCTCTCATTTCCAGCTGCACATCCCAGGGAAGCTGTGAAACTCTTGAACCAGTGGTTGGAGGCTGTTTTGGGATGGGTGAGAGTGAACAAGCTGAAACATAATCCAGACAAGACAGAGGCACTGCGGCTTGGGAAACCAACTACTTCAGATCGAGGTTTTCAACTGGTCTCAGATGAGCTTGCAGTCCCCCTAAAAGACTACATATGCAGTTTGGGAGTCCTCCTGAGCTAACTGGGGAAGCCCAGGTGGCTATGATGTCTAGGAGTGCGTTCTACCACCTTAGGCTGGTAAGCTAGGTGTGGCCCCATCTGGAGAGGATGGACCTGGCCTCAGTTATCCACACACTAGTCATATCCGGGCAGGATTTCTGTAATGCACTGAATGTGGAACTGCCTTTGAAGATGGTTCAGAAGCTTCAGCTGGTGCAGAATGGAGTTGTCCAACTGTTGGTGGGGGCAAGGCGATCTGACCACACAACGCCTTTACAGCACCAGCAGCACTGGCTTCCTGCGTGTTCTGAGCCAAATTCAATGTGATGGTTTTGACCTTTAAAGCCCTAAACAGTTTGGGACCAAGCTACACAGCACTTTAAGATCAGAAAGGGAGGCCCTTCTTATTTGCCCACCAGTGAGAGTAATTAGGTGGGTCTCCACATGGGAGAGGGCTTTCTCTGCAGTGGGCACAAATCTCTGGAACAAACATCCATCAGAGGTCTACCATGCACCTTCCTTGCAGGCTTTCAAGAAAGCATTAAAAACATTTTATTTTACCATGGCCATTGCATGATGAATATTGTGATTGCTGTTATTGTTATTATTGCTGCTATTGTTTTATTGCTTTATTGCTTTTATTGCTGTTTTATTGCTTTTTATATTTATTTTGTAAGCCACCTTGTGAGGGCTTTGCCCTGAAAGGTGGCCAAGAAATGTTATAAAATAAATAAATAAAGAAATTTAAAATATCTGGCTGCAAATGACACTGTGTACTCTTTGACCGGAACTCCTTACATGGTTTCCATCCACTTGTAGATGGAGACCTCTCTATACAGCACCTGGCATAATTAGGAATAGGTTTCAGACCAGTGTCTCTATTATGAGCATATCCAGTCAAGCTATGGGGAAGAAACATAAATGCATGGAGAGCACTGTTAAGGATGGACTAGACAGTCCTGACCTGTTTGAATTTTGATCTGTTGATTAGAAAAAATAGACTGAATGTAGCTGAATTGCAAACCCCTTTTTTTTTTTTTTGGTAGTGCTGAATTAATTGATATATTAGGACTGCTTTCTGGTCCTAAAGTTTTAAAAAAATCCTTTTGTAACATACAATACAGGAGGTTTGAGCACTTATATATTGACTCAGAATTTCTGGACCGCAGAGAATTGAGGTTTCTATGTATCATTACTGTCCTGTTGTGGAGATAACACTGAGTATTTCAAAATTGCTGAAGAGAAACTTCACTTCATTACAATGAGTAAGCCTCTCTTTGCTATAGCAGTCTACATGTCTTCCTACAAATTTAAATGAGGTTGCAGTAGCCTATATATATTGGGAAAAATTGCTGGTGATTGCTTGTTATACATTGAAATCAGCTGCTTTTAATCCATACTATCTACTATTGGTTTCATCACAGTATTGGGAACCGAGTACCGCATGAAGAACGTTTCTGTTTCTGCTACATAACTCCAAGGTGATACAGTGGTATAGAGGAATAGCACAAACAATTCCTGACTTCTGTGTTTCAAGAAAAAACATTTGACCTCTAAACTAGTGATCGTTTGCCTGAAAGATATAACTCCATAATATTCTGCAATCATATGAATGCCTAAAAATGGAGGGCAGTTCTGTACTTCCACAGAGGCATTCCGAGCCCATATTGTCATATGACAAACATGTTTTTTCTCCAGCAATTCATCATGGAATCTTCAACTTTGTTTAATTATCCCACTTTAATTATCCAAATGATGGCAATTATTTCTGTTACTTCATAAATTTCAGTGGCCACTAGCAAAACTTAGTACAAGACTGTAAATGATGTTATAAATACTGCAACAAACATTTAGAGGTATGGAACAGACCAGGAACAAGCAGGGCTCCTGTAGTGTGATCTTTGACATTATATATTTCTACTAATAGACTAAACTATCATCAGAAAAGTCGGTTTACATTATAGAGTGCTTAAGTGATAGTAGTATTGTAGAAGAAAATAGAAAAATCTGGACTTGTAGAGAAAAAAAATAGCAATTGCATTGAAGATGGTGCTCTTATTGGTCTTGCTACTGGCAGTGTTCCGTCACATAGAATGTCAGCCTCATATAATGAAATGCAGCATCCATAGTCCTCACTGTCCACTTCACAGGTATCATCAGTCAGGAGACTTCATCATTGGAGGCATAGTTTTACATGGTGGCTTTATCTCCAATCCAAGATCCTTCAGTGAAGAACCTCTACCAGACTTGCGTGAAGAACTTGTGTTAGTATTGCAGTATTGGTTCTTTCATTTCCATTTATAATATCACTAGAATGATCAGTCTTAGAGGTGCTGTGGCAAACCTGTGCCTGGTACTGCAAACATATACAAATATCCTTGGAAACGGGGTGGTATGTCTATATCCCATATATATAAGTTTGTATCCAATTTTTTATTTGTATACATTTTTGAATGCAGTCTTTCAAGCCATTTATCAGGGAGCTAGCCCAATCAAACTCAAAGTCTTTTACTTCTGACCAAGTATATTTTTATATCTTTGCTCTGTAAGTGTCAAAAGCATCCTGTGATGTAAGCATTGAATCTTGTTTCAGCATGATACCCAAGAATTACCAGCATCTTGTGGCCTTTGCATTTGCTGTAAAAGAGGTCAACGAAAACTCTAAGATATTACCAAACTTTACCTTGGGCTTCCATATCTATGACAGCTATGACAATGCAAGGAGAACCTATCATGCAACCATGCTATTTCTCTCATTATTGGAGAGATTGGTCCCCAACTATATGTGCGGCATCCAGAATAATCCCATAGCAGTTATTGGGGGATTAGACCCTGAAATCTCTCTTCATGTGGCAAATATCTTGGATATCTATAAAATTCCACAGGTAGGACACATGTGTTGTATGCACATAAGATATGAGGATATTATACTATCACACAATTCTTGATTCTTCCCAATTTCATTTTTCTGTCTCAGGAATTCTTTCGCTGAAAATGATTAAATCATGCCTGCGTTTTTCCCCATTCATGGATTCTATTGAATATGATAGCCAAACTAAAGAAACTAGTTTTGATCTATGAGTCATAAAAGATTGAAATAATTTCACAGATGTGTGGAATTCATGACTTTCATTGGAAATTCAGGAGTATGTTGATGTGTTGGGTATATCTTTGAAAACAGAAAATATGTGTCCAAATTATTAGCTCCATTTTTTTCAGGATGTTGGGTTTCTTCTTGTTGTGGTCTCTATTGTTCACAATGACTGCTGACTAATAATTTCCATTGTATCACACAAGCCAGTTCTGCCTAGCCAGGTTCAGTAGAGTCCTGCATTAAACATCAATGGGATTAGGAAGGAGCAATTTAGGAATAAGAAGGAGCAACCCTGTTTCTCATTCTCACTCTCATAACAGCAAATCATTCAACATTTCAGTAACTTGTATCGTTGTCTAACAAAATCAAAATTTATTTCAAAGAAATCAAATTACAATATATTTCATCCAAATTTGGACATAATTGTTTTAGATCCATTTAAATATTTTGGACTTTGTAATTCTGCACACGCACACACACACAGCCAATGACGGAAGACATGAGACCCTTTCTGCAATGACAGATACCTGAGGCTAAGTTCAGGCAACTGCTTGCAAAGTTCAGCCACTAGTCAATTGCCAGCAACTGCCTACTGGGTATGTATACCTAGGCTGGATATGCAACAGATCCAAATCCTTCATAGCCTTTCCATTGCGAAGGCAAGCATGGGACCATGACTACTCCACCACGGTTGGCCAGGATTCACTTGAGTGAGGTTTGCCAGGCTCCTGAGTTGTCAACTTCCCACATTCCCTCTAGCCAGGTAGCAGTGACTAGCAAGAGACCCTTCACTGTCAGGTGTCTCAGGATGCTCATCAGGCTAAAGCTCCTAAACTATTTAAGTTCTGCAATTCCTGCCTGTTGTAAACAATTATAACCAATCAGGCAGATTGCAGACATCCTCCCATGTCACTGCAGTATGGGGTAGGTGAAGAATCGGGGAATGCCCAAATAATTCCTACTCAACCTCCACAAACCAAAAAAGAGGTTAACTGCATACAGACAGAGAGGTACAGTAACAGGCACATCCACTTTACATAACAACATGTATCTGATGGTGCCCTGATTTGTCCAGCCTCCAGTTTTGCCCTTGAAGCAGTTCCTTATTCTTTCCCCACAAAGGCAGAGTGGCCAAAATCACCTTGGTAGCCATATCCAGGTGTTTCCTATCAATGGATCCATTCTAAGTAAGTCTCAATCGAGATCCAATCCAAGGTTTCTTCCATTAACTGAAAAGAAAGAAAGAAACATTCCCTGCTTATCTATTTACAATGCAAACATTATCCATCAATGTGTCGATTAGTCTGGCAGATCCACTGGTGTAGTGCAGCCATTACTTTCAGGCACACAGTGTCAAACCTTTTTGAATAGCAGGGATTCTAACATCATGTGTCAACTCTCTCAGAATGCCCTGTTCCTTCCAAAATGAATTGAGGGAAAATGAACTCTCCCAACAACAATAAGTTGTTTCCTATTATTTTGCAAAGAATTTTGGGATGGGATGGTCTTGCATGGACAATTAATGTCTACCCAGTCACTCCAGAGAGGCAGGATTCACATATGTGGAGGCTGTATTGTATCTTTTTCAGCAGGGCTTGTCATTCTATATGATTACTAATGATAACTTTAATAATGCTTTCAACCAATTCAACCAGAACAAATGTTAAGCTATCCGGCCTGTAGTTTCCTGGATCGTTCGTGGACCCCTTCTTAAACATTGGTGTTACATTGACCATCTTCCAATGCTCTGGTATAGAGACTGATCCTAGGGACATGTTGCATATTTTGGTTGGAACATTCCACAACATGCCCTTGAGATGTGTTGGACTAAAAACCCATCACCACATCCTGTCTGGGGATAATAGGAATTGTACTATAACACATCACAAGGACACAAGGTAATGGAAGATTAGATTATAGTATGGCAACAATAAAATTTACAAGCCTTGATGAGTTGTTGTTCTAAGAATTGCTGTAACAAGATATGTGCATTCTTTTGAACCCTACGAAGTGCTCCGTGAATTCATATCAACTTACGACCACTTTTGAAATCTTTCCTTAGCTCATATATGGCACTGCTCCAGTCATGAATGATAAAATCCCAGGACTTCCCTTCTACCAGATGGTTCCCCAGGAAGCCCTTCAGATTGAGGGGATTCTCTCCTTGCTCCTGCATTTCAGGTGGACATGGATTGGACTTGTTTATATTGACAATGACAATGGAGAAAGATTTGTGCAAGCTGTGTTTCCAATGTTTTCTGAGAGAGGAGTCTGTTTTGCCTTCATAGAAAGAATCCCCAAATTTACTTTCATCAATGAAATTTATGGCATGCTAGAACAGGGGGAAAGAATACATGATAAACTGCTGGACAGGAAAGTCAATGTAGTGGTAGTCCATGCAGAATCGTATTCCAGTGCAGTTTTTAAACATTTGCCATATCTAGCAGAAATACAGCACAAGGCAAACAAAATCAAAGGCAAAGTATGGATAACAACAGCCCAGATGGAGATCAGTTCATTTCCCTACCAAAGGAATTGGGATACAGAGCTATTCCATGGGGCTCTCTCCTTCAAGATTCACTCCAGTGACGTACCAGGATTCAAGGCATTTGAGGAAAGCAGAAATCCTTTCAGCACAAAAGGAGATGGTTTCATCAGGGACTTTTGGCAACAAGCTTTTGGCTGTATTTTCCCAGATACTGCAGAGGGTGATATGGAAGTTCAGGGTTGCACGGGGAGAGAAAAGTTGGAGAACCTCCCTGGATCTTTTTTTGAAACGAGGATGACTGGCCAAAGCTACAGTATCTACAATGCTGTTTATGCTGTGGCCCATGCTCTACATTCCATGTTCTCTTCTAAATGTAACCATAGAACAATGATAGATACTAAAGGAAATAGGCTTCAGAATGAGCAGTGGTGGCAGGTAATGCTTATGCCTTCCTTATGTGGGAGATCACCAATAATTTTGGTATTACAAAAGCCCTCAATTTCTGCGTGAAACTGTATTGCCAAACGATCATCTGCTTAGATGACTCTTCACATTTCAATCGGCCTGCTCTGATTTCCTGTGAATTGACCATATGAACAGAATACATTTTTTTTTGTTTTTTTTAAATAATTTTACTAATTTCTACATATAACATAACAATACACAATACAAAAGCCTCAACAACCCCCCGTGTTCCCTACCCCCCGAGACCTTCTAACCCTATTGCTTATAAATTCCCCAAAACTGCATTGATTCTTTAGATGGTGTATAGCCTCTCCCCTTTTCTAAAACATATTCTAGAAACATAGCCCAAATCCTTCCAAAATCATTCTTTTTAGTTATTCCCATCTTTACTTTCATTGCACAAGTTAATCTGTCATTAATAGCAATATCCCACACTCCTTTATACCACTCTTCCATACAATAATCCCCTTGTGTTTTCTAATTTTTGGCTATCGTAAGTCTTGCCGGTGTCAGGAGATTATTTATTAATTCTTTAATATTATTATTACCATATTCCTTATCAAATAAACCCAATAAAGCTATCTTCGGACTTGCCTCTACCTTTTTTCCTACTATCTCATTTATCTCCTTAAAAACTCTCTCCCAAATTTTTTTAACATGTTCACAAGTCCACCACATATGGTAATATGTCCCCAGTTCCTGACAACCCCTCCAACAATAACTTGACGCCTTCTTATCTATCTGATGTAATCTTACCGGAGTGAGATACCATCTCCAAATAATTTTATACTGATTTTCTTTTATCCTTATAGAAAATAACTTTAAATTTCTTGATTCCCATATCTTTCTCCAACTGTCCCCAGTGATCTGAATTTTCAAATCCTCTCCCCAGATTGTTTTCAAGCTTTCATACCCCTTATCCTCCTCCACTAATATCTTATAAATCTCGCTAATTAAACTTTTTTTACTTCTACTATCCATATTATTTCCTCCCATCTTCTGTCTAACCTCAATTAACTTTTCAAAGCTTGTTTCCTTTCTACACTCCTTATTTTGCTTCTTCCATTTGACTGTCCACTGTTCTAATTGCATACTCTTAAACCATAAATTTTCCTGACCTAGGGCTTTGCGACCATTCTAAATCCTCATCCCCTACTATGCTACTTATAACATACCTTAATTGGTTAGCAATATAATACATCTCTATATTCGGTAAACCTAAGCCTCCTTCCCTTTGATTCTTATACCAATTTATTTTATTTATTCTTGGCTTCTTATCCCCATTACAATAATTATTTATCATAGACTGCCAGCTCTTAATTTCTACTTCCGATATCTTAATTGGTAACATCCTAAACAACAAGTTAATCATTGGTAGTATCTTCATTTTAATTACCGCTATTCTACCAAACCACAATAGCTTAACCTTCCTATAAGCCTCTAACTTCTGTAATATTTTAATTTTCAATCTACTAAAATTTATTTCGTCTAACTTTTCTAACTCTTTAGAAATAAAAACTCCTAAGTAACTCAATATATTTTTAACCTTCAAACCTAACCTTAAACTCAACTCATCCTCTTCTACCTTATCATAGTTAAAAAGCATCATATTAGATTTCCCCCAATTTATCTGCAACCCCGTAACCTCTCCAAATTCCCTCAAATGTTTTTGGAGTCCTTCTATATTCCCCCCCGGATTTTCTAGTGTCAATAAAGTGTCATCCGCAAACATATTAATTTTTATTTTATCCTGTTCTCCTATCCCTTTTAATTTCTCATCTTCCCTAATACAATTTGCTAACATTTCAATCACTATTGCAAATAATATCGGGGAGAGAGGACACCCTTGTCTAGTACCCCGGGCTAAAGTAATCTGTTGTGTTAGGCCATCATTTACCAACACCTCTGCCTTATTATTTGCATACAACTGATTAATCACCCCCACAAATCTTTCTCCAAAGCCAAATATTTTTACAATAGTTTTTAATGCCGGCCATTCCACACAATCAAAGGCTTTAAAAATATCCAATGCTATCAATCCTGCTTTTAAATTTCTTCTTTTAATACTATTTATTATGTTTAAAACCCTCCCTATTAAATTTGGCATTTGCCTCCCTGGAATAAATCCACATTGATCCTTTTTAATATAATCATTTATAAAGGTATTTAATCTTTTTGCCATAATCGCTGTGAAAATCTTAGCATCCTGATTAATTAACGATATAGGTCTATACGAAGCTGGATCCATCACATCCTTATCCACTTTCGGAATTAAAATTATCAAGGAATGTTCCCACGATGGCGGGGTCTTCTCACCCTTTATAATATTATTAAATAATTTCTCCATTTTTAATACTAAAATTTCCTTAAATATCTTATAATACTCCGGCCCCAGTCCATCCACTCCTGGAGATTTACCTCCTTTCAATTTATCAATACTCTCCTCTATTTCTTTTTCCGTCACCAAAGCTTCCATGTAATCCCTATCCTTATCTTTTAATTTTACCTTCCAATTTTTCTCTACATATTCTTGTATTCTCATTTGTGGAATCGCATCTGAAGTATATAATTCCCGATAGAATCCTTCAAAAATTTTTAATTTATCCCTCATTAAATTACATTTTTCCCCATTTTGTCTTTAATTGTCCCTATTATATTTTTCTCCTTCTTTGATTGCGTTGATCTTGCCAGCATTCTAGAATTTATGTTACTATACTCAAAAAAAATCCTTTTCATATATATTAATTCTTTTTGAACTCTTTCTATGTCCTCCCCCTCTAATTCCTTTTTTTTTGCTTGGAGCTGGGCATATATACGCATATCCTTCTTACTCCTAAATTGTTGCTCTAATTCCTTAATATCTTCTTCAATCTTTTTACTATGTGCCTCTTGTTGTCTTCTTAATTTACACGTTTCTCTAATACAAATACCCCTCACTACTGCTTTCATCGTGTCCCAAACCATCCCCTGCGAGATTATCCCTAATTCGTTTATTTCCCAAATACTCTTAATCTCCTTTTTCATTTTCTCAACAATATTTTTATAATTTAAAATCCTAGTATCTAATCTCCATCTTTTTGCCTCTCTATAATCTTTCTTTACTTTAATATCCATAGTCATTACTGCATGATCTGAAACTTTGATTACATCAGTTTCACAATCCATAATCTTCGAAAGCATATTCTTTGTCACAAATATATAATCAATCCTAGAGAAACTCTTATATTTTGGTGAATAAAAGATGTATTTTGTTTCGTCCCCTTTTATTTCTCTCCAGACATCCTTTATTTCTTTATGCTCCATTACTCTTGCTAAACCCGTTTTCCCTATACCTTTCTTTATCTTTACTTCTATCCATCACCATATTAAAATCCCCCGCCATTACCATATTTACGTTCCCTAGATTCCCAATAATTCTAAACACTTTATCATAAAATTCCACTTGCTTTACATTTGGCGCATATACATTAATCAAGATATATTTTTCTTCCCCCAGGAGACCTTGTAATATAATGAATCTTCCCTCTACATCCTTTACCACCTTAACAACATTAAATGCACATTTTTTTAGAATTTATTATTGCAACCCCTCTTGCTTTTGAAGTTCCATATGCTTTCTCATATATGCCCATATCCTCCAATTTTAATTGATTTCTTCCATCTTCTTTCTGATGCGTTTCTTGTAAAAATATTATATCAGCTTTCTTTTTTCTCAAAAGCCCTTCAATTCTCTTCATTTAACAACACTACCCAGCCCATTTACATTTAAAGTTACTAATCTTAATTTGCTTCCCATATCTCCATTTTTGGTTTCCCCTTCAGGTCTCAAACAGAATACATTGTTGTGATTTTTATGGTCCCTCCTCCACCCTGTTACATCTGAGAGCTGGTGTTCCATAGTGGGTAGAGTGATGGATTGGGACTCAGGAGATCTGGGTTCTGGTCCTCACTTGGCTATGAAGCTCATTGGGATGCCTTTTCACCTTTACACCAAACTAACAAACAGGGTAGAAGATAATAATGGAGAGGAGGAGAATCATTCAAGCTGTCTTGTTTTCCCTGTAAGAGGGTGTGGTGGTGGAAATTATACTTTAACAGTGAGGATTTCTTCCCTCAATTTTTTTGACCTTATTTTTCTCCTGATATTAGACTTTAGTCTTATATACAACATTGATTATTTTTTTTAAAAAAAACCCTCTTCAATCTAGCTCCATCAGCTTCTTTTAGGCATCTCATGAACAACAAAGTTCAGAATGAAGTTTACATTTGTTCTATTTTTCTTGTCCACCCCACCCTGTAACAGTTGAGGACCAGGTGAGTGTGGTGGAGTGGGTGGAGTGATGCACCAGGACTTGGGAGATCTGGTTTATAGTCTCCACTTGCCTATGAAGCTCCCTGGAGTGACCTTACACCACACATTGTGAAAGATAAACATGGAGGAGAAGAAGATCATTCAAGCTGCCCTGCATTCATTCTAAGGTGAAATAAAAGGAGGGAAATAAATGTAATTAATTAATCAATAAAAATAAATTGTTAGTATTTCTTCCTTTATACATTTTCCATCTAAAATTAATCCATGAAATCATTATGCTCCTTCTGTTAGATTTTAGTCTTATGTTAGGGTGACCAGATAAAATCCAGGTCAGGGCTCATGTAACTTTAACAGTTGTAGAGAAAAGGGAATTTCAGCCAGTGTCATTTGTATGTAATTAGTCCCTGGTGAAATTCCCTCTTCATCTCAACAGTTAAAAGTGCATGCATTATACTAGTGACCATATACAAAAGAAAGCAGGGCCCCTGCAACTTTAACAGTTGTGATGAAGAGGGAATATCACCAGGAACTAATTGCATAGAAATGAAACTGGCTGAAATTCCCTTTTCTCTACAATGGTTAAAGTTACATGAGCCCTGACCTGGATTTTATCTGGTCACCCTATCTTATATAGAAAATGGCAGTCTATTTTAAACTCTTCCATTTCCATTTTCAATCTAGCTCCATCAGTTTCTTAAAGGCATCTCATTTAACAACAATGCTCAGAATGAAGTTTTCTTCAATGAGAATGGAGAGGTAGTTGCTGGATTGGATGTTATTAATTTGAAAGTTTTCTCCAATGAATCTTTTCTCCGTGTGAAAGTAGGAAGGATGGATCTTCAGGCTCCTCCAGACCATGCATTCACCATGGAAAAGGATGTCATAACATGGAACAGCTGGTTTAACCAGGTGGGAACCATTTGTAAGCAGCTCAGAAAGAGATCCAGTTTAAATTAGCACTGATTATCTGTCCTGCTGCCAAAATTGAATTTCATTACAGAATGGCAAATAATTTCAAAAACTGATGTTTCATTGAAAGAAGAATATTCTGTAAGGGTTCAAAAGTTTCTGCCATGATTACATTGCCAGTGACTTGATTAGTAGACCATCATTGTCCTTACATATTCTGATAGTTCTGCTGCACGTGGCCCCAACTTCTATAGAAAGCAAGCCAAACTGAGCATAAACACTAATCACCTGAAGGGGGCAGATTGACGGAGGTGACATTGGAAGTTAGGACAACATTACCCCCTTCCAGAAATGATAGTTTCTACTCATTTGGGGGCTTGCATCCAGAAACACTAAATTGTCATTATGCAAGTGAAAGATGCTGCTAGAGAACCACAGATGAGGACCGGCTGACTGTGCACAGACCTTGACTAGATCTACACCAAACAGGATATGACACTTTGAAAACAGTTTGAAAACTGTATATGGAGTTTGTTCTGGGACCCAAAGTTGTCATTCCTGATATAAATCATTTTAAACCAGTGGTGTAGAAATTGATTTCCATGCAAAACCACATTCCTAGTTAGCCTAAACTTTCTTCAGATTCATACAAAAAATCATCATTTGAGGCTTTTGTTAAATAGGAGTCAGAAATCACTGATGATCTATTCTATCCACTCCTGTGGTAAGGCATAATTCCCATAAATGTTTAGCCAGTAGTAGCAATTGTTGGAGCAGAGTAGCAACAAAAGGCTAGTGGTTAGTGCTTACTCTGTGTAAAAGACATTGCTCTAGTTGTTACAGAGGAAGGATTTCTGTCATGTCCCACAGCCCTATCACCTGGTGTATCTTAAGTATTGGGGTGTGCCACAAATAAGAGAAAATAAATGGTTGGATGGATCTTATCGTGACCTTGCCAGTGAAAAGGGTGGAAATAAGGAGACGACACAAGTATATATGGTTTCAATTTTATGCCACATTTATTAATATCTGCAAAGGAAGCTCTGGGCAGACCCCATTTATGCCATTGACTAACCGGCGTTTTAACGGGCAAAACATTCCAAGTTTACTGAGTGGTGTCTTTTCTTGATAACCCTCCCAGGCCTACTCATTCTGGGGAGGAGAGGCCTTTCCATGTCACTCCCCCCTCACAGGTAATCCTTATCCCCACCGGGGCCACAAAACCCTCAGCATGAGGCATCAAGCTTCATCTGTCACCACATAATGATGCCACAGAATGATCACCATCCCTGTCTTTTAAACATGCCCACCCCTAATGCCTAATCCAAATGTGACCAATTTATTCTACCCAACCAGGTTTCCTAAGACACTCTCTCCAGACTTACAGTGTGAAGTAGGAGAAAAACATATAGCCACGGCCAATCAGGCTACATGAAAAAATTCCTACTCGGTCCCCAATAGGACAACCAGAAGACCCGCACTGCATACAGGGAGGGATGGAGAGAGGGAGGGAGGGAGCCGCGATTTCGAAGAGGACGGAGGGTTGGGTACAACTTCCTAATACAGGCACTGCTGCCCCACCTCTGGCCAGTGGCACTACATACCCTTCACCAATGGTGAGCAGGCACGTCTCCTTCCCAACCCCACTGGCAATTTCCTCCCCATGGCCATGTGAAAAGGACATGGGGGAAGGGCCTTTCTTATTCCAATCATTGTATAAATCCAATTTTCCAGTCAATCCATCCATATGTCTTTCCTTAAATCTTCTGTAGTATGTCATTTGTTACATCATTTCCCATGTTTCTCCCAAAATGGATGAAGTCAATGTCCCTAAAATGAAGAAAAGTAGAAATAGCTTGTAGGATATCAATACAATTTTGTAACATAGAGGGGGACCAGAAAAACTTAAGGTTTCCAAGCTCATTATTGTCAATATTTTTCTTCTGCTCTTTCATTCATGGATTAGACACAGCCACTTTCTGTATGTACTAAGAGTTGCCATCCTGGTTCAAGCAAGAGAGTGAGGGAGGGGGAGCCAAACTGCTGCTATGATTGCATCCCATGTCCAGAAGGGAAGATTTCAAACCAGGAAGGTAGGAAGTGTACATTAAGTATACAGAGTGATACAGAAGTGTTGCTGTAATGGAGATGAAGAACATGGAGGTAAAATTATGCATAGATTATGGTGACTGTTCTTCAGTATTTCAAATGTGTTTTGTGATGGAAGTGTGAAAGGTAGTTACAGAAGTGGAAAGAATCTGGATGTCTTTGTGTGTGTTTCTCCATTTGCTCTTCAATAATTTAAAAGGGGGGAAAACACAAAGAACTAACTCGGACAATAAGCTTGCAATACTTTCTGATAAACCAGATGCTGGGTATTTCTGATGAGCCAATCTGGTGTAGTGGTAAGGATGGTGTATTGGGACTAGGGAGATCAAAGTTCTAGTCATCATTTAGCTATGATAATCACAGGGTGAATTTGGACTAGTCACTGAGACTCGGCGTAATCCTCCATATAGGGTTGTTGAGATGATAAAATAGCGGGGAAAGAACCATGTAAACCGCCTTGGGTGACTTATAAGATGTTAATGTACAGATATTAATGCAATAAACAAAAACAAAAACAAACAAAAATTCGAAGTTGGAAAATTCCTCTCAAAATTCTTCTTGACAACTCCTCATGCTCACTGGGATTCACAGTCATTTTTTTAATGTGCTATTTCATGAGAGAAGATGAATTGATGATAAGGCTGTGCCCTACTCTACTCCACGTAGCAGCTATTACTATATGTATGCAAGACTTCACTTTTGCAATATATTTTCCAATTTCTTGGAATACTGTAGAGATACTTCAAGTCATGCAGAAGCTCTTAGTGTTCTTAGTGTTCCCTCTTAACACTAATGGCTGATGAGGCAGATTACTATGAAAAGCCCCTGACAGCCATAGGATAATAACACAGGGGGGGACAAAGACCAGCCAATATGATAAAAATGCATGTTTGCTCATTGGATGGTTGCCCCTGTGGACAATTGCATTCTACATCAATGCATGACAGACCACATATTCACCTAACATGCACCTGAACGATGCTGGATGTGGCATCATTGACCCAAACTTTAACACAGCCTCCCAGTTCTACATTGAAAGGGTGAATTTCCAATCAGCCTTTAACCCCCAGGCAGACACGTTGCAGTGCTAAAGCCACAGGAACCTATGTATAGCAATCCATCCCTTTATGATCTCAGGTTGATTACCAGAACCTTGTCTAGAAAGAACAAAATTCTGCTTTAGGTCCGCATCATGTTTCATTGTATCAGCACTGACTGTGCTCTCTTATCTGAATGGAGACATTTTCTCTATCTGAAAGAAATGGTTATGATAAGTTGAAATTTGTGGCACATTTCTTTGTGAGCCAAACTCTATAACATTCTTTTATAGATATGAATGACTGCAACAAATGCTCAGACAACGATTATCCAAGCAAGGATCAGGATTTCTGTATTCCAAGGACTGTTACCTTCTTGTCTTCTGAAGAACCTCTAGGGCTCAGTTTAGCCTTCTTTGCTCTTTCCTTTTCTTTGATCACAGCTCTGATGATGGGGATGTTTGTGAAGCACCACAACACTCCAATAGTCAAAGCCAACAACCAGAACCTCACCTATACTCTCCTCATCTCACTCCTGCTCTGCTTCCTTTGCACATTCCTATTCATTGGTCGACCTCAGAAGAGGACGTGTCTCCTCCGACAAACTGCCTTTGCCATCATCTTCTCCGTGGCTGTCTCTTCTGTCCTAGCAAAAACCATCATGGTAGTTCTGGCTTTTATGGCCACCAAGCCAGGATCCAGAACAAGGAAGTGGTTGGGCAAGGAGCTAGCCATCTCCATAGTTCTTTCCTGCTCCTCTATACAAGCAAGTATCTGTATTGTGTGGTTGGGAACATTGCCCCCATTTCCAGATGTTGACATGAACTCAGTGGCTGAAGAAATGATACTGGAATGTAATGAGGGCTCTGTGACTATGTTTTACTGTGCCTTGGGCTACATGTGCTTCTTGGCATTTATTTGTTTCACGGTGGCCTTCCTCTCCAGGAAGTTACCTGGCAGTTTCAATGAGGCCAAGTTCATCACTTTCAGCATGTTGATCTTTTGCAGTGTTTGGTTATCTTTTGTTCCATCCTACTTAAGCACCAAGGGGAAATACATGGTAGCTGTGGAGATCTTCTCCATCTTAGCCTCCAGTGCTGGATTGCTGGGTTGCATTTTTTTCCCCAAATGTTACATTATTGTGTTGAGGCCTGAGCTGAACAACAAAGAACAGCTAATAATAAGAAAAAACTAAGAAATGCATTTCTGCCTTTCATTGTAAATTATAATCTAGATGTTTGTGTGTGTACATCACAAGATTGCTCTCACATCTTCATTGCAGGTCTTCATTTTTTCAGAGTATTGAATCAAGATTTACTTCACCTAAAAACATCATGAAGTTAGGCAAATTCCCCTCTTTGGCCTCTCACGTTCAGCTGCTCTTCATTAAGGTTGTAAGGTTCTTTAAAGAAAAAAAAATCAGATGAGTTTGGAATTCTTCTGTAGCAGCTGACAATAAAACTCAAGTGTCCTTTTTCTGAACATGTGCATGAAAGTATATGACCCTCTTGTCCAAGTGAAAGCAATAAACAGTGTTCTCTCTGAACTTCCCTTGCAATGAGACTTGTTAATCTTCTCATGTTGTATGAAGTTTTACGACTGATATATTGAATACCTAGAATACCTTCTTGTCCTATTTATCTATATTACTAGTGCTTGCAAGATTTCACTTTTAAAGAGTTATCTACATAAGAAAGTCTGTGGGTTGCCATGCCTTTTTTCAAAGTGGGGTGTCCTAATCCACACTACTAGGAAGGAACAACGTGTTTTGTTGTTTATAAGAATTGTAAGAAATTGTGAGAAATGTTGCTGTTTGTTGCCAGAATAAATGATATTTTGAGGCCTAATACTTGCCCTTTATATCCTAGTCCATCCTGGCTTCTGAAATCTGCCAAAGCTGGGCTGGATATCTGGACCTCTGTGGTAGGAAATGCTTCCTTGTGGTCCAGTGAGCCCCCACAGCTTTGAAAGAAGCTGTGGTGAGACCCTTGTTGAAAAAACCCAAATGTAGATCCAATGGTTTTAGATAACTATCGCCCTGTATCAAATTTACCATCCTTGGGCAAGGTGCTGGAGTGTGTATTGGCCTCCCAACTCGAAGCGTGTTTGGATGAAACTGTTTACCTAGGTCCATTCCAGTCAGGTTTCACGCATGTTTATGGGACGGAAACAACCTTGGTCACCCTGGTTGATGACTTAAGCCAAGGAATGAATAAGGGGAGTGTAACCTTGATGGTTCTCCTGGACCTCTCACCAGCTTTCAATGTCATCAACCATGGTATCCTTCTGGATTGTTTATCTGGATTGGTCTTGGGAGGCATGGTTTTAAAGAGGTTCCAGTCCTTTCTGGAGGAGTTGTCTCAGAAGCTGGTGCTGGGGGACTTCTATTCTACCCCATGGCCATTAGCCTCTGGGGTGCCTCAGGATTCTATCTTGTCCCCTATCCTTTTTAACATCTACATGAAACTGCTAGGGGACGTCATCAAGAGGTTTGGGCTGAAGTGTCAGCAGTATGCTGATGATACTCCGCTCTACCTCTCATTTCCAGCTGCACATCCCAGGGAGGCTGTGGAACTCTTGAACCAGTGGCTGGAGGCTGTTTTGGGATGGTTGAGAGTGAACAAGCTGAAACTTAATCCAGACAAGACAGTGGTACTGTGGCTTGGGAAACCAACTACTTCGGATCGAGGTTTACAACTGGTCTCAGATGAGGTTGCAGTCCCCCTAAAAGACTACATATGCAGTTTGGGAGTCCTCCTGGACTATGAGCTAACTGGGGAAGCCCAGGTAGCTGTGATGTCCAGGAGTGTATTCTACCAGCTTAGGCTGGTACGCCAGGTGCAGCCCCATATGGAGAGGATGGACCTGGCCTCAGTTATCCACACACTACTCACATCCAGGTTGGACTTCTGTAATGCAATGAACCTCATCAAGAGGTTTGGGATGAAGTGTCATCAGTATGCGGATGACACTCCGCTCTACCTCTCATTTACTGCTGCACATCCCAGGGAGGCTGTGGAACTCTTGAACCAGTGGGTTTTAAAAAAATCCTTTTGTAACATACAAAGCAGGATGTTTGAGCACTCATATATATATTGACTCAGACGTTCTGTACCCCAGATATTTGAGGATGACTTTGTACCCTGACTGCACTGTGTGTGGACAGAACACTGAGCATGTCAACATTGCTGATGAGAAACCTCACTTTGGTGTAGCAGTCTACCAGTATTCATAGCAATTTTAATGAGGTTGGAGTAGCCTATACACATTGGGGAAATGTTGCTGAAGTCTAATTAATCTAATCCCCACTTTAATCCATCCAGGTCAATGGCCATTATTACTACATCAGTTGGTAGCAAATTTGATAGTTTAATAATGCACCGTGTGAAGAAGTATTTCCTTTTATCTGTCTTGCATCTCCTAGTTGTGAGCTTGATTGGATGGTACTGGAATCTAGTAGGGGTGTGCACAGCAGGTGTTTTCCGATCCATTTTTTGGAGCAAAGCTCCAATGACCAGGTGCTCCACTCTGATTTACAAAGGAGGTCTGTCTCTCTGCACCACCAGATTACTCGTTGGAAAACTTCCCTGTTTTCAGAGAAAAGCACTATTATTGTCAATGGGAATTAACAAAAATGCATACATCTCTGTCATTTTTTAAAGATAAAGAGATGAAACATGGCACCCTGGTAAGACATAAGTAGGTCTTTAGCCACGCCAAGTTTGAAGGAAATCACTTCATCTCTTGATTTTTGTTTGGAATTTGTTTTTAAAAAATCCCCTCAAACCATTTCCCCTCAACCCCCCCTCCATACACACACAGACACACACACACACACAGATACACACTTCAGATGCACACCGTCTTCTTTCAAGAGAACTTGCAGAAGTTTCAGGAACTAGAAACCTCTACAAAAATTGAAGTCCCCTATCTTCATGAGTGAAACAAGAACACACACACACACTAACACAAACACACAAAGGAGTGAATGGACAGACACATAGAGAAAAGAAAGCCCAGCAAAGAAAGCTGGCTTTGGCAATGATGGGAGGGGTATTTCTTCTACTCCTTACCCCAAACTTAGGCACACCGGCTGACTCTACACTAGAGGTTTAAAGCTCTTTCAAGTCTCATTAAAATTTATACCTCTACATGAGCGGAGTGCAAATCGGGAGTTGAGGCGCGTTATCTATCCAATTATGCGCATTATCGAATGTGCGTTAAATAGCGAGTTTTATTTTGCTGCAGCCATTAAAGCGCATTTTGACTATGTGAACAAGCGATTCTCCGCATAAACTACTTCTAAAGCGCATTTCAAACAACCGGTAAGGCCACCAGTTGTGCGCTCAATTACCTCCCGCGTTCAGTCTTTTGCCATAAAGCGCTTCTGAGAAGATGCGCATAATCGGAGAACCAGGCGTGAAAATGAATTCTTGTAGAGGGGGTCACCCTTTTCTGTGCTGCTGGTGGTCCTTCTGAAAAGGCTTTGACAGCTAACAGAGGTGGGGGAAGGTGGGGGATGGGGGGTTGCGGTTTGACAGCTTTTGGAACTTTTAAAGTAAAAATTCCATAGCCACAAAATGCCTGGACCTATCTTTCTGAAATTTCTCACACATGTCAACCAAAGTGGTATCTCTAATGTGGACAAGTTTCATGTTTGGAATTTTAAAAATATAAAAACTTGAAGGCATAACTGTCTTCCCCCCACTGCTAGGCATTTTTAAAAAATCAATTGCCACCAAAGGCAAGCAACTATGATTCTGAAATTTCACACACATGAGTCCCAACATACCATTGGCAATGTGGCAAAGTGTCATGTGTGGATCTTTAAAAATAAAAAAGTTATCGACATTCTTGTTTGTTAGTAAAAAAGTCATAGCCAGAAAATGCCTGGAGCTATCTTTCTGACATTTCTCACAAAGAAGTAACTCTAACTCATCTGCAATGTGGCCAAGTTTCATCCTTCTATCTTTAAAAATAAAAAAAGTTATAGGCATTTTTGTAACACAATACTAGGCTATGGGGAAAAGCATTCAAAATAGCATTCGTTTTTCTGATTTTTTCTGATAAAAATCGGAGACAAATATATTGCATTGAGAAAAATTGGATCTCCTAATTTTTGTAACGGAACCAGTATCGGATGTCCATTATCCTCCGATTTTAATCGGAATCGGATATTGGATCCGATACAATGCACGTCCCTACCAAAGACTAGCTGATCATTTTCAGGTAGAAGAGTGTTCCTTGCTTTTCATTTTGATGCCATTCAGAAATGTCTCTGCCGCTTCGGGACTTTGGAATCTCTTCACCTGGCCTTCAACGAAGATTCATAATGTTGCAGGAAATTTTATGTAGTATTGAAGTCCAATCTGTCTTGCTAAGGTTCTTGCCTTGGTGAACTGCCTTCTTCCCTCACTGATTTCCTTTGTCTCATTAGGGAATATCAAAATCTTAACTTTTGCAGGCCCCCATGCAGCTCTCCACTTTGCCTAGCTGTACACAGCAGAAAATCTTTGGTAGAAGCACGTAGAAACTGAACAATGACTGGTGCTGCTCTGGAACCTCATGTAGAGCAAGGAACGCAATATGCCCACTTGATATTAAGTGAGAAATCAGAAGGCAATGTCAGTAACTCACACAGAATTTTTTCCATGAACTCAGCCAAATGAAGATCTGTCAGCAGGTCTTTAATGCCAAGAATATGCAAGTTAGCTCTCTGATTGAAAGCTTCTAGCTGTGCAACCCATGTAGATAGTAACTCTACTATCTAGAGTTGAGACTGCTTTGGTCGCCTTAGTGGTTGATCCACGCTTGAGTATTGACAGGTGGAGTGTGTCCCTGCTGGTACTTTTAGATCTCTCAGCAACTTTCGATACCATCAACCATGGTATTCTCCTGAAATGCCTGAGGGGATTGGGGATTGGGGGCATTGTGCTTCAGTGTTTCCTGTCCTACTTCTCGAGCAGGTTCCAGATGGTGAGGCTTGGAGATAGTTGCTCCTCAAAGAAGGAGCTGTTGTATGGCATACCACAAGGCACCATCCTATCCTCAATGCAGGAGGCCAATACAAGAGGTGATAGGGATGGGAGGGAGAGGGAGCAAGGAGATAGAGAAAGGGAGAAGCAATGTATAGCCAAGGGGAGGGAGACTGAAAGATGAGGGGTGAATGGAGAAAATGACAGAAAAGAAATACAGACTGGAAAGAATAATTGAGAGCAAAGAGAAGTGTGTGCAAGAAGAAGCTTAGATCTTTCTCTCATCTGTCCTGTAACTTCTGCAGTGAACACCGATGTGAAAAATTCATTCACCTTCTCTGCAAGCTCTGTGTCCTCCTTAAGTACTCCCTTAACTCTGTTGTCATTCAATGATCCAACTGCTTCCTTAGCTGGTTTCCTTCTTCTGATATATTTAAAGAAGTCTTTTTTGTTGGCCTTCAAAATGTTTTTTTCCCATTTCTTATTGTGTGCTTGCATCACCGTTGTGAATATTTGTGCTCCCTTTTATTTTCCTCACTTGGGCAAGACTACCATTTTCTGAAAGAAGCCCTCTTTTCTACAAGTTCTTCCTTGACACTGCTTGTTAACCATGCTGGAGACCCACTTAATAGGGAGCTGTGATTTGTGGAGGCACAACAGCTGGCAGTGAAGGGAGAAAGGCTGGTGAGGAGCAGTTGCACAGCTTTTTTTTTTAAAATGGTTTTTATTAATTTCAACATATAACATAACAATACACAATACAAAAGCCTCAACAACCCCCCGTGCTCCCTACCCCCCGAGACCTTCTAACCCTATTACTTATAAATTTTTCCAAAACTGCATTGATTCTTTAGACCGTGTATATCTTCTCCCCTTTTCTAAAACATATTCTAGAAACATAGCCCAAATCCTTCCAAAATCATTCTTTTTAGTTAATCCCAAATTAATCTGTCATTAATAACAATATCCCACACTCCTTTATACCACTCTTCCATACAATAATCCCCTTGTGTTTTCCAATTTTTGGCTATCATAAGTCTTGCCGGTGTCAGGAGATTATTTATTAATTCTTTAATATTATTATTACCATATTCTTTATCAAATAAACCCAATAAAGCTATCTTCGGACTTGCCTCTACCTTTTTTCCTACTATCTCATTTATCTCCTTAAAAACTCTCTCCCAAAAATTTTTAACATGGTCACAAGTCCACCACCTATGATAATATGTCCCCAATTCCTGACATCCCCTCCAACAATAACTTGACGCCTTCTTATCTATCTGATGTAATCTTACCGGAGCGAGATACCATCTCCAAATAATTTTATACTGATTTTCTTTTATCCTTATAGAAAATAACTTTAAATTTCTTGATTCCCATATCTTTCTCCAACTGTCCCCAGTGATCTGAATTTTCAAATCCTCTCCCCAGATTGTTTTCAAGCTTTCATACCCCTTATCCTCCTCCACTAATATCTTATAAATCTCGCTCATTAAACCTTTTTTACTTCTACTATCCATATTATTTCCTCCCATCTTCTGTCTAACCTCAATTAACTTTTCAAAGCTTGTTTCCTTTCTACACTCCTTATTTTGCTTCTTCCATTTGACTGTCCACTGTTCCAATTGCATACTCTTAAACCATAAATTTTCCTGACCTAGGGCTTGCGACCATTTTTGCGCAGCTGTCCTTACCTTCAGGGAGCCTTTTTCATTAATCCAATGGCATGGTCTACTTCCTCCCATTGTAGTGTAGGTGGAACTGCTCTTCTTTTTAAAAAATTCGCTTAAGTGGATTTTATTAAATTAAAGCTGTGCCTCTTTAAGAAATCCGGTGGCCATTTTGATTATGGCACATGCTCAGTAGAGTCTCCCCCCCCTCCTGCATCAGCTACAATGGCTGCTTCCTCTAGCAAAGACAGTGCTGTAGTCTCTTCTCAGAAGTAAGTTCCATTGACTGAATGCAATGGTCTTACTCCCAGGTAAGTGTGTAGAAGATTGTAGCCTTTATTTTAAAAAAAACAGTCTGGAACCTTAGAAGGTGGAGAGGGAGAGATGTGAGTGAGAATTCCCTCTCCTTTACAGCACTATAACTCTACAATTAACAACTTGCTTGCATGCTTTGCATGTGTGTATGTTCCTTTGATTATGGCTGCTGATCATTAATTTTCATATCAATTCAATCCAAGGCATGTCTACTCAGAAGTTAGTTCCACTGAGTGCAATGAGTCTCATTCCCATTCCATTAGCTTGAAGGGGTGTTTGGATTTGGCTGTACTTCTCTTTGAGAGCTCTGTGTATTTAGGGACCAAGGCTTTTTGTAAGAGAAGAGGTTAAGCTCCCACCTCTTTTTCTTTTTTTAAAAAAAAAATTCCATGTATTTGATTTTTAAAGAATTTTTATTCCTTCATTGTTATTATAATTAATAATAATAATTAGTAGAAGTAGTAATACGTTTATTAATGTTACATTTATATCCTGCCTTTTTTTCCTCTTGCAAGGAACCTAAGGTGGCTTACATAATCCTCCTCCATTTTATCAGCACAACAACCCTGTAGGGTAGAAGAGTCAGTGACATTCTGAATTCTCTTAGCTTTTCTAATATTTTTTGATCAGGTTGAACAAAACTATTGTGTATTGTTATCTCCAGTACCAACATCTTTGACAGGCTTAATATAGGATTCATTGACTACAGGCTATTTTTAGAGCAAAAAAATAAAAATAAAAATCCAAACTTGGATAGATTAAAATTAAATTGAGAAATATTTCTAAACACCCACATGGCTATTCTTGGTACTGGGTCAGATGTAGTGATATAAGAGGATGTTCAGACTCCATTTAGTTGATCAGTTGCAAAGATGCTTCTCTAGTAAGGAGGAAGGGGAAAGCCCTAGACTGATCATTCTTTCAAGTGCCATATCTCCCCCCTCAAAAACCCATGAGGTAGGTTAGGCTAAGAGTCTATGACTGGTAGGCTGACCATATGAAAAGGAGGACAGGGCTCCTGTAACTTTAATAGTTGTAGATAAAAGGGAATTTCAGCCAGTGTCATTTGTATGCAATTAGTTCCTGGTGAAATTCCCTCTTCATCACAACAGTTAAAGTTGCAGGCACTATACTAGAGTGAACATATACAAAAGAAGGCAGGGCTCCTGCAACTTTAACAGTTCTGATGAAGAGGGAATTTCACCAGGAACTAATTGCATACAAATGACACTGGCTGAAATTCCCTTTTCTCTACAACTGTTAAAGTTACATAAGCCCTGTCCTCCTTTTCATATGGTCAGCCTAATGACTGGCTCAAAACCATCTAGTGAGTTTCTTCTGCTGCTCACTTTCACAGAAATGTAAAACAAATGTTTGGTAATGTTTGGGTGTATGGCATGTGCTACTTTTACCCTCACAACAACCCTGTAAGATAGATTAGGCTGCAAATTTAGGCCTGGCCCATTATCTATGTCTGTGTGCCTGCCTCTTTCATATATACACACAGAAAGGCATCCTTAAGTTTGTTCTTTACTTACTACATACCATAAACTATGTTTGAATAGATCTGTCACAAATTATGCAATACACTCACTTTTTGCACTTCCTAATACATTTGTTTCCCAACTAACTTACTGCTAATACAGTCATGAATCTAAAACTAAAATATGTTATTTTTACTATAATAAGATTAAAGAATCCACATACATCAAGTGCAAATCAGAGAACCTACTATTTTTCATATTAGTCTTCAAGAATTAGGATTCTTTTCCTATTTATGCCTTACACGGAGGTTGCCTTTTTCACAGCGGCCGGATCAACATTTTCATCAAGCTGTCCACCTCCCCTGCTCCAAACTCTTTCTTGGTCAGTCACCGCTAATTAGCTCAGATCCTGTTAGTGTATATGTGAAATTGTGATCCCCCAATGTGCATCACTTTACACTTGCTTACATTGAACAGCATTTGCCCTTTTCATGGCCATTCTCTCACTATGCAGAGATCTTTATGGAGCTCCTCACAATCCTCCATTGTTTTAGCAAGACTAAATAATTTGGTATCATCACCAAACGTGGCTACGTCACTGCTCACTTCCACCCTCATTCTAATATTATGAGAAAGGGAGAAACTGCCTCCCTATCCACTTTCTTCACAACATGCATATAGGAGTGAGCAGTGAGATGGCAAAATTTGCTGCTGACCTCAAAATATTTAGGGTTTTTAAAATGAAGTGAGATTACCAAGAGCTCCAAAAGAATCTCTCCATAGTGTGAAAATGGGCATCAAAATGGCAACAACAGTTCTACGTAAGCATGCACACTGGAGCAAAGCATCCCAACATCACATATACACTGATGGGATTTGAGCCTGCAGTGACTAAACAAACAAACAAAAACTTGGGAATGTGGTTGACAGCTCAGTGAAAACGTCAACCCAGTGTGTGGCAGCTGTAAAGACAGTAAACTCCATGTTAGGCATTATAAGAAAAGTAATTGAGAATAAAACTGCCAGTCTCATACTGCCTTTATACAAATCTATGGTGTGATCACACTTAGAATACTGTGTACTGTTCTGGTTAACTATAGAATTTAGTATCACAAGATGTTGTGCTGGCCACCATTTTGGATGGCTTGTCCTCCTTTCCATGTGGTCACCCTATAACATGACACTATTCCCCCTTCTGAAGAGGTCTGGACATCAGACTACTAAAGACAAAGTGGCAGACCATAATAACTGTGTTCATATACCCATTGCTTTATGAGGCTTCTGCAGGCTACCGAACAGAGAACTATCAGGCCATAAAGTTGCTTAAATGGGTCTGCCAGAAACCTGACCTCACCGTTCCTGTTAGGTCCATGTCCTACAGGAAATGCTCTCAGCTGAACTTGATGGAATCCCATCTTCATCCCTTGGTTTAATTTACTGACCTCCCCTGGCTGGACCTTGCAGGGAACAATAGGGTAGACAGAGCAGGCATACATAGCATGTGCAGAGTGCTGAGAGTGGCAAATCTAAAAGCAAATACGTTGCTTTTAAAGAACCAAGGAAATTCAATGGGTCTTTTAAGTAAATATCTATGGATGGAAATGCAGCCCATGCAGGCTTGAAACTTGACCACAAACATGATCACAATCTGCTACTTTAAGATGCAAACAGGAAGAAAAAGCATGTAGCATAAAATGAGCTAAAATAATGAATATAGTAAACTGTAACTTATTCTAATTTAGGATATTGTCCTATATCATCTTGTGTGCTTCAAGAATAAATTGGAGAGTTTTTAGTCCAGTAGATTTTTTTTTCAGGTTCTCTCCAAATACAGACATAAAACATGAAATGCTTCTTTTCATGAGTCAGTCATAGAAAGCTTTTATTTCTGGACATTGGCTATTGAAAAATTCAAATGAGACCCCTCAGATTTCAAGTGAGAGAGCATAATTTCTGGGGTTCAAATATTATTTTGAAAAGTGGGTGCAACACATATCACTAGCTTTGATTTTATATTGGATGTCAGAATGGTGTAACATCCTAGCTGATGCTGGCTGCTTGTCAACTGTATAATATCCAGTCATCCATTACACAAAGCCATGAAATTCATTAAACAAAAAACCTACGGTTTACAAAAACAATGTTAAGGCTCCACAGTTTCCAACCAAGCACCAAAAAGCAGGGAAATTGGGAGTTAAGGCTCCGAAGCCTTAACACCACATCCTCCCTAAGGAGGCAGAAAGTGCAAGTGAAATTCTCATTCTTCCAAAGCAGATAAACCATGAGGACAGGATGGAGAATATGATATGCAGAGGTGACTGTGGGGTTGTGGAAAACTGATCACGAACAACTTAGGGCCACCTACTTCTCTTTTTTTGTTTAGAGCAGCCCTTCCCCAACTTGGTGCCCTCCAAAGGTGTTGGACTACAACTCCCATCACTGCAAGTCAGTATGTCCCATGATCAGGAATACTGTGGCGTTAAGGCTGGTGAAATTCACTCTTCATCACAACAGTTAAAGGTGCAGGGGCCTTGCCTTCTTTTGTATATGGTCACTCTAGTATAGTGTATGCACCTTTAGCTGTTGTGATGAAGAGTGAATTTCACCAGGAACTAATTGCATACAAATAACACTGGCTGAAATTCCCTTTTCTCTACAACTGTTAAAGTTACATGAGCCCTGTCCTCCTTTTCATATGGTCAGCCTACTTAAGGTTCAATTCTTGGGACAGTTTCTTATTCTCATCCCCCTGGGTTGGTAGCATACACTTCCAGTCATGTGGCACGTGGTGTGGGATGCTTCTCCCTTTTATGTTGGCTCTTTCTACACCACAGGGCCTTCCAAGATGCAGTGGGGAGGATCCTGGGATTTCCTGCTTCCGGGATCATCCCCCAGCATACACACACCAGTGTGACATACTGGAAGGCAAGAGGGATGTCACAGGCATCATTTATTTATTTTTACTGAAGAGGGGCTGGTCGTGCATTTGTGAGGCCCCAATCGTGTGCAAAACTAGGTTTTTTAAAAAAATCCCTGCCAATATTGGGCCTCAACCCCCTCTCCCACCATTGCAGAGATGGCAAAAATGCTGTCTCACTGCACAGCTCCATGCCCACTTTGGAAGCCGTGTTTACTTGTGGGGAAGAAGGGATGACCCAGGAACAGCAGCCACATTTCCCGTGCTCCTCAGGATGATCCCGGGACAACGGGAAAAAATTGGGAAATCTGTGGTCCCAGATATCCCGGGGAACATCCCTGGTTGTCCCTGGATGCCCCCGGGATCCCCTATGTGTCATTTGGATGCACACAGATGGCCGAGGAATGACCCTGGGAAAAAACCATGGTGTAGACATAGTCTTTATCTTTCCCATTGAGCATGGCTGCATTTAGACCTCCAGAACATATTTGCCATGTCTATCAGTGGCAAGCCAGTCATGTGCTGGCCCTTCCCATTTTTGAGGAGCTAGCTACACATTCCAAGTCCTAATTTGTTGTACTGCTCCTTTTCATGCTGACTGCATTGGCACCCCTTACCAGTAGATGGCTGCCTGCATTTGCCTGGCAGGAGGGGGCTGCCTGCATACCTCTGGCATATCCTATTCCTGGTTCATGCCTACGTGTCCAGAGAGGGTAATGGGGGGGGGTCTTGAGAAGTATTTCTCTCTTCCCTGGTGATTCTCCAGTGCCTGCCTGAACCTTGATTGTCCCTGGTTGTGGACAGAAAACCCCATCTGTCTACCAACTCCTAGCAAATTCAGGAATTACACATATTTATATTTTAAAAAATACTTTCCCCCCCCCCTTATCACTTCATAGACGTTCATAGGGTCCTTGATGGTGGTGATTTATAATGCCACCAGTCATGATTGGAGGTGCACCTTCCTGCCCATCCATGCAAGAAGCAGTGAGAGACTTAGCCTGAAAGTTGTCATGGCACCCACAAGCTTGCAGCTTTGGAACTGATTCCGCATCTCTCTTTGAGTTATACACAATAATGATGAAAAATGTTCTTCCCTCTGTGTGGCTTGAAATAATTACTTCATTCTCTAGGTTTCCCTCCACAGTGCAAATATTCATATCCACTTTGCTTAAGACAGGATTTTGGAATACATCATTGAAAGTCTTTTATCTGAATACCTGATAAACCCGTCTCCTCCTTCTCCTCCTCCTCCTCCTCCTCCTCCTCCTCCTCCTCCTCCTCCTCCTCCTCCTCCTCTTCTCCTTCTCCTTCTCCTTCTCCTTCTTCTTCTTCTTCTCCTTCATTTTCTTTTTGCAAACACTCTCTAAAACAACCCTCTCCTTCTTTTGCATAGATTTTCACCCCCTTCCCCACATTCTTTTCTGGTTTGAAATGTGGATTCCATTGTAATCAAATATGAACATGAAAATGAAAAGGGAATTCATCAGACAGTTTAAACCTTGGTAGATATCTGGAATAACGTGGGAATGACATAACATCATGGACTAGTTCTTTTTTGTAGTTCTTTGACTCATTCTTTGTGCTTTGGATAGAGAAGGGTTATGCCAAGTAACTTTAATTTGGGCATCATGAAAGAAAATAGTAAAAGATAGAGCAAAAACTCTCAGAATTCCAAAATGTTCTCCTGTTATTTGGCCTGGTTAGAACTCTTCCTTAAAATGAAACCTGAAGAGTAAGGTTAGTGTGAGGAAAATGTTCTCCCCTATGAGAGCTGCCCACCTTGAAGTGACTGGTTGATTACTTCTTATGATAAGAATTAGTCATACAGTGGAACGTATTACATTGTACTCGTTGCTAATATGAAGGTTGCAAACATTCACATCTCTAGATTATAAAATATTGCAATGGATAGAGTTTTTAAATTGTTCAATCTTTTATTCTTATTAATTGTTCCCTCTTGTTCAATTCAGGTTTCAATATAATGATGTAATATTTGGGGAAAAATATGAATCCCAGTAGCCCAGCACTGGAGGTTAAGATAGAAAAGATTTCCACAGCCACCATGTATTTTCCACTGGTGCTCAGGTATGTTGGAACAAAGGATAACCACACGCTGCAAAAGACCAACATGCTGAAAGTAATAAACTTGGCCTCATTGAAACTGTCTGGTAGCTTCCTTGCAAAGAAGGCCACAGTGAAACTGGCAATTGCCAGGAAGCCCAGGTATCCCAGGACACTGTAAAACATAATCACAGACCCTTCGTTACATTCCAATACAATCTCTTCAAACTTTGACTGCATGTCCACATCTGGGAATGGAGGAGAGATTCCCAACCACAAAATGCAGATGCCTCCTTGGACAAGTGAGCAGGAAATAACAATGGAATTTGCCAGTCTTTTCCCCACCCATTTTCTCATCCTGGACCCTGGCTTGGTAGCCATGAAAGCCAGAACCACTGTGATAGTTTTTGCCAGAACACAAGAAACAGCCACTGAGAAGATGGTGCCAAAGGCAGTTTGTCTGAGAAGACACGTCACTTTCCTAGGTTGACCGATGAATAGCAAGCCACAAAGGAAGCATAACAGAAGGGAGATGAGGAGAGTGTATGTAAGGTCCCTGTTGTTGGCTTTGACTATGGGAGTGTTGTGGTGCTTCATAAATGTTCTTAGCACTAGAACTGTTATGACAGAAAGGGAAAAAGCAAGGCAAGCTAAACTGATACTCAAAGGCTCTTCATAAAACAAAAAGCTTATAACTTTGAGAATACAAAAATCTTGATTCCTGCTTGGATACTTTTCATCCACACATTTACTGCAGTCACTCATGTCTGAAATAATAAAACAAACAAACATGGTGTTGATCTTACAGAATGGCCCAATGTAGACTGAATACAGCCAATGGTGCCTCCTGTCATAGTCAAGAAACTTAGCCTTAGTACTCATTCCTAGTCAAAATATTAACAATTCAATAATAAGAAATGTTTACCATTCATGACACACATTAATAACTGCCTATGACAGCCTTCTCTGCCTATCTGTAGGGCCAGGCATAATATCATAAAAATATGCCTTAACAGTTCATTTTGCATAGGGAAAATTGTGTAATCTAATTATTGGAATCATTCAGTTCTGTTACAGCCTATCTACACTACTGCTTTAAAACAGTTTATAACAGTTTTAAACCAGTTAATAACCATTATTAACAAGTTTAAAACTGTTATAAACCGTTTTAAAGCAGTAGTGTAGATAGGCTCAGTGTTTGAAATGTGCCTGAAAGATTTCTGGATATAAAACAGCATGATTGGCTTTAAAAACAGAGCAGGATTTACACTACTACTTAAATGTTGGGGCCTAGGACACATTCCATATATTGTTTTCATTCAAACCATATATCCTGCTTGGTGTAGATCTGGCCAAAGTCTCTGATAAGCAAAATGTGATCTCAAGAGATGCACAGAAAGACAATTCTTAAATCTTCCACAGCTTCTTTTTAGACCTTCATTACCAAATGTTTCAATCACCCTTTAAATACCAAAACCAAATAACCCTATTCTATGTATATTCCCCTAGAAAACAACCATTCTTATAGCTAAATCTAAATATTTCTTACCCTCCCGGTCAGAAATCTTCCCTTCTGGACATGGGATGCAATCATAGCAGCAAAATGGCTCCCCCTCCTTCACTCTCTTGCTAAAACCAGGATGGCAACTCTCACTGCATAAAGAAAGAGGCTTCACCTAATGCATGAATGAAAAAGCATAATAATTAGTTTAGAATCCTTAAAGCTTTGGGGCTTACCATATGTTTCTGTCATGAGAAGGAATCTAAGTCATGTATGAATGGACTCATTACTTCTGCCTGTTATTTAAACAATGAATATAGGATATGGTACAGTATTATACCTATATTTTAATGCACCTGTTGATGATTGAACACCCGTTTATAAGTTATTCCCTATTATGATTCCACAATGTATTTTACATAATAAATTACTTTTGCATTAGTAATATTACGTTAGACACAGAGTCCATTTTGTTCCATGTAGATATTGATGTTTCCAGATGGAGGTATCCTAGCACTACAAATCAAAAGATCTGAATTGCTATTATGTCTTTCCTTCCTTAAATACTACTACTACTACTACTACTAATAATAATAATAATAATAATAATTTTGTGGTAATAAAAAAGCAGTGGTAAAATGCAGGAGGGTTACAAATTGAAAATTATTATGTCTAAACCACCTCTAAAATTCCACAGATGAGGCAAAACAATTACCAGTGTGGTGTAGTGGTTAGAGTCTTGGACCCTTGTAAGTGACCTTCAGCTCCTTGAAAGAGGAGAGAAGGTGAGAAATAAGTGTAATAATAATTGAATTATAATGAATAAAAATAAAGGCCCATCTGGAATGACACATTATGCTCAATTTTGAACCTGCAAATAAACTCCAGACCAATTCTATACATTTAAATACCAAAATCTATGTGATATACACCTGTATCTCACATTTTAATTAATGTTTTGATATGGTTGGGTAATATTTCTTTTGGCATATGGTTTGAACTCAATTTAGGATCTAGAGATGTCAAAATAGACGGTATTTGAAAAGTGAAGCAGCCACCAATCCTCCTGTAGGTTGGACTGGCGTCAACATGGAAGACTGGTTAGTATTGTTGTTGTTTTTTTCTGACAGGTGAAAGCACTTCTTTTCCACCAGGCCTTTTGATTAACAGTTGGACTTATGTATCAGAGTAGAATAGTTGAAGGGAGGTATATATTGAATTCAACACTAATTGACAATTAGGCACATTTATAGGATGTTGGAAGGATGGCTTATTGTATAATGTGACTGCCCTGATATCATTTTGCTATGAAGAGTAGAACAAACAAACAAACAAACATATCTTCTATTCAGCAGTAACAAGAGGCATTTTCTTCAGTAGCGCCCTGACTTTGCACATTTTCATTGCCTACAGAGTTGAACAGTCAAGAAAACTCTGAATATAATGATATCAATTTGTATGTCAGGTTCCAGAACACAATGCTAATGGGTGCAGGGAACAAACATGAATCAGCTGTGTTCCCCTTAAGGCAACATCTAGTTTGGTTGCATGGACAGAATTTAGTGGCCCATTAAAGAAATGCTATTGTGGTTTTACATATACTCAAAATAACCACGGCATAATTAAATTTTCTCCAAATATTTCTCAATCAATATAATGAAGAGCACAGCAACCAGGATAGAACCTTTGGGAGCCTCAATAATACACTGTGTTCACACATATATTCACATACTGTGCTTTTGTCAATATCTTTTTTTTCCCCAATAGAAGTTCAACTTTTTCCACATCTGCACAGAAAGTCAGTACTATTTAAAATAATGAAGATTTCCAAGAATTGGATCTAACCTGGTTAAACCAGCTGTGCCATGTAATAGCACCCTCATTTATGTAAAAGGCTTCTTCTGGAGGAGCTTGGGGATCCATCCACCCAACTTTCACTCTATGAAAGGATTGATTTGTTGAAGAAATCCAGTTGAACACATCAAATCCAGCTACTAACTCCCCATTGTGGTCAAAGGAAATCTGTTCCCCAGCACTGTTATTAAATGAAATACCTTTCAAAAAGTGATAGAGCTAGGAAAACAAAGAGGTTAACAAATAAATTTCTGCACATACATAGTTTTTTTTTTAACTAAGTTATAATCACAATAGGAGAATTCTGTCATGGTCAGGTTTTCAGGGCAAGAAGTTTGATGAAAGATCTGCTCACCATTTATGATGGCAAAATAACAGGAGAAATCACTATGAGCATTATGACAATGGAACCGATCACCTAGGGTGGTTGTGTGCTCGCCCACACTAGAGGCATTCAAGAGGCAGCTGGACAACCATCTTTCAGGTATGCTTTGAGGAGGATTCCTGCCTTCAGCAGGAGGTTGGACTCAATGGCCTTATAGGCCCCCTTCCAACTGTACTAGTCTATGATTCTATGATCAACACAATTACTAGTGTGTCAACTTCTCGTATATGGTTGGACCTAGATTTTGATGAAAAAATTGCTTGGCTGGCATTTTGACATCAACTTACCAAATTTGCACTTCCTGCACTTTTGCCAAACCAGATTAGAGTTGTACAGGGATATTTGCACTTTTCCAAATGTCATGCATTTTTTTGATGTCTAGATGCAGGGACTGCTTCCACATTGAGAATTCATTGTAGAATAGACACACTTTATTCACTGACTTTTTATGGGGAAATCTGCATGATGATGTAAGCAAAGTTTCCTCCTCTCATGTCCCCCCCCCCAGACTTAGAAAACCTACATATTTACTATAATGAAAGAGCTGCATAAAGATATCGGTGTGGATGATCCATTCTCCAACTGCTATACTGCTTTTGTGGCTGATTGTGTGTATAGACTGCTCTAATGTTTCCTTCTCTATGGCCAAGCCAGCATTCACAGGAATCAATTCTATCACTGTAACCCTTAGTTTTCCAAAGAGCATTGGCTTATACCATTCCCCTCCCCAAGTGCAGCCACCTAGGGAGGATCACCAGTCACAATTGTGAGTTAGAACTGTAAAACCCTTGCTGGCAACACTGTGATATCAACATAAATACTCCACAACATTTGTCGCAGGGAAGCATTTTTCTGCTCTAAGAGGGGCACAGCTCATGCTGAAATACCAATTATTGGTTGTTGTTAAATTGCTCAGGTATACAAACACCCATGAAATGATGGATGAAGTATGGCTTATTCTGTCATACATGGTGATTCAGAAACTGTAAACAAAAATGAAAACATGAATGCAAAAAGAGCTTGTGGAAAAAGTATCCTAAACTGACTGGGCCCTATTGTAACACCCAAGATATTATGCTGTGACACACAAGGATATTCAGGGCATTACCTGCCACATTTGTTGATTCTGAAGTTTCAGATTCCTTGGATTGCCCCTTCTTCTGTGTTTGTTTCCATTCCCCCTTGAAATGTTTTTTACTCTAGATGTTGACATGGCATGTAAAGCATGGGCAACAGCATAGGCAGCATTATAGATACTATAGCTGTGGCTGGTCATGCTCATTTCAAAAAATGATCCATGAAGGCTCTCCAGTTTCTCCTCCCCAGTGCAAATGTCTCCATCTATTTTGCCCAAAAACGTGGTTGGTAATACACAGTTAAAAGCCTGTTGCCAGAAATCCCTGATAAAGCCATCTCCATTTGTGCTGGAAGGATTTCTGCTCTCAACAAACAGCTTGAAGCCTGGTGGGTTACTGGAGTGAACTTTGAAGGACAGAGCACCATGAAATATGTCTGTATCCCAATCCCTTTGATAGGTCATTGAGATGAGCTCCATCTGGGCTGTCATTATCCACACTTTGCCTTTTGATATATCTGTCACATGTTCTCTTTTGGATAGATATGGAAACCATCTCAAATACACCATGGAAATAGATTCTCCATAAAACATCATTATATTGGCTTTGCTGTCTATGACTTTATCATGTATTTTTGCCCCCCATTCTACCAGCTCTTTAACTTCAGAAGGAGAAACTGTCACAGGAATTCTTTCTACAAAAGCCAAGCAGATGCCTCCCTTTGAGAACAATGGAAGTACAGTTTGCACAAATCTTTCTCCCTTTTCATTATCCATAACAGCAACCGCAATCCATGTCCACCTGAAGTGAAGAAATAAAGATAGAATCCCTCTATACTGAAGGGTTTCCTTAGGTGTCATTTGGAAGAAGAGTAGTCCTGGTGTTTTATAATTCATCACAGGAGCAGAGCCATATATGAGCTAAATAGAGATTTGGGAAGTAAAAATGAGAGAGAAAGAGTGACATTTAAGTAGTATTTTCAAGTGTTTAGATAGCTTAATACATTATTACTCTAGGCCTGTCCTTTTTTGTATCTGGTCACTCTATTATAGCTCCTGAAGCCTTAACTATTGTGATAAAGAGGGAATTTAACTAGGTGCTGCATGCATACAAATGACACCTGCTGAAACTCCTTCTATATGCAACTGTTAAAGATACAGGAGCCCTGTCCTCCTTTTCATATGGTCACCTTAAATAAGCCCTTGGCTTCCATTTCATCCCACAAACACAACTTACATTAAAATAAATGATAGCTAATTTTCCTAATATATTCATTTTTAATAGCAGTGATGAATTTAATTAAACACTAATTAAATGTATTGGGATATTAAGTTATTTCCTGGCTGGTAACAGTGTTAAACTGTCACAGCTAAATCAACAAATATTCTTGCAGCAACTTAATGGATAATAAAAGAAATATAACATAGAAAATTCATCAGTGAACTCCAACTCAGACTGGGCAATGACAGTTCCCTTTCACAAACCTTGGGTGGTAGGTGTGTATTTGCTTACACACAACCACCCAACATAAAAAAGATACTCATCACTGCCAACAGCATACCTCACAGCTGAGGTACAGTCACAGGAACCAGATTCTTTGGCAGATCCAGATGCTAACTCTGTCCCTATCTCTACTCTAATAATGCTATCCACAATATCAGGAATTCATACACCTGCTCTTCTTCCAATATATAATATGCCACTATTTGCCAGAAATACCGTACTTCTTTCTACATATGGGCCAGTCTCTGAAAAATCTGATATGAATGGCAATATCCAGGAATCAGTGTGTGTGTGTGTGGGGGGGAATCTCAGCTCCCAGGACATTCTATGAATGACCTTTAGGTGGTCATTCTTGAACAAAGTAATTCAAAGGCAAATTCCAACATGACATTTCTGAAGTACAGCCCATCACGAGATTCAACTCTATTTCTTGTTGTTCAAATAAGGACAAAAGTGTGTTTATGTGTTTGTTTTAATCAAACTACATATGCTAATTGGCTCACCACTCCAATCATATCTGTATTATCACCCAAACAATTTTATGTGAATAGCAACTGTTAAGTTAATCGTCAGTGTCTGTACATCTTTTGCATTTCAATTCCCTCTGACAACACAGTTGATACCCCACTCCCAAGCATGACTACATAGATCTGCCAAATTGAGATTCACTTCATGCATGAAGTTTAAGCCAGAATAAACATATTAGTTTCTTTTGTTATTTTGTCATAAATAGTTGTGTCCATGAAAGCTTTATGCCATCATAAATATGTTTGACTCTCTGAACACAACCTTAAATGAACTTACTACAGAGTATGTCCAATTAAAAACAGTAGGGTGTACTTCCAAAAGCATATGATTGCATTGTTTGTTGATTAAATTATTTCTTTAATATTTGATAATCTGGATTTTTATCCCATTTTAAAGCAGAGAGGAGGATCTCTATTGTTTAATGATCTGCCAATTATTTTTTGTTTTGACATTTTGATCAGAATTTGTTTTCTTCTGCTTTATACTATTTATACTGGTTTTATACTATGTTTATTGTTACTTCAATTGTGTTATGATCTAAAGAGGCTTAAGGTGCAATCCTGTGCCTTTTTCAAGAGAAAAAAGTCCTGCAACAATAAACGTTTCCCAGTCACTATGGTTGGCTGATGAATGTTGGGAATTGTAGTACTTTTTTCTGTCTAAACTTGCATTGGATTGCACCCTGAAGCATTTTTTAAAATGAAAGGTAGAACACCAAATGATTTTAACAGAAGTAAATATAGAAATAAATACATACACAAATGAAATCAGCAGGAACAGTTGTTATCTTTCTTAGCCAGGAGGCTAAGGGTGTTTTTAGGATGTTTTAGGATTTTTTATGCAGTTTTAATAATATGTGTTATGTTTTAATCAGTTTTATGTATTTTATCATGTTGTTGTTCCCCGCCTCAATCCAGACGGAGAGGCGGGTAAGAAATAAATTGTTATTATTATTATTATATATATAGAGAGAGAGAAAACAAAAATGTTCCATCAGATGATTTGCAATACCCCCATTTCTGTCTCCAAATTTTGAAATAAAATCTGGAAGAACCAAACATGCAAGAAAGAAACATTAAGTTCCTATATGCCACATGCAAGCAGAGCCACATATACTTTACCTGTGGGATCTTATAGCTATCCAAGATATTTGCCATATCAATGGAGATTTGGGAGTCCAGTCCTCCAATCACTGCTGTCAGATTACTCTTGATGTCACACATGTAGTTGGGAACAAACCCCTCCAGTGTGAATAATAAGAGCATTGTGGCATAATAGGTCTGTTGTGAACTGAAATAGCTGTCATAGATGCCAAACCCCAAGGTGAGATTGAGCAAGAGCTGAGCATTTTCATTTATCTCCTCTACTGCAAATGCCAAGGCCAGGATGTGCTGGTAATTCTTAGTCACTATACTAGAATGAGAGTTGCATTCTATATCAGAAGAATAGCCCCACATTAAAGTAAAATGACAATATCTTCTGCATCTTGTTTTGTGGTTATTGTTATTATAATGTTCAGTTCATATTTGTCATAGCCTTTTCCTTGGCAAATTAAAAATGATGATTTAAAGAAGGTTTACTAATATAAGGCAACATAATTCAAAGTTACATACAAATATACATTCATTTCAAGAAGTTCCCATTCTGAAGTTTAGAGTAAGGTAGCCAGGGCTGACCGGGGGGGGGGGGGGGGGAGCCAGTACAATTTACTAGGGCCTAGTGGTCTGGAAGGGAGCCTGTGTTGCATATGTTTTTGTCTTTCTTGGTAGTATTATTATTTGTTGATAGTTTTTGATATCCATTGTAAAATTGGTGAATTTCGAAGAAAATAATAATATTCAAAATTCTGTCAGTTATTGGCAAATATAGACTCTAATCAACCAAAAGTCTACTAATTACATATTAAGAACAGAATATAATTATATTTTAATGTAATTCTTAACAAACTATATATGTCATGTTCAATGCATGCACAATTCTGAATAACAGCTTGTGAACTTGTGCCGTGAACCAAGCATTTCCAAATATATAGAAATCAAATTTGCAAGAAAATTTTCTTTTGCCAATAAACCTTTTGAATAAACTAAGACAATTAAAACTTGAAATTCTTTTTTAAAATGTAGTCATTGCTTTGTTTGTTTTGTTTTTGTAGTTTTTGAAGTGTTGAAGTGGTTTTTAAATGTACAGATTGTGTGTATGTTGTATGTTTTTGCTGTTTTAATTTTTGTATATTGTTTTTAATTGTTTTTAATCCTATGTAAACCGCCCAGAGAGCTTTGGCTATGGGGCGGTATACAAATGTAATAAATAAATAAATAAATAAAGGTTGTTCTGCACCATACCAGTAACAGTGGCTCAAGCAGAACACTCTTTCAGTTGTCTTTCTAGAATAAAAGACATATTAAGGTCTACAATGGCCACAAACTAGAGAGAAAATGCGATTTTTCTGAAATTATTGATTTAATTGCAAATTGCAAAGTTCATAAAGCTCCACGGATATAAATATGATACAGTAAATTTCACAAAATGCAACTTCCCTGAATCAATTGTATTAAAAATGTAGATTTTTATGAATAAAGTTGCAATTTGGGGAATTTGGATACAATTTTATTTTATTATGATAAGGTATATATATATATATATATATATAGTTATTCTTTAACTACAAAAAGCAAAACAAAAGGCTCTTTTGCAGCAGGCCCAGGAGGGTTGCTTGTCATTGCAAAAAGCAGCTTGACTGAAACAATTTACACTGAAGGCCGTAGAAACTGCCAGGGGGACAACTGAGTGGGAAGGAGCTGTTTCTTTTCAGTCTAACAAATCCCCATGCACATCCTTCCCACCTGCCCACAATGTGTTCCCCAAAAACAGTGGAACAAGCATCAAAACCTTGGGACCTCTCCGAGAGAAAATGTGTGTGCTCTTCCTGTTGTCTTTCTCAGTTCTTTCTAAGACTCTTCCTACTTGCATTGATTGTTTCTTGATCTTATAGCATTACAGGGATTATTCTTGCTGGGGGGGATTTTTTTTTCACCGGGGCCCAAACCCACTCTCCACAGCCCTGAGGGTGACCATATAGAAAGGAGGACAGGGCTGCAGGAGCCTTGCCCTTTTGACCAGATACAAAAGATGGCAGGCCTCTTGCAGCTTTAACTGTTGCAAAGAAGAGGGAATTCCATGCAGAAGCTCTGTTCGCCTTTCCATATGGTCACCCTAGGGGTTGTATCCAGTGATGGTTTTCCCTTAGAAAAATGTGCTTCTACTTGGCATAACTGGGGGCAACCCATTTTCACTGATTAATCCTACACTTTGCATCCTTCTGCACAATATATCATTCTGTCCTGGAGGGTCTAAAAACTGGAAAGGTCATAGATGGGGAGGGACCATGACCAGTGGAAGAACATGTCCTTGATTCAATTCTAGCATCCCTAGAGATAATGGATATTGATTGGCAGGGTCAGGAAAACCCTCTGCCTCAGGACTTAGAGAACAGCTGTCAGTATGAACTTGTCTGGTGATCTGACTCAGCATAAGAGAGCTTCATTCATTCACTAGAAAGCCCTGCTCATGAGGAACACCTGTTCAAATACGAGGGAACATAGAAGACCAAAAAATGAGAGGTGTCAGAGATGAGATAGAAAGTGAGGCAAAGGATAAGAGAAAGAAACGACGGATTAACTTATTGTGGAAAAAAAGAACTGAAAATAGGACAATAAAAACAACATCATTTTAAAAGATAATATAGTTTTTGAAAGCTTAACTGTATCAAATGGGGTCTTTTCTTTTCCATGGACAAAGATTTTTTTTCCCCTTCATCATTCCCTTAAATGCATTAACTAATTTTGCAGGTTAAGTCAACATGCCCGTGTTTTGAAGCTACAACTCCAGGACTGATGCTTTCAGCGTGGGGAAAAGTATGCATAGAAATTAAAACAGAAGTTGTGTGCTTACACAAGATCCTCAACTGGTGCTCGTGGGGGATCTTCAGTGAAAGCTACTGAATTCTGTATAAAGCCAGCAAGAGTTACAATGCCACCAATGAGGAGGTCTCCCGACTGATGGTACATACGATGTGGATGGTGTGGATCATGAACTCTGCACTTCACAGTGTGAGCCTTGCCTAATGTGTGGCAAAACAGTGCCAGCAGTAAAAATATTGAAAACACCATTTTCAATTCAAGGGCAAATCTTCCCTCTCTACACAGTTCCCCTATTTCCTTCTAGAACACTATCGTTAGAGTTTCATATGGGTGTGAACCATTCTCACTCGCTAGATCTAAATGGCACTGGCTATCTTCATAGTCCTTGCTTTCCGTCTTGCCAGTGAGCCACTACAGGGAGTTGGACAAACAGTACAATTAATTACCTTGCTTTTCAAAATTAAGGGGGTTCAAATCTGGGGATTCCCTGAGGTATTGATGGGGAAAAAAAACATGTTTGTTGCAGCTGAATGCAAATTTTCTCTCCATTTAGTTAGACAGAAAGGGACAATTGAGTTTGGGATGACCCACAGCAGGAAAAGGTTACTAGAAGTAATTAACTGCAGTCTGGAAGTAGAGATGAAATAGATAGATAGAAATGCATGGAAAGAACCCTGGATAGAAATGCATTTGCATCACCATGTTTGATCATACAATTGGTCTTCTTGAGAATATGACCTTAACATATGTAATCTGGGGTGGGGGGATAAAATTATTCCTGGATGTGATCTTATTAGGGCTGTGCCCAGACCCCTCGATCCAATCTGATCTGACTTGGATCTGGATCCAGATCCCATCCGGATCTGTGCACAGCACTCCCTCCCGCTCTCCCCGCTCTCCCCCTCCCTCCTCCAATCTCCCTGCTTACCTGCTGCCTCCTCCGCATCATCCTGCCATTGTTCTCTCTCCTCGCTGTGTGCCGCCGCATTTCCCACTCGCGGCGGATGATGTCATCACTCGATGCGAGTGGGAAATGCAGTGGCACACAGCAAGGAGAGAGGATGACGGGGATGACGCGGAGGAGGCAGCACGTAAACAGGGAGAGTGGGGGAGGGAGGGGGAGAGCGGGAGGGAGTGCTGTGACCGGATCTGATCCTAATCAGATCTGGATCACGGATCCAATCTGGCCTGATCCAGGCCCAATCCAGTCCAGTTTGGATCCGGATCCAGGAGCCCCAGATCAGCCTGATCCGCTCCTGATTTGGGATCTAGATCCAGATCCGTGCACAGCCCTAGATCTTATTTCTCTCCCACTGATTCCACTTCTGCAAATGGTGGAACAATCCATTGCTACATTGGCTTTTGTTTAGGGAGTAAAGCATATCCTTTTACACTGTGTGGAGCAGAAGCTGAACAAGGCCAGCTCCCCTTCTTCTGCCAGGCATGTTTTACATTTTTCATGGGGCTGATCTTGGGAGGAGGTGAAAAGGAGGCATGCATGTCTTGATTTACATCCAACAGAATCCTGTGGGGAGCATTTAATCCTCTTCTTGGTCTGCCACTCTGGGAGGGGGGGGGGGTCGGGTCACTATAGAAGTCAATTTCAAGCATTTCTAAGTGTCCCAGCAATATTATTTGAATTAAACCAACAATAAAATGCCCCAATGAATCAGTAGGTGTCTCCCAAATGAAGTCACTGAATTAACAAAGCAGTAGTCCACAGCATGGCCCACTATTAATGCTGGCTCTGATCCCCTGCATTGTTGACAGCTAAGTACAGGAACATCCCTCCACCAAAAGTGCCCTTTAGACACAGAATAGAAGCTCTATCAACTAAAGAACCCATAAACACCTGTGACAATGGAATGAGAAGCGTATACCAAGTGCCTTGTGTAGAAAAACCCTCAGACTGCAGGAACTGGAATGGATCCCACAAAACCAGAGCAGACTAGACCTACCCTTTGA
Organism: Anniella stebbinsi; assembly: GCA_029215795.1. Taxonomy (NCBI): domain Eukaryota; kingdom Metazoa; phylum Chordata; class Lepidosauria; order Squamata; family Anniellidae; genus Anniella; species Anniella stebbinsi. The sequence goes on from JARDYH010000008.1 coordinate 26,323,477, forward strand.
AGCTGCATGAATGAAAGGGATCCAGGCTAGAGTGAGTATGGGTAAGTTTATCCTCAAAATGCCTGGGAAATACATCACATAAGGCATTCGAGGGTATCAGCATATTCCTCTGAGGGGCAAATGTGTAACAGACCTTTCACCACTTAGGAAAGCTCTTTTGGATGGCTACCTAAAAATGCCATGGAGGCAGAGAAGTGGGAGCATTTTGCTGCTCGTGGCCACTGAAAACCCACAGGGAGTTGGGCAACCGGCACAATTAACTGCCGTGTTCTTCATCATTTAAAGGGTAGCAGCAGTTCAAATAGCTTTGGCTATTGGGTAGGCTGACCAGATAAAATCCAGGCCAGGGCTCATGTAACTTTAACAGCTGTAGAGAAAAGGGAATGTCAGCCAGTGTCATTTGTATGCAATTAGTTCCTGGTGAAATTCCCTCTTCGTCACAACAGTTAAAGGTGCAGGCACTATACTAGAGTGTCCATATACAAAAGAAGGCAGGGCCCCTGCAACTTTAACTGTTGTGATGAAGAGGGGATTTCACCAGGAACTAATTGCATACAAATGGCACTGGCTGAAATTCCCGTTGCTCTACAACTGTTAAAGTTCCATGAGCCCTGACCTGGATTTTATCTGGTCAGCCTACTATTGGGTAGTATAGAAATGTAACAAATAAAATCAAATCTGGGGATTACCTGAGGAATTGTTGAAGAAAACATGTTTCTGACAGTTGAACACAAGTTTTCTCTCTCACTTAGTTATATAGAAAGAGATGGTGCCTCTACAAGAGGCATTTAAAGCTCTTTCAAGGCGCATTAAAAAAATTACCTCTACAAGAACAGAGCGCAAATCAGGCGTAGAGGCACGTTATCTCCCCGATTATGCGCATTATCGAATGCGCGTTAAATCACGAGTTTTATTTTGCTCCGTCCGTTAAAGCGCATTTTGAATGTGTGAATAAGCGCTTATGCGCATTAACTACTTATAAAGCACATTTTGGACATCTGTTAATGCACTTCGCCGCCTCTCTCCGCCTCTCGTGCAGAGGGATTAGGCGTAAATGCGCTTCAGCGATTATGCGCATAATCGCCTAACCAGGCGCAAAAGCGAATCCTTGTAGAGGGGACCAGAGAGTTGTGTTTGGAATGGCCTACCCCCACATCAAAAAGGAAAATAAAAGGGGGGCATCAGAAAATGAAAGACAATAGTCTGGAACTAGAAAGGAGTGTATAGAAATGTATTTGTGAAGTGTAGGGTGCAAAATAAAGAGTCGAGACAAGAAAGTTGGATATAAAATGGGCCACTTTTATTCAAGATCTGCAGAAAGGGGTAAAACCTATGCGGGCATCCTCTCTTAGCCTCTTCCAGGCCAAATCTTAGGAATGGGCGAACCATTCTCTGACCTCCAGGTGGCAGCACACATTCGCCACACCTTGGTCATTCCCCCATATGGGGTTGGGAGGCCTTCCTTTGTCACAACACCCGTGCCGCAGGGCTCCGAGCGTGTGAGTAGAGTTGGCCTCAAAGGTAAACCTTATTCCCATGATCTGGTGCCGCGGGGCTCCCAAATGTTGGCGTCAGGTATTACCCTTTACCTCAACGGTTCCTGAGAATGTTCACCATTTGAAAATGCCCCTAAGGATGCCCGCACTTACCGCCACATTAAAGTGACCGAATTAATAGAAATCCACCTATTTAATACTCCCCAGCTGTCTTACAGTATGAAGTAGGCGAAAAAACTCCTAACCAAATTAGGATAAGAGGAAAAATTCCTACTTGGCCTCCTAATGATGACCGGCTAGCCCATACTGTATACAGGGAGGGGAGGGAGGGAGCTGCGCCAACACGAAGAGGGCGGGCAGGACCATTAGGCGGCAATTTAAGCCGCTCGTCCCCACCCCGCCCAGTGGCACCATCCGGATGCACCAATCAGGAGCATCCCCCTCGACTCTATGCCCCCCCACCCGCAAATATCATCCCCCGCCCAATTGGGCTGGGGATTTCACTTACATAAGGAGAATTATAAGACAGTATGGAGATGGTATTTAACGCCAGTAAGATTTCATCAGATAGATAAAAAAGTGTCCAAGAATTGTTGGAGGGGGTGTCAGGAGGTTGGAACTTATTTTCATATGTGGTGGAGCTGTGAACATGTACAAAAAAATTGGGAAAGGGTGTTTAAAGAAATAAGGGAAATAATTGGAAGTAAACTGGAATTAAGCCCAAAGCTGGCTCTACTAGCAATATGGGATAAAGGAAATGAGAATATAAACAAGAGAGAATTGATAAACAACCTCCTGGCTCCCGTCAGAATAATGATTGCTAAAAACTGGAAAGGGCAAGGGATATATACTATAGAAGAATGGTATAAAGAAACATGGGATATGGCACTTAATGATAAGCTAACGTGTAAAATGAAAATAAAGAGGGGAATGTCCAGTAAGAATGATTTTGGAGATATATGGAGCCCATTTTTAGAATATGTATTAAGAACAGGGAAGGGGCAAATACCTTCAAAAGAGTCTTTACACTTTTGGAAAGAAGAATAATGAATAATTGAAGGTATCCTGGGGGGAGGGGAACACGGGGGGTATGTGGTTATGTATTGGATTTTATGTTGTTTATGTTGTATTATGTTTGAAAATAAAATAAAAATTATAAAAATAAATAAATAAAAATAAAAAAGAAAAAAGAAATGTATTTACATCAACCATGTTTGATGATACGACCAGCCTTGTTGAGAACATGACCTTAACAGATGTCATCTGTGGACAGAGAATTAACTCTGAAAGAGATCTTATTCCACTTCCACTGCTTCCACTTCTCCAAATACTGCAGCAATTTCTGCATTCCCATTCTGTTCCTACTAGGGATGGCTACCCCACCCCATGTCCAGTTTGGGGAGAGGAAAGTCTGCCACAGGGAAACCTGGGCCACTTAGGGATTTGCCCAGAGCCTGACCCCTAAAGCACTTATGCCTGCAATTTATGCAGGCCTTGTCTACACAAATGGCACAAAACTAGCCCAAAACTTTGGCACCAATTTGGATTCAATCTGAAAATGTGAATTTTTTCTCATTCACTAGAGCACAAGTTAGGATATGTTGTTTCCAGGCTTCCTGGGGCAGCACAAAACTCGGGGTTTGCGGCACAAAATGGCACAAAATTAGCACAAAACTTTGGCACAGATTTGGAGGAGCTATGACAGTTTTTTGGGGGGGTGTTTCCTCTGAACCCACACTTGAAGTATTAATTCCAAGTTGTTGTTGGTGGCCAAAACTCGGGGTGACCGGCGCAAAATGGCACAAAACTAGCACAAAACTTTGGTATATGTTTGGAGAAGATCCTAGTTTGGGGGGTTCGTAGTTAACAGAACCCTCATTGGAGCCACAGCAGATTTCACCAGCATCCCTAGTTCCTAGTTCTAACATCTCAGGGAAAGTTTTCACAGAGAGAGGACACTTTCCTTTTTAGGTAGTCACCCTATATGGGAAGAAGTGTCATGACCCACTGGAGGAATCTACTTCAGAGGATGTTCTGGAACCTCCTGAGGCAGGAGGGGAAGAAGTCACTTTAGGGGATCCCAGGGCTGACCAGGAAGGTCCTTGTACATCTGACAAATTATTATGGTTGACATGGGTTCTTCCTCCCTTCCTTTCCTGTTGGCCTTCCAGCATCCCAGGGGACTTGGCAACAGAACCCATCTTGTCTGATGCCAAGTCCCCAATCTGTCCACTGCTGCCGGTCAATGTAGAACAGTGGTCCTCAACTGGTCCAGACCAGAGACCTACCTTGGACTCCCAACATTCAACATGGGATCCACTTTCACATTTTTGAGCCAATTTGTAAGTACAGAGAAATTATTTTACCCAGTAGATCTCCCTGCAGCATTCCCCCATCACACAATCAAAGCTGTGGTATTGGATTTGTGTGTGTGTGTGTGTGTGTGTGTGTGTGTATGTGTGTGTGTGTGTGCTGAAGTGGCAACAACAAAATGTTGTGAGAGGAGAGCTCATCTTCATGGTGGACCCATTGGAAATGGGCTTTCACCGCTTCCATAGCTGTTGTACAAAAATTCAGTCTCAGGGGCCAGGGATTCCCCTGATGGCGCCACCCCCTTCCCCATCCACTGATCATTTGGTGGCTCCCCAGATTTTGTGCAATTTCCCACCACCACCATTATTAATGGAGGCACAGTCGTGCCTCCATTCTTAAGGGCCGTCAGTAAAAAACACATTCCGCCACGTTGAAGTGATAATTGGGGGGTCATTCTATCAGCCATCAAATCGAAAATGTTTCATCAACCTTTCTGAAATTTACAGGTGCCAGAAAGAAATGAAAATTTCAAGAAGACTGGTGAAAGATTGAGGGAAGGAGAGCAGTTTAAGGTAGAAAAGGACTACAAACCTCTCTCCCTGCTTTTGTAAAATTTACTTCCGGGTTGAGACTTTTTGTGCTCACAATTTGCATAATTTCTAGAGCCTTATTAACTAATCCAGTGGTGGGGTCTTCTTCCTCCTTGACTGTAGTTGATGGAAAGCTTTTCATTTTTTAAAAATTCCCTTTGGTTGACTTTTAAGGACTATTTTAACCTCTCATTCAAGTCAATGAGGTGGCCATCTTCCTCATAACGCAACACTGACACACACTCAGTAGCGTCGCTCTCCCCCCTCCCTCCTGCCTTAGAATGTGGGGTGGGTGAGTGAAATGGCCGCTGCCTCTATAGCACAGACCTTTTAAGTGAAGAAGAAGAGTTTCTCTTTTCTCTTCTGGAACATGCATTCCTTTGGCTCTATTTTGGGCTGTCTTCATAAGGCCAGTTTGCTCTTTTGCTCCCTGGTGAAGCAGGGTGTGGTTCCTCTGGATCCATGAAAACCTGATCTTCAGATCTCTCCTGGGAATAGGTGGCTATACCTTTCTTTCTATCCCCCCTACCCCATACACACACAGTGCTCCTTCCCTCTTTTCTAAGAGTTTGGTCCATACTGCTATAAATTGAAAGCTTCAAACACTTCATTTAATTAGTTTGGGCCAGTGTTAAGTTTTAAGTACAATGTTGAAACCTTTCAAAGTGCTTCTGGGCCTACAACATTGGTTTCGGCCTAGTGACCCTGTTTTTCTAATAAGGTTTAGAAACAGTTGAGCTGTCGTGTATTTTGCATAGTGTACACACATGGATTTTCTTTCTAATCCTTGCAGTCTACACTGGCTCCCTCCTTGATGTGTTTTTGGATGCAGACAAACCCTTTTTTGTTCCAGCAGGCCTTTGGCAAATAATCTGGACCTCTGTCTATACCTTTGACTTTTAAATTGTTATGTATTTAAAATGTTTAAAATGTAACTTTAACAGTAGTAGAGAAAAGGGAATTTCAGCCAGTGTCATTTGTATGCAATTAGTCCATGGTGAAATTCCCTCTTCATCACAAGAGTTAAAGTTGCAGGCACTATAGTAGAGTGGTTGCCTGGCTGGGTCTGCCAGAAATCCAGCCTCAACACTCCTGGAAGGTCCATGTTCTATAGCACCTGCTGTCAGATGAACTTGAGGGAATCCCACCCTCCACCCCTGGGTTTAATTTACTGGCTTCCCCTGGCTGGACCTTGCAGGAAACTATACGGACAGACAGAGCAAGCATTCATAGCACACATAGAATGCTGAGACTGGCAAATCTAAAAGCAAGTGTGTTGCATTTCAAGAACCAAGGACATTCAATGGGTCTTACTTTTGAGTAAATATCTAGGGATGGAAATGCAGCCTGTGCAAGAACTGAGTAGGGTGACCATATTTGGGAAACCAAAAAAAGAGGACACCTAGTGGGGGGGGCAGGAAAATGGCTTTCTGGGGCCACCTTAAAGTCCCCAATTGGAGTGGAGGAGGGGAAAGCATGTCATTCTCACCCCACCCCACTGCTCCAATCAGGCCCTTTTCTATAATGCCTGGGAATGACATTTTTTTCCCTTCTAAGGCCTTGATTGGAGCAGTGGGAGAGAATGACACACCTCCAGAAAGCATGTAAGTCCCCCCTGCCACGCTAATGGTGGCCTTAAAAGGGAAAGTGTGTAATTCCAGGTCATTATAGACTATTGCATAAAATCCCCCCTGACACAGAGGATAGAAAAAAACCAGGAGAAATCTGGGGAAATCCTGACACTTTATTATTATTATTTATTATTGCATTTATATCCCACCTTTTTTCCACCAAGAAACCCAAGGCGGCATACATAATCCTCCTCCTCTCCATTTTATCCTCACAACAGCAACCCTGTGAGATGGGTTGGGCTGAGAGTCTGCAATTGGCCTAAAGTCACCCAATGGGTTTCCATGGCTAAGTGGGGAGTAGAACCCAGATCTCCCAGCTCCCAGTCCAACACTTTAGCCACTAGGCCACACCCTAGTGGTCACCCTAGAATTGAGCCATGCCAAGTTGGGAGCAGATCGGTTTGTACCTTGATTTATAGGATATTTTTTTAAAAGTTTGACTTCATTATTTTTTCTAAAATTCAAGGCATGAAGTTGCAGGGGCCCTGCCTTCTTTTGTATATGGTCATTCTAGTATAGTGCCTGCACCTTTAACTGTTGTGATGAAGAGGGAATTTCACCAGGAACTAATTGCATACAAATGACACTGGCTGAAATTCCCTTTGCTCTACAACTATTAAAGTTACATGGGCCTTGACCTGGATTTTATCTGGTCAGCCTAAGACTCTTTGCTTCTTAGCTGGTAGTTTAGAAGCAGGTAATGCCCCTTATTGGTGTGAATTTGGCTTAGGAGGCTCCAGGTATTGATGTCTACTTCAAATTTTCCCGTTAGAGAACTGGAGAAGAGCTGAAGCTCAGTAGTTGAGCACACAGTTTGAATGCAAAAAATCTCATGTTCAGTTCTCAGCATCTCTTTGTAAGTCTGAAGCACTGGAGAGCTGCTGCCGGTCGATGTAGAACAGTGGTCTTCAACTGGTCCAGACCCGAGACCCACCTCGGACTCCCAACATTCAACATGGGATCCACTTTCACAGTTTTCATGCCCAACATGGCAGCAACAGCTTTGCTGTGACCCATCAGGACTGATCCTGCGACCCACTTTTTGGAATGCATGGATTTTGTTTAATCCATTCCATGTATATTTTGTGGATTGTCAGGTGTCTTTCATTCTGTCATCTGCTCATTGATAGAAATGGATCCCCCCCTTTGGAAAAGTCCGCAAAAATGCCCATTACAATTTACATAAAATTCACTGGTATGCAATATTTTGCATATTTTTCTTAGTGCTACACAGATCAGAGATGTATACAATGTTGGATGTAGGGGTTGGGGGGGAAGCCTTTAAATTAGCATCTTTCCCTTTAACTTTTGTACTTTCTTATGACTAAATTTGTGTATAATTCTGGAAAGTTGTTATATATTTTTATTTTTTTTAAGGTTTGCAAGTCCTCACAGCTCAGAAGATGCCAGTCTGTTGCAGAATCTATGGGTCAAATTCATACAAATCTGAAGTCATTTGAATTTCTTTCAGATTTCTGTGACATCCCTAAAATAGACTATACTGAGCTTGTGGTTCAAATTGACATACAAAAGCTTCCTTAGAGCTTTTTTACACAGGTAATTTATTACATGTTCATGATTGGTCATTCACAGAAGTTAGCGGGTACTTTACATCATGTCATCAACCTCTCAAAAGTCTCCTGCACTTCCCCCCTTTATTAGGCTGACCATATGAAAAGGAAGACAGAGCTCATGTAACTTTAACAGTTGTAGAGAAGAGGGAATTTCAGCTTGTGTCATTTGTATGTAATTTGTACCTGGTGAAATTCCCTCTTCATTACAACAGTTAAAGCTGCAGGGGCCCTGCCCTCTTTTGTATCTGGTCACTCTAGTATAGTGCATGCACCTTTAATTGCTTTGATGAAGAGGTGATTTCACCAGGTACTAATTGCATACAAATGACGCCAGCTGAAATTCCCTTTTCTCTGCAACTGTTAAAGTTACATGGGTCCTGTCCTCCCTTTCATATGGTCAGCCTACCTTTATCGCACTTTCAAAAAGATCAGAGATAACACAAAAAGGGATGTTATGTAGACTGACCATATGAAAAGGAGGACAGGGCTCATGTAACTTTAACAGTTGCAGAGAAAAGGGCATTTCAGCCAGTGTCATTTGTATGCAATTAGTTCCTGGTGAAATTCCCTCTTCATCACAACAGTTAAAGGTGCAGGCACTATACTAGAGTGACCACATACGAAAGAAGGCAGGGCCCCTGCAACTAACTGTTGTGATGAACAGGGAATTTCACCAGGGACTAATTGCATACAAATGACACTGGCTGAAATACCCTTTTCTCTACAACTGTTAAAGTTACATGAGCCCTGTCCTGGATTTTATCTGGTCAGCCTAATGTTATGCCAATCAATCGGCTGTGTGAAATGCTGGCATAGAGCTATAATATGTAGGGGTGTGCATCGGATCGGATCCGATCCACGATCCGAATCCGATCCGACCCAAAATCGGGAAAATCCGATACGATCCGATCCGATCCGGACAACCTCCGATCCGATCCGATCCGATCCGATGAGGTCCGATCCGGATCGGACGCCATTTTGAATGCTTTTTCCCATAGCCAAGTATTGTTTTACAAAAACGCCTATAACTTTTTCATTTTTAAAGATAGAAGGATGAAACTTGGGCACATTGTAGACTGGTTAGGGGTAGTTATCTGTGAGAAATTTCAGAAAGATTGGTGCATGCATTTTGTGGCAATTAATTTTTTAATAAATACCCAGGAATGCCTATAACTTTGTCATTTTTAAAGTTACACACATGAAACTTTGCCACATTGTAGGGGGTACCTTGGGACCTATGTGTGTGAAATTTCAGAAACGTAGGTGCTTGTCTTGTGTGGCAATTAATTTTTAGAAAAATGGGTAGTAGTGGGGTAAATACAGTTACGCCTCCCATTTTTTTATTTTTGACGATACAAACAGGAAACTTGGGCACATTACAGATACCACTTGCCTTGATATGTGTGTGAAATTTCAGAAACATTGGAGCTTTCCTTGTGTGGCAATTAATTTTTGAAACAATGAGGAAAGAAACACCTATAACTTTGTCATTTTTAAAGTTACACACATGAAACTTTGCCACATTGTAGGTGGTACCTTGGGACCCATGTGTGTGAAATTTCGGAAACGTAGGTGCTTGCCTTGTGTGGCAATTAATTTTTTAATAAATACCCAGGAATGCCTATAACTTTGTCATTTTTAAAGTTACACACATGAAACTTTGCCACATTGTAGGCGGTACCTTGGGACCTATGTGTGTGAAATTTCGGAAACGTAGGTGCTTGCCTTGTGTGGCAATTAATTTTAGAAAAATGGGTAGTGGTGGGGTAAATACAGTTACGCCTCCCACTTTTTTATTTTTGAAGATACAAACAGGAAACATGGGCACATTACAGGTACCACTTGGCTTGATATGTGTGTAAAATTTCAGACAGCTGGGTCCAGGCATGTGGTGGCAAGGTATTTTTGAAACAATGAGGAAAGAAACGCCTATAACTTTTTTATTTTAAAAGTTAGAAGTCTGAACACTGCTCACTTTGTAGATGGGTTAGGGGTAGATATGTGTCAGAAATTTCAGAATTATAGGTCCAGGCATTTGATGGCTATGGAATTTTTAAATTACATGTTTCAAAAAAATTTCTACAGAGGCCAGGTCTTCCCCTCCCGCTTCCCGCGAAGAAAAGGAAACACTCTCTCGTCTCGATCCCTTTGATCCTTGCTAGTAGTATCCATTACAGGGCTCGTGTTTCCTTTCCTACTTTCACTTTTCAAGCAGAACGGCTGAGCCTAGCTGAGTTTTGCAGCCATGCGTGCAAGGAAGGATCACTCTGGTCTCGATCCCTTTGATCCTTGGTAGTATCCATTACAGGGCTCGTGTCTGCTTGAGTACAAAGTGAAAGCAGACACGAGCCCTGTAATGGATACTACCAAGGATCAAAGGGATCGAGACCAGAGTGATCCTTCCTTGCACGCATGGCTGCAAAACTCAGCTAGGCTCAGCCGTTCTGCTTGAAAAGTGAAAGTAGGAAAGGAAACACGAGCCCTGTAATGGATACTACTAGCAAGGATCAAAGGGATCGAGACGAGAGAGTGTTTCCTTTTCTTCGCGGGAAGCGGGAGGGGAAGACCTGGCCTCTGTAGAAATTTTTTTGAAACATGTAATTTAAAAATTCCATAGCCATCAAATGCCTGGACCTATAATTCTGAAATTTCTGACACATATCTACCCCTAACCCATCTACAAAGTGAGCAGTGTTCAGACTTCTAACTTTTAAAATAAAAAAGTTATAGGCGTTTCTTTCCTCATTGTTTCAAAAATACCTTGCCACCACATGCCTGGACCCAGCTGTCTGAAATTTTACACACATATCAAGCCAAGTGGTACCTGTAATGTGCCCATGTTTCCTGTTTGTATCTTCAAAAATAAAAAAGTGGGAGGCGTAACTGTATTTACCCCACCACTACCCATTTTTCTAAAATTAATTGCCACACAAGGCAAGCACCTACGTTTCCGAAATTTCACACACATCGGTCCCAAGGTACCGCCTACAATGTGGCAAAGTTTCATGTGTGTAACTTTAAAAATGACAAAGTTATAGGCATTCCTGGGTATTTATTAAAAAATTAATTGCCACACAAGGCAAGCACCTACGTTTCCGAAATTTCACACACATGGGTCCCAAGGTACCACCTACAATGTGGCAAAGTTTCATGTGTGTAACTTTAAAAATGACAAAGTTATAGGTGTTTCTTTCCTCATTGTTTCAAAAATTAATTGCCACACAAGGAAAGCTCCAATGTTTCTGAAATTTCACACACATATCAAGGCAAGTGATACCTGTAATTTGCCCAAGTTTCCTGTTTGTATCTTCAAAAATAAAAAAATGGGAGGCGTAACTGTATTTACCCCACTACTACCCATTTTTCTAAAAATTAATTGCCACACAAGACAAGCACCTACGTTTCTGAAATTTCACACACATAGGTCCCAAGGTACCCCCTACAATGTGGCAAAGTTTCATGTGTGTAACTTTAAAAATGACAAAGTTATAGGCATTCCTGGGTATTTATTAAAAAATTAATTGCCACAAAATGCATGCACCAATCTTTCTGAAATTTCTCACAGATAACTACCCCTAACCAGTCTACAATGTGCCCAAGTTTCATCCTTCTATCTTTAAAAATGAAAAAGTTATAGGCGTTTTTGTAAAACAATACTTGGCTATGGGAAAAAGCATTCAAAATGGCGTCCGATCCGGATCGGACATCTGGTCCGATCCGATCCGACCAGCCTCCGATCCGATCCGATCCGATCCGACCCCCCAGGTCCGATTCCGATCCGCTATCCGATCCGATCCGGGGGGTCAGTGCACATCCCTAATAATATGTTATAATGACAGTGCCATCTAGTGGCTGTAAATTGAAATACACAGAAACATAAGAACATAAGAAGTGCCAAGTTGGATCAGACCGAGGGTCCATCTACTCCAGTACATTGTTCACACAGTGGCCAAGCAGCTGTCGGCAAGGGACCAACAAAGGGTCACTGGGAGTGAAGTTGATGAGAGGACAGGGCTTCATCTGAGCCAAGGTTTCAGTGCCCTAGCTCAAGCCAGGAAGAGGTGAAATGTAACAAAAGGAAAGAGTGACCACGTGCATGTCAAAAGTGAAGAGCTCAGTATTTTCATCTGGTCAGGTCAGATTTTGGAGCTTAAAAACATGCTGGATCAGACCAAGGGTTATCTAGTCCAGCACTCTGTTCACATGGTGGCCAACCAGCTATCGACCAGGGGCCCATGAGCACAACATGGGTGCAACAGCACCCTCCCACCCGTGTTCCTCAGCAAGTGGTGCATTTAGGCTTACTGCCTTGGATACTGGAGGTAGCATATAGCCATCAGGACTTGTAGCCATTAATAGCTTTCTCCTCCAGGAATTTATCCAACCCCTTTTAAAGCCATCCAAATTGGTGGCCATCACTACATCTTGTGGTATGAATTCCATAGTTTAATTATGTGTTGTGTGAAGAAGCACTTTCTTTTATTTGTCCTTAATCTCCCAGCAATCAGCTTCATGAGATGACCCTGGGTGTTAGTATTATAGGAGAAGAAAAATGTCTCCCTATCCTCATTCTCCACACCATACGTAATTTTGTATACCTCTATCATGTCTTCCCTCAGCCTCCTCTTTTCCAATCTCAGCTGTTGTAACCTTTCCTCATAGGGGAGCTGCTCCAGTCCCTTGATCATTTTAGATCATATAGAACTTGCTGAGGAAGGACTTTCTTTGATTCAAATCATGTGTCCACCGTGTAAGGAGACCATTGTAATCCCACAAAGAAACCAAAAGCAGAAAGCCCTGTTAAGGATGTGGGTGTTGTTGTTTTTTGCTTAATGTAGAGAAACCCTTTGTCAACTGTGTTGTGACCTGCGATTACAACAATAAAATAAACTACTACTGTGTCCATTAATTCACTCACCCTGCAAGAAAGAAGTAGTTTCATATAAACATATGGAGCTGGCTTATGCTGAGTCAGACCAGTGGCCCAGGATGGACAGATCTGATTGGCCACATCTCTGTAGGGTCTCAGGTAGAAGGTTTTTAACAGAGCCTATTCCTTGATTCTTTTAGCTGGCAGTTGAAGTTGGGGGCTCTCTGCATTCAAAAATCAAAACAAAACTTGCCACTTTCCAAGTTGGGTGCAGAAGAATGTAGGGCATTTATGTATCTATGTGGCCCCTATATAGATTATATATGTCTAGAGTGACCATATGGAAAGGAGGTCAGGGCTCCTGTATCTTTAATAGTTGTATAGAAAAGGGAATTTCAGCAGGTGTAATTTATATGCATGCAGCACCTGATGAAACTCCCTCTTCATCACAACAGTTAAAGCTGCAGGAGCTATACTAGAGTGTCCAGATACAAAAGAGGGCATATTTATGGTCACCCTAGATATGTCAGTTCCTTGGTATTTATGGTCGGGGATCCTGGGAGTTGTAGCCCAAAACATCTGGAGGGTGGCAAATTAGGGAAGGCTCCTCTAACCACTACACCACAAGTAGGGCAGGAGCTACACTACTGCTTTATAACTGTTTGACAATTGTTCAGGCCCAGGACACATTCCATATTTCCTTTTCAAAACATTTTCAAAGTGTTATAAACTGCTTGGTGTAGACCTGGCCTAGCTCTCCGATGTGAAGTGGGAATGTTCTTCTACCACACACCTCTCTCACCCAAAGGATTACGAATTCCTAAATGCTTGTCTCGTCCTCCTGCAGGTAGGGGTTTCAAGCTCTTTTGCCAGCCCTTATTGCTCTGCTTGATCTGTAGCAATTAGCTGGTGAAACTTTCCACAGCATTGACATAAACATTGCCTGGTGTTAATGGATATAGATCAAGCAGGGCACAGAAGTAAAAGGAGTCAGCAAACCCTACATATAGCAGGACAAGACAAGTTTTATGGGAATATGTAACAGTGAAACCACAGCCAATGAGCAGGTGAAGCCTTTTGCTGCATTGAGGTAAATGCTATTAGTTGCTAATTGCTGAAAATCAAGCCTCTGTTTAAGATACAGCTTTTGGGGCTGGTTGCCACAGAAGGTTCAGTCTCTGATATCTTCAGGTATGTCTAGGAAATATCTTTGTCCTTGGATAGCTGCTGTCTGCCAGTGTTGAGCAGCCTTCCCCCACCCCCTCCAGCCTGGTTCCCTCTGGATGTGTTGGACTGCAACTCCCAACATCCCCAACCAAAAGACCACTGAGTGAGATGGACCAATAGTCAGGCCACACATCATCATCATCATCATCATCATCATAATTTATTTCTTACCCGTCTCTCCATTTGGATTGAGGCGGGGAACAACAATATAATAAAATACATAAAACTGATTAAAACATGACACACATTATTAAAACTGCATTAAAACTAGGGATGTGCACTGACCCCCCGGATCGGATCGGATAGCGGATCGGAATCGGACCTGGGGGGTCGGATCGGATCGGATCGGAGGATGGTCGGATCGGATCGGACTGTATGTCTGATCCGGATCGGACGCCATTTTGAATGCTTTTTCCCATAGCCAAGTATTGTTTTACAAAAACGCCTATATCTTTTTCATTTTTAAAGATAGAAGGATGAAACTTGGGCACCTTATACACTGGTTAGGGATAGTTATCTGTGAGAAATTTCAGAAAGATTGGTGCATGCGTTTTGTGGCAATTAATTTTTTAATAAATACCCAGAAATGCCTATAACTTTGTCACTTTTAAAGTTACACACATGAAACTTTGCCACATTGTAGGTGGTACCTTCGGACCTATGTGTGTGAAATTTCAGAAACTTAGGTGCTTGCCTTGTGTGGCAATTAATTTTAGAAAAATGGGCAGTAGTGGGGTAAATACATTTATGCCTCCCATTTTTTTATTTTTGAAGATACAAACAGGAAACTTGGGCACATTACAGGTACCACTTGCCTTGATATGTGTGTGAAATTTCAGAAACATTGGAGCTTGCCAGTCCCAGGACTTCCGGGACTGGGAAGGAGGGCTGCTGCTGGGCCCTCCTTCATACCGCAGTCATGGTGGCAGGGTGGCTGGGCAGGCACCAGCACACCCGCGGTTACATGGTCACGGACGGGGGAGCCAACATGGTGAAGGCGTTGCACGATGGCGGATTTGAAGGCATCCGCTGCATAGCACGCATCTTCAACCTGGTAGTGAAGGATGGCCTTGGAGGCAGCAAGGCCCCTCTCCCTCCCCCAATCCGTAATCTCCTAGAGAGCTGCAGGAAGGTGGCCGGGCATTTCCACCACAGCGTGAAGGGCAGTTGGTTGCTGCGGGAGAAGCAGCAGGAGCTGGGACTTCTGCAGCACTGTCTAATGCAGGACGTGGCAACACGTTGGAACTCCACCTATCACATGCTCGTGTTGTCCACAAGATGTTCAGGGTCGGGGACATCGGCATCCAGGCCTCACTGTCCAGGCAGCAGTGGGATGCCATGTTCCAGCTTCTGGTGCTCCTCAAGCCGTTCCTTGAGGCCACGGAGACCCTGAGCAGCAGCACTGCCCTCCTCAGCCAGGTGATCGCCATGGCCAGGCATCTCCAGATGCAGATGTGCGAGTTTCTGGAGGCTGGGGTTCCCGTCACCGGCAGGCGCTTCCTGCCAGAGGTTCGGGAAGTGGTGACAAGGCTGAGGGAAGGCCTATCCCGCCGGGTCCAGCCTCTCTACAATGAGAGGCAGTACATGTTGGCCACCATGTGAGACCCGCACATCAAGGATGGGCTATGTGGGCAGAATTCACGGGCGGGTTGGGTGGAAATGCTGGTGGCAGACGTTCGGGTGGCCTGGGAAGCCAGGATTGGGCAGGCAGAGGAGCAGCCCACCGAAGCCCAATGATGAGCGCACAACTAAGGTAAGAGGCTATCTGAGAGCTTAGCTGACCTCCCAGTAAGCAAGCATTCAGCCCTGTATGGTGTGCCTACTAGGGCATGGGCAATTGGGACTACAACAGGCCAGTCCTGGTTGGGAGGGAGACAGTTGTTCAAGTATTGTGTGTTATCTAATCTTTCCTTTCCCCTCTTCTTTTGCAGCCGATGGAACTCTTCGCCACAGTGCACAGCAGACTCGGGAATCCTAACTGAATGTCTTCCCCAAGACACGGCCACCTGGAGGTGGCCCATCGATCCACGTTGCCCGCACAACTCAGGTAAGAGGCTGTCAGAGATCTTACCTCCGAGCAAGCAGGCAGCCCCATGTGCCTACTTGGGCATGGGCAATCGGGACTGGCAACGTGACAGTCCTAGGTGGGAAGGAGGTAGTGTAGTCTGATATTCATTCCTTATTTTCCCTTCTTCTTTTGCAGACCATGGAACTCTGTGCTGCAGTGCCCTGAAAAGGAGAGACTTCACCTGATGAATGTCTGCCTGCCTGCCTGCCTACCTGCTGCTGCTGCTACTGTGCTGCCCGCTGCCTTTCAGATCCTTCCTGTGAGGAGAGCCAGCCGCCCTCCTTGCACAAGCCAGCCATGGGACTCACCCACTCAGTCCCCAAAGTTTGGACTTCGCCCGTTGAATGCCTGCCTGCCTGCCTGCTGCTGCGCTTCCCGCTGCCTTCCAGATCCTTCCTGCGAGGAGAGCCAGCCGCCTTCCTTGCACAAGCCAGCCATAGGACTCACCCACCCAGTCCTCAACATTTGGACTTCGCCTGTTGAATGCCTGCATGCGTGCCTGCCTGCTGCTGCTGCGCTTCCCGCTGCTTTCCAGATCCTTCCTGCGAGGACAGCCAGCCGCCCTCCTTGCACAAGCCAGCCATGGGACTCACCCACCCAGTCCTCAACGTTTGGACTTCGCCCGTTGAATGCCTGCATGCGTGCCTGCTGTTGCTGATGTCTGCTACATCTGACCAGCGGGCCAAGGTCGCTGATGCTAAGGTAGGCTGGGGTGTTCCCCTCAAATAGAATTCTACAGAGTCCCCAAAGTTCAATTACACTCCTGCCATATGTCTGTGAAACGGGCGAATGTGTGTGCTCCTGACGGTAGTGGCGTTTAAGGACAGCATCTAATGAGAGAGCACTTCGCAATGGTCTTCCTTACTCTCAAGCCAATTCCATTTCAGTGAGGGACATGCCCCTTTGTCTGATAATAGGGGGCAGAGCAACTGAGACCTGTTTGCTCCCCAAGTTTGGGTTTAGTTCTGGGGACGGGATGTGCATTCAATGGGCAAACCCAACTTTCACTGCCATTTCAGTTAAAAACTGTGCCCATCTGTGAAATTTCTCCACATTAGACATACCACTTTGGTTCACATGTGTGATAAATTTCAGAAGCATAGCCTTCAAGCATGTAGTGGCAAGGTATTTTTGAAACAGTGAGGAAAGAAACGCCTATAGCTTTTTTCTAAAGTTAGACTTCTGAAACTTGGACACTTTGTAGATGGGTTAGGGGTAGTTAGTTATCTGTCAGAAATTTCAGAAAGTTAGGTCCAGGCATTTGGTGGATACGATTTTTTAAGATTAAAAGTTACAACAACACGGAATTTTTGACAGATAAAAGAGGGAGGGGGAGGCGGGGGAGGAGGATTTAATTGACACAGCCCAAGCCTCTGTGGAAAAACTTTTGTAACTTTTAATCTAAAAAAATTGTAGCCATCAAATGCCTGGACAATGCCTGGACTAAACTTTCTGAAATTTCTGACAGTTAACTACCCCTAATCCATCTACAAAGTGAGCAACTTTCAGACGTCTAACTTTTAAAATAAAAAAAATTATAGGCGTTTCTTTCCTCATTGTTTCAAAAATACCTTGCCATTACATGCCTGGACCTAGCTTTCTGAAATTTCACACACATTTCAAGCAAAGTGTTACCTGTAATGCGCCCAAGCTTCCTGTTTGTATCTTTAAAAATAAAAAAGTTGAAGGTGTAACTGTATTTACCCCTCTACTACCCATTTTCCTAAAATTAATTGCCACACAAGGCAAGCACCTATGTTTCTGAAATTTCACATACATGACTCCCAACATACCATCCACAATGTGGCAAAGTTTCATTTGTAGAACATAAAAAGTGAAAAAGTTATAGGCATTCCTGGTTTTTTATTAAAAAATTAATTGCCATAAAATGCCTACACCAATCTTTTTGACATTTCTCACAGATAACTACCCCTAACCCATCTACAAAGTGCCCATGTTTTATCCTTCTACCTTTAAAAATGAAAAAGGTATAGGTGCTTTTGTAACACAATACTAGACTATGGGGAAATGCATTCAAAATGGCGTCCGATCCAAAAATCGGACATCCGATTTTCGGATCGGAATTGGATCGGATCCGCCCAACCTCCGATCCGATCCGACCCCCCAGGTCCAATTCTGATCCGCCATCCGATCCGGAGGGTCATTGCACATCCCTAATATCTATGATTTTGGGGGCATGGGTAAATTGAATGGATTTTTTTTTTAATGAATTCCTAAATGCTTGTCTCATCCTGCTGTGTGTAGGGGTGGGTGTCTTACCTTTTTTAAAAATAATTTTTTTATTGTCATGTTCTTAATCTGTCAGCTACAGTGCAGGCTGCATCAGGAATCCTCTGTGTGTGTGTGTTTGTGTGTGTTCTTCCTTCCTAGAATGATACCATTGGCTGCCCATCTATTTGCTGAGAGGAGGAAGGATCACCTTGATTCACAAGGTGTCCTTGCTCAGAATAGAAGAGTAGATCATCCGAAAAGTGGCTTATTTTTTCAAGAACCCTCTTTGATCTACAGCATAGTAGAGTGCTTCCGGACACAGTTTGAGACTCAGCAGATTAGAGCATTGAGCTCATGGGTGGGCATGCAAAACTTGAGATGCGAGCTGTCTTGCAATTCAGCTCTTGAAATAACCCTAATTAGTGCCTACAACAGTTCATTTGCTCACAGACAAAATCAGGAGTTGCCTAGATTTCAATGTACAAAGAGCAAAGTATGACTTCAGTCGGCAGTTCAGCCTGAAATTGCGTCATCGTCGTGCATTTGCTTTTATCTTATTTGCTTTTAATTTTTTTTGGGGGGGAGATTGTTGGTTGCTTCTGGCATGAGTATTTGATTACGAAATGCCAGTCAAATGAGTACAAATATCTGAATACTTGTGATGGCTCCTTTGGCATGTGTTTTGTGCGTAAGTTGTGTGCTCTGTGAATTTGGCAGGTGCTGTGGTTTGTTTCCATCCCACTGCAAACTGCATTGTGCCAGCCAATGTTTTGCTACAGCCTGGAGACAAATAGTGTGGAGGTGGCTAATCCAGCTGGAGAGGTTCCAGTGCTACACATAAAGAATTCAGCACCAGCATTTCACATGGAAGGAGAGGATTTTAGCAAGCTCAAGTGATGAGGTATGTGGGGGGAGGACATAATTAAGTAGGGTTGAATATATTCCAGGTTAAATTGCAAGAACATGGTGTACTTTGAACATGTGATGCTGCCTTGTACTGAATCAGACCTTTGGTCCACTTAACCCAGTATTGTCTACATTGACTAGCAGCAGCTTTCCAGGGTTTTCCAATCAGGGGCCTTTCCCAGCCTTACCTGGGGTCTGTCTTCACAGCGCCAGGTTGGCAACACCTCCCTCAACCCTGCACTTTCCCTCTGCCAGGGTGGTGTTGAGTAATCCTGATGATGCGGAGGAAGTGCAGGGTTCCTGGGAGGCCATCTGAGTCCCGGAGCCACCCTCACCCTCTTCCTAGTAGAAGCTGAACAATCGCCGGCCACCTTCCACCAAGTTCTGCCCCCCGGGTTGACCCTGGGTTGGTCCTGGAGCGATGTCACATGGCAGAAGTGCCATATTGACATCACCGTCTTTGAAAAAGTCAGGGTAAATCCCTGACTTTTTCAAATTGCAGCATTGCAAGGAAGCCCCAGGGTGGCTATGAAGCTGCATTTGCATCATCTAACCAATGCAGCACAGATCCACAGCAACTGCGGGGCTTTCCCTGCATATAGAGATCCCCCTGGAGATGCCAAAAATTTAACTGGGGACTTTCAGGATGTGCTTTACCACTGATCTATGCCCCATTCTCAACTGCTTTAGTAGCAGCTGGGATTATCTCCTTAGCTAGAAAAATCAAGGGCAGGAAAATTATGGTCCCCTAAATGATTTGGCCTTACAATTCCCATCAGCCCTAGCCAGCATAACCAATTGTGAAGGATCAAGGGAGTTGTAGGCCACCACTTCTAGAGGGCCACAAGTTGCCCGCCTCAATATAAATGTTATCAAC
The DNA here is from genome assembly GCA_029215795.1 of Anniella stebbinsi. Taxonomy (NCBI): domain Eukaryota; kingdom Metazoa; phylum Chordata; class Lepidosauria; order Squamata; family Anniellidae; genus Anniella; species Anniella stebbinsi. The sequence goes on from JARDYH010000008.1 coordinate 26,343,261, forward strand.
ACAAGTCAATCTCTTTGCTTTTTTTTTTTTAAGCAAAGGGATACAACAGCCAGTTTATTTTTTGAAGTATCAATAGACCCCTCCCCCCAGCTTTTCACAGATGAAAGCAGAGACAGACTTAGGCCCTTTCTACACCTCCTGGTGTTCCGGGAGGGAGGGGGGAGGCTCTCACAATATCCTCCCCCAGTGTGCACACACAGTGAGCAATGTCCCAGAAGGAAACAGGGGACATTGCACACACCATTTTTTTAAAGAGCTGGAGGAGGGAGCAAACTTTCACTCCAGCGCAAAATGTAAATTTGAAAAAAGGAAATAAAATTGCCCCCTCCCTGCCATCCCAGGGGTGGTGAAATTGCTGCCACCCTCTCCCCTGATGGGCACAGAGCCACACAGCATGGCTCCGTACCTGTTTCTGGTGCCTACTTACTAATTAGTAAGCGGGCACCAGGTGGGATGGGCGCCCACACCTCCCACTGTCTCGGGACGTTCCCGGGACTGTGGGAAGAATTGGGTTTTCCCAGGGATTCTTTATCCCTGGGAAAACCCATGCCCATCCCCCCTGCCCCCGGAACTCCCTATGTGTCATTTGGATGCCCCGGGAGCAGCCAGGGACATTCCCAGGGGAAAAGGCTGATGTAGAAATGGCCTTACAATGCACTTATTTTTATAACCAGGAGCGACCATGTCAGCAGAATAGCAAGAACCTGACAAGGGCTGAGCTGTGTGGAATCCCAGCTGAAGGAGCCCACTTTACCCTGGATAAATCGCACTGGAGACTCTGGGCAAAGGAATAAGAAAGATTGCATTTTATTGCAGGAAATAGATGTTGCATAGGAGGGTCCCCAACTGAAGATGGAGGGATACCCTAAGTGATGTCTCCTCTCTGAGAGGCAAGAGCATGAAGAAGAAGGAAGTGAAGTCAGCAACCCTAAGATTATCAGGCTACTGTGGAAAGGAAAGTCAGGACTGATCAGCGGACAGTCTATGAAGCATGGAGATCCTCTCTCTAGCTATTCCCTTTCCATAAAGCATGCTCCTCCAGCTACAATTCCACACAGCTCAACCCTTGTCAGTTTCTTGCTGTTCTGCTAACAAACCATTCTCCCTTCTATTATTCCACATTGCTGAATGTTCTACTGTGCTTGCATGTGGGGTAGGGGAAAAATCCTGATTGGGATCCCAGTAGGGGGAAAGGTTGAAGCCCCACTGCCCTCATGACATGAATGGATCCTTTTTGCCCTGCTGCCTTTAACATATGTTATTTATGTAACAACAACATCAATCGTGCGAGGGCTGACAATGCTGATCCAGTTTGGCCCTCAGTCTCCCCAGATTCTTCAGGCGCAATTCACTCTTTGTTCTTTCATGGTAATAGGGGGGAGAAATTGTTGCAACCTTTCATAAGAGTTGCATTGCTGTTTTACAGTAATTAGAGCATTACACCTACGGATTTGAAAGAAGGGCCTCCATTGTGCTGGACTCGGAACAAACCAGCCACTGAGCTGACAAGAATAACAAAAAGAGAGACAAAGCGAGAGAAGGGATGGGACGATACCAGTTGTCCTGGGGGTGTTGTCAAAGGCTGGGAGAGACATAATTCATAGCACAGAACCCTGTGGCCTTTGCTTATGCATTTTGCACTAGAGTTAAGACCAAACCCTTGGTGAACCATGGAGGTGGCAAACAGGGCCAAATGCTGTCCTGGCGTAATGGCAGTGAAGTCACTGGTATTGCTCAAGTGAATTTATTTAACCCTGAATATCTAACCACATGCAAACCAAAAGCACTTGTTTGTTCCAAAACCAAAGAAAATGGTGCAGGTGTCCATGTAGGCCCTCCAGGTGTTTTGGCTCACAATTCCTGACATCCCTTGCTATTTCCTATGCTGGTTCAGGCTGATGGGACTCATAGGTTAAGCCACCTGGGTGGGAAACACAAGTTGCCCATCCCCTGATATAGGAATGCAGCTGATTCATGCCTTACTGGATTGCCAACTAGAGCTGAATGGCTTCCCATGCTGGCACCCTGCAATGTTTTCAAAGCCAGCTGCATCTGTTCTCAATTTGCCTCAGAACCGCAACGTTTTCCTTTGTTTTTCCTTTTTAATACAAGCTGCCTCTACACGAGAAGTTTAAAGCTCTTTCAAGTCTCATTAAAAAATTTACCTCTACATGAGCGGAGCGCAAATCAGGAGTTGAGGCGCGTTATCTATTCGATTATGCACATTATCAAATGCGCGTTAAATAGCGAGTTTTATTTTGCTGCGGCCCGTTAAAGCACATTTTGACTATGTAAACAAGTGATTCTCTGCATTAACTACTTCTAAAGCGCATTTCAAACAACCGGTAAGGCCACCAGTTCTGCGCTCAATTACCTCCCGCGTACAGTCATTTACCATAAAGCACTTCCGAGAAGATGCGCATAATCAGAGAACCAGGTATCAAACCGAATTCTTGTAGAGAGGGTCACAGACTTTTCCCTTTTCCCCCTGGAATCTCAATGAATATTCTTCTCTGACCACCTAAGCTTTCATGGGTTATCTGAGCCCCCATAGCAACATATTGTCTTTATTTTACCTCACAAAAGGTGTGTGGAGGCCAGAGTTGTCCTGCAAGTTTCAGGCCAATAAACCCTCTCTTGTCCAATCCCAACATTTCTAACATGAGTCCCATGCTCCTGTTCCATGGTGTGCCTTGGTGTGGCTTTTCCTCTAATCTCCTGGGTAGGCATCCGGGTAGCAGTGCAGAGGCAGACCAAAATACAGGCAAGGGGCTATACTATACTTAGCTCTGTGCATCACTTTGCTTTTGTTCAAGGTGCCACAAGCTCCCATTGCCTGTGTCACAGCTATAGGTTGCTCACCTATGGGATACAGTTGGGATGTCCGGTGTGGTACCTGTGGGCTGCAATGTGCCTGTGGACATCTCATTTGGTGCTCACCAGGTTCCCTGCCCTTCCTGATGTGAATGTTATTTCTTTAAAATAACCACAAAAAACTAGGAGACAGATGCTGCAATCAACTAATAATAATAATAATAATAATAATTTATATCTTACCCGCCTCTCCCTCCGGATCGAGGCGGGGAACAACATCAATACAAACAATATAAAATACATAAAAGTGTTCCCCTCCAGCACCACCTTCATTTGAGGTCAAAAGGGATTATTTTTTGCATTTTGGAACTCAGATGCCATCTCTCCCTTGTATTAGGTTCTTAAGTAAGTGACTTTTCTTTTAGCATTACCAGTTGTGTTCTGGGAACAGAGTGTTTTGTGACTGGCCATGTCTATCACAGTAGCCATTTTATGAGCTGGCAAGTACCTATGGCAGTCATTTTGTGAGAGGGCCCACAACACTCTGTCAAAATTCCAAATGTGCTCACTGACCTAAAGAGTTTGGGTGGTGGTGGTGGCATACAGTAACCTGATGGGGAAGACAGCTGATCTAGGTGACCCCCTAGAGTCTCTTCAAGTTCTCTGCTATTGTGATAATTTCTGTACATGAAAACAAGCAGTGCTATATACATTAGCATGTACTAATTTTATGCCTCAAGTATTAAGCTTGTGAAATAACATTCTCCGATGAGTAATTTTGCAGCAAACAATTTAATAGTCGGCAGATTGGTGCAAAAATAAAGAAAATGATCACAGGTCACAATTTCATAACACCAGTAATGTCTTTGCCTTTGTGTACTGACAAGCATAAACACTAGGGGTGTGCACGGACCCCCCGGATCGGATCGGGACCCGGATCGGGACCTCCAATTTTGTCCCGGACCGGTTCGGACAAAATCGGAGGCCCCCCGGACCGGATCGAGTCCGATCCCGACCCAAAAATCGTACATTTTTGGATCGGCCGCCATTTTTTTCCCCATAGACTTGCATTGCAATGCAAGTCTATGAGGAAAAAATGGCGGCGGGTGGGTAAGGGGGGGGCCTAACTCCCTCCCCCCCCCCGGGGCCGTCCGCTGTGGATGGCCCCGGCAGGTAAACCCCCTCCCCCGCGCTCCCTACCCCCCTGGGGCCGCCCGCTTCCATCCGCTGGCGCCCGCGGGCGCCAGCGGATAGAAGCGGACGGCTCCGGGGGGGGGTAAGCCCCCTTCCCCGCCACTGCTTACCTTCTCGGCCCGTCCGGCGCCGGCGCCTACTACTTCCAGCAGGCTCCGCGGCCTGCTCTCGAGTAGCGCGCCGGGTGATGACCCGGCGCGCCATCCTAGAGCAGGCCGCGGAGCCTGCTGGGAGTAGTAGGCGCCGGCGCCAGACGGGAGCCGCCGGGCCGGAAAGGTAAGGGCCCCCCTCCCCCCTCCGCGCGCCCCCTCCTCCCCTCCACGCACCCCCTCCTTACCTTTCCGGCCCGGCGGCTCCCGTCCGGCGCCGGCGCCTACTACTTCCAGCAGGCTCCGCGGCCTGCTCTCGAGTAGCGCGCCGGGTGATGACATCACCCGGCGCGCCATCCTAGAGCAGGCCGCGGAGCCTGGTGGGAGTAGTAGGCGCCGGCGCCGGACGGGAGCCGCCGGGCCGGAAAGGTAAGGGCCCCCCTCCCCCCTCCCCCCTCCGCGCGCCCCCTCCTCCCCTCCACGCACCCCCTCCTTACCTTTCCGGCCCGGCGGCTCCCGTCCGGCGCCGGCGCCTACTACTTCCAGCAGGCTCCGCAGCCTGCTCTCGAGTAGCGCGCCGGGTGATGACATCACCCGGCGCGCCATCCTAGAGCAGGCCGCGGAGCCTGCTGGGAGTAGTAGGCGCCGGCGCCGGACGGGAGCCGCCGGGCCGGAAAGGTAAGGGCCCCCCTCCCCCCTCCGCGCGCCCCCTCCTCCCCTCCACGCACCCCCTCCTTACCTTTCCAGCCCGGCGGCTCCCGTCCGGCGCCGGCGCCTACTACTTCCAGCAGGCTCCGCGGCCTGCTCTAGAGTAGCGCGCCGGGTGATGACATCACCCGGCGCGCCACCCTAGAGCAGGCCGCGGAGCCTGCTAGTAGTAGTAGGCGCCGGCGCCGGACGGGAGCCACCGGGCCGAGAAGGTAAGTGCCCCCCTCCTCCCCCCCCCGCTGTCCACTTTCATCGGCGGGCACCCGCTGGCGCCCGCCAATGGAAGCAGCGGTGGGCGCCAGTGGGCGCCCGCCAATCCGCCGATCCGCCGAACCGGTTCGGAGCTTTTTCGGACCGGTTCGGATTGGATCGGCCGATCCAGCTGCGGGATCGGAAATCGGATAATTTATCCGATTTCCCACTGGACCGGACTCGGATCGTGGATCGGGTCCGATCCAGTGCACATCCCTAATAAACACTGTGGAACGAATGACGTTCCAAACCATAACTTGATTGCCTTCAGGCAGAGGGTGGGGAGCAGAAGGTATATTGGAATCTACTGGTGGTAAATCTTGGGGTGAATTGCAGTGGGATGGAAAGGAATTTTTACTCCCAATAATTTAACAATATCAACAACAAAAGACTCATCTCCCACCTCCCCCCCCCACCCAAAATAGGCTGCTGAAATGAAGAAAGTTTGGATTGGGCGTGGGTGAACTAGGAGTGAATTGTTGTACAAAAAGGACTGCTAATTCCGTTCTGATTCAAAAACAAATTCCTGGTCTGCTCAGAGGCAACCTGGGGGGAGTCTACACCAGCCATTTATTGCAGGATTGTATCACAGTAATGAGGCTAAAGTGCTCTTGGATGGCACTCCTGTAATTCTGGTAAACATCAGTCACGTGTGCCCTGTGAGAGGCAATAGCAGGGAACATTCAGAAGCATTCTTCTTCCATAGTGAAAGGGCTACAAGTGTAGATTAGCCCCTGTTCATTAATTTTGTGTATTTCTTCCTCCACCCCACCACTGTTTTATGCCTGGCTCTGGTAGATCCTTCAAGTCTGTGCACTATTGACTTAAGGAAAGTTTTCTTGTATTTCTGTGTAGCTTCACCATTACGGAGATTGTGATATGAGCTGAGTAGAGCTGAAATATGTACAAGGTTTATTGTATATGAGCACATAGGCCATTGCAATTGATCGAAAACAAAAAATGTTCCTGGGTTCAACATTTAGTCGAATCTTTGAAATGTGCGTCAGAAATTTCAAATCTGAATTTAAAAGATTCTAATTTAAAATATCAAAATCTTAGCTGTTACTTGTTCAGTAGTTTCCAGTTCAGTCATTTAGAATGCATCCCCCCACCTTAAAAAACACTAAGAGCAGTATCCAGCTTTGTCATTCTGCTAGCGCAAATGATGCTGTGCTAGTGGAAACTAGGTTCTGAACTATGTGCAAGAGGAGACTCTAACTAAAGTTACATTTGCACAAGCATGCTTTCACAACTAATTATGCAGCTCTTGTGCAACTGCTTGGACAACAGAAAAAAATGGCGGACTTCCATTGCCGCGATTGAGTTTGCAGAATGACACCATTGGATATTGCCCAGTATCTAGCAAGATCCAAAACATGGAAATCACCATATATTCTTTCAGTGCAATCCTATGTATTCCTACTTCAAAGTCCATCCCAATGAGTTCAATGGGACATATACCTAGGTATGTATTATAGGAGTGCAGCCTTAAAATTCAAGCTATTCTCTGCACTGGAAGGATAAGCATCCAGCATTTCAAAAGCAAAAATAGTTCCTTTCTCCTCCGAAGGATCACTGCCCAAAATCACTAAAATGAACAATCTAACAAATAACATATTAATAAACTATTTATATTTAATTTTATAATGGTCTAGGGCATACCAATGCCCTTAATGCCATTTTACTCAGTGGACCAAACCAGAAATACAGAAAGGTGAGAACAAATTAATTTCTGAAATCAGCAAGTGAGCAGAATTGTATCTGCCTGTTTTCCTTCTGTCCATACAAGTTAAAAGGTATTTTAAAACATGGAAGTTGAACATTCAGAGAGTGGAAGGGGGCTGGGATATCCCTGAGGGGGCCAAACTCCCGCAGGGCCCTCATTACCTAGTCCCGAGTATGACCTCACTTTCCTCCCTCAAAATATGCAATTGCAGATAGTTGACTAGAGCTCCAAATTCCATCTCCAAATTATCCCATCTGCAGAAGGAGATTCTACATATGCCTCAGACATATGTGGTGTGGAAAATGTAGAAAGGTGGTGTGGAAAATGTGGATAGGGTGACATTTTTCTCCCTCTCTCGTAGTACCAGAACCCGGGATCATCCCATGAAGCTGATTGGTGGGAGATTCAGGATAGATATAAGGAATTACTTCTTCACACAGTGCATAATTAAACTATGGAATTCACTACCACAAGATGTAGTGATGGCAACCAATTTAGATGGCTTGAAAAGTAGGATGACTATATGAAAAAGAGGACAGGGCTCCTATATCTTTAACAGTTGTATCGAAAAGGGAATTTCAGCAGGTATTATTTGTATGCATGCAGCATCTGGTGAAATTCCCTCTTCATCACAACAGTTAAAGCTGCAGGAGCCCTGCCCTCTTTCGTATCTGGTCACTCTAATATAGTTCCAAAGGGATCTTGTTGCAACTTACAGCAAAATCCAGTTCATGTTAACCTAGAAGTAAATCCATTTGAGTTCAGCAAGTAGCTGTAGGATTTCAGCCTTGGTGAAGGCATCTCCTGAGGTACTCCTGCCCATGATCTTTGCTCCTGCAGCTCCATCACCCTCAGACATCTGAACATGTCCTACTTCTGCCAATGACTCTACCTTTTCTCCATTGATGCCCCCTTGTGCCTGGAACTGCTTTCTAGATAACCTATGTGGAATTATCTTTCTCACTTCCTTCACACCCTCATTAAATTCTGTGTTTTCTGTGAAGCTCTTTGTCCTCATGCCCCATGGTAATTTAGCTTAAGTAAGTGTAGCTAAAGTAATTGCATATTGTTCCCACTGTTTCCCCCTGCTTCCATCTCCATTCCCTTCCTCTATTGTTACCCTTGTGAGCCCCCAGGGCAGGAGCCTGTCTTCTTATACTTTATGAACCACAATTCACATTGATGGCATCATCATCATCCTTTTGCAACTCTATCAAGAACATCACAATGCTGCTGGAGTATTATTTCACTTTGCTACTACTCATAAGGATTTTTTTTCCTAGGAGCTCAAATTTCAGCTTAGGTTACATGGGATGTCACCACTCCCAAAGTGCTAGGAAGAAAGTCTGTACGGAGCTGAGGATGGATAAGATAGGAGGAATGATGGCTGGGCATGGTAGATTCAGGTGTGGCCTCTCAGTTGCATTTATATCTTCCTGGCAACCTGGGCAATTGGCCACAGCAGGATGGATGCTAGAAAGAAAGGCAAAGACATATGTCATGATCTGCTGAACTTGTTGGTCAACATTCTAGACCAGCACCCGACCCAACTTCCACAGACAGGTACATAAGTGAGGTGAGTCCCATCCCTGAACATTGGTTTTCTGTCAACAGCTACCAATCACTTCTGTGTCCCATTTCTGGAAAGCTACGGATTCTTTCTGTTTGGTTATGTGGTTATTGGCACTAGCAGTGCCCACCATGGTGGAATGGCAAGCAGTCAAACAACAAGGTCTGGTAGCCACCAGGGAAGCCCGCCTGCTCATGCTTCTGCTGGCATTGATGGGTAAGGAAGCTTGCCATTTTGTTCTTCTTCTTGCTGCTAAATCAATCAGGCTAAAACAAAAACACAATGACTTTTAGAACTGCAGATTGAGATGGCAATGATACCTAGGTTTTGATGCTAGTTCTACCATAGACATGACATTATGCGCTAGTATAGTGGTAGGACAGTAGCTATGACTAAACAATTCTGGTCTACATGGATGGAGGTATGTATCCCAGAAATCTATTTTTGTCTCAGCCTTAGCTCTTTAATTTCTACTTTGAATGAAAGCTTTTTGGTTTTGTTCTGTTATTCTTTAAGCTCATTTCAGTAGATTCTGTCCTGGTCTTATATTCCCAAGTATGGTGATAGACATGCAGAAGAAAGAAAAAGTACTTATGACTAGGTCTTTAAAATAATAATAATAATAATAATAATAATAATAATAATAATAGCACTCTGGAAGGCCAATAGCTCAGTGATATGTTTGCCCTGTAAAAGATCCCAGGTTCAATCTCCAGCATGTCCAGTTAAAGAGACTTTGGTAACTAGTGTAGCAGAGACTTCCAAAGACCAAAGAGACATTGCTAAAAAGCCAGTGACAATCAGAATATACCATACTGGGCTATATGGGCCAATGATTTGACTCAATTTAAGGCTTCCTCCCCCTTTCCCTTTCAACATTCATTCTTTATTGCCTCTAATCCTATGCATGCATACTCAGGTAAGCATGAGTATAGGATTGCAGCCTTAGTCTTAAGAAACTAAGAAGAGCCTTGCTGGATCAGATAAAAAATCCATTTAGTTCAGCATTCTGTTCACACCGTGGCCAATCAGCTGTCGACCAGGGACCCACAAGCAGACATGGTGCAACAGCACCCTCCTGCCCATGTTCCCCAGCAACTAGTGTATACAGGCTTACTGACTCTGATACTGGAGGTAGCAGATAACTAGTAGCCATTTATAGCCTTCTTCTCTAGGAATTTATCCAACCCCCATTTAAAGCCATCCAAATTGGTGGCCATCACCACATCTTGTGGTACCGAATTCCCTAGTTTAACTATGCACTGTGTGAAGAAGTACTTCCTTTTATCTGTCCTGAATCTCCCACTAACAAGCTTCTGGGATGACCCCTTTAGGCTCTAGTATTATGAGAGAGAGAACTATCTCCCTACACATTTTCTCCACACCATGCTTAATTTTGTACACCTTTATCATGTCTCCCCTTAGCCTCCTTTTTTCAATACTGAACAATCCCAGCTGTTGTAACCTTCCATCATAGGGGAGATGTTCCAGTCCCTCGATTATTTTAGTTGCCCTTTTCTGCACTTTTTCCATCTCTACAATATCTGTTTTTACGTGAGGTGACCAAAACTAAACACAATATTCTAAGGCCAGATCTACACCAAGCAGGATATAGCGGTATGAAAGCGGTATGAAAGTGGTATATAAAAGGCAGGAGCCACACCCAGCAGGATATAGAGCTATATGGTATATGTCATTGGGCACCAACAGTTGTCAATGCACTTCAATGCCTTTTGTATACTGCTTACATACTGCTTTCATAGTGCTATAGCCTGCTTGGTGTAGATCTGGCCAAGTGTGATCTTGCTTCTCACCCATTCCTTTGCTGTGGATTATTATTGTTGTTGTTATTATTATTATTATTATTATTATTATTATTATTATTATTATTTTAGGCAGCCTTAGCAGCTTTGTCCTTCTTTCCTTCCTTCCTTCCTTCCTTCCTTCCTTCCTTCCCTTTTTAGGCCACCTTGCAGCATCATAAAACAATGTAAAAACCATGAATGAAAATTATATAAAACAATGCTATCTCAAAACCACAGGAAAATCCTCTTCTAGCTAGTTTCTAAAATGCTTGGAGGAATTTTTTAAAAAATATGTTTTCAAACAGTATTGAAATTAGGCCAGAGAACACTATGGATGGCCCTCCTGAGAGCATCCCAGTGCTCCAAAGCCACCACCATAATGCCCTTCCTCCCAATGGAAAGCCAACTTCTGTTCCTCAGAGGATTGTACTCAGAGCAGGTCTTTATCAGTTGAGATTAATACAGATTTATGACTGTGTGTTTTTGCCATGTATCAAGAAAAACGGTTACATTCAGACATTGTAAACTCAAATCAGAAATTCCAACAAACTTTCTAATGCCATTGGCATCCCTTTCATTATTATTCTCCAGTATTACAGCCCAATAAGTCAATCAGTCAGTCAGTCAGTTTTCCATGTACTAACCTTCCTGGTTTCTGTTACCCCTATGCCCAGGTCTAGATTCTTCTTTAATTTCTATGAAAACATTCCCACCACCTGCTCAGCTGTACTCTTCTGCCAAAATTCACATCCCCCCAGGCTTATTCTGTATTTATTTATATTGCCTTCTTTGGGAGTTACTTCCTGTGGCACAGTAGCAGAGTGTTCCAATGGGAATGCCAAGCAACCAAGGCCTACTCCTTATATTACATCTAATTTCAATTCAGATGCAAAAGTGCTAGGGTGGCCATGTATTTAACATTACAGAGGACAGCTTTCTATTTGAGGGCATTCTCTATTTAAAGGGCGTTCAATCTGAGTCCAGTTTGAAGTTAAGGAACTATAAGGAGGGTGAGACAAGGGCTTTGAAGTTGCCCATAAACAGCAGGTGAACAGCAGACTGAGCACACCCACAGGTCATCTCTTGGTCACAGTCTTCTCCACTATTGTGAGAAGTGTAATATTTGTATTTAAATCAGAGTAATTATTTCTAAATTTGCATTCTAAATCAACCCAGGAGCAAAACACAAGCATGCAGCCTGTCTCCAGACCATCTTTGAGGTGAGACGGCTTCTGGTGTGTTCCTTCGGGGATGGTCAACAAATCCCCTCATGCATTAAACATAAATGGACATGTGAGGAGTTTGTGGGGCTGTACTATCTAGACCCGCCTCAGTGCTCCCAGCTTCCACATTCCCCACTGTATAGGCTGACCATATGAAAAGGAGGACAGGGCTCATGTAACTTTAACAGTTGTAGAGAAAAGGGAATTTCAGCCAGTGTCATTTGTATGCAATTAGTTCCTGGTGAAATTCCCTCTTCATCACAACAGTGAAAGGTGCAGGCACTATACTAGAGTGGCCATATACAAAAGAAGGCAGGGCCCCTGCAACTTTCACTGTTGTGATGAAGAGGGAATTTCACCAGGAACTAATTGCATACAAATGACACTGGCTGAAATTTCCTTTTCTCTACAACTGTTAAAGTTACATGAGCCCTGTCCTCCTTTTCATATGGTCAGCCTACCACTGTAGGTGAGGCTGTTGGCCATGTTCCCAACCAAACTAGAGAAGAGGCCTAGACACAAATGGATGCATATGCATAGAGCTGCTTCGTACAAGAAGGATGGATCCTTATTGGACCAGAATTAAAGTTGCAAAGGTCCCAGAGGGTCACTAGGGTGTCACTGCCCTGTGCAGGGCCAGTAGCAGCACCCAACATTCTCTGCCAACACCCAGCAAGGCCCAGCAGTGCTGACATTTGCACCCTTCCCCCACCACATGTGGGTTTGTCTCACATGTCCTACGATGCTGGCTCACTTACATGCATTCAAATTCCCACCTCGCCTTTTCATGTGAGGAACTCACAATGGCAAGGCAACCTTATGAGACATTCAAACTGTAAAACCTTCATGCAAGATGACCAGAAGTAAAACGTGCATGTAAAAAAAGTCATTCTGCAACTTTCATTGGTTAAATTAGAGAGCAATTCTTTGGTCCCTGGGTGAGTGTCCCGAGGTCTTTAGAATGGCTCAGTAAACCCCTCAGGGTGGCTCAGAAGAGAGTGCTCCAACCTTGAAAGGGGAAGTCAGAGATCCAATCCCAGACCCCTCCGCCATCACAATTGGCATGGAAAGAACTACGGTAGCTGCTTCACTGAGACCAGAAAAGCAACCTTGGAGGAAGAGCAAAGGTAGCATTCCAGCGGAAGGGAAGGAGAGGAGATTGGAGAAGCTAGGATATGAGTTGCCCTGAGCCTTCTCCAGCCTCCTTCCCCTACTCTAGTGAAAATACAAAAGATTAGGGGACAAAGTGGTGAAGATCACCTCCACCGCTCCTCCTGCCTTGTTGGCTTCAGCAGGGCAGAGGAATCTCAGAAGACCCCATGTTCACGGGCCCCTGAGCAGCGAGGACACAGTCCATAGGATCGCACCCTGAAAGAATTTAAAACTTTTCAGTTGACTAAAATGGTGCCCTGATTCATCAGGCTGCAACTTACTTATTTTTAAAAATAATTTTAATGCAAATACAAATAAAACTGCTATTTGCCATTTTTTTAAATTCATGTGGAAAATAATGGGTAATTCCTCTTCTAGAGAGATGTCTGCTGTGACACATGCAAGGATTGTCAAACAACAATGCAAGGATGCTTCTTTTCCATCATCTTTCTCTCCTATGCAAATTTATGGAGCTTTCATTAATCAGGCCACCAATTTGGATGGCTTTAAAAGGGGGTTGGAGACATTCCTGGAGGAGAACATGATCGTTATGAGTTACCTCCAGTATCCAAGACAATAGTCCTGGGTGTACAGTTGCTGGGGAACATGGGTGGGAGGGTGCTATTGCACCATGTCCTGCTTTGTTGGTCCCTGGCTGACAGCTGGGGCGGATCTACACTGCTGCTTTAAAGCGCTTTATAACATTAGTGGCAACTGTTTTTGGAGTGTGTCCTGGGCCCCAACAGTTGTCAGTACTGTTATAAACCACTTTAAAGCAGCAGTGTAGATTCTGCCCTGGTTGGCCACTGTGTGAACAGAGTGCTGGACTAGATGGACCCTCAGTCTGATCCAGCATGGCACTTCTTATGTTCTTATAACTTACACAATTAATCAACTAAACTTTCTCTAATGAGGCGACAGACCTCAGCTAAACATCTGGGACCTTTATGCAAAGCTAGTGATTGATGATATGGATAGGACTTGCCAGACTTTGAATTGCTAGCTCGCTCAGTTTTTCCACAGAATTCGTCTGCTGAAGACTGGCAAACAGAACTGGAAACATGGACTTCCTCCAGCATGTCTTGTATATCCTTAGTGTGAATATGTATAATACAGCCCTTCAGGGAGCCAGTGCTACACAAATAAAGCCAGCAGCACGTGGGAAGAACTATAGCTCAGTGGTAGAGCATATGCTTTCCATGCAGAAGATACTAGGCCCAATCCCTGACTTTGCAACAGAGGCCTGGGGAAATCCTAGAGAGCTGCTGCTAGTCAGCGTAGACTAGGGATGGTGGCCAGGGGAGAAATACCTTGAACCAGATTTTGCACATTCAAACCACTATGTGAACTGAAACCCAGTTATCCTTCGAAAGTCACACATCTCAGAATTTTGTAATAGAGTCCTCCAATAAAAAAATGCATTCTTGTTCATATGAATTAAAAAAATGTAAATTCCAGTTTTATTTATATTTACATTAAAAGTCATTAAAAATATAAAGTTGCAGCCTGATAAATCAGGGCACCAGATCCAGGGAAATAACATCCAAAATTGCATTACGCTACGGAAATGGCTTGAAAAAAATGCTTACAAAAATTCAAGTGATGAACAAAAATGATAGTGACTTTTCATGCAAACTTAAAACAAATCCCCAAATTCAGGAGAAACTGAGTTTAAGACTGGAGAAATTCTCAGAGTTCAAAATGAACTGAACTTACGATAGGAAAAACTGAAAAACTGAGAGAAACTGAAATAGAAGGTTTGTCAGTCCCTAGTTAAGTCAGCCTTCCCAACCAAGCATGCTTCAGATGTGTTGGACTACAACTTTCATGATCCCCAGTTAGTAATCATGCTGGCTGAGAACAGTGTGACTTGGTGCAGATGACGCTGGACTAAATGGATCAATGGTTTGAAGATATCTCTTGATTGTTTTCAAACAACCTTCACCCACAATCTCTGTATGAATCTTAATCTGGGATTCCTTCTGAACACCAGCTATAGTTCTGAATGTTTCTGTGAACACCATATACAAATTCCAACCAGCTGTGTCTTAAAATCCACATTACCTCATCGTATGTACAAATTCCAACCAGATGGTTCCAATTTTGAAAACACAGTGGAGAGCATTTGCCTTTCTGCCCAAGGAAAGAGCAGTGCCAAGGTTTTAAAAGTTTGATTTTTCTCCAGTTTTCCATTTCTCCTCCAGAATTCCCTAATGACTAAGGACCACAATTCCCATCTCTTTTCACCTGCAGATTCTATTTCCATCGGGATATCCCCCCCCCAGTTCTCCTACTCTCCTTCTTTCCTTGATCCATCAGCTCATTTTACAAGCTCTTGCCGTCATTTACATCAGCTCAGTCAATGTTCTTGCTAGACTGTTTTTTTTAACACTCCTCCAGGACATACTTCCTGAAATGTTCCTTCTTCCCTTTGTATACATTAAATCATACTGCCTCCCTTCATGTCTTATTATGGCAGGTTTTGTTTTTTCCTGACTGCCTGTGGGTGCTCTTTTTTTTTCCTGCCTCAGCCTTTGATCTCTGCTGATTATTCCCTTGTGGTTGTGGTTTTGAAGAGATTCCAATCTGCGCCCTTAGAGTTACATTACCTGCTTTGTGCTGTCTTATATCCTAATTGCAGCTCATTCTTATGATGTGCCAAGCATTTATTCCTTCCTATGCCCATCCAAAATGTGGATAAATTTATGCTTTTATTTTTATCCTATTCCTAGCCTTCTCCACAGGACTCAGGGGGGTGTACACAGTCCGTCCCCCAAGCTCTCCTGTTATCCTCACAACAGCCATGTGAATTAGATAGATGCAAAAGAGCAATTCTAAGTAACTTCCTTAGAATTGAACACAGCTCTTTCTGTCCAAACAGTGCACACCGATCCGGATCAAGGTTGCTGTGCGGAGGAAGGCTTTAATCCTAGAAGGTGCTATTTCTTGGACAGAAATCGGTTTCCAAGTTTATGACTTGGAAACCTGAAATATGTGAAGCAATTAGAAAACATTCCTGTACATGTCTCACCTCTGACTATCTGTCATCATTTCACAGAGCAAAATGTGTTAATGCCCATTTTCTCCATCCAAGTTGTGGAACATAAAAAACTGCCAAGAAAGGGTAGATGGGCTTCCCATCACAACATATTCTAGAGCATGGGAGCGGCCATGAAAAAGGCCTTCTACTGGGATGCCACCAAATAGATGGACATAAAGAAAGGCCTCTCCTGAAAATCTTAATACCCAGGCCTGCTTATGCAAGAGAATGTGATCTTCATTTTTAATTTAATCTAATTTGGAAAAAAAAATTAAAAATAAATTTTCTAAATAAAACCTTTTTCAAAACTGCTTTATTCTGATTCCTAGGGTGACCGGAGGACAGGGCTCCTGTATCTTTAACAGTTGTATAGAAAAGTTTTAACTGTTGTGATGAAGAAGGAATTTCACCAAGCATGCATACCAATTACACCTGCTGAAATTCCCTTTTCTATGCAACTATTTAAGAAACAGGAGCCCTGTCCTCCTTTCCATATGCTCATTCAAATTAATCTATTTTACTCAGTAATGACTGGCATTGCCTGTCCAGGGTTTCAGACAGTGGCCTTTTTCAACCCATCCTGGAGATGTCAGGGACTGTATTTGTGATTTTCTGCTTGCGAAGTAGTCGCTCTACCACTCAGCCACAAGCCCTTTCAGAAAAATCCCTGCTGAAAAGTGTGTGTGTGTGTGTTTAAAAAAGATGTGCCCCCCCCCCATTTATTTTCTATTTATTTTCTGGGCCTTCACATTTCCTGTTTCAGTTGTGAAGGCAGCAGTAACCATGCTACTCAAAATAGCGTGGCTATAGATAAGTAGATGGAGAATGTTACTAACTTGAAGAAAAGAAGGGAAAACAATGTGACCGACACAGAGCAGTGTAGAGTAATGCAGAATAGCTGAAATGGGAGTCAGATAGTTTACATTCATAACACAGTAAAATACATATAATTGTTGTAGTATTATCGGATTGGACTTTAGGTCTTTGCAACATGGGCAGGGATGTTGCCCTAATTAGTATTTATGTTGTGTTTTTAGCTCCTGAAGAAGGATTTTATCCAAAACATGTTGAGCTAGTTAAAGAAGAATTTATTAAAGAAAATATTGTTTTTACCAGCACCAGAGCTTGTCTCTCTTTCCACATCTGAATGTTACTCATTGCCACACACCCCATAGTCGACTTGAGGAACACATTGCTGCAGGATGTTGTGATGGCCAGTTCAATTAAATGTTTTTTTTTTCAAAAGTGGTTTCATTTAAATGTCTTACAAAAATGGGTTATCGACTGGGTTCTTTGGAAGATTATAAGGGGTTTCATGGTGTGAAAAAAGGCAATGGTGGACAAGCTAATGAAAAGACAGGGTGCCCATGATTATTGAATTTTCCCTTCCATGCATAGTTGTAGGGAAGCAAGGGTTGCTCTTGGTTTTAGTACTGTGCAGAAGCTAAGGACAGACTACTTGATTGTGTGCTAATAATAATAATAATAATAATATATTTATTTATTTATTACCCGCCTCTCCCTCTGGATCAAGGTGGGGAACAACATCAATACAAACAATATAAAACACATAAAACTGCTTAAAAGCATATAAAATTAATACATTATTAAAATATCAACAAAGTCTTAAAATTCAACTGGGTAGGCCTGCCAGAAGAGATCAGTCTTTATAGCTCTCTTAAATTCTAGAAGACTGGTAAGTTGGCGGATCTCTCCCGGCAGGTCGTTCCACAGTCTGGGAGTAGCAGAAGAGAAGGTCCTCTTGGTAATGGTTGTCAGCCTAGTCCTGGCCGACTGTAGTAAATTTTTGCCAGAGGACCTGAGCATGTGGGGCAGATTGTATGGAAGAAGGCGATCCCGCAGGTAACCTGGACCCAAACCATGTAAGGCTTTAAAGGTAATAACCAACACTTTGTACTTCGCCCAGAAACTAATTGGTAGTCAGTGGAGTGATTTTAAAGCTGGTGTAATAGGATCACCCCTAGGTGTACCGGTGACCAACCTGTGTGACTAACCTGTATCCCACAATTTTTGACAAGGTGCTATAATTCTATGGCAGACATGAGAGGGGTTATTTCTGAAAGTGTTCCTGATTCCAGGAAGCATAAGTATAGTGTGAAGCCTGTCTACCATGTATGGTCACCCTTGGTTACTAGATGCTAAGAAAGAAAGGCAATATCAGTTCCCCCATGATACATGAGGGCAATGTGTAGGGTGGCCATAAGTTCTATTTTACAGAGGATATTACTTTATTTGAAGGGCTATCAGAGGACAGCCCTCTATTTGCAGGTGTTCCCTCTTTGAAGGACTGTCCAGCCCATGTCCAGTATAAAGATAAAGCATCATAAGATGGTGGCAAAACAGGGGGCTTGGAATCACCCATCAACATCACCTAAATAGCAGACTGATCAGGCAGGGCACATAGCTCACCTGGTCACCAGGTCACTCTCCCCCCCCCCCACTATGGCAAGATCTATTCTAGTTCCATTTAAGTTACAGTAATTATTTCTAGGAGCATAGGAAGCTGCCTGATACTGAGCCAGACCATTGGTCCATCTAGCCCAGTACTGTTGACATTGAGTGGCAGAAGCTCTCCAGGGTTTCCAGGGGGATTCTTTTCCTCAACCTACCTGGAGAAGCTGGGGATTGAACCCGGCACGGGGCGGGGGGGGCGGCACGGCGCGGGGGGGTTGTTTTGGGTGGGTGGTGGTGGTGGGGTGTCCAGGATTTTGATCCTCAAAATCTGGTCACCCTAAGAAGAAGAGATCCAACCATTCCTCCCAGGAGTTTGGAATACGTACATGACAGGAGGAAACTTGCCCTAGGATTTAACTAAAGAAATTCCTCAATTTGATTCCAGTCAAATCTGTATTTTTTTTATGACTGCCTGACTCTCAGGTCGTTATCACACATGCAATTTTAAGCACACCCACCTTGAGTTTGCTCCACTTTTTCAGCACTGGACTCGCATGACGTCGTCCCCCTCCTGCTGCTCTCTCACCCTGAGGTCGCAGTTTTTAGTTTCTGTTTCGATTTATCCCTCAATGGGCAAGGTTCAAAACAGGCAAAGTTCAACAGGCCAAGCTGAAGTATCGCAGCAATACCAACCACGTGTGAGTCAAAACGCTAGACCCGCATAGAAAATGGAAGGGGAACCCACAGAAGCAAACTGGGAGGGAGGAATAGTAGGTGTGATGAAGGCCTCAGTTTTATTAAGACATCCTCCTCCTGTAAAATTTTGTTCCATCTGCAAGTTTGATAAATGGGTAGGGCTTACTCCTTTTTGGAGATTGACAAAAATTCTGTCTATTTCCTTTTAGAGATCAAAGACATTCCCAGAGAACCTTTATTTGAAGCATTCAGATAGGTAGAGAACTGTCAGTGATCTCCTGATGGTCCACAGGATTGTACATGCAAGCAGCCAGCTTCCTATGATGTGTGTTGGGATGTCCTGGGGGGAAAGCTTATTGCCTTTTCCAAGGATGCTTCCTGATACAAAAGTATTACTCCGGGATAAAAGAAAGCTGCCACTTGGAGGTGCATGTGGATGAATGGGAGAATAAACACAGGACTCTTAGACCCAGTGAAACGCATTGGCTTTCTGGGTATCTTCTTACTTTTGTCTTCTAATTCAGGTGACCAGGAGAGCCAGGCAACCAGAGGTGAGTTTATGTTTCCTGCAAATCTAGCTTACTTTTCTTCCCTCTAGGACTGCCATCTTTCTGGTAGGACCATGGATTGATTGTCATATTAGGTGAATGTACTTCTTCCCCCCTCCCCCCTCTTCTTTTTGCATGATATTTTGCTCCATTTCAAATGTCTCTTTCTGTTTTTATTGCTGGACCAAAGTGGCCCTGCCAATTTTGCAAACCCCTTTTGCAACCAGGGCTCCTCAGGGCTTCTTTCTGAGCCTATCTACACTACTGCTTTAAAACGGTTTATAACAGTTTTAAAATGGTTAATAACATTAACCAGTTTAAAACCGTTATAAACCGTTTTAAAGCAGTAGTGTAGATAGGCTCTCTTTTCTTCCTTTCTTTTAAAATTATTTTTAACAAGGGGTTTTATTCTTTTCTCTTCCCTTTTTCTTCCCTCTTATCTTTTGTTGTTCACCACTCCAGAATCTGTCTAGCCATGGAATGGTATATTAATCCTGTAAATAAATGAATAAATAAATAAATAAATGTGATAGTTTCCCAGCATTTCTGCAACTTTTCACCTTTACAAAAAAGTTGAAATCCCTTCCTAAATCAAAGAGCTTTAAGCCAAGATCGGCTATTTATTTATTTATTTTGATGTTTTTCCTCCCACCCCTTTTGTCTTTGGCCTCATCCACCACTAGACTATAACTTTTGGGCTGAAGAAGACACCCCAGGACTTCAGATAGAGATTTAGAGAGAGAGTGCGGGGAGGGAGGGAGGCAGAAGGGTGGAAAGAGGCAAGTGTAAGGGGTATGAAATATCTGTCAGAGATGAAGGATTATATAAAATGTACATGGGGTGGAGAAATCCTTTTGTGCTGTATCATAGGTCTGTGTCTGGGGAGGGAGAGGGAGGGGGGTTGGTTCCAGACTTAGACAGAGTAGACCCAATGAAATTAATAGAACTTAAGGGTTGTATCCAATGAGAGTCTTCCTTAGAGTAGACTTATTAAAATAAATGGGACTTAGGTTTGTATTGACAACTGTTGGGGCCCATGACACATTCCATATACTGTTTTCAATCCACTTTCAACTTGTAATATCCTGCTTGCTGTAGATCTGGTCCAAGTGAAATGTTGACAGTAAAAGGGAGTCCAAAAACAGGGAAAGGCTATGAAGTGAAAAGACTGGGGGGAAAGGTGTGTTGTTCTGGGGAAACAATGGTGATGGAGGGGCTTAATGGAATGGGCAGCCTGTGTAAGGGAGGAGCCCTAGAGGGTGGGTTTTAGAAAGAAGTGCTTCAGTGGTTTGTTGTCATTGCAGTCAACCTTCCCTCTCCACAAACCCTCCAGAAGGTGAAGGTGCCCATCATTGACACAAAGACGTGCAGTACCACACCAACATGGGTGATGGATTGACCCCATGGGTTATCAAGGACGATATGATCTGTGCTGGCTACGCTGAGGGCAGGAAAGATGCCTGCAAGGTGAGAGTGCATGCAGGGCCAGCATCCCACAGTTGGGCAGCAGCTGAGGGCCTGCACCACAGCAAAGAACTGCTGACGAGATCCCCTTGGAGTTGCTCCTCATCCTCCTCACCATGGCAACCTGCTTGTTTACCTGCCTCTTGCTCTGGCTCAGCTAACAATAGTGGTGAGAAAGTGGGGCAGCAGACGCCACGGCCAACTTGCTGATTGTCTCTCAGCTTGTCAAGCGAGCAAGTGGTGGCCATGATGAGAAAGAGGATGAGGACCAACAGCAGCTGTTGATAGCAGGAAGGGGCTGTCTTGCCCAAGGGGTTTCAAAAACCTGGATCTGGTAATAAGGGCATGTAATTCCATGTACATCCTTCCTCAACTGCAGTGTGTCATGAGTTGGCTTCTGACAGAGGCAGCTCACTCCCACTTTGGGCGAGGAGTGGCAAATAATGTTGAAGAGAAAGAAAAGGGGCTTATCAAGAAAGAGAAGCCCCTAGCAGTGTTTCTGTCTCTGGCTACCAAACATGTAAGAAGAAAGAAATTTGTTCAAAAAAAGTGTCTTCCTGGGGAAGCACTTTCTCAAAAGAACTAGATTTGAAAGTAGGGATGTTGAGCATTTTGTGTAAGTTCTTTAAAAAAAAAAATTATCAACATTTTCAGATTTTCTCATTTTCGGAATGGAAACAATTTTAGATATTTTATCCAAAAAAAGAAAAGAAATGTAGGGGACAGCTAAACTGATGATTCATCCATCCTTCCCCAGAGCTTTGAGTGCTTTTAGCTCTTCAAAGTCAGCATTTGAATGATCTGTGTCACTACCTCATCTTAAACAGCTATCTGGCAGGGGGACAAAATGGTCCTACCCTTGGTAATTGTTATTTCGCCAATGCAGATGGGGTAAAGATTTCATTTCAGTTTTTTTAAACTAAGAATTTAGCAAAATTCTCAAAATTTGTCATATTTGGGCTGGAAAGAAGCTAAAATTTTAAAAACGAATGCAGGAGAAAACAAAATTGACAGGTTCCTCCATCTCTACTTGAAACCAAGAATCCTCACTCTGAAACTCTCTCTTTTTCACTCTAATCCAGTTTTCCCCAACCAGATGCCCTCCAAATGAGTTGGGCTGTAACTCCCATCATACCCATTAGCCATATTGGCTAGGGATGGTGGGAGTCGTAGTCTAAGACACCAGGTTGAGGGAGGCTGCTTTAATCAGATACAGGTTCTATTAGATAAGCTAATGACTTCAGATTTCTATGAACTGACCAGTGGATGCCACAGTGAATTGGCTTTTTCCAAGTTACACAGATTATGTGGACTTGCGGACAAATTTTTTATTTTCATTTTCTGGAATTTTATTTATTTATTTATTACATTTATACCCCCACTTTTTTTCCTCCATGGAACCCAAGGCGGTGTACATAATCCTCCTCCTGCTCTCCATTTTATCCTCACAACAACAGCCCTGTGAGGTAGGCTCAGCTGAGAGTTCTGTGACTGGCCCAAAGTCACCCAGTGAGCTTCCATGGATGAGTGGGGACTAGAAACTTGATCTCCTGACTCCCAGTCCAACATTCTAACCAGTACACCACACTGGCCCTCAAATTTTACTGAAATTTTGTTGTAGAAAAATATTTTTAAAAATAAATAAAAACATCCAAAAATGCACATTTCCCCATAGGTAAAGCATTGGGGTGTATTGGTGGGTTGTGAATTTGCAGAAGTTCAAATTTGCACAAATTCAGAACATTGGAAAAGACCCGATTTTGTCAGGGAGCAGATGATGGAATGAAAGGCACTTGATAATCCACTAAATGCAGATGGAACAGATTTTACAAAATCTGCATTTCCCTAAATTGTGATGTCAACCCTGCCATGCATTTCCTCCATTACTCATTTCTGGCTTCTCAATTCTCACAGGGCGATTCTGGAAGTCCCATGGTGTGTCTGGTTGGACGTTCTTGGGTCTTGGCTGGCATCATCAGCTGGGGTGAAAGACGTGCCATTGAGAACCGGCCTGGAGTCTACAGCCGACTCACATACTACGAAAACTGGATCCACAGCAATATCCCAGCCATTCAATTTCTCAAAGAACCAAGTGTCAGTGAATCACGGGAATGGGGACAGGACACCAAAGGCCAAAAATAGATGGGGTTCACTTGCCTGGCCATGCCTCCTCCCTCACTGCCAGCCTTTTGATGATCTCAGTGTGCTGATTCTCATATAACCAATGGACACAGTGAGAAAATCTTTTCCCTAAAAGTCAAGTTATGGAACATAAAGGGATCATCAGCTTCCACTCTGACTCTGAAGTTGTTGGGTCCCTCCCCCCACTTCCCCCCCCCCAAAAGCTTCAGCATTCATTGTACCAAACACCCTGGCTGTCGTTATCTCCTTTTTTGAAAACAGTGGTGGGGAGAACCATATTAGTCTCTTGCAACAAGAACAACAAAGAGTCTTGACCTGAAAGACTAACACAATTATTCTGGCATAAACTTTCATGGACTATGATCATGAAGTGTTGAGAATTTCAGTTATATATGCAATGCATATGTGGGGTGGTGTAAACAGTGAGATCAGAAAGAAATTACATTCAGGAAGTATTGACAGTAGCCATTCACAAAACAGTTGCTGCTGATAACACAAGCAGCCTGGCTCTAAATAAACCAATTTACACATGTAATGTGAGAAAAATCATTTATACCAATTCAAGCGTCTGGCAATAGAATTGAACCTCTTGAACCTCTTTGGCTCTAATCTCCCTTTGAAGTTTCCTTGCTCCACAAGGACCACTTTAAGATCCAAAAGGGCCAGTTTCAGAAACAGGATGTCCCGCAAGGCTGAAAGTGCTTCCCCACTTGTTTTTGAATATTGGTATTTCTGATTTCACATTTTATCCATTTATTCTTTTCCATAGAGACTGGCCTCTTTGCCCATATATAAGGGCATTGCTGGCAAATGATGGCATATATCACATTAGAAGAAGAGCAGGGATATGAATTCCTTATGGTGTGGATTACAGTGTTTGGTCCCAAAAGTGTTGTCGCCTGAGACAGAACTCACATTTGGATTTGTTACAGGGTATATCCTTCAAATTCCAATGTAGGAAATAGGAATATATTTATTGTGGAAAATGAAGACACTGTTGCTGCTCATTTCTTACTCAGCAATTCCAAACTTTTCAGTTTTCCAAATGCAAAAAAGTTCTGATGTTCTAGAATTGCCAAAATGCTCTCTCTTTCACATGCACATGAACCAAAATATCGCAATTACATATTGTAGTGGTTTAAAATTGTCAGGTGTGACTCCATGAAGACTGGATTTAAAATGTGGAAATACTAAAGGTTTTATCCTCAGCTCTCTTTATTTCAACTATACATCTCTACCTATAAAGCAGAAAGTATGTGTGTATCATATATGTCCAGAAATGTTTACCCACTTCCAGACAAGTTAGAAACTTGACATGGTGACACAATGATAGGTCTGGCTGTACAATGTACCAGAAAAATCTAAAAACACAAATTTTAGGGGTTTCAGTATTTTTAAAGAATTAAATAAAAACCAAGGCTTATGCCTATAACTCCCAGCATGCCTTGGGCAGGAGGCCAGACTTACTAGCCTTTAGCAGCCATTGTGAGTGCACAGGCAGGTGTCTGCTGCGTGTCTTTCACAACCTGACTCCTAAGGTTGGTCTCGAACAGCCAACCCAATTCCACATCAAAGGAAACAACGTACATAAAAGGGCTGCGTCCATTTGCGGTGCCTCCTCCCGCTAGGCCTGTGAGTTAACTTTTAAACAAATTAAATTAGTTTCTTCCCCACCTCCTCTCTCACACCCTCAATGCATGACCAGGGCCACCCTGAAGCTGTCACCATGATTTTTCCTTGTCCCCCACAGAAAACAAAAAGTACAACTCCCAACATGCCTTTTGTTGTGGTTCTGGACCTGCCCAATGGGAGTCCTGCTGCTGAAGCTCATAGGAAGTGAAATCTGGCTGAGCCAGTCCACACTACACTGAGAAATTCCTTGAGCATCATCAGACAAGCTACCCGTGAGTCAATTAGTCAGCTCCCTCAGTGTAGCTTGGCCATTGCTGTGGGTGACAGGACCCACAAAAAACTGTGAATGGTCAGTAATGTACAATAAAATGCGGGTTCTTTTCATGATACGTCTGTCTCCCATGCACCTCCCACTCCTTTTCTCAGTTTTAGAGCTTTATCACACCTACTTTATCACACCTACTATTTTTCCCCTGGGTTGCTTCTGCTGCAATACCTCAGCTTGGCCTGTTGAACTTTGTCTGTTCAGGGATAAATCGTAACAGAAACTAAAAACTGTGACCTCAGGGCGAGGGAACAGCAGGATGAGGATGATGACATGTGAATCCAGTGCTGAATAAGTGGAGCAAAGTCGAGGTGGGTGTGCTCAAAACCGCCCATGTGATAACAACCTTAGGGACTCATCAGAGTGACAACCCCCCTCCCGTTTTTATCCAAATCTTCTGAGGTTGCACTATAAATTGGCCACTAGATGGTGCTGTCCCCATTGAAATCTACAGGCCACATGGTTGCTGGTCTCTTCTCTGTGAAAAGTGCTCATTTTGAAAGTGGAAGAGAACAAGCAAGAGAACCCGTAGTAAGGAAATGTGATTTCCCTTGATTTCTCCACTATCTGATGAGCCCCCATGAAATAGACAGGGCAATTGCACAGTAAAAGCCTCATCTGGAAGCACCTAAAGTGGGCAAAGGAACATAAGAAGTGCCATGCTGGATCAAATCCAGGGTCCATCTAGTCCAGCACTCTGTTCACACAGTGGACAACCAGCTGTCGGCCAGGAATCTACAAGCAGATCACAAGTGCAACAGCACTTCGCACTGATGTTCCCAGGCAACTGGCATACAGTAAGGCTTCTTTCCTTGGGAGGGGCGGTGGCAGGCAGCTCCCACAATCCCTGGCTGATAATGGCTTTTTCTCAGGGCATGGTCTCAGGCCATGCGTTGGCAGTCACAGCCATTGAAATTCTTCTCCTGCTCTGGTTTTTATCCAAGTGGGAGAAAAATTAAGGGACTTTAAAAGCTTGACTCTCATTTGAGGCTGGGGTGGGGGGCATTTATGAACCTGGCTCAGGAGAATTTGCCAGCATCCCTAATGCACGTGGTTGTCAATTCATGACTGTGGCAGTCGTGTGGCACAGTAAAAGACTTCTAGCACAAAACACTCCGAAGCAAGGGTGTCTCTATATTTGGGGGGACGGGACATCCTTACGGGGTTTCTTCTTCTGGAGTCTGTCTGAATTTAGGATGGGCTCTTTTAGATGGTGATAACCCATAATTTTGAATTGAAAACTTCCCTTCTCAGCAATGATTTTGAACTGCAAACTTCCCTTCTCTATTAAGTTCAATGAAACACCACCATCTAATGACAGAATTATAGAACATCACCAGCTTTACCCATTGCCGGTTTCACACCATTAATGTTTATTCCAGTTTATCTTTGATTTTTTTTAAAAAAAGAAGGATTGCCAGGGAAAAGTATGGGAGATGTCCTCAAGGACAACATCATGTAAAGAACCTGTAAACTTCAGTGAGTGGCCAATCATGAGTGTGCAATAAATCACTCGTATGTAGAAGCTCCACATCTTCCTGCATTCAGAAGAACATATCCCCAGGCCAGTGCACCTACAATGCAGCAACACACATTAATACTGCCATGAGGTTTCATTGGCAAGATACTACTTTAACTGATACATGAAGCAGGCAGGAATGATGTTGGATGTTAAGATACACAGGTGGATGAGGGTGGTGGCAAGGAGAAACTGTTATGAAAGGGGAGATGGAAAGATAAAGTAATGTATCCTGAAAAATAGAGATAACAGACATGGATCAATCAGTCAGGATCAACAAGATTCAATCTGCAGGGCATCAACAAGCCCATAGATGCTGAGATCTTGGTAGTCTCAGGCACACCCAGCATTTGCTGGTTGCATATTACTTATGATGATGGTTCCAACGTAACAGAGCCTCCACCTCTGCTGAATAGGGAAAAATCTCAATTTATTTTTGATTGATGATTTATTTATTTAAAAGAGGGTTGTGTAGCCTGCACCCTCCCCAACAAAGCCTCCTGTGCTCCTGGTAGGGAGACCATATGGAAAGGAGGAAAGGGCTCCTGTATCTTTAATAGTTGCTTTATATACAGCAGGCAAAGAAAGCTTTCAAGAACATGTAATAGGGGAACTAGGCAAAAGAAAGGTGAGCAACCAAGTGATAGGGAGAGAATAAAAGTATACACATGTGTCCCTGTTTTTATATATGACAATTTTCCCCCAGTCCAGTGTCTTGCAGATATTTTATACTACCACTCCCATAATCCCTGACTATTGGCCATGCTGGTAGGGGCTGATGGGAGTTGTAGACCAAGATATCTGAAGTGCACCAGATTGGTGGAAGGGATGCAATGTGCACAAATCAAGCCAGGCCCGGCCCTAACAGTAAGTAGAGTGCTTCAGGGAGCTGATTTTGGGTGTCATGAAAAGGCAGCAAATAATTGGTTATTTAATTTAGTTAGGCTGACCATATGAAAAGGAGGACAGGGCTCATGTAACTTTAACAGTTGCAGAGAAAAGGGAATTTCAGCTGGCGTCATTTGTATGCTATTAGTACCTGGTGAAATTTCCTCTTCATTACAACAGTTAAAGCTGCAGGGGCCCTGCCCTCTTTTGTATCTGGTCACTCTAGTATAGTGCATGCAACTTTGATTGTTGTGATGAAGAGGGGATTTCACCAGGTACCAATTACATACAAATGACGCCGGCTGAAATTCCCTTTTCTCTACAACTGTTAAAGTTACATAAGCCCTGTCCTCCTTTTCATATGGTCAGCCTAATTTAGTATTATTGTAACTTTACTGCTAGGCTGACCAGGTGGCTCGGGATTTCCCGGTCCTAACCGGGAATCCAGAGGCAAACCGGCCCAACTGGGGGGCGGGGGGGCAAACCGGGGTGGCGGGGTGTCACGCTGCAGTGGCAGCAAGCAAGGAGCAGCGGTAGACCCGGCGGTGGAGGAGCCTGGGAAGCGGCCGCCTCAGCAGGTAAGCATGAAGGGGGGCACTTACCTGCTGGGGTGGCCACTTCCCGGGCTCCTCCGCCGCCTTCGCCACCGCTGCCGGGCTCGTAAGGCCAGAGGCCGCGGGGAAGAGATGGGAGAGGGCCGGTTATGTCACTTCCGGATCCAGCCCCTCTCCCGCCTCTTCCGCGCAGGCGACGGAGGACCCGGCGCGGGCGGCGGAGGAACCCAGCGGTAGGTCCAGGCTGGTTTTTTTTTTGGGGGGGTGGCTTGGGGGGGGGGGGCGGGGGGGGACCGGGATTTTGATTTTTAAAATCTGGTCACCCTATTTACTGCCAGGCAGGGGGCAGCCACTTAGGGGATTTTCCACCTCAGGTGCCAAACGATTTTAACCAACTTTGATACTAATGCACCTTGATTTTGTTGTGGGGTGGGGCTTTAATGCACCACCTGAGCTAGCAAAATGACTTGGACAGGCTTTGTCCTTAGCATTTCTTAATGTGCATGGTTCCCTACCCAGCTGGGGATATGCATGTGGAAGAAGCTTGCTTCCACATTTGTATGCCCCCTAACCAAATTGGGGCATTTGGATATCAAGGTGAATCCTTTTACATGACTAGTAAGTCCCATTAAGCTAAGATGGAGCTTCCTCCCAGGCAAACAGGTATGGGATTGCAGCCCAAGGGAATTAAAACCAGAACTATTTCATGTGAAGATTTCATTAGATTCCCAGTAATTCCCAATATGTATGTTGTAAGAACTACTAGTCTCTCTCTCTCTCTCTCTCTCTCTCTCTCTCTCTCTCACACACACACACACACTCAGAACCAGACTATTCAGGGCTTCTGTGAGCACGGAGAACTCATGCTCAAAGCATGCTGCCTACTATTCCTCTGCATGATTAACTGCTCTGACCTTACCTCTCTGCAATCAGCCAGGTGTAGATGATTCTAGGGCTGTTGCAAAACACCCTCCTGTCATTTTTGCCACTCCACTTGCAGCTAGCAAAAATGGGACACATTCCAGTATTTGGCAGCAGCAGGGAATGAAGTTGAAGGCTGGCAAACTCATCACCCTGCCGCTCCTCTCCTCCCCACTGACATCCAGCATTACTCCATCTTCCAGCATACTCCTGGAATGAGACCACATCATCATTGAAGGGGCCTGTGCGTGTGTGTGTGTGTGTGTGTGTGTGCGTGCGTGCGTGCAATTGGGATTACCGACTGGTAGTCATCAGAAGAGGATTACCATTCTGTGTCCAGTTCTGGGCACATTTTAAGGACATTGCCACACTGGAATATGTCTAAGAGAAGAGAGGGTCTGCATGGCCATCTGTCAGGAATGCTGTAGCTGCCTCCTTCTTTGCAGAGCCTGCACTGTACAAAGAGTTAACTAGATGGTCTCCCAGGTACCTTCTGATGCTATGAAAACACAGGTCCT
Source organism: Anniella stebbinsi (assembly GCA_029215795.1). NCBI lineage: Eukaryota > Metazoa > Chordata > Lepidosauria > Squamata > Anniellidae > Anniella > Anniella stebbinsi. The sequence goes on from JARDYH010000008.1 coordinate 26,372,456, forward strand.
TTCTACACCTAAGGGTGTAGAGGGAGGGCCTGGGGATGATCCCAGACTTAACAACTTCTGGGATCATCCCCCTCTTTCCACAAAAGAAGTGTGACGTACCAGCTTCCTCCCAAGAAGTCGCGCCATTGCAGCCACCATTTTTTTTAAAAAAGAAAGGGCCAGAAAAGCGCACTTGTGCTCCATCGAAAAAGTAAGGTTTTGTTTTAACCCCCCCTGAAATCGGGGGCCTCACCCACCACCCACCATCCTGGGGATGGGGGACTTGCTTCTCCCAGCCCCTGATGGGCTTACTTGCGAGTAAGCGGGCACCAGGGGGGATGGCTGTCCACACTTCCCGTGGTCTCAGGACATCCCTGGGACCACGGGAAGAATCGGGTTTCCCCAGAGTTCCCTTATCCCAGGGAAAACCTGTGCCTGTCCCCTTCTCCCTTGGGAGTCCTGGTGTGTCATTTGCACACACAGGGACGACCCAGGGATGATTCTGCAAAAAATGGCTGGTGTAGAAACGGGCATAGTTTAAGCTCCGTTCATCACAGTGGGATTTACTTCTGAAGAAGCATCTATAGAAGCTCCAGTATGAGAAGCAGAAAGCCTATATACACCAGTTGCTGGGGAACATGGGTGAGAGCCTGCCATTTCACTGTGTCCTGCTTGTGGATCCCTGGTTGACAGCTGTAAACAGAGTGCTGGACTAGATGTACACTTGGGCCGGATCCGCACCAAGCAGGATGTAGCACTATGAAAGTGGTATATAAGAGGCAGGAGCCACACTACTGCTTTATAGCGGTATTAAAGTGCACTGTCGACTGTGGAGGCCCATAGACACACACCATATACCGCTTTCATACCACTTTCATCGTGCTGTTTCCTGCTTGGTGTGGGTCTGGCCTCAGTGTGATCCAGGGTGGCTCTTCTTATGTTCTTAAGCTGTAAGGGAATATTATGTATGAAGCTGTAAGAGAATAGGTGGCAATAAACTTGCAGCGTGAACAGCCAATTCATGGCAGTGCTGTGATTTTTATGTTCAGCGCAGGCCTCCAGATGCACACAGAAAGGTAGGATAGGAACACTTTAAATAAATCAGTGCCATATATGGATGGAAAATGTGGAGAGATCCAAAGGTGGGGACCCACTTGCTGGGCTGCCTTCCAATCTCTGACTTCGGTCTGAAATGGATGCCTTATGAATGCTAACTTTAAACAATGTGTTGTGGCAGTTCAGGAAAGGTTACAGCGGATCTCCTACCAAGAGAATGTGTCTGATTTTCCTGGACGTCTGCCTGATACCCTGGAGACCCACTGCCAGAGTAGACAATAGTCTGACTTGGTATAAGACAACATCCTTTTGTTCCAGAGACATAAATACCAAAATTGAGAGTAAAGCATACTGCAAACCGCTTGTTTTACAAAGCTAGGGACAGAACTCAAGGGTAAATATCTAATGTTGTTCCTACAAAGAGGAATAACCAGGTCTTCCGCTCTAACCACTACAACAGGCATTTGCCTCTCAAATTTTTTTTTAGTGGCCCCTATCACCACCAAATTTGCCATTGACCTGTGGTGGTGCAGCACCGAAAAATGGCTGATTTTTCCTTGTTTTCAGGAAAACCGACATCGGTTTGCCACTGTAATTTGATGGAGCGGTAGCAAAAAAGGGAGTCAGCTTGTCTTTCTTTTAAAGTCTAGAAATTAGATCTCTTTTCAAAAAAGCTAGAAAACCTAGCTTCATAATGAAAAACAAAACAAAACAAAAAAAGCACTGGACTCCACACCATGAAGCCCAAGGGTCCTGGTTCCCAAGGATATTTTCCACTATCCTAAAAATTGATAGGGGGGAAAAGAGAGAGAGAGAGAGAGAGAGAGAGAGAGAGAGCATCTTGCACATGTGTGCAAAGTGTGAACAATAACAAAATATTCATGCCAAGAACTCTGAAAAGCGCCTAAGCTCCTGATTTGCTCCCTCCCCTCTCCCCAACTTTCATTTCCTATCTCACTTTTCTTTTTTTTTCTTTTTTCTTTTTTTTTTACAAAAATACGTTTTCCCCCTCCTCGCCCCATGGCTTTTCCTTTCTGGTCTACAAATCCAGGCTTTACTCTTTGTCTCTGATTCCTGGCCTTCTGGAGGAGGGAGGGGGGTATTGGTGGGCCGGCAGTGGGGGGTGGGAGGGGTAAATAGGCAACCTGTGCAGCTGCATGCCAGACACAGCGAGGGAGAAGACGGATGGGAGTGGGAGAAGCAACTCCTAAATAAACATCTGTCCAGTCCTGTATAAATAGAGGAACAAGACTTGCAGCTCAGGAGCCGTAGGACAACATGAAGGTAAAGTAGTCATCAGAGGGGGGGGGGGAATCTGTTGGTGGGTGGGTGGATGGATGGATGGGCAGGGGGGGATTTGGAGCTAATTCTCTCTGTGGGTTCTGAAATATCTCTCCCTCCACCCCATAAAATCAATGCTTCCCCCCCTCCACCCACCATTTTGATCTACATAACTGTAACGTGGATTGAATGTATGGAATTCAGTGTCGCAAGGTGCAGTGGTGACTGTTTTCAATAGCTTTTAAAGCATGAGAGGGCTATAACTAGCTATGAGCAATGATGGCTAAAGAGAGCCTCCAGGTGTAGGTGCAGGATGCCTCTGATGCTGGGGAAGGCTATTGCCATTGCTTGTGGGCTTCCTGGAGGCATCTGGCTGGCCACTGTGGGAAACAAGAGCTTTGGGCTGATCCTGCAGGGCTCTTCTTAGGTTCTTAAAATCCAGACACTTGATTCATCTACTCTACAACTGATCCTGCAAAATCACCACAATGCTTGGTTTATCCAACTGTCTACTACAGACTTCTTCAACTAGGACCCTCCAGAAGTGTGGGACATGCCGGCTGGTGATTATGGGAGTTGTAGTCTGACAACACATCCGGAGGGGGGCTGGGTGGGTTGGGGACGACTGGTCTAATGCTTCAAAGACTAGCGTCTGGTTTCTAAACTGACAGACACGGCACCAAGAGCCATTCTGGTAGCTGCGACTTTGATTTGATGTGCGGAGTCGCAGGGAGCTAACTGAGGGTGGTAGTGAAGACGATGGTCATGCAAGACACCATTCACGTATCAGTTATAAGTGTTTTACACACTAACAGAAGGTTGGGGGTGGGGGTGGGAAACTGACCCAAGGAGTTTGCAGTCTTATTTTGGATAGAGAAATAGGAGACGATGAAAAGGTACAGAGGACAGGCAAGGATGATAAATGAGAACAAGGAGTAATAAGAAGTGCACGAGTTGTGAAGGATGAAGGTGAACAAATGTGCTGAAACACACAGACTCACATTCTGTGAAAGCGTAGAGGGAGGTGGGGTAGGGTGACCACATGGAAAGGAGGACGGGGCTCCTGTATCTTTAACAGTTGTATAGAAAAAGGGAATTTCAGCAGGTGTCCTTTGTATGCATGCAGCACCTGGTGAAATTCCCTCTTCATCACAACAAAGCTGCAGGAGCCCTGCCCTCTTTTGCATCTGGTCAAGAGGGCAGGGCTCCTGCAGCTCTAATTGTTGTGATGAAAAGGGAATTTCACCAGGTGTTGCATGCAAAGAAATGACACTCGCTGAAATTTCCTTTTTCTATACAACTGTTAAAGATACAGGAGCCCTGTCCTCCTTTCCATGTGGTCATCTTAGGCAAGCGACTGGGATTTGGCTAGCTGTCATCATCCCTTACCTCCAGATTTCATTGTATTCTCTGCATGGACCCTCTCTCTGTGTGGACTACGTGGTACAGAAAATGCCTGTGTGCATAGAAATTGTATGCATGTAGTCTCGGCACACTTAATCCAATTGACCGCATGGAGATTGGGAACAAGGACTGAGGGCATGAGCCCCGTTCACCCCTCCATACATTCATTGAACATCTGGAAAGGGCTAAAGTTTAATGCCATTGGAGGTGTTCCATTCCTTAGCAAAAAGGGACTGAGGCTCAAGACTACCCACTCGTCAAACCTTCTGATCTGGAATATGTTCTCCCCAAGACTAGCTGTTTGGGTGGATGCTTGTGGGTTATGCTGTGGTGAGGGGAAAGCACTCTGTACATGCTTAGGGTTGTTTCTGGCTTTATTCGCAAATGCCATTTCAGAAATTCCACAGATGAGCTGTGCACCGAAAATGTGTTTTGTCAGCAATCCTAAACACATTTACCTGGGATTAAACCCCACTGTACACTGTGGGACATACTTCTGAATAAGCATGCCTAGCGGCTAAATCCTGGTGAATTGGTGGCCTTGGTGTGTTGTGCTTTCTTCTTCCTAAATCATTCTCTTTCTCTCAGCAATATTCAAAGTATCGGTGGCTGCGATGCTCCCATAGAAGCACTGACGTAGAATCAAAGCCCCTATAGCAATCCTTAAAACCAGCCATTGTTTAGGAAAAGCAAGCAAGCTTCTGTGTTTCACTGAATTCTTCAACAGTATGTGTGTGTACTGGCAGTGCTCTGTGTGTGTGTGTGTGTGTGTGTGTGTGTGTGTCTTTCTCCCTCCCTCCCCCCCCAGATAGGGCTTCAAATCAAAATAGCTCACAAAAAAATTGAAACAATCCATCAAAATAAAGAATTAGCATGTTTAACAATACAAAGCATTTGGAGTATAAGATGTCTTTTCCATGTCCATTTTAGGTTTCGGTCTGAGGGGACAGGGGGGCTGTTTTAGCCAAGATTGGCATGGCTGTGAGTTAAAATGACTTTGTGCCAAATTCTTGTTGGACATCAGGCTGCAGGCCAGATGGAGATTTCAAGTCCAAGTAAAACAATGAGTTACACAGATGTTTCCACATAGAGCAGCAGCTTCCAAACCCTTCCTGGGAATTTTGCGGTTGCTCAAAAGATGGTGAAGAGTTCCTTAAAGAGAAAATTAGTATTGGCAGACAAGCTGGCCTGAATTTCATTCATTTCATTTATTATATTTCTATACTGCTCCATAGCTAAAGCTCTCTGGGTGGTGCACAAAAATTAAAATATATTAAAATACATTACACAAAATACAAAAGAAGGGAGAGGGAAACATTTGCATAAAAACCTACAGACAGATAATACACACATGAACAACATATATCTAAAAACATTTTTAAAAAACAATCAGCCAAAGACAGTCCAAGATGTTATTAAAACTCATTATATGCTTCCAAAGGTCTGGGAGAAGGGGGCAGCTTTTACCTGGCATCGAAAAGATGCTAGTGATGGCACCAGGCAGGCCTCGTTGAGGAAGTAATTCCATAATTGAGGGCCATGACTGAGTAGGCCCTCTCTCTTGTAGTCGCTCTCTGATCTTCCCTTGGAGGAGGCAGCCAGAGGGAGGCCTTGGATGCTGAGAGTAGTGTAGGGGCTGGTTCCTGTCAGGACAGGTGCTCCATCAGGTACTGTGGTCCTGAGCCATGTAAATCTTTTAATTGTTATTAATAACAAGTAGGACCTGCAAAGCAGTGTTACAGTGTGCAGTGCTTTCTGTACAGGATTCCAGCCACTCCATTCTATTCTATAACTGCCCCCCAAAGGGTCAGCATTGTGTGATCACCGAACACACAACAGTCTTCAGTGGGCTGTTTTTCCCCACTCCCCTTAGGGTTCTTCTCTCTAAAAATATTTTTGCACCTTGTGTTTGCCTGTTGATATACCTCCCTCTTGTGCGCGAGTGGTGCCATTTTGGCTCCATAAGCAATGACACACACTACCTGAACATCAGAAATTGATGGAAAGGTGTATTACTTCTTTTTTAAATTAAATCCTACACTTTTTCCAAGGAGCTCTGAGCAGTGTACATGAATGGCCTTATGCCAGGTCGGATTAGAGCTCCATCTGGCCCAGTATTGTCTGCTCCAACAGGTAGCGGCTCCAAAATCCTAACCCTAATCGTTTTTATGCTGACCAGGTTGGTGGCTGTCACTACATTTTGTGGTAGTAAATTCCATAATTCAATCATGCACAGTTAGAGCTGTGCACAAATGGCCTCTGGAAATTCTCCTTTGTGGGCAGAGGAGTTGCAGTGGAGGGTATTTCACTGAATTTCTCCAGGAGGAGGGAAAATTCTCAACAATTTCTCACTGGAAGGCCTCACCATGGTGAGGCCTATAGCACCGCCTCTTTCTTATTTCCTAAGAGGTTTTGGTTGTCGTCAGTGTGTGTGTATTGGGCTGCCATTGCAAGTGGCAACAATATTGACTGTCTTGGCAGGCTGTCCCCCATTTAACTTCCACCACATTGCAGGTGTGAGGAGGGAAGTGTTGTATCTAGCTTCAGGGAAGAGGTCAAACAGGTGTACCACAATCTGCCCTCTAATTTCCTGAAAGTTTTCTTCCCTCATGGAAGAGTCTTTCATTCTTCCAGGTGTTCTTAATTTTGGGGTGGTGTTTCAGAGCTTACCTAATCACGGTGAACATTAAGAACATAAGAAGGACCATGCTGGATCAGACCAAGGGTCCATCTAGTCCAGCACTCTGTTCACACAGTGGCCAACCAGCTGTTGCTCAGGAACCCACAGACAGGACATGGTTGCAACAGCACCCTCCCGCCCATATTCCCCAGCAACTGCTATACATAGATGAGGTGTATATAGACGGGGAATGAGATTAAGCACTGATACATCCTCTCGATGAGTAGTCTTTTAAGTCAAGGTTCCCTCTCACAAGTAGGATCCTGTGATGGCATCATGAAATAATTTTCCATGGCCAACGATGTCCAAATGCTTAGTATGGATTGATACATACTAGGGATGGGCAGGCTAATCATGGGCAAGCTGTAGAAGAGTTTTCCAGAAGCCTGTAGAATGGCCTTTCTTTTTTTTCCCTTGGGGGTTCTCTAAATGAGCGATTTACAGCACGCTCATGATTGGCCACTCAGGGAAATTTGTGGGTCGATTTCACGATGCTGTCAACAGTGAGTACATCTCCTGCACTATCCCCCCTCCCCATCCCGCTGTCAAAAAACACAAAGATAATCAGCTTTACAAAAAAAAATTTGCAAAATCAGCCCCGTCTAAAGCTGGCATTGCACTATAGTTCTGCCACTAGATGGCGGTGTTTTCGTGAGTTGACTGGAGGATGTAAAGAAAGGAAGTATTCAGTTCAAACGATATGGCCACCCATGTAATTTAGCCGACTGCAATTCCAGAACAAAAATGGAAGCAGAAAGTAGCGGGTTCTTTTTAAAATGTGGAGAAGCTCTTGGTGAAGAATGACATATAGTGCTGGAAAGCTTGCTTGTTGAGTCCTGTCCCCCTGGAAGAGGCCTCTCCCCTCAAATCTTGTGCTGGGCCCAGTGTTTGCCACAATTGGCTGTTATGTTCTCTCTCTCTCTCTCTCTCTCTCTCTCTCAGGCCTCTCTGTTCCTGCCAGGCTCGTTGGTGCTCCTTCTCCTTGCCCAGCTGCCCCACTCACAAGGACAGGCCATCAACGCCCAAGGTAAGCACCATTGACTTTGGCTGTAGCTCAGTGGTAGAGCACCCACTTGGCATGCCAAAAGACCCAGCTTCAATCCCTGCCATCTCCAGGGCAGGGCTAGGAGAAACTCTTCTCTAAAAAACCCTGGAGGGCTGCTGTCAGTCAGTATAGGAAGTACTGAGCTTGATGGACTCCTAGTCTGGCTTGGTATAAAGTGTGTTCCTTAAGTTCACAGTTAAAAAATAAGTCTATTGTGAAATTAAAAAGGTATGTGCCATCTACATAAGCAGTCTGGTTCATATAGGGTGACCAGATAAAATCCAGGTCAGGGCTCCTGTAACTTTAACAGTTGTAGAGAAAAGGGAATTTCAGCCAGTGTCAGTTGTATGCAATTAGTTCCTGGTGAAATTCCCTCTTCATCACAACCGTTAAAGTTGCAGGGGCCCTGCCTTCTTTTGTATATGGTCACTCTAGTATAGTGCCTGCACCTTTAACTGTTGTGATGAAGAGGGAATTTCACCAGAAGCTAATTGCATACAAATGACACTGGCTGAAATTCCCTTTTCTCTACAACGGTTAAAGTTACAGGAGCTCTGACCTGGATTTTATCTGGTCACCCTAGGTTCACATATCAAAACAACCCAGGATTCTTATTTGTAAAGCCTTGGGTTGTTGTGAACATGGCTCTGATTTTGGAGAGGATGTGATTCCATTCTGGGTTTTAGTCCAAACGAGCCAGAACTCTTAATGGGCTATCCAACATGCCGAATCCTATACTTAAAATGGGTTCATCACCTTAGACAGCTCCTTAAGAGTTCTGGCTGGTTCTGACTGAAACCCAAAAATGAATCACAGTCCCTTGGAATTGGAGCCACCAGCCTCCACTGTGAGCAGCTAAACAACCCAGGAGTGCTCAGCCTATGAGTTGCTTAATGTAATGTGCAGACCAGGAACTCTGGCTTATCCGGAGAGAAAGAATTGGAGTATCTTTCTCAAAGCAAGCCAGAACTCCTTGTTCCTATGTTACACAAAACACGTGTCTCTGAGCTGTTCAGTTGCTCCTGCTATAACCATTCATGCTCAGTGCTATATTTGCAACAACCCAGGGCTTAAATTCCATAGACTTAGGGCCAAAGGAAACATTACTACAATAATAATTATTATTATCATCATCATCGTCATCATTATTAAGCAGGTGTAGGGTACTAATCTGGATTGGGACCCCAGCATGGGGGGATATGGGAGCTTCACAGATCACTATTTTACTTTATGGATCAGTATTTTGCAACAGCAATTGCAGGTGCTCCCTAACCCCCACACTAGGGTTTTGAACTGGCTCAGTCCCCTTGCATCTACTCTAGAGTAAATATGGCAAAAAGATGTAGCTGCTTGAAAGCTACAACTTTAAAATGATGTCTACTTTGGCCCTCTGGTCTGCCTTACTCTAGGTAGTCCATTGTTCTCCATGACTCTTTCTCCCACAAGGGAACACTGATCTTCTATACTGCTGTCCCTGAAACTTTGTGCTGCTTGTGATGAAAAGGGGAGTTTAACAGTTGTGATGAAGAGGGAATTTCACCAGGTGCTATATGCATACAAACAACACCTGCTGAAATTCCCTTTTCTATACAACTGTTAAAGATACAGGAGCCCTGTCCTCCTTTCCATATGGTCACCCTAGTCCAGTATTAGATGGAACAGTCCTATTTGACATATTTGACATTGGTGGTTTTTCCTCCACTGGGGCAGCCCGTCAGCCACAACTCTGCAGAGAAGATCCCCTCCCACTAGACTGTGAAGACATTTTTGACCAAGGCTCTGAGACGGATGGCGTGTACCTCGTTTACCCTGCAGGCCCCAACATCCCTGTGCCAGTGTACTGCGACATGACCACCGACGATGGAAAATGGACGGTAATGCGAGCAGGAACTAGGTGTGGGTATAGGGGATTTGACTTTACTGAGGCACGAGGGATCCTGGGGAAGAGGTATTAGGGACATTCATCTGCATCACTGCTCACCCCAATGCCATACTGTACCTCCAGAAGGTACCCCAATGGAACAAACTTTTGCTGCCATTGCAGTAGAAATTGTCTCATGTCTTTGCTCTTTCTGGCCATGATCCTGCCCTTTATCCTTTGGATGGCCTTCTCAGTGGCTGCTCCAAGGCTCTGGAACTCCCTTCCCAGAGAGGCGAAACAGGCTCCCTCCTTGTTACACTTTTGGAGGCAGGCAAAAGCACTTTCTGTCCCCTCAGGCCTTTGGGAATACTCTGGACCTGTGTTAATGTATTGGATTTTTAAAAAATGTTATTTGCTTTTAAAAAATTTAAGATGTTTTTAATATTACAGGGGTTTAATTCTATTTTAACTTGTGTAAATTAATATTTATACATTTTAATTGTATATGTTTTAATCTTGTAAACCACCTTGAGTCCCATTATTGAGAAAAGGGTGTGATATAAATAATAATAATAATAGCTTCCTTCTTCCATTGATTTTTCTCTGTGTGTGCATAATTCCACTTGTGTGCTTAGATGCTATGCATCTAAGCAAATACTCCGTTGCAAATACTCTTGGAGCAAATACTCTGTGGCTTCTTTGTATCTAAGTACACAAGTGCAGTTTGGCAAATCTTGCAGGAATAATTGCCCAGAAGGGAGAAATCTGTGCAAATGAGAAGCATTTTAAAAATGAACCAAGAGGATCGGGAGGATATCCTGGAGGCATTTGTAGCATGAAGCATCTTCCACTGATATCAGTTGGTGTACCAGATGAAGCCACAGTCCCCCACCCCGCCCAACATGGCGAGATATATTTGTTTGTTTGCTGGATTTTTATACTGCTTTTCAGACAATTATTGTTTCTCAACATGGGTCACATCAATAAAAATAGAGAGACAGTCTCCAACATCAGCCTTACAAATTCGAAAGACAAGACACATAAGGGAAGGGAAAAGGAAAGAGATTACTTTTTTTTCAAGATGAGAACAAGGTGGGCCAGGCTGATCTTCCTTCGCTGGTGTTCTTGCTCGCAAAGGATCAGGTCAGATCACTCTTTCCCCTTGGATCATGCTCTGGTAGCATCCAGGTTAGATGACTGGAAAGTGTTTTATGTGGGGCTCCCTTTGGAGACTGATTGGAAATGACACACAGAAGTCTGGTTGTTAGCTGGGATTTGCCCATCCGCACATATTTCACCAGCATTAAAAGGTATTCTGACCAGCTTCCAGTTTGTTTCCAGGTATAATTCAAAATGTTGTTTTTTGATCTATAAAGCTTTAGATATATTTCGGCTAGGGTATCTGAGGGACCACCTTTCGCCATATGAGTCTGTCCACTCCTTGAAAAAAATATAAGAATCTGTGATCTATTTTTCTTCCATGTTTCTATTGGCAGATCCAATGGCCTGTTTCTTTTATTGCTGCTATATTAGTTGTTGTTCTAGTTAACATTGGATTTTAATGACTTAGTTTTTATGTGGGTTTTATTGTTTGCTTTGCTAGCCAACTTTGGGGTGGTGGCGTTACAGCAGGGAAAGGCAGAATGCATAGACTATAAGTAAAATAAATCACCTTTAAAAAGAAGGAAAAAATGAAATGCAAATGTTAAAAGGGCAGATTTGTGAATAAATTTGAAGGCTCACCATCTCCACTGTATAACCCCCCCCCACACACACACACACACACCATTTGGGGGATTCATGGTGAGGCACTAATGCAGTTAGGGGATGCCCACTCATGAGACATTCATGCTACCTCAACCTTTCTCCTTGTCCTCTTTGGCCATGTTCTCTAGGTTTTCCAGAAACGTTTCAATGGTTCAATCAGTTTCTTTCGGGGCTGGAACGACTACAAATTTGGCTTTGGCAGAGCAGATGGCGAATATTGGCTAGGTAAATAGAAAACAAGTACTGGGAAATGCCTCCTCTTTTTCACTGTCTTTGTAGCCTAGGCCACAAATCCTGGACTAAAGGACCTTGACTTTTCTCTTCCCAAGCTTTCTTGGGCTGTCTCCTTCCTTAGTCCCATTCCCCTGCAGCTCTTGACCCAGACGTCTTTCTTGGCCATCATTTTTTGGAACACCAAATGTTTGGGTTTCTCCTCCTAAGCAGTTAAAATATGTCCTTGGGCTCAGACAGTCCCAGTGCTAAGTGTGAGTGTTGTGTTTATCATGATTCTGAGCCAGGAGGCACTGCCAAGATCTCCCTCATTTTTCTGTCTGGCCAGCACTTGTCCATCAAACGATGCTAGGTCAGGTAAACCATAGTTCCCCAAAGGGAAGAGAGGTGTTTTTGGTGGAACTTGTGTACCCAATTAACCTTTCCTCTCTGCCCCATGGCCCAGGACTGCAAAATATCCACCTCTTGACCCTTAAGCAGAAGTATGAGCTACATGTGGAGCTGGAGGACTTTGAGAACAATACAGCCTTTGCCAAATACACCGAGTTCTCGCTCTCGCCAAATGCGATCAGTGCAGAGGAGGATGGCTACTCGCTCCATGTGTCCGGCTTCACTGACGGAGGGGCAGGTGAGAAATCCCAGGTTCCTTGTTCCCAGTTCCTCCCTTACACAATTTTACCATTCCCCGAACCCCTGAACTGGAGAGAATACTAGCTACTATCCAGTGCAGGCTGTTGGTTCCAGTTTCAGAACGATGGTGATTCCATTGTGGGTTTTAAGATGCTGAAATCATTTGGGGTATACATTTCAGCACCTTGGATAGCTCCTTTAGGGTTCTGGACGGGTTTAACTAAAACCCAGAATGGAATCACCACCTCTCCAAAACTGGAACCACCAGTTTCTACTGCTCCCACTGTATTTTCTCTAGGCCTAAATGTCTCCTTCAACTTCTGGAACCAGAAGATCTTTGGGGTTAGAACAGGGGTGCAGATCCAGCCTGGGTGGTCATGCCCACTTCCCTGGCCCCACCACCTTCCCCAATTACTTAGTGGTTTTCTGGGTTTTGTGCATTTTTCCCCATTCTAAAAGGTTGAGATTGCTTTCCTAAGGCTTAATTGGAGGCAGTAAGAGCTTTGAGCTCAAATATGCTTTTATTTTGTCCCCACCCCCTTTTCCCTTTGGCCCCACCCACCATTAGAATGCAGCTCCTGAGAGCCTCCCTGAAATGGAGTTGGACCTTGGACTGAAAGAAGTTCAACACACCTGGGTTAGAACATACATGTTAGACTCTTATCCTATCCTGAATCTAGAGGTTCCTGATCTCACCATTGCCATCCCAGGCATCCTAGTTTTTGTGTCACTTATGTACAATCCGCTGGGTCAAACTTTCCTTCCAAGAATTGATTTTTCCTATGTTCCTCTTTCCTTGTTGTTTTACTTGGGGAAATAGGTTGTGCATGAAACTCAGCACCACCTCACTTTATAGGGCTAAAAAAAAAAAACCCTTTTATAGGGGTGAGGGAGAAATTGGCTTGTTTTAATATCCAAGTTTGCATTTGTGGAGATAAGGGCCATGCCAACACAATTAAATGGGGTTTCTGGGATGGCATTGGGCCTCTGCCTCATATGCAGATATACACATCCTTATAAGGGTGTGTCCACAGTCCTTCGCCCTGGTGCTGGCTGTTTTAGAGCTTCACTATTGAGTTTGCAGATTCCATTACATGACATCGTCAACATCCAGGACTTCTCCCATGCTATCTCCTGGAAATCTCACTTTTTTTAGAAAATCAGAGATAATTATTCCCCAGATAATAATAATATATCTGGGAAATATTGGAATCTCCCAGTGTGTAAACTCGGTGTTGCACTATAATTATGCCACTAGATGGTGATGTTTCATTAAAGTGAATGGAAGTGAATGGAGAGCACACAGAATGAGGAAGTATTTAATTCAAATCCCGTGGCTGTGCATGTAATGGCATCGACTGTAATCCCAGAAAGAAAATCCCAGTAAGACAGCAGGATTTGGTAGAGAAGCTCTGAGACTGCATCACATCCCATATGGTAACAAAGGGCCTTGGGTTTCTAGTGGGAAAGTCAGAACATCTTTTAAGAAGATGCTAACATTTCCGCAGAACGGCTGCTACAAACTGGTCTATTTGCAGGAAAGCATCCCAGTTGCCTGCTGTGCCAGGCTAGAAGATCTAACTACTAGTGGATCTACTTTAGAGCAGGCACCTGAGTAAGCAGCTTTTTATTTTAGCAGCCATTATGAAGTCCTTATTTTTGTCCCTTTGCGCTCCCACCAGGTGACTCGCTGTCCTACCACAGTGGCCAGAAATTCTCCACGTTCGACCGCGACCAAGATCTTTACGTGCAGAACTGTGCAGCCCTCTCTTCGGGCGCCTGGTGGTTCAAGAGCTGCCATTTTTCCAATCTCAATGGCTTCTATCTTGGTGGGGCCCATCTGTCCTACGCCAACGGCATTAACTGGTACCAGTGGAAGGGCTTCTACTATTCTCTCAAGAGAAGCGAGATGAAAATACGCCGTGTCTGAGATGCAACCTGGCCAGTGGCCTCTTCCCATTCCCCACTGCTGTGGCTACTAGAATGGATTTCCAATTACTGATTTATATTTTTATTTTTAAAATAACTATATGGTGGAGAGGGAAGTCGATATGGGATTGATCCAGTAAGGGTTGTGATGAAACTTATGTCTACACTAACTGATTTAAGCCAGTTTCAAATTGGTTTAACTGTCATGTCTATAAACTAAGGATCTAAATTTGTGGTGGGCAACCTTTGTCCCTTGGTCTAATCTCAAAAGCCCTCTGCAAGCAATCCGTTTAAACCTCTGACAAGAGTGATCTGACCCTCCAGTAACAACCAGCTGGGTGGGGAGAGAAAAGGGCAGAAAGAGAGGAAGAGGGGATGACCTGTCCACCTTTGGCTCTCATCTTGCCCACTGCTGGCTTTGGTTTCCCCTGTTACTAGCTCACAACCCTGACAGATTCTCTCTGAGGGACTGTGGCCCTCAATATAAAAAAAGCTTCACTACCTCCGCAGCTCCAGCATCATCAGGGATGTGGATGGTCCCCAGGAGGGTCCAGTGGTACCACCACTACTGACGGTCCTCTTGCTACCTCCTCCAGGGGGCTGTCTAAACACTCGGAAAGTCCCAGGGTGGGTGTGCGGTGGCGTTGATTATATGATGCCGCTGCAATTGCGCACCCACCATGGGGCCTTCCATCAACGCTGCGAGAAAAAAAGTCGGGAACTTACCCTGACTTTTTTTCTCTGGAGTGAGGTGTCAAGACGGTGTCATGACAGTTCCAAAGCCTCACTCTGGAATCGCAGCGGAGGCATGGCTGGGCATTGCCTGGTGGAAGGTGACCTACGATTGGTCGCCTTCCACCAGGGAGAGGGCAGAGGTGGCTCTGGTCCCCAGATAGCCACCCAGTAACCCCATGCTCCCTCCTTGGTGTCAGGAGTGCTCAATGTCACCCTGGGGAAGGGAAAGCATGGCGTTTTGAGGGATGCGGCGCCAACCTAGCACCTTGAAGACACCACCCAGAATGGGTTGGTTTGCTTACCCAGTAGTGGTGGTGCTCACACAGCCACACCTAACCTCCTTATCCTCCTGTGTGTGGGGGCTGCTTAGTGGGAGCATAACTGGCCAGAAGAAGGGGACAGAGCAGGTATTCAACTTGCATCAGGGCTGGGTGCCCCCCGTTTTTACCCCACAATCTAATGTTGCTTCATGGGGCATAGGAAATGGCTGGCTTCTGGTCCCAGCCAATCATACTACTGCAGCAGACTGCCTGAAGGAGGCCAGCACTGCCAGCTGAATGAGCACTACTGGGTAAGCTGCCCATCTTGAGTAGGACGATATCATGTGAGGGCTGAATCAGCACTGGGGGTGGGGGTCTTGTTGCCGGCAGCATGCTGATGGCCTACCCATGCCTAGCACCAGCCCTCCCATCCCCAATCTAGATAAATTCCTTAATAAATCTGTAACAATCTCAGAAAGCTGCAATTCCCAGAGCTCTATTGGGAGAGATGGACAACTAGCGGCCCTCCAGATGTTTTCATCTACAAATCAGCCCTAGCCAGCATAGCCAATCATGAGGGACAGCGGAAGTTGTAGGCCAAAACATCTGGAGGGCCACAAGTTGCCTACTGCTCTATGGGCAGACTGAAGACAGTTAAACTAGTCTGAAACCCATGGAAACGGGTAATGAAGATGTACCCAGGTTTGCTTGGGGATAGAGGTTGTCTTCGTTATATTTGGGTTTCAAGACCGAAGGCCTCTAGCAGAGCTGGCAAGTTTACCATTCAAATGGAGAATTATAAAATTATAGGGCCCAGGGAGAAAAGATCCCAACCAAAAGAGTAAGCATAACATACCATCGTCTTTGTACCCCTTTAATTTTTACTTTGAAATAAAATCCCGTTCTCTGAAACTGGAGTGTTTGAGAAACCAACACAATTGCAATAGGTGGGGTGGGATTTTTAAAGCCATTCATACTTCTTTACGGTCAAGACTGCCCCCCACCACCACCTTTATATTTTTCAACAGGGACTTGTGCTCCAACATCTGGTGAGACATGAGAGCAGCTCAAATTGCAAAGTAAAAGTTAGGAGATGGAAATGAGGATGAAACACGACCCCAGCCCATCTTCCAGCCTTCTCGCATGTCCTGCCAAATGGTTTGTTTTGACTACAGTCTATTCACATCTGGATTTTGTCCTCCGCAATTAAGTCTACAAGTCACCTGAGGCTACAGCACTGTAGTGGCTGAGATCCAGGGAAAGCTGGTGTTCTTCTTGTGTTCCCATAAAACCAGTTTATATTTTGGGGTTGGGGGAAGGGGGTGGCTGGTGGAAAGACCTACCAAAGTGAACTTTTGGATCTCAAGCCTGCATCCTCTGAATGAAAGAGGGGAGGGAAAAACAAAACAACAACATTCAAGCCAGAATGTGAAATAAATAAATGTATTTCCTGAAGACGGCCCAAGAGAGGCCAAGCAGACAGCAATAAGTCATAAACAGCCATAAAAGCCAAGGCACTTGGATACAAAGCAGGAAACATAAAACATATTTATGCCAGTAACTCAACCAAGAATCCCAGAAGGTGCATTGCGTCCCATTCTGTGTTTCTGGGCATGTCAAAATAGACTATCAAGGAAAGTCTGCCATGAGGATGCAAGGAGAGGCTTCATTCCCATGAAGCAATGCAAATTTCCCAGCAGCCCTTACTGTAGTCCAATTGCATTGGAAACTGCATCCCCACATGGTACCCCTGAGAGACTGAATCCATAGGGTGCCGAACCAATTCCAGGGCTGGGCAACTTTTGGCCCTTCAGTTGTTTTTGGCCTACAAATCCCATCACTCTCTATGCTGGTTAGGGCTGATAGGATTTATAGGCAAAACATTAGAGGGTCATAACTTGCTTGCCTCTGAATTAACCCAATGAGCAATGGTAACATTTGAACTGCACCAACCTGAAATGAGCTGCAGAGAGAAGGAAGAGGGTGCAGCTGAAAACTAGGGGGGCGGGGTGAGGAGAGACTTCTTTCTAGTATTTTGACTCCACACATCACCTCGTTGCTGCAGAGGATGAAGTAAGGTAGGAATCTTCTTTAAGAGATGACAGCACAGGCCCATAATGCATTGCTTTGTGCTGGCCCACTGTTGTTTATCCCAGAATGCACTGCACAGTTAGAGGCATGGCAAAAACTATGCCACTAAGCTTCTTCATAGCTCCTGTTAGTGCTCACTGAGGATGAAGAGGAAGCACCCTAGTTTGACATATCCCCTCCGCTCTGCTTATTATCTCAGGGCACATGTTGCAGGAGGAAAGTGAGTTGTTACCTGAGAAAGAGTTGAGGATTCTCCAGGGGCTTGCTGCTCTGAGTTATCTATAGCCCTGAGGGAGAAGGAAACCAAGAAGGACATGGGGACCCACTAGAGGCAAAACATTGCCATAGCATCAGAAGACCTCATTAGCCAGCCTTCACTCATCACCAGCAAGTCCACATTTTCATGGTGGTGAGTCCTGGGATGCATGTCTTTTTACTATCCCTTAACCAACCGCTATGGGGAGGAGGAGATCACTTCATCACGGTTCATGGTATAGAGGACACCATGTGAGACCCAACCTTTTATCCTGGGATCTATGCTTCCATGACAACAAAACAGGGGTGCAGGCTAAGTTATTTTCCTGTAATTTTCCACAGCTGTGGAAGCTGTAGGCCACAAGTCTACCTCTCAATCAATCCTAGGGTGTGTCCTGTTGGCCAATAAGGCACATCTCATCTGACAGATCATCTTCCACTTCTTCAGCCTCAGCATCACTGTCAGCCACACCCTCGGCCTCTCGGACCCTACGCCCCCCTATGCTGCTCCCTACGCCAGCCCCCACACCTCCCCCAACAAGTGCAAAGCTTCCAGCCCCAGCCATGGTTCCAATGGCAAAGGTAGCAGCGGTACCAGTGCTCAGCACAATGGCTTCTGCAGCCAAGATGGCAGCTGCCACACCGGCCCCAATGACCCCACCAGCTAAGCCCACAGCACCCACCCCAACAGCCATCCCCACTTTGAGGGCATGGGATTTGTAACGACGGCTGTAGCGTTCCAGGAAGTCTCTTGTGTCGCTCTGCAGATGGGACTCCAGCAACAACGTGGAATCTGTCCGGCCTGGCTCATCACCTTGTAGTGACATCTCACACTGTCGGACCAGTCCCCGCTGCTTCTCCAGAAGGCGCCGCCTCATTGAGCTGGGTGTCACTTGTAGGCCTGCAAACATGGGCCGTGAGAGCTGATCCTAAGGTGAAGGGGGAAAGGAGGACACGGGTGGGGGAAAGTGAAAAAGAAAAAGGAAATATCAACTCAGCACTCCAAACGATCTCACATATGAAATCATCATCATCATCATCCTGGCCTTCCTCCAAGCTGGAAATAAAGTATTCTTAGCATTTTGAGAACTTGCTTCTCTCCTTTTTTTGCCCTTCCTCCAAGCTGACCACATGCTCTCTCTCTCTCTCTCTCTCTCTCTCTCTCTCTCTCTCTCTCTCTCTCTCTCTCTCCTTTCCAAGCAACCCTTTGAATTAGATTGGGCACAGCTGACAGACAGCATATAGCCCAGGGTCATATAGTCAGCTTTGGAGCCGACAGATGATTTGAACCCGTGTCTCCATGATCCAACACTCCAGCTCAATTCAGTCATGGCCAAAAGGGGTGGGGCTAAAATACCACAAAATTTCAGCATATTTTAGCTTAAAGTTCTTACTTCCAGTAATTAAGGTGAGTCATTTCAACCTTTTAGATTGGGTGGTGGATGGTGGATGCAAAAGCAGGGAAACCACGGCGTTTGGAAGATGGAGGGAAGGGGATGGGACCGGGGGAATGAGAAGTGCTCCCCACTTGCCTTGTTTTAAAGGAAAAATGCACCTAAAGGAAAAGGGAAAAAAAGACGGAAAGGGCACTCCTTCCTCTCCTACCTGTTCTTTGATGAACTCTGCAAACTCCTTTCTCAGAACCTCCTGGGTGTCCAAGTTGTGTAAGGTGATGGCCATCTATAGGAAGGGATCAGGGGAAGAAAGGATGGCAAATGTGACTATGGGAGATACTTCTCCCCTCCAATCCAATTACGAGAAGAGGCAGAGGATGGAGATGAGAAAGGCAGGTGTGGATGGAGGGCTGATACATGTATTATTCCTGCTCATATCATGTCAAACACTTTCCCTAGTTTACATGTGGCATCTCCCTGGTAGTGATGGATAGAGCAGCTGACACCTTCACCTTCAGCAGAAACTGCATTTTTCCCTACAGACCTCAAATTTAGAAGGCCATTTATTAATTAATTATATTTTCAGCCCATCTTCCTTCCATGATGGAGTTTATGGTAATGTGTGACAAGAGCTTCCATCCAAGCTCTGACCAGGCCTGGACCTCCTTAGCTTCAGCAAGGTAGGCTGACCAGATAAAATCCAGGTCAGGGCTCATGTAACTTTAACAGTTGTAGAGAAAAGGGAATTTCAGCCAGTGTCATTTGTATGCAATTAGTTCCTGGTGAAATTCCCTCTTCATCACAACAGTTAAAGTCGCAGGCACTATACTAGAGTTACCATATACAAAAGAAGGCAGGGCCCCTTCAGCTTTAACTGTTGTGATGAAGAGGGAATTTCACCAGGAACTAATTGCATACAAATGATACTGGCTGCAATTCCCTTTTCTCTACAACTGTTAAAGTTACATGAGCCCTGACCTGGATTTTATCTGGTCACCCTACAGCAAGGCTGCTATGTTACCTGCCTTCAGGGTATGCACATTTACTAAAATGTAACTTCTTCATGAGTAGAGGACAAACAGTTTAGCTAAGCCACAAGCAAGGAACTGCTAAGGCCAAGCAAGAGAAACAGCTAGCACAGGTAGGTTGGTTGGTTGAGAGCATCACTCATTTGCTGGTGAAGGTGAAGAATGGGGAAGCTGGTACCTGTGTAGTTGAGGAGAAGCCAAAGTGATGTTGCTTCATTAGAGTGGAGAAATTCTGAAAGGCAAAACAAAAAAGAACAATATCTCAGGATGAGATTCACAACCAGCTCCTACAAAAAACAGACATGTGTACTCAAAACCCACCTCCCAACTTCACAAAAGTACAGACAATACACCATTGAAAGCACTCCATTTTTATCCTGAGTTTTGGCCCTAATAAAGGTTCCCATGGTGGCTGACACTGAAACTCAAATGATTAATAGGCCCAACGCAAAACAATATCGGACTATAACACCATTAATGGAAAACAAAAGTAAGAAGCGGGATCAGAACATTGCAATATACCCAGGAGACATGAAAATCCATGCTAGAGGCTGCTGCCAAGTCCCATAAATAACCTGAATTTGGCCATAAATCTTGAGTTGGAGGAGGTAAGGTCAGCCTGGGCACGTGCTATGCCTTGCCCTGCTCATGATAACATCTGGCATGCTGATGGTAGCCAATGACACCATAGAGTTACCTGACATGTTACGCTTCCCATCAACAACTCCATGAAGGAAGGGAGGTTCCCTCTCCCCTTTTCCTGGTAGGCAGTATCAGAAATAGCACTAACTAGGCCATGCTAGGCCTGAAAGAGGGATTAGGAAGAGATGGTGGCGGAATGACTTGGCCCCTGTGCCGAAATAACTCAGAACTCGTGGATTGTTTTTATAGCAATTCACGGTATACTTAGGGTGACCAGATAAAATCCAGGTCAGGGCTCATGTAACTTTAACAGTTGTAGAGAAAAGGGAATTTCAGCCAGTGCCATTTGTATGCAATTAGTTCCTGGTGAAATTCCCTCTTCATCACAATAGTTAAAGTTGCAGGGGGCCTGCCTTCTTTTGTATATGGTCACTCTAGTATAGTGCCTGCAACTTTAACTGTTGTGATGAAGAGGGAATTTCACTAGGAACTAATTGCATACAAATGACCCTGGCTGAAATTCCCTTTTCTCTACAACTGTTAAAGTTATATGAGCCATGACCTGGATTTTATCTGGTCAGCCTAGGTATACTGGGCTGGTGTGCCAATAGTTTTGGATTGAAATCTGTGAGTTTTTCCTATGCCTAGTCCTCACCCATCTACGCACACCACTTTACTATTCATTTATTTGTTTGAAGTGTCGTTATCCTGCTCCTCAGCCAAAAAAAAAGGCTCCCGGAGCAGCTTAAATGCAATCGGTAAAACGAGACAGTCCTTGCCTGCAGGCTTAGAATCTAAAATGACACGGCACACAAAGAAAAAGGAATGTGGAGGGAAAAGAAGGGGGGGAAAGTGTTTTTTTCAGCAGGGTTGGTGAATTGCCGCACTTCCCCTCTCTTTTCACATTGTACAGGCTTTTGGAATAGTACAAACCATGCACACCAGCTGCAGCCCTTCCTAACACAACTCTTCTTCACAAAAACAAAATGCAGTATGATACAGAAACATGCATTTTTTTCTACAGGCCTTTGTTATGCTGGATAACATCTGGCAAAACTGGACACAAGAGTGACCAACTTTTCAACCAGCCCCCTGATACTGTGTCTCCAACAGAAGCTTGATATCATCCAGCAAGTACCAGGTGATCATGTTTAACTCGGTACCATGAAAAGCTTCACCTGATTGTAGTGTATCAAACCTTTATAAAAGGTACAAGCACATGGCACTTATTTACAGTGGCCAGATTGATAACAGGAACCAAAAGGTTTGAATATATAAGACCAACTCTGGCCTGCTTGCATTGGCTGCCTGTATGTTTCTGAGCCCGATTCAAGGTGCTGGTTTTAACCTATAAAGCCTTATACTGCTTGGGACCACAATACCTGACAGAATGCCTCTCCCGACATGACCTTACCTGTATCCTACACTCAACATCTAAGGTCCTCCTCCGGGTGTCTACTCTGAGGGAAGCTCAGAGGATGGCAAAAGGGAGAGGGCCTTTTCAGTGGTGGCCCCCCAATTGTGGAACGATCTCCCCGATGAGGCTCGCCTGGCACCAACATTGTAATCTTTTCGGCGCCAGGTCAAGACTTTTCTCCCAGGCATTTAACAGTGTATGTTGAGGTTTTTCTTTTCTTTTTTTCTTTTGACCCATAATAATTGTTTTAAATGGATATTGTATTTGTACTCTGTTTTTATGCTTTTTATGCTTTTTAAATTTTGTGTATCGGTTTTTAACATTCAATGTTTTTAATCTTTGTAAACCGCCCAGAGAGCTTCGGCTATGGATTGGTAGATAAATGCAAATAATAATAATAATAATAATAATAATAATAATAATAATAATAATGTTATTTTTTTCTTCTGGCCAGTTGGCAACACCAACTGTGCCAACATGAGCATGTGATCTCCAAATCTTTTCACGTGTTTTTCAGTCTCTATGTCCATGCTCCAATCTCCCAAACCCATCTAGGGGTGTCTGACATAACAGAGGCTCTGTGCCTATATGGGCTGCCTGACAGCTAGGAATTCAACAGGCGTGGCTGTCCATGGTCTGTCCACATGAAACATTTGATTCTGCATCTCTCACCTTTATCGTGGCTGCCAGCTGTGCCCCCGTGAGGGCTGCCCCATCCCGGCTTTTCTTTAGAAGCTTTCCAGCCGATCTGGCTATATCATTCCCATAATCCTTCAGGCATTCCCTAAAATCGTCATCCATATCTGGAAGAAATAATTCAAACAGTTCAGGGAAAAGAGTGGGATGTAGAAGACACCACCTGCATTTTGAGTGACAGAAACTCAATGTTTAGAAGTAGAATTCTGAGAAATTCCCATTTCATGAATGGAAATGAATCAAAAGTTAGAGTTGGAGATATAAAGATAATGGATTAGTAAAATAAAAATGAGTGATTGCCACTTTCCTTCCTTTCCTTTCCTGGAAAGATGTCCTGTCCTGTCCTCTCTGGAAATGCAGCCTCCGCTTTGGCTACCTTATTTTAAGGCCTATGTGCTACACAGTGTGTTGGTCTGAAGGGGCCACACTCCAAGGTGTTCACTGAGTGGAGAGGGCTGCATCACACTGCCTCTACTCTGGCCTGTTTTCCCTCGCTCTGACCCGCCCTGATACTTCCGTTGCTTTCTTCCTCACCCCAAGGCAGTTCTAGGAAAGGGATTTTCTTTTCTTCCTTTTTCTTTTTTTTTAAAAAACAGTAGCCCTGCAGCAGTTGCACACACTGATAAGCCAAGTAACAGATGCAAGCAGCCAATGGCGCTGTCTGGGCAGTCTCCTTGCTGCTCCACAATTGTGCTTTTAAAAAAGAAGAAACAAGTAGGAACTCAATAGATGAGCTGCCCAACCAAAAGCCAGAGCAAACTCAGCTGGTGGTTGACTAAACAGCCCATCTATTGCTGTGGCTAAAATGAGTTTGGACCTTTAAGAATCTGACCTGCCGAAACCACTGTGGATTGGGCTCTGTGGACTTCCGGAATGTTTTTGATTTACTTTCCCAAAATTTACGCAAGCTTCTTGGCAGTTTCTCCTGAGGCATATGCCATGCTGAAAAATATACACCGGGGAAAGTCGAAGGGAATGGGGGACAATATTCTAAATGTTATGTACTAAAATAAATTATGTTTAACTATTGCAAACTTCCTTTAAGAATTATTTGAGTATTTTTCCACATAACATAAAGAAAAATAAAACAGAATCCATCTGTAAATGGATGCCAGAATGAACGACACCACATAATCCATGAAACACAGGCAGGATGGGTTTCACAAAAACTGGATATCCCTAATAAGGTGTGAAGACAAAACCAAACACGGGGAAATCTGCAGCATTGCATAGCTTTCTCTTTGTCACCCACTCTCACTCTTTTTATGCTAGAAATTTACTTCTGACACCATGTTTTATTATTGCTCTTTTATCCCACAGAGGACAGATGCTTACTTGTTGTGACATAAGCCTTTATTCAAAAGTGAAACAGAATCTGCTGAGCTCACTAAGGTTCCTCCCACATGACCTCTGTACGGGGGTTGTGCTTCCAGTCTGCATACATTCCTCTGATAGGCTGGAACTGCTATCTATTCTAACACCACAACTTTCCCTGCATCATCTCAGCAATCTCTCTCTCTCTCTCTCTCTCTCTCTCTCTCTCTCTCTCTTTCTGTGCCACTCTCTTGTCTCTCTCTGCTGCCATTGATGTAATTGTCCCATACAGACTCTGGACTTAATAGGCGTCTGGAGCCCTCCTCTTTTGGAATTAATGTGGGTTACTTCATGTCCTTCAAAATGAGGCAAGGCAACCCTGCTGCAATTGAGGAGAGGAATCAGGTCCCTCCTGCTCATTCTGCCCCAAAGTCCTGCTCCGATGGCTCCACTGTCTGAGCATTTCAAGTGAGCTGGTGTAGCATAGTGCTATGAGAGGGAAACTTTCCAGTTGAAACTCAACCATGTACTTGGTGGATGACTTTACGCAAGCTGTCATCGCTTAGTCTACCATCTGTCATGTAATCACAGTAATTCTGGCCTATTTTACAACCTCCTGGTACAGGAGATGATAGATGAGAAATGCTTTGGGTACTCAGGAAAAAATGCCATTACATTCAGAAAGCCTCAGCTGATAGGAACCAATAGACTCACTACAGCTGAGGTGGCTGTGCTACCTTCTGTGGCCATCGGGGGGAGCAGCCGTGCAGATGTTTGGTCAGGACGTAGAACCAGCACAGGGAAGGAGGTGAAGAAAGTGGACCTTCCTGATATACCAACCATAGACTTTTTTCAAAAAAAATATGCACACACACACACTGCTTAGTGTCTACTTGGCTTGGAGTTTTCATGTGATGCTTTGCTAGGGGCAACAATACAAGGCATCTGCATGCAATTCAATGGAGCACAAGAGTTCAGAATGCAACCGAGTGCTGGATTTGGGCTGGAAGGGGGAACGGGATGTGATTAACCTTTCCTACAACATAAAGTGTGCTTGGTTGTGAGCGGATACATGGAATTTTGGCGGGAAATCCAAATCAACAAAGTAACAGGGATCAGACAGACATATCACGACAGTATGTAAAAATAGTAGCCACCCTCTGGAAAAACCCTCCCTCGTGCACTTTGGGAGGCAGAAAACGTAACCTCTTTTAAATGCTTACTAAAAACATAACTTTTCACACAGGCGTTCCCTGGATTTTAACTTAGCTGGTTTTATATTGCCTTTTTGACTTTTAATATTTGAAAATCATCTATTACTTGTTGTATTTTATGGTTTGAATGGTGCACTGCCCGAGTATAAAAATGTAATGCATAAATAAATAAATAAATAAATAAATTCATGATGCTCAGATTAAATGTGTGTGTGGGGGGGGTAGGTGTAGGTGTTATTTTGGGTTTTCTTTATATGGGAATGCATGGGGTAGGCTACAGAATTGATTGCACGGGCCTTTACCTATGGCGTGTTTTGCAATCGAAATCAACCCTGCCGATGGCTTTCCCACCCACAGGGAAGAAATGGGGGAATGGATATGGAGAGAATAGTGGTGATTTTGGCAGCAAAATTGTCATTTCTCCTAGCATCTCCTCTGTTTAAAAATCTAAACAAAGAACCAAGAGATTGGATAAAATTACTGGACTAAGCTGCAGATTTTTTTAACATGACTCTTTCAGAACTACCTTTAACTGACAAGATTAACGCTGGTCTACACTGCAGGACTGTTGTAAGCCATGCTCTCTCAGTGAAAGCCCTCTCCCTGCCCCCCGACACACATGCCTGAAATATGGGGATGAGAACAATGGGCTGTATTTCCATTTTCATTGGTAGGGACATTTTTTGCACAGTTCTTTTTTAAAAAATACCCCCCCCTTTTAACATGGGATGGAAAAAGCATGGATTCTTTTCTGATAAATTTTGTTGGGGGGTGGGAGTGGGGAGGAAGAGAACATTTTAAACAACTTAATCAAAAGGCCTGGAATTCTATATTTATTTATTTATTTATTGGGGGGGGGTAGGAGGAAGGTATCACTTCTGCCCTAGGAGACACAAAGCCAAACCAAACTAAACACATCAAAAGGAATGAGGAATTCCAATCTCCATACACTAGAACTAATCTAGTCCTTTTAAAAATCTGTGGTTAAAAGAAGAAAACTCCACCTCCACTGTTCAACACTTTATTTATGAAACCAAAGCTCCCCCCAGTGGAATGATAGTGCAACAGCATCTATTTCTCAAATAATTTATGAAGGTTTAGGATATTGAAGTAGGTGGGAGAAAGACAAAGAGAGAATGATAGGAAGGGTTTTTTTTTACCTGCTAAGGTGCCTTCAGTTCCTACCACCAATTGCTTGCCAGGGAAAGGCATCAGGTAACAGCGAGTGTCGGGGCTGCTGAGGGTTGCCAGGGCTAGTGGGTGCCTTTGTGAATCGCACTCCAGCCTCTGGGGTTAAAACAAAGAGGAAGAATGAGATGTAATCTCCCAGAACCATCACACAGAAGCAATCGGCCTATCTTTGTTAGAGACGAGAGACAGACACCCGAATGCAGCATGCTGGCAGGGGCTGATGGGAGTTGTAATGCCCCACAAGGGCCTTAAAGGTCTCCCATTCGCCAATGCCCTTTCAACCAGCCAGCCAGCCAGCCTCGGATTGGAACAACCAATGCTTCCATCACCGTTCTTACCTGTATGACCTCTCGGAGATACTTCTGACCCCCTTGGAGTCCATGGATGGGTGGAAAGAACCAATCCCGCACCAAGAGATCGAGATGCTGCAACAAAGAGATGAGACATAAGAACCTAAGAAGAGTCAGGCTGGATCATAACAAGGGTCCTTCTAGTCCAGCATTGTGTTCACACAGTAGCCGACCAGCTGCTCATGGGAAAACCACAAGCAGGACATGAGTGTCAGAGCACCTTCCTGCCCATGTTCCCCATCAACCGATATACATAGGCATACTACCTCGGATATAACCATCAGGACTAACCATATAGCATATAACCATCAGGACTAATAACCATTGATAGCCTTCTCCTCTAGGGATTTGTCCAATCCTCTTTTCCAGCCATCCAAAGTGGTGGCCATCACTACATCTTGTGGAAGTAAATTCCATAGTTTGACAATATGCTGTGTGAAATAGTATTTCCTGAATCTCTCAACAATCACCTTCAGGGAATGACCCCGAGAAGGAGACAAGAGACTAGCTGCTTGGGCTTTGTATTCCTGAATTGCTGTCTTCACCTCCCACCCTCCACAAATCTACCAACATTCATGGCATTCATCAAATTCAAAGATATGTTTCACTTAACATTCCAAGATCTCCTAAGCCATGTCCACCTTTTTTCCCCATTTTTTGTTGCTCTTCTTTTGCATAGATATCACTTCCAACTTTATTCATAATAAACAAACTCCAGGTCTTTAATAACCATTCTTTCCACCTTGCTTGAACTCCAATTAATGCTCAGTATTTTAAAATAGCAATAATAATAATAATAATAATAATAATATAATAACCCGTAAGGGGTAATCCCACAAGAGCCACACCCGCGGACCCTAGCCAACCACCACTACACAGGGCTAAACACCCTGCTAGTGTGAAAAAATAGTTCCAGACAATAGAAAAAAGCCTCAAACAGGCAGCGTCAAGGTCGAGAATGCTGCACGAACCTAACAGTCAGCCAAAATGGAAATGAACAGGCAATGAATCCATTAATCACATCAGTCACCGGTATCACAAAAAAAATATATAACCTCCAGAAACTGGGCCTACCAGAATACATCCACACCAACATCCAGAAAGCAGTCATAATTAAAACATGCTCAATCGTCAGGAAATTCCTGAATCTGTAAAAGACAGCATGACTTGGCAAAGCCCGCCATGTCTGTCTAAAAATACCGCCACCAGCGAGAAAGAAATATAATAATAATAATAATAATAATAATAATAATAATATATTGATTGATTTCTTTCTCGCCTCTCCCTCTGGATCGAGGCGGGGAACAACAATAAATATAATTACAAAGACTATAAAATAGATAGAACATTAAAATCAAATAAATTAATACATTATTAAAAACATCTTAAAATTCAACTAGGTAAGCCTGCCGGAAGAGATCAGTCTTCATGGCTCTCTTAAATTCAAGAAGACTGCTAAGTTGTGGAATCTCTCCTGGCAGGCCATTCCACAGTCTGGGAGCGGCAGAAGAGACGGTCCTCTGGGTAACACTCGTCAGCGTAGTTCTAATAATAATGCATTTCTGCAGTCTTCCCAAAATAGCTCACAATTAAAAAAAACAGAGCTGGGGAACCTGTGTCCCTCCAGATGCTATTGGATGACAACTCCCATCATCCATGACCACTAGCTGTTCTGGATGGAGATGATGGGAGTTGGAATCCGTCAGCATCGGCAGGACCTCAGATTCCCCACCCCAATATAAAACATGTGGTTCCATATCCATACAACATGTACATAAAATCATAGGTTGATTTTAAAGACCTTTAAGAATGAATCCGTTCAAACAGGGTACGTTTTAGGATAGGTTTTGGTCTGAGGCCTTATTGGGCAGCCTGTTTATATAAGGTAGATTAGTTTGGGCTTGGAAACCCCTCATGGTGAATAAAAATGCAGGTCAGGAGAAAAATAATGCAGTAACAAATGGAGAGTCGAGAGTAAGTTCACTGGTATTCACATTTGAGGGAGGAAGAGATGGGGGAAAAGAGAGAGAGAGATGTGGGTACCAGGCAGAGAAGCACAGAGCTGGAAGAGTCGGTTGTGACAATGGGAATTCAGTGAACAAAGGGGCTCTTTGACAGCATGGCGAGACGGAGGGCCTGAACACACTGGTGATACTGGGTGGAGGAAAAGAAAACAGAACATGACAGGGGAGAGAAGGAAGCAGAATGGCCGATGCTTGTTACCTGAATAGGCTTTAAACTGCAGGCACGTCCCACCATCTCCGCTACATGCACGAACATCTGTGGGGCAGAGGAAGTGGGTGACCCTGTTGAATTAGGAGATCTGGTTCACTCAGCCCCTTGGCCCAGCCTGCCAGACCCACTCACTTCTCAGAGCCAGGGACTGAGGACTAGGAGCCAAACCTTGATGCTGTGTCAATTTATGATATTTATTGCAGTGTTACATGTGAACCCTGCCCTTCTGCCAGCGAGCTCAGAGCAGCATACAAGGGTCCATCTATCTACCTCTCTGAGATAGATGAGGCTGAGGGTGCATTTGGACTACAGATGTCAGAGCAATCTGCAAAGGGTTCAAATGAGTTTGAATTTCTATGAATACAACCCATGGATTCCAGCACAGACTAGCATTTTCAGAGTCGTGTGGATTCTGGGGACTTGTGGACCAGTTTTTTAACTTTCCAATTGTTCACGAATGTAGTTGTAAAAACAAAAACACTAACCAAAAATGTACATTTCCTCCCTTAGAGTAAAGCATGAAAATGAAAATTCGGGAGGGATTTGCACATTTCCCCCCCCCTTCTTTTTGTCACTTCCGGGGAGATTTGCACAAATTCACATTAACTAACGCAAATTAGTGCAAGTGCACGTTAGTGCTAATGCAAAGTAGTGCAAATGAAATGCTCCTACAAAAAAATCCAATTCTGCCAATGAGCAGTTGATGGAACAAAAGTTGCCCAACAATCCACAAAACACAGATGAAATGGATTGAACAAAATCCTCACATCTCTAGTTTGAAATCGCTATCCCAGTCTGCCCCCAACCTGGCACCCTCCAAATGTGTTGACTACAACTCCCACCATCCCCAGACTTCATGCCCCTCTGGCTAGGGATAATGGGACTGGAGATCAACACATTTAAAGGGTGCCAGGTTAGGAAAGGCTATTCTATCCACTGGCTTTCAGCATAGGGCAGGAAAGCAACTTGTGCCCCCCCGATGTTTTGGTATACAACTTCCATCAGCCCTAACAGCATAGCCAATGGTGAAGGATTATGGGAGCTGTAGTCCAAAACATGTAGAAGACCACATGTTGCCTGCCCCAGTATAGGGTATGTACTCTAATTCCTTTGTTGTGGCCCCCTGGAGAAGGGGATCAGAGTTCACACACACACACACAACCAATAAATGTTCCACTGGGATGGGTTCTTTTCTTGAACTCAAGAAAAAAGCTCAGGTCAGAATGGCTGATGACCCAAAGGGCTTCACAGCTTTCCCCTCCAGTGTGTGACTTGGCTTGATTGAGTCTCCTATGGGTATTTGCTCTTCAAGCATTTATTCTGCCAATGATCTATAACTCTTCTCCTTGCAGCAGACTTGGACCATGTGGGTTGCCTGTGGAGCAGAATCCTTCTTTAGTGCAGGGGAAGGGAGGTTTAGACAAAATTTTATTTTGTCCCTTCCAATTCCATGATTTAATGAATGCAATCTTCTGCTCCTCAGAAACCAGAAAGAATCCAAGAGTTCTGGATCTTCATCCCCATGCACCCCAGTAGCATATATAGATTTTTAAAAAAATACTGCCACAAGCTACTAATGCTCTATTTTCCTCATCCGGGGACAACTCAAGACCTTCCCTCCTGCCCTTTACAAACACACTCACTTCCAGGTATTCCAGATCTGTGTCCTTCATCATGGTGGCCAAATTGAGTATCTAGGAGATAACAGGAAGAATCAACAAACATGTTGCTTATTGATACATTATAAAGGAGGAGATGAATACATGAGGGGAGGTGGAATCTGCCAGGAACCCACCTGATAGGAGCTGAGCAGCATGGAGAAAGCTGAGAGCTTGACACCAATTTCCTTGCTTCTCTCCAGATCCATAGACCCTTCTGTGTCCATCAAGAACATGGCTACCTAGAAGTGAGGAGGAAGGGGGAAAGAAAGAGAGTAATGGACTTCTC
Source organism: Anniella stebbinsi (assembly GCA_029215795.1). Classification (NCBI taxonomy): domain Eukaryota; kingdom Metazoa; phylum Chordata; class Lepidosauria; order Squamata; family Anniellidae; genus Anniella; species Anniella stebbinsi. The sequence continues at coordinate 26,403,088 of JARDYH010000008.1, forward strand.
AGGAAATCATAATTCCATAACAAGAAAGAGATGGACTTGGGCAATAGGCTCCTAAGAATCTACTTCAAGCCTCTAGGGATTATTGCCTTTGTGTGATAAGGGATACAGAGGGTTTTAGACAATTATTATGGCATAAGCTTTTACAGACACTGCCCCCATGAACATTTTTGCCATAATACAAAACATTGTTGGTCTTTAAGGCAGAGGTACACAACCTTTTCAACGCAGAGGGTTACATCCAGTGTTGGATGGGAGGCCAAAGGGCACACATGTGCATGTATTCACACACACACCTACACACACACACACACACACACACACACACACACATATATATATATATATATATATATATATATATATATATATATCACACACACACATACATGCAGGTAGGGGGCGTGCTTACACACATACACTTCCCCCTACGCAAACATATGGGCACGTACTTCCCCTGAACTTTTGTATACTCAGACCTCTCTCAGACACCATAATATGCAGGGATAGGGAATCTCAAGCTTCCTTTTATGCTCACTGAAATCTAAGTATTGGGAGGGCCCCCAGTTGCCAGCCCAAGAGGGAGGCAAGGGGCGGATCTACACTACTGTTTTATAACAGTTTATGACAGTTTTAAACCGGTTTATAACCATTATAAACAGTTACAAACCATTTTAAAGTTTATATCCTGCTTGGTGTAGTTATGGCCAAGAACACCTACCATGAAGTTCAAGAGACAACATAAATGGCAACTGGAAAAATAGCCTATAATGGAGCCTACCTCTTTTCCCCATCTCTGTAACCTCAGCCCATATGGAATTACTACAAAAGCTTATGTAGCAATAAACTGTTAATCCTTAAGGTGCTAAAGTTTTTACTGCCATAGACTAACATGGTTCCCCCTTTGGAATTTTCAGCAATGACTGAGGAACTCTAGTTTGAATTTGGCTGCTTCTATTCCTCTCCTAGCCACTCATCAAGTAGAGTCACCCACTCCCCACTTCCCCCAAACCCTCCTGTTCTTTTCCCCATTCACCTTTACGGATGTTTCCCTAAATTCTTACCATTCCATGTTCACTGGGGACCCAAAATGGCTGGCTCCATATCCACACACCCTTCGTGGTGCTATTAGGTCCTGGTCGCCACTCAAATCCCGTCAGTGGCTCATCTTCTTGACCCATCCATGATCTGTCCTCTGCCGCCTGCCAACAAGGAAGAAATGCTGGGGGAAAGGGGCACAGTTTGAAAGCCAGAAGGACTTTGAATTCCATGACGGTGGAGATCTTTGTGCAAGGAATGTGGTTTTGTAGGGAAAAGGGATTCAGCAGTTGACTTGAGGTTTCTATTTCCAGCTCAGTGGGATGTGTAGTGATTAGTCCTAGGGAAGAAGCATTATGCCTCCTTAGGTAAGTCTTCACCATTACAGGGATTTTTTTTTCCTTCCTCCATTTTTAAACAAAACATATATTTCCCTCTCCAACATGTCATACCTTGATTATTTCTCAATTTCACTTGCGATCTGAAGCAGGGAAGTTAAACTGACAAGGGGCTTTTGATCACAAAATTAAATTGACCAAGTAAGGCCTTATCCTACCTGGGGATTGGATATGTGAGATGGCTTTTGAGGTGACCGTGCAAAAGTGGTTGGTGGGTGTGGAGCTGGAATAGACTTTGAATCACATGTGGTCAAGTCCATAAAAACCTGGAAGCACAGTGTTAATCATGACAGAGAATGGGAAATTAAGCTTGTGGCATTGGGCCAGATTGGATGATACCAGTCTCTGATCCAGTCACCTGTCATGTACCTCACGTTTTTTGAATAACCATGGGCATAACTTGTGTAAAATCCAATGCACATTTTGCATGGTTGGTTTCCTGGATAAAATCTGGTAAACGACTGAAACATGTGGAGAGAGGCCAGACCATCATCCAAGCCAGACCATTTTCAGGTATACATCCATAGTGGCTTGGCTGCTGCTGCCTATGTATGCCTAGGAAACAGGCATACATACGTTGGTGTGCTCACCAGGTTTTGGAACCGCCGCAAGAGGAAATTCAGCAGGAAGGATTTGCCACGGCGTTGCTCCCCAAGGATTGAGATCAGGCAGATGGGAGCATCCTTCACCTGTCCCTGCTCCAAGCAGCAGCTCAGGGCCTCTTCATCTAGGCAAAGTTCCCCATTGTCATCCAGACCCACCAGCTGCATGGGCTGCCCCAACTGTAATGGAGTTGTTAACATTTCCTAAAAGAAACAGGACTCAGCTGGATCAGCACCACAAGATTGCACTGCAGGTAATGCATCATCATAATGGTGTCAAGGAACAATTGAATCCCGAATGCCACAGACTTGAACGTTCAAGTCTCGTGACTATAACTTCCCCCAAAGAGCTCAGAGTACCTTACATCTAGTTCGCAGGAGGGTCACAGGGCCAAATCTACTTATTTTATTTTATTTACTTATTGCACTTACATTCCATCTTTCTTCCATCATGGAACTCATGGTGGTAAGAAGAGGTCTCCCCTCCAAGCACTGACCAGATCTAGACTTGCTTAGCTTCAGCAAGTTGGCTGCCTCATATGCCTTTAGACCATGCCCTGAGGCTTAGCTTCTGTAGCAGAACTCCAACTGCGTCAGGTGCCTCATTCAGACCATTCTCTCCACAAACACAATTCAAAGGAGGTGGGTCATACATTCGCCAATGAATCATCAAACAATTATATACACACACATGTCAACCAATACGAGTTGAAGTCATGGATCCATAACTAAGGGAGCAATCCGATGAGCGCTAGGCCAGAGCTACACCAAGCAGGATATGACACTTTGAAAATGGTTTGAAAACTGTATATGGAGTGTATCCTGGGCCCCAACAGTTGTCATTACTGTTATAAACCGTTTGAAAGCAGTAATGTAGATTCTGCCCTAGGCAGAGTCTAGGGGCCCATAGGATAATTTGAATTCCTGAATCCAAGGTCTGAGACAGTGGTCCGACTGCAGATCCAGGAACCCGTGTTCCCTCCCCCTCTCCTTCTCTGCCGGCGCAGAGAGAACTGTGCCGGATGCCACTCCGAGGTTACAAAGGCAATCTCAGAGAGAGAGTAAAGGGGGCATTCCAGTGAACAGGGAAGGAGGGGACTAGGGAAGCTGGGATACAATGTATCCTTAGGCCTTCCCAGCCTTCTTCCCTCCTACTCCAAGGCAAGCCAGCTAGACAGACGGAAAAGCCCATCTAGCCAAATGCAGTGCGGGAAGAACACAGAGGCAAAAATCACCTCTGCCACTCCCCTCACTCTGAATAGGATACCTGTAAGCCTCCGAGTTCAATGGGTCTGCTCTAAGAATGACTAGGTCTGGATCCATCCCAATACATTTTCCCAGGCAGTGCATTAAATGATACTGAGATTGCTACATGTCACGGGTGATTCATGGATGCCTACTGAATACTGTGCATGGTGTAATGACTTATACACTAAGCCACCTTGGTGTCTCCACACATGGTCTCACCATTTTTTTGTCAACCTCCTCCTGGAGAGGGATCTGCCCAATCTTTTCCACCAGACTCCGCAGCCGAGTGTCTGGTTTCATTCTCTCACGACTGCAGGGATGGCGGCATTCGGGACAGCGGTACCCGCAATGTGAGGATCCGCTCCAGTGGGCGGACAAGCAGCCCCTGCAAAAATTGTGTCCACAGTCGATGGAGACGGGATCATCAAAAGGCTCCAGGCAGATGGAGCATGTGATGTCCTCTTGCAGGTTCTGGATCATGCCTCCTGCTGTTGTCTTGAGGGAGATTGCTGGTGAGGTTGGCCTGCAAGGCATGTAAAGAATGCATAGAGCTGAACCAGGGAAGGGTGAACCTGTGGCCCTCCACTACTGTGTCACACATAGGGATGTACGGAGTTTGTAAAATCCATTCTGTCTGTGTTTCGTGGGTGGTCAGGCACTTTTTCTTCTGTCATCTACTCATTAGCACAATCAGATTTTTTCGCATTTGTGCAATTGTGTAAATCCTCCACATCATTGCACCCCCGCACACCAAATGTGCATTTTCTTTTAGCCTACGGCGCAAATGCATATTGTTGATCAGCTTTTTGGCCAGTGTTTTTTTCTTAAAATGTAATGAGTTTTTCTACAATTAAATTTGCATAAAATTGCATAAGAACATAAGAATAGCCCTGATGCTGGATCAGACCAATGGTCCACCTATTCCAGCATTTTGTTCACACGGTGGCCAAACAGCTGTCGACCAGGGAACCACAAGTAGGACATGGTACAAAGGCACCCTCCCACTCATGTTCCCCAGCAACTGGTGCATATAGGCATACTGGCTCTGCTACTGGAGGTAGCACATAGGTATCAGGACTAGTAGCCACTGATAACCTTCTCCTCCAGGAATTAACCTAAAGCCCTTTTAAAAACATCCAAATTGGTGGCCATCACTACATCTTGTGGTAGTGTATTCCATAGCTTAACTATGTGCTGTGTGAAGAAGTCCTCTCCCACCAATCAGCTTCATGGGATGACCCCAGGTTGGTTCTAGTATTATGGGAGAGGGAGAAAAATGTCTCCCTATCCACATTCTCAAAATTCTTGAAAGCAAAAACAAAACAAAGAAAGGAACGGCCACAGAATAGATGCAACTCAAGAAAAGCTGGTCTGCTGGGGAATCATTTGATTCCGTTGCAGATTTCTCTGACATCCCTAACTCACACCCCCAGCCAGTGTGGCACAGTGGCTAAAGTGTTGGACTGGGAGTCAGGAGATCTGGGTTCTAGTTCCCACTCAGCCATGGAAACCCACTGGGTGACTTTGGGCCAATCACGGACTCTCGGCCCAGCCTACCTCACAGGGTTGTCATTGTGAGGATAAAATGGAGAGGAGGAGGATTATGTATGCCGCCTTGGGTTCCTTGGACCAAAAAAGGCAGACTATAAATGTAATAAAGAATAAAGAAATAAATCAACCCTGTCCTCATTGTTTTGGACTATTTTTGCGAAGAAGCTGTTTGCCAAATGCTGCATTAATTGTATGTAAATATGTTATCTCTGTGTTAATATCTTTTGTTAAATGTTTGCTTTGTGATTGTGGGATGATTATATACAAATAAACAAATCTGAATCAGATGTTGATTCCAATATCCATCAGTGCTAGCCAGCATGGCCAATAGACAAGGATGAAGGAGTTGTAGTCTTGTAACATCTGGAAGGCCACAAGTATCCCACCCTTGGGCTAAAAACTGGGAGTCCAGGATTCCATCTGCAGCTCTGGCCGTACCACATTCTTCTGCACCTTGGTTATGGCCTAGTTCAGCCATCTCCAAAATGGTGCCCTCCATATATTTTGGACTACAACCTCCACATTTCCTAACTGTTGGCCATGCAGGCTAGAAATGTTCGGAGCTGAACCCCAAAGTGTCTGGAAGGTACTAGATTTGGAATTGCTGGCCCTATTGCATTTACTCAGAAGTAAATCCCTTGATTGTGACCTCACCTAGAGTCATGATCTCTCGGGATGAGAGGAGGAGAAGAAGACACTACCTCATGCCATACCCCAATCAATCAGTCCAGTCCTCCATGCTTTGGACTACTTTTTCAAAAAAGAAATTTGCCATTTCCACTGGTGGCAGCTACTCTTGAGGCCAGGGGTGGACAATTTATGGCCCTCCAGATTTTTTTGCCTACCACTCCAATGCTGAGGGATGATGGAGTTGTAGGTCAAAACGTCTGGAAGGCCACCAGGTGTCCACCCTTGCTTAGGTTGCTGCACTTGGTGCAAAAGATAATTTTGCAAATATAGTTGTGATTGCAGAGGAGCATATGACAGAAGTAGCTCAGGTGGTGTGGCAGCTTCTCTTCCTATTCCCTTTGACAGTGTGGGAGGTTTGAAAAATAAACATGGTATAGGTTGAGTTGCAATACCAGCCATCCCCAACCTGGCGGCCTTTGGATATTTTGGACTGGCAGCTCCCAGATTTCCTGACCAGGTGATAGGAGTCCAAAACATCTGGAGGGCACCAGTTAGGATAAGGCTGCAGAGCACTATGCTTGGTGTCAATGAACACTCCGCAGGAATAAGGAGGGAGTTAAGGGGCAACTGGGATCCCAGGTAGATGGAGCCAGACATTGATTTCAGGTCAGGACTGCTTTATTATCTGTGTTCCAGATAAGACCGCTGTCCGGACCAAGGGAAAGGCAGGTTCATGTCTTTGTGAGACAGAAAGGAGCTCCAGATTTCCAGAAAACCTGATAAGTGATCAACTTGAGTTAGAGTTTTGCAGAAAGATATCTTGATGTAGTTACTTACAACTTTATAAGGAGAAAGGGGGGCCTTGTTGACAGTTCAATTTTGAAGGATTCTAGACAATTTAGAAAGTTTTGTATCTCAAATGGGATAAGGCTTCTTGAGTTACAAATCATACAAAAAGAACTCTGACTATGCAGAGAATCAGGCATCTCCCCCCCTCCCTGTCCACCACTACTACCAACTTGCTTTTTTATAACATCTTCTGCAAACTTTGAGTTGGGCTAATACAAATTTTGGATATTTTTTTCCTTATGGCCAACATAGCTAGTTGCCTTTGATTTTGCAGGACTTGGAGAATCCTGAATTTAGCTGTTCAACAGCAGAATTCTACACTGGAGGAGGAAGATTTTATTCTGCCTTAAGTTCGGATGTTAGTCTCAGAGGGTTCATCATCTTCAATTACTAGTTAAATTACCCAGTTTACCTTCTAGGGACTCTCTTTTACCTAGCATAGCATCTAAATTTCTCTCCACCATTGTTAATAGAAAGCCTCCCTAGTTGATCTCTACTAGGGGTGTGCATCAGATTGGGTCCAATCCACGATCCACAATCCGGAGCTGATCTGACCGAAATCAGATAAAATTATCCAATTCCGATCCTGGCTTCTGGATCATCTGATCTTATCCGAACTGGTCCAAAGGGAGGATTGGACCTCCTCCTCCCTCTCACATTCCTTACCTGCCGGGGCTGTCCGCTGCCGTCTGCTGGTGTCCGCGGGCGGCAGCGGATGTCCCCGGCAGGTAAGGAGCGTGAGTGGGGGGGAGGGACAGGGAGTGGGGAGTTAGGCCCCCACTCACCCAACTACAGCCATGTTTTCGCCATAGGCTTGCATTGGGGGAAAGCTTTCTTTCCCCTAATGCAAGCCTATGGCGAAAACACCAAAAATGGCAGACAATCCAAAAATCGGACATCCGATTTTTGGATCGGGATCAGGTCCGATCCGAGGGACCTTTGATTTTGTCCGAACCGACCCAGGACAACATCGGAGGTCCCAATCCAGGTAGTGATCCAATCCGGGGGGTCCGTGCCCATCCCTAATCTCTACCATTGCTTTCCATCAACCAAAGAATCTGTCTGGTTTGTTCAGGACAGAGTTGATGCCTGGACTCTATATTTTAAAAAAGGGAGGATCAACAAATGTCTGCTCCTTTTTTCTTCCCAGTGGTCCTAGGGGCATTGAAAGCTAAAACCATCACACCAACTGACACAGACCAGTTTGAAGGTCTACAAATCTTCCTCCTCCATATAATGTGTAGTTAGATATCCTGAGACAAAATCCAGCCAACTTCCCCAACTCCTCCACCAATTTCTTTTTGTAACTTCTTGCTTGAGGAAGAGATCCAAAGATCTTGGAAATTTGCACATTTCTTCTGTTCTCTGAGTTGGCCTAATAAAGGTAACAACAACAACAACAACAATAATAATAATTTATTTCTAACCTGCCTTTCCCTCTATATCGAGGCGGGGAACAACAATAAATATAAATGCAAAGACCATAAAAATAGATAAAACATTAAAAACAAATAAAACTAATGCATTATTAAAACGTCTTAAAAATAAACTAGATAGGCCTGCCGGAAGAGATCAGTCTTCACAGCTCTTTTAAATTGAAGAAGACTGCTGAGTTGTCGAATCTCTCCAGGCAGGCCATTCCACAGTCTGGGAGCGACAGAAGAGAAGGTCCTCTGGGTAACACTCATCAGCCTAGTTCTGGCTGATTGAACTAAGTTATTCCCAGAGGACCTGAGTGTGTGGGGCGGATTATACAGGAGAAAGTGATCCTGCAGGTAACCTAGATCCAAACCATGTAGGGCTTTAAAGGTAATAACCAACACTTTATACTTCACCCAGAAACTAATTGGCAGCCAGTGGAGTGATCAACCTGACTGCCATATTCTGAACTAGTTGAAGTTTCCGGACTAGGCACAAAGGTAGCCCTATACAGCACATTGCAGAAGTCAAGCCTCAAAGCTACCAGTATGTGCACTACCATCTTTAGGTCTTCCAACTCTAGGAAGGGGCGCAGCTGGCGTGTCAGCCGAAGCTGATAGTACGCACTCCTGGCCATCACATCTATCTGGGCTGTCATTTGGAGTGACGGATCCAGGAGTACCCCCAAGCTGTGAACAGAGTCTTTCAGGGGGAGTGTAACCTCATCCAGAACTGATTGACACACCTCCAAACCCAGGTTGTGGCCTTTGACAGCAAGCACCTCTATCTTGTCTGGATTCAGCTTCAGTTTGTTTTTCCTCATCCAGCCCATTACCATGTCCAAGCATTCATTCAGAGGAGATACACTATCCTTAGCTGACACTGTTGTCGAAGGCATAGAGAAATATATTTGGGTGTCAGTAGCATACTGATAGCACCCCGCCCCATGCCTCCGGATGATCTCTCCCAGCGGTTTCATATAAAGGATGGGGAAAGGATGGCACCTTGTGGTACACCACATAGCAGCTCCTTCTTTCAAGAGCAGCTATCCCCAAGCATCACCATCTGGAACCTGCCCGAGAGATAGGAACCAGAAGCACTGAAGCACAGTGCCCCTGATTCCCACTCCCTTCTGGTGTTCCAGAAGGATACCGTGGTCGATGGTATCAAAAGCCGCTGACAGGTCCAAGAGTACCAACAAGGGACACACTCCCCCTGTCAATACTCAGGGGTAGATCATCCACTAAGGCAACCATAGTGGTCTCAACTCTGTATCCTGCCCTGAAGCAGGTTCGAAATGGGTCTAGAAAATCTGTATCATCCAAAACTGCTTGGAGTTGGGAGGCAACCACCCTCTCGATCACCTTACCCAAAAAAGGAAGGTTTGATACCGGCCTGTAGTTATTAAGGTCCAGGGGATCCAGGGAGGGCTTTTTTAGAAGCGGCCGTACTACCACTTGTTGTGTCTACCTCTTTTTCCCCTGAACAGGTTGATGAGTTGGGAGAGGTGGGGGCAGAATCAGATTCTGAAGAGGATCTGTTGGTAACACCAGGAGATAGACTGATTCCCCAAGTTTTTGTTCCAGCTGCAGAAGATGTGAATGCAGAGATTAGCACTCAGGAGAGAAACGTACCTGCAGCTGAGGAACCCCGACTGGCTTCCCAGGAGGAGGAGGAGGAGGAACCGGTAAATGCTTTTAAACATGCGGTGTGCCGGAGAAGGCATAAGCGGGACGAGGCGAGTATAGAGAGACGCCGGTCGGAGAGGCTTCGTAAGAAGAGACACCCAACTTAGTGTCTGAGACTTAAAAGACTCTCTTTTTGGTTCCTAACTGAAAGCAATTGTTTCTTCTGTTCGTTTTGCCTAATCCTCCCTTGAAGCTAGTTATGTTAATCAGTTTGTTTTGTGTCTGAGAGTTTTTTGCCTGAAGTAAAGGTATTTGTGTTCAATTCAAAATTGGCTAATTATTTGGTTGCTGTAAATTGCCCGGTAAAAGAAAACACAACACCACTTCTTTTAAACATGTTGGAAAACTCCCCTCCCTGAGAGATGCATTAATAATACGTTGTAGATGTGACCTAACTGCATCTCCTCCCTGAACGACCAGCCAAGAAGGACAGAGATCAAGAGGGCAAGTTGTCCTCCTCACTCGTTCAAGCAGCTTGTCCATGTCCTCGGTACTCACCAACTGAAACTGATCCAGTGTAATCCTACTCGCGGAGTTGCTGGACGCTCTATTGTCAGCCTCTGCTATAACGATGGCATCTAAGTTGGCTCTTATCTGAGAGATTTTATCTGTGAAATGATCGTTAAAGGCATCACAGCGAACTACCGAAGACTCTAAAATTGGGTTCGGGGGGAAGGTATCTGTGTTAGACCCCTCACCACCCTGAACAGTTCTGTTGGATGCTAGTTTGCAGACGCAATGCGTGCAGAGAAGAAAGCTTTCTTCACTGCATGTATTGCCACTCCAAAGGAACGGAGATGTTTTCTATGTCGTGTGTTCTCGGATATAAGTCGAGTTTTCCGCCATCAGCGCTCCAGTCATTATCCTTCCCGCTTCAACTCCCTGAGATCTACAGTAACCAAGATGCTCAATTAGAAGGACATCAGAGAGGACTTTGGGGGCGATCGTGTTGATAGCCCTAGTCAGATCTTGATTCCATCTGTTAACCTGGGCTTCTACAGGATCGTCGACTTTACCAGCCATAGCACCCTCTAAGGCTTTCCGGAATCCAACAGGATCCTTCAGTCTTCGAGGGCAGACCATCTTAATTGGTCCGCCACCCCTGCAGGGGTGGGTGGTAGCCGTGATACTAGCCCTGACCAGAAAATGGTCTGTCCGACAAGGCAGAGGTATTTATCACCTCCGCCCACATATCTGTCTGTTCGGAGCTGAAAACAGCATCGAGGGTGTGACCTGCTGAATGTGTAGGTCCAGAGACCAATTGGGATAGGCCCATGTTTGTCATGGATGCCACGAACTCCCAAGCTGCACCTGACAAATTGCCCTCGAATGGGATGTTGAAGGACCAAAAGCCTGGGCGACTCCAACACCAGTTCTGAGACCACTTCCGTGAGCTCGGCCGGGGAGTCTGATAGGCAGTGGGGTGGCCGGTACACTCAGGTACACACACTCGATGTGATTCAATTCACGGACAGAAAGTCTAGTCAGGTTAAGGTTTTCTTTGTAGACCACAGCTACGCCCCCCCCCGCCCACTTTCCCTCACTTACTCACTGACACAGTACCCAGCTGGGAGAGCCTGGGCCCATGTCGGGCCACTGTCATCTCCCAGCCAGGTCTCTGTGAAGCATGCCAGGTATTGCACCATATGGATTTTTTAGTCAAAAGAGTTTCAATGCTTTCCTCCAGGGTGGGGCCAGAGATGGCTTCTGGGCATGTAGGCCAGTGTGACAAGGATGAGTCAGCAGATATGGCCTCCTAGAGCCTGCTGTTTATGCATGGTTAAGTAGAAATTAGATTCAATGGTGGACCCTGAAGCTAACAATTACAATGCCCCACCCCAGGTTGACACAAAGTTTTGATCTAAAGCAATTACATGTAAGCAAGCTCTGATGAACACAATTGAACTTGAAGCAACATATTAAGGATCACATTGTAAACCTCTCTTGCAGAGTGACTCTGTGTGTGTGAAAGAGAGGGGGGGGAGACATGAGAAAGAAGGTGTAGAGACAGAAAAAAATGAGCAAGAGAAACAGCATGGATGGATGTAGGGGTAGTGGGAAAGATGGATGTGAAGTGGTAAGACACAGGAGAGATTCTCCCATAGTCTGCTGTGTTTAGGTAGCCAAGGGTATAGGTTCTGAGCATTGGAATTTACTGGCCCCCAAACATCCCTTGCAAGCATTTGGCCATGTCTAGAGTAAATGTCTTAACTTTCCTTAACATTTCAAAATGTTGCATATTCTCAGTGGCTTTTCTTGCTCTATAAAAGCAAGATTTAATGATAATTTATTGGTAATTTTCATAGTGAGGCGATTTCTAGACACACAGCAGATACATATTACCAGCAAGGCTGTCAATCAATGGGATAATTTCAGTGGACTGTTCATCTCCCTTTTCACTGATTTTTCTATTATATTTAAATAAATGCTCTCATGGCCCAAACCAGTTATACTTACCTCTGACATGTGGAAACGAATACGTGATGATTTAGAATATAGTTTACAAAAGTTACTGCACACTGTTAGCTGGAAATGTCTCTAACACTTTCCTTTTCATTCTCTGTAAGTAGCACACCAGAATCAAGTTAAACTGAGAAAGGGGAAGCAGTCAAGCATGTCCTTCAGCTCAGTCCCTCTCCATTAAAATCTGCCCTTCCTAGTTAGCACTGCCCTGAACAAATTACTCAGCTTTAATTGATTAAACTATCTGTTAAACTTATTAAAACTTGCAAACTTCTTCCAAATGTCCACAGGAATATACTGAATTCCCAAATGGCCACTGGAATGCATTTAAACAAGGGCAATTGGTTGCCTACGCGTGGATTGGATACATGATTAGTCAGAGTAGATCCACTGTAAACAATGGGACTAAAGCAATTCCATTGATTTCAGTACATCTACTTCAAGTATGACTAACTCTGGATCCAACCCTGGGTCTTTAGGGACCATCTTCAAAACAGCCAAAATATTGTCTTTCTGAATGGCTATAGAAATGCATTGAGATGGCAAAGGAAGACTGAACAATGATCCTGTATGACAGACTTCCCCAACTTGGTGCCCTCCAGAGCTGCTGGTTTACAACTCCCATTGACCATGCTGGCTGGGGATGCTGGGACTTGTAATCCAACCATTGTAATCTGGAGGGCACCACATTGGTGCTATATGAAATACCCAGAGTTCTACAGTCATATACACACATTCATATCCCCCTTCAAAGACTATGGGATGCCCATCTCCTTGGAAAATGTTTGGCTTCTGAACAATCTTCCCTAGAAATTTTAACACATTTTTATCCACCATAGTGTTTCATTATCCCATAATGTCAAAAATTCACAAAGGTAAGTTAGAGCTAGTTACTTTGCTGATTCTTTCAGCCATCATTTCCTAAGACTGACATATGTTTCTTTAGAAAAAAAATGAATAAATAAACCAACTCACTCTTTAGTATTTGTGTTTCCCATCCTGCAACGAGTATGATGCTGACAGGCTCAGACAAAATGAACTTCTGTCTCCCTAGAACAAAAAGAGATCACATCAAAGTAGATCACCTCCCACCCTTTCTCATTATCCTGTGTGATGTAAGCTACTGAGAAACAGAGTTGAGGGAGAGGAGGAATGGGAGGCTTTCTCCTTTGGTACATTTGGGATGGAACCATCTGAGCAAAAGACTAAACTTGACTGCAACATTTAATGGCCACATATTGTCCATTATGACATTTACAACACAATCCTATTCATGTTACTCAGACGTAAGCCCAGCTTACTCCCATGTAAGTGTGTATATTACTGCAACTTTAAACTAGAAATCAGAATAAGGGTTTAAAGTATCAGAGCTATATAATTCTGGAAACCATAACTTGGACCCAGCATCAGAATTAAGATGGACAAATTTAAGAACAATACCTTGTGCGGAACTCAGGAAGGCTTTATGGGAATGGAGGCTCCACAAGTACCTTGGAATTGTCTTTGTATTTCTGCCTACTATTTTTTTCTCAAAGCGCTCTCATACATTTTCTCATTAGGAAAACCCAGACTGCAAATTCATATATACTAATGGATCAGTATGAAATACTTACAGCTGAATGTGGGAACTCAGCACCATAGAAAAACATTTCATGCATAATGCTAATCCATGATATATTTAACCCATGTTTATTGGTCTACCCAGAATTTGTCTGGAAGATGACCGAACAATCTATGGTTTGTTTTCTCAATCCCTGGGTTGTGTGTTTCCTTTCTCCTTTGCCTGCTCCCTCCCAGTATCCAAAAGATCTTGCGTGATATAGATGCCTGTCACCTGGAAATCCATCCTGTTTCAGGCCCGACAGGTTCCAGCAGCACCCCCGACTCGGCCAGCATTTGTGAACTAAACTGGGATATTGTTCCCGAAATCCAGGAACCTTTTCATGCTTTTTGGGGTGGAAGAGTAAAAAGCAATTTGTACAAATTTGCACAAATTTGAGCTGCACTTTGCGTAATTTGCGCAAATTACATCTGAAATTTGTGCAATTTTTTTTACATTAAAAACAAACAAACAAACAAACAAATGCATGAGCTTGTCCAACTCAAGCAGATTGAGTCAGGTCAGCTCACAGAAAAGTGAGCCAAAGTCTGGGGGACCAAGCTGACTAAAGCTCAACAAACTTCACCCCTGGGTCAGATTCCTCTGAAATCCCTACATGCAGAGCTTCTGGTTTATTTGACTGTTCCTGCCTGCCATCTCTGTAGCTTGGTGAAACAGCCCATAAACAACCCACATGGCTTTACCCAATGATGATCTGTGGTTATAACAACCCAGAGGTCACAGATCAACAACAACCATGGGTTCTCTTTCTGAGTTGTTCATATGTAAGAAACCAAGATTTGTTATCACAGTCACATTCATGCATCAGAATTCAACAACCCATACCATGGGTTACTAGTATGTGCAAACTAGGACACTGACTCCAGTTCTGTTTGAGTCATATGCAACAGCTAGGAGCTTCAGATGAAATAATCACTTTCCCATCTATGCTGGACACCCATCCATTCAGTTCAATGGGAGCAGGGGGAGAAGGAGGAACACTCTAATGCAGCCATGGAGGTGCATGTATTCAATTCAATGGGTAATTGAATAAATCATCCTTTCCCAACCTGGTGCCCTACAGATGTGCTGGATACAACTCCCATCATCCCTAGCCAGAATGGCCATCTAGAAGGCACCAGGTTGGGTAAAGCTGAAATCTGCACTGTGATGCAGATATGAATGTGCATTCAAATGCACATCTACATTTACATCACCTGCATGTACAAAGATTCACTTCTTACACATGAGGAACTCCCATGCTGGATTGTGATGGGAGTCACTGAGGAGATGTGAGGAGATATGAAAGTGCTAGCTGTATGACTCACTCATACAAATAGTTCATGAATGTTTGAATAATCAGCCAAAGCATTGGACTTACATTGGCATCTTGATTGACGTGTCAAAAGGGAATGCTCCCAAGTGCAATTGCAAGACTAAGAACAGGAAGGTCTGGGTTCAAATCGCCATTCAGCTCACTAACAGTACACACCTATGCATATTTACTCAGTCCTAAGTCCTATTGTGTTCCAAAGGGTGTACTCCTAGGCAAGCTTATATAGGACTACACTTTGGGCAGTCACTTTCTTAGCCTAACCTACCTCACAAGGTTGTTTTGAGAATAAAATGGGCAGGGAGGGCTGTACCTACTGTCTTGAATTCCTTTGTGCCAGAATGAGCTACACATGGCATGGATGGATGAATGAACGAATGAATAAAGACAGCAGGGGTGACAATTTAGGTTGTTGAGGATTGGTACAGGGTTCCCCCTACCTCCACTGTAATACGTGGTTTTGCTCACCAGCCTCAGTCTTCTGTAAGTAGATGAAAATCATTTCCTACAATTCATCTGCTTTATGATTGAGAATTTTAAAAAATGATTCTAGAGAGGTTGGGATTGACCCATAAAAACTAGAGATTTACAGTGCAATTATGTGCAAACTACTTACAGGTAAGCCCTATTGTGCTCAATGGGACTTACTCTGTTGTAAATGTGGATAGGACTGCAGCCATAGATATCAAGAGTTGTATCTAGATTAGAGTAGACCCCTTGAAACCAGTGGGAATTGAGTGACTCATGACTAACTTAAGCTTCTAGTGGGTCCACTCTAAGTTTGATTAAACCTAATCTCAATCCATCCAAGTTTCATTTTATTAGTCATAAGGAAACTCTAACAAAAAAAGGGGGGAAACAATTCTTGCAGGGTGAGGTGCAAAGGTTAGCATTCACTACCTCTCCTGTCCACAGCTGCTATTATCAGTTTATCTAATATACATAAGCTCCTACTGAAAAGCAGAAGTGAGAAAATTGTTTCCCATGCTTCTCTAAACATTTACCAGTTGTCTTTCCCACACTACAGAGATACAGGCTCAATTTGGATGACACGATAGTCAATGGTGGGTTGACTAACCCTAACCCTAACCCTAGGGGGTACTCCCCAAACAACATGGTAATAAATAATCAACTGTGGTGTGGATTATGATCAGCGCTGAGTTGACTATGGCAGCATTGGAATGACACAATAGTCAAAACAACTGACGATTGTTTTCCCCACATCAGTTGTTTATTGTGTCGTCCGAATTGAGCCATTCTGTTTCTGCCACTCCACTATTCCAGGACATGAAAAATAGTGTGTAGGCGGGGAGAGAGATGGGCTCCACCCACCCACCCACGCACCCATCCTCATCCAAGAATTCAATTTTTTCTTCCAGAATTTTACAACCTACATACAGCTTAAACCCTGAACGAGCTCAGCACCACATCCTTTTATTTCAGTTTTGCTTTCAGTCCTATAGAACTCTGTGGGCCTGTTCAGATGACATGCTAAACCATCGCTATGTCGCTAACCCTTTTGCAGCAAATGGTTAGTGAGCATGTTTAAACCATGTTTGTGTAGCCACCATGGTTAGGAATGGTTCACAGGACATGCTAAATCATGGTTCACATGACAAGCTAAGCCATAGTGATTAGCTTAACCACAGAGGCTTAGTGTGTCATCTGAACAGGGTCTATGTGATGCA
This sequence comes from Anniella stebbinsi, assembly GCA_029215795.1. Lineage (NCBI taxonomy): Eukaryota > Metazoa > Chordata > Lepidosauria > Squamata > Anniellidae > Anniella > Anniella stebbinsi. The sequence continues at coordinate 26,419,592 of JARDYH010000008.1, forward strand.
GCAGGGAGGAAACGACAGAGTGTTAATACCTAAAATGAGAGGTTGCCACCACTGCTATCTGGAAATCATGTGTGGGAGGGAATGGTTTTGAAGTCTTGCTTCCTCATCCTGGGAGGGGGGGGAGCAGTTGTCACATGCTCAGAGGCAGCCTGGTTGAGAAAGGTGTTGACTGGAGACTTGAGGGATTGGGAGTGTGCAGAATAGAAAACCATGGTTAGTTTGCTCATCGTCATGTACCCCTATGCTGGGGACAAACAGCAGGGGCCCACTGCCATCATGGCCTCTTTATAGGCTTTCTTGAGACAGGTTCCACCCTCTGCATCTCCAGATAGGACTTCTACCTGAAATTCTGGAGAACTGCTGCCTGTCAGGATTGACTATACTGGGCTAGCTGGACCAAGGTTTCGAGTCCATAGTCCGTACAAGGCAACTACCTATGTTCCTAAGGTATTTCTTTCCCTTGACCCCTAACATACTGAGAAGGTGGCAAAAAGACTCCACCACGCTAGCAGAAGGGAAATGTATTTTGACATTGAGGAGGGAATCAACAAAAAGTAGCAACCCAGAAAGACAAAAGCGTTTGCAGGTTTGGGTTTTCATGACCCAGATAAAGGAATTGCCTGAAATGCCCTTGAACTATTAGAATAGTCATGTGAGCCATTGCATTAAAAAGAGATGAGGAGAAATCGTGACAGAGGCAAAGGAGAGATGACAGAGATAGCGGTACCCTTTTTCTTTTCAGCCGCAGTGCTGCTTTGGGCATGGCCCAGGTTACAGGTATGAGTGGAGGAAAAGAGTAGGGGCTTCTTCCCCCTTTTATTATTTATTTACTACCCAATAGCCAAAGCTCTCTGGGAGATTACAAAAGTTAAAAGCCCAACATACTACAAGATAAAATCTAAACGCTTAAAATGCTTAAAGAAGAATAAAACCAAAGTAGACTTCAGAATAAAAGCCAGCAGGAATGTACAAGGCTAAAACACAGAAACATGTTTAAAACCATAATGGTGGACTAAGAAGCCTGGGAAAATAAAAGGACTTCACCACATCCCAGAAAGATGACAATGTAGATGCCAGGTGAGCCCTTCTGTGTACGGCATTCTACAGCGAAAGTGCCAACAACAAAAAGGCCCTCTTAGTAGCCACCTGCCTCTTTTGAGGGGGCACCCAGAAAAAGGCCTTTGAAGATGATCTTAGGGTCCAAACAGGTGTATGTGCATGTGCGTTTGTGTAGGAAGAGGAGATTATCTTTCACATAACCTGGCCCCAAATCATTTAGAGCTTTAAAAGTTAATGCCATCACTTTGAATTGGGCTTTTTAAATAACGCTTCTACTGCTCATTCTACCAACTAACTGCTTCTGAGTCACGATCCTGGGCCAGATCTACACCATGCAGGATATGACACTTTGAAAAAAGTTTGAAAACTGTATATGGAATATGACCTGGGCCCCAACAGTTGTCACTACTGTTATAAACCATTTTAAAGCAGTAGTGTAAATCCTGCCCCGGACATCATCCACACAGGACACAAAGCCCTCCTGTGTCCCGATTCAGAGATCAGTATGCACTCAGAGGCATCCGTAAATCATTTGTGCATGTGAGCTGCCACGTTACTTCCAGTAGAGAGAGTAAATTCCCCCTTTGCAAAAGCACACCCAGGGAGAACCATACTGGAATGAATGTGCAGGAAGTTCCGAACATGGACAGGAATCCCCTTCACTCTGAGGTTAAGAAACAGTGGCTTGCCTAAAGCCACTTACAACACAATCCTATGACTGTTTAGACCAAAAAAAGTCCTACAATTCCTAGCATGCCCCCAGCCATGCTAGCTAGGGCATGCTGGGAGTTGTTGGACTTTTTTCTGTCTAAATACGCATAGAAGTGTGCCCTTCCGGTCTTTGTGGTCACAGAGGGTTTTGCTTTCTTTATCACAGCTCAATCTCTTACAGAGAAGTGCCATATGTACTTATAAAGAAGTCCCATCATGTTCAGTGGGGTTTATTCCCAGGTAAGTGAGTACAGAAATGGTAGCATTAGTCACTACACTACGGTAGGCTCAATTTAAACAATACAGGGTGTTGGCAGCCTTTGGGTGCTGCATTGTTAATCTCTTTTTTAAAATAGTGTAACAGAGAAATATCTGTCAATGTTTACCAATGAGAGGTATACTCAACAGATGGAACTAGGAAGGAAGGAAAGCCCCCCCCACCCCCACCCCCCGATCAGAAGTGTCAATGTTCTCTTAGGTGAAGAAATGGGAGCAACTGAGCAAGGATGGGGATTTTTTTTTACTACTTTACGTTCTATACTGGTTTTAGCTTGATCACTGGTTTAATATCCCAGTAAATATCCCTCCCCCCTTGGGATCTATGCTCTAATTTTGGAGTTTAAGAACATTGTTTCACCACTTCTGCTTCTTCACAGCCTCAGGTATAATTTGAGCTGGAAGCCTCATATTTGGAGATAAGAGCTCTTCCCTGTTGGGAGGAGAGAAAGGCCTGGGAGAAAAGTGGGGGGGGGAGCTGGATGAGGAGCCCCTATGGGGCATATTTGGCTTGAGAACTTGCAAAGGAATAGCAATAATGTTGGGTTGGATCTAGCAAATGTTCATCCTGCTTGTGAGAAAGTGAATTTTCCCCTCCCCTCCCCCCTGCATCCTCTCTCTCTCTCTCTCTCTCTCTCTCTTTAAACTCTGCAACTGTCGAAGTGTGCTAAGGTGGATGCCAAATCCAGGTGGATCTTTAAGCGCTTCAAGTCTGCCAAGCACAGGAGAAACAGGACGCTGAATCGAATTTAAGCACAGACAGACAGACAGACAGACGAACCCGCTGGAGCCTAAGCGAAGCGATGCTGTCCTTTCCGTTTGGCTCAGCTGAGCATGACAATGCGGGGGGGGGGGAGAGAAGCCCCCCACCTAGCAGGCGATCCACCCAGCAACCCCTCCACTGCCGCCCGCTCTTTCCTACCTGTCCCAGACCAGGCTCCGCGGGTAATTCGATGCCTGTAAGCGAAGAAGTAAGAAGCGAAAGTAAAAACATCTTGCTGCCCTTGCGTGAAGAATTTGCCGCTACTTCCTCATTCTGCTGGTGGCTTTTAAAGAACAGTGCCGATTGGCCAACAAAGGGTGATGGAGAATGTGACAGGATGAAGGAGGAGGAAGACAACGATAGTCAGATCAGTTGAAACTGACAAGAATTAGTGGGCGCGGGGCGGTGGGCGGGGAGAGCCTAAGACGTGGGAGGAGGGGCTTCTGCGTTGTGCCTGTGGTGCTTAATGGAGAGCACGAGAGAGAGAGAGAGAGAGGAGAAATGAATTAATTCTGTCTGTAGCAGGTTCCACCCCCTGTATACACCACACACGCTCACGGATTCCTTGCATTTCCCCCCTCTTTTGTGGGTGAGATTTTCCTTATATCAAAAATTACATTTGTTATTTCTCCTCCTCCTTCTGGATTCACCCCAAAACAAACATTCTCTAGGCCATTACAAGCTGTTAAAAGAATACTAGCTAAAAGAATAGTTTACTATTAGTAAAAAATATTCGCCTATAAGTAAATCACTGAGCATAGTGGGGCTTATTTCTGTATTGAATATAGTGGGATTTTTCTACGATGCTCCATGTCTGGATAAGATGGGGGGGGGGGTCATAAATATATTTAGAGCTCCATCACACACTGGAGTGCGCTCTCGCCATGCCTGGTGTGCGGATTTGCAGCATGGTACTCACATGATGTCGTGCCTGACCTGCTGACACCCCTCCTCTTCCCCAGCCTTTCCTAGAACACTTAAAGTCTGGATTATTTTCCCTAAGCACATTTAATGTGCCCCAAGCCTCTGTGTAGTTTTAAAGGAACTGGGAGCTTGAATGGATTGCATCAGGTCCCGGCAGATCTCTCCCAACAGCCGGCTCCAAGTCTCAAGATAAAACCCAAACCTTGCATCCCAGGCTCAAAAGCTTTTTTAAAAATCATACAATGCCTGAATCTCTGCAGAGACAGGATTGTTCTCCCTCGATGCCCCCAAAGAGCCAGACTAAAGGGTTGTTCCATTTTTGTCCAGCAGAAAGGTGGTCTGGTTGAAGTACTCGTCTAACAGGACCTGACTGGAGGAGGGAGAAAGGGAAGGGTGAAGTGGAGTGGAAAAGTGAAGGAGCGAAGGGGTGAAAGAACAGCTATTCAGGTGAAAGGGATCATAAGCTTGACGCGCTTATGAATCAGAGGTAAAAAAATGCAGAAGCAAACCGGGGGGGGGGGGAATTAGGTGTGATGAAGTTCTAAGAGTAAGATACAACACAAAATGACAAATTGCCCAGGGATAAATATAACAAATATATTTATTAACAGGCCAAAAAAATCTAATCCAGACATGGAGCGTAACTGATAAACCCCACTATATTCAATAGAGAAATAATTATGTTCAATAGTTTCCTTATAGGTAAATCATTTATACTATTAATAAACAAATTGTCCAAGTGCCTATTCTTACATAGTCAAGAAAGCAACATCGATACACAAGAGAGAGGTATTAGCAAGCATGAGAGAACCCCATGGTTTGCAGAAGTACAATACAAAAGGCTATGGTGGTGCCTTGGACAGTAGTTCAGCAGATAGCAGGTTAGCGAGTGTAGTGTTCCTCGTGGCTCCAGCTCCATGTTAGGACAATCACTCCCCGCTGTGTAACTGTCAGTCACAAAGCTAGCCAGGGTGCTTGAGTCAGTGTGCTAGTAGTAAGTAGACTGACCACTCCACAAAGGAATTGCTGCTCTTCTGTACGTCTATGCACCTTGGAGTTCCCCTTAGCATGCTGATACTTTTTCCTTGTTTCTCTGTGGGCTTCCACCTAGAGCATCATCACACAGGGGAAAATCGTATTTCATTACCGTCACTCCTCAGCTCGCACATTTGTCCCTCATTATTTCCTCAGTCTCAAGGGAGAGGAAAAGGAAGTAAACAACCTGCATGCGGCCCATTCAGGGGCCTGTTTTGATTGTTGGTGATTTTAGGAGCTCCAACAGATGAGCGTTTTATTGCATGCTTGTTACTTGGCACTCACGGATTTTCGCAGGTCCCTCTCATGACATTGCCTCCCTCCCACATGCCTCCCACCCCTTCTAGCCTTCTTCGCATGACCAAAAAAAAAAAACCACCCCAGTAAGTCGGACTTATTTTTTGAGATGGAACTTGCCACTATCTCCTGCTATGTGCAGGAGAAGCAGCACAATTAAACAGCCCCCTGAATGGGCCACACGTGCGTTGTTAATTCTTCTTTCCTCTCCCTTGAGAATGAGGAAATAATAGCATCACCAATGAGAAAGTGTTGTGCAGCTATTCTGTCTTTTCTGCCTTATCAGATTTTCTGCAGTAAGAAAAAAAGATGGAAGAAATGGTGGGATGACACAGGACGTTTACAAGGAGAAGTTAACATCTGGAATGAGAGAGGGCAATGGTTCAATAATGCCTATTCTGGAAGCAACCTCAATGGTCCAATCCTGTCCTCACTGATCAGATAAATGTTGTTATATAGATATATAGATATAGGTATATATTATGATGAGTAGCAATTGATAGTCTTATACTCCATGAATCTGCCTAATCCCCTTTTAAAGCTATCTGAATTAGTGCCTACCAACACATATGTAGTGGCAGCAAGTTCCATAAGTTAATGATACATTCCATCCAAGTTCCATTCCATCCAAACTGAGCAGCTAGGGTGCTCACTGGGACACCCAGCTATGCTCACACAGTGATCTTGTTCAGATGACACGCTAAGCCACAGCGGGTGCTATGACGTTACCCCACATTTCTGTTCCCTTAGGTATGTCTAAGTGATTATGCTTAGAGAGTTCAGAATGTTAGACTGAGTGGGTGTGGCTAGTGATGCTAGAAAAGAGAGTGTGGGAGGGTTTTGAGAGTTAGTTGGAGATAAGTGGTGTTAGAGACTTAGGAAGAGTGTGGATAGTTTAGTGTAGGCAGGTTTGAATATATTAAATTCTGAATTAAAACTTTGTTAACTAAAATAAACTTATTATTTTGTTAGCTACCAAATACCACGTGTCAGCTTGGCTTTATTTACTTGCCATACTGTTATTAAACACACACACATACACACACACACACACACACACACACCAGATTATGCCCACATTATCGTTTCTTTTACAAGAAGATCCTGAATTAAACCTTTTTCCCTCATAGCTAATGGGAAGATTTTATTTAACCCTCCCTCAGGTTTTTCAAGTGGTGGCACTTGGCCTGAGAAGGGTTTATGTAACATGCCTGATAGAAGGGTTACATCGCAGGTGCCTCTAGGTGGACACTTTCCGTCACAGGGGCTTCCGAGTGGTGGCAATTGGATTAGATGACGCTGCCGCCACTGAGAAACCATCTAGGGGCAAAGCCCCAAAACTCCACACTAAAAAAGTCAGGCATTTAGCCCGACTTTTTTAGGTTTGAGCGACATGACAACGGCTTTTGCCATCTGTCGCTGTTGCTCTGGAGCTTCTGGGAGGCCGGCCCAGTCTATGGCAACCACTGATTGGTTGCCATGGGCTGGGAAGGGAAGGGGATGGAACAGCAAGCCATAAGCTCGCTGCACCAACTCCGTGCCTCCTACCTCCCCCCATTCTGAAAACAAAAATAAAAAACAAATTACACCAAAACCTAACCTCTACAGTACTCCCCCCCATTTTAAGTTTTTTTTTTTAAAAAAAAAACCTAACCTAATTTTTTTAAAAAAATAAAAAAAAATGCTTACCTAAGAGTAGGGGAGCCAGTGTTCCCTGCTGCCACTCCTGCTGCCGCAGGGCAGCTGCGCATGCGGCGGCAGTGCCAGGAAAAGCCACCTTGGCATTCCTTCTGGTGTAGCTCACCGGAAGGAACTCAATGTGCGCTGTGTTGCTGGGAGCCATCACTGTGTGGCACGCCCGGAGCTGTCAAGACGCAGCCAGTGAGTGGTTAGGCATTTTGAGCTAAACATTATGGGTTAGAGTGTTTTGCGAACCATTCCTAACCATGGAGGCTATATAACCACATTTTAAACCCGCTTACTAACCATTTACTGCAAAAAGGTTAGTGGCCTAACCATGGCTTAGTGTGTCATCTGTGTTAAAGCAACTGTACTGGCTGCCTATTAGCTACCAGGATACATTTAAAAAAGGTTATACTATTGTCGTACAAAACCCTAAACAATTTGGAATGAGGACACCAACAGCCCACCTTCCCCTATCACACCTTTAAACTAATCAGAGGAGGCCTTGCTGGTAATCCCAAAATTAATGATATCATCACACAATAATTCAACGGTGGGCTCACCCTATGGAAAAAACTCCCTCATGCAGTTGAAAAATGTTGCATCTTTCAAATGCCTCCTGAAAACACACTTTTTAGGACTACACACCTACTTTGATCCTGAGAGAAAGAGACATTTTTTGGCTGAACCATGCACTTCAGCCCATTTTACACAGGCCCTTTAGCTTTTCCATTATGCCATTATTTTGTATATAATTAATATGGGAAAATGGTGTACCTCTTGATGCACATACTATAGTTGCCATTACCATGTCCTGTAGCAGTACATCCCATAAATAAATCTTGATGTCCTCCCTTCTTGTCCTTAAGGAAGGCAGAAATAAAAAAAACATACTTTGTCCCACCCTTTTAGTATGTGCGTCCCATTTTAAGGTGAACTTGAACCATAGAACCGTGACTGATTTGTTTAAAAGTCCAGCAAAGAAAAACCAATCTGAAAAGAAGCTAGGCCTTTGTACAAAAATGGAAAGCAAATTAACAGCAGCTTGCACAGAATTGGTAAAAAAAAATCCCTGTAATGTTTTTCCTCCATTTAGCCAAGGGCTATCTACTTTGGTAGTGGCTCTCTGGGAATGAGGGGAGAGAGAAGTCTTTCTCTGCTACCTGAGAAGTATTTTATCTGGAGAGGTGACTTGGAACCTTTGGCATGCAAAGCATATGCTCCATCACCAAGAAATGGTTCCTACTCCAACAGCCTAACTTCTCAAGGAACAATACCAAATTCTTGAAATGGATGTTTTAAGTGTGATGACCAGCAAAGGAACTGTGGAGGCTTGGAGAATAGAATCATAGAATCATAGAATAGTACAGTTGGAAGGGGCCTATGAGGCCATCGAGTCCAACCCCCTGCTCAATGCAGGAATCTACCTTAAAACATCCCTGACAGATGGTTGTCCAGCTGCCTCTTGAATGCCTCTAATGTGGGAGAATCCACCACTTCCCTAGGTAATTGGTTCCATTGTCATATTGCTTTAACAGTCAGTGGGCATCCATGAGCATCCATGCCAATAACGCAATTTGATGCTGGAATCAACATATTGATTCGAAACTATGTGGTGTCTTCTGGTACCTTAAAGAAGCTGTCCCCAATGTAGTGACCTCTAGAAATTTTGGACTACAACTCCCAGGATTCCTGATCATTGGCAGTGCTGGCTGGGACTGGCAGGAGTTGAAGTCCAAAACACCAGGTTGGAAAAGGTTGACTTAAAGATTAACACATTTATTCTGGCATAAGCTTTTGTAGACATTGTCCACTTTATCAGATGGATCTTTTTGGTTTTATTGCTACAGACTAACGTGGCTCCCTTCTGGAAATTGATTTGAATTAACCAGGAGGAAAACATTTGATGTGAAAAGTATGTTTTATTGGCCACCTAGTGACTGACATTGTAATTGCAGCTGTTCCAACATTGCAACCCTTTTCCTTCCCGAAGTAGCTCAAATAATGTATACTTCTCCTCTCCTCAAAACAAAGGAAAAGGGAGAATAATGATTAGAGAGAGCAGAGACAGGTGTGATTTGGTGTTTCCTACAATGTCAAGGCAGAAAGTCCATGAGGAATGCAGGTTGCATAGCAATTTGTATGCTTCAGAGTGTACTGTTGACATTAAATTCAAGCACATCAAATGAAAGAAAGGAGTGGTGAACGCCTTTTGTGAACAGAAAGGAGGGGAAAACTATTAGCAAGAACAACAAATAAATATTTGACAGGTGATGTTACGTAGGAAGAGAGAGAACTTGGATTGCCACTGAATTCTCCTAATATCAAAATTGGGATTGAAATCACAATTCCATCAGCAGTAAATTGCTCAAAACATTCAGGAAGACAGACCTACGTCTGCATTGCTTTTATCAATCCCACTGAACATTTATCATGAAATATTTGTGTGTTTGTGAGTGTCTTTTTTCAGGGATGCAGGATATGGAATTCTTGCGATAGCTTTATATTATTCTCAACACCTCTCATGGTACGTTTGTGACAAAAGCCAGGTTACTGCATGCGAAAGGTACAAAAAATGCCCGTTGAGTGACTAATCAATACAAAAATAAATTGAGTTTCAATTCAAGCAAGAATGGGTTAGTTCTCATTGTCACAAATCTGTGTCTGGGCTGCACCACTTCAAGCTGTAGATGTGGTCTCTCATGGTTCAATGCTCTTCAATTTAAAAAAATGCTCCCTATAGAAAACTAACATGTCAAGAAGAAAGGTCTCATCCTATATTTTCCCCTGGGATACTAGTTTGTGATGTGCAAAAATTTAACATTTATATGGAGAAGCATTATTTTATGCCAGCTCCACCTGCAGTCTGAAGCGGTACCGTTCAAATACCAGTTTGCCACCTCAATGGGAGGACGGGGTATGGGGTGGAAAGAATGGAGGGAGAATAGAATTAGAAAAGGAATTCCTTAAGTGGGGGTTGGACCTTTCTACAAAACGTATCTTAGTTATTTACTTAAGTTTTTTTTTAAAAAAAATGCTGCCCTTCAGTGCAATTTGTTAGCCTCTCAAAAAGGTTAATGAATTGAAAAGTTATCTTCCACCCCTTCTGTCCTCTCAACAACCGTGTAAGGTAGGTTAGGCTTAGAGATAGTGAGTAGCCAGTGTGAATATACACACACGATCCAGAGATCTGGATTTTAATCTTTCCTCCCTAGCATTGAGGGAAGAATTCAGGAGTCCTGCCCATCAGTGAAGTTGGAGTGGTTGATTCAAAGCAATAATATGTAGTCCATAGCAGCTGACAACTTCTTGGGAGATGCTGGGATGAGTCATTACGGGGAGGGCAAAGCTCAAAGTAGGTGGGTTACGGTTCCAGCCACCTGGCTTTATTTCTTCCATAGCATCTCTACCTGTTAACAGGTGCCTCCCTTTGAGAGTCCAAGAGGTCCACAAGCAGAAGATGCTGAGTTGGCATGGGCTACAGGAGCTTGCTCTCCTCTCTCTTCTGATTGGTAAGCAAGTATCAGCCCACCTTACTTTAAAGGTTTAGCTAGCTGCTACTGCTACTTTTTGCTTGTTTGCTTACTTACTCTAAGGTATGCACAAGGAAGCAATCTGGAACAGGACCCTAGCATGAGGGTGGGTGAGGCTTAAACTCCCCCCCTCCATGGTCCTGATGCCCTGCTGCATTTGTAATTTTCATTGCCAAAAAGGGATTCATTCAAGCAAATGATCAAACAAATGACAGGGGCAGAGGGTCCAATCCAGCTCAGGATCATGGTGAGAGCAAAGTCCCCCTCCTCCTATACTAGGGTTCATTACGTTAGAGTAACTTCTTGCTTTAGTGTAAGAAAGAAAGAAAGAAAGAAAGAAAGAAAGAAAGAAAGAAAGAAAGAAAGAAAGAAAGGCGTAGTTGCTAGCTTCAAAGGAATGTGGCGCTTGGATCTTTTTCTCAAGATGTGTGGAGGTGGGTGAGTGGAACCCAGACAGTTCATGTTTCCATCTTTGCTTTCACTTATGAGCCGTTCCCCAAGTTCAAATCTGAATTTTGAAAAATCTGAAAATGTTAGTAGTTGCAAAAGATGATGTTGTGTGTATTTAAAATATACACATGTAAAAAAAGAGTTTTTCTGGACTGGCAAAAACATACTACTGGGGATATTTGTGAGGAGTTGTATGCTTGCTCTTTTCACTTGCTCGCTACCATTCTAGGAATACTTTTTTCACTGGAGGTAGCAGTAATACATTTTTATCATGTCTTTCCCCTCAAGGAAGTCAGAATAGCAAATATGATGATCTCCCCCCTGCATCCCATTTCATCCTCAGTCACAACAACCCTGTGAAGTAGCTTAGGCAGAGAGATTGCAATCTGCCAATGATGGCTAAGTGGGGTTTTGAACCTGGACCACTCTGGTACTCAGAGTCTAAACATTACATTACACAAGCTCCCAACAACACATATAAAGCGAAGGGCAAAATGCAAAATGAGTCCTAGGCTGCCTCTACAAGAGGCATTTAAAGCTCTTTCAAGGCGCATTAAAAAAATTACCTCTACAAGAATGGAGTGCAAATCGGGCGTAGAGGTGCGTTATCTCCCCGATTATGCGCATTATCGAATGCGGGTTAAATCGTGAGTTTTATTTTGCTCCATCTGTTAAAGCACATTTTGACTGTGTGAATAAGCGCTTATGCGCATTAACTACTTGTAAAGCGCATTTTGGACATCTGTTAATGCGCTTCGCCGCCTCTCTCCGCCTCTCGTGCAGAGGGATTAGGTGTAAATGTGCTTCAGCGATTACGCGCATAATCGCCTAACCAGGCGCAAAAGCGAATCCTTGTAGAGGGGACCCTACTTAGAGTGGATCCACTGAAATGAATGGGACTTAATGTAGTTGCGACTAACTTAAGTCCCATTCATTTCAATGGATCTACTCTAAGTAGGACATATTTTACCCTGAGACTCCCTCACCCCATCGTCTGCCTCCCATAGCTGCAAGGGGGGAGCAGTATACTGCACTAATGGCAGTGGATTTGTTCTAGTGTGGTAGGGTGACCAGATAAAATCCAGGTCAGGGCTCATGTAACTTTAACAGTTGTAGAGAAAAGGAGATTTCAGCCAGTGTCATTTGTATGCAATTAGTTCCTGGTGAAATTTCCTCTTCATCACAACAGTTAAAGTTGCAGGGGCCCTGCCTTCTTTTGCATATGGTCACTCTAGTATAGTGCCTGCACCTTTAACTGTTGTGATGAAGAGGGAATTTCACCAGGAACTAATTGCATACAAATGACTCTGGCTGAAATTCCCTTTTCTCTACAACTGTTAAAGTTACATGAGCCCTGACCTGGATTTTATCTGGTCACCCTAAGTGTGGATATAATGTGAAGAATAAATCATTATCAGATTGGTGTGTAGGTGGATGGACTGAGGTGGGGGTTATCTTTCCCCACCCTAATTGGGATGGCCTGAACATTTATTCTTTCTCTTCCTGCTTTGGAAATTCTCTTTCTTGGCAATGTGAGAGGCATGGGGCAACTGGCTTTTCAGCCGGGGAACACAAAGGTGTGTCCCCAGCAACTGATTTGTGCCTCATCCATTCCAGTAAACACAGCAAGCGGGTGGTTTCTCCTGCTACTTAATACTAAAATTAGGAACTGTAGACACAGCCTCCTGGCTTGCTCTTTTGTATGTTGTTTTCAGAATGCATTAGATAGAACATTGGACTCAAATGTTTTGATGGCACACAAACACCAAATCAAACTGTTTTGAAGTTTGAATTCTTTTCCTCTCACCCCCCTGCTCTCAGTTAGATGGGGGTGTTTGCTCTAATGGTGAAAGCATGGGCTAAGGTGGCAGGGGTCAGTGCAAAAGAGGGCAGGGCTCCTCCACTGTGTGGTGGAGGAGGGAAGTCCAGCATGTATAGCTTGTCAAGCCCACGTGTTGGGCACTTGCAGGAGCTTCTGCAAGCACTGGATGAGTACACAGCCTCCCTTTGTTATGATTGGAGATAACAAAGGGATTCCTTTCCCAGATAGCCTCCAGGCCAGAGGGTGGGACTTGGGCCCCCTCCACAAGAATGCGCCTTTGCGCCTGGTTCCGCGATTATGCGCATTATCGCGGAGGCGCATTTACTCACAATCCCTCTGCACGGGAGGCGGCGAGAAGCGGCGAAGCGCATTAAAAGATGCCCAAAAAGCGCTTTCCAGGTAGTTAATGCGCATAATCGCTTGTTCACACAGCGAAAATGCGCTTTAACGGCCGGAGCAAAATAAAAGTCGCTATTTAACGCGCGTTCGAAAATGCGCATTATCGGGGAGATAACGCGCCTGTACGCCCGTTTTGCGCTCCGCTCGTGTGTAGGTAAAATTTATAATGAGCCTTCAAGGCTCATTAAACGCCCCGTGTGGAGGAGGCCTTGGAAAAGGAGCCCAAGCATCCACAGGCTGGATGGATATATCCTCCACAGGTTGGTTTAAACAAAGTTTAAGCAAAGATTACAGAAGTCTTTAAACAAACAAAGACTCTGGGTCCTATGAAGACAATAAAATTAAAGAGGGGAGAAGATTGTTGGGAGGGGCAAGATTGGTTTTGGACAACAATTCAAAAGATTGAGATGGGATGCTGCTAAAACTATCTAGGGCTCTGAAAGGGCTGGTCCAGGGAGGACAAAATTTTATCAAGGCAGTGCTGTGGGAGAATTCTCATCTGCAACTATGTTACAACTGAAGTCAATCTGTGCCTGGGGTGCATGCACACCTACATTCCTGTGCAGCTTGATTGTGCACAGGGGTGCTGCTAAACTAGGGTGACAATATGGAAAGGAGGACAGGGCTCCAGGTGTCATTTGTATGCATGCAGCACCTGGTGAAATTCCCCTTTCATCACAGCAGTTAAAGCTGCAGGAGCCCTGCCCTCTTTTGTACCTGGTCAAGAGGGCAGGGCTCCTGCAGCTTTAACTGTTGTGATGAGGTGCTGCATGCATACAAATGGCCCCTGCTGAAATTCCCTGTTCTATACAACTGTTGACGATACAGGAACCCTGTCCTCCTTTCCATATGGTCACCCTGGTTAAACCAGGGCCTGGGTGCATGATACAACACTGATGGCCCTCATTTGCCAAATGTCCCTGTCATGTCTCCAAGCCTTACTCCATCCTAGGCTGAATTTCTTAAAGTGAATGCACCATATTCTGCCAAGTATTGATGTGGTCTATCAGTGCATGCGCTGCGCCAAGCAGCTGGGCAACAAGGCTGATCCTGCACAAGCTTACTCAGAAGTAAGCCCTACTATGGAAGTTCTTGCTCTTGGGAGAAATTCAACCTAGGCCTTGATCTAAGGATGAGGTGGGGAGAGAAATATGTAAGGGACAAATAAATTGCCATTTCTACTGGAGCATTTTTTAAAAAACACATTCATGCACACATTCATATTCTTTGGCACAGTGGGGGAGCAATCATTTTGGCCCTGATGGTTCCATGCAAGGCCAGATAGTGCATTGGGTTTGCACATGTGTACACACACACACACACTTGCACACTTTCCCCTACCCACCCACTTTTTGGCCTGCAGGGATGAGGCGGGGTACAGAACTGGAAAGTGTGGGAATTGCCTCTGCCAGGCCCTCTGTGGGCCAGATTATGCATTTGGCCAAGCCCACTGGTGTCATTGCCCTGGACCTGGCCATTTTGCCTTTCTCCATGCTGAGAGAGGCATGGTCCCTCAGTGCAAAGGAAGTGACTCACTCCCAATGCCAGCTGAGCCCTGGCTTTGAGCGATACATACTGCATGAAGTTAGTGCTGGGAAGAGTGACCACTCTTCACCAACCTTTTTGAGTACAATGTGCATCATCCTCACTCAGGTGGTACTGGGAAGAGCGGTCACTCTTCCCAGCATTAGCCAAGTCCCGCACCTTCCGCATCTCTGCTGTTATCTCTGATCCAAGATTGGAGATAACAGGGGTAGTGGGTTTCCTCTGGATGAATTGAAGAAGGCTCTCTGGGCTGATGTGGAGCTTCCTCAGGCCCAGAGTTTCTGCATCCCTGAGTTAGATGCACCCATGATCCGATTCAGTATAAGGTAGTGGAATATGATGCATTGTCCTTTAAATCTGGCCACCCTCTTTCTACAACCAGTTGTGCAGAATGTGGTAAAATGGCTTCTGCCATTTCTTTCTTTATCTTTGCAGGTATTGGTGAGGCCCAGCCACTACCAGGTGAGTGACAACTTCCCTAATGGGGTTTTGGTGTGTGTGTGTGTGGGGGGGTCCCCTTTCCAAAATGCTTATCTGCCTATCTTGCTCTCCCCCACAGCTTGTGGTCGATTGATGCCCTCTTCCCGAATTGTGGGTGGAACTGATGCTGCGGTGGGTGATTGGCCATGGCAGGCCAGTGTGCAGATGTTAGATTCTCCTCAGTGTGGGGGGACTCTCATCGCCTCACGATGGGTACTCACAGCTGCACATTGCTTTAGCAGGTGAGAACATAATAACTACTCGACTTCATTCATTTCCTACGGAACCCAGGAGTCTTGGTTCCCAATCTTCTGAAACTAACTCATGAGATTGTACTAGCCTTGCAAAGAAACCTGGTTTCCTGGAAGCTAGCTTCTTCCATTCACTCACTGAGAACCAAGAAGGGATGTATGAGAATGTCATTCCTCTATGCAAATTATGCAAACATGTCGCATGCGCAATTCCAAACATGAACACAAGCAGGAACTTTGCATTTGTGCTTGAAAGCACATCCTTGCACAGTTCCCCACTATCCATTAAGCCATTCCTTTTCCAGTAAATCCTAACACTTTCTTTTAAGCTTTTCCACTAAGGCATGAGACTCACTCTGCTTCCATGCCCTCCAAACCATATGCCAACTGTAACATGGCTCCTGCCACTAAGGTTTTGTGGCTTCTTACACACTGAAGCTATTTAGTGAATTCCCACACAGCCAAGGTTTGAACCCAGAGCTCTGAATTCATTCATACTTTATCAGCCAATGTCTCTGTCCACAGTCTCTCAGAACCTTCCCTGTTTGTCATCTTATTGGGAGCCTACAATTTATCATACCCTGGACCCGAATCGGTGCTTGTTTCTGTGAAGAAAATCATCATCCATTCGAACTACTTAGGATACCGAAACGGCAATGATATTGCACTTATTGAACTGGAGACTCCCGTCAACTTCACCAGCCGCATCATGCCTGCCTGCCTCCCGGGACTTTCTATCACCTTCCCTCCCCGGTTGGGGTGCTGGGTTGCAGGCTGGGGGAACGTCCAGCAAGGAGGTGAGGGTGCCAGGGTTGATTCAAAATTTCAGGGGGTCTTGGTGCAATGTGTCCCCTGGTGTTGTCTGCCTTACCTTCAGCGGAGTCTTGTGGCTCCGATTTCGATGGCACTGTGAATCCATTCCTGGTTTCAGTCAAGAATTGATTCACAACCTATCCCTAAAATTGGTTTAGCACCTTGGATAGCTCCTTTAGAATTCTGCCTGTTTCTGACAAAAATCAGGAATGGATTCACAGCCCCACCAATATTAGAACCATCAGCCTCCACTGCTTACATGGTAGCAGCGGCAGACAGTAGCAGAGCCCGGGGCTGGTGGCACCATTTTAATTTCCTGCAGTGTCAAGGGCATTGTGGAAAATTAAAATGGCAGGTAGAACCAAACACCTGGTATTGTTTGGAGCATTGGTCCAGGGGTGGAGGGATGTAAACAAGGCTCTAGGACAGGAACCAGTGATGAGCCCTGCCAAGGTTCTGGGGCCCCAGCAGTTGCCCAAGAATACCTGCTACTGGCGCCAGCACTGCAGACTGCAAACCAGTGGTTGTATATTAGTGATAGGCAACCCAGTGCCCTCTGGTTATTTTGGACTACTTCTCCCATAATTCTTGACCACTGGCTGTGCTGGCTGGGGCTGATGGGGCTTGTAGTCCAAAATATCTGAAGGGTACCAGATTGCCTACCTTGATCTATGTTTTTTTTGCAGGGATTCAGTTAATATGCTCCAACTGATGCTATGTATCAGCTTCGGACCTTGTTTTCTGCTACATGTTCCAGGCAAATTACCACCCTGATTTTATCCTGATTTCTACCTGTGGGAGTGCTTTTTTATTTAGTACTAGGATGCATTGGCTTTGTGTCCACTGTGTTAGCAAAATGGCCAGTCAAAAGGAAATTCTTATGATCAGCACTGTGCTTCAGAAGCCAAAGCAAAACAGGCAACTGCAGAATAAACAATGATGTGCAACAATTAGCAGCTGATAACTGTTCCTGTGCCATGAAGAGAGAGGTTCTACCTGCCAATGGCTTTAGATCATGCATAGTAGCAAAGTCTAGTTGAAAAGATGGCAAGTCCTAACTACACCAGACAAATACCTGAGTGTCGGTAGATCATCCTGATATGAGTTCCACAAAATTCATTCATTTATAACCTACATAAAACCACTGTATTTAAATTTGGCCTTTGAATAGAATGTGAAGTCACCTCTGCCACTCTCAAAGGGCATATATGCATGCATCATAAGACTCTGATCTTTCCATGGAATGTTTTCTCAGAAAACTACCCCAGATTGATGGTGCCTTCACAATAATATCGTTTTTTGCAAATGTATACTTGCCATGTTCAGATGAAGATGTGGCTCTTTAAGGATGCCTTTTGGGGAAGATGGGCCAATAATCTGGTTGAAATGCTGTTTTGGGCTGCAGTCTCATGCAGATTTGCCTTCCTGGGTGTAGATCCCATTGAAGTCAGTAAGGCTTATTTCTGAAGAGATTATACTGGATTGTGTAATCAATTTCTGTAGTATTTTCATTATGCTGTTTTTTATATGGTCTTAATAATTTTACACTCGCTTGTTGTTAGCTACTTCAAATTTCCCTTGCAGAAGAGAAGCAGAATGGATACTTTAAAAATTAAATAGAATAACATAGCCAGCAACAAGGTACCCACAAAATTGCCACCAACAAGTGAAGTTGGAAAATAGACTGAAATCCTCCTAAATACTGAACGGTCAAGCTCAGCAACTTTCAGAAACCTGACCACCTCACCTACCCCGATCAGTCTTGTTGGGGCTGAATGTGATTTTAACCCCCCCCCCAATCTATGGATAGGAAATCTGCAGCCCTCCAGGTGTTTGTTGCTGGACTACAATTCCCCTAATCCTTGGCCACTTGCCATGCTGGCTGGGGATTTTGAGAAATTGTGTCCAACAACTTTGGGATGATCACAGGGGCTGATGTTTAGAGTGAGGCAATGCAAAAGAGGATAAGGCTTTTGCATTTTTAATATAAAAGAAGGAATGTCAAGAGGTACACAGCTATTAAAGGTACAAAACCCATCCTATTTTGTACCTGGCCACCCTGTTAAGGTCATTTTCTTAATTGGGTGGACAGGTATATGATTGCCTATTTGTGGTAAGAGATACAGCAAAAGAAGAAAGCAGGTTTCAATAAAGAGACTTGAGTCAAAATGATAGGGTGGCTAGATGCCAAAATGGACAAGTCTCCTATTCCTTTAATAGTTGTGTATAAGAGGGTATGTGAGCAGGTGCAAACTACAACTGATGAAATTCCCTCCTTTGCACAGCTATGAAAAGGCACAGTAGTACTGTCCTCTTTGGCATCCGGCCACCTTACAAAGTAAGCCCTGGGAAAAAAACCCATATAATTTATCTCTCTTTCTCTTAGTTCCACTCCCTGAACCAGAGCTCTTACAGGAAGTGCTGCTTCCACTTGTGGATACTGCTACCTGTGAAACTCTTTACAGTGACTTGAAAGATGAAACCCTTATGAAGACTAGGGTAATCAAAGATGACATGATGTGTGCAGGATACTTGGAAGGGAAGAAGGATGCTTGCCAGGTACACATTTATTTAGTTTATGACACATTTGTCCCATTTTTGTCCTCCAAGAGATTCATGGTTCTCTACTTTTTAATTTATATTCACAATCATTCGGTGAGGTAGGTTAGGTTGAAAAATATTGACTGAGCCAGAAGGGGAAACATCCTACAATAGGGGTGAGCAACCTATTTTGGCCTACAAATCCCATGATCCCTCACCACTGCCAATGCTGGAGAGGGCTGATGGGAGTTGCAAGCCAAATTACTGGGGCACCACAAGGTGCCCAACCATGCTCTACAAAATATGAAAGTATGGAATTGGAGAAGATGGTATTTAATATTACATCTGTGAAATCCATCGACAAGAATTCAGCTTCAAGTTCTGTGAAAACACTCATGAAGGCAGGCTTTGAAAAGTAAACATCTGGAAATATTCCTACTTCAACAAGCTGATTGAGAAATTCTGAGGGGGGGGGGAGGCAAATGTTGATCTTGCATGTAACTATGTATCGCTTCCAGTGTGTGTGTGCATATTCCATTGACATGAGGATGGTTGTGAGGATTGTAACGTTAGGCTGTTGATATGTACAGTCACTCTTCTATATCCTGTGGACTTAAAAAGAACGAGGCAAAAAGAATGTGGAAATAAAAATTAATACCAATTGTATGTGTGCCCAATACATTAATATGCTTTATTTTGCAAGGCTACTTCCACTTCCACAGAAATGCTTCCCCCCCCCCACACACACACACACACTTACCTTACATTTACCTTACATCACCCCTATTTCCTTAGCTGGCATCTCTCTTTCTGCAATCTCTGATCCGAAGAAAGTTAAAAAGGGAGTATGTGGATGGAGGTGGTCCCTGTGATAACTTCAGCCTTTGAGGTCTGAACTTTCTCTGCAAAGTACCACCTCCTCAATTGCGAGTTAGCATATTCTGCAGGGAGTGGTGGGGAAAGAGCGTAACCCCATTCAGAGTTTTGCTGAACAATAAATTGGGCCAGGCCAGGCCTGTCAAGCAGATTTGAGCCTCTTGAATCAGTTCACCCGTTCCATGTCACCATCTCAGGGCTGGCGTCATAGTTTAGGCATGGTGGCGCACCTGCTGGAGACCCTCGGCCTAGAAGGAGGCCCACTAACAAGAACACACTGGATGTGCTGTGCCTCTTCCCCATTGCAACCTGCTTGTTCATCCACCCCTCTCTCTGGTCTTGAAAGTGGTGTTCATGTATAGAAGAAGAAGGAGCAGTGGATGCCACTGCCTCCCTTCTCATTCTATGTCCAGCAAGCAAGCAACCGGAAGAAACAATGAAGAAGAGGAGCAGCAGCTGTAGATGGCAACAATGCTGATGAGAAGGTAGAGTCCTTCTGGAAAGGGGTCCCCATGGAGGATCTCTTGTGCAAGAGCCCTCTGAGACCTGAAGCCAGCACTGCCTCTAGGAGATCATCCAAATCTAGCTGTCCAGATGGGCAAGCCTCCTTTCCTTGACCTTACCTTCTTTCCTCTGACCATCTATCGTTTGGTGGTTTTGTGGCTTGTGTGTGTGTTTCCCCCATTTTTTAAAAGGTTGAAAAACCTCTCCTCAAGCTTAGGTATGAGTAGTAAGAACTTTAAGCTAAAATATGATGGTATTTTAGCCCCACCTCTTTTGTTTCTGTCCACCCCTGGAATGAGACTCCTGCGAGCTTCTCCAGAATTGAATCCAGCCCTTGGGTTGGAAGACATCCATCACTCCTGTAGTATAGTAATCAAACTAAAGGAGCAGGAACAGGGCTCATGGCATCCTTAGGGTGGGAGGAAAATCACTTCCATTACATGAAAGAACTAGTAGACCCTATACAGCTGTTATATTTGATAATGCTTTCTGTACAGGATGAGATAGTTCTTGGTTGTGGGAGTGGGGTCATGGTGGAATTGGGGTTTCCTCCCATGTTCCTCCCATGTTTCTTGCTTTACTTTTACAGAGGGACTCTGGAGGACCATTGCTTTGCCCATGGGAGGAGACTTGGCTTGTGGCTGGTGTGGTGAGCTGGGGGGATGGTTGTGGTGCCCCCAAGCGCCCTGGCGTCTACACCCAGGTCAGTGCCCACAGCAGTTGGATCTTGAAACATGCCCCAGAAGTGGCTGCTAATTTCATCCATGATGTCCCCAGTGGGAGTTGTACCTGGTGCCTAAATGCTAATGTTGCTATGCTGCCTTCATTAACGATCAGCACTGTGCTCTGTGCTGTACATTGGTAGGGTACATTCGGACATGCATGGACATGTTGCATATCTAGATTGCTCAGCCCGGAATAGCTGGACGATCACTGAAAAAGCTGCATGAGAATTCACTCTTGGTTCTAGCCCCCACGTTATATTAATCTCTTGTGATGGAATCAGAAGGCTGTTCATCACTGAGAAACCCAACATTTTGGGGGCTTGCTGGAGTTCTGCCACATACCCAACTGGGCTTGAATTTGCAAGCCAAGCTTCAGGTTTCCCCTAAACTTTTTGTGTAGTTTTTTGTGTGTCTGTCAGACATAATTTGTGCAGATCTATAATATACAAATAAATTTGCAAATTATGGCTGCAGTTTGCATCATTTGCACACTTTATGTCAGAAATTTACATAATTTGCACAAACCATGACCATAATTTGTATGAATAATTATTCTTATATTCTTAAAGTTGCAGGCACTATACTAGAGTGACCATATACAAAAGAAGGCAGGGCCCCTGCAACTTTAACTGTTGTGATGAAGAGGGAATTTCACCAGGAACTAATTGCATACAAATGACACTGGCTGAAATCCCCTTTTCTCTACAACTGTTAAAGTTACATGAGTCCTGTCCTCCTTTTCATATGGTCAGCCTAGTATATTCCTATTTATAGGTTTTAGCTATATATGTTTTAGTTTTGTAAGGCTGCCTGAGGCTCAGCATTAGGCGCAAGGCAGGATACTACTACTACTACTAAAAGCAATGTTTCAGATTTCACTTCTGCATCTGATGTTCTTTTGCATTTACTTTTCTTTATAAACCATTCATATCTTAAGACTTCTTGTGTGGCATGTTTTCATTGGTTTAACAAGTTAAAAGGGGTATTCACTGTTTTCATGCTTATGTTATAAAATATATTTTCAACAGGCCTAGTAACTTCATTCCTGACCATGGGGCATACTGACTTGCAATGATGGGAGTTGTAGTCCAACACCTTTGGAGGGCACCAGGTTGGGGAAGGGCTGCTCTAAACAAAAAAAGAGAAGTAGGTGGCCCTAAGTTGTTTGTGATCAGTTTTCCACAACCCCACAATCACCTCTGCATATCATATTCTCCACCCTGTCCTCATGGTTTATCTGCTTTGGGAGAATGAGAATTTCACTTGCACTTTCTTCCTCCTTAGGGAGGATGTGACGTTAAGACTTGTGAGCCTTAACTCCCAATTTCCCTGCTTTTTGGTGCTTGGTTGGAATCTGTAGAGCCTTAACATTGTTTTTGTAAACCATAGGTTTTTTGTTTAATGAATAGCAGAATGGTCCAAACTTTTAGTGAAAAAGAAGGGGAGGAATAAAAGGAAGGTATGGCTACCTATCCCATGAAAGAGACCTCACCTAGAATCCAGGGTGTAGAACTCAGCAAAGTCCAGTTAGGGAAAATTAATCCAGGTAGAGTGTGAGGAAAATATTTTAAATGAAAAGTGTTGTGCAGCTAAACCTTCTATGGTCTCAAGGAAAGACATGCCTGCTAATGAACCAAAGTTTCACTCCCATTTGATTCCATAGCTTTCTTCTAAGCCATCTATTCCCAGCACTTGAATCTTTATAGAGACCTTAGTAACACAAATTATTAAGGGGGAAAGGAAAAGCAGAGGAAGAAGGGGAACAGGTGGGAGTGCAGACCAATATACATAAGTAGTGGGGTCCAGTCACACTGAGGGGATTGCTTATCTGTGTACACACAAACATGCACATACATTCACAGGTCCCAGACATTTGCTGCTGCTGCTGCTGCTTTTACTTCACACAGCAGTTATTTCCCTCCCCACTCCCCTCAATATTTTGAGCACCACGTTTTGAAGTGTGGTAAGAGTCTTGAAATTAGACTCATGTAGTTTCGTGTCCCAACCGTCACTATCCCAATCAGACGAAAGACACGTGTAAGATCGAAAACTGGCTGCAGCTCTTTAATTTTCCTTCTTGCAAGAAGTGACCAACTAGGAATCAAAACCTAGAAAATGGTACTGGCTACATATTTTGAACAACCTTAAATAGAAAAGATCATACAGGGATACATGGATCTTGTTCAGTTAAACAGTGATTCATTCTAACAATCCTGAATTATCTAGAATACACATAAGCTTCAAAGAATCTTCTGATGTGGGTTCAGTTAACTCTATCTTTGACTAAGAGATGGAATCCACAAACATTGCAATCTTTGCCAGATGTAATGTTTACATAGCCTGTCTCCTGAGAAGGCAAAGTTTATTGCTGTATCAGTTCTTTCTTTAACCTTCTGTCCTCGGCTTAGGAATGTAGCTACCATTAATTCCCCTATGTGTTTTCCTCTTGCCAAGTTAACCTGAGGTCTTCATGAGACACACTTTATTAACTCTTCATTAACACAGAAGTCCCATAGGTTGTCATTAATGAATGAAATTGTTTTAAAAATAAGTCAATTGATTTTTTAAAAAAGATTTTGTTCCACCAAGTACAATAGAAAGAGAATAAGAAAAAAAAACACATGTTTTTAGGAACACTTCTGCATGACCAAGGTCGTTTCTTTTTTCAGTTAACTGCCTTTCTCCTTCAGTCTTTAACCCATCTCCTTGAGCCCCTTCCAAACGAAGTGCGGCAGATGGCTACCAGGAGGAGGGCCTTCTCTGCTGTGGCACCCCGGCTGTGGAATGAGCTCTCTAGAGAGGTTTGCCTGGCACCTACATTATACTCTTTTAGACGCCAGGTGAAGACCTTTTTATTTTCTCAGTATTCAAACAGTTTATCGGTTTAATTTTTAAGTTTGCTGTTTTAAATCTGTATTTTAAATTGGTATTAATTTTTGCATTGCTACTTGTTTTTATCCGGCTTGTGTTCTTGCATTATATTTTTATACTGTTGTTGTTTTATATTTTGAATATTTTTTATGGTTTTAATTTTTGTAAACCACCCAGAGAACTTCAGCTATTGGGTGGTATAAAAATACAATAAATAAATAAAAATTTCAGGTAATGTTTTCAACTGATGTTCAGCATTTCTTTCTGAAATGCGCAATTTTCAGGAATATTGGGGAAACCTTTTTGATTTTATTTGAGTGGAATAACCCATTCCCTTGATTTCCATTTAACTTTTATTTTGCTGATTGCCTTATCTATTGAATCCACACCTGTGGCTCCAATAATAATGAGTCATTTGCTCCATCTGTGTAGGGAATGAAGAGGAGGGCAATCAATTGTCTTTTCTATTCTTTCAAGGTATGGAAGCAGTTGGAATGTTAATTTCTTTAACTTGTAGATTCCATCTCTCCAGATTATGCTGTCAACTGGGCCATTCTTATTATCAAAAGGATTCTTTTCCTCTCTTGTTCCTGACCAAGGACTTACATTTCTGGTATCCCTTTCACTGTCTGTTCTGCACTGTGAGCCCAAATGGTCCCGACTTATCCAAACAAAGTGGAAATGAAAACTTCCAGTCAGATTTGACAAACAATATTTTTTTCTGTAATTTCACTGGGAATACTTTGTATTGAACTAGTGTTTACCACCCCTTTGATTATCATAAGAAATGTAATTAATTTTGCTTTTTTCAAAATGCATGGACTTGTGTTGATCACTAACTAATCTGATGCTCTGTGAAAGATGGCAAATATACCCTCTGGGAAACATTGCTACAGATTGAAATTAAGAACAGGCAAGGATTCACTAGTGTACAGTACTTTAGATTTTAGACTTTGGGGTCCAGGCATGTACGTAGATTAAAAACTGTAAAGCTATTCAAATCAGGCCAGTTTAGCTTTTGTTTTAGTTGGGAATGTGGGAATTATGGCTAGAGGAAAGTTTTATCATTCATATGATGGCATATATCTTTTTTTGCTGCTTTTACTTTATCATACAACATGCAAAGCTCACTTTGATAAATGCAGTGTCTGTTATCTACACTCCCCACTTCACAAGTATCACCAGAGAGGAGACCTCATCATTGGTGGAATTGTTTCTCACAGCTTCATCATCTCTAGTTCAATGACATTTACTGAAGATCCCCCACCAATGTATTCTGATGAGATTAAGTAAGGTGTTATCTATTTCATTTATTTATTATGCAGATTTATAAAACACTTTCCAGTGAACCATCTAAGCAGATCTTTTTATTTCATTCATTTAGGATAAAATTGTATGCACGTTTAGATCCTGTGCATGCTGGGAGTTATTGGATTTGTTTCTGTGCAAACATGCATAAGATTTCAATCTAATTTTATTTCTATAATGCCAATAACCATCTCTGGATGGTTCCCATTTTTTAAAAAATAAAATAAATACATAGAAACATTATTAATAATATTAACATAATAACTATCATCATCATCATACTACTACTACTATTACCATTAAATATTACAATTAACATACAGGAATACAATTACTGATCACTATGCATTCATGTAACTGCTTTGGTAACTGAAGTGGTTAGTCCTACATGTTGAAACCTCAGTTCAATGTCTTATTGGATTTGGTGGTTGAAAAAAAGTAAACAAAATTAGGGAGAAGAAGAACAAAGACACTTGGGTCACTTTAAAGACCAATAGAAGTTACTGGCATAAACTTTCATGGACATTGTCCACTTCACCTAGGCATCAGGCAGGAAAGGGATGGGACAAGTGAGGTCTGGGTCTTCAGAGCTATAAAAAAGCCATGGGTCCGCCTGTTTTGGGTTGAGGCCATCACAATGGGAGAGGGATTAATGCTTCACCCCACATTCATATGTATATTTCTGCTACATGCCACACATTTGAAGTCATTCGTTAAAAAAAATATGGTTCAGAACTTGCTATGATGAATCAGCAAGGTCTGAAAAGGAGTTCTATGTGTGTTTGCTTGAGCGAGAATAGAACTCTTCACTTACCATGGACCCCACTTTACCAGGGTTATCAATAACATGGAAAGTTCTCCCGTTCAGACCTTGCAAATTCAACACAACTGGGTCTGAACTGAGATGCATGGGGCTGGTGTGCCCAGAGATGTAAAGGGTGAGGTCAGTATGCATGGCTCTGACTTTCTACACACTTTAAGCCCTCATGCTTTCACCAGAATGCCTGAACAGGTCTATCGTCTTCTACAGCTCTGTGAAATCAAAAGGGACTTACCAGTCCTTTGCTTGATATATGCCTATAGTGTAGGATAAGAATTTGATATTAATGTATATAAATGTCAGTGGGTTAAATAGCATCTTCTAATAATTTAGAATCAAAATTTTATTTTAATATATCCTACTCTAAATAGGCACCTTAATGTAAAAGCTTTGGGTGCAGGATGTTCGGATGCTGTTTAACTATCTTTGAATAGATGACCTCTCGGGAAATGCTGATATATGAATACTAAGGCTGTGCAGAGTGGATCCGCTCCACTTTGAAAATCGAGGCAGAACTCCGTTGAGGGGCTGCTCTGCTCCAATTTTCGAAGCGGCTTGCTGCTCCACTTCATTGAGTTATCTGTCTGAGCTCCGCTCCATTTTCAGATAACTGCTCCCCCTCCTCTTTCAGTTTGACTGTTCTTGGCTATTTTCTTGCCCCTCCACACCCATTCTTCAATTTATTCCCCTCTACTTATTTCCTTTCTGCTTTTATTCTCTTCACTAAAGTCTGTCCATTTACTAGCTCCTATTTCCTTCACTGTTCACTTTTGTAGAAAATCTAATATGCCAGTGGGGTTCCTTGGGGCTTGTAGTCCTTTCCTCAGCAACAAAGCATCAAGACATCCTTCCACTGAACTACATCTCCCACAATACTTCATGGAGCAAACCACTGGTGCCATGCATTGCCCTCTGGGAAGCACAGTACTGGATTGCTACCTCGTGCCCAGCTGCTGAAGGAGCATGGAGTGCTGGTGCATATGGAAGCTCGTCTGCTCATAACCACTGCCAGCTGGACTGTGGTATGGCTCACTTGGCAGCATCCTGGGGTGTTGTTCCCCCTCTTCCTCCTCCCCTCACACCCCCAGGCAAACCAAGGAACTGGTGCAATGGGCAAGGAGGAGGAGATCATGTGCATGGCCAAGTGCCTTGACAAGACGGTCGCCAAGAAAAGCACAGTGAGTGACTCCGCCACGAGCCCATCAGATACCTTCGAAGCTCTGGCAGGGTTTTGCTCCGCTCCAAAGGTATCTGCTGGTTTAAAAAACTTCCTGCTCTGCTCCACAAATACGAAGGTTTGACAGAGCTCCATTGAACCTTCGAATTTGAGGAGCTAAGTGCACAGCCCTACTGAATACTGCAATAAATTATAGTAGTCAGGATGATGCAAAATAAAACAGTGATATCTTTGGAAAGTGTAGAATATCCTTCTGATGCAGGTTTCAACTATTTTTCTAGAGTGGTGCCCAACAATTACCAACACATTCTGGCCTTGGCATTTGCAGTAAAGGAGATCAATGATAACCCTCAAATCTTACCCAATGTCACCTTGGGTTTCCACGTCTATGACAGCTATTTCAATGCTCAGAAGTCCTATCATGCCACAATGTTACTTACATCCACACTGGAACACTTTGTCCCCAACTACATATGTGACATGGATAAAAACCTGGTGGCAGTTATTGGCGGACTGGACTCTGAAACCTCTCTTCATGTGGCAACTGTATTGGATACCTATAAGATTCCACAGGTGGGATTCTCTCTCTTTTTCTGGGCGTTTCTACATGAGGCTTTTATTGTATGCTCGTGATTGGTCACTCATGATTTGTGGGTGGGTGGGTCCTTTACATTACCTTGTCAACCTCCAGAGCTCCTCCTGTACTTTATTAATGCTAAGTAATTATCAATACATTTCAATCTGGCTTCAGATCTGGTTATGGGACGGAAACAGCTTTGGTCACCTTGGTGGATGACCTACACTGGGAACTGGACAAGGGGAGTATGTCCCTGTTGGTTCTGCTGGACCTCTCAGGGGCATTCGATACCATTGACCATGGTCTCTTTCTTGACCGCCTTGCTGGGATGGGACTTGGAGGCACTGTTACAGTGGCCATTCCTTCCTGGAGGGGCGGAACCAGAAGATGATGCTGGAGGATTCCTGTTTGACTCCTTGGCCATTGGCCTGTGGTGTCCCTCAGGGTTCTGTTTTGTCCCCCACGCTTTTTATCATATACATGAAACTGTTGGGAGAGGTTGTCCAGAGTTTTGGGGTGCAGTGTCATCAGTACACTAATGACACCCAACTCTACTACTCCTTTCCACCCAATTCCAAGGAATCTGTTTTGGTGCGGACTGGATGAGGGCAAATGAATTGAAGCTTAATCCAGACAAGACAGAGGTGCTCCTGGTCAGTCAAAGGGTAGATCAGGGAATAGGGATTCAGCTTGTGCTGGATGGGGTTACACTCCCCCCTGAAGACACAGGTTTGCAGCTTGGGTGTACTTCTGGATCTAGCCCTGAGCCTGGATGCCCAGGTTTCAGCAGTGACCAGGAGTGCATTTGCATAGTTCAAGCTAGTGCGCCAGCTGCACCCATTCCTGGAGATGTCTGACCTGGCCATGGTGACACATGCCTTAGTTACATCCCGGTTGTATTACTGTAACATGCTCTACATGGGGCTGCCTTTAAAGAGTGCTTGGGAACTTCAGCTGGTTCAATGAGCTGCAGCCAGATTGTTGACTGGGGCTGGTTACAGGGAGCACACGACTCCCTTGTTACAACAGCTCCACTGGCTTTCAGTCTTTTTCCGGGCACAATTCAAAGTGATGGTTATGACCGATAAAGCCCTATATGGCTCAGGTCCAGGTTATCTGAAAGACCATATTCTCCCTCCTTTTATTCATGTGAGTAACCATGGAGCTTACAGCAACAAAGTGGTTTACAGCAACTTCAAGAAAATGCATAAAATACAGCAACATTTTCAAATAGCTAACAATTATTACAAGTCATACCAAAATTTAAATAAACATACAAATAGGTTAATCTCACAGTAAATATATACCAAAATTAAACAATCCACAAATACCAAAGTGAAATTCAAACAATTTCAATAGGAATATAAGTAATTTATCTCAACTAAAGCTAAAGGTTACTGCAGCGTCACCTCACAAGTGTTTATCTTGTATATGTCTGATTTAGTATATCTGGTAAGTATGGAATGTTGAACTGAGTGGGTGTGGTTTATGATATAATAGGTAGAGTGGGGCAGGAGTATTTAAGGTGTGACTAAGGGGAGTTTTAGTTAGAGTTGTGTGAAGTGTGTGTTAGGAGTTGGGAGGGTGGTTGGTGTTTGTGGAGTGAGAGGAGTTTAGCTTTCTAGGGATTTAGGATTAGTGTGGAGAGTTTAGTGTAAGCAGGTTTGAAGATACTACATTCTGAATTAAAACTTTGTTATCTAAAATAAACTTTCAACACCCGGAGTGGAGGGGGAGGAAGAGAGACTCTGGCAAACATTGCCACCTCTTCCCTTCCCCCCACCCTTCTGAGAAGAAGCAGCTGCAGAGGCCAATACTGGGAATGGAGGGGGAGGAAGAGAGATGCTGGCAAACATCGCCACCCCTTCCCTTCCCCCACCCTTCTGAGAGGCTTGAGGCAGCTGGAAGCCAGCTGAGCTGTAATGTGTCAGGGAGTGGCAATATATGTTGTGCAGGGCAGAGGGAGATATAGTGATAGCAAGGTGAAATGCCATTAAAGGGGAAGGAGAGATAGATACCTAACACCCATCTGGTTGCCCTGATACCCCGGGGATCTTGGAGAACGACCCAGGCCAACCACAGAACCTCTCCTTGTTCCTATGCAATGCCAGGTCAGTTAAAAACAAAACAAATATCATCAGTGACCTCCTTACAGATGAGGACGCCAACCTGGCATGCTTCACAGAGATCTGGCTGGGTGATGACAGTGGCCCGACATGGGCCCAGGTCCTTCCAGCTGGGTACAGTGTTCATGAGCAGGTGAGGGAAAGTGGGCGTGGGGCAGAGTAGCTGTGGTCTACAAGGACACTCTTAACCTGACCAGATTTCCTGTCTGGGAATTGAATCACATCAAGTGTGTGTACCTGAGTCTGAAGGCCAGGGATAGACTAGGGATTCTGTTAGTGTACTGGCCCCCCTGCTCGCTATCAGACTCTCTGGCTGAGCTCACAGAACTGGTCTCAGAGCTGGTATTGGAGTTGCCCAGGCTTTTGGTCCTGGGCAACATCAACATCCCATTCGGAGCTGTTTTGTCAGGTGCAGCTCAGGAGTTCATGGTATCCATGACAAACATGGGCCAATTCCAATCAGTCTCTAGACCTACGCATTCAGCAGGTCACACCCTCGATGCTGTTTTTGGTTCTGAACAGACGGACCTGCGGGCGGAGGTGACAAATGCCTCTGCATTGCCATGGACAGACCATTTTCTGGTCAGGGTTAGTATCACGGCTCTCACCCATCCTTGCAGGGGTGGCGGACCTATTAAGATGGTCTGCCCTTGAAGGCTGATGGATCTTCTTGGATTCCAGGAAGCCTTAGAGGGTTCTATGGCTGGTATCGTTGATGATCCTGTAGAAGCCCTGGTAAATAGATGGAATCAAGACCTAACTAGGGCTATTGACACAAAGAATTTACTACAGTCAACCAAAACTAGGCTGACAACTGTTACCCAGAGGACCTTCTCTTCTGCCACTCCCAGAGTGTGGAAGGACCTGCTGGGAGAGATCCGCCAACTTACCAGTCTTTTAGAATTAAAAAGAACTATAAAGACTGATATCTTCCAGCAGGCCTACCCAGTCAAATTTTTATTGATTTTAATAATGTATTAATTTTTATTTAATTTTAATTAGTTTTATGCAACTTATATTGTTTGTACTGATGTTGTTCCCTGCCTCGATCTGGAGGAAGAGGCGGGTAAGTAATAAATATATTATTATTATTATTATTATTATTATTATTATTATTTTCTTAGCTACCAAATACCACATGTCAGCTTGGCCTTATTTACCTGTCCTACCATTATTCAACACACACACACCAGATTATACCCACAGTTTAGTTTATAAAATCCTGAATTAAACTGTTCCCCCTCATAACTAGGGTGAAGGTTTTATTTAATGCTCCCTCAGGTTTTTCAAGCAGTGGCACTTGGCCTGAAAAGGATTTATGAAATGTGCCTGATATAGGGGTTGCGTTGCATATTTGGTGGCAGTATTGGTGGGATCTGTAGTAGATTTCTGGTCATTTGTTTGACAGAAGTTAAAAAGGATCTCTATTTTCAAAAAGGCTCAGTGTGATACAGCCTGTCACAGGTACTGTGTAGAGCTGCTGAGTTCCTGGCTGTTGAAGCTACATAATATCTAGATTAGAGGTTGATTTGCTACAACTGTCTGACAAGATATTTTTTTATCTGTGATGGTATAAAATAGGTTACAATATCAAGCTTGAAACTCCTGACTTTATTGTAACACATCCTAGTCCCATTATATTTCTTAAATATATTTCTGTCTGGGGAAAATGGAGTTTCATGGAATGAAGAAAGAAGCTCTGACAGAAAAATGTAAGAGTTTAGGTTTGCCGGTTAAGGGTAAATCTGTGGATGAGCTAAAGTGGGTGCTCATTAAATATTCCAGAGTTAGTGGGGCTGGAGAAGCTGAGGTAAATCCTGTAAGATCCTTACCTATGGACATGTTTCCTCAGCATGTGGAACTGGAAAGGGAGAAATTAAAATAACAAAGAGAAATTGAATTGGAAAGGATAAAACAACAGGAGGATGGTAGAGAGTTGAGGAGAGCTGAGATGCAGCTGAGAGAAAAAGATCATGAGATGGAATTAGAATGGCTTGGTTTAGTAGAAAAGAGAAAGAAAATTGAGAGAGAAGATCAAAGTAGAACTGAGGAGGGAGCCAGAATTCCTAGGTTATCTCCAAAAGAGTTCACTGCTTACATAGAGGGACAAGATCCCCAAATTTTCTTTAATACACTCAGGAAAGTAGCCATGACGTCTGAAGTAAATCCCCAGGGTTATATGAAGTTTATCCCAAACCTGATAAGGGGAGATTTAGCCAAAATTTATAATTGTTTTCCTGTGGAGGAAGATCTTGATTTTGAAATATTTTAAGTGACAGTGTATAAAAGATTTCGCTACGGGCCTGAATATTTCAGAAAGAAATTCAGGAGTACTAATCCTGCTCCATCATAGTATTCTGTGGAGTACGACACAAGTTAACTGACCATTTTGGGAAATGGATCATTTGTGCTGAGGTAAAAACCAAACAAGATTTAGTTGATCTTGTGATAAAGAATCAACTGGTTTTTCAAATCCCTCAGGACATAAGACTATTGGTTAGGGACAGAAACCCTAAAAATTATCAAGATGCAGCTTTGCTAGCTGATCAGTTTTCCTTGAACCGGGGCTATAATATGACAGGCAGGTCTAGTAAAGAGACTAACATGAAGCCAGTGTATGTGCTTGTAGGGTTCAAAAAGGAGGGTAAGGAAACCAAAAGTCAGTTGGCAACAGAAAAAG
Source organism: Anniella stebbinsi (assembly GCA_029215795.1). NCBI lineage: Eukaryota > Metazoa > Chordata > Lepidosauria > Squamata > Anniellidae > Anniella > Anniella stebbinsi. Next base: position 26,451,838 of record JARDYH010000008.1, read on the forward strand.
CGGGAAACACCACAAGACCGTTGTTTGGAAAAACTGATCTCACTTGTCATCATTGTGGGCTTATGGGGCATATACGACCTCAATGTCCAAGACTTATGGACAAAATGGAAAAAAGTACCTCAGTAAGGAGAGTATATGTTAATAAAGATTCTGAAGAAGCTAAGAGTCCACAGTGTTACATGTTAAAGTGGGATGACATGCAGGATTCAGATCAGTCCTTGTGGGAGGAGGTGACAGTGAATGGACGAAGGCATATGGCTGTGCTAGATACTGGAGCACTTATTTCCTTAATTCATGTGGATCTAGTAGATCCTGAAAATCGTTCCTCGCAGAACAGTCACCATTAAACCTATGAGAGGCCCTACTTTTGAAATCCCAGTAGCTGAAGTAAACATTACATGGAGGGGTTTCCAATGAAAGTTTATTCTGGGTGTGAATTCCTGTCAGGAAGAACCTCTGATTTTGGGAAAATATCTTATAGAATCAGATGGCACAAAGGTGTATATTGTGACCTGATCTCAAAAAGCAGCTGCTGACTTGTCAGAGAATTGTAGCCAACAGGAGGGAGCTGGCAGCTCACCTCTAGCGTTACTTAGTAACCCAGCTGAGTTGTATTCAGATACAAAAGAGACATTTGCTCAGGCTGATTAGAACTTTAAACTGGGTACAATACAAGATAGCAGTATTGAAAATTTAAGAACACAGGCGGATTCCAAAGACATCTCTTGTAATAACCCTCAAAAAATCAGTTTTTGTGGGAAAATGGGACTCCTGTACCGAAAGTGGTTGACCTTGAGAAAGCAAGGAAATTTGGGGGTTGAAAAGCAGTTTGTGGTACCTAAGCCATATCGGGACCAGCTGCTGGAAGTAGCCCATGATTCCTTCTTGGCAGGCCACATGGGTATGGAGAAAACCAGGGAACTGGTGATGGCTCATCATTACTGGCCAAATATGGCTAGGGAAGTCACCGAGTTCTGTAGGTCCTGTGAGAGTTATTAAAGAGTGGTGGAAAGTAGGGACAAAGTTAAGGCTCTCCTGAATGCACTGCACCTCATAAACAAACCCTTTTACAGGATTGGGCTTGACTTGGTTGGACCCTTTCCTAGACCAACACAATCAGGGAAAAGATTCCTGTTGACAATCATAGATTTTGCCACACAGTTTCCTGATGCTAACGTTGATACCCTGTCAGTAGCTGAGTCCCTATTAAGGATCTTTTGTAGGCTGAGGTTTCTCCATGAAATAATTAGTGATAGAGGCACAGCATTTCTGTCTGATGTTCTGAGGTGTTTGTGGAGGTGTTGTGGGGTGAAACATATCACATCTATAGCTTTCCACCCCCAGACAAATGGGCTTGTAGAAAAGTTAAATTGCACCATTAAACAAATGATTAAAACATATGTGGCAGATCATCCCTTTGATTGGGACAAGAAATTACACTATTTCCTATTTGCTTTTTGTGAGGCTCTCCAGGACTCCACGGGGTTTTCTCCTTTTGAACTGATGCTAGGGAGGAATGTGTGTGGTCCCCTTAGCATGCTTAGGAAGAGCTGGGAAGGGGAATTGAAGGAAGTAGTAAATTATGTCCTGAACTTACAAAATGACATGAGCTGGCACATACAAATCAAGCCAAAACACAACAAAACCAGAAAAGCTGGTATGACAAGAAGGATAGAGCCAGAACATTTGACATTGGGGACAAAGTGATGGTGTTTTTGCCCAAGAAAAACAATCAACTTGAAGCTGGTTGGGAGGGACCTTATATTGTTCAACATAAATCAGACCCAACCACTTATCGAATTGAGTTGCCAGATGTGCAGAAGCACAAGGTGGTGCATATCAATATGCTCAAACACTATTATGAATGCGCAGTTCCCGTGTATTACTTCTCATGTGCTTTCCGAGAGGGGAATATGAATGAGCCTGATTTATTGCTGGAAAGTAAGGAAGAGGGTGGCACTGAGAGCATAAGCTGGGGCAATGACACCTCTCCTGTAATAAAAGAAGTGATTTGGGAAATTCTGCAACAGTACTCCCACCTGTTTAGTGCCAAGCCTGGACGAACTGACCTCATAACACATGAAGTCAAAACTGGGTCTCATTCCCCTATTAGATCAGCTGCATATAGGGAGAACGGAAAGGTTTTAGAGACCGCGGGTCTGAACATCAAGGCTTCCAAATGCCAGTTTGGGAAGACTAAGGTGATTTACCTAGGACATCAGGTGGGAAGTGGGATTCTTGCCCCAGTTATTAGCACCGTGGAGGCAATAAACAGCTGGCCCTTTCCTACCAGTAAAAAGCAGGTGCATGCATTTCTAGGAATGGCAGGCTATTATTGCCGGTTCATACAGAAATTTGGAGAGATAGCTGCACCACTACATGAACTAACCAAAAAGCGAGGACCAGAAAACATCCAATGGTCAGAAGGGTGCCAGAGGGCTTTTGATTTTCTGAAGCAAGCTCTGTGCACCGCTCCAGTGCTGATAGCACCAGACTTCTCCAGTGCTGATAGCACCAGACTTCGATAAAGAATTCATTCTAGCCTCAGATGCTTCAGAGGTTGGAATTGGAGCTGTCCTATGCAGACTAGAGACAAAGTCAAGCACCCTGTAGCCTACTTTAGCAGGGAGCTAACAGAATGGGAGAAGAACTACTCGTCAGTGCAGAAGGAGTGTTTGGCGATCGTGTGGGCCCTGGACAAGATTCGACTGTATGTGTGGGGCCAGAGATTTATTCTGCAGACGGATCATCAGGCGTTGTTGTGGCTCCAGTCGATGCGTAACCACAACCAACTGTTACAGTGGTGGTCGTGGCGTTTCCAAGAGTTCCATGCAGAGATCCAGCACGTGGCAGGTCGAGAGAATGTCGTGGTGGATGGACTGTCTCACAGAGAATCCTTGAGCACAGCAGGCAAATAAAACTTTTACCTGGCACTTATTATTGTGCTCACAGACTGAAATTGGAGCCAGTAACCTTGATTTTGGGACATTACTAATTAACATGTTTTTTTTACAGGTTGTTTATGTGTGTGTGTGTATGTATGTGTGTGTGTGTATCTCTCTCTCTCTCTCTCTCTCTAGATATAGATATAGATATAGATATAGATATATAGATATATATTGTTATTCAAGTTTAGATCCCCTTTTTACATTCCCAAAACTCTGTGTCAAGGACTTCGTATTCAACCAGTTCCTCACTCGGGTTTTAAAAGAAAGGGGAGAATATGTGGTGTTACCCCACAAGTATTTATCTTGTATATGCCTGATTTAGTATATTTGGTAAGTATGGAATGTTGAACTGAGTGAGTGTGGTTTATGATGTAATAGGTAGGGTGGGGAGGAGTATTTAAGGTGTGACTGAGGGGAATTTTCGTTAGAGTGGTATGGAGTGTGTCTTACGAGTTTGGAGGGTGGTTGGAGTTTGTGCAGTGAGAGGAGTTTAGTTTTCTAGGGACTTAAGATTAGTGTGGAGAGTTTAGTGTAGGCAGATTTGAAGATATTATATTCTGAATTAAAACTTTGTTAACTAAAACAAACTTATTATTAATTTGTTAGCTACCAAATATCACGTGTCAGATTAGCCTTATTTACCTGCTCTACCATTATTCAGCACACACACACCAGATTATACCCACAGTTTAGTTCATTTTAGAAGAAGATCCTGAATTAAACCTTTTTCCCCTCAGGTTTTTCAAGTGGTGGCGCTTGGCCTGAGATGGGTTTATGTAACGTGCCTGATATAGGGGTTGCGGCGCAATTACCCCAGCTACAAAGCTAAACATGGCCCTAACCTGATGGTCTCTAAACACCTTCAGCAGCAGGAGCAGCCTTTGTAGGTAGAGTCATTTGGGGCCCTGCCTTCCAGTCCAGGTGGAAAAGAGCCAGCCAGAGGAACAAGGTCCTAATCTTGCAGGGACTAACAGTCCCTAAAGATTCTCATACTGTCATTGGAATGTGCATGCAGAAAGACAGAGTCCTAGAGGAAAGAGTGAGAGATGACAAAACTGGAGAACCATTAAATAGGCTGACAAGATACAATTCAGGTCAGGGCTCATGTAACTTTAACTGTTGTAGAGAAAAGGGAATTTCAGCCAGTGTCATTTGTATGCAATTAATTCCTGGTGATATTCCCTCTTCATCACAACAGTTAAAGGTGCATGCACTATACTAGAGTGACCATATACAAAAGAAGGCAGGGACCCTGCAACTTTAACTGTTGTGATGAAGAGGGAATTTCACCAGGAACTAATTGCATACAAATGACCCTGGCTGAAATTCCCTTTTCTCTACAACTGTTAAAGTTACATGAGCCCTCACCTGGATTTTATCTGGTCAGCCTACCATTAGAGAAAAATAGATCATGGACTGTATGATACTGCTTGAATAAGGATAGGCTACTGGATGTGTTTATCTATTGATCAGGCAGCAGGATGGAAGGAACCAAAAGGAACACAGGCAAATTCTTTTGCCTGTTTTCTCTTACTTTCAGAGAACAGGACACTGTTGATCCATGTCAGTCTCTGATAGTGTAAAGGCGCAGTTGTATGCATGTTGAGACAGAACAAAAATCCTTCAACAGCCATGATGTCTGGGGCATGTTGACACTTTTTTTCTGTCTAAACATACATAGGATTGCACTCTAGGTGTTTGAAGAATAGGAGATTTGAGACAAATAGCTCAAACCAATTACATAGGAAATCTGAGCCAAAAGTATGAGATTTCTGCCAAGAAGCTCAAATTTATTGTGATGTCTCCTTGTTTAAATATATGGGTTTGGTGGAAAGAGAACACACTGTGTGAGATTATCTTCCCATGTCTACTGAAAATCTAAGAAGCTGCAGGAGTTAAACTTCAACAATCTCCTTCCTTCAGGAACTACATAAATTATCTTGTGGTTGCTATACAGACAGACTACCAGACCTGATGGATAAGCTGACCAACCAGTTTTAAGTGGATTATGAAGAAAACTACACCTACCCAAGGAAGGAAGGGGAGCTGCTATTGCAACCCAAGCATGTATTTTAAAAATACAAGTGACACATGTGATGAGGATGACTACCATCCTCCCTTCAGGCTTGAAGCCATTGGGAGGCCTAACACATGCAGCTATTCTCTCAGCCTCAGTCCCCTATCCATACATGGGAATAATAGAAGCTATTTGGTTTACAGAGTGTAATAAAGACTGATATTGAGGTGCTTAAAATACTTGAATCTGATATATAAATGTCTTTATAATGTTTGCTTATTTCTCTTCCATTCCATACCTCTCTTTAGCTCATATACAGTCCTCCTCCAGTGACAAATGATAAAAGCCCAAGTCTTCTCTTCTATCAGATGGTCCCTCAAGAAGCTCTTCAGTATGAGGGGATTCGCTCTTTGCTTCTGCATTTCAGGTGGACATGGATTGGAGTCATTGTTATGGATACTGACGCTGGAGAAAGATTTGTTCAAACTGGGCTACCCCTCTTTTCCCAGAGTGGGATCTGTTTTGCCTTCATAGCAAAAAGCCCCACACTAAGTTTTGTCGATAAAATTGATGACATGCTGGAGCAGGGCATGAAGATTTACGATAAAGTATTAGGCAGCAAAGCTAATGTGTTCTTGGCTTATGGAGAATCTTACAGTGTGGCATTTTTGAGATGGTTGCCAGGTTTATCAGATGAAGAACAAGTGGCAAATAAGCCAAAAGGTAGTGTGTGGATAATGACTGCCCAGATGGAGCTAACTTCATTTGTCTATCAAAGGTCATTGGATACAGAAATAACCCATGGTGCTCTGTCATTTGCAGTTCATTCTAATGATCTGCCAGAATTTCACCAATTCATTGCAAGTAGAAACCCTTCCAGCACAACAGAAGATGGTTTTATCAGGGACTTTTGGCAGCAAGCCTTCAGTTGTATATATACAAATCAAGTTTTGGATGACATGGAGAATACAATCTGCATTGGGGACGAAAGGCTGGAGAGTCTTCCTGGGACTTTTTTTGAAATGAGCATGACTGGCCACAGCTACAGCATCTACAATGCAGTCTATGCTGTGGCCCATGCTTTACATGCCATGTCCTCATGTGGAGTCAAAAATGCAACAGTGGACAGAAAAGGACAGAAGCTTCCAAATCAGCCATGGTGGCAGGTAATGCACTAGACTTTTTTACTTGTGTACAGAAGTGATTCTATTTGCATTTGCTGTTTCACTCTTGGGTAATAGCCATTTTTTTTACCTAAGAATTCAGCACTGGCTTTGAACTAGGGATGGACAGATCTGTCTGTTTCCAAACACTGTCACATGTGCATGTGTTTTTCAGGGAGCCCATTCCATTCAATTTCTGCATGAGGGAAGGTGCTGTCTATTATTAAGTTTTATCATCTGCTGTGGGAACCTTTTTCAACTCAAGAAAAGGATAAAAATACTTTAATAAATAAGCGTGTGTATACATTTTACAAAGGATGTTTAAATAGATTGAAGAAATAATAATAATAATAATAATAATAAGCTCTAAAGAAATTCAAAATTAACCTCAAACAGACTGCAAAAAATTGAAATGCTTCCATCCATTGCAGATTATGTATTTCTTGTTTTGAAAGCTCTAATTCACTCATGCTGAAATGCAACATTTTTCAAACTTGCCATTTCCTTTTCCATTTAGCTCCATCACTTTCTGAGAGATGTCTCATTTAACAACAGTGCTGGGGACAAGATTTCCTTTGATCAGAATGGGGAGTTAGTAGGTGGATTTGATTTGACAAACTGGATTATTTCTTCAAACCAATCCTTTCATAAAGTGAAAGTTGGGAGAATGGGCCCCCAAACGCCGTTAGAGCAAGCGTTCACCATTAAGGATGATGCTATAACATGGCACAGCTGGTTTAATCAGGTAGAGACTCTCCATTGCTAATGAACAATACATTTGAGTCCAGATATACAAAGTTAATTTTAATGAACACTGTCATAAAATAGGGTATGACTTAATATAACAAATGAGGCTCTACCTTATTCTACCTTAATTCCTGTGGTGTTGAATATATTGGTTTGGATCCAAATGTAGTGACACTGATAATACACCCATTGAAATCAATGGGATTAAAGTTTCATGACTAACAAGTCTTATTTGTTCTAATGATTCCATTCTAAGAGCCTATCTACACAGTCCCTTGGAATGTTTTAAATAGTATTTTAAAACGTTCCAAATAGGTGTGTTCTAAAACATCTTAGGCCACATTACTGAGTACTCACGTTACAGGAGAAAAAAATCTTCAGTCTTTAAAGCAGTGTGTGCGGTGACACACTCTTCTGCCCCAGCTCTTTCTTTTTCGTTTTTACAATGAGTTTAGGGCAAGGCATTGTGGGAGTTGTAGTTCAGTCACCCACTTCCTCCTTAGTTCCTCTGTCATTCCCTAGCTTTCAATGAGTATAGGGCTAAGAATTGTGGGTGTTGAAGTTCACTTGGCCACTTCCTCCTTAGGTAAGCGGGAAGAGGGAGCAGGTGAGCGGGGAGAGCAGAAGGGAGTGCTGTGCATGGATCTGAATCAAATCCAGATCGTGGATCCGGGAGGCCCACATCAGCCCAATCCGATCCGGATTTGGGATCTGGATCCATGCACAGCCCTACTGATTATGAAGGCAGCTAATTTTCTTAACAACAGCTGTAACAAAAATGAGGGGGAAAAGATTTCTAACTATTTAGCTTCCAAACAAAGAAAAAATGAAAGGCATTGTAACTGAATCCTCTCTCCATAGCCATTTCCTGAGTCATAACATTTTTTTATCCTTCTTTAATCCAGGTCCATGAGGTGAACCTTGAGGAGTCAATGTACATTTTTCTGTCTTCCATTCCAAACAAAGTTATTTGACAGTCCCCAATGTTTCTATCTTAAACAAGTTAGAAAAGAAAATCTTCCCTCATGACAAAGAACATCTAACCAAGTGTTTGTCTCCCTGTTTTATTTCTTGCTTGAGCTCACCTGTTTATAGTGCAACTCATTCACTTCCCATGAGTTTCTGCCACCTTCCATAGCATTTTGGCCAACTATCGCTCTTTTAAATACACCAATATATTAACAAAAGGTTTGATGTATCACTATATGTATAAGAATCTCCTGTGATGATGTTACCTAGGAAAAAACAACAACCTGAGAGGCCAGTTTCAGTAAGTTTCTGAACATAATCAGGCTGCAGAGTAAAACATTATTAATGATGAGAACATTTCCCTGATTGGCTGTTCAGTGAAATATGTGTTATCATAATAGTTAATTTATTAATGTTTTTGGATGATTTTAAATCTTGGATGGCATATTCAGACCATGTGACCCTAACACATCACATAAACACACACACACACACACACACACACTTTAAATAAATAAATGAAGGATTAGAAACAACCCACTGGAGAGTAAATTGTAAGGTTCCATTAACTGCATGGGAGCTAATGTTGTATGCCACAAAACCATGGAAATTGGTGAAAAATTGGAATCATATGGTTTGGGACCATTGCACATATAATTGCTGGTGAAAAGGGGTGGAAATAAAAAGACAACAGCAGTATATATGGTTTCAAATCTGGGCCACATTTATTAAGATCTGCAAAGGAAACTCTGGGTAGGCCCTGTACGCCTTCAACTAACAGACATTTTAACAGGTGAAACTTTCCAAGCCTGTTGAGTGGCGTCTTCTTGATCGCCACTCCCAGGCCCACCCCTTCTGGGGAGGGGAGGCCTTCCCATGTCACTCCCCCCCAGACCAAATCTGGGTGGAGTGAGGTGAGTTGGCCTCACAGGTAACCCTTATCCCCCGCCGAGGCTGTGAAACCCTCAGCTTGAGGCCTCAGGCATCACCTGTCACCACTTAATGGTGCCACAGAATGATCACAGTCCCTGTTTTCTAAACATGCCCACCCCTAATGCCTAATCCAAATGTGACCAATTTATTCTACCCAACTAGGGTTCCTAAGACACTCTCTCCAAACTTACAGTGTGAAGTAGGTGAAAAAACATATAGCCAAGGCCAATCAGGCTACATGAAAAATTCCTACTTGGTCCCCAATAGGGCAACCAGAAGACCCACACTGCATACTGGTAGGGAGATAGCCGCGATTCAAAGAGGATGGAGGGTTGGGTGCGGCCACCTAATATAGGCGCTGCTGTAGGGTGACCAGATAAAATCCAGGTCAGGGCTCATGCAACTTTAACAGTTGTAGAGAAAAGGGAATTTCAGCCAGTGTCATTTGTATGCAATTAGTTCCTGGTGAAATTCCCTCTTCATCACAACAGTTAAATGTGCATGCACTATACTAGAGTGACCATATACAAAGGAAGGCAGGGCCCTTGCAACTTTAACTGTTGTGATGAAGAGGGAATTTCACCAGGAACTAATTGCATACAAATGACACTGGCTGAAATTCCCTTTTCTCTACAACAGTTAAAGTTACACGAGCCCTGACCTGGATTTTATCTGGTCACCCTACGCTGCCACCCTGCCTCTGGCCAGTGGCACCATGTACCCTGCACCAATGGTGAGCAGGCATGTCTCTTTCTCCCCCACACCGGCAATTTCCTCCCCGTAGCCACGTGAATGGGACGCAGGGGAAGGGCCCTTATCAAACAATTGTACCCATATTTTTCCAGTCCTTGACAATCATATGGCAAGATGCTTATGATTGGTTCCCCTATACATGGTTCAAGCATTTTTAAACATATTATTGTGTTATTGCATGAAATCATATAATAGCATCACTCTTGCCACTTCAAAAATATTTTTAATAACCCCAGAACTTCAAGGATTCTAACCTTGTTATTCTCATGTTAATCATTTTCCTTTTCATTTATGAATTAGGCCCAACCTATTTCTCTATGCACTGATAGTTGCCATCCTGGTTTTAGCAAGAAAATGAGGGAGGGGGGGCCATTTTGCTGCTATGACTGCATCCCATGTCCAGAAGGGAAGATTTCAGAAGAAGAGGGTAAGGAATGTCAAGAATTATGAAACAGATTGATAGTATTGAAGTGTAAATGCATATAAAACTGGGCATCAATTAGTGTTTCTTTCTTCATCATTGAAACCATGATTGGAAAATTAAATAGGAATAGACTGGATAGCAAGTGGATGAAGAGGAAAAATGTATACCCACACACGCCTTTCCATGACAGGTTTAAACTTCCAGTGTTTGTGGAGATACCCAATGCTTGCTGGCTGCTTGATTATCAGTGATGATTGTTGAGGGAAAATACTATTCACAAGGAGTATTTGCAACAAAATGTTGCAGTCTATGCTCCCTCCTAAAATGAGTACTCTTCCAGGTTTCCAGTGAACAACTTTATCTCTTTCTTCCCATTTCTTTTGCACCTGTTATTGTATGTTAAGTGGATACTGAACATGCTCAGTCTTTATTGGGCTATTATTATTATTATTATTATTATTATTATTAATTTCCCAAGCCATAGGGATACTTTCCTCATTCTTCTCAGTGCCCCCATAACTTGCAATCCTAGTGACACACACTGAGAGTTGATGGCTCCTGTGTGTTTTAGTTCCAGCTGTCTTTGAAATCTGTTCAGATACTTCAAAGATTCTCTCATTAATAAGAATGGGCCAGGACACACACACAACGACACACCCTGATGGACCATGAAACAGCAGGAGAGCAAAATGTTCTATGGTAGGCAGAACATGGATTGGTATCTACTGGTGGATTGCTGGTTGAAATGCAGTAGATCCTAAAGTTCTTCTGCACCCCCCCCTTCAATTCATGAATGGAATATGTTGTCCTATTTATTTGGTCCAACAATTTCTGCAAGTTTTAGGGGATGGGCTGAATCCTGACCAGTAAGATTAAACTTGGGGATGTGCTTGAATTCTTATAGTCTTTCCTTTAAGGAGGGTGACCCACTGTCAAGATTTCCCTATATTTGTCCAGGGTTTTGTTCTATCCAAGGTGTCAGGTTAGATTTTCTGTAATTTTTTATAATGTCCAGGAATGACACACTTTCCTGTTTAAGGCTGCCATTAGTTTGGCAGGGGTGAGAATGACACACTTTCCGAAGGCTCTGGAAAGTGCACTTCCCCCTTGCCCACGCACTACTCCAATCAGGGCCTTAAAGGTCCCCATTGGACAGTGGGGTGTGGGTGTGGGAATGACATGCTTTCACCTCTGGAAAGTGTGTCATTCCCCCCAGCCTTGCTAATGGTGGCCACCATTAGAATGATGGGGAGGAATTTTGCACTTTCCAGAGGACCCAGAAAGCACCCTTTCCCACCCTACCCCACTGGGTGTCCTCTTTTCTGATTTCCCAAATATGGTCACCCTGCTTTAAGCCCCTCTTTTTAATAACCAAACAAAAATAGCACTTATGTAACGATTCCACTTCTTACTGAAAGGCTGAGTTGGGCACCATAATTTCATTTGCAATCTCTGGGCAGAATCCAACAGGACACTCATGCCTCCACCAATTCTCTTCCACCCCACCAATTCTCATCCACAAGCAGTGAAAATGATCCTTTCTAAAATGGGGCAAATTGGCAAAGTTCAAATCAGGGGGTTCAGCATTTCAGTGTTTCTTCTGGGAAGCAATAATATCTGTTGTGGAAGTAGGGAGTCCCACTTACACAATGAATTGATGGGACCTACTATTTTCGCAACAGAATGGAGGGGGCAAGAGAATCCGCAGGTTCCACCCCTTGTCTTTTTTGTTTGTCTGTTAGTTTTATTTCAGTTGTTTTGTAGAGGAGAGTTTTCTGTGAGAAAGAGTTATGACATGTTGACAAGATATATGGAATGTTTTTTGGGGTCAAAATGTTTTCTTTCACAGATATGAATGATTGTAATCCATGTGTAGAAGACAAATATCCAAACAAAAACCAGGATTCATGTATTCCAAAGGTTAAAATCTTCTTGTCTTATAAAGAACCATTGGGTCTCAGTTTAACCTGCCTTACTCTTTCATGTTCTTTGATCACAACTGTGATGTCCATGACATTTATTAAGCACCACAACACTCCCATTGTCAAAGCCAACAACCGTGACCTCACCTACACACTCCTCATCTCCCTCCTGCTCTGCTTCCTTTGTGCATTGCTTTTCATTGGCCGACCTGCGAAGGTGACCTGTTTCCTCCGACAAACTTCATTTGGCATCATCTTCTCAGTGGCTGTTTCATGTGTGCTGGCAAAAACCATCACAGTGATTCTGGCTTTCATCGCTACTAAGCCAGGATCCAGGATGAGGAACTGGGTGGGGAAAAAAATGGCAACTTCCATTGTTCTTTCTGCCTTCCTTATTCAAGCAGGAATCTGCACTGTGTGGCTATCAGTCTGCCCCCCATTCCCAGATTTTGACATGCACTCATTGCTTGAAAAAATTGTACTGGAATGTAATGAGGGATCCACTATTATGTTTTACTGTGTCCTGGGATACATGGGATTCCAAGCCATTGTTAGTTTTACTGTGGCTTTCTTTGCCAGGAAGCTACCTGACAGTTTCAATGAAGCCAAGTTCATCACTTTCAGTATGTTGGTCTTTTGCTGTGTTTGGATATCCTTTGTTCCAACCTACCTGAGCACAAAGGGAAAATACATGGTGGCTGTGGAGATCTTCTCTATATTAGCCTCTGGTACTGGGCTGCTGGGTTGCATCTTTTTCCCAAAATATTTTATTATTATGTTCAGGCCTGAACTTAACAACAGAGAGCAATTAATGAGATGGAAGCCTTGAAGAACATGTCTGTGTTGTCTGTTGTCATCTGCAGATGACAGATGTGTTAATGTGCTTGCAACACCATTTCTTTAACAAGAGTTTCTCTTTTGCTGTTGCCCAATTTCAAACTTCCTCAAAATTCTCCCAAGTTCAAAAATCCTTTTCGAAATCTGTATCTTCCATAATCAAAAGCCAGTTGTAGTATTTAATTCATCCTCTGCAGGACTGTCATTGAGAGACCTGGTGAAATATTCCCTTTGATGCTCTTTGCAAAGCCACAATACGGGATCACCTCATGCAAGGATCTAAACCTCATCTCATTGGGCCACTAGTGACACCATACAGTTATTTGTATGGACAAGAAGACTGAGTTTTTCATGAAAGGGGTGCTGGAATGTCCCCATTGTTAAGGGAGTTACAAAAAAAAAGTTCCACTATTATAAGACTCAAGATTCTTCCTCTTATAAATGTGGAACCTGTTTCGATAATAACACAAGGCTTGGCATCCATGATATACCCAATGAGTTCAACAATTGTGCAAAATTTCAAAGTGATTTGATTTAAATTGCCACAGATAGAGCAAGTTAAAAAGTGCTGAAAATAGACACATTTACTCCATGCTGTGGATTGGCATATCATATATTTCTTTCAACTTTTGATGAAAACAAATGTAATTCCTTCAAGGAGATGTGTCTGTCATTTGGTGAAGTTATGTGCAAAGGTTTGAAAGTGATAAAAAAAATTTCTTTCCCATGAAAGGCTATGGCAGCAACTGCTGGCAAGGTTATGTTGGGAATGCTCAGTTTTACTCTGAAGCTAGAATGTTGCCACCAGTACTCCATAGTTTTGAGAGGAATTCCAGTGTTCCTGTCAGCATTCTGAAAGTGGGGGAGGAGTAGCAGGTAAGAGTCAACTAAGGTAATTTTAAGGGTATCTCTCTGCCTGACAGATAGATAACTGGTAAAGAGGGGATAGGGAGAGAAAGGAAAAGGGAAGCTGGAATCCTATGCAGGTTTCTTCCAGAGTAATCCTTTTTGAACACAGATTCACACACACACACACACGAGTTATTTACACACAAAAACTGTACTGATGGCCAACATTTTTGATGGTTTTAAAAGTGGGGTTGGATAAATTCCTGGAGGAGAGGGCTCTCAATGGTTACTAGCCTATGTACACCAGTTGCTGGGGAACATGGGCAGAAGGGTGGTGTCCTGCTTGTGGGTTGCTGGTTGACAGCTGGTTGACCACTGTGTGAACAGAGTGCTAGACTAGATGGACCTTTTATCTGATCTAGCGTGGCTCTTCTTATGTTCTTATGTTCATACTACCCAGTTAAAGTTGTGTGGGTGTGGGTCTCTCTCTCTCTCTCTCTCTCTCTCTCTCTCTATATATATATCTTGGAACCATTATGCAAGTTGGAAATACTACAGGGCTGTAGGTGACACAGATTTGTTCCCAAAGTCTTTGCATCTTGCTAGACTCCTGCAACAGCCTGTATAATAGGCTATCTTGCAAATATTTATTTGAAAGAGTTGGTCATCTACATTTTTTATAAGCACATTGCTCTAATAATTTTCATAAAGAAGCAATGAAAATATTAATCTATATTTCTGTTTGAAGGTTGAATCGATTTGTCTTGTGCGGAATTTCAAAATGATCTGATGAAAACTGTCAAAGTCATCAATTGTTGATTCTAACTGAGGGATTCTAACAGAAGCATTTGTGCTAACATACTGTGATTTTTGAATGACAAGAGAAAAGCAAGGTAGAATATTTTCCCAGCTAAACACAGGGAAAAATGTGGTTCCGATAAAGAGGTTGGAAAAAGTATGAATAATTGCTAGAAAGTAGACAAAAACCTGCAAAGAAAAGCAGATGGTATCCTGTTTTGAAAAAGGTGGCTCAAAAAAGTTGTTAAAGTAAATATATTATTTCCCCAAAGCATAGCTGGGAACCTTGGGGTGGGGGAATAATTAATTGTAGAAAAATCCTGATTTGGGGAAAACATAGGCCAGCAGTTCATAAGTAATCAGGTAAATATGGAAAATAAAATACATGAGTTGCAGATTCTCACAGGACACAACATCTGTCCTCAGAAAGACAATGGCACCATTCACATTGACTTCCCAGTTCAGAAATGTCATTGGAACAGACATTTTAATCTTTAAAGGCGATGCTCCAAAATTATTCTTCAAAGGCTTAGAAGATATGTTTTGTTTGCAACTACTATGTATCTTTGTATGTTCCTGTATCATGAAATATAGAAACTGTTTGAGATTTTGAAGTAAATTACGAAAAATGCACCTGATCTCAGAGTCCTTTATATCTAAAAGTGCTGTGCCTTAACACCAGGAATGTTGCAAGCCTACAAATTCCTTGGTGACACTTTCCCCTGGAATATAGCATAGGATATATTACCTGCTGATCCACAATCACTAAATGTAAAAATCCTATATCATAATGTCTATAGACAAAAACAAATATATCACGGAAGTATCAGTATCGTGTCTTGGGATGTGTATCGTATTGTTCTGATGTCCGATAACAATATGATAAGGTCGTTATCGGACATATGATTAACAATAATGATACATTTCTAAGGAGGCCCTATCTGATCAGATCCGAAATCCATATGTCCAATAACTATCGGACATATTGGATTATCGGACCCCCAGTTTAGGGCTGGCCCTCCTGTCCCCCCCCTTGCGCTCCTTACCTGCGACCTTCCAGGCTGCCGTCCACTGTCCTCCTCTGCTCCGGACTACTGAGAACTAGGCTTTGCGGCCTAGTTCTCAGTAGAGCAAGTGTCGTCGCTCTACTGAGAACTAGGCTGCAATGCCTAGTTCTCAGTAGTCCGAAAGCAGCAGAGGGCAGCAGGGAAGGCTGCAGGTAAGTGGGGACCCCTGGGGACCCCTCCTTCCCTTCCCCCCCACTCGCACTCCTTACCTGTGGCTCTCCCTGCCACCTCTGCCAGTCCGTAGTACTGCTAAACAAGCTTTCCAGTCTGTTCATTAGTACAGAACTGTGCCGAGTGATGACAACATCACTCGGCATGGCTCTGTACTGACGAACAGACCAGAAAGCCTATTTAGCAGTAGCATGGGGCATCGGCGGAAGCATCGGCGATGGAGGTGGTGGCAGCGGGGGGTAAGGAGCGTGAGTGGTGGGAGGGAGGGCGAGTGGGGGGAGGGAGGGAGGGAGTGCCGGCCCAGTTTTTTCCCCCATAGACTTGCATTGGGGAAAAGCTTTCATTTCCCCAATGTAAACGTATGGGGAAAAACACCGTAATCGGATCGGAACTTCCGATATTTATCGGATTTCGGATCTGATCAAATCCGGGTACCCCCCGATATGATCGGATCCGAAAAATTTTTATATTGGAATTTCTGATGATATGATAATTTCGGCCGTGCATATCCCTAATTGTGTCAGTGTTAATAGCTGTACTTCCTTTCTGAATAAAGAAGCTAGAAAAAAGTGCATTTTTCAAAAGCTGAGTGTGTGTTTTTAAAATTGTGCATTTTAAGTTGTGCATTTTTATAAAATTTTGCATTTTTTCAAGCTGTGAATTTTTTAAAAGCAATACATTTTTCAAAAGCTGTGCATTGTCAATGTTGTGCACTTTTCTAAAATTTTGCATTTTAAAAGTTGTACATTCTTTAAAGCACAGTTTCCATTGTGCCTTTTGAAAGTTGTGCACTTTTCAAAAGTTCTGCATTTTTAAAGTTGTTTTCAAAATGTATTTTTAAAGCTGTGCATTTTTAAAACTGTATATTTTGTGAAAATGAATGCAAGTTTAGACAGTTCCGAATATCTTTGGAGAACATGTGCTCCTGTTCCCTTTGGGGGCTGCAAATGGTGCATTTTAAAGTGATTTGTGAACTGAAATGAAACCCTCATACATCCCAAATGTAAGCTCTATGTGCAAGGATTAGAACTGGAAAAGAATTCAAATGAACTCCCACCTTCCACCCCTTGCCATTCTTGTTGTTCTCTGTATGTGGAGGCTGACTCTTTGCTGAAATGATCATCCTATATTCATCGAAGCTGTTGCTGCAGTTTTAAATGGACCAGTGATATGACTCATGGTAACTTATCTTCATGTGGTTTATTTAAGCCATTATGAGATGTGACACCTGCAGGCAGCAAGTTTCCTATTCAAGCCCTGGCCATGGCTTATCATGTCCTCTAAACCTGGGCACCATGGCTTGTTGGAGAGAGAAACAATCTTCCAATGACCTCTAGGTTGTTGTAGGGCTATTGTATGGTTGTTTCTCCCTCCAACAAGTCATGTCATCTGAGTTCAGATGATGTAACATTGAATATTCAAAAAGGCCACTGGAATGCATGACAACCCGCTATGGCTTAAATAAGCCACACTGAGCTGTGGTGATCACAAGAACCAACCCACTAGGTAACTCCATGATTTTAGAAAGGGCAGTAGTCTGATTCACGGTAACTTATTTTTATAGACCACAATTTAGAATTTTTTGTAGAATTTTCTTCTTTGCAACTGACCTCACAAAATCCACAAATGTATTTTCAATGGCAGCCAGTGGTTTTTTTTTGTTTAGCTTTTTTAAGATAGATAGATGATAGATAGATAGATAGATAGATAGATAGATAGATAGGAGAGAATCAATGAAAATGTTTTTATTTATTCTTTACTAGCTGATATACCCTGCATTGCTCGGGCCCCCCTAAGATATACGTTTGCAAGGTAATCATCTTAAAGTAGTTGGCCAGTGCTAAACCTGTGAGTTAACTTTTGAATGAATGTATTTTTTCCCTTTTTTCTCTATTCCTCACAACAACCCTGCAAGGTAGGCCAATGCTAGGCCTGTGAGGTAATTTTAAAACAAATTAAATTTGTTTCTCTCTCTCTCTCTCTCTCTCTTTCTCTCACCCCCAACACACAGCCAGGGCCACCTTGAAACCTCCGCCATGATTTTCCTTGTCCCCAGATGATGACTCCCAAGAGGAGAGTAATTATAGTTCAGTCCTGTGCGCCGTTACTCAATTAAACACACAGGGGGAAGGAACCAGTTTAATCCATTTATTCCTATGTCTGCAGCCATGGAATGCCTGTACCGAAAATCAAATCTGAGCTCCTGAACAAAGAAAGGCAGAACTTTTTATACTTTTTGACTTTTAAGCTATTTCATTGGCTAGCATTGCCACATGTTAACAGGGCATGAATATTACTGGTTAGTGCTTCTAGTAAGCTAGGTTGCAAATTTGAGTTAGTATGTTCATACATATATGAGTCATAAAATATGCAACAGTTGATTGGATAAGAGTCTGTTCTTTGCCTATCCGCACAAGGCAATTTCCATTAAGGAATGCACTTCTAACACGCACTCAGACCCCCTTACTCCGGGCTGCTTCAAACTTCCCTGTGGTCTCAGCAATGGAGGAGTGGGGGGAGTAAATTCCTTTCTACGGGTATCACACAGAAAACAAAAACTACAACTCCTGGCATTCTTTTTGCCATGGTGTCTGACTTGCCAAATGGGAGTCCTGCTGCTCAGACCCATGGGAAGTGAAGTCTGGCCAAGCCAGTCCACACCGTACTGTGCAACTGGTGTCTGTAGGTAGGCTGTGAGGGAGCCAGCTGGCTGACTGACTGATGGTTAGCTCAGTTGTTGCTGTTGGCAATGGGCCCAGAGCTCTGCCCTCCTTCCCTCCTGCTCCTAATGCTGCCTATCGACCAAGGCAGCCAGCCCCAGGCATTCTCCCTTCAGGTCCAGGAGGGTGAGCCACCACAAGATGATCCAGACGGAGAGGCGGGTAAGAAATAAATGGTTATTATTATTATTATTATGGCTGCCAAAGCCTGATAAGTCTTCCTTCCCACCCAAGGCATGCTGGGAGTTGTATTATTATTATTATTATTATTATTATTATTATTATTTACATTCATATACTGCCCCATAGCCGAAGCTCTCTGGGCGGTTTTAAAAAAAATTAAAAGATTGAACACTAAAAGACAATATACAAAATTTTAAACCATAAACATAAAACAGTTGACATTTTAAACATTTTAAATTGTTAAGCCTGGCCACAAAGTCAGTTAAAACCTCAACTTAAGCTGTTAAAATGCCTGGGAGAAAAGAAAAGTTTTGACCTGGCGCTCAAAAGATAACAGTGTTGGCGCTAGGCAGGCCTCATCAGGAAGATCATTCCATAATAGGGTGGCCACCACAGAGAAGGTCCTCTCCCTTGTTGCCATCCTCCGAGCCTCCCTCGGAGTAGGCACTCGGAGGAGGACCTTTGATGTTGAGCGTAGTGTACGGGTAGGTTCATGTCGGGAAAGGCATTCCATCAGGTATTGTGGTCCCAAACCGTGTAAGGCTTTATAGGTTAAAACCAGCACCTTGAATCGGGCTCGGAAACATACAGGCAGCCAATGCAAGTGGGCAGAATCGGTCTTATATGTTCAAACTTTCTGGTCCCTGTTACCAATCTGGCTGCTGCATTATGCACAAGCTGCAGCTTCCGAACCATCTTCAAAAGCAGCCCCACGTACAGCGCATTGCAGTAATCTCACTTGGAGGTTACCAGAGCATAGACAACTGAAACCAGGTTATCCCTGTCCAGATAAGGGTGTAGCTGGGCCACCAGCCCAAGTTGGTAGAAGGCACTCCGTGCCACCAGGGCCACCTGAGCCTCAAGTGACAGAGATGGTTCTAGGAGAACCCCCAAACTATGAACCCGCTCCTTCAGGGGGAGTGCAACCCCATCCAGAACAGGTTGAACACCCTCCATCCAGTAGGAGGAACCCCCTACTAACAGCATCTCAGTCTTGTCTGGATTGAGTTTCAGTTTATTAGCCCGCATCCAGTCCATTGTCGCAGCCAGGCACTGGTTCAACACATCCACAGCCTCACCTGATGAAGATGAAAAGGAGAAGTAGAGTTGCGTGTCATCAGCGTACTGATGACAACGCACTCCAAAACTCCAGATGACCACACCTAACGGTTTCATGTAGATGTTGAACAGCATGGGGGACAAGACTGACCCCTGAGGAATCCCATACTGGAGAATCCATGGGGCCGAGCAATGTCCCTCAAGCACCACCTTCTGGAGCCGCCCAACCAAGTAGGAGCAGAACCACTGCAATGCAGTGCCTCCCACTCCCAACTAAGCCAGTCGTACCAGAAAGATACCATGGTCTATGGTATCGAAAGCCGCTGAGAGATCAAGGAGAATCAACAGAGCCACACTCCCCATGTCCTTCTCCTGACATAGGTCATCATACAGGGCAACCAAGGCTGTTTCCATGCCAAAACCAGGCCTGAAACCCGACTGAAACGGATCCAGATAATCAGTCTCATCCAAGAGTGTCTGGAGCTGGCCAGCAACCACCCGCTCAAGGACCTTGCTCAGGAATGGAACATTTGCCACCAGCCTATAGTAATTAAGATTTTCTGGGTCCAGGGAAGCTTTCTTCAGGAGTGGTCTCACTACTGCCTCTTTCAGATAGTCTGGGAGAGAGGCATTAATCACTTCCCTGGCCCAGCTGGCTGTTCCATCCCTACTAGCTTTTTAAGCCAAGAGGGGCAAGGATCCAATACAGAGGTGGCTGCACAAACCCGTCCAAGCACCTTGTTCTCGTCATCGAGCTGTATCAATTGAAACTCATCCAAGAAAACAGGACAAACCTGTGCTCTGGATACCTCACTAGATTCACTTGCTATAACACTGGAGTCTAAGTCCTGGCAGATGCCAAAGATTTTATCCTGGAAGTGCCTAGCAAATATATTACAGCGGGCTTCAGATGGTTCTACCATGTCCTTGTGGCCAGCATGTAGAAGCCCCTGGACAATTCTGAAAAGCTCCGCTAGGCAGCAGATTGATGATTTCATAGTGGCAGCAAAGTATTGTTTTTTGCTGCTCTCACTGCCCCTGAATACAGCTTACCATAGGCACTTACCAGTGTTTCATTGCATCCAGTAGTTCATCTCCATCTGCCCTCAAGCCAGCTCCTATTTTGTTTCATCACTCTCAACTCCAGGGTATACCACGGAGCCGTTCGAGCTCTACATAGGAGAGAGTGCTCAGGAGCAATCATGTCAACTGCCCGGGTCATTTCTGCATTTCACAGATCAACCAGGGTTTTGAGGTGAGAGCCAGCCCTATCAGTCAGAAAACTCTCCAGAGCCCTCTAGAAACCATCCGGATCCATTAGCCTCTGGGGGCGGACTATCTTAATGGGTCCCCCACCCATGCAGAGGGGAAAAGCTGCTGTAAGTCTAAACCCCAGCAGGTGGTGATCTGACCATGACAGAGGGGTTGATGTAAAGTCCCCCACTTTCAGATCACCATCTCCATGTCCAATGGAAAAAAATCAGGTCTAGAGTGTGCTCCACTACAAGCGTTGGGCCAGTGGCATGTTGGGACAGTCCCAAGGTTGTCATGGAAACCATGAAATTCTGAGCCAACCCAGATAAAGTGCCCTCTGCATGAATGTTGACATCCCCCAGAACCAACAGTCCGGGGGACCTCAACAGTGCACCCGAGACCACCTCTGTCAGCTCACCTAGGGAGTCTGTTGAGCAGCAGGGTGGGCAGTACACCAACAGAATCCCTAATCTGTCCCATTGTAGGCATAAGCCTAAATCCCTGGATAACATGTTGATCTTAGAACACCATCTGACGTGTGGGGAGAGACAACTGGAGAGTGGGCCTTCTTAGTTGTGGCACCCTGGTTATGGATTTATTTTTCCCAGGCAGGCTGGCCTAGTGACTGCATTAATGACTTTCCAGTGCCAAGTGATCCCACCCCTCAGACCTTTAACATGATGAGATTTTTTATGCTGCACTGTTTTCTTTCATAACTAAACCACAACATTCCAAGACAGATGAAAGAATTACTGAATAACATTTATGATATTTATGTAAAAGTCTGACTTTATGTAAAAGTCTGAAACAGAAGAGTGAATGGAGGAATGACTAATAGTTGAGGCTAGAATGGAATGGTACATGGGGTTAGTGGCAGTTGGAGAAAGTCAGGTAGAAGGAGAACAAAGACAATTCATGAGAAGTCAGGAAAGTGGGAGCTGAGTTAGGATTGAGTGATACTGATCTGATCTTTTTCTGTCTAAGCATAGATAGGATTGCACCCTAACCCTAATAGATGTGAATATGTGAAGTTTCTCCCTCCCTCCTGTTCACTACATTTCAAAATAACTATGCTAGTCCTTTGCAGGGGGGAAATGAAGACAAACTGTTGTATAGTAGAGATTGATATATTGTGGCTGATTGTTGGTAGGAAAGAATCTATTCATTTTTGTAAGAAACTAATGTGTGTGCATCTGATCAATTGTTCATCAAGTAGGAGATACAACATAAAGTAATGTTTTTTTTCTACATTCAACTTAACATGTTTTAAATATCAGCTGTTTTGTGTTTTATGGTTTTAAATTTTGTATATTGACTTTTTAATGTTCAATTTTTTAATTTTTGTATACTGCCCAGAGAGCTTCGGTTATAGGGCAGTATATCAATGTAATAAAATAAATAAATAGTGACCTGGTTTGCTAACCCACACTTTATTTAAAATCAACCACTCTACATGCCAGTACTACACCTCCCAGCATGCCTTTTGTGGCCCACAGGTGCCCGCTTCCTCTGAGAGGTGCTTCCCTCCTCTCATTGCCGATGCTGCTCATCAATAGAGTGTCAAGGAGTAGCATTGCCAAGGAGGGGAGGTAAGTGCCCAGCTTTGGCCAAGTCCTGCTGTTGTGACTGCCTTGGCCTGTGCTTCTCATCCACAAAGGTGCTCCATCAGGAGCCTGTACTTAAGGGCCAGGACCGGGCTGGGCACTTGCCCCCTTCATTGGGGCTGTTTCTGGGCATGCAAAAGTGCCTCCCCTCCTTCTTAATGGTGAAGGCTGCACATGAATGTCCCCCAGGTTCTGAGTTAACAGCAATATCAGGATGGGGTGCCTTTGAGCATGTTCAGAGTTCAGCCTCTCAAAGTCACACTGTTGTATCTACTTATGATTTTAAAACCATGCACAGTGAGTGGGAGGAGGCACTGCACATGGACATAGCCCATTTATATAATTCCCTAAGCGTTGGGGTAAACCCCATGTTATTATACATTTTATTAATCCTCATTAAAAAATGCAACTTTTTTGTTCTTGACTATTCTTTTGAAAATTGTATTTTTTTGAGTAAATCATGGTTAAATGTCACACATAATCAATGTGAACACTGATTTTATACGTTCACATGAAAATATCTCAAAAACTAATGGAGTAAACAAAAATGTGTAATTTCAAAAAGTATTTGTCATTAAATTTGAAACATTTCAGAAAAAAAACCATCTCTGTAGCATAAACGAGTGAGAAGTTATGCATATTTAAATGTGGCAACTACATAATAGACTGGCAGCCATATTGATGGTGTCATCATGCAGCTCCCCACCACTGGAATTTTGTAAGGCTCACTTTTCTGAGACATTTATGTCATATATAAACAAAAAAATATTCACAAAGCTTTTGCACTCTTCGGGTAGGCTGCCTCTACAAGAGGCATTTAAAGCTCTTTCAAGGTGCATTAAAAAATTTACCTCTACAAGAACGGAGCGCAAATCGGGCGTAGAGGCGCGCTATCCCTCCGATTATGCGCATTATCGAATGTGTGTTAAACAGCGAGTTTTATTTTGCTCCGGCCGTTAAAGCGCATTTTGACTATGTGAACAAGCGCTTATGCGCATTAACTACTTGTAAAGTGCATTTTGGTCATCCGTTAATGCGCTTCGCCGCCTCTCGCCGCCTCTCGTGCAGAGGTATTAAGTGTAAATGCGCTTCTGCGATTAAGCGCATAATCGCCTAACCAGGCGCAAAAGCGAATCCTTGTAGAGGGGACCTAAATAAATCCTGGCCTGGCTCTGGGACTACTTGGGGATCTAAGCATGTGACTTCCAGTAGCCCAAACTGAACATTTACTATACTTTACAATGAATCCTGCTTTCTGAATGGTAGTTTACACTGTTCGTAGATGTCCCACACATTTCTCCACACCACAGCTATTTTTGAAAGATTTCTTCATCCTTAAAACCTAAATGTCCTCATCAATCCTATCTCTAATTATGTAAGACGCTCCTATGCTGCCAGTGGGCCTGTTCAGATAAAATGCTCAGCCATGGTTAGGCTATTAATCCTTTTGCAGCAAACTCCCTTGCAACTTACCCTCCATGCACCCACACTTTTCCTTGATTTTTCAGACAACGCAGGTGGAAAGGATGCCTGGGACCAGCAAAAATACCCTGGGGACTGGGTATCTCATACCTCTACCACAATGTTTCCTGAGATGTCTTGAGAGACCCCATGACAAGCTTAACCCCAAGAGGCATCTTGAACCATCAGGTGAAAACACACTAACTCATCATTGCAACTACCTATGGTTCGCTCCCCTAGAGCAATTAGCTGTTAACTGTAAACATTAAGCATGAGTGAGAATTTGTTTCAGTTCAGTTTGGATAAGAATTTACCACACACACACAAAAACCCCACAAAGAAAATTTGAGATTAAAAAAGAATCAACTATGGGAGAAACTGAAACTGAAAGATTTGTCCATCCAGGCCCAAAGTTTTCAGTGCTTGCTCTGAAAGGACTAGGATGGAATATCTGTATATCCAACAACTTCAATGCAGCATTGGACTTGCCACCACTTTTTTCTGACAGGCTTCTTATTGTTAATTGCTGTATGAGTGTGCTTCTATTCAAGACACTACCTGCCATGGCTGTTGATCCTGAAGATTCAGTCTCCTTTCATTCACCATTGCTCTGTGTTTGAGTTGGCCAGACTGAATGGCATGTAAAGCATGTGCTACTGCATAGGCTGCATTATATATATTGTAGCTGTGGCCAGTCATGGTCATCTCAAAAAAAGCCCCCGGAAGACTCTCCAACTTCTCCTCCCCAGTGCAAATACCATCAGCTTCCTCACTACCAGAGTAGGAAATGCACAATTAAATGCCTGTTCCCAGAAGTCTCTTCTGAAACCATCTTCTTTTATTAAAAATTGGTTTCTAGTTTGAAGAAATCTTTTGAACATCGGTACTTCATTTGAGTGAACTGTGAAGGACAGAGCACCATGGATTACCTGTATATCCCAATTCCTTTGATAAAAGTATGATGTAAGCTCCATCCCAGCTGTCATGATCCACACTTTACCTTTAGGCTCCATAGACACCATTTCCATTTGAGGCAGGTATAGCAACAACCTCAAAAACAAGCTATTGTTTTCGTAGACTAACACTGCATTGGCATTGCTCTTCATGACACCATAATATGTTCCTATCAGCCAATTCAAGTCATCAAAAAGGCTACTAAGATAAAATGTCTTGATTCTTTCTAAGAAGGCAACACAGATTCCATGGAGAGGAAACATTGGAAATAACATCCTCACAAATCTTCCTCTATCATCTTCTTTAACAAGGGTACCAACCCATGTCCACCTGAAGTGCAAAAGTAGCTGAATAATCCCCCTGTATTGGTAGATGTCATTTGGGACCATCTGGTAGAAGGGAAGGGTTTCAGCTTGATCATTCATATCTAGCGGTGAGCCATATGTTAACTATAGAAATGGAAATGAATGGAAGGTTGGGGAAGAGAAATAAATTAAGAAATGGTTTGCAAAATGAAATGCATGTATCCTGATACTCTGTGTAAGTTTAAATGGTTGTTCTCATATGGGTACAAGAAACGCTTTAGTTTCGTACATTTGGGGCACAACCCCATGTAATCTGCCCGGGGTACTCAAAAAGCCTCCGAAATTGGAATCGTATGAGTAGCAGTTAAGCTCATCTGGTATTTTCACCCATCTAGTGGAGACTTTGGGGAACTGGAGGGAAGGAGCCTGGGGCAGCCATAGGATTTGTCACATGGCTGCCACTCCAGTCTCCTTCCCTCCTTGCCACTGGGAATGCCCCCTTTCCCCCATCTCCATGCTCCATTTTCTGAGCATAGAGAGGTAGGCAGTGTGGTTCTCTCCACACTGCCATAAGGGCAACAGGGATGGGGGCAGGGAGCATGGTTTCCTGAGCTCAGAGCCAGGAAACCAAAATATCCTGTGTCCACCAGACTCTGTCTAGGGGTCATAGGATTGCTGTCTTTATTATGTTGCATAAATGTTGACAAATTAGCAGGTTGAGGCGTCCTAAATAGGAAATTCTCCCATTTTAAATTAGGACCATACCTCTATGAATCTGAGGCCAGTCCAAAGGCAGTTCTCCCAACCTCTGCCTATAATTGAAATTATTTCCCTGTACATGCACGTATTTATTCTTTTCTCTTTTAGTGGAGTTTGGAATTTCTAATTTTCTTTGCATCCTGATTCAATTTAAAGCATAACTTGAAAACATAACTTTTCAATTCATTGAGTTATTTACTCTTGCACCATTTGCATACCTGAACATGGTGAATCCTTTCCTTTTTCATGTCAAATATAAAAATGATAAAACTGACATATACATGATTTTCCTGCCATATCAATATTAAAGCCCCCAAATTAATAACCTGGCCTTTATTTTAGTAAAAAATAATAATCCCAGAGATTTATATTAAGCCATAGCCTAGAAACAACAATGAGCTGACTGCAAAGAGTGTTTACACAAATACAAACTTCCACTCTATCAGGGCATTGACCTGTTCTGGTACCTTAAGTGCAAGCTCTAAATACCATTAACCCTTTGCAGCTCCCTAATCTAAATTCTAAAATGCCACCAATGCTGCTACCAAGTTTGCAAGTACAGAACATCTCACAGGAAAGCATTGCAAAAGCTTTAATAAATTGACTGTGTTTTATATACTTCATGGACAAATGGAAATTAAATATATCCCAGTCATGCATATTTGTGTTTTTATAACACAAATAACTCAAAAGACAATGAAAGAGTGAATATATTTTTACATCCTACTTGTGGAATTTTATAAATGCCCAAGATATCCACCATGTCAAGGGAGGTTGGCAAATAAAGTGCCCCGATGACTGACACCAAGTTGTTCTGAATGCCACACTTGTAGTTGGGGATACATCTCTTCAGAGGTGTGAAAAGTTCCATTGTAGCATGATAGTTCCATCTTCCACCATAGCTGTCATAGATATTGGAGCCCAATAAGACATTTGGTAATATCTGGTGGTTTTCATTGATTTCCTTCACAGCAAATATCAAGGCCAAGATGTGTTGGTAGTTCTTAGTCAGGACACTACAATGAGAGTTATATGCTGTATCAAAGGAAATCCGGTGTATTAGCAACATTATTGCAACTAAGCTGGGCTCCATTAAAAGCATCTGGATTATAACACAATTCACTACATCATGTTGTTGAAATATATCTTAGCATTGTCACTTGAGTCAATACATTGATAGAGTTTTACTCAATATATGAATTGATTAGTGCTGGGTTTAAGTATTGTGTACAGACACAGAAGCCATTTTCAGTAAAAGAAGTGCTCACTTTTCATAGGTGTGTTTGTGTATTGGAAAAAAAGCATTTTTTTATATAAATAGTAGCATATGAGGAAATAGTGAGCAAGGTACAGGATAGAGTTTAAGGCGTCAAAACAAGGTCCGTAAACCTCAGCTGGTTTAGTTGGCATAATCCCTATTTGTTTAAGTTATTTCAGTTCATGTCTTCCCAGAATAGTCTATTAGTCTATTCCAGCAAAAACTACAAACTGACTGTTGCATAATACAGAGTGGAATATGTAAGCTTTTAAGTATGCCATAATGGTTTAGTGATGTTGTTCTAACATGAGTTTTTTTTTAAAAAAAATCCAATACATTGAAGTTTCCCTTTTCTTCAAACTGTAATTCAAAAATTTTGATGACTAAATTGTATGATGTCCCCATCCTATCTTAAATATCTGTTGTATTTTGATTTTAATAATATGCTCTTTAGTTAGTCTGTACCTCTAGCTGCAACATATTATGGTTGGGAAAGTATAGAAGAGAAAACTGAAGGGTATGACAAAAGCAAAATGGGGGTTTAAATAAGAAGATCACATGTCATACTATGCAAATAATTTTGATATATCATGCAAGTATTCTTCAAGGAAATGTTATATATATTAGGCTGACCATATGAAAAGGAGGACAGGGCCCATGTAACTTTAACAGTTGTAGGACAAGGGAATTTCAGCCAGTGTCATTTGTATGCAATTAGTTCCTGATGAAATTCCCTCTTCATCACAACAGTGAAAGGTGCAGGCACTATACTAGAGTGACCATATACAAAAGAAGGCAGGGCCCCTGCGACTTTAACTGTTGTGATGAAGAGGGAATTTCACCAGGAACTAATTGCATACAAATGACACTGGCTGAAATTCCCTTTTCTCTACAACTGTTAAAGTTACATGAGCCCTGTCCTCCTTTCCATATGGTCAGCCTAATGTATATAACATTCTGTTATGACTTATTGTGGGAAACTGTGCCTAATATTTGATTGAACATTGCCATTCCTATGCCTAAGTTAAGTCAGTCATTTTCAAGAGATAGCAAAACATATGAATTAATGCTCTGATTTCAAGCCAAGTGTAAAAACTCTGGGCTGGCACAATCCCTTACTGTTACTCTAATGAATGATTATTTTGATATCTTTCTCAATGAAAAATAATAATAATAATAATAATAATATATAATTTATTTCTTACCCGCCTCTCCATTTGGATCGAGGCGGGGAACAACAATATGATAAAATACATAAAAGTAGATATAGAACAGTAGTTCCTCCTGGCTCCCTTCGGAAGCACAGATAAATGCAATAGGATTAGATAAACAATCTCATTTACACTCTAGCTGAGAATCATTGGAACTAATTCTGATATGTAGAACTGGCCTATTAAAGATGATGTTCTGGATCAAAATATATAATGGGAAAAAAGTCATGATTCCTTACAGGGGTTCGCCGATTAGTGAATGATATGGGTCTTCATGGAATCTATCTGGCTCTCTAGGCATGAAGGCAAGAGAAGTAATGCCACCAACAATGAAGTCACCTGGTTGAAAGAATCTGTGAAGAATAGGGAGAGGATCACTGACTGTGCATTTTTTTATTTGAGTCTTGCATACCATGAGAGGCAACATCAGCAGTACGATCACTAATATCACCATTTTAAATGTAAATTCACAGTTATGACCATTTGCCTGGTTTCTGTGTGATTCTTAAGAGTCTCCAAGGATACACTAGCTTGATTTGAACAGGCGTTCACTCTTCACTCTCCTCACATTATGCTCTGAAGACTGGAATCGGAAATCTAAGGCATGCAAAATTGTTCTGATAGATCCTTCCCCCCTCCCTTATTTTCTAGCTTCAGATTTGAACAGTACAGGGCATATTTGTACTATGCATCATCTTTACATCCTTAGCTTTATGAGTGTGCAGCAGGTCTCCAGATGGGCTTTAACAAGTTGTAGAATTAAGGACAGTCATTTTGATAATTATAGGGGGAAAGTAGCTTTAATTTCTCTGTGGCAGTTTGAAAAAAAAATGCATTTCTCACCTCTACTAGTATGTTTTAACCTATTAATGGAACAGCAAGAGGTGTCAATTTCAGTTGAGGTGTGAGAGAGAAATGAATTCAAATATGAGAAAAGGAAAGTTTTAGGAGGAGCTGAAGGGAAAGGAGAAGTATGAGAACAGGGAACTGTTGTTATACATGCAAATAATACTTGTTTAGCTATAACAATGACCGTTGATGTAAATGTTCCCAAGGGAAAAAATCAACTCAAACTGGGGCTGAGGACTGTTTCACCTGCAAGATTTGTTCTGGTGGGGGCTTCCAATTCCTACCAGTCTGTTGGGTGCAAATAATAATAATAATAATAATTGTAATAATAATAAGCATTTTCTTTTAAAGTTCCAGGCAGGCTGAAGCTCTTCTCAGCAGTCACAAGCAGGGAACTTCCATTTTCTCATCCTACAATGCAGCTAGAGTATAATTCTAGATTATTCGAGGGAGAAATGGAAGCCCCCAGACCTATATACAAATGGTGACTGACTCTAGCCACTGTTTGCTCTATTCCAATGGCAAACCTTGCAAATTAATCACATATTTTTTTCCTTTCACCTGAAAATTTCCCATATTAACCCCTCCCTTTTTCCACCTGAAAATATGACAGTAAATTGGGTATTTTAGGGATGGAGTTGGAATTCCATTCAATCCTGAGATAGATCTTGTTTATGGTACTTACATTTCCTACCAACAATCAAATTACTACAAAGTGGTACTGTATGTATTATGTATGGAGTAGAACATGGGGAAGCAATGCTTGACTGCAGAGCTAGTCTCCCAACACACTTTTCCTGCCTAAGGCGAAGTCCAAGATGCTAACCATTGCTCCATGCACAGTAACAAGCTACAATGGCCTCAACTACACCAAGCAGAATATTGCACTATGAAAGCAGTATGAAAGTGGTATATAAAAGGCAGGAGCCACACTTCTGCTTTATAGTGGTACTGAAGTGCACTGACAACTGTTGGGGCCCATAGTCACATACCATATACCACTTTCATACCACTATATCCTGCTTTGTGTGGCTCCTGCCTTTTATATAGCTCTTTCATACTGCTTTCATGGTCAATATCCTGCTTGGTGTAGATGAGGCCAATGACAGTTGCATCTTAACGTCGATACTGACAAAGAGAAAATGCACTCCATATATAAGGACAGTAATTGATATTTGTATTATCAGGGGTTACTTCAGGGACCTAATAACTGTGTCCCAATCCCTGGGTGAAAGTTCCTCTGCTGTCATGGAGAATGAGGGGCCTTGAGGAAGGAAAACATCATTCTGAAGAAGAGGGAAATGATTTAGTAGGGCCCCATTCCTTGGATTTGATCATCAGACTCATAGGCAGCTGGGTTTGTAATAGGTGTGTAGACTTCATGGTAAATTGCCTGCCTTGTGCAAAGGTTGCAAGTATCAATCTACAAATCCTTGTAGATAGTTCTGGAGTGGTTGTGGTCCATGTTTGCTCCAATCACGATGGGAAATGTAGTCTTGTCACCCTGGTAGCCAATTTAAGGCTGAATCATCCCTAGAGGATGCAGATGAAAATGTTTCAGATTGCTTAAATGGAGATGGGGAGGAAATAGGCCATGAGCGTATAGTAAAACATGATAGCCAGTCAAAACACCCTAATTGCCATAGTAAAAGATGCACATGCCAGACATCTTGGGATGGACACCATGTATAGATGTTCTTTGAAAATGCTAGAAGCCTCTGGAAGATAATGGGAGAGTTGAAGTGCCTGGTTTTAAAAGAAAATCTAAACATAGTGAGTATTATGGAAACTAGGGGTGTGCACGGACCCCCCGGATCGGATCGGGACCCGGATCGGGACCTCCAATTTTGTCCCGGACCGGTTCGGACAAAATCGGAGGCCCCCCGGACCGGATCGAGTCCGATCCCGACCCAAAAATCGTACATTTTTGGATCGGCCGCCATTTTTTTCCCCATAGACTTGCATTGCAATGCAAGTCTATGAGGAAAAAATGGCGGCGGGTGGGTAAGGGGGGGCCTAACTCCCTCCCCCCCGGGGCCGTCCGCTGTGGACGGCCCCGGCAGGTAAACCCCCTCCCCCGCGCTCCCTACCCCCCCAGGGGCCGCCCGCTTCCATCCGCTGGCGCCCGCGGGCGCCAGCGGATAGAAGCGGACGGCTCCGGGGGGGGGGTAAGCCCCCTTCCCCGCCACTGCTTACCTTCTCGGCCCGTCCGCTCCCGTCCGGCGCCGGCGGCTACTACCAGCGGGCTCCGCGGCCTACTCTCGAGTAGCGCGCCGGGTGATGACATCACCCGGCGCGCCACCCTGGAGCAGGCCGCGGAGCCTGCTGGGAGTAGTAGGCGCCGGCGCCGGACGGGAGCCGCCGGGCCGGGCAGGTAAGGGCCCCCCTCCCCCCTCCCCCCTCCTCCCCTCCACGCACCCCCTCCTTACCTTCCCTGCCCGGCGGCTCCCGGCCGGCGCCGGCGCCGGCGCCTACTACTTCCAGCAGGCTCCGCGGCCTGCTCTAGAGTAGCGCGCCGGGTGATGATATCACCCGGCGCGCCACCCTAGAGCAGGCCGCGGAGCCTGCTGGGAGTAGTAGGCGCCGGCGCCGGACGGGAGCCGCCGGGCCGGGCAGGTAAGGGCCCCCCTCCCCCCTCCGCGCGCCCCCTCCTCCCCTCCACGCACCCCCTCCTTACTGTCCCTGCCCGGCGGCTCCCGGCCGGCGCTGGCGCCGGCACCTACTACTTCCAGCAGGCTCCGCGGCCTGCTCTAGAGTAGCGCCCCGGGTGATGACATCACCCGGCGCGCCACCCTAGAGCAGGCCGCGGAGCCTGCTGGGAGTAGTAGGCGCCGGCGCCGGACGGGAGCCGCCGGGCCGGGCAGGTAAGGGCCCCCCTCCCCCCTCCCCCCTCCGCGCGCCCCCTCCTCCCCTCCACGCACCCCCTCCTTACCTTCCCTGCCCGGCGGCTCCCGGCCGGCGCCGGCGCCGGCGCCTACTACTTCCAGCAGGCTCCGCGGCCTGCTCTAGAGTAGCGCGCCGGGTGATGACATCACCCGGCGCGCCACCCTAGAGCAGGCCGCGGAGCCTGCTGGGAGTAGTAGGCGCCGGCGCCGGACGGGAGCCGCCGGGCTGGGAAGGTAAGGGCCCCCCTCCCCCCTCCGCGCGCCCCCTCCTCCCCTCCACGCACCCCCTCCTTACCTTCCCGGCCCGGCGGCTCCCGGCCGGCGCCGGCGCCTACTACTACCAGCAGGCTCCGCGGCCTGCTCTAGAGTAGCGCGCTGGGTGATGACATCACCCGGCGCGCCACCCTAGAGCAGGCCGTGGAGCCTGCTAGTAGTAGTAGGCGCCGGCGCTGGACGGGAGCCACCGGGCCGAGAAGGTAAGCGCCCCCCTCCTCCCCCCCCGCTGTCCACTTTCATCGGCGGGCGCCCGCTGGCGCCCGCCAATGGAAGCGGCGGTGGGCGCCAGTGGGCGCCCGCCGATCCGCCGTTCCGACGAACCGGTTCGGAGCTTTTTCGGACCGGTTCGGATTGGATCGGCCGATCCAGCTGCGGGATCGGAAATCGGATAATTTATCCGATTTCCCACTGGACCGGACTCGGATCGTGGATCAGGTCCGATCCAGTGCACATCCCTAATGGAAACCTGGTGGAAAAGAGAAAACCAATAGGATAGGATAGGATCCTTTCTTTGCAATGCTCTATATGTAAATGAAACAGTGCCATCTAGTGGATGCCAATATGCTGCGTTGATTTTTATTTCAGCAGATAAATGGGGAAAAGTGCAGGAGACATCCTGGAGGTTGATGATGTCATGTAAGGACCTGCAAACTTCTTTGAGTGAACAATCACATGTGTGCAATAAATTGCTTATGTAGAGAAGGTCTTAGTTCCCAATTTTCAAACATTCCTTAAGTTGGAAGGAAATGATCCTAATAATCAGTCAATGTGAAATTCTTCCAATCCTTCCAATTTCAGTCCTAGTGAAGGGTAAAATCCCCTCAAGTTCATATGTAATAAGCTCAGTATTTAGAATGTACTCACTGATTGCTCATAAAAAGTAATACATCCTTGTTTTATTCACATTTTCTCTTATATTGTAATCTTTCTGCACATATAAGGAGAATTATGAATGACTTAAAAATTACAGTACTAATTGAGCAATGGTCAAAACGGAATATTTTATTTTTGGGGTGCATTTCAGCAGTTAAAATGTGTTAAAGTTACATGAGCCCTGACCTGGATTTTATCTGGTCACCCTACAGGCTGGTTCTGCCAGTCCAGAGGCAGCTTTGGATTCTGCCCCATATGTTTTATTAAAAGACAAATGGAATGGAACTAATGCTCCAAAGTTAGAATATTTACATTACTTCTGTACTGTGAAAGATCTGAAAAAGAATTTGGGTATTTGAGAAGTTGGCCATATTTCATACTGTCCTTCCCCAGTATAAATCAGTTGTTTTGCTCCTTCTGTTTTTCTTGGATAGAGCAAGTGTGCAACTAAGACAATTCTCTTCCATGGTCTTTCATGGACATAGAACAGAATTATTTCAAGATACGGAACAGTAATATACTAATAGATTTATTCTCTCCAGTTCATATTCTCAAGCAGGTCAGTACCTTGATAATAAAACATATTTCCTCTCTAGCTCCTGACTAAGGGACTAAACAGATGATAACTAGGTTCAGATGATACAGTAACCCATGATGGATTAATTAAGCCATCTAGGGTAGGTACAGGGCTGCCAATCTGGATCTTAAAAGCCACCTTACCACCAATGCTAGGGTCTCAAACTACCCCACCTACTCTAGAGTAAAAAAGAAAAAAAAGCTGATAGTACAGATTTAGAGTCATTCCTTCTTTTGGCCCTAAATCTTTGTTTTCTGGTTTCCCTTTCCCGCTGCTGTTCATTTTGTCCAGATGTGACATACATGTTCTCAACTGCAATTCCAAAGGGAATTTCTAATTTGGAATGGATAATTACTTCCCATTAAATTATCAGAAGGATTGTAATTTCTTTGGTTGCTTATCTAGTAGCAAAACTAATCACATATCTGTGAAAAATGGCATATACCCAGCAGAATTCAGACCTGGGGCTAGGATTAGGAACAAATAAGGACCCTCCAGTCTGCTGTCTGGTACTTAACATTTTAGACTCGAGGCTTCAGGCTTAAAAGCAGACTGACTATTCAGGTCAAATGGTTATAATCATGGGACTCTTGTGACTGTGCTGTAGATGGAAACAGGGGAATCTGTGCAGAGGGAAGATTTATACTCGGAATGAAGGTTTTTGTGTGGTTGCTCCTGCGATTACTTCCTCATACCATATGCAAGGGTTGCATTATTAGATGCCACATCCATGATCCACATCCTCCACTTCATGAGTATCATCAGTCAGGAGACCTCATTGTTGGTGCCATTGTTTCCCAGAACTTCATTATCTCCAGTGCATTGGTCTTCAACATAGAACCCCTGCCAGCATTGTTTGATGATCTTAAGTAAGGAATTAATCATTTCAAAACTGTATATATCAATTTCTTCTTTGATTACTGGGACTTTTGGAAGGTGGGTTGATCAAATGCCTATTATGATCTGGCCCATGAGATGAAGAGGTGGGCCACTTAATAGCCCATCATGAACAATCTGCATAACACTTTGCAGATAAAATTGGTTGCATCTGTGCCAACTTCTATACTATAGTTGATACAGGTCCAATGGATATAACGTTGATCCCTGTTTGTCTCATTATAATGGATACTTTTCCATTTCTACAGTCCAAGGATGTGAACAGGATCCTTGGACAGGTGAGGGCTAGGATCTTGTGTGCTGGACCTTTGCCCTCCCTGGCTGTCAGCTGTGGGCTGGGTAAGATAGTAGTGAACACCTATTTATGGTAAGGTGTGTTTTTTCTTGCCTAAAAGAGGCATTGATAAGACCTTTTTTTAAAACAACAACAACACACCTCTCTTTAACCCTCTGTATTCAGTAGATTTTGGCCAGTCACCAATATTTCATTCTTGGGCAAGGTGCTGGAGCAGGTGTTGGCTTCTCACCTCCAGAGATTTCTGGATGAAACTCATTACAGATGAAACTATCTATGGGACAATGACTACTTTCATCTCCTTGGTGGAAATCTTTGCTGTGTAATGGACAGGGGGAGTGTGTTCTTTTTGGTTCTGCTGGACCTCTTGGTGGCTTTCAATACTATCAATCATGGTATCCTTCTGAGGCATAATAATAATAATAATAATAATAATAATAATAATAATAATTGTATTTAGTGCCCACCTCTCCCTCTGGATCGAGGCGGGGAACAACATCAAGAATAATCACAAACTGATTAAAAGCACATAAAACCAATACATTATTAAAATACCAGTAAAACACCAATAAAACACTTAAAATTCATCTGGGTAGGCCTGCTGGAAGAGATCAGTCTTTATAGCTCTTTTAAATTCTTGAAGACTAGTGACTTGAAGACTCATCTGTCTGAGATGAGACTGGGAGGCACTATTATACAGTGGCTCCGGTCATTCTTGGATGGTGTCAAATCCCATGGCCATGATGTCAAATCTCAAATCAGCATACTGATGGCACCATTCCCCCCCCCCCCAAATCTGAACAATTTCTCTCAACCAGTGAGAGATATTGTCTAGATTTGAGGGAATGGTGCCATCCGTATGCTGATAACATCCAACTCTCTCTATCCTTTCCATCTAAAGCCAAGGAAGCTGTTCTTATTCTAAATTGATGTCTGATGAGGGTGAAATGGAAGCTTAATCCAGTCAAGATAGAGGCACTCCTGGTTAGTCAAAAGGCAGATTTGATTTGATTTATTTTATTTCATTTATTGCATTTCTATGCTTACCATCAGCCGAAGTTCTCTGGGTGATTCACAAAATCAAAACCAAACAGGAATTTAAAGATGAGGGAATAGGGACTCAACCTTTGCTAAATAGAAGTTAAAATCTTTCTGAAGATTCACAGTTTGGGTGTACTTCTGTCCCTGATGTCCAAAATTTGGATGCCCAGCTTTCGGTGGTGACCAGGAGTGTGTTTGCACAGCTGAGGCTGGCACACCAACTGTGACCATTCCTGGACATGCCTGATGTGGTCCCAGTCACATATGCCTTAGTTACATCATGTTTGTACTACTATATTCTACATGGAGCTGCCTTTGAAAATTGTTCAGAAAATTCAGCTGGTCCAGAATGCTGCAGCCAGATGGTTCACCGGGGCAGGTTACAGGGAGGACATGACTCCATTCTTACAACAGCTTCACTTGCTACTGGTCTGTTCTCGCCAGAATTTAAATATGACCAATAAAGCCCTCTAGAGCTTGGGACCAGGCTATCTGAAATTAGGGTGACCAGATAAAATCCAGGTCAGGGCTCATGTAACTTTAACAGTTGTAGAGAAAAGGACATTTCAGTCAGAGTAATTTGTATGCAATTAGTTCCTGATGAAATTCCCTCTTCATCACAACAGTTAAAGGTGCAGGCACTATACTAGAGTGACCATATACAAAAGAAGGCAGGGCCCCTGCAACTTTAACTGTTGTGATGAAGAGGAAATTTCACCAGGAACTAATTGCATACAAATGACACTGGCTGAAATTCCCTTTTCTCTACAACTGTTAAAGTTACATGAGCCCTGACCTGGATTTTATCTGGTCACCCTATCTGAAAAACCATCCTATCCCATACAAGTCTGCCTGGGTTTTAAGATATTTATGAGAGACCCTTCTTTCAGTACCACTTCAGAGGGCTGTTTGGTGGTGATGCAAGAGAGGGCTTTCTCAGAGGCTGCTCCCAGACTGTGGAACTCCCTGTGGAGGGAGGCTAGATTCACTCCCTCCCTGCTCGTTTTCTGCTGGCAGGCAAGGTTTATTCAAGCAGGCATTTGCTATGTAAGCAGGATCACTGTGTTGGGTAATGGTTTTTATTCTTTAACAGTTGCGTTTTTAATTGTGATTTTAATATATTTTGTTCGATTATGATTTTAATCAAGTTTTTATTTATTTATGGTTGTACGCTGCATTGAACTGTGTCAGGTAGAAAGGTGGGGTACAAACAAACAAAGGAATAAATAAATTTCCAAGTCTGAATTGTATTTCCTACAGGTATTTATATCTGGAAAATTCTGTGGGAAAGGGGTTAAACTCTTCTCTCCCTGCTGCCAAAGAGCTCAAAGGAACTCCTAAAAGAAAGGAGGAAAAAAACCCTTTACCTCAGGGCAGAAAAAAGCATCACTAGGGTGGGTTTAAGCTTTTCTTTCATCCACCAACCTTTCAGTAATAACATCTTCCTCCATGATTACTCTTCTCATTCTATCAGTTTGGGCTCCAGATTACTGATAGTCTTTGGACAAGCCACACTCAGTACTCCCCTCCTTCACAGAGACTACCTTCCTACTGCCATTGTCTCCAGCTGCTTTGGCTCCTCATCCTCTTTCTCCATATTGCTCCCACTTGCTTGCTAGAAAGGCAGATAGCCAGTGAGCACGTAGGCAGTAGCAGCTACTGCCCTGTCTTCTCATCGCCACTGTTGTCTGGGCCAGAGCATGAGGCAGGTGAACAAACAGGTTGCAATAGCAGAGAGGAGGATCAAGTCTAGGGAACTCTTGCCAGGGGAACCCCTGCTGGGCTGTGGGCTCTCAGCAGGTGCCTGACCATGTGTAGACTACCTTAGACTGAGGCCCTCCTTGAGAAAGGAGGCATCGGAATATTGAAATAAATCATAATGAAGATGAGTCAGAAAGCATGGATGATAATTTTGCAAAGTGTGGAATATTCTTCTGATACTGAATGGAACTCTCATTTTAGTGTTGTGACCAAGAATTACCAGCACATCCTGGCTTTGGTATTTGCAGTAAAGGAGATCAATGACAACCCTCAGATCTTACCCAATCTCACTTTGGGCTTCAACATTTACGACAGCTATTTCAGTGCCAAGTGGACCTATCGTGCCACAATCCAACTTATATCTACATTGGGGAGATTTGTCCCCAATTACATATGTGGCATCCAGAATGATCTGACAGCTGTCATTGGAGGGCTGGACTCCCAAACCTCCCTTCATGTGGGAACAGTTTTGGATATCTACAGAATTCCACAAGTGGGTGAGAAGTCTTTCTCTTCTCTGTGTGTATGGAACAAGGGAAATTAACACTCTCTTTGTCTTTCTTGCCATGTTGAATTTTGTAGTTTGGCAAAATAATAATAATAATAATAATAATAATGTTCAATTGTCAGGAAATTCCTGAATCTGTAAAAGACAGCATGACTTGGCAAAGTCCATCATGTCCAGCTAGAAAAACCACCATGAGTGAGAAAGAGATATAATAATAATAATAATAATAATAATAATAACAACAACAACAACAGTAAATGAGTGCTTTTGGAACAATGAAATG
Source organism: Anniella stebbinsi (assembly GCA_029215795.1). Taxonomy (NCBI): domain Eukaryota; kingdom Metazoa; phylum Chordata; class Lepidosauria; order Squamata; family Anniellidae; genus Anniella; species Anniella stebbinsi. Next base: position 26,490,449 of record JARDYH010000008.1, read on the forward strand.
GACTTTAAATTTTATGTAAATCCAGGCTACAAACTATTGGTTGGATCCAGTTTTAGCCATACTTAAAGGAGATCCTTTGAAATCAATGGGACTCCAGTTCATCACAACTAAATCTGAATTCAACCAACAGTCTCAACTTATGTATGAGAAATAATGCAATTCTAAGTTTTAAATTGGTATTTATATTTATGTGGGTATCCATGAGCTGAAAAAGTGAGGCATATGTCTGGCATCTCAAGCCATCCATTTTTTAAAAAATGTTCTTATGTTCTTATTTTCTATTTTATTTATTTATTACATTTCTATACTGCCCCATAGCTGAAGCTCTCTGGGCAGTTTACAAAAGATTAAAATATTAATCATTAAAAATCGATAGACAAAGTTTAAAACCATAAAAACAGACAACGCACAAAGACAACATCCATTTAAAAACAACTTTGAACTCTCAGCCAGACTTAAAGATAGATCTAGGGTTGATTAAAACTCAACATATGCTGTTAAATACCTGGGAGAACAGAAAGGTCTTGACCTGGTGCTGAAAAAATAACAATCTTGGTGCCAGGTGGGCCTCGTCGGGGAGATCATTCCATAATTGCTGGGGCACCACTGAGAAGGCCCTCTCCCACATTCCCACCAGCGTGTCTGTGATGGTGGTGGGACTGAGAGAAGGGCTTCTCCTGATATGAAGATCTCAAAGCATGGGCAGGCTCGTAAGGGAGAATATGGTCTTTCAGATAACCGTATAGGGCTTTATAGGCGATAACCAGCACTTTGAATTGTGCCCGGAAATAGACTGTGGAGCTGTTTTAACAGAGGAGTTGTATGCTCCCTGTAACCATCCCTGGTCAATAATCTGGCTGCAGTTCTTTGAACCAGCTGAAGTTTCTGAGCACTCATTAAAGGCAGCCCCATGTAGAGTGCATTATAGTAATCCAATCGGGATGTAACAAAGGCATGTGTCACCGTGGCCAGGTCAGACATCTCCAGGAATGGGAGCAGCTGGCGCAATAGCTTTAACTGTGCAAATGCACTCCTGGCCACCGCTGAAACCTGGGCATCCAGGCTCAGGGCTGAATCCAAAAGTACACCCAAGCTGTGAACCTGTGTCTTCAGGGGGAGTGTGACGCCATCCAACACAAGCTGAATCCCTATCCTGACAAATCCCAACTTATTTCAGAAGAGTCGGATTTTCTGGGGCTTATTTTTTAACGCTAAAACTGGGAAATGGACCTAAAGACATGCAGGAGGCTGACAGTGTCATCAAAATGACCCACGAACATCTGTGAGTGGCCAGTCATGAGTGTCCTATAAATCACTCAATAAAGCCCTTAATTACTGAGGGTAAAAGCTTTAAACTAAAATATACTAATGGGGTGTCGTTTTGCATTGTATTTTGGCCTCATCCCTGCTGCATTAGGCCCTGACCACTAGGGATGTGCAGGGACTCCCCGGATCGGATCGGGACCCGGATCGAGACCTCCAATTTTGTACTGGATTGGATAAAATCGGAGGCCCCCTGGACTGGATCGGGCCTGATCCAGATCCAAAAATTGGACGTCCGATTTTTGGATTGGCCGCCATTTTTGTTTTCCCCATAAACTTGCATTGGGGGAAAGAAAGCTTTCCCCAATGCAAGTCTATGGGGAAAACATGGCGGCAGGTGGGTGAGTGGGGGCCTAACTCCCCCCTCCCCCCTCATGTGTCTTACCTGGCGGGGCCGTCCGCTTCCATCTGTGGGTGCCCACTGGCGTCCGCTGATGAAAGTGGACAGCCCCGGCAGGTAAGCCCCCCCACTCCTTACCTGGCGGGGCATCCTCCTCCTTTCATTGCCGACTCTAAACTACTGTGAACTAGGCCTCACGGCCTAGTTCGCAGTAGTTTAGAGCCGGCAACAAAAGGAGGAGGACGCCCCGCCAAGTAAGCCCCCCCCCCATGATCTTTACCTGGCAGTGCTGTCCACTTCCATCGGCGGACGCCCGCTGGCACCCACCGATGGAAGCGGACAGCCCCGGCAGGTAAGCCCCCCCACACTCCTTACCTGTCTGGGCATCCTCCTCCTTCCGTTGTTGGCTCTAAACTACTGCGAACTAGGCCTTGCGGCCTAATTTACAGTAAAGCACCAGGTGATGACATAATCACATGGCGCTCTCCTGTAAACTAGGCCATGAGACCTAGGTCGCAGTAGTTTAGAGCCAGCAACGGAAGGAGGAGGTCGCCCCACCAGGTAACCCCCCCCTGCGATCCTTACCTGGCGGGGCTGTCTGATTCCATTGGCGGGTGGCAGTGGGTGCCCGCCAATCCACCGATCTTTTCTGAACCAGATCGGGTCCTTCCGGACTGGTTCAGGAAAGATCGGATGATCCATAGGAGTGATCGGAAATCGGATAATTGTATCCAATTTCCCCTGGATCGGGTCCAGATTGTGGATCGGACCTGATCCAGTGCACACCCCTACTGACCATCCCTGGAATGTGCTCCGTGAGATTTTCTTCAAAATGTAATTGGGTGCTTGGGCTATAAGATTGCCTGACTCAATCTCACATTCCCTGACTTTATGTAGGGATTGCTGATATAAGGTATTTGCAGTGCTTTAAACTTTTGAAACTGATATTTTAAAATTAATAATAGTAGTTGTTATTTAGTACTGCATTATTATAGTATTACACTATTACTGTTATTATTGTCTTCCTCCTCTACTCCACTTCACTCTCAAGCTCATATATGGCTCTGCTCCAGTGATGGATGATAAAACCCCAGGACTTCCATTCTACCAGATGGCCCCTAAGGAAACCTTTCAATACATAGGGATTTGTTATTTGCTTCTGCATTTCAGGTGGACGTGGATTGGGGTCATTGTTATGGATGCAGACAATGGAGAACGATTTGTACATACTGGGCTTCCACTGTTTTCCCAGAGAGGTATCTGTTTTGCCTTCCTAGCGAAAATCTACACATTAACTTTTGTCACTCAAGTTTTAGACATTATGTTACAGGGAGCAAAAATACACGATAAAATCATGGAGAGTAAAGCCAACGTATTGTTGGTGTATGGAGAATCTTATACTGTGGCCTTTCTGAGATGGCTGCCGTATCTGTCAGAGCAAGATCAAATGCCAAGTAAGCCCAAAGGTAAAGTGTGGATAATGACTGCCCAGATGGAGTTCACTTCATTTGTCTATCAAAAGACTTGGGATGCAGGCATAATGCATGGTGCACTCTCCTTCACCATTCATTCCAATGATTTGCCAGGATTCAGTTCTTTTGTTAAGAGCATAAACCCATCCGGTGCAACAGAAGATGGGTTTATTAAGGACTTTTGGCAACACGCGTTCAGCTGTGTATTTCCAAATCGAGTTTTGGGCAACGTGGAAGGGGATGTTTGTACTGGGGCAGAGAAGTTGGAGAGTCTTCCTGGGACTTTTTTTGAAATGAGTATGACTGGCCACAGCTATAGCATCTACAATACTGTCTATGCTGTGGCTCAAGCATTACATGCCATGTCCTCATCCAGATTCAGTCATAGAAGAACGGTGGGGAGAGAAGAATTGAAGCTTCCGAACCAAGTGCAATGGCAGGTATTGTGCTAACTATACTCATATGTATTCTCCTGGAACTTATTCTTTCTACCTGCTCCGGTTGTCTCTTTAGTAATTGCAATTTGTCAGCTTGGACTTCATTGAAAGTCCTGAATAATGACCACCAATTTTCCAGTTGTTTCCTTCCTGCATGGAAGAGGTTTCCATTTTTCTGCCTCATTTTTAGGGTGCTTTAGAATTTCTTTTTGTCATTTATTTTTGAGCTTACCTTATTGTTGAGAGGTGGCTGAGGGTACTGTGTGTGTGCATGGTCCCCACACGTCTCTCAATTGCTCTGCAACCTCCAAGGCTTCCAGTGCTTCCTGATCTGAAAATAGCCCATTGGAAGGAGGTAGTACATGACACCTTTCCTTGAGCTTTAATGTATGCACAGGAAGGTGTGAAGACTGCAGATTGGTGGAATACAATGAGAGACAGGATACTCACACACTCCTCAGCAGTAGTACCTTGCACCCAAGTCATGAGAATTTCACCAACATTTTCTTCCACTCAATGGTGCCTAAAATGGCAGCTAAAAATGACACCAGAGAGTCAGAACTGTAAACACCTATCTGCTCCCCAATGGGAGCACATACCAGAGAGCAGGTGCTACAATACTAAATGCTCTGTTTTAGGGTGACCAGATAAAATCCAGGTCAGGGCTCATGTAACTTTAACAGCTGTAGAGAAAAGGGAATTTCAGCCAGTGTCATTTGTATGTAATTAGTTCCTGGTGAAATTCCTTCTTCATCACAACAGTTAAAGGTGCAGGGGCCCTGCCTTCTTTTGTATATGGTCACTCTAGTATAGTGCATGCAACTTTAACTGTTGTGATGAAGAGGGAATTTCACCAGGAACTAATTGCATACAAATGACACTGGCTGAAATTCCCTTTTCTCTACAACTGTTAAAGTTACATGAGCCCTGACCTGGATTTTATCTGGTCACCCTACTCTGTTTGTACTCCTAAAATGAATATCAGGAGCATGTTGGGCTTGGGTGAGTAGATCTGGCCTGGAAAGCATGCTTTTCTGCCCTCCACTGCTCCAATCAGGGCCTTAAAGGCTCTCTTAATGCAAGGTAGCTTTGTGTTAGGAGGGCCTTTAAAGCCTCACCACCTGGTTCTGCCCTGCCCTGGAGGCAGTCAGTGTGGACAATACTGGGCTTGAATGACCAATAACCTTATTCAGTATAAGGCAACTTCCTTAGTTACTAAACTAGAAACAAATATTATGATTGGTTGGAGTTGGGAAGAGAAAAAATGTTCTTGCAAAATCAAAGCCAAGGACAGAGAGGTTTATAGCTTTTTAAAGTTATTATAATGGTTTAAATGTATGTGTATGTTGCTTTTGCTGTTTTAATTTTTGTATATAGTTTTTAATTGCTTTAATCTTATGTAAACCGCCCAGAGAGCTTCAGCTATGGGGTGGTATACAAATGTAATGAATGAATAAATGAAAGAAAGAAAAACAAGGAGAGAAAAGAAAGGAGAGATGGACAGAATTCAGAGCTGTTTGGACTGAAGAACTAATTAGAGAACTGGGCCAATGTTGGTAAGATATTACTTGGATCAGAGACCTTGATGAAATTAGGACACAGTCCAGTTAGGTTAGCTAGATGCATTTATTCCTGGTGGTTTTGTTACCACATTGCTTATACATTTGTTTGTGGTCTCTGTGTGTCAGTTTTTAAAACTTTCCAATTGACACTTTTCTACAGTTAAAATATAAACTTTGTTATATGACAGTCTGTGGTCTCTATTGGGTGGGTGGGGGTTTACCAACCCAAGTCTAATAGTCAATTCTCATACTATTTGAAATAGTTATCTCAGACTGAGAAAAAATTTGAGGTTAGTTTGGTGGAGGCAGAAAAGCAAAGGGAAAGGCAAAAAGGCTGTCTGGGAGAAATTGAGAGAAAAGTCTTGGCTTTAAACATTTAAATGTTTTTAAAAAATGGTTTCCATACAGGGCTATATATCTTGGTCTGAAAGAGTGAACACACCCCTACTCAACTGCAACCTTTTGCAAATTGTGGACTTTTCCTTTTCATTGTAGCTCCATCACTTTTTAAGAGGTGTCTCATTCAACAACAGTGCTGGAGAAAAAGTTTCATTTGATCAGAATGGGGAGCTAGAAGCTGGATTTGATGTGACCAACTGGATTATTTCTTCAAACCAATCCTTTCATAGAGTAAAAGTTGGGAGTGTGGATCCCCAGGCTTCTCCAGACCAAGCACTCACCATCAATGAGGGTGCCATCACATGGCACAGCTGGTTTAACCAGGTACGATCTAGTTGGAGGCAGTTTGGGAAGATTTCTTGTTTTATATGAACACTCAGTCTTATTCGTACTATCCAAAATTAATTACACTGAAGAGTGCTCAGCCTTATTAACTGCACTTTTTGATTGAAAATGCCAAAACGTTATCATTCTATGTAGATGGAATCCAATTGATACTTATATCATGGAAGGGTAGCTTCAGATCCATGATAACTTTACTTGCATAGAATCCATTTCTCTATTCTAGTAAACAGGCAAATCTGGGATTTAAATCCACCACTCTGACACTGATAGGCATCCAACGCCAAGACAGTGAAGTTGGAACTAACGACAGGATAGGATACAATACCATATTCATATTGCCTAAATAATACATATGTTAAAGGTATGATGCATAACAGCCACAATTTCCTGGCATTTGGGAGCTTGAGTGAACATGAAAATACAACATGTTAAAATGAAAGGTTTTGTTGTTGTTGTTTATTGATTTTTACTTCACGTTGAAAAGGCTGGTGGGTGAGGGGGGGCCTAACTCCCTCCCCCCCGGGGCCATCCGCTGTGGACGGCTGTGGATGGCCCTGGCAGGTAAGCCCCCTCCCCCGCGCTCCCTACCCCCCCTGGGGCCGTCCGCTTCCACGTCCGATTTTTGGATCGGGATCGGACTCGATCCGGTCCGGGGGGCCTCCGATTTTGTCCGATCCGTGACAAAATTGGAGGTCCCGATCCAGGTCCCGATCCAATCCGGGGGGTCCGTGCACACCCCTATTGTTTAGCGTGTTGTCTGTCAGGCTCAGTGGACTATTTTGTGGAGTAGAATACAGAGTTCCCAAGCAAGAGTGGCCAAACATACTGGATGCTCTGCTACTGCTGGCACAACTTGCAGAGGCTGCTGGGATAGCACCAGAGGGAGGGGAGAGGTATGGGGATGTTGACTATTAGTCCACTCAATGCCAGCCCCAACCACTCCACACTTGTGAAGGAACATGTTGCGTGGGGAATACCCCCTCGATAATCAACCCTGGAGTTGACTATTAACCCACCATTGACTATTGTGTTGTTGGAATGCAGCCTTTATCAATAGAAAGAACATTTTGTAGATTACCTTTATAGTGAAATGCATCTTACTATACTGCTACTACTAATAGCAGTGTAATTAATAATAGAATGAAACAGCCTGTGATATGTCAAGTGCTCTTTAGGAACCCATAACAGTAAGTGAATCATTTTCACATGGCTTCATCTGATACAAATGCCATAATATTTGAAATACAAGAATAGGTGGGTTGGGCTTATTATGTTGATGCCTCCTACCCAATTATATTCAAGCTTTCTAATCAGGTGATATTTGAAGGGCAGCATCCATGTGATTTGGCCCCACCTGTAAATAACTTGTATTCCAGACATTAAGAGGGATCTATATATATGAGAAATCCACAGAATAGTGGCTCCTTACTAATTCAGTAAATTATAAAAAGGCTCCAGAAGGTTAAGGATTTCAAATTCATTATTCTTACTAGGATTATCCTTGTTTTCTTTTATTTATGGATTAGGCACTGCCTATCTCTTTATGTACTGAGAGTTGCCTTCCTGGTTCTAGCAAAAAAGTGAAGGAGGGGGAGCCATTTTGTTGCTATGATTGCATTCCATGTCCAGAAGGAAAGATTACAGACCAAAAAGGTAAGAAATATGCTACACAAATTAATCAAACAGATTAACTACATCCAAGTGCAGATCTACATCAAATGAGTGGTTAATTACTTCAGTGTTTTAAATACAACAGAAAGTTTTGGTAGAGATAGATTGGCTGGGAAGCAGATGAAGATGGTAGAATATATGTGTGTGTTTATGTTCTATTTTTATGTATGTGTGAAATAATTTGCTACTAATTATTGGAGGCACAGTTGTGCCTCCAATTAGATAAGGCATTCAGGAAATTAAGGATTCCATGAGGTTTAATGGAAATCAGGGGCGTGGGTTGTTCTAAGCTTAATAAAATCAAAAAGATTTCTCCAACCTTCTTGCAATTTGCAGGTGCCCGAAAGAAATGTCAATTTTACATAATCTGAAAATTTCAGGAAGATGAGTTAAATATTGCAGAGCAGTTGAAAAAAAAAAGAATCCTTCTCTCACTTCAAGCTGTTTATTTATACATGGGGTGGTGACCCAATCATTGCTCACCTATTCTTATGAAATGGTAGCTTCTGGATGTAGAACTTTGATCCTATTGTTTTCCTTTTGTACTGCAGTGGATGGAATGGCTTTTCTTTTTTTAAAAAAAATCTGTGTATTTATTTGTTAAAGAATTCTTATTGATTTGCCATTATTCTCTATAGGACTATTTTATAAGAATGCACAGCTACAAAAAAACTCTCTTTCCTACAACAGCTTAGCATCTGATTCAAAGCGGGAGGGTTAAAAGGCCGTGTTGCTTGCTTTTCCTGCCTTGTCCCAGGCTGCTCAGGGATGACTGCTTTATGGAGCTCAAAGCCTTCCTATCTGAATGGTGTCCTTCCATGTGAATGATCTGACAGTAGGAGAAATAAAAACACAGAAGGAGGTTCTCTCAGGCTATCTGTTGTTGTTTACCAGGAAGTCAAAGGACACAATTTAAAACACTGAAGGGGGGGAGGAAGCAGTTGTGAGGATATCTTTAAAAACTTTCAGCCCCTTCCTATCTGTGTTTACTCAGAGGTAAGCCTGATCTCATTGGGACTTACTTCCATGTATGACTGCAATCCTATATTCACTTTTCTGGGAGGAAGCTTCTTTGAACTCAACAGTACTTACTTCTGAATAGACTTTCATAAGATTGCACAGACAGCAGGTTTCCTACAAAATCAGGGCTTTCAAGGTAGGATTGTGCAGTCTGACTTCTGATGTGAGTAAACAGGAATAAAGCTAATCAGCGAGGGGTTAAACCTTATTTTTCCTCCCTTCCCATCTGGATTTGGGACTGAAAAACCCAGGCCCCCTCTACAAGAATTCGGTTTGACGCCTGGTTGTCCGATTATGCGCATCTTCTCAGAATCGCTTTTATGGCAAATCACTATACGCGGGAGGCAGTTAAGCGCATAACTGGTTGCCTTACCGGTTGTACAAAATGCGCTTTAGAGGTGTTTAATGTGGAGAATTGCTTGTTTATATGGTCATAAGGTGCTTTAACTGCCGCGGTAAATTAAAACTCGCTATTTAAAGCGAATTCGCATTTGATAATGTGACTAATCGGACAGAAAAAGTACCTCAACTCCAGATTTGCGCTCCACTCTTGTAGAGGTAAAATTTTTAATGCACCTTGAAAGAGCTTTAAATCACTCTTGTAGAGGCACCCCCAGGAAAAGCATGGTTGCATGGAGGGCAAGCATAATTTATGACATTACACAACATTATGACTGATTTAGGGAACATCAGATAAGGCATCAGCCTTAGCTTCCAATTTCCTGGCTTTCTTGAGTTTGGACCAAGATGAGAAAGCCTGGTTTTTGAAACTGGCAGGTTTTTTGATGATTGAATTATACTATACATGTTAAAAGAGAGAAAACACCTTTCAATGAGCTGTCACTGCTCACAGGTATACTCAAGTGTAGACTGCTTTTAACTATTGCCTGATAGGAAATGCATTTGAGAAGATGACTGCTGTATTTTCTTCTAGACTTTGCTGCCATTATTCTGATAAAATTGACATTTGATGTCTTCTATGTACTTCACTTCCACATATCCTTGAAATCTATTAGATATTTCAATGGCACTGTCTTTAGTAAAAATCAGCCATTACATGAAAATATATCCCCCAATATGTTTCCTCCCCTGATAAGCCCTGATACTTTAGGATACTTTTAGCCTGGAGTTCAGGGATCTACACAGACAAATAAACTTGATCTACTTGCTGAGGTACAGAAGTTCAACAAGTACTGGTCTCATCCTTTCCCCTTACATTTCAACTCAGTCAATACTCCACACTGTGGGGTAGGACACTGTCATTTTTTTGTTTGGCATTAATACAATTATTTTTTAAATTAAAAATGGGTGGGGGTGAGATCCCTGTGTAATAGGAAGAATAAGAGTATGTTCATGTGGATTATGGCAGGTATCTGAGATTAAACTGACATTTTTTTCTTCTTTTTATAGACATGAATGACTGTTATAATTGTGAAGATGAAAACTATCCAAACAAAAACCAGGATTTATGTATCCCCAAGGATATAAGTGTCTTATCTTATGAAGAGCCTCTGGGGATTGGATTGGCCTGTTCTGCACTTTTTCTTTCTTTTATCCCAGCTCTAATGCTGAGAATGTTTATGAAGCACCACAACACTCCCATAGTCAAAGCCAACAACCGGAACCTCACCTACACTCTTCTTATCTCCCTGCTGCTCTGTTTCCTTTGTGCGTTGTTATTCATTGGCTATCCTCAGAAGGTGATGTGTCTCCTTAGACAGACTACTTTTGGCATCATCTTCTCAGTGGCTGTTTCATGTGTGTTGGCAAAAACTGTCACAGTGGTTCTAGCTTTCATGGCCACCAAACCAGGATCCAGGATGAGGAGGTGGGTGGGGAAAAAACTGACCAATTCTATTGTTCTTTCCTGTTCCTCTATCCAAGCAGTCATCTGTACCGTGTGGCTTTTAACCTCTCCTCCATTCCCGAATGTCGACATGCATACACTGACTGAGGAAATAGTACTGTACTGTAATGAGGGATCTGTGGTCATGTTTTACTGTGTCCTGGGCTACATGGGCTTCCTGGCAAGTGTGAGTTTCACTGTGGCTTTCCTTGCCAGAAAGTTACCTGACAGTTTCAATGAAGCCAAGTTTATCACTTTCAGCATGTTGGTCTTTTGCAGTGTTTGGTTATCCTTCATTCCAACCTACCTGAGCTCTAATGGAAAATACATGGTAGCTGTGGAGATCTTTTCTATCTTAGTCTCAAGTGCTGGTTTGTTGGGTTTCATCTTTTCTCCCAAATGTTATATTATTTTGTTGAGGCCTGAGTTGAACAACAAGGAACAGCTAATAAGAAGAAACAATTACATTAAATAAATCAAATAATTAAGGATGCTCTGGACTCCTGTGTCTTTTCCTCCACTCCCTGGATTCTTTCCCTGTTTCAACCTTTTGCCACTCTCCCTTGTGTATTGTTTGGCTTGGGTGTCCCTTCCCACAACTAACTAGCAGTAATCATGTATTAATTTTACGTAGTCTTCCCAGCCTGTTGCCTTCCTGATATTTTGGACCTCAATCCCAATCAGTCCCAACCATCTTGGTCAAAGGTTTGGAATGCTGGGGTTTGTAGTCCAAAACATTTAGGGTACATCTTGATGAGTGGATCTGCAGTGGCAGCAGGTCATTTGTATGATGCAGCCACCTTAGCGAAGCCATCCGAGAACATTCCTCTGAAGCTCCGCTTTAAAAAAGTTGGGTACTTACTGCAACTTTTCCATGCCAGGGAGGTGCAAATTCACATCTCCTGTCTGTTGTCATCCTCTGGTTTTGCGCCAGAGATGTGCCCCCCCCACCAATGGTGAACCCTGATTGGTTAATGGGCAAGGCAGGGGGAGGAGCAGTCCCGTGAGCCAAATGGCTGCTGGACCATCTCCGTGCCTCCATGGACCTCACAGAGCTTTGCATAAATCAATAGTAAAAAATAAAATACAAACAGATCGCCGGTGCACTAGGACAGTGGGGAGGTGGCTAGTCAGCTCTGCACCTCTCTAGAACTGTGAAGCTTCACAGCTATAGACAAAGTTAAAAAAAAGAAAAAAGACGGCCACTGCCAAGATACCCCCTTGGCTTATTTTGGGGTTTTCCCACTTGCTTTTTCTATTCTCTCTCTCTCTCTCTGTCTCCCCAATCTATAGAAGCTCAAATTGGGGAAGACTCCTTTAGAGGACTTTTTAAGTTATTGTGTGTGTGTGTGTGTGTGTGTGTGTGTGTACAGATGTACGTATGTGCACACACACACACACACTCATAAGGTGGGCAGAGAGAAGAGAAACTGAGAGTTGTCCCTGTTCTTTCCTGGAAGTAATAAATCTTTGGCTGGGGGGAACAGCGATAAAGAAGCATTTGAGAGGCTAATTCTTTGGGGGGGGGAATGAAACCAAAAGAGCAGCATGGGCGCACCAGGACAGTGGGGTGGGTGGGTGGCGGTCCATTTCCATGCCTCTCTATAACTGTGAAAGTTCGCAATTAAAGATATATTGTTTTTAAAAATACTGCTCAAGGTCCCCACATCCCCTGTAAACCCTGTGTTAGCTCCTTTGCATGGGGACAGTGCGAAGGAGTGCCAACGTGGGGGTTTCAGGGCTCGTGGTGCCAATATGCCACCATCAAGACACATCCTTGGAAGGTACCAGGTTAAGGAAGGGTGGTGTTGTAGTATCATAGCCAAGGACTCCACCCCTTTGTTCTCTGCACTTTGCAGAAAGAGAGAGAGATGGGTAGGGTGTTTGTTATGAAAAGTGAGAAAGGGATGCTTATGTGTCTGATTCCATATGAAAATAGTTGTAGTATTCTGCTGTATGGCAGCATGCTTCATGAACTTCAGGCATATTTACTGCAATTGGCAACATTTTGTTTCAGTAAGTTTGCCAGGTTTTCACTCACTACTAGTGCTATTTTCATTTTCACAAGGACATAGCAAGGCCCATTTACAACCTGGGATAACCTAAGTTCTTTGTTACCTGATTGCAGTATTCTAAGTTTTGCCCTGGATTTTTCAGTAACATTAAATACTCCTTGCTTAAAACCTGGAATGTTTCTGGTTATTCTATTGTTGTTCTCACAACAAAAGGGTTTTGGTGACAAAAGCAGGGTTTTTGTTGTTGCAGATATACCTCTGGAATGAAAAAAGTTTATGTCTGTAGCTGGTGTGTGTGTGTATGTGTGTAATTTTTATGGCTAAAATTTCCAAGTTGGGCCATATAAAAGAATTTGAGGTGAGTGAACCAGTTCCTTGGGACACTTACATTGAAAGACTGTCATATTAATCTATGGCACATGTTTGCCCAAACCTTAACAAAATCATCCTCTGTGTGAATTGAGCCAAACAGAACTCTACATAATTATATTTGGTATTTTTAAAAGATCACAAACTGTCCCAAACTTTATGAGTATCTTATTCCAATACTTGATTATAGTGGGCATATATATTTGCATAATCAGATCCCATACACACATTAAAGTCTTTTGCTATAATAAATGCTGGAGTAGGCTATAAGGATTCCAGAAATTATACACAGTTCTCTGGTCAATAGTGGAAGTTAACTATTAGGAGATGATCTCCTGGCAAGTGGAGAGCTCTTTTTAGTGTTTTGAAGGATATAGCCATCAGAGCTTGGAGAACAGAACTCCTACTTTATGCTACAGTGAGCTGTTTGATCATGGAACTAGGCCATTGATAGCTGTGCCTTAGGTGAAGCTGAAGGCATCTTGGTACTTTATGCCCCATTGTTAATCTATTGTTGCATAGCAGTCCATTGATTGTTAGAAGTATCTGTTCTAACTTTGAAATGAAACAATTATAATGATGATTGTTTTTTAACCTAGCGTACCACTTAAAATTCATCTTCAAGACTGGCATATTTCTCAGCACTTCTGCTCTATGCCAACCCAGAAAATTGATCTTCAGTGATGTTAATATAAGGACTGAGATTTTTGAAACACATGTGCTCTATACCAACTCAGGAACCAATGCTAATGTGAGAGGCAGATCAGACTTTTAAACAGCCTTTGTGTTTTCAAAAATGGAAATGAGTCATTGCTTCTGTATCAAAAAAATGCACTGCTAGGTATAACTGCTATCATGAATACCTACAGCCATTGACTAATTCCTTTAGAGTAATTCATTCAGGGTTTGGATTCCACTCCTCTCATGTACAACAAGCCTGGCATAGCCACTGAAAATTGCAACCTATTGGAAGGAAATGTTGACTTCAGTACTGTATATCAAAAGTCTGAAAATGTGGAATACTAGTAGAGGGGACATTTACTACAAGCACCATCCCATTCACAATAGTAAAACAGGTGCTATGCTCCTAGGCTTATAAGGATAGAGTAGGAAGGCAGCTTAAATAATGCTTTGGTGTACTCATGGATGAGCGAGAAGATCATCTCCAAAGTTGATTTATTTCCCTCTTTCACATCTGTCATTATCACATTCTCACATAGTCTATTTATATGGTGAAATGCATTCTTTTCCTCTGTACCACCAGACAATATTTCTGGCATCCCTTTCTTCTTGGAGGTCATTCCAAACCCAAAACCCTTTACTTTCCAACTTCTTTAGATAAAACAAACATGTTTTCTCCTGGAATTCCACAGGGAATCTCAAACTTTAATGTATGGTTACCTTTCTCTTTAATTAGCAAAGAGTCTGTAATTAATGTTGCTGGTTGTCAGGAACCACCTGGGGAGTTGCAAAGTCAGCTAAACTAATAACATGATATGTGAAGGATGATACAAATATAACCTGAAACATCCAGAGGCAGGACTAGGGATTGGGAAGAGACAAAGGTGCACCTGTCTGTCATGGATACCATACGTTTTAGAATACAGGCTTCAGGCCTGCCAGTAAATGAATTAATGTCCAGGTCAGGGTAATGTAAACGTGGAGATTCCATTCATACTGTTTTTAAAAAAATATTATTTATTTCTTATTTTTTTGGAAATAGGGGAATATATGTCTAGATAAAAGATTTCTACTCAGGATGGTGGTACAAGTCATATTATTGCTGATTCTCTTTTCTCATATTGTATGCAAGGCTCACATTGTTCAATGCAGTTTCCGTGATCCACACCATCCAATTCACAAATACCATCAGTCAGGAGACTTCATCATTGGTGGTATTGCTTCTCAGATATTTATTGTTTCCAATTCGATAAACTTCACAAAAGAACCCCTGCCAACGGTTTTTGATGAGCTTAAGTAAGGACTTGATCAGGTTAACTTTCTTTGTATTTACATTACTTCAGTCCAATAGCAATAGATTTGGTAGGAGGTAAAGCAGTAATGAAGTCAGACATAATGTGTGAATCCATAATAAGAATCTCTTAATATCATGCAGAGAACTCCTGATTGAGATTGGGGTCATTACAGTAGGAAGTGGGGACTAACCCCTTTCCCTGCTCTGTTTTGCCAATGCCAGGAGTGTTTTTCCCCAACATACAGGTATGATGAGATCATGACATGAGTTATATATTTTATTTATTGCATTTCTATACCACCCAGTAGCCAAAGCTCTCTGGGCGGTTCACAAAAATTAAAGCCACAAAGTACAACCTAAAATATAAAACTTAAATCACAATGTACAAACACAAGATAAAAGTACAAGATAAAAGTACAATCAGAGTAGAACCAAGCAGCAGTGCTGAGATTTAAAATACAGATTTTAAATAGCAAAGTTAAAAGACTAAGATGATGAAATGGGAAAAGAAAAAGGTCTTCACCTGGCGTCAAAAAGAGTATAATGTAGGTGCCAGGTGAACCTATCTAGGGAGCTCATTCCACATCTGGGGTGCCACAGCAGAGAAAGCTCTTCTCCAGGTAGTCACCTGCCTCATTTCCTTTGGCAGGGGCTCACAGAGAAGGACCCTTGAAAATTATGTTAGGGTCTATGGGAGGAGGCGTTCCTTCAGACAATCTTGGCCTGAAGTTTTTTTTTCCTTTTTTTTGCAAGGCAAATGGTAGGCATGTGGTGAGGGTGATTTAGATTGGAAAGAAATAGTCAGGAGTGAAGAGGAAAGAATACTTAAGCCTCTGACACCTGTTCCTAAGATCCATTCTGAATCTGCACAAATGGTTCAAATGAAAACAAACGAATGAATGAACCCTCATTTATGAGAGGATGTTAGGATGAAGATGAGATTTTCTCTCCACCACTACTTATACCTGGAGGAAAAACAACCAAACTATATCATCCTTCTCACTTCCACAGGGTCATATGTAGCACTTTTTAAAAAAGAGCCCTGAGTCTGATGATATAGTGGTTAGTATTAGGGATGTGCACGGACCCCAAAAATTAAATCAGTATCGGAATCAGAGCGTCAGATTTTGTAAAGCATTGTATCATTAAAATCAGATGTCCGTTTTATCAGATCAGATCCGATAATGATACAAATTCGGAAGTTCTGATTTCAATATCGGACTGCCATTTTAGGTGTTTTCCCCATAGGCTTACATTGCGGAAAAGAAAGCTTTCCCCCAATGCAAGTCTATGGGGAAACACCTAAAATGGTGGCCTTCCCCCTCCCTCTCTCCCCCCACTCATGCTCCTTACCTGCTACTGTCCTGCACTGCCATCCGCTGCTTCCGTCTACTGCTAATTAGGCTTTGCGGCCTGATTCTCAGAATCATACACTCAGTATAAGTACACCCTACTGTAAAAATGCATATCTTACCAAGAAAGCAATGGAAAGTCATGTCCTGAAGATGAACATTGACAGTGTTTGGTGTTCTGATGTTTGTGTAGATTACCTTAACTTTGCTGCAAGAAATGAGGTAGAAATGATGAAAGAATAATGAAGATGATATATGAAGTGTAGAATATTCTTCTATTACCGGATGCAACTTTCATTCTAGTGTATTGACAAAGAATTATCAACACACCCAAGCCTTGGCATTTGCAGTAAAGGAGATTAATGCAAATCCTCAGATTTTGCCCAATGTCACCATAGGCTTCCACATCTATGACAGCTATTACAATGCACAGTGGACCTACCATGTCACAATGCTACTTATATACACACTGGAGAGATTTGTCCCTAATTACATATGTGGCATCCAGAATACGCTTGCTGCAGCAATTGGGGGACTGGACTCCCAAACATCCCTTGATGTGGCAACCATCTTGGATATCTACAAGATCCCACAGGTAGGCTACAAGAATGGATGTTTTACACTGTTTACACACTTCTTTCACTCTTACAGATATATTTTCTGGCATAGAGACTTAAGTGTTTCTATGCCAGAAATTGCATCTGGAGACAATTTCTGGCATAGAGACTTAATTGTCCATTCGCTCCTAGCCCTCCTCTGTTTCCTGTCTATAGCAGAACAAGGGAGATGATGATTTTGCCTATGCTCTTTCCTGTAATAAAGCCAGAATGAATTGTTTTATAGTGCAATGAAGTGGATGAAACTGGATATTTCTAAGGCTAGATATTATTATCTAATTAGTTTACAATTCTAATGAGCATATGAAAGATGCATGAAAATAAATTGAACTAGGACCAGGGGCCAGATCCACACCTTGACCTCCACCACACCTAAACTCCCCACCTGGTTTGCCTCCATGTTTTGTTTTGTTTTTAACTCTGAGGCAAAAGCTCATGGAGTTTATGATCGCTTTCACCTGAATAGCTGCTCTTTCGCTCCTAAGGTCCTCCTTAGCTCTGTTGCTCTTTTACTCCACTCCACTCCACTCCATCCCTCCCCTTCTCTTTCTCCTTCCAGTCAGGTCCTGGCAGATGAGTACTTCAACCAGACTGCCTTTCCCTCGGGGCAAAAATGGAACAAACATTTAGTCTGGCTCTTTGGGGGCATTGAGGGAGTACAATCCTGTCTCTGAAGAGATTCAGACATTGTATGATTTTTTAAAAAATGCTTTGGAGCCTGGGATGCAAGGTTTGAGTTTTATATTGAGGCTTTGAGCTGGCTGCTGCTAGAGATTGCTTTTCCCTGCCAGGAACTGATACAATTCCTTTAAAACTACACAGAGGCTTACCATGCATTTAATGCATTGAGAGAAAATAATCCAGACTTTTAGTGTTCCAGGAAAAGCTGGGGAAGAGGCAGGGAATCAGCAGGACAGGCACAGCATCATGTGAGTACCATGCTGCAAATCCACACACCAGGCATGGCGAGAGTGCAGTAAATCGCTGGTGTGATGGAGGCCCATGTGTCAAATCATTACAAATGTGGAATAAAAAGCAGGATATAACATGATGAAAGCAGTATATGGAATGTGGATTGTGCCCCAACAGTTTTAGAGCACTTCAATCCCGCTATAACAGAGTAGTGTAGATCTAGGCTTGTTGAACATATTGCAGTGTGACATGTTCCTGTTGAAGGGCTTCAGGTAGTCAGCCTGGCTCTACTTCAGGTAATTAGTATTTGTACAATGTTGGGGGCTATTTTGTATTTAGAGTGGGAAGAAGGGAACGGTCTATCTTTGATCTTATGTATTTGCTTCTTCAGGATCACAGTGGACGTATCCTTAATTAGTGAATGGACCTGACTTCATATGATCTGGAATTGCCTTCAGGCTGATACAGAAAAGTGTTCAAGCAAATTTACGTAGCTGTCACAATTAGACACGTGGTGCCCACCCTGGCTCAGTGAAGGCATGCCTGATGGCACCCCTAGAGATTGCCCTGTCATAATCCACCCCTATAGCCCCAAGGGAGGGGTCTTTCCACTTCATCCCTCTTAGATGGAACTGCTCCACAGCAGAAGGAATGGGGGCAGGCCTATAACTCAGCCTACAAATCTCCCCTGGCTTCAAACTGCTTGTTCTTCCTCCCCCCCACCCCATACTTTAACATGCCCCCTCAATATTTAGGGATTTTTTTAAAATCTCTAAATATTTGAGGGGGGGAAGGAATGCTGTATGGTTAAAATATGCTTGCTGTAGAGCTTGATCAAAATACAAAGTTTTGTTGAAATCGATCAAATAGTATTGAAGTAGTACATCTTTAAAATTTTTGATTTGCTACATATTTGGTTCAAGATGGTGGTCAAAATTTTTACTATCCCTAAAACCATCCCAGATAGAGGTAGAGCAATTTCTTAACCTTTCATAACAATTGGATGTATGGCTTTTGAGTCCATTGAGGACGTACAAATAAACACATCCTTTTATTTATTTAGAAGGCAGGTAGGGTCCCAATAACAATCACTCTGACAATCCCATCTGACACTAAAGCTTTAGTTTTCAGTTATATTTCCATTTCCAATTTTCCTCAGATGTTGTCATTGTCTATCATCTCTCCTGCTCAGGATGTGAAAGAGCTTGACTTACCGCTAGTTATCTTATATTGACCTTTGGTCTCTCCCATTTTGTCCACTTTTGTTTTATTTCCATTTTGCCTGTCAGATTTATGCAGGAATTTTGTTTTCATGAAGAGTGAATGAAGCACTTTTGCACTATTAAACACAACAGAGAACCAGCCTTTGGATAATAAGGGGAAGAATAATGAACAGTGTTGAATGAAAGTCCCCAAAATATTCAGCAGTAACCGGATGCCTGTCACTATTGCCTCAGAATAAAACAAAATCCCCTTTCCTTACAAGGAAATAAGATACATGTGATGTGCTTTAAACATTGGAAGTCATTATACAAACATTGTTTTTTTCTTGTTGCCTCTTCCTTCTACATCTATCTTTAGCTCATCTATGGCTCTGCTCCAGTGATGACTAATAAAACTCCAGGCCTTTTCTTCTACCAGATGGTCCCTAAGGAAGCCCATCAGTACATGGGGATCCTCTCTTTGGTTCTGCATTTCAAGTGGATATGGATTGGAGTTGTTACAATGGATGATGACAATGGAGAAAGATTTGTGCAAGCTGTGCGTCCACTGTTTGCTCAGCGTGGCATCTGTTTCGCCTTTGTAGAAAGAATCCCCAAAGGGCGTGTTCTCACTGATGATTCAATGCAGCAGGTATTAAAAATGCATTTTAATATCATGGAAAGCAAAGCCAGTGTAGTGGTGATGTATGGAGAATCTTTTACCGTGACATTTTTGAGATACCTGCCATTCCTTTCAGACCTAGATGAAAACATGACGAATAGGCAAAAAGGCAAAGTGTGGATATTGACCTCACAGATGGAGCTCACTTCATTTGTCTACCAAAGGGATTGGGATACAGAAATACTTCATGGTGCTCTGTCCTTCACCATTCACTCCAGTAAACTAGCAGGATTTGAAGACTTTTTAGAGAGCAGAAACCCTTCCAGCACAACAGGGGATGGTTTTATCAGGGAATTCTGGAAAGATGCCTTTAACTGTGTATTCCCCAATCGAGTTTTGGGCAACGAGGAGGGGCATATTTGCACTGGAAATGAGAAGCTGAAGAGTCTTCCTGGGCCTGTGTTTGAAATGAGCATGACTGGCCATAGCTACAGCATCTACAATGCTGTCTATGCTGTGGCCCTTGCTTTGCATGCCTTATCCACATTTAGGTTAAAACACAGCACAATGATGAGCAGGAGGGGATGGACACTCCAAAATCAACCATTGTGGCAGGTAATAGGTGTACTTTGCCATCCTGTTCTGGCTGTCCCATTGTTAATTGCTATTTTTAATCTGGGATTATGTTGCTGGTCTTAGACCAACTGTAGAAATGTTTTCTTTGTCCATAGATTCAACCTGCATTGCTAATGATTAAGTTCATCATCAGTAGGTAGAAAATTGGCTAAAGATATTCTCCCCATTACTTTCCCAGATGCAGAGGTCATTCATAGCAGACTGAAACTGACATGGAACAAATGTTGCCATGGCAGTTTTTATTTCAGCCATTTTAGTGAAATGAAGTTCAATAAGTATAAATGTTAAGCTTCTAGGGTCATTGCAAGTTTATTGACTTCCAGGAGGTGTTACACACTCACTCTTCATTGAGTGCTTAATTAAACTCTCCTATACAATTTCTGCATCAATCAGGCTAGATTTCTGCGGGTTCAATCCAATGTTATTTCTATTTAGGATAGAGCCATTGAAACTAGTGGGACCCAAGTTGAACTATCAGTGGATACAACCCATTAGATACAACCCTGAAACCATATAATACTATGTCTGCAGATTTTTTGAGGTATTATTATACAAGAATAGTATTATGTTGTGAGGACCAATCATTACATCTATTTCATTACATCTATTTCACTCATATCACTGTGTTAATTATGTAGTGCAAATTTGTTTTTATGCTTATTAATAATATACTGATGAAAATAAAATAATTCTATAAAAAAAACATTTAAATGTTCTTTGTGAAGAAAACATACCCAGAAACTACACTTTTAACATTCTGTGTGTGTGTGAGTGAGAAGTTTATATTCGATTCTAAAAGAAAAGAAAAGAAGAGGGGGGGAAAACTATTTGTTTCTATTGAGGACAGAGATTTGTTTATTGTACTCTGAAAGAACCAACACAGTTATGTTCAACTGCAAACTGTTGTAAATTCATTGCTTTTTCATCTAGCTCCATCACTTTCTGAGGGGTGTCTCATTTAACAACAGTGCTGGGGACAAGGTTTTCTTTGACCAGAAGGGGGAGTTAGTGGCTGGATTTGACATTATCAACTGGATTTTTTCATCAAACCAATCTTTTCATAGAGTGAAAGTTGGGCAGTTGGATCCTGAGGCTCCTCCCGACCAAGCATTCACCATCAATGAGGATGCTATAACATGGTACAGGTGGTTTAACCAGGTAGGATCCATCTAAAGAAAGTTTGGGAGCCCCTCCCAAAAAAAACAACAACAACGAATAAGTACTGGATGTCATTTCTGATGTGCGCAAGTTAATTTAATTAAATGGTGTTCACTCTTAATAACATGCAAT
The DNA here is from genome assembly GCA_029215795.1 of Anniella stebbinsi. Taxonomy (NCBI): domain Eukaryota; kingdom Metazoa; phylum Chordata; class Lepidosauria; order Squamata; family Anniellidae; genus Anniella; species Anniella stebbinsi. The sequence continues at coordinate 26,511,854 of JARDYH010000008.1, forward strand.
TTTAATTAATATTAGCACAATGAGTTGTATCCAATTATTTTCTATACTGATGGAAGAGACCCTTCGATCCAGCAGAGACTTCCATGAACAAAAATTATGTGTGCGGTGTGTGTGGTTTTCACATATTCCCCACATATTGCACTACCTCCAATGTTGTTCCAAATGATTATACAACCCACTAGAGCAGTGCCAGAAGGAGGGAGTCAGGAATATAGGAGTCCCTATCACTCTTGGATGCAGAGAAAGAGAGAGAGAGAGAATGGGAATCTTGGGATGAGTATTCAAGATAATGGTGGAGAGAATGAGGTGAAAGGAAGATTTGGCAAGTCAAGCTTTGGCATGATCAGACTATTCCTGGTGCACAGTTACAGTGCTTCTGTGCACCATGCTTTTTATTCTGCAGCTTTTCCTGGGCTTCTGTTTCCGGATTCTTTGCAGGATCTAAACTGGCATCTTTACATGTGCTTCCCCTTGCTTTTTGGGGACTGGGGTGAGCCTTTCTTTGCAAGTTCTATATGTTTCATTAAGTAGCCACTAGATGGCACTGTGGTATAGCACAATTGCACACCTTGCACACACAGCAACATTGTATGTCCCAGGTTTAATACCACATTTAGACCCCATCTAGATGGATTCCGTTTGACGCCTGTTTAGCCAATTATGCGCATAATCGCTGAAGCGCTTTATCATAAATGCTTGTACGCAAGAGGTAATTGAGCGCACAACTGGTGGCCTTACCGGTTGTTTGAAATGTGCTTTACAAGTAGTTAATGTGGAGAATCGCTTGTTCACATAGGCAAAATGCGCTTTAATGCGCAAAATAAAACTCACTATTTAACGCCCATTCGATAATGCGCATAATCAGAGAGATAAAGCGCCTCAACTCCTGATTTACGCTCCGCTCTTGTAGAGGTAAAATTTTTAATGAGACTTCAAAGAGCTTTAAACCTCTCGTGTAGAGGCAGCCTTACTCTGTGATGTTGGTCAGAAACAATGGGAGAGGCCCTGAATGTTGGTGATGTGGTGTAAAGGATCTGCTAACTTCCATGAATGACCAGTCATGAGCACATGATAGAGTGTTGTGTAGAGAAGCCCTCAGTAACCAAAAGGAAGGGGAAAGGGCTCTCTATCCATCATACACAGATCATTCACCCCAACTGATATATTGTCTTCCATTTCCTCTTGAGCAGGCTTCAACAACCATGTAAACTGTGGCACATCATAGTTGACCACCTCTTCCAGAATAATGAGCTAACTAGAGAGGGATCAAAATAGTGAGGAAACCAGTGGCAAGCAAAAGGGTCCTTTCCACTAGGTGCCCAGGAAAGGATGCATCAAAAGGCTGAGACTTTGACCCTATCAGTGCAAAGATAGAGCTAATCAGAACATACACAACCTATAAAAAAGGGAGGGACCGAGGACTTGAATCTTCAGGTGTGATTTGGATTTAGTCTACTTTGGAGAATCTTGCTTTGATTCAAACTCCTTATTCAGCCCAATGTGTTTTGGGATTTGGGATTCAGCTAAATAAAAAAATACATTCCTAATAACTAGATAATGTATCCTATAGAATAGCAGTTTCTATGCCACTTTAATCATCATCATCATCATCATCATCATCATCCAGATATAGAATCTTAAGCCCATTATTCCCAAGATGATCATTCTTCTCTTTCACATATTGATTAGGTACAGCCCCTTTCCATATGTAGTAAGAGTTGCATTCCTGGTTTGAGCAAGAAGGTGAAAGAAGGAAAGCCATTTTGCTGCTATGATTGCATCCCATGTCCAGAAGGGAAGATTTCAGACCGGGAGGGTAAGATATATACTATGCAGAGTTATACAATCAAATGGCTATAATCCATGGGAATGCACATATAAAATATTGTATGACTCAGGGCTATTTTATCTAAGGGTTTGAAATATATGTAATAATTTGTTCCATGTGGTATTTCACATATTAGGACAATAACCATTACAGTGGATTCTGAAGAGGCTTAGCTAAAGATGGTGCATTATTCTAGTTCTATTCAAAGAAAGGATACATAATTCAGTAATGAAAATGAACTTTCTTACCCACTGGGATCCTCAAATATGGCTTGCTTTTTGATTATTAGTGAGCATTGCCTGCTGGCAAAAATAATATGATGACTACAGTCTTTTTATTTATTTTTTTAGCTCTATCAGCCAAACTTTTTATTTTTTATGTATACTTCATGCCATTATCAAATTGACATTCAACTACTGCTATTCCTTGAAATTGACACAGATGCTTCATTGATCCAGAACATAACAGCTTGGTTCTTAATAGGAGTAGGAATTATATTATTATTTTGCAAATTGATGAATTCATAATGGTGGTCTTGCTCTCTCTTGCTCTCTTGCTCTCTCAACTCTAATGTATAAAGTTCTTGAAGTAATTTACATAAAAATAGACATCTTAAAACCACCCTTAATTTAAAATTACTTCCTTTTTTCCTGCTTCCAATATTGTGTGTGTGTGTGTGTGTGTGTATGTGTATTTCCTTGAGATTTTGTAGACTGAGATCAGACAGAAACAACATAGATTTTTATCCTGCATGTTGCTGAGATTAATATGTGAGATTGAGACCATATATTTACTTTTACAGACATTGATGACTGTTTTAAATGTGCAGATGAGCACTACCCAAACAAAAACCAGGATTTCTGTATACACAAGGTCATAACCTTCTTGTCTTATGAAGAATGTTTGGGAATCAGTTTAGCCTGTTTTGCTCTTTCCTTTTCTTTGACCACAGCTCTGGTGCTAGGAACATTCATGAAGCACCACAATACACCCATTGTCAAAGCCAACAACCGGGACCTCACCTACACGCTCCTCATCTCCCTCCTGCTGTGCTTTCTTTGTGCATTGCTCTTCATCGGCCATCCAGAGAAGGTGACATGCGTCCTTCGACAAACTGCTTTTGGGATCATCTTTTCAGTGGCTGTTTCTTGTGTGCTGGCAAAAACCATCACAGTGGTTCTTGCTTTCATGGCCAACAAGCCAGGATCCAAAATGAGAAAGTGGATGGGAAAAAGGCTGGCCAGTTCTATTGTTCTTTCCTGCTCCCTTATTCAAACAGGCATCTGTACTGTGTGGTTGGCAACCTCTCCCCCTTTTTCAGATGTTGACATGCACTCAGTGACCGGAGAAATTGTGCTGGGATGTAACGAGGGATCTGTGACTATGTTTTATTGTGTCCTGGCCTACATGGGCTTCCTTGCTATTGTCAGCTTCACTGTGGCCTTCTTTGCCAGGAAGTTACCTGACAGTTTCAATGAAGCCAAGTTCATCACATTCAGCATGTTGATCGTTTGCAGTGTGTGGTTATCCTTTGTTCCCACCTATCTCAGCTCCAAAGGAAAATACATAGTTGCTGTGGAGATCTTCTCTATCTTAGTCTCTAGTGCTGGTTTGCTGGGTTGCATCTTTTCCCCAAAATGTTACATTATTGTGCTGAGGCCTGAGCTCAACAGCAGGGAACAACTAATAAAGAGAAAGGATTGAAACATTCGTGCATGTCTAGATTTCAGGGGTGGGTGGAGAGTAGTGTACGCATGGATGCACCTTGGCTTCCTTCTGAGAGTTTCTCTTAGCAGTTGCTTTGCATACATCTTTCTCAAAGCTCTCACTTATTTTAAAATTCTACTTGAAATGTGTAGTTGCTAGTCCAGTTTTCATTCATCCATCCATCTTGTCTTAAAAGACATCATCTGCTCTTTAAGTTCTGATGTATTTAACATTTTTCAGAAGTGGTTGCTAACAAAAAGGAAACTTTCAAATTGCTTATGTCCAAGTGAATGGAAGCATGTTGGCTTTTTTTTTTTAATCACAACCATTCATTTGTTTATTTGTTTTTTGCTTCCCATCAGATTACAGCATAAATGCATCAGATATGAGGACAATGTACAGCACAACAAAAATATTAACTCACGCACAAACACACACACACTCATATACAAGAGAGAGAGAGAGAGAGAGAGGAAATAAGACTTAACACTTCAAAACAGACTATAACTTTCTAAATTAAATCAATACAACATTTCAAAATGACTGGGTAAATGACACTGTTTCTTGCCTGGCACCTAAATGACAGTAATGCTGGCACCTTTCGAACATTGTGGGGTGGGGCTTTCCATAACTTGTGTAGCATTGCCTTCTCCCTTGTAGATGATCTTTGCATAACTGATGGGTGAAGTACTTGCAAAAGGACCTTGTCTTTAAAGGGCCTGGAAGTACACAGGCAGCCAATTACACTCCTTTAAATTTGGTGTGATATGTATAAACTAGGTTGCACCAATCAACATGTTGGGAGCCATATATTGTACTACTTCTGAATTCCCCTCGAAATCAGCCCCTTGTATAATTCATTGCCGTAATCCAGCCTCACGTATCATGCATTGCAGTAATGCAGCTCCTAGAGCATGGACCATGGTGGCCATACTATCTCTCTTGGGAAGTGGCCACAGCTGGTAAAAAAAAATCTGTAGCTGCTAAAAGACATTTTATGTACAGAGGTAAATTGGGATTTCGGTGACAATGTTGGGATCTAGGTGTACCCAACAGCTTGTGATCTCTGCAGGAGTGCAACTGTACCCACAATAGGCTGAACACTAACTTTGAAGACATGGGAATTAGCACCGCCAGCTTTTTATAATTCAACTTCAGTTGATTAGCCCTCATCTAGCTCATTACCAAAAACAGGCACTGATTCAATACTTCCAGGGGTTCAGCTGCAAAAAAGAAGAAGAAGAAAAAAGCCAGGTTTTATCAGCATCTTAATGGCACTTGACTTAAAATCCCCAGATGGCCTCAACTAGTGGCATCCCAGTCGAGGCCAGATTATGTCCATGTGATGATGCCAAGGTAGAGTCAGTCGAACACATGCTATTGGAATGCAGATTCTACAGAAATTCTAGGATCGACCTGATTTATCCAATTATCAGAGATCATGGGGAGAAAAGCCACCGTGTTATGGTGAGCTTTCTGTTACAGTCCAAAGACCAGCAAATTACCATCCAGGTTGCCAAATTTTTGCACAATGTAATCAGCTGTAGAAATCAATTAAGTCTATAGGTAATTGTACTTTGTAATGACGATATGTAAACAGTGCGGATCCTATTGCTCCTATTGCTCTGTATAAATTGTATCTCTTTTTATTGGCCTTTTGGCCGCAAATAAAATTTTCGTTTCATTTCGTATTGACTTTTCTTTTTTTAAAAAAAATGTGAGATAGGATTGAACCTTGCTGGATCCGAAACACGAATGTTAAGGGGCTTAGGAGAAGTTCCCCAATACCATCTTCCAGAATTAACTTTGCAGATAGGAGTGGAAGTACTATATCAATGCACTACCCTATCCCAAGTCACAGAACTGTTACAGAAGGATAGCATGGCTGATGGTATGAAAAGCTGCTGACGGCTCAGGAAGAAACTGGATCACAACCCCCTGTCTTTCTTCTGACAGAAATAATTCATTATGTTTTTGTGGTACCAGGACAGAAGTCTGATTGAAATGGTCTAGGGAATCAATTTCATGGAGGAGAGTCTGTAGCTGAATAAACCACACTTAGTTGAGCACCTTATCCAAGAAGGAGATATTTGGGGTTGAGTGATCCAGGTCCACCTCCAAACCTGTGCCAAGGTTTTGTGCTAGGTTTTTTTTTTTGGGGGGGGGGGGTTGTGCCAGAAATCCTGAATTTCCTTCCACCACCCACAACTGTGTACTGATAAATCAAATGAGAATTCATAGTTAAGACACAAAAACAACAATCTGTGCAAACATTTTGTGCTAGTTTTGTTCCACTAATCTCAAGTTATGTACCACCATCAAAAGCATGAAAATGGCACGCACTTAGGTGAATGTTGGAAACATAAATAAATCCATATTCTCATATCTCCTCTGAACCTACTCCAAAATTTTGTGCTAGTTTTATGCCCTTTTTTCTACAAATCCTGAGTTTTGTGCAACCACCAAAAGCATGAAAATACACCCTTGGTGCGGGCATAGCGAACGCTAAAAATAATAATTAAAAAATCCATATTCTCATCTCACTTCCAAATCTATGCTGAAGATTTGTGCTAGTGTTGTGTTCTTTTGTGCCACAAATCTCAAATTTTGTTCAACCACCTGCAGCTATGTACCAATGCATCAAATTAGGAGTTAACACAGATAAAAACAAACAAAAACAAGATTCTCAATAAGACCTCCAAATGTTTGACAAAGCTCTGTGCCGTTCTGTTCTGCAAATCATAAGTTTTGTGCTTCTACTCTTTACTTAAGTTTTGCTGAGTTCAATGACGCCTGCTCCATCACTAATAGGGGGAGAGTTTCACCATTTAATAATGTATTTGTTTTTATCTGTTTTAATGGTTTATCTATTTTATGATTTTTATATTTATATTTATTGTTGTTCCCTGCCTCAATCTGGATGGAGAGGTGGGTTAGAAATAAAATAAATAAATAAATAAATAATATTTCAGGTGCTTTCCTAGGTTAAAATCTGCTTTATAACTTGGAATTCATAGCATAAAAGAGCACAAAATAGCACAAAATTTTGGCATAATTATGGAGGAGATATGAGACTTGATTTTTGCCTTCACTAGGCCCCACCTTAGTGTTTGTCATTTTCACACTTTTGTTTGCAGTACAAAATTCACAATTTGTGGCATAACAGAGCACAAAATTAGCACACAATTTTGGCACAGGTTTGGAGATATTACAATGTTGGTTTTATTGTGTGTTAACTATGAATCTGCATTTGATGTATCAGTACAGAGTATGTCAGTACACAGTTGTAGCTTGTGGCACAAAATTTGGGATTTGAGGCATATAGTAGCACAAAATTTTGGGGATTCATAGTTAACAGAGCTGGGCAATTAGTGGTGAATGGCCCTGTGGGTAAAAGTCCATGAAAGTCATGCCAAAATATGCTTGTTAGTGTTTAAGATGCTGCAAGACTGTTGTTTTTACCTAAGTCAGTGGAACAGACAATTTAGCAAAAGACATCTGTTCAAATGTGACAAAGTGTTTTCTTCAGCAATTCCACAGGGAATTCCTATCTTTAACTTGGTGACTAACTGCTCCCTTTAATCATTAGAATGACTATAATTAATCCTGCTGCTTATCAAAGCATCTACAGGGTTCTAGTACCACTTACAAACTAATTTAAAATGTGCATAAAAGAAAATACATGAACGTATCCAGTATGATTTAGAGTTAGGGCTACGGACGAGGACTTGCATGCCTGATACATTAAAGATTGGAGCAAGGCTTTATATCTCTCAGAAAAGTGAATTGCCATTCAAGTGTAGAAGCCATAACCCTGAAGTCTCTAATGAAATAGCGTCATCTCTGTGTAGTAGAAAGATTTGACTGGTGGACAAGATGGTGACATTAGTGCTGTTACAGCTACTGTTGCTTCCTTTCGTGGTATTCAAGGCACATATTCTTAAATGTAGGATAGGTGATCCACATCCTCCACATCATGAGTATCATCAGTCAGGACACTTGTTTGTTGGTGGGATTGCTTCTCAGACATTCATTGTCTCCAGTTCTATAGCCTTTACTGAAGAACCCCCACCACCATTGTCTGAAGAGTTTGCGTAAGGAATTAATTTTTTTAAAAAATGTATTTCAATAAGGGTGGGTTGTTGTTGTTATTGTTGTTGTTGTCATCCTAGAGAGAGTAGATTCTCAGGAGATTATTTTGTTGGATTTGGCTATAGAAAAGAGTTAATACTATTAAGGGAACTCAATCTTCCTTTTCCAGCAGAACACGAATTCAAGTAGGGATGGGCAAAAAAAAAAAAAAATTCAGTTTGATTTTGATAAGAATTTACCAAAACTGGCAAAAATTTCCATATTTGGGACAACAAGAATTTGAGATTAGGGATGGGGGGAATGTGAAAGTGGGAGTAACTGAAATTGATGAAATTAAATGAAGCCCAGGGTTTTGAGTGCTTTTAAAATCTGGGTTTGAATCCCTGTATATTTAGCCATGTTCATGCTTAATGAGGATTGTCACCTCCTAATCTTTAACTGCTCCATGGCAGGCAGGTATATCATGTCCTTTTTATGCTGGGAATAGCTAAATCTATTGAATTTGGCTGGTGCAGATGGGTGAGAACTTTGTTTGATTTGGGTTTTGGTTGCTGGAAGCACAGGGTGGCTGGGCAAGGGGCATGCTCAGCAAGCTGGATGGCCACCAGAAAGCCTGCGCTACCTTCTTCCATGGGGATTTCCCACCCCACAGCTATGATACCATAGGTTTTCACCAGGCAGGAGTGGCAAAGCAGTGTTGTGAAGACACCCCCCAGAATTTATTCAGTTTGCACCTCCCAGAGCCAAATGCAGAGCCAACTCAATTGAAGTCCATACATTTCCAAGCTTGTGATGCGATCCTCAGGATGACTATATATATATATATAAATGGGCCCATATAAAAATGCAACTGAAAGAATGTGTACTTTTGAAAAATGTGCACAAACCTTATTTAGCAAATGCCTACATTTGGGGACATGTACATGAAAATGTGCACAGTTTTTCATGCACATAAAACAAAAATCTAAAAGAAAAGCTTGCAATCTGATACAGACATAAGTCAAAGTAGGCTTAGAAGTGGATTCTGGAGAACTGGAATGACCTTGGGTTTTGCTGATTCTCACATCTCTTCTCATTCATACCAAGTTCTCAGGATTTACTTTGCCTTGTTTTATACGTATGCCTGTTTAAAACAAAAACAAAAAACACTTCATGCCAGTTTGCCAATATCCATAGTGCCAGCATCCATAATGCCATAATCCATAATGTAAACATAGAAGACATATCTTCTCAGCTTATTTATAAATAATTACATTGTCTTCCTTGACACTTCTGAAGAACATATCTAGATCTCCAAAGAATGAGAAATTAACCTTGAAAAGACAGACATTTCCAAATAGAAACATTTTACTTCAAGGCCCATAAAATTCATTTAGCTTCTCTCAGATTGTGAAGTTTAACAAAACTGAACCTTTTGAGAGCTTCACCTACTTAGCATCTGATGTGAAGGAATTGAAATGAAATCGAAAGCCATTTAGACTGTAGCCATGATCAGTGTCTTAAGGCACAATCCTGTTCATGTGTAGTCCTACTATTGCCAGCCACACTAACTAGGAAATGCTGGGGTTTGTAGTGTTTTTCCTTCTGAATATATGAAGAAGCATGCCCTTTGTTGTTGATTATTTGCTTTCAGAACTTGGTTTACTGACTGCTAGCAAAGAACTGGCTGCCCCATCATTCCTGGGAAACAAGGCCATATTTTTGATTTGATAATTGAGTGCTAGCTAAAAAGAGAGTGAAATATATCCTTAGAAAGAGTATCAGTTGTCATGGATATGTGATTAACTTGTTAGCTTGAAGTGTGTAATGAGGGGAGATAGAGAAGCAGGCAGACAGATAGATAGGGAGTCGAAGTTGCTTGCATGAGCCATTTGGGGTGAGAGAGTTGGATATATATATATATATATATATATATATATATATATGGTTGGATTCAGACCTAGTTATGCTTAGAGGAGACCCACTGCATATCAATGGGAAAAATAAGTCATGACTAACAAAGAACGAACTTGAACTCTTAATATATGAAGGCAAATACAACTTGATAGGTATAACTGAAACTTGGTGGGATGACTCCCATGAGTGGAAAACAGGGTATAATTTGTTTAAAAAAAGAACAGAAGAAATAGGGAGCTGGAGTCACACTATGTGTTAAAATACTTATCCCTACACAGAATACAGAAGCATGAGCCTGGTAGCCCCATCAAAAGAATCTGGATTACAATAAATGGGGCAAGGAATATAAAAGGAGTGTGAAAGTTGGGGTCTACTACTGACCACCCAATCAAGGAGAAGACAAGGATGGAAATTTTGAAAAGCAAATTGCCAGTGTTTCAAGGAAATGAGATGTAGTAGTAACAGGGGCTTCAATTACCCAGATACCTGTTGGAAGATAAATTCTGCCAAAAGTGGCAATTCCAAGAAATTCCTCACATGTGTGGCTGATAACTTTCTCCTACAGACAGTGAAGGAAGGAACTAGAGGATTGGCTATCCTTGACTTGATACTGACCAATAGTGATGACTTAGTGGGTAAAGTGGCAGTTAAGGGAACGCTGGGGGAAAGTGACCATGTCACACTTGAATTCTAGATTTTAAAGGAAGCAAAAGCTGAGTATGGATTTTAGGAAAGCCGATTTTAATAAACTCAGAACTTTGACAAGTAAGGTCCCATGGCAAGTGGCCCTAATGAGAAAAGGAGTCCAAGATGGGTGAGAGTTTTTAGAAAAGGACATTTTAAAGGTACAATTACAAACAATCCCAATAAGGAAAAAAAGATAGAAGACAACAGAAGAAACCAATGTGGCTCCACAAAAAGCTTAGAAAGGACCTGAAAACAAAAAAGGACACATATAGGAAGTGGAAGGAAGGCCAGGCTACAAAAAAAAAAAACAGTACAAACAGGTAGCACAGAAGTGCCGGAATGTCATCAGGAAGGCTAAAGTTGAGAATGAGCTGAGGCTAGTGAGGAATGCTAAAAGCAACAAAAAAGCTTTCTTCAGGTATATGCATAGTAAAAGATGGAGAAAGGAAATGGTAGTTCAACTGCTTAATGAAGAAAAGAAATTGCTAACAGATGACGAAGAAATGGCTGAAGTGCTCAAGTCCTATAAAGTGGGTCTGTGACCACCACCACCACCATCCAGCAAAAATGAAATACAAGATGAAGGGCAAGGATTGCAGTTTGATAATGATAAACACATGGTCAAGGAACACCTAATTTCTTTGAACGAGTTCAAGTCTCCAGGGCCCGATGAACCGCATCCTAGGGTAATAAAGGAGCTGGCAGAAGAACTCTCAGAACCACTGTCTAGTATCTTTGCAAAATCATGGAAGATGGCGGAAGTGCCGGATGACTGGGGGAGGGCTAATGCTGTCCCTATCTTCAAAAAGAGAAAAAATGAGGAACCTGGGAACTACTGACCAGTTAGTCTGACATCAATCCCTGGGAAATTTTTGGAGCAGATTATAAAGAAGTCAAACTGTAACCACCTTGAAAACAATGCAGTGATTACTAGAAGCCAGCATGGATTTGTCAAGCATAAATCCTGCCAGACTGATCTGATCTCATTCTTTGATCAGGTAACCTCCCTCGTGTGGACTGTGGGAATGCTGTGGACATAATATATCTTGACTTCAGCAAAGCTTTTGACAAAGTACCACATGCCATTTTGATCAGCGAGCTAGCTAAAAGTGGGCTAGATGGAACAACTATTTGGTGGATCCACAGTTGGCTACAGAATCGGACTCAAAGAATGCTCATCAATGGTACCTTCTCAACTGGGGGGAGATAATGAGTGCAGTACCACAGGGCTCAGTCCTGGGCCCAGTGCTCTTCAACATTTTTATTAATAACTTGGATGAGGAGGTACAGGGAATGCTTATCAAATTTGCAGATCACACAAAAATGGGTGGGATAGCGAATACCCTGGAAGACAGAAACAAACTTCAAAGTGATCTTGATAGACAGGAGCACTGGGCTGAAAACAACAGAATGAAATTTAATAGGGATAAATGTGAAGTTCTACACCTAGGAAAAAGAAACCAAATGCACAGTTACAAGATGGGGGATACTTGGCTCAGCAATACTACAAGCAAGAAGAATCTTGGAATGGTTGTAGATAACAAGCTGAATATGAGTCAACAGTGTGATGTGGCTGCAAAAAAGCATATGCTATTTTGGGCAGCATTAATAGAAGTATAGCTTCCAAATCATGCGAGGTACTGGTTCCCCTCTATTCCGCACTAGTTAGGCCCCATCTTGATTATTGCATCCAGTTCTGGGCACCACACTTCAAGAAAGATGCAGACAATCGGGAGTGTGTTCAGAGGAGGGCACCAAGGATGATCAGGGGTCTGGATGCAAAGCCTTATGAGGAGAGACTGAAAGAACTGGTCATGTTTAGTCTTGAGAAGAGAAGACTGAGGGGTGACATGATAGCACTCTTCAAATACTTGAAAGGTTGTCAGACAGAGGAGGGGCAGAATTTCTTCTCAATCATTCCAGACGGACATGGAATAACGGGCTGAAGTTACAGGAAGCCAGATTCCGGCTGGACATCAGGAAAAACCACTTGACTGTTAGAGCAGTTTTACAATGGAACCAATTACCTAGGGAAATAGTGGGCTTTCCTGCATTAGAGACATTCAAGAGGCAGCTGGACAGTCATCCATCAGGTATGCTTTAAGGTGGATTCCTGCATTGACCCAGAGGTTGGACTTGATGACCTTATAGGCCCTTTCCAACTCTACTATTCTATAATTCTATGATTGTAGGTCTGGAGATAATCCATTGTTTAGACTTTCTACACCTTCCAGATGTTTTGGCAGGACTAAAACTACCAGCATTCCTGACCATCATCCATGCTGACAGGGGCTGATGGAAGCTGAAGTCCAAAACATCTGGAGGGCACCATGTTGGGAAGGGCTGTTCTATAGCCAATAGCTATGCATTATAAAGGAGTGTTACATATATTTTGTGAGCCATATTTTAATGTTTGTTAGAGCAATACTTTAGAAATAGAAGTAGCACTGGCTCAATGTGGAATAACAGTTAAACTGAGATTATTGGATTGTCAGCCTTATATTTAGACTATTTGGCATATCCTCCCAAGGATCTTATATGTGATGAAATTTCCAAATCCTTTTTTCTCCAAGGCAGGAACCTTAAATGACTGTATGAAGTGTCCATCTATAGAGTCAGATCAGATATTTTCCATTATGATTGGTGCCATCTCTAGAAGGTCTGAGGCAGAGGTATTTTTCAGTCTTGGATGTTAGATCCTGTTAACTGGAGATACTGTGGACAGATTTTAGCAACTGCATACAGAATATGTGCTCCATCCCTCGACTCCTCACCAATGGCTTTCCAACCTCACATCAGTTTTCTCTTCATCTCATATTTTGAGGCTATAGCAGGATATGCACACACACCCCAAACCAGCAAAGTGAGCTGCTGACTCCAAATCAAAATTTAGAGTATCATTTCAGTCATGGTGGGAACGAGGGTGAGGGCCTTCTCCAGGGCTCTGGAAATCCCTTCCCAGGGAAGCTAGACTCCTTGCTATGTTTCCAGAGGCAGGCAAAAACATTTTTGTTCCAGCAAGTCTTTGGGGAATAATCTGGACCTCTGTTTATGCCTTGGATTTTTTTAAAATGTTATTTGTATTGAAAATGTTTTAATATTACAGGAGGTTTAATTACATTTTTAACTTTTGTATATTTCTATCTATAGGTTTTAATTTTGTGAAGCCACCTGTATTGAGGGAAAAGGTGGGATGATAATAATAATAATAATAATAATAATAATAATAATAATAATGTGCCATGGGTCTGTAAAATAATCCCTTAAAATAAATAGACTTTAACCCATTCATGAATCTTATCCAAACAAGATCAATGTTGGTTTTCTTCATAGTTGTCACAGACTGTTCTTTGTGATTGCATCCTGACTTAGAGGAGATCTATTGAAATCAGTGGGAGTTAAGTTAGCCTAAATCCAATCCTCTGTATATTAATATTATTACCAGTTTGCTCTGTTTGATTTTATTTTATTACACAACTTTGTTGCACAGAAAAATGTTTTAGAGAAGTTCTGAATGACTACACCATGCAGGTAAAATGTCTCTGGACTGATGCTATAGGTGCTTAAATATGTTAAACATTTTTTAAAATGTTTGAAATCATAGCTAATTTTAGGAAACCCTACTCTCTGTAGGCATGGTACAGAGAAGGTAGTATAGGGAATGTCTTTTTTCTAAAGAACATTGATATTGTTTGTCTAATCTTTTGTATCTTTGCCTCAAAAAGTGTATATATAAATCAGTAAATTATATTTTAGATAAATAATTACATGGAAGAAAATACAGGAGAAAGGCATTGATATTAAGGGTGAAAGATACTTCTGATACATAATTCAGCTATCATTCCAGCATAATAACTAAGAATTATCAACACATCCTGGCCTTGGCATTTGCAATTAAGGAGATAAATGAAAACCGTCAGCTCTTGCCCAATGTCACCTTGGGCTTCCACATCTATGACAGCTATTACAATGCAAGGTGGACCTACCATGCCACAATGCTACTCATGACCAAGCTGGAGGGAATTGTCCCTAATTACATGTGTGTCATCCAGAATAAGCTAATAGCAGTCATTGGGGGACTGGACCCCCAAACATCTCTTGATATGGCAGCTGTTTTGGATATCTACAAGATTCCACAGGTACGATGTATTTGGGATAAGTGTATGGAGCAAAGGAATTTCACATGTCTTTCACATTTCCTGTGTCTTGTCAGCATATCATAAACGAAGCATTGTGTTTTAGTTAGAACAACTTTTGAAAACAGCAGTCAAAAACAAGGCACAAGTCAGTATAACACCAGATCAACTAAAACATGTTAAATATTTTCAAGCCAGCAACACTATCAAATGTGTAGGTAAAAGCAATTCAAAGTTAGTGGATTTTAAGGCAAGTTTAAAAGTCTCTTCCAATGGGGCTATATACAAATAATTTAGAAGTTACATAAACCTGGGACCAACAATTGAATTGATCTTATAGGTGGTCCTATGAGAAAGGCCTCCAAGGCTGATCTCAAAATATTGGCAGATTCATATGGGTAAAAAGTGATATTTAGGATAAACTGGACCCAAATGATTTAGAGCTTTAAAAGTCAACACCAGCACTTTGTATTGGGAAATGCACCAGCTTTATAAGTGTCAGATGTGGGGACAGGGTTCAGAATTGTTTTGCTGATAATAACAAGTAGGGGTGTGCACGGACCCCCCGGATCGGATCGGGACCCGGATCAGGACCTCCAATTTTGTCCCGGACCGGTTCGGACAAAATCGGAGGCCCCCCGGACCGGATCGAGTCCGATCCCGACCCAAAAATCGTAAATTTTGGGATCGGCCGCCATTTTTTTCCCCATAGACTTGCATTGCAATGCAAGTCTATGAGGAAAAAATGGCGGTGGGTGGCTGAGGGGGGGCCTAACTCCCTCCCCCCCCGGGGCCGTCCGCTGTGGATGGCCTCGGCAGGTAAGCCCCCTCCCCCGCGCTCCCCACCCCCCCTGGGGCCGCCCGCTTCCATCCGCTGGCTCCCGCGGGCGCCAGCGGATAGAAGCGGACGGCTCCGGGGGGGGGTAAGCCCCCTTCCCCACCACTGCTTACCTTCTCGGCCCGTCCGCTCCCGTCCGGCGCCGGCGGCTACTACCAGCGGGCTCCGCGGCCTACTCTCGAGTAGCGCGCCGGGTGATGACATCACCCGGCGCGCCACCCTGGAGTAGGTAGTAGCTGCTAGTGCTGGACGGGAGCGGACGGGCCGAGAAGGTAAGAGCCCCCCTCCTCCCCCCCCCCGCTGTCCACTTTCATCGGCGGGCGCCCGCTGGCGCCCGCCAATGGAAGCGGCGGTGGGCGCCAGTGGGCGCCCGCCGATCCGCCGATCCGCCGAACCGGTTCGGAGCCTTTTCGGACCGGTTCGGATTGGATCGGCCGATCCAGCTGCGGGATCGGAAATCGGATAATTTATCCGATTTCCCACTGGACCGGACTCGGATCGTGGATCGGGTCCGATCCAGTGCACATCCCTAATAACAAGCCAGAAATGAGCCTATTAAATGTTTGAAGATCTAATTAACCAAAATGAAAAAAGAAAAAAAAGGGACCAATTGACTTCATAAAAGTAGAGGTATTAAAATGCCTAATGATTGCTACTTTTTAGTCATTTCTCATAACTTCTGCAGATAAAAAAATGATTTTCATCTTCCTGGAAATTTGTGTTTAGTGTGTTATTTCTTATACTAGTCAGATTGTACTTTTGTAATATAAAAAACACCTTTTGCAGGCATTTTAAAATTCAACCTTATTTTTTACTGGATCAATTGTCTTCTTTTCATCACATATCTCTTTAGCTTATATATAGCTCTCCTCCAGTGATGAATGATAAAATCCCAGGGCTTACTTTCTACAACATGGCCGTTAAGGAAACCCTTCAGAATCTGGGGATTCTCTCTTTACTTCTGCATTTCAGGTGGATATGGATTGGGGCCCTTGTTATGGATACTGACAGTGGAGACAGATTTGCGTACACTGCATTTCACCTGTTTTCCCAGCACGGCATCTGTTTTGCTTACATAGAAAGAATACCCAGACTAACCTTTGTCACTGAAATTATAGACTTGCTACAACAGGGGGCGAAAATACATGACAAAATCATGGCCAGCAAAGCCAATGTGCTGGTGGCCTATGGAGAATCTTATTCAGTGGTGTTTTGGAGATGGTTGCCATATCTATCAGAACAAGAACACATGACAAATACTTTAAAAGGTAAAGTGTGGATAGGAACAGCCCAGGCAGAGCTGACTTCATTCGTTCAGCAAAGGAGTTGGGAAACAGATACAATCCATGGCATTTTGTCTTTCAAACTTCACTCCAACCATGTACCAGGATTTCAACAATTTCTTGAAAGTAGAAATCCTTCCAGCACAAGAGGAGATGGGTTCATCAGGGACTTCTGGCAACAGGCATTTGCTTGTGTGTTCCCAAATACAGCTGTGGGTGATGTGGACGGGGATATTTGTTCTGGAGAGGAGAAGCTGGAGAGTCTTCCTGGGCCTTTTTTTGAAATGAGTATGACTGGCCACAGCTACAGCATCTACAACGCTGTCTATGTTGTAGCCCATGCTTTACATGCCATGTTCTCTTCCACTATCAAACAGGAAACAATGGTGGATGGAAGGAGACTAAAGCTTCAGAATCAACCACTGTGGCAAGTAGGTAATAGGCTAAAGTACACACATACAAAATTACATACTCTTTAGTAATTGTCACCTTTCAGCTGGAAATTCATTATAGACCCTAAACCAATATTATACTACACACACACACACACACACAGAGAGAGAGAGAGAGAGAGAGAGAGAGAGAGAGAGAGAGAGAGAGAGAGAGACTGAAGTTCCTTCTGCATTCTTGGTGGTAGACTGCATGAGAGTCAGGTAGATATGTGGCCAAGGTCAGCCTACCCAAAACTAGGGATGTCAGAGGAATCCATCCAGGGGTGGTGGGGGGTGAAGTTCACCAAGTTTTCATCAATTCAGTCCTCTGTACTTCGAGTTAGTCCATATTGCAGAGTTTTGGTTGTTCTTCTTTTCTTTTCTGAAATCAACATTTTATCAAATTGTTGCCTCTATCTGCATAAAACTGTGCAAATTCCCAGCTGTAATTTGCTTAATTTGTGCAAACTTGTTGTATTGTGCTTGGTTCTTTTCTGGGAAACCAGTCAATAAACTTCTTATCTCAGGAATGTCTGGGAATGAGGTCAACATACACACTGGAGGTTTCCTTTGTTTATTAACGAGAGATTAACCCTGATAGAGAGTGAAGTGCCAAAACCTTCAACTCACAGAGCCCGAGTGCAAGTTCCAGTATCCCCAGTCCAGGGTTTAATGTCAGAGTCCACAGTCAAGGGCCAGCCAGAGAGACAACAAGTCCAAGCCCAATATCCAGGATCAAATCAGGTAGTCAGAAAGTCCAATTGCCAAAGTCCAGAGTCAAGGTTCAAGCCAGGTAGTCAGTCCACGATCTAGTAACTGGTAGCAGGCAGGGATGCTAGAAGCCGTCTATGTTGGTTGTTCCCAGCAAAAGCACTGCCTCCCCCTTTGAGCCTTTTATGCCTCATCTGAGCCTGTACTCGCCCTTCCCCAACTGTCCCATATTATTGAAGTAATCTATTTAAGGCTTGTGTCTGCTGCACTGTGGTTCTGTAATTGCAAACTCCATCTTGTTAGTTGAATCTGCTCTGCATGCTTCAGATGCTGCCTTTGCTGAGGAGTTAAAGGACAAACTTCTTTGAGCCCAGAATCTTCCTCGTTGGAGACAGGGGGTGGAAGAGGGTGGCTTCCCTGGGGCTTTTCTGAGGAACCAGCCTGTCCCTCCTCCTCCTCCTCCAATGATGCCTCTGGTAAGTCCTGGGGAACGGGCAAAGCTGCAACCTCTGGAACTTCATCTTCCTCCTCAGAGGAAGATTTCTCAGATGGGGCCATGACAAAACTGCAGTCATAACGTGTTCAATGTGTACAAATTGTGTCTGCAATTTGCACAAATTAAGCATATTACAGCCAGAATTTGCACAAATGTATGCACCTTGCAGCCACAATTTGCATAGATCACGTGTTCACTTTTCCCACAGAGTTGCCATAACTGCCACTTCTTAGAATCATAGAATAGTAGAGTTGGAAGGGGCCTACAAGGCCATTGAGTCCAACCCCCTGCTTAATGTAGAAATCTACCTTAAAGCATCCCTGACGGTTGTCCACTAAGGGATGACTTTATCCTCTAAGTCATCCCTATTGATCATTATCAAGTCAAGGATTTCCGTTCCTCTCGTTCCTTCCTCTATTTTCTGTAGGAGAAAGTTATCAGCCACACATGTCAGGAAGTTCTTGGAGAGGCCACTTTTGGCAGAATTTGTCTCCCAACAGGTATCAGGGTAATTGAAGTCCCCCATTACGACTACATTCGATTTCCTTGAAACAATGACAATTCGCTTTTCAAAAGTTTCATCCTCATCTTCTCCTTGATTGGGTAATTGGTAGTAGACTTCGATTACCATGCTCCTTGTATTCCTTGCTCCATTTATTTTAATCCAGATGCTCTCGATGGGGCTCCCAGGCTCTTCCTGTTGTATTTCTGTGCAGGAATAAGTATTTTTAACGTATAATATGACTCTGCCTCCCTTTCTATGTCATGGTTAATTCCATGACACTCTGAGCCTATTTACACTACTGCTTTAAAACAGTTTATAACAGTTTTACACCAGTTAATTAACCAGTGTAAAACTGTTATAAACCATTTTAAAGCAGTAGTGTAGATAGGCTCTCTGTCTTTTCCAGTGTCCCTGACTCATTTTTAGACTAATTTTTGTGTTTATGAGTTCCAAGCCAGAACACTGAACAATCCTGTGTTACCCCAGATGCTTTATAGTGTACATAGAATTTCTCCCTTGAATGTGTCTGTAGGGATGGACACTGAATTTGTTTCTCTTTCTTTAACGTTTGCATCATTTTTCTGTGAAAATTCATTCCATTCCATTCCACAACAGCTTGTGAACATTAAAAACAAAACAACAACGAAATGAGGAAAAACATTTGCACAAAACAAATTTGGATGCATTTCCATATGTATGAAAATTCATATATCTTTTTGTATGCATGTTTCGCTGTTGAAAATGTTTTTGAAGACAATTTTCCCCAATGTGTGTATTTTTCTAAGTATTTTTTATCCAATAGCTGCATCACAACATTCAAAGTTGTGTGAAAATATAGGTATACTTGCACTCTAGTTTTTTTATTAGTTGAAGGCATGTGTTAAAAATGAAACATGCATTCACTCACAACAGATATTCAGATATCTTTATCTTTAAGAGTTAACACATCACTGTCCATTTGCACCCTTTTCTAACACAGCTTCATCATTTTCTGAGAGGTATCTCATTCAACAACAGTGCTGGGGACAAGGTTTCCATTGACCAGAATGGGGAGTTAATAGCTGGAGTCGATATTATCAACTGGATTGTTTCCCCAAATCAATCCTTTCTTAGAGTGAAAATTGGGAATATGGATCCTGAGGCTCCAAAAGACCAAATGTTCACCATTAATGAAGATGCCATAATATGGCACAGATCATTTAACCAGGTAGGATTCAAGTTTGATAAGTTTTGAAGTTATCCAGGTTTGGATGAGCACTGAAAGCATCATCACACTGGAGGTTTAATGCACATCTGCCACTACATTGATGCTTCTGCTAGGGGTGTGCATGCCCAAAACTATCGTCGTTTATTGTTATCGTCATTTCGGACCAAAAAAATATCGTCTTCATTCATATCATAAGTGAAAAAATGATATTTTTTGCAGCCCTATTTTTAGAGAAAAAATGCCTATACCTTCTGTATTTTAAAAGTTAGAGGCTTGAAACTTGGTTACAGTGCTTATGGGGTATGCCTAAGTATGTGTATGAAATTTGAGATCAATCCCTCCAACTCTCATTTTATATGAATTTATTAAAGATCATTGCAGTTCTGACAGATCAGAATGACATCTCGCCACGTGCGTTCATTCAGACCTGTCAGAATGGAAATGATCATTAAAAAATTCATATAAAATCGAGGGATTGAGAGATTGATCTTAAATTACATACACATACTGAGACATACCCCATAAGCACTGTGACCAGGTTTCAAGCCTCTAACTTCTAAAACACAGAGGTTATGGGTATATTTATATGGCAGTCCGATAAAATGATAAAATTGCCCAAAAATTATAGTCTCAGATGATTATCGCAGGTTTTTGTATCGTATCGTTATCGTTAAACACATGCACGATAATGACCTTATCGTATTGTTATCGTACATTTTAACGATACAATACACATCCCTAGCTCCTGCCTTTTATATACCACTTTCATACTGCTTTCATAGTGCTATATCCTGCTTGGAATAGATCTGGCCTTAGTTTTATTGGACAGTGGTGAACCATATATATATATTAATAAATAAATAAATAAATAACATTTTTTCATTTAACTGAGACTCCACAAGCTATTAATTAAGCAGTTAGAAGAAGGAATTTGAAATAGATTTTTATTATTTTGAAATCTATAAAATCACTGGTAAACATCTTTGAAGGTTTATTCCAGACTTGATCCTAGGTGGCTGTACAAATGTTGCTGAAGGATGAGATTATTTAACTGGTTTGGAGATTTTCAAAGCCTCGCATGGTTTACTGACTAGGCCATTTGGCAGACCACCATTTCCTACCCATATGATCGTTCCCACCTACTGAGATCATATTACGAGTCCTGTTTTCACATCCCAAGACATCTGAGATATATTTCATTGGGACTAGTAGGGAGAGGGCAGCATCCATGCACACTCACTTCCTTGATAACAACTTTCCAGAAGTTAGTGAAAACCTTCAGTTTTAGAAAGGCCTTCAGTAGGCAATTCTACTCCCTAAGTGCAGTGTTCATATGCTTTTGCTGTGTGTTTCATGATATGGAGACACGTCTTTAATTGTTAATTCTTGTGAGCCACCTAGAACTGCCCAGAGAATAGGTGGAATATACATGTTTAAAAATAAATAAATAAATAAATAAATAAATAGAAATAAAATCCTAGTCCTTCTTTTCCGGTCCCAGAATTTCCAACAGTAGCATGATGAAATGAGACAGGAGTGGACAATATGTGGCCTACAGATGAGCAATACATACCTCCAATCCCTACTCCTACCAGCAAAAATAGCCTCTTATTGCCCCTGGAATCACTTGAACAAATTTTGGTGACAAATTGCTGCTTTATCCTTTCAATGGGGAGGGGGATATATTTGCTGATGTGGTGGGGGCAGGGGCTGAGGCTCCTGGTGGGGGGCATCAGTTCCCAGGTTCCCCAGAGTTTGTCCAAACTTTTGTATATGATGAAGCCATGGAATGAAATTCACCTTTTAACTTTAATGTGCAGGAAAAGAAACAATAAAATTAAAGAATCTAAGATAATTTTCAAGGTGATCAATATATTATTTAATCTATGGATTAGGTGCGGCCTCTTTCCGTATGTAGTGAGAGTTGCCAACCTGGTTCTAGCAAGACAATGAAGGAGGGGGAGCCATTTTGCTGCTATGATTGCATCCCATGTCCAGAAGGGAAGATTTCAAATCTGGAAGGTTAGAAATATAGTGTACATTTTTATTAAGCAGATTGGTTGCAATCTAGAGGCATATGCATACAAAACTCTTGTAAACATCAAGGAAACTCTACCTTGGGATAGACAAACTTTCTGGACACATTTGAACCAGTGTCCTGGGTGCCACCATGAATTGCTTTTGGGGGCATAGCGAAACACAAGATTTTTGGGACAGCCTCCCTTTTCTATATATAGATGTGTGTGTGTGTGAGAGAGAGAGAACTCTGTGTGTGTGTGTGTGTTCTTCCCCCCATCTCTCTTTGATACTATCTCCAGATGTTATCATTGGCTGGTTTTGGATGACACATTAAGCAACGGGGGGGGGAACAATCATTAGTTGTGTTGCTTATTGTGTTGTGTGGAGGGTTACACACCACGCACACACAACTGACAGTATGGTATTCTGCCCAATTATGCAATGGAGAGAAACAACAGGCTTGCACGTTGTTTAGCCCGAAGCTCCATTGTTTAAAGTGTCGCCCTAAACCAATTCCCCCCCCCCCCTTGTGGACTATTCTGTTTGGGAATAGAGTTCTGCCGGCCAGAGCAGCCAAAACCCCCGGCTGCTCTATGCAGCTAGCAGAACTCGTGGTGCATGCTGGGATACAGCTGGAGGACTGTGGGAGGGGTAGGGAACAGATGTAGAAACCAAGATGGCCGCCGGAACTTTCAGCTACACAAGGACCGGAGTTGTAGCATGTCGTGTGTGGAGCACCGCCTACCTAACGCACGGTCAGTACACTATTTCCCCATCCATTGCCTAATGTGTCGTCCAAAACCAGCCATTGTCTATTTCTGACTAGGGTTCTCTCTCTCCCTCTCCCCTGTTTATTCTCCCTCCTCCTTCTGGATTCTGGCCTTTCTCTCCCCCTCCCACTTTCTAGCTTTTCTCCCCTTATATCTCTTTGAGCTTCACCACACCAGGCTTTTTATCCCTTAATTTACCAGGGCTTCTGCTTTTGGATTCTTTGCGGCATTACGATCAGGTTCCTTGGGAGCGGGGGGGGGGGGGTTCTTTCTCGGCACCTTCTACATGATTCATTTTTAGCAACTAGATCGTGCTGTGGTGACACTGAAACTCAGTCATCGTGCACAGCCAACATATCTGATTACGTTCCTCATCAGGTTAGCTCTGACTTTTTAAAAAGTGGGAAAGTGCAGGATACTAGGGGTGTCATGACAGTGCACAGGGGTGGGAGTGGGTAGAGTTTAACAGACTCCCCTGTGCCCTCCCTCCCAGACCCCACTTGCTGAGCTGCAGGGCACTCTCAGACCCATTCATTGAGCACCCCATGGCTCAGTGAGAGCCTGATGCTGATGCCTGTTGCTTACTGAGCTGCCATTTTGTGCAACAGTGGTGGCTTGGGCATTTCCAAGAATGGAACATTGCATAAAAGGCAGCAACAAAAGGGCCATTTATGCAACATTACAGGCATGAATGGAGACACAGCAGCCTGTTGCTCTTCCTCTTCCTCCCCCTCACTGCATGAAGACAGGATGTCTGTGCCTTTTGTCATGGAACGAGTGAGGTGGGAAGAAAGAAGAAGCTTGCAGGAAAGAAAAGAAATTCAAGCTCAGTCTGGACAAGACAAAAGTAATGATGGGAGTGGGGATATTTCACTGGATCAGGAAAAATCTTGCCTTAGATATGGTCATGATCTCCATAAGGAATCATTTGTGTTTTGAATGTTTCTCCTCGATTTCCAGATAGTATCCGGGGTCTGGAATGGTGTTACTGCCTGCAGCTAATGACTCACTACTTCCACTGCTGGAAAAGAAAGATATGGCTCACATGGTTCATGCCTTGTTTACTTCTGAGTTAGGCTCTTTCAAAGACAGATCAGAAGTTGTAAGCAAGCACAATTTGCGATATGACAGAACATCATTGCTGATGACGAGGCACATCAGTGAAGGCATCAGCCTTCGCTTCCCATTTTCTGGCTTTGTGGTGCTTGAGCCAACATGAGATACCTTTAACTTGGTTCTTTAAAAAAAATCCAGCAGGGATATTTTATGGTTTTAAAATCATTTCATTTGTGGCCTGTGTCGCTGGTGCTCTGTTCGTGTTCATACATTGTTATATTTATTGCTATATTTGTGAAACGATTGTGTTAGCTGTTATTAACTTTAAAAAGGGGGTCATTTGAGAGGTATTCATTAGACTCCAAAGTGATTATTGATCTTCATTACAAGTCATTTCACAAGATCACCAGTGAATGGTTCCTCTAATTTGAACGAAGGGAAAATAATCCATTGTTTTTGGGACAAGAACATATACGGCACATGTTTTTGAGACTGAAGACATATTTTTCTTAACTTTTTTCCCCAGACATGAATGACTGTTTTAAATGTGGAGATGAACATTACCCAAACAAGAAGCAGGATTTCTGCATTCCCAAAGTCTTAACCTTCTTCTCTTATGAAGAATCTTTGGGGTTCAGCTTAGCGTTCTTTGCCATTGCCTTTTCGTTAATCACAGTTCTTATGTTGGGAACATTTATGAAGCACCACAACACTCCCATCGTCAAAGCGAACAACCGGAACCTCACCTACATTCTTCTCATCTCTCTGCTGCTCTGCTTCCTTTGTGTGTTCCTGTTCATTGGCCATCCCCAGAAGGTGACTTGTCTCCTCCGTCAAACTGCCTTTGGCATCATCTTTTCATTGGCTGTTTCTTGTGTGTTGGCAAAAACCATCACGGTGGTTCTGGCTTTCATAGCTACTAAGCCAGGATCCAAGATGAGGAACTGGGTGGGAAAAAGATTCACCAATTCCATTGTTAGTTCCTGCTCCCTTATCCAAACAGGCATCTGTACTGTGTGGCTGGTAACTTCTCCCCCATTCCCAGATGCAGACATGCACTCAGTGACTGGACAAATTGTTCTGGGGTGTAATGAGGGATCTGTGACTATGTTTTACTGTGTCCTGGCCTATATGGGCTTCCTGGCTATACTGAGTTTCACTGTGGCCTTTTTTGCCAGGAAGCTGCCTGACACTTTCAATGAAACCAAGTTTATCACTTTCAGCATGTTGGTCTTTTGCAGTGTTTGGCTTTCCTTTATTCCATCCTATCTGAGCTCCAAGGGAAAATACATGGTAACTGTGGAGATCTTTTCTATCTTAGCCTCTAGTGCTGGACTGCTGGGTTGCATCTTTTCCCCCAAGTGTTACATTATTTTGGTAAGGTCTGAGCTGAACAACAAGGGACATTTAATTAGAAGAAAGTATTGAAGAAACAATATTAATTCATGCAATCCAGAAAGGTTTGCTTGGGCGTGCACCAGTATTTCTAAATGTGGTTCCCTGTCAGTAGCTGCCCTTAACAAATCTTCCTTCAAGAGTTCTTAGCTGCTGAGAAGGACACTATCAAATATGTTCTCATGCTGATGTGAATGGCTGCATATCACCCTTGGGAGCACAGCATTAAATCATAGAATTTTCAGGGTGATGGGACCAGTAAATATACCCTAAGAAAGTACCTTGTGTCAGCATTTATATGTGAGATTTTATCAGCCGATTTCCTTAGCTGTTTATTTATTTCTTTATTTAAAAATCAATAAAACATTTGTATCTTCCCTATATCACCAGGATGGTTATGTGTTGCTACTTTTGTCAAGCTTGATTTTGCTCAGTTTCTCATTTTTCTAGTGTTAACTTTGTTCTTTCCCATTTCCACTTTGGTTCTTATTCTTTTTAGTTACCATGAAATTTTGTGTATATTTGCATTGATATTTATGAATCACCACAACATTCCCATTGTTAAAGCCAACAACCGGAATCTCACTCCACTCTCCTCATTTCCCTCCTGCTCTGTTTCCTTTGCATGTTGCTATTTATTGGACATCCTCAGCAGGTGACATGCCTACTCTGACAGCATGATTTTCTCAGTGGCTGTTTCTTGTGTGCTGGCAAAAAACATTATAGTGGTTCTGGCTTTCATGACCACCAAACCAGGATCTAAGATGAGGAAATGGTTGGGGAAAACACTGGCCAATTCCACTGTTCTTTTCTGCTCTCTGCTCCCTTCTCCAAGTGGATGGTTGCCAACTTCTCCCCCATACCCAGATGTTGACATGCACTCAGTGACTGAAGAAATCATATTGGAGTGTAACAAAGGATCTGTGACTGTGTTTTACTCTGCCCTGGGCTATATGGGCTTCCTTACAATTCTGTGCTTCACAGTGTCTTTCCTTGTCAAGACGCTGCCGGATAGTTTCAATGAAGCCAAATTTATCATGGTCAGCGCGTTGATCTTTTGCAGTGTTTGGTTGTCATTTGTTCCAGGTTACATGAGCTCCAAGGGAAAATACATAGCTACTTTGGAGATCTTCTCTATCTTAACCTCCAGCTCAGGGCTCCTCAGTTGCATCTTTCCCCCCAAACGTTTCATTATTGTGTTGAGGCCAGAGCTGAACAATAGGAACCAGCTAATAATAAGAAGAAAAAATGAAGAATTTAAATAACTATGTCCTTTACTATGCTTTGTAATCTAGAGATATTGTTACAACTTTTTTCTCAAGCTGTACCTTATATGTATCTTACCAAAATCTCAATTAATTCTGCTATTTTGAAACCTTCATTTGAAAAATCAAACTAATTTCAAATTGATTGAGGGAAACCTCATGTATAAGAACATAAGAGGAGTTGTGCTGGATCAGACCAAGGGCCCTTCTAGTCCAGCATTCTGTTCACACAATGGCCAACCACCTCTTGACAAGGAACTAGGAGTGTGCATGGACCCAAAAAACTGAATCGGAATCGGAACCGGAACCGATGCCTTGGATCAGATCAGATTGGATCGAAGTCTTCCCGGTTTGGATAGTATCCGATTCTAATCCAAAAATTGGACATCCAATTTTTAGCTCGGATGCCATTTTAGGTGTTTTTGCCATAGGCTTGCATTGTAGGAAAGAAAGCTTTCCCCCAATACAAGCCTATGCGGAAAACATTGGGGCGGGTGAGCAGGGACCTAGCTCCCCCCCTTCCTGTCCCTCCCCCCACACTCGCGCTCCTTACCTGCCCGGGCCGTTCGCTACCGTCCACTTGTCCCTTCTACTGAGAAACAGGTTTCGTGGCCTGCTTCTCATTGACACACTGGGTGACATCATCACCCGGCGAGTTACTGAGAGGCAGGCCGCGAAGCCTGTTTCTCAGTAGAAGAGGTCAGCAGACGGCCCCAGCATGTAAGTGGGGACTTCCCCCTCCCTGTCCCTCTCCCCCCAACTTGCACTCCTTACCTGCTGGGGCTGTCCGCTACCATCCGCTGGTCCCTTCTACTGAGAAACCGGCTTTGTGGCCTGCCTCTCAGTAGCGCGCCGGGTGAGGATGTCACCCCGCGCGTTACTGAGAGGCAGGCCGCGAAGCCTGCTTCTCAGTAGAAGGGTCCAGCAGATGGCAGCGGACAGCCCCAGCAGATATATGAGGATTTTCCCCTCCCTATCCCTCCTCCCCACTCACGCTCCTTACCTGCCGGCATCCCGCGCTGCCATCCGCTGCTTCCATACTGTTTATCATTACTACGAAAGCAGCAGACGGCAGTGCGGGATGCCGGTAGGTAACGGGGGACTTCCACCTCCCTCCTACTCCCTCCACTCATGCTCCTTACCTGCTGCCTCCTTGTTGCCGTCCACTGCCACCCGCTGCTTCAGTACTACTGAGAAACTGATGATGGCACCCGGCGCGCCATCGCTCTATTGTAGAACAGGCCGCAAGGCCTGTTTCTCAGTAGTATGGAAGCAGCAGACGGCAGTGGATGGCAGCGAGGAGGCAGCAGATAAGGAACGCGAGTGGGGGGAGGGGGAGCAGGTCCATAGTCCGATCCTCCGAACTTTTCCGATCCGGATCGGGTCCTTTCAGATCGGATCAGATTAGATTGGATTATTCAGATGCTAGGGATCAGAATTGGATAATTGTATCCAATTTTGCCTGGATCGGGTCTGGTTCTTGGATCGCACCCGATCCACTGCACACCCCTACCAGGAACCCACACGCAGGATACAAATACACCTCCTTTACTTTTTATACTTAGTTTCTTTTTGAGCTGAACTTCTTAAAACCAATAAATCACTTCTTAATTTCAAAACAACATCGTTTTATAGTTTTGCTATTTCATTGCTTCAAATGAGTATGGGTTTTGGTCAGAAAATGGTCAAGGCAATCTTAACAGCTCTTAATGATCAGCTGATAAGTTTCCAACCACATCTTTTGCTAGGAAACCTACAGGCAAATGGTCCAGGAAGGGCCATGAAACCTAACAGCATAGTGGGCGTGATTTTTTTTGCCCCAAAGCTAGGCATGATGTAATCAAGACCTCTATGTGTAAAGGAGGGATAGGGAGGATTTTGCTCTCTCTGCTGGCCCAGTCTACTCCAATTCCCAAGCACCATCCCTTGAAGGCTACTCATAGTTTGGGTCAGGGCAGGGAAATCCCCTTCATTACATTATATTATTTTATTTATTGTATTTTTGTACTGCCCATCAGCTGAAGCTCTCTGATCAGTGCACAGTCAAAAAAGATAACAGGGAGATTCTCCTCACTCATTGTGTCAATCATTGCCTCCCCCTGACTTGCCTCAGAGGCCAAATTAGCTAAGGGCAATTCAGAAATGGGCTGCCCCACTTTGGATTGGGTTCAAGTGAAGTTTGGCCACCCCTTGAAACAGGTCAGCTGTTGTGGGTCCCTGGGTGCAATATCCACATTGGAGTGGAGTTCATCACTGGCTGGAACTCAGCCAAGATGGGTGACATTAGTAGCATAGACACAACCCTGATATTAGGTGCCATGACCTTTATTATCATCCAGACAATGGAAGGCTGGGGTGGGTGGGAATTCATTCAGCCTCCACTCATGTTCCTCACCCCTGGTACAAAGGAAGTGCAATTCGTTATGAAGTTGGAAAGGGAGAGTAATTTGGTCACTTAAAAAGAATCTTTGGGGGAATCCAATGTTATTTAGTGGAACTACTCTTTATAGGAGGGTAAGTCTGTGTGGCTCAACCTTGTATAATTGTAAATGAAAACAAATATTACAGAAATATTATTTAAGCCTCCAGTGAATTCTCCTTCCAAAGGAAAGTAAACCTGGAAAAGAGCTGCCCTCACTTGCAGAGCTGAAGAGCTCCAGTGACAGCTGCTTGTAAAGAAGCTTAGAGCAATCCTTGTGAACATGTACATGTAAGCATCTCAACCTGTATCTGTAAGCATCTCAACCATGTGCTAATCATGTCTCTACATGTTCCTTCTCATATTAACTCCTGGGAATAAGAGCTTGAATTCACATGGCATGAAGCTGCTGAGAAATTCATCCTCCCTGCTCTAAAGACACAGATGTATGAACAAGAAAGTGGCTTAGACCTGGTCGAGTGACAACACACATTGTTTTGCACACACATAAACAAACACAATTGTCAAGAGAACTAATTTCCCTGGTTAGAGAAAGCTCTAAAGTTACACAAAGCTCCTTGGTAAGCTAGTTTGGTCCCATCGTCCACAACGATCCTCCCAAGATTCTTTGCGAGTAAACAGCTAGCTTTTACCCTCTAGGAATCTTATTAGGAGTTTCACAGCATAAGGAATAAACACTGAAGAATCTCTTCTCAAGTAAGTATCCCTCCACATGCAGCTAAGTGGAATACAACATTCACAAGATGTACAAACATGTTTTCTTCTGCAATTACACAGGGAATCTGTATTTGGGAAATTGTCTTCTCTTTAATTATCAAAAGGATTGTAATTTATGTCACTGCTTGTCAAACTCCCACATGGAATTGCACTTCCAATTATCAAAAATAACAGCCTGTGAAGGATGGGATAAATATATCCTCTAACGATTGGAGCAAAGAGTGGGACTAGGAACAGGATAGGATCCATCAGTCTCTTCACTTCTACTTTATATTTTGGACACATTCAAGTCAGGTCATTGAAATCATAGACTTGCTGAACTCTCGTAATGGTATTTTGGATGGGAAAGGGAAATCTTTATGTAAAATGAGTTGTACTCAGCACAATGGTATTAGAGGTCTTTCTGATATTACTGCTTCCTCACATTACAAGCAAGGCTCTCATTATGAAATGCAGTCTCAGTGATCCTCACCCTCCACTTCAGCAGTATCATCAGTCAGTAAACCTCCTCATTGGTGGCATCGTTTCTCAGAGTTTTATTATCTCCACTTCGACAACCTTCATTGTTCAACCCCTACAAGCAATGTTTGAAGATCTTAAGTAAGGCACTAATCATTTTAACTTTGTTTGCATTTTCTTTTTTGTGTCTAGAGCCAGATCTACAGCAAGCAGGATATTACACTTTAAAAGTGGTATGAAAATGGCATATGGAATGTGTCACGGACCCCAACAGTTTTCAATACTGTTATAAACCATTTATAAAGCAATAGTGTG
The DNA here is from genome assembly GCA_029215795.1 of Anniella stebbinsi. Classification (NCBI taxonomy): domain Eukaryota; kingdom Metazoa; phylum Chordata; class Lepidosauria; order Squamata; family Anniellidae; genus Anniella; species Anniella stebbinsi. The sequence continues at coordinate 26,542,107 of JARDYH010000008.1, forward strand.
GATCCTGCCTGGGTATCCCCAGTCTGAGCAGCTGCAGCCCATAATGACAGATCATAGGTGGGCTGCAAGGGGAAAAATGAACATAGTTAAGACTATGCTAGAGAACAAAAAAGAAATCTGCTTGATCCTACAGGGCCAAATCATGTATGTGTTTCCCCCGAGAAGGAAAAAGGTTTCAAATGGCATTGTCCCAATTTGGATTGCTACCCAGGAGCTATTTCCACCTAGGAGAAAATCTATTGATATAATCGACCCCCATGTCACTGGCACAATGTTGATCTGAATATGCCTCCTCTACTGTGGGTCCTATTACTTAAACCAAACAACCACAGGAGATTCTGATCAAGGATTTCCTGTACCACAACTTCTTTGTGCTTAACTGAATGGACAATGGAAGAAGCTCCCTTTGCTCCAATGTTGGGGAGGGAGAAACAATAGGATATATTTATTTTTCTCTTCTTTCATTTACAAATACCTGCATCATGCTCTGTGTTCCTCTGTGGTGCCTCCATTTCATTACGTGCTTCCTCTCTCAATGAATGCTGTCCATTCCTTCTAATATTTCTGGGACTTGGCTCCAGATATGGCAGAGACTATTTGTTTCATCTCATTTACTTTGCACAAATTGTTGAGCTCATGACAGCTACCACAACAGCCTTAATGCATAACTGTTGCTTGATAATAAACTGCATCAGTCCATCCTTGGCCTTATTTTAATTTTGTGTAAAGCTGTGTTAAATTCAAACGGTTTTTGTAACATATCTGTTGGTAAATGAGTCTCATTTGCAATATATTTTTAGTATGTTTGTCTGCACTGCAGGATTAGAACATCAATGGAAAAAAACATATACAATTGATGCAAACCTTTTGGTTTAACATGGTGTATTAGGGCTTCCCATGTTACAGCTGTTAAGGGATAATCCCTTAAATAGGGATGTGACAGGACTCTGGGGTAGAGTCTGGTAGTCCACAGACTTCCACACTTGCCCAACTTGGCATGCACTGAGTCGGGTGGTGTGGCAGTGCCTGCTGGTCCACCGAGATGCCATTTGTGTAACAACAGCAGCTCTCCCCCCGCCCCGTAAATGCCCATCTGCATCAGTAGCAGCCATAAATGAGCCATTTATGCAGAATTGCAGTTATACGTCTTCCATATAATATGTCAATGCAGGGCATATAATATGTGAAAGTATGTTTAAATTATATCGAAATAAATACAGTACCAATACAGTATCAAGCATTCTGAATATACTGTATACAGTATTTTGGACATGAAAACTGATACTGTTTCACCATTTTGTAAACAATTTTAGGTTGTGGGTTATATAAAATGTAATGAATAATATTAGTAAAGGTGATTTAGAACTGAATGGTAATATTATTTTTACTGAAGTTAGAATATCCTTCTCATATTGGATGCAACTCTTGTCCTAGTTTGGTGCCAAAGAATTACCAGCACATCCTGGCCTTGGCATTTGCAGTAAAGGAGATCAACGAAAACCCTCAGATCTTACCCAATGTCACCTTGGGCCTCCAGATCTATGACAGCTATTTCAATGCACAGAAGACCTATCATGCCACAATATTACTCATATCCACCTTGGAAAGTTTTGTCCCCAACTACATATGTGGGATCCAAAATAATATGATGGCAGTCATTGGAGGACTGGATTCTGAAATCTCCCTTCATGTGGCAACTGTCTTGGATATCTACAAGGTTCCGCAGGTAGTGTGTATGTATGGGAGAGAGAGAAAGAGAGAGAGTCACATATTTTCAGTAATCAAACAGATTTTTCATAAACCAGATTCTTGCTGGTTTTATTATTGCTTTTATTGCTTTTAATTGCTACTTTATTGTGATTATGTTTTTACTGCATTTAATATTTTATCTGTTTTTATGTATGTTATTGTTGCAAGCCACCTTGTGAGGACTTCTGCAATGAAAGATGGCCAAGAAATGTTATAAATAAATAAATAAATAAATGAATAAATAAATAAAATGGATCCCCTATTTAGCACTCAAAATCCCTTCTGCTGGGTTTGGTGAACTACACCCAGGTGTTATAATAATATGACAACAGATATCTATGTCTTTTCCAAGCACTTTCATATACATGCTAAACAGCACTAGGGAACAAACAGACCCTTTTAGTACTCTACGGCATATATTTCATAATACGGAGCAAATATTCTGCAGCATCACCTTCTGGAAGCTACCTGATACATAGATGTGGAACAAATATAATTGTCCCATCCATGACAACCATGGAAGGATAACGTGGTCCATGGTGTTGCTGAGATATTCAGGACAATTGACAGTACTGCAGTTTTCTAATGTGCATCCTTGTAAGGGTTGACAAAAACTGCCAATTCTCCAAATAGAGCAAAAGCCAGTTTGAAATGGATCTGAATAATTTGTCATTCAGGAACACCTAGGCATTGGGTGGTGTCTGCACTTCTTATGCACCTTGCTCAAAATGGCATTCCAAACATAATAATAAAATATAAAATGAACCCTGGATGTAGCCCAATAGATTGGGTCGCATTTGAAAGATTTTCCTGGTCGTACCAATTATATGCCCATACACGTCTCATTCTGAAAAAAATATTTTGTGTTTCGTTGCAGATGCTGCATAGAAGTAAATGTGAATTGTGAGCCATGTAGTCTCAAGTACAGGTTTCCATGCACAGTTGAAGCAATTAGATGGTGATAGGCAAGTCAATTTTCTCTCAGCCCCCAATCACAAGCTGCAGCATAGGAATAAAAAAGTCTAATAACCTGACAGTTTTTTTGTACTGACATGACGCAGGTGTCAAATTTGAAAGGCTGCTGCTGTTGCTGTTGCTATTGTAGTTATTGTTAATTTTATAATTATTTCTCTTCTATCTCCTCTTCACATCAATCTTTAGCTCATATATGGCTCTGATCCAGTAATGAATGACAAGACCCCAGGACTTTCCTTCTACCAGATGGCTCCTCAGGAAACCCTTCAGTACATAGGCATTCTCTCTTTGCTTCTGCATTTCAGGTGGACGTGGATTGGGGTCATTGTAACAGATAGTGACAATGGAGAAAGATTTGTACAAACTGCACTTCCTCAGTTTTCTCAGGGTGGTGTTTGTTTTGCCTTCATAGAAAGAATCCCTACACTAACTTTTGTCACAGAATTGATGAAAATACTGGAACAGGGGGCAAACATACATGATAAAGTGATGGGTGGCAATGCCAATGTATTAGTGTCCTATGGAGAATCTTATTCCATGGCATATTTTAGATGGCTTCCACTTTTAACTGTGAAAAATACACCAAAAGGTAAAGTGTGGATAACCACAGCCCAGGTGGAGCTAACTTCATTTGTCTATCAAAAAACGTGGCCTTTAGAAATGTTCCATGGTTTTATAGCCTTCACAATTCACTCCAATGAATTATCAGGATTTCATCAATATGTTGAGAGCAGAAAACCTTCCAACACAATAGAAGATGGCTTCATGAGGAACTTCTGGCAACAGGTCTTTGGCTGCATATTCCCAGATACAGTTGTGGGTGAGGTGGAGAGGAATATTTGCACAGGGGATGAGAAGCTGGAGAGCCTTCCTGCCCCCTTGTTTGAAATGAGGATGATTGGCCATAGCTACAGCATCTACAATGCTGTCTATGCAGTGGCCCATGCCTTACATGCCATGTCTTCAACTAGACTCAGATACAGAACAACGGCAGTCAGAGAGGGACTGAAGTTACAGAACCAACCATTTTGGCAGGTAATGAGCCAAACAACCTCATGTGACAATATACCATGTTTTGAATGTCACATATTTAGAATGTATCTGCATTTTTTCTCCTGTGCTCACATTTTCAGCTTCTTCTGTGCACCACCTTGACATAAATGAATAATTCACATTTCAGTCAGCCTCCTTTTTATGTTTTAATATTTAACCATAAAGCACAGAATATACTGGGTTGGTTTCAGATTTAGTCCTGCTTAGAGTAAATACATTGGAATCAACAGGACAAGTTAGCCATGAATAACTTAAGCCCCATTGATTTCAATGGACAACTAAGTAGGTCTAAATCTAGATCCAACCCAGGTTACACTTTGCTTATAGTTGGATCTAACCCTTATTATTATTATTATTATTATTATTATTATTATTATATTCATATTCATAGAGTGTTCCTTCCTGCCTATGCTGGGTCATAAAGAGTGAGCACTTCCTCTTCCATTGTGATTTCTTCAGCTTCAAACTAGCCAGAGCTTTATTGAGTTGCTTCCATTAAAATTTTGCTTCTGAGCAATCTAACTATAGCCTTTTTCTAAGTACTTGGCTTCTCTGTTTTGTTTTTAAATCCAGCTCCATCACTTTCTGAGAAGTGTCTCTTTTAACAACAGTGCTGGGGACAAGGTTTCCTTTAACCAGAATGGAAAATTAACAGCTGGATTTGATATTATCAATTGGATTACTTCCTCAAACTTATCTAGAGTGAAAATTGGGCGCGTGGATCCCCAGTCTCCTCCAGATCAAGTGTTTATAATTAATGAGGAAGCCATAACATGGCACAGCTGGTTTAACCAGGTAAGAACCAATTGCCAGCTATTAAGGCTAGATCTACACTACTGCTTTAGAATGGTATTGAAAGGCATTGATAACTGTTGGGGTCAGGACACATTCCATATACCTCTTTCATAGTGATATTTCCTATGTTTTATTCCACATTTCTAATGATTGGACACAAGATGTGAACATAAGGCCAGAATTACACCTCATGGCTTATTAATATGATTCCATCATGGTGACACTATATCTCTTTTGTGCATTTATACTTTGTATAAGCACAATGACGTTTGTTGCAGTATTTTGGATAATATGGAATAAAAAGGGGGAAATAGCAGCAGAAAAAGCAGTATATGGAATGTGTAATGTGCCCCAAATTTTTTCAATGCTCTTCAATATCAATAAGAAGCAGTAGTGTAGATCTAGCCTATGTCACTTTTGATCTGCAAACATAATTCCCTTAACTAAAAAAAGTATTTGCTAAATAAAGACAAACTACACATGAAAAGCAATACAAACACAAACAAAATATATGAATTCTGTACAAATATTATCTATAAAAATACCAGATATACATTTAAAATTTGGAAATCTATATTTCAGGATGCACAGCTGTGCATCCTTAGTTAAGGTTTGCCAGGAAAAAAAGCATTCAACCATCATAAATGGGAAATTGGGGGGGGGTATTCTACCTTCTTGAAATTCTCCCTCAATCTTTAACCAATCTTCCTGAAATGTTCAGGTTTTGTTAAATAGGCATTTCTTTATGGCACATGTATTTTACAAAACCTGAACATTTCAGGAAGATTGGTTAAAGATTGAGGGAGAAAGGGCAGTTAACAGAAAAAAGAAAAACCTTGGTCACGCAAAAGTGTTTCTGGAAAAAATATTGGCAACCATTTGTGCCCACCTCTGGCTGGGCCAGGATGGTCACTACATGTTAACCATTGCCGTTTCTACTGTACTAGGTGGAATGGATTTTCTTTTTTTCAAATTCAGTTTACATATTTTCAAATTTGTTTTTATAGCCAATGGAAGCCTATGGAAGCTCATAATGTGGAACTCAGTGTGTTGAGGGTGAGGGGAGGGAGAGGAGAAAATAATTCCCATCTGTTGTTAAAGCAGCAAACAACAGCAGCTTTAAAACAGTTTATAACGATATTGACAACTGTTGGGGCCCAGGACACCCTCCATATACAGTTTTCAAACGGTTTCCAAAGTGTTATATCCTGCTTGGTGTAGATCTGGCCCCAGGCACCTGGATCCTGAAAAGCTTGGTGCAGTTTTTGCCCCCTATTTGCTTTTGCTCACTGATGAAAGTTGGGCTTCACAGCACTTTTCATTTGAAAATATCTTCTACACTCTCTACCTGGATTAAATTTCCCTACCTGGACTTTGCTGAGTTCTGCACCCTGGATTCTAGACGAGATCTCTTTCAACATTCCTCTGAATCCATGATAACCTGGTCTTCTGCTGTTCCCAGACTGTGGAATGGCCTACCGGGAGAGATTCATCAACTTAAGTCTCTCTAAGAAAGCCATAATGACTGATCTCTTCCGGCAGGCCTATCTAGTTGAATTTTGAGAGTTTTATAGTTATTTTAATAATGTATTAGTTTTACATGTTTTAATCAGTTTTATGCATTTTATATTTGCATTTAATGTTGTTCCCCACCTCGATTCAGAGGGAGAGGCAGGTAAGAAATAAATAAATATATTATTATTATTATTATTTCATCTATTTCTCTCTCGTGGCACTTATTCTAGATGGACATGACGGGCTTTGCCAAGTCATGCTGTCTTTTACAGATTCAGGAATTCCCTGACAATTGAGCATGTTTTAAGTATGACTGCTTTCTGAATGTGTCTGTGGATGTATTTTAGTAGGCTCAGTTTCTGAAGGTTTTCTGTTTATTTTTTTTATGTGATGCCGGTGACTGAGGTGACAAACAGAATAATTGTGACCTTTTCCTGTTGCCATAGTTCTTTGACTTCCATGGCGAGTTCTTTGACTTCTATGGCCAGAAGTCTCTCTTTTCTTCTTCCTTTTCAACAACATTTTATCTATTATTATTATTATTATTGTTATTATTATTATTCAGATCTCTCCTTGGAATAGGTAGCTATACATTCCTTTTAATTCCCCCCAAAACACACACACACACTGTTCCCTTCCTTTTTTCTAAGAGTTTGAGCCATACTGCTTTCATTAAACAACAACAACAACAAACCTTACAGTTTACAAAACAACGTTCAGGTTCTACAGCTTTCAACCAAGCACCAAAAAAGGAGGGAAATTGGGTGCTAAGGCTCACAACCTTAATGCCACATCCTCTCTAAGGAGGCAGAAAGTGCAAGTGAAATTCTCATTCTCCCAAAGCAGATAAACCATGAGGACAGGATGGAGAATATGATATGCAGAGGTGACTGTGGGGTTGTTGGAAACTGATGATGAACAACTTAAGGCCACCTACTTCTCTCTTTCTCTTTTTGAGCAGCCCTTCCTCAACCTGGTGCCCTCCAAAGATGTTGAACTACAACTCCAAGATAGGGGGCACCAGATGAATGAGCAATGAAAAATAAATGCTAATTAGCACAAAACTGTACAAACAATATTATAATGCATGACAAACCATAACATAGGAATGATACAATTAAGCAGAAAATAGTGAATTGAACAAGCCTACACAAAAAGTGCTAGACACTCAGTATAAATACATAAATAAAGTGCAAAAAGCAATGATATTGAAGAGCAGGGGTAAGCTGAGCACATGTGAGCATGAATTGAACACAGGTTTTATACAAGATAGCAAAGTATTGAACAGGCACCTGGTTCAGTCCTGTTTCACCATGTTTTGGATTCTTCAGAAAAGCAACATAATGATCACCATTAACGAGCAACATCAAGGGAGTAAAGGAAAGTTGAAACACCTTAAGTGATCTTTCCATCCTGGTATCTTATTAACTCCCTTCCAAGGGAAGTTTGGCTCAATCCCTGGGAATTCAATTGAACAGCTTCAGTGGAGGCAAGTTCTGTAGACAGGTGTATATGATGTTCCAGCTAATAGGATCATCATTGATTCTAATAGGAACTTTAATTTATTTCTTTGTTTCTTATTTTGACAACATTTGTAACCTTTGAAAGGCTGGAACTAGTTGCTGTCATTCATGGCAGGCCATTTCCACCCATGAACTAGTTGTGGTTATTTATGGCAGGTCATATCCAGCCCTTCTTTTCCAGTCAGCTGGCAACTGTTTGATAAACACCTGTGGGATTGCCTCTGCCTATATAACCTCACCATTTTCAACATTAGCACGGTGCTGCAGGATGAAGCCACAAAGTAATGGTTCCCATATTCTTTTAATAACAAGAAAATATCCCCAGACCCTCAATTTTTCCAAGCTCATGTTTCTCGCTGCTCTTTTTTATTTATGGATTAGGCTCGGCCTCTTTCAGTATGCAGTGAGAGTTGTTACCCTGGTTCTAGGAAAAAAGTGAAGGAGGGGGAGCCATTTTGCTGCTATGATTGCATCCCATGTCCAGATGGGAAGATTTCAAACCAGAAGGGTAAGGAACATACTGTACAAATTTATCCATCAACATTTACTTTAGTACAGATGGACAGGCATATGAAATCATGCCTACAGTTTGAATGCTTTTTTTTCTTTGTTCAGTGTCTTAAAAATGGCAAAATAAATAACTAAGTCCCATGGTTGAGAAGACACCTTAAAGATGAGGCTGAGCTTCCTCTGAACACTAGGTTTGTTAAACATGGCTGCTTTTTAGGCACCAGTAATATTGCACAATGGAAGAATGATCCAATGAAAAAGTATGTTGGTAAAAAATTGCACACTCTGGGCATTTCCTCTGAAAAGGCCACGTCTCATGTTCTGAGCCATCACACTTTTGACAAATGTGGGACTGTTGAGAAAATCAACATTTGTTGATTAGTTGGTATTTGTTGTGATCACAGAACATATTTTCCACCAACTTCACATCTACACAGAGTTGCCCAGAAGAGCCATTCAAATGATCAGAGAATTGTTATATCTTGGCTCATGAGAGAGGGGATGAACACTTGGTAGCCCACTATGACCAGTCTTTCCCTTTTTGAATTAGAGCTGCTGAATCCTTAGTCTTTTGGGGGCTGATATATGTGACTTTTCCTGAAATCTGGGAAATCTTTCTCATTTTACTTTTTAAAGAAACAAAAACAGAAATATTCAGAAATTGCGGGGGTGCAATGTATGTGACTTGCACAAATCTGAGGTGCAATTTGCTGAAATTACACAAATTACAGTTGAAATTTGTATAAACCACACAAATTGCACACATTTTGATTTACATTAAAAGGGAAAAAAAACTCAGAAGAACCTGCAATATGGCCAAACTTGTTGCAGTTCGAATTCAGCCGGATCGTGGGGAAATGAGCCAAAGTCATAGGAGGGGTGAGGTGATGAAAGCTCGTTCACTTCCTGCCCCCGCCCCACCCCCGATGGATTCCTCCAACATCCCTACTTCTACTGCAGAAGCTCTCTCCCATATCTGTTTTGCAATCAGGCTGGGGCATTGGAGAGGGACTTCTCTAGTCTTTGTAACTCACTCCCTAGGAAGACCTGCCTTGACCATTCTCTGATGGCATTCCAGCAATTTGTGGAGTTGTTTGTAGTTTGACAATTGTTTGCCTTCTCAAATTGTTGAGTAAATAACTTTTTCAATTACTTAGCAGGCAAACTTCTTGAATTGCTTTATCTGCTCCCTATATTTCTTTTTTAATTACTCATTGTTATCTTGTTTAGGTTTATTATTTTAATTGTATAGGCTGTGGGCCATCTTGAGCATTTTAAATGAAAAGTTGGGGGTACGGATGCTTTCAATTAATGATAAAGTATTTATCTTGTGTACAAAACAACTTTTTTTTTTACATCATATTGCAAAGATCAAGGCATGGTTGTGACACTAAGATTATCTCTTTCCCCCACCCCAGACATGAATGACTGCCATAACTGCATAGACAAAACCTATCCAAACAAAAGGCATGACTTTTGCCTACCGAAAGTTGTCACCTACATGACTTATGGAGAACCTTTGGGAATCAGTTTCATCTTTATTGCTCTTTCATTTTCTTTGATCACAGCTCTGGTGCTCGGAATATTTATGAAGCACCACAACACTCCCATGGTCAAAGCCAACAACCGGAACCTCACCTACTCTCTCCTCATCTCCCTGCTGCTCTGCTTTCTTTGTGCATTGCTATTCATTGGCCGACCTCAGAAAGTGATGTGTCTCCTCCGACAAACCACTTTTGGCATCATCTTCTCAGTGGCTCTTTCTTGTGTGCTGGCAAAAACCATCACCGTGGTTCTGGCTTTCATGGCTACCAATCCAGGATCCAGAATGAGGAAGTGGGTGGGGAAAAGAATCTCCACCTCCATAGTTTTTTCCTGTTCCCTTATGCAAGCAGGCATTTGTACTGTGTGGCTGGCAAACTCTCCTCCATTCCCAGACATTGACATACACTCAGTGACAACAGAAGTAGTAGTGGAATGCAATGAGGGCTCTGTGATTATGTTTTACTGTGTCTTGGGATATATGGGCTTCCTGGCAATTATGAGTTTTATAGTGGCCTTCTTTGCTAGGAAGCTCCCCGACAGTTTTAACGAAGCCAAATATATCACTTTCAGTATGTTGGTCTTTTGCAGTGTTTGGCTATCCTTTGTTCCAACCTACCTGAGCACCAAGGGGAGAGAGATGGTGGCTGTGGAGATCTTCTCAATCTTAGCCTCCAGTATTGGGTTGCTTAGTTGCATATTTGCCCCCAAATGTTACATAATTGTATTGAGGCCTAAGATGAACAACAGAGAACACCTAATGAGAAGAAAGAATTGACCTAATGGTTCTGTGAGATTTGCTCTATTTTGCAATCCAGAGGTTTTTGTGTATTTGTGCTATTGAATGCTTGTGTGTTATCGTCTCAATAGCTTTGTGATGTAGAATTCTCTCAAATCTTTTGAAATACTCCCAGACTAGCTAAAAAAAGAAAGAATCTGATGTTGTGTGTGTGTGGGAGGGGGAATAGAGTATGCCATTGCTCATATTCATTCTAAGCATGAGATTGCTGGTTTCGCATGACATATTAGGAAATGGACAGGGGAATAACATACTGACCATGCGTTAGGTAGGCAGCTCTCCCCAAATGACATGTTGCTATCCCGTCCATTGAGCAGCTGAAAGTTCCGGCGTTCATCTTGGTTGCAGTGTCTCCTCCCTCCCCCCTCTCTCAGTCCTTCAGGCATATCCCAGCATGCACCGCTGTTTTGCCAGCTGTATTAGAGCAGCTGGTGGTTTTTGGCTGCTCTGGTTGGCAGGACTTTATTCCCAAATGGAATAGTGCACAGAGAGAGGGGTGGTTGGTTTCAGACGACACTTTAAACAATGGGCCTCGGGCTATACAACTTGCAAGCCCGTTGTTCCTCTCAGTTGCTGAATTGGGTGGAATAGCATACCGTCAGTTGTGTGTGCGTGGTGTGTAACCCTTTATACAACACAATAAGCAACACAACTGACAGTTGCTTCCCCCCATCCGTTGCCTGATGTGTCGTCCGAAACCAGCCGATGTGTCTAGAATTCTGTCTTACCCATTTATTGTGTATTGTTTCTATTGCTGAAGCTTGAATATGTATACAATGTGCATGAAACTTCTCCTCACTGATAGATCCAGCCCAATGCCTATCATGTCTACACATTTGTGACAGATGTTATCCACAAAGAATTTTCTGATAGTCTAGATCAACTTATTTACAACAGAATTAATCCTATAATGGGAAAGTATACACTAGGGATGTGCACAGTCCAAAAAATCAAATCGGAATCGGAATCATTGTTACGGATCGGAGGTATTTCGGATTGGATCGGATCCGATTCCGATCCAAAAACCGGATATCCAATTTTCAGATCAAATGCCTTTTAGTCCCTTTAGACCTGATTTTGGAGGGGGAAAAGCCTTTATCTTTGGTATTTTTTAAGACAGAATCATGAAACTTTGTACAAGTGCAGATGGGATGTTGCCAATCATGTGCTCAGAATTGCAGACACAGGGGTCCAGGTATTACTTGTAAGTAAGCCTTCAAAAGTCACTTTTTCTCCAGTCATCTGTTCCTTTTTCAATTTCCTCCTGTGTCTCAGGGATAGTTTAAAATTGTTTTTTGGCAGGTAAGAACATAGACCATGTCCACATTTGGGAAGCGTACGGAAGGGCTGTATGTACATAGCTCTACCCCCTTTTGCAGAGAAAGTGGCACGGTTTAACTGAAATGGAATTGTGAAAAATGTATTTACCCATTGCATGCAAACTGCAAAGTGCTTTCATTAGATCCCGTCCCCAGAAACTGAAATCAAACTTGGGGAGTGTACAGAAGGGCTGAACGTTGCTCTGCCCAGTTTTCACAGTCACAAGGGCATGTGGCTTACTGAAATGGAACTGTGAAAAATGGCTTGTGCTGGTCAGTAAGACCGTTGCAAAGTGCTCTCTCATTAAATCCTGTCCCCACAAACACCACACTAATGTGAGAAGCGCACAGAAGAGGTGTACAGTTGCCCTTATTTCACAGACACGGGCATGGTTTAACTTGAATGGCATGCTTTTTATTGAACTTTAGGGACTCTGTGGACTTCTCCTTGAGGGAGAAATCTAACTCCCTTAGCCTAAGCAAGTGGAGCAGCATGCTCCAAACTCCACCAAAATCCAATATCAATTCCAGCTCCAAACCACACTCCTTCCACTCCAACTAATTAAACCCCACAGAGAGCCAAAAGGGAAAGAATGAGAATATATACTTGGTTTCTACTAAGCCCTCCTCCAGCATTGTGACTGGAGCCTGCAGAAAGTCTTTAACAAGATTGGGTGAGGCATTGATGTAGTGTAAAGCACAATTGGTGGATCAAGCTGTCAAACACACACACACAGCCTCCCCCCCTTTATGGAAGTTCAAAATAATAAACCACTCATTTCCGCTAAAGTCTTGCACCAATTTCTCTGGAATTTTTCACACATGAGTAGACACAATCTCCCATGTCAGGGAGTTTCAACTTTCCTCCTTTTAAAATAAAAGAGTTACACAGCACATTCTTTGCTGTAAGTCCAATGTAAGTTTAAAATGCCATAATAAACCACTCATTGCCACTAAAGTCTTGCACCAATTTCTCTGGAATTTTTCACACATGAGTAGCCACATCCAATCTCCTATGTCAGGGTGTTTCAACTTTCTACCTCTTAAATTTAAAAAATTACCGCACATTATTTTGCTAAGTCCACTGTCAGTTTAAAATGCCATAAAATTGAGGTCCGATCCTCCAATTTTTCCAATCCGGATCGTGTCCCTTTGGATCGGGTTGGATGGTTCATAGGATTAAGATAGGAATTGCTTTGATTTATCTGATTTTGGCCAGATTGGATCCAGATCGTGAATCGGATCCGATCCACTGCACATCCCTAGTATACACCTCTGCACCATCACTGCCAACTGGTATGCTGGTAAAATTCCTGCCACTCCAAGACATCTTACTATTCAGGGTGGGTGGATGGGGAAGTCAGCAACTGCAATCCTGGAGTCACATGGGGGGGACTGATTTTAAGGAGGGAACTCACTCCGACGGGTCTGCACCTTCCACGCAATTTATATATTTATTAATAATATGTATATACTGCTCCATATTGAAAATAGATTCCACAGCAGTCCACATACGAACAGAACATCAAAAAGAAAGACGTTTAAAAACAGAAAATTAAAATTGTTCAGTTGAAAACAAAGGACCAATAAAAACAGTTGAGGAATACTTCCTGGAAAAGATTTTTTTTCAGGAGGTGCTGGAAGCAACTTAAAGGTCCACCAGAAGCATGCCCTTCAATAATCTCAGTGACCAGGCAGGTTGTTAAGGGAGAAGGCGCTCTCTCAGGTATCCTGGCCCCAAGTTGTTTAGGGCTTTGTACACCAGTACCAAAACTTTAAACCTGGCCTGGTAGCCAATAGGCAGACAGAGCAATTCCCTCAGCAAAGTAGTTATATGCTGAAAAGAGGCAGTTCCGGACAACAGCCGAGCTGCAGCATTCTGCACTAGCTCCAGCTTCTGGAACAGCCTTAAGCCCCACATAGATCACATTGCAGTAATCTCATCTTGAAGTAATTAATGCCTGTACCACTGTGGTCAAGTTATCTCTGTCCAGAAGAGGCTGTGGCTGGTGAGCCAGCTGAAGCTTGTAAAAGGCACTCTGAGCCACCACCACCAAGTGGGCCTCCAGCGACAATGATGGATCTAGGAGTACCCCCAAACTACTAACCTGATCTTTCAAAAGGAGCACAACCCCTCCAGAACAGGCAATGAGCCTATTTCCCACTCACCCACAAGGCTTCTGTCTTGCCAGGATTCAGCTTCAGTTTATTGACCTTCATCTAGCCAATAACTGAGTTTAGGCACTGATCTAGGACTTGCACAGCCTCTCCTGAGTCAGATGTCACAGGGAGATAGAGTTTATGACACATAGCACGAAATCCCCTAATAACCACCCCAGCGGCTTCATATAGACGTTAAATAACATTGTGGACAAGATGGTGCCTTGCAGTACCCCATAGCTTAATTGCAAAGGGGTTGATGAATGGTCACCCAAAGTTACTCTCTGAAATTGACCCTGAAAGTAGGACTGGAACCACTGTAGCACAGGCCTCCAGTCCCCATCCCATGGAGTCAATCAAGCCAATAAGAGTGCAAGTAGAATTAACAGGTTGCATTTCCCTGGTCTCTCTCTTTCTCGATAAAAGTCAGCCATCAGGGTGACCAAGGCTGACTCAATCCTGTATACTGGTTGAGACCCAGATTGAAATGGGTCTAGATAATCAGTGTCCTCCAAGAGTGCATGCAGTTGTTCCACTATGAACCTCTCCAATACCTTCCATAAGAAAGGAGCAGTAAGAAAGAGCAGTAAAAAATAAAAACACCCTAGACACTTTCTAGATATATTAAGGGGAAGATCCCCACCACCATATTAGAAGTCTTAGAATGTTGCCTCTTGAAATTTGCTGAATATCTCCTGGTTTCATGGGAACTAATATTCTTCCTATAGTGAGACTGTTAAGACAACACACTAAACCATGGTTAGATCGCTAAGCCTTTGGTAGCAAAAGGTTAGTGAGCATGCTTAAAATAAAATTTAAAAAAACTGTGGTAATGTAGCCACCATGGTTAGAAATGGTTCACATGATGTACTAAGCCATAATGTTTAACTCAAAATGCTTAACTACAGTGGCTCAATTCGGACGACACAATAAACAACTGGTGTGGAGGAAACAATCATCAGTTGTTTTGACTATTGTGTCATCCGAATGCTGCCATAGTCAACTCAGCGCTGACCCTCATTCACACCACAGTTGATTATTTATTACCATGTTGTGTGCGGAGTACCTATTGGGAATAACGACATAAGTATTTTTTGCTTTTCATGGTTACTCTTGATTACAGGATCTACTTATTTGATTGACAATTACTTATAAGTATGGGCAACATACAGGATAGTTAGCAGCTGAGGTCAATTTATATCAGCTGATGCAGCAGGAATATATAAAACCTTCATTACAATTCATGAATGAGATCGCTGCATTGAAAAACGGAGGTTGGGAGTATTTCGAGAGCACTAGCTGTTGGTATGTAGTTAAAATATCTTATATTTTAAGGGTTTTTTACTTAGTGACTGGGAAAGATTCAGTAGAGTGATAAATATTAAAATTTATTACTTGCAGGCTTTCGCTGATCTGGGGGAGTGTTGAAATTCGTATTTCTTTTCTTGATGTGGTCAGGCAGCCCCCGTGTTCAGACTTAAAAACAATTCTACTAATGAGCAGCTGTTGCCCGGTAAAAATATCTTTTATTTATCCTCGTTTATATATACATTCTGTATCTTACATATGTGTGTCCTGTAATCTATTAGTGTAATTTTTCATTCGTGTTTGTATATTTGTTTTAGAATTTAAAGGCCACTGAGGAAGACCGACATCGTCGAAACGCGTCTGGCATGCCTCTTTTTATAAATTGGTGGAGCAATTTGCTTTAATAATATTATAGAGAAATCCTTATGTGTATAGCAAATTGCACCAATTGTATGTATATATATTTGTATAAAATATATATTTTAAAATATTTGTTGTACATCTTAACTTTTTTGGAAATACTGTGTTTTGTTTGGTTAAGGATAGCACTTTGTTTTGTTTTTTGCACACCAGAGTGGTGTTTCCACAATTCTTGTGGATTGTAACCATGAGTAACACTGACATGTTTAGTTATTCAAATGAGCATATTGTGAATCTGCTTAAGGCTCCTCCTTTTTTTGATGACCAATGTAGTATCCAAGTACCAAAACATGAAGAATGGAATAGGTAGAGAACACTTAGAGAAAAACATATGAAATTAGAGATGCATGCCGGTGCCCTCAGCGATTACTGTAGGAATCAAAGAATACCCAGGGGTCTCAGGATCTTAAAGGAACCAGGAATGTTTCCAAATAATGAGGATTTTTTTAAAAAATGGTTTGCCATCTTGAATAAATGCTCCTTGGACTTGATGGTTTTACTGATAGAAACTTCTAAAAATGAGATGCTTAAAAATCAAGTAGAGATTGAAAAGATAACAGAGAACCTTAAAGCTACTATGGCGGAGGCATCTCTACAAGAAAAGATAAACCATCTCAACAAGGATATTGAAAAGGAAGCACAAGAACTTAAGGATATTAAATTCAAAAAATTCCAAAGGGACCTATGGGATTATCAGGAAAACAGGGTATATAACTGGAAAAAACCTAGGACATTCTATACCCCTAAAAAATCTGTTTCCTTCTGCAGTGAATCTGGGGATAACATGACTAGTCCGGAAGAGGGTCCTAGTGATCCTGCGAATGAAAGTACTTTTACCACTATAATGAGACCCACAACACGGTCTTTTTTGGATTCCGCACAAGGGGTCACGGGAAACAGCACCAAACAAAAAAGAAAATCGAATTTAGTGGCAAGATATCCACAGAGAAGAACACAGAGGACAAATCGATAGTAAACTTGTCTGGCAGAACTCTAACTCCTATTCAGCTACAGGTTCTTCAAAAAGGCTTATCTTTTGTTCCCACGCCTAAAATTGATACTTTTAAATCCATGGTTGAAATACAACATCTTTTGAGAAAAATAAGAATAGCAGACTGGTTTAAAATTAAACGCCCTGAGAATTGCAGGGAGCATTTCAGCTTTAGACCAAAATCTACTTTTAATCCCAGTACCTCGAATCCAAATATTTTGGCTTTTGAGAATATGGTACTGAAGGAAATCCAGTCATCATATGGGAACCAGAGTAGGACTTGGCATAACCTCACGAAAGCAGAGAAGACAGCAATGTCTGAAATGTGCCAATTTACAGATGTTGTATTCAAACCAGCCAATAAAGGGGGTGCTATTGTAGTGTGGGATGTCAAAGACTATATGAAGGAAGCACATAGACAACTGGGAATGTCAAATCATTATATACCTTGTAAATATGATCCAACAGCGGAAGTTAAAAAATTAATAACAGCAACAGCAGAAGAAGGCTTAACAGATAACAATACATACATATATAGATAACAATACATTCAGTTTCCTATTACAATCAGAATGAAGGACACCTGTTTTTTATCTACTCCCTAAAATACATAAAGGCATTTCCCCAGTTCCAGGACGGCCTATAGTCTCAGGTTGTGATTCTATTCTGGAACCAGTAGCAGAATGGGTAGACTTTTTTTTGAAACCATTTATACCCAAAATTCCATCGTATATTAAGGATACTGGGCATTCTGAACCTCACCAATAGCTACAGCAAAGATGACGGACAATCTTTTGGTTTTCAGACAGAGGTGGGGCACTTTGGGGCAAGCCTTCATCAATAGAATAGGCAGACCGATTCTGAAAACAACTGACCAAGTAGTCAATTTTGAAGCCTGGGTATCACCCTGTTTTCAATCAAAACAACTGGAACTCATTGTGTGGGAGAGTTTTTCCTTATCTCCCTCTTTGTCTCTCCTCACTTTTATCCCCCTTTTCTTACAACCCCCCCCCCCGATTAATGTTGTCAATCAACACTGTGTTGGTTGCATGGTACACACGACACATACAATATGTGATTCATGCATCAATGTCTTTCCCAATATCTGTTGGAAAAAATAGAAGTATTTACTGGGACTTCCCCTCACCACTACACCCTCCAGACATGTCCTGCATGCAAAACAAGCCTTCTTTTCTGGTTCCTTCCAAGTTTTGCAAACTCTGCACAACCGTTGTTTGTTGTTCAGACTATTTTCAGCTATCAGCATCTGTTCAGGACAACTCTTAACTGCATGTATAAGTATAATCGATCAAAGAGATTCAGAGGAGCAATGGCTTCTGCCAAGGCATAGAATATAAGAACAGATGTGCTGAATCATTCCAAAAACCTATTAAGTGGAGTTTCCTGTATCCCACAGTGGCCAACCAGGTACATACAGAAAACTCCAAAGGAGGAAATGAGGGAAATAACTCTCCCGCTACACTTTTCCAGGAACTGGTATTCAGAAGCATGCTGTGTCTTTATTACTTTGGCTAGCCTCCTTTTAATATTGGTGGCAATTATTAAATCTTGTGGTAGCAAATCTCCCACCAATCAGTTTCATGGGATGACGCCGAGTACTAGTACTATGAGAGAGGGAGAAAAATGTCTCCCTAACCACATTCTTCACACCATGCATAATTTTGTACACCTCTATCATGTCCCACCTTACCCTTAGCCTTATATGGAAATGAGAGAGAACAATCTTATGGAATGAACACAAGTGGAACTGATGTGGATTAGAAATAGAGTGATCCTTCTATCCATGGTCTCTAGAGTTTCAGACAGGTTTGTTTTTCCAGCATTCCTAGAGATGCCAGGAGATTGAGCCAGGGACTTTCTGCATATGGTAGCAATGGGTTAACTCACAGCAGGAAACTTCTAGCAATACAGTAAGTCTCCCTTGCCTCCATTTTGCCCACATGGATGTGGTTCTGAAAAACCAAGGAAAAGTGGTGGTGCATGGAAGGCTGTAAACAAGAACCATTTATGGCATTGTACAACATCATTAGTGGTTATGAGCCTTAGCTTCCAAAGTCCTGGTTTGGTGAAGCTTGAATTAATATGAGTCTTAACTCATGATGGCAGATTACTTGAAGGGCTATCACTGAATATACAAGTAGGTTTCTTTAAATAAAAACACGATTGAGTCTATCTATCTATCTATCTATCTTTCTATCGTAATGCATTAGAAGAAGAAAAAATCAGATTAAGAAAATATTAGGGATGTGCACTGACCCCCCGGATCGGATCGGATAGCGGATCGGAATTGGACCTGGGGGGTCGGATCGGATCGGATCGGAGGCTGGTCGGATCGGATCGGACCAGATGTCCGATCCGGATCGGACGCCATTTTGAATGCTTTTTCCCATAGCCAAGTATTGTTTTACAAAAACGCCTATAACTTTTTAATTTTTAAAGATAGAAGGATGAAACTTGGGCACATTGTAGACTGGTTAGGGGTAGTTATCTGTGAGAAATTTCAGAAAGATTGGTGCATGCATTTTGTGGCAATTAATTTTTTAATAAATACCCAGGAATGCCTATAACTTTGTCATTTTTAAAGTTACACACATGAAACTTTGCCACATTGTAGGGGGTACCTTGGGACCTATGTGTGTGAAATTTCAGAAACGTAGGTGCTTGTCTTGTGTGGCAATTAATTTTTAGAAAAATGGGTAGTAGTGGGGTAAATACAGTTACGCCTCCCATTTTTTTATTTTTGAAGATACAAACAGGAAACTTGGGCACATTACAGGTACTACTTGCCTTGATATGTGTGTGAAATTTCAGAAACATTGGAGCTTTCCTTGTGTGGCAATTAATTTTTGAAACAATGAGGAAAGAAACACCTATAACTTTGTCATTTTTAAAGTTACACACATGAAACTTTGCCAGATTGTAGGTGGTACCTTGGGACCCATGTGTGTGAAATTTCGGAAACGTAGGTGCTTGCCTTGTGTGGCAATTAATTTTTTAATAAATACCCAGGAATGCCTATAACTTTGTCATTTTTAAAGTTACACACATGAAACTTTGCCACATTGTAGGCGGTACCTTGGGACCTATGTGTGTGAAATTTTGGAAACGTAGGTGCTTGCCTTGTGTGGCAATTAATTTTAGAAAAATGGGTAGTGGTGGGGTAAATACAGTTACGCCTCCCACTTTTTTATTTTTGAAGATACAAACAGGAAACATGGGCACATTACAGGTACCACTTGGCTTGATATGTGTGTAAAATTTCAGACAGCTGGGTCCAGGCATGTGGTGGCAAGGTATTTTTGAAACAATGAGGAAAGAAACGCCTATAACTTTTTTATTTTAAAAGTTAGAAGTCTGAACATTGCTCACTTTGTAGATGGGTTAGGGGTAGATATGTGTCAGAAATTTCAGAATTATAGGTCCAGGCATTTGATGGCTATGGAATTTTTAAATTACATGTTTCAAAAAAATCTCTACAGAGGCCAGGTCTTCCCCTCCCGCTTCCCGCGAAGAAAAGGAAACACTCTCTCGTCTCGATCCCTTTGATCCTTGCTAGTAGTATCCATTACAGGGCTCGTGTTTCCTTTCCTACTTTCACTTTTCAAGCAGAACGGCTGAGCCTAGCTGAGTTTTGCAGCCATGCGTGCAAGGAAGGATCACTCTGGTCTCGATCCCTTTGATCCTTGGTAGTATCCATTACAGGGCTCGTGTCTGCTTTCACTTTGTACTGGATCAGACCAAGGGCCCTTCTAGTCCAGCATTCTGTTCACACAGTGGCCAACCACCTGTTGACCAGGAACTAGGAGTGTGCATGGACCCAAAAAATCGAATCAGAACCGGAACCGATGCCTCGGATCAGATCAGATTGGAACGGAGGCTTCCTGTTTTGGATAGTATCCGATTCTGATCCAAAAATTGGACGTCCAATTTTTAGCTCGGATGCCATTTTAGGTGTTTTTGACTATGCCGAAAACATTGGGGCGGGTGAGTAGGGACCTAGCTCCCCCCCTTCCTGTCCCTCCCCCCACACTCGCGCTCCTTACCTGCCCGGGTCGTTCGCTACCATCCACTAGTCCTTTCTACTGAGAAACAGGCTTCGTGGCCTGCTTCTCAGTGGCACGCTGGGTGACGTCATCACCTGGTGAGCTACTGAGAGGCAGGCCGCGAAGCCTGTTTCTCAGTAGAAGAGGTCAGCGGATGGCCTCAGCAGGTAAGTGAGGACTTCCCGCTCCCTGTCCCTCTCCCCCCCACTTGCACTCCTTACCTGCCGGGGCCGTCCACAACCATCCGCTGGTCCTTTCTACTGAGAAACCAGCTTTGTGGCCTGCCTCTCAGTTGTGCGCCGGGTGATGACATCACCCAGCGCGCTACAGAGAGGCAGGCTGCGAAGCCTGTTTCTCAGTAGAAGTGTCCAGTGGATGGCAGCGGACAGCCCCAACAGATATATGGGGATCTTCCTCTCCCTATCCCTCCTCCCCACTTGCGCTCCTTACCTGCCGGCGTCCCACGCTGCCATCCGCTGCTTCCATACTACTGATAAGCAGGCCTTGCAGCCTGTTTATCAGTACTACGGAAGCAGCAGACGGCAGTGCGGGACGCTGGCAGGTAACGGGTGACTTCCCCTCCCTCCCTCTCCCCCCACTCACGCTCCTTACCTGCTGCCTCCTCGCTGCCGTCTACTGCCGCCCGCTGCTTCAGTACTACTGAGAAACAGGCCTTGCGGCCTGTTCCAAAGTAGAGCGAGGGCGCGCCGTGTGATGACGTCACCCGGTGCGCCCTCGCTCTATTGTAGAACAGGCCACAAGGCCTGTTTCTCAGTAGTATGGAGCAGTGCACGGCAGCAAGGAGGCAGCAGATAAGGACCGCGAGTGGGGGGAAGCGAGGAGGTCCAAGGTCCGATCCTCCGATCTTTT
This sequence comes from Anniella stebbinsi, assembly GCA_029215795.1. Lineage (NCBI taxonomy): Eukaryota > Metazoa > Chordata > Lepidosauria > Squamata > Anniellidae > Anniella > Anniella stebbinsi. The sequence goes on from JARDYH010000008.1 coordinate 26,563,700, forward strand.
CCTATCCGGATTGGGTCCTTTCAGATCAGATTGGATTAGATTAGACGATCCAGATGCTAGGGATCGGAATTGGATAGTTGTATCCAATTTTGCCTGGATCGGGTCTGGTTCGTGGATCGGACCTGATCCACTGCACACCCCTACCAGGAACCCACACGCAGGACACAAATACACCTCCTTTACTTTTTATACTTAGTTTCTTTTTGTGCTGAACTTCTTAAAACCAATAAATCACTTCTTAATTTCAAAACAACATCGTTTTATGGTTTTGCTATTTCATTGCTTCAAATGAGTATGGGTTTTGGTCAGAAAATGCTCAAGGCAATCTTAACAGCTCTTAATGATCATCTGATAAGTTTCCAACCGCATCTTTTGCTAGGAAACCTACAGGCAAATGGTCCAGAAGGGCCACAAAACATAACAGCATAGTGGGCATGATTTTTTTTTTGCCCCAGAGCTAGGCATGATGTAATGAAGACCTCTATGTGTAAAGGAGGGATAGGGAGGATTTTGCTCTCTCCGCTGGCCCAGTCTACTCCAATTCCCTAGCACCATCCCTTGAAGGTGCTGAGAAATTCATCCTCCCTGCTCCAAAGACACAGATGTGTGAACAAGAAAGTGGCTTAGACCTGGTCGGGTGACAACACACATTGTTTGTGCACACACATAAACAAACACAATTGTCAAGAGAACTAATTTCCCTGGTTAGAGAAAACCTCTTACACAAAGCTCCTTGGTAAGCTAGTTTGGTCCCATCGTCCACAACGATCCTCCCAAGATTCTTTGCGAGTAAACAGCTACCTTTTACCCATTAGGAATCTTATTAGGAGTTTCACAGCATAAGGAATAAACACTGAAGAATCTCTTCTCAAGTAAGTATCCCTCCACATGCAGCTAAGTGGAATAGAATATTCACAAGATTTACAAACATGTTTTCTTCTGCAATTACACAGAGAATCTGTATTTGGGAAATTGTCTTCTCTTTAATTATCAAAAGGATTGTAATGTATGTCACTGCTTGTCAAAGTCCCACATGGAATTGCATTTCCAATTATCAAAAATAACAGCCTGTGAAGGATGGGATAAATATACCCTCTAACGATTGGAGCTAAAGGTGGGGACTAGGAACAGGATAGGATCCACCAGTCTGATCACTTCTACTTTATATTTTGGACACATTCAAGTCAGGTCATTGAAATCATAGACTTGCTGAACTCTCCTAATAGTATTTTGGATGGGAAAGGGAAATCTTTATGTAAAATGAGTTGTACTCAGCACAATGGTATTAGTGGTCTTCCTGATATTGCTGCTTCCTCACATTACAAGCAAGGCTCTCATTGTGAAATGCAGTCTCAGTGATCCTCACCCTCCACTTCAGAAGTATCAACTGTCAGGAAACCTCCTCATTGGTGGCATCGTTTCTCAGAGTTTCATCGTCTCTACTTCAACAACCTTCACTGTTCAACCCCTACAAGCAATGTTTGAAGATCTTTCGTAAGGCACTAATCATTTTATCTTTGTTTGCATTTTCTTTTTTGTGTCTAGGGCCAGATCTACACCAAGCAGGATATCACACTTTGAAAGTGGTTTGAAAATGGCATATGGTATGTGTCATGGGTCCCAACAGTTGTCAATACTGTTATAACCCATTTATAAAGCAGTAGTGTGGATCCTGACTGGGTATCCCCAGTCAGAGCAGCTGCAGCCCATAATGACAGATCATAGGTGGGCTGCAAGGGGAAAAAATGAACATAGTTAAGACTATGCTAGAGAACAAAAAGAAACCTGCTTGACGCTACAGGGCCAAATCATGTATGTGTTTCTCCCGATAAGGAAAAGGGTTTCAAATGGCATTGTCCCAATTTGGATTGCCACCCAGCAGCTATTTCCACCTAGGAGAAAATCTATTGATGTAATCGACCCCCCCGTCACTGGCACAACGTTGATCTGAATATGCCTCCTGTACTGTGGGTCCTATTACTTAAACCAAACAACCACAGGAGATACTGATCAAGGATTTCCTGTGTCACATCTTCTTTGTGCTTAAGTGAATGGACAATGGAAGAAGCTCCCTTTGCTCCAATATGGGGGAGGGGGAAACAGTAGGATATATTTATTTTTCTCTTCTTTCATTTACAAATACCTGCATCATGCTCTATGTTCCTCTGTAGTGCCTCTATTTCATTACGTACCTCCTCTCTCAATGAATGCTGTCCATTCCTTCTAATATTTCTGTGACTTGGCTCCAGATATAGCAGAGACTATTTGTTTCATCTCATTTACTTTGCTGAAATTATTGAGCTCATGACAGCTTCCATAACTGTTGCTTGATCATAAACTGCATCAGTCCTTCCTTGCCCCTATTTTAATTTCTTGTAAAGCTGTGTTAAGTTCAAAGAGTCTTTATAACATATCTGTTGGTAAATGACTTTCATTTGCAATATAAAGATTTTTAGTATGTATGTCTGCACCGCAGGATTAGAACATCAATGGAAAAAACATATATACGATTGATGAAAACCTTTTGGTTAACATGGTGTATTTGGGCTTCCCATGTTACAGCTGTTAAGGGATAATCCCTTAAGTAGGGATGTCACAGGAGTCTGGGGTGGGTGTGGCAGTGCCTGCTGGTCCACCAAGATGCCATTTGTGTAACAATAGCAGCTCTTTCCCCCCTGTACATGCCTATCTGCACCAGTAGGCGCCATAAAAGGGCCATTTATGCAGAATTGCAGTTATACGTATTCCATATAATATGTGAATGCAGGGCATATAATATGTGAAAGTATGTTTAAATTGTATCACGTATAGGTAAGCAACTTTCTCAAAATAAATACAGTACCAATACAGTATCAAGCATTCTGAATATACCGTATACAGTATTTTGGACATGAAAACTGATACTGTTTCACCTTTTTGTAGGCAATTTTAGGTTGTGGGTTATATAAAATGTAATAAATAATATTAGTAAAGGTGATTTAGAACTGAACGGTAATATAATGTTTACTAAAGTTAGAATATCCTTCTCATATTGGATGCAACTCTTGTCCTAGTTTGGTGCCAAAGAATTACCAGCACATCCTGGCCTTCGTTTTTGCAGTAAAGGAGATCAACGAAAACCCTCAGATCTTACCCAATGTCACCTTGGGCCTCCAGATCTATGACAGCCATTTCAATGCACAGAACACCTATCATGCCACAATATTACTTATATCCACCTTGGAAAGATTTGTCCCCAACTACATATGTGGGATCCAAAATAATATGATGGCAGTCATTGGAGGACTGGATTCCGAAATCTCCCTTCACGTGGCAACTGTCTTGGATATCTACAAGGTTCCGCAGGTAGTGTGGATGTATGGGAGAGAGAGAAAAAGAGAGATTCACATATTTTCAGTAATCAAACAGATTTTTCATAAACCAGATTCTTGCTGGTTTTATTATTGTTTTTATTGCTTTTAATTGCTACTTTATTGTGATTATGTTTTTACTGCTTTTAATATTTTAACTGTTTTTATGTATGTTATTGTTGCAAGCCATCTTGTGAGGACTTCGGCAATGAAAGGTGGCCTAGAAATGTTATAAATAAATGATTGAATGAATGAATGAATAAATAAATAAATAAATAAATAAATAAATAAAATGGGTCCTCTATTTAGCACTCAAAATCCCTTCTGCTGGGTTTGGTGAACTACACCCAGGTGTTATAATAATATGACAACAGATATCTATGTCTTTTCCAAGCACTTTCCTATACATGCTAAACAGCACAAGGGAACAAACAGAGCATTTTAGTACTCTATGGCATATATTTCATAATACAGAGCAAACATTCTGCAGCATCACCTTCTGGAAGCTACCTGATACATAGATATGGAACAAATATAATTGTCCCATCCATGACAACCATGGAAGGATAACGTGGTCCATGGTGTTGCTGAGATATTCAGGACAATTGACAGTACTGCAGTTTTCTAATGTGCATCCTTGTAAGGGTTGACAAAAACTGCCAATTCTCCAAATAGAGCTAAAGCCAGTTTGAAATGGATCTGAATAATTTGTCATTCAGGAACACCTAGGCATTGGGTGGTGTCTGCACTTCTTATGCACCTTGCTCAAAATAGCATTCCAAACATAATCATAAAACATAAAATGAACCCTGGATTTAGCCCAATTGATTGGGTCGCATTTGAAAGATTTTCCTGGTCGTACCAATTATATGCCCATACACGTCTCATTCTGAAAAAAATATTTTGTGTTTCGTTGCAGATGCTGCATAGAAGTAAATGTGAATTGTGAGCCATGTAGTCCCGAGTACATGTTTCCATGCACAGTTGAAGCAATTAGATGGTGATAGGCAAGCCAATTTCTCTCAGCCCCCACTCACAAACTGCAGCATAGGAATAATAAAGTCTAATAACCTGACTGTTATTTTGTACTGACATGACACAGGTGTCAAATTTGAAAGGCTGCTGCTGTTGCTATTGTAGTTATTGTTAATTTTATAATTATTTCTCTTCTATCTTCTATTCACATCTATCTTTAGCTCATATATGGCTCTGATCCAGTAATGAATGAGAAAACCCCAGGACTTTCCTTTTTTTTGCTCAAAAAAGCATTCCTAAACATAAGCAGAAAATACAATCATATGCCCATACATGTCTCATTGTGAAAAAAGAAAATCTTATTTCATTGCAGATGCAGTGTAGAAGTAAGTGAACGTGAATTGTGAGCCATGTAGTCCCAAGTACAGGTTTCCATGCACATTTGAAGGAATCAGAAGGTAGCAGGCAAGTCAATATTCTCTCAGCCACAACTCACAAACTACAGCATAGGAATAATAAAGTGCAATTACGTAACAGTTTTTTTTTGTATGTACATGATGCACATGAGCTGCTTCGAAAACTTCAAAGGTTGCCTCTGCTGCTGCTGATGATGATGATGATGACCGAGTTGTTAGTGTTGTTGTTATTATAATTATAATTATTTCTCTTCTATCTCCTCTTCACATCAATCTTTAGCTGATATATGGCTCTGATCCAGTAATGAATGACAAGACCCCAGGACTTTCCTTCTACCAGATAGCCCCTCAGGAAACCCTTCAGTACATAGGCATTCTCTCTTTGCTTCTGCATTTCAGGTGGACGTGGATTGGGGTCATTGTAACAGATAGTGACAATGGAGAAAGATTTGTGCAAACTGCACTTCCTCAGTTTTCTCAGGGTGGTGTTTGTTTTGCCTTCATAGAAAGAATCCCTACACTAACTTTTGTCACAGAACTGATGAAAATACTGGAACAGGGGGCAAACATACATGATAAAGTGATGGGTGGCAATGCCAATGTATTAGTGTCCTATGGAGAATCTTATTCCATGGCATATTTTCGATGGCTTCCTCTTTTAACTGTGAAAAATACACCAAAAGGTAAAGTGTGGATAACCACAGCCCAGGTGGAGCTAACTTCATTTGTCTATCAAAAAACGTGGCCTTTAGAAATGTTCCATGGTTTTATAGCCTTCACAATTCACTCCAATGAATTATCAGGATTTCATCAATATGTTGAGAGCAGAAAACCTTCCAACACAATAGAAGATGGCTTCATGAGGAACTTCTGGCAACAGGTCTTTGGCTGCATATTCCCAGATACAGTTGTGGGTGAGGTGGATGGGAATATTTGCACAGGGGATGAGAAGCTGGAGAGCCTTCCTGCCCCCTTGTTTGAAATGAGGATGATTGGCCATAGCTACAGCATCTACAATGCTGTCTATGCAGTGGCCCATGCCTTACATGCCATGTCTTCAACTAGACTCAGATACAGAACAATGGAGGTCAGAGAGGGACTGAAGTTACAGAACCAACCATTTTGGCAGGTAATGAGCCAAACAACCTCATGTGACAATATACCATGTTTTGAATGTCACATATTTAGAATGTATCTGCATTTTTTCTCCTGTGCTCACATTTTCAGCTTCTTCTGTGCACCACCTTGACATAAATGAATAATTCACATTTCAGTCAGCCTTCTTTTTATGTTTTAATATTTAACCATAAAGCACAGAATATACTGGGTTGGTTACAGATTTAGTCCTGCTTAGAGTAAATACATTGGAATCAACAGGACAAGTTAGCCATGACTAACTTAAGCCCCATTGATTTCAATGGACAATTAAGTAGGTCTAAATCTAGATCCAACCCAGGTTACACTTTGCTTATAGTTGGATCTAACCCTTATTATTATTATTATTATTATATTCATAGAGTGCTCCTTCCTGCTTATGCTGGGTCATAAAGAGTGAGTACTTCCTCTTCCATTGTGATTTCTTCAGCTCCAAACTAGCCAGAGCTTTATTGAGTTGCTTCCATTAAAATTTTGCTTCTGAGCAATCTAACTATAGCCTTTTTCTAAGTACTTGGCTTCTCTGTTTTGTTTTTAAATCCAGCTCCATCACTTTCTGAGAAGTGTCTCTTTTAACAACAGTGCTGGGGACAAGGTTTCCTTTAACCAGAATGGAAAATTAACAGCTGGATTTGATATTATCAATTGGATTACTTCCTCAAACTTATCTAGAGTGAAAATTGGGCGCGTGGATCCCCAGTCTCCTCCAGATCAAGTGTTTATAATTAATGAGGAAGCCATAACATGGCACAGCTGGTTTAACCAGGTAAGAACCAATTGCCAGCTATTAAGGCTAGATCTACACTACTGCTTTAGAATGGTATTGAAAGGCATTGATAACTGTTGGGGTCAGGACACATTCCATATACCTCTTTCATAGTGATATTTCCTATGTTTTATTCCACATTTCTAATGATTGGACACAAGATGTGAACATAAGGCCAGAATTACACCTCATGGCTTATTAATATGATTCCATCATGGTGACACTATATCTCTTTTGTGCATTTATACTTTGTATAAGCACAATGACGTTTGTTGCAGTATTTTGGATAATATGGAATAAAAAGGGGGAAATAGCAGCAGAAAAAGCAGTATATGGAATGTGTAATGTGCCCCAAATTTTTTCAATGCTCTTCAATATCAATAAGAAGCAGTAGTGTAGATCTAGCCTATGTCACTTTTGATCTGCAAACATAATTCCCTTAACTAAAAAAAGTATTTGCTAAATAAAGACAAACTACACATGAAAAGCAATACAAACACAAACAAAATATATGAATTCTGTACAAATATTATCTATAAAAATACCAGATATACATTTAAAATTTGGAAATCTATATTTCAGGATGCACAGCTGTGCATCCTTAGTTAAGGTTTGCCAGGAAAAAAAGCATTCAACCATCATAAATGGGAAATTGGGGGGGGGGGTATTCTACCTTCTTGAAATTCTCCCTCAATCTTTAACCAATCTTCCTGAAATGTTCAGGTTTTGTTAAATAGGCATTTCTTTATGGCACATGTATTTTACAAAACCTGAACATTTCAGGAAGATTGGTTAAAGATTGAGGGAGAAAGGGCAGTTAACAGAAAAAAGAAAAACCTTGGTCACGCAAAAGTGTTTCTGGAAAAAATATTGGCAACCATTTGTGCCCACCTCTGGCTGGGCCAGGATGGTCACTACATGTTAACCATTGCCGTTTCTACTGTACTAGGTGGAATGGATTTTCTTTTTTTCAAATTCAGTTTACATATTTTCAAATTTGTTTTTATAGCCAATGGAAGCCTATGGAAGCTCATAATGTGGAACTCAGTGTGTTGAGGGTGAGGGGAGGGAGAGGAGAAAATAATTCCCATCTGTTGTTAAAGCAGCAAACAACAGCAGCTTTAAAACAGTTTATAACGATATTGACAACTGTTGGGGCCCAGGACACCCTCCATATACAGTTTTCAAACGGTTTCCAAAGTGTTATATCCTGCTTGGTGTAGATCTGGCCCCAGGCACCTGGATCCTGAAAAGCTTGGTGCAGTTTTTGCCCCCTATTTGCTTTTGCTCACTGATGAAAGTTGGGCTTCACAGCACTTTTCATTTGAAAATATCTTCTACACTCTCTACCTGGATTAAATTTCCCTACCTGGACTTTGCTGAGTTCTGCACCCTGGATTCTAGACGAGATCTCTTTCAACATTCCTCTGAATCCATGATAACCTGGTCGTCTGCTGTTCCCAGACTGTGGAATGGCCTACCGGGAGAGATTCATCAACTTAAGTCTCTCTAAGAAAGCCATAATGACTGATCTCTTCCGGCAGGCCTATCTAGTTGAATTTTGAGAGTTTTATAGTTATTTTAATAATGTATTAGTTTTACATGTTTTAATCAGTTTTATGCATTTTATATTTGCATTTAATGTTGTTCCCCACCTCGATTCAGAGGGAGAGGCAGGTAAGAAATAAATAAATATATTATTATTATTATTATTTCATCTATTTCTCTCTCGTGGCACTTATTCTAGATGGACATGACGGGCTTTGCCAAGTCATGCTGTCTTTTACAGATTCAGGAATTCCCTGACAATTGAGCATGTTTTAAGTATGACTGCTTTCTGAATGTGTCTGTGGATGTATTTTAGTAGGCTCAGTTTCTGAAGGTTTTCTGTTTATTTTTTTTATGTGATGCCGGTGACTGAGGTGACAAACAGAATAATTGTGACCTTTTCCTGTTGCCATAGTTCTTTGACTTCCATGGCCAGTTCTTTGACTTCTATGGCCAGAGGTCTCTCTTTTCTTCTCTTTTCTTCTTCCTTTTCAACAACATTTTATCTATTATTATTATTATTATTATTATTATTATTATTATTATTATTGTTATTATTATTATTATTCAGATCTCTCCTTGGAATAGGTAGCTATACATTCCTTTTAATTCCCCCCAAAACACACACACACACTGTTCCCTTCCTTTTTTCTAATAGTTTGAGCCATACTGCTTTCATTAAACAACAACAACAAAAAACCCTACAGTTTACAAAACAACGTTCAGGTTCTACAGCTTTCAACCAAGCACCAAAAAAGGAGGGAAATTGGGTGCTAAGGCTCACAACCTTAATGCCACATCCTCTCTAAGGAGGCAGAAAGTGCAAGTGAAATTCTCATTCTCCCAAAGCAGATATACCATGAGGACAGGATGGAGAATATGATATGCAGAGGTGACTGTGGGGTTGTTGGAAACTGATGATGAACAACTTAAGGCCACCTACTTCTCTCTTTCTCTTTTTGAGTAGCCCTTCCTCAACCTGGTGCCCTCCAAATGTGTTGAACTGCAACTCCAAGATAGGGGGCACCAGATGAATGAGCAATGAAAAATAAATGCTAATTAGCACAAAACTGTACACACAATATTATAATGCATGACAAACCATAACATAGGAATGATACAATTAAGCAGAAAATAGTGAATTGAACAAGCCTACACAAAAAGTGCTAGACACTCAGTATAAATACATAAATAAAGTGCAAAAAGCAATGATATTGAAGAGCAGGGGTAAGCTGAGCACATGTGAGCATAAATTGAACACAGGTTTTATACAAGATAGCAAAGTATTGAACAGCACCTGGTTCAGTCCTGTTTCACCATGTTTTGGATTCTTCAGAAAAGCAACATAATGATCATCATTAATGAGCAACATCAAGGGAGTAAAGGAAAGTTGAAACACCTTAAGTGATCTTTCCATCCTGGTATCTTATTAACTCCCTTCCAAGGGAAGTTTGGCTCAATCCCTGGGAATTCAATTGAACAGCTTCAGTGGAGGCAAGTTCTGTAGACAGGTGTATATGATGTTCCAGCTAATAGGATCATCATTGGTTCTAATAGGAACTTTAATTTATTTCTTTGTTTCTTATTTTGACAACATTTGTAACCTTTGAAAGGCTGGAACTAGTTGCTGTCATTCATGGCAGGCCATTTCCACCCATGAACTAGTTGTGGTTATTTATGGCAGGTCATATCCAGCCCTTCTTTTCCAGTCAGCTGGCAACTGTTTGATAAACACCTGTGGGATTGCCTCTGCCTATATAACCTTACCATTTTCAACATTAGCACGGTGCTGCAGGATGAAGCCACAAAGTAATGGTTCCCATATTCTTTTAATAACAAGAAAATATCCCCAGACCCTCAATTTTTCCAAGCTCATGTTTCTCGCTGCTCTTTTTTATTTATGGATTAGGCTCGGCCTCTTTCGGTATGCAGTGGGAGTTGTTACCCTGGTTCTAGGAAAAAAGTGAAGGAGGGGGAGCCATTTTGCTGCTATGATTGCATCCCATGTCCAGATGGGAAGATTTCAAACCAGAAGGGTAAGGAACATACTGTACAAATTTATCCATCAACATTTACTTTAGTACAGATGGACAGGCATATGAAATCATGCCTACAGTTTGAATGCATTTTTCTATGTTCAGTGTCTTAAAAATGGCAAAAAAAAAAATCCCATGGTTGAGAAGACACCTTAAAGATGAGGCTGAGCTTCCTCTGAACACTAGGTTTGTTAAACATGGCTGCTTTTTAGGCACCAGTAATATTACACAATGGAAGCATGATCCAATGAAAAAGTATGTTGGTAAAAAATTGCACACTCTGGGCATTTCCTCTGAAAAGGCCACGTCTCATGTTCTGAGCCATCACACTTTTGACAAATGTGGGACGGTTGAGAAAATCAACATTTGTTGATTAGTTGGTATTTGTTGTGATCACAGAACATATTTTCCACCAACCTCACATCTACACAGAGTTGCCCAGAAGAGCCATTCAAATGATCAGAGAATTGTTATATCTTGGCTCATGAGAGAGGGGATGAACACTTGGTAGCCCACTATGACCAGTCTTTCCCTTTTTGAATTAGAGCTGCTGAATCCTTAGTCTTTTGGGGGCTGATATATGTGACTTTTCCTGAAATCTGGGAAATCTTTCTCATTTCACTTTTTAAAGAAACAAAAACAGAAATATGCAGAAATTGTGGGGGTGTAATGTATGTGACTTGCACAAATCTGAGGTGCAATTTGCTGAAATTACACAAATTACAGTTGAAATTTGTATCCACACAAATTGCACACATTTTGATTTACATTAAAAGGAAAAAAAACTCAGAAGAAACTGCAAGATGGCAAACTTGATGCAGATCGAATTCAGCCGGATCGTGGGGAAATGAGCCAAAGTCATAGGAGGGGTGAGGTGATGAAAGCTCGTTCACTTCCTGCCCCCGCTCCACCCCCGATGGATTCCTCCAACATCCCTACTTCTACTGCAGAAGCTCTCTCCCATATCTGTTTTGCAATCAGGCTGGGGCATTGGAGAGGGACTTCTCTAGTCTTTGTAACTCACTCCCTAGGAAGACCTGCCTTGACCATTCTCTGATGGCATTCCAGCAATTTGTGGAGTTGTTTGTAGTTTGACAATTGTTTGCCTTCTCAAATTGTTGAGTAAATAACTTTTTCAATTACTTAGCAGGCAAACTTCTTGAATTGCTTTATCTGCTCCCTATATTTCTTTTTTAATTACTCATTGTTATCTTGTTTATGTTTATTGTTTTAATTGTGTAGGCTTTGGGCCATCTTGAGCATTTTAAATGAAAAGTTGGGGGTACGGATGCTTTCAATTAATGATAAAGTATTTATCTTGTGTACAAAACAACTTTTTTTTTTACATCATATTGCAAAGATCAAGGCATGGTTGTGACACTAAGATTATCTCTTTCCCCCACCCCAGACATGAATGACTGCCATAACTGCATAGACAAAACCTATCCAAACAAAAGGCATGACTTTTGCCTACCCAAAGTTGTCACCTACATGACTTATGGAGAACCTTTGGGGATCAGCTTCATCTTTATTGCTCTTTCATTTTCTTTGATCACAGCTCTGGTGCTCGGAATATTTATGAAGCACCACAACACTCCCATGGTCAAAGCCAACAACCGGAACCTCACCTACTCTCTCCTCATCTCCCTGCTGCTCTGCTTTCTTTGTGCATTGCTATTCATTGGCCGACCTCAGAAAGTGATGTGTCTCCTCCGACAAACCACTTTTGGCATCATCTTCTCAGTGGCTCTTTCTTGTGTGCTGGCAAAAACCATCACCGTGGTTCTGGCTTTCATGGCTACCAATCCAGGATCCAGAATGAGGAAGTGGGTGGGGAAAAGAATCTCCACCTCCATAGTTCTTTCCTGCTCCCTTATGCAAGCAGGCATTTGTACTGTGTGGCTGGCAAACTCTCCTCCATTCCCAGACATTGACATACACTCAGTGACAACAGAAGTAGTAGTGGAATGCAATGAGGGCTCTGTGATTATGTTTTACTGTGTCTTGGGATATATGGGCTTCCTGGCAATTATCAGTTTTATTGTGGCCTTCTTTGCTAGGAAGCTCCCCGACAGTTTTAACGAAGCCAAATATATCACTTTCAGTATGTTGGTCTTTTGCAGTGTTTGGCTATCCTTTGTTCCAACCTACCTGAGCACCAAGGGGAGAGAGATGGTGGCTGTGGAGATCTTCTCAATCTTAGCCTCCAGTATTGGGTTGCTTAGTTGCATATTTGCCCCCAAATGTTACATAATCGTATTGAGACCTAAGATGAACCACAGAGAACACCTAATGAGAAGAAAGAATTGAACTAATGGTTCTGTGAGATTTGGTCTATTTTGCAATCTGGAGGATTTTGTATATTTGTGCTATTGAATGCTTGTGTGTTATCCTCTCAAGAGCTTTGTGATGTAGAATTCTCTCAAATCTTTTGAAATACTCCCAGACTAGCTAAAAAAAGAAAGAATCTGATGTTGTGTGTGTGTGGGAGGGGGGAATAGAGTATGCCATTGCTCATATTCATTCTAAGCATGAGATTGCTGGTTTCGTATGACATATTAGGAAACGGACAGGGGAATAACATACTGACCATGCGTTAGGTAGGCAGCTCTCCCCAAATGACATGTTGCTACCCCGTCCGTTGAGCTGCTGAAAGTTCAGCCATCCATCTCGGTTGCAGTGTCTCCTCCCTCCCCCCCTCTCAGTCCTTCAGGCATATCCCAGCATGCACCGCAGTTCTGCCAGCTGTATCAGAGCAGCTGGGGGTTTTCGGCTGCTCTGGTTGGCAGGACTTTATTCCCAAATGGAATAGTGCACAGAGAGAGGGGTGATTGGTTTCAGATGACACTTTAAACAATGGGCTTCGGGCTATACAACTTGCAAACTCGTTGTTCCTCTCAGTTGCTTAATTGGGTGGAATACCATACTGTTGTGTGTGGTGTGTAACCCTCCACACAACACAATAAGCAACACAACTGACAGTTGCTTCCCCCCATCCGTTGCCTGATATGTCGTCCGAAACCAGCCGATGTGTCTAGAATTCTGTCTTACCCATTTATTGTGTATTGTTTCTATTGCTGAAACTTGAATATGTATACAATGTGCATGAAACTTCTCCTCACTGATAGATCCAGCCCAATGCCTATCATGTCTATACATTTGTGACAGATGTTATCCATAAAGAATTTTCTGATAGTCTAGATCAACTTATTTACAACAGAATTAATCCTATAATGGGAAGGTATACACTAGGGATGTGCACGGTCCAAAAAAATCAGATCGGAAGCGGAATCATTGTTACGGATCGGATTGGAGGTATTTCGGATTGGATCAGATCCGATTCCGATCCAAAGACCGGATATCCAATTTTCAGATCAAATGCCTTTTAGTCCCTTTAGACCTGATTTTGGAGGGGGAAAAGCCTTTATTTTTGGTATTTTTTAAGACAGAATCATGAAACTTTGTACAAGTGCAGATGGGATGTTGCCAGTCATGTGCTCAGAATTGCAGACACAGGGGTGCAGGTATTACTTGTAAGTAAGCCTTCAAAAGTCACTTTTTTACCAGTCATCTGTTCCTTTTTCAATTTACTCCTGTGTCTCAGGGATAGTTTAAAATGGGTTTTTGGCAGGTAAGAACATAGACCATGTCCACATTTAGGAAGCGCACTGAAGGGCTGTATGTACATAGCTCTACCCCCTTTTGCAGAGAAAGTGGCACGGTTTAACTGAAATGGAATTGTGAAAAATGTGTTTACCCATTGCATGCAAACTGCAAAGTGCTTTCATTAGATCCCGTCCCCAGAAACTGAAATCAAACTTGGGGAGTGTACAGAAGGGCTGAACGTTGCTCTGCCCAGTTTTCACAGTCACAAGGGCATGTGGCTTACTGAAATGGAACTGTTAAAAATGGCTTGTGCTGGTAAGTAAGACCGTTGCAAAGTGCTCTCTCATTAAATCCTGTCCCCACAAACACCACACTAATGTGAGAAGCGCACAGAAGGGGTGTACAGTTGCCCTCATTTCACAGACACGGGCATGGTTTAACTTGAATGGCATGCTTTTTATTGAACTTTGGGGACTCTGTGGACTTCTCCTTGAGGGAGAAACCTAACTCCCTTAGCCTAAGCAAGTGGAGCAGCATGCTCCAAACTCCACCAAAATCCAATATCAATTCCAGCTCCAAACCACACTCCTTCCACTCCAACTAATTAAACCCCACAAAGAGCCAAAAGGGAAAGAATGGGAATATATACTTGGTTTCTACTAAGCCCTCCTCCAGCATTGCGACTGGAGCCTGCAGAAAGTCTTTAACAAGATTGGGTGAGGCATTGATGTAGTGTAAAGCACAATTGGTGGATCAAGCTGTCAAACACACACACACAGCCTCCCCCCCCCCTTTATGGAAGTTCAAAATAATAAACCACTCATTTCCGCTAAAGTCTTGCACCAATTTCTCTGGAATTTTTCACACATGAGTAGACACAATCTCCCATGTCAGGGAGTTTCAACTTTCCTCCTTTTAAAATAAAAGAGTTACACAGCACATTCTTTGCTGTAAGTCCAATGTAAGTTTAAAATGCCATAATAACCCACTCATTGCCACTAAAGTCTTGCACCAATTTCTCTGGAATTTTTCACACATGAGTAGCCACATCCAATCTCCTATGTCAGGGTGTTTCAACTTTCTACCTCTTAAATTTAAAAAGTTACCGCACATTATTTTGCTAAGTTCACTGTCAGTTTAAAATGCCATAAAATTGAGGTCCGATCCTCCAATTTTTCCAATCCAGATCGTGTCCCTTTGGATCAGGTTGGATGGTTCATAGGATCAGGATTGGAATTGCTTTGATTTATCTGATTTTGGCCAGATTGGATCCAGATCGTGAATCGGATCCGATCCACTGCACAACCCTAGTATACACCTCTGCACCATCACTGCCAACTGGTATGCAGGTAAAATTCCTGCCACTCCAAGACATCTTACTATTCAGAGTGGGTGGATGGGGAAGTCAGCAACTGCAATCCTGGAGTCACATGGGGTGGACTGATTTTAAGGAGGGAACTCACTCCGACGGGTCTGCCCCTTCCACGCAATTTATATATTTATTTTTAATATGTATATACTGCTCCATATTCAAAATAGTTTCCAGAGCAGTTCACATAGGAATAGAACATTAAAAAGAAAGACGTTTAAAAACAGAAAATTAAAATTTATTTATTTATTTATTTATTTATTACATTTGTATACCGCCCCATAGCCGAAGCTCTCTGGGCGGTTTACATAGGATTAAAAACAATTAAAAACAATATACAAAAATTAAAACAGCAAAAACATACAACATACACACAATCTGTACATTTAAAAACCACTTCGACACTTCAAAAAAAAAAAACAAAACAAAAAAAAAACAAAAAAAAAACAAAAAAAAAAAACCTACAAAAACAAAAACATAGCAGTTTAAAACAAAGGACCAATAAAAACAGTTGAGGAACACTTCCTGGAAAAGAATTGTTTTCAGGAGGTGCTGGAAGCAGCTTAAAGGTCCACCAGAAGCATGCCCTTCAATAATCTCAGTGACCAGACAGGTTGGTAAGGGAGAAAGTGCTCTCTCAGGTATCCTGGCCCCAAGTTGTTTAGGGCTTTGTACACCAGTACCAAAACTTTAAACCTGGCCTGGTAGCCAATAGGCAGACAGTGCAATTCCCTCAGCAAAGGAGTTATATGCTGAAAAGAGGCAGTTCCGGACAACAGCCGAGCTGCAGCATTCTGTACTAGCTCTAGCTTCTGGAACAGCCTTAAGCCCCACATAGATCGCATTGCAGTGATCTCATCTTGAAGTAATTAATGCCTGTACCACTGTGGTCAAATTATCTCTGTCCAGAAGAGGCTGTGGCTGGTGAGCCAGCTGAAGCTTGTAAAAGGCACTCTGAGCCACCACCACCAAGTGGGCCTCCAGCGACAATGATGGATCTAGGAGTACCCCCAAACTACTAACCTGATCTTTCAAAAGGAGCACAACCCCATCCAGAACAGGCAATGAGCCTATTTCCCACTCACCCACAAGGCTTCTGTCTTGCCAGGATTCAGCTTCAGTTTATTGACCTTCATCTAGCCAATAACTGAGTTTAGGCACTGATCTAGGACTTGCACAGCCTCTCCTGAGTCAGATGTCACAGGGAGATAGAGCTTATGACACATAGCACGAAATCCCCTAATAACCACTCCCAGCGGCTTCATATAGACGTTAAATAACATTGTGGACAAGATGGTGCCTTGCAGTACCCCATAGCTTAATTGCAAAGGGGTTGATGAGTGGTCACCCAAAGTTACTCTCTGAAATTGACCCTGAAAGTAGGACTGGAACCACTGTAGCACAGGCCTCCAGTCCCCATCCCATGGAGTCAATCAAGCCAATAAGAGTGCAAGTAGAATTAACAGGTTGCATTTCCCTGGTCTCTCTCTTTCTCGATAAAAGTCAGCCATCAGGGTGACCAAGGCTGACTCAATCCTGTATACTGGTTGAGACTCAGATTGAAATGGGTCTAGATAATCAGTGTCCTCCAAGAGTGCATGCAGTTGTTCCACTATGAACCTCTCCAATACCTTCCATAAGAAAGGAGCAGTAAGAAAGAGCAGTAAAAAATAAAAACACCCTAGACACTTTCTAGATATATTAAGGGGAAGATCCCCACCACCATATTAGAAGTCTTAGAATGTTGCCTCTTGAAATTTGCTGAATATCTCCTGGTTTCATGGGATTATTATTCTTCCTATAGTGAGACTGTTAAGACAACACACTAAACCATGGTTAGATCACTAAGCCTTTGGTAGCAAAAGGTTAGTGAGCATGCTTAAAATAAAATTTTAAAAAACTGTGGTAATGTAGCCACCATGGTTAGAAATGGTTCACATGATGTACTAAGCCATAATGTTTAACTCAAATTGCTTAACTACAATGGCTCAATTCGGACGACACAATAAACAACTGGTGTGGGGGAAACAATCATCAGTTGTTTTGACTATTGTGTCATCCGAATGCTGCCATAGTCAACTCAGCGCTGACCCTCATTCACATCACAGTTGATTATTTATTACCATGTTGTGTGGGGAATACCTATTGGGAATAACGACATAAGTATTTTTAGCTTTTCATGGTTACTCTTGATTACAGGATCTACTTATTTGATTGACAATTACTTATAAGTATGGGCAACATACAGGATAGTTAGCAGCTGAGGTCAATTTATATCAGCTGATGCAGCAGGAATATATAAAACCTTCATTACAATTCATGAATGAGATCGCTGCATTGAAAAACGGAGGTTGGGAGTATTTCGAGAGCACTAGCTGTTGGTATGTAGTTAAAATATCTTATATTTTAAGGGTTTTTTACTTAGTGACTGGGAAAGATTCAGTAGAGTGATAAATATTAAAATTTATTACTTGCAGGCTTTCGCTGATCTGGGGGAGTGTTGAAATTCATATTTCTTTTCTTGATATGGTCAGGCAGCCCCCGTGTTCAGACTTAAAAACAATTCTACTAATGAGCAGCTGTTGCCCGGTAAAAATATCTTTTATTTATCCTCGTTTATATATACATTCTGTATCCTGCATATGTGTGTCCTGTAATCTATTAGTGTAATTTTTCATTCGTGTTTGTATATTTGTTTTAGAATTTAAAGGCCACTGAGGAAGACCGACATCGTCGAAACGCGTCTGGCCTGCCTCTTTTTATAAATTGGTGGAGCAATTTGCTTTAATAATATTATAGAGAAATCCTTATGTGTATAGCAAATTGCACCAATTGTATGTATATATATTTGTATAATATATATATATTTTAAAAATATTTGTTGTACATCTTAACTTTTTTGGAAATACTGTGTTTTGTTTGGTTAAGGATAGCACTTTGTTTTGTTTTTTGCACACCAGAGTGGTGTTTCCACAATTCTTGTGGATTGTAACCATGAGTAACACTGACATGTTTAGTTATTCAAATGAGCATATTGTGAATCTGCTTAAGGCTCCTCCTTTTTTTGATGACCAATGTAGTACCCAAGTACCAAAACATGAAGAATGGAATAGGTAGAGAACACTTAAAGAAAAACATATGAAATTAGAGATGCATGCCGGTGCCCTCAGCGATTACTGTAGGAATCAAAGAATACCCAGGGGTCTCAGGATCTTAAAGGAACCAGGAATGTTTCCAAATAATGAGGATTTTTTAAAAAAATGGTTTGCCATCTTGAATAAATGCTCCTTGGACTTGATGGTTTTACTGATAGAAACTTCTAAAAATGAGATGCTTAAAAATCAAGTAGAGATTGAAAAGATAACAGAGAACCTTAAAGCTACTATGGCGGAGGCATCTCTACAAGAAAAGATAAACCATCTCAACAAGGATATTGAAAAGGAAGCACAAGAACTTAAGGATATTAAATTCAAAAAATTCCAAAGGGACCTATGGGATTATCAGGAAAACAGGGTATATAACTGGAAAAAACCTAGGACATTCTATACCCCTAAAAAATCTGTTTCCTTCTGCAGTGAATCTGGGGATAACATGACTAGTCCGGAAGAGGGTCCTAGTGATCCTGCGAATGAAAGTACTTTTACCACTATAATGAGACCCACAACACGGTCTTTTTTGGATTCCGCACAAGGGGTCACGGGAAACAGCACCAAACAAAAAAGAAAATCGAATTTAGTGGCAAGATATCCACAGAGAAGAACACAGAGGACAAATCGATAGTAAACTTGTCTGGCAGAACTCTAACTCCTATTCAGCTACAGGTTCTTCAAAAAGGCTTATCTTTTGTTCCCACGCCTAAAATTGATACTTTTAAATCCATGGTTGAAATACAACATCTTTTGAGAAAAATAAGAATAGCAGACTGGTTTAAAATTAAACGCCCTGAGAATTGCAGGGAGCATTTCAGCTTTAGACCAAAATCTACTTTTAATCCCAGTACCTCGAATCCAAATATTTTGGCTTTTGAGAATATGGTACTGAAGGAAATCCAGTCATCATATGGGAACCAGAGTAGGACTTGGCATAACCTCACGAAAGCAGAGAAGACAGCAATGTCTGAAATGTGCCAATTTACAGATGTTGTATTCAAACCAGCCAATAAAGGGGGTGCTATTGTAGTGTGGGATGTCAAAGACTATATGAAGGAAGCACATAGACAACTGGGAATGTCAAATCATTATATACCTTGTAAATATGATCCAACAGCAGAAGTTAAAAAATTAATAACAGCAACAGCAGAAGAAGGCTTAACAGATAACAATACATACATATATAGATAACAATACATTCAGTATCCTATTACAATCAGAATGAAGGACACCTGTTTTTTATCTACTCCCTAAAATACATAAAGGCATTTCCCCAGTTCCAGGACGGCCTATAGTCTCAGGTTGTGATTCTATTCTGGAACCAGTAGCAGAATGGGTAGACTTTTTTTTGAAACCATTTATACCCAAAATTCCATCGTATATTAAGGATACTGGGCATTCTGAACCTCACCAATAGCTACAGCAAAGATGACGGACAATCTTTTGGTTTTCAGACAGAGGTGGGGCACTTTGGGGCAAGCCTTCACCAATAGAATAGGCAGACCGATTCTGAAAACAACTGACCAAGTAGTCAATTTTGAAGCCTGGGTATCACCCTGTTTTCAATCAAAACAACTGGAACTCATTGTGTGGGAGTGTTTTTCCTTATCTCCCTCTTTGTCTCTCCTCACTTTTATCCCCCTTTTCTTACAACCCCCCCCCCCGATTAATGTTGTCAATCAACACTGTGTTGGTTGCATGGTACACACGACACATACAATATGTGATTCATGCATCAATGTCTTTCCCAATATCTGTTGGAAAAAATAGAAGTATTTACTGGGACTTCCCCTCACCACTACACCCTCCAGACATGTCCTGCATGCAAAACAAGCCTTCTTTTCTGGTTCCTTCCAAGTTTTGCAAACTCTGCACAACCGTTGTTTGTTGTTCAGACTATTTTCTGCTGTCAGCATCTGTTCAGGACATCTCTTAACTGCAAGTATAAGTATAATCGATCAAAGAGATTCAGAGGAGCAATGGCTTCTGCCAAGCCATAGAATATAAGAACAGATGTGCTGAATCATTCCAAAAACCTATTAAGTGGAGTTTCCTGTATCCCACAGTGGCCAACCAGGTACATACAGAAAACTCCAAAGGAGGAAATGAGGGAAATAACTCTCCCACTACACTTTTCCAGGAACTGGTATTCAGAAGCATGCTGTGTCTTTATTACTTTGGCTAGCCTCCTTTTAATATTGGTGGCAATTATTAAATCTTGTGGTAGCAAATCTCCCACCAATCAGTTTCATGGGATGACCCCGAGTACTAGTACTATGAGAGAGGGAGAAAAATGTCTCCCTAACCACATTCTTCACACAATGCATAATTTTGTACACCTCTATCATGTCCCATATGGAAATGAGAGAGAACAATCTTATGGAATGAACACAAGTGAAACTGATGTGGATTAGAAATAGAGTGATCCTTCTATCCATGGTCTCTAGAATTTCAGACAGGTTTGTTTTTCCAGCATTCCTAGAGATGCCAGGAGATTGAGCCAGGGACTTTCTGCATATGGTAGCAATGGTTAACTCACAGCAGGAAACTTCTAGCAATACAGTAAGTCTCCCTTGCCTCCATTTTGCCCAAATGGACGTGGATCTGAAAAACCAAGGAAAAATTGTGGTGCATGGAAGGCTGTAAACAAGAACCATTTATGGCATTGTACAACATCATTAGTGGTTATGAGCCTTAGCTTCCAAAGTCCTGGTTTGGTGAAGCTTGAATTAATATGAGTCTTAACTCATGATGGCAGATTACTTGAAGGGCTATCACTGAATATACAAGTAGGTTTCTTTAAATAAAAACACGATTGAGTCTATCTATCTATCTTTCTATCGTAATGCATTAGAAGAAGAAAAAATCAGTTTAAGAAAATATGTGTATTTCTTGGAGGAGTGGGGTTACAGTGTGGTACAATCCCTCTCAACATGTGCCAAATTGTATATTTGATATACTTATGTCAGGCTTGATTGTAAATGGGAGAATCCAGGAGGCCTGCCCCACAAGCTCAAGGGTGTAAATCTTCCCCCTTTGTAAATATTGTTATCAGCCTTCATGTACTGTGCATATCACCCCCCCCCCAATGCTAACTTTCTTTCATTCCCCCTACACTTTCTGCACCACCAGAATGTGGAACTTTTGCAACCTAATGCTTTTACTTTCAATTCTTAGCTCCGCCTTCCCCAGCCTGATGCCCTCCAGATGTGTTGGAGGATACATCCCAGTATGCCTGGCAAGTTGGGAGTTGTAGTTCAACACATCTGGAGGGCACCTGGTTGGGGAAGGCTGACTTAGCTCTTTGTCCCAGCACTGGGCTGCCTGTACCTTACTGCTGAGTCTGGTCTGAGACAGATACGAAGTGTGAGCAGGGGAATCTCCCAGTGGGTAGAGCTTTTCTTGTCCTCTCTGCCATAAGAGAGGATGCAACTTACACCAGGAAAAAGAACAATTCATCCCTTTTCATCCCTTGGGCTTTGGGTTTATTTTATTCAGATTTGGTCTTCTTATCATTCAGCTTTGGAAATCACTTCAGGTTCGATTTGGGGATGAACTGAATTGATTTTGAGAATTGCAAATGTATAGCAAGGCAGCTGGAGAAGAGAGAATTCACTTTCCAAGGCTCACAAATGATATTTATTTATTTATATAACAGTAATATATGAGGGAGCAAGATTATTATTATTTATTTATTTATTTATTTATTTATACATTTATATACCGCCCCATGGCTGAAGCTCTCTGGGCGGTTTACAAAAATTAAAAGATAGAACACTAAAAAGACAATATACAAAATTTAAAACCATAAACATAAAACAACTGACATTTAAAACATTTTAAACAGTTAAGCCTGGCCACACTGTCAATCAAAACCTCAAGTTGAGCTGTTAAAATGCCTGGGAGAAAAGAAAAGTTTTCAGTGTTGGCGCCAGGCGGGCCTCATCGGGGAGATCTTTCCATAATTGGGGGGCCACCACAGAGAAGGCCCTCTCCCTTGTTGCTGTCCAATATCATCCAGATCATTTAAGGCTGGGCAGTGGGAAGGAGGAGAACACTCACACCCAGCACTGTCAGGCCCATTGGAGTGAGTCAAGGCAACAACAGGCTATGAGGATTGGAGAGGGAGGAGGAGGAAGATGAGGAGCCCCCTGGACTGGAAGCCCAGCCAGCCAATCCTAATAATAAGACTAAAGCAAACAAACACACTCACACACTAGCAGGCTTTGATTTTTTTAAAAAAAAGATTTCTCAGTGGGGAGGGAATATATTACAGAAACACATCACACTATGAGTTTTAATGATTTTAAGGAGAAAGAGCTGAGAAATATTAACAGTCCAAGAGACAGTGGCTGCCTGGATGGCTGCAAATCTCTGTCTCTCGCATGCAAGCACAAGGAGGACAAAACACTGTGATTGGACAGGAAGACAAATGTGGCTAATAGCTATTGGTTAGCCACAGATGTCAATATACCCTCAACCCACTCAGTGCCTTCCAAATATGGAGATATTTAATTGACACACACACACAGCATTGGCCCCCTCTAGATGGATTCCATTTGATGCCTGGTTAGCCGATTATGCGCATATTCGCTGAAGCGCATTATCGTAAATGCTTGTATGCAGGAGGTAATTGAGCACTCAACGGGTGACCTAACCAGTTGTTTCAAATGTGCTTTACAAGTAGTTAATGCAGAGAATCGCTTGTTCACATAGTCAAAATGCACTTTAACGGCTGGAGCAAAATAAAACTCGCTATTTAACATGCATTCGATAATGCGCATAATCGGTTGTTTAAAGCACCTCTACGCCCAATTTGCGCTCTGTTCTTGAAGAGGTACATTTTTAATGCGCCTTGAAAGAGCTTTAAATGCCTCTTATAGAGGCAGGCATTAACACGTGAAAAAAGTCAGATAATTTCGAAGATGTTAGAAGCTCTATTGGGCACACTTCAGCTCTGAAGTGATTCTATTGGTTTAGAAGCATCCAATCCCCATTCTGGAAAATTGAATGCACCGTGGATGGTCACAGTTATCAGATAATTCCGGGGCGGAGTGCACACTGCTAGGAATTCATTCAGCCTCCATTCCTGCTCCTCACTATCGGTACAAAACAAGTGCAATTTGTCATGAAGTTGAAAGAGGAGAGAATCTTTGATCACTTGAAAAGAGTCTTTGAGGGAATCCAATGTTATTTAGTGGAACTACTCTTTATAGGAGTGTAAGTCTGTGTGGCTCCACCTTGTAAACAAATATGACAGAACTATCATATCAAAAGAAATATTACAGAACAATCATTTAAGCCTTCAGTGAATTCTCCTTCCAAAGGAAAGTAAAACTGGATAAGAGCTGCCCTCACTCGCAGAGCTGAACAGTTCCAGTGTCAGCTGCTGGTAAAGAAGCTTAGAGCAATCCTTTTGAACATGTACATGTAAGCATCTCAACCTGTATCTGTAAGCATCTCAACCATGTGCTAATCATGTCTCTACATGTTCCTTCTCATGTTAACTCCTGGGAATAAGAGCTTGAATTCACATGGCATGAAGCTGCTGAGAAATTCATCCTCCCTGCTATAAAGACACAGAGGTATGAACAAGAAAGTGGCTTAGACCTGGTCGGGTGACAACACACATTGTTTGTGCACACACATAAACAAACACAATTGTCAAGAGAACTAATTTCCCTGGTTAGAGAAAATCTCTTACACAAAGCTCCTTGGTAAGCTAGTTTGATCCCATCGTCCACAGCGATCCTCCCAAGATTCTTTGAGAGTAAACAACTACTTTTTACCTTCTAGGAATCTTATTAGGAGTTTCACAGCATAAGGAATAAACACTGAAGAATCTCTTCTCAAGTAAGTATCCCTCCACATGCAGCTAAGTGGAATAGAACATTCACAAGATGTACAAACATGTTTTCTTCTGCAATTACACAGAGAATCTGAATTTGGGAGATTGTCTTCTCTTTAATTATCAAAAGAATTGTAATTTATGTCACTGTTCATCAAACTCCCACATGGAATTGCATTTCCAATTATCAAAAATAACAGCCTGTGAAGGATGGGATAAATATACCCTCTAACGATTGGAATTAAGGGTGGGGACTAGGAACAGGATAGGATCCACCAGTCTGATCACTTCTACTTTATATTTTGGACACATTCAGGCTATTGAAATCATAAACTTGCTGAACTGTCGTAATAGTATTTTGGACGGAAAAGGGAAATCTTTATGTAAAATGAGTTGTACTCAGCACAATGGTATTAGTGGTCTTCCTGATATTGCTGCTTCCTCACATTACAAGCAAGGCTCTCATTGTGAAATGCAGTCTCAGTGATCCTCACCCTCCACTTCAGAAGTATCAACAGTCAGGAAACCTCCTCATTGGTGGCATCGTGTCTCAGAGTTTCATCGTCTCTACTTCGACAACCTTCACTGTTCAACCCCTACAAGCAATATTTGAAGATCTTTAGTGAGGCACTAATAATTTTAACTTTGTTTGCATTTTCTTTTTTGTGTCTAGGGCCGGATCTACACCAAGCAGGATATCACACTTTGAAAGTGGTTTGAAAATGGCATATGGAATGTGTCATGGGTCCCAACAGTTGTCAATACTGTTATAAACCATTTATAAAGCAGTAGTGTGGATCCTGCCTGGGTATTCCCAGTCAGAGCAGCTGCAGCCCATAATGACAGATCATGGGTGGGCTGCAAGGGGGAAAATGAACATAGTTAAGACTATGCTAGAGAACAAAAAAGAAGCCTTCTTTCATTTACAAATGCCTGCATCATGCTCTATGTTCCTCTGTGGTGCCTCTATTTCATTACGTGCTTCCTCTCTCAATGAATACTGTCCATTCCTTCTAATATTTCTGGGACTTGGCTCCAGATATAGCAGAGACTATTTGTTTCATCTCATTTACTTTTCAGAAATTGTTGAGCTCATAACAGCTACCACGACAGCCATCATGCATAACTGTTGCTTGATAATAAACTGCATCAGTCCTTCCTTGGCCTTATTTTAATTTCCTGTAAAGCTGTGTTAAATTCAAAGGGTTTTTATAACATATCTGTTGGTAAATGACTTTCATTTGCAATATAAAGATGTTTAGTATGTATGTGTGCACCACAGGATTAGAACATCAATGGAAAAAACATATATACGATTGATGAAAACCTTTTGGTTTAACATGGTGTATTAGGGCTTCCCATGTTACAGCTATTAAGGGATAATCCCTTAAGTAGGGATGTGACAGGAGTCTGGGGTGGAGTCTGGCAGTCCACAGACTTCCACACTTGCCCAACTTGGCATGCACTGAGTTGCGCAGTGAGGCAGTGTGTTGTGTCTATGTCCAACTCCCTGCTTCAAGGGGATGAAATATCAGACAGCGATTCTGATCCTGGAGAAGGAATGCAACAGGCGGGGGAGTTGGTGTCAGAAAGAGAACTCTTTCCCACGGCGAACGCGGGAGATAATTCCCAAGGAGACGATCCTAACCGGGCAGAGAGTACTTTCTCTTCCGAGACAAAGGGTCTAAAGAATGCTGTGGCTCGGAGAAAGGCAAAGAGAAAGGACTTCAAACTTAAAACCGCCCGCCGCTCAGAGAGACTAGCAAACAAAGCCCTACAGGCTAATTCGTCTTAATTATGTGACTCTGCTCTCTTTTTCTCTCTAAGTTAACTCAACTGAATCACTTGCTTATCTAACAAGCCTCGGGGCAAAAGGACCTTTTGCTAACCTTGTTTCCTCTGACTTGCTGGAGGACAGAGAAAGATCGTTTTTTGTATAATAAAAGATTGTATTTTCCCTCCAAGGGGTCTCTTTATTATCCTCACCATTTCGTTAGAACTTACAGAGTCACGACACAGTGCCTGCTAGTCCACCAAGATGCCATTTGTGTAACAATAGCAGCTCTTTCCCCCCCTGTAAATGCCCATCTGCACCAGTAGCAGCCATAAAAGGACCATTTATGCAGAATTGCAGTTATACGTATTCCATATAATATGTGAATGCAGGGCATATAATATGTGAAAGTATGTTTAAATTGTATCGCGTATAGTTAAGGAACTTTCTCAAAATAAATACAGTACCAATACAGTATCAAGCATTCTGAATATACCATATACAGTATCTTGAACATAAAAACTGATACTGTTTCACCTTTTTGTAGGCAATTTTAGGTTGTGGATTATATAAAATGTAATAGATAATATTAGTAAAGGTGATTTAGAACTGAATGGTAATATAATTTTTACTAAAGTTAGAATATCTTTCTCATATTGGATGCAACTCTTGTCCTAGTTTGGTGCCAAAGAATTACCAGCACATCCTGGCCTTGGCATTTGCAGTAAAGGAGATCAACGAAAACCCTCAGATCTTACCCAATGTCACCTTGGGCCTCCAGATCTATGACAGCCATTTCAATGCACAGAACACCTATCATGCCACAACATTACTTATATCCACCTTGGAAAGATTTGTCCCCAACTACATATGCGGGATCCAAAATAATATGATGGCAGTCATTGGAGGACTGGATTCCGAAATCTCCCTTCACGTGGCAACTGTCTTGGATATCTACAAGGTTCCGCAGGTAGTGTGTATGTATGGGAGAGAGAGAAAAAGAGAGATTCACATATTTTCAGTAATCAAACAGATTTTTCATAAACCAGATTCTTGCTGGTTTTATTATTGTTTTTATTGCTTTTAATTGCTACTTTATTGTGATTACGTTTTTACTGCTTTTAATATTTAACTGTTTTTATGTATGTTATAGTTGCAAACCATCCTGTCAGGGCTTCTGCAATGAAAGGTGGCCAAGAACTGTTATAAATAAATAAATAAATAAATAAAATGAATCCCCTATTTAGCACTCAAAATCCCTTCTACTGGGTTTGGTGAACTACACCCAGGTGTCATAATAATACGACAACAGATATTTATTAGGGATGTGCACTGGATCGGACCCGATCCACGATCCGAGTCCGGTCCAGTGGGAAATCGGATAAATTATCCGATTTCCGATCCCGCAGCTGGATCGGCCGATCCAATCCGAACCGGTCCGAAAAAGCTCCGAACCGGTTCGGCGGATCGGCGGATCGGCGGGCGCCCACTGGCGCCCACCGCCGCTTCCATTGGCGGGCGCCAGCGGGCGCCCGCCGATGAAAGTGGACAGCAGGGGGGGGAGGAGGGGGGCACTTACCTTCTCGGCCCGGTGGCTCCCGTCCGGCGCCGGCGCCTACTACTACTAGCAGGCTCCGCGGCCTGCTCTAGGGTGGCGCGCCGGGTGATGTCATCACCCGGCGCGCTACTCTAGAGCAGGCCGCGGAGCCTGCTGGTAGTAGTAGGCGCCGGCGCCGGACGGGAGCCACCGGGCCGGGAAGGTAAGGAGGGGGTGCGTGGAGGGGAGGAGGGGGCGCGGAGGGGGGAGGGGGGAGGGGGGCCCTTACCTTTCCGGCCCGGCGGCTCCCGTCCGGCGCCGGCACCTACTATTCCCAGCAGGCTCCGCGGCCTGCTCTAGGGTGGCGCTCCGGGTGATGTCATCACCCGGCGCGCTACTCTAGAGCAGGCCGCGGAGCCTGCTGGTAGTAGTAGGCGCCGGCGCCGGACGGGAGCCGCCGGGCCGGAAAGGTAAGGAGGGGGTGCGTGGAGGGGAGGAGGGGGCGCGCGGAGGGGGGAGTGGGGCCCTTACCTTTCCGGCCCGGCGGCTCCCGTCCGGCGCCGGCGCCTACTATTCCCAGCAGGCTCCGCGGCCTGGTCTAGGATGGCGCGCCGGGTGATGTCATCACCCGGCGCGCTACTCTAGAGCAGGCCGCGGAGCCTGCTGGAAGTAGTAGGCGCCGGCGCCGGACGGGAGCCGCCGGGCCGGAAAGGTAAGGAGGGGGTGCGTGGAGGGGAGGAGGGGGCGCGCGGAGGGGGGAGGGGGGCCCTTACCTTTCCGGCCCGGCGGCTCCCGTCCGGCGCCGGCGCCTACTATTCCCAGCAGGCTCCGCGGCCTACTCTAGGATGGCGCGCCGGGTGATGTCATCACCCGGCGCACTACTCTAGAGCAGGCCGCGGAGCCTGCTGGAAGTAGTAGGCGCCGGCGCCGGACGGGAGCCGCCGGGCCGGAAAGGTAAGGAGGGGGTGCGTGGAGGGGAGGAGGGGGCGCGCGGAGGGGGGAGTGGGGCCCTTACCTGCCCGGCCCGGCGGCTCCCGTCCGGCGCCGGCGCCTACTACTACCAGCAGGCTCCGCGGCCTGCTCCAGGGTGGCGCGCCGGGTGATGTCATCACCCGGCGCGCTACTCGAGAGTAGGCCGCGGAGCCCGCTGGTAGTAGCCGCCGGCGCCGGACGTGCCGAGAAGGTAAGTGGCGGGGAAGGGGGCTTACCCCCCCCCCGGAGCCGTCCGCTTCTATCCGCTGGCGCCCGCGGGCGCCAGCGGATGGAAGCAGGGGGCCCCAGGGGGGGTAGGGAGCGCGGGGGAGGGGGTTTACCTGCCGGGGCCATCCACAGCGGACGGCCCCGGGGGGGGGAGGGAGTTAGGCCCCCCCTTACCCACCCGCCGCCATTTTTTCCTCATAGACTTGCATTGCAATGCAAGTCTATGGGGAAAAAAATGGCGGCCGATCCAAAAATTTCCGATTTTTGGATCGGGATCGGACTCGATCCGGTCCGGGGGGCCTCCGATTTTGTCCGAACCGGTCCGGGACAAAATTGGAGGTCCCGATCCGGGTCCCGATCCGATCCGGGGGGTCCGTGCACACCCCTAATATTTATGTCTTTTCCAAGCACTTTCCTATACATGCTTAACAGCACAAGGGAACAAACAGAGCATTTTAGTACTCTATGGCATATATTTTATTATACAGAAAAAATATTCTGCAGCATCACCTTCTGGAAGCTACCTGATACATAGATGTGGAACAAATATAATTGTCCCATCCATGACAACCATGGAAGGATAACGTGGTCCATGGTGTTGCTGAGATATTCAGGACAATTGACAGTACTGCAGTTTTCTAATGTGCATCTTTGTAAGGGTTGACAAAAACTGCCAATTCTCCAAATAGAGCAAAAGCCAGTTTGAAATGGATCTGAATAATTTGTCATTCAGGAACACCTAGGCATAGGGTTGTGTCTGCACTTCTTATGCACCTTGCTCAAAATGGCATTCCAAACATAATCATAAAACATAAAATGAACCCTGGATGTAGCCCAATTGATTGGGTCGCATTTGAAAGATTTTCCTGGTCGTACACAATTATATGCCCATACACGTCTCATTCTGAAAAAAATATTTTGTGTTTGGTTGCAGATGCTGCATAGAAGTAAATGTGAATTGTGAGCCATGTAGTCCCAAGTACAGGTTTCCGTGCACAGTTGAAGCAATTAGATGGTGATAGGCAAACCAATTTTCTCTCAGCCCCCACTCACAAACTGCAGCATAGGAATAATAAAGTGTAATAACCTGACAGTTTTTTTGTACTGACATGATGCAGGTGTCAAATTTGAAAGGCTGCTGCTGTTGCTGTTGCTATTGTAGTTATTGTTAATTTTATAATTATTTCTCTTCTATCTTCTATTCACATCTATCTTTAGTTCATATATGGCTCTGATCCAGTAATGAATGACAAAACCCCAGGACTTTCTTTCTACCAGATGGCTCCTCAGGAAACCCTTCAGTACACAGGGATTCTCTCTTTGCTTCTGCATTTCAGGTGGACGTGGATTGGGGTCATTGTAACAGATAGTGACAATGGAGAGAGATTTGTACAAACTGCACTTCCTCAGTTTTCTCAGGGTGGTGTTTGTTTTGCCTTCATAGAAAGAATCCCTATACTAACTTTTGTCACCGAATTGATGAAAATAATGGAACAGGGGGCAAACATACATGATAAAGTGATGGGTGGCAATGCCAATGTATTAGTGTCCTATGGAGAATCTTATTCCATGGCATATTTTCGATGGCTTCCTCTTTTAACTGTGAAAAATACACCAAAAGGTAAAGTGTGGATAACCACAGCCCAGGTGGAGCTAACTTCATTTGTCTATCAAAAAACGTGGCCTTTAGAAATGTTCCATGGTTTTATAGCCTTCACAATTCACTCCAATGAATTATCAGGATTTCATCAATATGTTGAGAGCAGAAAACCTTCCAGCACAATAGAAGATGGCTTCATGAGGAACTTCTGGCAACAGGTCTTTGGCTGCATATTCCCAGATACAGTTGTGGGTGAGGTGGAGAGGAATATTTGCACAGGGGATGAGAAGCTGGAGAGCCTTCCTGCCCCCTTGTTTGAAATGAGGATGATTGGCCATAGCTACAGCATCTACAATGCTGTCTATGCAGTGGCCCATGCCTTACATGCCATGTCTTCAACTAGACTCAGATTCAGAACAACGGCAGTCAGAGAGGGACTGAAGTTACAGAACCAACCATTTTGGCAGGTAATGAGCCAAACAACCTCATGTGACAATATACCATGTTTTGAATGTCACATATTTAGAATGTATCTGCATTTTTTCTCCTGTGCTCACATTTTCAGCTTCTTCTGTGCACCACCTTGACATAAATGAATAATTCACATTTCAGTCAGCCTCCTTTTTATGTTTTAATATTTAACCATAAAGCACAGAATATACTGGGTTGGTTTCAGATTTAGTCCTGCTTAGAGTAAATACATTGGAATCAACAGGACAAGTTAGCCATGACTAACTTAAGCCCCATTGATTTCAATGGACAACTAAGTAGGTCTAAATCTAGATCCAAGCCAGGTTACACTATGCTTATAGTTGGATCTAACCCTTATTATTATTATTATTATTATTATTATTATTATTATTATATTCATACAGTGCTTCTTCCTGCTTACTCTGGGTCATAAAGAGTGAGCACTTCCTCTTCCATCGTGTTTTCTTCAACTCCGAACTAGCCAGAGCTTTATTCTGTTGCTTCCATTAAAATTTTGCTTCTGAGCAATCTAACTATAGCCTTTTTCTATGTACTTGGCTTCTCTGTTTTGTTTTTAAATCCAGCTCCATCACTTTCTGAGAAGTGTTTCATTTAACAACAGTGCTGGGGACAAGGTTTCCTTTGACCAGAATGGAAAATTAACAGCTGGATTTGACATTATCAACTGGATTACTTCCTCAAACTTATCTAGAGTGAAAATTGGGCACGTGGATCCCCAGTCTCCTCCAGATCAAGTGTTTATAATTAATGAGGAAGCCATAACATGGCACAGCTGGTTTAACCAGGTAAGAACCAATTGCCAGCTATTAAGGCTAGATCTACACTACTGCTTTAGAATGGTATTAAAAGGCCCTGATAACTGTTGGGGTCAGGACACATTCCATATACCTCTTTCATAGTGTGATTTCCTATGTTTTATTCCACATTTCTATGATTGGACACAAGATGTAAACATAAGGCCAGAAATTACAGAACCAACCATTTTGGCAGGTAATGAGCCAAATAACCTCTTGCAAGTGGAGAAGAAAACACAAGAAATAAGACACAGACACCAGAGCTTGGGATAAACTAGGGCCTCTTTATTTAACATGGATATTCTCCCCTCCATGGATCTGAGCGTGAACGTGTGGGAATCTCTCTTATTTATCTCAGGCAACTAGCCTGCCAATCAGGGTGAGCCACTCGTTGAACACAGGGGTCGGTAGAACCGCCCCCCCCCCTATTCCCACAACACTTGAGTGTTTGGTGAGACCTACCGCATCATCCACACCCAGGGCTGCACAGCTCTGGGTAGATGAGACAACTAGGTCCCCAAAGGCAAGCCATATCCTGACACAGAAGCTGCAAAGCCCCCGAGGAGCAGAGCCTCTGACTTGCCCCCACCATAAAGGTGCCAGAGTGCTCACCGTTCCTATTTTCATCCCCCCAAAATTCCCGCACCATCCGCCTGTCATTTATATTCACCCATTTATCCTCCATTTTAAAGATTAAATCCAGTATGGAGTAGGCTACACCTTTGCATACTAATGCCATGGGAAATTCCTACTCAGCCTCCTCCACAAAGAGGACGACTGGCTATTCCCATACTAGTTGATAGGGAGGGAGGGTGGGGCCAGAAAAGAAGAGGCCGGATGTCCGCACAGGGTGAGCCTTTATAGGCTTGGCTCCGCCTCCGCGCCAGGCTACACACATGCCTTGCATGTGTATAGTCTTCTTTCTTTTCTTCTTCCCGCCCGCAAAATCCGACCCCTCCCAAGACGTTCCGGCTGTTTGGGGATCTGGCATGTGACAATATACCATGTTTTGAATGTCACATATTTAGAATGTATCTGCATTTTTTTCTCCTGTGCTCACATTTTCATCTTCTTCTGTGCACCACCTTGACATAAATGAATAATTCACATTTCAGTCAGCCCCCTTTTTATGTTTTAGTCTTTAACCATAAAGCACAGAATATACTGGGTTGGTTACAGATTTAATCCCACTTAGAGTAAATACATTGGAATCAACAGGACAAGTTAGCCATGACTAACTTAAGCCCCATTGATTTCAATGGACAACTAAGTAGGTCTAAATCTAGATCCAAGCCAGGTTACACTATGCTTATAGTTGGATCTAACCCTTATTATTATTATTATTATTATTATTATTATTATTATTATTATTAGATTCATAGAGTGCTCCTTCCTGCTTACGCTGGGTCATAAAGAGTGAGCACTTCCTCTTCCATCGTGATTTCTTCAGCTCCAAACTAGCCAGAGCTTTATTCTGTTGCTTCCATTAAAATTTTGCTTCTGAGCAATCTAACTATAGCCTTTTTCTAAGTACTTGGCTTCTCTGTTTTGTTTTTAAATCCAGCTCCATCACTTTCTGAGAAGTGTCTCATTTAACAACTGTGCTGGGGACAAGGTTTCCTTTGATCAGGATGGAAAATTAACAGCTGGATTTGATATTATTAACTGGATTACTTCCTCAAACTTATCTAGAGTGAAAATTGGGCGCGTGGATCCCCAGTCTCCTCCAGATCAATGTTTATAATTATTGAGAAAGACATAACATTGCACAGCAATTGCCAGCTATTAAGGCTAGATCTACACTACTGCTTTAGAATGGTATTAAAAGGCACTGAAAACTGTTGCGGTCAGGACACATTCCATATACCTCTTTCATAGTGATATTTCCTATGTTTTATTCCACATTTCTAATGATTGGACACAAACCCGATCCCCACCCACGTAATGGCTTGTGGGGGGGGGGTCGGTTTTTGCGGGCAGGGTGCTTGGCACGCGTACAGGCTAGCGTGGAGTGGGCAGAGCCAGACTATAAAAGCCCACCCCGTGCTGCCAAACGGCCTCTTTTGCTCCTGGCCCACATTCCCTCCCTCCCAGCTAGTATGAGATTAGCCAGTCATCCTTTTTGTGAAGGAGGCTGAGTAGGAATTTCCCATGGCATTAGATTGCAGAGGTTTTGCCTACTCCATACTGGATTCAATCTTAAAATGGAGGATAAATAGGTGAAATGAATGATTAGGTGGAGGCTGCGGGAATTTTGGGGGGATGAGGATAGGAATGGTGAGCACTCTGGCACCTTTATGGTGGAGGCAAGTCAGAGGCCCTGCTTCTCGGGGGCTGTGCAGCTCCCATGTCAGGATATGGCTTGCCTTTGGGGACCGGCTTGTCTCATCTACCCTGAGCTGTGCAGCCCGGGGTGTGGATGACGCAGACGGTCTCACCAAACACTCAAGTGTTGTTTTAATAGGGGGCCGAGTACCCCCGACCCCTGTGTTCAATGGAGTGCCTTGCCCTAAAATTGACAGTCTAGCGCCTGAGATAAATAAGCAAAATTCCCCAATGTAAATAAAGAGGCCCTAGTTTATCTGGTGTCCGTGTCTTATTTCGTGTGCTTTCTTCTCCGTTCGCAATATGTGAACATAAGGCCAGAATTACACCTTGTGGCATATCAATATGATTCCATCATGGTGATGCTATATCTCTTTTGTGCATTTATACTTTGCATAAGCACAATGACATTTGTTGCAGTATTTTGGATAATATGGAATAAAAAGGGGGAAATAGCGGCAGAAAAAGCAGTATATGGAATGTGCAATGTTCCCCAAATTTTTCAATGCTCTTCAATATCAATAAGAAGCAGTAGTGTAGATCTAGCCTATGTCACTTTTGATCTGCAAACATAATTCCCTTAACTAAAAAAGTATTTGCTAAATAAAGACAAACTACACATGAAAAGCAATACAAACACAAACAAAATATATTAATTCTGTACAACTATCTATAAAATTACCAGACATACGTTTAAAATTTGGAAATCTATATTTCAGGATGAACAGCTGTGCATCCTTAGTTAAGGTTTGCTAGGAAAAAAGCATTCAACCATCATAAAAGGGAAATGGGGGGGGGGTATTCTACCTTCTTGAAATTTACATGCGCCATGAAGAAATGCCTATTTTACAAAACTTGAAAATTTCAGGAAGATTGGTTAAAGATTGAGGGAGAAAGGGCAGTTAACAGGAAAAAGAAAAACCTTGGTCACGCAAAAGTGTTTCTGGAAAAAATACTGGCAACCATTTGTGCCCACCTCTGGCTGGGCCAGGATGGTCACTACATGTTAACCATTGCCGTTTCTACTGTACTAGGTGGAATGGATTTTCTTTTTTTCAAATTCAGTTTACATATTTTCAATTTTTTTTTATAGCCAATAGAAGCTCATAATGTAGAACTCGGAGTGCTGAGGGTGAGGGGAGGGAGAGGAGGAAATAACTCCCATCTGTTGTTAATGCAGCAAACAACAGCAGCTTTAAAACAGTTCATAATGAAATTGACAACTGTTGGGGGCCAGGACACCCTCCATATACAGTTTTCAAATTGTTTCCATAGTGTTATATCCTGCTTGGTGTAGATCTAGCCCCAGGCACCTGGATCCTGAGAAGCTTGGTGCAGTTTTTGCCCCCTATTTGCTTTTGCTCACCGATGAAAGTTGGGCTTCACAGCACTTTTCATTTTAAAATATTTTCTACACTCTCTACCTGGATTAAATTTCCCTACCTGGACTTTGCTAAGTTCTGCACCCTGGATTCTAGGCGAGATCTCTTTCAACATTCCTCTGAATCCATGATAACCTGGTCTTCTGCTGTTCCCAGACTGTGGAATGGCCTACCGGGAGAGATTCATCAACTTAAGTCTCTCTTAGAAAGCCATAATGACTGATCTCTTCTGGCAGGCCTATCTAGTTGAATTTTGAGAGTTTTATTATTTTAATAATGTATTAGTTTTATATGTTTTAATCAGTTTTATGCATTTTATATTTGCATTTAATGTTGTTCCCCACCTCGATTCAGAGGGAGAGGCAGGTAAGAAATAAATATATTATTATTATTATTATTATTATTATTATTATTATTTCATCTCTTTCTCGCTCGTGGCGGTTTTTCTAAATGGACATGATGGGCTTTGCCAAGTCATGCTGTCTTTTACAGATTCAGGAATTCCCTGACAATTGAGCATATTTTAGTATGACTGCTTACTGAATGTGTCTGTGGATGTATTTTGGTAGGCTCAGTTTCTGAAGGTTTTCTGTTTATTTTATTTATGTGATGCCGGAGACTGAGGTGACAAACAGAATAATTGTGACCTTTTCCTGTTGCCATAGTTCTTTGACTTCCATGGCCAGTGGTGTATATTTGTCTCTCTTTTCTTCTTCCTTTTCAACAACATTTTTATCTATTATTATTATTATTATTATTATTATTATTATTATTATTATTATTAAGTTCTCTTCTCGGAATAGGTAGCTATACATTTCTTTTAATTCCCCCCAAAAACACACACACACTGTTCCCTTCCTTTTTTCTAAGAGTTTGAACCATACTGCTATCATTAAACAACAACAACAACAACAAAATCCCTACAGTTTACAAAACAACGTTAAGGTTCTACAGCTTTCTCCCAAGCACCAAAAAAGGAGGGAAATTGGGTGCTAAGGCTCACAAGCCTTAATGCTACATCCTCTCTAAGGAGGCAGAAAGTGCAAGTGAAATTCTCATTCTCCCAAAGCAGATAAACCATGAGGACAGGATGGAGAATGCAGAGGTGACTGTGGGGTTGTGGGAAACTGATGATGAACAACTTAAGGCCACCTACTTCTCTCTTTTTCTTTTTGAGCAGCCCTTTCTCAACCTGGTGCCCTCCAAAGGCGTTGAACTACAACTCCAAAACAGGGGGCACCAGATGAATGAGCAATGAAAAATAAATGTTAAGTAGCACACAACTGTACAAACAATATTATAATGCATGACAAACCATAACATAGGAATGATACAATTAAGCAGAAAATAGTGAATTGAACAAGCCTACACAAAAAGTGCTAGACACTCAGTATGACATGAATACATAAATAAAGTGCAAAAAGCAATGATATTTTTTTTAATAATTTTTATTAATTTCAACACAATAAACATACACAATATAAAACATACACAATATAAAACAAACTACAACCCTCAACAATCCCCCCGTGCACCCCCCCCGAGACCTTCTCATGATCATTCTTCCTCCTTCCAAAATTTTAACTGTTCTTTTGAAGGTGTTTGTCCCTTTCCCGATCTTAAAACATATTCCAAAAAGGGACTCCATATTTCTCCAAAATCACTCTTACTGGACATTCCCCTCTTTATTTTCATTTTACATGTCAACATATCATTTAAGGCCATATCCCAAATTTCTTTATACCAAACTTCTATTGTGTAGCTTCCTTGCCCTTTCCAATTTTTAGCAATGATTATTCTAACAGGTGCCAGGAGGTTGTTTACCAATTCTCTGTTAGTTATATGCTCATTCTCACTATCCCATATTGCTAGTAGAGCTAACTTTGGGTTTAATTCCAATTTACTTCCAATTATATCACTTATTTCTTTAAAAACCCTTTCCCAAAATTTTTGTACATGTTCACATCTCCACCACATATGAAAATAGGTCCCAACCTCCTGACATCCCCTCCAACAATTCTTAGACACTTTTTTATCAATCTGGTGAAATCTTACAGGTGTTAGATACCATCTCCAAACTGTCTTATAGTAATTCTCCTTAATTCTAATCGACAACAACTTTAACATTCTTACTTTCCATATCCTCTCCCAGTTATCATCATTAATTTTTCCCTTTACATCTTCTTCCCAAATCTCTTTTATAACATTAAGTGAGTCCTGAAATTCCTCCTCTATCAATATTTTATATATCTCACTAGTCAGCCGTTTCTTAGCTCCAGCTTCTTCTTTTTTTCCTTTTAGTTCAATTAAATCTTCAAATTTAGTATTATTTCTACATTTCTTATTTTTCAACCTCCATTCCTGAGTCCATTTTCCCAATTGTAAACATTTGAACCATGCTATCTTTTGTCCTTTAAACAACTCTTTAATATGCTCACTATCCTTCATCTTTTCCATCCAATTCCTTAGCTTAATTATATCTTGATCTTTCAGTCTCGCTTCTATCTCTGCTTTTAATACCCTTGGGAAGTTTCACACTGCTACAACTGGGGCGAGTAGAGAGTCTCCTGGTATCAACTTCCCTCTAAACTTCTCCCAGATCTCTAATATATTTTCCAACAATGGGTTGTCCAGTACCTTCAATTCTTTCTTTTTCATTTTAGTAAAGAATATATTTCCCAATTTACAATCTACCTCTGCTGTTTGCGGTTCCAACCATTCCAAATCTTCCTCCCCTAAAATACCATTAATAATATATCTTAACTGATTAGCAATATAATAATTCTTAATATTCGGAAGTCCTAAACCTCCTTTCTTTTGAGCCTTATACCATAACCCTTTATTTATCCTAGCTCTTTTATCCCCATTACAATAAGCATTAATCATATTTTGCCAACTTTTAATCTCCGCTACTGAAATTCTAATCGGTATCATTCTGAACAAAAAATTAACCTTAGGTAAAATCTTCATTTTAATAACCGCTATTCTACCAAATCAGGAATGTTTTAATTTCTATGTATCTGTAATTTCTCCCCTTCTTCTTTTCTTAACCTTACAAAGTTAAGTTCCTCTATTCTTTCTAATTCTTTATCTATATTAACTCCTAAATATCGTATTATATTTTTATGCCTTAATCCTAATTTAGCTTTACATTTCTCCATCTCTTCCTTGTTATAATTATATAACATCATTTCTGACTTCCCCCAGTTAACTTGTAATCCCATAATTTCCCCAAATTCTCTCAAATGCTTCTGAATCATCTCCCCACTTTCTAGGGGATCTTCTAGTGTCAATAATGTATCATCCGCAAACATATTCACTTTAATCTTGTGGTTTCTTCCTATCCCCTTTAATCTTCCATCGTCCCTTATTACATTTGCTAAAATTTCTATCACTATTGCAAATAAGATCGGTGAAAGTGGACATCCTTGCCTAGTTCCTCGAGCTAGTGTAATTTGTTGCGTTAACCCATCATTAACCATTATTTCCGCTTTATTATTTTTATACAGCTGGTTAATCACACCCATAAATTTATGTCCAAACCCAAATGTTTTTAATATTATTTTTAACGCTGGCCACTCCACACAATCAAAGGCTTTGAATATATCCAATGCTAATAATCCTGCTTTTAAATTCCTTTTTTTTATAATATTAATTATATTTATAACTCTCCCAATTAAATTAGGCATTTTCCTACCAAAAATAAATCCACATTGATCTTTTTTGATATATTTAAAAATAAATGTACCCATTCTTTTTGCCATTATTGCTGTAAATATTTTTGCATCCTGGTTTATTAAAGATATTGGTCTATATGATGCTGGATCTGTCAAATCCTTACCTGGCTTCTGTATTAAAATAACCAAGGACTGATCCCACGATGGCGGAGTCATTCCTCCTTCTATTATATTATTATATAATTTTTTTTAATCTTGGTATTAAGATATCCTTAAATATTTTATAAAATTCCGGCCCCAAACCATCAATCCCCGGAGATTTACCTCCTTTTAGTTTATCAACAATTCCCTCAATTTCTTTCTCAGTGACCAAGCCTTCCATACAATCTCTATCTTGCTCATCCAGTCTTATTTTCCAATTTCTTCCTACATATTCCTGAATCTTGTCTTGTGATACCGTGTCTGATGTATATAATTCTTTGTAGAATTCCTGAAAAGTAAATAATTTATCTTTCATTAAATTACATCTATTCCCTAACTTATCTCTTATTGTCCCTATCATATTCTTAGCCTTCTCTGACTGCGTGGATCTGGCCAGCATCTTTGAATTTCTATTATTATATTCAAAAAAATCTCTCTTTAAATATAACAAATTCTTTTGAACTTGTTCTATATCTTCTTTCTCCAATTCCTTTTTTTTTTTTTTGCTTGAATTTGGGCATATAACCGCTTATCTTTTGTCTCTCTTAATCTCTCCTCTAAACTCTTTATCTCTTCTTCAGCCTTTTTATAATGTACTTCCTGTTGCTTTTTAAGTGTGGACATTTCCCTAATACAAATCCCTCTTATTACCGCTTTCATAGTATCCCATAATAACCCCTGCGATTTAACCTCTTTTTCATTTATCTGCCATATTTCCTGCATTTCCTTTTTTATTTTATCCACTGTATTTTTATTTTTAAAAATTCTTCCATCCAGTCTCCATCTCTTTGCTTGTTTATAATCCTTCTTCATTTTAATATCCATCATCATTAATGCATGGTCTATGACCTTAATTACTCCAATATCGCAATCTATTAGTTTAGGTACCATATTCTTTGATATAAAAATAAAATCAATCCTTGAATGACTCTTAAATCTAGGTGAGTATATTTTCTTTCTTCCCCTTTTAAAGCTCTCCATACATCCATTAATTCCTTCCGCTCCATTAATTTACCTAACTCCATCTTCCCCTCCCCTCTAACATCTCTTATAATGTTATCCCTATCTTTCCCTTTATCAAGTACCATATTAAAATCTCCTGCCATCACAATATTCTTTTTCCCCACTTCTCCCACCATATCGAATACTTCTTCAAAGAATTCAATTTGTTTCCCATTTGGAGCATAGACATTGATCAAAACAAATTCCTTCTCTTCCATCGTGCAGTAGATTATAAGGATCCTTCCATTCTTATCTTTCTTTACACTTTGAATATTAATAATGCATTTCTTCGATATTATTATTGCCACACCTCTCGCTTTAGAAGTACCAAATGACTT
The DNA here is from genome assembly GCA_029215795.1 of Anniella stebbinsi. NCBI lineage: Eukaryota > Metazoa > Chordata > Lepidosauria > Squamata > Anniellidae > Anniella > Anniella stebbinsi. Next base: position 26,604,240 of record JARDYH010000008.1, read on the forward strand.
TTCATACACTCCTACATCCCTCATTCGTAACTCATTAACCCCCTCCTTTTTTGATGAGTTTCCTGCAAAAAAATTATGTCTATTTTTTCTTTTTAACAACGTTTCTATCCTTCGCCTTTTAATAAGTGTTCCTAGCCCTTTAACATTTAAAGTTGCCATTCTTAATTTATTTTCCATTTCTTACTTTCACATATATCTTTAAATTGGTCTCACTCAGTGATACACATACCCCCCTCCCTTACCCTCCCCCCACATACACCCCCATTTTTACCCCCCTCCTCACCAGACATCTGGGCATTGGTCCCAATTATTTTTAGAACTCTTCGGGGGGGGGGACCTGGCCCAACCTCCAGAGTAGAGTCTAATCCTCCCCTCCTTTTTATTTTATTTTTCCTTTTAATCCCCTATCCTTGACTGGATCCTCCAACCACGCCTTCTTCTTGCTCTATTTCTCCACCATCCTTGGCATTGATTATGCCCAGCTTCTCCAACAGTTCCATTCCTTGTTCCCACGATGTTATTCTTTCTTGCTTCCCTTTCCACATAAATCTCAAAAACACTGGATATCCCCAGCTGTAAGTTATCGATTTCATCCTCAATGCAGCTGTGCACATTTTGACGCTCTTCCTCCACTGCACGGTCTGAGGCGAAAGATCCTGGTATATTTGAACTGCTATTGCTTGAATCATTGGTTGACCTTGTCGTCTAATTGCTTGCATAAGCTTTTCTTTTTTATAATAATTAGCAAATTTGACAATTATGTCCCTTGGGAGCAAACCTTTCCGCTTATATCCAACTCTATGAACTCTCTCAAAATCCAGCAACTCCCAAGTCTCGTTTGGAACCTGAAGTCTTATCCACATCAAAATTGTATCTCTTAAATCTTTTGGAGTCTCTCCTTCTTGTTCCCCATAATCTCTTATGCGAATGTTTGCATGTCGATCTCGATCCTCAAAGGCAATTAAGTGTAAGTCATGTTGAGACAGCTGCTCTTCCTGCTTCTTGCAAACTCCAGTCAACACTTTAGTCTCTGTCTGCAGCACCTCCACATCCTTCACCACTTGCTTTAAACCCACCATTAACTCAGTTTGTGTATCATTAATACGTTTTGCTAACCTTTCCTCGAGATCCACCAACTCAAGCCTGATCATTTTTTTAAATATCTTCCTTTAGTTCATACATTGGGTCTGGCTGACCTCCTCTGGTGATCTTTGGAATTATGGCCGGCTCTGGTGGTTGTGACGCAGGTCCTTTTACTGGCGAAGTTTTCTTACTAGGCAGCTTATCTGGCATTGTTTGCATCTCCAAACATGTCAATCTCTGCCAAGTTCTGTGCGATCCACGCTCTTTAGAGGGTCTAACCCAGGCGGGGGTGGATAAAGGGGGCCTCTTCTCCCTTTTGCTCATAAGATATTACCCCCCCCCCCCCCGTCTGCCTGGCGACTCACTCTTTGCTCTTACGGCAGCCAGCCAGTACTATACTTCAGCTTTTACTGGGGATTAACGTTCTTCCTCTTCACATATATTCACATATATTTTATCTCCATCTCTCCCCCAGTACGCTGTCAGCCAGCCAGTCCACCTTATATCTTCAATTATAAGTCCATAAATTACCTTCACTAATGGCCGCTCCTCGTCTTCTTCCTCGTCTCCGTCAGTGTCAGTTTCACAGCCAAGATAAACACTGCCGCGTTTCAACACTCACTCAAATGTTTTACTGCTTCCAGTCAATATTTCATGCCTTTCATTAGCTCTACAACCACTCCAAGATAAGGAAATAGTGCTTAATTCAATGCTTTTTTGAGGAGCTCGGGTGATCTACGACTTTACCCCATTCGCGATCTGGCCACGCCCCCAAAGCAATGATATGTAACAGCTGGGCTAAGCTGAGCACATGAGAGCATGAATTGAACACAGGTTTTATACAAGATAGCAAAGTATTGAACAGGCACCTGGTTCAGTCCTGTTTCACCATGTTTTGGATTCTTCAGAAAAGCAACATAATGATCACCATTAACGAGCCACACCACAGGAGTAAAGGAAAGTTGAAACACCTTAAGTAATCTTTCCATCCTGGTATCTTATTAACTCCCCTCCAAGGGACGTTTGGCTCAATCCCTGGGAACTCAATTGAACGGCTTCAGTGGAGGCCAGTTTTGTAGACAGGAGTATATGATGTTCCAGCTAATAGGATCATCATTGGTTCTTATAGGAACTTCAATTAATTTATTGTTTCTTATTTTGACAACATTTGTAACCTTTGAAAGGCTGGAACTAATTGCTGTCATTCATGGCAGGCCATTTCCACCCATGAACTAGTTGAGGTTATTTATGGCAGGTCATATCCAGCCCTTCTTTTCCAGTCAGCTGGCAACTGTTTGATAAACACCTGTGGGATTGCCTGTGCCTATATAACCTCACCATTTTCAACATTAGCACGGTGCTGCAGGATGAAGCCACAAAGTAATGGTTTCCATAGTCTTTTAATAACAAGAAAACATCCCCAGACCCTCAATTTTTCCAAGCTCATGATTCTCACTGCTCTTTTTTATTTATGGATTAGGCTCGGCCTCTTTCGGTATGCAGTGGGAGTTGTTACCCTGGTTCTAGGAAAAAAGTGAAGGAGGGGGAGCCATTTTGCTGCTATGATTGCATCCCACGTCCAGATGGAAAGATTTCAAACCAGAAGGGTAAGGAATATACCGTAAAAAATTATCCATCAAAATTTACTTTAGTACAGATGGACAGGCATATGAAATCATGCCTATAATTTGAATGCTTTTTTTCTTTGTTCAGTGTCTTAAAAATGGCAAAATAAATAAATAAATCTCATGGTTGAGAAGATGAGGCGGAGCTTCCTCTGAACACTAGGATTGTTGAACATGGATGCTTTTTGGGCACCAGTAGTATTGCACAATGAAAGAATGATCCAATTAAACAGTATGGTGGTAAAAAATTGCACACTCTGGGCATTTCCTCTGAAAAGGCCATGTATCATGTTCTGTACCATCACACTTTTGACAAATGTGGGACTGTTGACAAAATCAACATTTGTTGATTAGTTGGTATTTGTTGTGATCACAGAACATATTTTCCACCAACCTCACATCTACACAGAGTTGCCCAGAAGAGCCATTCAAAAGATCAGAGAATTGTTATATCTTGGCTCATGAGAGAGGGGATGGACACTTGGTAGCCAACTATAACCAGTCTTGCCCTTTTTGAATTAGAGCTGCTGAGTCCTTAGTCTTTTGGGGGCTGATATATGTGACTTTTTCTGAAATCTGGGAAATCTTTCTCATTTTACTTTTTAAAGAAACAAAAACAGAAATATTCAGAAATTGTGGGGGTGCAATGTATGTGACTTGCACAAATCTGAGGTGCAATTTGCTGAAATTACACAAGTTACAGTTGAAATTTGTATAAACCACACAAATTGCACACATTTTGATTTACATTAAAAGAAAAAAATCTCTGAAGAAACTGCAAGATGGCAAACTTGATGCAGATCGAATTCAGCCGGATCATGGGGAAATGAGCCAAAGTCATAGGAGGGATGAGCTGATAAAAGCTCGGTCCCTTCCTGCCCCCGCCCCACCCCCGATGGATTCCTCCAACATCCCTACTTCTACTGCAGAAGCTCTCTCCCATATCTGTTTTGCAATCAGGCTGGGGCATTGGAGAGGGACTTCTCTAGTCTTTGTAACTCACTCCCTGAATGAGTGAGTGCTGGAATGCCATTCTCTGATGGCATTCCAGCAATTTGTGGAGTTGTTTGTAGTTTGACAATTGTTTGCCTTCTCAAATTGTTGAGTAAATAACTTTTTCAATTACTTAGCAGGCAAACTTCTTGAATTGCTTTATCTGCTCCCTATATTTCTTTTTTAATTACTCATTGTTATCTTGTTTATGTTTATTGTTTTAATTGTGTAGGCTTTGGGCCATCTTGAGCATTTTAAATGAAATGTTGGGGGTTAGGATGCTTTTAATTAATGATAAAGTATTTATCTTGTGTACAAAACATCCTTTTTTTTACATCATATTGCAAAGATCAAGGCATGGTTGTGACACTAAGATTATCTCTTTCCCCCACCCCAGACATGAATGACTGCCATAACTGCATAGACAAAACCTATCCAAACAAAAGGCATGACTTTTGCCTACCGAAAGTTGTCACCTACATGACTTATGGAGAACCTTTGCGGATCAGCTTCGGCTTTATTGCTCTTTCATTTTCTTTGATCACAGCTCTGGTGCTCGGAATATTTATGAAGCACCACAACACTCCCATGGTCAAAGCCAACAACCGGAACCTCACCTACACTCTCCTCATCTCCCTGCTGCTCTGTTTCCTTTGTGCATTGCTATTCATTGGCCGACCTCAGAAAGTGATGTGTCTCCTCCGACAAACCACTTTTGGCATCATCTTCTCAGTGGCTCTTTCTTGTGTGCTGGCAAAAACCATCACCGTGGTTCTGGCTTTCATGGCTACCAATCCAGGATCCAGAATGAGGAAGTGGGTGGGGAAAAGAATCTCCACCTCCATAGTTCTTTCCTGCTCCCTTATGCAAGCAGGCATTTGTACTGTGTGGCTGGCAAACTCTCCTCCATTCCCAGACATTGACATACACTCAGTGACAACAGAAGTAGTAGTGGAATGCAATGAGGGCTCTGTGATTATGTTTTACTGTGTCTTGGGCTATATGGGCTTCCTGGCAATTATCAGTTTTATTGTGGCCTTCTTTGCTAGGAAGCTCCCCGACAGTTTTAACGAAGCCAAATATATCACTTTTAGTATGTTGGTCTTTTGCAGTGTTTGGCTATCCTTTGTTCCAACCTACCTGAGCACCAAGGGGAGACAGATGGTGGCTGTGGAGATCTTCTCAATCTTAGCCTCCAGTATTGGGTTGCTTAGTTGCATATTTGCCCCCAAATGTTACATAATTGTATTGAGGCCTAAGATGAACAACCGAGAACACCTAATGAGAAGAAAGAATTGAACTAATGGTTCTGTGAGATTTGGTCTATTTTGCAATCTGGAGGTTTTTGTATATTTCTGCTTTTGAATGCTTGTGTGTTATCGTCTCAATAGCTTTGTGATGTAGAATTCTCTCAAATCTTTTGAAATACTCCCAGACTAGCTAAAAAAAGAAAGAATCTGATGTTGTGGGGGGGAGGGGGGAATAGAGTATGCTATTGCTCATATTCATTCTAAGCATGAGATTGCTGATTTTGCATGACATATTAGGAAACGGAGGGGGAAATAGCGTACTGACTATGCATTAGGTAGGCAGCTCTCCCCAAATGACATGTTGCTACCCCGTCCTTTGAGCAGCTGAAAGTTCAGCCGTCCATCTCGGTTGCAGTGTCTCCCCCCTCCCCCGCTCAGTCCTTCAGGCATATCCCAGCATGCACCGCAGTTCTGCCAGCTGTATCAGAGCAGCTGTAGGTCTTCGGCTGCTCTGGTTGGCAGGAATCTATTCCCAAACGGAATAGTGCACAGAGAGAGGGGCAGTTGGTTTCAGACGACACTTTAAACAATGGGCTTTGGGCTAAACAACTTGCAAGCCCGTTGTTCCTCTCAGTTGCTTAATTGGGTGGAATACCATACCGTCAGTTGTGTGTGCGTGGTGTGTAACCCTCTATACAACACAATAAGCAACACAACTGACAGTTGCTTCCCCCATCCGTTGCCTGATGTGTCATCCGAAACCAGCCGATGTGTCTAGAATTCTGTCTTGCCCATTTATTTTGTATTGTTTTCTGTTGCTGAAGCTTGAATATGTATACAATGTGCATGAAACTTCCCCTCGTTGATAGATCCAGCCCAATTCCTATCATGCCTACGGATTTGTGATAGATGTTATCCACAAAGAATTTTCTGATACTCTAGATCAACTTATTAACAACAGAATTAATCCTATAATGGGAATGTATTCACTAGGGATGTGCATGGTCCACAAAATCAGATCGGAATTGGAATCAATGTTGCAGATTGGATCGGAGGTATTTCAGATTGGATCGGATCCAATTCCGATCCGAAATTCAGATATCCAATTTTCAGATCGAATGCCTTTTAGTCCCTTTAGACTTCATTTTGGAGGGGGAAAAGCCTGTATTTTTGGTATTTTTTAAGACAGAATCATGAAACTTTGTACAAGTGCAGATGGGAAGTTGCCAGTCATGTGCTCAGAATTGCAGACACAGGGGTGCAGGTATTACTTGTAAGTAAGCCTTCAAAAGTCACTTTTTCACTAGTCATCTGTTCCTTTTTCAATTTACTCCTGTGTCTCAGGGACACATTTAAAATGGGTTTTTGGCTGGTAAGAATGTAGACCATGTCCCCATTTGGGAAGCGCTGGAACTCATTGTGTGGGAGTGTTTTTCCTTATCTTCCTCATTGTCTCTCCTCACTTTTATCCCCCCTTTTCTTACAAAAAACCCCCCGATTAATGTTGTCAGTCAACACTGTGTTGGTTGCTTGGTACTTACGACACATACAATATGTGATTCATGCATAAATATCTTTCCTAATATCTGTTGGAAAAAAATAGAAGTATTTACTGGGACTTCCCCTCACCACTACACCCTCCAGACATGTCCTGCATGCAAAACATGCCTTCTTTTCTGGTTCCTTCCAAGTTTTGCAAACTCTGCACAACCGTTGTTTGTTGTTCAGACTATTTTCAGCTGTCAGCATCTGTTCAGGACAGCTCTTAACTGCAAGCATAAGCATAATTGATCACAGAGATTCAGAGGTGCAATGGCTTTACTTTTGCCAAGCCATAGAATATAAGAACAGATGTGCTGAATCATTCCAAAAACCCATTAAGTGGAGTTTCCTGTATCCCACAGTGGCCAACAAGGTATATACAGAAAACTCCAAAGGAGAAAATGAGGGAAATAACTCTCCCACTACAGTTTTCCAGGAACTGGTATTCAGAAGCATGCTGTGTCTTTATTACTTTGGCTAGCCTTCTTTTAATGTTGGTGGCAATTATTACATCTTGTGGTAGCAAATCTCCCACCAATCAGTTTCATGGGATGACCCCGAGTACTAGTACTATGAGAGAGGGAGAAAAATGTCTCCCTAACCACATTCTCCACACCATGCATAACTTTGTACACCTCTATCATGTCCCATATGGAAATGAGAGAGAACAATCTTATGGAATGAACACAAGTGAAACTGATGTGGATTAGAAATAGAGTGATCCTTCTATCCATGGTCTCTAGAGTTTCAGACAGGTTTGTTTTTCCAGCATTCCTAGAGATGCCAGGAGATTGAGCCAGGGACTTTCTGCATATGGTGGCAATGGGTTAACTCACAGCAGGAAACTTCTAGCAATGCAGTAAGTCTTCCTTGCTTCATAAGGCAATACAAGACCAAGACAATGTGGGGTGCTTTTGCTGGGCCCCATCCATTTTGCCCACATTGACGTGGATCTGAAAAACCAAGGAAAAGTGGTGGTGCATGGATGCTGTAAACAAGAACCATTTGCGGCATTGTACAACATCATTAGTGGTGATGAGCCTTAGCTTCCAAAGTCCTGGTTTGGTGGAGCTTGAATTAATATGTGTCTTAACTCATGATGGCAGATTACTTGAAGGGCTGTTACTGAATATACAAGTAGGTTTCTTTAAATAAAAACACGATTGAGTCTATCTATCTATTGTAATGCATTAGAAGAAGAAAAATCAGTTCAAGAAAATATGTGAATTTCTTGGAGGAATGGGGTTACAGTGTGGTACAATCCCTCTCAACATGTGCCTAATTGTATATTTGATATACGTATGTCAGGCTTGATTGTAAATGGGAGAATCCAGGAGGCCTGCCTCACAAGCTCAAGGGTGTAAATCTACCCCCTTTGTAAATATTGTTATCAGCCTTCATGTGCTGTGCATTCACACACCCCAATGCTAACTTTCTTTCATTCCCCCTACTCTTACTGGCACCACCAGAATGTGGAACTTTTGCAACCTAGTGCTTTTACTTTCAATTCTTAGCTCAGCCTTCCCCAGCCTGATGCCCTCCAGATGTGTTGGAGGATACATCCCAGTATGCCTGGCAAGTTGGGAGTTGTAGTTCAACACATCTGGAGAGCACCTGGTTGGGGAAGGCTGACTTAGCTCTTTGTCCCTGCACTGGGCTGCCTGTATTTTACTGCTGAGTCTGGTCTGAGACAGATACGAAGTGTGAGCAGGGGAATCTCCCAGTGGGTAGGGCTTTTCTTGTCCTCTCTGCCATAAGAGAGGATGTGACTTACACCAAGAAAAAGAACAAGTCATCCCTTTTCATCCCTTGGGCTTTGGGTTTAATTTATTTAGATTTGGTCTTCTCATCATTCATCTTTGGAAATCACTGCAGGTTCGATTTGGGGATGAACTGAATTGATTTTGAGAATTGCAAATGTACAGCAAGGCAGCTGGAGAAGAGAGAATTCACTTCCCAAGGCTCACAAATGATATTTATTTATTTATTTATTTTAAGTCAATAACAGTAATATATGATGGGGCAAGGTTATTATTTATTTATTTATTTATTACATTTATATACCGCTCCATGGCCAAAGCTCTCTGGACGGTTTACAAAAATTAAAAGATTGAACACTAAAAAGATAATATAAACAACAACAGCTTTATTTATGGTCCATAGACCAGAGAAACAAGTAGGCAGACAGTACAATATAAAAAGCATATTGTTATAAGTCTTACTATTACCCAGTTTATCTTAAAAAATTAATAAATAATAATAATTATCTCAGTACAACATGAGATCTGGTTTGTATTACATAGGAAAAATACTTTGCTACTTGTAACGTAAGGGGTTTGTCTGTACCCCTAAGCAGCTGTCCAACCAAGGAATCCCGAGACCACCCCAAGAAGCGTTGAATTATGGGAAATATCAAATCACACCTTGCCTTACTGTAAAAGCTACATGCTAGCAGCTTATGGTCTAAGGACTCCATAACAGAGTCATCACATGGACATAGTCTATTCTCAACAGAAATCTTTTAATATCTTCCTTCTAACATGTTTGAAGGGAGAACATTGAAATGGGCCAGGGAAAAGGCCCTTCTGTATTTTGGTATATCCAACCAATCCAGGTAGGGCATCATTCCTCTGGGCATAAAATCAGCGAGGGCTCGAGATTGAGGACAGCAAGGGCCTCGGGACCGTCCACGGAGTTCTTGTACATCTTTATCTAAAAGCCTTTGTTTGACTACCTTTTTTGTACTTCTTAACTCCTGAGTTAATAGATGAGCAGAAGACAAGCCCATTGTCTTTATTTTCTGAGTCACGGTCTTATTCCAGGGGGAAACAAAGTTGTCTGCTGATATATGTGGTAACAGAGAGTGAGAAGTTGGAACTTGGAAAAGATGGAGCCAATATGTTACTGTGAGCAACCAAGCGGTGCATCTTAATGAGACCAGCCCGATCTCTAGATTAAGAGCGGTTCCAGGCACACACTTTGGGACCCCAAAGACCCCTCTTAAAAATTTGGACTGAACTACATCTAAGGATTCCTTGAGCAGGGGGAACCAAATAGGGGCCCCATACAACATCTGGGCCACCAATTTTGCTCTGTAAACTTCCATGGCAGCTGGTATAAATTTGCCCCCTTTGGCAAAACAAAATCTAAGCAAAGTCCCCGCTGTTTGTTCAGCTCTAAGCTTTGTACGTTTAAAGTGCTTAGCCCAGTTTAGGTTTTCCTGGAAAACAATGCCCAGATACTTAAATTCAGCTACTTGTTCAATTTTATGGCCCCTTATACTCCAAGAAAATCTCATCTTTCTTTTTGCAAAAACCATAATCTTAGATTTATGGTAATTGATTGATAAATTGTTTAGATTGCAGTATTCCCTGAAACCACTTAGAAGTCTCTTTAATCCAAGCCTTGTCTGTGAGAGCAATACTGCATCATCTGCATATAGCAGTATGCTCACTTTTAGTTGGCCTAATTTAGGGGGATGACACTGAATTTCCTCCAACGATGCTGGAAGATCGGCCAGAAATAGATTGAAAAGCATAGGGGCAAGTACACATCCCTGCCGGACTCCTTTATTTACAACAATTTCATTAGTAATGTGATGCTGATTGCTATAGCGGACTTGTGCATATGTGTTGTAATATAACTTTTGGATCAGATATAACAGCCTATGCTCGATTCCAAGTCATTTCAGTTTGTCCCTTAGGAGCGGCCGAGAAATTGAATCAAACGCTGATTTCAAGTCCATATAAGCTACAAATAGCTTTCCTCCTTTTGAGGCAAATGTGACAGGACTAGACAATGATCATAGGTTGAGCTGCCGGACTTGAACCCAATCTGTTCTTTACCCAGAATGTTATTACTCTGGACCCAGTTTATTAGTCTATCATTTAAAAAACTGGCATACACTTTCCCAATTATAGATAAAAGGCTAATGGGCCTATAGTTGTGGGGGTCAGTTTTCATTCCTTTTTTATAAATTGGAATAACTATCGCTCTCCTCCAGATTTGGGGTATCAGTCCGGACTTATTTATTGTAGTAAATAATGTTGCTAGCAATGAGCCCCACCAAGAGATGTCAGATTTCAACATTTCCGGGGGGATCCCGTCTAGACCGGGAGCCTTTCCAGATTTCAGGCCCTCTCCCTTGTTGCTGTCCAATATCATCCAGATCATTGAAGGCTGGGCAGTGGGAATTCATAAGGGGGTGCAGAGAGGGTCTTCTTTGCCACAAAATTCAGGGCAAAGCTCAGTTGAGGGGATTATCTCCCTCATTTTCAGGAGTGGGTCCCTCTCTCTTCTCTGCTGGATAGTTTGCTGAAAAACCTCCCCATTTTTGGAACTAATTGCATACAAATGACACCGGCTGAAATTCCCTTTTCTCTATAATTGTTGCCTTGTCTTGTTCCTCGGGCTAGGGATATTTGTTGTGGTACTCCATCATTTACAATTACTACTGCGCTATTTTGCGAATAAAGTTATTTATATTTTTTATTTATTACATTTGTATACCGCCCCATAGCCGAAGCTCTCTGGGCGGTTTACATAGGATTAAAAACAATTAAAAACAATATACAAAAATTAAAACAGCAAAAACATACAACATACACACAATCTATACATTTAAAAACCACATCAACACTTCAAAAACTACAAAAACAAAGCAAAACAAAACAAACCCAGGCTCCTCAGATATTGCCAAATACCTGAGAGAAGAGGAAAGTCTTGACCTGGCGCCGAAAAGATAACAATGTTGGCGCCAGGCGGGCCTCGTCGGGGAGATCGTTCCACAATTGGGGAGCCACCACAGAGAAGGCCCTCTCTCTTGTTGCTGACCTCCGAGCCTCCCTCGGAGGAGGCACTCGGAGGAGGGCCTTAGATGTTGAACGTAGTGTTCGGGTAGGTTCATGTCGGGAAAGGCGTTCCATCAGGTATTGTGGTCCCAAGCCGTGTAAGGCTTTATAGGTTAAAACCAGCACCTTGAACCGGGCTCTGAAACATACAGGCAGCCAATGCAAGCGGGCCAGAGTAGGTCTTATATGTTCGAACCTACTGGTTCCAGTTATCAATCTGGCCGCTGCATTTTGCACAAGCTGCAGCTTCCGAACCACCTTCAAAGGCAGCCCCACGTAGAGTGCATTGCAGTAATCTAACTTGGAGGTTACCAGAGCATGGACAACTGAAGCCAGGTTATCCCTGTCCAGATAGGGACGTAGCTGGGCCACCAACCGAAGTTGGTAGAAGGCACTCCGTGCCACTGAGGCCACCTGCACCTCAAGTGACAGAGATGGTTCTAGGAGAACCCCCAAGCTACGAACCCGCTCCTTCAAGGGGAGTGCAACCCCATCCAGAACAGGTTGAACACCCTCCATCCGGTCAGCGGAACCACCCACTAACAGCGTCTCAGTCTTGTCTGGATTGAGTTTCAGTTTATTAGCCCTCATCCAGTCCATTGTCGCAGCCAGGCACTGGTTCAGCACATCCACAGCCTCACCTGATGAAGATGAAAAGGAGAAATAGAGCTGCGTGTCATCAGCGTACTGATGACAACGCACTCCAAAACTCCGGATGACTGCACTCAACGGTTTCATGTAGATATTGAACAGCATGGGGGACAAAACTGACCCCTGCGGAACCCCATACTGGAGAATCCACGGGGCCGAGCAATGTTCCCCAAGCACCACCTTCTGGAGCCGACCCCCCAAGTAGGAGAGGAACCACTGCAATGCAGTGCCTCCCACTCCCAACTCAGCCAGTCGTCCCAGAAGGATACCATGGTCGATGGTATTGAAAGCCGCTGAGAGATCAAGGAGAATCAACAGAGTCATACTCCCCCTGTCTTTCTCCCGACATAGGTCATCATACAGGGCGACCAAGGCTGTTTCCGTACCAAAACCAGGCCTGAAACCCGACTGAAATGGATCCAGATAATCAGTCTCATCCAAGAGTGCCTGGAGCTGGCTCGCAACCACCCGCTCCAGGACCTTGCCCAGGAATGGAACATTTGCTTCTGGCCTGTAGTTATCAAGATTTTCAGGGTCCAGGGAAGATTTCTTTAGGAGTGGTCTCACTGCCGCCTCTTTCAGGAGGCCTGGGACCACTCCCTCTTGCAAAGAGGCATTAATCACTTCCCTGGCCCAGCCAGTTGTTCCATCCCTGCTAGCTTTTATTAGCCAACAGGGGCAAGGATCCAATATGGAAGTGGTTGCACGAACCTGTCCAAGCACCTTGTCAACATCCTCGAGCTGCACCAACTGAAACTCATCCAAGAAAACAGGACAAGCCTGTGCTCTGGATACCTCACTAGATTCATCTGCTATAACACTGGAGTCTAAGTCCTGACGGATGCCAGAGATTTTATTCTGGAAGTGCCCAGCAAATGTATTACAGCGGGCCTCAGATGGTTCTACCATGTCCTTGGGGCCAGCATGTAAAAGCCCCTGGACAACTCTGAAAAGCTCCCCTGGGCGGCAGGTTGATGATTTCATAGTGGCAACAAAGTATTGTTTTTTTGCTGCCCTCACTGCCCCTGAATACAGCTTACCATAAGCACTTACCAGTGTTTGATTGCATCCATCAGGAGTTCGTCTCCATCTGCCCTCAAGCTGTCTCCTGTTTTGTTTCATCACTCTCAGCTCTGGGGTATACCACGGAGCCGTTCGAGCTCTACACAGGAGAGGGCGCTCAGGAGCAATCGTGTCAACTGCCCGGGTCATTTCTGCATTCCACAGATCAACCAGGGTTTCGACAGGAGAGCCAGCCCTATCAGCCGGAAAACTCCCCAGAGCCCTCTGGAAACCATCTGGATCCATTAGCCTCCGGGGGCGGACCATCTTAATGGGTCCCCCACCCTTGCAGAGGGGAAAAGCTGCTGTAAGTCTAAACCTCAGCAGGTGGTGATCTGACCATGACAGAGGGGTTGATGTAAAGTCCCCCACTTTCAGATCCCTATCTCCATGTCCAGTTGAAAAAAACAGGTCTAGAGTGTGCCCTGCTACATGCGTTGGGCCGATGGTATGTTGGGACAGTCCCATGGTTGTGATGGAGACCATGAAATCCTGAGCTGCCCCAGATAAAGTGCCCTCGGCATGAATGTTGACATCCCCCAGAACCAAGAGAACCAGCTCAGCTAGGGAGTCTGTTGAGCAGCGGGGTGGGCGGTACACCAACAGAATCCCTAATCTGTCCCGTTGGCCCAACACAAGGTGCAAACACTCCAGACCAGTAGTCACATGGACAGGGAGCCTGCAGAGGGGGATGGAATTCCTATAGACCACAGCAACCCCCCCTCCCTGGCCCTCAAGTCTACCCTGATGCTGAACCAAGTACCCCGGTGGGCATAACTGGGAGAGAATAACTCCTCCCTGCTCTCCCACCCAGGTCTCGGTTATACATGCCAGATCGGCTGCCTCATCCACAATTGAGTCATGGATGAGGAAGATCTTATTATGCACTGATCTGGCATTTAAAAGCAGCACCCGGAGGCCTGAGGGCTGGCTGATAAGGCAACCAACAAGCCTGTGGGTGTGAGGGGGACTGGAACAAGGCACAGCCATTAACTGTCTGGGCCTTGTTTCCCTAACCTGGCAAGTCCTCCTCACAACGCCATATCTCCCTCTACCCATCACTACCCTAATTGTGCTCCCCTCAGATCCCCCCACCTGGCCCTGTATCCTCCCTCCCAGGCACATAGCTCAAGCCTGGGGAAAGGGGAAAAAACAAACAAACAAACAAACAAACACCAAAGACAAAAACAAAGAGCCAGCAGGCAGGCGGGCACACTCCTCTCCTCCCCTGGTGGCAGGCCTCCTTCTCCTGCAGGTTGATGGCTTTCCCAGGCCCCTTCAGCCAACAGCTTAAATATCCCTCCCAGGAAGGGAGGGGGACTGATGTAATTGTCCACAGCAGCTGGCTCAGTACCTAGGAGCCTGGTCCTGCAGGGAGTGGCAGTCTGCCAGGCTGAAATCCTCTGGAGGGTGGTGGTGGTGATGGCAGCAGTGAAGACCAGGAGGCAGGCAGGCAAGCAGGCACACTCCTCTCCTCCTCTGGCAGCAAGTCTCCAATACTCCAAAACCCATCTTTTTAATTAATGTTTTTAACACAGGTCATTCCACACAATCAAAGGCTTTAAAAATATCCAAAGCTATCAAGCCCGCCTTCATTTTATTTTTTAAAATTATATTTATCATATTCAATGCTCTTCCAATCAAATTTGACATCTGCCTCCCTACTATAAATCTGCATTGATCTTTTTTAATATATTTATACATAAAAGTATTCATTCTTTTTGCCATTATCTCTGTAAAAATCTTGGCCTCTTGATTTATTAAAGAAATAGGTCTATAGGAACCCGGGTCTGTCTACTCTTTATCTGTTTTTGGAATTAATACTATCAAAGACTGTTCCCATGATGGTGGGATCTTATCACCTTCTAAAATCTTATTATACAACACTTTCAATTTTGGTACCAATAATTTCTTAATTTTTTTATAATATTCTGGTCCCAACCCATCCATTCCTGGCGATTCCCCCCCCCCTTCAATTTGTTGATAAACCTCTTCTATTTCTTTCTCTAACACACCTCGTTCCATTAAATCTATATCTATATTGTTATCGTTTAACTTAATCTTTAAATATTTCTCCACATATTGTTCAATCCTCTCCTGAGACCCACCTCCTGCAGTATATAATTCCTGATAAAACTCCTGAAATATTTCCAATTTATCTTTCATTATATTACTACACTTCCCTAATTTATTTCTGATTCCTCCAATTAAATTCCTTGTTTTCTTTGACAGTGTGGATCTGGCCAGCATCTTAGAATTTTTATTACTATATTTGAAGAATTCTCTTTTCAAATATATCATATTCCTCTGAGCTTCTTCCAGGTCCTCTTTTTCCAATTTATTATATTTTTTTTGCTTGTAATTGGGCAAAAATCTGTTTATCTTTATACCTTATAAATTTCATCTCCAAACCTTTAATTTCCTCTTCCAATTTTTTTCTACATTTTTCTTGTCTTCTCAAATTACAATTCTCTCTAATACAAATCCCTCTTGTTACAGCTTTCATTGTATCCCATAATATAGCCTGATTAGAAAAAAACCTTTTTCATTAATTTCCCATATACTTTGTATTTCTTTTTCCATTTTTTCATTATACTTTTATAGTGAAATATTTTTGTATTTAGTCTCCATCTTTTTGCTTCCTTATAATTCTTTTTTAACTTAATATCTACATTCACCAATGCATGATCTGTGACCTTTATAAGTCCTATATCACTCTTTATTATTTTGGAAATCAAGTCCTTTGATACAAAAACATGATCAATCCTAGAATAAGTCTTATACTTCGCAGAGTAAAAAGTAAATTTTCTTTCATCTCCATTCATTACTCTCCACACATCTATCATTTCATTGTCATTCATGATCTTACTCAAGCCCATAATAGCATTACATCTTTCATGTGTCATGGGATTAGACTTATCTTTTTGTTTATTTAATGCCATATTGAAATCTCCCGCTATTATTATATTCCCCTTTCGAATTTCCTCCATTTCCACCATATTTTTTTTATAAAATTCAATCTGATTTTCATCAGGCAAATAAACGCTAACTAATGTGTCATCTTCTTCCCTCACTAATCCTTGCAATATTAAAAATCTTCCCTTATCATCTTTTTTAATTTCTCAATTTTAAATCCACATTTTTTGATACAATTATTGCCACCCCCCTCAATTTTGAAGTTCCATAGGCCTTCTCATAAATAACCGACTATCTCAATTTAAGCTCATTTACTCCTTCTTTTGATTGATGTGTTTCTTGAATAAATATTATATCCGCACCATCCTCATTCAATAATGTTTCTACTCGTTCCCTTTTAATTACCGATCCTAGCCCATTAACATTCAATGTTGTAACTCTCAATTTACCCTCCATATTTTAAGTTGCATTGCCCTTTGCCGATCCCTTATTGTGACACATACCTTTCTTCCCCCTCTGTTGTGACTCTGTAAGTTCTAACGAAATGGTGAGGACAATAAAGAGACCCCTTGGAGGGAAAATACAATCCTTTATTATACATAAGACGATCTTTCTCTCTCCTCCAGCAAGTCAGAGGAAACAAGGTTAGCAAAAGGTCCTTTTGCCCCGAGGCTTGTTAAATAAGCAAGCGATTCAGTTGAGTTAACTTAGAGAGAAAAAGAGAGCAGAGTCACATAATTAAGACGAATTAGCCTGTAGGGCTTTGTTTGCTAGTCTCTCTGAGCTGCGGGCGGTCTTTAGTTGGAAGTCCTTTCTCTTTGCTTTTCTCCTAGCCACAGCATTCTTTAGACCTTTTGTCTCAGAAGAGAAAGTACTCTCTCCCCGGTTAGGATTGTCTCCTTGGGGATTATCTCCCGCGTCCGCCGTGGGAAAGAGTTCTCCTTCTGGCAGCAACTCCCCCACCTGTTGCATTCCTTCTCCAGGATCAGAATCGCTGTCTGAGATTTCCTCCCCTTGAAGCAGGGAGTTGGACATAGACACAACACCCTCTCCTCCCCCCCACAAAAACAACCCCAACAATAACTTTTACTTCCCCCCACCTTTCCCCAGGATTAAACCCGATCATGGCTTCTTCAAACCCCATGGGGGGGGAGGCGACCTCACAGCCACTGGTCAGGAATAGATCTTCCCTCCCGGTCTCTTCTTATTACATCCCTTGTTCCGTTGTTATTCTTCAGTTCTGTTAACTTCCAGCTCTTTCCCAGTTGTTTACTGTGATCCTCCTACTGCTCCCAGCTCTTATCCTTGACCTTTTTTCTTCCTCTAACTCGAACCTTCTTCAGCCAGTAATCCCAGTTGGTTCAGCAATTCCATTCCTTGTTCCAATGATGTTATTTTGCAAAATTTTCTCTGAAATATAAATTTCAAAAAAACTGGGTACCCCCAACTGTAATTGGTCAGGAATGGTCAGGAATGCTGGGACTTGTCATCTCAAACACCTGGAGGGCAGCAGGATGGGGAATGCTGTTCCATACCCTTACCAAATACAGGGTCTGCCCAATACTTTTCTCTCACACACATCTCACATATAGCAGCACTCTTGATAACAAAAGGGGCACTATTCATTACAGATCTAGAACCAGAGCATGTACCAGGCACTTCCAACTTTTGGTCAATATCCTGCCTTTTTTTTTTCTTTAAATGTATTTATAAATACATGTTTTTTTTCTTTAAATGTATTTATAAAAAATATACTGTTCACTCCTCACAATCCCTGCACAATACATCATCTCATCAAAGCAACAGTGGAGCACAAGAAGTTTAGTTTGGCTGTCTTGAACACCTTTCAGATGAGATTAGTTTGCAATCCTATACCTCTTGGGAGAAAGCCCTAGTGAATTCAGTGGCACTGGCTTCTGAGAAGACATGTATAGGAGTCAACCTTCTCCAGCCTGGTGCTCTCCAGATGCGTTGCACTGTAACTCCCATGTTATGTGTTATAGGGAAGACAACAATCAATTAATACTTAATATTAAAATAATACTTACACATGAAAGTATTAGGTATTAGCTCTGCCTTTGATCTCACACTGCTGAACAAGTAAGAGAAATCCTTTATCTGATATTCAAGAAACAGACATCCTATGCCATATGTTGAAAACTAATGTTGATGTCTGAAGGGCTATCTGGATTAGGTATTCAAGATTCATTCATTGTTGTTTCATTTGGTTTTGACAGTTTATTTAAAGTGATGCAGCTCTTTTGTAGTTCCTTGATTGATCACATATCTTAATGTTGGAAAACATCATACTTTAGAACAGATGTGGGCAGAAAATAGTTCTATCCTGATGATTTGGACATCAACTCGCGGCATTCCTGATAACTGCCCATGCTGACAGGGGCTTTTACAAGTTGAATTCCAAAACATCTGGAGATCTACTTTCTGCCTTCCCTTGTTCTTGAACAACATTCCCCAACCTGGTGCCTTTCAGATGTGTTGGGTTGCAACTCTCAACATAAGGAGATGCTCTAAGAAATGAGAAGTAGCTGGTCCTAAGTTGTTCATCATCATTTTCCACAACCTCATAGTCACCTCTGCAGATCAAATTGCATATCTAGATTTTTGAAATGACAAGTCCCAGCATTCCTGACCATGGGACATACTGACTTGCAATGATGGGAGTTGTAGTCCAACACCTTTGGAGGGCACCAGGTTGGGGAAGGGCTGCTCTAAACAAAAAAAGAGAAGTAGGTGGCCCTAAGTTGTTCGTGATCAGTTTTCCACAACCCCACAGTCACCTCTGCATATCATATTCTCCAACCTGTCCTCATGGTTTATCTGCTTTGGGAGAATGAGAATTTCACTTGCACTTTCTGCCTCCTTAGGGAGGATGTGGCATTAAGGCTTGTGAGCCTTAACTCCCAATTTCCCTGCTTTTTGGTGCTTGGTTGGAATCTGTAGAGTCTTAACATTGTTTCGTAAACCGTAGGTTTTTTGTTTAATGAATTTCATGGCTTTGTGTAATGGATGACTGGATATTATACAGTTGACAACCAAGCCAGCATCAGCCAGAATGTTCTACCATCTTGACATCCAATATAAAATCAAAGCTAGTGTTATGTGTTGAACTCACTTTTAACATTAATAAATCAACCAAAATGCTTGCATCTCCTTCATTTTTAAAGGTAAAGAGATGAAACCTGGCATCATGGTAGCTCTTAAGTAGGGATATAGCTATGCCAAGTATGAAGCAGATCCGTTCATGCCTTGATTTTTAGGAATGTTTTAAAGTTCAAACAGAAATCTCTTTGGGGTCCAGGACCTTGAGCAGTACAAGTTTTAAAAATGAAATTAAAGATAAAGAGATGAAACTTGGCACCATGGTAGCTCTGAAGTAGGGATTTAGCCATGCCAAGTTGGAAGCAGATCCGTTCATCCCTTGATTTTTAGAAATGTTTAAAACTTCAATTTATTTTTTTAAATTAACTAAAATGCTTACAATTCCATCATTTTTAAAGATAAAGGGATGAAACTTGACAGCATGGTAGCTCTTAAGTAGGGATTGAGTCATGCCAAGTTGGAAGCAGATCTGTTTATGCTTTGAGTTTTAGGAATTTTTAAAACTTCAAACCCAATACTCCTCTTTGGGGTCTAGGGCCTTGAGCAGTACATAAAAAAAGAAAGAAAGTAAAGATGAAGAGATGAAACTTGGCACCATGGTACCTCTTAAGTAAGGCTTTAGCCATGCCAAGTTGAAAGCAGATTGGTTCATGCCTTGAATTTTAGAAAAAGAATTGATGTCAAACAGTTAAAGTTGCAGGGGCCCTGCCTTCTTTTGTATATGGTCACTCTAGTATAGTGCCTGCAACTTTAAGTGTTGTGATGAAGAGAGAATTTCACCAGGGACTAATTGCATACAAATGACACTGGCTGAAATTCCCTTTTCTCTACAACTGTTAAAGTTATATGAGCCCTGTCCTCCTTTTCATATGGTCACCCTAAATATACAAAAGTTTAAAATATAATTAAATACTTTTCAATATTAAAGCATTTTAAACATTTTAAATACATAACAATTTAAAAGTCAAAGTTATAGACAGAGGTCCAGATTATTTGTCAAAGGCCTGCTGGAACAAAAAAGGGTTTGTCTGCATCCAAAAACACATCAAGGAGGGAGCCAGTGTAGACTGCAAGGATTAGAAAGAAAATCCATGTGTGTACACTATGCAAAATAAACGACAGCTCAACTGTTTCTAAACCTTATTAGAAAAACAGGGTGACTAGGCTGAAACCAGCGTGTAGGCCCAGAAGCACTTCGACAGGTTTCAATATTGTACTTAAAACTTAACACTGGCCCAAACTAATTAAACGAAGTGTTTGAAGCTTTCAACTTATAGCAGTATGGACCAAACTCTTAGAAAAGGGGGAAGGAGCACTGTGTGTGAGTGGGGTGGGGGAAATTAAAAGAAAGTTATAGCTACCTATTCCCAGGAGAGATCTGAAGATCAAGTTAACATGGATCCAGAGGAACCACACCCTGCTTCACCAGGGAGCAAAAGAACAAACTGGCCTTATGAAGGTAGCCCAAAATACTCTCAGAGCCAAAGGAATGCATGTTCCAGAAGAGAAAAGAGAAACTCATCTTCTTTTTTACTCAAAAGGTCTGTGCTAGAGGCAGCGGCCATTTCACTCACCCACCCCACATTCTAAGGCAGGAGGGAGGGGGGAGAGCGACGCTACTGAGTATGTGTCAGTGTCGCGTTATGAGGGAAGATGGCCGCCTCAGTGACTTGAATGAGAGGTTAAAATAGTCCTTAAATGTCAACTGAAGGGAATTTAAAAAAAAACGAAAAGGTTTCCATCAACTACAGTCAAGGAGGAAGAAGACCCCACCACTGGATTACTTAAGAAGGCTCTAGAAATTATGCAAAAAGTAGCAACCCGGAAGTAAATTTTACAAAAGCAGGGAGACAGGTTTGTATTCCTTTTCTAACTTAAACTGCTCTCCTTCCCTCAATCTTTCACCAATCTTCTTGAAATTTTCAGGTAATGTAAAACAAACATTTCTTTCTGGCACCTGTAAATTTCAGAAAGGTTGATGAAACATTTTCGATTTTATGGCTGTTAGAATGACCCCCCAATTATGACTTTAACATGGCGGAATGTGTTTTTTACTGACGGCCCTTAACAATGGAGGCACGGCTGTGCCTCCATTAATTAATCCCATTCTTAATAAGAATTTCTGTGCAGGTCTTAACTTCTCTTCTCCAATTAATTGTTTGTGAGCATAAGTCATTATACACTTGTATTGGAGTTCCTTGATAATTCAATTGCCCAGTCAGTCTTGTTCTTATCATGATCTGTTATTTTTTGTAGTAATTTGAAAATTTCACCACGATATCCCTTGGTCTTTCTTCTCTCATCCTGTAAGAAATCCTGTGCACCCGTTCGATATCTTGTTCCTTCCAGTCCATATCTGGTGCGAATTGTTTAATCCAATCCATAATTTTCCCTCTCAAGATCCTTGGGTTCTCTGCAGCAGCTTCTGGGAAAAATTTAATCCTAATATTGGCTCTTCTTTCTTGGTCTTGAAGTGCTATCAAATCCATTTGCTGGGTTTTTATAATTTGATCCTGCAGTTTCCCTGTACACTATTCAGTTGCAGCCTGCACTTGTTTATTCCTTGAATCCATTATTTTAAGATCTTCTCTGACTGCTTTAAACTCTGTCTCAATTTTCTTAGTCAGCTTATCAAGCTCCCCTGTCATCTCCTGCTTCAAATCTTTCACCAAAGCTTGGTTATTTTGAGTCATCATATTTTGGAAGGCTTCGAGCATCTCCCCCACAGGCAGCTGTGAATCTCCAAACACAGTTTTGGTCTCCTGAAGGGGGGCAACTGTTCCCAGGTTCCCCAGAATTTGTCCAACCCTTTGTATATGATGAAGCCATGGAATGGAACTCACCTTTTAACATTAATATGCAGGGAAAGAAACAATAAAATTAAAGAATCTATGATAATTTTCAAGGTGATCAATATATTATTTAATCTATGGATTAGGTGTGACCTCTTTCCGTATGTAGTGAGAGTTGCCAACCTGGTTCTAGCAAGATGATGAGGGAGGGGAGCCATTTTGCTGCTATGACTGCATCTCATGTCCAGAAGGGAAGATTTCAAAGCTGGAAGGTAAGAAATATAGTTTATATTTTTATTAATCAGACTGGTTGTAATCTAGAGGCATATGCATACAAAACACTTGTATACATCAAGGAAACTCTACCTTGGGGTAGGCAGACTTTCCAGGCACATTTGAACAAGTGTCCTGGGTGCCACCATTAATTGCTTTTGGGGACGTAGCGAAACCCAAGATTTTTGGGACAGCCTCCCTTTCCTATATATATATGTCTGTTTGTGTGTGTGTGTGTGAGAGAGAGAGAACTATGTGTGTGTCCTTCTCTCCCTCTCTCTCTTTCTCTTTCTCGGCAACTTCTACATGTTTCATTTTTAGCAACTAGATGGTGCTGTGGTGATACTGAAACTCCGTCATCGTGCACAGCCAACATATCTGATTATGTTCCTCATCAGGTTAGCTCTGACTTTTTAAAAAGTGGGAAAGTGCAGGATACTAGGGGTGTCATGACAGTGCACAGGGGTGGGAGTGGGTAGAGTTTAACAGACTCCCCTGTGCCGTCCCTCCCAGACCCCACTTGCTGAGCTGCAGGGCACTCTCAGACCCATTCATTGAGCACCCCATGGCTCAGTGAGAGCCTGATGCTGATGCCCGTTGCTTACTGAGCTGCCAATTTGTGCAACAGTGGTAGCTTGGGCATTTCCAAGAATGGAACGTCGCATAAAAGGCAGCAACAAAAGGGCCATTTATGCGACATTACAGGCATGAATGGAGAAACAGCAGCCTGTTGCTCTTCCTCTTCCTCCCCCTCACTGCATGAAGACAGGATGTCTGTGCCTTTTGTCATGGAAATGAGTGAGGAGGTGGGAAGAAAGAAGAAGCTTGCAGGAATGAAAAGAAATTCAAGCTCAGTCTGGACAAGTCTGGACAAGACACAAGTGATGATGGTAGTGGGGATATTTCACTGGATCAGGAAAAGTCTTGCCTTAGATATGGTCATGACCTCCGTAAGGAATCATTTGTGTTTTGAACGTTTCTCCTCGATTTCCAGATAGTATCTGGGGTCTGGAATGGTGTTACTGCCTGCAGCTAATGACTCACTACTTCCACTGCTGGAAAAGAAAGATATGGCTCACATCTTTCATGCCTTGTTTACTTCTGGGTTAGGCTCTTTCAAAGAGCCTTTGAAGACAGATCAGAAGTTGTAAGCAAGCACAATTTGCGATATGACAGAACATCATTGCTGATGACGAGGCACATCAGTGAAGGCATCAGCCTTAGCTTCCCATTTTCTGGATTTGTGCTGCTTGAGCCAACATGAGATAGCTTTAACTTGGTTCTTTAAAAAAGATCCAGCAGGGTTAATTTATGGTTTTAAAATCATTTCATTTGTGGCCTGTGTCGCTGGTGCTCTGTACGTGTTCATACATTGTTATATTTATTGCTATATTTGTGAAACCATTGTGTTAGCTGTTATTAATTTTAAAAAGGGGGTCATTTGAGAGGTATTCATTAGACTCCAAAGTGATTATTGATCTTCATTACAAGTCATTTCACAAGAACACCAGTGAATGGGTCCTCTAATGTGAACGAAGGGAAAATAATCCATTGTCTTTGGGACAAGAACATATACGGCACATGTTTTTGAGACTGAAGACATATTTTTCTTAACTTTTTTTCCCAGACATGAATGACTTTTAAATGTGGAGATGAACACTACCCAAACAAGAAGCAGGATTTCTGCATTCCCAAAGTCTTAACCTTCTTCTCTTATGAAGAATCTTTGGGGTTCAGCTTAGCATTCTTTGCCATTGCCTTTTTGTTAATCACAGTTCTTGTTTTGGGAACATTTCTGAAGCACCACAACACTCCCATCATCAAAGCGAACAACCGGAACCTCACCTACATTCTTCTCATCTCTCTGCTGCTCTGTTTCCTTTGTGTGTTCCTGTTCGTTGGCCATCCCCAGAAGGTGACTCGTCTCCTCCGTCAAACTGCCTTTGGCATCATCTTTTCAGTGGCTGTTTCTTGTGTGCTGGCAAAAACCATCACAGTGGTTCTGGCTTTCGTAGCTACTAAGCCAGGATCCAAGATGAGGAACTGGGTGGGAAAAAGATTCACCAATTCCATTGTTAGTTCCTGCTCCCTTATCCAATCAGGCATCTGTATTGTGTGGCTGGTAACTTCTCCCCCATTCCCAGATGCAGACATGCACTCAGTGACTGGACAAATTGTTCTGGGGTTTAATGAGGGATCTGTTACTGTGTTTTACTGTGTCCTGGCCTATATGGGCTTCCTGGCTATACTTAGTTTCACTGTGGCTTATTTTGCCAGGAAGCTGCCTGACACTTTCAATGAAACCAAGTTTATCACTTTCAGCATGTTGGTCTTTTGCAGTGTTTGGCTTTCCTTTATTCCATCCTATCTGAGCTCCAAGGGAAAATACATGGTAACTGTGGAGATCTTTTCTATCTTAGCCTCTAGTGCTGGACTGCTGGGTTGCATCTTTTCTCCCAAGTGTTACATTATTTTGGTAAGGTCTGAGCTGAACAACAAGGGACATTTAATTAGAAGAAAGTATTGAAGAAACAATATTAATTCATGCAATCCAGAAAGGTTTGCTTGGGCATGCACCAGTATTTCTATATGTGGTTCCCTGTCAGTAGCTGCCCTTAACAAATCTTCCTTCAAGAGTTCTTAGCTGCTGAGAAGGACACTATCAAATATGTTCTCATGCTGATGGGAATGGCTGCATATCACCCTTGGGAGCACAGCATTAAACCATAGAATTTTCAGGGTGATGGGACCAGTAAATATACCCTAAGAAAGTACCTTGTGTCGGCATTTATATGTGAGATTTTATCAGCCGATTTTCCTTAGCTGTTTATTTATTTATTTAAAAATCAATAAAACATTTGTATCCTCCCTATATCACTAGGATGGTTATGTGTAGCTACTTTTGTCAAGATTGATTTTGCTCTGGTTCTCAGTTTTCCAGTGTTAACTTTGTTCTTTTCCATTTCCACATTGGATCTTTTTCTTTTTAGTTACCATGAAATTTTGTGTATATTTGCATTGATATTTATGAATCAGCACAACATTCCCATTGTTAAAGCCAACAACCGGAATCTCACTCCACTCTCCTCATTTCCCTCCTGCTCTGTTTCCTTTGCATGTTGCTATTTATTGGCCATCCTCAGCAGGTGACATGCCTAGTCTGACAGCATAATTTTCTCAGTGGCTGTTTCTTGTGTGCTGGCAAAAAACATTACAGTGGTTCTGGCTTTCATGACCACCAAACCAGGATCAAAGATGAGGAAATGGTTGGGGAAAACACTGGCCAATTCCACTGTTCTTTTCTGCTCCCTTCTCCGAATAGGTATTTGCAGTGGATGGTTGTCAACTTCTCCCCTGTACCCAGATGTTGACATGCACTCAGTGTCAGAAGAAATCATATTGGAGTGTAACGAAGGATCTGTGACTGTGTTTTACTCGGCCCTGGGCTATATGGGCTTCCTTTCAATTCTGTGCTTCACAGTGTCTTTCCTTGTCAAGAAGCTACCGGATAGTTTCAATGAAGCCAAATTTATCACAGTCAGCACGTTGATCTTTTGCAGTGTTTGGTTGTCATTTGTTCCAGGTTACCTGAGCTCCAAGGGAAAATACATAGCTACTGTGGAGATCTTCTCTATCTTAACCTCCAGCTCAGGGCTCCTCGGTTGCATCTTTCTCCCCAAACGTTTCATTATTGTGTTGAGGCCAGAGCTGAACAATAGGAACCAGCTAATAATAATAAGAAAAATGAAGAAGTTAAATAACTATGTCCTTTACTATGCTTTGTAATCTAGAGATATTTTTACAACTTTTTTCTCAAGCTGGACCTTATATGTATCTTACCAAAATCTCAATTAATTCTGCCTATTTTGAAACCTTCATTTGAAAAATCAAACTAATTTCAAATTGATTGTGGGAAACCACATGTATAAGAACATAAGAGGAGTCATACTGGATCAGACCAAGGGCCCTTCTAGTCCAGCATTCTGTTCACACAGTGGCCAACCGCCTCTTGACAAGGAACTAGGAGTGTGCATGGACCCAAAAAATCGAATCGGAATCGGAACAGGAACCAAAACCGATGCCTCGTATCAGATCAGATTGGATAGGAGGCTTCCCGGTTCAGATAGTGTCCGATTCTGATCCAAAAACTGGACGTCCGATTTTTAGCTCGGATGCCATTTTAGGTGTTTTTGCCATAGGCTTGCATTGTAGGAAAGAAAGCTTTCCCCCAATACAAGCCTATGAAGAAAAAATGGGGCTGGGTGTGTAGGGACCTAGCTCCACCCCCTTCCTGTCCCTCCCCCCACACTCGCGCTCCTTACCTGCCCGGGCCATCCGCTACCATCCACTGGTCCCTTCTACTGAGAAACAGGTTTCGTGGCCTGCTTCTCAGTGGCACACTGGGTGACATCATCACCCGGCGAGCTACTGAGAGGCAGGCCGCGAAGCCTGTTTCTCAGTAGAAGAGGTCAGCGGACGGCCCCAGCAGATAAGTAGGGACTTCCCCCTCCCTGTCCCTCTCCCCCCCCACTCACACTCCTTACCTGCCGGGACCGTCTGCTACCATCCGCTGATCCCTTCTACTGAGCAACCGGCTTTGTGGCCTGCCTCTCAGTAGCGCGCTGGGTGATGACATCACCAAGCTCACTACTGAGAGGCGGGCCACGAAGCCTGTTTCTCAGTAGAAGGGTCCAGCGGATGGCAGCAGACAGCCCCAGCAGGTATATGGGGATCTTCCCCTCCCTATCCCTCCTCCTCACTCGCGCTCCTTACCTGCCGGCATCCCGCACTGCCATCCGCTGCTTCCATACTACTGATAAGCAGGCCTTGCAGCCTGTTTCTCAGTACTACGGAAGCAGCAGATGGCAGTGCGGGACACCGGCAGGTAACGGGGGACTTCCCCCTCCCTCCCCCTCCCCCACTCACGCTCCTTACCTGCTGCCTCCTTGCTGCCATCCACTGCTGCCCGCTGCTTCAGTACTACTGAGAAACAGGCCTTGCGGCCTGTTCCACAGTAGAGCGAGTGCACGCCACGTAATGATGTCACCTGGTGCGCCATTGCTCTATTTTAGAACAGGCCGCAAGGCCTGTTTCTCAGTAGTATGGAAGCAGCGAACGGCAATAGATGGCAGCGAGGAGGCAGCAGATAAGGAGTGCGAGTGGGGGGAGGGGGAGGAGGTCCAAGGTACGATCCTTCGATCTTTTCCGATCTGGATCGGGTCCTTTCAAATTGGATGATCCAGATGCTAGGGATCGGAATTGGATAATTGTATCCAATTTTGCCTGGATCGGGTCTGGTTCTTGGATCGGACCCGATCCACTGCACACCCCTACCAGGAACCCACACACAAGACACAAATACACCTCCTTTACTTTTTATACTTAGTTTCTTTTTGAGCTGAACTTCTTAAAACCAATAAATCACTTCTTAATTTCAAAACAACATCGTTTTATGGTTTTGCTGTTTCATTGCTTCCAATGAGTATGGGTTTTGGTCAAAAAATTGTCAAGGCAATCTTAACAGCTCTTAATGATCAGCTGATAAGTTTCCAACCACATCTTTTGCTAGGAAACCTACAGGCAAATGGTCCAGGAAGGGCCACGAAACCTAACAGCATAGTGGGCATGATTTTTTTTGCCCCAGAGCTAGGCATGATGTAATCAAGACCTCTATGTGTAAAGGAGGGATAGGGAGGATTTTGCTCTCTCTGCTGGCCCAGTCTACTCCAATTCCCAAGCACCATCTCTTGAAGGCTACTCATAGTTTGGGTCAGGGCAAGGAAATCCCCTTCATTACATTATATTATTTTATTTATTGTATTTTTGTACTGCCCATCAGCTGAAGCTCTCTGGGCTGTGCACAGTCAAAAAAGATAACAGGGAGTTTCTCCTCACTCATTGTGTCAATCATTGCCTCCCCCTGACTTGCCTCAGAGGCCAAATTAGCTAAAGGCAATTCAGAACTGGGCTGCCCCACTTTGGATTGGGTTCAAGTGAGATTTGGCCACCCCTTGAAGCAGGTCAGCTGTTGTGGGTCCCCGGGTGCAATATCCACATTGGAGTGGAGTTCATCACTGGCTGGAATTCAGCCAAGATGGGTGACATCAGTAGCATAGACACAACCCTGATATTAGGTGCCATGACCTCTAATATCATCCAGACAATGGAAGGCTAGGGTGGGTGGGAATTCATTCAGCCTCCACTCATGTTCCTCACTCCTGGTACAAAGGAAGTGCAATTCGTTATGAAGTTGAAGGGGGAGAGTCATTTGGTCACTTAAAAGGAATCTTTGGGGGAATCCAATGTTATTTAGTAGAACTACTCTTTATAGGAGTGTAAGTCTGTGTGGCTCCACCTTGTATAATTGTAAATGAAAACAAATATTACAGAAATATTGTTTAAGCCTCCAGTGAATTCTCCTTCCAAAGGAAAGTAAACCTGGATAAGAGCTGCCCTCACTTGCAGAGCTGAAGAGCTCCAGTGACAGCTGCTGGTAAAGAAGCTTAGGGCAATCCTTGTGAACATGTACATGTACGCATATCAACCTGCATATGTAAGCATCTCAACCAGGTGCTAATCATGTCTCTACATGTTTC
Organism: Anniella stebbinsi; assembly: GCA_029215795.1. Lineage (NCBI taxonomy): Eukaryota > Metazoa > Chordata > Lepidosauria > Squamata > Anniellidae > Anniella > Anniella stebbinsi. Next base: position 26,632,993 of record JARDYH010000008.1, read on the forward strand.
TTCTCATATTAACTCCTGGGAATAAGAGCTTGATTTCACATGGAATGAAGCTGCTGAGAAATTCATCCTCCCTGCTCTAAAGACACAGATGTATGAACAAGAAAGTGGCTTAGACCTGGTCGGGTGACAACACACACTGTTTGTGCACACACATACACAAACACAATTGTCAAGAGAACTAATTTCCCTGGTTAGAGAAAATCTCTTACACAAAGCTCCTTGGTAAGCTAGTTTGGTCCCATCGTCCACAACGATCCTCCCAAGATTCTTTGCGAGTAAACAGCTACCTTTTACCCTCTAGGAATCTTATTAGGAGTTTCACAGCATAAGGAATAAACACTGAAGAATCTCTTCTCAAGTAAGTATCCCTCCACATGCAGCTAAGTGGAATAGAACATTCACAAGATGTACAAACATGTTTTCTTCTGCAATTACACAGGGAATCTGTATTTGGGAAATTGTCTTCTCTTTAATTATCAAAAAAAATGTAATTTATGTCACTGTTTGTCAAAGTCCCACATGGAATCGCATTTCCAATTATCAAAAATAACAGCCTGTGAAGGATAGGATAAATATACCCTCTAACAATTGGAGCTAAAGGTGGGGACTAGGAACAGGATAGGATCCACCAGTCTGATCACTTCTACTTTATATTTTGGACACATTCAAGTCAGGTCATTGAAATCATAGACTTGCTGAACTCTCGTAATAGTATTTTGGATGGGAAAGGGAAATCCTTATGTAAAATGAGTTGTACTCAGCACAATGGTATTAGTGGTCTTCCTGATATTGCTGCTTCCTCACATTACAAGCAAGGCTCTCATTGTGAAATGCAGTCTCAGTGATCCTCACCCTCCACTTCAGAAGTATCAACTGTCAGGAAACCTCCTCATTGGTGGCATCGTTTCTCAGAGTTTCATCGTCTCTACTTCAACAACCTTCACTGTTCAACCCCTACAAGCATTGTTTGAAGATCTTTCGTAAGGCACTAATCATTTTAACTTTGTTTGCATTTTCTTTTTTGTGTCTAGGGCCGGATCTACACCAAGCAGGATATCACACTTTGAATGTGGTTTGAAAATGGCATATGGTATGTGTCATGGGTCCCAACAGTTGTCAATACTGTTAAAAACCATATATAAAGCAGTAGTGTGGATCCTGCCTGGGTATCCCCAGTCTGAGCAGCTGCAGCCCATAATGACAGATCATAGGTGGGCTGAAAGGGGAAAAATGAACATAGTTAAGACTATGCTAGAGAACAAAAAAGAAACCTGCTTGACGCTACAGGGCCAAATCATGTATGTGTTTCTCCCAATAGGGAAAAAGGTTTCAAATGGCATTGTTCCAATTTGGATTGCCACCCAGGAGCTATTTCCACCTAGGAGAAAATCTATTGATATAATCGACCCCCCTGTCACTGGCACAACATTGATCTGAATATGCCTCCTGTACTGTGGGTCCTATTACTTAAACCAAACAACCACAGGAGATACTGATCAAGGATTTCCTGTGCCACATCTTCTTTGGGCTTAAGTGAATGGACAATGGAAGAAGCTCCCTTTGCTCCAATGTGGGGGAGGGGATAACAGTAGGATATATTTATTTTTCTCTTCTTTTATTTACAAATACTTGCATCATGCTCTATGTTCCTCTGTGGTGCCTCTATTTCATTACGTGCCTCCTCTCTCAATGAATGCTGTCTATTCCTTCTAATATTTCTGTGATTTGGCTCCAGATATAGGAGAGACTATTTGTTTCATCTCATTTACTTTGCAGAAATTGTTGAGCTCATGACAGCTTCCATAACTGTTGCTTGATCATAAACTGCATCAGTCCTTCCTTGCCCTTATTTTAATTTCTTGTAAAGCTGTGTTAAGTTCAAAGGGTTTTTATAACATATCTGTTGGTAAATGACTTTCATTTGCAATATACAGATTTTTAGTATGTATGTCTGCACTGCAAGATTAGAACATCAATGGAAAAAACATATATACGATTGATGAAAACCTTTTGGTTTAACATGGTGTATTAGGGCTTCCCATGTTACAGCTGTTAAGGGATAATCCCTTAAGTAGGGATGTCACAGGAGTCTGGGGTGGAATCTGGCAGTCCACAGACTTCCACACTTGCCCAACTTGGCATGCACTGAGTTGCGCGGTGTGGCAGTGCCTGCTGGTCCACCAAGATGCCATTTGTGTAACAATAGCAGCTCTTTCCCCCCCTGTACATGCCCATCTGCACCAGTAGCAGCCATAAAAGGGCCATTTATGCAGAATTGCAGTTATACGTCTTCCATATAATATGTGAATGCAGGGCATATAATATGTGAAAGTATGTTTAAACTGTATCACGTATAGGTACGCAACTTTCTCAAAATAAATACGGTACCAATACAGTATCAAGCATTCTGAATATACCGTATACAGTATTTTGGACATGAAAACTGATACTGTTTCACCTTTTTGTAGGCAATTTTAGGTTGTGGATTATATAAAATGTAATAGATAATATTAGTAAAGGTGATTTAGAACTGAACGGTAATATAATGTTTACTAAAGTTAGAATATCCTTCTCATATTGGATGCAACTCTTGTCCTAGTTTGGTGCCAAAGAATTACCAGCACATCCTGGCCTTCGCATTTGCAGTAAAGGAGATCAACGGAAACCCTCAGATCTTACCCAATGTCACCTTGGGCATCCAGATCTATGACAGCTATTTCAATGCACAGAAGACCTATCATGCCACAACATTACTTATATCCACCTTGGAAAGATTTGTCCCCAACTACATATGTGGGATCCAAAATAATATCATGGCGGTCATTGGAGGACTGGATTCTGAAATCTCCCTTCACGTGGCAACTGTCTTGGATATCTACAAGGTTCCGCAGGTAGTGTGTATGTATGGGAGAGAGAGAAAGAGAGAGATTCACATATTTTCAGTAATCAAACAGATTTTTTCATAAACCAGATTCTTGCTGGTTTTATTATTGCTTTTAATTGCTACTTTATTGTGATTATGTTTTTACTGCTTTTAATATTTTAACTGTTTTTATGTATGTTATTGTTGCAAGCCATCTTGTGAGGACTTCGGCAATGAAAGGTGGCCTAGAAATGTTATAAATAAATGATTGAATGAATGAATAAATAAATAAATAAAATGGATCCTCTATTTAGCACTCAAAATCCCTTCTGCTGGGTTTGGTGAACTACACCCAGGTGTTATAATAATATGACAACAGATATCTATGTCTTTTCCAAGCACTTTCCCATACATGCTAAACAGCACAATTATATGCCCATACACGTCTCATTCTGAAAAAAATATTTTGTGTTTGGTTGCAGATGCTGCATAGAAGTAAATGTGAATTGTGAGCCATGTAGTCCCAAGTACAGGTTTCCATGCACAGTTGAAGCAATTAGATGGTGATAGGCAAGTCAATTTTCTCTCAGCCCCCACTCACAAACTGCAGCATAGGAATAATAAAGTGTAATAACCTGACTGTTATTTTGTACTGACATGACACAGGTGTCAAATTTGAAAGGCTGTTGCTGTTGCTGTTGTAGTTATTGTTAATTTTATAATTATTTCTCTTCTATCTTCTATTCACATCTATCTTTAGCTCATATATGGCTCTGATCCAGTAATGAATGAGAAAACCCCAGGACTTTCCTTTTTTTTGCTCAAAAAAGCATTCCCAAACATAAGCAGAAAATACAATCATATGCCCATACATGTCTCATTGTGAAAAAAGAAAATCTTATTTCATTGCAGATGCAGTGCAGAAGTAAGTGAATGTGAATTGTGAGCCATGTAGTTCCAAGTACAGGTTTCCATGCACATTTGAAGGAATCAGAAGGTAGCAGGCAAGTCAATATTCTCTCAGCCACAACTCACAAACTACAGCATAGGAATAATAAAGTGCAATTACGTAACAGTTTTTTTTTTGTATGTACATGATGCACATGAGCTGCTTCGAAAACTTCAAAGGTTGCCTCTGCTGCTGCTGATGATGATGATGATGACCGAGTTGTTAGTGTTGTTGTTATTATAATTATAATTATTTCTCTTCTATCTCCTCTTCACATCAATCTTTAGCTGATATATGGCTCTGATCCAGTAATGAATGACAAGACCCCAGGACTTTCTTTCTACCAGATGGCTCCTCAGGAAACCCTTCAGTACACAGGGATTCTCTCTTTGCTTCTGCATTTCAGGTGGACGTGGATTGGGGTCATTGTAACAGATAGTGACAATGGAGAGAGATTTGTGCAAACTGCACTTCCTCAGTTTTCTCAGGGTGGTGTTTGTTTTGCCTTCATAGAAAGAATCCCTACACTAACTTTTGTCACAGAATTGATGAAAATAATGGAACAGGGGGCAAACATACATGATAAAGTGATGGGTGGCAATGCCAATGTATTAGTGTCCTATGGAGAATCTTATTCCATGGCATATTTTAGATGGCTTCCTCTTTTAGCTGTGAAAAATACACCAAAAGGTAAAGTGTGGATAACCACAGCCCAGGTGGAGCTAACTTCCTTTGTCTATCAAAAAACGTGGCCTCTAGAAATGTTCCATGGTTCTATAGCCTTCACAATTCACTCCAATGAATTACCAGGATTTCAACAATATCTTGAAAGCAGAAAACCTTCCAGCACAATAGAAGATGGCTTCATGAGGAACTTCTGGCAACAGGTCTTTGGCTGCATATTCCCAGATAAAGTTGTGGGTGAGGTGGATGGGAATATTTGCACAGGGGATGAGAAGCTGGAGAGCCTTCTTGCCCCCTATTTTGAAATGAGGATGATTGGCCATAGTTACAGCATCTACAATGCAGTCTATACAGTGGCCCATGCCTTACATGCCATGTCTTCAACTAGACTCAGATACAGAACAATGGTGGTCAGAGAGGGACTGAAGTTACAGAACCAACCATTTTGGCAGGTAATGAGCCAAACAACCTCTTGCGAGTGGAGAAGAAAACACAAGAAATAAGACACAGAAACCAGAGCTTGGGATAAACTAGGGCCTCTTTATTTAACATGGATATTCTCCCCTCCATGGATCTGAGCGTGAACGTGTGGGAATCTCTCTTATTTATCTCAGGCAACTAGCCTGCCAATCAGGGCGAGCCACTAGTTGAACACAGGGGTTGGTAGAACCGCCCCGCCTATTCCCACAACACTTGAGTGTTTGGTGAGACCTACCGCATCATCCACACCCAGGGCTGCACAGCTCAGGGTAGATGAGACAGCTAGGTCCCCAAAGGCAAGCCATATCCTGACACAGAAGCTGCAAAGCCCCCGAGGAGCAGAGCCTCTGACTTGCCCCCACCATAAAGGTGCCAGAGTGCTCACCGTTCCTATTCTCATCCGCCCAAAATTCCCGCACCATCCGCCTGTCATTTATATTCACCCATTTATCCTCCATTTTAAAGATTAAATCCAGTATGGAGTAGGTGAAACCTTTGCCTACTAATGCTATGGAAAATTTCTACTCAGCCTCCTCCACAAAGAGGACGACTGGCTAATCCCATACTAGTTGATAGGGAGGGAGGGTGGGCCCAGAAAAGAAGAGGCCGGATGTCCACGCAGGGCGAGCCTTTATAGGCTTGGCTCCTCCTCTGCACCAGGCTACACACATGCCTTGCATGTGTATAGTCTTTTTTCTTTTCTTCTTCCCGCCCACAAAATCCGACCCCTCCCAAGACGTTCCAGCTGTTTGGGGATCTGGCATGTGACAATATACCATGTTTTGAATGTCACATATTTAGAATGTATCTGCATTTTTTTCTCCTGTGCTCACATTTTCATCTTCTTCTATGCACCACTTTGACATAAATGAATAATTCACATTTCAGTCAGCCTCCTTTTTATGTTTAAGTCTTTAACCATAAAGCACAGAATATACTGGGTTGGTTACAGATTTAATCCCGCTTAGAGTAAATACATTGGAATCAACTAACGCCATGACTAACTTAAGCCCCATTGATTTAAATGGACAACTAAGTAGGTCTAAATCTAGATCCAAGCCAGGTTACACTATGCTTATAGTTGGATCTAACCCTTATTATTATTATTATTATTATTATTATTATTATTAGATTGATACAGTGCTCCTTCCTGCTTACTCTGGGTCAGAAAGAGTGAGCACTTCCTCTTCCATTGTGATTTCTTCAGCTCTAAACTAGCCAGAGCTTTATTCTGTTGCTTCCATTAAAATTTTGCTTCTGAGCAATCTAACTACAGCCTTTTTTAAGTACTTGGCTTCTCTGTTTTGTTTTTAAATCCAGCTCCATCACTTTCTGAGAAGTGTCGCATTTAACAACAGTGCTGGGGACAAAGTTTCCTTTGATCAGCATGGAAAATTAACAGCTGGATTCGATATTATCAACTGGATTACTTCCTCAAACTTATCTAGAGTGAAAATTGGGCGCGTGGATCCCCAGTCTCCTCCAGATCAAGTGTTTATAATTAATGAGGAAGCCATAACATGGCACAGCTGGTTTAACCAGGTAAGACCCAATTGCCAGCTATTAAGGCTAGATCTACACTACTGCTTTAGAATGGTATTGAAAGGCACTGATAACTGTTGGGGTCAGGACACATTCCATATACCTCTTTCATAATGTGATTTCCTATGTTTTATTCCACATTTCTAATGATTGGACACAAGATGTGAACATAAGGCCAGAATTACACCTTATGGCTTATTAATATGATTCCATCATGGTGACACTACATCTCTTTTGGGCATTTATACTTTGTATAAGCAGAATGACATTTGTTGCAGTATTTTGGATAATATGAAATAAAAAGGGGGAAATAGCAGCAGAAAAAGCAGTATATGGAATGTGTAATGTGCCCCAAAATTTTTCAATGCTCTTCAATACCAATAAGAAGCAGTGGTGTAGATCTAGCCTATGTCACTTTTTGATGTGCAAATTAGGGATGTGCACTGACCCCCCGGATCGGCTCGGATAGCGGATCGGAAATAGACCTGGGGGGTCGGATCGGATTGGAGGATGGTCGGATCGGATCGGACCCGTTCCCGATCCACGGATCGGATGTCCGATCCGGATCGGACACCATTTTGAATGCTTTTTCCCATAGCCAAGTATTGTTTTACAAAAACGCCTATAACATTTTCATTTTTAAAGATAGAAGGATGAAACTTGGGCACTTTGTAGACTGGTTAGGGATAGTTATCTGTGAGAAATTTCAGAAAGATTGGTGCATGCATTTTGTGGCAATTAATTTTTTTAATAAATAACCAGGAATGCCTATAACTTTTTCATTTTTAAAGTTACACACATAGGTGTTTCTTTCCTCATTGTTTCAAAAATTAATTGCCACACAAGGCAAGCACCTATGTTACTGAAATTTCACACACATATCAAGCCAAGTGTTACCTGTAATGTGCCCAAGTTTCCTGTTTGTATCTTTAAAAATAAAAAAGTGGGAGGCATAAATGTATTTACCCCACTACTACACATTTTTCTAAAATTAATTGCCACACAAGGCAAGCACCTATGTTTCTGAAATTTCACACACGTAGGTCCCAATGTACCACCTACAATGTGGCAAAGTTTCATGTGTGTAACTTCAAAAAGGACAAAGTTATAGGTGTTTCTTTCCTCATTGTTTCAAAAATTAATTGCCACAAAAGGCAAGCACCTATGTTTCTGAAATTTCACACACGTATCACGCCAAGTGTTTCCTGTAACATGCCCATGTTTCATGTTTGTATCTTTAAAAATAAAAAAGTGGGAGACATAACTGTATTTACCCCACTACTACCCTTTTTTCTAAAATTAATTGCCACACAAGGCAAGCACCTATGTTTCTGAAATTTCACACACGTAGGTCCCAAAATACCACCTACAACATGGCAAAGTTTCATGTGTGTAACTTTAAAAATGACAAAATTATAGGCATTCCTGATTATTTATTAAAAAATTAATTACCACAAAATGCATGCACCAATCTTTCTTAAATTTCTCACAGATAACTATCCCTAACCAGTCTACAACGTGCCCAAGTTTCATCCTTCTATCCTTAAAAATGAAAAGTTATAGGCATTTTTGTAAAACAATACTTGGCTATGGGAAAAAGAATTCAAAATGGCGTCCGATCCGCCGATCCGATCCGGATCAGACCTCGGTGGATCGGATCGGATCGGATTTTTCCGATTTTGGGCAGGATCGGATTCGGATCGTAGATCCGATCCGATCCGATGCACACCCCTAGTGCAAACATAATTCCCTTAACTAAAAAATATTTGCTAAATAAAGACAAACTACACATGAAAAGCAATACAAACACAAACAAAATATATTAATTCTGTACAAATATCTATAAAATTACCAGGCATACGTTTAAAATTTGGAAATCTATATTTCAGGATGCAGAGCTGTGCATCCTTAGTTAAGGTTTACGAGGAAGAAAAGCATTCAACCATCATAAAAGGGAAATTGGGGGGGGGTATTCTACCTTCTTGAAATTTACATGTGCCATAAAGAAATGCCTATTTTACAAAACCTGAAAATTTCAGGAAGATTGGTTAAAGACTGAGGGAGAAAGGGCAGTTAACAGGAAAAAGAAAAACCTTGGTCACACAAAAGTGTTTCTGGAAAAAATATTGGCAATAAAAATATTGGCAAAAAAATATTTGTGCCCACCTCTGGCAGGGCCAGGATGGTCACTATATGTTAACCATTGCCGTTTCTACTGTACTAGGTGGAATGGATTTTCTTTTTTTCAAATTCAGTTTACATATTTTCAAATTTGTTTTTATAGCCAATGGAAGCCTATGGAAGCTCGTCATGTGGAACTCAGTGTGTTGAGGGGGAGGGGAGGGAGAGGAGGAAGTAAGTCCCATCTGTTGTTAAAGCAGCAAACAACAGCAGCTTTAAAACAGTTTGTAATGCTACTGACAACTGTTGGGGCCCAGGACACCCTCCATATACAGTTTTCAAACTGTTTCCAAAGTGTTACATCCTGCTTGGTGTAGATCTGGCCCCAGGCACCTGGATCCTGAGCAGCTTGGGGCAGTTTTTGCCCCCTATTTGCTTTTGCTCACTGATGAAAGTTGGGCTTCACAGCACTTTTCATTTGAAAATATCTTCTACACTCTCTACCTGGATTAAATTTCCCTACCTGGACTTTGCTGAGTTCTGCACCCTGGATTCTAGATGAGATCTCTTTCAACATTCCTCTGAATCCATGATAACCTGGTCTTCTGCTGTTCCCAGACTGTGGAATGGCCTACCAGGAGAGATTCATCTAAGAAAGCTATAATGACTGATCTCTTCCGGCAGGCCTATCTAATTGAATTTTGAGAGTTTTATTGTTATGTTTTAATATGTTTTAATCAGTTTTATGCATTTTATATTTGCATTTAATGTTGTTCCCCACCTCAATTCAGAGGGAGAGGAAGGTAAGAAATAAATATATTATTATTATTATTATTATTATTATTACTATTATTTCATCGCTTTCTCGCTCGTGGCGGTTTTTCTAGATGGACATGATGGGCTTTGTCAAGTCATGCTGTCTTTTACAGATTCAGGAATTCCCTGACAATTGAGCATATTTTAGTATGACTGCTTTCTGAATGTTGGTGTGTGGATGTATTTTGGTAGGGCCAGTTTCTGAAGGTTTTCTATATAATTTTTTGATGTGATGCCGGTGACTGAGATGACAAACAGAATAACTGTGACCTTTTCCTGTTGCCATAGTTCTTTGACTTCCATGGCCAGTGGTGTATATTTATCTCTCTTTTCTTCTTCCTTTTCAACAACATTTTATCTATTATTATTATTATTATTATTATTATTATTATTATTATTATTCAGTTATCTCCTTGGAATAGGTAGCTATACATTCCTTTTAACTCCCCCCAAAACACACACACACTGTTCCCTTCCTTTTTTCTAAGAGTTTGAGCCATACTGCTATCATTAAACAACAACAACAACAAAACTCTACAGTTTAAAAAAGAACGTTAAGGTTCAACAGCTTTCACTCAAGCACCAAAAAAGGAGGGAAATTGGGTGCAAAGGCTCACAACCTTAATGCCACATCCTCTGTAAGGAGGCAGAAAGTGCAAGTGAAATTCTCATTCTCCCAAAGCAGATAAACCATGAGGACAGGATGGAGAATGCAGAGGTGACTGTGGGGTTGTGGGAAACTGATGATGAACAACTTAAGGCCACCTACTTCTCTTGTTTTCTTTTTGAGCAGCCCTTTCTCATCCTGGTGCCCTCCAAAAGTGTTGAACTACAGCTCCAAAATAGGGGGCACCAGATGAATGAGCAATGAAAAATAAATGCTAATTAGCACACAACTGTACAAACAATATTATAATGCATGACAAACCATAACATAGGAATGATACAATTAAACAGAAAATAGTGAATTGAACAAGCCTACACAAAAAGTGCTAGACACTCAGTATGACATGAATACATAAATAAAGTGCAAAAAGCAATGATATTTAACAGCTTGGTTAAGATGAGCGCATGGGAGCATGAATTGAACACAGGTTTTATACAAGATAGCAAAGTATTGAACAGGCACCTGTTTCAGTCCTGTTTCACTATGTTTTGTATTCTTCAGAAAAGCAACATAATGATCACCATTAATGAGCAACACCAAGGGAGTAAAGGAAAGTTGAAACACCTTAAGTAATCTTTCCATCCTGGTATCTTATTAACTCCCTTCCAAGGGAAGTTTGGCTCAATCCCTGGGAATTCAATTGAACAGCTTCAGTGGAGGCAAGTTCTGTAGGCAGGTGTATATGATGTTCCAGCTAATAGGATCATCATTGATTCTAATAGGAACTTCAATTTATTTCGTTGTTTCTTATTTTGACAACATTTGTAACCTTTGAAAGGCTGGAACTAGTTGCTGTCATTCATGGCAGGCCATTTCCACCCATGAACTAGTTGAGGTTATTTATGGCAGGTCATATCCAGCCCTTCTTTTCCAGTCAGCTGGCAACTGTTTGATAAACACCAGTGGGATTGCCTGTGCCTATATAACCTCACCATTTTCAACATTAGCACATGCTGCAGGATGAAGCCACAAAGTAATGGTTTCCATAGTCTTTTAATAACAAGAAAATATTCCCAGACCCCCAATTTTTCCAAGCTCATGATTCTCACTGCTCTTTTTTATTTATGGATTAGGCTTGGCCTCTTTCGGTATGCAGTGAGAGTTGTTACCCTGGTTCTAGGAAAAAAGTGAAGGAGGGGGAGCCATTTTGCTGCTATGATTGCATCCCATGTCCAGATGGGAAGATTTCAAACCAGAAGGGTAAGGAATATACCGTACAAATTTATCCATCAAAATTTACTTTAGTACAGATGGACAGACATATGAAATCATGCTTACAGTTTGAATGCTTTTTTTTCTTTGTTCAGTGTCTTTAAAATGGCAAAATAAATAACTAAGTCCCATGGTTGAGAAGACCCCTTGAAGATGAGGCTGAGCTTCCTCTGAACACTAGAATTGTTAAACATGGCTGCTTTTTGGGCACCAGTAGTATTGCACAATGAATGAATGATCTAATTAAAAAGTATGGTGGTAAAAAATTGCACACTCTGGGCATTTCTTCTGAAAAGGCCACGTCTCATGTTCTGAGCCATCACACTTTTGACAAATGTGGGACGAGAAATCAACATTTGTTGATTAGTTGGTATTTGTTGTGATCACAGAACTTATTTTCCACCAACCTCACATCTACACAGAGTTGCCCAGAAGAACCATTCAAATGATCAGAGAATTGTTATATCTTGGCTCATGAGAGAGGGGATAGACACTTGGTAGCCAACTATAACCAGTCTTGCCCTTTTTGAATTAGAGCTGCTGAGTCCTTAGCCTTTTGGGGTCTGATATATGTGACTTTTCCTGAAATCTGGGAAATCTTTCTCATTTATTTATTTATTTATTTATTTATTACATTTGTATACCGCCCCATAGCCGAAGCTCTCTGGGCGGTTTACATAGGATTAAAAACAATTAAAAACAATATACAAAAATTAAAACAGCAAAAACATACAACATACACACAATCTGTACATTTAAAAACCACTTCAACACTTCAAAAAAAAAAAAAAAAAAAAAAACTACAAAAACAAAACAAAACAGACCCAGGCTCCTCAGATATTGCCAAATGCCTGAGAGAAGAGGAAAGTCTTGACCTGGCGCCGAAAAGATAACAATGTTGGCGCCAGGCGGGCCTCGACAGGGAGATCGTTCCACAATTGGGGAGCCACCACAGAGAAGGCCCTCTCTCTTATTGCCGACCTCCGAGCTTCCCTCGGAGGAGGCACTCGGAGGAGGGCCTTAGATGTTGAACGTAGTGTTCGGGTAGGTTCATGTCGGGAAAGGCGTTCCATCAGGTATTGTGGTCCCAAGCCGTGTAAGGCTTTATAGGTTAAAACCAGCACCTTGAACCGGGCTCGGAAACATACAGGCAGCCATTTTACTTTTTAAAGAAACAAAAACAGAAATATTCAGAAATTGTGGGAGTGTAATGTATGTGACTTGCACAAACCTGAGATGCAATTTGCTGAAATTACACAAATTACAGTTGAAATTTGTATAAACCACACAAATTGCACACATTTTGATTTACCTTAAAAGAAAAAAAACTCAGAAGAACCTGCAAGATGGCCAAACTTGATGCAGATGGAATTCAGCCAGATCTTGTGGAAATGAGCCAAAGTCATAGGAGGGGTGAGCTGATGAAAGCTCGGTGACTTCCGCCCCCCCCCCCCATGGATTCCTCCAACATCCCTACTTCTACTGCAGAAGCTCTCTCCCATATCTGTTTTGCAATCAGGCTGGGGCATTGGAGAGGGACTTCTCTAGCCTTTGGAACTCACTCTCTAGGAAGACCTGCCTTGACCATTCTCTGATGGCATTCCAGCAATTTGTGGAGTTGTTTGTAGTTTGACAATTGTTTGCCTTCTCAAATTGTTGAGTAAATAACTTTTTCAATTACTTAGCAGGCAAACTTCTTGAATTGCTTTATCTGCTCCCTATATTTCTTGTTTAATTACTCATTGTTATCTTGTTTATGTTTATTGTTTTAATTGTGTAGGCTTTGGGCCATCTTGAGCATTTTAAATGAAATGTTGGGGGTACGGATGCTTTTAATTAATGATAAAGTATTTATCTTGTGTACAAAACATCCTTTTTTTTACATCATATTGCAAAGATCAAGGCATGGTTGTGACACTAAGATTATCTCTTTCCCCCACCCCAGACATGAATGACTGCCATAACTGCATAGACAAAACCTATCCAAACAAAAGGCATGACTTTTGCCTACCGAAAGTTGTCACCTACATGACTTATGGAGAACCTTTGGGGATCAGCTTCGGCTTTATTGCTCTTTCATTTTCTTTGATCACAGCTATGGTGCTCGGAATATTTATGAAGCACCACAACACTCCCATGGTCAAAGCCAACAACCGAAACCTCACCTACACTCTCCTCATCTCCCTTCTGCTCTGTTTCCTTTGTGCATTGCTATTCATTGGCCGACCTCAGAAAGTGATGTGTCTCCTCCGACAAACCACTTTTGGCATCATCTTCTCAGTGGCTCTTTCTTGTGTGCTGGCAAAAACCATCACCGTGGTTCTGGCTTTCATGGCTACCAATCCAGGATCCAGAATGAGGAAGTGGGTGGGGAAAAGAATCTCCACCTCCATAGTTCTTTCCTGCTCCCTTATGCAAGCAGGCATTTGTACTGTGTGGCTGGCAAACTCTCCTCCATTCCCAGACATTGACATACACTCAGTGACAACAGAAGTAGTAGTGGAATGCAATGAGGGCTCTGTGATTATGTTTTACTGTGTCTTGGGCTATATGGGCTTCCTGGCAATTATCAGTTTTATTGTGGCCTTCTTTGCTAGGAAGCTCCCCGACAGTTTTAACGAAGCCAAATATATCACTTTTAGTATGTTGGTCTTTTGCAGTGTTTGGCTATCCTTTGTTCCAACCTACCTGAGCACCAAGGGGAGACAGATGGTGGCTGTGGAGATCTTCTCAATCTTAGCCTCCAGTATTGGGTTGCTTAGTTGCATATTTGCCCCCAAATGTTACATAATTGTATTGAGGCCTAAGATGAACAACCGAGAACACCTAATGAGAAGAAAGAATTGAACTAATGGTTCTGTGAGATTTGGTCTATTTTGCAATCTGGAGGTTTTTGTATATTTCTGCTTTTGAATGCTTGTGTGTTATCGTCTCAATAGCTTTGTGATGTAGAATTCTCTCAAATCTTTTGAAATACTCCCAGACTAGCTAAAAAAAGAAAGAATCTGATGTTGTGGGGGGGAGGGGGGAATAGAGTATGCTATTGCTCATATTCATTCTAAGCATGAGATTGCTGGTTTCGCATGACATATCAGGCAACGGAGGGGGAAATAGCGTACTGACTATGCGTTAGGTAGGCAGCTCTCCCGAAATGACATGTTGCTACCCCATCCATTGAGCAGCTGAAAGTTCAGCCGTCCATCTTGGTTGCAGTGTCTCCCCTCTCCCCCCCTCAGTCCTTCAGGCATATCCAAGCATGCACCGCAGTTCTGCCAGCTGTATCAGAGCAGCTGTAGGTTTGCGGCTGCTCCGGTTGGCAGGACTCTATTCCCAAACGGAATAGTGCACAGAGAGAGGAGCAGTTGGTTTCAGACGACACTTTAAACAATGGGCTTCGGGCTAAACAACTTGCAAGCCCATTGTTCCTCTCAGTTGCTTAATTGGGTGGAATAGCATACCGTCAGTTGTGTGTGCGTGGTGTGTAACCCTCTATACAACACAATAAGCAACACAACTGACAGTTGCTTCCCCCATCCATTGCCTGATGTGTTTTCCGAAACCAGCCGATGTGTCTAGAATTCTGTCTTGCCCATTGATTTTGTATTGTTTTCTGTTGCTGAAGCTTGAATATGTATACAATGTGCATGAAACTTCCCCTCGTTGATAGATCCAGCCCAATTCCTATCATGCCTATGCATTTGTGGCAGATGTTATCCACAAAGAATTTTCTGATACAACTTATTAACAACAGAATTAATCCTATAATGGGAAGGTATTCACTAGGGATGTGCATGGTCCACAAAATCAGATCGGAATTGGAATCAATGTTGCAGATTGGATCGGAGGTATTTCAGATTGGATCCGATCCGATTCCGATCCGAAATTCAGATATCCAATTTTCAGATCGAATGCCTTTTAGTCCCTTTAGACTTCATTTTGGAGGGGGAAAAGCCTGTATTTTTGGTATTTTTTAAGACAGAATCATGAAACTTTGTACAAGTGCAGATGGGATGTTGCCAGTCATGTGCTCAGAATTGCAGACACAGGGGTGCAGGTATTACTTGTAAGTAAGCCTTCAAAAGTCACTTTTTCACTAGTCATCTGTTCCTTTTTCAATTTACTCCTGTGTCTCAGGGACACGTTTAAAATGGGTTTTTGGCTGGTAAGAATGTAGACCATGTCCCCATTTGGGAAGCGCTGGAACTCATTGTGTGGGAGTGTTTTTCCTTATCTTCCTCATTGTCTCTCCTCACTTTTATCCCCCCTTTTCTTACAAAAAACCCCCCGATTAATGTTGTCAGTCAACACTGTGTTGGTTGCTTGGTATTTACGACACATACAATATGTGATTTATGCATAAATGTCTTTCCTAATATCTGTTGGAAAAAAATAGAAGTATTTACTTGGACTTACCCTCACCACTACACCCTCCAGACATGTCCTGCATGCAAAACATGCCTTCTTTTCTGGTTCCTTCCAAGTTTTGCAAACTCTGCACAACCGTTGTTTGTTGTTCAGACTATTTTCAGCTGTCAGCATCTGTTCAGGACAGCTCTTAACTGCAAGCATAAGCATAATTGATCACAGAGATTCAGAGGTGCAATGACTTTACTTCTGCCAAGCCATAGAATAGAAGAACAGATGTGTTGAATCATTCCAAAAACCCATTAAGTGGAGTTTCCTGTATCCCACAGTGGCCAACAAGGTATATACAGAAAACTCCAAAGGAGAAAATGAGGGAAATAACTCTCCCACTACAGTTTTCCAGGAACTGGTATTCAGAAGTATGCTGTGTCTTTATTACTTTGGCTAGCCTCCTTTTAATGTTGTTGGCAATTATTACATCTTGTGGTAGCAAATCTCCCACCAATCAGTTTCATGGGATGACCCCGAGTACTAGTACTATGAGAGAGGGAGAAAAATGTCTCCCTAACCACATTCTCCACACCATGCATAATTTTGTACACCTCTATCATGTCCCATATGGAAATGAGAGAGAACAATCTTATGGAATGAACAGAAGTGAAACTGATGTGGATTAGAAATAGAGTGATCCTTCTATCCACGGTCTCTAGAGTTTCAGACAGGTTTGTTTTTCCAGCATTCCTAGAGATGCCAGGGGAATGAGCCAGGGACTTTCTGCATATGGTGGCAATGGGTTAACTCACAGCAGGAAACTTCTAGCAATGCAGTAAGTCTCCCTTGCTTCATAAGGCAATACAAGACCAAGACAATGTGGGGTGCTTTTGCTGGGCCCCATCCATTTTGCCCATATTGACGTGGATCTGAAAAACCAAGGAAAAGTGGTGGTGCATGGAAGGCTGTAAACAAGAACCATTTGCGCCATTGTACAACATCATTAGTAGTTATGAGCCTTAGCTTCCATAGTCCTGGTTTGGTGGATCTTGAATTTATATGAGTCTTAACCCATGATGGCAGATTACTTGAAGGAGTATCACTGAATATACAAGTAGGTTTCTTTAAATAAAAACACGATTGAGTCTATCTATCTATCTATCTATCTATCTATTGTAATGCATTAGAAGAAGAAAAATCAGATCGAGGAAATATGTGTATTACTTGGAGGAGTGGGGTTACAGTGTGGTACAATCCCTCTCAACATGTGCCTAATTGTATATTTGATATACATATGTCAGGCTTGATTGTAAATGGGAGAATCCAGGAGGCCTGCCTCACAAGCTCAAGGGTGTAAATCTTCCCCCTTTGTAAATATTGTTATCAGCCTTCATGTGCTGTGCATTCACACACCCCAATGCTAACTTTCTTTCATTCCCCCTATTCTTACTGGCACCACCAGAATGTGGAACTTTTGCTACCTAGTGCTTTTACTTTCAATTCTTACCTCAGCCTTCCCCAGCCTGATGCCCTCCAGATGTGTTGGAGGATACATCCCAGTATGCCTGGCAAGTTGGGAGTTGTAGTTCAACACATCTGGAGAGCACCTGGTTGGGGAAGGCTGACTTAGCTCTTTGTCCCTGCACTGGGCTGCCTGTATTTTACTGCTGAGTCTGGTCTGAGACAGATACGAAGTGTGAGCAGGGGAATCTCCCAGTGGGTAGGGCTTTTCTTGTCCTCTCTGCCATAAGAGAGGATGTGACTTACACCAAGAAAAAGAACAAGTCATCCCTTTTCATCCCTTGGGCTTTGGGTTTAATTTATTTAGATTTGGTCTTCTCATCATTCATTCTTTGGAAATCACTGCAGGTTCGATTTGGGGATGAACTGAATTGATTTTGAGAATTGCAAATGTAGAGCAAGGCAGCTGGAGAAGAGAAAATTCACTTCCCAAGGCTCACAAATGATATTTATTTATTTATTTATTTTAAGTCAATAACAGTAATATATGATGGGGCAAGGTTATTATTTATTTATTTATTTATTACATTTATATACCGCTCCATGGCCAAAGCTCTCTGGACGGTTTACAAAAATTAAAAGATTGAACACTAAAAAGATAATATAAACAACAACAGCTTTATTTATGGTCCATAGACCAGAGAAACAAGTAGGCAGACAGTACAATATAAAAAGCATATTGTTATAAGTCTTACTATTACCCAGTTTATCTTAAAAAATTAATAAATAATAATAATTATCTCAGTACAACATGAGATCTGGTTTGTATTACATAGGAAAAATACTTTGCTACTTGTAACGTAAGGGGTTTGTCTGTACCCCTAAGCAGCTGTCCAACCAAGGAATCCCAAGACCACCCCAAGAAGCATTGAATTATGGGAAATATCAAATCACACCTTGCCTTACAATACAAGCTGCATTCTAGCAGCATATGGTCTAAGGACTCCATAACAGAGTAATCACATGGACATAGTCTATTCTCAACAGAAATCTTTTGATATCTTCCTTCTAACATGTTTGAAGGGAGAACATTGAAATGGGCCAGGGAAAAGGCCCTTCTGTATTTTGGTATATCCAACCAATCCAGGTAGGGCATCATTCCTCTGGGCATAAAATCAGCGAGGGCTCGAGACTGAGGACAGCAAGGGCCTCGGGACCGTCCACGGAGTTCTTGTACATCTATATCTAAAAGCCTTTGTTTGACTACCTTTTTTGCACTTCTTAACTCCTGAGTTAATAGATGAGCAGAAGACAAGCCCATTGTCTTTATTTTCTGAGTCACGGTCTTATTCCAGGGGGAAACAAAGTTGTCTGCTGATATATGTGGTAACAGAGAGTGAGAAGTTGGAACTTGGAAAAGATGGAGCCAATATGTTACTGTGAGCAACCAAGCGGTGCATCTTAATGAGACTAGCCCGGTCTCTAGATTAAGAGCGGTTCCAGGCACACACTTTGAGACCCCAAAGACCCCTCTTAAAAATTTGGACTGAACTACATCTAAGGATTCCTTGAGCAGGGGGAACCAAATAGGGGCCCCATACAACATCTGGGCCACCAATTTTGCTCTGTAAACTTCCATGGCAGCTGGTATAAATTTGCCCCCTTTGGCAAAAAAAAATCTAAGCAAAGTCCCCGCTGTTTGTTCAGCTCTAAGCTTTGTACGTTTAAAGTGCTTAGCCCAGTTTAGGTTTTCCTGGAAAACAATGCCCAGATACTTAAATTCAGCTACTTGTTCAATTTTATGGCCCCTTATACTCCAAGAAAATCTCATCTTTCTTTTTGCAAAAACCATAATCTTAGATTTATGGTAATTGATTGATAAATTGTTTAGATTGCAGTATTCCCTGAAACCACTTAGAAGTCTCTTTAATCCAAGCCTTGTCTGTGAGAGCAATACTGCATCATCTGCATATAGCAGTATGCTCACTTTTAGTTGGCCTAATTTAGGGGGATGACACTGAATTTCCTCCAACGATGCTGGAAGATCGGCCAGAAATAGATTGAAAAGCATAGGGGCAAGTACACATCCCTGCCGGACTCCTTTATTTACAACAATTTCATTAGTAATGTGATGCTGATTGCTATAGCGGACTTGTGCATATGTGTTGTAATATAACTTTTGGATCAGATATAACAGCCTATGCTCGATTCCAAGTCATTTCAGTTTGTCCCTTAGGAGCGGCCGAGAAATTGAATCAAACGCTGATTTCAAGTCCATATAAGCTACAAATAGCTTTCCTCCTTTTGAGGCAAATGTGACAGGACTAGACAATGATCATAGGTTGAGCTGCCGGACTTGAACCCAATCTGTTCTTTACCCAGAATGTTATTACTCTGGACCCAGTTTATTAGTCTATCATTTAAAAAACTGGCATACACTTTCCCAATTATAGATAAAAGGCTAATGGGCCTATAGTTGTGGGGGTCAGTTTTCATTCCTTTTTTATAAATTGGAATAACTATCGCTCTCCTCCAGATTTGGGGTATCAGTCCGGACTTATTTATTGTAGTAAATAATGTTGCTAGCAATGAGCCCCACCAAGAGATGTCAGATTTCAACATTTCCGGGGGGATCCCGTCTAGACCGGGAGCCTTTCCAGATTTCAGGCCCTCTCCCTTGTTGCTGTCCAATATCATCCAGATCATTGAAGGCTGGGCAGTGGGAATTCATAAGGGGGTGCAGAGAGGGTCTTCTTTGCCACAAAATTCAGGGCAAAGCTCAGTTGAGGGGATTATCTCCCTCATTTTCAGGAGTGGGTCCCTCTCTCTTCTCTGCTGGATAGTTTGCTGAAAAACCTCCCCATTTTTGGAACTAATTGCATACAAATGACACCGGCTGAAATTCCCTTTTCTCTATAATTGTTGCCTTGTCTTGTTCCTCGGGCTAGGGATATTTGTTGTGGTACTCCATCATTTACAATTACTACTGCGCTATTTTGCGAATAAAGTTATTTATATTTTTTATTTATTACATTTGTATACCGCCCCATAGCCGAAGCTCTCTGGGCGGTTTACATAGGATTAAAAACAATTAAAAACAATATACAAAAATTAAAACAGCAAAAACATACAACATACACACAATCTATACATTTAAAAACCACATCAACACTTCAAAAACTACAAAAACAAAGCAAAACAAAACAAACCCAGGCTCCTCAGATATTGCCAAATACCTGAGAGAAGAGGAAAGTCTTGACCTGGCGCCGAAAAGATAACAATGTTGGCGCCAGGCGGGCCTCGTCGGGGAGATCGTTCCACAATTGGGGAGCCACCACAGAGAAGGCCCTCTCTCTTGTTGCTGACCTCCGAGCCTCCCTCGGAGGAGGCACTCGGAGGAGGGCCTTAGATGTTGAACGTAGTGTTCGGGTAGGTTCATGTCGGGAAAGGCGTTCCATCAGGTATTGTGGTCCCAAGCCGTGTAAGGCTTTATAGGTTAAAACCAGCACCTTGAACCGGGCTCTGAAACATACAGGCAGCCAATGCAAGCGGGCCAGAGTAGGTCTTATATGTTCGAACCTACTGGTTCCAGTTATCAATCTGGCCGCTGCATTTTGCACAAGCTGCAGCTTCCGAACCACCTTCAAAGGCAGCCCCACGTAGAGTGCATTGCAGTAATCTAACTTGGAGGTTACCAGAGCATGGACAACTGAAGCCAGGTTATCCCTGTCCAGATAGGGACGTAGCTGGGCCACCAACCGAAGTTGGTAGAAGGCACTCCGTGCCACTGAGGCCACCTGCACCTCAAGTGACAGAGATGGTTCTAGGAGAACCCCCAAGCTACGAACCCGCTCCTTCAAGGGGAGTGCAACCCCATCCAGAACAGGTTGAACACCCTCCATCCGGTCAGCGGAATCACCCACTAACAGCGTCTCAGTCTTGTCTGGATTAAGTTTCAGTTTATTAGCCCTCATCCAGTCCATTGTCGCAGCCAGGCACTGGTTCAGCACATCCACAGCCTCACCTGATGAAGATGAAAAGGAGAAATAGAGCTGCGTGTCATCAGCGTACTGATGACAACGCACTCCAAAACTCCGGATGACTGCACTCAACGGTTTCATGTAGATATTGAACAGCATGGGGGACAAAACTGACCCCTGCGGAACCCCATACTGGAGAATCCACGGGGCTGAGCAATGTTCCCCAAGCACCACCTTCTGGAGCCGACCCCCCAAGTAGGAGAGGAACCACTGCAATGCAGTGCCTCCCACTCCCAACTCAGCCAGTCGTCCCAGAAGGATACCATGGTCGATGGTATCAAAAGCCGCTGAGAGATCAAGGAGAATCAACAGAGTCATACTCCCCCTGTCTTTCTCCCGACATAGGTCATCATACAGGGCGACCAAGGCTGTTTCCGTACTAAAACCAGGCCTGAAACCCGACTGAAATGGATCCAGATAATCAGTCTCATCCAAGAGTGCCTGGAGCTGGCTCGCAACCACCCGCTCCAGGACCTTGCCCAGGAATGGAACATTTGCTTCTGGCCTGTAGTTATCAAGATTTTCAGGGTCCAGGGAAGATTTCTTTAGGAGTGGTCTCACTGCTGCCTCTTTCAGGAGGCCTGGGACCACTCCCTCTTGCAAAGAGGCATTAATCACTTCCCTGGCCCAGCCAGTTGTTCCATCCCTGCTAGCTTTTATTAGCCAAGAGGGGCAAGGATCCAATATGGAAGTGGTTGCACGAACCTGTCCAAGCACCTTGTCAACATCCTCGAGCTGCACCAACTGAAACTCATCCAAGAAAACAGGACAAGCCTGTGCTCTGGATACCTCACTAGATTCATCTGCTATAACACTGGAGTCTAAGTCCTGACGGATGCCAGAGATTTTATTCTGGAAGTGCCCAGCAAATGTATTACAGCGGGCCTCAGATGGTTCTACCATGTCCTTGGGGCCAGCATGTAAAAGCCCCCGGACAACTCTGAAAAGCTCCCCTGGGCGGCAGGTTGATGATTTCATAGTGGCAGCAAAGTATTGTTTTTTTGCTGCCCTCATTGCCCCTGAATACAGCTTACCATAAGCACTTACCAGTGTTTGATTGCATCCATCAGGAGTTCGTCTCCATCTGCCCTCAAGCTGTCTCCTGTTTTGTTTCATCATTCTCAGCTCTGGGGTATACCACGGAGCCGTTCGAGCTCTACACAGGAGAGGGCGCTCAGGAGCAATCGTGTCAACTGCCCGGGTCATTTCTGCATTCCACAGATCAACCAGGGTTTCGACAGGAGAGCCAGCCCTATCAGCCGGAAAACTCCCCAGAGCCCTCTGGAAACCATCTGGATCCATTAGCCTCCGGGGGCGGACCATCTTAATGGGTCCCCCACCCTTGTAGAGGGGAAAAGCCTCTGTAAGTCTAAACCTCAGCAGGTGGTGATCTGACCATGACAGAGGGGTTGATGTTAAGTCCCCCACTTTCAGATCCCTATCTCCATGTCCAGTTGAAAAAAACCAGGTCTAGAGTGTGCCCTGCTACATGCGTTGGGCCGATGGTATGTTGGGACAGTCCCATGGTTGTCATGGAGACCATGAAATCCTGAGCTGCCCCAGATAAAGTGCCCTCGGCATGTATGTTGACATCCCCCAGAACCAAGAGTCTGGGGGACCTCAACAGTACACCAGAGACCACCTCTGTCAGCTCAGCTAGGGAGTCTGTTGAGCAGCGGGGTGGGCGGTACACCAACAGAATCCCTAATCTGTCCCGTTGGCCCAACACAAGGTGCAAACACTCCAGACCAGTAGTCACATGGACAGGGAGCCTGCAGAGGGGGATGGAATTCCTATAGACCCCAGCAACCCCCCCTCCCTGGCCCTCAAGTCTACCCTGATGCTGAACCAAGTACCCTGTTGGGCATAACTGGGAGAGACTAACTCCTCCCTGCTCTCCCACCCAGGTCTCGGTTATACATGCCAGATTGGCTGCCTCATCCACAATTAAGTCATGGATGAGGAAGATCTTATTATGCACTGATCTGGCATTTAAAAGCAGCACCCGGAGGCCTGAGGGCTGGCTGATAAGGCAACCAACAAGCCTGTGGGTGTGAGGGGGACTGGAACAAGGCACAGCCATTAACTGTCTGGGCCTTGTTTCCCTAACCTGGCAAGTCCTCCTCACAACGCCATATCTCCCTCTACCCGTCACTACCCTAATTGTGCTCCCCTCAGATCCCCCCACCTGGCCCTGTATCCTCCCTCCCAGGCACATAGCTCAAGCCTGGGGAAAGGGGAAAAAACAAACAAACAAACAAACAAACACCAAAGACAAAAACAAAGAGCCAGCAGGCAGGCGGGCACACTCCTCTCCTCCCCTGGTGGCAGGCCTCCTTCTCCTGCAGGTTGATGGCTTTCCCAGGCCCCTTCAGCCAGCAGCTTAAATATCCCTCCCAGGAAGGGAGGGGGACTGATGTAATTGTCCACAGTAGCTGGCTCAGTACCTAGGAGCCTGGTCCTGCAGGGAGTGGCAGTCTGCCAGGCTGAAATCCTCTGGAGGGTGGTGGTGGTGATGGCAGCAGTGAAGACCAGGAGGCAGGCAGGCAAGCAGGCACACTCCTCTCCTCCTCTGGCAGCAAGTCTCCAATACTCCAAAACCCATCTTTTTAATTAATGTTTTTAACACAGGTCATTCCACACAATCAAAGGCTTTAAAAATATCCAAAGCTATCAAGCCCGCCTTCATTTTATTTTTTAAAATTATATTTATCATATTCAATGCTCTTCCAATCAAATTTGACATCTGCCTCCCTACTATAAATCTGCATTGATCTTTTTTAATATATTTATACATAAAAGTATTCATTCTTTTTGCCATTATCTCTGTAAAAATCTTGGCCTCTTGATTTATTAAAGAAATAGGTCTATAGGAACCCGGGTCTGTCTACTCTTTATCTGTTTTTGGAATTAATACTATCAAAGACTGTTCCCATGATGGTGGGATCTTATCACCTTCTAAAATCTTATTATACAACACTTTCAATTTTGGTACCAATAATTTCTTAATTTTTTTATAATATTCTGGTCCCAACCCATCCATTCCTGGCGATTCCCCCCCTTCAATTTGTTGATAAACTTCTTCTATTTCTTTCTCTAACACACCTCGTTCCATTAAATCTATATCTATATTGTTATCGTCTAACTTAATCTTTAAATATTTCTCCACATATTGTTCAATCCTCTCCTGAGACCCACCTCCTGCAGTATATAATTCCTGATAAAACTCCTGAAATATTTCCAATTTATCTTTCATTATATTACTACACTTCCCTAATTTATTTCTGATTCCTCCAATTAAATTCCTTGTTTTCTTTGACAGTGTGGATCTGGCCAGCATCTTAGAATTTTTATTACTATATTTGAAGAATTCTCTTTTCAAATATATCATATTCCTCTGAGCTTCTTCCAGGTCCTCTTTTTCCAATTTATTATATTTTTTTTGCTTGTAATTGGGCAAAAATCTGTTTATCTTTATACCTTATGAATT
This sequence comes from Anniella stebbinsi, assembly GCA_029215795.1. Classification (NCBI taxonomy): domain Eukaryota; kingdom Metazoa; phylum Chordata; class Lepidosauria; order Squamata; family Anniellidae; genus Anniella; species Anniella stebbinsi. The sequence goes on from JARDYH010000008.1 coordinate 26,657,674, forward strand.
TCATCTCCAAACCTTTAATTTCCTCTTCCAATTTTTTTCTACATTTTTCTTGTCTTCTCAAATTACAATTCTCTCTAATACAAATCCCTCTTGTTACAGCTTTCATTGTATCCCATAATATAGCCTGATTAGAAAAACCTTTTTCATTAATTTCCCATATACTTTGTATTTCTTTTTCCATTTTTTCATTATACTTTTATAGTGAAATATTTTTGTATTTAGTCTCCATCTTTTTGCTTCCTTATAATTCTTTTTTAACTTAATATCTACATTCACCAATGCATGATCTGTGACCTTTATAAGTCCTATATCACTCTTTATTATTTTGGAAATCAAGTCCTTTGATACAAAAACATGATCAATCCTAGAATAAGTCTTATACTTCGCAGAGTAAAAAGTAAATTTTCTTTCATCTCCATTCATTACTCTCCACACATCTATCATTTCATTGTCATTCATGATCTTACTCAAGCCCGTAATAGCATTACATCTTTCATGTGTCATGGGGTTAGACTTATCTTTTTGTTTATTTAATGCCATATTGAAATCTCCCGCTATTATTATATTCCCCTTTCGAATTTCCTCCATTTCCACCATATTTTTTTTATAAAATTCAATCTGATTTTCATTAGGCAAATAAACGCTAACTAATGTGTCATCTTCTTCCCCCACTAATCCTTGCAATATTAAAAATCTTCCCTTATCATCTTTTTTAATTTCTCAATTTTAAATCCACATTTTTTGATACAATTATTGCCACCCCCCTCAATTTTGAAGTTCCATAGGCCTTCTCATAAATAACCGACTATCTCAATTTAAGCTCATTTACTCCTTCTTTTGATTGATGTGTTTCTTGAATAAATATTATATCCGCCCCATCCTCATTCAATAATGTTTCTACTCGTTTCCTTTTAATTACTGATCCTAGCCCATTAACATTCAATGTTGTAACTCTCAATTTACCCTCCATATTTTAAGTTGCATTGCCCTTTGCCGATCCCTTATTGTGACACATACCTTTCTTCCCCCTCTGTTGTGACTCTGTAAGTTCTAACGAAATGGTGAGGACAATAAAGAGACCCCTTGGAGGGAAAATACAATCCTTTATTATACATAAGACGATCTTTCTCTCTCCTCCAGCAAGTCAGAGGAAACAAGGTTAGCAAAAGGTCCTTTTGCCCCAAGGCTTGTTAAATAAGCAAGCGATTCAGTTGAGTTAACTTAGAGAGAAAAAGAGAGCAGAGTCACATAATTAAGACGAATTAGCCTGTAGGGCTTTGTTTGCTAGTCTCTCTGAGCGGCGGGCGGTCTTTAGTTGGAAGTCCTTTCTCTTTGCTTTTCTCCTAGCCACAGCATTCTTTAGACCTTTTGTCTCAGAAGAGAAAGTACTCTCTCCCCGGTTAGGATTGTCTCCTTGGGGATTATCTCCCGCGTCCGCCATGGGAAAGAGTTCTCCTTCTGGCAGCAACTCCCCCGCCTGTTGCATTCCTTCTCCAGGATCAGAATCGCTGTCTGAGATTTCATCCCCTTGAAGCAGGGAGTTGGACATAGACACAACACCCTCTGTCCTCCCCCCCACAAAAACAACCCCAACAATAACTTTTACTTCCCCCCACCTTTCCCCAGGATTAAACCCGATCATGGCTTCTTCAAACCCCATGGGGGGGGAGGCGACCTCACAGCCACTGGTCAGGAATAGATCTTCCCTCCCGGTCTCTTCTTATTACATCCCTTGTTCCGTTGTTATTCTTCAGTTCTGTTAACTTCCAACTCTTCCCCAGTTGTTTACTGTGATCCTCCTACTGCTCCCAGCTCTTATCCTTGACCTTTTTTCTTCCTCTAACTCGAACCTTCTTCAGCCAGGGAAGCAGGATGGGGAATGCTGTTCCATACTCTTACCAAATACAGGGTCTGCCCAATACTTTTCTCTCACACACATCTTGCATATAGCAGCACTCTTGATAACAAAAGGGGCACTATTCATTACAGATCTAGAACCAGAGCATGTACCAGGCACTTCCAACTTTTGGTCAATATCCTGCCTTTTTTTTTCTTTAAATGTATTTATAAATACATGTTTTTTTTCTTTAAATGTATTTATAAAAAATATACTGTTCACTCCTCACAATCCCTGCACAATACATCATCTCATCAAAGCAACAGTGGAGCACAAGAAGTTTAGTTTGGCTGTCTTGAACACCTTTCAGATGAGATTAGTTTGCAATCCTATACCTCTTGGGAGAAAGCCCTAGTGAATTCAGTGGCACTGGCTTCTGAGAAGACATGTATAGGAGTCAACCTTCTCCAGCCTGGTGCTCTCCAGATGCGTTGCACTGTAACTCCCATGTTATGTGTTATAGGGAAGACAACAATCAATTAATACTTAATATTAAAATAATACTTACACATGAAAGTATTAGGTATTAGCTCTGCCTTTGATCTCACACTGCTGAACAAGTAAGAGAAATCCTTTATCTGATATTCAAGAAACAGACATCCTATGCCATATGTTGAAAACTAATGTTGATGTCTGAAGGGCTATCTGGATTAGGTATTCAAGATTCATTCATTGTTGTTTCATTTGGTTTTGACAGTTTATTTAAAGTGATGCAGCTCTTTTGTAGTTCCTTGATTGATCACATATCTTAATGTTGGAAAACATCATACTTTAGAACAGATGTGGGCAGAAAATAGTTCTATCCTGATGATTTGGACATCAACTCGCGGCATTCCTGATAACTGCCCATGCTGACAGGGGCTTTTACAAGTTGAATTCCAAAACATCTGGAGATCTACTTTCTGCCTTCCCTTGTTCTTGAACAACATTCCCCAACCTGGTGCCTTTCAGATGTGTTGGGTTGCAACTCTCAACATAAGGAGATGCTCTAAGAAATGAGAAGTAGCTGGTCCTAAGTTGTTCATCATCATTTTCCACAACCTCATAGTCACCTCTGCAGATCAAATTGCATATCTAGATTTTTGAAATGACAAGTCCCAGCATTCCTGACCATGGGACATACTGACTTGCAATGATGGGAGTTGTAGTCCAACACCTTTGGAGGGCACCAGGTTGGGGAAGGGCTGCTCTAAACAAAAAAAGAGAAGTAGGTGGCCCTAAGTTGTTCGTGATCAGTTTTCCACAACCCCACAGTCACCTCTGCATATCATATTCTCCAACCTGTCCTCATGGTTTATCTGCTTTGGGAGAATGAGAATTTCACTTGCACTTTCTGCCTCCTTAGGGAGGATGTGGCATTAAGGCTTGTGAGCCTTAACTCCCAATTTCCCTGCTTTTTGGTGCTTGGTTGGAATCTGTAGAGCCTTAACATTGTTTTGTAAACCGTAGGTTTTTTGTTTAATGAATTTCATGGCTTTGTGTAATGGATGACTGGATATTATACAGTTGACAACCAAGCCAGCATCAGCCAGAATGTTCTACCATCTTGACATCCAATATAAAATCAAAGCTAGTGTTATGTGTTGAACTCACTTTTAACATTAATAAATCAACCAAAATGCTTGCATCTCCTTCATTTTTAAAGATAAAGAGATGAAACCTGGCATCATGGTAGCTCTTAAGTAGGGATATAGCTATGCCAAGTATGAAGCAGATCCGTTCATGCCTTGATTTTTAGGAATGTTTTAAAGTTCAAACAGAAATCTCTTTGGGGTCCAGGACCTTGAGCAGTACAAGTTTTAAAAATGAAATTAAAAATAAAGAGATGAAACTTGGCACCATGGTAGCTCTGAAGTAGGGATTTAGCCATGCCAAGTTGGAAGCAGATCCGTTCATCCTTTGATTTTTAGAAATGTTTAAAACTTCAATTTAATTTTTTAAATTAACTAAAATGCTTACAATTCCATCATTTTTAAAGATAAAGGGATGAAACTTGACAGCATGGTAGCTCTTAAGTAGGGATTGAGTCATGCCAAGTTGGAAGCAGATCTGTTTATGCTTTGAGTTTTAGGAATTTTTAAAACTTCAAACCCAATACTCCTCTTTGGGGTCTAGGGCCTTGAGCAGTACATAAAAAAAGAAAGAAAGAAAGTAAAGATGAAGAGATGAAACTTGGCACCATGGTACCTCTTAAGTAAGGCTTTAGCCATGCCAAGTTGAAAGCAGATTGGTTCATGCCTTGAATTTTAGAAAAAGAATTGATGTCAAACAGTTAAAGTTGCAGGGGCCCTGCCTTCTTTTGTATATGGTCACTCTAGTATAGTGCCTGCAACTTTAAGTGTTGTGATGAAGAGAGAATTTCACCAGGGAGAAATTGCATACAAATGACACTGGCTGAAATTCCCTTTTCTCTACAACTGTTAAAGTTATATGAGCCCTGTCCTCCTTTTCATATGGTCACCCTAAATATACAAAAGTTTAAAATATAATTAAATACTTTTCAATATTAAAGCATTTTAAACATTTTAAATATATAACAATTTAAAAGTCAAAGGTATAGACAGAGGTCCAGATTATTTGTCAAAGGCCTGCTGGAACAAAAAAGGGTTTGTCTGCATCCAAAAACACATCAAGGAGGGAGCCAGTGTAGACTGCAAGGATTAGAAAGAAAATCCATGTGTGTACACTATGCAAAATAAACGACAGCTCAACTGTTTCTAAACCTTATTAGAAAAACAGGGTGACTAGGCTGAAACCAGCGTGTGGGCCCAGAAGCACTTCGACAGGTTTCAATATTGTACTTAAAACTTAACACTGGCCCAAACTAATTAAACGAAGTGTTTGAAGCTTTCAACTTATAGCAGTATGGACCAAACTCTTAGAAAAGAGGGAAGGAGCACTGTGTGTGAGTGGGGTGGGGGAAATTAAAAGAAAGTTATAGCTACCTATTCCCAGGAGAGATCTGAAGATCAAGTTAAAATGGATCCAGAGGAACCACACCCTGCTTCACCAGGGAGCAAAAGAACAAACTGGCCTTATGAAGGTAGCCCAAAATACTCTCAGAGCCAAAGGAATGCATGTTCCAGAAGAGAAAAGAGAAACTCATCTTCTTCTTTACTCAAAAGGTCTGTGCTAGAGGCAGCGGCCATTTCACTCACCCACCCCACATTCTAAGGCAGGAGGGAGGGGGGAGAGCGACGCTACTGAGCATGTGTCAGTGTCGTGTTATGAGGGAAGATGGCCGCCTCATTGACTTGAATGAGAGGTTAAAATAGTCCTTAAAAGTCAACCGAAGGGAATTTAAAAAAAACGAAAAGGTTTCCATCAACTACAGTCAAGGAGGAAGAAGACCCCACCACTGGATTACTTAAGAAGGCTCTAGAAATTATGCAAAAAGTAGCAACCCGGAAGTAAATTTTACAAAAGCAGGGAGACAGGTTTGTATTCCTTTTCTAACTTAAACTGCTCTCCTTCCCTCAATCTTTCACCAAACTTCTTGAAATTTTCAGGTAATGTAAAACAAACATTTCTTTCTGGCACCTGTAAATTTCAGAAAGGTTGATGAAACATTTTCGATTTTATGGCTGTTAGAATGACCCCCCAATTATGACTTTAACATGGCGGAATGTGTTTTTTACTGACGGCCCTTAACAATGGAGGCACGGCTGTGCCTCCATTAATTAATCCCATTCTTAATAAGAATTTCTGTGCAGGTCTTAACTTCTCTTCTCCAATTAATTGTTTGTGAGCATAAGTCATTATACACTTGTATTGGAGTTCCTTGATAATTCAATTGCCCAGTCAGTCTTGTTCTTATCATGATCTGTTCTTTTTTGTAGTAATTTGAAAATTTCACCACGATATCCCTTGGTCTTTCTCCTCTCATCCTGTAAGAAATCCTGTGCACCCGTTCGATATCTTGTTCCTTCCAGTCCATATCTGGTGCGAATTGTTTAATCCAATCCATAATTTTCCCTCTCAAGATCCTTGGGTTCTCTGCAGCAGCTTCTGGGAAAAATTTAATCCTAATATTGGCTCTTCTTTCTTGGTCTTGAAGTGCTATCAAATCCATTTGCTGGGTTTTTATAATTTGATCCTGCAGTTTCCCTGTACACTATTCAGTTGCAGCCTGCACTTGTTTATTCTTTGAATCCATTATTTTAAGATCTTCTCTGACTGCTTTAAACTCTGTCTCAATTTTCTTAGTCAGCTTATCAAGCTCCCCTGTCATCTCCTGCTTCAAATCTTTCACCAAAGCTTGGTTATTTTGAGTCATCATATTTTGGAAGGCTTCGAGCATCTCCCCCACAGGCAGCTGTGAATCTCCAAACACAGTTTTGGTCTCCTGAAGGGGGGCAACTGTTCCCAGGTTCCCCAGAGTTTGTCCAACCCTTTGTATATGATGAAGCCATGGAATGGAACTCACCTTTTAACATTAATATGCAGGGAAAGAAACAATAAAATTAAAGAATCTATGATAATTTTCAAGGTGATCAATATATTATTTAATCTATGGATTAGGTGTGACCTCTTTCCGTATGTAGTGAGAGTTTCCAACCTGGTTCTAGCAAGATAATGAAGGAGGGGAGCCATTTTGCTGCTATGACTGCATCTCATGTCCAGAAGGGAAGATTTCAAAGCTGGAAGGTAAGAAATATAGTTTATATTTTTATTAATCAGATTGGTTGTAATCTAGAGGCATATGCATACAAAACTCTTGTATACATCAGGGAAACTCTACCTTGGGGTAGGCAAACTTTCCAGGCACATTTGAACAAGTGTCCTGGGTGCCACCATTAATTGCTTTTGGGGACATAGCGAAACACAAGATTTTTGGGACAGCCTCCCTTTCCTATATATAGATGTGTGTGTGTGTGTGTGTGTGTGTGTGTGAGAGAGAGAGAGAGAGAGAGAGAGAGAGAGAGAGAGAGAGAACTGTGTGTGTGTGTGTGTGTCCTTCTCTCCCTCTCTCCCCCATCTCTCTTTGATACTATTTCTAGATTTTATCATTAGCTGGTTTTGGACAACACATTAAGCAACGGGGGGAACAATCGTCAGTTGTGTTGCATATTGTGTTGTGTGGAGGGTTACACACCACACATACACAACTGATAGTACGCTATTCTACCCAATTAAGCAATGGAGAGAAACAAAGGGCTTGCACGTTGTTTAGCCCGAATCTCTATTGTTTCAAGTGTCGTCCAAAACCAACCTCCCCTCTCTCCGTGGACTTTTCTGTTTGGGAATAGAGTTCTGCTGGCCAGAGCACCCGAAAACCTACGGCTGCTCTGACATAGCCAGAAGAACTCAAGGTGCATACTGGGATACGGCTGGAGGACTGAGGGAGGGGGAGGAACAGACGTAGCAAACAAGATGGCCGCCGGAACTTTCAGCTACACAAGGACCGGAGTTGTAGCATGTCGTGTGTGGAGCACCGCCTACCTAACGCACGGTCAGTACACTATTTCCCCATCCGTTGCCTAATGTGTCGTCCAAAACCAGCCATTGTCTATTTCTGACTAGGGTTCTCTCTCTCCCCCTCCCCTGTTTATTCTCCCTCCTCCTTCTGGATTCTGGCCTTTCTCTCCCCCTCCCACTTTCTAGCTTTTCTCCCCTTATATCTCTTTGAGCTTCACCACACCAGGCTTTTTATCCCTTAATTTACCAGGGCTTCTACTTTTGGATTCTTTGCAGCATTAAGATCAGGTCCCTTGGGGGGGGGGGGGGGAGGAGGGTTCTTTCTCGGCAACTTCTACATGTTTCATTTTTAGCAACTAGATGGTGCTGTGGTGATACTGAAACTCCGTCATCGTGCACAGCCAACATATCTGATTATGTTCCTCATCAGGTTAGCTCTGACTTTTTAAAAAATGGGAAAGTGCAGGATACTAGGGGTGTCATGACAGTGCACAGGGGTGGGAGTGGGTACAGTTTAACAGACTCCTCTGTGCCGTCCCTCCCAGACCCCACTTGCTAAGCTGCAGGGCACTCTCAGACCCATTCATTGAGCACCCCATGGCTCAGTGAGAGCCTGATGCTGAGGCCTGTTGCTTACTGAGCTGCCATTTTGTGCAACAGTGGTGGCTTGGGCATTTCCAAGAATGGAATGTTGCATAAAAGGCAGCAACAAAGGGCCCTTATGCAACATTACAGGCATGAATGGAGACACAGCAGCCTGTTGCTCTTCCTCTTCCTCCCCCTCACTGCATGAAGACAGGATGTCTGTGCCTTTTGTCATGGAAATGAGTGAGGAGGTGGGAAGAAAGAAGAAGCTTGCAGGAAAGAAAAGAAATTCAAGCTCAGTCTGGACAAGTCTGGACAAGACAAAAGTGATGATGGGAGTGGGGATATTTCACTGGATCAGGAAAAGTCTTGCCTTAGATATGGTCATGATCTCCGTAAGGAATCATTTGTGTTTTGAACGTTTCTCCTCGATTTCCAGATAGTATCTGGGGTCTGGAATGGTGTTACTGCCTGCAGCTAATGACTCACTACTTCCACTGCTGGAAAAGAAAGATATGGCTCACATCTTTCATGCCTTGTTTACTTCTGGGTTAGGCTCTTTCAAAGAGCCTTTGAAGACAGATCAGAAGTTGTAAGCAAGCACAATTTGCGATATGACAGAACATCATTGCTGATGACGAGGCACATCAGTGAAGGCATCAGCCTTAGCTTCCCATTTTCTGGATTTGTGCTGCTTGAGCCAACATGAGATAGCTTTAACTTGGTTCTTTAAAAAAGATCCAGCAGGGTTAATTTATGGTTTTAAAATCATTTCATTTGTGGCCTGTGTCGCTGGTGCTCTGTACGTGTTCATACATTGTTATATTTATTGCTATATTTGTGAAACCATTGTGTTAGCTGTTATTAATTTTAAAAAGGGGGTCATTTGAGAGGTATTCATTAGACTCCAAAGTGATTATTGATCTTCATTACAAGTCATTTCACAAGAACACCAGTGAATGGGTCCTCTAATGTGAACGAAGGGAAAATAATCCATTGTCTTTGGGACAAGAACATATACGGCACATGTTTTTGAGACTGAAGACATATTTTTCTTAACTTTTTTTCCCAGACATGAATGACTTTTAAATGTGGAGATGAACACTACCCAAACAAGAAGCAGGATTTCTGCATTCCCAAAGTCTTAACCTTCTTCTCTTATGAAGAATCTTTGGGGTTCAGCTTAGCATTCTTTGCCATTGCCTTTTTGTTAATCACAGTTCTTGTTTTGGGAACATTTCTGAAGCACCACAACACTCCCATCATCAAAGCGAACAACCGGAACCTCACCTACATTCTTCTCATCTCTCTGCTGCTCTGTTTCCTTTGTGTGTTCCTGTTCGTTGGCCATCCCCAGAAGGTGACTCGTCTCCTCCGTCAAACTGCCTTTGGCATCATCTTTTCAGTGGCTGTTTCTTGTGTGCTGGCAAAAACCATCACAGTGGTTCTGGCTTTCGTAGCTACTAAGCCAGGATCCAAGATGAGGAACTGGGTGGGAAAAAGATTCACCAATTCCATTGTTAGTTCCTGCTCCCTTATCCAATCAGGCATCTGTATTGTGTGGCTGGTAACTTCTCCCCCATTCCCAGATGCAGACATGCACTCAGTGACTGGACAAATTGTTCTGGGGTTTAATGAGGGATCTGTTACTGTGTTTTACTGTGTCCTGGCCTATATGGGCTTCCTGGCTATACTTAGTTTCACTGTGGCTTATTTTGCCAGGAAGCTGCCTGACACTTTCAATGAAACCAAGTTTATCACTTTCAGCATGTTGGTCTTTTGCAGTGTTTGGCTTTCCTTTATTCCATCCTATCTGAGCTCCAAGGGAAAATACATGGTAACTGTGGAGATCTTTTCTATCTTAGCCTCTAGTGCTGGACTGCTGGGTTGCATCTTTTCTCCCAAGTGTTACATTATTTTGGTAAGGTCTGAGCTGAACAACAAGGGACATTTAATTAGAAGAAAGTATTGAAGAAACAATATTAATTCATGCAATCCAGAAAGGTTTGCTTGGGCATGCACCAGTATTTCTATATGTGGTTCCCTGTCAGTAGCTGCCCTTAACAAATCTTCCTTCAAGAGTTCTTAGCTGCTGAGAAGGACACTATCAAATATGTTCTCATGCTGATGGGAATGGCTGCATATCACCCTTGGGAGCACAGCATTAAACCATAGAATTTTCAGGGTGATGGGACCAGTAAATATACCCTAAGAAAGTACCTTGTGTCGGCATTTATATGTGAGATTTTATCAGCCGATTTTCCTTAGCTGTTTATTTATTTATTTAAAAATCAATAAAACATTTGTATCCTCCCTATATCACTAGGATGGTTATGTGTAGCTACTTTTGTCAAGATTGATTTTGCTCTGGTTCTCAGTTTTCCAGTGTTAACTTTGTTCTTTTCCATTTCCACATTGGATCTTTTTCTTTTTAGTTACCATGAAATTTTGTGTATATTTGCATTGATATTTATGAATCAGCACAACATTCCCATTGTTAAAGCCAACAACCGGAATCTCACTCCACTCTCCTCATTTCCCTCCTGCTCTGTTTCCTTTGCATGTTGCTATTTATTGGCCATCCTCAGCAGGTGACATGCCTAGTCTGACAGCATAATTTTCTCAGTGGCTGTTTCTTGTGTGCTGGCAAAAAACATTACAGTGGTTCTGGCTTTCATGACCACCAAACCAGGATCAAAGATGAGGAAATGGTTGGGGAAAACACTGGCCAATTCCACTGTTCTTTTCTGCTCCCTTCTCCGAATAGGTATTTGCAGTGGATGGTTGTCAACTTCTCCCCTGTACCCAGATGTTGACATGCACTCAGTGTCAGAAGAAATCATATTGGAGTGTAACGAAGGATCTGTGACTGTGTTTTACTCGGCCCTGGGCTATATGGGCTTCCTTTCAATTCTGTGCTTCACAGTGTCTTTCCTTGTCAAGAAGCTACCGGATAGTTTCAATGAAGCCAAATTTATCACAGTCAGCACGTTGATCTTTTGCAGTGTTTGGTTGTCATTTGTTCCAGGTTACCTGAGCTCCAAGGGAAAATACATAGCTACTGTGGAGATCTTCTCTATCTTAACCTCCAGCTCAGGGCTCCTCGGTTGCATCTTTCTCCCCAAACGTTTCATTATTGTGTTGAGGCCAGAGCTGAACAATAGGAACCAGCTAATAATAATAAGAAAAATGAAGAAGTTAAATAACTATGTCCTTTACTATGCTTTGTAATCTAGAGATATTTTTACAACTTTTTTCTCAAGCTGGACCTTATATGTATCTTACCAAAATCTCAATTAATTCTGCCTATTTTGAAACCTTCATTTGAAAAATCAAACTAATTTCAAATTGATTGTGGGAAACCACATGTATAAGAACATAAGAGGAGTCATACTGGATCAGACCAAGGGCCCTTCTAGTCCAGCATTCTGTTCACACAGTGGCCAACCGCCTCTTGACAAGGAACTAGGAGTGTGCATGGACCCAAAAAATCGAATCGGAATCGGAACAGGAACCAAAACCGATGCCTCGTATCAGATCAGATTGGATAGGAGGCTTCCCGGTTCAGATAGTGTCCGATTCTGATCCAAAAACTGGACGTCCGATTTTTAGCTCGGATGCCATTTTAGGTGTTTTTGCCATAGGCTTGCATTGTAGGAAAGAAAGCTTTCCCCCAATACAAGCCTATGAAGAAAAAATGGGGCTGGGTGTGTAGGGACCTAGCTCCACCCCCTTCCTGTCCCTCCCCCCACACTCGCGCTCCTTACCTGCCCGGGCCATCCGCTACCATCCACTGGTCCCTTCTACTGAGAAACAGGTTTCGTGGCCTGCTTCTCAGTGGCACACTGGGTGACATCATCACCCGGCGAGCTACTGAGAGGCAGGCCGCGAAGCCTGTTTCTCAGTAGAAGAGGTCAGCGGACGGCCCCAGCAGATAAGTAGGGACTTCCCCCTCCCTGTCCCTCTCCCCCCCCACTCACACTCCTTACCTGCCGGGACCGTCTGCTACCATCCGCTGATCCCTTCTACTGAGCAACCGGCTTTGTGGCCTGCCTCTCAGTAGCGCGCTGGGTGATGACATCACCAAGCTCACTACTGAGAGGCGGGCCACGAAGCCTGTTTCTCAGTAGAAGGGTCCAGCGGATGGCAGCAGACAGCCCCAGCAGGTATATGGGGATCTTCCCCTCCCTATCCCTCCTCCTCACTCGCGCTCCTTACCTGCCGGCATCCCGCACTGCCATCCGCTGCTTCCATACTACTGATAAGCAGGCCTTGCAGCCTGTTTCTCAGTACTACGGAAGCAGCAGATGGCAGTGCGGGACACCGGCAGGTAACGGGGGACTTCCCCCTCCCTCCCCCTCCCCCACTCACGCTCCTTACCTGCTGCCTCCTTGCTGCCATCCACTGCCGCCCGCTGCTTCAGTACTACTGAGAAACAGGCCTTGCGGCCTGTTCCACAGTAGAGCGAGTGCACGCCACGTAATGATGTCACCTGGTGCGCCATTGCTCTATTTTAGAACAGGCCGCAAGGCCTGTTTCTCAGTAGTATGGAAGCAGCGAACGGCAATAGATGGCAGCGAGGAGGCAGCAGATAAGGAGTGCGAGTGGGGGGAGGGGGAGGAGGTCCAAGGTACGATCCTTCGATCTTTTCCGATCTGGATCGGGTCCTTTCAAATTGGATGATCCAGATGCTAGGGATCGGAATTGGATAATTGTATCCAATTTTGCCTGGATCGGGTCTGGTTCTTGGATCGGACCCGATCCACTGCACACCCCTACCAGGAACCCACACACAAGACACAAATACACCTCCTTTACTTTTTATACTTAGTTTCTTTTTGAGCTGAACTTCTTAAAACCAATAAATCACTTCTTAATTTCAAAACAACATCGTTTTATGGTTTTGCTGTTTCATTGCTTCCAATGAGTATGGGTTTTGGTCAAAAAATTGTCAAGGCAATCTTAACAGCTCTTAATGATCAGCTGATAAGTTTCCAACCACATCTTTTGCTAGGAAACCTACAGGCAAATGGTCCAGGAAGGGCCACGAAACCTAACAGCATAGTGGGCATGATTTTTTTTGCCCCAGAGCTAGGCATGATGTAATCAAGACCTCTATGTGTAAAGGAGGGATAGGGAGGATTTTGCTCTCTCTGCTGGCCCAGTCTACTCCAATTCCCAAGCACCATCTCTTGAAGGCTACTCATAGTTTGGGTCAGGGCAAGGAAATCCCCTTCATTACATTATATTATTTTATTTATTGTATTTTTGTACTGCCCATCAGCTGAAGCTCTCTGGGCTGTGCACAGTCAAAAAAGATAACAGGGAGATTCTCCTCACTCATTGTGTCAATCATTGCCTCCCCCTGACTTGCCTCAGAGGCCAAATTAGCTAAAGGCAATTCAGAACTGGGCTGCCCCACTTTGGATTGGGTTCAAGTGAGATTTGGCCACCCCTTGAAGCAGGTCAGCTGTTGTGGGTCCCCGGGTGCAATATCCACATTGGAGTGGAGTTCATCACTGGCTGGAATTCAGCCAAGATGGGTGACATCAGTAGCATAGACACAACCCTGATATTAGGTGCCATGACCTCTAATATCATCCAGACAATGGAAGGCTAGGGTGGGTGGGAATTCATTCAGCCTCCACTCATGTTCCTCACTCCTGGTACAAAGGAAGTGCAATTCGTTATGAAGTTGAAGGGGGAGAGTCATTTGGTCACTTAAAAGGAATCTTTGGGGGAATCCAATGTTATTTAGTAGAACTACTCTTTATAGGAGTGTAAGTCTGTGTGGCTCCACCTTGTATAATTGTAAATGAAAACAAATATTACAGAAATATTGTTTAAGCCTCCAGTGAATTCTCCTTCCAAAGGAAAGTAAACCTGGATAAGAGCTGCCCTCACTTGCAGAGCTGAAGAGCTCCAGTGACAGCTGCTGGTAAAGAAGCTTAGGGCAATCCTTGTGAACATGTACATGTACGCATATCAACCTGCATATGTAAGCATCTCAACCAGGTGCTAATCATGTCTCTACATGTTTCTTCTCATATTAACTCCTGGGAATAAGAGCTTGATTTCACATGGAATGAAGCTGCTGAGAAATTCATCCTCCCTGCTCTAAAGACACAGATGTATGAACAAGAAAGTGGCTTAGACCTGGTCGGGTGACAACACACACTGTTTGTGCACACACATACACAAACACAATTGTCAAGAGAACTAATTTCCCTGGTTAGAGAAAATCTCTTACACAAAGCTCCTTGGTAAGCTAGTTTGGTCCCATCGTCCACAACGATCCTCCCAAGATTCTTTGCGAGTAAACAGCTACCTTTTACCCTCTAGGAATCTTATTAGGAGTTTCACAGCATAAGGAATAAACACTGAAGAATCTCTTCTCAAGTAAGTATCCCTCCACATGCAGCTAAGTGGAATAGAACATTCACAAGATGTACAAACATGTTTTCTTCTGCAATTACACAGGGAATCTGTATTTGGGAAATTGTCTTCTCTTTAATTATCAAAAAAAATGTAATTTATGTCACTGTTTGTCAAAGTCCCACATGGAATCGCATTTCCAATTATCAAAAATAACAGCCTGTGAAGGATAGGATAAATATACCCTCTAACAATTGGAGCTAAAGGTGGGGACTAGGAACAGGATAGGATCCACCAGTCTGATCACTTCTACTTTATATTTTGGACACATTCAAGTCAGGTCATTGAAATCATAGACTTGCTGAACTCTCGTAATAGTATTTTGGATGGGAAAGGGAAATCCTTATGTAAAATGAGTTGTACTCAGCACAATGGTATTAGTGGTCTTCCTGATATTGCTGCTTCCTCACATTACAAGCAAGGCTCTCATTGTGAAATGCAGTCTCAGTGATCCTCACCCTCCACTTCAGAAGTATCAACTGTCAGGAAACCTCCTCATTGGTGGCATCGTTTCTCAGAGTTTCATCGTCTCTACTTCAACAACCTTCACTGTTCAACCCCTACAAGCATTGTTTGAAGATCTTTCGTAAGGCACTAATCATTTTAACTTTGTTTGCATTTTCTTTTTTGTGTCTAGGGCCGGATCTACACCAAGCAGGATATCACACTTTGAATGTGGTTTGAAAATGGCATATGGTATGTGTCATGGGTCCCAACAGTTGTCAATACTGTTAAAAACCATATATAAAGCAGTAGTGTGGATCCTGCCTGGGTATCCCCAGTCTGAGCAGCTGCAGCCCATAATGACAGATCATAGGTGGGCTGAAAGGGGAAAAATGAACATAGTTAAGACTATGCTAGAGAACAAAAAAGAAACCTGCTTGACGCTACAGGGCCAAATCATGTATGTGTTTCTCCCAATAGGGAAAAAGGTTTCAAATGGCATTGTTCCAATTTGGATTGCCACCCAGGAGCTATTTCCACCTAGGAGAAAATCTATTGATATAATCGACCCCCCTGTCACTGGCACAACATTGATCTGAATATGCCTCCTGTACTGTGGGTCCTATTACTTAAACCAAACAACCACAGGAGATACTGATCAAGGATTTCCTGTGCCACATCTTCTTTGGGCTTAAGTGAATGGACAATGGAAGAAGCTCCCTTTGCTCCAATGTGGGGGAGGGGATAACAGTAGGATATATTTATTTTTCTCTTCTTTTATTTACAAATACTTGCATCATGCTCTATGTTCCTCTGTGGTGCCTCTATTTCATTACGTGCCTCCTCTCTCAATGAATGCTGTCTATTCCTTCTAATATTTCTGTGATTTGGCTCCAGATATAGGAGAGACTATTTGTTTCATCTCATTTACTTTGCAGAAATTGTTGAGCTCATGACAGCTTCCATAACTGTTGCTTGATCATAAACTGCATCAGTCCTTCCTTGCCCTTATTTTAATTTCTTGTAAAGCTGTGTTAAGTTCAAAGGGTTTTTATAACATATCTGTTGGTAAATGACTTTCATTTGCAATATACAGATTTTTAGTATGTATGTCTGCACTGCAAGATTAGAACATCAATGGAAAAAACATATATACGATTGATGAAAACCTTTTGGTTTAACATGGTGTATTAGGGCTTCCCATGTTACAGCTGTTAAGGGATAATCCCTTAAGTAGGGATGTCACAGGAGTCTGGGGTGGAATCTGGCAGTCCACAGACTTCCACACTTGCCCAACTTGGCATGCACTGAGTTGCGCGGTGTGGCAGTGCCTGCTGGTCCACCAAGATGCCATTTGTGTAACAATAGCAGCTCTTTCCCCCCCTGTACATGCCCATCTGCACCAGTAGCAGCCATAAAAGGGCCATTTATGCAGAATTGCAGTTATACGTCTTCCATATAATATGTGAATGCAGGGCATATAATATGTGAAAGTATGTTTAAACTGTATCACGTATAGGTACGCAACTTTCTCAAAATAAATACGGTACCAATACAGTATCAAGCATTCTGAATATACCGTATACAGTATTTTGGACATGAAAACTGATACTGGTTCACCTTTTTGTAGGCAATTTTAGGTTGTGGATTATATAAAATGTAATAGATAATATTAGTAAAGGTGATTTAGAACTGAACGGTAATATAATGTTTACTAAAGTTAGAATATCCTTCTCATATTGGATGCAACTCTTGTCCTAGTTTGGTGCCAAAGAATTACCAGCACATCCTGGCCTTCGCATTTGCAGTAAAGGAGATCAACGGAAACCCTCAGATCTTACCCAATGTCACCTTGGGCATCCAGATCTATGACAGCTATTTCAATGCACAGAAGACCTATCATGCCACAACATTACTTATATCCACCTTGGAAAGATTTGTCCCCAACTACATATGTGGGATCCAAAATAATATCATGGCGGTCATTGGAGGACTGGATTCTGAAATCTCCCTTCACGTGGCAACTGTCTTGGATATCTACAAGGTTCCGCAGGTAGTGTGTATGTATGGGAGAGAGAGAAAGAGAGAGATTCACATATTTTCAGTAATCAAACAGATTTTTTCATAAACCAGATTCTTGCTGGTTTTATTATTGCTTTTAATTGCTACTTTATTGTGATTATGTTTTTACTGCTTTTAATATTTTAACTGTTTTTATGTATGTTATTGTTGCAAGCCATCTTGTGAGGACTTCGGCAATGAAAGGTGGCCTAGAAATGTTATAAATAAATGATTGAATGAATGAATAAATAAATAAATAAAATGGATCCTCTATTTAGCACTCAAAATCCCTTCTGCTGGGTTTGGTGAACTACACCCAGGTGTTATAATAATATGACAACAGATATCTATGTCTTTTCCAAGCACTTTCCCATACATGCTAAACAGCACAATTATATGCCCATACACGTCTCATTCTGAAAAAAATATTTTGTGTTTGGTTGCAGATGCTGCATAGAAGTAAATGTGAATTGTGAGCCATGTAGTCCCAAGTACAGGTTTCCATGCACAGTTGAAGCAATTAGATGGTGATAGGCAAGTCAATTTTCTCTCAGCCCCCACTCACAAACTGCAGCATAGGAATAATAAAGTGTAATAACCTGACTGTTATTTTGTACTGACATGACACAGGTGTCAAATTTGAAAGGCTGTTGCTGTTGCTGTTGTAGTTATTGTTAATTTTATAATTATTTCTCTTCTATCTTCTATTCACATCTATCTTTAGCTCATATATGGCTCTGATCCAGTAATGAATGAGAAAACCCCAGGACTTTCCTTTTTTTTGCTCAAAAAAGCATTCCCAAACATAAGCAGAAAATACAATCATATGCCCATACATGTCTCATTGTGAAAAAAGAAAATCTTATTTCATTGCAGATGCAGTGCAGAAGTAAGTGAATGTGAATTGTGAGCCATGTAGTTCCAAGTACAGGTTTCCATGCACATTTGAAGGAATCAGAAGGTAGCAGGCAAGTCAATATTCTCTCAGCCACAACTCACAAACTACAGCATAGGAATAATAAAGTGCAATTACGTAACAGTTTTTTTTTTGTATGTACATGATGCACATGAGCTGCTTCGAAAACTTCAAAGGTTGCCTCTGCTGCTGCTGATGATGATGATGATGACCGAGTTGTTAGTGTTGTTGTTATTATAATTATAATTATTTCTCTTCTATCTCCTCTTCACATCAATCTTTAGCTGATATATGGCTCTGATCCAGTAATGAATGACAAGACCCCAGGACTTTCTTTCTACCAGATGGCTCCTCAGGAAACCCTTCAGTACACAGGGATTCTCTCTTTGCTTCTGCATTTCAGGTGGACGTGGATTGGGGTCATTGTAACAGATAGTGACAATGGAGAGAGATTTGTGCAAACTGCACTTCCTCAGTTTTCTCAGGGTGGTGTTTGTTTTGCCTTCATAGAAAGAATCCCTACACTAACTTTTGTCACAGAATTGATGAAAATAATGGAACAGGGGGCAAACATACATGATAAAGTGATGGGTGGCAATGCCAATGTATTAGTGTCCTATGGAGAATCTTATTCCATGGCATATTTTAGATGGCTTCCTCTTTTAGCTGTGAAAAATACACCAAAAGGTAAAGTGTGGATAACCACAGCCCAGGTGGAGCTAACTTCCTTTGTCTATCAAAAAACGTGGCCTCTAGAAATGTTCCATGGTTCTATAGCCTTCACAATTCACTCCAATGAATTACCAGGATTTCAACAATATCTTGAAAGCAGAAAACCTTCCAGCACAATAGAAGATGGCTTCATGAGGAACTTCTGGCAACAGGTCTTTGGCTGCATATTCCCAGATAAAGTTGTGGGTGAGGTGGATGGGAATATTTGCACAGGGGATGAGAAGCTGGAGAGCCTTCTTGCCCCCTATTTTGAAATGAGGATGATTGGCCATAGTTACAGCATCTACAATGCAGTCTATACAGTGGCCCATGCCTTACATGCCATGTCTTCAACTAGACTCAGATACAGAACAATGGTGGTCAGAGAGGGACTGAAGTTACAGAACCAACCATTTTGGCAGGTAATGAGCCAAACAACCTCTTGCGAGTGGAGAAGAAAACACAAGAAATAAGACACAGAAACCAGAGCTTGGGATAAACTAGGGCCTCTTTATTTAACATGGATATTCTCCCCTCCATGGATCTGAGCGTGAACGTGTGGGAATCTCTCTTATTTATCTCAGGCAACTAGCCTGCCAATCAGGGCGAGCCACTAGTTGAACACAGGGGTTGGTAGAACCGCCCCGCCTATTCCCACAACACTTGAGTGTTTGGTGAGACCTACCGCATCATCCACACCCAGGGCTGCACAGCTCAGGGTAGATGAGACAGCTAGGTCCCCAAAGGCAAGCCATATCCTGACACAGAAGCTGCAAAGCCCCCGAGGAGCAGAGCCTCTGACTTGCCCCCACCATAAAGGTGCCAGAGTGCTCACCGTTCCTATTCTCATCCGCCCAAAATTCCCGCACCATCCGCCTGTCATTTATATTCACCCATTTATCCTCCATTTTAAAGATTAAATCCAGTATGGAGTAGGTGAAACCTTTGCCTACTAATGCTATGGAAAATTTCTACTCAGCCTCCTCCACAAAGAGGACGACTGGCTAATCCCATACTAGTTGATAGGGAGGGAGGGTGGGCCCAGAAAAGAAGAGGCCGGATGTCCACGCAGGGCGAGCCTTTATAGGCTTGGCTCCTCCTCTGCACCAGGCTACACACATGCCTTGCATGTGTATAGTCTTTTTTCTTTTCTTCTTCCCGCCCACAAAATCCGACCCCTCCCAAGACGTTCCAGCTGTTTGGGGATCTGGCATGTGACAATATACCATGTTTTGAATGTCACATATTTAGAATGTATCTGCATTTTTTTCTCCTGTGCTCACATTTTCATCTTCTTCTATGCACCACTTTGACATAAATGAATAATTCACATTTCAGTCAGCCTCCTTTTTATGTTTAAGTCTTTAACCATAAAGCACAGAATATACTGGGTTGGTTACAGATTTAATCCCGCTTAGAGTAAATACATTGGAATCAACTAACGCCATGACTAACTTAAGCCCCATTGATTTAAATGGACAACTAAGTAGGTCTAAATCTAGATCCAAGCCAGGTTACACTATGCTTATAGTTGGATCTAACCCTTATTATTATTATTATTATTATTATTATTATTATTATTATTAGATTTATACAGTGCTCCTTCCTGCTTACTCTGGGTCAGAAAGAGTGAGCACTTCCTCTTCCATTGTGATTTCTTCAGCTCTAAACTAGCCAGAGCTTTATTCTGTTGCTTCCATTAAAATTTTGCTTCTGAGCAATCTAACTACAGCCTTTTTTAAGTACTTGGCTTCTCTGTTTTGTTTTTAAATCCAGCTCCATCACTTTCTGAGAAGTGTCGCATTTAACAACAGTGCTGGGGACAAAGTTTCCTTTGATCAGCATGGAAAATTAACAGCTGGATTCGATATTATCAACTGGATTACTTCCTCAAACTTATCTAGAGTGAAAATTGGGCGCGTGGATCCCCAGTCTCCTCCAGATCAAGTGTTTATAATTAATGAGGAAGCCATAACATGGCACAGCTGGTTTAACCAGGTAAGACCCAATTGCCAGCTATTAAGGCTAGATCTACACTACTGCTTTAGAATGGTATTGAAAGGCACTGATAACTGTTGGGGTCAGGACACATTCCATATACCTCTTTCATAATGTGATTTCCTATGTTTTATTCCACATTTCTAATGATTGGACACAAGATGTGAACATAAGGCCAGAATTACACCTTATGGCTTATTAATATGATTCCATCATGGTGACGCTACATCTCTTTTGGGCATTTATACTTTGTATAAGCAGAATGACATTTGTTGCAGTATTTTGGATAATATGAAATAAAAAGGGGGAAATAGCAGCAGAAAAAGCAGTATATGGAATGTGTAATGTGCCCCAAAATTTTTCAATGCTCTTCAATACCAATAAGAAGCAGTGGTGTAGATCTAGCCTATGTCACTTTTTGATGTGCAAATTAGGGATGTGCACTGACCCCCCGGATCGGCTCGGATAGCGGATCGGAAATAGACCTGGGGGGTCGGATCGGATTGGAGGATGGTCGGATCGGATCGGACCCGTTCCCGATCCACGGATCGGATGTCCGATCCGGATCGGACACCATTTTGAATGCTTTTTCCCATAGCCAAGTATTGTTTTACAAAAACGCCTATAACATTTTCATTTTTAAAGATAGAAGGATGAAACTTGGGCACTTTGTAGACTGGTTAGGGATAGTTATCTGTGAGAAATTTCAGAAAGATTGGTGCATGCATTTTGTGGCAATTAATTTTTTTAATAAATAACCAGGAATGCCTATAACTTTTTCATTTTTAAAGTTACACACATAGGTGTTTCTTTCCTCATTGTTTCAAAAATTAATTGCCACACAAGGCAAGCACCTATGTTACTGAAATTTCACACACATATCAAGCCAAGTGTTACCTGTAATGTGCCCAAGTTTCCTGTTTGTATCTTTAAAAATAAAAAAGTGGGAGGCATAAATGTATTTACCCCACTACTACACATTTTTCTAAAATTAATTGCCACACAAGGCAAGCACCTATGTTTCTGAAATTTCACACACGTAGGTCCCAATGTACCACCTACAATGTGGCAAAGTTTCATGTGTGTAACTTCAAAAAGGACAAAGTTATAGGTGTTTCTTTCCTCATTGTTTCAAAAATTAATTGCCACAAAAGGCAAGCACCTATGTTTCTGAAATTTCACACACGTATCACGCCAAGTGTTTCCTGTAACATGCCCATGTTTCATGTTTGTATCTTTAAAAATAAAAAAGTGGGAGACATAACTGTATTTACCCCACTACTACCCTTTTTTCTAAAATTAATTGCCACACAAGGCAAGCACCTATGTTTCTGAAATTTCACACACGTAGGTCCCAAAATACCACCTACAACATGGCAAAGTTTCATGTGTGTAACTTTAAAAATGACAAAATTATAGGCATTCCTGATTATTTATTAAAAAATTAATTACCACAAAATGCATGCACCAATCTTTCTTAAATTTCTCACAGATAACTATCCCTAACCAGTCTACAACGTGCCCAAGTTTCATCCTTCTATCCTTAAAAATGAAAAGTTATAGGCATTTTTGTAAAACAATACTTGGCTATGGGAAAAAGAATTCAAAATGGCGTCCGATCCGCCGATCCGATCCGGATCAGACCTCGGTGGATCGGATCGGATCGGATTTTTCCGATTTTGGGCAGGATCGGATTCGGATCGTAGATCCGATCCGATCCGATGCACACCCCTAGTGCAAACATAATTCCCTTAACTAAAAAATATTTGCTAAATAAAGACAAACTACACATGAAAAGCAATACAAACACAAACAAAATATATTAATTCTGTACAAATATCTATAAAATTACCAGGCATACGTTTAAAATTTGGAAATCTATATTTCAGGATGCAGAGCTGTGCATCCTTAGTTAAGGTTTACGAGGAAGAAAAGCATTCAACCATCATAAAAGGGAAATTGGGGGGGGGGTATTCTACCTTCTTGAAATTTACATGTGCCATAAAGAAATGCCTATTTTACAAAACCTGAAAATTTCAGGAAGATTGGTTAAAGACTGAGGGAGAAAGGGCAGTTAACAGGAAAAAGAAAAACCTTGGTCACACAAAAGTGTTTCTGGAAAAAATATTGGCAATAAAAATATTGGCAAAAAAATATTTGTGCCCACCTCTGGCAGGGCCAGGATGGTCACTATATGTTAACCATTGCCGTTTCTACTGTACTAGGTGGAATGGATTTTCTTTTTTTCAAATTCAGTTTACATATTTTCAAATTTGTTTTTATAGCCAATGGAAGCCTATGGAAGCTCGTCATGTGGAACTCAGTGTGTTGAGGGGGAGGGGAGGGAGAGGAGGAAGTAAGTCCCATCTGTTGTTAAAGCAGCAAACAACAGCAGCTTTAAAACAGTTTGTAATGCTACTGACAACTGTTGGGGCCCAGGACACCCTCCATATACAGTTTTCAAACTGTTTCCAAAGTGTTACATCCTGCTTGGTGTAGATCTGGCCCCAGGCACCTGGATCCTGAGCAGCTTGGGGCAGTTTTTGCCCCCTATTTGCTTTTGCTCACTGATGAAAGTTGGGCTTCACAGCACTTTTCATTTGAAAATATCTTCTACACTCTCTACCTGGATTAAATTTCCCTACCTGGACTTTGCTGAGTTCTGCACCCTGGATTCTAGATGAGATCTCTTTCAACATTCCTCTGAATCCATGATAACCTGGTCTTCTGCTGTTCCCAGACTGTGGAATGGCCTACCAGGAGAGATTCATCTAAGAAAGCTATAATGACTGATCTCTTCCGGCAGGCCTATCTAATTGAATTTTGAGAGTTTTATTGTTATGTTTTAATATGTTTTAATCAGTTTTATGCATTTTATATTTGCATTTAATGTTGTTCCCCACCTCAATTCAGAGGGAGAGGAAGGTAAGAAATAAATATATTATTATTATTATTATTATTATTATTACTATTATTTCATCGCTTTCTCGCTCGTGGCGGTTTTTCTAGATGGACATGATGGGCTTTGTCAAGTCATGCTGTCTTTTACAGATTCAGGAATTCCCTGACAATTGAGCATATTTTAGTATGACTGCTTTCTGAATGTTGGTGTGTGGATGTATTTTGGTAGGGCCAGTTTCTGAAGGTTTTCTATATAATTTTTTGATGTGATGCCGGTGACTGAGATGACAAACAGAATAACTGTGACCTTTTCCTGTTGCCATAGTTCTTTGACTTCCATGGCCAGTGGTGTATATTTATCTCTCTTTTCTTCTTCCTTTTCAACAACATTTTATCTATTATTATTATTATTATTATTATTATTATTATTATTATTATTATTATTCAGTTATCTCCTTGGAATAGGTAGCTATACATTCCTTTTAACTCCCCCCAAAACACACACACACTGTTCCCTTCCTTTTTTCTAAGAGTTTGAGCCATACTGCTATCATTAAACAACAACAACAACAAAACTCTACAGTTTAAAAAAGAACGTTAAGGTTCAACAGCTTTCACTCAAGCACCAAAAAAGGAGGGAAATTGGGTGCAAAGGCTCACAACCTTAATGCCACATCCTCTGTAAGGAGGCAGAAAGTGCAAGTGAAATTCTCATTCTCCCAAAGCAGATAAACCATGAGGACAGGATGGAGAATGCAGAGGTGACTGTGGGGTTGTGGGAAACTGATGATGAACAACTTAAGGCCACCTACTTCTCTTGTTTTCTTTTTGAGCAGCCCTTTCTCATCCTGGTGCCCTCCAAAAGTGTTGAACTACAGCTCCAAAATAGGGGGCACCAGATGAATGAGCAATGAAAAATAAATGCTAATTAGCACACAACTGTACAAACAATATTATAATGCATGACAAACCATAACATAGGAATGATACAATTAAACAGAAAATAGTGAATTGAACAAGCCTACACAAAAAGTGCTAGACACTCAGTATGACATGAATACATAAATAAAGTGCAAAAAGCAATGATATTTAACAGCTTGGTTAAGATGAGCGCATGGGAGCATGAATTGAACACAGGTTTTATACAAGATAGCAAAGTATTGAACAGGCACCTGTTTCAGTCCTGTTTCACTATGTTTTGTATTCTTCAGAAAAGCAACATAATGATCACCATTAATGAGCAACACCAAGGGAGTAAAGGAAAGTTGAAACACCTTAAGTAATCTTTCCATCCTGGTATCTTATTAACTCCCTTCCAAGGGAAGTTTGGCTCAATCCCTGGGAATTCAATTGAACAGCTTCAGTGGAGGCAAGTTCTGTAGGCAGGTGTATATGATGTTCCAGCTAATAGGATCATCATTGATTCTAATAGGAACTTCAATTTATTTCGTTGTTTCTTATTTTGACAACATTTGTAACCTTTGAAAGGCTGGAACTAGTTGCTGTCATTCATGGCAGGCCATTTCCACCCATGAACTAGTTGAGGTTATTTATGGCAGGTCATATCCAGCCCTTCTTTTCCAGTCAGCTGGCAACTGTTTGATAAACACCAGTGGGATTGCCTGTGCCTATATAACCTCACCATTTTCAACATTAGCACATGCTGCAGGATGAAGCCACAAAGTAATGGTTTCCATAGTCTTTTAATAACAAGAAAATATTCCCAGACCCCCAATTTTTCCAAGCTCATGATTCTCACTGCTCTTTTTTATTTATGGATTAGGCTTGGCCTCTTTCGGTATGCAGTGAGAGTTGTTACCCTGGTTCTAGGAAAAAAGTGAAGGAGGGGGAGCCATTTTGCTGCTATGATTGCATCCCATGTCCAGATGGGAAGATTTCAAACCAGAAGGGTAAGGAATATACCGTACAAATTTATCCATCAAAATTTACTTTAGTACAGATGGACAGACATATGAAATCATGCTTACAGTTTGAATGCTTTTTTTTCTTTGTTCAGTGTCTTTAAAATGGCAAAATAAATAACTAAGTCCCATGGTTGAGAAGACCCCTTGAAGATGAGGCTGAGCTTCCTCTGAACACTAGAATTGTTAAACATGGCTGCTTTTTGGGCACCAGTAGTATTGCACAATGAATGAATGATCTAATTAAAAAGTATGGTGGTAAAAAATTGCACACTCTGGGCATTTCTTCTGAAAAGGCCACGTCTCATGTTCTGAGCCATCACACTTTTGACAAATGTGGGACGAGAAATCAACATTTGTTGATTAGTTGGTATTTGTTGTGATCACAGAACTTATTTTCCACCAACCTCACATCTACACAGAGTTGCCCAGAAGAACCATTCAAATGATCAGAGAATTGTTATATCTTGGCTCATGAGAGAGGGGATAGACACTTGGTAGCCAACTATAACCAGTCTTGCCCTTTTTGAATTAGAGCTGCTGAGTCCTTAGCCTTTTGGGGTCTGATATATGTGACTTTTCCTGAAATCTGGGAAATCTTTCTCATTTATTTATTTATTTATTTATTTATTACATTTGTATACCGCCCCATAGCCGAAGCTCTCTGGGCGGTTTACATAGGATTAAAAACAATTAAAAACAATATACAAAAATTAAAACAGCAAAAACATACAACATACACACAATCTGTACATTTAAAAACCACTTCAACACTTCAAAAAAAAAAAAAAAAAAAAACTACAAAAACAAAACAAAACAGACCCAGGCTCCTCAGATATTGCCAAATGCCTGAGAGAAGAGGAAAGTCTTGACCTGGCGCCGAAAAGATAACAATGTTGGCGCCAGGCGGGCCTCGACAGGGAGATCGTTCCACAATTGGGGAGCCACCACAGAGAAGGCCCTCTCTCTTATTGCCGACCTCCGAGCTTCCCTCGGAGGAGGCACTCGGAGGAGGGCCTTAGATGTTGAACGTAGTGTTCGGGTAGGTTCATGTCGGGAAAGGCGTTCCATCAGGTATTGTGGTCCCAAGCCGTGTAAGGCTTTATAGGTTAAAACCAGCACCTTGAACCGGGCTCGGAAACATACAGGCAGCCATTTTACTTTTTAAAGAAACAAAAACAGAAATATTCAGAAATTGTGGGAGTGTAATGTATGTGACTTGCACAAACCTGAGATGCAATTTGCTGAAATTACACAAATTACAGTTGAAATTTGTATAAACCACACAAATTGCACACATTTTGATTTACCTTAAAAGAAAAAAAACTCAGAAGAACCTGCAAGATGGCCAAACTTGATGCAGATGGAATTCAGCCAGATCTTGTGGAAATGAGCCAAAGTCATAGGAGGGGTGAGCTGATGAAAGCTCGGTGACTTCCGCCCCCCCCCCCCATGGATTCCTCCAACATCCCTACTTCTACTGCAGAAGCTCTCTCCCATATCTGTTTTGCAATCAGGCTGGGGCATTGGAGAGGGACTTCTCTAGCCTTTGGAACTCACTCTCTAGGAAGACCTGCCTTGACCATTCTCTGATGGCATTCCAGCAATTTGTGGAGTTGTTTGTAGTTTGACAATTGTTTGCCTTCTCAAATTGTTGAGTAAATAACTTTTTCAATTACTTAGCAGGCAAACTTCTTGAATTGCTTTATCTGCTCCCTATATTTCTTGTTTAATTACTCATTGTTATCTTGTTTATGTTTATTGTTTTAATTGTGTAGGCTTTGGGCCATCTTGAGCATTTTAAATGAAATGTTGGGGGTACGGATGCTTTTAATTAATGATAAAGTATTTATCTTGTGTACAAAACATCCTTTTTTTTACATCATATTGCAAAGATCAAGGCATGGTTGTGACACTAAGATTATCTCTTTCCCCCACCCCAGACATGAATGACTGCCATAACTGCATAGACAAAACCTATCCAAACAAAAGGCATGACTTTTGCCTACCGAAAGTTGTCACCTACATGACTTATGGAGAACCTTTGGGGATCAGCTTCGGCTTTATTGCTCTTTCATTTTCTTTGATCACAGCTATGGTGCTCGGAATATTTATGAAGCACCACAACACTCCCATGGTCAAAGCCAACAACCGAAACCTCACCTACACTCTCCTCATCTCCCTTCTGCTCTGTTTCCTTTGTGCATTGCTATTCATTGGCCGACCTCAGAAAGTGATGTGTCTCCTCCGACAAACCACTTTTGGCATCATCTTCTCAGTGGCTCTTTCTTGTGTGCTGGCAAAAACCATCACCGTGGTTCTGGCTTTCATGGCTACCAATCCAGGATCCAGAATGAGGAAGTGGGTGGGGAAAAGAATCTCCACCTCCATAGTTCTTTCCTGCTCCCTTATGCAAGCAGGCATTTGTACTGTGTGGCTGGCAAACTCTCCTCCATTCCCAGACATTGACATACACTCAGTGACAACAGAAGTAGTAGTGGAATGCAATGAGGGCTCTGTGATTATGTTTTACTGTGTCTTGGGCTATATGGGCTTCCTGGCAATTATCAGTTTTATTGTGGCCTTCTTTGCTAGGAAGCTCCCCGACAGTTTTAACGAAGCCAAATATATCACTTTTAGTATGTTGGTCTTTTGCAGTGTTTGGCTATCCTTTGTTCCAACCTACCTGAGCACCAAGGGGAGACAGATGGTGGCTGTGGAGATCTTCTCAATCTTAGCCTCCAGTATTGGGTTGCTTAGTTGCATATTTGCCCCCAAATGTT
This sequence comes from Anniella stebbinsi, assembly GCA_029215795.1. NCBI lineage: Eukaryota > Metazoa > Chordata > Lepidosauria > Squamata > Anniellidae > Anniella > Anniella stebbinsi. The sequence goes on from JARDYH010000008.1 coordinate 26,685,745, forward strand.
ACATAATTGTATTGAGGCCTAAGATGAACAACCGAGAACACCTAATGAGAAGAAAGAATTGAACTAATGGTTCTGTGAGATTTGGTCTATTTTGCAATCTGGAGGTTTTTGTATATTTCTGCTTTTGAATGCTTGTGTGTTATCGTCTCAATAGCTTTGTGATGTAGAATTCTCTCAAATCTTTTGAAATACTCCCAGACTAGCTAAAAAAAGAAAGAATCTGATGTTGTGGGGGGGAGGGGGGAATAGAGTATGCTATTGCTCATATTCATTCTAAGCATGAGATTGCTGGTTTCGCATGACATATCAGGCAACGGAGGGGGAAATAGCGTACTGACTATGCGTTAGGTAGGCAGCTCTCCCGAAATGACATGTTGCTACCCCATCCATTGAGCAGCTGAAAGTTCAGCCGTCCATCTTGGTTGCAGTGTCTCCCCTCTCCCCCCCTCAGTCCTTCAGGCATATCCAAGCATGCACCGCAGTTCTGCCAGCTGTATCAGAGCAGCTGTAGGTTTGCGGCTGCTCCGGTTGGCAGGACTCTATTCCCAAACGGAATAGTGCACAGAGAGAGGAGCAGTTGGTTTCAGACGACACTTTAAACAATGGGCTTCGGGCTAAACAACTTGCAAGCCCATTGTTCCTCTCAGTTGCTTAATTGGGTGGAATAGCATACCGTCAGTTGTGTGTGCGTGGTGTGTAACCCTCTATACAACACAATAAGCAACACAACTGACAGTTGCTTCCCCCATCCATTGCCTGATGTGTTTTCCGAAACCAGCCGATGTGTCTAGAATTCTGTCTTGCCCATTGATTTTGTATTGTTTTCTGTTGCTGAAGCTTGAATATGTATACAATGTGCATGAAACTTCCCCTCGTTGATAGATCCAGCCCAATTCCTATCATGCCTATGCATTTGTGGCAGATGTTATCCACAAAGAATTTTCTGATACAACTTATTAACAACAGAATTAATCCTATAATGGGAAGGTATTCACTAGGGATGTGCATGGTCCACAAAATCAGATCGGAATTGGAATCAATGTTGCAGATTGGATCGGAGGTATTTCAGATTGGATCCGATCCGATTCCGATCCGAAATTCAGATATCCAATTTTCAGATCGAATGCCTTTTAGTCCCTTTAGACTTCATTTTGGAGGGGGAAAAGCCTGTATTTTTGGTATTTTTTAAGACAGAATCATGAAACTTTGTACAAGTGCAGATGGGATGTTGCCAGTCATGTGCTCAGAATTGCAGACACAGGGGTGCAGGTATTACTTGTAAGTAAGCCTTCAAAAGTCACTTTTTCACTAGTCATCTGTTCCTTTTTCAATTTACTCCTGTGTCTCAGGGACACGTTTAAAATGGGTTTTTGGCTGGTAAGAATGTAGACCATGTCCCCATTTGGGAAGCGCTGGAACTCATTGTGTGGGAGTGTTTTTCCTTATCTTCCTCATTGTCTCTCCTCACTTTTATCCCCCCTTTTCTTACAAAAAACCCCCCGATTAATGTTGTCAGTCAACACTGTGTTGGTTGCTTGGTATTTACGACACATACAATATGTGATTTATGCATAAATGTCTTTCCTAATATCTGTTGGAAAAAAATAGAAGTATTTACTTGGACTTACCCTCACCACTACACCCTCCAGACATGTCCTGCATGCAAAACATGCCTTCTTTTCTGGTTCCTTCCAAGTTTTGCAAACTCTGCACAACCGTTGTTTGTTGTTCAGACTATTTTCAGCTGTCAGCATCTGTTCAGGACAGCTCTTAACTGCAAGCATAAGCATAATTGATCACAGAGATTCAGAGGTGCAATGACTTTACTTCTGCCAAGCCATAGAATAGAAGAACAGATGTGTTGAATCATTCCAAAAACCCATTAAGTGGAGTTTCCTGTATCCCACAGTGGCCAACAAGGTATATACAGAAAACTCCAAAGGAGAAAATGAGGGAAATAACTCTCCCACTACAGTTTTCCAGGAACTGGTATTCAGAAGTATGCTGTGTCTTTATTACTTTGGCTAGCCTCCTTTTAATGTTGTTGGCAATTATTACATCTTGTGGTAGCAAATCTCCCACCAATCAGTTTCATGGGATGACCCCGAGTACTAGTACTATGAGAGAGGGAGAAAAATGTCTCCCTAACCACATTCTCCACACCATGCATAATTTTGTACACCTCTATCATGTCCCATATGGAAATGAGAGAGAACAATCTTATGGAATGAACAGAAGTGAAACTGATGTGGATTAGAAATAGAGTGATCCTTCTATCCACGGTCTCTAGAGTTTCAGACAGGTTTGTTTTTCCAGCATTCCTAGAGATGCCAGGGGAATGAGCCAGGGACTTTCTGCATATGGTGGCAATGGGTTAACTCACAGCAGGAAACTTCTAGCAATGCAGTAAGTCTCCCTTGCTTCATAAGGCAATACAAGACCAAGACAATGTGGGGTGCTTTTGCTGGGCCCCATCCATTTTGCCCATATTGACGTGGATCTGAAAAACCAAGGAAAAGTGGTGGTGCATGGAAGGCTGTAAACAAGAACCATTTGCGCCATTGTACAACATCATTAGTAGTTATGAGCCTTAGCTTCCATAGTCCTGGTTTGGTGGATCTTGAATTTATATGAGTCTTAACCCATGATGGCAGATTACTTGAAGGAGTATCACTGAATATACAAGTAGGTTTCTTTAAATAAAAACACGATTGAGTCTATCTATCTATCTATCTATCTATCTATTGTAATGCATTAGAAGAAGAAAAATCAGATCGAGGAAATATGTGTATTACTTGGAGGAGTGGGGTTACAGTGTGGTACAATCCCTCTCAACATGTGCCTAATTGTATATTTGATATACATATGTCAGGCTTGATTGTAAATGGGAGAATCCAGGAGGCCTGCCTCACAAGCTCAAGGGTGTAAATCTTCCCCCTTTGTAAATATTGTTATCAGCCTTCATGTGCTGTGCATTCACACACCCCAATGCTAACTTTCTTTCATTCCCCCTATTCTTACTGGCACCACCAGAATGTGGAACTTTTGCTACCTAGTGCTTTTACTTTCAATTCTTACCTCAGCCTTCCCCAGCCTGATGCCCTCCAGATGTGTTGGAGGATACATCCCAGTATGCCTGGCAAGTTGGGAGTTGTAGTTCAACACATCTGGAGAGCACCTGGTTGGGGAAGGCTGACTTAGCTCTTTGTCCCTGCACTGGGCTGCCTGTATTTTACTGCTGAGTCTGGTCTGAGACAGATACGAAGTGTGAGCAGGGGAATCTCCCAGTGGGTAGGGCTTTTCTTGTCCTCTCTGCCATAAGAGAGGATGTGACTTACACCAAGAAAAAGAACAAGTCATCCCTTTTCATCCCTTGGGCTTTGGGTTTAATTTATTTAGATTTGGTCTTCTCATCATTCATTCTTTGGAAATCACTGCAGGTTCGATTTGGGGATGAACTGAATTGATTTTGAGAATTGCAAATGTAGAGCAAGGCAGCTGGAGAAGAGAAAATTCACTTCCCAAGGCTCACAAATGATATTTATTTATTTATTTATTTTAAGTCAATAACAGTAATATATGATGGGGCAAGGTTATTATTTATTTATTTATTTATTACATTTATATACCGCTCCATGGCCAAAGCTCTCTGGACGGTTTACAAAAATTAAAAGATTGAACACTAAAAAGATAATATAAACAACAACAGCTTTATTTATGGTCCATAGACCAGAGAAACAAGTAGGCAGACAGTACAATATAAAAAGCATATTGTTATAAGTCTTACTATTACCCAGTTTATCTTAAAAAATTAATAAATAATAATAATTATCTCAGTACAACATGAGATCTGGTTTGTATTACATAGGAAAAATACTTTGCTACTTGTAACGTAAGGGGTTTGTCTGTACCCCTAAGCAGCTGTCCAACCAAGGAATCCCAAGACCACCCCAAGAAGCATTGAATTATGGGAAATATCAAATCACACCTTGCCTTACAATACAAGCTGCATTCTAGCAGCATATGGTCTAAGGACTCCATAACAGAGTAATCACATGGACATAGTCTATTCTCAACAGAAATCTTTTGATATCTTCCTTCTAACATGTTTGAAGGGAGAACATTGAAATGGGCCAGGGAAAAGGCCCTTCTGTATTTTGGTATATCCAACCAATCCAGGTAGGGCATCATTCCTCTGGGCATAAAATCAGCGAGGGCTCGAGACTGAGGACAGCAAGGGCCTCGGGACCGTCCACGGAGTTCTTGTACATCTATATCTAAAAGCCTTTGTTTGACTACCTTTTTTGCACTTCTTAACTCCTGAGTTAATAGATGAGCAGAAGACAAGCCCATTGTCTTTATTTTCTGAGTCACGGTCTTATTCCAGGGGGAAACAAAGTTGTCTGCTGATATATGTGGTAACAGAGAGTGAGAAGTTGGAACTTGGAAAAGATGGAGCCAATATGTTACTGTGAGCAACCAAGCGGTGCATCTTAATGAGACTAGCCCGGTCTCTAGATTAAGAGCGGTTCCAGGCACACACTTTGAGACCCCAAAGACCCCTCTTAAAAATTTGGACTGAACTACATCTAAGGATTCCTTGAGCAGGGGGAACCAAATAGGGGCCCCATACAACATCTGGGCCACCAATTTTGCTCTGTAAACTTCCATGGCAGCTGGTATAAATTTGCCCCCTTTGGCAAAACAAAATCTAAGCAAAGTCCCCGCTGTTTGTTCAGCTCTAAGCTTTGTACGTTTAAAGTGCTTAGCCCAGTTTAGGTTTTCCTGGAAAACAATGCCCAGATACTTAAATTCAGCTACTTGTTCAATTTTATGGCCCCTTATACTCCAAGAAAATCTCATCTTTCTTTTTGCAAAAACCATAATCTTAGATTTATGGTAATTGATTGATAAATTGTTTAGATTGCAGTATTCCCTGAAACCACTTAGAAGTCTCTTTAATCCAAGCCTTGTCTGTGAGAGCAATACTGCATCATCTGCATATAGCAGTATGCTCACTTTTAGTTGGCCTAATTTAGGGGGATGACACTGAATTTCCTCCAACGATGCTGGAAGATCGGCCAGAAATAGATTGAAAAGCATAGGGGCAAGTACACATCCCTGCCGGACTCCTTTATTTACAACAATTTCATTAGTAATGTGATGCTGATTGCTATAGCGGACTTGTGCATATGTGTTGTAATATAACTTTTGGATCAGATATAACAGCCTATGCTCGATTCCAAGTCATTTCAGTTTGTCCCTTAGGAGCGGCCGAGAAATTGAATCAAACGCTGATTTCAAGTCCATATAAGCTACAAATAGCTTTCCTCCTTTTGAGGCAAATGTGACAGGACTAGACAATGATCATAGGTTGAGCTGCCGGACTTGAACCCAATCTGTTCTTTACCCAGAATGTTATTACTCTGGACCCAGTTTATTAGTCTATCATTTAAAAAACTGGCATACACTTTCCCAATTATAGATAAAAGGCTAATGGGCCTATAGTTGTGGGGGTCAGTTTTCATTCCTTTTTTATAAATTGGAATAACTATCGCTCTCCTCCAGATTTGGGGTATCAGTCCGGACTTATTTATTGTAGTAAATAATGTTGCTAGCAATGAGCCCCACCAAGAGATGTCAGATTTCAACATTTCCGGGGGGATCCCGTCTAGACCGGGAGCCTTTCCAGATTTCAGGCCCTCTCCCTTGTTGCTGTCCAATATCATCCAGATCATTGAAGGCTGGGCAGTGGGAATTCATAAGGGGGTGCAGAGAGGGTCTTCTTTGCCACAAAATTCAGGGCAAAGCTCAGTTGAGGGGATTATCTCCCTCATTTTCAGGAGTGGGTCCCTCTCTCTTCTCTGCTGGATAGTTTGCTGAAAAACCTCCCCATTTTTGGAACTAATTGCATACAAATGACACCGGCTGAAATTCCCTTTTCTCTATAATTGTTGCCTTGTCTTGTTCCTCGGGCTAGGGATATTTGTTGTGGTACTCCATCATTTACAATTACTACTGCGCTATTTTGCGAATAAAGTTATTTATATTTTTTATTTATTACATTTGTATACCGCCCCATAGCCGAAGCTCTCTGGGCGGTTTACATAGGATTAAAAACAATTAAAAACAATATACAAAAATTAAAACAGCAAAAACATACAACATACACACAATCTATACATTTAAAAACCACATCAACACTTCAAAAACTACAAAAACAAAGCAAAACAAAACAAACCCAGGCTCCTCAGATATTGCCAAATACCTGAGAGAAGAGGAAAGTCTTGACCTGGCGCCGAAAAGATAACAATGTTGGCGCCAGGCGGGCCTCGTCGGGGAGATCGTTCCACAATTGGGGAGCCACCACAGAGAAGGCCCTCTCTCTTGTTGCTGACCTCCGAGCCTCCCTCGGAGGAGGCACTCGGAGGAGGGCCTTAGATGTTGAACGTAGTGTTCGGGTAGGTTCATGTCGGGAAAGGCGTTCCATCAGGTATTGTGGTCCCAAGCCGTGTAAGGCTTTATAGGTTAAAACCAGCACCTTGAACCGGGCTCTGAAACATACAGGCAGCCAATGCAAGCGGGCCAGAGTAGGTCTTATATGTTCGAACCTACTGGTTCCAGTTATCAATCTGGCCGCTGCATTTTGCACAAGCTGCAGCTTCCGAACCACCTTCAAAGGCAGCCCCACGTAGAGTGCATTGCAGTAATCTAACTTGGAGGTTACCAGAGCATGGACAACTGAAGCCAGGTTATCCCTGTCCAGATAGGGACGTAGCTGGGCCACCAACCGAAGTTGGTAGAAGGCACTCCGTGCCACTGAGGCCACCTGCACCTCAAGTGACAGAGATGGTTCTAGGAGAACCCCCAAGCTACGAACCCGCTCCTTCAAGGGGAGTGCAACCCCATCCAGAACAGGTTGAACACCCTCCATCCGGTCAGCGGAATCACCCACTAACAGCGTCTCAGTCTTGTCTGGATTAAGTTTCAGTTTATTAGCCCTCATCCAGTCCATTGTCGCAGCCAGGCACTGGTTCAGCACATCCACAGCCTCACCTGATGAAGATGAAAAGGAGAAATAGAGCTGCGTGTCATCAGCGTACTGATGACAACGCACTCCAAAACTCCGGATGACTGCACTCAACGGTTTCATGTAGATATTGAACAGCATGGGGGACAAAACTGACCCCTGCGGAACCCCATACTGGAGAATCCACGGGGCTGAGCAATGTTCCCCAAGCACCACCTTCTGGAGCCGACCCCCCAAGTAGGAGAGGAACCACTGCAATGCAGTGCCTCCCACTCCCAACTCAGCCAGTCGTCCCAGAAGGATACCATGGTCGATGGTATCAAAAGCCGCTGAGAGATCAAGGAGAATCAACAGAGTCATACTCCCCCTGTCTTTCTCCCGACATAGGTCATCATACAGGGCGACCAAGGCTGTTTCCGTACTAAAACCAGGCCTGAAACCCGACTGAAATGGATCCAGATAATCAGTCTCATCCAAGAGTGCCTGGAGCTGGCTCGCAACCACCCGCTCCAGGACCTTGCCCAGGAATGGAACATTTGCTTCTGGCCTGTAGTTATCAAGATTTTCAGGGTCCAGGGAAGATTTCTTTAGGAGTGGTCTCACTGCTGCCTCTTTCAGGAGGCCTGGGACCACTCCCTCTTGCAAAGAGGCATTAATCACTTCCCTGGCCCAGCCAGTTGTTCCATCCCTGCTAGCTTTTATTAGCCAAGAGGGGCAAGGATCCAATATGGAAGTGGTTGCACGAACCTGTCCAAGCACCTTGTCAACATCCTCGAGCTGCACCAACTGAAACTCATCCAAGAAAACAGGACAAGCCTGTGCTCTGGATACCTCACTAGATTCATCTGCTATAACACTGGAGTCTAAGTCCTGACGGATGCCAGAGATTTTATTCTGGAAGTGCCCAGCAAATGTATTACAGCGGGCCTCAGATGGTTCTACCATGTCCTTGGGGCCAGCATGTAAAAGCCCCCGGACAACTCTGAAAAGCTCCCCTGGGCGGCAGGTTGATGATTTCATAGTGGCAGCAAAGTATTGTTTTTTTGCTGCCCTCATTGCCCCTGAATACAGCTTACCATAAGCACTTACCAGTGTTTGATTGCATCCATCAGGAGTTCGTCTCCATCTGCCCTCAAGCTGTCTCCTGTTTTGTTTCATCATTCTCAGCTCTGGGGTATACCACGGAGCCGTTCGAGCTCTACACAGGAGAGGGCGCTCAGGAGCAATCGTGTCAACTGCCCGGGTCATTTCTGCATTCCACAGATCAACCAGGGTTTCGACAGGAGAGCCAGCCCTATCAGCCGGAAAACTCCCCAGAGCCCTCTGGAAACCATCTGGATCCATTAGCCTCCGGGGGCGGACCATCTTAATGGGTCCCCCACCCTTGTAGAGGGGAAAAGCCTCTGTAAGTCTAAACCTCAGCAGGTGGTGATCTGACCATGACAGAGGGGTTGATGTTAAGTCCCCCACTTTCAGATCCCTATCTCCATGTCCAGTTGAAAAAAACCAGGTCTAGAGTGTGCCCTGCTACATGCGTTGGGCCGATGGTATGTTGGGACAGTCCCATGGTTGTCATGGAGACCATGAAATCCTGAGCTGCCCCAGATAAAGTGCCCTCGGCATGTATGTTGACATCCCCCAGAACCAAGAGTCTGGGGGACCTCAACAGTACACCAGAGACCACCTCTGTCAGCTCAGCTAGGGAGTCTGTTGAGCAGCGGGGTGGGCGGTACACCAACAGAATCCCTAATCTGTCCCGTTGGCCCAACACAAGGTGCAAACACTCCAGACCAGTAGTCACATGGACAGGGAGCCTGCAGAGGGGGATGGAATTCCTATAGACCCCAGCAACCCCCCCTCCCTGGCCCTCAAGTCTACCCTGATGCTGAACCAAGTACCCTGTTGGGCATAACTGGGAGAGACTAACTCCTCCCTGCTCTCCCACCCAGGTCTCGGTTATACATGCCAGATTGGCTGCCTCATCCACAATTAAGTCATGGATGAGGAAGATCTTATTATGCACTGATCTGGCATTTAAAAGCAGCACCCGGAGGCCTGAGGGCTGGCTGATAAGGCAACCAACAAGCCTGTGGGTGTGAGGGGGACTGGAACAAGGCACAGCCATTAACTGTCTGGGCCTTGTTTCCCTAACCTGGCAAGTCCTCCTCACAACGCCATATCTCCCTCTACCCGTCACTACCCTAATTGTGCTCCCCTCAGATCCCCCCACCTGGCCCTGTATCCTCCCTCCCAGGCACATAGCTCAAGCCTGGGGAAAGGGGAAAAAACAAACAAACAAACAAACAAACACCAAAGACAAAAACAAAGAGCCAGCAGGCAGGCGGGCACACTCCTCTCCTCCCCTGGTGGCAGGCCTCCTTCTCCTGCAGGTTGATGGCTTTCCCAGGCCCCTTCAGCCAGCAGCTTAAATATCCCTCCCAGGAAGGGAGGGGGACTGATGTAATTGTCCACAGTAGCTGGCTCAGTACCTAGGAGCCTGGTCCTGCAGGGAGTGGCAGTCTGCCAGGCTGAAATCCTCTGGAGGGTGGTGGTGGTGATGGCAGCAGTGAAGACCAGGAGGCAGGCAGGCAAGCAGGCACACTCCTCTCCTCCTCTGGCAGCAAGTCTCCAATACTCCAAAACCCATCTTTTTAATTAATGTTTTTAACACAGGTCATTCCACACAATCAAAGGCTTTAAAAATATCCAAAGCTATCAAGCACGCCTTCATTTTATTTTTTAAAATTATATTTATCATATTCAATGCTCTTCCAATCAAATTTGACATCTGCCTCCCTACTATAAATCTGCATTGATCTTTTAAAATATATTTATACATAAAAGTATTCATTCTTTTTGCCATTATCTCTGTAAAAATCTTGGCCTCTTGATTTATTAAAGAAATAGGTCTATAGGAACCCGGGTCTGTCTACTCTTTATCTGTTTTTGGAATTAATACTATCAAAGACTGTTCCCATGATGGTGGGATCTTATCACCTTCTAAAATCTTATTATACAACACTTTCAATTTTGGTACCAATAATTTCTTAATTTTTTTATAATATTCTGGTCCCAACCCATCCATTCCTGGCGATTCCCCCCCTTCAATTTGTTGATAAACTTCTTCTATTTCTTTCTCTAACACACCTCGTTCCATTAAATCTATATCTATATTGTTATCGTCTAACTTAATCTTTAAATATTTCTCCACATATTGTTCAATCCTCTCCTGAGACCCACCTCCTGCAGTATATAATTCCTGATAAAACTCCTGAAATATTTCCAATTTATCTTTCATTATATTACTACACTTCCCTAATTTATTTCTGATTCCTCCAATTAAATTCCTTGTTTTCTTTGACAGTGTGGATCTGGCCAGCATCTTAGAATTTTTATTACTATATTTGAAGAATTCTCTTTTCAAATATATCATATTCCTCTGAGCTTCTTCCAGGTCCTCTTTTTCCAATTTATTATATTTTTTTTGCTTGTAATTGGGCAAAAATCTGTTTATCTTTATACCTTATGAATTTCATCTCCAAACCTTTAATTTCCTCTTCCAATTTTTTTCTACATTTTTCTTGTCTTCTCAAATTACAATTCTCTCTAATACAAATCCCTCTTGTTACAGCTTTCATTGTATCCCATAATATAGCCTGATTAGAAAAACCTTTTTCATTAATTTCCCATATACTTTGTATTTCTTTTTCCATTTTTTCATTATACTTTTATAGTGAAATATTTTTGTATTTAGTCTCCATCTTTTTGCTTCCTTATAATTCTTTTTTAACTTAATATCTACATTCACCAATGCATGATCTGTGACCTTTATAAGTCCTATATCACTCTTTATTATTTTGGAAATCAAGTCCTTTGATACAAAAACATGATCAATCCTAGAATAAGTCTTATACTTCGCAGAGTAAAAAGTAAATTTTCTTTCATCTCCATTCATTACTCTCCACACATCTATCATTTCATTGTCATTCATGATCTTACTCAAGCCCGTAATAGCATTACATCTTTCATGTGTCATGGGGTTAGACTTATCTTTTTGTTTATTTAATGCCATATTGAAATCTCCCGCTATTATTATATTCCCCTTTCGAATTTCCTCCATTTCCACCATATTTTTTTTATAAAATTCAATCTGATTTTCATTAGGCAAATAAACGCTAACTAATGTGTCATCTTCTTCCCCCACTAATCCTTGCAATATTAAAAATCTTCCCTTATCATCTTTTTTAATTTCTCAATTTTAAATCCACATTTTTTGATACAATTATTGCCACCCCCCTCAATTTTGAAGTTCCATAGGCCTTCTCATAAATAACCGACTATCTCAATTTAAGCTCATTTACTCCTTCTTTTGATTGATGTGTTTCTTGAATAAATATTATATCCGCCCCATCCTCATTCAATAATGTTTCTACTCGTTTCCTTTTAATTACTGATCCTAGCCCATTAACATTCAATGTTGTAACTCTCAATTTACCCTCCATATTTTAAGTTGCATTGCCCTTTGCCGATCCCTTATTGTGACACATACCTTTCTTCCCCCTCTGTTGTGACTCTGTAAGTTCTAACGAAATGGTGAGGACAATAAAGAGACCCCTTGGAGGGAAAATACAATCCTTTATTATACATAAGACGATCTTTCTCTCTCCTCCAGCAAGTCAGAGGAAACAAGGTTAGCAAAAGGTCCTTTTGCCCCAAGGCTTGTTAAATAAGCAAGCGATTCAGTTGAGTTAACTTAGAGAGAAAAAGAGAGCAGAGTCACATAATTAAGACGAATTAGCCTGTAGGGCTTTGTTTGCTAGTCTCTCTGAGCGGCGGGCGGTCTTTAGTTGGAAGTCCTTTCTCTTTGCTTTTCTCCTAGCCACAGCATTCTTTAGACCTTTTGTCTCAGAAGAGAAAGTACTCTCTCCCCGGTTAGGATTGTCTCCTTGGGGATTATCTCCCGCGTCCGCCATGGGAAAGAGTTCTCCTTCTGGCAGCAACTCCCCCGCCTGTTGCATTCCTTCTCCAGGATCAGAATCGCTGTCTGAGATTTCATCCCCTTGAAGCAGGGAGTTGGACATAGACACAACACCCTCTGTCCTCCCCCCCACAAAAACAACCCCAACAATAACTTTTACTTCCCCCCACCTTTCCCCAGGATTAAACCCGATCATGGCTTCTTCAAACCCCATGGGGGGGGAGGCGACCTCACAGCCACTGGTCAGGAATAGATCTTCCCTCCCGGTCTCTTCTTATTACATCCCTTGTTCCGTTGTTATTCTTCAGTTCTGTTAACTTCCAACTCTTCCCCAGTTGTTTACTGTGATCCTCCTACTGCTCCCAGCTCTTATCCTTGACCTTTTTTCTTCCTCTAACTCGAACCTTCTTCAGCCAGGGAAGCAGGATGGGGAATGCTGTTCCATACTCTTACCAAATACAGGGTCTGCCCAATACTTTTCTCTCACACACATCTTGCATATAGCAGCACTCTTGATAACAAAAGGGGCACTATTCATTACAGATCTAGAACCAGAGCATGTACCAGGCACTTCCAACTTTTGGTCAATATCCTGCCTTTTTTTTTCTTTAAATGTATTTATAAATACATGTTTTTTTTCTTTAAATGTATTTATAAAAAATATACTGTTCACTCCTCACAATCCCTGCACAATACATCATCTCATCAAAGCAACAGTGGAGCACAAGAAGTTTAGTTTGGCTGTCTTGAACACCTTTCAGATGAGATTAGTTTGCAATCCTATACCTCTTGGGAGAAAGCCCTAGTGAATTCAGTGGCACTGGCTTCTGAGAAGACATGTATAGGAGTCAACCTTCTCCAGCCTGGTGCTCTCCAGATGCGTTGCACTGTAACTCCCATGTTATGTGTTATAGGGAAGACAACAATCAATTAATACTTAATATTAAAATAATACTTACACATGAAAGTATTAGGTATTAGCTCTGCCTTTGATCTCACACTGCTGAACAAGTAAGAGAAATCCTTTATCTGATATTCAAGAAACAGACATCCTATGCCATATGTTGAAAACTAATGTTGATGTCTGAAGGGCTATCTGGATTAGGTATTCAAGATTCATTCATTGTTGTTTCATTTGGTTTTGACAGTTTATTTAAAGTGATGCAGCTCTTTTGTAGTTCCTTGATTGATCACATATCTTAATGTTGGAAAACATCATACTTTAGAACAGATGTGGGCAGAAAATAGTTCTATCCTGATGATTTGGACATCAACTCGCGGCATTCCTGATAACTGCCCATGCTGACAGGGGCTTTTACAAGTTGAATTCCAAAACATCTGGAGATCTACTTTCTGCCTTCCCTTGTTCTTGAACAACATTCCCCAACCTGGTGCCTTTCAGATGTGTTGGGTTGCAACTCTCAACATAAGGAGATGCTCTAAGAAATGAGAAGTAGCTGGTCCTAAGTTGTTCATCATCATTTTCCACAACCTCATAGTCACCTCTGCAGATCAAATTGCATATCTAGATTTTTGAAATGACAAGTCCCAGCATTCCTGACCATGGGACATACTGACTTGCAATGATGGGAGTTGTAGTCCAACACCTTTGGAGGGCACCAGGTTGGGGAAGGGCTGCTCTAAACAAAAAAAGAGAAGTAGGTGGCCCTAAGTTGTTCGTGATCAGTTTTCCACAACCCCACAGTCACCTCTGCATATCATATTCTCCAACCTGTCCTCATGGTTTATCTGCTTTGGGAGAATGAGAATTTCACTTGCACTTTCTGCCTCCTTAGGGAGGATGTGGCATTAAGGCTTGTGAGCCTTAACTCCCAATTTCCCTGCTTTTTGGTGCTTGGTTGGAATCTGTAGAGCCTTAACATTGTTTTGTAAACCGTAGGTTTTTTGTTTAATGAATTTCATGGCTTTGTGTAATGGATGACTGGATATTATACAGTTGACAACCAAGCCAGCATCAGCCAGAATGTTCTACCATCTTGACATCCAATATAAAATCAAAGCTAGTGTTATGTGTTGAACTCACTTTTAACATTAATAAATCAACCAAAATGCTTGCATCTCCTTCATTTTTAAAGATAAAGAGATGAAACCTGGCATCATGGTAGCTCTTAAGTAGGGATATAGCTATGCCAAGTATGAAGCAGATCCGTTCATGCCTTGATTTTTAGGAATGTTTTAAAGTTCAAACAGAAATCTCTTTGGGGTCCAGGACCTTGAGCAGTACAAGTTTTAAAAATGAAATTAAAAATAAAGAGATGAAACTTGGCACCATGGTAGCTCTGAAGTAGGGATTTAGCCATGCCAAGTTGGAAGCAGATCCGTTCATCCTTTGATTTTTAGAAATGTTTAAAACTTCAATTTAATTTTTTAAATTAACTAAAATGCTTACAATTCCATCATTTTTAAAGATAAAGGGATGAAACTTGACAGCATGGTAGCTCTTAAGTAGGGATTGAGTCATGCCAAGTTGGAAGCAGATCTGTTTATGCTTTGAGTTTTAGGAATTTTTAAAACTTCAAACCCAATACTCCTCTTTGGGGTCTAGGGCCTTGAGCAGTACATAAAAAAAGAAAGAAAGAAAGTAAAGATGAAGAGATGAAACTTGGCACCATGGTACCTCTTAAGTAAGGCTTTAGCCATGCCAAGTTGAAAGCAGATTGGTTCATGCCTTGAATTTTAGAAAAAGAATTGATGTCAAACAGTTAAAGTTGCAGGGGCCCTGCCTTCTTTTGTATATGGTCACTCTAGTATAGTGCCTGCAACTTTAAGTGTTGTGATGAAGAGAGAATTTCACCAGGGAGAAATTGCATACAAATGACACTGGATGAAATTCCCTTTTCTCTACAACTGTTAAAGTTATATGAGCCCTGTCCTCCTTTTCATATGGTCACCCTAAATATACAAAAGTTTAAAATATAATTAAATACTTTTCAATATTAAAGCATTTTAAACATTTTAAATATATAACAATTTAAAAGTCAAAGGTATAGACAGAGGTCCAGATTATTTGTCAAAGGCCTGCTGGAACAAAAAAGGGTTTGTCTGCATCCAAAAACACATCAAGGAGGGAGCCAGTGTAGACTGCAAGGATTAGAAAGAAAATCCATGTGTGTACACTATGCAAAATAAACGACAGCTCAACTGTTTCTAAACCTTATTAGAAAAACAGGGTGACTAGGCTGAAACCAGTGTGTGGGCCCAGAAGCACTTCGACAGGTTTCAATATTGTACTTAAAACTTAACACTGGCCCAAACTAATTAAACGAAGTGTTTGAAGCTTTCAACTTATAGCAGTATGGACCAAACTCTTAGAAAAGAGGGAAGGAGCACTGTGTGTGAGTGGGGTGGGGGAAATTAAAAGAAAGTTATAGCTACCTATTCCCAGGAGAGATCTGAAGATCAAGTTAAAATGGATCCAGAGGAACCACACCCTGCTTCACCAGGGAGCAAAAGAACAAACTGGCCTTATGAAGGTAGCCCAAAATACTCTCAGAGCCAAAGGAATGCATGTTCCAGAAGAGAAAAGAGAAACTCATCTTCTTCTTTACTCAAAAGGTCTGTGCTAGAGGCAGCGGCCATTTCACTCACCCACCCCACATTCTAAGGCAGGAGGGAGGGGGGAGAGCGACGCTACTGAGCATGTGTCAGTGTCGTGTTATGAGGGAAGATGGCCGCCTCATTGACTTGAATGAGAGGTTAAAATAGTCCTTAAAAGTCAACCGAAGGGAATTTAAAAAAAACGAAAAGGTTTCCATCAACTACAGTCAAGGAGGAAGAAGACCCCACCACTGGATTACTTAAGAAGGCTCTAGAAATTATGCAAAAAGTAGCAACCCGGAAGTAAATTTTACAAAAGCAGGGAGACAGGTTTGTATTCCTTTTCTAACTTAAACTGCTCTCCTTCCCTCAATCTTTCACCAAACTTCTTGAAATTTTCAGGTAATGTAAAACAAACATTTCTTTCTGGCACCTGTAAATTTCAGAAAGGTTGATGAAACATTTTCGATTTTATGGCTGTTAGAATGACCCCCCAATTATGACTTTAACATGGCGGAATGTGTTTTTTACTGACGGCCCTTAACAATGGAGGCACGGCTGTGCCTCCATTAATTAATCCCATTCTTAATAAGAATTTCTGTGCAGGTCTTAACTTCTCTTCTCCAATTAATTGTTTGTGAGCATAAGTCATTATACACTTGTATTGGAGTTCCTTGATAATTCAATTGCCCAGTCAGTCTTGTTCTTATCATGATCTGTTCTTTTTTGTAGTAATTTGAAAATTTCACCACGATATCCCTTGGTCTTTCTCCTCTCATCCTGTAAGAAATCCTGTGCACCCGTTCGATATCTTGTTCCTTCCAGTCCATATCTGGTGCGAATTGTTTAATCCAATCCATAATTTTCCCTCTCAAGATCCTTGGGTTCTCTGCAGCAGCTTCTGGGAAAAATTTAATCCTAATATTGGCTCTTCTTTCTTGGTCTTGAAGTGCTATCAAATCCATTTGCTGGGTTTTTATAATTTGATCCTGCAGTTTCCCTGTACACTATTCAGTTGCAGCCTGCACTTGTTTATTCTTTGAATCCATTATTTTAAGATCTTCTCTGACTGCTTTAAACTCTGTCTCAATTTTCTTAGTCAGCTTATCAAGCTCCCCTGTCATCTCCTGCTTCAAATCTTTCACCAAAGCTTGGTTATTTTGAGTCATCATATTTTGGAAGGCTTCGAGCATCTCCCCCACAGGCAGCTGTGAATCTCCAAACACAGTTTTGGTCTCCTGAAGGGGGGCAACTGTTCCCAGGTTCCCCAGAGTTTGTCCAACCCTTTGTATATGATGAAGCCATGGAATGGAACTCACCTTTTAACATTAATATGCAGGGAAAGAAACAATAAAATTAAAGAATCTATGATAATTTTCAAGGTGATCAATATATTATTTAATCTATGGATTAGGTGTGACCTCTTTCCGTATGTAGTGAGAGTTTCCAACCTGGTTCTAGCAAGATAATGAAGGAGGGGAGCCATTTTGCTGCTATGACTGCATCTCATGTCCAGAAGGGAAGATTTCAAAGCTGGAAGGTAAGAAATATAGTTTATATTTTTATTAATCAGATTGGTTGTAATCTAGAGGCATATGCATACAAAACTCTTGTATACATCAGGGAAACTCTACCTTGGGGTAGGCAAACTTTCCAGGCACATTTGAACAAGTGTCCTGGGTGCCACCATTAATTGCTTTTGGGGACATAGCGAAACACAAGATTTTTGGGACAGCCTCCCTTTCCTATATATAGATGTGTGTGTGTGTGTGTGTGTGTGTGTGAGAGAGAGAGAGAGAGAGAGAGAGAGAGAGAACTGTGTGTGTGTGTGTGTGTCCTTCTCTCCCTCTCTCCCCCATCTCTCTTTGATACTATTTCTAGATTTTATCATTAGCTGGTTTTGGACAACACATTAAGCAACGGGGGGAACAATCGTCAGTTGTGTTGCATATTGTGTTGTGTGGAGGGTTACACACCACACATACACAACTGATAGTACGCTATTCTACCCAATTAAGCAATGGAGAGAAACAAAGGGCTTGCACGTTGTTTAGCCCGAATCTCTATTGTTTCAAGTGTCGTCCAAAACCAACCTCCCCTCTCTCCGTGGACTTTTCTGTTTGGGAATAGAGTTCTGCTGGCCAGAGCACCCGAAAACCTACGGCTGCTCTGACATAGCCAGAAGAACTCAAGGTGCATACTGGGATACGGCTGGAGGACTGAGGGAGGGGGAGGAACAGACGTAGCAAACAAGATGGCCGCCGGAACTTTCAGCTACACAAGGACCGGAGTTGTAGCATGTCGTGTGTGGAGCACCGCCTACCTAACGCACGGTCAGTACACTATTTCCCCATCCGTTGCCTAATGTGTCGTCCAAAACCAGCCATTGTCTATTTCTGACTAGGGTTCTCTCTCTCCCCCTCCCCTGTTTATTCTCCCTCCTCCTTCTGGATTCTGGCCTTTCTCTCCCCCTCCCACTTTCTAGCTTTTCTCCCCTTATATCTCTTTGAGCTTCACCACACCAGGCTTTTTATCCCTTAATTTACCAGGGCTTCTACTTTTGGATTCTTTGCAGCATTAAGATCAGGTCCCTTGGGGGGGGGGGGGAGGAGGGTTCTTTCTCGGCAACTTCTACATGTTTCATTTTTAGCAACTAGATGGTGCTGTGGTGATACTGAAACTCCGTCATCGTGCACAGCCAACATATCTGATTATGTTCCTCATCAGGTTAGCTCTGACTTTTTAAAAAATGGGAAAGTGCAGGATACTAGGGGTGTCATGACAGTGCACAGGGGTGGGAGTGGGTACAGTTTAACAGACTCCTCTGTGCCGTCCCTCCCAGACCCCACTTGCTAAGCTGCAGGGCACTCTCAGACCCATTCATTGAGCACCCCATGGCTCAGTGAGAGCCTGATGCTGAGGCCTGTTGCTTACTGAGCTGCCATTTTGTGCAACAGTGGTGGCTTGGGCATTTCCAAGAATGGAATGTTGCATAAAAGGCAGCAACAAAGGGCCCTTATGCAACATTACAGGCATGAATGGAGACACAGCAGCCTGTTGCTCTTCCTCTTCCTCCCCCTCACTGCATGAAGACAGGATGTCTGTGCCTTTTGTCATGGAAATGAGTGAGGAGGTGGGAAGAAAGAAAAAGCTTGCAGGAAAGAAAAGAAATTCAAGCTCAGTCTGGACAAGTCTGGACAAGACACAAGTGATGATGGTAGTGGGGATATTTCACTGGATCAGGAAAAGTCTTGCCTTAGATATGGTCATGATCTCCGTAAGGAATCATTTGTGTTTTGAACGTTTCTCCTCGATTTCCAGATAGTATCTGGGGTCTGGAATGGTGTTACTGCCTGCAGCTAATGACTCACTACTTCCACTGCTGGAAAAGAAAGATATGGCTCACATCTTTCATGCCTTGTTTACTTCTGGGTTAGGCTCTTTCAAAGAGCCTTTGAAGACAGATCAGAAGTTGTAAGCAAGCACAATTTGCGATATGACAGAACATCATTGCTGATGACGAGGCACATCAGTGAAGGCATCAGCCTTAGCTTCCCATTTTCTGGCTTTGTGGTGCTTGAGCCAACATGAGATAGCTTTAACTTGGTTCTTTAAAAAAAATCCAGCAGGGTTAATTTATGGTTTTAAAATCATTTCATTTGTGGCCTGTGTCGCTGGTGCTCTGTACGTGTTCATACATTGTTATATTTATTGCTATATTTGTGAAACCATTGTGTTAGCTGTTATTAATTTTAAAAAGGGGGTCATTTGAGAGGTATTCATTAGACTCCAAAGTGATTATTGATCTTCATTACAAGTCATTTCACAAGATCACCAGTGAATGGGTCCTCTAATTTGAACGAAGGGAAAATAATCCATTGTCTTTGGGACAAGAACATATACGGCACATGTTTTTGAGACTGAAGACATATTTTTCTTAACTTTTTTTCCCAGACATGAATGACTTTTAAATGTGGAGATGAACACTACCCAAACAAGAAGCAGGATTTCTGCATTCCCAAAGTCTTAACCTTCTTCTCTTATGAAGAATCTTTGGGGTTCAGCTTAGCATTCTTTGCCATTGCCTTTTTGTTAATCACAGTTCTTGTTTTGGGAACATTTCTGAAGCACCACAACACTCCCATCGTCAAAGCGAACAACCGGAACCTCACCTACATTCTTCTCATCTCGCTGCTGCTCTGCTTCCTTTGTGTGTTCCTGTTCATTGGCCATCCCCAGAAGGTGACTTGTCTCCTCCGTCAAACTGCCTTTGGCATCATCTTTTCAGTGGCTGTTTCTTGTGTGTTGGCAAAAACCATCACAGTGGTTCTGGCTTTCATAGCTACTAAGCCAGGATCCAAGATGAGGAACTGGGTGGGAAAAAGATTCACCAATTCCATTGTTAGTTCCTGCTCCCTTATCCAATCAGGCATCTGTATTGTGTGGCTGTTAACTTCTCCCCCATTCCCAGATGCAGACATGCACTCAGTGACTGGACAAATTGTTCTGGAGTGTAATGAGGGATCTGTAACTGTGTTTTACTGTGTCCTGGCCTATATGGGCTTCCTGGCTATACTGAGTTTCACTGTGGCCTTTTTTGCTAGGAAGCTGCCTGACACTTTCAATGAAACCAAGTTTATCACTTTCAGCATGTTGGTCTTTTGCAGTGTTTGGCTTTCCTTTATTCCATCCTATCTGAGCTCCAAGGGAAAATACATGGTAACTGTGGAGATCTTTTCTATCTTAGCCTCTAGTGCTGGACTGCTGGGTTGCATCTTTTCCCCCAAGTGTTACATTATTTTGGTAAGGTCTGAGCTGAACAACAAGGGACATTTAATTAGAAGAAAGTATTGAAGAAACAATATTAATTCATGCAATCCAGAAAGGTTTGCTTGGGCATGCACCAGTATTTCTATATGTGGTTCCCTGTCAGTAGCTGCCCTTAACAAATCTTCCTTCAAGAGTTCTTAGCTGCTGAGAAGGACACTATCAAATATGTTCTTATGCTGATGTGAATGGCTACATATCACCCTTGGGAGCACAGCATTAAATCATAGAATTTTCAGGGTGATGGGATCAGTAAATATACCCTAAGAAAGTACCTTGTGTCGGCATTTATATGTGAGATTTTATCAGCCGATTTTCCTTAGCTGTTTATTTATTTCTTTATTTAAAAATCAATAAAACATTTGTATCCTCCCTATATCACTAGGATGGTTATGTGTAGCTACTTTTGTCAAGAATGATTTTGCTCTGGTTCTCAGTTTGCCAGTGTTAACTTTGTTCTTTTCCATTTCCACATTGGATCTTTTTCTTTTTAGTTACCATGAAGTATTGTGTATATTTGCATTGATATTTATGAATCAGCACAACATTCCCATTGTTAAAGCCAACAACCGGAATCTCACTCCACTCTCCTCATTTCCCTCCTGCTCTGTTTCCTTTGCATGTTGCTATTTATTGGCCATCCTCAGCAGGTGACATGCCTACTCTGACAGCATAATTTTCTCAGTGTCTGTTTCTTGTGTGCTGGCAAAAAACATTACAGTGGTTCTGGCTTTCATGACCACCAAACCAGGATCTAAGATGAGGAAATGGTTGGGGAAAACACTGGCCAATTCCACTGTTCTTTTCTGCTCTCTGCTCCCTTCTCCAAGTGGATGGTTGCCAACTTCTCCCCCATACCCAGATGTTGACATGCACTCAGTGACTGAAGTAATCATATTGGAGTGTAACAAAGGATCTGTGACTGTGTTTTACTCTGCCCTGGGCTATATGGGCTTCCTTTCAATTCTGTGCTTCACAGTGTCTTTCCTTGTCAAGATGCTGCCGGATAGTTTCAATGAAGCCAAATTTATCATGGTCAGCACGTTGATCTTTTGCAGTGTTTGGTTGTCATTTGTTCCAGGTTACCTGAGCTCCAAGGGAAAATACATAGCTACTGTGGAGATCTTCTCTATCTTAACCTCCAGCTCTGGGCTCCTCGGTTGCATCTTTCCCCCCAAACGTTTCATTATTGTGTTGAGGCCAGAGCTGAACAATAGGAACCAGCTAATAATAAGAAGAAAAAATGAAGAATTTAAATAACTATGTCCTTTACTATGCTTTGTAATCTAGAGATATTTTTACAACTTTTTTCTCAAGCTGGACCTTATATGTATCTTACCAAAATCTCAATTAATTCTGCCTATTTTGAAACCTTCATTTGAAAAATCAAACTAATTTCAAATTGATTGAGGGAAACCACATGTATAAGAACATAAGAGGAGTCATGCTGGATCAGACCAAGGGCCCTTCTAGTCCAGCATTCTGTTCACACAATGGCCAACCACCTCTTGACAAGGAACTAGGAGTGTGCATGGACCCAAAAAATCGAATCGGAATCGGAACCGGAACCAAAACCGATGCCTCGGATCAGATCAGATTGGATCGGAGGCTTCCCGGTTCGGATAGTATCCGATTCTGATCCAAAAACTGGACGTCCTATTTTTAGCTCAGATGCCATTTTAGGTGTTTTTGCCATAGGCTTGCATTGTAGGAAAGAAAGCTTTCCCCCAATACAAGCCTAGGCAGAAAAAATGGGGCTGGGTGTGTAGGCACCTAGTTCCACCCCCTTCCTGTCCCTCCCCCCACACTCGCGCTCCTTACCTGCCCGGGCCGTCCGCTACCATCCACTGGTCCCTTCTACTGAGAAACAGGTTTCATGGCCTGCTTCTCAGTGGCACACTGGGTGACATCGTCACCCGGCGAGCTACTGAGAGGCAGGCCGCGAAGCCTGTTTCTCAGTAGAAGAGGTCAGCGGACGGCCCCAGCAGATAAGTAGGGACTTCCCCCTCCGTGTCCCTCTCCCCCCCACTCACACTCCTTACCTGCCGGGACCGTCTGCTACCATCCGCTGGTCCCTTCTACTGAGCAACCGGCTTTGTGGCCTGCCTCTCAGTAGCGCGCTGGGTGATGACATCACCAAGCTCGCTACTGAGAGGCGGGCCACGAAGCCTGTTTCTCAGTAGAAGAGTCCAGCGGATGGCAGCAGACAGCCCCAGCAGGTATATGGGGATCTTCCCCTCCCTATCCCTCCTCCTCACTCGTGCTCCTTACCTGCCGGCATCCCGCGCTGCCATCCGCTGCTTCCATACTACTGATAAGCTGGCCTTGCAGCCTGTTTCTCAGTACTACAGAAGCAGCAGATGGCAGTGTGGGACAGCGGCAGGTAACGGGGGACTTCCCCCTCCCTCCCCCTCCCCCACTCACGCTCCTTACCTGCTGCCTCCTTGCTGCCGTCCACTGCCGCCCGCTGCTTCAGTACTACTGAGAAACAGGCCTTGCGGCCTGTTCCACAGTAGAGTGAGTGCATGCCAGGTAATGATGTCACCTGGTGCGCCATCGCTCTATTGTGGAACAGGCCGCAAGGCCTGTTTCTCAGTAGTCTGGAAGCAGTGAACAGCAGTAGATGGCAGCGAGGAGGCAGCAGATAAGGAGCTCGAGTGGGGGGAGGGGGAGGAGGTCCAAGGTCCGATCCTTCGATCTTTTCCGATCCGGATCGGGTCCTTTCAGATTGGATGATCCAGATGCTAGGGATCGGAATTGGATAATTGTATCCAATTTTGCCTGGATCGGGTCTGGTTCTTGGATCGGACCCGATCCACTGCACACCCCTACCAGGAACCCACACACAAGACACAAATGCACCTCCTTTACTTTTTATACTTAGTTTCTTTTTGAGCTGAACTTCTTAAAACCAATAAATCACTTCTTAATTTCAAAACAACATCGTTTTATGGTTTTGCTGTTTCATTGCTTCCAATGAGTATGGGTTTTGGTCAAAAAATTGTCAAGGCAATCTTAACAGCTCTTAATGATCAGCTGATAAGTTTCCAACCACATCTTTTGCTAGGAAACCTACAGGCAAATGGTCCAGGAAGGGCTACGAAACGTAACAGCATAGTGGGCATGATTTTTTTTGCCCCAGAGCTAGGCATGATGTAATCAAGACCTCTATGTGTAAAGGAGGGATAGGGAGGATTTTGCTCTCTCTGCTGGCCCAGTCTACTCCAATTCCCAAGCACCATCTCTTGAAGGCTACTCATAGTTTGGGTCAGGGCAAGGAAATCCCCTTCATTACATTATATTATTTTATTTATTGTATTTTTGTACTGCCCATCAGCTGAAGCTCTCTGGGCTGTGCACAGTCAAAAAAGATAACAGGGAGATTCTCCTCACTCATTGTGTCAATCATTGCCTCCCCCTGACTTGCCTCAGAGGCCAAATTAGCTAACGGCAATTCAGAACTGGGCTGCCCCACTTTGGATTGGGTTCAAGTGAGATTTGGCCACCCCTTGAAGCAGGTCAGCTGTTGTGGGTCCCCGGGTGCAATATCCACATTGGAGTGGAGTTCATCACTGGCTGGAATTCAGCCAAGATGGGTGACATCAGTAGCATAGACACAACCCTGATATTAGGTGCCATGACCTCTAATATCATCCAGACAATGGAAGGCTAGGGTGGGTGGGAATTCATTCAGCCTCCACTCATGTTCCTCACTCCTGGTACAAAGGAAGTGCAATTCGTTATGAAGTTGAAGGGGGAGAGTCATTTGGTCACTTAAAAGGAATCTTTGGGGGAATCCAATGTTATTTAGTGGAATTACTCTTTATAGGAGTGTAAGTCTGTGTGGCTCCACCTTGTATAATTGTAAATGAAAACAAATATTACAGAAATATTGTTTAAGCCTCCAGTGAATTCTCCTTCCAAAGGAAAGTAAACCTGGATAAGAGCTGCCCTCACTTGCAGAGCTGAAGAGCTCCAGTGACAGCTGCTGGTAAAGAAGCTTAGGGCAATCCTTGTGAACATGTACATGTACGCATATCAACCTGCATATGTAAACATCTCAACCAGGTGCTAATCATGTCTCTACATGTTTCTTCTCATATTAACTCCTGGGAATAAGAGCTTGATTTCACATGGCATGAAGCTGCTGAGAAATTCATCCTCCCTGCTCTAAAGACACAGATGTATGAACAAGAAAGTGGCTTAGACCTGGTCGGGTGACAACACACACTGTTTGTGCACACACATAAACAAACACAATTGTCAAGAGAACTAATTTCCCTGGTTAGAGAAAGCTCTAAAGTTACACAAAGCTCCTTGGTAAGCTAGTTTGGTCCCATCGTCCACAACGATCCTCCCAAGATTCTTTGCGAGAAAACAGCTACCTTTTACCCTCTAGGAATCTTATTAGGAGTTTCACAGCATAAGAAATAAACACTGAAGAATCTCTTCTCAAGTAAGTATCCCTCCACATGCAGCTAAGTGGAATAGAACATTCACAAGATTTACAAACATGTTTTCTTCTGCAATTACACAGGGAATCTGTATTTGGGAAATTGTCTTCTCTTTAATTATATAAAAAAAATGTAATTTATGTCACTGTTTATCAAACTCCCACATGGAATTGCATTTCCAATTATCAAAAATAACAGCCTGTGAAGGATAGGATAAATATACCCTCTAACAATTGGAGCTAAGGGTGGGGACTAGGAACAGGATAGGATCCACCAGTCTGATCACTTCTACTTTATATTTTGGACACATTCAAGTCAGGTCATTGAAATCATAGACTTGCTGAACTCTCGTAATAGTATTTTGAATGGGAAAGGGAAATCTTTATGTAAAATGAGTTGCACTCAGCACAATGGTATTAGAGGTCTTTCTGATATTACTGCTTCCTCACATTACAAGCAAGGCTCTCATTATGAAATGCAGTCTCAGTGATCCTCACCCTCCACTTCAGCAGTATCATCAGTCAGGAAACCTCCTCATTGGTGGCATCGTTTCTCAGAGTTTTATTATCTCCACTTCGACAACCTTCACTGTTCAACCCCTACAAGCAATGTTCAAAGATCTTTCGTAAGGCACTAATCATTTTATCTTTGTTTGCATTTTCTTTTTTGTGTCTAGGGCCGGATCTACACCAAGCAGGATATCACACTTTGAATGTGGTTTGAAAATGGCATATGGTATGTGTCATGGGTCCCAACAGTTGTCAATACTGTTAAAAAACATATATAAAGCAGTAGTGTGGATCCTGCCTGGGTATCCCCAGTCTGAGCAGCTGCAGCCCATAATGACAGATCATAGGTGGGCTGCAAGGGGAAAAATGAACATAGTTAAGACTATGCTAGAGAACAAAAAAGAAACCTGCTTGACGCTACAGGGCCAAATCATGTATGTGTTTCTCCCAATAAGGAAAAAGGTTTCAAATGGCATTGTCCCAATTTGGATTGCTACCCAGGAGCTATTTCCACCTAGGAGAAAATCTATTGATATAATCGACCCCCCTGTCACTGGCACAACATTGATCTGAATATGCCTCCTCTACTGTGGGTCCTATTACTTAAACCAAACAACCACAGGAGATCCTGATCAAGGATTTCCTGTGCCACATCTTCTTTGGGCTTAAGTGAATGGACAATGGAAGAAGCTCCCTTTGCTCCAATGTGGGGGAGGGGATAACAGTAGGATATATTTATTTTTCTCTTCTTTTATTTGCAAATACTTGCATTATGCTCTATGTTCCTCTGTGGTGCCTCTATTTCATTACGTACCTCCTCTCTCAATGAATGCTGTCTATTCCTTCTAATATTTCTGTGATTTGGCTCCAGATATAGGAGAGACTATTTGTTTCATCTCATTTACTTTGCAGAAATTGTTGAGCTCATGACAGCTTCCATAACTGTTGCTTGATCATAAACTGCATCAGTCCTTCCTTGCCCTTATTTTAATTTCTTGTAAAGCTGTGTTAAGTTCAAAGGGTTTTTATAACATATCTGTTGGTAAATGACTTTCATTTGCCATATACAGATTTTTAGTATGTATGTCTGCACTGCAAGATTAGAACATCAATGGAAAAAACATATATACGATTGATGAAAACCTTTTGGTTTAACATGGTGTATTTGGGCTTCCCATGTTACAGCTGTTAAGGGATAATCCCTTAAGTAGGGATGTCAAAGGAGTCTGGGGTGGAATCTGGCAGTCCACAGACTTCCACACTTGCCCAACTTGGCATGCACTGAGTTGCGCGGTGTGGCAGTGCCTGCTGGTCCACCAAGATGCCATTTGTGTAACAATAGCAGCTCTTTCCCCCCCTGTACATGCCCATCTGCACCAGTAGCAGCCATAAAAGGGCCATTTATGCAGAATTGCAGTTATACGTCTTCCATATAATATGTGAATGCAGGGCATATAATATGTGAAAGTATGTTTAAACTGTATCACGTATAGGTACGCAACTTTCTCAAAATAAATACGGTACCAATACAGTATCAAGCATTCTGAATATACCGTATACAGTATTTTGGACATGAAAACTGATACTGTTTCACCTTTTTGTAGGCAATTTTAGGTTGTGGGTTATATAAAATGTAATAGATAATATTAGTAAAGGTGATTTAGAACTGAACGGTAATATAATGTTTACTAAAGTTAGAATATCCTTCTCATATTGGATGCAACTCTTGTCCTAGTTTGGTGCCAAAGAATTACCAGCACATCCTGGCCTTCGCATTTGCAGTAAAGGAGATCAACGGAAACCTTCAGATCTTACCCAATATCACCTTGGGCATCCAGATCTATGACAGCCATTTCAATGCACAGAACACCTATCATGCCACAACATTACTTATATCCACCTTGGAAAGATTTGTCCCCAACTACATATGTGGGATCCAAAATAATATGATGGCGGTCATTGGAGGACTGGATTCTGAAATCTCCCTTCATGTGGCAACTGTCTTGGATATCTACAAGGTTCCGCAGGTAGTGTGTATGTATGGGAGAGAGAGAAAGAGAGAGAGTCACATATTTTCAGTAATCAAACAGATTTTTCATAAACCAGATTCTTGCTGGTTTTATTATTGTTTTTATTGCTTTTAATTGCTACTTTATTGTGATTATGTTTTTATTGCTTTTAATATTTTAACTGTTTTTATGTATGTTATTGTTGCAAGCCATCTTGTGAGGATTTCGGCAATGAAAGGTGGCCAAGAAATGTTATAAATAAATAAATGAATGAATGAATAAATTAATAAATAAATAAAATGGGTCCTCTATTTAGCACTCAAAATCCCTTCTGCTGGGTTTGGTGAACTACACCCAGGTGTTATCATAATATGACAACAGATATCTATGTCTTTTCCAAGCACTTTCCTATACATGCTAAACAGCACAAGGGACCAAACACAGCATTTTAGTACTCTATGGCATATATTTCACAATACAGAAAAAACATTCTGCAGCATCACCTTCTGGAAGCTACCTGATACATAGATGTGGAACAAATATAATTGTCCCATCCATGACAGCCATGGAAGGATAATGTGGTCCATGGTGTTGCTGAGATATTCAGGACAATTGACAGCACTGCGGTTTTCTAATGTGCATCCAGGGCAGGATCTACACCGCTGTTTTAAAGCACTTTAAAGCGCTCAATAACAGTAGTGACAATTGTTTTGGAGTGTGTCCTGGGCCCCAACAGTTGCAGCACTGTTATAAAGTGCTTTAAAGCGCTTTAAAGCAGCAGTGTAGATTCGCCCCTTGTAAGGGCCGACAAAAACTGCCAATTCTCCAAATAGACCAAAAGCCAGTTTGAAATGGATCTGAATAATTTGTCATTCAGGAACATCTAGGCATTGGGTGGTGTCTGCACTTCTTATGCACCTAGCTCAAAATAGCATTCCAAACATAATCCTAAAACATAAAATGAACCCTTGATGTAGCCCAATTGATTGGGTCGCATTTGAAAGATTTTCCTGGTCGTACCAATTATATGCCCATATACGTCTCATTCTGAAAATTTTTTTTGTGTTTGGTTGCAGATACTGCATAGAAGTAAATGTGAATTGTGAGCCATGTAGTTCCAAGTACAGGTTTCCATGCACAGTTGAAGCAATCAGATGGTGGCAGGCAAGTCAATATTCTCTCAGCCCCCACTCACAAACTATAGCATAGGAATAATAAAGTGCAATTACCTGACAGGTTTTTTTTTTTGGTATGTACATGATGCACATGACATGCTTTGAAAACTTGAAAGGTTGCCTCTGCTGCTGCTGCTGATGATGATGATGATGATGATGATCGAGTAGTTACTGTTCTTGTTATTATTATAATTATTTCTCTTCTATCTCCTCTTCACATCAATCTTTAGCTGATATATGGCTCTGATCCAGTAATGAATGACAAGACCCCAGGACTTTCCTTCTACCAGATGGCTCCTCAGGAAACCCTTCAATACATAGGGATTCTCTCTTTGCTTCTGCATTTCAGGTGGACGTGGATTGGGGTCATTGTAACAGATAGTGACAATGGAGAAAGATTTGTACAAACTGCACTTCCTCAGTTTTCTCAGGGTGGTGTTTGTTTTGCCTTCATAGAAAGAATCCCTACACTAACTTTAGTAACCGAATTGATGAAAATAATGGAACAGGGGGCAAACATACATGATAAAGTGATGGGTGGCAATGCCAATGTATTAGTGTCCTATGGAGAATCTTATTCCATGGCATATTTTAGATGGCTTCCTCTTTTAGCTGTGAAAAATACACCAAAAGGCAAAGTGTGGATAACAACAGCCCAGGTGGAGCTAACTTCATTTGTCTATCAAAAAACGTGGCCTATAGAAATGTTCCATGGTTCTATAACCTTCACAATTCACTCCAATGAATTATCAGGATTTCGTCAATATGTTGAGAGCAGAAAACCTTCCAGCACAATAGAAGATGGCTTCATAAGGAACTTCTGGCAACAGGTCTTTGGCTGCATATTCCCAGATAAAGTTGTGAGTGAGATGGATGGGAATATTTGCACAGGGGATGAGAAGCTGGAGAGCCTTCCTGCCCCCTTGTTTGAAATGAGGATGATTGGCCATAGCTACAGCATCTACAATGCTGTCTATGCAGTGGCCCACGCCTTACATGCCATGTCTTCAACTAGACTCAGATACAGAACAACGGCAGTCAGAGAGGGACTGAAGTTACAGAACCAACCATTTTGGCAGGTAATGAGCCAAACAACCTCATGGGACAATATACCATGTTTTGAACGTCACATATTTAGAATGTATCTGCATTTTTTTTCCTGTGCTCACATTTTCATCTTCTTCTGTGCACCACCTTGACATAAATGAATAATTCACATTTCAGTCAGCCTTCTTTTTATGTTTTAATATTTAACCATAAAGCACAGTATATACTGGGTTGGTTACAGATTTAGTCCTGCTTAGAGTAAATACATTGGAATCAACAGGACAAGTTAGCCATGACTAACTTAAGCCCCATTGATTTAAATGGACAACTAAGTAGGTCTAAATCTAGATCCAACCCAGGTTACACTTTGCTTATAGTTGGATCTAACCCTTATTATTATTATTATTATTATTATTATATTCATAGAGTGCTCCTTCCTGCTTATTCTGGGTCATAAAGAGTGAGCACTTCCTCTTCCATTGTGATTTCTTCAGCTCCAACTTGCCAGGGCTTTATTCTGTATCTTCCATTAAAATTTTGCTTCTGAGCAATCTAACTATAGCCTTTTTCTAAGTACTTGGCTTCTCTGTTTTGTTTTTAAATCCAGCTCCATCACTTTCTGAGAAGTGTCTCATTTAACAACAGTGCTGGGGACAAGGTTTCCTTTGACCAGAATGGAAAATTAACAGCTGGATTTGATGTTATCAACTGGATTACTTCCTCAAACTTATCTAGAGTGAAAATTGGGCACGTGGATCCCCAGTCTCCTCCAGATCAAGTGTTTATAATTAATGAGGAAGCCATAACATGGCACAGCTGGTTTAACCAGGTAAGAACCAATTGCCAGCTATTAAGGCTAGATCTACACTACTGCTTTAGAATGGTATTGAAAGGCACTGATAACTGTTGGGGTCAGGACATATTCCATATACCTCTTTCATAATGTGATTTCCTATGTTTTATTCCACATTTCTAATGATTGGACACAAGATGTGAACATAAGGCCAGAATTACACCCAATACATGTGAATGGGTTTACTACATATTCCCTCCCTGCGATTATTAACAGAGACAAGGGTTGAGATAGGCAGGGGCTTGCCTTCCTGATTTCGACATCTTTAAATGTCAAAATACTAGAGGCTCCTAAGTGTAATTCCTCGATACAAGGCCTGCTAGTAGACTTAATAACTCCCAAACTAACTTTACTGCTCTTTAATGTGTATTTTGTTCCTCCATTATGCAATCTACTGACCTCAATGTGTTGGCTGGAATTTGAATGTTATTTTCTTGAACAAACAGCCAAGCACCCACATGCATATCCCATTTTGGCGGGTGATTTTAACGCAAGATCTGGCACATATAAGGTAGATCCATCAATTCAAAAGGGTAATCTTACAATAGCGAAAGATTTTCTTCAAGTGAATCTTAGACATTCCAAGGATCCCATAATTAATTTTGCAGGACAATGCCTGCTTAATTTTGTGTTCAAGAATGATATAGCTGTTTTGAATGGTTGCGCTAACTACGATAGATGGGGTGAGTTCACGCATATCACCTCTAAAGGCTCAAGCGTAATCGACTATGTTTTAATTCACAGATATTTAGAATCCTTGGGCTGTAAATTTAGGGTTGCCAATCGCCTTGATAGTGACCACCTACCCTTAGAATTCTGGATACCACTCTTAGGGTCTCCCTCAATAACTGCTCAGAATCCTCTGCTGTCCAGTAAGCTTCTTATGGTAAATTCAAAAAAAGTTCGGTGGAATAATGAAATGGCAAAGTCTTTTATCCATCAGACTAGCTCTTCTAACCACCTAAAAAGCTTAGAACTAAAAATAATCAACTCTCCCCCTGAACCCTGCATTTCAGCATTTGAGGAGCTGATGCAGAGTTTAGGGATTTTTTTTCAAAATAATCACAAGTCGGATAGTACCAGAGAGCAAAAACGAAAACAAAAAATTCTTGGTAATAAGTGGTTTGACAAAGAATGTGTGGAGCTAAGGAAAAGACTCAAGAACATCTACTTTTCTTATCGGAATAATAACAAACGGAGACTCCCAAAAGGGTACTATGATTTAAAGAAAAAATACAAGAAGACACTGACCCAGAAAAAGCGTAATGCGGATCGGGAGAATTGGCAACTCCTAATCAGTGCTTCTGTTACTAATAATTGCAGAACGTTTGGGCAGTTAATTAATGGAGCATTAAGAGAGAAGGATGGCCTTCCCGACTGCTGTATACCAGCAGACATTTGGGTTAGTCATTATAGTAAGGTCCTTGGGGGCGAACAGTCAACTAACCAGGCTCCCACTCTGCCCCCCGGAACCCCAGAATGGACTGAAGTAGATTACACTACTATAGAAGAGCTGATAACTCAGTTAAAAGTGGGCAAAGCCTCGGGCCCTGATGGGATTACCCCGGAAATGCTAAAATGTAATACTGCTTGGTGGACACCAATTCTAGTTTCTTTGTTTATGGCAATTAATAAATCTGGACAGATCCCTTCAGCTTGGTGAAGGACTGTAGTGGTGCCCATATATAAAAAGGGCCCGAGAACAGACCCACATAACTATAGGCCGATAAGTCTTCTGTCTGTAACAGGGTAATTATATGCTAAAACATTAAGGACTAAACTGAATGACTGGGTTTGTGTTAATGATATCCTGGGCCCTGAACAGATTGGGTTTAAGGCAGGCAGTTCTACAAACGATCACTGCTTGGTTTTATCCCATCTAGCTCAAAAATACACAGCTCCAAGGGGAGGCAAATTGTTGTTGCCTTCATAGACCTTAAATCTGCTTTCGATTCCATCTCTCGATCCCTACCATGGCACAAATTAGATCAGATGTCCATAGAACTGAGATTATTATTTCTTCTAAAAACGCTATATTAATGGAGGCACAGCCGTGCCTCCATTGTTAAGGGCTGTCAGTAAAAAACACATTCCACCATGTGAAAGTGATAATTGGGGGGGGGTCATTCTAACAGCCATAAAATCGAAAATGTTTCATCAACCTTTCTGAAATTTACAGGTGCCAGAAAGAAATGTTTGTTTTATATTATCTGAAAATTTCAAAAAGATTGGTGAAAGATTGAGGGAAGGAGAGCAGTTTAAGGTAGAAAAGGACTACAAACCTCTCTCCCTGCTTTTGTAAAATTTACTTCCGGGTTGCGACTTTTGTGCTCTCAATTTGCATAATTTCTAGAGCCTTATTAACTAATCCAGTGGTGGGGTCTTCTTCCTCCTTGACTGTAGTTGTTGGAAAGCTTTTCGTTTTTTTAAAATTCCCTTTGGTTGACTTTTAAGGACTATTTTAACCTCTCATTCAAGTCAATGAGGCGGCCATCTTCCCTCATAACGTGACACTGACACATGCTCAGTAGCGTTGCTCTCCCCCTCACTCCTGCCTTAGAATGTGGGGTGGGTGAGTGAAATGGCCGCTGCCTCTAGCACAGACCTTTTGAGTAAAGAAGAAGATGAGTTTCTCTTTTCTCTTCTGGAACATGCATTCCTTTGGCTCTGAGAGTATTTTGGGCTATCTTCATGAGGCCAGTTTGCTCTTTTGCTCCCTGGTGAAGCAGGGTGTGTTTCCTCTGGATCCATGATAACTTGATCTTCAGATCTCTCCTGGGAATAGGTGGCTATACCTTTCTTTCTATCCGCCCTACCCCATACACACACAGTGCTCCTTCCCTCTTTTCTAAGAGTTTGGTCCATACTGCTATGAAGTTGAAAGCTTCAAACACTTCAATTAATTAATTTGGGCCAGTGTTAAGTTTTAAGTGCTTCTGGGCCTACAACGTTGGTTTCAGCCTAGTCACCCTTTTTTTCTAATAAGGTTTAGAAACAGTTGAGCTGTTGTTTATTTTGCATAGTGTACACACATGGATTTTCTTTCTAATCCTTGCAGTCTACACTGGCTCCCTCCTGGATGTGTTTTTGGATGCAGACAAACCCTTTTTTGTTCCAGCAGGCTTTTGGCAAATAATCTGGACCTCTGTCTATACCTTTGATGATTAAATTGTTATGTGTTTAAAATGTTTAAAATGCTTTAATATTGAAAAGTATTTAATTATATTTTTAACTTTTGTATATTTAGGCTGACCATATGAAAAGGAGGACAGGGCTCATGTAACTTTAACAGTTGTAGAGAAAAGGGAATTTCAGCCAGTGTCATTTGTATGCAATTAGTCCCTGGTGAAATTCTCTCTTCATCACAACACTTAAAGTTGCAGGCACTATACTAGAGTGACCATATACAAAAGAAGGCAGGGCCCCTGCAACTTTAACTGTTGTGATGAAGAGGGAATTTCACCAGGAACTAATTGTAAAAAAAGAGAAGTAGGTGGCCCTAAGTTGTTCGTGATCAGTTTTCCACAACCCCACAGTCACCTCTGCATATCATATTCTCCACCCTGTCCTCATGGTTTATCTGCTTTGGGAGAATTTCACTTGCACTTTCTGCCTCCTTAGGGAGGATGTGGCGTTAATGCTTGTGAGTCTTAACTCCCAATTTCCCTGCTTTTTGGTGCTTGGTTGGAAAATGTAGAGCCTTAACGTTGTTTTTGTAAACTGTAGGTTTTTTGTTTAATGAATCATAATACATCGGCTCAGGTTAGGTGAAGTAGAGTGGGTCACCTTACCAATGAAATCACTACCTCCCGAGGAGTTAGGTAGGGCTGTGTCTTAGCACCAACCCTGTTTAACTTATACTTGGCTGACCTCCCTGCTTTTCTGGAACCAATACAATCTCATCCTCCCAGGATTGGTTCACAGAAGGTGAAGAAACTCCTGTATGCAGATGATGCTGTCCTGATTTCACAGTCCCGTCTCGGTCTTAAGAGGCTGTTAAATGGATTTGCAAAGTACTGTGCTAGAGATAAACTAGTAATTAATTATCAAAAATCCAAAGTACTAGTTTTTGCTAAGACCAAAGTCAGATTCTCCTGGTCCATGGGAGGTAGTAGGGTTGAACAGGTAGATTCCTATAAATACCTAGGAATTTGGTTCCTAGCGAACCTAAAATGGAACGTGCATGGAAAACATCTCAAGGCTAAAGCTGACCAGACTATTGGAGCTCTTACCCACTTTTTCCATCAAAAAGGGGGCAAATATATACCAGCTGCCATTAGGGTATATAAAGCTAAACTGGTGTCCCAGGTTTTGTTTGGGGCTCCTGTGTGGTTCCTGCTTCTGAAGACTCCACTGGAAGGTATACAGTCTACCTTTCTGAGGCTAATTTTTGGAGTCCCAAGATGTGTTTCTGGCCCAGTACTTAACTTAGAGGTCGGTTTAAGATCTTTGAACAATGTAGCCTGGAGTTTGACTTTGCAGTTCTGGTTTCGCCAATTCCATGCTATGTCACACAGCTCCCTGGTAACTCAGGTTCTGCTAGATTCATATGAGTCTCCTTGGGTTAAAGCGCTAGCACGGAAGGTTGCTACCTTGGGACTAAATCTTCAACACTTGTTTCAGTCCAAACCAGCCAAAGCTAGACTGATTATTAAACAGAGACTGGCGGATATTGATCTCCAGATGATGCG
This sequence comes from Anniella stebbinsi, assembly GCA_029215795.1. Lineage (NCBI taxonomy): Eukaryota > Metazoa > Chordata > Lepidosauria > Squamata > Anniellidae > Anniella > Anniella stebbinsi. Next base: position 26,720,876 of record JARDYH010000008.1, read on the forward strand.
AGGTGTGGCAGTGGGCCCTTGTTCTCCGGCCGCACTGGGTCTTCTGGATAATGCTGAAAAGGGCGAAATAGCATATTTGAAATGGCTTTTAGTTCCAAAATATAGGAAGGCCTTTACTCTGGGAAGGTTCAATGTTCTCCCTTTGAAATTGTTGGAGGGGAGGTTTAAGAAAATACCCATGGGAGAAAGATGTTGTCCCTGTAACAACTTAGAGGTAGACAGAGTTACACATGTGCAATTTAGCTGTGATTTTTATAATGGAATTAGGAACGACCTCCTGCGACCAATCCTAAAGGGTTATCCTGGCCACTCTAATGAGGCCCTGACAATTATACTCTTACAGGCCAAAGATAAAACAGTTACAATCCAAGTTGCAAAGTTTTTACACCTTACTACCTGGCATAGAGCTCAGATGATGGGTACCTGAGGTGGTTGCTTGGAGTTCTGAGGTCTGTTATATTGTGTAAAGTTTGTATGTAGTAACAACCTGTATTTATGATTTTTATGGTCTATTGACTTTAATTAACATTTCGTTTGTTCGTTTGTTCGACACCTTATGGCATATTAATATGATTCCATCATGGTGATGCTATCTCTCTTTTGGGCATTTATACTTTGTATAAGCACAATGACATTTGTTGCAGTATTTTGGATAATATGGAATAAAAAGGGGGGAATAGCAGCAGAAAAAGCAGTATATGGAATGTGCAATGTGCACCAATTTTTTTCAATACTCTTCAATACCAATAAGAAGCAGTAGTGTAGATCTAGCCTATGTCACTTTTTGATGTGCAAATAAAATTCCATTAACTAAAAAAAGTATTTGCTAAATAAAGACAAACTACACATGAAAAGCAATACAAACACAAACAAAATATATTAATTCTGTACAAATATTATCTATAAAAATACTAGACATACATTTAAAATTTGGAAATCTATATTTCAGGATGCACAGCTGTGCATCCTTAGTTAAGGTTTGCCAGGGGAAAAAAAGCATTCAATCATCATAAAAGGGAAATTGGGGGGGGGGTATTCTTGTTGGTGATATATATTTTGTTTGTAGTTTTGTTTGTTTTCCTTCTCTGTCTCTAGACTGAAATCTCAGCAGAGTCACTTCCTCCCACACACCAGATAAATCACTTCTTTCCACAAGGATTTTTCTTTAAGGAAGTACTTTACTTAATCAGGCAAGCTTTTATAATGAACTGAAAAACAACTTAACTTTATGCTTTACAATCTTTTCCTTCCTTTGAGCAGCCTTTAACAAAATAATGATGCAAAACAATCTTTAAGCATTCCTTTGCCTTCTTGTGCTCTTTATCTCATACGAACCGCATTGCCTGTTCCTCGCAACGTTCCTCCAGTTTACTTCTCCAGACAGCTTGCTTCTCTGAACTTTCACTTCAGCATTTACAGAAACAAAAACACACCAGCCTCTGCATACTCGACCACCCCTCCTGACTGACAAAACTTAGCTTTTTCCTTTCTTACTTATGCAGTTAATTCAGGTGTGTCTTCTTCCTTAATTCAGAACACCTGTTCTTAATCTCCACTCTCATTCACTACTGCTTCCTCGTTTAAAAATAATACATTCTTAATTGTAATCCTTTCAATTACTAACAATTCTACCTTCTTGAAATTTACATGTGCCATAAAGAAATGCCTATTTTACAAAACCTGAAAATTTCAGGAAGATTGGTTAAAGATTGAGGGAGAAAGGGCAGTTAACAGAAAAAAGAAAAACCTTGGTCACGCAAAAGTGTTTCTGGGAAAAATATTGGCAACCATTTGTGCCCACCTCTGGCTGGGCCAGGATGGTCACTACATGTTAACCATTGCCGTTTCTACTGTACTAGGTGGAATGGATTTTCAGTTTTTCAAATTCAGTTTACATATTTTCAAATTTGTTTTTATAGCCAGTGGAAGCCTATGGAATCTCATAATGTGGAACTCGGAGTGTTGAGGGGGAGGGGAGGGAGAGGAGGAAATAACTCCCATCTGTCGTTAAAGCAGCAAACAACAGCAGCTTTAAAACAGTTTATAACGATATTGAAAACTGTTGGGGCCCAGGACACCCTCCATATACAGTTTTCAAACTGTTTCCAAAGTGTTATATCCTGCTTGGTGTAGATCTGGCCCCAGGCACCTGGATCCTGAGCAGCTTGGTGCAGTTTTTGCCCCTTATTTGCTTTTGCTAACTGATGAAAGTTGGGCTTCACAGCACTTTCCATTTTAAAATATCTTCTACACTCTCTACCTGGATTAAATTTCCCTAACTGGACTTTGCTGAGTTCTACACCTTGGATTCTAGGCGAGATCTCTTTCAACATTCCTCTGAATCCATGATAACCTGGACTTCTGCTGTTCCCAGACTGTGGAATGGCTTACCGGGAGAGATTCGTCAACTTAACAGTCTCTCTAAGAAAGCCATAATGACTGATCTCTTCCGGCAGGTCTATCTAGTTGAATTTTGAGAGTTTTATTGTTATTTTAATAATGTATTCGTTTTATATGTTTTAATCAGTTTTATGCATTTTATATTTGCATTTAATGTTGTTCCCCACCTCGATCCAGAGGGAGAGGCAGGTAAGAAATAAATATATTATTATTATTATTGTTATTATTATTTCATCTCTTTCTCGCTCGTGGCGATTTTTCTAGATGGACATGATGGGCTTTGCCAAGTTATACAGATGCAGGAATTCCCTGACAATTGAGCATGTTTTAAGTATGACTGCTTTCTGAATGTTGGTGTGTGGATGTAGTTTGGTAGGCCCAGTTTCTGAAGGTTTTCTGTATAATTTTTTGATGTGATGCCGGTGACTGAGATGACAAACAGAATAATTGTGACCTTTTCCTGTTGCCATAGTTCTTGGACTTCCATGGCCAGTGGTGTATATTTGTCTCACTTTTCTTCTTCCTTTTCAACAACATTTTTATATTATTATTATTATTATTATTATTATTATTATTATTATTATTATTCAGATCTCTCCTTGGAATAGGTAGCTATACATTCCTTTCAATTCCCCCCAAAACACACACACACACTGTTCCCTTCCTTTTTTCTAAGAGTTTGAGCCATACTGCTATCATTAAACAACAAGAACAACAACAAAACCCTACAGTTTACAAAACAACGTTAAGATTCTACAGCTTTCAACCAAGCCCCAAAAAAGGAGGGAAATTGGGTGCTAAGGTTCACAAGCCTTAATGCCACATCCTCTCTAAGGAGGCAGAAAGTGCAAGTGAAATTCTCATTCTCCCAAAGCAGATAAACCATGACGACAGGATGGAGAATGCAGAGGTGACTGTGGGGTTGTGGGAAACTGATGATGAACAACTTAAGGCCACCTACTTCTTTCGTTTTCTTTTTGAGCAGCTCATTCTCAACCTGGTGCCCTCCAAAAATGTTGAACTACAACTCCAAAATAGGGGGCACCAGATGAATGGGCAATGAAAAATAAATGCTAAGTAGCACACAACTGTACAAACAATATTATAATGCATGACAAACCATAACATAGGAATGATACAATTAAGCAGAAAATAGTGAATTGAACAAGCCTACACAAAAAGTGCTAGACACTCAGTATGACATGAATACATAAATAAAGTGCAAAAAGCAATTATATTTAACAGCTGGGCTAAGCTGAGCACATGAGAGCATGAATTGAACACAGGTTTTATACAAGATAGCAAAGTATTTAACAGGCACCTGTTTCAGTCCTGTTTCACCATGTTTTGGATTCTTCAGAAAAGCAACATAATGATCACCATTAACGAGCAACACCAAGGGAGTAAAGGAAAGATGAAACACCTTAAGTAATCTTTCCATCTTGGTATCTTATTAACTCCCTTCCAAGGGAAGTTTGGCTCAATCCCTGGGAATTCAATTGAACAGCTTCAGTGGAGGCAAGTTCTGTAGACAGGTGTATATGACGTTCCAGCTAATAGGATCATCATTGGTTCTAATAGGAACTTTAATTTATTTCTTTGTTTCTTATTTTGGCAACATTTGTAACCTTTGAAAGGCTGGAACTACTTGCAGTCATTCATAGTAGGCCATTTCCACCCATGAACTAGTTGAGGTTATTTATGGCAGGTCATATCCAGCCCTTCTTTTCCAGTCAGCTGGCAACCTGTGGGATTGCCTCTGTCTATATAACCTCACAATTTTCAACATTAGCATGGTGCTGCAGGATGAAGCCACAAAGTAATGGTTCCCATAGTCTTTTAATAACAAGAAAACATCCCCAGGCCCTCAATTTTTCCAAGCTCATGATTCTCAATGCTCTTTTTTATTTATGGATTAGGCTCGGCCTCTTTCCGTATGCAGTGAGAGTTGTTACCCTGGTTCTAGGAAAAAAGTGAAGGAGGGGGAGCCATTTTGCTGCTATGATTGCATCCCATGTCCAGATGGGAAGATTTCAAACCAGAAGGGTAAGGAATATACTGTACAAACTTACCCATCAAAATTTACTTTAGTACAGATGGACAGACATATGAAATCATGCCTACAGTTTGAATGCTTTTTTTTCTTTGTTCAGTGTCTTAAAAATGGCAAAAAAAATCCCATGGTTGAGAAGACACCTTAAAATGAGGCTGAGCTTCCACTGAACATTAGGATTGTTGAACATGGCTGCTTTTTGGGCACCAGTAGTATTGCACAATGTAAGAATGATCCAATTAAAAAGTATGGTGGTAAAAAATTGCACACTCTGGGCATTTCCACTGAAAAGGCCATGTCTCATGTTCTGAGTCATCACACTTTTGACAAATGTGGGATGGTTGAGAAAATCAACATTTGTTGATTAGTTGATATTTGTTCTGATCACAGAACTTATTTTCCACCAACCTCACATCTACACAGAGTTGCCCAGAAGAGCCATTCAAATGATCAGAGAATTGTTATATCTTGGCTCATGAGAGAGGGGATGAACACTTGGTAGCCCACTATGACCAGTCTTTCCCTTTTTGAATTAGAGCTGATGAGTCCTTAGTCTTTTGGGGTCTGATATATGTGACTTTTCCTGAAATCTGGGAAATCTTTCTCATTTTACTTTTTAAAGAAACAAAAACAGAAATATTCAGAAATTGCGGGGGTGCAATGTATGTGACTTGCACAAATCTGAGGTGCAATTTGCTGAAATTACACAAATTACGGTTGAAATCTGTATAAATCACACAAATTGCACACATTTTGATTTACATTAAAAGAAAAAAAACTCAGTAGAACCTGCAAGATGGCCAAACTTGATGCAGATCGAATTCAGCCGGATCGTGTGTAAATGAGCCAAAGTCATAGGAGGGGTAAGCAGATGAAAGCTCGGTCACTTCCTGCCCCGCCCCGCCCCGCCCCGCCCCCGATGGATTCCTCCAACATCCCTACTTCTACTGCAGAAGCTCTCTCCCATAGCTGTTTTGCAATTGGGCTGGGGCATTGGAGAGCAAATTCTCTAGACTTTGGAACTCACTCCCTAGGAAGACCTGCCTTGACCATTCTCTGATGGCATTCCAGCAATTTGTGGAGTTGTTTGTAGTTTGACAATTGTTTGCCTTTTCAAATTGTTGAGTAAATAACTTTTTCATTTACTTAGCAGGCAAACTTCTTGAATTGCTTTATCTGCTCCCTATATTTCTTGTTTAATTACTCATTGTTATCTTGTTTATGTTTATTGTTCTAATTGTGTAGGCTGTGGGCCATCTTGAGTATTTTAAATGAAAAGTTGGGGGTACAGATGCTTTTAATTAATGATAAAGTATTTATCTTGTGTACAAAACATCCTTTTTTTTACATCATATTGCAAAGATCAAGGCATGGTTGTGACACTAAGATTATCTCTTTCCCCCAGACATGAATGACTGCCATAACTGCATAGACAAAACCTATCCAAACGAAAGACATGACTTTTGCCTACCCAAAGTTGCCACCTACATGACTTATGGAGAACCTTTGGGGATCAGCTTCGGCTTTATTGCTCTTTCATTTTCTTTGATCACATCTCTGGTGCTCGGAATATTTATGAAGCACCACAACACTCCCATGGTCAAAGCCAACAACCGGAACCTCACCTACACTCTCCTCATCTCCCTGCTGCTCTGTTTCCTTTGTGCATTGCTATTCATTGGCCGACCTCAGAAAGTGATGTGTCTCCTCCGACAAACCACTTTTGGCATCATCTTCTCAGTGGCTCTTTCTTGTGTGCTGGCAAAAACCATCACCGTGGTTCTGGCTTTCATGGCTACCAATCCAGGATCCAGAATGAGGAAGTGGGTGGGGAAAAGAATCTCCACCTCCATAGTTCTTTCCTGCTCCCTTATGCAAGCAGGCATTTGTACTGTGTGGCTGGCAAACTCTCCTCCATTCCCAGACATTGACATACACTCAGTGACAACAGAAGTAGTAGTGGAATGCAATGAGGGTTCTGTGATTATGTTTTACTGTGTCTTGGGACATATGGGCTTCCTGGCAATTATCAGTTTTATTGTGGCCTTCTTTGCTAGGAAGCTCCCCGACAGTTTTAATGAAGCCAAATATATCACTTTCAGTATGTTGGTCTTTTGCAGTGTTTGGCTATCCTTTGTTCCAACCTACCTGAGCACCAAGGGGAGAGAGATGGTGGCTGTGGAGATCTTCTCAATCTTAGCCTCCAGTATTGGGTTGCTTAGTTGCATATTTGCCCCCAAATGTTACATAATCGTATTGAGGCCTAAGATGAACAACAGAGAACACTTAATGAGAAGAAAGAATTGACCTAATGGTTCTGTGAGATTTGCTCTGTTTTGCAATCCAGAGGTTTTTGTATATTTGTGCTATAGAATGCTTGTGTGTTATCCTCTTTGTGATGTAGAATTCTCTCAGATCTTTTGAAATACTCCCAGACTAGCTAAAAAAGAAAGAATATGATGTGTGTGTGTGTGGGGGGGGGAATAGAGTATGCCATTGTTCATATTCATTTGAAGCACTAGATTGCTGGTTTCATACGACATATTAGGCAACGGAGGGGGAAATAGCGTACTGACCATGCGTTAGGTAGGCGGCTCTCCCCAAATGACATGTTGCTACCCAGTCCATTGAGCAGCTGAAAGTTCCACCATCCATCTTGGTTGCAGTGACTCCTCCCTCCTCTTCAGGCATATCCCAGCATGCACCACAGTTCTGCCAGCTGTATCAGAGCAGCTGTAGGTTTTCGGCTGCTCCGGTCGGCAGGACTCTATTCCCAAACGGAATAGTGCACAAGGGCTGATGAACGGTCACCCAAAGTTACTCTTTGAAATTGATCCTGAAAGTAGGACTGGAACCACTGTAACACCATGCCTCAAGTCCCCTTCCCATGGAGTCAATCAAGCCAATAAGAGTTCAAGCAGAATTAACAGGTTGCACTTCCCTGATCTCTCCCCTTCTTGATAAAAGTCAGCCATCAGGGTGACCAAGGCTGAGACCCAGATTGAAATGGGTCTAGATAAACAGTGTCCTCCAAGGATGCATGCAGTTCTTCCACTATGAACCTCTCCAATACCTTCCATAAGAAAGGAGCAGTAAGAAAGAGCAGTAAAAAATAAAAACACCCTAGGCACTTTCTGTATATATTAAGGGGAAGATCCCCACCACCATCTTGGAAGTCTGAGAATGTTGTCTCTTGAAATTTGCTGAATATCTCCTGCTTCCATGGGAACTAAAATTCTTCCTATCGTGAGCCTGTTCAGACAACAAACTAAACCATGGTTAGACTGCTAAGCCATTTGTAGCAAAAGGTTAGTGAGCATGTTTAAACTGTGGTAATGTAGCCACCATGGTTAGAAATGGTTCACATGACATACTAAGCCATAATGTTTAACTCAAAATGCTTAACTACTGTGGCTTAGCATGTCATCTGAAAAAGGTCACAATGTGTGTGTGGTGGGGGGAGAGATATTCAGTCAAGTCTAGTTTGAACATAGAGTTGGCAAAGTGAATCAAGATTTGGTTTAAGGTAAACCACAACAAGGTGTGTTCAATGGCAACCTCACCAATAGCTACAGCAAAGATGACGGACAATCTTTTCGTCTTCAGACAGAGGTGGGGCATTTTGGGGCAAGCCTTCACCAACAGAATAGGCAGACCGATTCTGAAACCACTGACCAAGTAGTCAATTTTGAAGCCTAGGTATCACCCTGTTTTCAATCAACACAACTGGAACTCATTGTGTGGGAGTATTTTTCCTTATCTCCCTCTTTGTCTCAACTCACTTTTATCCCCCCTTTTCTTACAAAAAAACCCCCTGATTAATGTTGTCAATCAACACTGTGTTTGTTGCATGGTACATACGGCACATACAATATGTGATTCAAGCATAAATGTCTTTCCCAATATCTGTTGGAAAAAATAGAAGTATTTACTGGGACTTCCCCTCACCACTACACCCTCCAGACATGTCCTGCATGCAAAACAAGCCTTCTTTTCTGGTTCCTTCCAAGTTTTGCAAACTCTGCACAACCGTTGTTTGTTGTTCAGACTATTTTCTGCTGTCAGCATCTATTCAGGACAACTCTTAACTGCAAGCATAAGTATAATTGATCACAGAGATTCAGAGGAGCAATGGCTTTACTTCTGCCAAACCATAGAATATAAGAACAGATGTGCTGAATCATTCCAAAAACCTATTAAGTGGAGTTTCCTGTATCCCACAGTGGCCAACCAGGTACATACAGAAAACTCCAAAGGAGGAAATGAGGGAAATAACTCTCCCACTACACTTTTCCAGGAGCTGGTATTCAGAAGCATGCTGTGTCTTTATCACTTTGGCTAGCCTTCTTTTAATGTTGGTGGCAATTATTACATCTTGTGGTAGCAAATCTCCCACCAATCAGTTTCATGGGATGACCCCAAGTATAAATACTATGAGAGAGGGAGAAAAATGTCTCCCTAACCACATTTTCCACACCATGCATAATTTTGTACACCTCTATCATGTCCCACCTTACCCTTAGCCTTATATGGAAATGAGAGAGAACAATCTTATGGAATGAACACAAGTGAAACTGATGTGGATTAGAAATAGAGTGATCCTTCTATCCACGGTCTCTAGAGTTTCAGACAGGTTTGTTTTTCCAGCATTCCTAGAGATGCCAGGGGAATGAGCCAGGGACTTTCTGATATGGTGGCAATGCGTTAACTCACAGCAGGAACTTCTAGCAATACAGTAAGTCTCCCTTGCTTCATAAGGCAATACAAGACCAAGACAATGTGGGGTGCTTTTGCTGGGCCCCGTCCATTTTGCCCACATTGACGTGGATCTGAAAAACCAAGGAAAAGTGGTGGTGCATGGATGCTGTAAACAAGAACCATTTGCGGCATTGTACAACATCATTAGTGGTTATGAGTCTTAGCTTCCAAAGTCTTGGTTTGGTGGAGTTTGAATTAATATGAGTTTTAACTCATGATGGCAGATTACTTGAAGGACTGTTACTGAATATACAAGTAGGTTTCTTTAAATAAAAACATGATTGATTCTATCTATTGTAATGCATTAGAAGAAAAAAAATCAAATCAAGAAAATATGTGTATTACTTGGAGGAGTGGGGTTACAGTGTGGTACAATCCCTCTCAACATATGCCTAATTGTATATTTGACATACGTATGTCAGGCTTGATTGTAAATGGGAGAATCCAGGAGGCCTGCCTCACAAGCTCAAGGGTGTAAATCTTCCCCCTTTGTAAATACTGTTATCAGCCTTCATGTGCTGTGCATATCACACACCCCAATGCTAACTTTCTTTCATTCCCCCTACTCTTACTGGCACCTCCGGAATGTGGAACTTTTGCAACCTAATGCTTTTACTTTCAATTCTTAGCTCAGCCTTCCCCAGCCTGATGCCCTCCAGATGTGTTGGAGGATACTTCCCAGTATGCCTGGCAAGTTGGGAGTTGTAGTTCAACACATCTGGAGAGCACCTGGTTGGGGAAGGCTGACTTAGCTCTTTGTCCCAGCACTGGGCTGCCTGTACCTTACTGCTGAGTCTGGTCTGAGACAGATACGAAGTGTGAGCAGGGGAATCTCCCAGTGGGTAGGGCTTTTCTTGTCCTCTCTGCCATAAGAGAGGATGCGACTTGCACCAGGAAAAAGAACAACTCATCCCTTTTCATCCCTTGGGCTTTGGGTTTATTTTATTCACATTTGGTCTTCTCATCATTCTGCTTTGGAAATCACTGCAGGTTCAATTTGGGGATGAACTGACTTGATTTTGAGAATTGCAAATGTAGAGCAAGGCAGCTGGAGAAGAGAGAATTCCCTTCCCAAGGCTCACACATGATATTTATTTATTGATTTATTTATTGTAAGTCAATAACGGTAATATATGAGGGAGTAAGATTATTATTATGTATTTATTTATTTATTTATTACATTTATATACATTTATGGCCGAAGCTCTCTGAGCGGTTATCAAAAATGAAAAGATTGAACACTAAAAAGACAATATACAAAATTTAAAACCATAAACAACAATCAACTGACATTTAAAACATTTTAAACCGTTAAGCCTGGCCACACTGTCAATCAAAAACTCAAGTTAAGCTGTTAAAATGCCTGGGAGAAAAGAAAAGTTTTGACCTAGCGCTGAAAAAATAACAGTGTTGGCGCTGTCAGGGAAAATTTAAGTTTAAGTTGTTTCAATTGGACAAAAGTTTTGAGTGTCCAGCAGGACTGAACTGCCAGCTGTAGTTAATGAGCAGATAGAGCAAGTTTTTCTATGCTGCAGGGAAGGTCAATCTGATAGTGGGAATCATTCTACAAGGATAAGATAATTGACTGTGCTGAGCCAGGTTCAGATATGTATACATGACAGCTTAATAGTAATGACTGTGTGGTGGGTCGGGCTGGAGTTATGTGGAACAGAGCCTTGTGTATGAGAGATTTGATGGAGGACTAGGCTATGTTATAGCCTTAAGGAAAAACCTGTATATATCTGGAGGAACCAGTTTGCCTTGTATATATTTTTATATTATTGGAACACAATTAAAGGACTTGTATTATACACTATATGCTGAGTGTGAGTATTCCTTCAGTTACTGAGATTTTTCTGGACTTTATTGCTTACTTAGCGCAGGCAGCGCTTTTCTCTTCCCCAACAGGTGCAAGGCGGGCCTCATCGGGGAGTTCATTCCATAATTGGGGGGCCACCACAGAGAAGGCCCTCTCCCTTGTTGCTGTCCAATATCATCCAGATCATTGAAGGCTGAGCAGTGGGAATTCATCAGGTGGTGCAGAGAGGGTCTTCTTTGCCACAAAATTCAGGGCAAAGCTCAGTTGAGGGGATTATCTCCCTCAATTTCAGGAGCGGGTCCCTCTCTCTTCTCTGCTGGATAGTTTGCTGAAAAACCTCCCCATTTTTGGTAACTGGTACATTCCCACCAATGGGATTTAACAGAAATGTTCACCGCTCCCTCAGTTTTAGAGACAAACACAACAAAATCAGCGCTGTCACAGGTTTCAAGAGGCTTTAGGCATGCTAATTTTGGAGCAGATCCCTGCATGCGGTGATTTCTAGGGAATTTTGAAAATCCAAACTCAAATGTCCTCTCAGGTACCTCTCTTGTGCCTTGATCTGTATGGCGAGGGCGAGAGAGAGGGAAAGGGAAAGGGAAACAAAGCAGTGGGAAAACTAAAAGCACTTAGTGCTATAATAAATAAATAAATTAAAATTAATAAATGCCACAACAGCAGCACACAGCTTGCCCATCTTCAGAGAGGACACTGGACAGGAGCAGAGGCTTGCAGGATGACGAGAAAAGGAGCAGAACAACCCCCCCCCCCAGCACCGTCAGGCCCATTGGAGTGAGTCAAGGCAACAACAGGCTATGAGGATTGTAAAGGGAGGAGGAGGAAGATGAGGAGCCCCCCCCCCGGACTGGAAGCCCAGCCAGCCAATCCTAATCATAAGACTAAACCAAACAAACACACTCACACACTAGCAGGCTTTGATTTTTTTTTAAAAAAAAGACTTTTCAGTGGGGAGGGAATATATTACAGAAACACATCACTCTATGAGTTTTTATGATTTTAAGGAGAAAGAGCTGAGAAGTATTAGCGGTCCAAGAGACAGTGGCTGCCTGGATGGCTGCAAATCTCTGTCCCTCGCACGCATGCACAAGGAGGGCAAAACACTGTGATTGGAGGGGGACAGGAAGACAAGTGTGGCTAATAGCTATTGGTTAGTCACATATGTCAATATACCCTCACCCCACTCAGTGTCTTCCAAATATGGAGATATTCAATTGACACACACACACAGCATTGACACGTCAAAAAAATCAGATAATTTTGAAGACATTAGAAGATCTGATTGGGCACACCTCAACTCTGAAGTGATTCTATGGGTTTAGAAGTGTCCAATCCCCATTCTGGAAAATCGAATGCACCGTGGATGGTCACGGTTATCAGATAATTCCAGGGCGGAGTGCACACTCCTAGGAATTCATTCAGCCTCCATTCATGCTCCTCACTATTGGTACAAAACAAGTGCAATTTGTCATGAAGTTGAAAGAGGAGAGAAACTTTGATCACTTGAAAAGAGTCTTTCAGGGAATCCAATGTTATTTAGTGGAACTACTCTTTATAGGAGTGTTAGTCTGTGTGGCACCACCTTGTGTACTTGTAAATGGGGTGTGCATCAGATCGGATCCGATCCACAATCTGAATCCGATCCACCCCGAAATCAGAAAAATCCGATCCGACCAACCCTCCAATCCGATCCGACGAGGTCCGATCCGGATCGGATCGGCGGATCGGAAAGTTTTTAATGGCATTTTTTGCTTACTTTGGGCTTTGAAAAATAATATGCTGTAACTTTTTTGTTTTAAGAGGTAGGAAGTTGTAACTCACTCACATGGGAGAGTATGTATGTCCCCTCATGTGTTGAAAATTACAGAGAAATTGGTGCAAGACTTTAGTGGGAAACAAAGGTTTATTAATTATTATGGCTTTTTACATGCGGCTTGTTGTTTACAGCCAAGAAAGAGAATATGCTGTGTAACATTTTTGTTTTAAGAGGTAGGAAGTTGTAACTCACTCACTTGGGAGAGTATGTACGTTCCCACATGTGTTGAAAATTACAGAGAAATTGGTGCAATACTTTAGTGGGAAACAAAGGTTTAATCTTTATTATTTTAACTTCCAGTTGGGGGGAGGCTCTGTGTGTGTGTGTGTTTGACAGCTTGATCCACCAATTGTGCTCAGACTACATGACTGAATCACCCAATCCTGTTAAGACTTTCTTCAGCCTCCAATCGCAATGCTGGAGGAGGGCACCCAGTATATATTCTCTCAGTCCTTCCCTTTTGGCTCTTTGTGGGGTGATTGAGTTGGAGGTTCGAGTGTTGGTTTGGAGCTGGTGGTGAGAGTTTGATTGAATTTGGAGGTGTTTGGAGTTTCTGGTTTCTTCTGCTTTCCTTGTGCTCTCTTTCTCTCTTCATTTCTCTTGCTTTTCTCTATTGCACATTTGTTAGTTTGTTAGTTTGTCTGTTCAGTTAGTCTTAAAAAATATCTGTATTTGGGAGTGAGTGTGTTTGTTTATCTTTCTCTCTCTCTGAAAAAAAACCAAAAAAATTACAAAAAAATATTTCTATACCCTCTCTCTCTCTCTCTCTCTCTGTGCTTGCGAGTGTGTGTGTTGCTGAGCTGTGTAGCCTGCTGATACATCACACAAAGTCTTGGCAAAGCACACACACTTCATAAAATGAAGCGTGGTACCCAAAGGGCTCCTGCTGCTAAGGCAGCATTTGGGAGAGACCGCTCCGGGCGCGGCGCTGCTGCTGCTGCTGCTGCTGCTGGGACCAGCAGCAGGCAGGCTTCTACACCCCCAGTTAAACTGAGGTGTCCTCCACTGGGGCAGCAGAAGCAGGCAGAGGGAACTAGTAGTAGTGCCTGCCGGGCACTCTTTGAAGTTCCCTAGATAGGTGCTGGGAGCAGCAGTGGGCGTGAAGAAGGACTATTGGCAGATCCTTCTTTGGTGGGTGAGCCTGTGAACCCGCTGACTGAACTTTTCCCAGACCTTGTGGGAGTCAGCGCGGTTCAGAGTGAGAAGGAGGACTCTGATGCGGGGCAAGAGGAAGAGCAGGCAACAGCAGAGCCTCGCTCTCCAGTCCTCTCTTCCACTCATTCCCCTGCTCCTGAGGTGACACCGCAGACTAGTGAAGGCGCCGGTGGGCCATCTGTGTCGCCCCAGAAGTGACAGGCAAGCAAGATGTGGGACCACTTTGAGGTGAGAGTGGATTCCTGCTTTGCTGTCTGTCGCCACTGCAAGATGTCTGTGAGCAGGGGAAAAATGCCAGGCCACTTCACCACCACTAACCTCAGCTGCCACATGCAGAAGCACCACCAGTCTGTTTTGTTTGGGACCGAGGCGGGCACCTCACAGCAGACTGGTGCTATCAGCAAGGGCAAGCAGAAGGCTCCTGCAACTTCGGCCAGCCCTTGAACTCCCATCCCCAAGAGGCTATGCCAGGCCACCATGGAAGAGATGGGGTGGGGGAAGTATGGAGCCACAAGGTGGCGTTTTCCAGTGCCCAACCAGATCACCAATTGCATCAGTGAGATGGTGGCGTTGGATGACCAGTCATTCAGCCTCATCGAGAATGCAGGCCTCAAGAGGCTGATGGCTCTTGTGGTTCCGTACTACAAGCCGCCACGTCGCACGACCATGAGCAGGCATGTGGGGCCCTCCCTGTACCAGCATGCAGGGAATTAGTTCTGGGTTGTCTGTGCCAGGCAGAGGCACAGAAGGTGCACTTCACTTCGGACATCTGGTCCAGCGAAGGAGGAGCGCACACTTACCTGTCCCTGACGGCTCATTGGTGGGGATCCTCAGGGCAGGAGGCACCCAGGCCTTCTGGGACTAGGAAGGAGGGCTGCCGCTGGGCCCTCCTTCATACCGCAGTCATGGACCAGTCCCAAACGGTGGAGGAGATTATGGAGGCCATGAACCGCATGGTGGCAGGGTGGCTGGGTGGGCACCAGCACACCCGTGGTTACATGGTCATGGACGGGGGAGCCAACATGGTGAAGATGGTGCGTGATGGTGGATTTGAAGGCATCCGCTGCATCGCGCACGTCTTCAACCTGGTTGTGAGGGATGGCCTTGGAGGCAGCACGGCCCCTCTCCCTTCCCCAATCTGTAATCTCCTAGAGAGCTGCAGGAAGATGGCTGGGCATTTCCATCACAGCGTGAAGGGCAGTCGGTTGCTGCGGGAGAAGCAGCAGGAGCTGGGACATCCGCAGCACCAGCTAGTGCAGGACGTGGCAACATGTTGGAACTCCACATACCACATGCTCGAGCGTATGGTGGAGCAACAGCATGTTGTCCATGAGATGTTCAGGGTCGGGGACATCGGCATCCAGGCCCCACTGTCCAGGCAGCAGTGGGAGGCCATGTCCCAGCTTCTGGTGGTCCTCAAGTCGTTCCTTGAGGGCACCGTGACCCTGAGCAGCAGCACTGCCCTTCTCAGCCTGGTGATCCCCGTGGCCAGGCATCTCCAGATGCAGATGGGCGAGTTTCTGGAGGCCGGGGATCCCGTCACCGGCAGGCGCTTCCTGCCAGAGGTGTGGGAAGTGTTGACTAGGCTGAGGGAAGGCCTATCCCGCTGGGTCCAGCCTCTCTACAATGAGAGGCAGTACATGTTGGCCACCATGTGCGACCCGTGCATCAAGGATGGGCTGTGTGGGCAGACTTCCTTGGCGGGTTGGGTGGAAATGCTGGTGGCGGATGTTCGGGTGGCCCGGGAAGCCAGAATTGGGCAGGCAAAGGAGGAGCCCACCGAAGCCCAGGCGCTGAGTCCACTCAGCACCACCAGCAGTGGCAGCAGCACCACCACCACACCCAGCAGGGGGACAGGCCAGGGGTTTCGGGCAAAGGCCTTGCAGGCTGCGGTTGGGCATAGAGGCACCCAACCCAGCCGCCGCCAAGATGACGCTGCAGCAGCAGTGCAGCGTTACCTGGCGGAGCAGATGGAGGATGGCTCCATCGAACCCCTGGCCTACTGGTCATCCCGGCGCCAGATGTGGCCTAATCTGGCGCGGGTGGCCATGGATAGAATCAGCTGCCCACCGTCCAGCGTTTCAAGTGAGCGGGTGTTTTCCATGGCGGGCGACGTGGTCACACCCCACCGCTCTCGCTTGGATGCTGAGATGATGGAGCAGCTGGTCTTCCTAAAGGTCAAACTGCCCCTGCTGGGATACCCCACTCTCATGCCCATGGGGGAGTAATTGGCAGGCACCCCCCATCCATTCCACACCTTTTGGCAGGCTCTTGATTTTTTTATTCTTATTTTTGGTTAATTAATTGTATTGTCTTTAATTTACTGGCTGTGTTGTTTACAGCTCAGTAACTCAACTCTGAATGAAGGATCCCGAAGGGATCTAGTTTCTTCTCCTTGCATTTTATATTGAGGGGATACACAAGCATCTCACACATTCTATGTTGTTTGACTTGAACCAATGTGCTTGCACGTGTGCCTCTGAAATTGGACTCCGATGACTCCCTCCAGGCCATCTGTAAGGTCCCACACTTCCATGTGCATTTCTTCTGGTAAAATACCACATTATAGACTTATGAGATCTTTGGATAAGAAGAAGGCTTATTTCATTGCCAAGGAACGCCTGCACCTCTCTGACTCTTAACGAAGGAAGGAATAGGATTCCTCTTCCAGGCTCCTACATTGAGTGGATGACAAAGGAGCATCCTACACTGTATCTGACCAAGTCTTTTGGACCTATGTGGCAGCCTTGTAGGGCTGTCACTGTGTTTTGGGGTTTTTTTTGGCTATATGATTGAAAAAAATGCCTGCCACTCTGCCTGCCCACCTGCCAGGTTGCCGCCATTGTGAAGTAGCCGGATCGCATGGGCCGGACCCACGGTTCTGTTGCTTACTTGTACAATGTGCAAGTGCCTGGCACTATGCCCGCCTGCCTCTGCCTGCGACTCTGCCTGCCTCTGCCTGCCCGCCTGCCAGGTTGCTGCCATTGTGAAGTAGCCGGATCGCGTGGGCCGGTCCCACGGTTCTATTGCTTACTTGTGCAATGTGCAAGCACCTGGCACTATGCCCGCCTGCCTCTGACTGCCACTCTGACTGCCTCTGCCTACCCACCTGCCAGGTTGCCGCCATTGTGAAGTAGCCGGATCGCGTGGGCCGGTCCCACGGTTCTATTGCTTACTTGTGCAATGTGCAAGCGCCTGGCACTATGCCCACCTGCCACTCTGCCTGCCTCTGCCTGCCCGCCTGCTAGGTAGCCGCCATTGTGAAGTAGCCGGATCGCGTGGGCTGGTCCCATGATTCTATTGCTTACTTGTACAATGTGCAAGCGCCTGGCGCTATGCCCAACGTTGCTGTTTGGACTTTGTCATGCCTGCTTTCCTGTATGCCTTCCTGTATGCCTTCCAGATGCTACCTGCGAGGTGGGCCAGCCGCCCTCCTCGCTTAAGCCATGGGACTCAGGGTCCTCCGTCAAGGAGAACTTCACCGAGTCCCCAACATTACTGTTTAAAACAGCACAGAGTTTTGACAGATAAAAGAGGGAGGGGGAGGGGGGGTTCAATTGACAAAGCCCAAGCCTCTGTGCAAAAACATTTTAAACTTACAATCTAAAAAATCCATAGCCACCAAATGCCTTGACCTAACTTTCTGAAATTTCTGACAGACAACTACCCCTAACCCATCTACAAAGTGAGCAACTTTCAGATGTCTAA
Organism: Anniella stebbinsi; assembly: GCA_029215795.1. Lineage (NCBI taxonomy): Eukaryota > Metazoa > Chordata > Lepidosauria > Squamata > Anniellidae > Anniella > Anniella stebbinsi. The sequence goes on from JARDYH010000008.1 coordinate 26,738,603, forward strand.
CTTTTAAAATAAAAAAGTTATAGGTATTCTTTCCTCATTGTTTCAAAAATTAATTCCCACACAAGGCAAGCACCTATATTTCTGAAATTTCACACACATATCAAGCAAAGTGTTACCTGTAATGTGCCCAATTTTCCAGTTTGTATCTTTAAAAATACAAAAATGGGAGGCATAAATGTATTTACCCCACTACTACCCATTTTTCTAAAATTAATCGCCACACAAGGCAAGCACCTGCATTTCAGAAATTTCACACACTTAGGTCCCAATGTAACACCTACAATGTGGCAAAGTTTCATGTGTGTAACTTTAACAGTGACAAAGTTATAGGCATTCCTATTTTTTATTAAAAAATTAATTGCCCCAAAATGCATGCACCAATCTTTCTGAAATTTCTCACTGATACCTACCCCTAGCCCATCTACAAAGTGCCCAAGTTTCATCCTTCTATCTTTAAAACTGAAAAAGTTATAGGCATTTTTTTGTAACACAATACTACACTATGGGGAAATGCTTTCAAAATGGTGTCTGATCCAGATCGGACATCCGATCTGCGGATTGGAATTGGATCTGATCCGCACAGCCTCCGATCTGATACAATCCGATCTGACCCCCCAGGTCCGATTCCGATCCGCTATCCGATCCGATCCGGGGGGGCAGTGCACATCCCTACTTGTAAATAAAAAGAAATATTAGAGAAATTTCATTTAAGTCTCCAGAGAACTCTCCTTCCTGGGTAAGAGCTGCCATCACTTGCATAGGTGAAGAGCTCCAGTGTCAGCTGCTGGTAATGAAGCGTAGAGCAATCTTTGTGAATATGTAAATGTAAGCATGACAACCTGTATATCTAAAAATGTCAACCATGTGCTAATGCTGCCTGCATATGTACCTTCTCATATTATCTCCTATGAATAAGAGCTTGGTTTCCCATGGCCTGAAGCTGCCTAGAAATTCATCTTCCCTGGTCTAAAGACACATTTGAATGAATAAGAAAGTGTTTTAGACTTGGTGCACACACATGCACACACACAATTGTTCAGAGAACTAATTTCCCAAATGAGAGGAAATCTCATACATAAAGCTCCTCGATAAACTAGTTTGGTCCCTAGTCCACAGCGATCTTCCCAAGATTCCTTGAGAGTAAATGGCTCTTTTACCCTCTAGGAATCTTATTAGGAGTTTCACAGCATTAGGAATAAACATTGAAGAATCTCTTCTCAAGTAAGTATCCCTCCACATCCAGCTAAGCGGAATAGAACATTCACAAGATGCACAAACATGCTTTCTTCTGCAATTACACAGGGAATCTGAATTTGGGAGATTGTCTTCTCTTTAATTATCAAAAGGACTGTAATTAATTTCACTGCTTGTCAAAGTCCCATGTGGAATTGCAGTTCCAATTATCAAAAATAACCGCCTGTGAAGGATGGGATAAATATACCCTCTAACAATTGGAGCTAAGGGTAGGGACTTGGAACAGGAAAGGATCCACCAATCTGATCACTTCTACTTTATAGTTTGGACACATTCAAGTCAGGCCATTGTAATCATAGACTTGATGAACTCTCATAATAGAGTTTTGGATGGAGAAAGGAACATCTCCGTGTAAAGTGAAGAGTTATACCCAGCACAATGGTATTAGTGGTCTTTCTGATATTACTTCTTCCTCACACTACATGCAAGGATCACATTGTGAAATGCAGTCTCAGTGATCCTCACCCTCCACTTCAGAAGTATCATCTGTCAGGAAACCTCCTCATTGGTGGCATTGTTTCTCAGAGTTTCATTATCTCCACTTCGACAACCTTCACTGTTCAACCCCTACAAGCAATGTTTGAAGATCTTAAGTAAGGTGCTAATCATTTTAACTTTGTTTGCGTTTTCTTTTTTGTTTCTAGGGTCAGATCTACACCACGTAGGATATCACACTTTGAAAGTGGTTTGAAAATGGCATATGGAATGTGTCATGGGCCTCAACAGTTGTCAATACTGTTATAAACCATTTATAAAGCAATAGTGTGGATCCTGCCTGTGTGTCCCAAGTCTGAGCAGCTGCAGATAGATTATAGTTGGGCTGCAGGGGGGGAAATGAACATACTTAAGGCTGTGCTAGAGAACAAAAAAGAAACCTGCTTGATCCTACAGGGCCAAATCATGTATGTGTTTCCCTTGATAAAGAAAAAGGTTTAAATGGCATTGTCTCAATTTGGATTACCACCCAGGAGCTATTTCCACCTAGGAGAAAATCTATTGATGTAATCGACCCCCTTGTCACTGATACATTGATCTGAATATGCCTCCTCTACTGTTGGCCCTATTACTTAAAGTAAGCAAACAACCACAGGAAATTTTGATCAAGGATTTCCTTGCCACATCTTCTTTGTGCTGAAGTTAATGCACAATGGAAGATGCTCCCTTTCATTCAATGGGGGGGGGGGGAAACACAGTAGGATATATATATTTTTCTCTTTCATTTACAAATGCCTGTATCATGCTCTACGTTCCTCTGTGGTGCCTCTATTTCACTATGTACCTCCTCTCTCAATGAATACTGTCCATTCCTTCTAATATTTCTGTGACTTGGCTCCAGATATAGCAGAGGCTATTTGTTTCATCTCATTTACTTTTCAGGAATTGTTGAGCTCATAACAGCTACCACAACAGCCATCATGCATAACTGTTGCTTGATAATAAACTGTATCAGTCCTTCCTTGGCCTTTTTTTAATTTCTTGTAAAGCTGTGTTAAATTCAAAGGGTTTTTATCAGATATCTGTTTGGTAAATTACTTTCATTTGCAATATAAATATTTTTGGTATGCATGTCTGCACCACAGGATTGGAACATCAGTGGAAAAAACATATATACAAAATTTCCCCATTCACTCTTCTGGGCTCCAGTCCACAGACTTCCACACTTGCCCAACTCAGCATGCACTGAGTTGGGCAGTGTGGCAGTGCCTGCTGGTCCACTGAGCTGCCAGTTTATGTAAAAATGGCAGCTCTTTTTTCCCTTGTAAATGCCAATCTGCACCAATGGCAGCCATAAAATGGCTATTTACGCAGAATTGCAGGTGTAAGTGCTCCATATGATATGTGAATGCAGGACATATAATATGTGAAAGTATGTTTGAATCATATTGCATATAGCTAAGCAACTTTTTCCAAATAAATACAGTACCAGGCTTTTTGAATATACAGTATACAGTATTTTGGACATAAACATTGATATTGTTTGATCTTTTTGTAGACAATTTTGGGCTGTGGGTTGCCTTAAAAGGAGCCATATAACATGTAATAAATAATATTAGTAAAGGTGATTTAGAACTGAGTGGTAATATAATTTTTACAAAATTAGAATATTCTTCTCATATTGGATGCAACTCTTGTCCTAGTTTGGTGCCTAAGAATTACCAGCACATCCTGGCCATGGCATTTGCACTAAAGGAGATCAATGAAAACCCTCAGATCTTACCCAATGTCACCTTGGGCCTCCAGATCTATGACAGCCATTTCAATGCACAGAAGACCTATCATGCCACAATATTACTCATATCCACCTTGGAAAGATTTATCCCCAACTACATATGCGGGATCCAAAATAATATGATGGCAGTCATTGGAGGACTGGATTCTGAAATCTCCCTTCATGTAGCAACTGTCTTGGATATCTACAAGGTTCCGCAGGTAGTGTGTATGTATGGGAGGGAGAGAAAGAGAGAGTCACATATTTTCATTAATCAAATAGGTTATGCGTAAACCAGATCCTTGCTGGTTTTATTTTTTTAATTGCTATTTCATTGTGATTATGTTTGCATTGCTTTTAATATTTTAACTTTTATGTATTTTATTGTTGTAAGCCATCTTGTGAGGACTTCTGCAATGAAAGGTGGCCAAGAAATGCATTTAATAAATAAATAAATAAATAAATAAATAAAATCAGTTGGTCACCTATTTAGCACTCAAAATCCCTTCTGCTGGGTTTGGTGAACTAAACCCAGAGGTCACTTTCATATACATGCTAAACAGCACAAGGGAACAAACAGAGCATTTTAGTACTCTATGGCATATATTTCATAATACAAAGCAAACATTCTGCAGCATACCTTCTGGAAGCTACCTGCTACATAGATGTGGACTAAATATAACTGTCTCATCTATGATAGCCATGGAAGGATAATGTGGTCCATGGTATTGCTGAGATATTCAGGACAATTGACAGTACTGCAGTTTTCTAATGTGCATCCTTTTAAGTGTTGACAGAAACTGTCAATTCGCTAAACAGACCAAAAGCAAGTTTGAAATGGATCTGAATAATTTGTCATTCAGGAAACCTAGGCAATGGGTGGTGCCTGCACTTCTTATACACCTTGCTCAAAAAAGCATTCCCAAACATAAGCAGAAAATACAATCATATGCCCATACATGTCTCATTATGAAAAAAAAATCGTATTTCATTGCAGATGCAGTGTAGAAGTAAGTGAATGTGAATTGTGACCTATCTAGTTCAAGTACAGGTTTCCATGCACAGTTGATGCAATCAGAAGGTAGCAGGAAAGTCGAAACCATAGCACAAACCATAGCATAGGAATAATAAAGTGCAATTACCTGACAGGTTTTTTTTTTTTTTTTGGTATGTTCATGATGCACATGAGCTGCTTTGAAAACTTGAAAGGTTGCCTCTGCTGCTGCTGATTATGATGATCGAGTAGTTACTGTTATTATTATTATAATTATTTCTCTTCTATCTCCTCTTCACATCAATCTTTAGCTCATATATGGCTCTGATCCAGTAATGAATGACAAGACCCCAGGACTTTCCTTCTATCAGATGGCTCCTCAGGAAACCCTTCAGTACATAGGGATTCTCTCTTTGCTTCTGCATTTCAGGTGGACGTGGATTGGGGTCATTTTAACAGATAATGACAATGGAGAAAGATTTGTGCAAACTGCACTTCCTCAGTTTTCTCAGGGTGGTGTTTGTTTTGCCTTCATAGAAAGAATCCCTACACTAACTTTTGTCACTGAACTGATGAAAATAATGGAACAGGGGGCAAACATACATGATAAAGTGATGGGTGGCAATGCCAATGTATTAGTGTCCTATGGAGAATCCTATTCCATGGCATATTTTAGATGGCTTCCACTTTTAACTGTGAAAAATACACCAAAAGGTAAAGTGTGGATAACCACAGCCCAGGTGGAGCTAACTTCATTCGTCTATCAAAAAACATGGCCTCTAGAAATGTTTCAAGGTTCTATAGCCTTCACAATTCACTCCAATGAATTACCAGATTTTCGTCAATATCTTGAGAGCAGAAAACCTTCCAGCACAATAGAAGATGGCTTCATGAGGAACTTCTGGCAACAGGTCTTTGGCTGCATATTCCCAGATACAGTTGTGGGTGAGGTGGACAGGAATATTTGCACAGGGGATGAGAAGCTGGAGAGCCTTCCTGCCCCCTTGTTTGAAATGAGGATGATTGGCCATAGCTACAGCATCTACAATGCTGTCTATGCAGTGGCCCACGCCTTACATGCCATGTCTTCAACTAGACTCAGATACAGAACAACGGCAGTCAGAGAGGGACTGAAGTTACAGAACCAACCATTTTGGCAGGTAATGGGCCAAACAACCACATGTGACAATATTCCACATTTTGAATGCACAAATTTTGAATTTTGTCTGCAATTTTTTTCTCCTGTGGTTACATTTTCATCTTCTTTCCTCTGTGCAAAACCATGAAATGAAGAAATAATTCATATTTCAGCCACCATTTTTTTGGTATTTAACTATGAGTACAGTATATACTGGATTGGTTACAGATTTAGTCCTGTTTGAAATAAACACATTGGAATCAACAAGACAAGTTAGCCATGACTAACTTAAGCCCGATTGATTTCAATGGCCTACTAAGCAGGTCCAAATCTAGATCCAAAGCAGGTTACACTATGCTTAGAGTTGGATATAACAAATAGTGTTGTTATTATTATTATTATTATTATTATTATTATTGAGTCATAGAATGCTCCTTCCTGCTGTTTCTGGGTCATCAAGAGTGAGCACTTCTTCTGTCAATATTTATTTCATCCCCAAACTAGCTGTAGTTTTATTCTGTTGTTTCCATTAAAATTGTGCTTCTGTGCAATCTAACTACAGCCTTTTTCTAAGTACTTTTCTTGTCTTTTTTTGTTCTTGTTGTTAAATCCAGCTCCATCAGTTTCTGAGAAGTGTCTCATTTAACAACAGTGCTGGGGACAAGGTTTCTTTTGACCAGAATGGAAAACTGACAGCTGGATTTGATATTATCAACTGGATTACTTCCTCAAACAAATCTAGAGTAAAAATTGGGAGCGTGAATCCCCAGGCTTCTCCAGATCAAGTGTTTATAATTAATGAGGAAGCCATAACATGGCACAGCAGGTTTAGCCAGGTAAGAACCAATTGCCAGCTATTAAGGCTAGATCTACACTACTGCTTTATAGCAATATTGAAGGGCAGTTGTGAGGGCACAGATTACATTCCGTATGCCACTTTCATAGTGTTATTTCCTGCTTTTTATTCCACATTTGTCATGATATGACAAAAGGTATAGATCTGGCCTAAGAATACAGTAAGTCCAGATATATACCTTATGCCATATCGATACAATCCCATCATGGTGATATTATATTCCTCTTGTGCATTCATACTTTGTAGCAAACACAATGACATCTGTTGCACTATTTTGAATGATACGGAATAAAAATAGGTTAATAAAGGCAGAAAAACAGTGTATGGAAAGTGTAATGTGTCCCATCGGTAATCAGCGCACTTCAAAAGCATTAAACAGCTGTACTGTTGATCTAGCCTATGTCAACCTTTTGATGTGCAAATGTCATTCCTTTCACTTTGAAAAAAGTATTTGCTAAATAAAGACAAACTACACATATAAAGAAATACAAACACAAACAAAATATATTAATTCTGGATAAATATTTTCTATACAAATACCAGATGTACATGTTTAAAATTTGGAAATCTATATCAAATCAAATCCAACCAAACTACTACAGCAGAAACATACAGAGTGGGGGTTGGTGGGATTGAATGTTTATGTGAGGGTGAAAGTTACTATCAGAGGAGGTGGCCAAGTGCTCTGTTTTTATATTATTTTCCTTCCCCCTTGTTTTAAAAATGAAGGAAGGACAGCCAGCTACTTCCCATACCCCACAATGCCCCATATCATTATTTTGCATTGTTCCTGATATCATTCTAGCCTCCATCTTCAAAACACATGGCAGTTGATCAGTAGTTTAGTGTCGTTTAAAGGGAGTCAATTCTAAGAACAACAATGATGTTCCAGCTAATATGATCATCATTGTTTCTAATAGAAAGCACAGCCCACCCACTAGTGATATATGTCCCCACGACAAAAGTCACAAGACACTAAGATCCCACAAAGGTGGGGCAAGTATTTAATTATCCATCTGAGAAGAAGGGCTGTGTACCACTTTAGGCTGAATCCAAGTCGAGGCGGGCAGATTCAGCCTGCCTCAGCCGAAATCCAAGGTGTTACCGGGTCATCCCAAGGTTGAAACAGATCAGTACTGTAGCCTTTGGGGTTCCTCGGGCCAATTGTGGGAGGTGGTGGGCCACTCCCATCACCCACAGGGATGCCGATGCGAGGCTGGCTTTGAGTCCATGTGAATACATTAGACTCAACAGGCTCAACTCCCTCTCCTTTCCCCTCCATCCTCTCTCTCCCCTGTCACCTCCAACACTGGGACTTACCTTCTTGTGTGTCCTCCTCCCTGAGAGCTGAGCCATGATTTAAAGAAAAGATCATGGGGGCTCCCTTTTTCTTAATAGATCTATGGCCACAAACTGTGGCAGCCACAAAGGGCCATTTTCTCTAGTTTGTGACCATACATCTATTAAAGAAAAAGCCTCTGTGATGTTACCTTTAAATCATGGCTCAGCTCTCAGGGAGGAAGGCAGCAGCTCTGGATTTGGAGAGGGGGAGGGAGTAAGGAATCAGGAGTCCAATGGACTCCCAGTCTGCCTTGTGCCCAGCCTTCCTGGGTGCTGGACCCACTGCTGGCAACCAGCACCCACAAGGTTGACCTGCTTTGGGGCGGGGGGTGGGGGAATCTGGCTTCAGTGCTAAAACAAGGCAGCCAAGCTGTGAAGCTCCCGGAGTCAAATTGGGGCCATTTTGGAGGCTGTGAAACAGCCTCTGAGGTGGGGGGGGGGGCTACACAGAGCCTTACTCAGAAGTAGTATTGAGAAGTACCTGAGCTTTTCACAAGTAAATGTAAATATAATAATAATAATAATAATAAAATATTTCTCACCTACCTCTCCCTTTGGATCGAGGTGGGGAACAACAATAAAAGCAAATGATATAAAATACATAAAACTGATTAAAAACATATAAAAACTTATACATTATTAAAATAACAATAAAACTATTAAAATTCAACTGGGTAGGCCTCCCGGAAGAGATCAGTCTTTATAGCTTTCTTAAATTTCGGACAATTGCAGAGTCTGTTATGTCCATGGCTTTTATTTATTTATTTATTTATTTATTTATATAAATAAATTTATTCATTTATATTTATTTATTTATTATTTTTACAACATTAGTAACCTTTGAAAGGCTGGAACTCATTGCGGTAATTCATGGCAGATTATTTCCACCCATGAACTAGTTGAGGTCATTCATGGCAGGTCATTTCCAGCCCTCCTTTTCCAGTCAGCTGACAATTGTTTGAGAAACACCTGTGGGATCTTTTCTCGATCAATCCAGCATGCAGGACACAGAATAGTGGGCTCAAGTTACAGGAAGCCAGATTCCGGATGGACATCAGTAAAAACTTCCTGACAGTTAAAGCAGTACAACAATGGAACCGATGACCTAGATTGGTCGTGGGCACTCCCACACTAGAGGGATTCAAGAGGCAGCTGGACAGCCATCTGTCAGGGATGCTTTAAAGTGGATTCCTGCACTGAGCAGGGGGTTGGACTTGATGGCCTTACAGGCACCTTCCAACTCTACTATTCTATGATTCTATGATTCTCTATAACTTCACCATTTTCAACATTAGCATGGTGCTGCAGGATGAAGCCACAATGTAATGGTTCCCATATTGTCTGAATAACAAGAAAATATCCCCAGACCCTTGATTTTTCCAAGCTCATGATTCTCACAGTTCTTTTTTTATTTATGGATTAGGCTCGGCCTCTTTCGGTATGCAGTGAGAGTTGTTACCCTGGTTCTAGGAAAAAAGTGAAGGAGGGGGAGCCATTTTGCTGCTATGATTGCATCCCATGTCCAGATGGGAAGATTTCAAACCAGAAGGGTAAGGAATATACTGTACAGATTTATCCATCAAAATTTACTTTAGTACAGATGGACAGGCATGTGAAATCATGCATACAATTTGAATGGATTTTTTTCTTTGTTCAGTGTCTTAAAAGTGACAAAAAGTTTCCATGGTTGAGAAGACACCTTAAAGATGAGACTGAGCTTCCACTGAACATTGGGATTGTTGAACATGGCTGCTTTTTGGGCACAAGTAGTATTGAATAATAATAATAATAATAATAATAATTATTATTATTATTATTATTATTATTGCTATTATTATATGTATTTATATCCCACCTTTTTCCCAAGAATGGGACCCAAGGCGACTTACAAATTAAAACATGTACAGTTAAAACAAATAGTGATAAACAAAAATTAAAAATATAATTAAACATAGTACAATTTTAAAATATTGAAAATAATTAAAACATTGTAAATACACATAATTAAAAAATCCAAACTATAAGCAGTACATCCACAAAGGTCTGAACTCCCCAAATGCCTTCTGAAACAGAAAAGTTTTAGCCTGCCTCCGAAAGCATACCAAGGAAGAAGCCAGTCTAGCTTCCCTGGGAAGGGAGTTCCAGAGCACTGGAGCAGCCACAGAGAAGGCCCTCTCCCTTGTTTCCACCAGGTGTGCGCCTGTGATGGTGGTGGGATGGATAGAAGAGCCTCCCCTGAAGACCTCAGGGGACGGGCAGGCTCATAAGGGAGAATACAGTCTTTCAGATATCCAGAACCTGAGCAGTATAAGGCTTTGTAGGTTATAACCAGTGCTTTGAATTGTGCCCGGAAACAGACTGGAAGCCAGTAGAGCTGTTTGAACAGGGGAGTTGTATGCTCCCTGTAACCAGCCCTGGTCAACAATCTGGCCACAGTTATTTGAACCAGCTGAAGTTTCCAAACACTCTTCAAAGGTAGCCCTATGTAGAGCACATTACAGTAATCCAAATGGGATGTAACTAAGGTGTGTGTCACCGTGGCCAGGTCCGACATCTCAAGGAATGGGCGCAGTTCGCGCACTAGCTTTAACTGTGCAAATGAACTCCTGGCCACCACTGAAACTTGGAGTACACTCAAGCTGCGAACCTGTGTCTTCATGGGAGTGTAACCCCATCCAACACAAGCTGAATCCCTATTCCCTGATCTGCCTTTTGACTGACCAGGAGCACCTCTGTCTTGTCTGAATTAAGCTTCAATTTGTTTGCCCTCATCCAGTCCATTGCTGTCAACAGACACCGGTTTAGAACCAAAACAGCTTCCTTGGAATCGTGTGGAAAGGAGAAGTAGAGTTGGGTGTCATCAGCATACTGGTGGCACCACACCCCAAAACTCCGGAAGAATTATCCAATTAAAAAGTATGGAGGTAACAAATTGCACTCTCTGGGCATTTCCCCTGAAAAGGCCATCTCCCATGTTCTGAGCAATCATACTTTTGTCAAGTGTGGGACTGTTGATTACCTCAGCAAGCAGGTATAATCAAATGGGAAAGGCAGTACTTTTTCACATTTGACAGTGATCAGTAATATTTTTGGAATCATATTTGGAAAGACACTGAAAGTCTATATAGATTTTATGTTATGTGTGGCATATCTAATTTATGGCATTAAATGTATTGTTATGAAGCCTTTTTTATGGACAATTCAGTACTTCACATTTGTTGTGATCACAGAACTTATTTTCCCCCAACCTCACATCCAGCAGAGCCAGTCAAATGATCAGGAAACTGTTATATCTTGACCTATTAGATGAAAGACACTTGGTGGCTCACTATAACCAGTCTGACCCTTTTGGAGTTGGAGGGGCCGAGTCCTGGATCTTCTTTGGGCTGATAAATGTGACTTCTCCTAAAATCTGTTTTAAAAAATGTAACAAACATGTGGTGCAATGTGTGTGACTTGCACAAATCAGAGATGCAATTTGCTTGAATTATGCAAATTTCAGTCAAAATTTTTACACAATTTCTACATGTTTCCATTGAATATATATATATATATATATATATATATATATATAATCAATTTAATCTGCAAGGTGGCAAGACTTGATGCAGATCAAATTAGGCCAGCTCATGGGGGAAATGAGCCTAAGTCCTGGAAGGGGTGAGCTTATGAAAGCTTTGTGACCTCCACCCCCCAGATGGATTCCTCCTACATTGCTACTTCTCCTGCAGAAGCTCTCTCCCATATCTCTTTTGCAATCTGGCTGGAGCATTGGAGAGGAACTTCAATAGCCTTTGGAACTCCCTCCCTAGGAAGACCTGCCTTGACCATTGTCTGATGGCATTCCAGCATTTTGTGGAGCTGTTTGTAGTTTGACAATTATTTGCCTTCTCAAATTGTTGAGTAAGTTACATTTTAAGTTGCTTAGAAGGCCAACGTCTTGAATTGTTTTATCTGCTCCCTATGTTTCTTTTTTAATTACTCATTGTTATCTTGTTTATGTCTATTGTTTTACTTGTGTAGGCTTTGGGCCATCTTGAGCATTTTAAATGAAATGTTGGGGGTTAGGATGCTTTTAATTAATGATAAAGTATTTATCTTGTGTGCAAAACATCTTTTTTTACATCATATTGCAAAGATCAAGGCATGGTTGTGACACTAAGATTATCTCTTTTTCCCCCAGACATGAATGACTGCCATAACTGCATAGACAAAACCTATCCAAACAAAAGGCATGACTTTTGCCTTCCCAAAGTTGTCACCTACATGACTTATGGAGAACCTTTGGGGATCAGCTTCAGCTTTATTGCTCTTTCATTTTCTTTGATCACATCTCTGGTGCTCGGAATATTTATGAAGCACCACAACACTCCCATGGTCAAAGCCAACAACCGGAACCTCACCTACTCTCTCCTCATCTCCCTGCTGCTCTGCTTTCTTTGTGCATTGCTATTCATTGGCCGACCTCAGAAAGTGATGTGTCTCCTCCGACAAACCACTTTTGGCATCATCTTCTCAGTGGCTCTTTCTTGTGTGCTGGCAAAAACCATCACCGTGGTTCTGGCCTTCATGGCTACCAATCCAGGATCCAGAATGAGGAAGTGGGTGGGGAAAAGAATCTCCACCTCCATAGTTTTTTCCTGCTCCCTTATGCAAGCAGGCATTTGTACTGTGTGGCTGGCAAACTCTCCTCCATTCCCAGACATTGACATACACTCAGTGACAACAGAAATAGTAGTGGAATGCAATGAGGGCTCTGTGATTATGTTTTACTGTGTCTTGGGATATATGGGCTTCCTGGCAATTATCAGTTTTATTGTGGCCTTCATTGCTAGGAAGCTCCCCGACAGTTTTAACGAAGCCAAATATATCACTTTCAGTATGTTGGTCTTTTGCAGTGTTTGGCTATCCTTTGTTCCAACCTACCTGAGCACCAAGGGGAGAGAGATGGTGGCTGTGGAGATCTTCTCAATCTTAGCCTCCAGTATTGGGTTGCTTAGTTGCATATTTGCCCCCAAATGTTACATAATTGTATTGAGGCCTAAGATGAACAACAGAGAACACTTAATGAGAAGAAAGAATTGAACTAATGGTTCTGTGAGATTTGCTCTGTTTTGCAATCCAGAGGTTTTTGTATATTTGTGCTATAGAATGCTTGTGAGTTATCCTCTCAATAGCTTTGTGATGTAGAATTCTCTCAAATCTTTTGAAATACTCCCAGACTAGCTAAAAAAAGAAAGAATCTTGTGTGGTTGTATGGGTGGGTGGGTGGGTGGAATAGAGTATGCCATTGTTCATATTCATTCTAAGCACTGGATGTGTCTAGGATTCTGTCTTGCCCATTTATTTTGAATTGTTTTCTTTTGCTGAAGCTGAAGTATGTATATCATGTGCATGAAATTTCCCCTCGCCGATAGATCCAGCCCAATGCCTATCATGCCTACGCATTTGTGACAAGTGTTATCCACAAAGAATTTTCTTATAGTTCAGATGAATTTATTTACAGAACAATTAATATTGTAATGGGAAGGTATACACCCCTGCACCATCTCTGCCAACTGATAAGCAGGTAAAATTCCTTCCCAACCCTATTAACTAGTGGCTACTTCTGCCACTCCAAGACATCTCACTATTCAGAGTGGGTGGATGGGAAGTCAGCAACTGCAATCCTGGAGTCACATGGGAGGGGACAGATTTTAAGGGCCTCAGGTTGAACTGGAGTGAGAACAAAGGAGAGAACTCACTCCAATAGGTCTGCCCCTTCCATGCAATTTATTTATTTATTTATTTATGATATTTATATACTGCTCTATATCAAAAATAGATTCCAGAGCAGTCCACATAGGAATAGAACAGGAAAAAGAAAGGCGTTTAAAACCAGAATATTAAAATTGTTCAGTTTAAAACAAAGGGCCAATAAAAACAATTGAGGAAGACTTCCTGGAAAAGAATTGTTTTCAGGAGGCCCTGGAAGCAGCTTAGTGTTGACACCTGCCTGACCTCCAGGGGAAAGGAGTTCCAAGCAGAAGGGGCCACCACACTAAAGGTCTACCAGAAGAATGCCCTTCAATAACCTCAGTGACCAGGCAGGTTGGTAATGATGACATTTTGCCTGAAATCCCCTAATGACCACTCCCAGCAGCTTCATATACATGTTAAATAACATTTTGGACAAGATGGTGCCTTGCAGTACCCCATAGCTTAATTGCAAAGGGGCTGATGAATGGTCACCCAAAGTTACTTTCTGAAGTTGACCTTGAAAGTAGGACTGGAACCACTGTAACACAGTGCCTCCAGTCCCCATCCCATGGAGTCAATCAAGCCAATAAGAGTTCAAGCAGAATCAACAGGTTGCACTTCCCTGGTCTCTCTCTTTCTCGATAAAAGTCAGCCATCAGGGTGACCAAGGCTGACTCAATCCTGTATTTTGTACACATCTATCATGTCCCACCTTACCCTTAGCCTTATATGGAAATGAGAGAGAACAATCTTATGGAATGAACACAAGTGAAACTGATGTGGATTGGAAATAGGGTGATCCTTCTATCCATGGCCTCTAGAGTTTAAGACAGGTTTGTTTTTCCAGCATTCCTACAGATGCTACGGAATTGAACGAGGGACTTTCTGCATATGGTGGCAATGGGTTAACTCACAGCAGGAAGTCTCCCTTGCTTTATAAGGCAATACAGGACCAAGACAATGTGGGGTGTTTTTGCTGGGCCCAATCTGTCCATTTTGCCCACATTGATGTGGATCTGAAAAAACAAGGAAAAGTGTTGGTGCATGGAAACAAGAACCATTTGTGACATTATACAACGTCATTAGTGATTATGAGCCTTAGCTTCCAAAGTCTTGGTTTGGTGGAGCTTGAATTAATATGAGTCTTCACTCATGATGGCAGATTACTTGAAGGACTGTTACTGAATAGACAAGTAGGTTTCTTTTTTTTAAAAAAAAAAACATGATTGAGTCTATCTATCTATCTATTGTAATGCATTATAAGAAGAAAAAATCAGATCAAGAAAATATGTGTATTACTTGGAGGAGTGGGGTTACAGTGTGGTACAATCCCTCTCAACATGTGCCTAATTGTATATTTGATATACGTATGTCAGGCTTGATTGTAAATGGGAGAATCCAGGAGGCCTGCCTCACAAGCTCAAGGGTGTAAATCTTCCCCCTTTGTAAATATTGTTATCAGCCTTCATGTGCTGTGCATATCACACACCCCAATGCTAACTTTCTTTCATTCCCCCTACTCTTACTGGCACCACCAGAATGTGGAACTTTTGCAACCTAAAGCTTTTACTTTCAATTCTTAGCTCAGCCTTCCCCAGCCTGATGCCCTCCAGATGTGTTGGAGGATATTTCCCAGTATGCCTGGCAAGTTGGGAGTTGTAGTTCAACACATCTGGAGGGCACCTGGTTGGGGAAGGCTGACTTAGCTCTTTGTCCCAGCACTGGGCTGCCTGTACCTTACTGCTGAGTCTGGTCTGAGACAGATAAGAAGTGTGAGCAGGGGAATCTCCCAGTGGGTAGGGCTTTTCTTGTCCTCTCTGCCATAAGAGAGGATGCGACTTGCACCAGGAAAAAGAACAATTCATCCCTTTTCATCCCTTGGGCTTTGGGTTTATTTTATTCAGATTTGGTCTTCTTATCATTCAGCTTTGGAAATCACTGCAGGTTCGATTTGGGGATGAACTGAATTGATTTTGAGAAGCCCGATCCCCACCCAGCCAGAATGGCTTGGGAGGGGTCGGATTTTGTGGGCGGGAGGAAGAGACGAAAGAAGACTATACGCATGCTTGCCATGCGTATAGCCTAGCGTGGGGGCGGAGCCAAGCCTATATAGCCTCGCCCTGCGCAGCCATCTGGCCTCTTTTTCTTCTGGCCAGGAGACGGGAGATGTTGCTGGAAAGAGATAGTGTGCGGCCAGGAGGCTTGTCAGCGACCGCACACTCTTCAGGAGAGCTGGGGCTGGGTGGCTTCCCAGCCCTAAGGGTTTGGAGATTGGAGGGCAGGCTTGGAGGAGCTTCCACCCTTTCAGTTGCCCTCCTCGTAATTCCTCTGCTGTTCTTGCACTGAGGGTGGCGACAAAGCAGGGATGGAGCGTGCGGCCACGAGGCGTGTACTCACAGCCGCATGCTTATTTCTGCTCGGAGGTTTTTGTTTTGCTTCGAGGAGCGAGGAGACAGTTTGCAGCCACGAGGTGCAAGCGCAAACTCATCGGGAGAGCTGGGGCTAGGAGGCTTCCCGCCCAAACGGTTTGGAGTTGGGGGATGAGTTTTTGAAAGAGCGGCTTGCCTGCCCTTAGCCCTCCCCGTGGAGCAGATGGTGCCGCATACAGAGACTACAGTAGTATTTGTTACTCATGAGTAGGGGCATGGCTGGGATTACCTGCTGCTTAAGCGTCAGTTTTCTCTGGGGTCGGGTGGAGTGGTCTAGGCGATAGTATTGCTTCTGGGGGGCTTTCTTTTGCACTCCCCTCTTGTGGGTTGGATTGCTATGCTTGGAGTGCCTTCTCCCCCCCACCCTGCCTCCCTCAAGAAGCTGCTGAGATGCTCGCGGGCGCCAGCTTGGGGAAGCATGATCCGGCTGGATCATTCCCAATTTCTTACCCTCAACGTCCAGTGTGGGTCTGGGATGCAGAATCCGCTGGAGTGCCAGGGCTATAGCCAGGCCTCTACTCAGTAGGCCCCACTTTAACAGCCCTGGGGATTGGCAGGCCACAGCATGGGCCCAGTTGGCCTAGCAGCCATTTTGTGGAGCAAAGGGATATTGGTAGGCAGGAGCCATTTTAAGTGGGGCTGCATTTAGGGTCTGGGAGGCTGGGTCTCTGCAGCGGCCCCACCTCCCTCAAAGACACACTAGCCTGTGCTTGTCAGGAGGTGTAGGCCAGGCATTTCTGCATGGACTGGGGCTATAGAGAGCTGCAGCATTTACAGTAAAATGGCTGTGTGGAACATTGATCAGACTCAGTATAAGGCTGCCTCCTAATAATAAATAAATGAGAGACAGTGCGGTGTAGTGGTTGGAATGTTAGATTGGGTAGACAGGCCATGATGAGCCACTGACTTTTTAGTATTAACAATAAAAGGGCTGGGTGGAATGTTGGTCTGACTCAGTATAAGGCTGCTTCTCAATAATAAATGAGAGACAGCAGAGTGTAGTGGTTGGAATGTTAGCTTGGGTGGACTGAGACCATGATGAGCTACTGCCTTATTTATTTATTTATTTATTTATTTTTTCAGTGTTAGCAATTCAGTCTTAACAACAAAACAATCTTAACAATAAAAGGGCTGGGCAGACCATTGGTCTAACTCAGTATAATGCTGCCTTCCAATAATAAACAAAACATAGTAATGGACAGTGTGGTGTAGTGGTTAGAATGTTTGATTGGGGACTGCTTCCTCCTGGGACTGAGGCCATGATGAGCTGCTCCTTCCAGTGTTAACTATAAAGGGCTAGGTGGACCATTGGTCTCGCTCAGTATAAGGCTGTCCCCAATAATAAATAACAGACAGTTTGGTTAGCAGTTAGATCATTAGATTGGGATTCAGGAGATTAGCGTTCTAGTATCTACACTGCTATGTATAAAGCTCACTGCCTGGCTTTGGTCCAGTTGCTGGTTTTGTTTTGTTTTTTGCATATCTTATCTCACAAGGCTGCTGTGAGGATAAAGTGGAGAGGAGGAGTATAATTTTGTGGGGCCAGACACCCTTATTGCTACATAAACATTTAGGTCTCCACCTGGGTTGGAAGCAGTGATACTGAGATTTGTTTCGTTTTGCAGTAGTGATCGGGCTCAGGCCAAAAAATTATAATTAGCCTTTGTTTAACTTGGCCTGCCAGCTTGCTACGACTCATGTACTTGCCTCCGTGTCACCTGGGGAACTTCAGGATGGGGCTGGTCAGGGCCATAAGTCCTGGTTGCCCTCAATTACACTCCATTTTGCCTGTCATATTTGGGCAGGTTTCTGAAGTTGGCATCACCTGTCAAACAGCCAGACGTCCATGTTCACATAGTTGGCCCTTGCGGCCAGACAGTACCAGGATCCTACGCCTGGTGTGCCTGGTGATCTGGGACAAGCAATGACCCAAGCCATGTGACCTGTGATGGCATACCACCGAGTAGATAGGGAATTTAGTTTTTCAGAACTAAAGAGAGGAGTTTTAGGCCTTATGGCCCGTCCTAGTCAAGGGAGATTGGTGAAGGACACTACAGACCATGTGGATCCTAATCTGCTGAGGCAGCAAGGCATCTGGGCCAGCTTGAGAATGACACGAGCAACTGTCGTCTCACAGTTTGGTCTTGGTCAGTTGGCCTCCATCCTGGTGGGGTGGCAAGCTAGGCATGCTGTAGTGGCATCTCCTCTATAAATGGTTTCTGCCCCGCTGCAGCTATGGTGCCCATAGGGTCCCTAGACCGGAAGTCCTCAACTTTACAGGCTAGGGCAGACTTGGGAGATATCTGAATAGCCAGATAACTTGCTCCCTGTGCGCTGGAAGTGTGAGGGTAGGGATGCCCATAGAGTAATGCCAAAAGTCAATAGGTAAATTCGTAGCTTGGCCCTTCTGCCAATTACCTGTATAGGGAAGGCATTCTTTGATAGTTTAGAGCCCTTCTTAAGGGGCCCTAGTGCTACCTGTTTAGCCTAGAACCAGTGAGCATTGGGACCAGAACTAAGTTAGTGATGTAAAGGCCAGCCATGTTTTAGGCTTATCCTTTATCCCCCTTTGCACATCTTAAAGTGTTCCCAAGGTTAATCCATTAAGATGCCATGCTTATTCCTTATGGGTATTAGCACTGGTTGGCATACTATAGAAGCTACAATGTCAAGATTGGTTATTCCTAGAGATCTTTCCTTTTCCAGTAGTGATTGGGTTTTGGACCATAGTTATTAACCTATGTTCATTTTGGCCTGACAGCTGGCCATTGTTCACGTCGTTCCTTCTTTGTCCTCTAAGGAACCTCAGGAAGGGGACTGACAGGGCCATGAGTCCTGGTAGCCATCAAGCAATCTCTATTTTGGCCACCATATTCCTCGGCTGGATAATGAAGTCGGCGACACCGGGTCATGTAGCCAGATATACAGGTTCCTGAAGTTGGCCCAGTGTGCTTGGGGATCTAGGAGAGAAACTATGGCCCCAGTTGGGGATTTTGAAACATGTGTGGAGCAAGTGATGACTTCAAAGGAACTAGTGCCGGAAGCATAAGTCCTTGAGACAGAAGCAGCTACGGCTGCTAGCACAATGGTTCAGGATGTCCAGATTCCACAGCCAGGTTGCACCCAGATCCCATGCCCAGTTTTCTATGGGGTCTTGGAGAGGTGAGGTGGCGGAAGCCATTATGAGATCGGTGGCTCCTAGCACACGTACAGCTTAAGAGAGAGCAGATAGGGAGTTTGGTGTTTTCAGGCCCAGGCAGCATCTTCCTCTGGCCTATTCCAATAGAGCACTTGATAGAGTTCTGTGTGGTTTTACACCGCACTGGCCTGTCCACTCATAACGTCAGCTGGCTGGACTCTCATTTATGTTAAAGGCATATAGGTGGCCTGGCGTCACATAGGGCTTCCGCATAAGAAAGATGCTTGAGGGATGGGCTAGGTTGGCCCTGCCTGCTCCTGAGTCACGTCAGCCTATTCCCCCCGACTTATTAATTGGTTGAAAGACAATGGGTGTCCCTCTGCTTTCAGTATTTGAACAGGCGTTATTCCATGCCTTGGCTGTTACTGGCTTTTCTGACGCGTTTAGAATTGGGGGATTTCTCGCATGCTCCAAGTCAGATCAAGCAGGCGGAGCACTGCAGTGGGGAAATGTGCAGAGATTGGAGGACAAGGTAGTCCTAGGGCTGCAAAGGTCTAAGACTGTTCAGGGAGGCAGAGGCTCATTCATTCCGTTGGCGGAGGCCCCAATTAGGGAGCTCTGCCCCGTTGCAGTCCTGAACTGCTACTTGGCTTTCAGGGGAAGTGAGCCTGGCTTCCTCTCCTGTCATTTAAACAAGTCCCCATTCACTACATATCAGTTCTGGATGGTGGCAAAGAAGGCATTAAGGGCACTGGGTTTGGGAAATTACCATTTGGCATCCATTCATTTACGATTGCTGCAGCATCTACTGTGGCTGCAATAGGGATGGGCAGTGCTAAGATACGCGCCATAGGGAGATGGCGGCCCGGTGCCTTCAAGGCTTCTGTTTGGAAATGGGCACTCAGGAGTATATGGTAAACAGATATTTGTCTTCTGCAGGGCATAGGAGGAGACCAGCGCCTGGAAAGTCCTCGCCAGTGAACACAATGGGTGTTCTGGGCCAGCCGTAGGGTGACGCGAGCAGCTGCCGGTACACAGCTGGGTCTCGGTCCATCAGCCTCCGTCCAGTGGTTGGGGAGGAGCGGCTTGCGCTGGGGAGGTCTCCTCCACCTGCTGTTCAGATCTGGTAATGTGCCCGTGGTGCCGAAGGTGTTGGTGTACACTTGGGTGGGAATGACTTGGGCCTTCTAAGGGGAAGGCCCTGATTATACAAGCTAAGTTAGATTTTGAGTTCATATGGAGCCAGTGGCCAGACACTTGGATAGTGTGGTCGAACATGCTCCCTAGAGTTCAATGGCGTGAAGGTTGGAACGCCCACTGTGTAAATAGGGCAGTTAAAATGTTACTAGGGAATTTAGGTTATTCTTTCATGACCAGTGAGGAGTAACTATCCCACACCCGGATATTCTAATTGCCAGAGGGGATTTATACAGGGCAGACGGAGTTCATCTCTCCGATGCAGGGAATGACATTTTCCTGCAGGATCTGAGCATGGCCCTGCTGGAATTCTTCCAGTTCAGGTGGGGGTAGGTTGCCAAAGCTGAGGCTTGACTCCCTTCTTTGGCGGATGGTGCGGGAATTTGGGGGGGATGAGGATAGGAATGGTGAGCACTCAGGCACCTTTAAGGTGATTGGCAAGTCAGAGGCCCTGCTCCTCGGGGGCTGTGCAGCTCCCGTGTCAGGATATGGCTTGCCTTTGGGGACCGGCTTGTCTCATCTACCCGAGCTGTGCAGCCCGGGCTGTGGATGACGCAGATGGTCTCACCAAACACTCAAGTGTTGTTTGAATAGGGGGCCGGGTATACTCGACCCCTGGGTTCAATGGAGTGGCTCGCCCTGATTGGCAGGCTAGTTGCCTGAGATTAATAAGTGAGATTCCCACACGTTCATGCTCAGATCCATGGAGGGGAGAATCTCCATGTTAAATAAAGAGGCCCTACTTTATCCCAAGCTCTGGTGTCTGTGTCTTATTTCGTGTGATTTCTTCTCCGCTCGCAATTGCAAATGTAGAGCAAGGCAGCTGGAGAAGAGAGAATTCACTTCCCAAGGCTCACACATGATATTTATTTATTTATTTATTTATTTTAAGCCAATAACAGTAATATATGAGGGAGCAAGATATTGCTTAAGGACATTGAACTGAATGTTTAGGTGGTTCAAAAATGATGGTAAGAAACCATTTTAGTGCCACTCTATTGGTTCCTATCTCTATTGTCAGATGAAGTGATGTCACAATTGCCCCCTCCCCCCCCCCCCCCGCTGCAAGACTCTGTCCATGCCACACATTTGTCAGCAAGGGAACCAAGCAAGTCTTCTCCTGCTTGGATTTCATTCTGAGCAGAAGAATTTAGGGGTTTGAAAACTCACCTCCCCCTTTTGAGGGTGTTTTTTTATGTGCCCCCTGGCATTCTCTTTTGGGCCTGTGAGTGATGGATAAAGAGCAATCTTTGAAGAATAAAGAGCTATCTCCAAGTCAAATGCACCTTACAATTGATGAAGGAATCACATTCAATTGACAGAGATCAAAGCATGATTTCAACTGCACAGATTGGCCTGAGGGAAAATTGGCTGTGGTGAGCAAATGTAGCCAAGTGTAGGCCTGCAGTGCACTCTCAACCAGCCATTTCAGTTGCCCCCACGTCTGAGACATTCGGGTTAGGCTGTGGGGGTATGTCTCAGTGATATGGGTAATACACTCTCTGTATGATTAGAGACGTGGTGGTGGTGGTGGTGGTGGTGGTGGTGACAATAATGATAATGACACATTCTATATGTCTAGGCCCACAACTCAAAAACTGGGTGGTGGGGCTGACCATGCCTCCCTGTCCCCTTTTGCATATATAAAATCTAAACTGAAACAGAAAGAAAAGGAAAGATGCTGCTCTCAGGACATTAAATCCAAATTCTGGGAGAGGAAAAGAGGAACAGAAACCTTGGGTGAGGCCGATAAACAGTTGGATTTCCTGAAAGCTTCTTGGTTTAGATATTGATAATATCTCCCATTAAGTTTTTAAGTTTTTTTATCCATGTCAATAATGTGTATTATGGGGGAGTGGAAGAGGGCTATTTATTGATTGCATTTCTATACCACCAATAATCAAAGCTTTCTGGGCAGTTAAATTTAGGGTACTGGATTGAATATTTGGTAGCATCTTGGGACAGGGATATTCAAAAGTGATGCTAAGAAAAGCCTTTTAACATCACTCCACTAATTCCTATGGTGAAGCAAAAAGACACTGTGGGGACAACACTGAAGGATGGGAAATCAAATCTATATCCCACCACACAGGCCATCTGTGTGAGCCTAGCCTTTGGCTCCCACTATTTAGTTTCACCCCAAGCCTCTTACAACCAGCCCTATTCAATGACCTAGCTCCACTACATTTCTGGCTGATGAAAGTTTTGCTCATGTTGTACAAAAGAGTTGTAAATCAGGGAATATGGCAATTCTTCTCTGACTTGGATTTCAATCTAAGTAAGAGAATAATTATAATTTGCCCTTTGAAGTGAGCATTTCCATGCCCCTGAGGAAGCTGCCTTGTAATGAGTCAGAGCATTGGTCCATCTAGCCCAGTTTTGTCAGCACAGATTGGCAGCAACTCTCCAGGTTCCAGGCAGGATTCTGGGGATTGAACAAGGGGCCTTCAGCATTCTTTTCCAAGTCTGGCTTGGGAGAACTTCAGTGGCATCCATATTTGTGAATATTGCTGACCCAGGGGATCAAAAGGAGAAGAGCATCCAACACAGGGCAAAAAAAGGAGAGAAGCAGTTTCGGCTTGGAAATAAAGTATCTTAGCATTCTGAGAACTTGTTTCTCTCCTTTTTTGACCCAGGGGATCATCAGATGGGGGGGTGGGGTCATGTTTCCTTACTGCCGCTCTTGTTTCCTTCTGCTCTTCCACTCTAGGGATGAGAAGAATCACACAGGAGAGAAAGGGGAAACAAGCTGCAACCACATGGCCCATTCAGTGTAGTGGGACAGTACCCTCTAGTGGGGGTTTTAAAGTGAAACTTCTCTGCACACAGCAGGAAATGGTGACCAAGTTCATTGTAACTCAGAAGAGACACATTTTGTTTGGACTATTTTATTATGAAAAAAAATGGCAGAAAGAGTGGGAAACTAGTGGGAGGCACTCAGAAGGCAGGCGGTGTCATGAATTGGACCCTTGAAAATCAGTGAGTGCCCAGTAACTATAAAACACTTGCCTGCTGATGCTCCCAGACTAAGCAAGACATCAATGAATTTTTTTTACTTAGCTCAAAGTCAATGAAGGGCTCACATTCAAATGGCGCAGAGGAAAAATGCAAAATAATAATAATAAAGTTAAGCTGCAGAAATTGGTCATGGAGAAAGTCAATACGGACCCACAGCCTCACCAGCATAGCAGAACTTGTAGCCAGCTGTAGTCCGGCATAGCACTCTCTGTCTGCCATTTCCATTGGCAGCCCTGGCCCTTAATCTCAGGCAAGTGGGTCACAGCTCCATTATGTGCGGGATGCACTCTAAATGCTCAGAGACATTGATGTTTTTGCACGTTATAAGGTTAAGCCCTCACACATAACTGGATTGTAAGGCTGACCATCTATACCATTTGCCAGCCTGATGTTTTGAAAAGAGGAATTAGATCTGCAGCATGAAAAAATGGAAAAAAGCAAGCAGAAAGAATGAGTGGAGTGGTCAAATAGCAGATTTTCCAGAAAGCCCTGCTACATCTCATTTTAGAACATCACTGCCAGCCCGGCATTTTCCTTGATCCTAATAAAGGTAGTACCTAATGAGGTATTTTAGTTTTGTTTGTTTTTTCCTCATGGACCACTGTGGGATTCAGCCCTGAGGAATTGTGCAGCCCTACCAATTGGATTAAGTGCTTCACCCATGTTACACCTTCCCCCCTTGGGCAAATTGGCTAAGCATCCCTGGCCAAGGAGGTAGCCGGAGTGCTCCAGCTGTTTCTTCATTTGGGGAGGCTTCAGTGTGTATGAGCTTTCCCCAGCCAGGGTAGTATGTGTGCAGCAAAGCCAGTCTCCACCCCAATTGCTGGCTGGAGTTGTAGAGTGGAGTTCAACCAGGGAGTGGAATATCTGCATTGGAGTGGAGTTCAGCACTGGCTGGAACTCAGCCAAGGATGTGATGACATCAGCAGCATAGACACAACCCTGATGTGAGGAGTCATGCCCTCCAATATCGTCCAGATCATTGAAGGCTGGGCAGTGGGAATTCATAAGGGGGTGCAGAGAGGGTCTTCTTTGCCACAAAATTCAGGGCAAAGCTCGGTTGAGGGGATTCTCTACCCCAATTTCAGGAGCGGGTCCCTCTCTCTTCTCTGCTGGTTAGTTTGCTGAAAAACCTCCCCATTTTTGGTAACTGGTACATTCTTGTCAATGGGATTTAACAGAAATGTCACCATTCCCTCAGTTTTAGAGATAAACACAACAAAATCAGCACTGTCACAGGTTTCAAGAGGCTTTAGGCATGCTAAGTTTGGAGCAGATCCCTGTATGCAGTGATTTCTAGGGAATTTTTAAAATCCAAACTCAAATGTCCTGTCAGGTACCCCTCTCATGCCTTGGACCCCCTCTAGAAGGATTCACTTTGACGCCTGGCTGCCCGATTATTTACTCCTAATACCTCTGTATGACAGGCAACGAAGTGCATTACAGGACGACCGAAAAGCGCTTTAAAGTTGTTGACATGCAGAGAATTGCATGTTTACACGGCGGTACGGCGCTTTAACTGCCGCCGCAAATTAAAACTCACGGTTTAACGTGCATTCGATAATGTGCATAATCAGAAGTTTAAAGCACCTCAGCCCCCAATTTGCGCTCCTCTCTTGTAGAGGTAAAATTTTTCATCAGCCTTGAAAGAGCTTTAAACCTCTCTTGTAGAGGCACCCAAAATCTGTATGGTGAGTGAGAGGGAAAGGGAACGGGAAACAAAGCCGTGGGAAAACTAAAAGCACTTAGTGCTATAATAAATAAATAAATTAAAATTAATAAATGCCACAACAGCAGCACACAGCTTGCCCATCTTCAGCGAGGACACTGGACAGGAGCAGAGGCTTGCAGGATGAGGAGAAAAGGAGCAGAACATACACAACCAGCACTGTCAGGCCCACTGGAGTGAGTCAAGGCAACAACAGGCTATGAGGATTGGAGAGGGAGGAGGAGGAAGATGAGGAGCCCCCCCCCCTGGACTGGAAGCCCAGCCAGCCAATCCTAATCATAAAACTAAACCAAACAAACACACTCACACACTAGCAGGCTTTGATTTTTTTTAAAAAAAGATCTCTCAATGGGGAGGGAATATATTACAGAAACACATCACACTATGAGTTTTAATGATTTTAAGGAGAAAGAGCTGAGAAGTATTAACGGTCCAAGAGACAGTGGCTGCCTGGCTGGCTGCAAATCTCTGTCTCTTGCATGCATGCACAAGGAGGACAAAACACCTGTATATCTAAAAATGTCAACCATGTGCTAATGCTGCCTGCAGATGTACCTTCTCATATTATCTCCTATGAATAAGAGGTTGGTTTCCCATGGCCTGAAGCTGCCTAGAAATTCATCTTCCCTGGTCTAAAGACACCTGTGAATGAATAAGAAAGTGGTTTAGACCTGGTGCACACACATGCACACACACAATTGTTCAGAGAATTAATTTCCCAAATGAGAGGAAATCTCATACATAAAGCTCCTCGATAAACTTGTTTGGTCCCTAGTCCACAGTGATCTTCCCAAGATTCCTTGAGAGTAAATGGCTCTTTTACCCTCTAGGAATCTTATTAGGAGTTTCACAGCATTAGGAATAAACATTGAAGAATCTCTTCTCAAGTAAGTATCCCTCCACATCCAGCTAAGTGGAATAGAACATTCACAAGATGCACAAACATGCTTTCTTCTGCAATTACATAGGGAATCTGAATTTGGGAGATTGTCTTCTCTTTAATTATCAAAAGGACTGTAATTAATGTCACTGCTTGTCAAAGTCCCATGTGGAATTGCAGTTCCAATTATCAAAAATAACAGCCTGTGAAATAATATAACCTCTAACAATTGGAGCTAAGGGTGGGGACTCGGAACAGGATAGGATCCACCAATCTGATCACTTCTATTTTATATTTTGGACACATTCAAGTCAGGTCATTGAAATCATAGACTTGCTGAACTCTCGTAATAGTATTTTGGATGGGAAAGGGAAATCTTTATGTAAAATGAGTTGCACTCAGCACAATGGTATTAGTGGTCTTTCTGATATTACTTCTTCCTCACACTACATGCAAGGATCACATTGTGAAATGCAGTCTCAGTGATCCTAACCCTCCACTACAGAAGTATCATCTGTCAGGAAACCTCCTCATTGGTGGCATTGTTTCTCAGAGTTTCATTATCTCCACTTCGACAACCTTCACTGTTCAACCCCTACAAGCAATGTTTGAAGATCTTAAGTAAAGCACTAATCATTTTAACATTGTTTGCTTCTCCTTTTTTGTTTCCAGATACAGCACAAACTATTTTTTTCATCTCATTGACTTTGCAGAAAGTGTTTAGTTTATGAGAGCTACTATAACATCCGCTATCTATTCTTGCTGCTTGATAATAAACTATAGCAGTCCTTCATTGTCCTTATTTTCATTTCTTGTAAAGCTGTATTAAATTCAAAGGGTCTTTACAAGATATCTGTTGGTAAATTACTTTCATTTGCAATATAAATATTTTTGGTATGCATGTCTGCACCACAGGATTAAAACACCAATGGAAAAAAAGTGTATTCAATTAATGAAAAACGTTTGGCTTAACGTGGTGTATTAAGGGTTTTTCATGTTACAGCTGTTAAGGGATAATCCCCGTAAGTAGGGATGTCACAGGAGTCTGGGATGGAGTCTGGCAGACATTCCCCAATTCAGTCCCTTGGTCTCAAGTCCACAGATTTCCACACTTGCCCAACTTGCATGCACAGAGCCGGGCAGTGTGGCAGTGCCTGCTGATCCACTGAGCTGCCATTTTATGAAAAAATGGCAGCTCTTTTTTCCCCTTGTAAATGCCCAACTGCACCAATGAAGCCATAAAAGGGCCATTTACACAGAATTGCAAGTGTAAGTGCTCCATATAATATTTGAATGGAGAACATATAATATATGAAAGTATGTTTGATGCATATTATGAATAGCTAAGCAACTTTCTCCAAATTAATACAGTACCAATACAGTATCAAGCATTCTGAATATACCATATATGGTATTTTGGACATAAGCACTAATATTGTTTCACCTTTTCATAGGCAATTTTAGGTTGTGAGTTGTCTTAAAAGGAGGTATATTAAATGTACTAAATAAAATTAGTAAAAGTGATTTAGAACTGAGTGGTTATATATATATATATATATATATATATATACCAAAGTTGAAATAGCCTTCTCATATTGGATGCAACTCTTGTCCTAGTTTGGTGCCTAAGAATTACCAGCACATCCTGGCCTTGGCATTTGCAATAAAGGAGATCAATGAAAACCCTCAGATCTT
The DNA here is from genome assembly GCA_029215795.1 of Anniella stebbinsi. Lineage (NCBI taxonomy): Eukaryota > Metazoa > Chordata > Lepidosauria > Squamata > Anniellidae > Anniella > Anniella stebbinsi. The sequence goes on from JARDYH010000008.1 coordinate 26,766,221, forward strand.
ACCCAATGTCACCTTGGGCCTCCAGATCTATGACAGCTATTTCAATGCACAGAAGACCTATCATGCCACAATATTACTCATATCCACCTTGGAAAGATTTGTCCCCAACTACATATGTGGGATCCAGAATAATATGATGGCAGTCATTGGAGGACTGGATTCTGAAATCTCCCTTCACGTGGCAACTGTCTTGGATATCTACAAGGTTCCGCAGGTAGTGTGTATGAATGGGAGAAGAGAAAGAGAGAGATTCACATGTTTTCAGTAATCAAACAGATTTTGCGTGAACCAGATTCTTGCAGGTTTTATTGTTGGTTTTATTGTTTTTCATTGCTATTTGATTGTGAATATGCATTGCTTTTAATATTTTAACAGTTTTTATATATTTAATTGTTGCAAGCCATCGTGTGAGGACTTCTGCCATGAAAGGTGCCCAAAAAATGTATTAAATAAATAAATAAATAAAATGGGTCGCTCACCTATGTAGCACTCAAAATCCCTTCTGTTGGGTTTGGTGAACTATACCCAGGGGTCATAATAATACGACAACAGATATTTATGTCTTTTCCAAGCACTTTCCTATACATGCTTAACAGCACAAGGGAACAAACAGAGCATTTTAGTACTCTATGGCATATATTTTATTATACAGAAAAAATATTCTGCAGCATCACCTTCTGCAAGCTATCTGCTACATAGATGTGGAACAAATATAACTGTCCCATTCATGATAGCTATATAAGGATAACATGGTCCATGGTATTGCTGAGATATTCAGGACAATTGACAGTACTGCAGTTTTCTAATGTGCATCCTTGTAAGTGTTGACAAAAACTGTCAATTCTCTAAATAGATCAAAAGTTAGTTTGAAATGGTTCTGAATAATCGGTCATTCAGGAACACCTAGGCATTGTCTGCATTTCTTATGCACCTTGCTCAAAATGGCATTCCAAACATAATCAGGAAACATAAAATGAACCCTGGATTTAGCCCAATTGATTGGAACGCATTTGGAAGATTTTCCTGATCGTACACAATCATATGCCCATACTTGTGTCATTCTGGGGGGGGGAACGTATTTCATTGCAGATGCTGCATAGAAGTAAGTGAATGTGGATTGTGAGCCATGTAGTTCCAAGTACAGGTTTCCATGCACAGTTGAAGCAGTTAGATGGAGGCAGGCAAGTCGATAATCTCTCAGCCCCCACTCACAAACCATAGCATAGGAATAATAAAGTGCAATTACCTGACAGGTGTTTTTTTTTTTTTTTTTTGGTATGTACATGATGCACATGAGATGCTTTGAAAACTTGAAAGGTTGCCTCTGCTGCTGCTGCTGATGATCGAGTAGTTACTGTTGTTATTATAATTATTTCTTTTCTATCTCCTCTTCACATCAATCTTTAGCTGATATATGGCTCTGATCCAGTAATGAATGACAAGACCCCAGGACTTTCCTTCTACCAGATGGCTCCTCAGGAAACCCTTCAATACATAGGGATTCTCTCTTTGCTTCTGCATTTCAGGTGGACGTGGATTGGGGTCATTGTAACAGATAGTGACAATGGAGAAAGATTTGTGCAAATTGCACTTCCTCAGTTTTCTCAGGGTGGTGTTTGTTTTGCCTTCATAGAAAGAATCCCTACACTAACTTTTGTCACAGAATTGATGAAAATACTGGAACAGGGGGCAAACATACATGATAAAGTGATGGGTGGCAATGCCAATGTATTAGTGTCCTATGGAGAATCTTATTCCATGGCATATTTTAGATGGCTTCCACTTTTAACAGTGAAAAATACACCAAAAGGTAAAGTGTGGATTACCACAGCCCAGGTGGAGCTAACTTCATTTGTCTATCAAAAAATGTGGCCTCTAGAAATGTCCCAGGGTTCTATAGCCTTCACAATTCACTCCAATGAATTACCAGGATTTCGGCAATATCTTGAGAGCACAAAACCTTCCAGCACAATAGAAGATGGCTTCATAAGGAACTTCTGGCAACAGGTCTTTGGCTGCATATTCCCAGATAAAGTTGTGGGTGAGGTGGAGAGGAATATTTGCACAGGGGATGAGAAGCTGGAGAGCCTTCCTGCCCCCTTGTTTGAAATGAGGATGATTGGCCATAGCTACAGCATCTACAATGCTGTCTATGCAGTGGCCCATGCCTTACATGCCATGTCTTCAACTAGACTCAGATACAGAACAATGGTGGTCAGAGAGGGACTGAAGTTACAGAACCAACCATTTTGGCAGGTAATGGGCCAAACAACCACATGTGACAATATTCCACATTTTGAATGCACAAATTTTGAATGTGTCTGCAATTTTTTTCTCCTGTGCTCACATTTTCATCTTCTTTCCTCTGTGCAAAACCATGAAATTTAGAAATAATTCATATTTCAGCCACCATTTCTTTGGTATTTAACTATGAGTACACTATGTACTGGATTGGTTACAGATTTAGTCCTGCTTAGAGTAAACACATTGGAATCAACAGGACAAGTTAGCCATGACTAACTTTAGCCCCACTGATTTCAATGGCCAACTAAGTAGGTCCAAATCTAGATCCAAATCTAGGTTGTACTCTGCTTATAGTTGGATCTAACCCATAGTGTTATTATTATTATCTGATTCATAGAATGCTCCTTCCTGCTGTTTCTGGGTCATAAAGAGTGAGCACTTCTTCTTCTGTCAATATTTTTTCATCCCCAAACTAGCCGTAGCTTTATTCTGTTGTTTCCATTAAAATTGTGCTTCTGAGCAACCTAACTACAGCCTTTTTCTAAGTACTTTGCTTATCTTTTTGTTGTTGTTGTTGTTAAATCCAGCTCCATCACTTTCTGAGAAGTGTCTCATTTAACAACAGTGCTGGGGACAAGGTTTCTTTTGACCAAAATGGAAAATTGACAGCTGGATTTGATATTATCAATTGGATTACTTCCTCAAACAAATCTAGAGTGAAAATTGGGAGCGTGAATCCCCAGGCTTCTCCAGATCAAGTGTTTATAATCAAGGAGGAAGCCATAACATGGCACAGCAGGTTTAATCAGGTAAGATCCAACTGTTAGCCAGTCTGCGAGATCTACACTACTGCTTTATAGCACTATTGAAGGCCAGTCTTAACTGTGAGGGCACAGAGCACATTCCATATGCCACTTTCATAGTGTTATTTCCTGCTTTTTAGTCCACATTTGTTTTTTGTTTTTTTTAAATATTTTTTTATTAATTTCAACACAATAAACATACACAATATAAAACTTACACAATATAAAACAAACTACAACCCTTAACAATCCCCCCGTGCACCCCTCCCCCCGAGACCTTCTCATAATCATTCTTCCTCCTTACATAATCAATTCCTAAGACACTCTCTCCTGACGTACAGTGTGAAGTAGGCAAAAAGATACATAACCCTGGCCAATCAGACATGTGCCAAAAGATCCTACTCGGCTCAGAATGGGGCAACAAAGTTTTTTGGGGGCTTTTCTACATGAAAATTCTACATTGTTAAAAAAAAAATTAGAAATTGAAATTAAAATAAAGCTAAAAACACTCTTCCATTCTTTTTTTTTTTTAGTAATTTTTATTTATTTCAACATAATAACCATAACAACATAAAATACATACATAATCCTCTACAATCCCCCCGTGCACCCCCACCCCATGAGACCTTCTCTTAATCATTCTTCATCTTTCCAAAAGTTTATCGACTCTTTTGCATGTTTTTGTCCCTTCCCCGATCTTAATACATATTCTAAAAAGGGACTCCATATTTCTCCAAAATCGCTCTTACTGGACATTCCCCTCTTTATCTTCATTTTACAAGTCAGCATATCATTCAAAGCCATATCCCATATTTCTTTATACCATTCTTCTATTGTATAGCTTCCTTGTCCTTTCCAATTTTTTGCAATCATTATTCTAACGGGTGTCAGGAGGTTGTTTACTAGGGGTGTGCATCGGATCGGATCCGATCCATGATCCGAATCCGATCCGCCCCAAAATCGGGAAAATCCGATCCAATCCGATCCGATCCGATCAACCTCCGATCCGATCCGATCCGATCCGACGAGGTCCGATCCGGATCGGACGCCATTTTGAATGCTTTTTCCCATAGCCAAGTATTGTTTTACAAAAACGCCTATAACTTTTTCATTTTTAAAGATAGAAGGATGAAACTTGGGCACATTATACACTGGTTAGGGATAGTTATCTGTGAGAAATTTCAGAAAGATTGGTGCATGCGTTTTGTGGCAATTAATTGTTTAATAAATACCCAGAAATGCCTATAACTTTGTCATTTTTAAAGTTACAAACATGAAACTTTGCCACATTGTAGGTGGTACCTTGGGACCTATCTGTGAGAAATTTCAGAAACTTAGGTGCTTGCCTTGTGTGGTAATTAATTTTAGAAAAATGGGTAGTAGTGGGGTAAATACATTTACGCCTCCCATTTTTTTATTTTTGAAGATACAAACAGGAAACTTGGGCACATTACAGGTACCACTTGCCTTGATATGTGTGTGAAATTTCAGAAACATTGGAGCTTGCCTTGTGTGGCAATTAATTTTTGAAACAATGAGGAAAAAAACACCTATAACTTTGTCATTTTTAAAGTTACACACATGAACCTTTGCCACATTGTAGGTGGTACCTTGGGACCTATGTGTGTGAAATTTCAGAAACATAGGTGCTTGCCTTGTGTGGCAATTAATTTTTTAATAAATACCCAGGAATGCCTATAACTTTGTCATTTGTAAAGTTACACACATGAAACTTTGCCACATTGTAGGCGGTACCTTGGGACCCATGTGTGTAAAATTTCAGAAACGTAGGTGCTTGTATTGTGTGGCAATTAATTTTTGAAACAATGAGGGATTCATTGGACAGCACTTGCCCATAGGGATTCATTGGACAGTACTTGCCCATAGGGATTCATTGGACAGTACTTTCCTATAGGAAATCATTGGAAAGCACTTGCCCATAGAAAATCATTGGAAAGCACTTGCCCATTGAGAAATACAGTTATGCCTCCCACTTTTTTATTTTTGAAGATACAAACAGGAAACTTGGGCACATTGTAGACTGGTTAGGGATAGTTATCTGTGAGAAATTTCAGAAAGATTGGTGCATGCGTTTTGTGGCAATTAATTTTTTAATAAATACCCAGGAATGCCTATAACTTTGTCATTTTTAAAGTTACATACATGAAACTTTGCCACATTGTAGGTGGTACCTTGGGACCTATGTGTGTAAAATTTCAAAAACGTAGGTGCTTGCCTTGTATGGCAATTAATTTTAGAAAAATGGGTAGTAGTGGGGTAAATACATTTACGCCTCCCATTTTTTTATTTTTAAAGATACAAACAGGAAACATGGGCACATTACAGGGAACACTTCACTTGATATGTGTGTAAAATTTCAGAATGATAGGTCCAGGCATTTGGTGGCTACGAATTTTTTAGATTAAAAGTTATTAACCTTTTTTACACAGAGGCTGGGGCTGTCAATTGCACCCTCCCGCCTCCCGGGAAGAAGAAGGAAACACTTTCTCTCATCTCTTTGATCCTTGCACGCTTGGCTGCAACTGAGCTAGTATCCATTACAAAAGGAGAAACAAAGTAGCACTTGGCTCGTGTCTGCTTTGATACTTTCACTCAAGCAGAACGGCTGAGCCTAGGATCACTCTCTCTCGCTGGGATCGTTACAGGAGAAATTTACTACAGTCTTCAAAGTGGTGTGTGCAGACACCTTGCCACCACATGCCTGGACCTATCATTCTGAAATTTTACACACATATCAAGTGAAGTGTTCCCTGTAATGTGCCCATGTTTCCTGTTTGTATCTTTAAAAATAAAAAAATGGGAGGCGTAAATGTATTTACCCCACTACTACCCATTTTTCTAAAATTAATTGCCATACAAGGCAAGCACCTACGTTTTTGAAATTTTACACACATAGATCCCAAGGTACCACCTACAATGTGGCAAAGTTTCATGTATGTAACTTTAAAAATGACAAAGTTATAGGCATTCCTGGGTATTTATTAAAAAATTAATTGCCACAAAACGCATGCACCAATCTTTCTGAAATTTCTCACAGATAACTATCCCTAACCAGTCTACAATGTGCCAAAGTTTCCTGTTTGTATCTTCAAAAATAAAAAAGTGGGAGGCATAACTGTATTTCTCAATGGGCAAGTGCTTTCCAATGATTTTCTATGGGCAAGTGCTTTCCAATGATTTCCTATAGGAAAGTACTGTCCAATGAATCCCTATGGGCAAGTACTGTCCAATGAATCCCTATGGGCAAGTGCTGTCCAATGAATCCCTCATTGTTTCAAAAATTAATTGCCACACAATACAAGCACCTACGTTTCTGAAATTTTACACACATAGGTCCCAAGGTACCGCCTACAATGTGGCAAAGTTTCATGTGTGTAACTTTACAAATGACAAAGTTATAGGCATTCCTGGGTATTTATTAAAAAATTAATTGCCACACAAGGCAAGCACCTATGTTTCTGAAATTTCACACACATAGGTCCCAAGGTACCACCTACAATGTGGCAAAGTTTCATGTGTGTAACTTTAAAAATGACAAAGTTATAGGTGTTTCTTTCCTCATTGTTTCAAAAATTAATTGCCACACAAGGCAAGCTCCAATGTTTCTGAAATTTCACACACATATCAAGGCAAGTGGTACCTGTAATGTGCCCAAGTTTCCTGTTTGTATCTTCAAAAATAAAAAAATGGGAGGCGTAAATGTATTTACCCCACTACTACCCATTTTTCTAAAATTAATTGCCACACAAGGCAAGCACCTAAGTTTCTGAAATTTCTCACAGATAGGTCCCAAGGTACCGCCTACAATGTGGCAAAGTTTCATGTGTGTAACTTTACAAATGACAAAGTTATAGGCATTCCTGGGTATTTATTAAAAAATTAATTGCCACAAAACGCATGCACCAATCTTTCTGAAATTTCTCACAGATAACTATCCCTAACCAGTGTATAATGTGCCCAAGTTTCATCCTTCTATCTTTAAAAATGAAAAAGTTATAGGCGTTTTTGTAAAACAATACTTGGCTATGGGAAAAAGCATTCAAAATGGCGTCCGATCTGGATCGGACATCCGGTCCGATCCGATCCGACCATCCTCCGATCCGATCCGATCCGATCCGACCCCCCAGGTCCGATTCCGATCCGCTATCCGATCCGATCCGGGGGGTCAGTGCACATCCCTATTGTTTACCAATTCTCTCTTAGTTATATTCTCCTTCCCTCTATCCCATATTGCTAGTAGAGCAAGCTTTGGGTTTAACTCCAATTTACTTCCAATTATTTCACTGATTTCTTTAAATACCCTTTCCCAAAATTTTTGTACGTATTCACAGCTCCACCACATATGAAAATAGGTTCCAACCTCCTGGCAACCCCTCCAACAGTTTTTAGACACTTTTTTATCAATCTGGTGAAATCTAACAGGTGTTAGATACCATCTCCACACTATCTTATAAAAATTCTCCTTAATTCTAATCGACAACAGCTTTAACATTCTTGCATTCCACAACCTCTCCCAGTTATAATCATTATTTTTTTTCCTTTACATCTTCTTTCCAAATCTTTTTTATAGCTTTAAGTGAATCTTGAAAATCCTCATCTATCAATATTTTATATATCTCACTAGTCAATCCTTTCTTAGTTCTAGTTTCTTCTTTTCTTCCTTTTAGTTCAATTAAATCTTCAAATCTTGTATTATTTCTACATTCCTTATTTTTCAATTTCCATTCCTGAGTCCATTTTCCCAATTGTATACATTTAAACCATACTATCTTTTGTCCTTTTAATATCTCTTTAATTTGGTCATTATCCTTCATATTTTCCATCCATTTCCTTAACTTGATTATTTCCTGGTCTTTCAATCTCGCTTCTATCTCCGCTTTTAATACCCTTGGGAAGTTTCCCACTACTACAACTGGGGCAAGTGGAGAATCTCCTGGTATCAACTTCCCCCTAAATTTCTCCCAGATCTCTACAATATTTTTCATCAATGGGTTGTCCAGTCCCTTCAAATCTTTCTTTTGAATTTTAAGAAAAAATATATTTTTCAATTTATAATCTATTTCCCCTGCTTGCGTTTCCAACCACTCAAGGTCTTCCTCCCCTAAAATACAATTTATAACATATCTTAACTGATTAGCAATATAATAATACTTAATATTTGGAAGTCCTAAACCTCCTTTCTTTTGAGCCTTATACCATAACCCTTTATTTATCCTAGCTCTTTTATCCCCATTACAATAAGCATTAATCATATTTTGCCAACTTTTAATCTCCGCTACTGAAATTCTAATCGGTATCATTCTAAACAAAAAATTAACCTTAGGTAAAATCTTCATTTTAATAATCGCTATTCTACCAAACCAGGAATGTTTTAATTTTCTATATATCTGTAATTTTTCCCCTACCTCTTTTCTTAACCTTACATAATTAAGTTCCTCTAGTCTTTCTACTTCACTATCTATATTAACTCCTAAATATCGTATTATATTTTTATGCCTTAATCCTAACTTAACTTTACACTTCTCCATCTCTTCGTTATTATAATTATATAACATCATTTCTGACTTCCCCCAATTAACTTGTAATCCCGTAATTTCCCCAAATTCTCTCAAATGCTTCTGAATTATCTCCCCACTTTCTAGGGGATCTTCTAGTGTCAATAATGTATCATCCGCAAACATATTCACTTTAATCTTATGGTTTCTTCCTATCCCCTTTAATCTTCCCTCCTCCCTTATTATATTTGCTAAAATTTCTATCACTATTGCGAATAAGATCGGTGAAAGTGGACATCCTTGTCTAGTTCCTCGAGGTAGTGTAATTTGTTGCGTTAACCCATCATTAATCATTATTTCCGCTTTATTATTTTTATACAACTGGTTAATCACTCCCATAAATTTATATCCAAACCCAAATGTTTTTAATATAATTTTTAATGCTGGCCACTCCACGCAATCAAAGGCCTTGAATATATCCAATGCTAATAATCCTGCTTTTAAATTTCTTTTTTTTATAATATTTATTATATTTATAACTCTCCCAATTAAATTAGGCATTTTCCTACCACAGATAAATCCACATTGATCTTTTTTTATATATTTTAAAATAAATGTACCCAATCTTTTTGCCATTATTGCTGTAAATATTTTTGCATCCTGGTTTATTAAAGATATTGGTCTGTACGAAGCTGGATCCGTCAAATCCTTACCTGGCTTCTGTATTAAAACAATCAAAGACTGATCCCACGATGGCGGAGTCATTCCTCCTTCTATTATATTGTTATATAATTTTTTTTAATCTTGGTATTAACATATCCTTAAATATTTTTTAAAATTCCGGCCCCAAACCATCAATCCCCAGAGATTTACCTCCTTTTAGTTTATCAACAGTTCCCTCAATTTCTTTCTCAGTAACCAAGCCTTCCATACAATCTCTATCTTGCTCATCCAGTCTTATTTTCCAATTTCTTTCTACATATTCCTGAATTTTATCTTGTGATACCGCATCTGATGTATATAATTCTTTGTAAAATTCCTGAAAAGTACTTAATTTATCTTTCATCAAATTACATCTATTCCCTAACTTATCTCTTATTGTTCCTATCATATTCTTAGCCTTCTCTGACTGCGTGGATCTGGCCAGCATCTTTGAATTTCTATTATTATATTCAAAAAAATCTCTCTTTAAATATAACAAATTCTTTTGAACCTGTTCTATATCTTCTTTCTCCAATTCCTTTTTTTTTGCTTGAATTTGGGCAAATAACCGCTTATCTTTTGTCTCTCTTAATCTCTCCTCTAAAGTCTTTATGTCTTCTTCTGCCTTTTTATATTGTACTTCCTGTTGCTTTTTAAGTGTGGACATTTCCCTAATACACATCCCTCTTATTACAGCTTTCATAGTATCCCATAATAACCCCTGCGAATTGACCTCTTTTTCGTTTATCTGCCATATTTCCTGCATTTCCTTTTTTATTTTATCTACTGTTTTTTTTATTTTTAAAAATTCTTCCATCCAATCTCCATCTCTTTGCTTGTTTATAATCCTTCTTCATTTTAATATCCATCATCATTAATGCATGTTCTGTAACCTTAATTACTCTGATATCACAATCTATTAATTTACGTACCATAATCTTTGATATAAAAATAAAATCAATCCTTGAATAACTCTTGAATCTAGGTGAGTAGAAGGTATATTTCCTATCTTCCCCTTTTAAAACTCTCCAAACATCCATTAAATCCTTCCGCTCCATTAACTTAGCTAATTCCATCTTCCCCTCCCCTCTACCATCTCTCATAATGTTATCCCTATCTTTCCCTTTATCAAGTACCATATTAAAATCTCCTGCCATCACAATATTCTTTTTCCCCACTTCTCCCACCATATTAAATACTTCTTCAAAAAATTCAATTTGTTTCCCATTTGGAGCATAGACATTAATCAAGACAAATTCCTCCTTTTCAATCGTGCAGTAGATTATGAGGATCCTTCCATTCTTATCTTTCTTTACACTTTGAATATTAATACCACATTTCTTCGATATTATTATTGCCACACCTCTCGCTTTAGAAGTACCAAAAGACTTTTCATACACTCCTAAATCCCTCATTCGTAACTCATTAACCCCCTCCTTTTTTTGATGAGTTTCCTGCAAAAAAAATATATCTTTTTTTTCTTTTTAACGTTTCTATTCTTCTTCTTTTAATAAGTGTTCCTAGCCCTTTCACATTTAGAGTCGCCATTCTCAATTTATTTTCCATTTATTACTTTCACCCATATCTTTAAATTGGTCTCGCTCAGTGATACACATATCCCCCCTCCCTTACCCTCCCCCCACATACACCCCCACTTTTACCCCCCTCCTCACCAGACATCTGGGCACTGGTCCCAATTATTTTTAGAACTCTTCAGGGGGGGGGAAACCCGGCCCAACCTCCAGAGTAAAGTCTAATCCTCCCCTCCTTTATATTTTTTTCCCCTTCTAATCCCTTATCCTTGACTGGATCCTCCAACCGCGCCCTCTTCTTGCTCAATTTCTCCACCATCCTTGGCATCGATTATGCCCAGCTTCTTCAACAGCTCCATTCCTTGTTCCCATGATGTTATTCTTTCTTGCTTCCCTTTCCACATAAATCTCAAAAACACTGGATATCCCCAGCTGTAAGTTATTGATTTCATCCTCAATGCTGCTGTACACATCTTAACGCTCTTCCTCCACTGCACAGTGTGCGGTGACAGATCCTGGTATATTTGAACTGCTGTTTCTTGAATCTTTGGTTGACCTTGTCGTCTAATTGCTTGCATCAGCTTTTCTTTTTTATAATAATTAGCAAATTTGACAATTATGTCCCTTGGAAGCAAACCTTTCCATTTATAACCCACTCTATGAACTCTCTCCAAATCTGCCACTTCCCAAATTTCGTCTGGAAGCTGAAGTTTTATCCACTTCAGAATTGTATCTCTTAAATCTTTTGGGGTCTCTCCTTCTTGTTCGCCATAATCTCTTATGCGAATGTTTGCACGTCGATCGCGATCCTCAATGGCGATTATGCGTAAGTCGTGTTGAGACAGCTGCTCTTCCTGCATCTTACAAACTCCAGTCAAAGCTTTAGACTCTGTCTGCAGCTCCTTCACATCCTTCTCCACTTGCTTTAAACCCGCCATTAACTCAGTTTGTGTATCATTAATACGTTTTGCAAGCCTTTCCTCAAGATCAAGCAATTCAAGCTTGAACATTGTTTTAATATCTTCCTTTAATTCATACATTGGGTCTGGCTGACCTCCTCTGGTGGTCTTTGGAATTGCAGCCGGCTCTAATAATTGTGACGCAGTTCCTTTAACCGGACTTTTCTTCCCAGGCAGCTTATCTGGCATTGTTTGTGTCTCCAAACGTGTCAATCTCTGCCAAGTTCTGTCGGATCCTCGCTCTTTAGAGGGTCTAACCCAAGCTGGGGGGACTAAAGGGGACCTCTTCTCCCGCCGTTGACTGTTTTTGCTCATAAGATATTACCCCCCCCCCCCCCCGTCTGCCTGGTGACACACTCTTCACTCTTCCGACAGCCAGACGCACTATACTTCAGCTTTACTGGGGATTAACGTACTTCCTTTTCACATATATTCACATATGTTTTATCTCAGTCTCTCCCCCAGTACGCTGTCAGCCAGCCAATCCTCCTTATGTCTTCAATTATAAGTCCATAAATTACCTTCACTAATGGCTGCTCCTCTTCTTTGTCTTCAACTCCTTCAGTTTCGGTTTTAAAGCCGAGAAGACACTGCCGTGTTCCAACTCCCACTCAAGTATTTTACCACATCCAGTCAATATATCATGCCTTTTATTACCTCTCCAAACACTCCAAGATAAGGAATTAGTGCTTATTTCAATGCTTTTTTAAGGAGCTCAGAAGATCTGCGACTCTACTCCATCACGATCAAGCCATGCCCCCTTTAGTCCACATTTGTCATGATTTGACAAAAGGTATAGATCTGGCCTAAGACAACAGTGAGTCCAGCTATATACCTTATGCCATATCGATACAACCCCATCAAGGTGATACTATATTCCTCTTGTGCATTCATATGTTGTAGCAAACACAATGTCATCTGTTGCACTATTTTGAATAATACAGAATAAAAATAGGGAAATAAAGGCAGAAAAACAGTATATGGAAAGTGTAATGTGTCCCACCGGTAATCAGCACACTTCAAAAGCATTAAAGAGCTGTACTGTTGATCTAGCCTATGTCAACTTTTTGATGTGCAAATGTCATTCCTTTCATTGAAAAAAGTATTTGCTAAATAAAGACAAACTACACATATAAAGAAATACAAACACAAACAAAATATATTAATTCTGGATAAATATTTTCTATACAAATACCAGATGTACATGTTTAAAATTTGGAAATCTATTTCAAATCAAATCCAACCAAACTACTACAGCAGAAACATACAGAGTGGGGGTTGGTGGGATTGAATGTTCATGTGAGGGTGAAAGTTACTATCAGAGGAGGTGGCCAAGTGCTCTGTTTTTCTATTATTTTCCTTCCCGTTTGTTTTAAAAATGAAGGTAGGACAGCCAGCTACTTCCCATACCCCACAATGCCCCTATATCGTTATTTTGCATTGTTCCTGAGGTCATTCTAGCCTCCATTTTCAAAACACGTGGCAGTTGATCAGTAGTTTAGTTTTGTTTAAAAGGGGTCAATTCTAAGAACAACAATGATGTTCCAGCTAATACAATCATCATTGTTTCTAATAGTATGCACAGCCCACCCACTAGTGATATATGTCCCCACAACAAAAGTCACAGGGCACAAAGGTGGGGCAAGTATTTAATTATCCTACTCAGAAGTAGGGTTGTGCACCACCTTAGGCTGAATCAAAGTCAAGGCGGGCAGATTCAGCCTGCCTCAGCCGAAATCCGAGGTGTTACCGGGTCAGCCCGAGGCCAAAGCAGATAAGTACTGAAGCCTTTGGGATTCCTCGGGCTAATTGGGGGAGGTGGTGAGCCACTCCTCTCACCCACAGGGATGCCGATGCGAGGCCAGCTTTGAGTCCATGTGAATCCATTGGACTCAACAGGCTCAACTCCCTCTCCATTCCCTTCCGTCCTCTCTCTCCCCTGTCACCTCCAACCCTGGGACGTACTTTCCTGTGCATCCTCCTCCCTGAGAGCTGAGCCATGATTTAAAGAAAAGATCATGGGGGTTCCCTTTTTTTAAATAGATCTATGGCCACAAACTGTGGCAGCCGCAAAGGGCCATTTCCTCTAGTTTGTGACCATACATCTATTAAAGAGGAGGAGGCAGGGAGGAGAAGGCAGCAGCTTTGGATTTGGAGAGGGGGAGGGAGCGAGGAATCAGGAGTCAAATGGACTCCCAGTCTGCCTTGTGCCCAGCCTTCTTGGGTGTTGGATGAAATGCTGGCAACCAGCAGCCCACAAAATTGACCTGCTTTGGGGCGGGGGGTGGGGGAATCTTGCTTCAGTGCTAAAACAAGGCAGCCAAGCCATGAAGCTCCCTGAGTCAAATTGGGGCCATTTTGGAGGCTGTGAAACAGCCTCTGAGGTGGGGGGGGGGCTACACAGAGCCTTACTCAGAAGTAGTATTGAGAAGTACCTGAGCTTTTCACAAGTAAATGTAAATATAATAATAATAATAATAATAATAATAATAATAATATATTTCTCACCTACCTCTCCCTTTGGATCGAGGTGGGGAACAACAATAAAAGCAAATGATATAAAATACATAAAACTGATTAAAAACATATAAAAACTTATACATTATTAAAATAACAATAAAACTATTAAAATTCAACTGGGTAGGCCTCCCGGAAGAGATCAGTCTTTATAGCTTTCTTAAATTTCGGACAATTGCAGAGTCTGTTATGTCCATGGCTTTTATTTATTTATTTATATAAATAAATTTATTTATATTTATTTATTTATTTATTATTTTTACAACATTAGTAACCTTTGAAAGGCTGGAACTCATTGCGGTAATTCATGGCAGATTATTTCCACCCATGAACTAGTTGAGGTCATTCATGGCAGGTCATTTCCAGCCCTCCTTTTCCAGTTAGCTGACAATTGTTTGAGAAACACCTGTGGGATCTTTTCTCAATCAATCCAGCATGCAGGACACAGAATAGTGGGCTCAAGTTACAGGAAGCCAGATTCCGGATGGACATCAGTAAAAACTTCCTGACAGTTAAAGCAGTACAACAATGGAACCGATGACCTAGATTGGTCGTGGGCACTCCCACACTAGAGGGATTCAAGAGGCAGCTGGACAGCCATCTGTCAGGGATGTTTTAAAGTGGATTCCTGCACTGAGCAGGGGGTTGGACTTGATGGCCATACAGGCACCTTCCAACTCTACTATTCTATGATTCTATGATTCTCTATAACTTCACCATTTTCAACATTAGCATGGTGCTGCTGGATGAAGCCACAATGTAATGGTTCCCATATTCTCTTAATAACAAGAAAAATATCCCCAGACTCTTGATTTTTCCAAGCTCATGATTCTCACAGTTCTTTTTTTATTTATGGATTAGGCTCGGCCTCTTTCGGTATGCAGTGAGAGTTGTTACCCTGGTTCTAGGAAAAAAGTGAAGGAGGGGGAGCCATTTTGCTGCTATGATTGCATCCCATGTCCAGATGGGAAGATTTCAAACCAGAAGGGTAAGGAATATACTGTACAAACTTATCCATCAAAATTTACTTTAGTACAGATGGACAGACATATGAAATCATGCATACAATTTGAATGGATTTTTTTCTTTGTTCAGTGTCTTAAAAATGACAAAACGTTTCCATGGTTGAGAAAACGCCTTAAAGATGAGGCTGAGCTTCCACTGAACATTAGGATTGTTGAACATGGCTGCTTTTTAGCCACCAGTAGTATTGTATTATTATTATTATTGTTGTTGTTGTTGTTGTTGTTGTTATTGTTATTATTATTATTGCTATTATTATATGTATTTATATCCCACCTTTTTCCCAAGAATGGGACCCAAGGCGACTTACAAATTAAAACATGTACAGTTAAAACAAATAGTGATACACAAAAATTAAAAATATAATTAAATATAGTACAATTTTAAAATATTGAAAATAATTAAAACATTGTGAATACACATAATTTAAAAATCTAGCTTCCCTGGGAAGGGAGTTCCAGAGCCCCAGGGCAGCCACCGAGAAGGCCCTCTCCCTTGTTCCCACCAGGTGTGTGTCTGTGATGGTGGTGTGACAGATAGAAGGGCCTCCCCTGAAGATCTCAGGGGATGGGCAGCTCATAAGGGAAAATACAGTTTTTCAAATATCCTGGACCTGAGCCATATAGGGCTTTGTAGGTTATAACCAGCGCTTTATAGAGCACATTACAGTAATCCAAATGGGATGTAAATAAGGTGTGTGTCACCGTGGCCAGGTCAGACAACTAAAGGAATGGGCGCAGCTGGCGCACTAGCTTTAACTGTGCAAATGCACTCCTGGCCACCACTGAAACTTGGAGTACACTCAAGCTGCGAGCCTGTGTCTTTATGGGAGTGTAACCCCATCCAACACAAGCTGAATCCCTATTCCCGGATCTGCCTTTCGACTGACTAGGAGCACCTCTGTCTTGTCTGGATTAAGCTTCAATTTGTTTGTCCCTCATCCAGTCCATTGCTGCCAAAAGACACTGGTTTAGGACCAAAACCGCTTCCTTGGAATCAGGTGGAAAGGAGAAGTAGAGTTGGGTGTCATCAGCGTACTGGTGACACCGCACCCCAAAACTCCGGAAGAATGATCCAATTAAAAAGTATGGAGGTAACAAATTGCACTCTCTGGGCATTTCCCCTGAAAAGGCCATCTCCCATGTTCTGAGCAATCATACTTTTGTCAAGTGTGGGACTGTTGATTACCTCAGCAAGCAGGTATAATCAAATGGGAAAGGCAGTACTTTTTCACATTTGACAGTGATCAATAATATTTTTGGAATCATATTTGGATGAAAGTCTATATAGATTTTATGTTATGTGTGGCATATCTAAGCTTATGGTGTGAAATGTATAGTTATGAAGCCTTTTTTATGGACAATTCGGTACTTCACATTGTTGTGATCACATAACTTATTTTCCACCAACCTCACATCCAACAGAGCCATTCAAATGATCAGAAAACTGTTATATCTTGACCTGTGAGATGAAGGACACTTGGTGACTCACTATAACCAGTCTGACCCTTTTGGGGTTGGAGGGGCCGAGTCCTGGATCTACTGTAGGCTGATAAATGTGACTTTTCCTGAAATCTGGGAATTCTTTCTCATTTTTTAAAATGTAACAGATATGTGGTGCAATGTGTGTGACTTGCACAAATCTGGGATGCAATTTGCTTGAATTACGCAAATTACAGTCTAAATTTGTACATGATTTATACACTTTTCTATCGAATATATATGTGTATATATATATATATATATATACACACACAATCTGCAAGGTGGCAAGACTTGATGCAGTTCAAATTAGGCCAACTCATGGGGGAAATGAGCCTAAGTCCTGGGAGGGGTGAGCTGATGAAAGCTCGGTGACCTCCACCTCCCAGATGGATTCTTCCTACATTGCTACTTCTCCTGCAGAAGCTCTCTCCCATATCTCTTTTGCAATCTGGCTGGAGCATTGGAGAGGAACTTCAATAGCCTTTGGAACTCCCTCCCTAGGAAGACCTGCCTTGACCATTCTCTGATGGCATTCCAGCATTTTGTGGAGCTGTTTGTAGTTTGACAATTGTTTGCCTTCACAAATTGTTGAGTAAGTTACATTTTAGATTGCTTAGAAGGCAAACGTCTTGAATTGTTTTATCTGCTCCCTATGTTTCTTTTTTAATTACTCATTGTTATATTGTTTATGTTTATTGTTTTAATTATGTAGGCTGTGGGCCATCTTGAGCATTTTAAATGAAAAGTTGGGGGTACAGATGCTTTTAATTGATAAAGTATTTATGTTCTGTGCAAAACATCTTTTTTTACATCATATTGCAAAGATCAAGGCATGGTTGTGACACTAAGATTATCTCTTTTCCCCCCAGATATGAATGACTGCCATAACTGCATAGACAAAACCTATCCAAATAAAAGACATGACTTTTGCCTACCCAAAGTTGTCACCTACATGACTTATGGAGAACCTTTAGGGATCAGCTTTGGCTTTATTGCTCTTTCATTTTCTTTGATCACAGCTCTGGTGCTCGGAATATTTATGAAGCACCACAACACTCCCATGGTCAAAGCCAACAACTGAAACCTCACCTACACTCTCCTCATCTCCCTGCTGCTCTGCTTTCTTTGTGCATTGCTATTCATTGGCTGACCTCAGAAAGTGATGTGTCTCCTCCGACAAACCACTTTTGGCATCATCTTCTAAGTGGCTCTTTCTTGTGTGCTGGCAAAAACCATCACTGTGGTTCTGGCTTTCATGGCTACCAATCCAGGATCCAGAATGAGGAAGTGGGTGGGGAAAAGAATCTCCACCTCCATAGTTTTTTCCTGCTCCCTTATGCAAGCAGGCATTTGTACTGTGTGGTTGGCAAACTCTCCTCCATTCCCAGACATTGACATACACTCAGTGACAACAGAAGTAGTAGTGGAATGCAATGAGGGCTCTGTGATTATGTTTTACTGTGTCTTGGGATATATGGGCTTCCTGGCAATTATCAGTTTTATTGTGGCCTTCTTTGCTAGGAAGCTCCCCGATAGTTTTAATGAAGCCAAATATATCACTTTCAGTATGTTGGTCTTTTGCAGTGTTTGGCTATCCTTTGTTCCAACCTACCTGAGCACCAAGGGGAGAGAGATGGTGGCTGTGGAGATCTTCTCAATCTTAGCCTCCAGTATTGGGTTGCTTAGTTGCATATTTGCCCCCAAATGTTACATAATTGTATTGAGGCCTAAGATGAACAACAGAGAACACTTAATGAGAAGAAAGAATTGAACTAATGGTTCTGTGAGATTTGCTCTGTTTTGCAATCCAGAGGTTTTTGTATATTTGTGCTATAGAATGCTTGTGTGTTATCCTCTCAATAGTTTTGTGATGTAGAATTCTCTCAAATCTTTTGAAATACTCCCAGACTAGCTAAAAAGAAAGAATCTGATGGTGTGTGTGTGTGTGTGTGCGTGCGGAAATAGAGTATGCCATTGTTCATATCCATTCTAAGCATTGCATGTGTCTAGAATTCTGTCTTGCCCATTTATTTTGTATTGTTTTCTGTTGCTGAAACTTGCCCTCACCAATGGATCCAGCCCAATGCCTATCATGTCTATGCATTTGTGACAGATGTTATCCACATAGAATTTTCTGATAGTCCAGATGAACTTATTTATAGAACAATTAATCTTGTAATGGGAAGGTATACACCCCTGCACCATCTCTGCCAACTGATAAGCAGGTAAATTTCCTTACCAACCCTATTAACTAGTGGCTACTTCTGCCACTCCAAGATATCTTACTATTCAGAGTGGGTGGATGGGGAAGTCAGCAATTGCAATCCTGGAGTCACATTGGGGGGGGGGCTGATTTTAAGGGCCTCAGGTTGAACTGGAGTGAGAACAAAGGGGAGAACTCACTCCAATGGGTCTGCCCCTTCCATGCAATTTATATATTCATTTATGATATGTATATACTGCTCCATATCGAAAATAGATTCCACAACAGTCCATATAGGAATAAAAGAGTAAATAGAAAGAAGTTTAAAAACAATTTAAAACAAAGGATCAATAAAAACAGTTGAGGAAGACTTCCTGGAAAAGAATTGTTTTCAGGAGGCACTGGAAGCAGCTTAGTGTTGACACCTGCCTGACCTCCAGGGGAAAGGAGTTCCAAGGAGAAAGTGCCACCACACTAAAGCATGCCCTTCAATAACCTCAGTGACCAGGCAGGTTGTTAAGGGAGAAGGCGCTCTCTTAGGTATCCTGGCCCCAAGTTGTTTAGGGATTTGTACACCAGTACCAAAACCTTAAACCTGGTATGTTAGCCAATAGGCAGACAGTGCAATTCCCTCAGCAGTTATATGCTGAAAAGAGGCAGCTTTGGACAATAACTGAGCTGCAGCACTCTGTACTAGCTCCAGCGTCTGGAACAGCCTTAAGCCCCACTTAGATTGCATTGCAGTGATCCAATATTGAGGTAATTAATGCCTGTATCACTGTGGTCAAGTTATCTCTGCCCAGAAGAGGCCGTAGCTGGTGAGCCAGATGAAGCTTGTAAAGGGCACTCTGAGCCACCGCCACCACCTGGGCCTACAGCAACAATGATTGATCTAGGAGTACCCCCAAACAACAAGCCTGATCTTTCAAAGGGAGTACAACCCAATTCAGAACAGACAATGAGCCTATTTCCCACTTACCCACAGGGCTTCTGTCTTGCCAGGATTCATTTTCAATTTATTGACCTTCATCTAGCCCACTACTGAGTTTAGGCACTGATCTAGGACTTGCACAGCCTCTCCTGATACAGATGTCACAGGGTGCTAGAGCTGTGTGTCATCAGCATACTGACGACATTTTACTCCAAATCCCCTATTGACCACTCCCAGTGTTTTCTTATAGATGTGAAACATCATTGTGGACAAGATGATGCCCTGCAGTAGTTTAATTGTCAAGGGGCTGATGAATGATCATCCAATGTTACTCTCTGAAATTGACCCCGAAGGTAGGACTGGAACCACTGTAAGAAAGTGCCTCCAATGTCCATCCCATGGAGTCGATTGAGGAGGATACCACAGTCGATAGTATCAAAAGCCAATGAGAGATTGAACAGAGTTAACAGGCTGCATTTCCCTGGTCTCTCTCTCTCGATAAAAGTCAACCATCAGGGCAACTAAGGCTGATTCAGTCCTGTAACCAGGTTGAAACCTAGATTGAAACGAGTCTAGATAATCAGTGTCCACGAAGAGTGACTGCAGTTGTACCGCAATGATCCTCTCCAGCAACTTCCCTAAGGAAGGAGTATTTGCAACTGGACAATAGTTTTCTAATACCATTGAGTCCAGAGTGGGCCTCTTCAGGGAAGGTTGCACTACCGCATCTTTAAGGATGGCAGGGACCACCCTGTCCCATAGAGAAGTATTCATCACACCTTGGACTCACCCAGTCTAATCCTCTCTGCTATTTTTCATTAGCCAGGAGGCGCAAGAATCCGAGAGGGCATGCGGTTGGTTGCATTTGTGCAAGTACCTTGTGAACATCATCAGGCTGGAGCAGCTGAAACTGATCCCACAAAATTGGGTAGATGGTGGTATCAGACACCTTGACTGGAACTCCACAAACAACAGTGTCAAGTTTGCTGTGGAGGCAAGCAATTTTCTACTCAAAGTGAGATGCAAAAAGGTCACAGTGGGTCCTTGAGGGAAACAGGCCCCATTCGCTGTGGAGAGTGTCAACAATCTCTGGCCACTTCAAAGAGCTCTGCTGGATAGCTACTTGAGGATGCAATGGAGGCTGCAAAGTAAGCCTTCTTTGCTGCTCACACCGCCACAAAATAGGCAAAATTATGTGCTTTAGAGGGTGCTTGGTCAATTTCACTTTGAGTTTTGCATCATTTGTGCTCTAGCCCATATCCAGCCTGTTTCATTGTCTGCAGCTCTCCAGCATACCAAGGAGCAGTGCGGTCTCCACAGCACCAGACAGGGCAATCAATGCTATCAAGTTGATGGCCCTTTGCATCTCACTGTTCCATAGTGATGCTAAGGCCTTGGCTGGATCACCAGCTCTCTGCACTGGAAAGTTCCCAAGAGCATTCAGAAATCCATTGGATTCCATTAGTCTCCTGAGGTGAACCATCTGAATGGGCCCCCCACCACTGCAGGAGGGAAGTAATGCTGTGAGTTCAAATCTCACCTGGAAGTGATCTGACCATGATGATGCGGTTACACGGTGTCCCCCCTTTCAGATTACTCAGCTCACCACTTGGAGCAAAAACTAAATCTAGGGTATGCCCTGCTTCATGTATTGGGCCAATGACAAACTGAGAAAGCCCCATGGTTGCCATGAAGGCCATGAAGTTCCAAGCCGGCGGTCCAGAGACAGTCTCAGCATGAAAGTTGAAGTCGCCCTGAACCACCATTCTAGGTTCCTCCAACACCACACTTGAGAACACGTCCGTCACCTCAGTCACGGAGGATGTTGGGCAGCAGGGTGAGCGGTACACCAGCAGCATTCCCAATCTGTCTGTATGGCCCAACACCAAGTGCAACCCCTCAATGCCTGCTCCAAGGTGGAGGGGCTTCTTAGTAATAGAGACTCCACCCCTGACCATCCTGCCTATGTTGGTGCTGCACCAAGGACCCAGGTAGGCAGAGCTGAATCAAGTCAACCTCACCTGGCTCAGCCACCAACGTCTCAGTAATACATACCAGATCGGGCCTTTCATCCAGGATTAAATCATGGATGTGGGTGGTCTTGGTGCAGACTGTTCTGGCATTAACTTAAAGGTAACCCCCCACCCCAAGTAATTAATGGAACTTACTTCCAAGTAAAGGTTTTTGGGATTGCAGGGTTAGTACTACGGCTACCACCCACCCCTGCAGGGGTGGCAGACCTATTAAGATGGTCCACCCTCGAAGGCTGATGGATCCTTCTGGATTCCAGAAGGCCTTGGAGGGATCTATGGCTGGTATCGTCGACGATCCTGTAGAAGCCCTGGTCAATAGATGGAATCAAGACCTAACTAGGGCTATCGACACAATCGCCCCCAAACGTCCTCTCCGACCTGCTTCTAATCAGGTGCCCTGGTATACAGAAGATCTCAGGGAGTTGAAGCGGAAAGGACGATGACTGGAGCACCGATGGCGGAAAACTTGACTTATATCAGACAAGACACGACATAGAAAACATCTTCATTCCTATGGGGTGGCAATACGTGCAGTGAAGAAAGCTTTCTTCTCTGCATGCATTGCGTCTGCGAATTTGCATCCAGCAGAACTGTTCAGGGTGGTGAGGGGCCTAACCTGGGCACCCTCCCCCCTGAACCCAATTTTAGAGCCTTTGGTAGTTCGCTGTGATGCCTTTAATGATCATTTCACAGATAAAATCTCTCGGATAAGAGCCGACTTAGATGCCATTGTTATAGCAGAGGCTGACAATGGAGTGTCCAGCAACTCCGCGAGTAGAATTACACTGGATCAGTTTCAGTTGGTGAGTACCGAGAACGTGGACAAGCTGCTTGGTCGAGTGAGGAGGACGACTTGCCCTCTCGATCCCTGTTCTTCTTGGCTGGTCGCCTAGGGAGGAGATGCAATTAGATCACAATTACAATATATTATTAATGCATCTCTCAGGGAGGGGAGTTTTCCATCATGTTTAAAAGAAGCGGTAGTACGGCCGCTTCTAAAAAAGCCCTCCCTGGATCCCCTGGACTTTAATAACTACAGGCCAGTGTCAAATCTTCCATTTTTGGGCAAGGTGATCGAGAGGGTGGTTGCCTTCCAACTGCAAGCAGTTTTGGACGATACAAATTTTCTAGACCCATTTCAAACTGGCTTCAGGGCAGGATATGGAGTTGAGACTGCTATGGTCGCCTTAGTAGATGATCTATGCTTAAGTATTGACAGGGGGAGTGTGTCCCTGTTGGTACTCCTGGACCTCTCAGCGGCTTTCAATACCATCGACCATGGTATCCTTCTGGAACGCCTGAGGGAATTGGGACTCAGGGGCACTGTGCTTCAGTGGTTCCCGTCCTACCTCTCGGGCAGGTTCCCGATGGTGATGCTTGGGGATAGTTGCTCTTCAAAGAAGGAGCAGCTATGTGGTGTACCACAAGGTGCTATCCTATCCCCAATGCTGTTTAACATCTACATGAAACCGCTGGGAGAGATCATCCGAGGCATGGGGCAGGGTGTATCAATATGCTGATGACACCCAAATATATTTCTCTATGCCTTTGACAACAGCGTCAGCTAAGGATAGTGTGTCTCCTCTGAATGAATGGGCTGGATGAGGAAAAACAAACTGAGGCTGAATCCAGACAAGATGGAGGTGCTTACTGTCAAGGGCCACAACCTGGGGTTGGAGGTGTGTCAACCAGTTCTGGATGGGGTTACACTCCCCCTGAAAGGCTGTATTTGCAGCTTGGGGGTGCTCCTGGATCCATCGCTCCAAATGACAGCTCAGATAGATGCGACTGCCAGGAGTGCCTACTATCAGCTTTGGCTGATACGCCAGCTGCGCCCCTTCCTAGAGTTGGAAGACCTAAAATCAGTAGTGCACGCACTGGTAACTTCGAGGCTCGACTTCTGCAATGCGCTGTACATAGGGCTACCTCTGTGCCTAGTCCGGAAACTTCAACTAGTTCAAAATATGGCAGCCAGGTTGGTCACCGGTACATCTAGGGGTGACCACATTACACCAGTTTTAAAATCTCTTCACTGGCTGCCAATCAGTTTCCAGGCGAAGTACAAAATGTTGGTTATTACCTTTAAAGCCCTACATGGTTTGGGTCCAAGTTACCTACGGGATCGCCTTCTCCCATACAATCCGCCCCTCACGCTCAGGTCCTCTGGGAAGAATTTACTACAGCCAACAAGAACTAGACTGGCAACCATTACCCAGAGGACTTTCTCTTCTGCCACTCCCAGATTCTGGAATGACCTGCCGGGAGAGATTCGCCAACTCACCAGTCTTCAGGAATTTAAAAGATCTATAAAGACTGATCTCTTCCGGCAGGCCTACCCAGATGAATTTTAAGGTGTTTTATTGGTATTTTAATGATGTATTGGTTTTATGTGCTTTTAATCAGTTTTGTATTTTATGTTTAATGCTGTTCCCTGCCTCGATCCTTTGGGAGAGGCGGGTAATAAATATATTATTATTATTATTATTATTATTATTATTATTATTATTATTATTATTTTCAGCTTAATTCCATTGATCTCAATGGGTTTTAGTCCCAATTGAACTTGGAATCATAAAAGAGACTGCCCTCCTCAAAAAGAAGAAAATCAACAACATATGCATTTAAAGTAGGACAACTTTACTGAAATCGGGTGCCAAGTCTATTTTTTAATATCCCAGCAGCCTTCTGAAGCTTGGTCCTAAAGAATTCAGATTTTAACTTAGTGTAGCCTACTCTACAAGCCAAGGTGAAACAGCTCAAGAGGAAGACAATGTAGAGAAGAGCAAATGTCGTTTTAACAGGGAAAAGGTCCTCCTTGGTTCCAATTCAGGTATAGCTAAGGAGGTCTGATGATGGGTGAGGGATTCCTTCAGTTAGGCCTGAGAAGAATTCAATGGAAAGAGAGCTCACTTTGTCAAGTCCTCATTAGGGATGGTGCGAGCACCGGGCTGGATCCAGGAGCTGCACGAGCCCCCAGCCCTTACCAGCCCTTTCCACGAGCACCCGGCAGCCCTCCACCACTTCAGTGAGTCACCATTTTGCATATAAATGGCAACTTGTGTTTTTCTGTAAATCAAGTCTTATGCAAGTGGTGGCCATAAAGCAGCCATTAACACAACATTACATTCAGCAAGACCAAGTTTATCACTTTCAGTGTATTGGTCCTTGCATGTTCACTATAAAGTTGTTTTCTAGCTTTCGGCTCCAGTGCTGGATTGCTGTGTTGCATCTTTCCCTCCAATGTTACAGTATTTTGTTGAGACCTGAGTTGAACGAGCATCAACAGACCTCCTTTTCTTGTTCCTTCCAAGTTTTGCAAACTCTGCACAACCCTTGTCCGTGGTTTGTGGTTCAAACTATTTTCAGACTGTCAGCATCTGTTCAGGACAGCTCTTAACTGCAAGCTGTACGATGTACAGCACCATGTGCATTGATGATGCAATAATAATGATAATAATAATAATATTTGATCGCAGAGATCATATGAGCAATGGCTTCACTTCTGCCAAGCCATAGAATATAAGAACAGATGTGCTGAATCATTCCAAAATCCTATTATTAAGTGGAGTTTCCTGTAACCCACAGTGGCCAACCAGGTACATATAGAAAACTTCAAAGGAGGAAATGAGGGAAATAACTCCTCTCCCACTCTGGTTTTCTAGCAGCTGGTATTCAGAAGCATGTTGTGTTTAGAAAGACTTAAGCTGTCTCTAAGCGAGCGATTGATAGCACACTCATGACTGGCCATTCACAGAAGTCTGTGGGTCGATTTCATTACGTTTTCATCAGGCAGGATGTCTTTCCTCCTCCCCCCCCCCACACCCTTTTCCTGCTGTCAGAAAACACAGAGGGATAATCAGTTTCAGAAAATCAATCAGCCAAATCGCCCCATGTGTTGGAGGTGTAGTGCTATAATTCCACCCCTAGATGGTGATATTCCATTGATTTCAATAGAACTTCGATCTCAAGGCAGAGATAGGAAGTATTTTATTCAAACCACATGGCCAGCCATGTATTGAGCAGATTGCAATCTCAGGACAGAAATGGGAGCAGAAAGCAGCGTTGTTGTTGTTGTTGTTGCTGTTGCTGTTGTTGCTTTAACGTAGAAAATCTCTTAGAGTTTTGCATAAGCAAATGATTTATTTAAGTATCAACATGTTTATACAATTACCTACTACTTTAACAATAGAACAATCAAGTGAAGAACAGGCCATCCTTAAAACACCCAGAAAATGGCATAACACTTCAAAATCCATCAGAACACATCCTAAATAAACCTGCAAGTGGAATTGCATTGACAGGCTAGTTCCCGTTTATCATCTGCCACACTGCTCCATTCCCAGCATCATGGTAGACACCACCATAAAGCAGTGGAGAAAAGTTGGAAGAAATTCTGCATGGTTTTAGTCATGATGGCTACATGAGCTCTCCAGAAATGGGCACAATGTGCCATGGGATACTGTGTGATTGGAAGCAAAACCAACAGAGAGCTGTTGTTTTTATGTGCTGGTTCTGTGCTTGCCAGAAGTATTTCGTAGGCCACAGTGGGGAACAAGATACTGGAACTGATAGATGTTTAGTCTTACCCAGCAGGGTTTCTCTTGCATCTCTCTCTCTCTCTCTCTTTCTCTCTCTCTCTCTCTCTCTCTCTCTCTCTCTCAGTCTCCAAGGTAGATCTGTATTATTTATTTTATTTATTTCCCACCTTTTTTCCTGCAAGGAACTCAAGGTTGTGTACATAATCCTCCTCCTCTCCATTTTATCCCCATAACAACAACCCTGTGAAGTAGGTTGGGCTGAGAGCCTGTGACTGGCCCAAAGTCTCCCAGTGAGCTTCCATGGCCAAATCAGCCACTACACCACACTTGCTCATTTTAGCATTAGAATCTGAAAATCCAGGTAAGAATCTGAGTGCGCAAATATTGGCATGGCCATACGTTGGTTTCAAACTACGTTCCATGCCCTATCAAAATGAGCTTTATCTCCATGTGTATGGAAATAAATGTTTCAAATTAGTTATAGTACATTAATATGAAATACATTCTTTCAAATTAATGGATATTCCAAATGGATTGAACATTAAATAATGTCCTCTACCCTGGCGGAAGCTGTTGCTATAAAATGTTCTTTATTTTCCTACTTCTGATGTGCACAGTGAAGTGGTAAGTACTTGGAGCTCCGTGCAAAGGGAGTTTTGAAATTCTCCACCCTAATTCTGGACAGAAGAAACGAATTCACCGAATTTCTCAAGGGAAAAGAGAAATTCCCCCAACAGCTAATCACAGGTGTGGTTTACCATTGGCAGGGTTCTAGCACATCCTCCCCTCCCCCATCTTTTTTATTTTAGTGTTTGTTGTGCAAGTGGCAACAGCAGCAACTGTGTTGGAAGGCTGCCCCCAGTTTGCTTTTCTGGAATCGTGTGACAACAATGAGAAAAATTACGATCAGATTTGCCCCTGCACAAGTGTATATGGAATTGCATCTGGAGTAACCTATCTCACGCCTTGCTGTGTGAATTAACTTTGACCCTTTAGGACACCTAGAAATCCAAACTGATAGATTTGGCCTTCCTATGTCCTTAAGAATTACATAGAAAGCCTAAGTCTCCTCTTACTGGAAGGCCTTATTTGTTTGGCTTCTGATGTTGGTGGAAGAGCAGGGAGGGAGGGAGAAGATCCCCAATATTCTCCTCCCCACTTTCTCAGTCAGCAACATCCTGATTGGGATTGCCACTTCACCATGTAATTGTCCAGGCCCCACACTGGTCCAATCTGCTGTGCCAGTCACATCCTTAGGATGAGACCTCACATCGGACCTGTTCCATGGGTACAATTAGGGAATCTATCATGGGACTTTGCCATTGCAGCCCACGGAATCAGTTTGTGCCATGACAGGCCTGAACTATCTGTCAACATTCTCCCAGCACACAGACTCAGTTGTCATATCAATCAGCTGAGAAGCTGTCTGGAGTCTGGAGTCTTGCCTGATGCTGCACAAAAGTCTATGACCTGCATGAATAAACCTTATGATAATCTAACCCATTAATAGAATCATAGAAACATAGAATAGTAGAGTTAGAAGGGGCCTATAAGGTCATCGAGTCCAACCCCCTGCTCAATGCAGGAATCTACCTTAGAGCATCCCTGACAGATGGTTGTCCAGCTGCCTCTTGAATGCCTCTAGTGTGGGACAGCCCACGACCTCCCTAGGTAATTGGTTCCATTGTCATATTGCTCTAACAGTCTGGAAGTTTTTCCTGATGTCCTGCTGGAATCTGGCTTCCTGTAACTTGAGTCCATTATTCCATGTCCTGCACTCTGGGTTGATCGAGATTCCTAGTGTAGTTCTTGCTCCTACACCCATTTTTTCACTATGAGGCACAAGAGTAAAATCTCAGCATGTGTGGCTAATCCTTAAATAAAAATGTTTGCATATGTCTCTGTTAAATTCTTTATTCGTTTGTTTATTTTGGACAAGACTTCTAACCTACAGCTATAATTCAGAATTTTGTATCTGTCTTGTAAGATATTAAGTATCCCATCCATTGTTGTGTCATCTGGAAATTTCATAAGCATTTCTCCCACCTCTTCCTCCAGGTGATTAATGTAAATATTGAAGAGTAGAAAGCCCAGAATTGAGCTCTGCAGCATCACACACAATCCAGTTTGAAGGAATGAATACACCCTCTTACCTTCACAATAACTGACCTGTGATGCTTGCCCAGGATCACAATTATTGCTGCCACATGAGTTGTTTTTGCTGTTAACACCATGGGTTGGATGCAAACCTAGTCATACATTGACAGTACGCAAGTCAACAAAAGTGCTGACCTAAATTACATTGCACTAGTAAAAGTGACCTCTAGAACAAGGAAAATGCCACTAGGTGGCACAATGGGATTGTCTGGAAGCCCATCACTCCAGCTAATGCTGTATGAGTAATGGTAAAGGTCAATGGTGACAGCATAACACAAGTTATGCTAGTCCTTGGCGAGATCTACACCAAGCAGGATATAGCAGTATGAAAGTAGTATATCAAAGGCAGGAGCCACACCAAGCAGGATATAGCAGGATATGGCATGTGTCAATGGGCCCCAGCAGTTGTCAGTGCACTTCAATACAGCTATTAAGCAGTAGTGTGGCTCCTGCCTTTTATATACCGCTTTCATACCACTATATCCTGCTTGCTGTAGATCTGGTCAGCGTGTCAACTTGAATACTGGCCTAAGACTATACCCATCGAAATGTAAGGGACTGAAGTCCCATTTATTTCAATAGGTCTTATCTGTGAGCCTTCTCAGAGTTTTCAGTTTTGCCATCATAAACAATCTGTTCTTCTCTAGAACAATGGGCTTGCATTTTTGAGATTGGACCAGATTTAGGTTTGTGAATCAGGGCTGGTGGAAGCAGACTTCCCTGCACCATCCTTCTCACAGTACCTCTTCTTGCCCCCTGAAAATTCTACGTAGAGGGCCAGGCCTCCCTGCTAAATGGGGTGACCTGTATTGCAGGGGGAAAGGGGGAACGGATCCCTAAAATTCTGTTAAGAGTTCCTTTCGTGAGCAGTGGAAGGCAGACCCTGGATCCAACCCCTAGCGTCCATTTCTTGAGAGGGTCATTCCATAGCCAATTGTCCTTTGCAATCCAACTAAGTAGCAGGGGAACCATCTGTTTCAATATGACAAACAAATAATCTTCAGCTACTCAGCAGGGAATTTCCTATGAGCCATTGATTTTCTTCCCTTTAATTATCAAGAAGTGTTTAATTAGTTCTGCAGCTCGTCAAAGCCCTTAGTGAAGCTACAGTGGCAAACTTGCAAAAACAGCATAAACAACCATGCAGGGTGTTGTATATCTAGTACCATTTGGAGCTAGTGCTGCAGGTGGAAATAGGGGAACCTGATATTAGAGGGATGGTTTGCACTGGTAGTTAGAATGGTGGGCATGAGTATTGTGCTGCTGGTACTCCTTCCACATGTGGTATGCAAGGCTCACGTAGTTAATTGCAATGTCTATGATCCACAGCCTCCACTTCACAAGTATTATGATCCAGGAGACCTCATCATTGGTGGCATTGTCTCTCAAACAATGATTGTTGCCATTCATTTAAATTTCAACGAAGAACCCGTGCCACCAGTGTTTGGAGACCTTGCGTAAGGAGTTCATCTTTGCTTTTATTCAAGTATTTTTCTCCAGAAAGGTCATTCCCAGACTTACAGCTTGGCTAAACTGGGCTGCAGTAAATTTAATACAATTAATCATTCCTTGAAGAAAAATATCTTGCATCTGATTAAGTGGGCTATCATAGATGAATGTTTATGCTTAAAAAAGGAGTTATTCTTTAAGGTGCTACAACACTGTGGGTACTTGCTGAAGAAAATAAAGACTTCTCATTTTAATCAGTTGGTGGGAAAATACAGTTTTACATTCTACATGCTTGTTCAGTGCTAGGCAGGATCCAAACTATTGCTTTGAAGAGGAAGAATTCTTTATTGTGGTCTATAGACCATAAAAAGCATACAAATTAAAAATTTACATCAACAGCTGTTAGACAATTAATCAATTAAGAACCCACCAGTTGCACTCTATACAAGGTAGTAAGATATAAGAATTTGGCAACTTGATTTGTGACCATTTTGTCCTTGGCCTGTAGAAGTATAGTGGTAAGAGACTCATGCGAATGCCCAATGTAGCCCTGGAGGATTGGTCTCAGCAGATCAACTGTTGGGCCTCATAGACACATTCCATAGGCCATTTTCAAACTGCTTGGCGTAGATCTGGCCATGAAAATGCCTATGCACATCCAGATCAGGACTACTGCATTCTGGGGGGGAAAGGGTTAAACCTTCCTCAACTTTTCCCCTCTCCCCCAAATTCTCTCTTGGTGTGTAGGTATTAAAAATGGAGGAAGTCAATGGATGATTTTTTTCCTTCCTTTTTTGAACCCCCCCCCAACCAAATGGGAGGAATTTCAGGGGGAGGAATAGTGTGGCTGGACAGTTTAATCCAGAGCCTCTCAGAGCCCAGTGGTCCCAATCTGAATTGGGGCTACACGCTTTTACATGCCAGTAAGAAAACAGGCAAGACTAGGGTGACCAACTGTCAGGATTTCCCCGGATTTGTCCTGGTTTTTGTTCTATTCTGGGTGTCAGGGGGGATTTTCTGTAATTTTCTATAATGTCCTGGAAAGACACACTTTCCCTTTGAAGGCTGCATTAGCATGGTGGGAGGGAATGACACACCTTCTGGAGGTGGGTCATTTCCCTCGCACTGCTCCAATCAGGGCCTGAAAGGGGAAAGCGTGTCATTCCCAGACATTATAGAAAAGGCCCTGATTGGAGCAGTGGAGGGTGGGAATGACACACTTTCCCCTCCTCCACCCCATTTGGGGCCTTTAAGGTGGTGGAGGTGAATGACATGCATCCCAGAGGCCCCTGAAAGCTGCTTTCCCACCCCCACCCCACTGGGTGTCCTCTTTTTTAGTTTCCCAAATGTGGTCACCCTAGGCAAGACTCAGTTACACGCTACGCCATTAGTGCATCAGTTTGGCTTTCAGCAATTGTTACCAATGAGATCAACATGGCTTAGTCCCATGTAAGTGGATACAGAATTACAGACTAACCATAATTTTATTTCATTTTACAATCCCCCTTCCCCCCTGTTTTTGTCATCGTCATCATCATCGTTGGTGTTTTACTCCACCAGTTTCTATCTTACACGAAGTTTCTTCTTGCACATTCTGCTTCATCTTATTTGCCTCAGTCTCTTTGCTTGTGATTCTTATTTCATTTCTTGTTTGTTTGTTTGTTTGTTTGTTATATTAGGCTGACCAGATAAAATCCAGGTCAGGGCTCATGTAACTTTTACAGTTGTAGAGAAAAGAGAATTTCAGCCAGTGTCATTTGTATGCAATTAGTTCCCGGTGAAATTCCCTCTTCATCACAACAGTTAAAGTTGTAGGGGCCCTGCCTTCTTTTGTATATGACCACTCTAGTATAGTGCCTGCACCTTTAACTGTTGTGATGAAGAGGGAATTTTACCAGGAACTAATTACATACAAATGACACTGGCTGAAATTCCCTTTTCTCTACAACTGTTAAAGTTACATGAGCCCTGACCTGGATTTTATCTGGTCACCCTAGTTATATTCCATGAATAATATCAAGAGTTGTGTGGAAATGGCTTCTCAAAATTCTCCACAAAATTCTTTGTAGGAAGAGGAAATTGGGGGGACTTTTTCACAGAATTTCTCCTGGGGTGGGGCTCACCATTGGTCGGTGTGGTAGGGCAGTTATTTATTTATTATTTATTTAAAACATTTCTATAGCACCACCTCACCATCTCTGGCACCGTGGTGCTTTACAATAGCACACAAAACAATCACCATTAAAAACCCTCAGCCCACTTTAAAAGTCAAACCACCCCTCCTCCAAACTCTTGTGTAAACAAAAAACACCTTCCACAGATGTTTGGAACAATTGACAATGGGAGCCTGTTTAATCTCAAACAGCAAATCATTCCATAACCGGGGGCCAACAACTGAAAAGCCCTGGCCCCGACATATTCTAAATTATGGTGGGAAAGCATCAGATTGTCCTGCTCCAGTTTCTCTCTTTTTTCCTAAAGGATTTTGAGGGTTTGTCTGTTGCCACTGAAAGTGTCCACAGGATCAACTACGATGGGAGGCTGGCCCAGATTTTGCATAAATTATAATGCAAGTGTGGGCAAGCTGTGATTTCTAGCTCCAGGGATGAGGTGGAGCTAGTGCTGTGCCAAAATCAATCCTACCATTACCTGAATGTTTCTTTCTTCATGAGAGAGGCTTCCATGGTTGTGCTTCATTGTCAGGTTGTTCTTTAATAAGTGTTTTTGAGTTTACCTAGTCACTGTAAAGCAGCCGAGGGAGCTGTGCATGAGTTTTCTTTCTCCATTGCTCTGCAGCCTCCCAAGTGGCCTTCACTTCATGATCTGAAATAACACTATTAGAGGTATTATGCCATGATATCTTACCTTGGCTTTAATTGAAGTGAGGGAAGCCAAGGATGCTGCAGGCTGTTCAAGAGATGATTGTATAATGAAAGACAGGACACTCATATACAGTCCTCAGCCACATCTTACGTAAGGCAAGTACAAACAACCTGAACCAAACCCTTGAGAATTTCTCTGAACTTTACCTCTCCTTAGAACCTTTTTTTCAAAAGCAATTTTGTTTCTGTCAAATTGAATGAGAATGGTAAAAAAAAATATGTGGGGGGAGGATTTTGGCACAGCATTAATAATATACATTGAAAGAGGATCCATCCTTCTGGGTCCAGGCCCAATTGAAAGTGCTGGTATTAACATTCAAATCCCTAAACGGCTTGGGGCCAGGTTATCTGAAGGAACACCTCCTCCCATATGTGCCTGCCCGGACCCTAAGATCATCCTCATGGGTCCTTCTCCATGAGCCCCTGCCAAAGGAAGTGAGGCAGGTGGCTACCAGGAGGAGGGCCTTCTCTGCTGTGGCATCCTTGGCACCTACGTTATACTCTTTTAGACGCTAGGTGAATACCTTTTTATTTTCTCAGTATTTTAACAGCTTATTAGCTTAATTTTTAACTTTGCTGTTTTAAATCTGTATTTTAAAACTGTATAGATCTCTGCATTGCTGCGTGGATTTACTCTGGTTGTGCTTTTACATTGTATTTTATATTATGTTTTTACACTGTTTTTTATATATATATATATCTTAAAATGGTTTTCATGGTTTAAATTTTTGTAAACCACCCAGATAGCTTCAGCTATTGGGTGGTATAGAAATGCAATAAATAAATAAATAAATTTGGATGTGACTAAAACATCATTCTTTTCAAATTTATTTATCCATTTGTTTTAATTGTGGCTTTCATTTCTACCAAAAGAATGGCACTCAAGGCAGGATGATCATTTTCAGGGAATGATGAATTACTCTGATTTTTATATATTCCCCAGTTTCACATGGGTTTGGGGAAAATGTTTGGATGAAATCTTGACCCTGTTCAGAAGACACCTTAAACCATGGCTTTAACCATGGCGAATAAGGCTTTTGCTTCTGCTCTTGAGGAAGGAGAATTTCACTAGAATTTAGTTCTTTCAATAAGTGGTTGACTGAGAAAGTATAGTGAGTTATGACTTCCAACACTGATATTAATATTGTTAGTTTGTTTTATCCTTGTGTAGTAGACCATCAGGCTAAGGATGCCTCATCAAAAATTGCATTACTGAATACTGTAATAAATAAGAATACCGAAGAAGTTGCAGAACACACTGGTTATCATTTTACAAAATGTGGAACATCGTTCTGATACGGAATGCATCTCTCATTCTAGCATAGTGCCTAAGAATTACCAGCACATCCTGGCCTTGGCATTTGCAGTAAAGGAGATCAATGAAAACCCTCAGCTCTTACCCAATGTCACCTTGGGCTTCTGCATCTATGACAGCTATTTCAATGCACAGTGGACCTATCCTGCTGTAATACGACTCATATCCACATTGGAGAGATTTGTTCCTAACTACAAATGTAATGTCAGGAATAACCTGATAGCAGTTATAGGGGGATTGGACTCTCAAATCTCCCTTCATGTGGGAACTATCTTGGATGCCTATAAAATACCACAGGTAGGATATGGGTTTCTTTCTGATTGTATCAGACACCAGTGAATAATTGGAAGTCAGTATTCTTTCCATTTTACACTAGCTTATGCACCACTACTCTGATCTGGACTACGTTAGTTGCATTTAAATACTATTAAAAGCAACTAGCTCTTCACATTTGTTTCAATGGGATCTAAGTGCTACTAACTGTAAGGTAGTGTAGCATTGCAGTTGAAGAGTAGGAAATTTACTACAAGGGGTCCCCAGTGCATTTCTCCTCTCAGTCATAAATGTGCTAGGTGGCCTTATGTCAGCCATTATTCCTGAGCCATGGCTTCTCTGTGTACCATAGGTGGGACAGGAGAAACCACAGGGCTATTGTAAATATTACAGAACTTGAAACTGCTATTGTTACTGACTTTCCTCCCCTTTCCCCTCTGTGTTTAGCTAACTTATGGCCCTGCTCCAGTCACGAGTGATAAAGCACCAGGTCTTTCCTTCTTCCAGATGGTACCCCAGGAAACCCTTCAGTACATGGGAATTCTCTCTTTGCTTCTGCATTTCAGTTGGACATGGATTGGGGTCCTTATGGTGGATGATGACAATGGAGAAATATTTTTGCAAAAGGCGATTCCAGAATTTTCCAAGAAAGGCATCTGTTTTGCCTTCATAGAAAGAAGCCCTAAATTCAGTTATTTCTCTGAAGTTATTGGGATGCTACAAAAGGGGGCAAAAATATTTGATAGCATTATGGGTAGCAAAGCCAACATAGTGGTGGCCTATGGAACATCTTATTCTATTTCTTTTTTTATATGGTTGAAATATATTCCAGAACATGAACATGTGATGTACAAACCAAAAGGTATAGTGTGGATAATTACTGCTCTGATGGAGCTCAGCATATTGCTCTATCAAAGGAACTGGGATATAGAAATATTCCATGGTGCTCTGGCATTTACAGTTCACTCAAATGACCTACAAAAATTTCACCACTTTGCTGAGAGCAGGAACCCATCCAGTACAAGAGGAGATGGTTTCATAAGAGATTTCTGGAAACAGGCCTTTGACTGTGTATTCCCAAATACAGCTACAGGCAAATTGGATGGAAGTATTTGCTCTGGTGAGGAGAAGCTGGAGACCCTCCCTGGGCCTCTTTTTGAAATGAGCATGACTGGCCACAGCTACAGCATCAACAATGCTGTCTATGCTGTGGCCCATGCTTTACATGTCATGTCCTCAACTAGACTTATGTATAACGGAAAAGTAAACGGTGGGAGACCGAGGCATTTGTGGCAGGTAATGGGCTCAAAATGCAAAACAAAATCTTAGGTATCATGACTGACCCCTTCTGTAAGGTGTTTTTCCAACTTGATAATTTGATGGCATTTCCTTCCTATTCCAACCACAATTCAGAATATGTGAGAGCACATTTAAACCAGCTAGTGTATGCACAAATCTTTTTATTTTGAGATCAATACCCCTTCCATTTCAGAGGAGAGTAAAGGCAATTACAAATTGATTCGTGCCTCAGAAAAAAATAAATTATTAAATGGTCTTGTTGGTGTTCCTTTAGGCAAGATAAGTTGCAACAACAGGTTCTGCCATCATAAGCTGCCAAAATACTACAGCTTATAAAAATAGCAACAGCAATGGACATAGGTCTACTCAAAAGAGGATTTCTCTACCAATGCAGTAAGACTCAGATGCTTCAGAAGGCAATACAAGGCCAGGAAAATGCAGAGATTCTTTCCTCATCACATGCACTGCATCTACCCCCCCCCCCATCTAGATTTGGGCAGGAAAGACCAAGGAAAATTGGCAGTACATGGGGGAACGTTGTAATCAATTTGTGACATTGCATGACAATATCATTGTTCATGGGATACACCAGTTAATTTACTAAGCATGAAACATAACACTCCAATTTCCTGGCTTTATGGTGCTTTAGCAAATTTGAGTTAGAGCATAATCAGATGAGCATTTTATTGCACACTCGTTACTGGGCACTCACAGATTTTCACAGGTTCATCTCATGCTGAGGCCCGCCTCCTGCATGCCTCCCACTGCTTTCCCACTCCTTCTGGCTACTTTTTTTCCTGTAATAAAATAGTCCGAACAAAATGTAACTCTTCTGAGTTATAATGAGATTGGTTACTATTTCCGCAGAGAAGTTTCACTATAAAACACCCACTAGAAGGTGCTGTCCCACTACACTGAATGGACCACATATTTGCAGCTTGTTTCCCTTTTCTCTCTTGTGTGACTCTTCTCATCCCTATAGCAGAAGAGTAGGAGGAAGCAAGAGCAACAGTAAAGACACATGATTTCCTCCTATCTGATGATCCTCTAAATATTATCTCTGGTCTTAAAAGAGCAGGCTTTTGATAATTGAATGGTGAATCAACTTTTCTCTCCTAACAGCTGAGCCATGTAACAATAAACATGTCATATTGCAGAAGTGGTGATACTCTGGCCTTCCAGAAGTTGATTGAATACAGCTTCCATTATCTCCGACCATTAGTTCAGAAGTGCAAGTTATGTCATTTTGTATGAAAGTGCAAACCAAACACATTTCTCCCCCACCCCTTGTCACTACATTTGTGCATCCAATAGCATGTTGAGATGCTAATGCTTGAGAGGCCCACACAATTGGTGTCTATATATCACACACCAAATTGGAAGTGTTTGAACTATGCAATCTGATGCATATCTATGTGGAAATATGTCCCAGTGAATTTAATGGAGTTTATTCAGAAGTATGTGTGTATAGCTGGGAGGCAGGATGTGATGTTCCAGATATCTTAATGTTCAATTTCCATGAACTTTCACCAGTATAGACAATTTTAAGAAATGATGGCAGTTGTAAGCCTAAACATCTGGATGGCCAAAAATTACCCAGCCCTGGCATATATATTGCACTTTAATAGATCAGTCATTTCCTTGCTCCTTATTATTATTATTATTATTATTATTACCCATAGTCTCTTCAATAGTTCAAGAAATTCCACTCTTGTTATGCCCATCATAAAGTTGTGATTGTTTTAGGATACTGTCTTTTCCTTTTCAACCCAGCTCCATCATTTTCTGAGAGGTGTTTCATTTAACAACACTGCTGGGGACAAGGTTTCCTTTGACCAGAATGGGGAGTTAGTAGCTGGATTTGATGTTATTAACTGGATCATTTCCTCGAACCAATCTTTTCATAGAGTGAAAGTTGGGAGGATGGATGCTGAGGCTCCTGCAGATCAAACGTTCACCATCAATGAAGATGCCATTACATGGCACAACTGGTTTAATCAGGTAGGATTCCATTGTCAGCAATTAAGAAAGACTTAGGCTGTTTATCATGAACTTGAGATTGCTCATTCATGGAAGTTCACGGGTCCTTTTCACAACATTGTCAACCTCCGATGCTTCTCCCATTATTTTCAAGTGGGAATCCGCCATTTTCTATATCACCGAAAATGCAGTTAGAAATATAAATTGCACAATATAGGACTGCCATCTATTGCCAGTATAAATGAAACATTTGGAAAGGAACTGGCAAAAACAAAGGGGGGGGGGGAAGTGTGTGTATTGTGCCAATTGAAAACCTGTGAAGACTCAGGAAGACAATGCCCCGGTAAAGCTGAAGGAATTTTGCTTAATGTAGAGAAGCCTTTTGAGCAGATGTAGAGAAGCATGAATAATAATTTATTTATGGAGCAAGACCTTTTGCTGAATATCCAGAGGCGCTTCAGATGGAGACGCTAAAGCAGTGATCCACTGATTAGGCAAAATGGGACAATCCAGTTTCCTATCCCATTTCTGCTTAAGACACGTATATCATTGTTATTCACCAATAATAAGTATATAAAATGGGTTGTAGACTTATCAATAAGTGCTTCCAGTGAAGGAGACTTTGGAGGTGTTAAAGCAGTAGACCAAACCGAGATTCTAACAAATGTTCCAATTGCAAGTACTGCCATTGAGACAAAGCAGGCAAGTTGTATTTGGCACGCCAAGCCAACATTACAGCTCAGTTCGGACAACACATTAGGCAACGGAGGAGGGGGGGAACAATCGTCAGTTGTGTTGCTTATTGTGTCATCTGGGGGGGGCACACACAATGCACACACAACTGACAGTACGTTAATCAGGCACTTTAAACAATGGAGCAAAACAATGGGCTTGCACGTTGTTTAGCCTGAAGCCCCGTTGTTTAAAGCGTCGTCCGAATTCAGCCCCCCCTCTCTCCGTGGACTATTCCGTTTCGGAATAGAGTTCCGAATAGAGTTGCCTAGAGCAGCCAAAAAAACCCAGTCACTCTATGCAGCCAGCAGAACTCACGGTGCATGCTGGGATATGGCTGGAGGACACACGGAGGAGAGGCTGCAACCAAAATGGCCACCGCAAGTTCATAGCAGCCGGGGCGTTTGCTGGTTCCGAGCAGCTCCGGCTGCAGAGTGTCATCTATGGAGCTCCTCCTGCCTAACGCACGGTCAGTATGTTATTACCCCTCGGTTGCTTAATATGTCATCTGAACTGAGCCTACGTGTCATGTGTTTGTAACAATTTTTGTTTTCAAAATGTTATGTATGTTGGTAATGTAATGTTCATTGTGCACTGCTTTGAGTAGTATTCTGTGTGGAAATTCAAATATTAAAATACTGAACCTCGGAAATGCCCCAGGAAATGTAGGCTTCCAAGAATATTATTGTTAATATTATAATTCTTTATTTTGTGTATGGATTAGACACAGCCTGTTTCTATATGTACTGAGAGTTGCCATCCTGGTTCTAGCAAGAAAGTGAAGGAGGGAGAGCCATTTTGTTGCTACAGTTGCATCCCATGTCCAGACGGGAAGATTTCACACTGGAAAGGTAAGAACTATGGTGGTGGAGTATATATAATCAAAATAGCTGCAAACTGGAAGCATTTTGAACCACTTATGATATTTATATGAACAGAGTGTTGGGACAAATCTATCCTCATCCAGGGTTTCTATGTCTCGGTTTAGACAACATGTTTCTCTATGGTGGTTTTAGAACTCCATGGTGGAGTTTTTTTACACCATTGTTGAGAAATGTGATGTCTAGAGGGAAAACTCCACCCCACAGTGGAGGTTGTTTTTAATAAATACTCTATGCTGAATATCCACACTGTGCAGAAGAGAGTTCCTGCACAATCATTATGTTGCATGCTGTGTGGAGGGCTCCGTTGAGTTTTCTGATGCGTTGAGTTGACTTTTCCCACTGGCCACAGAGTTCTCTGGCAAGAGCAGCAAAAGGAGGGAGTGCTGCTCTAGGAGAGCTGCCAGGATTTTTTTTGCAGCAATGGCTGATGGGATACCATCAGGAGGACCAGGGAGAAGGCAGAGGAACTGTCAATCAAATGTTGCCTTTTATTCAACTCCACAGGAGCCCACTGTCACACAATGGTGGAGTTAGAACATGTTGTGTGGTGAATACCCACTACAAACTCAACCGTTGAGTGGAGTTTTCCTACTGTGTAGAGAACTGTGTTGTCTGAACTGAGCCTATGAGAAGGAATACCATATTTATGGGGGCTTTGCCCACCAGTTTGCCACTCTTACTCAATTTTCCGCAGTGCAAGCTGTCAAGAAGAAATGCAGGGTTTTACTGAATTCTGGGACTAGACACACAGAGTGTTAGTTCAATAACAACCCTCAGAGACCAAGCTTTTGCATTTTCTATCTTTTATTTATTTCAAAGATATCTCTAGTACAGAATAAACACTAAGCACACAATGCTGACATAAAGAGAATCAAGATACATTTCTAGTAAAAAGGCTTATGAAGAGCAAAACAACACAATAAATATGACATGTAACTAAACTTCCCAAATCAAGCAGGAAGGTGAGTTTTCCCATGGAGAACTTAAATCTTTGATCCCTGAACTGCCTTTTATACATGTTAAGTATTTTTACATGTCTTTATCTGATTTAGTTTTAAAAAATCAATGGAAATATCAACGTATTGCTAAATCTATTCCAAAAATCCTTCTCCTGGTTTCAAAACTGGATTTCTATCTACAAAATCATATATGTGAGACAACATCTGTGATGCTTATAATATGCAACTGATATGTCCATGACAACAGAATCAATTGTTCAAGTGCCCTTCCTGGGTTGATAATTTCTTTAGTCTATGGCCATTGGTGCTTATAAAGTAATACCATTGTGACCCCCTTGATTTATAATATTCACTAGATTTTGGCACTAGAACTTCCATTGTCAACTATTTATCATTCTACACCCTAGCACAGATGTTTCTCCCAGAATGTTAGGTATTATAAGAAGATTCCCACGAGACTGAACATCAAAAAGCATTATTCTTGGTCTTAAGAGGCCCAGTTGTGTGGGATTGGATGCCGGAATAAAAACATGAAATCCTAGTGCAGAATATCCTTTGATGCATTTGATTATAGAATCTCCTAACTGCTTAGCTAAGTCAGGATAGGCAATGTGGGTGTCAATATTTTTCACAGGGTCAATAATTAATAATACTCCTTAGCACCATTTTATGTCACATATCACAGGAGCAGCATGTAATCCTCTAATTGTAGAGAAGAAAATGAATCTCAGTGATGTGGCATTTTTCTTTTCTTTTTCAGACATGAATGATTGTTATAAATGCCAAGATCAATACTATCCAAATAAAAAACAGGATTTATGTATTCTCAAGAATATCAGCTTTTTGTCTTTTGGAGAACCTTTGGGGATCATTTTAGCACTTTTTGTGCTTTTCTTTTCTTTGATAACGTGTTTGGTCCTAGGAACATTTATGAAGCACCACAACACTCCCATTGTCATAGCTAATAACCGAAGTCTCACCTACATTCTTCTCATTTCTCTCTTGCTCTGCTTCCTTTGCTCTTTGCTATTCATTGGCCAACCGCAGATGGTGACATGCCTCCTCCGACAAACTGTTTTTGGCACTATCTTCTCATTGGCCGTATCCTGTGTGTTAGCCAAAACTATCACAGTGGTTCTGGCTTTCATGGCAACCAAACCAGGATCCAGGATGAGGAATTGGGTGGGGAAACAACTGGCCAACTCTATTGTTCTTTCTTGCTCCCTTATTCAAGCAGGCATTTGCACTGTGTGGGTAGCAACCTATCCCCCATTCCCAGATGCCAACATGCATTCAGTGACTGAAGAAATAGTACTGGAATGTAAGGAGGGATCCGTGATTCTGTTTTACTGTGTCCTGGGCTACATGAGCTTCCTGGCGATTGTGAGTTTCGCAGTAGCTTTCTTTGCCAGGAAGTTACCTGACAGTTTCAATGAAGCCAAGTTTATCACTTTCAGCATGCTGGTCTTTAGCACTGTTTGGTTATCTTTTGTGCCAACCTACCTGAGCACCCAGGGGAAGTACATGGTAGCTGTGGAGATCTTTTCTATCTTAGCTTCCAGTGCTGGGTTGCTCGGTTGTATCTTTTTTCCCAAATGTTATATCATCATGTTGAGGCCTGAACTAAACAACAAGGAGCAGTTAATAAAAAGAAAGGCTTGAGGAACATAAATGTTGATATCCTATGCTATAATCTATAATCCCCTAAAAGTTTAACCCCTTTTCCCTCTTCTACTTGACAGAAATAATAATAATTATTAATAATAAATCTAAACTCAACTCGAAAAATGTTTTCAAAGCCATCAACACCTATGCAATACCCATCCTCACATACTCATTTGGAATCATACACTGGTCACACACTGAACTTGAAGAAATAAACAGACTCAATTGCATCGAACTCACAAAACACTGCATGCTCCATCGCAACTCATGCATTGAAAGAATAACAATCAACAGGAAAGAGGGAGGAAGAGGTTTGCTGAACATTAACAAAATTCATGCTAAACAGATAAAATCACTCAGAGAATTCTTCCACACCAAAAACACCCCCATTCATAAAGCCATAGTAAAAGCAGATAAAAACTATACCCCACTCAATCTAGCACTACAAAATGAAGAACAAACACAACCACTTACACTCACAGACAAAAAAAGAAAAATGGGCGCAAAAAGCACTCCATGGGAAGCACTGCAACATAATACAGAACCCATGAATAAACAAAGAACAATCGTATGAATGGCTCAGGAAGGGTGAGCTATTTCCAGAAACTGAAGGATTCCTAATACTTATACAGGATCAATTTATAACAACCAAGAACTACCAAAAATACATCATAAAAGATAACAGTATAACAACAGACCTATGCAGGAAATGCAATCAGTTTCAAGAAACAATATACCATATAACAGGAGGTTGTAAAATTCTGGCAGAAATGGACTATACAGACAGACATAATACAGCTGCAAAAATAATTCACCAACAACTGGCCATCAAATTCAGCCTTATCAAACAACCTACACCATACTATATATATTTACCTGAAACAATCTTGGAAAATGCGCATCATAAAATATACTGGGACAGAACAATTCATACAGACAAGACAATACCTTGCAACTGACCAGACATAATGATTACAGACAAAAAAAAGAAAAATACACATACCTCATCGACATACCAATACCGAATGACAAAAATGTTGTTGAAAAGGAAGAAGAAAAGAGAGAATAATGTACACCACTGGCCATGGAAGTCAAAGAACCATAGCAACAGGAAAAGATCACAAATATTCCATTAGTCACATCAGATAACTCCAGAAAACCTCCAGAAACTGGGCCTACCAGAATACATCCACATCAACATCCAGAAAGCAGTCATAATTAAAACTGCTCAATTGACAGGAAATTCCTGAATCAATAAAAGACAGCATGACCTAGCAAAACCCATCATATCTTCCTAGAAAAACCACCACAAGCAAGAAAGAGATATACTACTACTACTACTACTAATAATAATAATAATAATCAGAGCTTCTTGATATGCACATAGATGTTTTGTCCATCAGTTTCCATGTATAAGACCATTAGTATTTGATGGGAATTGATGAATTTGTAAGTGTTAAGTAGTCATTGAATATTGGCACCACATATAATTAATTTATGGAATTCAATATGCCACAATATTTATGGCCACCATCACCCCAGTTTAGTTGCCTTTATTAATTGCTATCAATGGCTATTATACCATTTGGTTGCAAGCAACAGCATGGGAGAGATGTTGCTGTTTAATGCTCTGGTCCTGTGCTTCCCAAGTGCATGTGGAATGCC
Source organism: Anniella stebbinsi (assembly GCA_029215795.1). Classification (NCBI taxonomy): domain Eukaryota; kingdom Metazoa; phylum Chordata; class Lepidosauria; order Squamata; family Anniellidae; genus Anniella; species Anniella stebbinsi. Next base: position 26,809,966 of record JARDYH010000008.1, read on the forward strand.
ACCTTGAGCAACACAATGGCATATCTGATGGACCTGTGGTCTTATCCAGTAGAGTTTCTCTGTGTGTGTGTGTGTGTGTGTGTGTGTGTGTGAGAGAGAGAGAGAGAGAGAGAGAGAGAGAGAGAGAGAAAGAAAGAAAGAAAGAAAGAAAGAAAGAAAGAAAGAGAAAGTGTGTTTCACTCTCCAAGGTGGATCTTTCACATTCGAATCTGAGCAAGCCAATATTGGCATGACCATGTGTAGGTCCAAACTATATTCCATGTCTTTTCAAAATCAACTTGTGCATATAAATGGAAAGAAATGTTTAAACAGACAATAGCAATCCATTCATATGTTGTTGTTGTTGTTTAAAAATCATATTCTTAATGGATTGGACATCAAATAACGTCCTATTCCATGGTGGAAGCTATTGTTATAAAATCTGAATTATTTTTCTACATCTGATTTGGACAGGGCAGAGGTAAATAATTAGAGCCCTGTGCAAATGGTGTATTGAAGTTTTCCACCCTAGTTGCAGACAGAAGAGCTGTTTGTGGGGGGGGGCACAATTCACAAAATTTCTCAAGGGGGAAGAGAAATTCCCCATCTGTTTATCACAATTGTGTAATCCACAACTGGCATGTTAGTAGCAGATCATCATCATCATCATTTTCTTTTTTCCCTCTGTGTTTTTGTGCTGCCACTGCAAGTAGTGACAGCAGCAACTGTGTTGGCAACCTGGCCCCCAGATTAATTTTGAGGTATCATGTGACAACAGGAAACCATGTCAAAAATCACCAGCAAAATGGCTCCTGCATAAGCGTCTATAGGCTTGCATCTGCAGTCATCTATCTCTCACTTGCCTGATGTGAATCAGTTTGGCTTTTTAGAACACCCAGAATGCAAACTGATGAATATGACCCTCTAGTCAAATTGCATAGGTAGCCTTCCCCTCTTACTGGAAGGCCATCATTATTTTGCTCCTGACTTGCTGGGGGAGCAGGGAATAAATGCCAGGATCCCCTATGTTCTCCTCCCTTCTCTCTCATCCAGCAGCATTCTAATTGGGATTGCCACTTGGCCATGAAATTGCCATGATCCCACCCTGGGAACCAATCTACATTGACAGTCAAATCCTTAGGGTGGGACCTCACATTGGATATGTTCCATGGATATAATGGGGATCTACCATGGGCTTTTGTCATTCCAGTTGCAGCCCACAGTATCATTTTGTGCCATGGCAGGTCTGAGCTATCTCCCATCCCCATCAATTTTCTCCCAGCTTACAGGCTGGGTTGCCAAATCAATCAGCAGTGAGGCTGTCCGGAGCCTTGATTCTTGCCCTATGCAATGCAATAAACTGTATAGCCTACCTGTGTCTGTGCATAGTTTTCCCTCCCACACCCATTCCAGCTCTGCAATATAGGCAGTGCAGTAAAATTTCAGCATGGGTGCCTTTTCCTGTGACTACTACAGTGATGGGGAGACCACCTTGGCAGAATTGTCCCTTTCCATCCAACAACTTACAGTCCCATAGTACTACACTTGACAGTTGTATGTGAAGTGGTGGCTCTGGAGAAACTTCTTTGCTGTCTGTAATGGCAGTAGGTTACTACCAATGGGAACTGGCTGAGAAAGAAAAAAAAAGTGCCAGCTCTATATAGTCCAGGTGTAGACATGGGTCCATATAGACAGGCCTGTAAAGACAAGAAGTAGATTTATGATCCCAATGGGGAAAGTACTGAGCTCTTTTACACTCCAGCAATGGTGCCCAGTTAATGCTTTCAGACATTGAATCACAGAACAACAGCACTGGAAAGAGCCATTTAGCTCATTATGTCCAACCCCCTGAACAATTAGGGATAGGCAAACTCCCCCGTGTCCTGTTTGTGCTCTGGTGGCTGAACTCCTGCCATGCTCAACCTTGGCAACCTTTTTGTCCACAAGTAGTGATTTGTGCAAATTCATGGCTGGGAATATTTACAGAAATCACGATGTACTCAAAATTGCAGCCATAAATAGTGTAAAGGACCATTTATGCTTGCAATTTTGCACAAATTGCACTAATTATGGCTGTGATTTTGCACAAGTTGCAATTTTTGTAAATATTTCCCACTGCAACTTTGCACAAATCTGGATTTGCACAAATAATAATAAAAAGTGGGAAAATGCAAGCTTGCCTGACTTGGCACACACAGAGTTGAGCTAGCTCAGGGACCCTCAAGTTGGTATCCAAGGAGCCGAGCTGGCAAAAACTCACTGAGCTCCGCCTCCAAACTGGATTCATCTGACATCCCTAGCTGGAATCCATTTTAAAACATCTCTGAGTGATGGCTGTCCAGTGTTTCCTTGAATACCTACACTGTTGGAGAACACACCACCTGCATAGGCAGTTGATTCCACGGTCTGGATACTATAATTGTTGGGGGGGGGGGAATCCTGAAGTTAAACCAACATCTGCCTTTCTATAACTTAAGCCTTTTCTTTCATGTGGTACAATCATGGATGACATTGACTCTATGGGGAAGTCCAGATTTAAAAATTGGAAAGAAAATGTTTTGGGAGCAGACTTAGATGGATAAGTTGATTTTCACCTTGGATCAATTAGCGGGTGCTGATGATTAATTCTTGACATTCTTGGATTTGCATGCCAAACATGATTTGCCTGCTATGGCTGAATGACAATATTTGCAATTGCAATGTTTGTTAGTGGCCTATGGCTTTGAACTGCTTGCATTGGCTGCCTGTATGTTTCCGAGCCCGATTCAAGGTGCTGGTTTTAATCTATAAAGCCTTACACAGTTTGGGACCACAATACCTGATGGAACGCCTTTCCCAATATGAACCTACCCATACACTACACTCAACATCAAAGGTCCTCCTCCGGATGCCTACTCCAAGGGAAGCTCGGAGGACGGCAACAAGGGAGAGGGTCTTCTCTGTGGTGGCCCCCCAATTATGGAATTATCTCCCCGATGAGGCCTGCCTGGCACCAACACTGTTACGTTTTCGGCGCCAGGTCAAAACTTTTCTTTTTTCCCAGGCATTTTAACAGCTCAAGTTGCGGTTTTGATTGACATTGTGGCCAGGCTTAACAGTTTAAAATGTTTTAAATGCCAGCTGTTTTATGCTTATGGTTTTAAATTTTGTATATTGTCTTTTTAGTGTTCAATCTTTTAATTTTTGTAAACCGCCTGGAGAGCTTCAGCTATGGGGCAGTATATAAATGTAAATAATAATAATAATAATAATAATAATAATAATAATAATTTGTTAGAATTGTTAGAGTCTCCTTTGCCATTGGAAACACTTAATGAGGCTGATCAGCTATATTGACCCACAATCCATGTCTATAATTACTTATTATCAGTAAATAAATATGATATATAGCTTCTTAAGCAGGAATGGAATAGGGAACTGTTGTGTCTAATCAATGGATTGCAGCTTTAGTAACTATATCGGAAGTGTCTATGGATCTCAGGTTACATCCTATTCAGCAAAAACGTTTGTTCTGAGGGAATTGAACACCACAAGGTCTTTTAAAACAAAGTTTGTCTAAGTTGGCTAATTGCAGGAGGTGTAATACTGCTAATGTTTCTCTTAATCATATGCGTTGACAATGCATAATAGTTGCCTTCTTTCAGGAGGAAGTTATTATTAATATTTGAACGAGTGGGATTTAGAAGCTACTCATGAATGGATAGATAATGGCTGCCTTCAGACAACAAAATAGTCAATTGCAGGTTAATAGTCAACACCAAATATGATTATTAAGGGGGTACTCTCCATACGACATGATTATAATCAACCATGGTGTGGATTAAGGCCAGTGTCGAGTCAACTATTAGTCAATGATGTGTTTGATGACTCATCCCCCACCATCTCTTCCCCCCTGAGTTCTCTCTCTGGTATTCCATCAGCCATTGTGGTTTCTGCTGACTGGACTAGAGTGGCAGCCACCACCTGGGTCACTCTTGCCAGGGGATTCTGTATTCACTAAACATAACCAGTAGTGTGTGACGAAATAGTCAATGGTGCCCAACACATAACATGATAACCAACTGTTGTTCAAATAATCAACTCTGCACAGCGTTACTTATCTGTGTTGGTTATTTTGGACGAATAACCAACTGTGGTGTTAAAAAGTCCTGACAGACAATACAATAACCAAACATTGGCTCAGTTCGGATGACATATTAAGCAACGGAGGGGTAAATAACATACTGACTGTGCATTAGGCAAGAGGAGCTCCACAGATGACACTCTGCAGCCGGCGCTGCTTGGAACCGGCAAACGCCCCTGCTGCATGGAACTTGCGGTGGCCATTTTGGTAGTAGCTTCTCCTCCATGTGTCCCCCAGCCATATCCCAGCATGCACCGTGAGTTCTGCCGGCTGCATAGAGTGGCTGGGTTTTTTGGGCTGCTCTAGGCAGCAGAACTCTATTCCCAAACAGAATAGTCCACTGAGAGAGAGGGGGCTGAATTCAGACGACACTTTAAACAACGGGGCTTGGGGTTAAACAACGTGCAAGCCCATTGTTTTGCTCCGTTGTTTAAAGTGCCTGATTAACGTACTGTCAGTTGTGTGTGCATTGTGTGTGGCCCCCCCAGACAACACAATAAGCAACACAACTGACGATTGTTCCCCCCTCCTCCATTGCCTAATGTGTCATCCGAATTGAGCCATTGACTACTTAACCCACATTGTCTATTTAACCCACTGTTGGTCTGAACCCAGTCAGAAGGATATTTGGTCTGCTTTTGTTGAAGTTTATGTATAATTTGCTCCCCCACCCACCCCCAGAAAGCTGTAGTCTCTCTCTCTCTCTCTCTCTCTCTCTCTCTCTCTCTCGTCACACAAACATATGTGATGCCTCTACAGGGCCTTCTCTGTAGCTGCACCCACCATCTGGAAGCCCTCCTTTGAGCAGTTCTGGAGGTGGTAATGTAATATCCTTTTAATGCCTCCTGAACACATATTTTCTAACAAGCTTTCTGTGGGCTGTAACTGCTGCTGCGTTTGTTTTGGTTTGATGTGGTATTTTTACCTTTTTAAAGCTTTATATTACATGTTACTCTGTTGTATTCTATGGTTTTAATTGTAAACTGCCCAGAGAGTCTTGGCAGTATAAAAATGTAATAAATAAAATAAAATATATCTATTTCATATGCATTTAAATTGATACAGTCAATCGTTTTTCCCCATTTTTCTTTTGTGGTGTTGTTTTGTTTGATTGCAATTTACAATAAATATTATAAAAAGAAAATCTGCCTTTATGTAATTTTAGTCTTTTATTTCATGTGCTATAGTCTTGGTGATAGAGACCAGATTGTGTCTCTTTTTTGTGTGACAACTATTTAGGTGCTTGAAAAGTGCTATCATATTCCCCCTCAGTCTTCTCTTCTCAAGACTTCACATAGCCAGTTCCTTTGATATTGTCGCATAGAACTGAGTTCTTCAAGTTTGATGCCCAGAACTAGACACAGTATTGGAGGTGAGGTCTATAATTGGAGTGATTTCTTCGTGTGATTTTGAAACAATACTTATGTTGATGTAACCTAAAATTTCATTTGCTTTTCATTTGCATTAAACTGCTGATTCATATTTGGCTTGCAATTGACTGCTGCTCCAAGATCCTTTTCACACATATGCGTGTCAAGCCAGCTTTACACCATCTTTTACCTGACCATTTGATTTCATTTTTCCTAAATGAAAATGTTTGCATGTGTCTCTGGGGGAGTCTACGCTAGTCATTTATTGCAGTCATTATTATTATTTATTATTATTTATTCCATTTATCTACCGCCCCATAGCCAAAGCTCTCTAATGGGTCATATGATGTTCACCTGCTCCTGCAGTGATCTCGGTTTTACCTCTCAGTTTTACTGGGATACCCCTGACTGCTTTTGTCACATTTCTTCTGGCTCTCTTGCTTCCATTCCAAAGTACATTTGTGATGTGCCCCCACCCTTTGCGAGGTCATTGCTGTTTGCCGGGAGTTCTGGGCTCAGCAAACAGCCAATCAGCTCTGAGGGGGCATGTGTGTGGGTATCGGAGATGAGCAGGAGTGGACCTGTTCACCATTGCCACCATGTTTTGGATGGGTATCAGCATGTTTTACTGCCAAGTGTGTGCATTTTTAATACAAACATTTCTGCGCAGAAGCACATATTTGATGGTGTTCCTAGCCCCATGTGTTGTTGCACATCTGTGCTCATGCACATCCCTCACCAGTCAATAAAAAACCCTCTGCCCCATAGCCTAGCCCCCCTTTCACTGATACACATGCAGAAGTGCCTTAATGGGGCACACATGCTCCCACAATGGCACTCCTGTAATTGTGGTCATGTGTGCCCCATGAGTGGTGATCATGAAAGTGGGGAACATTCAGCAGCATCCCTCTTCCATAGCAAAAGGGCTGCAGGTGTAGATTAGGCCTCTGTTAAATTTTATTCTGTTATTTTTTGCCCAGACTTCTAATCTATCACAATCATTTCAAATTGTGTTTCTGTCTTCTAAGGTATTATCTATCCCATCCAATTCTGTATCATTTAGAAATTTCCCAAGCATTCCTCTCACCTCTTCAACTAAGTCACTAATGAAAATTTTGAAGAGTACAGGACCAGGGACTGAGCTCTGTGGCACCCCATTCAATACCTTCCTCCAGTTTGATCCCAGTACATCCTCTCCTACTTTTACAACAATTAATCAGCATCACATTATTATTGCCACATGACCTGTTCTAGATGTTAACACCATGGGTTGGGTCCAGACCTAGTCATACATTGTCCATAGAGTATTCAAGTCAACAGACGTGCTAATGTAAATTATGTTGTGTGATCTCTAGTGCAAGTCCAATACCATTTCATGGCACAATGGGATTCCCTGGAAAACCCATTGCTCCAGCTAATCCTATGGATTTTGCACTAGAAGGTGCCTACGCTAATACAACACAAATTTTATTGTCCCTTTTGTTGAACACTCTTTCCCACAGCAGCTGCTCTAACCTTCTGAAAATGCTACACATAGGGACATAGCTCCCTGCTCAATGGGGCAGCTGTTTTGCATGGAACAAGGGAAAGGGGAGGGAGATCCCTGAATATCTGGAAGAAATTTCATCCATGAGCAGTGAAAGTCAGATCCTGGATCCAGCCCCTGGTATCCATTTCAGATGGCTCATTCCAATTGTCCTTTGCAATCCAACAAAGTGGCAGGGGAACCATCTGTTCTGATATGAAAAACAAGTATTTTTTCAGCTATTCACCATGGAATTCCTATGTGTCAACTGGTGGTTGTCTTCCCTTTAATTATCAAGAAGTGTGTAATTTATTCTGCAACTTGTGAAACCTCTAGTGGAGCTTCAGTGGCAGCTTGCCAAAGTAGCAGAAGGAACTGTACAGGGTGTTAAATACACCAAGTACCATTTAGATCTAGTGCTGCAGATGAAAATAGGAAAATCTGATATTAGAGGGATGATTTGCACTGTTTTGCTGCTGGTACTCCTTCCATGTGTGGTATGCAAGGCCCAAATAGTGAATTGCCATGTCTGTAGTCCACAGCCTCCACTTCACAAGCATTATCATTCAGGAGACCTCATAATTGGGGGTATTGTTTCTCAAACTATGATTCTCTTCAGCCCTGTAGCTTTCAATAAAGAACCCGTGCCACCAGTGTTCGAGGACCTTGCGTAAGTAGTTCACCTTTGTTTTTATTCAATTATTCCTAGATCTACAGCCTGGCTAATTTTCAGTGTAGTAAATGTTAACAGAATTAAGAAGGTGTTGAAGCAAAGTCCTTGCATCTTATGGAGTGGACTGTAGTCTGCAAATCCTGATGTCATAATAAATATGCTATGTGCAACACAAACCTTTGTTTGTTTGTTTTATGAAGAAAGTATTTCTCTTTTTACTCAGGAGATGGGAAATCAGTTTTTGATTCATTTAGATGTTTAGCAGCCAAACTTTCTACATGTTTACTCAGAGAAAAACTTGCCTATTCAGAGCCAGATCAGGACCGATATGTTATGGGATGAAAGCTTTAAATATCTCCCACTATCCCCTCCCCCACAAAATTCTTACCCTGTGTGTATGTGTGTGTGTGTGTGTATGTGTGTGAATGGAGGAGACAGGGTTAAAAAGGGGAAAAGTCAATGGACCTTTCTTTCTTTTTTTAACAGAACGGTTAACAGAGCGGTCAAGAACTCACCACTCCAGAAGATTAGCATTTTTCTGGCTGAGGATCCAAGTCAATCCTTTTTGGAGAACTAATAAGTCTTTTTGAACTGAGGAATGTATTCTACAAATCCTCCCTTTTCCCCAACCACAAACATTGAGATACTGTTATAATAGTCTGATGAAGAAGTCGCAAAACAGGCAAAAGAAGCCGGCGGCCTATAGCGCCTCCTTCAGTTATTGCAGCTATTGAGTTAGCTTTCTGTTTCTGTAAACCATTTTTGCTAGGTTGTTATATCAATTGTCTAGTTTCTTGCTATAAACTACTTGTTTAGTCTCTGTTAATTATCTCACCCTTGATATGTGATACTGGACAATTAATATGTTACATAAAATGTTTACTTACCCCTATTCTTTGAATATCATGTAATGTTCTAGAAGTTGTGTACTGATTAGCATTATTCCATTTTGACTATCTCAACTGCTTCCTTCTGTATTATATTACAGTAGCCAACTTTGTCATTTCATTAACACAAATGCTGTTGTGCTAGCAGAAATTAGATTGAGAACCATGAACAAGAGAAAAATCCAACGAACTTTGGTTGAGCATTATATTTGTGCATACCTTTGTGTAACCAGTTATGGAAGCTTAATGGGCAACTGTTCGCACAATAGAAAGATTCATTGGAGCTCCACTAGTGAGATTTGACTCTAAATGTCACCATTAGGCTGCTACTTAACCTTCTCATTTCATTCTTATTACTTTGTTTTTTCATATTCAATGTACGCAAACGTCACCTCAAAATTCTCCACTCATTGTATGGGCAGAGAAATTGTAGGGCCATTTCACAAAAAAAAAAATTCTCCAGGTGGAAGAAAAAGTATTGAACAATTTTTCAGAAGCGGGGCTCACCATAGGCAAGGTTTGTAGCACAACGTCTTTCTTCACCCACCCACCAAGGGGCTTTGGTGTTTTTGAGGGGGGGGGTGCCTTTGCAAGAAATATGTTGTCAGGCTGGCCCCCATTTTGCATCAACCACAATGCAGGTGCAGAGTTATTTACAGCTCCAGTGAAGAAGCAGAACGTGTGTCATGCCAAAACTTCCATTTCCTGAAAGTTTTCTTGGAAGAGGATTGTATTTTTCTGCCTTATTCTTAGGGTGTTCTTTAATTTAGTTTGAGGTGCTTTTGAACTTACCTAATAACTGTGAGTCAGCCGAGGATGCTGTGTGTGTGTTGTCATTCAATTACACATCACTTTATTGCTCTGCAGCCTCCCAGGCTGCCTGAACTTCCTGATTGGAAATAGCCCTGTAGGAGGAATCATGTCTTTCCTTGGTAGTAATTGAAGTGTGGGAAGCCAAGCATGCTACAGACTGCCAGAGAGATGATGGCACAATGAAAGACAGGACATTAGCACACAACACTTTGGCCACCTCTTAAGTTAAGCACAAGACACTTGGACCCAACCCATGATAATTTCACAGAAATCTCCTTCTACTTTGAATTTATTTCCAAAAGCAATTTATTTTTGATCAAACTGAATGAGAATGGTGGAGAAAAAAGATTTATTTATTTTTTGGACTACCATTAATAATATCAATTTAAAGGGGATCCATTTCATATTTAAACACAGTTAGTCATCATTATTTTTTGCTTTTCAGGGAATATATTTAGCACTTCCACCAATGATAAATTGTTCAGATTTTTGTTCCCCTTGGGTACTGTTTGAATGGAACCTTAAGAATGACTCCCTTCCCTTCCTGAAGAATGGAAAATTCACTAGATCTTAGTTCTCTGAATAAGTGATTTACTGTGAGAGTATAGTGAGTAAAGAGTTCCAATTTAGATAACTATGTATGTTGTTTTGTTGTTTTATGCTGGTGCAGTAGAGCATCAGGCTAAGAAATGCCTCATGAAAATGGCATTATTAAATGCTGTAATTAATAAGAATATTGAAGATGGTGCAGTCATCATTTTACAAAATGTGAATATCTTTCTGATGCATTATGCAACTCCAATTCTAGCATAGTGACAAAGAATTACCAGCACATCCTGGCCTTGGCATTTGCAGTAAAAGAGATCAATGAAAACCCTCACCTCTTGCCCAATCTCACCTTGGGTTTCCACATCTATGACAGCTATTTCAATGCACAGTGGACCTATCATGCTGTAATACGACTCATATCCACATGGGAGAGATTTATGCCTAACTACAAATGTGGCATGCAGAATAATCTGATAGCAGTTATTGGGGGATTGGACTCTCAAACCTCCCTTCATGTAGCAACTATATTGGACATCTATAAAATACCTCAGGTAGGATATGTGTTTCTTTCTGGGTATGCATTAGACTCCAGTTAGTTATTGGGCATATGCGTATATTTTTCCACTCCAGTTTATACACCACTATACATCTATGCATGAGTACACACATAGGAATATAGAGCTTTATATAGACAAAATCAGTTGCCTTTAGTTACAACTGATAACAAAGATAACAAAGAGAAGTTTCAACTAGCTTTCCACATTGATTTCAGTTGGAACCTATAATGAACACATTGCAAGCAAGTGTAGTATAGCAGTTAAAGAGTAGGAATTATTAAAAAGGGGTCTCCAGTGTACTTCTCCCCCCAGCTGTAATCACGCTCAGTGGCCTTTTGTCAGCCAGTAATCACAAAGCCATGGATTCTATCTGTACCATAGGAGGGATGGGGGAGGGGAATCACAAGGCTGCTGTATTACAGCACTTGCAACTGCTATTGTTACTGACTTTCCTCCCTTTCTCAATCTGTGTTTAGCTAATATATGGTCCTGCTCCAGTCATGAGCGACAAAGTGCCAGGTCTTTCCTTCTTCCAGATGGTTCCTCAGGAAACCCTTCAGTACATGGGAATTCTCTTTTTGCTTCTGCATTTCAGCTGGACGTGGATCGGAGTCCTTACAGTGGACGATGTTAATGGAGAAAAATTTGTGCAAACTGCAATTCCAGCATTTTCTAAAAAAGGCATCTGTTTTGCTTTCATTGAAAGAAGTCCTAAATTCAGATTCATCTCTGGAATTGAAGAGATGCTACAAAAGGGGGCAAAAATATATGATAGCATTATGGGTAGCAAAGCCAACATAGTGGTGGCCTATGGAGCATCTTATTTCATTTCTATTTGTATATGGTTGCAATATATTTCAGAACAAGAACATGTGACATACAAAGCAAAAGGTTTAGTGTGGATAGTTACTGCTCTGATGGAGCTCAGCATATTGCCCTATCAAAGGAACTGGGATATAGAAATATTCCATGGTGCTCTGGCGTTTGCAGTTCACTCAAATGACCTACCAGAATTTCACCACTTTGCTGAGAGCAGGAACCCATCCAGTACAAGAGGAGATGGTTTCATCAGAGACTTCTGGAAACAGGCCTTTGACTGTGTATTCCCAAATACAGCTACAGGCAAATTGAATGGAAGTATTTGCTCTGGTGAGGAGAAGCTGGAGACCGTCCCTGGGCCTCTTTTTGAAATGAGCATGACTGGCCACAGCTACAGCATCTACAATGCTGTCTATGCTGTGGTCCATGCTTTACATGCCATGTCCTCATCTAGACTCATATATAATGGAATACTAAATGAAGGGGGATTGAAGCATTCATGGCAAGTAAGGGGCTCAAAATCTTAAGCACTACATGTGATGTATTATGACAGTACCCTACTGTAAAGTGTTTTTCCAACCTCTTGCTTTGATAGCATTTTCATCTTACTTCCGCTCCTCAGCAGAATTCAACATATGATATGTTTATATCAGCCATTGTGTAAAACACTTCTAATTATTTCAGATCTCCCTTCCATTTAAGAAAAGAGTTAAAGGAAAATACAAATCATAGAATCATAGACTAGTAGAGTTGGAAGGGGCCTATAAGGCCATCAAGTCCAACCCCCGCTCAGTGCATGAATTCAGCTTAAAGCATACCTGACAGATGACTGTCCAGCTGCCTCTTGAATGCCTTTAGTGTGGGAGAGCCCATGATCTCCCTTGGTAATTGGCTCCATTGGCATACTGCTCTAACAGTCAGGAAGATTTATACGTTAAAAATATATATTTTAAAGTGGCACAGGAACGTTTCTTTAGGTAAGAGGAGTTGCAAGAACAGGTTTTGCCTTCATATGACCCAAAATTCTTCTGCTTATAAAAACAGCAACAAAAAGGCATGGGCCAACTCAAAGGAGGTCTCCTCTAGCAAAACAGAAAGGCTCATATGCTTCAGAAAGTATTACAGGACCAGGAAAATGTAGGGCATCTTTGCTCATCATTAGCACTCTGTCTTCCTCATCTGGATTTGGGCTTGAAAGACCAATGATAGGCATGGGTGAATGGTGGTAAGTCGACACAAGCACCATTTGTGACATTGCACAAAATCATCACTCATCAGTGGGCACATCTGTCAAAGATGAGCCCTAGATTCCAATTTTCTGGCTTTGTGGTGCTTTAGCCAACTTGAGCTAGCATTATCTCTGGTCTTAAAACGGCAGGTATCAAGAAACATGTCCTATAGCAGGAGTGGTGAATACCCGGTCTTCCTGATGTTGTTTGACTACAGCTTCCATTATCTTTGTCCATAAGTTCAAACTTCAGAAGTGCAAGTTATGTCACTTTGTTTTAAGCGCAAACCAAACAAATTCCTCCCCCACCCCTTGTTACTGCCTTTGTACATCCAAATCGGTGTTGAGGTGCTAATGCTTGATAGACCTACATGATTGGAGTCTACACACCACATGGGAAGTGTTTTAAATATGCAATCTTATGGCTATCTACTTGGAAATAAGAATCATTGAATTCACTGGGGTTTACCCTGAAGGATGTATGTACAGAAGAGTGACAACCTGTGGCCCTCCAGATATTTTGACCTACAACTCCCATGAACCTTCGCCAGTATAGACAATTTTAAGGAATAATGGCAGTTGTAAGCCTAAACATCTGGATGGCCACAAATTAGCCAGTTTTGGCATATACTCTGCACTTTAATAGATCAGTCATATCCTTTCTCCCCATATTATTCATTGGTATCACCATCATCAGTATTAGTATTAATCTTGATAGTGTGTCATACTAGCAATGGTTTGTGTTCCACTCTTGTTAAGCCCATCATAAAGTTGTGATTGAGTGTTTTAGGCCACTGACTTTCTCTTTTCAACCCAGCTCCATCAATTTCTGAGAAGTGTTTCATTTAACAACACTGCTGGGGACAAGGTTTCCATCGACCTGAATGGGGAGTTAGTAGCTGGATTTGATGTTATTAACTGGATCATTTCCTCGAACCAATCTTTTCATAGAGTGAAAGTTGGGAGGATGGATACTAAGACTCCTGCAGATCAAGCGTTCTCCATCAATGAAGATGCCATTACATGGCACAACTGGTTTAATCAGGTAGGATTCAAGTGACAGCAGTTTAGAAAAACTTTGAGTTTTGCATGCACATATTATTATTCCTTTAATTATTGAAATATTAATGCAATCACCTTTCTGACCAAAAGGGTCCCCAAGGCAATATACAAATTTTAAAAAGTATCCATCAAATGAAGAGCACAGCAAGCCATATTTAAAATACCCAGAGGCTGGCACAAAAGTTTTAAACTGATCACAACACAGCCTAAATTAAAATCATTTACATGCCACCCAAAGATAGCCAAATATGCCCCTCTGACATCTTTAGGGAGGAAGAGAATTGGGGATTTGTGGCACTCCTTATCTAAAAACTGATTAATCAATATAAAATACTGGGTTTTGATTCAAAAATGTAAATGAATTAATGAAATAAATGATACTCCACAAATATATGTTAACCCTTCTTATCATACAAATTTAAAATAAAATCTAAATATATATTATATATAACATTCACCCAATCCTTAGCTAGAGGGACTGATGAAAAAGTTACTTTTAAATCTCTTCTGAGAATATTATATTTAATCATATTATGGGGTTGGATACAAATGTAGTCATGCTTAAAGTATACCAACTGAATTCAATGAGAGTTAAGTTATGCATGATTTGCTTTTGATTATCCCTTTGATTTCAATGTGTCTCCTCTTAATAGGACTAAGTCTGGATCCAACAATAACAAATGCTCTCTCTCTGTCTCTCTGTCTCTCTCTGTCTCTCTCTGTCTCTCTGTCTCTCTCTCTCTCTCTCTCTCTCTCTCACACACACACACACACACACACACACACAGGTCACTCTATAAAATCAATTAGTAAGGGATTTGAAGTTATTTAGCAAAACCTCATGATGCAATGTGAACTTGAAATATCTTAATCAATGACTGAATAGTTTGTTAAAGGATGAATAACTAATAATTGTACTACTTCATTGACAGAGACTCCAGTTACATACATTCTTTGGTTAAAAGTCTAACTAGAAAATCATTGAATTCTATAATCAGAAAATATTTCTCTAGGTTCAAAATACAGATTGTATGAGTTAAAAACTGCATTACTCAAAACATGAATGCCTTTCCCCAATCCCGCTACCACCACTAAAAAAAATGTAAATTACTCTTTTAGAGTATGGCTATGAAAATAGCATAAAATGATTGGATTAATGACAAAATACAATTTTGAAACGTTTTTGAGATGGGAAGCTGAAAGGCATTTTACTGAACAGAATGGGTGACTTAAATTCTCAAGGAAGATTTCATATTTCTTATATTGAAAAGCAATGAAATTATAAACAATTACATGGTAATCCATACTGTACATGAGGATTTAGTCATGCTGGCACAATAACAAGAATGCTATTTCATTTTAACGTATTTATTACTTTATATTGTTCTTATATGTATTTTATATATTTCTTATGTAAACTACTTAAAGATCTTATGGTATAAAGTGGTATATAAGTAGTTAAAATGTACAAGAAAATAATAATTAGAATTAATTGGCAGCAAACTAAATGCTATGACAAAATGGAAACTTTCTTTGGTCATAGATTAGATCCTTTGGGTTGGATTCAGATATAGTCATACTTATGGCTGACCTACTGAAATCAATGGGTGTTACATAAGTCATTTTACACTCCATTGTTCTCAGTGTGTTACTCTAGGTATGACAAAATCTAGATACAATCGACTGTGTCCATTAGACACTTCTAAATTCTGGTTTGTGATATGTGTATGTGTATCTTTAAGAGGTTCGCAGCTGTCAGTCCTTAAGAGGTCTGCAGCTGTTAGTCCATTGTTCTCTATGGAAGTCTGGTTGGGGCAGCTGGTTTATGCTTTCCTGTGTGTGAGCCTTGGAGCAGGCAGATTGATGTATGGCTTCATGCAAATGTTTTAATAATAAAAAGAAACTACAGTAGAAGAAGCTTTGGGGTCATTGCTTGGCAATCAAGGCCTGGGGTAAGATGCACGTTGAACAGGAAGCTCACCACTATATAATCTACACTGGAGGGGCATGACATGGTTGGTGTGGGGCATCACATTACTGATGAAATTTTAGAATTATGTAGGAGTTCAGTTAGTGCAGAATTTAACATCCAGGTTGTTGTGTCAGGTGAAGTGAAATTATACGTCTGTTCCTGGCTCACCTGCACTGGTTGCCAATTTGTTTCTGGGGCAAATTCAAAGTGTTAGGTTTAGCATACACAGCCTTACATGACTCAGCACCCTAATGCCTCAAGGATTACCTCTCCCCAGGCCATGGGGTCAGTTTTAGAATTCCTTCTCTGAGTGCTCTCTCCAAGTAAGGCATGGTGAGGGAAGAGTTGGGGAATGGGCTTTTGGTGTAATAGCCTTACAGTTATGGGACACTGACTAGCACTGACTGTGTCATCTTTTCAGTGCCTGGCAAAGATACCATAATTCCTTGATTCTAAGACGCACTTTTTTCCCCATATTTACCTCTGTAAAAAATGGACTGCATCGTAGAATTGATGGCATCTTAGATTCACCGGTTTTCTCCAGCGCTGGAATGGGTTTGGGATACACCCACCCACCCATAGAGCCTTCACAAAGGGGCTCTGCATGCGCCCCCCCAGCTACTCGACCTCCCCACTCACCTCCCTTGGTCACCGCTGCTGTGAGTCACTGCTGCTGTGAGTCACAATGATGGAGGGAGGAGGTGGAAGAGAAGCAGGGGTGAATGCTTCCACACACACACACACACACACACTCATGGAGGCACGTCGCTCTCAGCCAGGGCTGCTTCTTCTTCTTTCTCCTCCCTTCACTGCAGCTTCTCCTCAGCCCTGCCCCATCTGCCCCTTTCTTGAGGGGAGGGAGCCCGCTTTGCCTCCACGTTGACATGGGGGGCCAGCTTGGATGGAGCCCCCAACAGCTTGGCTTCCCCTTCCCTCACCGTGGCAACCTCTCTCCTCGCCGCCTCAGGTAAATGCCAATTTTCTTCCCCGCTGCCTCCGCCTGGCTGTCCGTGCCCTTCCCTTGCTTTTCACTTCTTCCTCCTCCCTGCCTCCGCCACCACCACTCCTCCCTCGCCTGGGCCCGCTACCACCTCTGCCTGCCCCTGCTTGACCCTCTCTTTCTTTCTTACCCCTTCCTGGAATTCAGCAGCGGTGGCTGCGGCAGTAGAGAAGGTCTGGAAATGCAGCGTTTCCACGAAACGCTGTGATCCCATGCGCTGGCGGCGAGGACTGGGGCACGATGGAGGTGAGAGGGGAGGCTGAGTCACTTGGGGGGTGCATGCAGGCCCTTGCTGCCCTGGCCACTGCCTCTGCCCGGCTCTCTGCACCCTTCCCTTCCCTCCCCTTCCCACTTCTTCTTTCTTGCTGCCGCCGCCGCCACTCCTCCCTCCCCTGGGCCCTGCTACCACCTACTGTATTTCTTTGATTCTAAGATGCACTTTTTTCAAATATAAACATGTCTGAAAATGGGGTGCATCTTAGAATCAACACAAAGCTTTTTACCTATTGGTGGACCTGAAATTAAGGTGCGGCTTAGATTCGATGGCGTCTTAGATTCGATGAAATACGGTATATTTCTTTTCCATAAGATATACTTATTATAGCCCAATTGTTGGGCTGCTTTTCTGACATTCACTGTATGTGTTTTTATTTTATGTGTTTTATTTATTTATTTATTCCATTTATATACTGCCCCATAGCCAAAGCTCTCTGGGCGGTTTACAAAAATTAAAAACATTGAGCATTAAAAAACCGATGTACAAAATTTAAAACCATAAAAAGCAAACAAACATGTTATAAACACAATATCATTTAATGATCTCTATGAATACTTCTCATACTTGTTTCTAAGTTATTTTTATGGTGATAATTTTATTTGTATTATTGTGCTGATTATAAATTATACAACTTTGCTTAGTTCTCTTATATTATGTCAGACATCATCAATGTCCTCATAATCAGTGAATAAATGTTTAGACAAGTTGACTTTGTTTTTGCAATTTTTTGGAATTATACATAAATAGTCATGTAAAATGCCAATTTTTGCATTCTTCCTTTTACATTCATGATCATCACCATCACCATTGTTATCAACATCATCAACATGAAAATTAGCAACAGCCTGCACCATTCCAGGTGCTGTGCATCCCCCTATTATTTACTAAAAGCATACGGGAGTCATTTTTATATCAGTTTAACTCACACTGGTGTATTAAAATTTGAAAGACTGAAACTTGGTGGGTAGGTCATGTTTGTCCTCCCCATTCATGCATGTCCATGTAAGATGAGAACAGAGTGGGAAACACGCACCCAATTGCCCCTATGTACACGGAAACAGAACCTCCAGCATTAGCATAGTGATATAAGATAGGGTGACCAGATAAAATCCAGGTCAGGGCTCATGTAACTTTAACAGTTGTAGAGAAAAGGGAATTTCAGCCAGTGTCATTTGTATGCAATTAGTTCCTGGTGAAATTCCCTCTTCATCACAACAGTTCAAGTTGCAGGGGCCCTGCCTTCTTTTGTATATGGTCACTCTAGTATAGTGCCTGCACCTTTAACTGTTGTGATGAAGAGGGAATTTCACCAGGAACTAATTGCATACAAATGACACTGGCTGAAATTCCCTTTTCTCTACAACTGTTAAAGTTACATGAGTCCTGACCTGGATTTTATCTGGTCAGCCTATATAAGATGAAGCCATGGGTAATGACTCCAGGGCTGCTTCCGTAACACAGGATTGGATCCAGTTATCTGTGATTCACTTGTCCCATTGATTTCAGTGGATCTACTCTAAGGTCAACGAATCCTGAATCCCATGCACAGGGTGCAGTGAGACCACCACTAGCAGTGGGAATATGTGGGATGCTGGGGAAGAACACTCACCATCAATACCACTTTCCAGCACTTCGCTGTTACTACTGCCAGCCTCCTCTGGAGTAGAGATGAAGGGCCAAGCTGTAACTCACCTACCCTGGTGAGAAGTCAACAATCCCTCTAAACTGGGGATAGGTGCAAAGTTAGTTCAGTTTGCATCTGAATACAAACTTATCAAATTCACACCTCCTGAGCCTACAAATAAGTGGAACACAGTTATACAGCGATACCTACACTTTCCCGGGTTTTGCGGTGCAATTTGCAAATAAAGAAAACAATGTATAGGGCAGGTAACATGCCCACAAAAATTCCAAGCATCAAATGAATCCTTTAGGAAGTTGTATACAAAAGTGCTAGAAATATGCACACAGAAATAGCTATGTTTTATCGAGCTGAGTTTTAAAAGAATTGCAAACTGCTGTGCAAATTCAACATAATGATAATGAAAACCTCTACTCTGAATGTCAGTAAAACCAGACTAATTTACCCTCTGATGTTTAGCAGTCTTAGAACTAGTAGTGTGAATTTGCTTTAAAATTTATTCATTCATCCATTATTTCATTCATTTTATTAAGATTTATTTATATGACCAGTTTATTTTGATTTTATGTTGTACTTGTTATGAATTAAATCTAGAATTTGATAAAAATGAGGGGGAATGTTGGATACTGGCCATTGTTTTATTTGACTTCATTGTTATTTTTGCATCAAATTGTTGTTTTCCAAACGTTATGTATATTGCTAAATTAATGCTTATTGTGTGTTTCTTTGAGCAAAGTTTACTGTGGAAAAGTCACACATGAAATGATTAAATCTCATTAAACCAAAAGTATGATTCCAAGCAAATTATTCTCAATATCATAATCCTTTCTTTTTTGTATGGATTTGCACAGCCACAATTTACTATGAAAAAATGGTATATATAAAAAAACTAAACCTTGGAAATTATCATCCTCTGCGTCATCTCTGCATTAGACAAAGCCTCTTTCTGTATGTACTGAGAGCTGCCAACCTGGTTCTAGAAAGAAAGTGAAAGAGGGGGAGCCATTTTGCTGCTATGATTGCATCCTATGTCCAGAAGGGAAGATTTCTCACAGGAAAAGTAAGAAATGTAGTGGTAGAATATGACTGATTTAGGCATAGTAGATTAACTGCAATTTCTCCTTTAGTAAAACTGAGGCAGGATCTACACAACTGCATTATAACAGTTTATAATGGATACATTCCATATATCATTATTTCAAGCCACTTTCCAAGTGTTATATCCTGCTTGGTGTAGATCTGGCCTAAGCCTCCATATTTTTCCCTCCCTCTCTTCACATGGAAGGGAAAAGCCCTCCTGTAGGCCTCCATTTAAAGCCCTGTTGCAGATCTGTTTCCTCTGTTTCCATTATTCCTTCATACTATGATGTATGTTTCCTTTATTTTTTTATGTTCAAACTGTAAGTGCCATTGCTTATGTAATCCAAATGGCACAACCAGGACAAAACAGGGACATATGAGGAAGCTTGGAGGAAACCCAAGTTTTACAGAAATTGAATTGGTATAGCATATTTTCTAGAGAAAATATCTAAAATGGGTGAAAGTGAATGTGTTTAAAGACTCCAAAATGCTGACTGACTTCAATGGGGTGGGAAATGAAGAAATGAATTGCTAGAATCCTTAACCACAGACTACCCATTGAAACATTTGTTGCATGTCTAATTTTTAAACATCTTATTAATGATCCAGTTTAGCTGCCAACAACATGACTTTAATCCAGGGAAATCAGTTCTTGCTCCTTAAAATTTTGAAAACCTGTGATTTCCCATCCCTTCCCACAGTTTTTAAGTACCATCAAGAGTGCTGTTTTAGACCTGCAACATTTTAGACCACCTAAGCCATTAATATGAAGAGTAGGTCATCCATTAACAAACAATAATCTTCAGCATCTTTCCTTGCCACATTTCACAAGAGCAGCATTTTCCTCTACATTTAGAGGAGAAAATGGATCTCTGTTAGAGCAACAGTGACCATTTGTCACTTATGGCATTTTCCTTTTCTTTTTTCAGACATGAATGACTGTTATAAATGCAGAGACGAATGCTATCCAAATAAAAAACAGGATTTTTGTATTCTCAAGAATATCAGCTTTTTGTCTTATGAAGAACCTTTGGGGATCATTTTAGCACTTTTAGCTCTTTTCTTTTCGTTGATAACATGTTTGGTCCTAGGAACATTTATGAAGCACCACAACACTCCCATTGTCATAGCCAATAACAGAAATCTCACCTACATTCTCCTCATCTCCCTCTTGCTCTGCTTCCTTTGCACTTTGCTATTCATTGGCCAACCGCAGATGGTGTCATGTCTCCTCCGACAAACTGCTTTTGGCACCATCTTCTCATTGGCTGTGTCTTGTGTGTTGGCCAAAACAATAACAGTGGTTCTGGCTTTCATGGCCATCACACCAGGATCCAAGATGAATAATTGGGTGGGGAAACGACTGGCCAACTCTATTGTTCTTTCTTGCTCCCTTATTCAAACAGGCATTTGCTCTGTGTGGGTAGCAACCTCTCCCCCATTCCCAGATGCTGACATGCATTCAGTGATTGAAGAAATAGTGTTGGAATGTAATGAGGGATCTGTGATTATGTTTTACTGTGTCCTGGGCTACATGAGCCTCCTGGCAATTGTGAGTTTTGCAGTAGCTTTTTTTGCCAGGAAGTTACCAAACAGTTTCAACGAAGCCAAGTTCATCACTTTCAGCATGTTGGTCTTCTGCAGTGTTTGGTTATCTTTTCTTCCAACCTACCTGAGTACCCAGGGAAAGTACATGGTAGCCGTTGAGATCTTTTCTATTTTATCCTCCAGTGCTGGGTTGCTCAGTTGCATCTTTTTCCCTAAATGTTACATTATTGTGCTGAGGCCTCATTTGAACAACAAGGAACAGTTACAAAGAAGAACGTTGTGAAGAACAATCCACAATACCCTTTCCACTCTCCTACTCTATAGTAAAATGGGGGGATGGGAAAAAACTCATAGCTAATTGATACAAAAACATTTCTGTTTTGGCCCTCAGTTCACTAGTATATGACTCTCAATATTTAAAGGTGCATTGTTGAATTTTTAATTGTTGTTTTGATCTACATCATTGATTTATGGAACTCACTACCACAATATGTTGAGATGACCTCTAGCTTAGATGCCTGTTAAAAAGGATAAGATATATCTTTCGATTGCTATTAGTCATGATGGCTATATGCTACCTCCAAATGCCCTTAGATACCATTTGGTTGGAAGCAACAGCAGGAGAGAGCTGATGCTTGTATGTATTGGTTTTGGGCTTCACAGAAGCATCTGCTAAGTCATTATGGGAAACAGGACACTAAGGCTGCCTCTACAAGAGGCATTTAAAGCTCTTTCAAGGCACATTAAAAAATTTATCTCTACAAGAACGGAGCGCAAATCGGGCGTAGAGGCACGTTTTCTCTCCGATTATGCGCATGATCTAATGTGCATTAAATAGCGAGTTTTATTTTGCTCCTGCCATTAAAGCGCATTTTGACTATGCGAACAAGCGATTCTCCACATTAACTACTTGTAAAATGCATTTGAAACAACCAGTAAGGTCACCAGCTGAGTGGTCAATTACCTCCTGCATACAAGCATTTATGATAAAGCGCTTCCGAGAAGATGCGCATAATCGGCTAACCAGGTGTCAAATGGAATCCATCTAGAGGGGGTCTGAATCTGGTGGCCTTTCGGTCTTATCCAGCAGGGTTTCTCTTCTTTAATCACATGTGTGTGTTTGAATGTCCAAGGTGGAAGTTCCACATAAAATATGAAGAAAATATGGAAAATAACAAACTGGCTGGGAATGCTTGGAGTGGTAGGACTTTTTCCTATCTAAATGTGCATAGGATTGCATTCTAAAGAGTGTTACAGGCAGTTTCTTGTTTTGTATCTGAAAGGTCAAGATTGTAGCCATACATGATGTGTTGGTTCAGATCTATCATCCAGGTTTGGTTGAATTTCACATAATGTCCATGTTTATTGAAATAAATGTTTTAAACAGAATATAGTGGTTTATTAATATTGACTATATTAATTAAAATGAATGCACATAACAAATGGATTGAACGTCACAAAATGTCATCTTTCATGGCTCCAGCCATTATTATACACCCTGTTTTACTCTTTTTTCCCCTTCTAATTTGCTAGAGACAGTGATAAGTAACTAGAGCTGAGTGCAAAAGGCTTCATCAAGTTCTCCACCCTATTTGTGCTGCTGGAACAATTTCACCACATTTCTCCTGAGGAAAGAGAAAAACTCCAACATTTCTCACATATAGGGTATACCATTGGTAGAGGTTGTAGAACAGCATCTATTTTTCCCCTAAGTGTGTGTGTGTGTGTGTGTGTGTGTAAGTAGCATCAACTGTGATGGCAGGCTAGCCCCATTTTGCATGAACCAATGCAAGTGTGATGGGGTAGTGTTGTATAGAGCTACACGACAGAGGAGCTACTGCTACGCAGTCCAGTTTCATTTTGGCATCGTTATCTGATATGTCTGTGGACCTCTGGTTATGTCTTATTCAGCAAAAACTTTTGTTTCAGGTCTATTGGACACCACAACATCTCTTTAATGAAGGTTTATCTAACTCAGCTAATTATTGCAGGTGTCATACAGTTAATGCTTCTTTTATTCATACATTTTGGAAATTCCCAATAGTTGTCTCCTTTTGGGAGGAAATCATCAGATGGATTAACTTTTTATTAGAAAGCTCTTAATATTTTCTGATGTATATGTTATCTTAAATTATACACTGGTTTCTTGGAATGTAAAACATGGTCAGCATAAATTGACTTTCCATGCCCTCTTGACTGCTAAAAGACTGATACTACAATGCTGGAAAGAGAAAAGCTCACTGCCTATAATGCAGTGGATTGTAGACCTAACACTGCTCACAACATTTGAAAGAGTGGTATATAAGTGCCATTCACAAATGGACTTATATTTTGATATCTGGTCTATCTTTATCAAAATTTATGTGTAATTTACTCCTTTTTCTTTCTTTCTTTTTTTTAGAATGTTGTAATATTGGAAACTGAGGCCTTGAAGTATGTAGGTACACTTTCATTTTATGTTTTGTTTCATTGTTTTGTTGAAACTTTTTAAAACATTTATTTATTTATTTATTTATTATTCATTTATTTAAAAAACTGTCTTCCAATTTCCTGAATGGTTTCCTGTCCCCCCCGATGAATGAGACTTTCATTGTTCTGCTTCATTCTCAGTGTGTTCTTTAATTCATTTTTGTGTTAATTTATTTTTGTGCACTTACAACTGTGTTGTCTGTCACCCTTACCCCCACGTTGCATTCTACGGAATGCCACAATTCCTTCCAAATTTTCTTTTAAGAAAGTAGTACCCCACCCCTCAAATCAGATTTCAATATGTATATTTAAATGTATGTCTTTCCCTCAAATAGTGTTATTCAATTTTTTTTAATGATACTGGAACAGAATTATGGGCAAAACCATGTCAACATCACACAAAAAAGAATTAGACAAATTCACTCATCCTATCTGCAACAAGGATTAGGAAGAGCACTAAGAAGGTCATGTGTCTGGTGCTACCAATTGGAGCAAGTCTTTGGGCCTTCCTTTCCCCTAAAAGTGCAATTCAAGGCCTAAACTCAAAGCTGTATCACACTGGAATTGTATATATATATATTTTAAAAAAACAGGTCTTCTGATCAAAAGGAGCTGTCATGAAACTGCTCCACGAATTGTTGTTCAACCTGAAAACCAGGTAGCATGCCACTTGACACCCACAGTTGGTGGTGTGTATGCCCACAGCCCTTTCATAGCATTGCTAGCCTTCATAAAAGTGCCTGAGCAGGGTGGCCATTTTGCAGGCAAAATTCAGATGACCTCCCACATTTCTTGAAGAGCCATGAGCATGATTTTGTTTTCTGCATTCCCCACCCCCTGAAATTTCCACCTGAATACACCTTTTCCCACAGAAGCTCAATAAAGCTTTTCCCATGGACTCATGATTCAATTATCATGAATGTCAACTTGGGGTGGGGGCACTTGGACTTTCCCACACTCCCCTGCCACATTTAGAAATTAATTCATGAACAATCAGTAGATGCACATGAGCCAACAAAAATAAAATCAGCTTGGGTTGTTTTGAACTATAGGTTTTTTGTTGAACTATGGGTTAGCGGGTTGTCTGAATGCAACATGTTTTCTACAGGGTCTGTTATCATGTGGTCTGCATGCAGGCAGGGTGGGTTGTTAACCATGCAGGGTGGGTTGTTAACCATCCTGAACAACCCAACAACAAAATATGGGTTGTCAAAATGGCTTGTTCAAAAACAATAAGCCACTGTGCATGGTTAACAAGCCATTCTGTCTGCGTTCAGACAACACAACAACCCATGGTTCAACAAACAATCCATGGTTCAAAACAAACCATACTCAACTGCTAAGTGTGGGTTAGTGTGTTGTGTGAACACCTCCATTGTAGTGACCCTTTGGTTGTGTTAATTCCAGATAGCTCATGTCACTTTCCATCCTCCTTATCATCCAATTGTTTAACACAGGCTACAAGATCAACCAGGGCTTTATGTTGTTGTTGTTGTTGTTGCTGCTGCTGCTGCCGCCGCCGCCGCCGCCATTGTTCTTAATTAGCTGTAATGTAAAACTGAGGGAGTTGGCAAATGGATTGCGTATTACACTTAACCCTATTCTGTTTATCAAATGATTGTAGCAATATCTGTGGTAGGTGTTGGAAATGCTTGCAACCTTAAGTGCATATGGTTCATAATTGGTGAAGCTGTGAAAAGATTAAGAACTTCTGGATAGACATTGTTGCCAAGATAAATTCTATGATTTGTAATTCCCCTCACTTCAACCCATTATTTATATTACTGAAATATATGAAAGACTGGCTCAATTTGGACAACACATTAAGCAACGGTTGTTAAGTTAAACAACCGTCAGTTGGTTAGCTCAACGTGTCGTCCGAATTCAGCCACACAACGGATAAACAACCCACGGTTGGTTAAGTTGGAGTTTTAAACAACTGAGTTAAACAACTTGCTTGCGAGTTGTTTAAAAGTTAGTCAATTGACTAACGTGTTGTCCGAATTCAGCCGCTTGAGGTGCGTGGGTTAAACAACTGAGGTGAGTATGTTAAAAAGACCATAGAGGAGAGCGGCAAGAGCAGCAGAAAGCGGGTGGTTGCTCAGGCACGCTCGCAACAGACCGCTGGTATCACCACCGTAGCAACCAGGATGCCTGCCTCCCCCACCAGGCAGCCGGCACGGAGCTCAACAAGGGGCCAGCTCCTGCACGAACTCACGCAGGGTGCCCAGTCAGCTACCCAAACGGAAAGGGAAGCGCACCAGGAGGGCAGTATGGTAAAGGGGGGGGGAGGGGGAGACATAGTAACCAAAAACCCTAGGCGCCCTGGAGCAAGAGACAGCCCCCCCACACCAACTGGGAGAACCGCACTCTACCTGAAGTAGACCCCCACTGCACCGCCACCTCCACCCTCGCTTCACCCAGAAGGACGAGGGCAGGGGAAGCATCGACCAGAGAGCCCCCCCTCATCTTCCCAACACGGCCGGACAGCGAGCCTTTGCCAGGCCCTGAGAACCCCTTTGGGGGGCTTCGCACCCATGTGGAGGCATCCTGAGTGCGTGAAAGCATCAGTGCCTGGATCTGGCTGCGCTACCCCCACCTCGTGAGTGTCGTCTGTGGAGTTCCATCTGTGGACTGACATCTCTCCCTGGCATGCCGCCTCTCTCCACCACATCCCCTTGGCACGTTCCATGCTTGGCTCCCT
Source organism: Anniella stebbinsi (assembly GCA_029215795.1). Classification (NCBI taxonomy): domain Eukaryota; kingdom Metazoa; phylum Chordata; class Lepidosauria; order Squamata; family Anniellidae; genus Anniella; species Anniella stebbinsi. The sequence continues at coordinate 26,836,243 of JARDYH010000008.1, forward strand.
GGGGGTGTGGCCTTGGCCATCCCCTCTTCACCGCTGTGCCTTCCAGCCGCCTCCTCCCTTCCTGGGGGTGACTGTCCTTTCCGTAGGTTCTGCCCTGGCATAGTGGTGCCCATGTGCCTTATTGCCCATGTCTGAGCTCCCTGCTGAATAAAGTTTTCTATGCCACCCCACTCTTGCCTTCTTTCCAGTGTATGCGGAAGATGCTCTAGGAGGGAGGTGGGGGGGGCTGGGGCGTGGGTGCCAACGTTGGAATTGCAGTGCTGGACATGGGGTGCGAATGTTGTATTGGTGCTGCCATTCCTCCTAGCAGCCTCTTTGCCCGAGGCTGCTGAGTTCCGCCCACTGACTGAGGCAGCCAATGGGGTTTGGGAGGCATGTCCTGCATTGGCTACAATGGCAGCGCCCATGGTTTTCAGCCGCAGTGTGTGCTGGGATACCTGCTGGAGGACTGACGGAGTTCGGTAAGCGGGGAAAATGGTGGCCGGGCTGTCAGTCAGAACCGAGTATGTTATTAACCACCAGGTGGTTAAAAATTCTTTGCAGCGCCTGCTGCAGCGTGTCGTCCGAATGGAGCCCACCTTTTTAACACACAGTCAGTGGGTTAATTCCCCTCAGTTGCTTAACGTGTTGTCCGAATTGAGCCACTGTGTATGTCCTGAGCTGTATGATCATGGGCTGGATCCAGACACACACTGCAATCCTGTGCATGTCTACTCAGATACAAGTCATTTTGAGTTCCATGGGACTTACTCCCATGTAAAGGTGTATAGGATTACAGCCTAAGCTAGTTGCACTTCTGCTCCATTTAACTCAATGGGACATGATTGTCATGACTCAGGTCCCATTGATTTGAATGAGAACCAAACACAACGATTTTAATCAGCACCTAAACCCTTGCTTCATATTTACTAACAGTTGTACACATCGTAACAGCTTCTAAATTATATAGTATTATCTGCCATGGGAATTTTCCCCCTATGAATGGTTGTTTAGCCTCAGGAAAGGTCAACCAGGGGCTAGAGATTATGGTGGGCAGACCTTGAAGCACTGCAGGATTGCATAGTACTTCCTCTCTGTCACCCTATCCTTTCTCTATCTGTTTCCTTCGTGTGTGTGTGTGTGTGTGTGTGTGTGTGTGTGTGTGTGTGCAAATACACAGACAAAGCAGAAATTGCCAGAGGGCCAGACTGGACAGCAAGAGTGGGCTTGCAGTAACTTGAAAACCAGGTGATATGAGGGCTACACTATATTAGGCCAAGGTCTACACAATATCAATCCTGCTCACACAATGGTTGTGGCATGCGGGGGAGGCTTACTTCCATAACAAAATATCAAAAAGGCTGCTGCTGCTGCCACCTGAAGTTAACTGAGGAAGAAAGATAGGTCTGTTCTGTGCAGTGTAAATGCAGCTATAGTTGCCTGCAGACGAGCACACACAGGCAACCTCACTTCACTCCTTGCAGGGTATATCTGCCAACTATCACACTGACCCTTCTGGGTAGGCTGACCATATGAAAAGGAGGACAGGACTCATGTCACTTTAACAGTTGTAGAGAAAAGGGAATTTCAGCCAGTGTCATTTGTATGCAATTAGTTCCTGGTGATATTCCCTCTTCATCACAACAGTTAAAGGTGCAGGCACTGTACTAGAGTGACCATATACAAAAGAAGGCAGGGCCCCTGCAACTTTAACTGTTGTGATGAAGAGGGAATTTCATCAGGAACTAATTGCATACAAATGACACTGGCTGAAATTCCCTTTTCTCTACAACTGTTAAAGTTACATGAGCCCTGTCCTCCTTTTCATATGGTCAGCCTACTTCTGGGGCACCATGGCTCCTTGACTTCCTGAGCAATTAACCCACTTTCCAAAGTTCTGTTTCCTTTGCACTCCCTTTCTATCAAAAAGCCTTTCTGGTTGTTATTGTTTCACAACACAACTGTTCCTAGGCATTTTCTTACCCCACAACTCCATTGCCCATTATTTTTCATAGGTTGGCTTTTGTCTTCTGCTTCCTTAGGCCGACACTTAGGCTGCAATCCCAAGGGAGATTGCTCTTACTAAGGAGGAAGTTTTATTTAACTCAATGAAACTTATTTCTGAGCAACCAGGTTTAGGATAGCACTGCTCACCATTCCATCTACTTGCCTGAAACTGTGGTAAATAAACCACTTCCTGCCAACTGTGCACAGACTTTAATGTTCTTAGGCTTTAAGGACATTAAAGGCATTTAAGGACCTTAGGGTCCCATATGCCTTTCCTCAGCTCTATATATCATCTGCCTTTCTCATCCTTGGGCTATTAATGTTCCAGCTGCTCTTTCCCCATAGTAAAGAAGTTAACAATGTCAGCCTGCAATAGTATTGCTTTACTACTATCGTGGTCAATCATTTTATGTTGAGTTTTTGTTGTGAGAAAGAGAGACCCACAATCAAACCATCTCTTCCTCTTCACAATACAAGAACAGCAAAATCTGAAAATGTGGCTAAGGGACAAGATAGTTCACCACAGCTCTCTCTCTCTCTCTCTCTCTCTCTCTCTCTCTCTCTCTCTCTCTCTCTCTCCTTCACCAGTATAGAAGTAGCTGCTTTGCTCCTATATTTCTAGGGACAGTCTAGGAGACTAGATAAAGCAAATCCATCCAGTGCTTATTTCAAGGGAGGATAATGGAAGCAACTATTTGATTAAATTTTATTCCACAGATCACACTTGTCAGGGTTATATTTTCAAGAAGACCCATGCTTTCACGAAATACAGTTCATTCATTTCTTCTCTCATTCATATTTCTCTCTATTTCCCATGTCATTTTCTTGTAGTGGGTCACTTGTTTTTCATCTAAGTGGAAGGGAAAACCTCATTTGGCAAAGCAAAACAAAAAACAACAAAAAAGCCCTTGTTGTTTTTCCAGCAATGCCACAGCAAATCCCCAATACAGAGCTAGTGATTTCCTTTCCCTTTAATTATAAAAAAGAGTATAATCAGGACTTCTTCTTAGCAAAGCCCTATGGGATTTCAGTGACTGCTAGCCAAACACATAGCAAAGATTGTGAAAGCTGCTTTTAATATCATATGGAAATAAGGAAAGGAACAAAGGCAAGGAAATAAGGCAAGGTCAACTAATGATGACCACAGAGACTCTGAATTGATAAACATGTAGATGGTAATAGAGTTGTCTGTATCTCAAGTCAAGTTTTGTACTTGTACTTCAGTATGATGGTATTAGTAGTGGTTCTGCAGGTCCTGCTCCCTCACATGGTATGCAAGGCTGACAGAGTTAAATGCATGATTAAGGATCCACACCCTCCACTTCGCAAGTATCATCAGTCACAAGATGTCCTCATTGGTGGCATCGTTTCTCAGACCTTCATTGTCTTGAGTCCAGTGCCCTTCACTACAGCTCCACCACCAGTAGTATTCGAAGAACTTACGTAAGGACTTCATTTTTTTTTCTGTTCCGTTTGTTGTTGTTACTTGAATGAGCAGTCCTGAAATGGCTTATTTGATGGGGCAGAGGAAGATGTTAATACAATTAAGCAAAGCTGAAGAAAAGCTCATTTTCTCAAAATGAAAAAAAAAATCCACTATTGGAAGCGCTTAAGCTTTTAAACACGATTAAAACATTATTTTAATTCCTTTTATAGTGCTTTCCTCCATCATTTTCTGTGTCAAACTAAGTTTCTCCATAGTAATTCCATTCCATGATATGCCTTCTTCTGTGTATGTAGTCATGTATCTCTTTTTTTCTCTATGCAGCAGCACTTTAGAGTAAATATAAATGCAAAGGAAGACATACATACTTAGTCATATATTGAAATATACTAAAAGCATAATCGTATACATGTCTATTCAGATGTAAGTCCCATGTATTAACTTGGACTCATTCCCAAGTAAGTGGGTATAGGATTGCAGCCTAAATTGCTCTTTTTGCTTCTGAGGGATGACAATTAGCATTAGCACAGGGGGGGGGGGAATCAGTTCCCAACTCATCCAAACCTAGAGAATCACACATAACCCCCCTTTCAGCCTCTCTTCTAACATCTCTCAAAATGTCTAAAGGTGTTTCTCATAAACAGGACTCTCAAACAAATTTATGAATATGCCCTACACTGAGTCAGACATTTTGTCCCTTTAGACCAGTACATTTTACTCCTGTTGACAACAACACCTCATGGTTTGAGGTTGAAGTCTTCCCTAGCTCCGCTACTAGCAATCTGTTTTTAATGGACCATTTCCAAACAAAGCATGTGTTCCACCTCAAATTATGGCTCCTCCTGTTTAGCGGAGTAGAAAAAGAGGCAGGCAATGGTGCTGTTGAAATTGTTAAAATTCTCAGTTTTATTGATAGATAAAAGCTCAACGTTTCAGATTTTGCAATCCTTCCTCAGGAGCTACAATAGATAAAATATATACATATCAAACAGAAGGAAATGATATATTTATCTGTTGTAGCTCCTGAGGAAGGATTGCAAAATCCAAAATATTGAGCTTTTATCTATTAATAAAACAACTGAGAATTTTAACAATTTCAACAGCCCCAGAGCCTGCCTCTTTTTCTACTCCGCTTCAGTGGTGCTTTCCCCCCCTCTCGTCAGCACACCTCCTGTTAACACTGGTATTTCCTATGGACAATATTTTCCTATGGTAAAACCCTACCATAAGGAATTTCCCTGCGTTCATGTCAATATTATCAATTTCATCATTCCATGTATCCCAAATATATGCCATTATTCTTAAAGCTATTATTTTAAAGATACACTTATGTTGATTTTTGTGCCATTTCCTAAAATCATCCAGGCTTCTCTTCTTCCATGCTTATTCATGGTTGGGGCTTCAGATATAGTGGGTGTTATTATACCAGCTGATAACAAAGTGGGGACTGGATTTATTTATAATTGTTGGCATGCTAAGTCCTCGAGAAATGTCAAAGATGGTTTGCTTTAATTATTGCCTAATAAGACTAAGATTATTTATGTAGAATTGTTCAGCTTATGAGAGCTATCACGACCTTCCCTCATTTTTTTAAATCGTTGATGTAAAAAACCCAAAACATTATTTCCTACTTGATCGGTTTAATGTTATTGTTATGTACACCCTTGTCTCCTTCAGAGGTTTGTCATAAGACACTTGTTAGCAAAGACCTTTAATCTAATATAAGAAGTGCACTGAAATGAGTATGCATTTGTAAATAGCACTTCCAATGGGTTTAAACGATTAAGAATTCATTATACTCTACACTAAAAATATACCTTACCAATAATGGTTAGGTTGTGTCATGTTCTGTTACCTCCACATTGGCATGTTTAGCTGTAGAGCATATTGTTTTATGAAGATGGTCACTGTTTGGTTGTTTCATCTCTGTATAGACCATGTGTGGCATATCCTTCTGATACGGAATGCATCTTTCATTCTAGAATAGTGCCTAAGAATTACCAGCACATCCTGGCCTTGGCATTTGCAGTAAAGGAAATCAATGAAAACCCTCAGCTCTTACCCAATGTCACGTTGGGTTTCCGCATCTATGACAGCTATTTAAATGCAAAGTGGACCTATCATGCCATAATACAACTCATATCTGCACTGAAGAAATTTGTCCCTAACTACAAATGTGGTATTCAAAATAACCTCATAGCAGTTATTGGTGGACTGGACTCCCAGACTTCCCTTCATATAGCAACTATCTTGGATATCTATAAAATTCCACAGGTTGTATGTATGCATGTAGTATGGGACTGTATTTATTTATTTAAATTTTTGATTAAGATTTATATGCCACCTTTCACCATAAAAGATAAGAAGGCAGATCACAAGATAAAACCATGAGAATAAAACAACAACAAAATGCACAGCAAAATATATATTTTTAAAAAAAACAGTACCAGGAATGAGTGTCTGGGAATGCCCACATGAATAGGTATGTTTTTACAAACCAGCGGAATATCTGTACTGCAGGTGCCTGCTGTATTTCCTTTATCATTCCTGATTTCATTTTGTGGTTCAGAAACAAACTGTATACATTGAAAATAATGAGATGGGCCTAATTTTTCATGTGCATGTCATGGCCTTCAGTTTAGGAGAAATAGCCTTCATGGTTCATAAATTTGGATAGGGGAGACTCTAGCTGGGATTCATGAATTATATTCATGTGGCTAGGTCCCATACAAATCCTGGATCATCTGTAGGAAGGAAATCCACTTTACAAAGTGGATCCTGGTTCTTTGATTAATGTCAGGGCAAAGAGCTCAGAAATTAGGTAATCTGAAGACTGGTAAGGCTCAGTTGTGATAAATGTGTGCTATTTATCTGCATGCACAAATGCACAAATCAAAGATATGGGAGGAACCTCCATGTCTTTTGAGCCTTGGGGCAAAAGCATGTTCATAAATGTAATAAATAGCAGATATAGGAAATGTTGTAGCACTACAAGAAGTACTTCACTTCTCTTTATCTTTGTAAGATAAAAGTTTTCAAACTTGTTTATGATGGAAGAGCTGAAGAAAAGTATAGTGAAAGAGAATGCAGTTGAGTAAAGTCTCCTGAACTTATAAATTCTACTCTGTTATTAACATACACACAGACACTGTTCATGTAGAGAACCTTTGTCTCTCAATGTTCATGTGCTGTTATGACTGAAGAGTTGGGACTTGTCAGATAAGTAGTCCCCAGTACACTTATTCCATCAACCATTTCTACCTAGCCTCTGCTTATGAGGTAGATATAGGCCAGCCATCATTCATTCCATACCAGCCCCCTCTCTCCATCATTAAAATAATAAAAAAATCATTTATGTACAGAGACGTTGTGAGTTTTGCTGACACCATGCATATGAAGAAGTTTGAATACTTGCAACTGCTAGATAAATGTTACAATTGTTGTCTTTTCCCTCTCCCTTCCACATCTCTTTTAGCTCATATATGGCTCTGCACCAGTCATGAATTATAAAACCCCAGATCTTTCTTTCTACAACATGGGCCCTCAGGAAAATCTTCAGTATGAGGGGATTCTCTCTTTGCTTCTGCATTTTGGGTGGACATGGATTGGGGTCATTGTTATGGATAATGACAGTGGAGAAAGATTTGTACAAAGTGTGCTTCCAATGTTTTCCAAACATGGTGTCTGTTTTGCCTTCATAGAGAGAAGCCCCATGTTAACCTTTGTCACTGAACTTGAAGGCATGATGCAACAGGGAGCAAAAATACATGATAGAATTATGGGCACCAAAGCCAATGTATTGGTGGCCTATGGAGAATCTTATTCTGTTGTATTTTTGAGATGGTTGCCATATCTATCAGTAAAAGAACATGTGACAGATAAACCTAAAGGTAAAGTGTGGGTAATGACAGCTCAGATGGAATTCACGTCAGTGGTTTACCAAAGGACTTGGGATACAGAAATAATCAATGGTGCTCTGTCCTTCACAATTAACTCCAAAGATCTAGCAGGATTCAAGTCATTTGTTGAAAGCAGAAACCCTTCCATCACAAAAGGAGATGGTTTTATCAGAGATTTCTGGGAGCAGGCATTTGGCTGTGTATTCCCAAGTACAGTTCAAGGCAATATAGATGGACATATTTGCTCTGGTGAAGAGAAGCTGGAAAGCCTTCCTGGACCTTTTTTTGAAATGAGCATGACTGGCCATAGCTACAGTATCTACAATGCTGTCTATGCTTTGGCCCATTCTTTACATGTCATGTCCTCATCCAGACACAAACCTAGATTGATGATGGAGACAGGGAGGCTGATACTTCAGAATCAACACTTGTGGCAGGTATTGATTGAAACCTTCTTTTATTGCAGTTCATTGTATGTTGGGTACTAAAATGGGCCCCAATATGTATACTAAACTGTTTCTTTGATGTGCAAATTGCCATCTTCCTTCTTCCTCCATCTTCCTTCCTCTATTACAAATAACAAAATACTCTCTAATTTAATCAGCCTTCTCTGCTTTCATTTTTGTGGTCTTTGGACTTTATTTATTACAATCCATACCACCCAATAGATGAATCTCTCTGGACTATTTATGCACTGTTGTAATTTCCTTATATGTGTAGTAACTTCTCTTGAGAACCCTGGGTTATAAAGAATCAGCACCATATTTTTCCATCCTGAAAACCATCAATGCCACCATTGACCTGCTGACATTGACCTTAGTCTGAAAGATCCAACTTCATCCTTTTCTAAACTTTTGCCTTTTTCTGTTAATCCTAGCTCCATTACTTTCTGAGAGGTGTCTCGTTTAATAACAGTGCAGGGGACATGATTTCCTTTAACCAGAAGCAGGAGTTAGACACTGGATTTGATATTATCAACTGGATTATTTCCTCCAACCAGTCCTTTCATAAAGTGAAAGTTGGGAAGGTGGATCCAGAGGCTTATTCAGACCAAGTATTCACAATCAATGAAGATGCTATAACATGGCACAGCTGGTTTAACCAGGTAGGTTCCAAGTAGGATTGAGGACAGTTTGGGGAGACTTCCAATTTTGAATTAGGAATGACTCACAGTTCTGAGGTCTAACATGAGTTTTAGTGGCCAGTGATGGGCTGCAGTTACGTAGGTTCCTAGCCTCTTGAATGTATTGACTGATTGGGCAAAATTTAAAGTATAGTTTATGTATGTTTTGAATACATGCAAAATCACAATAAAATATCTCAGATATTTAAACAAATCCCACCAAAGTACCATTTATATATGGCTATTGCATGCTTCATTTAGTAATGTCAAATTGAAGCGGACTTGTGACCTGATGCAGTAGGCAGTTTGGTGATTCAGAGGTAGGGGAATACATAGTGCGATGTTGCCAAATCATGCATTTGTTTCATCTAGACATTATCAGGTGTTGTGGGCAAGACTTGTGGATTGGCAGTAGCCATGTACCAGATAAAGAAGCAATTAAATATTGCAGAAGAGCCATATAAAAAGAACTAATTAAAAAAATGTAATGTATGTCTTTGAAACAGAAGCACTATTACTCACAAATAATGAAAATGCCCCGGAAGTGTAATTATTCTAAGCATTTATTCTCATCATTCCCCTCTTCCATTTATCAACTAGGCTCAGCCTCTTTCTGTATGTAGTGAGAGTTGCCATCCTGGTTCTAGTAAGAATGTGAAAGAAGGGGAGCCATTTTGCTGCTATGATTGTATCCCATGTCCAGAAGGAAAGATTTCAAACCAGAAGGGTAAGATATAGAGTTCCATCACACCAGTGATTTATTGCACTCTCACCATGCCTGGTATGTGATTTTGCAGTGCAATACTTACATGACATTGTCCCTGTCCTGCATTCATCTCACCTCTTCCCCTCCATTTTCCATCTTATTTTGGAGCACAGAAAGTCCAGTTTCCCCCTCCTCTAAGGAAATGGAGGGGAAAACCACTGACGCAAACTGGGGGGGGGGGAGTAGATGTGATGGACCCCATACATTACACAGAGTTATCAAACAGGTTGGCTGTAATCCAGTGGAACATGCATATACAACATTGCATACATCAAGGCTATCTGTGTTTAATTTTTGAAATATGATGAAAAGTTTTTTGGTATGGTTGCATGGGAAGATTCTGAAGAAGAAAGTTTCTGGTATCTGGTGTGCCATTTGCTGTTGGTTATTTTAAACAAATCCAAGCAATTAAAATGGGAACATATACTGAATAGACAAATGGTGGGTGGTTCTGCTCACATCCAAAAAGAGAAGACACTTTCCATCAATGGGGTTGAGTTTTCCCTTCCACCTCCTGGACAGAGTTGCTCATTGATTCTATTTATTGATGTATTTATGTTCACTTGCACAAAACCGGGGGGGGGGGAACTTGAATAAATATAATGATCAAACCATTACCCACAGTTCATTTATACTAGTGGTGTTTCTTTATGACAGGTACACCTCATTGATATGTATTGACAATCACTGAGAGGTCCAGCAGAACCAATAGAGGCACACTCACCCTGTCCAATTCCTAGTGTAAATCATCCACCAAGGTGACCAAAGCAGTCTCTGTCCCATAATCAGGGCTGAAGCCAGATTCCAATGGAATCTTCTCCCTCATCCAGAAATCCCTGAAAAAATCCCTGGAAATCCTCACCGTCTCCTTGTCATTCCTCTGCCAAAGTATCAGCATCTTGCCAGTTCACACTTGAGAGATGAGCATTGCAACTGCATTTCTAAGAAACAATCACTACAATTCAGATGTGGAAGCACACAAACACACACATACACATGCACATGGCCTATTCAGACAATACGCTAAGCCATTTACAGCAAATGGTTAGTGAGCGTGATTGAACAGAGGTTATGTAGTTACCATGGTTAGGAATGGTTCACATGACATGCTAAGCCATAACGTTTAGCTCAAAATGCTTAACCACTATGGCTTAGTGTATCATCTGAATGGGGTCAGAGAATGAGAGAGAGAGAGAGAGAGAGAGAGAGAGAGAGAGAGAACAAAAAAAATCAGGATGCAGTGGTCTGACATAAACATTAACCAAATTATCTGTCAAATGTGAGTGAATAGAAGTTTGCAGTTCAAGGGAAGAGGGGCTAAGTAGGGAAGAAAACAATATTCTGAGAACAAGAAAAGGTCCTGTGATGTTTGGGAATTACCATTATTTCCTACGGTATTACCTTCTATTGTGAAAGGACCAAAATATTATTAAAATTGTATATTTAAATTTCTTTTTTTATATTACATTGCTTTGGGACCAAAAGTTGAAAGGTAGAGTAAAAGTTTAAGAAAGAATGGATGAATGAAAGATTCTGCAATTTTATCTTGTTCCACATGGCCTTGTAGGTATATAAAAAACAAAAAGGAGGAGATCATCCAACTCAGGGCAAAAAAAAGGAGAGAAGCAGGTTCTCAGAATGCTAAGATACTTTTTTTCCAAGACCAATGCGTTTCAGCCTATGTTGTTTTTTAAGGCCTTTTTCAGGGGGCTGTAACATCAAGACTATATTAAATTATGTGGGAGTTACTGCAGGTAATAGCAATACGGATAGCAGTAATAACGCATTTTGAGACCTTGCACTTATCATTGCAACATAGGAGCACCTGGCAGAGCACAAAAAAAAATGATGACAAAAAGTGAAACAATGAGAAAAAATTAATTTGAATATAAGGAGAGCCTTGGAATTATTACTAGGGATGTGCACTGACCTCCTGGATCGGATCGGATAGCGGATCGGATAGCGGATCGGAATCAGATCGGAGGTTGGGCAGATTGGATCGGATCAGATCAGATCCCAATCCGCTGATCGGATGTCCGATCCGCAGATCGGACGCCATTTTGAATGCATTTCCCCATAGCCTAGTATTGTGTTACAAAAATGCCTATACCGTTTTCATTTTTAAAGATAGAAGGATGAAACTTGGGCACTTTGTAGATGTGTTAGGGGTTGAGAGACATTGAGAGACAGCATTGGATGAGGAGCCTCCTCCTTTGTCTCCTGATACATTCATCCCTTCCTAAGCTGTTGGTTTTTGTTTGTTTGTTTGTTTGTTTTGAGGAGGGGATCAATATAGCATTCTATGTTGAGGGCTTTTCTTGTTGAGCATTCTGTTGAGATTTACAGAATGTTCAAAGGAATAATTCAAAAGCATCAATTCATCTGCAGAATGAGATCCTGAGTTTGTTCATTCCTCTCTAGTCCTCTGCCACTTTTTCACAGTATTACAAATGAATTGATACTCAAATCTGAGTAGGAGAGGAGGGAATGGATGAAAATTAGTTGAACTTAGTAAACATTAAATGCAATTGGACAGGTTTATCATGATGTACCCTGTCCAAATGATTCCAATGAGAACTAAGTGGAGTTCACGTTGTATGGATCCAACCTGTTATCTGTTTGGTGTAGCCTGTGAGTGAGGTTTACAGCAATTTTGTGTGATTAAAGCTATGTCTTTACATTTCAGACATGAATGACTGTTATAAGTGCACAGAGGAAAAGTACCCCAACAAAAAACATGACTTTTGTGTTCCCAAGGTTGTAACCTTCCTGTCTTATGAAGAACCATTCGGGATAGGTTTACTGTATTGTGCTCTTTCCTTTACTGTAGCCACAATTCTGGTGATAGGAACATTTGTGAAGAATCATGACACTCCCATTGTCAAAGCCAACAACCGGAACCTCACTTACATCCTCCTCAACTCTCTTCTGCTTTGCTTCCTTTGTGCATTGCTGTTCATTGGCCAACCTCAGAAAGTGATGTGTCTCCTTCGACAAACTGCCTTTGCCATCATCTTCTCAGTGGCTGTTTCTTGTGTTTTGGCAAAAACCCTCACAGTGGTACTGGCTTTCATGGCCACCAAACCAGGATCCAGGATAAGGAAATGGGTGGGGAAGAGACTGGCTAACTCCATTGTTCTTTCCTGCTCTCTTATACAAGCAGGCATTTGCATTGTCTGGTTGTCAACTAGTCCTCCGTTCCCAGATGCTGATATGCAATCAACCAAAGAAATTCTTTTGGAATGTAATGAGGGATCTGTGGTCATGTTTTACTGTGTCTTGGGCTATATGGGCTTCCTGGCTATTACTAGCTTGACTGTGGCTTTTTGTGCTAGGAAGCTACCTGACAGTTTCAATGAAGCCAAGTTCATCACTTTCAGCATGCTTGTCTTTTGCAGTGTTTGGTTGTCCTTTGTTCCCACCTACCTGAGCACCAAAGGAAAATACATGGTAGCTGTGGAGATCTTCTCTATCGTAGCCTCCAGTGCTGGTCTGCTATGTTGCATCTTTCCTCCCAAATGTTACATTATGGTGTTCAGGCCTGATCTAAACAACAGGGACCAGCTTATATGGAGAAAACTTTGACAAATGTAATGGTCTATGAATTTTGCTAGAGTTTGCAAATATCAAAGGCAATGCATTTAGAATTCCCAATGTTGCAAAATGAATCTTGTTTGTTTGCTTATTCTTACCAAATTGGGTATTAATGTAAACTTTATTAAATGCAATTTAGAGAATGGGATAAGATTCCAGATTTTCAGAAATGGATAAGAGCTTAAGAAGAGACATTCAAAAATCATCACCACTGATATCTCTCCATATGCGATGGGAGCAGGATTATTTTCACCAAAATATTGCCCTAACTATTATGCATCATCATCATCATCTTACTGTAGGAGACTGGGAAAAACAATTCACACCACCATTAGAAGTCATGGTTATTTTTTAGAGTATCAGGTGGTCATATTGCAAGTAGAATTTATAGCAGCATCCTCCAACCTGTTGTCCACCAGACATGTGTGGTTTAGTGGCTGAAGTGTCGGACTGGGTGTCGGGAGATCTGAGTTCTAGTCCCCACTCGGACATGGAAACCCACTGGGTGACTATGGGCCAGTCACAGACTCTCAGCCCAACTTACCTTACAGGGTTGTTGTTGTGAGGATAAAAATGGAGAGAAGGATTATGTACACTGCTTTGGGTTCCTTGGAGGAAAAGAGGTGAGATATAAATGTAATAAATGTATAAACGAATAAACAAACAAATGAATAAATCATGTCATCCTCAGCCAGTATGACCAATGACTTGTTATGTGGGGATGATGGGAATTTATATCAATATGTAGCATCAGGTTGGGGAAGGCTGATGCATACTGTTATTCATCATACCCCAGTATTGAATATGTAAATAGAGTTTAAAGTGATAGCATGAGCTGGAACATGTCAACAGTGTCATGGCAGTCTGTGGCTTTTAAATCCATTTGCCTTGTCCAGTAAAAACACCCTTGGTTTTAGCAAGTGTTCCTGTAGAGAACAACTATATGGAAAACACAGATTCTGCAACACACTTTGGAGGCTGATTTGGGGCTTCTGAAATATTTGTAAATATTAAAGGGTTTTCCAATACAAAGTTCATCTGTATGACAATTTCCTCCCAAAAAGAGCAACTATTGGGCATTTCCAAAAACATAAGCAACTAAAAGAAATGTTAGCTTTATTACACCTCCAACAATTGCCCAAGTTAGACAAACCTTTATTAAAGAAATGTTGTGGTATCCAATAGAACCATAACAAAATTTTCTGCTGAATAAGATGTAACCAAAGATCCACAGACACATCAAACACCAAAGTGGCAATCCATTGATTATGCAAAATAGGACAATCCAGTTCCATTCCTACTTAAAACCCTGTGTATCATATTTATTCACTGATACTAAGTATTGTGGGGCTGATGTCCCTGATCAGCTTCAGTAAGTATTTCCAATAACAAAGGGGACTCTGTGAAAGCATCAGGATCAAATCTAGATTTTAATGAATTTTGTAGTTGCAAGTATTGCCATTCAGCTATAGCAGGCAAATCAAATTTATCTTGCAAAGCCAAAAATGGCTAAAACTCATCATCAGCACCCAATAATTGATCCAAGGTAAAGATCATCTTATTCATCCAGGTCTGCCACAACAAATATTTTCTTCTCAATTTTTAAATTGGCATTTCCCCATAGAGTAGAAAAAATGTCTGGAGTTTTGGAATAAAAAGATAATCAGCATAGAGGATAATTTTTAATTCTAAAGCAGCATGCAATGAACCATAAATATTACTGTTCTTTCTGATAGCACAAGCCAGGGGTTCCAAACATAAATTGAACATCAAAGAAGAATGTGGGTATCCTTGTCTGGTGCCCTGCCTAAGTAGATAATAAGCTGAAATTAAACTGTTGGTAATAACTTTAGGTCTTGGGGCTGAGTATGAAATTTTAACCCATTTCAAAAATTATATAGGAAAGCCAAAATTAGTCAATGTAATGAAAATAAAATTTCAATGAATTTTGCCAACAGCCTTTTCTGCATCTAATGAAACAATGACCATCTGGTAAGTTCTTTCAGAATTTAACTTGACCAGTTCAGCAACATATCTAACTTTATCAGCCCCCTGGTCAAATCCAACTAGGATTGCAATAACTTGTTGCAACTTATTGATAAAAATTGCTGTTATTATTTTAGTATCTACATTAATTATCTATTGTGGCTCCAACAGATAAGGCAATCAGTAAAATAAAGGTTCTATGATGTTAAATGGAAATCAGGGATGGTGGAGTTCTAACCTTAATAAAATCAAAAGGGTTTTTTACCAATCTTCCTGAAAATTGCCATGTGAGAAAGAATTGTTATTTTATTGTATAAAAATTTCAGGAAGATTGATTAAAGATTGAGGGAGAAAGGGCAATTAGCAGAACAACAACAACAACAACAACAACAACAACAACAACAACAACAACAACCTCAGTCATGCAAAAGTGTTTCAGAAAACATGTCTTGGCAACTTTTTGTGCGCATCATTTGTAAAAAGACTGTAGACTACATATTTTAAAGATTGATGGTTTCTTATTCCCTTTCTATTGTAGTTGATGGAATTTAATTTCTTTTTAAAATTCAATTCACTTATTATATATGTTTTAAACTCCCATAGAAATACACACACACACACACACACACAGGAGTTCATATCACAATGCTGGAATGTTGATGGTGGGGGGAGGGAAATCACTGCCATGGGAGTAAAAGCAACAGCATCAGCTGGGGCCTGTATGTATATGTGTATGGACTGGACTCTACCACTTCTTTTTACTGGTCTGTATTGCCTCCCATTCCCCTTCTTCCTCTACTCCCCCCTTTCCCCTTAACTGTTTGTGTTACTAAGGTCCTTTTTAGGTTCAAGTGCTAGAAACAGAGGGCTTAGAAAAAAGCTATGGAAGTTCTCAGTGCACTGATAATACACATGTCAAGGTCAGCACAATACCATCTGGATCACAACAATGACACTTTTTCTCTCAGAGGTTTCAGGACAATGAGAGCAGTGCACCTAACCTAAGAATGAATTTTAGAACCTATTTACACTACTGCTTTAAAACAGTTTAGAACGGTTTATAACAGCTTTGAGAACTGTTGGGGCCCAGGACACACTGCATATACAGTTCTCAAAATGTTTTATCCTGCGTGTGTAGATAGGCTCTTAGTCTTTTATATCCTGTGCACAGAATATTTGATGGGCAAAATTTCCATTCCTGTTTATTATAGGGCTGAAAACTATGTGGTTGGTGTTGGTTGTTAATTTGGTACTTTAGCTTCAGTTGCATGATAGCTTCAGTAGAATAGACTACATGTGAAAATTCTATTGAACAAGGAAATCTGGGACTTAGGTCCACCATTCTGTCACTGACAGCCTTCCAGCACCAAGATGATGGTGGAGCAGCAAAAGCATGAACCTTAAAAGCCAAAGATTTCCCAGGAGTTTTGGAATTTGAATGGACATTGAAAGCCCCTAATGTAACACATTAAACAGAAAGGTGTTTTTTTGTTGTTGTTTATTTAATTCATTGTTATATGCTGCTAATGACCCAATTACATGACCCAGCATTGTCTACATAAGATTACAGGTTGAATTCAGCTGAAATTAGTCATGATTTAGTTCCACTGATATCAGTATAATTTAAGTTAACGGACAGTTAACGGCTGTGCCATGTTCCAGTCCTCCTCGCAACCACAGGTTTGTTGGTTGCCCTATCAGCCAGCCCTCGGGATTCTGGATGCTGCTCTTAAATGCCAGATCAGTACATAATAAGACCTCCCTCATCCACGATTTAATTGTGGATGAGGCAGCCAATCTGGCATGTATAACTGAGACCTGGGTGGGTGAGCAGGGAGGAGTTAGCCTCTCCCAGTTATGCCCACCAGGATACTTGGCTCAGCATCAGGGTAGACCTGAGGGCCAGGGAGGGGGGGTTGCTGTGGTCTATAGGAACTCCATCTCCCTCTGCATGCTCCCTGTCCATGTGACTACTGGTCTGGAGTGTTTGCACCTTGTGTTGGGTCAGCGGGACAGATTAGGGATTCTGTTGGTGTACCGCCCACCCCTCTGCTCAACGGACTCCCTAGGTGAGCTGACGGAGGTGGTCTCGGGTGTACTACTGAGATCCCCCAGACTGTTGGTTCTGGGGGATGTCAACATTCATGCTGAGGACATCTTATTTGGGGCAGCTCAGGATTTCATGGTCTCCATGACAACCATGAGACTGTCCCAACATGCCATCGGCCCAACACATGTAGCAGGGCATACTCTAGACCTGGTTTTCACAAATGGACATGGAGATGGTGATCTGAAAGTAGAGGACTTTACATCAGTCCCTTTGTCATGGTCAGATCACTGCTTGCTGAGGTTTAGACTTACAGCAGCTTTTCCCCTCTGCAAGGGTCGGGGACCTATTAAGATGGTCCACCACTGGAGGCTAATGGATCCGGATGGTTTCCAGAGGGCTCTGGGGAGTTTTCCGGCTGATAGGGCTGGCGCTCCTATCGAAACCCTGGTTGATCTGTGGAATGCAGAAATGACCTGGGCGGTTGACATGATTGCTCCTGAGCGCCCTCTCCTGTGTAGAGCTCATACGGCTCCATGGTATACCCCAGAGCTGAGAGCAATGAAACAAAATAGGAGATGGCTTGAGGGCAGATGGAGACAAACTGATGGATGCAATCAAACACTGGTAAATGCCTATAGTAAGGTATATTCAGAGGCAGTGAGGGCGGCAAAAAAACAATACTTTGCTGTCACCATCAAATCATCTATCTGCCGCCCAGCGGAGCTTTTCAGAGTTGTCTGGGGGCTATTACATGCCGGCCCCAAGGATGTGCTACAACCATCTGAGGCCCGCTGTACTGAATTTGCTGGGCACTTCCAGAATAAAATCTTTGGCATCCGCCAGGACTTAGACTCCAGTGTTACAGCAGGTAAATCTAGTGAGGTGTCCAGAGCACAGGCTTGTCCTGTTTTCTTGGATGAGTTTCAGTTGATACAGCTTGAGGATGTTGACAAGGTGCTTGGACAGGTTCGTGCAACCACCTCTGTATTGGATCCTTGCCCTTCTTGGCTAATAAAAGCTAGCAGGGATGGAACAGCCAGCTGGGCCAGGGAAGTGATTAATGCCTCTCTACGAGAGGGAGTGGTCCCAGGCCGCTTGAAGGAGGCAGTAGTGAGACCACTCCTGAAGAAATCTTCCCTAGACCCCGAAAAACTTAATAACTATAGACCTGTGGCAAATATTCCATTCCTGGGCAAGGTCCTTGAGTGAGTGGTTGCGAGCCAGCTCCAGACACTCTTGGATGAGACTGATTATCTGGATCCATTTCAGTCCGGCTTCAGGCCTGGTTTTGGCATGGAAACAGCCTTGGTTTCCCTGTATGATGACCTATGTTGGGAGAAAGACAGGGGGAGTGTGACTCTGTTGATTCTCCTTGATCTTTCAGTGGCTGTCGATACCATCGACCATGGTATCCTTCTGGGATGACTGGCTGAGTTGAGAGTGGAAGGCACTGCATTGCAGTGGTTTCGCTCCGACTTTGCGGGGCGGCTCCAGAAGGTGGTGCTTGAGGGACATTGCTCGGCCCCGTGGATTCTCCAGTATGGGGTTCCTCAGGGGTCAGTCTTGTCCCCCATGCTGTTCAACATTTACATGAAACCGTTGGGAGAGGTCATCCGGAGTTTTGGGGTGCGTTGTCATCGGTACGCTGATGACACACAACTCTATTTCTCCTTTTCATCTTCATCAGGTGAGGCTGTGGATGTGCTGAACTGGTGCTTGGCTGCGACAATGGACTGGATGAGGGCTAACAAACTGAAACTCAATCCAGACAAGACTGAGATGCTGTTAGTGGGTGGTTCTGCTGACCGGATGGAGGGTGTTAAACCTGTTCTGGATGGGGTTGCACTCCCCCTGAAGGAGCAGGTTCGTAGCTTGGGGGTTCTCCTAGAACCATCTCTGTCACTTGAGGCTCAGGTGGCCTCGGTGGCATGGAGTGCCTTCTACCAACTTCGGTTGGTGGCCCAGCTACGCTCCTATCTGGACAGGGATAACCTGGCTTCAGTTGTCTATGCTCTGGTAATCTCTAAATTGGATTACTGCAATGCACTCTACGTGGGGCTGCCTTTGAGGACGGTTCAGAAGCTGCAGCTTGTGCAAAATGCAGCGGCCAGAGTGATAACAGGAACCAGAAGGTTTGAGCATATAAGACCTACTCTGGCCCACTTGCACTGGCTGCCTATAATGGAACAATAACAATGGAAAGGTTTAAGATAGATAAAAAAAATTGGGGCTTTGAATGTATAAAATCAGAATTTGAAAGGGTTTTATGTATAAATGATGATCGTGTCATTTCATTGTTATCTTTTCGGCGCCAGGTCAAGACTTTCCTCTTTTCCCAGGTATTTAACAGCATATGATGAGGGGGTTTTGTGTTTTTGTGTTGTTGTTGTGCTTTGACCCAGAAGGATATTGTAATTTTAACTTGTTTTTATGCTTTATATTTTTAAATTTTGTATATTGGTGTTTTAATTGTTCAATGTTTTTAATTTTTGTAAACCGCCCAGAGAGCTTCAGCTATGGGGCAGTATATAAATGGAATAAAATAAATAAATAAATAAGTTAGTCATTACATTGCAAGTTGATGAGCAAAGGTGATCTGAGGAAGTCATGGACTGCTTGGTTCACCTTCATTTTGGGCACATGATGAAAAGCATGGATCAGGGAATGGTTAATCCAACATTATAGGGCAGGGGTGTCTCACCAGACAGAAACAATGGGATACTACCAGAAGTGTCCTGAAGTTAGGTGGTGCCTGCATTAGGCTGACCATTTGAAAAGGAGGACAGGGCTCATGTAACTTTAACAGTTGTAGAGAAAAGGGAATTTCAGCCAGTGTCATTTGTATGCAATTCGTACCTGGTGAAATCCCCTCTTCATTACAATATTAAAGCTGCAGGGTCCCTGCCCTCTTTTGTATCTGGTCACTCTAGTACAGTGCCTGCAACTTTAATTGTTGTGATGAAGTGGGGATTTCACCAGGTACTAATTGCATACAAATGATGCCAGCTGAAATTCCCTTTTTTCTGCAACTGTTAAAGTTATAAGAGCCCTGTCCTCCTTTTCATATGGTCAGCCTACCTATGAGGAGAGACTGAAAGAATTGGGCATGTTTAGCCTGGAGAAGAGAAGATTGAGAGGAACATATTAGCACTCTTCACATTCTTGAAAGTTTGTCACACAGAGGAGGGTAAAGATCTCTTCTCTGTCATCCCAGATTGCAGGATGAGGAATAATGGACTCAAGTTACAGGAAGCCAGATTCCAGCTGGACATCAGGAAAAACTGACAATGGAACCAATTATCTAGGAAGGTCATGGGCTCTCCCACACTAGAGGCATTCAAGAGGCAAATATTTCTTACATTCAAATCACAAGTCACATTGAACCTTAATAGAATACATATTGGTCTGTGGAAATAAAAAGATGGTGCGGTAATATTTCTCTCTCTCAAATAATAATAAAAGAAACATATATATCTAAACAACAATAACAACAACAAAACAACCTAAAACAAACAAAAATCCTGTCTGTATTGAATTAATCAATATTCAATCGAACTAGAAATCAATATTTAAGTATTAGCTGACTGCCTTGAAAAAGTGAAAAAAAGAAAAGAAGACGAGAACCAAATCTGCAATTATAAAATAATCATAATAGTAATGTGTCCCTTAATATTAAAACCTATGTTAAGTGTATTGCAAATAATTAACAAATCATTAATAAATGTATACGTCAGTTGTATAGTAAATAACAACAAAAAGTGAGAAAATATTAAAAGTACTTATAAAGTGGTTAAAAAGAATATTCATAGGTGTTTAAAATATATTTAAGGATACATTAAAATTTATGAAAAATATTAAGAAAAGAAAGAAAAATAAAAAGTAGGGAAAGAGGAGGGGAAAAACATAAGATGAGGTAGAGAGGAGCAAAGTAATGAAGAGAGAAACTAAGATATAACTAGTGAATGTAATAGCTTGGCACAATGCCAAGAAATTGTTATGAGAAATTTAATATTCCTGAATCAGCTGAATCATTCTTTATTGGGCTCAAAATCAAAAACTCTGCACCATGAGAGTGTCTCTGCGGATGTGCTGTAAAATTTCCCAGGCTGCACTTCTTGTTTAGAACAGAAATAACTCAAGACTAAAGAAAAAGTAATGATGGAGAAATCAAAGCTGAACAATTTGTTCATCTAGACCCAGGGCATTGAGTGCTTTGTTCATAAGTTTGAATCCCTGTGCTTTTAGCAATAGTAGTCTTTAATTAGGATCACTACTACCTTTCTTTCCTTTTTCCTTTCTTTCTTTCTTCTTTCTTTCTTTTTGGCTGGGGCAGAGGTGATGGCGAAAAGCTTTTCAATGGTTAAAATTCCAGCAGGGGTGGCCACAGAGTTTAGGACTGTGTAGCCCCTGACAGAAGATAAATAAAAACAAATGCAAAATAACCAGTTCATCGAATCATAGAATAATAGAGTTGGAAGGGGCCTGTAAGGCCTTCGAGTACAACCCCCTGCTCAATGCAGGAAACTACCTTAAAGCATAGCTGACAGATGACTGTCTAGGTGCCTCTTGAATGCCTCTAGTGTGGGAGCCTCTTGAATGCCTCTAGTGTGGGAGAGCCCACGACCTCCCTAGGTAATTGGTTTCAATGGTGTCTTGCTCTAACAGTCAGGAAGTTTTTCCTGATGTCCTGCCAGAATCTGGCTTCCTGTAACTTGAGCACATAATTCTGTGTCCTGCACTCTGGGATGATTGAGAAGAGATCCTGGCCCTCCTCTGTGTGACAACCTTTCAAGTATTTGAAGAGTGCTATTATGTCTCCCCTCAGTCTTCTCTTCTCCAGGCTAAACGTGCCCAGTTCTTTCAGTCTCTCCTCATAGGGCTTTGTTTCAAGGCCCCTGTTCATTCTCATTCCCCTCCTCTGAATATGCTCCAGCTTGTCTGCATCCTTCTTTAAGTGTGGTGCCCAGAACTGGACACAATACTCAAGATGAGGTCTAACCAGTGCCAAATAGAGGGTAACTATCAAAACTTTCAAAAACTTTCAGTCTATCCTTTGATCTGAAGTAGTACGGGACAAGGAGCAAGAATGTTTGGTTGACTTTTCTTTCTTTTTCTAAGGTAGCCATTATTTTCCCCTTACAGTGCATCTCTGAATGTGCCCAGGTGCAGTTTGGGAAAACAAAGATGGTGGCAGTCAGCATGACTGCATGCCCATTTCCCAGTTGATTTGGGCTCTTGCCATCCCACCAAACAGCTGATGGATAGGGTGGGAGGAGCCCAGTTTGGCTGCTGTACATAACGAAGACTCTACCTTATGTACATAAGACTGTACATAAGGAAGGCTGGCAAGTGTTACCCAGAGGACCTTCTCTTCTATGGCTCCGAGACTATGGAATGGTCTGCCGGAGGAGGTTAGACAAATTGACAGTCTTCATGAATTCAAGAGAGTCATGAAGACAGTTCTCTTCCGGCAGGCCTATCCGGATGAATTTTAAATGTTTTAATGATGTGTTTCTCTTGTTTTAAAATTTTTAACGTTGTTTGCTTGTATTTGCATGGTGTTCCCCGCCTCGATCCATAGGGAGAGGCGGGTTATAAATAATAATAATAATAATAATAATAATTATTATTATTATTATTACTCCTGTGCTCTATGTAACAAGGGCATGAGCATACTCAGAAGGGAACATCTATATTGTGTAGCTATCAACCTCTCCCCCCTTTTCACATATACTCAAGGCCTATCCAGGTGCTTCTCTGGCTCAACATCATGGCCTTTTGTTTCTGATGTCATTTTGTGCTATAGGTAATTCCATATACAAATATTCCTTCCTGTTTCACTGTGTGGCAGACAAAACATTTCTTCAGAGCTGACCATCATTCCACAGGGAAACCCCAACTTTGAATTGGCAATTATTCTCCATAGCAATTACCAATAGATGGTAATTAATTCTGCTACTTCTGTTGAACCACCTGTGGAGTTTCACTAGCCATTAGCAAAACATAATACTAAATGCTGTGAGAGATATTATAAATAAAGAGGGACAGGAAATATAGAAGCTTCCAGCAGTCTGATCTCGTCTACTTTGCATTCTACACTTCAGGTTTCAGGTCTATCAGCAGCTGGAACAGCTATAAACATCAGGCCAGTTAATCTAATGCAGTGTTGAAATTTGTGTAGATTGAAACAAGGGCATATATACATATGTGAAGGCTTTTAGTGAAGGCTTTTAGCTGTACTCAGGATGGTCATATTAGTAGTGCTGCTACTGTTACTTCTCCCTTATACTACAGGAAATGGTCACGTAAGTAAATGCAGAGTCCATGATCCACACCCTCCACTTCACATGTATCATCAGTCAGGAGATTTCCTCATCGGCACTATTGCTTCTCAAGCTTTAATTCATGCCAGCCCAATACCCTTCAATGAAGACCCACCAGCACTGTTGCTTGAAGAGCTTGCGTAAGGATGTACATTCTTGTTTTCATTTTTTAAAAATAAAATATAAGGTTTTTAGGGATTTCTCAGGTTTTAAAGATGCTCTCTCTGCAGTGAAAAGAAAACACCCTCTGGATCAGAAACTACACTATTGAATTAGAACGGTTTATAACAGTTTTGACAACTGTTGGGGCCCAGGACACACTCCATATACAGTTTTTAAAACATTTTCAAAATGTTTTATCCTGCTTGGTGTAGATCTGGCCTATGATGCATCGAACTTTACAAATATTTGTTTTGCTTCCTTTGCTAAAAAAATCATTTCTTTACAGTTAAAAATTGTTCTTCTGAGAATTTTTGTGTCACATCAAGGGATGTCTTGCCTCAGGGTGGTTCTGAATCCACGCTGTGTCAGGTATACGATGCAGCCACAGATTGAAAGCCACCCTGGAGCAAAGAGGCAGAGATGCACAGTTGCAAAGTTGGGGACTTAACGAGACATTTCTGGCCAGAATGAGGTCAACCTGGCTCTTCTGCCAGTCTGTTCTTTCTCAGAGCCACTCTGGAGGCATTCCTAGGTGGAAGGCGACCTCCTATTGGTCGCCGGACACTGCAAGAGGGGGTTGGGGTGGGCCTGGCAAGTCTAATGACTGCCAAAAAGCCTGTGCTGCCTCTCCTCAAAAAGACAATTTGCCAGCACTGTGCACTCTGATAGTGAAGGATTTGGTGGGGGAGCGGCACATACCCAGCACCGGGAAGATAGCCCCAAGTTCCTCCATGGTTATAAGAGCTGTATCTCTCTTTCTTCTTTGTGAATCTTCTCTTTATGGGCATTTTTAATAGTGGTATGAAAATGATATAAGATATTATTATTATTATTATTATTATTATTATTATTATTATTAAATTTAGCAAGACATTTAATTAGTCTGGTTGAAATTTTGTTGGTTTTAGATTGTTTTGTATGCAGCATCCCCCTTTCTCTCTCGCCCTCCCTCCCTCCCTCCCTCCCTCCCTCTCTCTCTCTTTCTCTTTCTCTTTCTATGTTTTTTATTGCTTTTGTTTTCTTCTTTATATCCATAGATTATGTTTTTTGGATTATAAACTTTTTAAATTTCCTCTGCACAACAGTATAGAGGCTATAGTGTGTGAGTGTGTGTGTAAATATACATATATCCATGCCTGTGTTTGTGTTTTATTGGTCAAACACTATTTGTGCATATGAGTATGTTAAAAAGGAGATTCAAATGACTGTTTTTTAGGTTAACTTTCTTTAAAAGGATGTATTAGCCATAAAATGTAGTGTTCTGCTGGTGAATATGGTATTATTGGCTTTGATAACTTTGAGTAGACCCCTCGTAGGCTAAAGTGCCTTTGGAAAGATAGTAAATAAAGACTGTGGTAACTATGACAACAACATTAGCACAGAACACAGTAACAATAATTAATCCTTCTGATGCAGAATTAAACTTTTGTTCCAGCATGGTACCTAAGAATTACCAGCACATCCTGGCCTTGGCATTTGCCATAAAGGAGATCAATGAGAACCCTCAGTTCTTACCTAATATCACACTGGGATTCCACATCTTTGACAATTTTTACAGTGCAAGGTGGACTTATCATGCAACAGTACAACTTATATCCACATTGAAGAGATTTGTTCCCAACTACAAATGTGACCAGAATAACACAATTGCAATTATCGGGGGTCTGGACTCCAGAATTTCATATTATGTGGCCACTGTTTTAGATATCTACAAGATTCCACAGGTGTGTGTGTATTTAAAACTCAATTCATATTTATTTTGCTCTGTTGACCTTACTTTAGTGCAGATGAAGCCAGGTTAAAAATGCATTACATAAGTGATACCTCCAATAAAAACGATGCAGAGGATCCTCACTTCCTAACATGAATGCTTCTTTTTAGCTATCTAAGCAGCAAGATCTTCCTGCAGGATACTCTAGTCTGCCCTTGTAGTGAGTTTGACCCTGGAAGATTGGGGAGGATTCTAGTGTGGACTTACACAATCTTCTATATGCCATTCATTGTACACAGAGACTTTATAGCATTTTGCCGGGGCGTGGCTAGACGTAGTTTTCTTCTTGCATACAGCATAAATGGTATTCAGGAGTGAAATCTCACAGCTGCATGATCTCATTATCTGAGATAAGGATATTGTTCACTCACCTGTGAGAAATTAGAGCTGAGCCCTCCCATCCTTCTCCAGAAAGGATTGCTCCCTCGCATGACTGACTAGGAACTGAGGAGAGACCCCTATGAAATCCAGCTGGCTGGTACGTTCTTTCTTCTTGTCTGTGAGGAGGAAGCATGCCTGTCTGCTCAGCAATTGTTGGCCCCTGGAACAGTACCCTGTTACACCCAGGAAACCAGGGCAACATCCATCCAGGAGACTGTGGTTTGTAATTGGGGGCAATTGTGAGCTTTCTACATGTATTCTTTGTATCTAGATCTATATTAATAAACTGCCTATCATCCTTTTATACAAGTGGCTTTGTTTCATCTTGGTAAACCCAGAATTTGTATAGACTGGACCCATAGTGGATCAGGCATGCTGATTGATACAGCCCCCCCAACAGACCATTGTTACTGCATATGCTTAGTCCTCAATGGGATGCTCCCCCCTCCCTTTCTTATGTATCATTTCAAAAGAGTGTACTATGAATTTCAAGATTTCCCCAAGCATGCTGATAGTTCCTTCTTCTTTCTCAGGCCCCCACTTTGGCTCCAAACCTATCCACATCCAACTCAGAAGCCTGCTATCAGAAGGATAAACCCTTTAAATGTTTTTTAATGGGAAGTGGTTTCCCTATTTGAATAATTATGGATGTGGGACGGGAGATGCAATGCCTCAGGGCATATTCACATCTATAGTTGGGTGACAAATTAGTTCAGTGCACATTTAAATGTGAGCTTTCAATACTAAGTAGAACACATTTTGCCATTGAAATCCATACATTTCTGAAATGTATACTGCAGCCTTTTTAACAGACAAAGAAAATGTGACCAAAAAAGGTGCACACAAATATGTGTAGATCAAAAATGCACACAAAAGATTTCATCAGAACAAAATCACGGGAAACAATGTATACATTTGAAACAGTGCTCAAAAACATGAAATAAATGCATACAGAATGCATTTAGAAATAGATCTGCAAGCAAATGTGGACACATGTCTATGTAGGAAAAAGAAAATGTTCACAATTGAATGCCGATTTGGAAGAGAGTAAAATTGAGCTTAACAGATTCCTCCATTCCTATGTCATCCAATTTCCCCAAATCTTCTTAAACTTTTCATTCCTTTATATTTATATTCATATATTATCTACAGTTAGAGGCATGTCCTAACTCTCTGGTTGCATTGAAGCTACTCTCTCATGTCTAGGATTTATGCCAGTCTAGAAATGCCTGTCAGAAAAGGTTCCAGTTTACAAAGTGGACCCTGAGTTAATTGAAGATCATTTAATCTTGCTTCCAATGAGGGGGGAGGGGAGGTGAAACTGACAATGTTTATTGATCAATGTTAAGAAGGGGATAAAACTAACCACTACGTTTATTAAAGTGGTTTGATTGACTGTCGAATACAAGTGCTGGTTATTACTCCAGTTGCCCTCAATGAGTTTTGGCCTGTTCTTGACTGGTTCTGGCCAAGGTTTTCAGTCGTATTGCAGCATAATCTTCTTCATGACTGAAATTGGTGTTTTACACCAAAATATTTCACATTTTAATACACATACACACACAGAGACATATATAATGCACTGGATGTGCTATTATTGGTCATTTGTTTGGTTTCTGATTGTTTTGTTATGTTTTTATCACCGACATGTCAGTTTATTGGGGAAACTGAAATTGTTCAGAAGAAATAAACTGTTTATTTGGAAGGTGAGACCAACCCATCACCATTGTAGGACCGCACAGTATTTGAGCTCATGCCCAATTATGAACACAAAGAACATGGGTAGGAGAGCAGGTCAGCTCCAGTGAGCTCAATGGCAAACAATTGGTTTACCCATGTTGTCTTGAGCAGAAATACAGGGTTTTTGGAACATAGCTCAGCCTTGAAATGACTCACTGCAATTTAAATAAGAAGTTACCTAAGATATTTAAATAAAATATATCTGAGGAAGGTTTCCAACAGCAATAAAATGTACATAAATATTAACTAAACTGTGATCCCAAGACTGAACCACTGTTGGTAATTGGTAAGCAAAATCACATAGCTATAGCTACACACATATGCATGATGGTTCATGCACAAACACACTTTGTTTTCTTTCTGTCAACTTTTGTAATATAAGTAAGCGATAATCTCTTAGCCTCATATTTCCCCTATAGAATGTTATGGAGGTAGATTGTATACTGCATGATGTGTGCTTTGACAAATTGAATGTGATACATAATTGCTAGTATATGCTTTCTTTCTCTCATTCACAAATCTCTTTAGCTCATCTATGGCTCTGCTCCAGTGATGAATGACAAAACTCCAGGCCTTTCTTTCTACCAGATGGTCCCCCAGGAAGCTCTTCAGTATGAGGGGATTCTCTCTTTGCTTCTCTATTTCAGGTGGATGTGGATTGGGGTCATAATTAAGGATAATGACAATGGAGAAAGATTTTTGCATACTGTTTTTCCGATGTTTTCCAGGCATGGAGTCTGTTTTGCCTACATAGAAAGAATCCCTAGGCAAACTTTTATCACTGAATTTTACAGTTTGTTAGAACAACTGGCGAAAGTCCACGATAAAGTCATGGAAAGCAAAGCTAGTGTATTCGTGGTCTATGGAGAATCGGATACCATTGTGTGTTTGAGGTGGCTTCAATATGTATCAGAAAGAGAACATGTAACAAATAAACCTAATGGTAAAGTACTGATATTGACAGCTCAGGTGGAATTCACTTCAGTTATCCTTCAAAGGACTTGGAATACACAACTTTTTCATGGTGCTATATCCTTCACTATTCACTCCAAAGACCTACCAGGGTTTCCTCAGTTTGTAGAGCATACAAAACCTCTCTACAGAAAAGGAGATGGATTTATTTTGGACTTCTGGCAACAGGCCTTTGGATGCATATTCCCAAACACAGTTGAGGGTGAGATGGATGGGGATGTTTGTACAGGTGAGGAAAATTTGGAGAGCCTTCCTGGATCATTTTTTGAGATGAGCATGATTGGCCATAGCTACAGCATCTACAACTCTGTCTATGCACTGGCTCATGCATTACATGCCATGTTATCATTCAGACTCCAGGACAGAAGTCAGCGGGATGTAAGAGGACAAAAACTTTACAGTAATCAGCAATGGAAGGTAATACACAATGGATATAATCTGTTTTATTTTTATAAACTGTTTCCCAGGACTCAGATTCTTCCATCTTCCCATCAGGCAGAAAATGCATGATAATTCTCACTTCCAATCAGCACTTTTGATTTCATTTATATATATATATATATATATATATAGTTTTGTTTTGTTTTTTGCTTTTCTGGGGTTCTGATAACCAATGTTATTTCAGTCGTTGCCATGTGCTGATTCTAAATACAACCAACATTGGATAAAATCCTTTGTTTTTCCAGTATATGTTTGATTATATTGTTTTGCTAACCACACTTCTTTCAGAACTTTCCATTTTCAGATTTCATTGGAAGGAGGCCACTTGAGGATTTAAGTATCTTGTAATTTATTTCAGTTTATTTATTAAAGTAAAGGGGGCTGTCTAAATGTCATCTTTATACTGGCAGCGGCTCTTTAGGGTTTCAGGCAGGATTCTTTCCTTGCCCTACTTAGAGAAGATGGGGATTGAAGCTGGGATTGTCCACATGCTAAGCATGTGCTCTATCACACTGAGCTATGGCCCTTTCTAACCCTGGCCCCACCCTTTCCCTCCTTTACCAGTTGCCTTGTAATTCCCTGGCTTTTACACAGTTGTTTTCCCATTCTAAATGATGAATGGCCTCTCCTAAGGCTTAGGGCCAAACTTCAACTTCTTCCAAGCAAGCATAGCGGTGACTGGACGGGCTAATTTACCTCAGTGTAAATGTATATGGTCCAAATTCAAATTGGCACTGTGTAAATAAAGAAGTGGGCATTTTAGCTTCCCTCCATGTTCATTCTGAAATCCCACTGGGGATGTGCATCGTATCGGATCTGACATCCGATACTAATTAAAATCAGTGAAATTGGACACCCGATACACGATTCCAATGCACTCCCTTGGGCATTTATTTTTTACCAATACGATATTTTGGTCTCTCATTTTAATCAGAGAAAATTGGAAAATTAGATGCCATTTTGAATGATTTCTCCCATAGCCTAGTATTTTGTTGCAAAAATGTCTATAACATTTTATTTTTAAAGATAGAAGTATGAAACATGGCCACTTTGCAGATAGGTTTGAATTACTTATCTGTGAGGAATTTCAGAAAGATTGATGCAGGCATTTTGTGACTATGAATTTTGAACTAACAAACCAGGAATGCCTATAACTTTTCTTATTATTTTTAAAGATCCACACATGAAACTTTGCCACAGTGGAGATGATATGTTGGAACTCATGTGTGTGAAATTTCAGAACCATAGGTGCTTACTTTGCTATCAATATTTTTTTTTGAAAAATGGGTAGCAGTGGGGGAAAGATAGTTATACCTTCAACTTATTATTTTTAAAGGTCCAACCATGAAACTTGGCCCCATTAGTGACACCACTTCGGTTGACATGTGTGACAAATTTTGGAAACATAGTTTCAAGCATGTAGTGGCAAGGTATTTTGGGAGAAAGGAGGAGAGAAACCCATTTAACTTTTTATTTTAAAAGATAGAAGCATGAAATTTGCCCACATGGCAGATGGGTGTGAGGTACTTATGTGTGA
The DNA here is from genome assembly GCA_029215795.1 of Anniella stebbinsi. NCBI lineage: Eukaryota > Metazoa > Chordata > Lepidosauria > Squamata > Anniellidae > Anniella > Anniella stebbinsi. Next base: position 26,866,418 of record JARDYH010000008.1, read on the forward strand.
GAAATTTCAAAAAGATTGCTTCAGGTATTTTGTGGCTATGATTTTTTTTACATTAAAAGTTCCAAAAGTACAAAAATGGAAGGTTTGACAGCTTTCAAACTGCACCCCCTCCCCTGCCTTCTTCCCCCTCTGTTATCTGTCAAACCCACTGTACTGGAACTTTTGAAACTCTTAAAATAAAAAATTCATAGCCACACAATGCCTGGACCTATCTTTCTGAAATTGCTCACAGATAAGTACCTCAAACCCATCTGCCATGTGAGCAAGTTTCATGCTTCTATCTTTAAAAATAAAAAAGTTAAATGTGTTTCTCTCCTCATTTCTCCCAAAATATCTTGCCACAACATGCTTGAAGCTATGGTTCTGAAATTGCTCACATATATCAACCAAAGTTGTATCTCTAGTGTGGCAAAGTTTCATGGTTGGATCTTTAAAAGTAAAAAAAGTTGAAGGCATAACTGTCTTTCCCCCACTGCTTCCCATTCTCAAAAAAATTATTGCCAGCAAAGGCAAGCACCTATATTTCTGAAATTTCACACACCTGAGTCCCAACATACCATCTGCAATGTGGCAACGTTTCATGTGTGGAACTTTAAAAATAAAAAAGTTATAGGCATTCCTGGTTTGTTAGTACAAAATTCATAGTCACAAAATGCCTGACCAATCTTTCTGAAATTCCTTGCAGATAAGTACCTGAAACCCATCTGCAAAGTGGCCAAGTTTCATGCTTCTATCTTTAAAAATAAAAAAGTTATAGGCATTTTTGTAACACAACACTAGGCTATGGGGAAAATAATTGAAAATGGCATCAAATTCAAAAACTGGATGTCTGATTTTCGTATCGGTATTGGCTCCGATACAATATGATGGACCTCCAATTTTTCCAATACAATATTTTACTAAATATGAAGTTCTGTTTCCAATATGAGTTTTTGCATTCATGCACATCCCTAAATTCCACCCCTTCACAAGGGTGTGTGTGTTAAAAATGTGTGTGTGGGGGGGGGGGGGGAGGTGCATCCACTGGAAACAATATGAAAAAGAGAGGACTACTTCTACATCCCCACAGCTGAAATTCTTTGAGTAATTTAATCGCCCAAATCTGTAAGATTCAAGTGAGATATCCAGTGGAACTGAATGTGAACTGGAAATCATGGCTGTGTCCAGAATACAATAGAAACACATTTTATTTGTTTGTATATCTCAACCTGGAAGTTTTAACCCGCTGTTATCAAATGACAACCTTTTTCTAAGTTCTTCTCTTTTACTTTTTAACTGAGCTTCGTCACTTTCTGAGCAATGTCTCATTTAACAATGGTGCCGGGGACAAGTTTTCCTTTGACAAGAATGGGGAGTTAATAGCCGGATTTGATGTTGTCAACTGGATCAGTTTCTCAAACCAATCATTTCATCGTGTGAAGGTTGGAAGGGTGGATCCCCAGGCATCTCCAGATCAAGTGTTCACCATCAGTGAGGATGCTATAACTTGGCATAGCTGGTTTAATCAGGTAGAAACCAAGTCTAGAACACTTTGTTAACAGAGCAACCCTATGCATGTCTACTTAACAGCAGCTTTCATGATATTCAGTGGGGCTTACTCTCAGGTAAATGGGTATACAGTGATAGATGAAGGACACTGTACTATCCATGTGTGGACAGAAAATTCCTACTGTTACCAGTATTCCCCAGATGTGAATGCCTTTTCTGTCCAAAACCCTATGAAATGAAATCCTATGGTTTCCAAATTCAATCTTCAGAAGCACCCAAACTCATAGACTTCCAACCATCAAATGCAGGGTTGGAGGAGCAGCAGAGGCTATCTTTGGATTAAAATGAAGCGAAAGTAAATCCTCCTAGGAAGCCTTTAAGATATTTTCCCTTGATAAAGACTTATGATCTTCACCTCCCCATCCCTCCACCCAGCATTTTTCACTATATGGGCTTTTTTGCCCATATAGCAATGTCTTTTTGAAGAAGTATTTATGAAGGGAAAAAAACTTTATTGCAAGTCTTTATTAACGGAAAACTCGTAATGGTTTGTCAGAAGGATTTATTCCCCCTTCCTTCATCCAAAAATAGCATCCACTGCTCCTTCCACCCTACATTGGATGATTTCAAGAAGGCTGGAAAGGGCCTCAGAATAGCTCATATCCTGACCTCTCTGGTCTCTTCCTCTCCCTGCCTACCCAAACACCTGCTTTCCCTTGCTCTGAGGGGGAATTCCCACTGGCTTTCTGGCTTAATCACCATGGTTAAAGCCGTGGTTTAAGGTGTCTTCTGCATGGGGCTTATCCAATGGGGCCTCACACAAAATTTAGGGACCATAGGATTGCGCCCTCCATCTAATCTCAGCTCTTATAATGTACTGGGATCATTTATATATGTAGGTGTTCCGGAAAACTTTCTGCTACCCTGAATTCATCACATCTGGTTAAACTTGTCTATTTGATTCCTATTTAGTAAAGAACAGAGAATGAATGAATGCATGAATGAATGAGAGAGAGAGAGAGAACAAAAGAATAAAAGAATACCATTTTTTTAAAAAAGAAAGTCTTGTCAATTTTCCATGCTTTATTATTATTGGGGATGTGCAGTGACCCCCGTATCGGATCCGATCGTGGTTTGTGATCGGACCTGGTGGACCGGATCGGATCAGATTGGATTGGAGGTTGGGCGGATCGGATCAGATCTGATTCCGATCCAAAAATCGGATGTCCGATTTTCAGATCGGACACCATTTTGGATGCATTTCCCCATAGCCTAGTTTTGTGTTACAAAAATGCCTATATCTTTTCCATATTTAAAGATAGAAGGATGATATTTGGGCACTTTATAGATGGGATAGGGATAGTTATCTGTGAGAAATTTCAGAAAGATTGGTGCAGGCATTTTGTGGCAATTAACTTTTTAATAAAGAACCATGAATGCCTATAACATTTTCATTTTCAAAGTTCCACACATGAAACATTGCCACATTGTAGGTGGCACATTTGGACCCATGTGTGCGAAATTTCAGAAACATAGGTGCTTGCTTTATGTGGCAATTAATTTCAGAAAAATGGGTAGCAGTTGGGTAAATACAGTTATGCCTTCAACTTTTTTCTTTTTAAAGATACAAACAGGAAACTTGGGCACATTACAGGTAACACATTGCTTGATATTTGTGTGAAATTTCAGAAAGATAGGTCGAGGCATGTAGTGGAAAGGTATTTTTGAAACAATGAGGAAAGCAATGCCTATTGCTTTTTTATTTTAAAAGTTAGAAGTCTGAAAGTTGCTATCTTTGTAGATGGGTTAGGGGTAGTTTTCTGTCAGAAATTTCAGAATGATAGGTCCAGGCATTTGATGGCTACCCCACTGCTACCCATTTTCTGTGATGAATTGAGGGTAGCAGAAATATAAATGATCCCAGTGCATTAAAGAGCTGAGATTAGATGGAGGGAGTGATCCTATGGTCCCTACACTTTGTGTGAGGCCCCATTGGATAAGCCCCATGCAAAGTGCCCTAATTTCATCCTTCTATCTTTAAAAATTAAAAAGTTATAGGCGTTTTTGTAACACAATACTAGGCGATGGGGAAATGCATTCAAAATGGTGTCCGATTTTCTGGTTTTTTATGATCCGGATCGGGTCCCTTCGGATCGGATTGGATCAGATCCGATGGTTGGCGGATTGGATCAGATTGGATCGTTTTTATCCAATCTTTGGGCAGATTTGGTTCAGATCATGGATTGGATCCGATCTGCTGCACATCCCTAATTATTATCTCATTTATTCCCACTACCCTCATCGAAAAGCAGTAGAACAGACATGTTTGATTGGGGGGGATCAATAAAAGAGACTTTGAGTGGCTTAAACCTTATAGTAAAATAATGTATTTAGAGAGCAGTTCTATGCATGTATAGTGTGAAAAAAGAGCTACAACTCCCAGATTTCCCATGTGGAATGGGGAATGCTGGGAGTTGTGGGTCACTTTTCTGTCTCAGATGTATAGAATTGCATCCTTGTTTGGAAATTATTTCTATTGGAATACTTGGAAATATTTGACTTCATGACAATTCTATAAAATACATTCCCACTACACTGTTTTAATGTTAAGAGAATATACCAAAGGCACTAAATAGCAACTGTAATTTTAGATTTGACCAGTATGATGTCCATTCCAATCAAACCATTTGAAAATGCATTATAGGGTCCATCACACTTATTTTTTCCAGTGTTTGCCTCTGCATTTTTACCTCCATTTCAGAAATGCTGCAAACACTCCTTCCTTTCACAATTGTAGCTATACCAATGAACTTGCTTTTTTACTCTCCCACTGCTATTGGGCCTGCCCCCTTCCGCCCCTTCTTCCCCCCCCCCTCCAGTTCATTGATTTCAAATGAATTTTTCACAGAATTAACATTGTCCTCTTTCATTTATGGATTAGACTCGACCATTTTCTGTTTGTAGTGAGAGTTGTCATCCTGGTTCTCGTAAGAAAGTGAAGGAGGGGAAACCATTTTGCTGCTATGACTGCACCCCATGTCCAGAAGGGAAGATTTCAAATCAGACAGGTAAAACATATTGTATGCATGTGGATCAAATGGTGTATAATCCAAAGGAATGTGGTTTGGTAATCTAGAACACAGTCCTGCAAGTACAATTGAAATAGTTCCTTTAGGATCCTGCATCACTCACGGATGTTTTTGTGGGAACAGGCGGTGACAATAAAGAGGCGAGACACCAACGTTGGGTTTAAATAGGGCCACATGTATTAAAGTGAGATGGAGGCCTAAGCGGGCATCCTAACTAGGCCAGGACTTAGGCCACACTTAAGATTGGGTGAGCCATCCTCATCCCGATAGGTCACGCATGCGAGTTGCCATCCATCGGTATTCCCCATTTGGGGTTGTGAGGCCTTCCTCTGTCACCTCTCCTCAGGTTGCAAAACTCAGAGTGGTTGAGGAAGGTTGGTTTCAGAGGTAATCAGGTGCAGCAAGACTCCCTGCTTAGGTTCTCAGGTGTTACCAATCACCTCAGTGGTGCCAATGGATGCTCACCAAAACCTCTCCTTTCTTCCGATGCTGGCACACCTGCCCCCGGATAAATGTGACCAAATTGAACCAATTAACCTACTTCAGACATCCTTGCTGTCTTATAGTGTGAAGTAAGTTAAAAAAAAATCTCAAGTGATTGGCGACCAACAAGCCCACACTGTATACAGGGAGGGAGATGCGGGACGAAGAGCTGGTTGGGAGAGGCGCCACCTCAATATGTAGGCAGCAGTCCCCTCTCCCTTCGAGTGGCACTGTGCAGAGGCCACCAATGGCGATCCTCCATGCCTAGCCTCTCTCGCCCCCGCCCACAGCTGCTTCAATACGCCCAGGCAAGCCAGGCGCGGCTGTAAGGCCTATGTTGTGTGTGGGGGGGGGAGGGGTCCTGATGTCTTCTGCTTCTGACCCTTTCATGTTTTATTTCCAATTCTTCCATCTTTTTCCTTGACATAGAAAATATGTTCTTGCAAAACAGATAAAATTAATGGAACCCATATGAAAAGGAGTGTGGGGGTCCTGTATCTTTCACAGGTGGATTGAAAAGGAATTTCAGAAGGTATCATACGTACGCATGATCACCTTCAGTAATTCCCTCTTCATTACAATAGTTGAAGCTGAAGGAGCCCTGCCCTCTTTGGTATTGCATCATGCTAGGCAGAGTTCCTACAGCTTTCAAGGTAGTGATGAAGTGAGATTTTCACCAAGTGCTACATGCTTACAAATGAAAGTAGCTGGCATTCCCTTTTCTATACAACATTTAAAGAAACAAGAACAATCCGACTAAAATACACCTGGCTCTTTAGCACCAAGGCAAGGGATCTGGAATCTGGCTTTAAGGGATGTTCCTTGGGGAGGGGGAGGGACAAAGCAGGGCAGGTGACAGCCACCCATGAGAAAGAAAGCAGAGTGACCCCAAAGCTAGTAATAGGGATAGTATATAAGCAAAGTATGTGACCATGTATTTTCTATTTCAGACATGAATGATTGTTATAAATGCACAGATGAAAACTATTCAAACAAAAAACAGGATTTGTGTATTCCCAAGTATACAAGCTTCTTGTCTTATGAAGAACCGTTGGGGCTCAGTTTAGCCTGTTCTGCTCTTTTCTTTACTTTGGTTACAGGTTTGGTGCTAGGGACATTTCTGAAGCACCACCATACTCCTGTCGTCAAAGGCAACAACCGGAATCTCTCCTATGCTCTTCTCTGTTCACTCCTGCTCTGTTTCCTTTGTGTATTGCTATTCATCGGTCAACCTGGAAAGGTGATATGTCTCCTCCGGCAAAATGCCTTTGGCATCATCTTCTCAGTGGCTGTTTCTTGTGTCCTGGCTAAAACCATCACTGTGGTTCTGGCTTTCATGGCCACAAAACCAGGATCCAGGATGCGGAAGTGGGTTGGAAAGAAAACTGCCAACTTCATTATCCTTTCATGCTCCCTTATTCAGGCAGGCATTTGTACTGTGTGGCTGGCAAACTTTCCCCCTTTTCCAGATGTTGACATGCATTCACAGACAGAAGAAATTATTCTGGAATGTAACGAGGGTTCTGCATTGATGTTTTATTGTGTCCTGAGCTACATGGGCTTTCTGGCAATAGTGAGTTTCACAGTAGCTTTCCTGTCCAGGAAGTTACCTGACAGTTTCAATGAAGCCAAGTTCATCACTTTCAGCATGCTGGTGTTTTGCAGTGTTTGGTTATCTTTTGTTCCATCCTATATGAGCACCAAGGGAAAATACATGGTGGCTGTGGAGATCTTCTCTATCATAGCTTCCAGTGCTGGGCTACTGTGTTGTATCTTTTTTCCCAAATGTTACATTATTGTATTGAGACCTGAGTTGAATAAGAAGGAGCAGCTAATAAGAAGAAAAGAGTGAAGCTTTTTACTACCTGTATCCTTTGCTATAGCAATCAGTATAGATATGTACTGAATGAGCAATAGATATGTACTGAATGAGAATTTTGTTCCTGTTCACAAATTCTATGGATATGTCTCATTCACAATGCTAAATGTGAGTGTAAGGATTTCCTGTTCCTAAGTAAAAACTGAGATAGATGACTCATGTCCTACTCTACATAACATTCAATATTGATGGTATTGATTGCCAGTTGGGTATTTGTAAGAGGGGATAGTAGCATGTTTGCTTCTGTTGTATGAACTACATGTGACAATTGTCATGTGACAATTCCTATGAAAAGCCACATCTGGGTCTTTGGTTCACCACTCTGCCCTTGAAAAGGCCTCATCAGACAGGGGAAAGCCGTGTTTCCTTACCTAAATTTCCCCCCTGGTTCTGTCCCATTATACTTCCTCTTTCTTCACACATGGTAAGAAAGAGGAAGTAAACAATGGGCATGTGGCTCATGCAGTGGCCATTTTTATCACACCATTTTCCAGTGCACAGAAGAAAAAGGCTGCATATTCTGTTTCAAAAAACTAAAATAAAATAAGAGGTAAAGTGGTCTATTTTGTGTTGGAAATAAGGCAAGAAGGAATGGGAGATGCATGGGGTTGGTCATCATTATCAAAAGGACCCACAAACATCTGTAAGTAGAGAGTAACAAGCAAGAGAGAAATACTCATATGATGATTCTTAAACTTAACCAATTTCAGAGTGGTGGTTAAACTGGTAAAAACCACAGCAAGGATTCTATACCATTTCCCAAATAATTTGTCTGTTGAGGATGTGCCTTTTAGCAGCTTCAATTTCCCAGCATTTTGGAATTTGAGTGAAAATGGAAATCCCTTACCTGAATAGATTGACAGAAAGGTTGTTGTTATCAATTGTTATCATCATTATTCAATGGCAAGAAAAGGTTTATGAACCCCTTAGAAGTTTTACACATTTCTTACCTAAAATGTAATCAGACCTTAATCTAACTATATCAGCCTGCAGCCACTTTAAGATCAAAATGAGAGGCCCTTCTCACCCTTTCACCAGTGAGGGAAATTAGGTGCGTCTCCACATGAAACAGGGCCTTCTCAGCCATGGCCCCACACTTGTGGAAGAAACTCCCGCCTGCAGTCCACCATGCACTGTCCTTACAGGCTTTTGAGAAGGCCTTAGAATGTTTCATTTTACCATGAATATTGTTTTGCTTCTCCTGCTTTTGTTATTTTTTTGTTTATTTTTTACTCTTAGCTTTTATTGTTTTTCACTTATATTTTCCTGTCTATGCTTTTATTGCTTTTAATGTTCATACTGCGAAGGCTTCTGCCCTGAAAGGTGGCTAAGAAATGTTTTAAATAAATATATAAATAAATAACCAGATAATCCTAGATAAAGAATAATATATAACCTGATTAAAGAAATGACAAACATACATCTTGCTTCCTAAAGTGGTTGAACATTCAATATTTCTGTGTGAAAAAGTATGTGGACCTCAAGATTCAGTGCCTGGTGTCACTCCCTTGAGCAGTAATAACTTCAAGTAAGCATTTCCTATAACTACGGATGGACAAACCACATCATGCCCACCCTGCACACTGTTCAAGGTGAAAATTGGGAGGTCACTATCCCAAATCTATGCTGTATGGTGTTTTTGTTTGTTTGTTTGTTTTGAAGTATGACATAACCTCTCCCCCCCAGTACTTTTCTTTTGCCTGTCCTGAATCTGCCACTACTCAGCTTCACTGGGTGACCCAAGGCCAAAGGACAATCAGTCAATAAAGAAAGGAAACAAATTGAAGCCTAAGAACTAGAAGAAAAAGAAAGATATATGTTTTTTTGTAAGATTCTTGAAGATGGACTTAAGGAAAGGACAAGACTAAGAAATGGAATTGAGAAGAGATGGCTAGATACAGTGAGAAGAACAAACAAATAAACCTGCACTAGCACAATCTAGTAACAAAGAACTCTCCTCCTTCTACCAACTCTCTCCCACATTGGAAATGAAAGCAAAATCTCCTCTTACATACAACGCCTCCTCCACCACTGTGATTGGAGACTGCTGGGTTAAAGTTCAGCCCCATTGGCACCTGGAGATGTCACTTGCCAAGGCACAGTTCCTCCCTCCCAGTTCTTCCACTCCCCCTCCCTAACCTTCAGCAAATTGTTACCTTTCCCAGACAGGCTATGTGGCCTTCAGAATCATCCGGATGGGTCTGAAGCAATCCGAATCACCCCATTTCAGTTCAGATTTCAGATCTGGAACTGAAGTGGTGTGCAGCTCTAATGTAAACCCTATTGCATATTTAGAAAAGGATTGGTTCTTATTCACGATGGTAGCATGGTAAAACTACGGAATTTCTGAAATTACCATTAGGATTCACAAACACACACACACATACAGGAGGTTTTGGGGCCAATGAACATGATAATACATGGAAGCTGGAAGTTTTATTTTATGTTCTTTTGATGTTGTGTATTAGCTTGTCTTGTTCCTCTTCCCTTACATCAAGACAATATTACTATTGTTATTCCCTCACAATGCATGCTTGAGGTGATTGAAAAATAAAAGCAATAAAAATAATAAAATATATAAACAAAAACCTGTACAAAGGAATTGTTCAATGAATTTAGGCTGGTTCACATGCCACACTAAACTAAGCCATGAGTTGTGGTAGGGTGGCTCAACATGATATGCAAAACTGGCCTGGCTTATACATAATGGGTTGTTTTTCACAGCCAGTCCACTCTCAGAAGGTGAAAAATGGGGGGAGTGGCCTAACGGGCATGGAGTAGAGTCAGAACTTCTCTTGCTCTCTTAAGGAAGCAATGAAATAATTATAAAATCCCTATTTTGGAGTGACGGATTGTTAATTAAAGGCTTGATATGGGGTTCGGAAGCATTGCTGTATCTGTGGAAGAAGGAGCTGCTGTATATGCTGCTGTATTAGCAGAGAGAAAGAGAAACCAAAATAGACCGGGAATCCTGGCAGGCGACCAGAGACTGTAATTAATGGATTTTAACTTGAACGAGTAAAGGCTTGCTGATAAGGCTGGGGGGAGAGACTGAAATGAATATTTGAAGCTGTGTGAAAGGAGATTTTAAACCCCCAGCTGATTGTGTTAGAAGCTGAGATTTTAAACCCCCAGCTTATTGTGTTAGAAGCTGAAAGGTAACGGTTTGATAACAACGGAAAGGATATCTGAGTGGGGCGGATAAGATCTAGGTGAGGGGTGTGGATTTATAAGTTTAGCTTTATGAAAAGAAAGCAAAAAGGTGATAAATCCAGTGCCCCCACCTGGTGCAGGCCGCAGAAAGAGCACCCATCAGATAAGAATTGGCATCGGCTTAGCAGAGTTATGGCAGACAAAATGCAGCCTTCAGACAAAGCCGGAAAAGTATCTCCACTTCACTCCGGAAGTGGGAACTCTAAGTGTGGAAGCAAGCCAGGTGCAGTTCCTAAAGCGACCAAAGAGAGTCAATCATGGCCAGCAGGATATTTAATCGACAATTTTCAGAAGGTGTTAGAGGAGGCCTTGAAGAAGCAGGAGGAAAGAATAAATCAAAGAATTCTGGACTCACAGATTGAAATTATGACAGGCCTTCAAATGGTGGTGGATAAGATGGAGAATTTGGAGAAGGAGACTGAAAAGCTGAAGGAAGATAGCAAGCAGCAGGGGGAGCATGTGCAGGAGATGGACTTGTGTTTAATTGCCCTGGAAGATAGAGACAGGAGAGTGAACATTCAGATTAGATCCTTTAAAGAGAAAGGGGGGGAGAATTCAAAGATTTTGAGAGATATAATTTTGGCATGGATTAGGGAATTGGACCCCCAGGAAAATTGGGAGATGGCTGATATCGAGAGGATCCACTGAATGGGCTATAAGAAGAAGGGGATGCTCCCAAGGGATATAATTGTTAAGTTTGCAAATTATTACAAGAAAGAAAAGTTAATGCAAGCAATTAGGCGTCTGGGCCAACCCATGTTACAAGCAACACCAATCGAGATTTACAATGACTTGTGTCCTCAAACGGTGCAGTGGCGGAAGAGTGTCAGATTGTGTACAGTTGCTTTGCAGAAGAAGTCAATAACATACAGTTGGGGATATCCAGTCTTTTTGAGATTTATGTGGAAAGGGAAACAACATAGAATAACATCATGTGAGCAAGAGATGGAGCTTCTGGAGAAGATGGGTTTACTTGACACCACAGAGGATGGAGAAACAAAGCAGGATGAAGGTGCTGTAGGAGGAAGAAGTCAATAAATAAATGACATTGTAATAGGGATAAGAAGAAATTATAAGGGAGGGGAGGGTCAGATTTTGCTCCGGGATTGTTGGGTTGCTTCTCCCCCCCCCGAAGAGTTCTAAAAATATTTGGGGCCATTGCCCAGGAAGGTCTGGTGAGGAGGGGTGTGAAGATGGGGGTAAGTGTGGGGGGGAGGGTAAGGGAGGGGGGTATGTGTGTCACGGGGGAGACTAATATAGAGATTTGTGTGGGGAAAGATGGAAAATAAATTAAGGGTTGCAACTTTAAATGTTAAAGGGCTAGGAACAGTTATAAAAAGGAAGAGAATGGAAGTGTTATTTAAAAAAGAAAAAGCAGATGTAATTTTTTTTGCAGGAAACTCATCAAATAAAGGAGGGTGTAAATGAGCTTCGGATGAGGGATGTGGGCATTTATGAATAGTCTTTTGGTACCTCTAAAGCGATGGGTGTAGCGATGATAATATCAAAAAAAGTGTTATTACTATACAAAGGGTGAAGAAGGATGAAGCAGGTAGATTTCTGATAATTTTCTGCATGGTGGGGAGGAGGAATATATATTGATTAATGTATATGCTCCAAATGGGAAACAAATGGAATTCTTCGATAAAGTTTTTAGTGTAATGGGAGAAGTGGGGAAAAAGAATATTGTCATGGCAGGTGATTTTAATATGGTATTGGATAAAGGGAAAGATAGGGATAATATATTAAGAGATCTTAAGAGTGGTGGGAAGACGAGGTTAAGCAAATTAATGGATGAAAAAGAATTAATGGATGTTTGGAGGGTATTAAAAGGGGAAGAAATGAAATATACCTTCTATTCACCAAGGTTGAAGAGTTATTCTAGGATAGATTTTATTTTTGTGTCAAAGAATATGGTATCTAAACTTATGGATTGTGCTATTGGGGTAATTAAAGTCACCGATCATGCATTAATGACGACGGACATTAAAATGAAGAAGGATTATAGAGAAGCTAAGAGATGGAAAATGGATACAAGGTTATTAAATAATAAAAATACAGTGCAAAAAATAAAAAAAGAAATGCAGATAATATGGGAAATTAATGAAATGGAGTCAAACTTGCAAGGATTAATATTAGGGATGTGCACTGACCCCCCGGATCGGATCAGATAGCGGATCGGAATCGGACCTGGGGGGTCGGATCGGATCGGATCGGATCGGAGGATGGTCGGATCGGATCGGACCGGATGTCCGATCCGGATCGGACGCCATTTTGAATGCTTTTTCCCATAGCCAAGTATTGTTTTACAAAAACGCCTATAACTTTTTCATTTTTAAAGATAGAAGGATGAAACTTGGGCACATTATACACTGGTTAGGGATAGTTATCTGTGAGAAATTTCAGAAAGATTGGTGCATGAGTTTTGTGGCAATTAATTGTTTAATAAATACCCAGAAATGCCTATAACTTTGTCATTTTTAAAGTTACAAACATGAAACTTTGCCACATTGTAGGTGGTACCTTGGGACCTATCTGTGAGAAATTTCAGAAACTTAGGTGCTTGCCTTGTGTGGCAATTAATTTTAGAAAAATGGGTAGTAGTGGGGTAAATACATTTACGCCTCCCATTTTTTTATTTTTGAAGATACAAACAGGAAACTTGGGCACATTACAGGTACCACTTGCCTTGATATGTGTGTGAAAAATCAGAAACATTGGAGCTTGCCTTGTGTGGCAATTAATTTTTGAAACAATGAGGAAAGAAACACCTATAACTTTGTCATTTTTAAAGTTACACACATGAAACTTTGCCACATTGTAGGTGGTACCTTGGGACCTATGTGTGTGAAATTTCAGAAACATAGGTGCTTGCCTTGTGTGGCAATTAATTTTTTAATAAATACCCAGGAATGCCTATAACTTTGTCATTTGTAAAGTTACACACATGAAACTTTGCCACATTGTAGGCGGTACCTTGGGACCTATGTGTGTAAAATTTCAGAAACGTAGGTGCTTGTATTGTGTGGCAATTAATTTTTGAAACAATGAGGGATTCATTGGACAGCACTTGCCCATAGGGATTCATTGGACAGTACTTGCCCATAGGGATTCATTGGACAGTACTTTCCTATAGGAAATCATTGGAAAGCACTTGCCCATAGAAAATCATTGGAAAGCACTTGCCCATTGAGAAATACAGTTATGCCTCCCACTTTTTTATTTTTGAAGATACATACAGGAAACTTGGGCACATTGTAGACTGGTTAGGGATAGTTATCTGTCAGAAATTTCAGAAAGATTGGTGCATGCGTTTTGTGGCAATTAATTTTTTAATAAATACCCAGGAATGCCTATAACTTTGTCATTTTTAAAGTTACATACATGAAACTTTGCCACATTGTAGGTGGTACCTTGGGATCTATGTGTGTAAAATTTCAAAAACGTAGGTGCTTGCCTTGTATGGCAATTAATTTTAGAAAAATGGGTAGTAGTGGGGTAAATACATTTACGCCTCCCATTTTTTTATTTTTAAAGATACAAACAGGAAACATGGGCACATTACAGGGAACACTTCACTTGATATGTGTGTAAAATTTCAGAATGATAGGTCCAGGCATGTGGTGGCAAGGTGTCTGCACACACCACTTTGAAGAATGTAGAAAATTTCTCCTGTAACGATCCCAGCGAGAGAGAGTGATCCTAGGCTCAGCCGTTCTGCTTGAGTGAAAGTATCAAAGCAGACACGAGCCAAGTGCTACTTTGTTTCTCCTTTTGTAATGGATACTAGCTCAGTTGCAGCCAAGCGTGCAAGGATCAAAGAGATGAGAGAAAGTGTTTCCTTCTTCTTCCCGGGAGGCGGGAGGGTGCAATTGACAGCCCCAGCCTCTGTGTAAAAAAGGTTAATAACTTTTAATCTAAAAAATTCGTAGCCACCAAATGCCTGGACCTATCATTCTGAAATTTTACACACATATCAAGTGAAGTGTTCCCTGTAATGTGCCCATGTTTCCTGTTTGTATCTTTAAAAATAAAAAAATGGGAGGCGTAAATGTATTTACCCCACTACTACCCATTTTTCTAAAATTAATTGCCATACAAGGCAAGCACCTACGTTTTTGAAATTTTACACACATAGGTCCCAAGGTACCACCTACAATGTGGCAAAGTTTCATGTATGTAACTTTAAAAATGACAAAGTTATAGGCATTCCTGGGTATTTATTAAAAAATTAATTGCCACAAAACGCATGCACCAATCTTTCTGAAATTTCTGACAGATAACTATCCCTAACCAGTCTACAATGTGCCCAAGTTTCCTGTTTGTATCTTCAAAAATAAAAAAGTGGGAGGCATAACTGTATTTCTCAATGGGCAAGTGCTTTCCAATGATTTTCTATGGGCAAGTGCTTTCCAATGATTTCCTATAGGAAAGTACTGTCCAATGAATCCCTATGGGCAAGTACTGTCCAATGAATCCCTATGGGCAAGTGCTGTCCAATGAATCCCTCATTGTTTCAAAAATTAATTGCCACACAATACAAGCACCTACGTTTCTGAAATTTTACACACATGGGTCCCAATGTACCGCCTACAATGTGGCAAAGTTTCATGTGTGTAACTTTACAAATGACAAAGTTATAGGCATTCCTGGGTATTTATTAAAAAATTAATTGCCACACAAGGCAAGCACCTATGTTTCTGAAATTTCACACACATAGGTCCCAAGGTACCACCTACAATGTGGCAAAGTTTCATGTGTGTAACTTTAAAAATGACAAAGTTATAGGTGTTTCTTTCCTCATTGTTTCAAAAATTAATTGCCACACAAGGCAAGCTCCAATGTTTCTGAAATTTCACACACATATCAAGGCAAGTGGTACCTGTAATGTGCCCAAGTTTCCTGTTTGTATCTTCAAAAATAAAAAAATGGGAGGCGTAAATGTATTTACCCCACTACTACCCATTTTTCTAAAATTAATTGCCACACAAGGCAAGCACCTAAGTTTCTGAAATTTCTCACAGATAGGTCCCAAGGTACCACCTACAATGTGGCAAAGTTTCATGTTTGTAACTTTAAAAATGACAAAGTTATAGGCATTTCTGGGTATTTATTAAACAATTAATTGCCACAAAACGCATGCACCAATCTTTCTGAAATTTCTCACAGATAACTATCCCTAACCAGTGTATAATGTGCCCAAGTTTCATCCTTCTATCTTTAAAAATGAAAAAGTTATAGGCGTTTTTGTAAAACAATACTTGGCTATGGGAAAAAGCATTCAAAATGGCGTCCGATCCGGATCGGACCTCGTCGGATCGGATCGGATCGGATCGGAGGTTGATCGGATCGGATCGGATCGGATCGGATTTTCCCGATTTTGGGGCGGATCGGATTCGGATCGTGGATCGGATCCGATCCGATGCACACCCCTAATTAATATGGGACACAATGAAGGCAGTGGTAAGAGGGATTTGTATAAGGGAAATGTGTACCCTAAGAAAACAACAGGAAGCACAAAATAAAAAGATTGAAAAGGAGGTAAGGGTAAAAGTAGAGTTGGAAGGGAGTCTGAAGGATCAGGAAATTATTAAGTTAAGGAATTGGATGGAAAGAATGATAGCTAAGGAGCAAATTAGAGAGTTATTGAAAGGACAAAAGATAGCTTGGTTCAAATGTTTACAATTGGAAAAATGGACACAGGAATGGAAAAAGATAAATAAGAAATGTAGAAATAATACAAGATTTGAAGATTTAATTGAATCAAGAGGAAAGAAGGAAGTGATTAAAATTAGAAAAGGATTGACTAGTGAAATATATAGAATTCTAATAGAGGATGATGAGTATCAAGACTCTCTTAAAATGATTTGGGAAGATGATTTAAAGGAACAAATTAACGAATATGTGGTGGAGCTGTGAACATGTACAAAATTTTTGGACAAAGGTGTTTAAAGAAATAAGTGAAATAATGGGAAGTAAATTGGAATTAAGTCCAAAGTTAGCTCTACTTGCAATATGGGATAAAGGAAATGAGAATATAAGTAAGAGAGAATTGATAAACAACCTCGTAGCTCCCGTCAGAATAATGATAGCTAAAAATTGGAAAGGGCAAGGGATCTATACAATAGAAGAAATATGGGATATGGCACTTAATGATAAGCTAATGTGTAAAATGAAAATAAAGAGGGGAATGTCCAGGAAGAATGATTTTGAAAATATATGGAGTCCATTTTAGGAATATGTATTAAGATCGGGGAAGGGACAAATACCTTCAAAAGATTCTTTACAACTTTGGAAGGATGAATAATTGAATAAATGTTGGTCTCCTGGGGGGTGGGGAGCACCAGGGGGGGTATGTAGGTTATGAATTGTAATTTAGGTTGTTATATGTTGTATTATGTTGTTTAAGTTGAAATAAAAATATTAAATAAATAAAAAAGATGAAAAATGGTTAAATATGCAACAATCTTTCTGAAGCTTGAAAAAAACCCTATACTTCCCCAAACAACACTCTTCTATTCACCCCCCACATCTCATTAGCAGAGCAGGGGGGTAGGCTGCTGGGCTTGTGGTGCAAAGGCCCATGAGATATGTGATATGAAGGATAAAGGGGGAACAACTCATGCCAAATAGCAGAATGCCTGATTGCCTGTTGGGAGTCACATGGGTTAGCAAGTGAACAACCTACCCACTGTAGATTATTTTCAGGGTGGTTTATCGTGAGGTGCAAGCCAGCCTATTGTCTTCAAAAGTCATCTCAAAGACTATAAAGAAGTGGTATGGACCACCGTACCTTCTTTGTTAATCAATAATCTTTCCCATGTTCACTCTTGCTTTAGATTGTTTCTTTGTAAGGTGCCAAAGATGAGGGCAAAACCCAAAATGAAACTGCATGCACTACATTACTGAGCAAGCAGTTGCTGTTGTGGGCTTTAATTGGTGAGAAAAACCTAAATACCTTTTTAATGACTGTCCAGAACTTCACCAAACCAATTAAAACCTGATAAACCTGATAATCTGTGCCCAATTCAAACCATTGGTTCTAACCTATAAAACCTTACATGGTTCAGGACCACAATACCTACAAAACACATATCTCAACACGAACCTACCTGTACACTATGCTCAACATCTAAGGTCCTCCATCTAAGGTCGTACTCTGAGGGAGGCTCAGAAGATGGCAGATAGGTCATGGATGCCAAGATTCAAGTTATTATCTTAATGGGTTTCATTTTCATGAGCAATGGAATTATGAGCCCTATAATAGCAGAGCATTCATGTATGTGTGTGTGTGTGTGTCACATTAAGTAAAGCACATTCCCATGCCCTTTATTATATTTGTATATTGAAATAAGGACATTGCTGCAGTCTTTAGAATTCTGGAAGTATCAGATGGAACATGAGAAACATTTCTGCAGGGGTGAGGTCATTTCTGGAAAGGGATTGGTCTAAACCGATGATGAGGACCAATGGACTTAGATATTTTAAAATATATGAATATGTATTTGGAGGGAGATCTTTGTCCAGATACAAAAGAGGACAGGTCTCCTGCAGCTTTAACAGTTGTGGTGAAGAGGGAAATTCGCATGAATATGAAGGGAAAAGCATCGTGAACAGAAGATGAGAGAGAAAGCAAACTCCAGTGATCAAAGAATGCAAGATTTATTATGCTCAACATGTTTCGGAGAACTGTTCTCCTTCTTCAGGAGCTATAAAATAAATGAAATACCATAAAATTAACCATAAAGGTTTTTGTAAAAGCAACACCCTCATTCTTTTCAACAAAGTTTTGGGGGGGCTTTTCTACATGAAATTTGAGAAGAACAAAAAACAGGTTAGTTCAAATCTATGTTGGCAGAGTAATGGCCAGTGTTTATGCTTGTGGGGAGTGGGAAGATAAGAAAGATTTATGTAAGGAGTTTGTTAAAGGAGAGATGTCGATAAAAAAAGATCATGTGTTCACCAATGTTAAATAATTGGTTAGTAGAAACATGGGAACAATCTATGTTGGAATGGAACTGAGCTTATGGCAGGCCTTCAAGAGGTGGTGAAAGACGTTGGAGTTTTGCAGGAAGAAACTGGAGAGCTAAAGGAACTATGTAAGAAGCAAGAAGAGCAGCTGATGCAACAGGATTTACGTCTAATAGCTATGGAAGATCGGGACAGGAGGGCAAATATTCGAGTAAGATCTTTTGGGGAGCAAGAAGGGGAGACCCTCAATGATTTAAGAGAATTAATTTTGGCATGGATCAAACAGCAGGAACCACAGGAAGATTGGGAAATGGCGGATATTGAGAGGGTCCATAGGGTGGGGTATAAAAAGAAAGGAATGCTCCCAAGAGATATAATTGTTAAATTTGCTAATTATTATGAAAAAGAAAAGCTAATGTAAGCAATTAGACGTCAAGGTCAGCCAATGCTTCAAGCAACACCGGTGGAGGTTTATCAGGATTTATGCCCTCAAAGAATGTGTACAGGGGCATTGAAGAAGAGATCGATAACCTACAGCTGGGGATATCCAGTCTTTCTGAGATTTATGTGGAAAGGGAAACAACAAAGAATAACATCCTGTGAGCAAGGAATGGATCTATTGGAGAAGTTGGGCATAATCGATGCCACAGTGGATGGAGGAGCAAAGCAAGATGAAGGCACTGCAGGAGGGAGCAACCAATAGAGACTGACATCATATTGTAATAGGGATAAGGGATAAGAAGAGGCAAAGGAGGGGGGGTAGACTTTATTCTGGATGGTTGGGCTGCGTTTCCCCCCCCCCAAGAGTTCTAAGATAAATTGGGACCAGTGCCCAGGAAGCTGCTGAGGAGGGGGGTGAAAATGGGGGTGAGTGTGGGGGGGAGGGTTAGGGTGGGGGGGGTAAGTGTTACACAGAGGGAGACCAACTTAAAGATTTGTGTGAAAGAGAGAGACGGAAAATAAATTAAGAATAGCAACTTTAAATGTTAAAGGGCTAGGAACAGTAATCAAAAGGAAGAGGATTGAAATGTTGTTCAAGAAAAAAAAATAGATATAATTTTTTTTCAGGAAACTCATCAGGCCAAAGAGGGTGTCAATGAGCTTCGAATGAGGGATGTGGGCATTTATGAAAAGTCATATGGAACTTCTAAATCGAGAAGGGTGGCAATAATTATTTCAAAGACGTGGTATTAATATACAAAGTGTAAAGAAAGATAAAAATGGAAGGTTTATTATTATGTTCTGCAGGTTGGGAGAAGAGGAATATGTATTGATGAATGTATATACTCCAAATGGGAAACAAATGGAATTTTTTGATGAAGTATTTAATGTGTTGGGAGAGGTGGGTAAAAAGAATATTGTGATGGCAGGAGATTTTAATATGGTACTAGATAAAGGGAAAGATAGGGATAATATTTTAAGAGATATTAAGAGGGAGGGGAAGACGGAGTTAAGTAAATTAATGGAAGGGAAAGAATGGATGTGTGGAGAGTATTAAAAGGGGAAGAAAGGAAATATACCTTCTACTCACCTAGATTTAAGAGTTATTCAAGGATTGATTATATTTTTGTATCAAAAAATATGTTACCTAAAATCACAGATTGTGATATTGGGGTAATTAAGGTCACTGACCACGTATTAATGATAATGGATATTAAAATTAAGAAAGATTACAGACAAGCGAAGAGATGGAGACTGGACATAAGGTTGTTGAATAAAAAATATATAGTGGAGAAAATAAAAAAAGAAATGCAGGAAATTTGGGAGATTAATGAAAGAGAGACTAATCAGCAGGACATACTATGGGACACAATGAAAGCTGTGGTAAGAGGGATTTGTATTAGGGAAAGGTGCACCTTAAAAAAACAACAGGAAGTTCAATATAAAAAGATTGAAGAGGAGGTAAGGAGTTTAGAAGAAAAGTTAAGGGAGACAAAAGATAAACGTCTAATTGCCCAAATTCAAGCTAAGAAAAAGGAATTAGAGAAAGAAGAACAAGTCCAAAAAAATTGTTATATTTAAAGAGAGACTTTTTTGAATATAGTAATAGAAATTCGAAGATGCTGGCTAGATCCACTCAGTCAGAAAAGGCTAAGAATATGATAGGGACAATTAGGGATAAGTCAGGGAATAGTTGTAATTTAATGAAAGATAAATTAAATATATTTCAGAAATTTTATAGTGAATTATACACATCAGATTCGGGGCCGCAAGGTAAGGTATTGGAATATGTAGAGAGGAATTGGAAAATAAGATTGCAGAAGCAGGATAGGGATTGTATGGAAGGATTAGTTACTGAGAAAGAGATAGAGGGAATTATTGATAAACTAAAAGGAGGGAAATCTCCGGGGATGGATGGTTTGGGGCCAGAATATTATAAGCTTTTTAAAGAATTATTAATACCAAGATTAAAGAACTTATTTAATAACATAATAGAAGGGGGAAAGACCCCGCCGTCGTGGAATCACTCCCTGATTATATTAATTCCGAAACCAGGTAAGGATTTGATGGACCCAGCATCCTACAGACCAATTTCTTTAATAAATCAAGATTCAAAATTTTTTACAGCAATAATGGCAAAAAGAATGGGTACATTTATTTCTAAATATATTAAAAAAGACCAGTGTGGATTTATTCCTGGCAGGCAAATGTCTAATTTAATTGGAAGAGTTTTAAATATAATTAATATTATTTAAAAAAGGAATTTAAAAGCAGGTTTATTAGCATTGGATATATTCAAAGCCTTTGATTGCGTGGAATGGCCAGCACTTAAAATAATATTAAAAACATTTGAGTTTGGAGATAAATTTATGGGAGTGATTGATCAGTTGTATAAAAACAACAAAGCTGAAATAATAGTTAATGATGGGTTAACGCAACAGATTACACTAGCTCGAGGAACTAGGCAAGGATGTCCTCTTTCACCAATTTTATTTGCAATAGTAATAGAAATATTGGCAAATGTTATAAGGGAAGACGAAAGAATGAAGGGGATAGGAAGAAAGGAGAAGATTAAAATGAATATGTTTGCGGATGACACATTACTGGCAGTAGAAGATCCTCTGGAGAGCGGAGAGGTGATTAAGAAGCATTTGAGAGAATTTGGAGAAATTACGGGATTAAAAGTAAATTGGGAAAAGTCAGAAATGATGTTATTTAATTATAATAAGGAAGAGCTGGAAGAAGGTAAGGTTAAGTTAGGTCTTAGACTTAAAAATATAGTACGTTACTTAGGAGTTAATATTGATAAAGATTTAGATAGGCTACAGGAACTTAATTTTGTAGCTTTAAAAAAACAGGTAGGGGAGAAATTAGGGGTATATAGGAAATTAAAATATTCTTGGTTTGGTAGAATAGCGGTTATTAAAATGAAGATTTTATCTAAAATTAATTTTTTGTTTAGAATGTTACCAATTAAAATATCAGATGTGGAGTTGAAAAGTTGGCAAAATATGATTAACGCATATTGTAATGGAGATAAGAGAGCTAGGATTAATAAAGGGTTATGGTATAAGGCTCAAAAGAAAGGAGGTTTAGGACTTCCAAATATTAAGTATTATTATATTGCTAATCAGTTAAGATATGTTATAAATTGTATTTTAGGGGAGGAAGACCTTGAGTGGTTGGAAACGCAAGCAGGGGAAATAGATTATAAATTGAAAAATATATTTTTTCTTAAAATTCAAAAGAAAGATTTGAAGGGACTGGACAACCCATTGATGAAAAATATTGTAGAGATCTGGGAGAAATTTAGGGGGAAGTTGATACCAGGAGATTCTCCACTTGCCCCAGTTGTAGTAGTGGGAAACTTCCCAAGGGTATTAAAAGCGGAGATAGAAGCGAGATTGAAAGACCAGGAAATAATCAAGTTAAGGAAATGGATGGAAAATATGAAGGATAATGACCAAATTAAAGAGATATTAAAAGGACAAAAGATAGTATGGTTTAAATGTATACAATTGGGAAAATGGACTCAGGAATGGAAATTGAAAAATAAGGAATGTAGAAATAATACAAGATTTGAAGATTTAATTGAACTAAAAGGAAGAAAAGAAGAAACTAGAACTAAGAAAGGATTGACTAGTGAGATATATAAAATATTGATAGATGAGGATTTTCAAGATTCACTTAAAGCTATAAAAAAGATTTGGGAAGAAGATGTAAAGGAAAAAAAATAATGATTATAACTGGGAGAGGTTGTGGAATGCAAGAATGTTAAAGCTGTTGTCGATTAGAATTAAGGAGAATTTTTATAAGATAGTGTGGAGATGGTATCTAACACCTGTTAGATTTCACCAGATTGATAAAAAAGTGTCTAAAAACTGTTGGAGGGGTTGCCAGGAGGTTGGAACCTATTTTCATATGTGGTGGAGCTGTGAATACGTACAAAAATTTTGGGAAAGGGTATTTAAAGAAATCAGTGAAATAATTGGAAGTAAATTGGAGTTAAACCCAAAGCTTGCTCTACTAGCAATATGGGATAGAGGGAAGGAGAATATAACTAAGAGAGAATTGGTAAACAACCTCCTGACACCCGTTAGAATAATGATTGCAAAAAATTGGAAAGGACAAGGAAGCTATACAATAGAAGAATGGTATAAAGAAATATGGGATATGGCTTTGAATGATATGCTGACTTGTAAAATGAAGATAAAGAGGGGAATGTCCAGTAAGAGCGATTTTGGAGAAATATGGAGTCCCTTTTTAGAATATGTATTAAGATCGGGGAAGGGACAAAAACATGCAAAAGAGTCGATAAACTTTTGGAAAGATGAAGAATGATTAAGAGAAGGTCTCATGGGGTGGGGGTGCACGGGGGGATTGTAGAGGATTATGTATGTATTTTATGTTGTTATGGTTATTATGTTGAAATAAATAAAAATTACTAAAAAAAAAAAAAGAATGGAAGAGTGTTTTTAGCTTTATTTTAATTTCAATTTCTAATTTTTTTTTTAACAATGTAGAATTTTCATGTAGAAAAGCCCCCAAAAAACTTTGTTGCCCCATTCTGAGCCGAGTAGGATCTTTTGGCACATGTCTGATTGGCCAGGGTTATGTATCTTTTTGCCTACTTCACACTGTACGTCAGGAGAGAGTGTCTTAGGAATTGATTATGTCTTGTCAATAGATGAATTTGGTTTCATTTGGTTCAGTCTGGTAGGGACAGGCATGCTTAGGGGGAGAGGAATGGTGGTCAGTCTGTGGAACTGCTATTTGGTGACAGGTGATGTCTGAAGCCTTCCGCTGAGGATTTTGTGACCCCACTAGGGAGATAAGGGTTACCTGTGAGGCCAACTCATCTAACCCCACCTTGTATTTTGCAGCACAGAGGTGGGGGGAGCAATACAGGAAGGCCTCCACTTCCCAAAAGGGGTAGGCCTGGGAGTGGCAATCCTAGACACAACCCATCAGGAGTAGAATGTTTTGAGTGATATAACACCTAGTTGCTGCCATGTAGAATAGAGCCCACCCAGTTTCCCTTTGCAGATCTTTAATATATGTGACCGAAAAAATGATACCATTCTCTTGTCTCTTTACCCCCACCCCCAGCTTCCACCCAGCATACTGGAATGCAGTGAGTGATTTGTAATTATATGCAAATCATTGTAGGCTATATGGCTTTCATGTCAATGGAGTGTTTTTCTACGGCTTTCTTTGTCAAAACCTTGCGAAGTCATCACCTTGTTGGGTTTAATTTTATCACCTCAGTCTGATCTCTGGGAAATGATGCAATCAAACACAGCAGATGCCCATGGCTTCGTAGATGCTAAGGGATGTTGCTAAGTCTGCTGAATAGACCAACCTAGTAGAGGGGATGCTCTATGTATGAATCCCACCCATGACAGCTCCTCCTCCTCCTTGTTAGAATGGTAGGAGGAAGAGCCTGTAATCTTTTGCAGCCTGGATCTGTTCAATTGATTGGCAGAACTCATGGTGAATAAAGAGGTAAAGCGCCACAGCTGAAAACAGCACAGCATGAATATAAATGCTGGAAGCCTTGGGCAGATCCTCCACCCCAAGATTAGATCAGTCATGACATTCTCAAGTAGGCCACCCCAGTGACCAAGGGTATTCATTCATTGCTTCGTTGGCTCAACATTACGGCCTTTTGTTTCTGGTGTCGTTTTGTGCTATAGGTCATTCCATATACAAATATTCCTTTCTGTTTCACTGTGTTGCAGACAAAACATCTCCTCAGAGCTGACAGACATTCCATAGGGAAACCCCAACTTTGAATTGGCAATTACTCTCCATAGCAATTACAAAAGGATGGTAATTAATTCTGGTACTTGTGGTAAACCACCTGTGGAGTTTCACTAGCCGTTAGCAAAACATATTACAAAATGCTGTGAGAGATATTTTAAATAAAGAGGGTCTGGAAATGTGAAAGCTCCGAGCAGTCTGATCTTTGCTACTTTGTATTCTACACTTCATGTTTCAGGCCTATCAGCAGATGGAACAGCCATAAATGTCAGGACAATTAATCTAACACAGTCATAGAAGTCATGTAGATTAAAACGGGGGCATATATACATATGTGAAGGCTTTTAGTGAAGGCTTGTAGGTGTACTCAGGATGATCATATTAGTAGTGCTGCTTCTGTTACTTTTTCCTCACACTTCAGGAAATGGTCACACAGTTAAATGCAGAGACTATGATCTACAATCTCCACTTCACATGTATCATCAGTCAGGAGATTTCCTCATTGGCACTATTGCTTCTCAAGCCTTCATTTTCGCCAGCCCTATACTCTTCGATGAAGACCCACCAGCACTGTTGCTTGAAGACCTTGCGTAAGGATGAACGTGCATTTTTTGTGAGATCTCTCTCTCTCATACACAAAAAGGCTTATAGTCTGAATGGATTTCTCGAGTTTTAAAGATGCTTTCTCTGCCAGGAAAAGAATACACCCTCTAGAGTGCATCGATTTTTTTTAAAAAAAATGTTTTGCTACCTGATGTAAAAAAAATAATTTCTTCACAGTTCAGAATTTTTCCTCTGAGAATTTTTGTGTCACACCAAGGGATGTAGTAATGTGATATTTTCCCTGGGTTGGTTCTGAATCCATGCTGCATCAGTTATATGACACAGCAACACGTTCAAAGCCACTCTGGGGCAAAGACGTACAGATGCATAGCAGAAAAGCAGGGGACTTACCCAACTGTTTCAGCCAGAGTGAGGTCAGCCTGGCTCTACTGCCAGTCTGTCTTCACTCAGTGCCATTCTGGGGGCATTCCTGGGTGGAAGGCAACATCCTTTTGGTTACTGGAAGCTGCGTGGGTGCGGCGGCAAGCCGAACGACCACCAGAAAGCCCATGCTGCCTGCCCTCATACAGACAACTTGCTGCCACCGCTCACGGTGATAGCGCAGGGTTTGGCAACGGAGTGGCACCAACCCACTGCTGCAAAGAAAGCTCCAAGTTCATCCATGGGTATAAGAGCTTTATGTCTCTCCATCTCTTCTTTGTGAATATTTTCTTTATGGAACAGTTAAATGCAATATTCAAATGACTATTTTTAGGTTAACTTCCTGTAAAAGGAAATATTAGCTATTAAACATAGTGTTCTTCAGGTGAACATGATATTACTTACCTTTGATAACTTTGTGTAGACCACCCGTAGGCTAAAGTGCCTCTGGAAAGGTAGTAAATAAATACTGTGGTAACTATGACAGCAACATTAACACAGGACTCAGTAGCAATAATTAATCCTTCTGATGCAGAATTGAACTTTTGTTCCAGCATGTTACCTAAGAATTACCAGCACATCCTGGCCTTGGCATTTGCCATAAAGCAGATCAATGAGAACCCTCAGATCTTACCTAATATCACATTGGGCTTCCACATCTTTGACAATTTTTACAGTGCAAGGTGGACTTATCATGCTACAGTACAACTTATATCCACATTGAAGAGATTTGTTCCCAACTACAAATGTGACCAGAATAACACAATTGCAATTATCGGGGGTCTGGATTCCAGAATTTCATATTATGTGGCCACTGTTTTAGATATCTACAGGATTCCACAGGTGTGTGTGTTTATATGTGTGTGTATTTAAAACTCAATTCATATTTATTTTTGCTCTGTTGACCTTACTTTTAGTGCAGATGAAGCTAGGTAAAAAATACATTACATAAGTGATACCTCCAATAAAAACGTTGCAGAGGATCCTCACTTCCTAACATGAATGCTTCTTTTTAGCTATCTAAGCAGCAAGATCTTCCTGCAGGATACTCTATTCTGCCCTTGTAGTGAGTTTGACCCTGGAAGATTGGTGAGGATTCTAGTGTGGACTTACACAATCTTCTATATGCCATTCATTGTACACAGAGACTTTATAGCATTTTGCCGGGGCGTGGCTAGATGTAGTTTTCTACTTGCATACAGCCTAAATGGTATTCAGGAGTGAAATCTCACAGCTGCATAATCTCATTATCTGAGATAAGGATATTGTTCACTCACCTGTGAGAAATTGGAGCTGAGCCCTCCCATCCTTCTCCAGAAAGGATTTCTCCCCCGCATGACTGACTAGGAACTGTGGAAAGACCCCTATGAAATCCAGCTGGCTGGTATGTTATTTCTTCTTGTCTGTGAGGAGGAAGCATGCCTGTCTGCTCAGCAATTATCAGCCCCTGGAACAGTACCCTGTTAAACCCAGGAAACCAGTGCAACATCCATCCAGGAGACTGTGGTTTGTAATTAAGGGGCAATTGTGAGCTTTCTACATGTATTCTTTGTATCTAGATTGATATTCAATAAACTGCCTATCATCCTTTTATACAAGTGGCTTTGTTTCATCTTGGTAAACCCAGAATTTGTATAGACTGGACCCATAGTGGATCAGGCATGCAGATTGATACAGCCCTCCCAACAGACCATTGTTACTGGATATGCTTAGTCCTCAATGGGATGCTCCCCCCTCCCTTGATTATGTATCATTTCAAAAGAATGTACTATGAATTTCAAGATTTCCCCAAGCATGCTGATAATTCCTTCTTCTTTCTCAGGCCCCCACTTTGGCTCCAAACCTATCTGCATCCAACACAGGAGTTTGCTATCAGAAGGATAAACCCTTTAAAAATTTTTTTAATGGAAAGTGGTTTCCCCATTTGAGTAATTATGGATGTGGGATGGGAGATGCAATGTTTCAGGGCATATTCACATCTATAGTTGGGTGACAAATTAGTTCAGTGCACATTTAAATGTGAGCTTTCAATACTAAGTAGAACACATTTTGCCACTGAAATCCATACATTTCTGAAATGTATACTGCAGCCTTTTTAGCACACAAAGAAAATGTGACCAAAAAAGGTGCACACAAATATGTGTAGATCAAAAATGCACACAAAAGATTTCATCAGAACAAAATCACGAGAAACAATGTATACATTTGAAACAGTGCTCAAAAACATGATCTGCAAGCAAACATGGACACATTTCTATGTAGGAAAAAGAAAATGTTTACAATTGAATGCTGATTTGGAAGAGAGTGAAATTGAGCTTAACAGATTCCCCAAATCCTTTTAAACTTTTCATTCCTTTATATTTATATTCATATATAATCTACAATTAGAGGCATGTCCTAATTCTCTGGTTGCATTGAAGCTACTCTCTCATGTCTAGGATTTATGCCAGTCTAGAAATGCCTGTCAGAAAAGGTTCCAGTTTACAAAGTGGACCCTGAGTTAATTGAAGATCATTTAATCTTGCTTCCAATGAGGGGGGAGGGGAGGTGAAACTGACAATGTTTATTGATCAATGTTAAGAAGGGGATAAAACTAACCACTACGTTTATTAAAGTGGTTTGATTGACTGTCGAATACAAGTGCTGGTTATTACTCCAGTTGCCCTCAATGAGTTTTGGCCTGTTCTTGACTGGTTCTGGCCAAGGTTTTCAGTCATATTGCAGCATACTCTTCTTCATGACTGAAGTTGGTGTTTTACACCAAAATATTTCACATTTTAATACACACACACACAGACAGACATATTTAATACACTGAATGTGCTATTATTGATAATTTGTTTGGTTTCTGATTGTTTTGTTATACTTTCATCACCTACATGTCAGTTTATTGGGGAAACTGAAATTGTTCAGAAGAAATAAACTGTTTACTTGGAAGGTAAGACCAACCCTTCACCATTGTAGATCTGCACACTATTTGAGCTCATGCCCAATTATGAAACAATGAACATGGGTAGGAGAGCAGATCAGCTCCAGTGAGCTCAATGGCAAACAGTTGGTTCACCCATGTTGTCTTGAGCAGAAATACAGGGCTTTTGGAACATAGCTCAGCCTTGAAATGACTCACTGCAATTTAAATAAGAAGTTACCTAAGATACTTAAATAAAATATATCTGAGGAAAGTTTCCAACAGCAATAAATTGCACATAAATATTAACTAAATTGTGATCCCAAGACTGAACCACTGTTGCTAATTGGTAAGCAAAATCACATAGCTATAGCTACACACATATGCATGATGGTTCATGCACAAAGACACTTTGTTTTCTTTCTGTCAACTTTTGTAATATAAGTAAGCGATAATCTCTTAGCCTCATACTTCCCCTATAGAATGTTACGGAGGTAGATTGTATACTGCATGATGTGTGCTTTGACAAATTGAATGTGATGCATAA
The DNA here is from genome assembly GCA_029215795.1 of Anniella stebbinsi. NCBI lineage: Eukaryota > Metazoa > Chordata > Lepidosauria > Squamata > Anniellidae > Anniella > Anniella stebbinsi. The sequence continues at coordinate 26,895,184 of JARDYH010000008.1, forward strand.
TTGCTAGTATATGCTTTCTCTCTCTCATCCACAAATCTGTTTAGCTCATCTATGGCTCTGCTCCAGTGATGAATGACAAAACCCCAGGCCTTTCCTTCTACCAGATGGTCCCCCAGGAAGCTCTTCAATATGAGGGGATTCTCTCTTTGCTTCTCTATTTCAGGTGGATGTGGATTGGGGTCATAATTAAGGATAATGACAATGGGGAAAGATTTTTGCGAACTGTGTTTCCAATGTTTTCCAGGCATGGAGTCTGTTTTGCCTACATAGAAAGAATCCCTAGGCAAACTTTTATCACTGAATTTTACGGTTTGTTATTACAACTGGCGAAAGTCCACGATAAAGTCATGGAAAGCAAAGCTAGTGTATTCGTGGTCTATGGAGAATCAGATACCATTGTGTGTTTGAGGTGGTTTCAACATGTATCAGAAACAGAACATGTAACAAATAAACCTAATGGTAAAGTACTGATATTGACAGCTCAGGTGGAATTCACTTCAGTTATCCTTCAAAGGACTTGGAATACACAGTTTTTTCATGGCGCTATATCCTTCACTATTCACTCCAAAGACCTACCAGGGTTTCATCAGTTTGTGGAGCATACAAAACCTTTCTGCAGAAAAGGGGATGGATTTATTTTGGACTTCTGGCAACAGGCTTTTGGATGCATATTCCCAAACACAGTTGAGGGTGAGGTGGATAGGGATGTTTGTACAGGTGAAGAAAATTTGGAGAGCCTTCCTGGATCATTTTTTGAGATGAGCATGATTGGCCATAGCTACAGCATCTACAACTCTGTCTATGCACTGGCTCATGCATTACATGCCATGTTATCATCCAGGCTCCAGGACAGAAGTAAGCGGGATGTAAGAGGACAAAAACTTTACAGTAATCAGCAATGGAAGGTAATACACAATGGATATAATCTGTTTTTTTTAATAAACTGTTTCCCAGGACTCAGATTCTTCCATCTTCCCATCAGGCAGAAAATGCATGATAATTCTCACTTCCAATCAGCACTTTTGATTTCATTAAAAAAAAATTGTTTTGTTTTGTTTTTTGCTTTTCTGGGGTTCTGAATGGGTTGTATCCAATGTTATTTCAGTCGTTGCCATGTGCCGATTCTAAATACGACCAACATTGGATAAAACCCTTCGTTTTTCTCAGTATGTATTTGATTATATTGCTTTGCTAACCACACTTCTTTCAGAACTTTCCATTTTCAGTTTTCATTGGAAGGAGGCCACTTGAGGATTTAGGTGTCTTGTAATTTATTTCAGTTTATTTATTAAAGTAGAGGGGGCTGTCTAAATGTCTTCTTTATAGTGGCAGCAGCTCTTTATGTTTCAGGCAGGATTCTTTCCTTGCCCTACTTAGAGAAAATGGGGATTGAAACTAGGACCGTCCACATTCTAAGCATGTGCTCTATCACACTGAGCTATGGCCTTTTCTAACCCTGGCCCCACCCTTTCCCTCCTTTGCCAGTTGATTTGTAATTCCCTGGCTATTACACAGTTGTTTTCCCATTCTAAATGATGAATTGCCTCTCCTAAGGCTTAGGGCCAAACTTCAACTATTTCCAAGCAAGCATAGCGGTGACTGAACTGGCTAATTTACCTCAGTGTAAATGTATATGGTCCAAATTCAAATTGGCACTATGTAAATAAAGAAGTGGGCATTTTAGCTTCCTTCCATGTTCATTCTGAAATCCCACTAGGGATGTGCATCGTATCGGATCTGACATCCGATACTAATTAAAATCAATGAAATTGGACACCCGATACACGATTCCAATGCACTCCCTTGGGCATTTATTTTTTCCCAATACGATACTTTGGTCTCCAATTTTTATCGGAGAAAATCAGACAATCGTACGCCATTTTGAATTATTTCTCCCATAGCCTAGTATTTTGTTGCAAAAATGTCTATAACATTTTATTTTTAAAGATAGAAGTATGAAACATGGCCACATTGCAGATGGGTTTGAGTTATTTATCTGTGAGGAATTTCAGAAAGATTGATGCAGGCATTTTGTGACTATGAATTTTGAACTAACAAACCAGGAATGCCTATAACTTTTCTTATTATTTTTAAAGATCCACACATGAAACTTCGCCACATTACAGATGGTATGTTGGAACTCATGTGTGTGAAATTTCAGAACCATAGGTGCTTGACTTTGCTGTCACTTTTTTTAAAAAAAAATGGATAGCAACAGGGGAAAGACAGTTATGCCTTCAACTTTTTTATTTTAAAGATCCAACCATGAATCTTGGCCACATTAAAGATACCACTTTGGTTGACATGTGTAACAAATTTCGGAAACATAGCTTCAAGCGTGTAGTGGCAAGGTATTTTGGGAGAAAGGAGGAGAGAAACCCATTGAAGTTTTTCATTTTAAAATATTGAAACATGAAACTTGCCCACATGGCAGATGGGTGTGAGGTACTTATCTGTGAGAAATTTCAAAAAGATTGCTTCAGATATTTTGTGGCTATGAATTTTTTTGCTTTAAAAGTTCCAAAAGTACAAAAATGGAAGGTTTGACAGCTTTCAAACTGCACCCCCTCCCCCGCCTTCTTCCCCCTCTGTTATCTGTCAAACCCACTGTACTGGAACTTTTGGAACTCTTAAAGTAAAAAATTCATAGCCACACAATGCCTGGATCTATCTTTCTGAAATTTCTTACAGATAAGTACCTCAAACCCATCTGCAATGTAAGCAAGTTTCATGCTTCTATCTTTAAAAATAAAAAAGTTAAATGTGTTTCTCTCCTCATTTCTCCCAAAATATCTTGCCACTACATGCTTAAAGCTATGGTTCTGAAATTGCTCACATATATCAACCAAAGTGGTATCTCTAGTGTGGCAAAGTTTCATGGTTGGATCTTTAAAAGTAAAAAAGTTGAAGGCATGACTGTCTTTCCCCCACTGCTTCCCATTCTCAAAAAAAATATTGCCAGCAAAGGTAAGCACTTATGTTTCTGAAATTTCACACACCTGAGTCCCAACATACCATCTGCAATGTGGCAACGTTTCATGTGTGGAACTTTAAAAATAAAAAAGTTATAGGCATTCCTGGATTGTTAGTACAAAATTCATAGTCACAAAATGCCTGACCAATCTTTCTGAAATTCCTCACAGATAAGTACCTGAAACCCATATGCAAAGTGGCCAAGTTTCATGCTTCTATCTTTAAAAATAAAAAAAGTTATAGGCATTTTTGTAACACAACACTAGGCTATGGGAAAAATCATTGAAAATGGCATCAAATTCAAAAATTGGACGTCTGATTTTCGTATTGGTATTGGATCCGATACAATATGATGGACCTCCAATTTTTCCAATACAATATTTTACTAAATTTGAAGTTCCATTTCCAATATGAGGTTTTGCATTCATGCACATCCCTAAATTCTACCCCTTCACAAGGGGGGGGTGTTAAAAATGTGTGTCGGGGGTATATCCACTGGAAACAATATGAAAAAGAGAGGACTACTTCCAGATCCCCACAGCTGAAATTCTTTGAGTAATTTAATCGCCCAAATCTATAAGATTCACGTGAGATATCCAGTGGAACTGAATTTGAACTGGAAATCATGGCTGTGTCCAGAATACAATAGAATCACATTTTATTTGTTTGTGTATCTCAACCTGGAAGTTTTAACCCACTGTTATCAAATGACAACCTTTTTCTAAGTTCTTCTCTTTTACTTTTTAACTGAGCTTCGTCACTTTCTGAGCAATGTCTCATTTAACAATGGTGCCGGGGACAAGTTTTCCTTTGACAAGAATGGGGAGTTAATAGCTGGATTTGATATTGCAAACTGGATCATTTTCTCGAACCAATCATTTCATCGCGTGAAGGTTGGAAGGGTGGATCCCCAGGCATCTCCAGATCAAGTGTTCACCATCAGTGAGGATGCTATAACTTGGCATAGCTGGTTTAATCAGGTAGAAACCATGTCTGGAACACTTTGTTAACAGAGCAACCCTATGCATGTCTACTTAACAGCAGCTTTCATGTTATTCAGTGGGGCTTACTCTCAGTTAAATGGGTATACAGTGATAGATTAAGGACACCGTGCTATCCATGTGTGGACAGAAAATTTAAACTGTTATCAGTATTCCCCAGATGTGAATGCCTTTTCTGTCCAAAACCCTATGGAATGAAATCCTATGGTTTGCAAACTCAATTTTCAGAAACGCCCAAACTCAGAGACTTCCAACCATCAAATGCAGGGATGGAGGAGCAGCAGAGGCTACCTTTGGATAAAAATGAAGGGAAAGTAAATCCTCCTAGCAAGCCTTTAAGATATTTTCCCTTTATAAATACTTATGATCTTCACCTCCCCATCCCTCCACCCAGCATTTTTCACTATATGGGCTTTTTTGCCCATCTAGCAATGTCATTTTGAAGAAGTATTTATGAAGGGAAAAAAAACTTTATTGCAAGTCTTTATCAAGGAGAACTCGTATGACTTGTCAGAAGGATTTACTCTCCCTTTCTTCATCCAAAAATAGCCTCCACTGCTCCTCCCACCCTACATTGGATGATTTCAAGAAGGCCTCAGAATAGCTCATATCCTGGCCTCTCTGGTCTCCTCCCCTCCTTGCCTACCCAATCATCTGCTTCCCCCTGCTCTGAGGGGGAATTCCCACTGGCTTTCTTGCTTAATAGTCATAGTTAAAGCCATGGTTTAAGGTGTCTTCTGCATGCGGCCTATCCAATGGGGCCTCACACAAAGTGTATGGACCATAGGATCACTCAATCTAATCTCAGCTCTTATAATGTACTGGGATCACTGATATAGGTGTTCCGGAAAACTTTCTGCTACCCTCAATTCATCACATCTGGTTAAACTTATCCATTTGATTCCTATTTAGTAAAGAAAAGAGAATGTAAGAATGAATGAGAGTGAGAGCGAGAGCGTGAGAGTGAGTAAAAGAATAGAAAAATATCTTTTTTAAAAAAAGAATGTACTGTCAATTTTCCATGCTGTATTATTATCTCATTTCTTCCCACTATACTCATCCAAAAGCAGTAGAACAGACATGTTTGATTCAGGGGGATCAATAAAAGAGACTTTGAATGGTTTAAACCTTATATTAAAAACAATGTATTTAGAGGGCAGTTCTATACATGTCTAGTGTGAAAAAAAGAGCTACAATTCCCAGATTTCCCATGTGGAATGAGGAATGCTGGGAGTTGTGGGTCATTTTTCTGTCTCAGATGCATAGAATTGCATCCTTGATTGGAAAGTATTTATGTTGGAATACTTGGAAACATTTGACTTCATGACAATTCTATAAAATACATTCCCACTACACTGTTTTAATGTTAAGAGAATATACCAAAGGCACTGAATAGCAACTGTGATTTTAGATTTGACCAGTATGATGTCCATTCCAATCAAACCATTTGAAAGTGCATTATAGGGTCCATCACACTTATTTTTTCCATTGTTTGCCTCCGAATTTTTACCTCCATTTCAGAAGTGCTACAAACACTCCTTCCTTTCACGATCGTAGCTATACCAATGAACTTGCTTTTCTACTCTCCCACTCCTATTGCGCCTGCCCCCCTCCGCCCCTTCTTTCCCCCCTCCAGTTCATTGATTTCAAATGAATTTTTCACAGAATTAACATTGACCTCTTTCATTTATGGATTAGACCCGACCATTTTCTGTTTGTAGTGAGAGTTGCCATCCTGGTTCTCGTAAGAAAGTGAAGGAGGGGAAACCATTTTGCTGCTATGACTGCACCCCATGTCCAGAGGGGAAGATTTCAAATCAGACAGGTAAGACATATTGTATGCAATGGATCAAATGGTGTACAATCCAAAGTAATGTGGTTTGGTAGTCTAGAACACAGTCCTGCAAGTACAATTGAAATAGTTCCTTTAGGATCCTGCATCATTCACAGACGTTTTTGTGGGAACAGGCGGTGACAATAAAGAGGCGAGACACCAAAGTTGGGTTTAAATAGGGCCACATGTATTAAAGGGAGATGGAGGCCTAAGCAGGCATCCTAACTAGGCCAGGACTTAGGCCACACTAAGGATTGGGTGAGCCATCCTCATCCCGATAGGTCGCGCATGCGTCTCGCCACCTATCGGCTTTCCCCATTTGGTGTTGTGAGGCATTCCTCTGTCACCTCCCCTCAGGTTGCAAAACTCAGAGTGGTTGAGGAAGGTTGGTTTCAGAAGTAATCCTTATCCCTTCAGCAGGTGCAGCAAGACTCTCTGCTTAGGTTCTCAGGTGTTACCAATCACCTCAATGGTGCCAACGGATGCTCACCAAAACCTCTCCTTTCTTCCGATGCCCGCACACCTGCCCCCAGATAAATGTGACCAAATTGAACCAATTAACCTACTTCAGACTTCCTTGCTGTCTTACAAAGAGAAGTAGGTAAAAAAAAATCAATCTCATGTGATTGGCGACCAGCAAGCCCACACTGTCTACAGGGAGGGAGATGAGGGACGAAGAGCTGGTTGGGAGAGGCACCACCTCAGTATGTAGGCAGCACTCCCCTCTCCCTTCGAGTGACACTGTGCAGGGGCCACCAGTGGTGAGCCTCCATGCCTAGCCTCTCTGGCCCCTGCCCACAGGTGCTTCAACACGCCCAGGCAAGCCAGGTGCGTCTGTAAGGCCTATGTTGTGTGTGTGTGTGTGAAGGGGGGGTCCTGATGTCTTCTGCTTCTGGCCCTCTCATGTTTTATTTCCAATTCTTCCATCTTTTTCCTTAACAGGGAAAATATATTTTTGCAAATCAGATGAAATTAATGGAGCCCGTATGAAAAGGAGAGTGGGGTCCTCTATCTTTAACAGTTGGATTGAAAAGGAATTTCAGAAGGTATCATTTGTATTCATGAGCCCTGTGTGTAATTCCTCTTCATCACAACAGTTAAAGCTGCAGGAGCCCTGCCCTCTTTTGGATCTTGTCATGCTATGTAGAGCACATGCAGCTTTAATGGTAGTGATGAAGAGGGAATTTCACCAAGTGCTACATGCATATGAATGAAAACTGCTGGCATTCCCTTTTCTATACAATTGTTAAAGAAACAAGAACAATCTGACTAAATGAGGCCTGGCTCTCCAGCTGCAAGACAAGGAATCTGGAATCTGGCTTTAAGGGATGTTCCTTGGGTAGGAGTAGTGACTAAGCAGGACAGTTGACAGCCACCCAAGAGAAAGAAAGCAGAGTGATCCCAAAGCTAGTAAGAGGGATAGTTAGGCTGACCATATGAAAAGGAGGACAGGGCTCCTGTGTCTTTAACAGTTTCATAGAAAAGGGAATTTCAGCCGGTGTTATTTGTATATATGCAGAACCTGGTGAAATTACCTCATCATCACAAAGTTAAAGCTGCAGAAGTCCTGCCCTCTTTTGTACATGGTCAAGTGGACAGGGCACCTGCCACTTTAACTGTTGTGATGAAGAGGGGATTTCACCAGGTTCTGTGTATCTACAAATGACACCTGCTGAAATTCCCAGTCCTTTGCAACTGTTAAAATACAGGAGCCCTGTCCTCCTTTTCATATGGTCACTCTAGGGATAGTATATCAGTAAAGAAGGTGACCATGTATTTTCTGTTTCAGACATGAATGATTGTTATAAATGCACAGATGAAAACTATTCAAACAAAAAACAGGATTTGTGTATTCCCAAGTATACAAGCTTCTTGTCTTATGAAGAACCATTGGGGCTCAGTTTAGCCTGTTGTGCTCTTTTCTTTACTGTGGTTACAGGTTTGGTGCTAGGGACATTTCTGAAGCACCACCATACTCCTGTCGTCAAAGGCAACAACCGGAATCTCTCCTACACTCTTCTTTGTTCACTCCTGCTCTGTTTCCTTTGTGTATTGCTATTCATCGGTCAACCTGGAAAGGTGATGTGTCTCCTCCGGCAAAATGCCTTTGGCATCATCTTCTCAGTGGCTGTTTCTTGTGTCCTGGCTAAAACCATCACTGTGGTTCTGGCTTTCATGGCCACAAAACCAGGATCCAGGATACGGAAGTGGGTTGGAAAGAAAACTGCCAACTTCATTATCCTTTCATGCTCCCTTATTCAGGCAGGCATTTGTACTGTGTGGCTGGCAAACTTTCCCCCTTTTCCAGATGTTGACATGCATTCACAGACAGAAGAAATTATTCTGGAATGTAACGAGGGTTCTGCATTGATGTTTTATTGTGTCCTGAGCTACATGGGCTTTCTGGCAATAGTGAGTTTCACAGTAGCTTTCCTGTCCAGGAAGTTACCTGACAGTTTCAATGAAGCCAAGTTCATCACTTTCAGCATGCTGGTGTTTTGCAGTGTTTGGTTATCTTTTGTTCCATCCTATATGAGCACCAAGGGAAAATACATGGTGGCTGTGGAGATCTTCTCTATCATAGCTTCCAGTGCTGGGCTACTGTGTTGTATCTTTTTTCCCAAATGTTACATTATTGTATTGAGACCTGAGTTGAATAAGAAGGAGCAGCTAATAAGAAGAAAAGAGTGAAGCTTTTTACTACCTGTATCCTTTGCTATAGCAATCAGTGTAGATATGTACTGAATGAGCAATAGATATGTACTGAATGAGAATTTTGTTCCTGTTCACAAATTCTATGGATATGTCTCATTCACAATGCTAAATGTGAGTGTAAGGATTTCCTGTTCCTAAGTAAAAACTGAGATAGATGACTCATGTCCTACTCTACATAACATTCAATATTGATGGTATTGATTGCCAGTTGGGTATTTGTAAGAGGGGATAGTAGCATGTTTGCTTCTGTTGTATAAACTACATGTGACAATTGTCATGTGACAATTCCTATGAAAAGCCACATCTGGGTCTTTGGTTCACCACTCTGCCCTTGAAAAGGCCTCATCAGACAGGGGAAAGCCGTGTTTCCTTACCTAAATTCCCCCCCTGGTTCTGTCCCATTATACTTCCTCTTTCTTCACACATGGTAAGAAAGAGGAAGTAAACAATGGGCATGTGGCTCATGCAGTGGCCATTTTTATCACACCATTTTCCAGTGCACAGAAGAAAAAGGCTGCATATTCTGTTTCAAAAAACTAAAATAAAATAAGAGGTAAAGTGGTCTATTTTGTGTTGGAAATAAGGCAAGAAGGAATAGGAGATGCATGGGGTTGGTCATCATTATCAAAAGGACCCACAAACATCTGTAAGTAGAGAGTAACAAGCAAGGGAGAAATACTCATATGATGATTCTTAAACTTAACCAATTTCAGAGTGGTGGTTAAACTGGTAAAAACCACAGCAAGGATTCTATACCATTTCCCAAATAATTTGTCTGTTGAGGATGTGCCTTTTAGCAGCTTCAATTTCCCAGCATTTTGGAATTTGAGTGAAAATGGAAATCCCTTACCTGAATAGATTGACAGAAAGGTTGTTGTTATCAATTGTTATCATCATTATTCAATGGCAAGAAAAGGTTTATGAACCCCTTAGAAGTTTTACACATTTCTTACCTAAAATGTAATCAGACCTTAATCTAACTATATCAGCCTGCAGCCACTTTAAGATCAAAATGAGAGGCCCTTCTCACCCTTTCACCAGTGAGGGAAATTAGGTGCGTCTCCACATGAAACAGGGCCTTCTCAGCCATGGCCCCACACTTGTGGAAGAAACTCCCGCCTGCAGTCCACCATGCACTGTCCTTACAGGCTTTTGAGAAGGCCTTAGAATGTTTCATTTTACCATGAATATTGTTTTGCTTCTCCTGCTTTTGTTATTTTTTTGTTTATTTTTTACTCTTAGCTTTTATTGTTTTTCACTTATATTTTCCTGTCTATGCTTTTATTGCTTTTAATGTTCATACTGCGAAGGCTTCTGCCCTGAAAGGTGGCTAAGAAATGTTTTAAATAAATATATAAATAAATAACCAGATAATCCTAGATAAAGAATAATATATAACCTGATTAAAGAAATGACAAACATACATCTTGCTTCCTAAAGTGGTTGAACATTCAATATTTCTGTGTGGAAAAGTATGTGGACCTCAAGATTCAGTGCCTGGTGTCACTCCCTTGAGCAGTAATAACTTCAAGTAAGCATTTCCTATAACTACGGATGGACAAACCACATCATGCCCACCCTGCACACTGTTCAAGGTGAAAATTGGGAGGTCACTATCCCAAATCTATGCTGTATGGTGTTTTTGTTTGTTTGTTTGTTTTGAAGTATGACATAACCTCTCCCCCCCAGTACTTTTCTTTTGCCTGTCCTGAATCTGCCACTACTCAGCTTCACTGGGTGACCCAAGGCCAAAGGACAATCAGTCAATAAAGAAAGGAAACAAATTGAAGCCTAAGAACTAGAAGAAAAAGAAAGATATATGTTTTTTTGTAAGATTCTTGAAGATGGACTTAAGGAAAGGACAAGACTAAGAAATGGAATTGAGAAGAGATGGCTAGATACAGTGAGAAGAACAAACAAATAAACCTGCACTAGCACAATCTAGTAACAAAGAACTCTCCTCCTTCTACCAACTCTCTCCCACATTGGAAATGAAAGCAAAATCTCCTCTTACATACAACGCCTCCTCCACCACTGTGATTGGAGACTGCTGGGTTAAAGTTCAGCCCCATTGGCACCTGGAGATGTCACTTGCCAAGGCACAGTTCCTCCCTCCCAGTTCTTCCACTCCCCCTCCCTAACCTTCAGCAAATTGTTACCTTTCCCAGACAGGCTATGTGGCCTTCAGAATCATCCGGATGGGTCTGAAGCAATCCGAATCACCCCATTTCAGTTCAGATTTCAGATCTGGAACTGAAGTGGTGTGCAGCTCTAATGTAAACCCTATTGCATATTTAGAAAAGGATTGGTTCTTATTCACGATGGTAGCATGGTAAAACTACGGAATTTCTGAAATTACCATTAGGATTCACAAACACACACACACATACAGGAGGTTTTGGGGCCAATGAACATGATAATACATGGAAGCTGGAAGTTTTATTTTATGTTCTTTTGATGTTGTGTATTAGCTTGTCTTGTTCCTCTTCCCTTACATCAAGACAATATTACTATTGTTATTACCTCACAATGCATGCTTGAGGTGATTGAAAAATAAAAGCAATAAAAATAATAAAATATATAAACAAAAACCTGTACAAAGGAATTGTTCAATGAATTTAGGCTGGTTCACATGCCACACTAAACTAAGCCATGAGTTGTGGTAGGGTGGCTCAACATGATATGCAAAACTGACCTGGCTTATACATAATGGGTTGTTTTTCACAGCCAGTCCACTCTCAGAAGGTGAAAAATGGTTAAATATGTGCAAATCTTTCTGAAGCTGGAAAAAAACCCTATACTTCCCCAAAACAACACTCTTCTATTCACCCCCCACATCTCATTAGGAGAGTAGGGGGTAGGCTGCTGGGCTTGTGCTGCTAAGTGAACAACCTACCCACCATAGATTATTTTCAGGGTGGCTCATCGTGAGATGTAAACCAGCCTCTTGTCTTCAAAAGCCATCTAAAAGACTATACAGAAGTGGTATGGACCACTGTACCTTCTTTGTTAATCAATGATCTTTCCCATGTTCACTCTTGCTTTAGATTGTTTCTTTGTAAGATGCCAAAGATGAGGGGAAAACCCAAAATGAAACTGCATGCACTACATTACTGAGCAAGCAGTTGCTGTTGTGGACTTTAATGGGTGAGAAAACCCTAAATACCTTTTGAATCACTGCTCAGAACTTCACCAAACCAATTAAAACCTGATAAACCTGATAATCTGAGCCCAATTTAAACCATTGGTTCTAACCTGTACACTATGCTCAACATCTAAGGTCCTCCTCTGGGTTCGTACTCTGAGGGAGGTTCAGAAGATGGCAGATAGGTCATGGATGCCAAGATTCAAGTTATTATCTTAATGGGTTTCATTTTCATGAGCAATGGAATTATGAGCCCTATAATAGCAGAGCATTCATGTATGTGTGTGTGTGTGTGTGTATCTCACATTAAGTAAAGCACATTCCCATGCCCTTTATTATATTTGTATATTGAAATAAGGACATTGCTGCAGTCTTTAGAATTCTGGAAGTATCAGATGGAACATGAGAAACATTTCTGCAGGGATGAGGTCATTTCTGGGAAGGGATTGGTCTAAACGTATGATGTGGACCAATGGACTTAGATATTTTAAAATAAATGAATATGTATTTGGAGGGAGATCTTTGCCCAGATACAAAAGAGGACAGGTCTCCTGCAGCTTTAACAGTTATGGTGAAGAGGGAAATTCGCATGAATATGAAGGGAAAAGCATCGTGAACAGAAGATGAGAGAGAAAGCAAACTCCGGTGATCAAAGAACTAGGGTGACCAGATAAAATCCAGGTCAGGGCTCCTGTAACTTTAACATTTGTAGAGAAAAGGAAATTTCAGCCAGTGTCATTTGTAGGCAATTAGTTCCTGGTGATATTCCCTCTCCATCACAACAGTTAAAGTTGCAGGGGCCCTGCCTTCTTTTGTATATGGTCACTCTAGTATAGTGCATGCACCTTTAACTGTTGTGAAGAAGAGGGAATTTCACCAGGAACTAATTGCATACAAATAACTCTGGCTGAAATTCCCTTTTCTCTACAACTGTTAAAGTTACATAAGCCCTGACCTGAATTTTATCTGGTCACCCTAAAAGAACACAATATTTATTATGCTCCACGTGTCTCGGAGAACTGTTCTCCTTCTTCAGGAGCTATAAAATAAATGAAATCCCATAAAATTAACCATAAAGGTTTTTGTAAAAGCAACACCCTCATTCTTTTCAACAAAGTTTTTGGGAGGCTTTCCTACATGAAATTTGAGGAGAACAAAAAACAGGTTAGTTCAAATCTATGTTGGGAGAGTAATGGCCATGTTTATGCTTGTGGGGAGTGGGAAAATAACAAAGATTTATGTAAGGAGTTTGTTTGTTAAAAGAGAGATGTCGATAAAAAAAGATCATATCTTCACCAATGTTAAATAATTGGTTAGTAGAAATATGGGAACAATCTATTTTAGAATGGAAGAGTGTTTTTTAGCTTTATTTTAATTTTAATTTCTAATGTTGTTTTTAATTTTTTAACAATGTAGAATTTTCATGTAGAAAAGCCCCCAAAAATCTTTGTTGCCCCATTCTGAGCCGAGTAGGATCTTTTGGCACATGTCTGATTCGCTGGGGTTATGTATCTTTTTGCCTACTTCACATTGTAAGTCAGGAGAGAGTGTCTTAGAAATTGATTATGTTTTGTCGATAGGTGAATTTGGTCTCATTTGGTTCAGGCTGGTAGGGACAGGCATGGTCAATCTGTGGTACTGCTGATTGGTGACAGGTGATGTCTGAGGCCTTCCACTGAGGATTTTGCGACCCCACTGGGGAGATAAGGGTTACCTATTAGGCCAACTCATCTAAGCTTGGGGTGGGGGTAGGCCTGGGAGTGGCAATCCCAGACTCTGCCCATCAGGAGTAGAATGTTTTGAGTGATATAACACCTTGTTACTGGCGTGTAGAATAGAGCCCACCCAGTTTCCCTTTGCAGATCTTTAATAAATGTGACCGAAAAATGATACCATACACAGTTGTCTTGTCTCTTTACCCCCACCCCCAGCTTCCACCCAGAATACTGGAATGTAATGAGTGATTTGTAATTATCTGTAAATCGTTGTAGGCTATATGGGTTTCATGTCAACGGGGTATTTTTCTACGGCTCTCTTTGTCAAAACCTTGCAAAGTCATCTCCTTGTTGGGTTAAATTGTATCCACTCTTTCTGATCTCTGGGAAATGATGCAATCAAACACAGCAGATGCCCATGGCTTCGTAGATACTAAGGGATGTTGCTAAGTCCTCTGAATAAACTAACCTAGTAGAGGGGACACTCTATGTATGAATAGAGCTCCCATGACAGCTCCTCCTCCTCCTTGTTGGAATGGTAGGAGGAAGAGCCTGTGATCTTTTGCAGCATGCTCACTGAATGAGGAGGAGTCTACTCATCTTCCCCACTTGAGGAGGATCTGTTCAATTGATTGGCAGATCTCATGGTGAATAAAGAGGTAAAGCTCCACAGTTGAAAACAGCACAGCATGAATATAAATGCCGGAAGCCTTGGGCAGATCCTCCACCCCAGGATTAGATCAGTCATGACATTCTCAAGTAGGCCACTCCAGTGATCAAGGGTATTCATTCATTGCTTCTTTGGCTCAACATTGTGGCCTTTTGTTTCTGGTGTCATTTTGTGCTATAGGTCATTCCATATACAAATATTTCATCCTGTTTCACTGTGTCGCAGACAAAACATCTCTTCAGAGCTGACAGCCATTCCATAGGGAAACCCCAACTATGAATTGGCAATTACTCTCCATAGCAATTACCAAAGGATGGTAATTAATTCTGGTACTTGTGGTGAACCCCCTGTGGAGTTTCAGTAGCCATTAACAAAACATAATACTAAATGCTGTGAGAGATATTTTAAATAAAAAGGGACTGGAAATGTGGGAGCTCCGAGCACTCTGACCTTTGCTACTTTGTATTCTACACTTCATGTTTCAGGCCTAATGTCAGGACAATTAATCTAACACAGTCTTAGAAGTCATGTAGATTAAAACAGGGGCATATATACATATGTGAAGGCTTTTAGTGAAGGCTTTTAGATGTACTCAGGATGATCATATTAGTAGTGCTGCTTCTGTTACTTTTTCCTTATTCTTCAGGAAATGGTCACATAGTTAAATGCAGAGTTCATGATCTACAATCTCCACTTCACATGTATCATCAGTCAGGAGATTTCCTCATTGGCAGTATTGCTTCTCAAGCCTTCATTTTCGCCAGCCCAATACTCTTCAATGAAGACCCACCAGCACTGTTGCTTGAAGAGCTTGCGTAAGGTTGAACGTGCATTTTTTGTGAGATATATCACAAAAAGGCTTATAGTGTGAATGGATTTCTCAGGTTTTAAAGATGCTTTCTGTGCCAGAGAAGAATACACCCTCTAGAGTCCATCAATTTTTTTTAAAAAAATGTTTTGCTACCTTATGTAAAAAAAATAATTTCTTCATAGTTCAGAATTTTTCCTCTGAGAATTTTTATGTCACTCCAAGGGATGTAGTAATGTGCTATTTTCCCTGGGGTGGTTCTGAATCCATGCTACATCAGTTATATGACGCAGCCACAGAGTCGAAGCCACTCTGGGGCAAAGATGTGGAAATGCACAGCTGAAAGGTTGGGGACTTACCCAACTGTTTCAGCCAGAGTGAGGTCAGCCTGGCTCTTCTACCAGTCTGTCCTCACTCAGCGCTGCTCTGGGGGCATTCCTGGGTGGAAAGCAACATCCTTTTGGTTACTGGAAGCTGCGTGGGTGCGGTGGCAAGCCTAACGACCTCCAGAAAGCCCATGCTGCCTGCCCTCATACAGACAACTTGCTGCCACCGCTCACGGTGATAGCGCTGGGTTTGGCAACGGAGTGGCACCAACCCACTGCTGTGAAGAAAGCTCCAAGTTCCTCCATGGATATAAGAGCTTTATGTCTCTCCATCTCTTCTTTGTGAATATTTTCTTTATGGAACAGTTAAATGCAATATTCAAATGACTATTTTTAGGTTAACTTCCTGTAAAAGGAAATATTAGCCATTAAACATAGTGTTCTTCAGGTGAACATGATATCACTTATCTTTGATAACTTTGTGTAGACCACCCATAGGCTAAAGTGCCTCTGGAAAGGAAGTAAATAAATACTGTGGTAACTATGACAGCAACATTAACACAGGACTCAGTAGCAATAATTAATCCTTCTGATGCAGAATTGAACTTTTGTTCCAGCATGGTACCTAAGAATTACCAGCACATCCTGGCCTTGGCATTTGCCATAAAGGAGATCAATGAGAACGCTCAGATCTTACCTAATATCACATTGGGCTTTCACATCTTTGACAATTTTTACAGTGCAAGGTGGACTTATCATGCTACAGTACAACTTATATCCACACTGAAGAGATTTCTACCCAACTACAAATGCGACCAGAATAACACAATTGCAATTATCGGGGGTCTGGACTCCAGAATTTCATATTATGTGGCTACTGTTTTAGATATCTACAAGATTCCACAGGTGTGTGTGTATATGTGTGTGTATTTAAAACTCGATTCGTATTTATTTTGTTCTGTTGACCTTACTTCTATTGCAGATGAAGCTAGGTTAAAAATACATTACATAAGTGATACGTCCAATAAAAACGATGCAGAGGATCCTCACTTCCTAACATGAATGCTTCTTTTTAGCTATCTAAGCAGAAAGATCTTCCTGCAGGATACTCTATTCTGCCCTTGTAGTAAGGTTGACCCTGGAAGATTGGGGAGGATTCTAGTGTGGACTTACACAATCTTCTATATGCCATTCATTGTACACAGAGACTTTATAGCATTTTGCCGGGGCGTCGCTAGATGTAGTTTTCTTCTTGCATACAGCATAAATGGTATTCAAGAGTGAAATCTCACAGCTGCATGATCTCATTATCTGAGATAAGGATATTGTTCACTCACCTGTGAGAAATTGGAGCTGAGCCCTCCCATCCTTCTCCAGAAAGGATTGCTCCCCTGCATGACTGACTAGGAACTGTGGAAAGACCCCTATGAAATCCAGCTGGCTGGTATGTTCTTTCTTATTGTCTGTGAGGAGGAAGCATGCCTGTCTGCTCAGCAATTGTCGGCCCCTGGAACAGTACCCTGTTAAACCCAGGAAACCAGTGCAACATCCATCCAGGAGACTGTGGTTTGTAATCAAGGGGCAATTGTGAGCTTTCTACATGTATTCTTTGTATCTAGATGATATTCAATAAACTGCCTATCATCCTTTTATACAAGTGGCTTTGTTTCATCTTGGTAAACCCAGAATTTGTATAGACTGGACCCATAGTGGATCAGGCATGCAGATTGATACAGCCCTCCCAACAGACCATTGTTACTGGATATGCTTAGTCCTCAATGGGATGCTCCCCCCTCCCTTGATTATGTATCATTTCAAAAGAATGTACTATGAATTTCAAGATTTCCCCAAGCATGCTGATAATTCCTTCTTCTTTCTCAGGCCCCACTTTGGCTCCAAACCTATCTGCATCCAACTCAGGAGTCTGCTATCAGAAGGATAAACCCTTTAAAAAATTTTTTAATGGAAAGTGTTTTCCCCATTTGAGTAATTATGGATGTGGGACGGGAGATGCAATGTCTCAGGGCATATTCACATCTATAGCTGGGTGACAAATTAGTTCAGTGCACATTTAAATGTGAGCTTTTAATACTAAGTAGAACACATTTTGCCATTGAAATCCATGCATTTCTGAAATGTATACTGCAGCCTTTTTAACAGACAAAGAAAGTGTGACCAAAAAAGGTGCACACAAATGTGTGTATCTCAAAAATGCACACAAAAGATTTCATCAGAACAAAATCACAGGAAACATACATTTGAAACAGTGCTCAAAAACATGATCTGCAAGCAAACATGGACACATTTCTATGTAGGAAAAAGAAAATGTTCACAATTGAATGCCGATTTGGAAGAGAATAAAATTGAGCTTAACAGATTCCCCCATTCCTATGTCATCCAATTTCCCCAAATCCTTTTAAACTTTTCATTCCTTTATATTTATATTCATATATTATCTACAGTTAGAGGCATGTCCTAATTCTCTGGTTGCATTGAAGCTACTCTCTCATGTCTAGGATTTATGCTAGTCTAGAAATGCCTGTCAGAAAAGGTTCCAGTTTACAAAGTGGACCTTGAGTTAATTGAAGATCATTCGATCTTGCTTCCAATGAGGGGGGAGGGGAGGTGAAACTGACAATGTTTATTGATCGATGTTAAGAAGGCGATAAAGCTAACCACTATGTTTATTAAAGTGGTTTGATTGACTGTCGAATACAAGTGCTGGTTATTACTCCAGTTGCCCTCAATGAGTTTTGGCCTGTTCTTGACTGGTTCTGGCCAAGGTTTACAGTCGTATTGCAGCATAATCTTCTTCATGACTGAAATTGGTGTTTTACACCAAAATATTTCACATTTTAATACACACACACACAGAGAGACATATATAATGCACTGGATGTGCTATTATTGGTCATTTGTTTGGTTTCTGATTGTTTTGTTATGTTTTTATCACCGCCATGTCAGTTTATTGGGGAAACTGAAATTGTTCTGAAGTCACTATTCTGTTTACTTGGAAGGTGAGACCAACCCATCACCATTGTAGGTCCGCACAGTATTTGAGCTCATGCCCAATTATGAACACAAAGAACATGGGTAGGAGAGCAGGTCAGCTCCAGTGAGCTCAATGGCAAACAACTGGTTCACCCATGTTGTCTTGAGCAGAAATACAGGGTTTTTGGAACATAGCTCAGCCTTGAAATGACTCACTGCAATTTAAATAAGAAGTTACCTAAGATATTTAAATAAAATATATCTGAGGAAGGTTTCCAACAGCAATAAATTGTACATAAATATTAACTAAACTGTGATCCCAAGACTGAACCACTGTTGGTATTTGGTAAGGAAAATTACATAGCTATAGCTACACACATATGCATGACGGTTCATGCACAAACACACTTTGTTTTATTTCTGTCAACTTGTGTAATATAAGTAAGCGATAATCTCTTAGCCTCATATCTCCCCTATAGACGTGTTATGAAGGTAGATTGTATACTGCATGATGTGTGCTTTGACAAATTGAATGTGATGCATAATTGCTAGTATATGCTTTCTTTCTCTCATCCACAAATCTCTTTAGCTCATCTATGGCTCTGCTCCAGTGATGAATGACAAAACCCCAGGCCTTTCCTTCTACCAGATGGTCCCCCAGGAAGCTCTTCAATATGAGGGGATTCTCTCTTTGCTTCTCTATTTCAGGTGGATGTGGATTGGGGTCATAATTAAGGATAATGACAATGGGGAAAGATTTTTGCGAACTGTGTTTCCAATGTTTTCCAGGCATGGAGTCTGTTTTGCCTACATAGAAAGAATCCCTAGGCAAACTTTTATCACTGAATTTTACAGTTTGTTAGAACAACTTGCGAAAGTCCACGATAAAGTCAGGGAAAGCAAAGCTACTGTATTCGTGGTCTATGGAGAATCAGATACCATTGTGTGTTTGAGATGGTTTCAATATGTAACAGAAAGAGAACATGTAACAAATAAACCTAATGGTAAAGTACTGGTATTGACAGCTCAGGTGGATTTCACTTCAGTTGTCCTTCAAAGGACTTGGAATGCACAGTTTTTTCATGGCGCTATATCCTTCACTATTCATTCCAAAGACCTACCAGAGTTTCATCAGTTTGTGGAGCATACAAAACCTCTCTACAGAAAAGGGGATGGATTTATTTTGGACTTCTGGCAACAGGCCTTTGGATGCATATTCCCAAACACAGTTGAGGGTGAGATGGATGAGGATGTTTGTACAGGTGAAGAAAATTTGGAGAGCCTTCCTGGATCATTTTTTGAGATGAGTATGACTGGCCATAGCTACAGCATCTACAACTCTGTCTATGCACTGGCTCATGCATTACATGCCATGTTATCATCCAGGCTCCAGGACAGAAGTCAGCGGGATGTAAGAGGACAAAAACTTTACAGTAATCAGCAATGGAAGGTAATACACAATGGATATAATCTGTATTTTAATAAACTGTTTCCCAGGACTCAGATTCTTCCATCTTCCCATCAGGCAGAAAAGGGATGATAATTCTAACTTCCAATCAGCACTTTTGATTTCATATATATATATATATATATATATTTGTTTTGCTTTTTGCTTTTCTGGGGTTCTGAATGGGTTGTAACCAATGTTATTTCAGTCGTTGCCATGTGCTGATTCTAAATACGACCAACATTGGATAAAACCCTTCATTTTTCTCAGTATATATTTGATTACATTGCTTTGCTAACCACACTTTTTTCAGAACTTTCCATTTTCAGTTTTCATCGGAAGGAGGCCACTTGAGGATATAGGTAGCTTGTAATTTCTTTCAGTTTATTTATTAAAGTAGAGGGGGTTGTCTAAATGTCTTCTTTAAAATGGCAGTGGCTCTTTAGGATTTCAGGCAGGATTCTTTCCTTGCCCTACTTAGAGAAGATGGGGATCGAACCTGGACCGTCCACATGCTAAGCATGTGCTCTATCACACTGAGCTATGGCCCTTTCTAACCCTGGCCCCACCCTTTCCCTCCTTTGCCAGTTGCCTTGTAATTCCCTGGCTTTTACACAGTTGTTTTCCCATTCTAAATGATGAATGGCCTCTCCTAAGGCTTAGGGCCAAACTTCAACTTCTTCCAAGCAAGCATAGCGGTGACTGGACGGGCTAATTTACCTCAGTGTAAATGTATATGGTCCAAATTCAAATTGGCACTGTGCAAATAAAGAACTGGGCATTTTAGCTTCCCTTCATGTTCATTCTGAAATCCCACTAGGGATGTGCATCGTATCAGATCTGATATCCGATACTGATTAAAATAAGTGAAATTGGACACCCGATACACGATTCCAATGCACTCCCTTGGGCAGTCAATCTTTTCCAATAAGATATTTTGGTCTCCAAATTTAATCTGAGAAAATTGGATGCCATTACTTCAGGTATTTTGTGGCTATTATTTTTTTTACATGAAAAGTTCCAAAAGTTAAAAAATGGAAGGTTTGACAGCTTTCAAACTGCACTCCCTCCCCCTCCTTCTCCCCCCTCTGTTATCTGCCAAAACCACCATATTGGAACCTTTGGAACTCTTAAAGTAAAAAATTCATAGCCACACAATGTCTGGACCTATCTGCTATGTGAGCAAGTTTCATGCTTCTATCTTTAAAACTGAAAAGTTAAATGTGTTTCTCTCCTTATTTCTCCCAAAATATCTTGCCACTACATGCTTAAAGCTATGATTCTGAAATTGCTCACATATAGGGTGACCAGATAAAATCCAGGTCAGGGCTCATGTAAAGGTGCAGGCACTATACTGGAGTGACCATATACAAAAGAAGGCAGGGCCCCTGCAACTTTAACTGTTGTGATGAAGAGGGAATTTCACCAGGAACTAATTGCATACAAATGACACTGGCTGAAATTCCCTTTTCTCTACAACTGTTAAAGTTACATGAGCCCTGACCTGGATTTTATCTGGTCACCCTACTCACATATATCAACCAAAGTGGTATCTCTAGTGTGGCAAAGTTTCATGGTTGGAGCTTTAAAAGTAAAAAAAGTTGAAGGCATAACTGTCTTTCCCCCACTGCTTCCCATTATCAAAAAAATTACTGCCAGCAAAGGCAAGCACCTACGTTTCTGATATTTCGCACATATGAGTCCCAACATACCATCTGCAATGTGGCAAAGTTTCCTGTGTGGAACTTTAAAAATAAAAAATTAATGGGCATTCCTGGTTTGTTGGTACAAAATTCATGGTCACAAAATGCCTGACCAATCTTTCTGAAATTCCTCACAGATAAGTACCTGAAACCCATCTGCAAAGTGGCCAAGTTTCATGCTTCTATCTATAAAAATAAAAGGTTATAGGCATTTTTGTAACACAATACTAGGCTATGAGGAAAATCATTGAAAATGGCATCAAATTCAAAAATTGGATGTCTGATTTTCGTATCGGTATTTGATCCGATGCAATACGATGGACCTCCAATTTTTCCGATGCAACATTTTACTAAATTTGAAGTTCCGTTTCCAATATGAGTTTTTGCATACATGCACATCCCTAAATTCCACCCCTTTACAAGGGGTGTGTGTTAATAATGTGGGGGGTGCATCCACTGGAAACAATATGAAAAAGATAGGACCTCTTCTAAACCCCACAGCTGAAATTCCTTGAGTAATTTCATTGCCCAAATCTGTAAGATTCAAGTGAGATATCCAGTGGAACTGAATGTGAACTGGAAATCATTTTATTTGTTTGTGTATCCCACTGTTATCAAATGACAACCTTTTTCTAAATTCTTCTCTTTTACTTTTTAACTGAGCTTCGTCACTTTCTGAGCAATGTCTCATTTAACAATGGTGTCTGGGACAAGTTTTCCTTTGACAAGAATGGGGAGTTAATAGCTGGATTTGATGTTGTCAACTGGATCATTTTCTCAAACCAATCATTTTATCGTGTGAAGGTTGGAAGGGTGGATCCCCAGGCATCTCCAGATCAAGTGTTCACCATCAGTGAGGATGCTATAACTTGGCATAGCTGGTTTAATCAGGTAGAAACCAAGTCTGGAACACTTTGTTAATTGAGCAACCCTATGTATGTCTACTTAACAGCAGCTTTCATGTTATTCAGTGGGGCTTACTCTCAGTTAAATGGGTATACAGTGATAGATTAAGGACACCGTGCTATCCATGTGTGGACAGAAAATTCAAACTGTTATCAGTATTCCCCAGATGTGAATGCCTTTTCTGTCCAAAACCCTATGAAATGAAATCCTATAGTTTGCAAGCTCAATCTTCACAAGCGTCCAAACTCAGAGACTTCCAACCATCAAATGCAGGGTTGGAGGAGCAGCAGAGGCTATCTTTGGATAAAAATGAAGGGAAAGTAAATCCTCCTAGCAAGCCTTTAAGATATTTTCCCTTGATAAAGACTTATGATCTTCACCTCCCCATCCCTCCACCCGGCATTTTTCACTATATTGGCTTTTTTGCCCATCTAGCAATGTCTTTTTGAAGAAGTATTTATGAAGGGAAAAAACTTTATTGCAAGTCTTTATCAAGGGGAAACACTTAATGGCTTGTCAGAAGGATTTACTCTCTCTTTCTTCATCCAAAAATAGCCTCCACTGCTCCTCCCACCCTACATTGGATGATTTCAAGAAGGCTGGAAAGGGCCTCAGAATAGCTCATATCCTGGCCTCTCTGGTCTCCTCCCCTCCCTGCCTTCCCAAACACCTGCTTTCCCCTGCTCTGAGGGGGAATTCCCACTGGCTTTCTGGCTTAATCACCATGGTTAAAGCCGTGGTTTAAAGTGTCTTCTGCATGGGGCCTATCCAATGGGGCCTCACACAAAATTTAGGGTCCATAGGATTGCTCCCTCCATCTAATCTCAGCTCTTATAATGTACTGGGATCATTTATATAGGTGTTCTGGAAAACTTTCTGCTACCCTGAATTCATCACATCTGGTTAAACTTGTCTATTTGATTCCTATTTAGTAAAGAAAAGAGAATGAATGAATGAATGAATGAGAGAGAGAGAGAGAGAGAGAGCAAAAGAATAGGAGAATACCTTTTAAAAAAAGTATGTCTTGTCCATTTTCCATGCTGTATTATTATCTCATTTCTTCCCACTACCTTCATCCAAAAGCAGTAGAACATACATGTTTGATTAGAGGGGACCAATAAAAGAGACTTTGAGTGGTTTAAACCTAATATTAAAAATAATGTATTTAGAGGGCAGTTCTATGCATGCATAGTGTGAAAAAAAGAGCTACAACTCCCAGATTTCCCATGTGGAATGAGGAATGCTGGGAGTTGTGGGTCATTTTTCTGTCTCAGATGCATAGAATTGCATCCTTGTTTGGAAATTATTTCTGTTGGAATACTTGGAAACATTTGTCTTCATGACAATTCTATAAAATACATTCCCACTACACTGTTTTAATGTTAAGAGAATATACCAAAGGCACTGAATAGCAACTGTGATTTTAGATTTGACCAGTATGATGTCCACTCCAATCAAACCATTTGAAAGTGCATTATAGGGTCCATCACACTTAAGTTTTTCCATTGTTTGCCTCCGAATTTTTACCTCCATTTCAGAAGTGCTGCAAACACTCCTTCCTTTCCCAATCACAGCTATACCAATGAACTTGCTTTTTTACTCTCCCACTGCTATTGTGCCTGCCCCCTTCCGCCCCTTCTTTCCCCCCCCCTCCAGTTCATTGATTTCAAATGATTTTTTTCACAGTATTAACATTGTCCTCTTTCATTTATGGATTAGACCCAACCATTTTCTGTTTGTAGTGAGAGTTGCCGTCCTGGTTCTCATAAGAAAGTGAAGGAGGGGAAACCATTTTGCTGCTATGACTGTACCCCATGTTCAGAGGGGAAGATTTCAAATCAGATAGGTAAAACATATTGTATGCATATGGATCAAATTGTGTATAATCCAAAGGAATGTGGTTTGGTAGTCTAGAACACAGTTCTGCAAGTACAATTGAAATAGTTCCTTTAGGATCCTGCATCATTCACAGACGTTTTTGTGGGAACAGGCGGTGACAATAAAGAGGCGAGACACCAAAGTTGGGTTTAAATAGGGCCACATGTATTAAAGGGAGATGGAGGCTTAAGCGGGCATCCTAACTAGGCCAGGACTTAGGCCACACTTAGGATTGGGTGAGCCATCCTCATCCCAATAGGTCGCGCATGCGTGTCACGACCCATTGGCATTCCCCATTTGGGGTTGTGAGGCATTCCTCTGTCACCTCTCCTCAGGTTGCAAAACTCAGAGTGGTTGAGGAAGGTTGGTTTCAGAGATAATCCTTATCCCTCCAGCAGGTGCAAGACTCCCTACTTAGGCTCTCAGGTGTTACCAATCACCTCAGTGGTGCCAATGGATGCTCACCAAAACTCTCCTTTCTTCTAATGCCCGCACACCTGCCCCCAGATAAATGTGACGAAATTGAACCAATTAACCTACTTCAGACATTCTTGCTGTCTTACAGTGTGAAGTAGGTTAAAAAAAGATCTCAAGTGATTGGCGACCAGCAAGCCCACACTGTCTACAGGGAGGGAGATGCGGGACGAAGAGCTGGTTGGGAGAGGCGCCACCTCAGTTTGTAGGCAGCAGTCCCCTCTCCTTTCGAGTGGCACTGTGCAGAGGCCACCAATGGCGATCATCCATGCCTAGCCTCTCTCGCCCCCGCCCACAGCTGCTTCAATACGCCCAGGCAAGCCAGGCGGGGCTGTAAGGCCTATGTTGTGTGTGTGTGGGGGGGGGGGGTCCTGATGTCTTCTGCTTGTGACCCTCTCATGTTTTATTTCCAGTTCTTCCATCTTTTTCCTTAACATAGAAAATATGTTCTTGCAAAACAGATGAAATTAATGGAGCCCTTATGAAAAGGAGAGTGGGGGTCCTGTATCTTTAACAGTTGGATTGAAAAGGAATTTCAGAAGGTATCATTTGTATTCATGAGCCCTTAGTGTAATTCCCCTTCATCGCAACAGTTAAAGCTGCAGGAGCCCTGCCCTCTTTTGGATCTGGTCATGCTATGCAGAGCGCCTGCAGCTTTAATAGTTATGATGAAGAGGGAATTTCACCAAGTACTACATGCATATGAATGAAAACTGCTGGCAATTTTTAAAGAAAGAAGAACAATCTGACTAAATGAGGCCTGGCTCTCCAGCTGCAAGACAAGGAATCTGGAATCTGGCTTTAAGGGATGTTTCATGGGAAGGAGTAGTGACTAAGCAGGGCAGGTGACAACCACCCAAGAGAAAGAAAGCAGAGGGACCCCAAAGCTAGTAATAGGGATAGTATATAAGCAAAGTACGTGACCATGTATTTTCTATTACAGACATGAATGATTGTTATAAATGCACAGATGAACACTATTCAAACAAAAAACAGGATTTGTGTATTCCCAAGTATACAAGCTTCTTGTCTTATGAAGAACCGTTGGGGCTCAGTTTAGCCTGTTGTGCTCTTTTCTTTACTGTGGTTACAGGTTTGGTGCTAGGGACATTTCTGAAGCACCACCATACTCCTGTCGTCAAAGGCAACAACCGGAATCTCTCCTACGCTCTTCTCTGTTCGCTCCTGCTCTGTTTCCTTTGTGTATTGCTATTCATCGGTCAACCTGGAAAGGTGATGTGTCTCCTCCGGCAAAATGCCTTTGGCATCATCTTCTCAGTGGCTGTTTCTTGTGTCCTGGCTAAAACCATCATTGTGGTTCTGGCTTTCATGGCTACAAAACCAGGATCCAGGATGCGGAAGTGGGTTGGAAATAAAACTGCCACCTCCATTATTCTTTCGTGCTCCCTTATTCAGGCAGGCATTTGTACTGTGTGGCTGGCAAACTTTCCCCCTTTTCCAGATGTTGACATGCATTCAGTGAAAGAAGAAATTATTCTGGAATGTAACGAGGGTTCTGCATTGATGTTTTATTGTGTCCTGGGCTACATGGGCTTTCTGGCAATAGTGAGTTTCACAGTAGCTTTCCTCTCCAGGAAGTTACCTGACAGTTTCAATGAAGCCAAGTTCATCACTTTCAGCATGCTGGTGTTTTGCAGTGTTTGGTTATCCTTTGTTCCATCCTATATGAGCACCAAGGGAAAATACATGGTGGCTGTAGAGATCTTCTCTATCTTAGCTTCCAGTTTTGGGCTACTGTGTTGTATCTTTTTCCCCAAATGTTACATTATTGTATTGAGACCTGAGTTGAATAAGAAGGAACAGCTAATGAGAAGAAAATAGTAAAGTTTTTTACTACCTGTATCCTTTGCTATCGCAATCAGTGTAGAGCAATAGATATGTACTGAATGAGAATATTGTTCCTGTTCACAAATTCTGCGGATACGTCTCATTCACAATGCTAAAAGTGAGTGGGAGCATTTACTGTTCCTATGTCAAAACTGAGATGGATGAGTTATGTCCTACTCTACGTAACATTCAATGTTGATGGTATTGATTGCCAGTTGGGTATTTGTGTTGCGTAAATCATGTTGTGGGTCTTTATTCTGGTGGGCTTGCCAATATCCAGAACCAGAATCGAAGCAGGCAAATCAGTGGGAAAACAATTCCGCTTTTTATTGTAAAATGGCTGTACAGCGGCAAGTTAAGGAGCGGAGCTACAAATCGAAACAGGCCCCGAAGAGGGGCTGCACAAGGTTTTTCATACATTCTTGGTCAACTCCCTTCAGCTTCTTTTCCCAGACCAGGAGATAATTCACCCCACATGGAATTCCCAAAACCCCTTCACTCTTCACTCACCTTTGGAGGGCACCAGTTTGTGGAAGGGCTGTTCTAAACAAAAAAAGAGAAGTAGGTGGCCCTAAGTTGTTCGTGATCAGTTTTCCACAACCCCACAGTCACCTCTGCATGTCATATTCTCCACCCTGTCCTCATGGTTTATCTGCTTTGGGAGAATGAGAATTTCACTTGCACTTTCTGCCTCCTTAGGGATGATGTGGCGTTAAGGCTTGGGAGCCTTAACTCCCAATTTACCTGCTTTTTAGTGCTTGGTTGGAATCTGTAGAGCCTTAACATTGTTTTTGTAAACTGTAGTTTTTTTGTTTAATGAATTTCATGGCTTTCTGTAATGGATGACAGGATATTATACAGTTGACAACCAAGCCAGCGTCAGCCAGATTGTTATACCATCTTGACATCTAATATAAAATCAAAGCTAGTGTTATGTGTTGAACTCACTTTTAACATTAATAAATCAACCAAAATGCTTGCATCTCCCTCATTTTGAAAGTTAAAGAGATGAAACCTGGTATCATGGTAGCTCTTAAGTAGGGATATAGCTATGCCAAGTATGAAGCAGATCCGTTCATGCCTTGATTTTTAGGAATGTTTTAAAGTTCAAACAGAAATCTCTTTGGGGTCCAGGACCTTGAGCAGTACAAGTTTTAAAAATGAAATTAAAGATAAAGAGATGAAACTTGGCACCATGGTAGCTCTGAAGTAGGGATTTAGCCATGCCAAATTGGAAGCAGATCCGTTCATGCCTTGATTTTTAGAAATGCTTAAAACTTCAATTTTTTTTTCTTTTCCCCCATGATGCTTCAGCTTCTTGTAATTCTTCACAGTAATTCCTTGGCCAAATCAGGCCAAGTAGTAAGGTAAATCTTGGGCCGCTCCTCAGTAGGGTTTGAAAATCAATTTTTTTAAAAAATATTTTTTAAAATATGGAACGCTTCACGAATTTGCGTGTCATCCTTGCGCAGGGGCCATGCTAATCTTCTCTGTATCGTTCCAATTTTAGTATATGTGCTGCCGAAGCGAGCACTATTTAATTTTTTAAATTAACTAAAATGCTTACAATTCCATCATTTTGAAAGATAAAGGGATGAAACTTGACAGTATGGTAGCTATTAAGAAGGGATTGAGCCATGCCAAGTTGGAAGCAGATCTGTTTATGCTTTGAGTTTTAGGAATTTTTAAAACTTCAAACCCAATACTCTTCTTTGGGTTCTAGGGCCTTGAGCAGTACATTAAAAAAGAAAGAAAGAAAGTAAAGGTGAAGAAATAAAACTTGGCACTATGGTACCTCTTAAGTAAGGCTTTAGCCATGCCAAGTTTAAAGCAGATTGGTTCATGCCTTGAATTTTAGGGGGGGGGGAATTGAAGTCAAACTTTTAAAAAAAATATCCTAAAAATCAAGGCACGAACTGATCTGCTTCCAACTTGGCATGGCTCAATTCTAGGGTGACCACTAGGGTGTGGCCTAGTGGCTAAAGTGTTGGACTGGGAGCTGGGAGATCTGGGTTCTACTCCCCACTTAGCCATGGAAACCCAGTGGGTGACTTTGGGCCAGTTGCAGACTCTCAGCCCAAACCATCGCACAGGGTTGCTGTTGTGAGGATAAAATGGAAAGGAGGAGGATTATGTATGCCGCCTTAGGTTTCTTGGAGGAAAAAAGGTGGGATATAAATGCAATAATAAATAATAAAAAAACCTGTTAGGATTTCCCCAGATTTGTCCTGGTTTTTGTTCTATCCTCGGTGTCAGGGGGAGATTTTATGCTATAGTCTATAATGACCTGGAATTACACACTTTCCCTTTTATGGCCACCATTAGTGTGGCAGGGGGGAATGACATGCTTTCTGGAGGTGTGTCATTCTCTCCCACTGCTCCAATCAAGGCCTTAAAAGGGAAAAATGTGTCATTCCCAGGCATTATGGAAAAGGGCCTGATTGGAGCAGTGGGGTAGGGTGAGAATGACATACTTTCCCCTCCTCCGCTCCAATTTGGGACTTTAAGGTGGCCCCAGAAAGCCATTCTCCTGCCCCCCCACTAGGTGTCCTCTTTTTTGGTTTCCCAAATATGGTCACCCTACTCAGTTCTTGCACAGGTTGCATTTCCATCCCTAGATATTTACTCAGAAGTAAGACCCATTGAATTTCCTTGGTTCATGAAAAGCAACACACTTGCTTTTAGATTTGCCAGTCTCAGCATTCTATGTGTGCTATGAATGCCTGCTCTGTCTGTCCCTATAGTTTCCTGCAAGGTCCAGCCAGGGGAAGCCAGTAAATTAAACCCAGGGGTGGAGGGTGGGATTCCCTCAAGTTCATCTTACAGCAGGTGCTATAGAACATGGACCTTCCAGGAGTGTTGAGGGTGGATTTCTGGCAAATCCAGCCAGGCAACTTTATGGCCTGTTAGTCCCTCCATTTGGTAGCCCGCAGAGCACCTGCCTCATAAGGCAAATGGCCACATGATAATTGTTATTATGGCCTGCTACTTTGTTTGTCTTTAGTAGTCTGTGGTCCAGATCTCTTCAGAAGGGGGAATAGTGTTTTGTGGTTGGGGTCAGTCTAAATTATCTCCAGGGATCCCTTACTCAGTGCCTCTGATAGCAAAGAGATTGAGGATTTTCCCCAATTCTGTTACTCTTGAAGTTACTAGGCCTGTTGAAAATAGATATTATAACATAAGCGTGAAAACAGTGAATACCCCTTTTAACTTGTTAAACCAATGAAAACATGCCACACAAGAAGTCTTAAGATATGAATGGTTTATAAAGAAAAGTAAATGCAAAAGAACATCAGATGCAGAAGTGAAATCTGAAACATTATTATTATTAGTAGTAGTAGTAGTAGTAGAAGTAGTATCCTGCCTTTTGCCCAATGCTGGGCCTCAGGGCAGCCTTACAAAACTAAAACATATACAGCTAAAACCTATAAATAGGAATATACTAGGCTGACCATATGAAAATGAGGACAGGGGCCCTGCCTTCTTTTGTATATGGTCACTCTAGTATAGTGCCTGCAACTTTAACTGTTGTGATGAAGAGGGAATTTCACCAGGGACTAATTGCAACTGTTAAAGTTACATGAGCCCTGTCCTCCTTTTCATATGGTCAGCCTAAATATACAAAAGTGAAAAATATAATTAAATACTTTTCAATATTAAAGCATTTTAAACATTTGAAATACATAACAATTTAAAAGTCAAAGGTATAGACAGAGGCCCAGATGATTTGTCAAAGGCCTGCTGGAACAAAAAAGTGTTTGTCTGTATCTAAAAACACATCAAGGAAGGAGCCAGTGTAGACTGCAAGGATTAGAAAGAAAATATATATATGTACACTATGCAGAATACACGACAGCTCAACTGTTTCTAAGCCTTATTAGAAAAACAGGGTGACTAGGCCGAAACCAACGTTGTAGGCCCAGAAGCACTTTGAAAGGTTTCAACATTGTACTTAAAACTTAACACTGACCCAAACTAATTAAATGAAGTGTTTGAAGCTTTCAACTTTATAGCAGTATGGACCAAACTCTTAGAAAAGAGGGAAGGAGCACAGTGTGTGTTTGGGGTGGGGTGGAAAGAAAGGGATGTATAGCCACCTATTCCCAGGAGAGAGCTGAAGATCAGGTTACCATGGATCCAGAGGAACCACACCCTGCTTCACTGGGGAGCAAAAGAGCAAACTGGCCTTATGAAGATAGCCCAAAATAGAGCCAAAGGAATGCATGTTCCAGAAGAGAAAAGAGAAACTCTTCTTCTTCACTCAAAAGGTCTGTGCTAGAGGCAGCGGCCATTTCACTCACCCACCCCACATTCTAAGGCAGGAGGGAGGGGGGAGAGCGACGCAACTGAGCGTGTGTCACAATATGAGGGGATATGGCCGCCTCATTGACTTGAATGAGAGGTTAAAATAGTCCTTAAAAGTCAACCGAAGGGAAATATTAAAAAACAAAAAGCTTTCCACCAACTACAGTCAAGGAGGAAGAAGACCCCACCACTGGATTAATTAATAAGGCTCAAGAAATTATGCAAATTGTGAGAACAAAACTCGCAACCCAGAAGTAGTTTTACAAAAGCAGGGAGACAGGTTTGTATTCCTTTTCTACCTTAAATTGCTCTCCTTCCCTCAATCTTTCACCAATCTTCTTGAAATTTTCAGGTAATGTAAAACAAACATTTCTTTCTGGCACCTGTAAATTTCAGAAAGGTTGGTGAAACATTTTCAATTTTATGGCTGTTAGAATGACCCCCCCAATGATCACTTTAACATGGCAGGATGTGTTTTTTACTGACAGCCCTTAACAATGGAGGCATGGCTGTGCCTCCATTTATAAAGAAGTGGTATGGACCACTGTACCTTCTTTGTTAATCAATAATCTTTCCCATGTTCATTCTTGCTTTAGATTGTTTCTTTGTAAGGTGCCAAAGATGAGGGGAAAACCCAAAATGAAACTGCATGCACTACATTACTGAGCAAGCAGTTGCTGTTGTGGACTTTAATGGGTGAGAAAAACCTAAATACCTTTTGAATCACTGCTCAGGACTTCACCAAACCAATTAAAACCTGATAAACCTGATAATCTGAGCCTAATTCAAACCATTGGTTCTAACCTATAAAACCTTACATGGTTCAGGACCACAAGACATACAGAACACATTTCCCAACACGAACCTACCTGTACACTATGCTCAACATCTAAGGTCCTCCTCTGGGTTCGTACTCTGAGGGAGTCTCAGCAGGTGGGTCATGGATGCCAAGATTCAAGTTATTATCTTAATGGGTTTCATTTTCATGAGCAATGGAATTATGAGCCCTATAATAGCAGAGCATTCATGTATGTGTGTGTGAGTCTCACATTAAGTAAAGCACATTCCCATGCCCTTTATTATATTTGTATATTGAAATAAGTACATTGCTGCAGTCTTTAGAATTCTAGAAGTATCAGATGGAACATGAGAAACATTTCTGCAGGGATGAGGTCATTTCTGGGAAGAGATTGGTCTAAACTGATGATGTGGACCAATGGACTTAGATATTTTAAAATAAATGAATATGTATTTGGAGGGAGATCTTTGCCCAGATACAAAAGAGGGCAGGTCTCCTGCAGCTTTAACAGTTGTGGTGAAGAGGGAAATTCGCATGACTATGAAGGGAAAGGCATCATGAACAGAAGATGAGAGAGAAAGCAAACTCCGGTGATCAAAGAACGCAAGATTTATTATGCTCAACATGTTTCGGAGAACTGTTCTCCTTCTTCAGGAGCTACAAAATAAATGAAATACCATAAAATTAACCATAAAGGTTTTTGTAAAAGCAACACCCTCATTCTTTTCAACAAAGTTTTTGAGAGGCTTTTCTACATGAAATTTGAGAAGAACAAAAAACAGGTTAGTTCAACTCTATGTTGGGAGAGTAATGGCCAGTGTTTCTGCTTGTGGGGAGTGGGAAGATAACAAAGATTTACGTAAGGAGTTTGTTTGTTAAAAGAGAGATGTCGATGAAAAAAGATCATGTCTTCACCAATGTTAAATAATTGGTTAGTAGAAACATGGGAACAATCTATGTTAGAATGGAAGAGTGTTTTTAGCTTTATTTTAATGTCAATTTCTAATGTTGTTCTTTAATTTTTTAACAATGTAGAATTTTCATGTAGAAAAGCCCCCAAAAAACTTTGTTGCCCCATTCTGAGATGAGTAGGATCTTTTGGCACATGTCTGATTCACTGGGGTTATGTATCTTTTTCCCTACTTCACATTGTAAGTCAGGAGAGAGTGTCTTAGGAATTTATTATTTTTTGGTGATAGGTGAATTTGGTCTCATTTGGTTCAGGCTGGTAGGGACAGGCATGCTTAGAGGGAACAGGAATGGTGTTCAATCTGTGGCACTGCTGTTTGGTGACAGGTGATGTCTGAGGCCTTCCACTGAGGATTTTGCGACCCCGCTAGGGAGATAAAGGCCAACTCACCTAACCCCACCTTGTATTTTTGCAGCACAGGGATGGGGGGGGAGTAACACAGGAAGGCCTCCACTTCCCAAAAGGGGTAGGCCTGGGAGTGGCAATCCCAGACACCGCCCATCAGGAGTAGAATGTTTTGAGTGATATAACACCTCGTTGCTGGCGTGTAGAATAGAGCCCACCCAGTTTCCCTTTGCAGATCTTTAATAAATGTGACCGAAAAATGATACCATACACAGTTGTCTTGTCTCTTTACCCCACCCCTAGCTTCCACCCAGAATACTGGAATGTAATGAGTGATTTGTAATTATATGTAAATCGTTGTAGGCTATATGGGTTTCATGTCAATGGAGTGTTTTTCTACAGCTTTCTTTGTCAAAACCTTGCAAAGTCATCTCCTTAATGGGTTTAATTGTATCAACTCTGTCTGATCTCTGGGAAATGATGCAATCAAACACAGCAGATGCCCATAGCTTCGTAGATGCTAAGGGATGTTGCGAAGTCCTCCGAATAGACCAACCTAGTGGAGGGGATGCTCTATGTATGAATGCCACCCATGAAAGCTCCTCCTCCTCCTTGTTAGAATGGTAGGAGGAAGAGCCTGTGATCTTTTGCAGCCTGCTATCTGATTGAAGAGGAGTCTACTCATCTTCCCCACTTGAGGAGGATCTGTTCAATTGATTGGCAGAACTCATGGTGAATAAAGAGGTAAAGCTCCACAGTTGAAAACAGCACAGCATGAATATAAATGCCGGAAGCCTTGGGCAGATCCTCCACCCCAAGATTAGATCAGTCATGACATTCTCAAGTAGGCCCCCCCCAGTGATCAAGGGTATTCATTCATTGCTTCGTTGGCTCAACATTATGGCCTTTTGTTTCTGGTGTCATTTTGTGCTATAGGTCATTCCATATACAAATATTCCTTCCTGTTTCACTGTGTCTAAGACAAAACATCTCTTCAGAGCTGACAGCCATTCCACAGGGAAACCCCAACTTTGAATTGGCAATTACTCTCCATAGCAATTACAAAAGGATGGTAATTAATTCTGGTACTTGTGGTGAACCCCCTGTGGAGTTTCACTAGCCATTAGCAAAACATATTACAAAATGCTATGAGACATATTTTAAATAAAGAGGGTCTGGAAATGTGGAAGCTCCCAGCAGTCTGATCTTTGCTACTTTGTATTCTACACTTCATGTTTCAGGCCTATCAGCAGATGGAACAGCCATAAATGTCAGGACAATTAATCTAACACAGTCTTAGAAGTCATGTAGATTAAAATAGGGGCATATATGTGAAGGCTTTTAGTGAACGCTTGTAGGTGTACTCAGGATGATCATATTAGTAGTTCTGCTTCTGTTACTTTTTCCTTACACTTCAGGAAATGGTCACATAGTTAAATGCAGAGTCTATGATCTACAATCTCCACTTCACATGTATCATCAGTCAGGAGATTTCCTCATTGGCACTATTGCTTCTCAAGCCTTCATTTTCGCCAGCCCAATACTCTTCAATGAAGACCCACCAGCACTGTTGCTTGAAGAGCTTGCGTAAGGATGAACGTGCATTTTTTGTGTGAGAGAGAGAGAGATCTCACAAAAAGGCTTATAGTGTGAATGGATTTCTCAGGTTTTAAAGATGCTTTCTCTGCCAGGAAAAGAATACACCCTCTAGAGTCCATCAATTTTTTTTTAAAAAAAATGTTTTGCTACCTTATGTAAAAAATATAATTTCTTCATAGTTCAGAATTTTTCCTCTGAGAATTTTTATGTCACACCAAGGGATGTAGTAATGTGCTATTTTCCCTGGGGTGGTTCTGAATCCATGCTACATCAGTTATATGGCGCAGCCACAGATTCGAAGCCACTCTGGGGCAAAGACGTGGAGATGCACAGCTGAAAAGTTGGGGACTTACCCAATTGTTTCAGCCAGAGTGAGGTCAGCATGACTCTTCTGCCAGTCTGTCCTCACTCAGCACCGCTCTGGGGGCATTCCTGGGTGGAAAGCAACATCCTTTTGGTTACTGGAAGCTGCGTGGGTGCGGCGGCAAGCCTAACGACCACCAGAAAGCCCATGCTGCCTGCCCTCATGCAGACAACTTGCTGCCACCGCTCACGGTGATAGCGCAGGGTTTGGCAACAGAGTGGCACCAACCCACTGCTGTGAAGAAAGCTCCAAGTTCCTCCATGGGTATAAGAGCTTTATCTCTCTCAATCTCTTCTTTGTGAATATTTTCTTTATGGAACAGTTAAATGCAATATTCAAATGACTATTTTTAGGTTAACTTCCTGTAAAAGGAAATATTAAACATAGTGTTCTTCAGGTGAACATGATATTACTTATCTTTGATAACTTTGTATAGACCACTCGTAGGCTAAAGTGCCTCTGGAAAGGTAGTAAATAAATACTGTGGTAACTATGACAACAACATTAGCACAGAACACAGTAACAATAATTAATCCTTCTGATGCAGAATTGAACTTTTGTTCCAGCATGGTACCTAAGAATTACCAGCACATCCTGGCCTTGGCATTTGCCATAAAGGAGATCAATGAGAACGCTCAGATCTTACCTAATATCACACTGGGCTTCCACATCTTTGACAATTTTTATACTGCAAGATGGATTTATCATGCTACAGTACAACTTATATCCACACTGAAGAGATTTGTTCCCAACTACAAATGTGACCAGAATAACACAATTGCAATCATCGGGAGTCTGGACTCCCAAAGCTCATATCATGTGGCCACTGTATTGGATGTCTACAAGATTCCACAGGTGTGTGTGTTAGAGAGAAAGAGAGAGAGAATTGAAAACTCAATTCATATTTATTTTGCTCTTTTGAACTTACTTTTAGTGCAGGGAAGACAGGTTAAAAATACATTACATAAGTGATATCTCCAATGAACACATTGTAGAGGATCATCACTTCCTAACATTAATGGTACACAAAGACTTCTGAACATTTTAACGGGGCCTTGCTAGATGTAGATTTCTTCTTGCACACAGCATACATGGTATTCAGGAATGAAATCTCACAGCTGCATGATCTCATTCTCTGAGATAAGGATATTGGTCACTCTCCTGTGAGAAATTTGAGCTAAGCCCTTCTTTCCTTCTCCAGTAGTTAAAAAAAGTTGTTTCTCATGACTGGCTGTGGAACTTAGGAGAAACCCTTATGAAATCCCGCCAACTGATATGTTCTTTGTTCTTGCCTGGAAGGAGGACAGTGCAACTCCCATCGAGGAGACTGTGGTTTGCAATGGAGGGGCATATGTGAGCTTTCAGCCATATCTACAACTGTGCATTTGATAAACTGCATATCATTCTTTTATACAAGTGGTTTTGTTTCATCTTGGTACCCCCAGAATTTGTATAGACTGGAGGCATAGTGAAGCAGTCATACAGATTGATAAAGCCCTCCCAACAGACCATGGTTACTGGATACATGAGCTTACAGTTCTAACCAGAACACATTTTGGCATTGAAATCCATACATATATGAAATGTGAACAGAAGCCTATCTAACACACAAAGTAAATGGGACCAAAAAACATGCACGTAAATGTGTGTATTTCAAAAATGCACACAAAAGACTTCATTATAAAGAAATTACTGGAAACAATGTTACATTTGAGGCAGTGTGCATAAAAATGAAAACAAATGCGAACAAAATGCATTTAGAAATAGATCGGAGACAATAAACCTAGAAATGAAAAGGAAATTCTTGAGAGGAATTGAGCTTAACAGATTCCTTCATTCGTATCCCATTCACTTTCCCCAAAACCTCTTAAACTTTTCATTTCTTTATAGTTATATTCACATGTTATTTAAACTGAGAGGCAAGTAAGAATTCTCCGGTTGCATGGAAGCTCCTCTGTCATGTCTAAGATTTATGCAATTCTAGGGGTGCCTGAGTGAATTGAAGATTATTAAACCTTGCTTCCAAAGGGGGAGGGGGGAGAGGAAGGTGACAATGTTTATTAATCAATGTAAAGAAGGGGATTAAACTAACCACTATGTTTATTAAAGTGGTTTGATTAACTGTCAAATACAGGTGCTGGTTATTACTCCAGTTTTTCTCACTGATGTTTAGCCTGTTCCTGACTGGTTCTGGTCTAGGTTATATGTAGTATTGTAGCATATTCTTATTCATGAATGAAGTTGGTGTTTTACACCAATATATTTCACATTTTAACACACACACACACACACATAATACACTGGATGTGCTATTATTAGTTGTTTGTTTGGTTCCTGATTGTTTTGCCATGCATTTTGCATCACCTACATATTGGTTTATTTGAAGAAACTGCAAATTGTTCTGAAGTCAATAAACTGTATATTTGGAAGGTGAGACCTCCCCATTCCCATCATGTGTGTGCAAACTGTTTGAATCCATGCCCAAAGATGCATACAATGAACATGGGGGGGAGCAGGGTCAGCTCCAGTTAGCTCAATGGTAAACAATTGGTTCACCCATGTTGTCTTGAGTGGAAATACAGGGTCTTTGGTAGGGATGAGAAGGGACACCAAAAATTGTATCAGAATCGGACCTTCTAAAAAAAATTTTATCGGAAAAATTGGAGGTCTGCTGTATCATATCGGACCTGATTCTGATATTAAAATCTGACATCCGATTTTAGTATCGGACGCCATTTTAAATGCTTTTCCCCATTGGCTAGAATTGTGTTTAAAAAATTGTCTATAACTTGTTTTTATTTTTAAAGATAGAGGGATGAAACTTGGCCACATTGCTGATGGGGGTAAGGTAGTTATGTGTGAGAAATTTCAGAAAGATAGCACCAGGCATTTTGTGGCTATGACATATTTACTAAGGAACCAGGAATGGCTATAACTTATTTTTAAAGATCCAAACATGAAACTATGCTACATTACAGGTACCACTTCGGTTTACATGTGTGTGAAATTTCAGAACCATAGGTCCATGCATTCTGTGGCTATGAATTTTAGAAAAATGGGGTGGGATGAAATGGCATTCATGCACACAACTTTTTCATTGTTAAAGATCCAAACATGCATCTGTGCCCATCTGTGCCTGCCTGCATGCCATCTGTGCCCAGGAAGCGTCTGGCTCAATGTCTAGATGATTCATTTTTTGGTAAGTCGGACTATTTGGCCCATCTTGCAGGGCTGGTTGTTGTACTGCCTTATGTGTGGTTTAAAAATATTGCTTTCCTTGGAGGAGAGGCAAACTTCCTCATAAATTCATTGAACAAGCTATGTCATGAGTCCACTAGTCCCTCTACAGCCCTTCGGTAAGTTCCCCAACTTTACAATGAAAAAGTTGTATGCATAAACACCATTTCATCCCACCCCACCCCATTTTTCTAAAATTCATAGCCACAGAATGCATGGACCTATGGTTCTGAAATTTCACACACATGTCAATCAAAGTGGTACCAGTAATGTGGCAAAGTTTCATGTTTGGATCTTAACAATGAAAAAGTTGTATGCATAGCTGTCTTTACCCCACTGCACCCCATTTTTCTAAAATTAATTGCCAACCAATGCAAGGACCTATGGTTCTAAAATTTCACATACATGAGTTCCAACATACCATTTGCAATGAGACAAAGTTTCATGTACGGATCTTTAAAAATAAATAAGTTATAGCCATTCCTGGTTCCTTAGTAAATACATCATAGCCACAAAATGCCTGGAGCTTTCTTTCTGAAATTTCTTACACATAACTACTTCACCCCCATCAGCAATGTGGCCAAGTGTCATCCTTCTATCTTTAAAAGTAAAAAAGTTATAGACAATTTTTAAACACAATTCTAGCCAATGTGGAAAATCATTCAAAATGGTGTCCGCTATTCTGATTTTATCCGATATGAATCGGAGGAAGAAATATCGGATCGGAAAATATCGGATATAGTATTTTTTGTATCAGAATCAGTATTGGATGTCTGATTTTCTCCGATTTTAATCGGAATCGGATATCTGATCCGATATAATGCACATTCCTGGTCTTTGGAACACCGATCCAAATGTTATTTTTTTTTACCAACCCAAAGGTCTCTACTTCTCTTGCTTGGCTTAGTCTACTTTCTCTCACTGCCCCAAATGCCTGGAATTCTCTTCCAGAGCATATCTGGACCACAAGCTC
The DNA here is from genome assembly GCA_029215795.1 of Anniella stebbinsi. Classification (NCBI taxonomy): domain Eukaryota; kingdom Metazoa; phylum Chordata; class Lepidosauria; order Squamata; family Anniellidae; genus Anniella; species Anniella stebbinsi. The sequence continues at coordinate 26,934,210 of JARDYH010000008.1, forward strand.
AATTACAGTCTTTAAAGCTGAGTTGAAAACTTTTCCTTTTTGTAAAGCTTTTAGAACTTGATTTGGATCTTACTTTTATACTGTCACTTTTATGGTCCCCTGTGCCTGTTTGGTGCATTCCCATCCCCTTCTTATTGTTTTATTGTGATTTTATCAGAATGTAAGCCTCTGTGGCAGGGTGTTGCTGTTTTATTATGTACAGCACCATGTGCATTGATGATGCTATATAAATAAATGAATAAAAAATAGCTCAGCCTTAACATGTCTCTCTGCACTTTTAATAAAAAGTTACGAAAGATGTTAAAATCAAATGTATTTGAGGAAGTTTTCCAACAGCAATTAATTGCACATAAATATGAACTAAACCGTTCATATCAAGACTGAACCACTATTGGTATTTGGTAATCAAAATTACATAGCTATGCACATATGCATGACGGTTCATGCACAAACACACTTTGTTTTCTTTCTGTCAACTTGTGAATTTCAGCAAGCACTAATCTCCTAGACTCATGTTTCCCCTATAGACACGTTATGAGGGTAGCTTATATACTGCAAGGTGTGTGCTTTGACAAGTTGAGTGTGATGCATAATTGCTAGTATATGCTTACTCTGTCTCATCCACAAATCTCTTTAACTCATCTATGGCTCTGCTCCAGTGATGAATGACAAAACCCCAGGCCTTTCTTTTTACCAGATGGTCCCCCAGGAAGCTATTCAATATGAGGGGATTCTCTCTTTGCTTCTCTATTCCAGGTGGATGTGGATTGGGGTCATAATTATGGATAATGACAATGGGGAAAGATTTTTGCAAGCTGTATTTCCAACATTTTCCAGGCATGGAGTCTGTTTTGCCTACATAGAAAGAATCCCTAGGCTAACTTTTATCACTGAATTCTACAGTTTGATAGAACAACTGGCAAAAGTCCATGATAAAATCAGAGAAAACAAAGCTAGTGTATTAGTGGTCTATGGGGAATCGTATACCACTGTGTGTTTGAGATGGTTTCAATATGTATCAGAAAGAGATCTAGTAACAAATAAACCAAATGGTAAAGTACTAATTTTGACAGCCCAGATGGAGTTCACTTCAGCTACCCTTCAAAGGACTTGGAATACACAACTTTTTCATGGTGCTATATCCTTCACTATTCACTCTAAAGATGTACCAGGGTTTCATCAGTTTGTGGAGCATACAAAACCTCTCTACAGAAAAGGAGATGGATTTATTTTGGACTTCTGGCAACAGGCCTTTGGATGCATATTCCCAAATACAGTTGAGGGTGAGGTGGTTGGAGATGTTTGTACAGGTGAGGAAAATTTGGAGAGCCTTCCTGGATCATTTTTTGAGATGAGCATGACTGGCCATAGCTACAGCATCTACAACTCTGTCTATGCACTGGCTCATGCATTACATGCCATGTTATCATCCAGGCTCCAGGACAAAACACACTGGGATGAAAGAGGACAAAAACTCCAGGGTAATCAGCAATGGAAGGTAATACACAATGTGTATAATCCATTTTTTAATACACTGTTTTCCAGGATTCATATTCCTTCCACTTCTCATTAGGTAGAAAAGGCATGATAATTCTCACTTCCAATCAGCAGTTTTTATTCATTTTAAAAAATATATATTTTGCTTTATTGCTGTTTTATCCCACGCTGTTTTGAATCAGTCCATGGGTCTTTGCCATGGACTGATTCAAAATACAACCAGCATTGGATAAAACCCTTAGTTTTCCTCAGTACATATTTGATTATATTGTTCTGCTAACCACATTTCTTTCAGCACTTTCCAGGTTCAGTATTCATTGGAAGGAGGTCACTTGAGGATTTGGGTATTTTGTAACTTATTTCAGTTTCTTTACTGAAGAACAGGCGGCATTCTATATGCCCTCTTTATACTAGTAGCGGCTCTTCAGGGTTTCAGGCAGGATTCTTCCTTGCCCTACCTAGTGAAACTGAGGATTGAACCTGGGACCTTCTGCCAAACTACATGTTTTTCAAATCATGCACAGCAGTAAGAAGTCTGGCTGATTTACCTTAGTGTAAGTGTTTGTGGTCCCGATTCAAATTGGTACTGTGTAAGTATGGAAGAAGTATAGCTTCCCTCCATTTTCATTCTGGAATTCCAGCCCTTCACAAGGGTAGGGAGTGGAAAAAAGAGGGTGGGAATGTGCATCCACTGGAACCAATATGAAACTGGGAGGACTATTTCTCGATCCCTACAGCTGACATTATTTGAATAAGTTCATTCCCCAAACCTGTAAGATTAAAGTGAGATATCCAGTGGAACTGAATGTGAACTGAAACTCAAGGATGTGTCCAGAACACAATAGAATCACATTTTGTTTATTTGAGTGTCTCACCCTGAAAGATTCAACCCACTGTTATAAAGTGACAACCTTTTTCTAAGTTTTTCTCTTTTTTTTTTTTTACCTGAGCTTCATCACTTTCTGAGCAATGTCTCATTTAACAATGGTGCCGGAGACAAGTTTTCCTTTAACAAGAATGGGGAGTTAATAGCTGGATTTGATGTTGTCAACTGGATCAGTTTCTCGAACCAATCATTTCGTCGTGTGAAGGTTGGAAGGGTGGATCCCCAGGCATCTCCAGATCAAGTGTTCACCATCAGTGAGGATGCTATAACTTGGCATAGCTGGTTTAATCAGGTAGAAACCAAGTCTGGAACACTTTGTTAACAGAGCAACCCTATGCATGCCTACTTACCAGTAGCTTCCATGTTATTCAGGTGGGCTGAACCTTTTAAGTGTTTTCCCTTGATAAACACTCGCAATCTTCACCTCCCCATCCTCCCACTCAGCATTTTTCACTACATGGGCTTTTTTGCCCATCTTGCAATGATTCTTCAAAAGCCATCTTTATCAAGGGAAAAACTCTTTAGGGATTTCAAAAGGATTCACGCTCCCCTTCTTCATCCAAAGATATCCTCCACTGGTCCTCCCAATCTGCATTGCATGATTTCAAGTAGGGTGGAAAGGGGCTCAGGATAGCTCATACCCTGGCCTCTCTGGTCTCCTTCCCTCCTTCCCTCCCTCCCTCCCTCCCTCCCTCCCTGCCCACCCAAACTCCAGCTTTCCCCCTCCAAGAGGTTGCTTTCCCAAACCCAGAAGACAACCATCTGTGCTGGCTGCAAGAGGGCATGGAAATGAGTTCAGATCTCCCTCTCCTGAAGTGAGAGCACTCTCCCTGATTTCAGATGGGGAATCCCCATTATGCAGTGAGACCTTAGACAAAGTCTAGGAACCATAGGATCACTCCCTCCATCTTTTAATTTCAGCTCTTCTAAAATACTGCATTCATTTCTATAAGTTTTCTGGAAAACTTTCTGCTACCCTCAATTTGTCAAAATCTGGTTAAATTTGTCTATTGGATTTATATTTAGTAAGGAAAAGAGAGGGAAAACTTCTGCTTCTGGCAACCGCTCTAGAAGCAGCACGCTGAGTAGCCGGGTGGATATACTCTTTTAATTTTTTAATCTTTTACTTATTTTAACTTAATTTGTCTGGTAGCTACTAGCTTTTTATGATCAGCTATTTTTCGGGGGATGGTTTGTGTGTCATAAACTTACAGACAAACAGATAGAAAAGAAAGAGAAAGAGAGACAGTGAAGATAAGGTGTGAGTAGGGGGAAAAGGGTGAAGAAGGGAGAGCGTTACCCAAGATATTTCTTCACTGCTTTCTACTGCTGCCAACAGAAGGGTTGTAAAAGAGAAGCCATCTTGTGTGGGGAGAAAACTTTGATGCAAACAGTGAAACATTTCCTAAACACCATGCATGACCGCTGGCCAGGTGCCCAGGCTAATTAAAGAATAATACCAGGAGACCCAACAACCATCAATCACACTAACTAAAGCAGGTGATAATATTTAAGAAAACAGAATCTCTTAATACTCATAAACAACATGCCGCTGGAAGTACTAACAGAGAATCCTCGTAGAGGAAACTGGCATGAGGCTGTGGAGAGGCGAGGCTGTAGGAGAACACAAGGAAGACTGGTCGGTAAAGAACTCAGCTATAACATCCCAACAACATCTTAACAACTGTCTTAGGACGTGACATCATTTGGTAACAGCAAGGTTTTGTACCAAGGGGGGCATTCAATGTGGGGAGGTGATATTTAAGATTAAAATTTGAGGAATTTTAAAGCATCCTGCCAACATAGTAACTCTAGAATAGTTAATTTATTTATCTTTGCTTCCTTGCTCCTTATATCCCTGTGCGCCTAAATGGGCCTAACTAAAGAAGGATACAAACAAATGGGCTTAGTCCCAGTGACAGGTGAAATTGTGTCTCAGACAAAGAGCCATAAACAACCTAAGATAACTAATTTCTTTCAATCAGACTCAAAGTGTTTCTCTTGTTTTAATTTTTTAATTTTGTCATGCTTGTATGTGTATTGTGTTCCCCGCCTCGATCCGTAGGGAGAGGCGGGTTATAAATAAATATTATTATTATTATTAAAATATATATCTAAAGATATAGCAAATATCAATGACAGGATTGATGATGAGACATTGGATTGGTCACTAGGCCCTCACTGCATAATGAAACCCCAGGATCCCACATCACCAACAGAAGGTAGGTGTAGCTTGGCAATCGAATTGGCCACGGCTGGGGAAGGCCTATCAGAAACTAGGCAACACTACCTAACCCATCCCCGACAAACAACTGGAGACCAATGGGCAGTGACTTATCTTTCCCTCAACATAACTCATCTCTTTACCAATCTAAGCCCTATTTAAATCCTTCTGCGGACAAGAAAATGGACCCTCATGAGATAACTAGCTTGCTTAGTAACCAACATGAGTTGATTAAAGCTCTATTTAGTAGCTGGTCAGAGGACATACTTCAGATAAAGCAGTTCCTGTCCGAGTGTAAGGACCTACTAACTACCCTTACCAACTCCATACTGGCCAGGCTAACAGGGGAAGTTAAAGTTCATCTAAGAAGTGTCGAAGGGAAGAAAACCAAACAAAATCCCAAAATAAAAGCCCCTGATATAACACCAACTGATCTCCCAGAGAAAGCACACTCTATCAGGAAGGAGGGCAAATTAACCAACAAAAGAAAGAAAGATCAAAACTCAGCTCCAGAATACAAGAGATCAAAGTCTAAAAATTTAAAGGGCACAACCCACACAGGGAAAAAAACAACAAATATAAGATGCCTATCAAAGAATTAAAACATGGCCAAAATGAACTTTGACAAACTGTTTAAGGTACTGGATGATAAAGACAAGAAATAGGATACACAATCTGAGATCTCAGGGAGGACAATGGCCAAGCAGATTGATGTCACTGCCAAGAAGACACCAAAACCTACTAAGCGAAAGGACCAATATTGAAAACTCAAGTGAAATACAGAACCCGTGGTCATTTGCTGCCCTTGAAGGAAATATAACACCTCCCCTGGTAGGATTGACAAAGACAGCACCCCCCTCACACTGCATCCAGGGGAAAACAGTCTGGAACCTGCAATTAATTAAACAAAACTTGGTATTCATAAACTACCCAAAGCCAAAGGGTAATTTATCCCAGCAGGAATGCAAAAGGCATTTCCTGCAACTTATATCAAGCTTCCAAGGAACGCTATTAGACCAAAAACTGGATTCAATACAAAAAATTGAAGGAAAAGAGAAAGCAAGAAAACAAGAAAGCAAAAGAATAAAATAAAACCCTTTAAAAATATAAAAAAGAATGTCCTTTCAATTTTCCATGCTGTATTATTATCTCATTTCTTCCCACCTCCCTTATCCAAAAGAAGTAGAATGGACATATTTGATTAGGGGGAAGGAATCAATAAAACACACTTTGACTGGTTTAAAACTTATATTAAAAATCATATATTTAGAGGGCAGTTCTATGCATGTTTAGTGTGAAAAAAGAGCTACAACTCCCAGATTTCCCATGTAAAATAGGGAGTGCTGGGAATTGTGGGCCATTTTTCTGTTTAAGCATGCATAGGATTTCATCCTTGTTTGGAAATTATTTATGTTGGAATACTTGGAAACATTTAACTTCATGAAAATTCTATATAATACATTCCCACTACACTGTTTTAATGTTAAGGGAATAAATCAAAGGCAATGAATAGCACATGTGAGTTTAGATTTGACCAGTATGATATCCATTCCAATCATACTATTTGAAAGGGCATTATGGGCTCCATCACACTTATTTTTCCCCTTTTCCTCCACATTTTTACCTCCATTTTAGAAGTACGGCAAACGCTTCTCCCTTTCACGATCATAGCTATACCAGTTAACTCACTTTTTACTTTCCTATTGTTCCTGCCCCACCCCACCCCTTCTCTTTCCTCCTCCAGTTCATTGATTTCATTTGAATTGTTCACAGAATTAACATTGTCCTCTTTCATTTATGGATTAGACCCAACCATTTTCTGTTTGTAGCGAGAGTTGCCGCCCTGGTTCTCGTAAGAAAGTGAAGGAAGGAAAACCATTTTGCTGCTACGATTGCACCATATGTCCAGAGGGGAAGATTTCAAATCAGACAGGTAAGACATATAGTATGCATATGTATTAAATGATGTTTAATCCAAAGGAATGTGGTTCGGAAATCTAGAGCACAGTCCTGACAGTACAATTGAAATAGTTCCTTTAGGATCCTTCGTAATTCACAGAAGTTTACATTGGGGGGGGGGGGTTCCTGATGTCTTCTCCTTGTGATCTTCTCATTTTTTCCCCCAATTCTTCCATCTTTTTCCTTAACATAGAATGAAAAAGATCGAATTCAAGGGGACCATATGAGAAGGAGAGCAGGGCTCCTGTATCTTTAACAGTTAGATTGAAAAGGAATTTCAGCATATATCATTCGTATGTATGATCAATGTGAGTAATTTCCCCTTCATTACAATAGTTATTGCGAGTGAAGTGTGAAATGGGATTAAAATGGGCCACTTTTTATTAAATATTTGCCAAAGGAAAATGAAAACCTAGATGGGCATCTACTATTGGCCTCTACAGGCCAAAACTTGGGATTGGTCGAAACAATTCTCGGAACCTGGGGTGGTGCCCAATCCTTTGCTACCCCACATTGGGCCACACAGAATTGTAGTACATGGTCTACCGGAATTGGCCACTGGTCTTTTAACTTAAAGGTAGCCCGGAAATCTTGGAAATCCCTACTTGATTTGTCAGAAGCCGTCCTGGTGCTAGGCACCATGGACTGCCACATGGCCAGATCTATTTCAGCCCTCCAATCTCCCAGAGTGTGGTTGGCATTGCTTCTGGCAGTGGCTGAGCCCAGGGAGCCAGTTCTGCACCTGATGACATGACAAAGCATTGGCAATCTCATTCTTAATCCTGGGTACATGCCACGCCTGAAATAAGATATTATGGTTCAAGCAATGAAAAGTAAATGCCCTGACTAGCGTCATCACCCTATGGTTATGGGACATAAGTGTGTTAACCACCTGAACAGTGGCTTGATTATCACACCAGAAATGCACAACCGAGTTTGTCATTTCTGGTGCCCAAATGTGTGCAGAGACTAGGATGGGAAAAAAATCTAGAAATGTCAAGTCCCTGCAAGTTCCATCCGCCAACCATTTCTTTGGCCACTGCTCAGAACACCAACAGTCACGCCAAATAATGCCAAAACTGAGGGCACTGGAAGCATCAGAGTGGACCTGCATTTCCGCTTCCAAAAGCAGATCCTGTCTCCAAATGGACAAACCATTATATTTTTGCAGGAAGGTCACCCAAACATACAAGTCTTTGATTTATAACTTTTATTTTTCAGACAATAATAAAATACAAATACAAATACTACAACATACAACATTAAACATTAAAATGGACTTCCGAATTTCTCCAACAAACAAAAATTTCTACATAGTGAGTGAATTACCCAATTTCCATCAATTATTTTTCTTCCAATTTAATCACTGAATCTGCTTGCAAACATATCCTTCCCTTCTCTCTCTTTTAAAAAGTCTATCAGAGGTTTCCATTCCTCAATAAACCCACTTGTTGTTTTATCTTTTATTATCGCTGTACGTTTTGCCATTTCCGCCAATTCTGTAACTTTCAACAGCCATTCTTTCTCTGTTGGTACTTTCTCATTCTTCCAATTCTAAACGTATGTTAATCTTGCTGCCATTGTCATGTATAAGAATAAAGTTCCATAACCTTGTGTCAACTGTTCGTCTATTATCCTCCCCAAAAATATTCTGGGCGTAATTGTATTTTGGTCTTTAATATGTTTTGCATCACCTTATGCATTTGTATCCAATAGGATTTTGCTTTTTAACATGTCCACCATAAGTGATAAAAAGTTCCTTCCTGCTCTTCACATTTCCAGCATTTTCCCAATGTCCCTTTATACATTTTTGCCAATTTTGACAGAGATATATACCATCTATACATCATTTTATATAAAAAATATTTTGATCTGGTTCATAATGTAAATTTCAAACCTCTCAACCACATATTCTCCCACTGATCCATAGTAATATAATATTATATCCAAAATTTTGAGCCCATTTTATCATACAATCTTTTATCTGTTCATCTTCAGTCTCATACTTTAACAAAAGCTTATATGTTTTTGAAATAACATGATCATCGTTTGTACATAAAACATTCTCAAATTCAGATGTTGTACATTCAATACCCCAAGTTTTTTATCTATCTTAAACCTTTCCATCATTTGTAAGTATAAGAACCACTGACATGCATTTTCTTCACTCAATAACTCCTCTCTTGATTTCATTTTGACATCTCCTTCTGTTATTTCTAAATTCTCACTATACTTCAACAATTTAGTCATGCTTGCCAGTTCTCTTCTGTAAAGAGCCTCCTGTGAGGAAATCCATAGTGGTGTTTTCTGACACAGTCTGGGTTTATGTTTAATCCATATTATCAGAATCGCTCATCTCACATAATGGTTTTTAAATTCTATGTTCACTTTAGCTTTATCATACCACAGATACACATGCCAACCAAATCTTAGATTATGCCTCTCTAATTCCAGTAATCTTCTGTTTTTTTAACAACATCTACTCCTTCATCCACATCAAGCAACAGGCAGAGAAATACATCCTCAATTCTGGCAAACCCAAACCTCCTCTCTCTCTAGCATCTTGTAATATTTTAAATTTCACCCTTGGTTTTTTGGATTGCCAAATAAATTTAGAAATCTCTCTCTGCCACTGCTTCAATGGTAGCTCTGAAGTTACTATAGGTATTGTCTGAAATAGATACAACATTCTTGGCAAAACATTCATCTTAATTATTGCAATTCTCCCCATCAAAGAAATTTGAAGTTTTCCCATCTTATCAATCTTGTTTAACTTCATTCCAAATCTTAACATTATTATGAAACAACATACAGTTCATATTTGTCAAGTTTATGCCTAAATATTTCACCTTTTTTCTACATTAAAACCTGTTTTCTCTACCATCTTTATTTGATCTTGCTTACTCATATTTTTGTAAGCATCTTAGTCTTTTGTTTGTTAACTTTGAACCTGTTAATACACCAAATTCATTCAACTTATACATTAAAGTTTCAATTCCACTCAATGGGTCCTCTAAAATAAATACAAGATCATCTGCAAAAGCTCTTAACTTGTAGGATTTTTTCTAATTTTTATTCCTCCAATTTTTTCCTCTTGTCTTACAGCTCTGTTCAGTACTTCTAACACCAAAATAAACAACAAAGGTGATAGTAGACATCCCTGTCTAGTCCCTCTTGCAATCTTGCACATTTTCGACAAATCTCTATTAATAATGATCTGCATACTTTGTTCAGTATAAATTGACTTCACCCATGTTGTGACATTAGACCCAAAGTCCATTACTTCCAAAACTTTAAACAAAAAGTCCCAATTAAGATCATCAAAAGCATTCTCCGCATCCAAAAAAATCAAAGCCGCTTGTTTTTCTGGATATTTATCCAAGTATTCTACAATATTCAATACAATTCTAATGTTATCTTTTATCTGCCTTTTTGGCAAAAATCCACATTGATCTTCATGAATAAATTTCCGCAACACACACTTCAACCTTTCCGCCACTATCGATGTAAACAACTTGTAATCGTTATTCAACAACGATATTGGTCTATAATTTTTAGTCAAAGTTGAGTCCTGACTTTCTTTGGGTATCAACATTATATATGCTGATTTCCATGTTTCTGGTATCTTCCCCTCTTTCAAAATCGAGTTCATCATACTTTGCAAAGGTAGTAATAGTTCCTTCTCAAAATTTTTGTAATATGTACCTGATAGACCATCCGGTCCTGGTGTTTTCCCCAATTTTATTCTTTTTATAGCTGTGATCATTTCAGCCATAGTGATCTCTCTATTTAACATTTGTTTATAATCCAAAGAAATTTTAGGCAAGTTCTGTTTTTGTAAATATGTATCTATTCTGTCCAGTGGCATCTCATGTTTCTTATATAAAGCTGAGTGATACTGCCAGAATATTCTTTGTATCTTCGCATCATCCATTATTTCTGTATCACCATCCTGAATTTTCACTATTGTCTTTTTTTCTTTTTCTTTCCTCAGTTTGTAAGCTAACCATTTTCCCGGTTTATTTGCACCTTCAAATTCTCTCTGATTTATAAAATTTAACTTCCGTTCCATTTCTTTAATCATCAACATGGACAGTTGCTGTTGCAATAACTTGATCTGGTGACTAATCCCCACCTTTCTTGGTGTGCTCTTTAACTCCCCTTCCTTCTTTTTAATCTCATCTGTAATAACTTTCATTTTTTCCTGTCTTTCCCTCTCGATTTGACTATTCGTCTGAATAAAATATTCTCTTATAAAAGCTTTGCTTGTACCCCAGAATTCAACTCAAAAAATTCCTTGATTTTTTTTCAGCCTTCTTCCACCACCACTTTATTTTGTAGTAAAGATTCATTTAATCTCCATCTGAACATACTTATTTTTCTTTTGAGAACTATCAGTACTGAGTTATGATCTGAAAAAGATTTTGGCAAAATCTCTATACTCTTTACTTTTATAAGTGTTGTCTTAGACATCAAAATCATATCTATTCTTGAAAAAGATTTATGTCTATCTGAAAAAAGGTATATTCCTTAGAGTCACCACGTTGACCTTTAATATATTTGTCCAAATGTTTATCCATTTGTGGTGATATCACTCCATTCCAATCACCCAAGATACACCAACTATCGCTTGAAATGTCCTCCAGTCTATGTAACAATCGTTCATAAAATTCTGCTTTTTGTTCATTGGGAGCATACACCCCCAATACCATAATTTCCAGTCCATCTACAATGATTTTTACACCCACAAAACGTCCTTGTTCATCAGATACAACTAATTCTGGTTTTAAATGGGGTTTAATGTATAAGACCAACCCTGATTTTTTCTTTGTGCTTGCGGAAATAAATTATTCTCCCTAACCTTTATTGTACAGATATTTTGTATCTTTTTTCTAATATGAGTTTCTCGTAAACAGATAATATCCAGTTTTAATTTTTTTAGATGATAAAATATTTTTTCCCTCTTTTGTGGAGAATTTAGTCCATTTATATTCCATGATAAATATTTGTAATCATTTTTGAGATATTATTATATATCAAACAAATTATTTAATTCCACCAGTATTACTTATCTGAAATTCCTCCCTTCTCTCTTGGGTCCCTTTCAACAACTTGAGTGTCCTCCAACTCTTTTTTTTTATGTTTTCCCATAAAGTATTTCACTTTTTCCATTGAGTCCAGCTTGTATTTCCCCCCCCCAGAAAATGTCAAAATCACACCAACAGATATTTCCCCCCAGAGTCCTGTTTCAAAAGCATTCTCATATTTGTTTCATCAGCAGATGGCATCATGACTGCAGCAAATAGAATTTTTTCTTATCTAAATTCTTCATTTCCATGGCAACTATCTTCTGGCAGAAAGCCCAGACAGAGGCATGTTGACTGGGACTAGCAATCTGTAATTTTCCATTCTCTGCTAGTTAGAAGCCTCTTTTTCTCCTCTCCTTTAGAATCAAAACTTCCATCCAGCTTATAGAGATTTCCCTCTTCCCTTATATAAAAGTCTGTTTCCACTCACCAGATATGTTGTTTGCTCTTTATCTTGTCGCGTTGAAATCCCCCCGACTTCCATTAATTTTTGTTGTCATATATCCAATCAATTTCGGGGAATGTATGATGAAAGATCTTTACCCTTTCTCAAGATTACAGTGTGATTCATGAGCGATAGACGTCGGGTCTCTTTATCTCCCCGTTTCTCTTCCCGGCGAAGTGACCTCCATCGAGTTTTGAAGCTCCGGAGATTATCAAGACAACTTACAACCTGCTCCAGCCAAAACCCCTTTGATCTGAGGTTGTTAAATCCGTCCAACAGCCACTTAGATAGTGAATAAATCACTCTGTTCTTCCCAGCCCAAAGACTGGGAGGCTTCAACCTTCCTCCATTACACTAGAAATCCAAACGTACAAGTCTTGATGCATCTGGTTCGAGACCTGAATCTGATGATGCAGAAGATGGAGGCCCTGCATAGCAGCACATAGGCGTCTTAGGAAAGCCCAACCCAGTGCAATGACCCGGCAGGTGAAATTCAAATGTCCTACAATCTCCTGCAATTGCAGTAGCATCACTTTGTGCGCCCGAATCATAATCTGAAGCCTGAATAGCAAAGATTGCAGCTTATCCTGTGGCAGCCTACAACATTGCCTAACAGAATTCAGTTCGATTCCGAGATATCTAATGGAAGTGACGGGGCCTTCAGTTTTTTCCTGTGCGAGCAGGACCCCCAGCTCCGCTGCCAACGCCTGAAACTGCTGCATCAGAACAGAGCATTGGTTTGATCTAGCAGAACCAATTAGCAAAAAATCATCCAAATAATGAGTCGTATCCGTGATCCCAGTCCTATCCCGTAAAGACCATTCTGAAAAGGAACTGAACTTTTTGAAGATAGCACACAAAATGGAACAGCCCATTGGCAAGGCCCTGTTAATATAAAATTGACCCTGAAAGCAAAACCCTAACAGATCAAAATCATCAGTATTGATTGGCAAAACGTGTAAAGTGGACTTTATATCACATTTGCCCATGAAGGCTCCTACACCATTCTTCCACACCAATGCTACCTCAGAGTCAAATGATGCATACATGACAGAACACAAATGTTCTGGTATAGCATCATTCACCGATGCACCCTTCGGAAAGGACAGGTTATGAATTAACCTGTACTCACCCGGGGTTTTCTTAGGAAACCCGGGTGTCCCCAAAGGGGACACTTGCAAATTGGGGATAGGAGGTTTCACAAAGGGGCCCAAGCCCCTTCCTGTGCTCACCTCTTTATCAATTTTTTCCCGCACCAAATGCTCCATTGATGAAATAAATTTCTGATTTTGTGCTACTGAGGTGAACCTGGACCCCTTGTAAGGTATGGAAAAACCGGATGTAAAACCACCTTCCAAATGAATTGTATCTTTCCTGATCAGGTAGCATGCCAGCAATTCCCTGAGAGGCTCAATTTTGACTGGACTGGGGCCCTTTGGGAGGCGGTTGTTGCCCCCCTTGTCCTCCTGGCTTCCTGGTAGTATAGCCTCTTTTAAAGTTGCCATGTCTCCCTCTGTTGGAAGGGTAGGTAGATGTCAGGTGGTGACCACTGCAGACAGGGCACTCGTGCCTGTATCTGCAGGGTGATCGAGTGCAAAAGCCACGAGCAGAATATTCTCAGCAGGGCAGGCGGGATTGAACCCCTTGCCCTGCCAACCCCCTAAGAGTGAAGGCAGGTTGAGGCTTGTCTATTAAATGACCACTGTCAGCTCAATCGCCAAAACCCGGTCTGGCAGGAGTCATGAACTGCAGCCAGAGGTCGTGGTCTTTAACGTCCCACCACAAGGAATAATCAAACACTGCCCTTCTGTGGAAGTACTCATCATAGACCAACCTACGTATATATTCTGTATATGCCCGAGTCGCTGGTATGGCAGCAGGCAGCTTAGAAAACATGTTTGTGTGCACCTGATGTAAACCCACAAGCCATGAGTATCATCCCCAAGGTGAAATAGCACACACGGGCTGCTCCATGGGTGGTATGTTGAATGTGTGTCGCTCACCTGGACTGTGCGTCGAGAGGGGCACATCTGCCACCTCCTGTGAATCTGCAGAGGGTTGCGCCTGTAGTCCTGTTGTATCCTGGGTAGTCTGGTGTTCACTGCTGGATTGAACATGCATTGCTGTAGGCTGGCTGGAAGATGCCTCTATCACATCCAGCCTGTTAGAAACAGATTGCAATACATCATTAAGTCTCTGCTTCCTGGTTTGATGCCACCCCATTCCAGGTGCTGCTGCCTGTGGTCTGGTAGGTGGTAGAGGGGAAATGCCCTGCCACTCCTCCACAGCCTGCAATCTGGCTAGGATATTGGCCAACTCAGGGTACAGCTCTTCCTCAGAGGAAGAATCCACCCGCACTCTGCCCCACTTTGCAGATGGGTGGGGGGCTTTGCCCTTCCCATTCTTACCCCCTAAAACCTTCTTAGGTGGCATGTTAAATTTAAGACCAAACAATGGACGAAAACACACCCAGTCCAAAACTCCAACCACTACAAGCAAATTGTAGAAGTGGATAACCCAAGCATCCTTATATTAATTGAACACAAAGTAAATGCCCTAAGAAAAACCAGAGTGCAGAGTCCGCCTGGATCAAGGCAGCCTAAGAGGCTGTAGCCTCTAACAATCTCCCTCCATGTTCTGCCTGCAATGTTAAAGCGGGATAGCCCAAAGCCCCTGGAGCTCCAAGAACCTCTGTCTAAAGAAGGGCCCTGAAATGGCTGCCGTGCAGAGCCGGAGAGGCCACTAACCTACACACCTCCCTTATTCATGGGGAAAACCCCCATGCTCACTTGCAATGCAGCCCAAACGGAACTCCTAGGGTTGCCTGCTACCTCTGGACTACAGACTTCCCCCCACCCTGGAGACCCAGCCCAGAGAAAAGCTGCAGCAGCTCCCAAGGCAACCAGCAAACTTGGCATCAGCTGACGCACGAGGAGCGCCGTGTGGCTATGCGTGTCGGCACCTGCAATGGGAGGGTCAGCCGGCCCTTCCCTCCACTATAAGCCCCATGGCCCAATAGGCCATTGTAAAAGCAATGGGAGACTCCCCAAACGGCGCAAATCCAAGGAGGACTGACCCAGGGAACGGCCTCAGCTTCTCCAAAGTGACCAAGCATCCTCAGCATCAGCCGATGCATGAGGAGCACCGCGTGGCTGCACGCATCGGCACCTGCAACAGGAGGGCCTGTCGGCCCTACCCCCCCGTTATGAGTCCACGGACCCAATAGCTCCTTCCCAGCAAGGTGCCTGCATTGCAGCAATCGCGGGAGGACCAGTAGGCCCTCCTTTAAAACTGGGGCCAAATTGGACCAGTGAATCCTCCTTCCTCCAGCTAACCAATCCAGATGTTGAAGTTGGCCGCAGAGAAGACATCCTGGTAAGTCAGCCAAAGCCACGATCCCAGGCCCGCTCCCTCAGCCCGCTTTCTCACCCAAACATGCTCCTCCCACCCCACAAAATGCAGGGCACAACTGTACAGGAGAAAAAAATGCCGGGTGGGTCTGTTACCAGGCTCTTAAGCCTCTGGACCCAGCCCCGCCCAGTGGCTCCATACAAGACCGCCAATAATGAGCTTCCACCTCTCCTTGCCACACACACACACACATGCAACTTTCCTCCCCAGCCCAATTGGGCCTGGGGATATGAATAAGCTGCAGGAGCCCTGACCTCTTTCGTATCGAGTCATGCTAGGCAGAGCTCCTGCAGCTTTAATGGTAGAGATGAAGTGGGAATTTCACCAAGTGCTAAATGCATACAAATGAAAGCTGCTGGCATTCCCTTTTCTATACAATTGTTTAACAAGTAAGAACAATCAGACTAAAAGCGGCCTGGCTCTTTAGCAGCAAGACAAGGAATCTGGGATCTAGCTTTAAGGGATGTTCCTTGAGGAGGGGGAGGGACAAAGCAGGGCAGATGACAGCCACCCAAGACAAAGAAAGCAGAGTGACCCAAAGCTAGTAATAGGGATAATATATAAGCAAAGTACGTGACCATACATTTTCTATTTCAGACATGAATGATTGTTATAAATGCACAGATGAAAACTATTCAAACAAAAACCAGGATTTGTGTATTCCCAAGTATACAAGCTTCTTGTCTTATGAAGAACCATTGGGGCTCAGTTTAGCCTGTTGTGCTCTTTTCTTTACTGTGGTTACAGGTTTGGTGCTAGGGACATTTTTGAAGCACCACCATACTCCTGTCATCAAAGGCAACAACCGGAATCTCTCCTATGCGCTTCTCTGTTCACTCCTGCTCTGTTTCCTTTGTGTATTGCTATTCATCGGTCAACCTGGAAAGGTGATGTGTCTCCTCCGGCAAAATGCCTTTGGCATCATCTTCTCAGTGGCTGTTTCTTGTGTCCTGGCTAAAACCATCACTGTGGTTCTGGCTTTCATGGACACAAAACCAGGATCCAGGATGCGGAAGTGGGTTGGAAAAAAAACTGCCAACTTCATTATCCTTTTGTGCTCCCTAATTCAGGCAGGCATTTGTACTGTGTGGCTGGCAAACTTTCCCCCTTTTCCAGATGTTGACATGCATTCAGTGAAAGAAGAAATTATTCTGGAATGTAACGAGGGTTCTGCATTGATGTTTTACTGTGTCCTGGGCTACATGGGCATTCTGGCAATAATGAGTTTCACAGTAGCTTTCCTGTCCAGGAAGTTACCTGACAGTTTCAACGAAGCCAAGTTCATCACTTTCAGCATGCTGGTGTTTTGCAGTGTTTGGTTATCTTTTGTTCCATCCTACATGAGCACCAAGGGAAAATACATGGTGGCTGTAGAGATCTTCTCTATCATAGCTTCCAGTGCTGGGCTACTGTGTTGTATCTTTTTCCCCAAATGCTACATTATTGTATTGAGACCTGAGTTGAATAAGAAGGAACAGCTAACAAGAAGACAATAGAGATGTTTTTAACTACCTGTATCCTTTGTTATAGCAATCAGTGTAGAGCAGTAGATATGTACTGAATGTGAATTTTGTTCCTGTTCACAAATTCTGCGGATACGTCTCATTCACAATGCTAAAAGTGAGTGTGAGCATTTACTGTTCCTACGTCAAAACTGAGATCGATGATTCATGTCCTACTCTACGTAACATTTAGTGTTGATGGTATTGATTGCCAGTTGGTTTTTTGTAATGGGGATAATAGCATGGTTGACAATTGTCATATGACAATGGCTGTGAAAAGCCACATCTGGGTCTTTGGTCCACCACTCTGCATGTGAAAGTGCTTCATCAGAAATGGGAAAACCATGTTTCCTTACCTTAATTTTCCCCTGCTTCTGTCCCATTATACTTCCTATTTCTTTACACAGGGTAAGAAAGAGGAAGTAAACAATGACCATGTGGCTCATGCAGTCATCATTTTTATCACAAGTGAAAAACGGGGAGAGAATCATCTAAATCAGGTGAAATAAAGGGAGAAACAAGTTCTCAAGATGAAGGTTTTTTATTTATATTTTCAAAGTTGAAGAGCTCAACGCATTTCGACCTATATCTTTATACGGCCTTCTTCAGGGGGCTGTAAGCATTTAAAATACATATTGTAAAAAACATGGTGGGAACAACATGTGCTAAAATATATTCTCATTATAAAATCAACTTGACATATTGCCACAAGGGCCTATGTGCATATGTAAACTGTTTTTACAACATTTTAAATTTATTACATGAGGACAGTTTACTTTATATACTGGTATTTCATTACATACATGCAATACAATTCTAATCAAAATAATATATTTGAAATCTGACTTGTAGGAAGGTATTTACAAAGATCTTATTCTCAACAGGATGTCTTTCTCTGATAAATAATAACAATTGAGAAGAGTGGTATGCAGAGCCATCTTGAGAACCTGTTTCTCCGGGAAGGGGCAAATACCTTCAAAAGAGTCTTTACACTTTTGGAAAGAAGAATAATGTATAATTGAAGGTCTCCTGGGGGGAGGGGAGCATGGGGGGTATGCGGTATGTATTGTATTTTATGTTGTTTATGTTGTATTATGTTGAAAAATAATATATATATATATATATATATATATAGAACCTGTTTCTCCCTTTGTTTCACCATTTTTATCACACCATTTTCTAGCACACAGAAGGAAATGGCTCCATATTCTGTTTAAAAAACTAAATAAAATCAGAGTTAAAGGAGTCTATTTTGGGACTGAAAGAAAGCAAGAAGGAGCGGGAGATACATTGGGGTGGATGCCAGTGTCAAGAGGACTCAGGAACATCTGTGAGTGGGAAGTAACTAGCAAACAATAAAATCCTCATCCGATGATGCTCAAACACATCCAGTTTCAGAGTAGTGGCGAAACAGAATAGATTAACAGAAAGGTTGTTTTTATTAATTATTATCATCATTATTCAGTGGCCAGAAAAAGTTTATGAACCCCTTAGAAATTTTACACATTCCCAACTTAAAATGTAATTAAAACTTAATCTTACCTTATCAGCTTGCGCACACTTTCAGATCAAAATGAAGCCCTTCTCACCTGCCCACCAGTGAGGGAAATTAGGTGGGTCTCCACATGAGAGAAGGCCTTCTCAGCAGTGTCCCCACGCCTGTGGAAGAAAGTTCCTCTGGTGGTCAACCATGCACCATCCTTATAGGCTTTTGAGAAGGCCTTAGAACATTTCATTTTATTATGAATACTGTTCTGCTGCTCCTGCCCGTGTTGTTTTTATTGTTATTTTTTACTGTTAGCTTTTATTGTTTTTCACATATATTTTCCTGTCTATGCTTCTAAAGATATTGAAGCTGAAGAACTAGAAGAAATAGAAAGGTATACGTTTTTTGTAAGACTCTAGAAGAAGGACTTAAGGGAAGGGGAAGACTAAGAAATGGAATTGAGAAGGGATGGGTAGGTACAGTAGGAAGAACATATATGTAAAGCTGCCCTAGCACAAGTGTAACATTATGAACAGTAATAGAGAATGAAAGATGGGGAGAAGGTTTGGGAGGAAAAACAAGCAATTCTGCCTTTGCCATATTAAGTTTCAAACGGCAATGAAGCATCCATGATGAGATATCTGAAAGACATGCCGAGATACAATTTTGAACATCAGGAGAAAGTTATTATTATTATTATTATTATTATTATTATTATTATTATATTTATTTATTTATATCCTGCCTTTTCCCAATACTGTGACCCAAGGCGGCTTACAAATTGAAACATGTACAGTTTCAGTTACTGAGGCCTGAGGATGTGGGCAAGGTGCTTGGCCAAGTCCGGTCGACCACTTGTGTGCTTGACCCTTGCCCGTCGTGGCTAATTACATCAAATTAGGATGGGACCGCCGGCTGGGTCCAGGAGGTTGTAAATGCCTCCTTGAGAGAGGGAGTGGTGCCGGCCTCGTTAAAAGAGGCGGTAATCAGACCACTCCTGGAAAAGCCTAACCTGGACCTGGAAGATGTGAACAACTATAGGCCGGTGGCGAACATTCCTTTCCTGGGCAAGGTGCTTGAGTGGGTGGTTGCAGGACAACTCCAGACACACTTGAATGAAACGGATTATCTAGATCCATTTCAATCGGGTTTCAGGTCTGGTTTTGGAACAGAAACTGCCTTGGTCGCCCTGTGGGATGACCTTTGCCGGGAGAGGGACAGGGGGAGTGCGACCCTGTTGGTTCTCTTGGACCTCTCAGCGGCTTTCGATACCATCGACCATGGTATCCTTCTGGATAGGTTGTCTGGGCTGGGAGTTGGAGGCACTGCGCTGCAGTGGTTCCGCTCCTACTTGGATGGCCGTTTTCAGAAGGTGGTGCTGGGGGATTATTGTTCTGTGCCGTGGCATTTAAGCCATGGGGTTCCACAGGACTCTATTTTATCCCCTATGCTATTTAACATATACATTTTTTTTTTTTTTAGTATAATTTTTATTCATTTTTCAACAAAACAAACAAACATACACATGATGATATATAAACAAACTAACTCCCTCGACTACCCCCGTGCACCCCCCCCCGAGACCTACTCCCATTCATTCATCTTCCTTCCAGAATTTTAATGATTCTTTTGAAGGCGACTGTCCCTTTCCCGATCTTAAAACATATTCCAAAAAGGGATTCCATATATCTCCAAAATCACTCTTACTGGACATTCCCCTCATTATTTTCATTTTACATGTCAACATATCATTCAATGCTATATCCCAAATTTCTTTATACCAATCTTCTATTTTATAACTTCGTTGCCCTTTCCAATTTTTAGCAATCATTATTCTAACGGGCGCCAGGAGGTTGTTTACCAATTCTCTATTAATTATATGCTTATTACTGCTATCCCATATTGCTAGTAGAGCTAGCTTCGGGTTTAATTCCAATTTACTTCCAATTATATCACTTATTTCTTTAAAAACCTTTTCCCAGAATTTTTGTATTTGTTCACAGCTCCACCACATATGAAAATAGGTCCCAACCTCCTGACATCCCCTCCAACAATTCTTAGACACTTTTTTATCAATCTGATGAAATCTTACAGGTGTTAGATACCATCTCCAAACTGTCTTATAATAATTCTCCTTAATTCTAATCGACAATAATTTCAACATTCTTACATTCCACATCCTCCCCCAATTATCTTCATTAATTTTTTCCCTAATATCTACTTCCCATACCTCTTTTATAACGTTAAGTGAGTCCTGAAATTCCCCCTCTATTAAAATTTTATATATCTCGCTAGTGAGTCCTTTTTTAGCTCTGGCTTCATCTTTTTTTTCTATTTGTTCAATTAAATCTTCAAATCTGGTATTATTTCTACATTTCTTATTTTTTTTCCTCCATTCCTCTGTCCATTTTACCAGTTGCAGTGACTTAAACCACGCTATCTTCTGTCCTTTAAACAACTCTTTAATATGCTCACTATCTTTCATCTTTCCCATCCAATTCCTTAGCTTAAGAATATCTTGTTCTTTCAGTCTCACTTCCATCTCTGATTTTAATGCTCTTGGGAAGTTTCCCACTACCACAACTGGGGCTAGCGGAGAATCTTCTGGTATCAACTTCCCCCTATACTTCTTCCATATCGATATTATATTTTCCAATAATGGGTTGTCCAGTACCTTCCATTCTTTCTTCTGCATTTTGGTAAAAAATATATTTCGCAATTTACATTCTATCTCTACTGTTTGCGATTCCAGCCAATCCATATCTTGCTCCCCTAAAATAGCATGAATAACATATCTTAACTGATTAGCAATATAATAATTCTTAATATTAGGAAGTCCTAAACCTCCTTTCTTTTGAGTCTTATACCATAACCCCTTATTTATCCTAGCTCTTTTATCCCCATTACAATATGCATTAATCATATTTTGCCAATTTTTAAGCTCAGCTGCTGAAATTCTAATAGGTAGCATTCTAAACAAAAAATTAACCTTAGGTAATATCTTCATTTTAATAACCGCTATTCTACCAAACCAAGAATGTTTTAATTTTCTATAAATCTGTAATTTCTCCCCTACCTCTTTTCTTAAGCTTACAAAATTAAGTTCTTCTATTCTTTCTAATTCCTTATCTATATTAACTCCTAAATATCGTATTATATTTTTATGTCTTAATCCTAACTTAGCTTTACATTTCTCCATCTCTTCCTTGTTATAATTATACAACATCATTTCAGACTTCCCCCAGTTAACTTGTAATCCTGTAATTTCCCCAAATTCCCTCACATGTTTCTGAATCGTCTCCCCACTTTCTAGGGGATCTTCTATTGTCAATAACGTATCATCCGCAAACATATTTACTTTAATCTTATTTTTTCCCCCTATCCCCTTTAATATTTCATCTTCCCTAATTACATTTGCTAAAATTTCTATAACTATTGCAAATAAAATCGGTGAAAGTGGACATCCTTGCCTAGTTCCTCGGGCTAGTATTATTTGTTGCGTTAACCCATCATTAACCATTATTTCCGCTTTATTATAATTATAATTTCCGCTAAATTATACATCTGATTTATCACTGGGAGAGGTTATCCGGAGATGTGGGCTGAGATGTCACCAATACGCGGATGACACCCAGCTCTACCTCTCCTTTTCAACAAACCCAGGTGAGGCAGTGGCTGTTCTGAATCAGTGCCTGGGCACGGTAATGGACTGGATGAGGGCTAACAAACTGAGACTCAATTCAGACAAGACGGAGGTACTGTTAGCGGGTGGTTCATCTGTCTGGCAAGGTGATGTTCACCCTGTTCTGGAGGGGGTTGCACTCCCCCTAAAGGATTGGGTCCATAGTTTGGGGGTGCTCTTGGATCCAGAATTGTCGCTTGAGGCACAGGTGAACTCGGTGGCAAAGAGCACCTTTTACCAGCTTAGGCTGATATACCAACTGCGCCCTTATCTGGACAGAGATAGCCTAGCTACAGTTATCCATGCTCTCATAACCTCTCGTTTGGATTACTGCAATGCGTTATACATGGGGCTGCCTTTGAAAACGGTCCGGAAACTTCAGATGGTACAAAACAGGGCAGCCAGATTGTTAACGGGGACTGGCCAACGAGACCATATTACGCCAGTCCTTTCCAACTTCACTGGCTGCCGATCCAGGTCCAGGCCTAATTCAAAGTGCTGGTACTAACATTTAAAGCCCTAAATGGCTTGGGGCCAGGTTATCTAAAGGAACGCCTCCTCCCATATGTACCTGTCCAGACTCTAAGATCATCTACAGGGGTCCTTCTCCGTGAGCCCCTGCCAAAGGAAGTGAGGCAGGTGGCCACTAGGAGGAGGGCTTTCTCCGCTGTAGCACACCGGCTGTGGAATGAGCTCCCCAGAGAGGTTCGCCTGGCGCCTACTTTGTACTCTTTTCGTCGCCAGGTGAAGACCTTTTTATTCTCCCAGTATTTTAACAGTTAAATTAACTCAATTTTAATCCTTGCTGTTTTAAATTTGTATTTTAATCTGTATTAATTCCTGCTGCTGGTTTTATTCTGGTTTTATTCTGGTTGTGTTTTTAGATTGTATGTTATTTGTTGTTTTTGGATTGTGGCTTGTTTTATATTTTTAAAATGATTTTATGGTTTTAATTTTTGTGAACCGCCCAGAGAGCTTCAGCTATAGGGCGGTATAAAAATGCAATAAATAAATAAATAAATAAATAAATAAAATAGAGATATAAAAAAGTTTAAAATATAATAAAACATAGTACAATTTTAAAATATTTAAAACAAATAATAATAATAATAATAATAATAAATTTATTTATTTATTAATGACCCACCTCTCCCTCTGGATAGAGGTGGGGAACAACATCAAATATAGATTAAAAGGGGGGGCTTCGGAGGAATGGAGTGGGGTTGGACATCTTCTCTCTCCGGAATAAGTGATTAAATAAGCAAAAAAATCCCTATCTTGGAGACTGCAGAACGTAAGTTACAAATAAGATTTATGAATCGGAATTAAGGCTGCATCGGATGTGTGAGAGATAAGCTTATAGCGGCCAGAAATTT
Organism: Anniella stebbinsi; assembly: GCA_029215795.1. Taxonomy (NCBI): domain Eukaryota; kingdom Metazoa; phylum Chordata; class Lepidosauria; order Squamata; family Anniellidae; genus Anniella; species Anniella stebbinsi. Next base: position 26,957,765 of record JARDYH010000008.1, read on the forward strand.
TGGCTAGCTGCCAGTGTCTGGCGATAGACACATTACTTTGTGAAGAACATACTTTTTCCTCATAAGTGAGGCATATTAAAAGAGATAAGAAGGAGTTAAGAGTGTTTGGGTGTCAAAAGTTCACGGGAGAGAGTTGCTGATTTACGGAGCAATTGGCTGAATGCCAGATAAAAAGCAGCTTCAAGAAAAAATCGCAGCCGGTCGTAAGTGGACGAAAACCCCCAGAACACATCCTTCTGATAGGAATCTGGAATAATTTACCAGGATAATGTCAGATAAATCACAAGATAAGCTGCAGGACAGACCACAGGAGAGAGTTCTGCTTCCATCAGGAAGTGGGAACCATAAAGCTGGACTTAAGCCAGGTGCTGTTCCCAAGGCAGCTAAAGAAAGTCACCAGATGTCATCAGGGGAATTATTGGCTAATTTTAAATCTATGTTGGATGATGCTATGGCAAAGCAGGAGGAGAAATTTCAAAAACTTCTTAAAAGCAACATTGCAGAGTCACAGAAAGAGATCTTAAAAGGCTTTCAAGCTGTAGTGGAGACATTGTCAGCGCTGGAGAAACAGACGGTTGATAACACAGAAGTTAGCAGGCAGCAAGGAGTCAAATTACAGGAGATGGATCTGCGTCTAATTGCCTTGGAGGACAGAGACAGAAGAGTAAACATCCGAATTAGAGCCTTTCAGGAGCAACAGGGGGAAAATCCAGGGACTTTGAGAGGTTTGATATTGGCATGGATTAGGGAAATGGACCCCCAGGAAACATGGGAATTGGAGGACATTGAAAGGATTCATAGGGTGGGATATAAAAGAGGAGGAATGTTCCCAAGGGATATAATTGTTAAATTTGCGAATTATTATAAGAAAGAGAAGTTAATGCAAGCAATTAGACGGCCAACCGATGCTTCAATCAACACCAATTCAGGTTTATAATGATTTGTCTTCCCAAACCGTCCAGTGGTGGAAGAATGTGAGACTGTGCACGGTTACCCTGCGCAGGAAGGCTATTGTTTATAGCTGGGGTTACCCAGTTTTTTTGAGATTTAAGTGGCTGGGGAAACAGCACAGAATTACGTCATGTGAGCAAGGGATGGAATTGTTGGAGAAGCTGGGCTTGATCGATGAAACTGCAGATGGAGGAACCGATGTGGAGGAAGGTGCAGCAGGAGGAAGTAGTCAGCGAACGAATTTGGCTTAAAAGGGATGAAAGAAGAGACTTTAAGGGAGGGGAGGGTCTACTGTTACTCCAGAATCATGAGGTCACTTCCCCCCCTGAAGAGTTCTAAAATAATTTGGGACAATTGCCCAGGAGGGTCTGGTGAGGAGGGGGGAGAAGTTTGGGGTAAGTGTGGGGGGGAGGGAGAGGGAGGGGGGATATATGTAACACAGGGGGAGACCAATGTAGAGTATTATGTTTGGGATGATGGAAAATAAATTAAGAGTTGCAACTTTAAATGTTAAAGGGCTGGGAACTGTTATAAAAAGGAAGAGAATAGAAGCGTTGTTAAAAAAAAGGGAAAGCAGATGTTATATTTTTGCAAGAAACTCATCAATCGAAAGAAGGTTTAAATGAGCTTAGGATGAGGGATGTGGGCGTTTATGAGAAGGCATTTGGCACTTCTAAAGCAAGAGGTGTAGCGATATTAATTTCAAAAAAATGTGGTATTAATATACAAAAAGTGAAAAAGGATGATTCTGGAAGATTTTTGATAATTTTTTGTACAATGGGGGAGGAGGGATATGTATTGATTAATGTATATGCACCAAATGGGAAACAGATGGAATTTTATGATGAAGTCTTTAATGCTGTGGGAGATATGGGGAAAATGAATATTGTGATGGCAGGTGACTTTAATATGGTGATAGATAAAGGAAAGGATAAAGATAATATTTTGAGAGATTATAAAGGGGGTGGTAAAATGGGTTTAAGTAAATTGATGGTTGAAAAAGAATTATTTGATGTTTGGAGAATATTAAAAGGTGAAGAAAGGAAATATACTTTTTACTCACCAAAGTATAAGAGTTATTCTAGGATAGATTTTTTGTGTGTGTCAAAGAATTTGATTTCTAAGATTATAGAATGTGATATAGGAGTTATTAAAGTCACGGACCACGCATTAATGACTATGGATATTAAAATGAAGAAGGATTATAGAGAAGCAAAGAGATGGAGAATGGATTCAAGGATTTTAAATTATAAAAGTATAGTTGAAAAAATGAAAAAAGAAATTCAGATAATATGGGATATTAATGAAACAGAGCAAAACTCTCATGGGATAGTATGGGACACGATGAAGGCGGTTGTGAGAGGGTTGTGTATTAGGGAATCGTGTACTTTAAGAAGACAACAAGAAGTACAAAATAAAAAGATAGAAAAGGAGATAAGGGAATTAGAAGAGCAATTAAGAGTAACAAAGGATAGATGCCTATACGCTCAGCTTCAAGCTAAAAAGAAGGAATTAGAGAAAGAGGATTTAGAACGGGTACAAAAGGAATTGCTATATTTGAAAAGGGATTGTTTTGAATATAGTAATAAAAATTCTAGGATGTTGGCCAGGTCCACTCAATCTAAAAAGGCAAAGAATATGATAGGGACAATTAAAGATAAAACAGGGAGAAGTTGTAATTCAATGAAAGATAAATTAAATATTTTTCAGGAATTTTATAAGGAATTATATGCATCAGATATGGGTCCACAGGTAAGAGTAGTGGAGTATGTAGAGAGGAATTGGAAAATAAGGTTACAGGGTGAAGATAGGGATTATGTGGAAGGTTTGGTTACAGAAAAGGAAATAGAAGGAATTATTGATAGATTAAAAGGAGGGAAATCTCTGGGGGTAGATGGGTTGGGGTAAGAATATTATAAGATTTTTAGAGATATATTGATACCAAAATTGAAAATATTGTTTAATAATATAATAGAGGGAAGGAAGACCCCACCATCGTGGGATCATTCCTTGATGATATTAATCCCGAAACCAGACAAGGATCTGACGGACCCAGTGTCTTATAGACCAATATCTCTAATAAATCAAGACTCAAATTTTTTTACAGCAATAATGGCAAAAAGAATGAGTACTTTTATAAATAAATATATTAGAAAAGTTCAATGTGGATTTATTTTAGGGAGGCAAATGCCTAATTTAATTGGGAGAGTGTTGAACATAATTAATGTTATTTTAAAAAAGGAATATAAAAGCAGAGTTGTTAGCATTAGATATTTTTAAAGCCTTTGATTGTGTGGAATGACCAGCATTAAAAACAATTATAAAAATGTTTGGAGATAAATTTATAGGAGTGATTGATCAGTTGTATAGAAATAATAAAGCAGAAATAATGCTTAATGATGGGTTAACGCAACAGATCACCTTGGCCCGGGGTACTAGGCAAGGGTGCCCACTTTCCCCACTTTTATTTGCAATTGTTATAGAAATTTTGGCGAATGTTATAAGGGAAGATGTAAGATTGAAGGGGATAGGAGGGAAAGAAAAGGTTAAGATTAATATGTTTGCGGATGATACATTATTGACTTTAGAAGAACCTTTGGAGAGTGGGGAGATGATTAAGAGACATTTGAGAGAATTTGGGGAAATTACTGGATTACAAGTTAATTGGAGGAAGTCTGAAATGATGTTATTCAATTATAATAAGAAGGAAATGGAGGAGTGTAACATAAAATTAGGTCTTAAGATTATTTAGGAGTTAATACTGCAAAAGATTTAGATAGGTTAGAAGAAATTAATTTTAACAGTTTAAAAAAACAGATAAGGAAAAATTAGAGGCTTATAGAAAATTAAAGCATTCATGGTTTGGTAGAATAGCGGTTATTAAAATGAAGATATTGCCTAAGATTATTTTTTTGTTTAGAATGTTACCAATTAAAATATCGGAAGTAGAGTTAAAGAGTTGGCAAAATATGATAAATATTTATTGTAATGGAGATAAAAAGGCAAGGATGAATAAAGGCTTATGGTATAAGATACAAAAGAAAGGAGGGTTGGGTCTGCCAAATATAAAGATGTATTATATTGCTAATCAATTAAGACATGTTATAAATAGTATATTAGGGGAAGATGATTTAGAATGGTTAGAGACGCAAACAGGAGAACTAGAATTAAAATTGCAAAATATTTTATTTACTAAAAAACCAAAGAAAGATCTAAAGGGACTGGATAACCCACTCTTAAAAAATATTTTAGAGATTTGGGAGAAGGTTAAAGGAAAGTTAATACCAGGAAACTCTCCTCTTACTCCAGTTGTAGTAATGGAAAACTTCCCAAGGAATTTAAAAAGAGAGTTGGAAGGGGGATTGAGGGGTCAGAAAGTTATCAAATTGAGAGATTGGCTGAAAAGAATGAGTAATAAGGAGCAAATAGGAGAGATATTAAGAGGACAAAAGTTAGCTTGGTTCAAATGTATACAATTGGAACAATGGACACAGGATTGGAAAAAAAAAAAAGGATTGTAGAGATAATACAAGATTTGAAGAATTAATTGAATCAAGAGAAAAGAAAGGGGAAACTAAAAATAAAAGAGGTTTGATTAGTGAAATATATAAAATTTTGATAGAGGATGGTGACCATCGAGATTCTCTCAGAATGATTTTGGAAGATGATTTAAAGGAACAAATTAATGAATATAACTGGGGGAAGATTTGGGATGCAAGAATGTTAAAGTTATTGTCGGTTATGATTAAAGAGAATTATTATAAAGTAGTATGGAGATGGTATTTAATGCCAATAAGATTTCATCAGATTGATAAAAAAAATTCTAAGAATTGCTGAAGGGGTTGTCAGGAGGTTGGAACATACTTTCATATGTGGTGGAGTTGTGAATATGTACAAAATTTTTGGGAAAGGGTGTTTAAAGAAATAAGTGAAATAACGGGAATAAATGTGGAAGTAAGTCCAAAGTTGGCTTTATTATCAATATGGGACAAGGGAATTGGGAATACAAGCATGAAGGAATTGATTAACAACCTCCTGGCACCTGTTAGATTAATGATAGCTAAGAATTGGAAAGTGCAAGGGAATTATACAATAGAAGAATGGTATAAAGAAATATGGGATATGGTACTTAATGATAAGATAACGTGTAATCTGAAAGTAAAGAGGGGTTTATCCAGGAAGAATGATTTTGATAATATATGGAGTCCATTTTTGGAATTTGTATTAAGGAAGGGGAAAGGGCACTCACCTTTAAAAGATACTTTACAATTTTGGAAAGATGTATAATATAAATGAATAAACGGAGGTCTCCTGGGGGAGGGGAGCACGGGGGTAGTGAAGGGTTGTTAGTTATGTAATGTATCTATATTGTGTTTATGTTGTACTTTAGTTGAAATAAAAAAAATTCAAAAAAAAATATAGATTAAAAGCACATAAAACTAATACATTTTTAAAATACCAATAAAACTCTTAAAATTCGACTGGCTAGGCCTGTCGGAAGAGATTGGTCTTTCTGGCTTTCTTAAAGTCAAAGAGACTATTAATTTGACAAATCTCCTCTGGCAGGCCATTCCACAGTCTGGGAGCGGGAGAAGAGAAGGTTCTCTTGGTAATGGTTGTCAGCCTAGTTTTGGATAATTGTAGCAAATTCTTCCCAGAGGACCCAAACTCTTCCCTGAGTGCGTGGGGCTGGTGTGCCTTCACTTCATGAGAGGAGACGCTCAGGAGCGATTGTGTCCACCACCCTAGTCATTTCTCCATTCCAGAGATTGACCAGGGCTTTGACAGAATTGCCTGCCGAGGCAACCGGAAAATCCCCAAGAGCCGTCAGGAAACTGTTTGGATTCATCAGCCTCCTGGGTGGACCATCTTAATCAGTCCTCCACCCCTGCAGAAGTCCTGAGTACTAACAAGTCTACACCCCTCCAGGTAGTGATCTGTCCATGACAACAGAACTATAAAAAGTTCCTCCACTCTCAGATCACCATCACCCCATCCAACACAGAAAACAAGGTCCAGAGTGTGCCCAGCAGCATGAGTGGTGCCAGATACAATTTGGGATAGACTCATGGTTGTCATGGCAGACATGAAGTCCTGAGCCACTTCTGACAGAGCAGCCTCAGCATGGAAGTTGAAATCCCCCAGCACAACAAGCCGGGAGACTCCAACACCAACCCCGAGACTACACCGGCTAGCTCAGGAAGGGAGACTGTTGAGCATCAGGGTGGACAGAACACCAACAGAATCCCTATTCTGTCCTGGCACCCACCTTCAGATACATACACTCGAACCCCGCAGACTGTGGGGATAGGGCACCTGGTCAGGGGGATGGAATCTCGATAGACCACTGCCACTCCACCTCCCCACCCCACAGGCTGTGCCTGCTGCTGGACAGAGAACCCTGGTGGGCAAAGCTGGGAGAAGCTAACGCCCCCCCCCCACCAGCTTAGTCCAGCCTGGTCTCTGTAATACAAGCCAGGTCAGCATGCTCATCCAGGATCAAGTCCTGTATAGAAGATGTTTTACCATTCACTGACCTGGCATTTACCAGCAGCACTTTCAGCCCAGGGGATCTGCTGCCAAGGGCATCCAGGTTATCTGAGTTGGGGGGAGACAGTTTAGTTCCAGAGATGAAAGATATATGTGTTAGGGATGTGTATCGTATCGTTAAAATGTACGATAATGATACGATATGCTCCTTATCGTGCATACGATAAAAGATAACAATACAATAGGAAACCCTACAATAATTATCATTATTTTATCATTTTATCGGAAGGCTCTTTCTCTTTTGCCGCCACATGGATGGAGCTAGAAAGTGGGGTGTGCTTGATGAGACTGACAGATTCAGTGACCAATCGTGCAGCAAGGATTCTAGCAGGCTCCAATCACAATGTTGGAGGAAGGCTAAGGATATCCCCTCATAAAACCCCCACCCTTGGGGTCTCCATTTTTGTTGGGCGTAGGAGTTGAAAGGAGAAGGAGTATTTTGGCAGAGGTCTGTGCATTTTAGTAGTACTGGCGATTGTAGATTCTTCTTCTATCTACTTTTCTTCTTGCTTCTTTCTTTCTGTTCCCCTCTGTGTCTCAGGTTTGTTCCTTGTGTGTGTGCTGCTTCTTGGTTTGATTGTGACTGGGGGATTCTGTGAGTGAGTGTGTTGTTCCCTTCCCTGTTTCCTGTTACAAAAAAAAACACATAAAAATACGAACAAAAAAAATATTCTCTCTCTTTCTTTCTTTCTCTCTCTCTCTCCCCCTCCTCTGTGTGTGTGTGTGTGTGTGTGTGTGTTTGCTTGATTGGCTGTGAGTGTGCTGGTATGTCCTGTAGCCTGCTAGTTTACACAGGAGGACTACACACATCTGTGGCCAAAGCAGCACACATTTCAAAAAGTGTATTGGGCAAAGCAGCATACATTATGAAACGTGGCTCTAAGGTGCGCCTTGGGCAAGGTGGCTCCTCTGGGTCTAGGAGAGATGCTGCTGCTGGGAGCAGTTCTGGGGTGGTTGTCTCTCCCCCCGTGAAAATTAAGCGCAAGTCTGTCTTTTTTGCGCTTAAGCAGGCAGAGGCACCAGCAGCACCTCCTGAAACTGAAAACTCTGCCGCCTGCAGGGCCCTCTTTGAAGAGCCACTTCCAGAGGCCGGTGGCAGAAGCACTGGCCTTGGAGTAGAAGTACCACCATCTCCTGCTCCAGTGGATGAGGCAGGGAGCCTGCTGCTCAGGGATCTTTTCCCTGACGTCTCTGAGGTGAAGCAGGTGGTTGAGGAGGCGCAACAACAGCAGGCAGAAGTGGATCCCTTGCCACTCTCTACTCAAACCTCTTGTTCGAGACCTTCTTCCCCTGCTCCTGTGGCAGCATCCCAGAGTCCAGGCGCTGGTGGTGATGATGAGCAGACTGGCTCAGGCTCACCCCAGAAGTGGAGCAGCATGGTGTGGGACCACTTTGAGGTGGCTGCGGATCCCCTCTTTGCTGTATGTCGGCATTGCAAGGCCGCCATGAGCAGGGGGAAAAAACTGGCACACTTCACCACCTCCAACATGTGCTACCACCTCCAGAGGAACTACCATGTGCTCCTGCTTGGGAGAGAGACGAGCACCTCCCAGGTGAGTGGTGGCACTAAGGGCAAGCAGAAGGCTCCTGATTCTCCATCTCCCATCCCCAAGCATCTTAGGCAGGCAACCATGGAAGACCTGGGGTAGGGGAGGTATGGGACCATGCGTTGGAGGTTTCCAATGCCCAACCAGCTCACCAACTGCATCAGTGAGATGGTGGCATTGGATGACCAGCCATTCAGCCTTGTGGACAATGCAGGGTTCAAGAAGCTGATGGCTATGGTGGTCCCATACTATAAGCTGCCATCTCACACCACCCTTAGCAGGCGTATGGTGCCCTCCCTGTACTGGGCATGCAGGGAGTTGGTGATGGGTCAACTGTGCCAGGCAGAGGCACAGAAGGTGCACTTAATCTCCAACATTTGGTCCAGCGAGGGTGTAGCGTACGCTTAACTGTCCCTGATGGCTCACTGGTGGGGAGCCATAGGGAAGGGAGCACCCATCACTAGTGGGACTGGGAAGGAGGACTACTGCTGGGCCCTCCTTCATACCAAAGTCATGGATCAGTCCCACACGGCAGTGGAGATCACTGAGGCCATTAACCGCATGTTGGAGGGATGGCTGTCTGGGCATCAGCACACCCGCGGTTATATGGTCACGGAAGACGGAGCCAATATGGTCAGGGCAGTGTGTGATGGCAGTTTTGAGGGGATCTGCTGCATCACCCACATCTTAAACCTCATAGTGAGGGGTGGGTTTGGCATGGGGAGCAGCAGCAGCAACCTTCCCCCTCCCATGCCTGCAGTGCGCAACGTCTTGGACAGCTGCCAGAGGATGGCTGGACACTTCAACCACAGTGTCAAAGGAAGTCGGTTACTGTGGGAAAAGCAGTCAGAGTTGGATCTTCTGCAGCACCGGCTCCTTCAGGACGTTGCCACACAATGGAACTCCACCTACCTCATGTTTGAGCATATGGTGGAGCAACAGCGTGCTGTGCATGAAATGTGCAGGATCGGGGACATAAGTATCCAGGCACCACTGGCCAGGCAGCAGTGGGATACCATGACCCATGTGGTGACGGTCCTCAAGCCCTTTCTTGAGGCCACAGAGACCCTCAGCAGCAGCACTGCCCTCCTCAGCCAGGTGATCCCTGTGGCCAGGCATCTCCAGACCAAGATGCAGCAGTTTCTGGAGGCCAGGGATCCCATCACCAGAAGGCACTTCCTGCAAGATGTGCGGGAAGTGGTTCACAGGCTGAAGGCAGGACTAGTTAAGAGGATGGAGCCCATTATGAAGGACAGGATTTACATCTTGGCCACGATGTGTGATCCTCGGGTTAAAGACAGCATCTGCGATGCCAATTCTAGGCTGGGGTGGGTGGAATTGCTGATGGGGGAAGTTCGGGCTGCGTGGGAAGTCAGGCTTGGGCAGGCAGCGGTGGAAGAGGAGGCCACAGCTTCATGGGTCAGCAGTCCCTGTAGCAGCAGAAGCAGCATCCCTCCCAGCAGGACCAGCAGAGGCCTTGGGTTCTGGGCAAATGCCCTACAGGAAGTGGTTGGTGAGGTAGGCGTAAGGATGATGCTACAACTGATGTGCAGCGTTACCTGGCTGAAGCCAAGGAGAACATCTCCGTAGAAACCCTGGCCTACTGGTCATTGCGGAGCCAGATGTGGCCAGATCTGGCTCGGGTGGCCCGAGATAGACAGAGCTGCCTGCCAATCAGTGTTCCAAGAGAGTGGGTGTTCTCGATAGTGGGTGACGTCGTGACACCCCACCATTCTTGCTTGGATGCTGAGTTAGTGGAGCAGCTCATCTTTCTCAAAGCAAACCTGCCCCTGCTAGGATAACCCACCCTCAAGCCCTCTGGAGAGTGAGAGACCTGCCTTTCAGCTCCACTTCTTTGTTTTTTATTTTTATTTGCTGTTTTTACAGCTCAATAACTCAACTCTGATTGCAGGATGCCTTGGTTTCCTGTTTCTCCTACCATAACCTAATATTGAGGGGATGCTAAACATCTCACAAACTCACTGACCTGGCATTCACCTGCAGCACTTTCAGTCAGTTGCCAAGGCCATCCAGGTTATCGGAGTCGGGGGAAGACAGTTTGGTTCTGGAGATGAAAGATATAATTGTGTATCATAAGCATACAGATGATATTGGAGGCCATGAGATCGAATAAGATTACCCAAGGACAACATATACAAAGGAAACAATGAGCTGAGCCCTGAGGAACCCCAATTAAAAGGAGAAAGGAAGAAGATGAGTGGTCTTTAGCCAACACATTGAAAGAATGACCCGATAGGAAAGAAACAAACCAGTCATAGACAGAATCACGAAATCCAAGGTCACGAAAGGAATCCAACAGAAGATCCAGGAGAGTAAGAACAGAATAAAGGCCCTTAGACTTGGCAATAAGATCATTGGTAATCTTCATAAGGGCTGACTCAGTGGAATGCAAAAGATGAAATAAAGAAAACAGAGGCAACGAGAGTAAACCACCCACTCCAGGACCTTTGAAACAAACAGCAACAAGGAGACAGGATGGTAGTTAGAGAGAGAAAGCACATTGATAGAAGGCTTTTTAAGAATAGGAGAGACCATAGCATGCTTAAAAGCAGAAAGAAATGAACCACAGGACAAAGAAATACTAATAATATGAAGCAACGAAAGGAGGATAACAGGAATAGTATTGATAAAGACACAACAAGGGATCGGATCAAGAGAACAAGGGTTATGCTTCGAAGAATGCAATAGACTAGAGAGTTGATCAGCTGAGCCCGAAGAGAATGCAGAAAAAGTTGCAGGAGGAACTGACATTTGTGGGACAGGAACTGGAAGAAGCAAAGTTAGTATTGAAGAAAGAGGCAAAGTTGTTAGCAGACAGAGATGGGGGAGAGATGTTGGACTGGGGGGTCTACACGACGTCTCTTTGGCACCTGTTTCTGATAATATGCACTTTTTCCTATATTCGTATTTATGTCTAATAGCGTTAGAAGAGCGTTGTTAAGGTGAATTACTGGCATCATAAAATGCACTTTACAATTGTTTATATGCGGAGTTTTGCTGCAGAGTCGGTTCAGGGGTATATGGTTGAACGTGGAAAAATTGACAAAAGCACCACCCTGTCTCTTGATGGCACCTCCCCTGGATTTTCCCGCCATTCATTAACCCTGCCCACCTGACCTTCTCACCATTGCCTGTCCAATCACAATCATGTGTGACTTCGCATGTGGGTATGATTGCTAAACATTGGATGTGCCTACAGTTACAGTTGTTAGCAGGGCAGCATGAGCTTTGGGACCTATTGTAAAACCATAAAAGCAACATTTTTCCAGGTTCTGGACAGCCATGGTGAGCACCCACCCACCCAAGGAGTGTCCGCCCCCCCCCCCATTCCTCCTGCCAAGAATCAGACGCTGGATAATCCCACCCTACCATTCTTGCAGGAGCTTCCCCTTATCTGCTGTCTTGGAAACATGCTTCTTCAAGGACAAATTTTTGTGTTGCCTTTCCTTTACAATGTTGCATTTTGCACTGATGTCCCAGGTCCATACAAACTTCCATTATTCTGTCTGCCTCCGGACACCAAGATGCCAGCACAGTACGGTTCTAGAATGCCCAACACTGAGCGGCCTAGAGGGCAAACTTGCCATCCCATAACCTGATCTATGCATCACAGAAGTGGGTGACTGGTAATGAGGGAGTGGGGGAGAGATGAACGATGTCCCCAAAAACAAACTTGATGGCACTAATATCCTCTCTTTCCCCCCCACACAGTCCGCTTGATATTATACCAATTGAGTCACCTTCTGCACAGAATGAGGAGACTGGGGCATATATTGTGGCATGCCTGCTCTCTTCTACCACTCCGGCAACCACCAGTGCCATCTGAATGACCCACATGGCAGGGTACAGCCCAACTTGGACATTGCGTCTGTGGACTGACATTGATTTCCAAGTGATTGTTGCACGTTCCCTTTGTTCGGTGTGTTCCGCCCAATCCCCTGTGTTTTCTCCACTTGCGCTGTGCCTTTCAGATTGCTCTGGCCACACTTTTTTGGCCATGTGTAACCATTAATAGAATAAAGCTATTGCATTGTGTTATGATAATAAAATAAGTGTTCTTTTCATTTTGATACACATAAATATATATAGATACACACACATAACTTCCAGGAAAATCAATGAAAAAAGGGAGAGAAGATACAAAGCCCTATGCATGCTCGGGCACTAAGGTTCCCAGGGAGAAAGTCCCCCCACCTGCTTAATGCACCTTACTCATGAGTAATATCGCTTAATGGCAGGAACTAGCTTGCATGCACAGAAGTTCCCCTTCCTTTTTCAAGCCTTGATCCCATCAAGGGAACCGGGGGGGGGGGGGAAGCCTTAGCAGACTGCAAATGATTCTAAAAATGAAACATGCACATTATTTCAACCCCCTTGATTCCTTTAGAACCAGCTCCATGTGAGTATCCACTCATCTCGACGAAAGAAAGATCCCAGCGGGTATTGAAAATAAACTTTTCTTTTAGTTCTGGAAACTTGAGATCAGCCATTACTGAACAGAGAAGAAAAAGAAAGTAGGAGGGAGGAGTTTTGCAGAAGAGCAGGATCACAACTATAGGGTTGAACTTAGGTAATTTGATGAAAGTACCTCCCCCTGTATCCTGAAAGTACCACCCCCGAGGAAAGTGGGAAAAGTAGTGGTAAACTTGGGGGCAGGCCTTCACTCATGACATCACAAGCCCGGCCCACCAAACAACGCCCACAATTAGCATTTATTCAGATGGGCAGTGGAGGTTTCACAACCAAAATGTGATCAAACATTGGATAAACATTAAAAGTTGTGTTTAATGGACACCTTGGAAACACGCATTAACGGAGGCTATAAGTCACATTCACACCTGATCTGCTCTCCGCTCCTGTGTACAAATGACATCAGAACAAAATAAAGGTGACCCAAATAAGCCATGAAGAGGTACCCTAGGTTTCAGAGGAGCCGCTAAGGATGCTTAGCATTTAATTGGATTAGCAATGAGTAATACTGCTGTTTGGCCAAGGAAATAACAGAAGAGAAAGAAGAAACAACAAATTTGTAATGGACAAAATCCACCCAGTCCCTGGTCCTACGCCAAAGGTGTTCAGCTGCCCAAGTACAAGAACAAAGATAGCGGATGAAAGAGGTGAGCCAAGGTTGGGGTTGAGAAGGATGAACCATCCGTGTCAGAGATAGAGCAAAGTTGTCAAGAGTTGAGGATAAAGAAGAATTAGAGAGAGAGACTGCTGAGTCTAAGGAGATGGCAGAAATAACAGAAAGAAGAGAGGCGGACAATGATTGAGAAAAGGCCTCACAATTAATAGACTGCAATTCACGACAAGAGTGAGAAACAGAGTATAAGGAAATAGGACTATGAGTAATCCTAAAGGAAACTAGATGATGATCAGACAAAGGAAAATCAACAGCAGAGATAAAGCAATTCCTAGTGAAGATGAGGGCAGTTCAGGGTGGCTTGTTCTCAGGGAGGCTTCTCATGATGTCCAAACCTGACAAATTCGCTTCAGCATGGGCTGTTTAAAATGGTCAGAAACCACCTGGCAAACTTTGCTTGCTGAAAACTTTGCCGGCTGCTCTTCATCAGTTTGCTACTAATATCCCCTCTCTTTTACATCTTGAAATGATGCTAGTCAATTTACTCCCCCATTTCATTGACTCCCTAGACAGCAACACTATTTTGGCCATATTTGGGGAAGCAAATATGGCCAAAAGCAGTTGGGGGGGCAGGAAAGTGGCTTTCCGGGGCCTCCGGAAAGTGCATCATTACCCCCTGCCAACTTAAAGGCCCCAATTGGAGCAGAGGAGGGAAAATGTGTCAACCCTACCCACCCCCACTGCTCCAATTGGGTCCATTAAGGCCTCAAGTAGAGCAATGCAGGGGCAGTAGGAAAGTGCACTTTCTCCTCCTCTGGTCCTATCAGGGCCTTCAAGGCCCTGATGGCGCAGTGTGGGGGTGGTGGAAGAGCATACTGTCTGAAGCTTCCAGAAAGTGTGTTGTCCCCCACTTTCCAACACGCTAATGGTAGCTGCTATTAGAGTGGTGAGGGGGAATGGCATGCTTTCCGGAGGCCCCGGAAAATGTGCTTTCCCATCCTCTGCTCCAATTGGCGTCCCAACCCGCCCCCACTGTTCCATTTGGGACCTTTTCTAAAATATGTGGGAATGACATGCTTTCCACTTTAAGGCCCCAATTGGAGCAGTGGGGGGGGGGAATGATGTGTCTCCAGAAAGCACATCATTCCCTCCCTCATGCTAATGGCACCTTAAAGAGGAAAGTGTGTCATTCCAGGACATTATAGAAAATTACAGAAAATCCCCCCCCCCATTCAGAATAGAACAAAAAACAGGAGAAATCTGGACAAATCCTGACAGTTGGTCACCCGAAGCAACATCTCCCTCCTCCACACACACACATTTTTTTCACATTCAAGAAGATGTTCTCAAATTTAACTTTTTTTTAAAGAAAAAAGAAAAAGAAACTTTGGGGGAGATTTGCAGAAATCCACACTAGGAAGGTGAAAATGGTTAAATATGTGCAAATCTCTCTGAAGCTAGAATAAAAAATACTACCTCCCTTTTACTCACCCCACATCTCTTTAGCAGATAAGTGAGGTAGGCTGTTGGGCTTGTGCTGCAAAACCCCATGGGATACATGATATGAGGGATAAAGGGGGAACAACTCATGTCAAATAGCAAGATGCCTGTTTTCCTGTTGGGAGTCACAAGGGTTAGCACGTGAACAACCTACCCACCATAGCTTATTTTCAGGGTGGCTTATCATGAGGCGCAAACCAGCCCTAAAGGACTATAAATAAGTGGCTTGGCTAACCTTCATGGGGGAGGGGTATGGAATGGATATACATGGACGGAAACATCGCATCGGAATAGGATTTTTTTTTTAAAAAAATAAGAAATTGGATCAGAAAAAATTGGAGGTCCACTGTATCGGATCAGTTCTGATTTGAAAATCAGACATCCGATTTTGTATCAGACACCATTTTGAATGCATTTCTCCCTAGCTTAGTATTGTGTTACAAAAATGGCAATAACTTATTCATTTTTAAAGAGAGAAGGATGAGACTTGGGATCTCTGTAGAGGGGTTAGGGATAGTTATCTGTGAGAAATTTCAGAAAGTTTGGTGCAGGCATTTTGTGGCAATGAATTTTTTAATAAGAAACCAGGAATGACTATAACTTTTTCATTTTCAAAGTTCCACACAAGAAACTTTGCCACATTACAGGTGGTATGTTGGGACCCACGGGTGTGAAATTTCAGAAACTTAGGTGCTTGCCTTATGTGGCAATTAATTTTAGAATAATGAGTAGCAGTGGGGTAAATACGTTATGCCTTCAACTTTTTATTTTTAAAGATACAAGCAGGAAACATGGGCACATTACAGGTACCACTTTGGTTGATATGTGTGAGAAGTTTCAGAAAGATAGGTCCAGGCATGTAGTGGCAAGGTATTTTTGAAACATTGAGTAAGGAAACACCTATAACTCTTTTTTAAAAAAGTTAGAAGTCTGAAGGTTGCTCACTTTGTAGATGGGTTAGGGGTAGTTATCTGTGAGAAATTTCAGAAAGATAAGTCCAAGCATTTGGTAGCTATGAATTTTTTAAATTAAAATTTACAGAACTTTTTCCACAGAGGCTTGAGCTGTCAATTGCACCCCCCTCCCCCTCCGCCTCTCTCTTTTAGCTGTCAAAACTCTGGCTGAATTTGGATGACATATTAGGCAATGGAGGGGGAAATAGCATACTCATCGTGCGTTAGGAAGGCGGGGCTCCCCAAACAACATGCTACAGCTAGCACTGCTCGGCACCAGCAAACACACCGGTTGCTACGAACAGACGGTGGCCATTTTGGTTGAAGCATCTCCTCCCATCCCCTCCCTCAGTCCCTCAGCCACATCCCAGCATGCACCGTGAGTTCTGCTGGCTGTATAGAGTGGCCGGGGTTTTTTGGCTGCTCTGGCCAACAGAACTCTATCCCCAAACGGAATAGTCCACAGTGACTGTGGGGGGCTCAATTCGGACAACTCTTTAAACAACGGGGCTTAGGGCTAAACAACAGGCAAGCCCATTGTTCCCCTCCATTGTTTAATTCTCCCGATTAGCATACTGTCAGTTGTGTGTGCGTGGTGTGTTACTCCCCACATGACACAATAAGCAACACAACTGATGATTGTTCCCCCTTCCTCCGTTCCCTAATACGTCGTCCGAATTGAGCCTCCATGTAGTTGTAACCCTCATTGTTTTAAACAAAGCTTTTGGGGGGGCTTTTCGACATGAAAATTCTACATTGTTTAAAATCTTAAAAACAGCATCAGAAATTGAAATTTCAATAAAGATAAAAACACTCTTCCATTCAAACAGAGATTGTTCCCATGTTTCTACTAACCAATTATTTAAAATGATTGAAGACATGATCTTTTTTTATCCACATATCTCTCTTAACAAACAAACCCCTTACATAAATCTTTGTTATCTTCCCACTCCCCACAAGCATAAACACTGGCCATTACTTTCCCAACATAGATTTGAAACAACCTGTTTTTTGTTGCAGAATCGGAGCGCAGTAAATAACGAGACGACACAATAAATTGGGTTTAAAATGGGCCACACTTTATTGATGAATTCGCAGAAGGGGAAACTAGCGGGCATCCTCAATGCTTGGTGGCCAACGCCATTCTAAGGACAGGGCGAGTCAAACCGAGGCCAGTGTATGGCGTGCAGCTCACGCCCCCCCTGGCCCCCCCTTTTGGGTAGGGAGGCTTTCCGTGTCACCGCAGCACGTGCCTCATGACTTCCGAGTGGGTGAGGAAGGTCCGCCCCAAAGGTAACCCTTATCTCACCACCAGGGCCTCAAGACCACTCAGGTGATGAGCCTCAGGCATTACCAGTCACCGCTCGGTGCCTGTGAATGCTCACCTATCCCTTCCCAGGTGAAGATGCCCACGCCTAACCGCCACAGGGTGAGACAAGCCTTATGCTTTGTCGCCAACCCCCCATCTGCGCAGGATCAGATCCCGCAGACCCCTCTGCAAATCCATCAAAAATATATCATTCCCAAGGTCCGATAAATGGACCCCGTCAGGCCTATAAAGCTCCCTCCGCGCTGGGTATATAGCGGGATGATTAACATACCAACCAACCACCTCCCGTAGGCTGCGAAAAATCTCGCCATTTGCCTTCCTACCGGCCTGATTCAAGGCTCTGGGATCACACGGTGCCCTCCACTGGCACCGAGGCACAATTGCGGACCACGCAATCACTATCCCAGGCCACCAACTGCGAATCCGCTGCAAATCGGAGATCGCCTGCAGCACCAAGGCCTTGCCCTTCAACATCCCCAAGTCGTTACCTCCCAAGTGGAGTAACAACACCTGCGGTGGGAGTTGGGCCGCACGCCGCTGCATTAACACCGGGATGAGCTGGTCCCACCTCATCCCCCGCCTGCCGGCCCACTGTATGTTGGCCACGCCGCTCAGTCCCAACTGTGTGCCAACTGTGGTACAGGCTGCCCGCCGTCCGGCCCAGAACACGTAGCTGTGTCCACAGATGAGAACCCGAACTGGGGCTTCCGCCGGCCTGCCACCTAAAAACAAACAGATTATGGTCAGCCACCCGTCTCTTCCCCCCCCAGGGAGAATGCTTCACTTCCCCCCCGTAGGGAGGGGCCGAACATATGAACGGTACGCCTGCGATCTCCATCTGCCAATCGCCTGTATCTGCACTGGCGGTACACCCAAAGCAGCGGCCGTAGAGGCAGCCCCAATACGAAATGAATGGGTACCGAATTTAAAACCCGTCCAGCGCCCGCCTTGCGATGGCCGCAAACTGAAACTTCGTCAGCGGCAAACTATCCACATGACAAAAAAGGAATCCAGGCGCCATACCTCTCAACTCCCGGAAGGCCGTTAAAGCCCTAACAGGGCATAACTCTTCCTGTGGGGCAGCATGCAGGAAGATTGTCTGCCCTTTGCCCAGTTGATCGGTTTTGGAACGCCTCAGCCGAATAGAGACCTGTTCAGCACTGAATTGGACATCCCCAAATTGCAGGGCCCTGCTGGACATATCTCCCTTAGCCGCCGCTAACAGCTCCGATATGCGCAATGCCCCGAAAAAGGCAGTCAAGGCTGCCGCATGATATAATGCGGCCTCAAAAGGGGACACACAGAGCAAATTCCAACGTGCTTGCAGACCAACAAGAATGTCCGGCGATAATGGGGACCGTAAATCTGGCTTGACAGGTTGCTCACGCGATCAGCCGCTCAAGGCACGCCTGATCCTAAAATCAGCTGTATTATCCTGTACACCCCGGCACTTTGAGCAAAAAGCCAAGGCCGCCAGCTTACCGGAGATGGTGCGAACAGCCTTGCCTTTCCTTCTCTCCGCCACACAAAACTGCAATAGATGATCGACTGGAATAGGCCACTCCATCCCCAGCTTCGAGCATGACCTGAACTCCTGGAATTCCCTACCTGCCTTCCTATACGCCGCTCGAGTGCTCGGGGCGAGAGACTGCCAGACCGCACGATCTACTTCATCCTGCCAATCTCCCACAGGGCCGCCGGCACCTCCTCCGGCACAGCCCTGGCCCAAGGTGCGAGATCCCGGAATTTCTCTACCTGCTGGCGCGATAAAGCATCAGCTATTGCATTATCCAATCCAGGAATATGACGTGCTTGAAACAGAATGTTATTTTGGAGGTAGTGCAACGTAAATGCCCTAACTAATGTCATGACCCTATTGTTCTTGGAGGACAACGTGTTGATAACCTGGACTGTGGCCTGATTATCGCACCAGAAGTGCACCACGCAATTCTTCAATTCCTGCGCCCAAATATGAGCTGCCACATAAATAGGGAAAAAACTCCAAAAAAGTTAAATCCCTACAAGTGCCGGAATCCTGCCAACTACCAGGCCACTGTCCGGCGCACCACCAGTCGCCCCATATCACCCCAAAACCTAATGCCCCCGAGGCATCTGAATGTATTTGCATATCTGCCTCCAACAATAACTCTCTCCTCCAAAAGAAAACCCCATTAAAGCCTTCCAAAAAGGATAGCCATACTGCTAAGTCCTCCCGCATTCCTTTCGTCACCCTGACATGGTGATGAGGCCTGTTGAGGCCTTTCGTTGCATTACAGAGCCGACGCAAAAAGGCTCGGCCCAGCGCCACCACCCTGCAGGCAAAATTCAAATGCCCGACCAACTCCTGCAACTGCCTCAAAGTCACCCTTGTTTGTAACCAGATAGACGAGATCCGGGCCACCAAGGCCTGTACCTTGTCCAAAGGCAGCCTACAACACCGTTGAACCGAATCAACTTCCACCCCCAGGTACATTAACACATTTGCCGGGCCCTCCGTCTTCTCGTGAGCTAAGGGGACACCTAACTCGTCCGCCAACGCAGCAAATTCCGACATCAAATAACTACATTGCCCAGAATCCTTTCCACCACAGAAGAAAAAATCATCCAGGTAGTGAGTACAGTCGGCCAATCCCGTGCGTTCCCGAACGGCCCATTCCAAAAAGGAACTGAAGCGTTCAAACATGGAACAGGAAATTGAACACCCCATGGGTAAGGCCCTAACTATATAATAACAACCACGGAAATGAAAACCCAGAAGATCAAAATCCGAAGGGTGGATGGGCAGTATGCGAAACACTGACTTAATATCGCATTTGCCCATTAAAGCCCCCAGCCCATGTCTCCTAACCATGGCTACCGCTGAGTCAAAAGACGCGTAGTGCACAGAACATAAATGCTCCAGAATTGCATCATTTACCGATTGCCCCCTAGGTGCAGACAGGTTGTGTATCAACCTGTACTCCCCGGGAGCCTTCTTGGGAACTAGGGGTGTGCATCGGATCGGATCCGATCCACGATCCGAATCCGATCCGCCCCAAAAATCGGAAAATCCGATCCGATCCGATCCGATACACCATCCGATCCGATCCGATCCGATCCGGCGAGGTCCGATCCGGATCGGATCGGATCGGCGGATCGGACGCCATTTTAAATGCGTTTTTCCCATAGCAAAGTATTGTTGTTTTACAAAAACGCCTATAACTTTTTCATTTTTAACGACAGAAGGATGAAACTTGGGCACATTGTACACTGGTTAGGGATAGGTATCTGTGAGAAATTTCAGAAAGATTGGTGCATGCAGTTTGTGGCAATTAATTTTTTAATAAATAACATGGAATGCCTATAACTCGGTCATTTTTAAAGTTACACACATGAAACTTTGCCACATTGTAGGTGGAACCTTGGGACCCACGTGTGTGAAATCCCAGAACCGTGGGTGCTTGCCTGGTGTGGCAATGAATTTTTGAAAAATGGGTAGTAGTGGGGTAAATGCAGTTATGCCTCCCATGTTTTTATTTTTAAAGATACAAACAGGACACTTCGGCACATTACAGGGAACACTTCCCTTGATATGTGTGTAAAATTTCAGACAGCTAGCTCCAGGCATGTGTTGGCAATGAATTGTTGAAAATTGGGTAGCAGTGGGGTAAAATACAGTTTTGCCTCCCATTTTTTTATTTTCAAAGATACAAACGGGAAACTTTGGCACATTGCAGGGAACACTTCACTTCAAATGTGTGTGAAATTTCCGGAAGCTAGGTGCAACATTTTAGTGGGAAACGAACGTTTATTCATGGCATTTCACATGGGATTTATGGGTTGGTTTTAAGAGCTACAAACCTCTAACTCGCTCACATGGCACAGGACCTATGCCCGCTCAAACGCTGGAAATTTAACAAACTTTGGTGCAATGCTTTAGTGGGAAAACAAAGGTTTATGCATGGCATTTCACATGGGATTTATGGGTTGGTTTTAAGAGCTACAAACCTCTAACTCGCTCACATGGCACAGGACCTATGCCCGCTCAAACGCTGGAAATTTAACAAACTTTGGTGCAATGCTTTAGTGGGAAAACAAAGGTTTATGCATGGCATTTCACATGGGATTTATGGGTTGGTTTTAAGAGCTACAAACCTCTAACTCGCTCACATGGCACAGGACCTATGCCCGCTCAAACGCTGGAAATTTAACAAACTTTGGTGCAATGCTTTAGTGGGAAAACAAAGGTTTATGCATGGCATTTCACATGGGATTTATGGGTTGGTTTTAAGAGCTACAAAACTCTAACTCGCTCACATGGCACAGGACCTATGCCCGCTCAAACGCTGGAAATTTCACAAACTTTGGTGCAATGCTTTAGTGGGAAAACAAAGGTTAAACTTTATTATTTTAAACCTTCAGGAAAGGGAGGGGGAGGCTGTGTTTGTGTGTGTGTGTTTGACAGCTTGATCCACCAATTGTGCTTTAGAATACATGACTGAATCACCCAATCCTGTGAAGACTTTCTTCAGCCTCCAATCGCAATGCTGGAGGAGGGCACCAGTATATATTCTCTCAGCCCTGCCCTTCTGGCTCTTTGTGGGTTGAACGTGGAGGAGATTAGGGAGTGTTTTGGAGCTGTGTTGGAGAGACTGTATTGATTTGATTGTATTTGGAGGTGGTTTTGAGGAGTTTCTGATCTTTTACTTCAGCTTTTCTTGTTCTCTCTCTTGGCTTTCCTTTCTCTCTTGCCTTTCCTTTCTTAGATAGCACGTTTGTTTGTCTGTGAGTTCAGTTTGTCTTTGCAGTGAGTGTGTTTGTTTGTTCTACTTTCGCTTTCTGAAAAAAACCCAAAAAAATAATAAAAAAATATTTCTATCCTCTCTCTCTCTCTCTCTCTTTCTCTGTGTGTGTGTGTGTGTGTGCGCGCTTGTGAGTGAGTGTGTGTTGCTGGGCTGTGTAGCCTGCTGCTACAAACACAAAAAAAGTCAGCAAAGCACACACTTACACAAAAATAAATAATAATAAAAATAAAATGAAGCGTGGCACTCAAAGGGGGGGTGCTCCCAAGGCAGCATTTGGGAGAGGCCGCTCTGGGCATGGCGCTGCTGCTGCTGCTGCTGGGACCAGCAGCAGGCAGCCTACTTCCACACCCCCAGTTAAACTGAGGCGTTCTCCACTGGGGCAGCAGAAGCAGGCAGAGGCAACTCAAAGTAGTGCCTGCAGGGCACTCTTTCAGCAACATGAGGCAGGTGCTGGGAGCAGCAGTGGGCATGAAGAAGGAGCACTATATTATCCAGCTCCTTCTTTGGTGGGTGAGCCTGTGAACCCGCTGACTGATCTTTTCCCAGATCTTGTGGAAGTCAGCGAGGTTCAGAGTGAGAAGGAGGACTCTGATGTGGGGCAAGAGGAAGAGCAGGCAGCACCAGAGACTTACTCTCCACAATCCGTCCTCTCTTCCACTCATTCCCTTGCTCCTGAGGTGACACCACAGAGCGAAGGCGCCGGCAGGCCGTCTGTGTCACCCCAGAAGCGACAGGCAAGCAAGGTGTGGGACCACTTTGAGGTGGCAGTGGATTCCCGCTTTGCTGTCTGTCGCCACTGCAAGATGTCAGTGAGCAGGGGAAAAATGCCAGGCCACTTCACCACCACGAACCTCACCCGCCACATGCAGAGGCACCACCAGTCTGTTTTGCTTGGGACCGAGGCGGGCACCTCGCAGCAGACTGGTGCTAGCGGCAAGGGCAAGCAGAAGGCTCCTGCAACTTCTGCCAGCTCTCGACCTCCCATCCCCAAGAGGCTTCGCCAGGCCACCATGGAAGAGATGGGGTGGGGGAAGTATGGAGCCACAAGGTGGCGTTTTCCAGCGCCCAACCAGATCACCAATTGCATCGGTGAGATGGTGGCGTTGGATGACCAGCCATTCAGCCTCGTCGAGAACGCAGGCTTCAAGAGGCTGATGGCTCTTGTGGTTCCATACTACAAGCCGCCGTGTCGCACCACCCTGAGCAGGCGTGTGGTGCCCTCCCTGTACCAGGCATGCAGGGAGTTAGTTCTGGGTCGTCTGTGCCAGGCAGAGGCACAGAAGGTGCACTTCACTTCGGACATCTGGTCCAGCGAAGGAGGAGTGCACGCTTACCTGTCCCTGACGGCTCACTGGTGGGGAGCCTCAGGGCAGGAAGCACCCAGGACTTCTGGGACTGGGAAGGAGGGCTGCCGCTGGGCCCTCCTTCATACCGCAGTCATGGACCAGTCCCACACGGCGGAGGAGATTACGGAGGCCATGAACCGCATGGTGGCAGGGTGGCTGGGCGGGCACCAGCACACCCGCGGTTACATGGTCACGGACGGGGGAGCCAATATGCTGAAGGCGGTGCGCGATGGCGGATTTGAGGGCATCCGCTGCATCGCGCACGTCTTCAACCTGGTCGTCAGGGATGGCCTTGGAGGCAGCAAGGCCCCTCTCCCTCCCCAAATCCGTAATCTCCTAGAGAGCTGCAGGAAGGTGGCTGGGCATTTCCACCACAGCGTGAAGGGCAGTCGGTTGCTGCGGGAGAAGCAGCAGGAGCTGGGACTTCCGCAGCACCGGCTAGTGCAGGACGTGGCAACACGTTGGAACTCCACCTACCACATGCTCGAGCGTATGGTGGAGCAACAGCGTGTTGTCCACGAGATGTTCAGGGTCGGGGACATTGGCATCCAGGCCCCACTGTCCAGGCAGCAGTGGGAGGCCATGTCCCAGCTTCTGGTGGTCCTCAAGCCGTTCCTTGAGGCCACCGAGACCCTGAGCAGCAGCACTGCCCTTCTCAGCCAGGTGCTCCCCGTGGCCAGGCATCTCCAGAATCAGATGGGCGAGTTTCTGGAGGCCGGGGATGCCGTCACCGGCAGGCGCTTCCTGCCAGAGGTGCGGGAAGTGGTGACGAGGCTGAGGGAAAGCCTATCCCGCCGGGTCCAGCCTCTCTACAACGAGAGGCAGTACATGTTGGCCACCATGTGCGACCCGCGCATCAAGGATGGGTTATGTGGGCAGACTTCCCGGGCAGGTTGGGTGGAAATGCTGGTGACGGACGTTCGGGCGGCCCGGGATGCCAGGATTGGGCAGGCAGAGGAGGAGCCCACCGAAGCCCAGGCGCTAAGTCCGCTGAGCACCACCAGCAGCGGCGGCACCAGCACCACCACACCCAGCAGGGGGACAGGCCAGGGGTTTTGGGACAAGGCTTTGCAGGCTGCGGTTGGGCATAGAGGCACTCAACCCAGCCGCCGCCAGGATGACGCTGCAGCAGCAGTGCAGCGTTACCTGGCGGAGCAGATGGAGGACGGCTCCATCGAACCCCTGGCCTACTGGTCATCTCGGCGCCAGATGTGGCCTGATCTGGCGCGGGTGGCCATGGACAGAATCAGCTGCCCACCGTCCAGCGTTCCAAGCGAGCGGGTGTTTTCCATGGCGGGCGACGTGGTCACACCCCACCGCTCTCGCTTGGACGCTGAGATTGTGGAGCAGCTGGTCTTCCTCAAGGTCAATCTGCCCCTGCTGGGATACCCCACCCTCATGCCCGCGGGGGAGTAATTGGCAGGCACCCCCCATCCATCCCACACCTTTGGGCAGGCACCGGCAGGCCCTTGATTTTTTAATTCTTATTTTCGGTTAATTAATTTTCTTTACTTTAATTTACTGGCTGTGTTGTTTACAGCTCAGTAACTCAACTCTGAACGATGGATCCCGAAGGGATCTAGTTTCTTCTCCTAGCCTCTTACATTGAGGGGATGCACAAGCATCTCACACATTCTATGTTGTTTGACTTGAACCAATGTGCTTGCACGTGTGCCTCTGAAATTGGACTCCGATGGCTCCCTCCAGGCCTTCTGTAAGGTCCCACACTTCCATGGGCGTTTCTTCTTGTAAGACCACGTCAGAGGCTCATGAGAACTTTGGATAAGAAGAAGGCTTAATTTTATCGCCAAGGAACGCATGCACCTCTCTGACTATGAACGAAGGACGCGATAGGATTCCTCTTCCAGGCTCCTACATTGAGTGGATGACAAGCAGCATCCCACACTGTTTCTGACTGTGTCTTTTGGACTTATGTGGCAGCCTTGCAGGGCTGTCACTGTGTGTTGTGTTTATTTTGGCTATATGATTTAAAAAACTGCCTGCCCGCCTGCCCGCCTGCTAGGTTGCCGCCATTGTGAAGTAGCCGGAATGCGTGGGCTGGTCTCACGGTTTCATTGCTTACTTGTGCAATGCGCAAGCGCCTGGCATCATGCCCGCCTCTGCCTCTGCCTCTGCCTGCCTGCCTGCCCGCCTGCTAGGTTGCCGCCATTGTGAAGTAGCCGGAATGCGTGGGCTGGTCTCACGGTTCTATTGCTTACTTGTGCAATGCGCAAGCGCCTGGCATCATGCCCGCCTCTGCCTCTGCCTCTGCCTGCCCGCCTGCCCGCCTGCTAGGTTGCCGCCATTGTGAAGTAGCCGGAATGCGTGGGCTGGTCTCACGGTTCTATTGCTTACTTGTGCAATGCGCAAGCGCCTGGCATCATGCCCGCCTCTGCCTCTGCCTCTGCCTCTGCCTCTGCCTGCCCGCCTGCCCGCCTGCTAGGTTGCCGCCATTGTGAAGTAGCCGGAATGCGTGGGCTGGTCTCACGGTTCTATTGCTTACTTGTGCAATGTGCAAGCGCCTGGCATCATGCCCGCCTCTGCCTCTGCCTCTGCCTGCCTGCCTGCCTGCCTGCCCGCCTGCTAGGTTGCCGCCATTGTGAAGTAGCCGGAATGCGTGGGCTGGTCTCACGGTTCTATTGCTTACTTGTGCAATGTGCAAGCGCCTGGCATCATGCCCGCCTCTGCCTCTGCCTCTGCCTGCCTGCCTGCCTGCCTGCCTGCTAGGTTGCCGCCATTGTGAAGTAGCCGGAATGCGTGGGCTGGTCTCACGGTTCTATTGCTTACTTGTGCAATGTGCAAGCGCCTGGCATCATGCCCGCCTCTGCCTCTGCCTCTGCCTGCCTGCCTGCCTGCCTGCCTGCCTGCTAGGTTGCCGCCATTGTGAAGTAGCCGGAATGCGTGGGCTGGTCTCACGGTTCTATTGCTTACTTGTGCAATGTGCAAGCGCCTGGCATCATGCCCGCCTCTGCCTCTGCCTCTGCCTGCCTGCCTGCCTGCCTGCCCGCCTGCTAGGTTGCCGCCATTGTGAAGTAGCCGGAATGCGTGGGCTGGTCTCACGGTTCTATTGCTTACTTGTGCAATGTGCAAGCGCCTGGCATCATGCCCGCCTCTGCCTCTGCCTCTGCCTGCCTGCCTGCCTGCCTGCCTGCCTGCTAGGTTGCCGCCATTGTGAAGTAGCCGGAATGCGTGGGCTGGTCTCACGGTTCTATTGCTTACTTGTGCAATGTGCAAGCGCCTGGCATCATGCCCGCCTCTGCCTGCCCGCCCGCCTGCCTGCCTGGAGGTGCCCATGCAGCTGTGACTTTGCCTCTGCCAGTGGGACTTTGCCTCTGCCACTGGGACTTTGCCTCTGCCACTGGGACTTTGCCTGGAGGGAGCTGTGCCAAACTGTGACTTTGCCTGGAGGGAGCTGTGCCAAACTGGGACTTTGCCTGGAGGGAGCTGTGCCAAACTGTGACTTTGCCTGGAGGACCCTGTGCCAATGTGACTTTGCCTGGAGGAGCCTGTGCCACTGGGACTTTGCCTGGAGGGAGCTGTGCCAAACTGTGACTTTGCCTGGAGGGAGCTGTGCCAAACTGGGACTTTGCCTGGAGGGAGCTGTGCCAAACTGTGACTTTGCCTGGAGGACCCTGTGCCAATGTGACTTTGCCTGGAGGAGCCTGTGCCACTGGGACTTTGCCTGGAGGGAGCTGTGCCAAACTGTGACTTTGCCTGGAGGGAGCTGTGCCAAACTGGGACTTTGCCTGGAGGGAGCTGTGCCAAACTGTGACTTTGCCTGGAGGACCCTGTGCCAATGTGACTTTGCCTGGAGGGAGCTGTGCCAAACTGTGACTTTGCCTGGAGGACCCTGTGCCAATGTGACTTTGCCTGGAGGGAGCTGTGCCAAACTGTGACTTTGCCTGGAGGACCCTGTGCCAATGTGACTTTGCCTGGAGGAGCCTGTGCCACTGGGACTTTGCCTGGAGGGAGCTGTGCCAAACTGTGACTTTGCCTGGAGGGAGCTGTGCCAAACTGGGACTTTGCCTGGAGGACCCTGTGCCAATGTGACTTTGCCTGGAGGGAGCTGTGCCAAACTGTGACTTTGCCTGGAGGACCCTGTGCCAATGTGACTTTGCCTGGAGGGAGCTGTGCCACTGGGACTTTGCCTGGAGGAGCCTATGTGCCACTGGAGTCCTCCGATCCACAGCCGCCGCACGAATAAGGTAAGTGTGTGCAGTCAACGCAGGGACACCTGAGAGTGTCCAGAAGTGGGGCAGTGTGAGATCTTACTTCCGAGTAAGCAAGCAGACTGCCCATCTGCCCCAGCCACGGCCGCATGGAGGTGGCCCCTCGATTCACGTCGCCCCTACGACTCAGGTAAGAGTGCAGGCAGAGTGGCCATATAGAAAAGAAGGCAGGGCCCCTGCACCTTTAACTGTTGTGATGAAGAGGGAATCTCAGCAGGAACTAATTCCATACAAATGACACTGGCAGAAATTCCCTTTTCTCTACAACTGCTGAAGTTAGGAACCCTGACCTGGATTTGATCTGGTCAGCCTAACGTAGGGTGCTATTAGGAGTGAATGAATAACCCAAGGACAAAAGAAATGGTGATTCTCTAATGATCCGGTAAGCTGTGTCCTGCCAGACACAAAAGGATAGCCAATCCCTCTAACAATGGGCTCAGAAGAGTGATTTAGAAAGGGAGGGGTGCAGGAGAAAGAGGATTGCATCACAAACCAGAGAAGTGTGCCGGTGGGAGACTAGTTACTAGGACTTGCATGTATTAATTAATACAAATCTTTATTTATTTTCCTTTCTTCTTTTGCAGTATAAAAGTATTTATGTAATATTCATTATCCCCCTCCTCTTCTTTTGCAGCCTATGGCACTCTCACTGCCACAGTGCCCGGGAAAGGAGAGACTTTGCCCATTACATGCCAGCCTGCCCGCCCGCTGCTGATGCCGCCTGCCGCCTTCCAGATCGTTCCTGCGAGGCGGGCCAGCCGCCTTTCTTGCACAAGCCATGGGACTAGGGGTCCTCCAGGAGAATCTCACCGAGTCCTCAACGCCCTCAGGACTATGGTAAGTGTTCTGTGAATGGGGGGGGGCACCTTCCACCTAACTGAAGGTTGGCTGTCTGCCTGCTAACTTCCGAGTGAGCAGGCAGCCCCGTGTGCCTGCTGGGGCGTGGGCACTCAGGAAGGGCAATCCTGGGTGGAAGGGAGCTGGTTGTGTTAAAGTGGTCAACTAATATTCATTCTTTCCCCCCCCCTCCTTCTTTTGCAGCCTATGGAACTCTTCGCCACTGCGCAAAGCGCACCCGTGAATCCAGACTGCCCATCTGCCCCAGCCACGGCCGCATGGAGGTGGCCCATCGATTCACGTCGCCCGCACGACTCTGGTAAGAGCCTGTCAGAGAGCTTACCCACGAGTAAGCAAGCAGGCAGCCCCGTGTGCCTGCTGGGGCGTGGGCACTCAGGACGGGCACATGCCAGTCTTGGGTGGGAGGGAGCCAGTGGTGGAAAAGTATCATTTTCCTCATATTCTTCCCCCCCCCCTTCTTCTTTTGCAGCCTATGGAACTCTTTGCCACAGTGCCCAGGAGAGACGGTAATGCAGACTGCCCACCTGCCCGTCACTGCCCGCCTGGAAGTGGCATCTTATCAACAACGCCCTCAGGAGGACTACGGTAAGTGTTCTGTGAATGGGGGGGGGCACCTTCCACCTAACTGAAGGTTGGCTGTCTGCCTGCTAACTTCCGAGTGAGCAGGCAGCCCCGTGTGCCTACTGGGGCGTGGGCACTCAGGACCGGGCAGATGCCAGTCCTGGGTGAGAGGGAGCCAATGGTGGAAAAGTATGATTTATCTCATGTTAATTCTTTCCCCCCCCCCCTCCTTCTTTTGCAGCCTATGGAACTCTTCGCCACTGCGCAAAGCGTACCCGTGAATCCAGACTGCCCATCTGCCCCAGCCACGGCCGCATGGAGGTGGCCCATCGATTCACGTCGCCCGCACGACTCTGGTAAGAGCCTGTCAGAGAGCTTACCCACGAGTAAGCAAGCAGGCAGCCCCGTGTGCCTGCTGGGGCGTGGGCACTCAGGACGGGCACATGCCAGTCTTGGGTGGGAGGGAGCCAGTGGTGGAAAAGTATCATTTTCCTCATATTCTTCCCCCCCCCCTTCTTCTTTTGCAGCCTATGGAACTCTTTGCCACAGTGCCCAGGAGAGACGGTAATGCAGACTGCCCACCTGCCCGTCACTGCCCGCCTGGAAGTGGCATCTTATCAACAACGCCCTCAGGAGGACTACGGTAAGTGTTCTGTGAATGGGGGGGGGCACCTTCCACCTAACTGAAGGTTGGCTGTCTGCCTGCTAACTTCCGAGTGAGCAGGCAGCCCCGTGTGCCTACTGGGGCGTGGGCACTCAGGACCGGGCAGATGCCAGTCCTGGGTGAGAGGGAGCCAATGGTGGAAAAGTATGATTTATCTCATGTTAATTCTTTCCCCCCCCCCTCCTTCTTTTGCAGCCTATGGAACTCTTCGCCACTGCGCAAAGCGTACCCGTGAATCCAGACTGCCCATCTGCCCCAGCCACGGCCGCATGGAGGTGGCCCATCGATTCACGTCGCCCGCACGACTCTGGTAAGAGCCTGTCAGAGAGCTTACCCACGAGTAAGCAAGCAGGCAGCCCCGTGTGCCTGCTGGGGCGTGGGCACTCAGGACGGGCACATGCCAGTCTTGGGTGGGAGGGAGCCAGTGGTGGAAAAGTATCATTTTCCTCATATTCTTCCCCCCCCCTTCTTCTTTTGCAGCCTATGGAACTCTTTGCCACAGTGCCCAGGAGAGACGGTAATGCAGACTGCCCACCTGCCCGTCACTGCCCGCCTGGAAGTGGCATCTTATCAACAACGCCCTCAGGAGGACTACGGTAAGTGTTCTGTGAATGGGGGGGGGCACCTTCCACCTAACTGAAGGTTGGCTGTCTGCCTGCTAACTTCCGAGTGAGCAGGCAGCCCCGTGTGCCTGCTTTGGCGTGGGCACTCAGGAAGGGCAATCCTGGGTGGAAGGGAGCTGGTTGTGTTGAAGTGGTCAACTAATATTCATTCTTTTTCCCCCCCCTTCTTCTTTTGCAGCCTATGGCACTCTCACTGCCACAGTGCCCGGGAAAGGAGAGACTTTGCCCATTAAATGCCAGCCTGCCCGCCCGCTGCTGATGCCGCCTGCCGCCTTCCAGATCCTTCCTGCAAAGAGAGCAAGCCGCCCTCCTCGCACAAGCCATGGGACTTGGCATTCGCCCTCAAGGAGAATGTCACCCAGTCCCCAAAGCCGCTGTTGGACTTTGCCCATTAAATGCCAGCCTGCCCGCCCGCTGCTGATGCCGCCTGCCGCCTCCCAGATCCTTCCTGCAAAGAGAGCAAGCCGCCCTCCTCGCACAAGCCATGGGACTTGGCATTCGCCCTCAAGGAGAATGTCACCCAGTCCCCAAAGCCGCTGTTGGACTTTGCCCATTAAATGCCAGCCTGCCCGCCCGCTGCTGATGCCGCCTGCCGCCTTCCAGATCCTTCCTGCAAAGAGAGCAAGCCGCCCTCCTCGCACAAGCCATGGGACTTGGCATTCGCCCTCAAGGAGAATGTCACCCAGTCCCCAAAGCCGCTGTTGGACTTTGCCCATTAAATGCCAGCCTGCCCGCCCGCTGCTGATGCCGCCTGCCGCCTTCCAGATCCTTCCTGCAAAGAGAGCAAGCCGCCCTCCTCGCACAAGCCATGGGACTTGGCATTCGCCCTCAAGGAGAATGTCACCCAGTCCCCAAAGCCGCTGTTGGACTTTGCCCATTAAATGCCAGCCTGCCCGCCCGCTGCTGATGCCGCCTGCCGCCTCCCAGATCCTTCCTGCAAAGAGAGCAAGCCGCCCTCCTCGCACAAGCCATGGGACTTGGCATTCGCCCTCAAGGAGAATGTCACCCAGTCCCCAATGCCGCTGTTGGACTTTGCCCATTAAATGCCAGCCTGCCTGCCCGCCTTCCAGATTCTGCTGTGGAAGGAGAAATAAATAATACTAGGTGCTGCAAGAGACCATGTGGATTGGCTCTACATCAAAGCAGCCTTCTGGTTTAGAATTACATAGTACACAAGAAAAGAACAATCACTTATCCTGCAAGATCCCTTCCCAGGCTAGGATCTGAATAATAGCTATTAGCTAGGATCTGAATAGCTATTACCTGGGATTAGCTACTAGTGCATTTGGTAGCATTCCTGCAACCAACACCTGTCTTGTCATGTAAATGTATGGGTCCCTAAAGCAATTTACAATCACTTTACATTTTACAAATGAATAAGTGAAACTTTCTTCCCTCATTACCAATCCACACCAGGCAGGCAATGTCCCCTTCCTGAAGGTTTAAAATAATAAAGTTTAACCTTTGTTTTCCCACTAAAGCATTGCACCAAAGTTTGTTAAATTTCCAGCGTTTGAGCGGGCATAGGTCCTGTGCCATGTGAGCGAGTTAGAGTTTTGTAGCTCTTAAAACCAACCCATAAATCCCATGTGAAATGCCATGCATAAACCTTTGTTTTCCCACTAAAGCATTGCACCAAAGTTTGTTAAATTTCCAGCGTTTGAGCGGGCATAGGTCCTGTGCCATGTGAGCGAGTTAGAGGTTTGTAGCTCTTAAAACCAACCCATAAATCCCATGTGAAATGCCATGCATAAACCTTTGTTTTCCCACTAAAGCATTGCACCAAAGTTTGTTAAATTTCCAGCGTTTGAGCGGGCATAGGTCCTGTGCCATGTGAGCGAGTTAGAGGTTTGTAGCTCTTAAAACCAACCCATAAATCCCATGTGAAATGCCATGCATAAACCTTTGTTTTCCCACTAAAGCATTGCACCAAAGTTTGTTAAATTTCCAGCGTTTGAGCGGGCATAGGTCCTGTGCCATGTGAGCGAGTTAGAGGTTTGTAGCTCTTAAAACCAACCCATAAATCCCATGTGAAATGCCATGAATAAACGTTCGTTTCCCACTAAAATGTTGCACCTAGCTTCCGGAAATTTCACACACATTTGAAGTGAAGTGTTCCCTGCAATGTGCCAAAGTTTCCCGTTTGTATCTTTGAAAATAAAAAAATGGGAGGCAAAACTGTATTTTACCCCACTGCTACCCAATTTTCAACAATTCATTGCCAACACATGCCTGGAGCTAGCTGTCTGAAATTTTACACACATATCAAGGGAAGTGTTCCCTGTAATGTGCCGAAGTGTCCTGTTTGTATCTTTAAAAATAAAAACATGGGAGGCATAACTGCATTTACCCCACTACTACCCATTTTTCAAAAATTCATTGCCACACCAGGCAAGCACCCACGGTTCTGGGATTTCACACACGTGGGTCCCAAGGTTCCACCTACAATGTGGCAAAGTTTCATGTGTGTAACTTTAAAAATGACCGAGTTATAGGCATTCCATGTTATTTATTAAAAAATTAATTGCCACAAACTGCATGCACCAATCTTTCTGAAATTTCTCACAGATACCTATCCCTAACCAGTGTACAATGTGCCCAAGTTTCATCCTTCTGTCGTTAAAAATGAAAAAGTTATAGGCGTTTTTGTAAAACAATAATTTGCTATAGGAAAAAGCATTCAAAATGGCGTCCGATCCGGATCGGAAAATCCGATCCGCGGATCGGAATCGGATCCGATCCGATCCGACACACGATCCGATCCGATCCGATCCGATCCGACCCCCCAGGTCCGATTCCGATCCGCTATCCGATCCGATCCGGGGGGTCAGTGCACATCCCTATTGGGAACGATGCCCAAGGGGGAAACCCTCAAATTCAGTATAGGGGGACAATGAAAAGGCCCCAACACCCTACCCGCAGCAACGTCCTTATCTATCTTATCCTGAACCAACTGTTCCAGAACCTTAACTGACTTTTGGTTCCGTGCAAATGCAGATACCCGAGGACCCTTGAAAGGAATGCGAAATCCATCCCTAAACCCAGCCTCTAAATAGCTGGCATCCGGTCCCGGATATCTTGCCAAGAGGCGCCCCAACGGTTCAAGCCTGACCGGACTGGGGCCCTTTGGGAGGAGGGTACTGGCCCCCAGGCTTACGGCCTCCTTGGGCCTCCCCTCCTGTTCCCCGTCCCCTTTTGGACCTTGGGCAATTGGCCCCGGGGTGAAGTCCCCTACAAATTGGACATTCATGTCGATACCTACACACGGGGCGTGTGCAGGCCCCTTGGGAGCTATATTCCCAGCAAAGCAGGCGGGATTGAACCCCCTGCCCCGCCGTCCCGCGGGGAGATGCAGTAAGCTGCTGCTTGGCCAAAATATGACCACTATCCACCCGTTCTCCGACCCCTGGCCTTGCCGGGGTCAAGAACTGTAGCCACAGATCATTATCCTTCAAATCCCAGCGGAGGGAGTGGTCAAACGCGGCCCGCATACGAAATGATTCATCGTAAGCAAGCCACGCCCCCCCTTCGTACTCTGTGTATGCTCTATAGAGCATATCCAGATATTTAGTCAAAATACAACCCTTCTCTGGGAATTTCTGCTGAATCACCCCCATATAAATAAGGTAGCCCGGGAGCCAATTCGCCCACGTCCGAGCCACCTTCTTCCGTCGCATCCTCTCCAATTCCTTATCTGTGGCCTTATCCTTGTCTTTCGTCTCTGTCTCACGAAAGAGTAGAGAAAAGACATCTACAAATTCCACCCTCCAAATTTTCTCGCGTGTGGCCTGAAGCAGGTGATATCCCAGCGGGGCAGCCGTGCTGCCCGTTGGAATGGCCGAAGCCTCCACCCCCACATATGGGTCTCGCGCCACACCTCCCGCTGCCGTCACTTGAAAGGCCGCTCCAGCAGGCCCACGCCAAATTGCCAAAGCCGACGCATTCGCCTGGGAGTCCGCTTGTGTCTGTGTTACCGCCGTGTGACTTACCGTAGGACCCATTTCCCTTTGACCTACCATCACCATCGTGTCGCCAACCGCATGGGAAACCGCCAGCTGTGCTCCAGCCGCTGCCCCCGCCGCGTTCCCTGTCTGCATCGGACCCTGGGTCGTGTGCGGTTGTGTAGTGGGCTGTATTGTCCCCACACCCCCAACCTGAGGTGCGCCCACCCCTTGCAACGCTGCTGGCCAACCCCAGCCCGGGGCCCACGGGGACCAGTTCCACGGTGAGGGTGGACCCCAAGGTGGAAGCGGACCAGTGTAGAATGTGGTGGGTGCCTCACCTGAATTACGCTCACTGCTGACATTCCCCGCCATAGGCCCTCCAGCCATGCCTGGCGTCAGCGTCTCGACCCCTGCAGAGTCACTAGGTGCCGCTCCTTGACTCGACCCTCCAGGTACCACCGACTGCGCCTCTGGCCGACTCAGCTGCTGGGGCTGTTGAACCGAATCTCCCGCCGCAGACGCAGCATTTCTGGTCTCAATCACCTGCAGACGTGCTGAAACAGAAGCCCACAGTTGATCCTGCTTCTGTTTCCTCGTCAGATGACGCCCTGTCCCACTATCAGGGCCACCCAGCATACCAGCAGGCGCGAGTGGGGCTAATCCCTGCTCACGTTCAACCGCCTGCAACCTGGCCAATATAGCCGCAACCTCGGGACTCTCCTCTTCCTCCGATGAAGATTCCCTGCGCGCCCTAGGACGCTTAAACGAAGGCTTTGGCGCCTTCCCTTTGCCTTTTCTACCTCCAATCCCCCTAGGAGGGGCCATCTTCCCCACATGTGTCACAGTTACTGATACCACAATAGCCAAGCCACGCCCCTATCTCCGACCGTCAACCACCAATAGTAACCGTATCAAGAGCTGTATGGAATTCAAACTTCAGGGGGCGGAGCTAAATTAACCGCCCTCTGCACTACCCCTCACCCAGCAACAGGGCGACTCCAAATGGCAGTCAACCTCAGGGAGGAAGGGCAATAACCTCAATCAGCCCACAGGCTCCCACACGCTGGCAAGAAAAACCCCGTGCCACCACATTAACTGACTGGGGGTGGGGGGGTGGGGGGGAGGTGGGGGGCGCAGTCAACCTGTTCCTTTGCAAAATGCAGCCCTGCAGCCCCTGCTCCAAAGCCCCAACCAGGCGCTCCTTTGTAGCCAATGTGCCTATCCACACCCCTGCCGTGCCCCCAGCCACCCCTTAAACCAGCGAAGCCTCACTGCCCCCGATCAATCAGCGCCACTACCGCCACCAGCCTGCACCAAAACTGGCCGGAGCCCAGCCCCCCATGACCTGCAATCCGCCGCCTCGCTCACAAGACGGCCCTCCACCCTTGCTACCGCCGCCGCCCCCTGCCGGGAAGGACCAGCCGGCCCTTCCCCCAAACCTGCGGCCTCGCGGCCTAATCGCCACCCGCTGGGCCGCTCCGCGCCATTAGGACGGGCCGCGCTCTGTGTTTTCTCGCCTGCCGGCGTCCTCCCAGCCCAAGACTGAAGGTAGGTGGAGGGGGGGAATGGCCAGCTGGCCCAACCCCGTCGACCCGGAGGGCAAAGCGCCCTCAAAATCTCTCGCCGTCCGGCGAGACGTGAACCCGGCCTCAGCCACTCCCATTCCCCGCCGAGCCGTGCCGAGCAGCTGGGAAGCCGACCGCCACTCCCCGCTTCTCCGCTGCTCCACTCGCACTGCTGCCAAGGCTGCTGCTGCCACGAGCCAGCCTCACCCTCCAGCAGCCGCACGAACAAGACAAAGGAGGGGAGGAGTTCCGGCCTTATAAAGGCTCCCCTTCCTCCTCCCCCTCCTTTTGGCGCCATTACTGGAGGCCGCCAATAGCGCGCCTCCACGCATCATCCCTGACTGCGCCCGCCGCAACCGCCCCACCACCCCCAAGCTGCGCCGGGAGTGGGGAAGGGCCCTTCTTCTCTACAGAAATGGCAATATTTATTTTCTGTTTTTGGTGCTTGTATGCACTATTCATTGTCAGAGGCAAACCTTTGTAATGTCTTAAATATCACAGGTGGTTCTTGATTGGACTCCACAAAATTTTAAGCTTAGGCACTGAGCCTCCAATTACTTTCAATCAGCATTTCACCTATATATTACTCATTGTTGTTAAATATACACTGCATTCATTATACTAATCCTGTAAAATTCAAGTCCTCATTAAGCCCCATTGTGCATGCACCTTTTAATGAAATAACCCAGAATAATTCTCTTTTACTCAGTACCTGGTTGCTCCCATTCACCTTTTCAATCCCCCGAAAATGAAATCATTGGGTTTATGTTGTTTTTTGTTAAAGTGCTTGACCATTGGAGCAACAACCCTCTGATGTCTGAGATTTTATACAAATTCTCCTATTGTGAGGTTTAAAGGTCTTGAAGTCTTGCCAGTGGAGATTTTATTGCAAGGGCATGAGAAGAGGGAATTTCACAAGGTCCTGCAGGCATACGAATGACACCTGCTGAAATTCCCCTTTCAATACAAATGTTAAAGATAGAGGAGCCCTGTTCTCCTTTCCATTTGGTCACTTGAACACATAAGGAAGACTCTCTTAATGTGCTTTGTGTAAAAAGGGCATCAGCATATCCAGAAGGCAACATCCATATTGTGTAGCTATCAACCTCTTCCCCCCTTTTCACAAGTGCTCTGTACCTGAATTAAGAACACACATGATGAAAGGGAGTGTTCCAGCCCTGATCCTTTTGTTGTCACAGGTGTACCTTCTCATCATGGCGGGCCACTGTCTGAAGAGGAAATCCTCCCCTATCCATGGAGGCTCTTCACACCAGAAAAAAAGGTGGATTTTCCAGGTTGTGTCTCATGTGGGGAATATCCACAAATACATCTTGCTTTCATTCCCAGACAGTGGACCTCTGGTGGGTAACAAAACTGTCAATTTGGGTGTGGGGGACCAGGCTGGAGCACTCCATCTCCTCACATGTATGTTTTATTTAGGCACATCATACTTAATCAAAGCTCATATACTTAATCAAGGCTTCTGTTAATGCCCGTCGCCCTAGGGTGACCAGATAAAATCCAGGTCAGGGCTCATGTAACTTTAACAGTTGTAGAGCAAAGGGAATTTCAGCCAGTGTCATTTGTATGCAATTAGTTCCTGGTAAAACAGTTAAAGTTGCAGGGGCCCTGCATTCTTTTGTATAAGGTCACTCTAGTATAGTGCCTGCAACTTTAACTGTTGTGATGAAGAGGGAATTTCACCAGGAACTAATTGCATACAAATGACAGTGGCTGAAATTCCCTTTGCTCTACAACTGTTAAAGTTACATGAGCCCTGACCTGGATTTTATCTGGTCACCCTACTTCCCCCTCATCCTGCTTTCATCCTTGCAAGGAGGCAATTGCAGGCAGGGGGTAGTGAAGGAGAGACATGGTTGGCAATCCTGTGGCATCACTGGCTGAGGGAGAGGTGACTGAGCCCATCTGAAGCAGCCACACCCAACACTTGCAGTTCCCTCCCTTCCTTATGCATTGTGGGTCCCATCTGGTTGCCCCACTGTGAGCCAAGGAGGAATTTTTGGTGCATGTGTGATTGGCTAGAGTTATGTGTCTTTTTGCCTACTTCACGCTGTAAGTCAGGAGAGAGTGTCTTAGGAATTCATTATGTTTTGGCGATAGGTGAATTTGGTCTCATTTGGTTCAGGCTGGTAGGGACAGGCATGCTTAGAGGGAACAGGAATGGCGATCATTCTGTGGCACAGCTGTTTGGTGACAGGTGATGACTGATGCCTTCCGCTGAGGATTTTGCAACTCCAGTGGGGGGGATAAGAGTTACCTGTGAGGCCAACTCACCTTACCCCACCTTGTGTTTCGCAGCCCAGTGGGGGGGAGTGACTTGGGAAGGCCTTCTTTCCCAAAAGGGATAGGCCTGGGAGTGGTAATCCCACTCATCAGGAATATAATTTTTCAACCGCTACAATGCCCAGCTAGGTGCTGGCATCTAGATTGCAGCCCTCCCAGTTTCCCTTTGCAGATATTTAATATATGTGGCTTAAAACTGACACAATACACAGCTGTCTTGTCTTTTTACCACCCCCTCAGCTTTCATCCAGAATACTGGAATGTAACAAGTGATTTGTAATTATCTGTAATGTGTTGTAGCCTCTTTGGGTTTCATGTCAATGGAGAGTTTTCTACAGATTTCTTTGTCAAAACTTTGCAAAGACATCTTCTTGATGGGTTTAATTATTCCAACTCAGTCTGGTCTCTGGGAAATGATGCAATCAACCACAGCAGATGCCCTTTGCTTTGTAGATGCTAAGGGATGTTGTGAAGTCCTCTGAATAGACCAACCTAGTGGAGGGGATGCTTGATGTGTGAATCCCACCCATAAAAGCTCCTCCTCCTCCTTGTCAGAATGGTAGCATGAAGAGACTGTGGTCTTTTGCAGCCTGCTCACTGATTGAGGAGGAGTCTACTCATCTTCCCCACTTGAGGAGGATCTGTTCAATTGATTGGCAGAACTCATGGTGAATAAAGAGGTAAAGC
This sequence comes from Anniella stebbinsi, assembly GCA_029215795.1. NCBI lineage: Eukaryota > Metazoa > Chordata > Lepidosauria > Squamata > Anniellidae > Anniella > Anniella stebbinsi. The sequence continues at coordinate 26,996,265 of JARDYH010000008.1, forward strand.
CCCACAGCTGAAAACAGCAAAGCATGTAGATAAATGCCAGAAGCCTTGGGCAGATCCCCAACCCCAAGATTAGATCAGTCATGACATTCTCAAGTAGGCCACTCCAGTGATCAAGGTTATTCATTAATTACTTCTTTGGCTCAATATTGTGGCCTTTTGTTTCTAGTGTTGTTTTATGCTATGGGTCATTCCATATACAAATATTCCTTCCTGTTTCACTGTGTGGCAGAAAAAAAACATCTCTTCAGAGCTGACAGCCATTCCATAAGGAAAGCCCAACTTTGATTTGGCAATTATTCTCCATAGTAATTACCAAAGGATGGTAATTAATGCTTCTACTTGTGGTGAACTCCGTGTGGAGTTTCACTAGCCATTAACAAAACATAATACTAAATGTTGTGAAAGATATTATAAATACAGAGGGACTGGAAATATAGAAGCTCCTAGCAGTCTGTTCTCTACTACTTTGTATTCTACACTTCATATTTCAAGCCTATCAGCAGATGGAACAGCCATAAAGGTCAGGGCAGTTAATCTAACACAGTCTTCAAATTCATGTAGATTTCAACAGGGGCATATGTATCGGTAGTGAAGGTTTTAGCTGTACTCAGGATGATTGTATTAGTAGTGCTGCTTCTATTGCTTTCCCCTTACACTTCAGGAATTGGTCACATAGTTAAATGCAGAGACCATGATCTACAATCTCCACTTCACATGTATCATCAGTCAGGAGATTTCCTCATTGGCACTATTGCTTCTCAAGCCTTAATTTCCACCAGCCCAATACTCTTCAATGAAGACCCACCAGCGCTGTTGATTGAAGAGCTCATGTAAGGAAGGACGTGCATTTTTTTTAACATATATATATATATATTCTTAATGGATTTCTCAGTTTTTAAAGATGCTTTCTCTGCATTGAAAATAATACACCCTCTAGGGTGCATCGAACTTTACAAAATAATGTTTTGCTGCCTTTGCTAAAAAACAAACAAACAAACAATTCTTCACAGTTCAAAATCTTCCCTCTGAGACTTTTTGTGTCACATCAAGGGATGTATTGATGTGCTATATGCCCTGGGGTGGTTCTGAATCCATGCTCCATCAGTTATATGAAACAGCCAAAGGTTCGAAGCCACTCTGGGGCAAAGAGGTGCAGATGCATGGCTGAAAAGTTGAGGACTAATCCAACTGTGTCAGCCAGAGTGAGGATACATTAGCTATAAAATGTAGTGTTCTGATGGTGAATATGGTATTATTTGTCTTTGATAACTTTGTGTAGACCACCCGTAGGCTAAAGTGCCTCTGGAAAGGTAGTAAATAAATACTGTGGTAACTATGACAACAACATTAACACAGGACTCAGTAGCAATAATTAATCCTGATGCAGAATTAAACTTTTGTTCCAGGATGGTACCTAAGAATTACCAGCACATCCTGGCCTTGGCATTTGCCATAAATGAGATCAATGAGAACCCTCAGATTTTACCTAATATCACATTGGGCTTCCACATCTTTGACAATTTTTACAGTGCAAGGTGGACTTATCAGGCTACAGTACAACTTATATCAACACTGAAGAGATTTGTTCCCAATTACAAATGTGACCAGAATAACACAATTGCAATCATCGGGAGTCTGGACTCCCAAAGCTCATATCATGTGGCCACTGTATTGGATGTCTACAAGATTCCACAGGTGTGTGTGTGTGTGTGTGTGTGAGAGAGAGAGAGAGAGAGAGAGAGAGAGAGAGAGAGCATTGAAATCTCAATTCATATTAATTTTGTTCATTTGAACTTGCTTTTAGTGCAGGTGAAGCCAGGTTAAAAATACATTTCATAAATGATATCTCCAATAAAAAAGTTGCAGAGGATCCCTAACATGAATGCTTCTTTTTAAGCTTCCTTCAGGATATTCTATTCTGCCATTGTAGTGAGTTTGACAGTAGAATATTGGTGAGGAGTCAGGTGTGAACTGAAACAGTGTCCAATATGCTATTCATTGTACTCAAAGACTTCAGAAAATGTTAACAGGGCCTTGCTAGTCGTAGGTTTCTTCTTGCATACAGGAGTGAAATCTCCCAGCTACATGACCTCATTCTCTGAGATAAGGATATTGTTCACTCTCATGTGTGAAATTGGAGCTGAGCCCTCCCCTCCTTCTCCAGAAGGGGGAAAAAGTTGTTTCTCATGACTGGCTGTGGAACTTAGGAGAGACCCCTATGAAATCCAGCCAGATGATATGTTCTTTGTTCTTGTCTGGGAGGAGGAAGGGTGCATGGCTGCTCAGAGATTGTAAGCCCCTGGAACAGCACCCTATTACACCCAGGGAACCAGTGCAACTCCCATCGAGGAGACTGTAGTTTGCAATGGAGGTGCATATGTGAGCTTTCAGCCATTTATTGTTTATATCTACAACTGTGCATTCAATAAACAGCATAGCATTCTTTTATACAAGTGGATTTGTTTCATGTTGGTAAACCCAGAATTTGTATGGACTGGAGCCATAGTGGATCAGGCCTACAGATTCATAAAACCCTCCCAACAGACCATAGCTACTGGATATGTGTGCTTACAGTTCTAACCAGAACACGTTTTGGCATTGGAATCCATACATTCATGAAATGTGAACAGACGCCTTCCTAACGCACAAAGAAAACGGGACCAAAAAGAGTGCACGCAAATGTGTGTATTTCAAACATGCACACAAAAGACTTCACTATAGAGAAATCACTGGAAACAATGTTACATTTGAAACAGTGCGCAAAAAAAATGAAAACAAATGCATACAAAATGCATTTAGAAATAGGTCTGCAAACAAATATGGAAACATTTTCATGCAGATGAAAGAAAGTATTCACTATTCAATGCCGAATTCAGAGACAATAAATCTAGAAATGAAAAGAAAATTCTTGAGTGGAATTGAGCTGAACGGATTCCTCCATTTTTATCCCATTTATTTTCCCCAAAACTTGTTAAACATTTCATTTCTTTATATTTATATTCAGATATTATTTACAGTGAGAGGCAAGTAAGAATTCTCAGATTGCATGGAAGCTTCTCTATCATGTCTAGGATTTATGCCATTCTAGGAATGCCTGAGTGAATGGAAGATAATTAAGACTTGCTTCCAAAGGGGTGGAGGGAGATGAAGGTGACAATGTTTCTTGATCAATGTAAAGAAGGGGATGAAACTAGCCATTATGTTTATTGAAGTGGTTTGATTGACTGTCAAATACAGGTGCTGGTTATTATTCCAGTTTCTCTCACTGAGTTTTAGCCTGTTCCTGTCTGGTTCTGGTCTAGGTTATAAGTAGTATTGTATCATATTCTTATTCATGAATGAAGTTGGTATTTTACACCAATTTATTTCACATTTTAACACACACACAAACACACACATATACAATACCCTGGATGTGCTATTATTAGTTGTTTGTTTGGTTCCTGATGGTTTTGTCATGCGTTTTGCATCATCTACATATTGGTAGGCTGACCATATGAAAAGGAGGACAGGGCTCATGTAACTAACAGTTGTAGAGAAAAGGGAATTCCAGCCAGAGTTATTTGTATGCAATGAGTTCCTGGTGAAATTCCCTCTTCATCACAACAGTTAAAGGTGCAGGCACTATTCTAGAGTGACCATATACAAAAGAAGGCAAGGCCCCTGCAACTTTAACTTTTGAGATGAAGAGGGAATTTCACCAGCAACTAATTGCATGCAAATGACAAAGGACTGAAATCCCCTATTCTCTACAACTGTTAAAGTTACATGAGCCCTGTCCTCCTTTTCATATGGTCAGCCAACATATTGGTTTATTTGAAAAAAACTGCAAATTGTTCTGAAGTCAATAAACTGTATAGTTGGGAGGTGAGACCTCATTCCCATCATGTGTGTGCAGACTGTTTCAGTTCATGCCCAAATATGCACACAATGAACATGGGTGGGGGAGCAGGGTCAGCTCCAGTTAGCTCAATGGTAAACAATTGGTTCAACCATGTTGTCTTGAGTTGAATTTGGAATATAGATCCAAATATCCTGTTTTTTAGCCGCCGAAAGGTCTGTACTTCTCTTGCTTGGCTTCGTCCACTTTCTCTCTCTATCCCCTTTACCTGGAATTCTCTTCCAGAGCATTTCCGGACCGCAAGCTCAATTACAGTCCTTAAAGCTCAGTTGAAACCTTTTTTTCTAAAGCTTTTAGAACTTGATTTGGATCATACTTTAATACTGTCAATTTTATGGTCCCCTGTGCCTGTTTGGTGCTTTCCCCTCCCCTTCTTTTTGTTTTATTGTGATTTTATCAGAATGTAAGCCTCTGTGGCAGGGCATTGCTGTTTTATTGTTTTACTATGTACAGCGCCATGTGCATTGATGGTGTTATATAAATGAATGAATAAATTAATAATAATAGCTCAGCCTTAAAATGTCTTGTTTAATAAAAAGTTACCAAATATGTTAAAAACAAATATTTGCAGCAGTTTTCCAACAGCAATAAATTTCACATAAATATTAACTTCACTGTGATCACAAGATTGGTATTTGATAAGCAAAATTACATAGCTACACACATGTGTATGAGGGTTCATGCACAGACAAACACACTTTGTTTTCTCTCTGACAACTTGTGTTATTTAAGCAAGTGCTAATCTCTTAGCCTCATATTTCCCCTATAGACACATCATGAGGGTAGCTTATATACTGCATTGTGTGTGCTTTGACAAGTTGAATGTGATGCATAATTGCTAGTCTATGCTTTCTTTCTCTCATCCACAAATCTGTTTAGCTCATCTATGGCTCTGCTCCAGTGATGAATGACAAAATCCCAGGCCTTTCCTTCTATCAGATGGTCCCCCAGGAAGCTCTTCAATATGAGGGGATTCTCTCTTTGCTTCTCTATTTCAGGTGGATGTGGATTGGGGTTATAATTCAGGATAATGACAATGGAGAAAGCTTTTTGCAAACTGTATTTCCAGTGTTTTCCAGGCATGGAGTCTGTTTTGCCTACATAGAAAGAATCCCTAGCCTAATTTTTATTACTGAATTTTACAGTTTGTTAGAACAACTGGCGAAAGTCCACGATAAAGTCAGAGAAAACAAAGCTAGTGTATTAGTGGTCTATGGGGAATCGCACACCATTGTGTACTTGAGATGGTTGCAATATGTATCAGAAAGAGATCTTGTAACAAATAAACCAAATGGTAAAATACTGATATTGACAGCCCAGATGGAGTTCACTTCACTTATCTTTCAAAGGACTTGGAATACACAGTTTTTTCATGGCGCTATATCCTTCACTATTCACTCCAAAGACGTACCAGGGTTTCATCAGTTTGTGGAGCATACAAAACCTCTCTACAGAAAAGGAGATGGATTTATTTTGGATTTCTGGCAACAGGCCTTTGGATGCATATTCCCAAATACAGTTGAGGGTGAGGCGGTTGGGGATGTTTGTACAGGAGAGGAAAATTTGGAGAGCCTTCCCGGATCATTTTTTGAAATGAGCATGACTGGCCATAGCTACAGCATCTACAACTCTGTCTATGCACTGGCTCATGCATTACATGCCATGTTAGCATCCAGACTCCAGGATAGAACTAAGTGGAATGGAAGAGGACTGAAACTCCAGGGTAATCAGCAATGGAAGGTAATACACAATGTGTATAATCCATTTTTTAATCAACTGTTTTCCAGGATTCATAATCCTTCCTCTTCCCATCAGGCAGAAAAGCCATGCTAATTCTCACTTCCAATCAGCAATTTTGATTTCATATATATATATATATATATATATATATATTAGGGCTGTATCCAATGGGTTGTATCCAATGTTATCTGGGTCTTTGCCATGGGCCAATTCTAAGTACAACCAGAATTGGAGAAAACTCTTTGTTTTCTTCAGTATATATTTGCTTATATTGTTCTGCTAGCCACACTTCTTTCAGCACTTTCCAGGTTCAGTATTCATTGGAAGGAGGTCACTTGAGGATTTGGGTATTTTGTAATTTATTTCAGTTTCTTTACTGAAGTATAGGCGGCATTCTATATGCCCTCTTTATACTAGTAGCGGCTCTTCAGGGTTTCAGGCAGGATTCTTCCTTGCCCTACCTAGAGAAGCTGAGGATTGAACCTGGGACCTTCTGCCAAAATACATGTTTTTCAAATCATGCACAGCACTAAGAAGTCTGGCTGATTTACCTTAGTGTAAGTGTTTGTGGTCCCGATTCAAATTGGTACTGTGTAAGTATGGAAGAAGTATAGCATACCTCCATTTTCATTCTGGAATTCCAGCCCTTCACAAGGGTAGGGAGTGGAAAAAAGAGGGTGGGCATGTGCATCCACTGGAACCAATATGAAAAGGAGAGGACTCTTTCTCAATCCCAAAGCTGACATTCTTTGAATAAGTTCATTACCCAAATCAGTAAATTCAAGTGAGATATCCAGTGGAACGGAATGTGAACTGGAAATCATGGCTGGGTCCAGAATACAATAGAATCACATTATGTTTGTTTATGTATCTCAGCCTGAAATTTTCAACCCACTGTTATCAAATGACAACCTTTCTCTAAGTTCTTCTCTTTTATTTTTCACCTGAGCTTCGTCACTTTCTGAGCAATGTCTCATTTAACAATGGTGCCGGGGACAAGTTTTCCTTTGACAAGAATGGGGAGTTAATAGCTGGATTTGATGTTGTCAACTGGATCATTTTCTCCAACCAATCATTTCATCGTGTGAAGGTTGGAAGGGTGGATCCCCAGGCATCTCCAGATCAAGTGTTCACCATCAGTGAGGATGCTATAACTTGGCATAGCTGGTTTAATCGGGTAGGAGCTAAATCAGGAACACTTTGTTAACAGTGCAACCCTATGCAGGTCTACTTAGCAGTAGCTTCCATATTGTTCAGGTGGGCTGAACTTTTTAAGTGTTTTTCCCTTGATAAACACTCGCAATCTTCATTTCCCCATCCTCCCACCCAGCATTTTTCACTACATGGGCTTTTTTGCCCATCTTGCAAGGATTCTTCAAAAGTAATCTTTATCAAGGGAAAAACTCTTAAGGGATTTAAAAAGGATTCACTTTCTCCTTCTTCATCCAAAGATATCCTCCACTGGTCCTCCCAATCTGCATTGGATGATTTCAAGTAGGCTGGAAAGGGGCTCAGGATAGCTCATATCCTGGAGTCTCTGGTCTCCTCCCCCCCTCCCTGCCCACCCAAACTCCAGCTTCCCCCCTCCAAGAGGTTGCTTTTCCAAAGAAGACAACCATCTGTGCTGGCTGCAAGAGGGCATGGAAATGAGTTCAGATCTCCCTCTCCCTCTCCTGAAGTCAGAGCACTCTCCCTGATTTCAGATGGGGAATCCCCATTATGCAATGGGACGTTAGACAAAGTCTAGGAACCATAGGATTGCTCCCTCCATCTTCTAATCTCAGCTATTATAAACTACTGCATTCATTTCTATTGGTTTTCTGGAAAACTTTCTACTACCCTCAATTGATCTAAATCTGTTTCAATTTGTCTATTTGATGTATATTTAGTAAGGAAAGAGAAAGCAAGGAAACAAGAAAGCAAAAGAATAAAATAAAACCTTTTAAAAAGAAAAAAAAAGAATGTCTTGTCAATTTTCCATTCTGTATTATTGTCTCATTTCTTCCCACCTCCCTTGTCCAAATGCAATAGAATGGACATATTTGATTGTGGGGAAGGAATCAATAAAACACACTTTGACTGGTTTAAAACTTATATTAAAAATCATATATTTAGAGGGCAGTTCTATGCATGTTTAGTGTGAAAAAAGAGCTATAACTCCCAGATTTCCCATGTAAAATGGGGAATGCTGGGAGTTGTGGGCCATTTTTCTTTCAAAGTATGCATAGGATTTCATCCTTGTTTGGAAATTATTTCTGTTGGAATACTTGGAAACATTTAACTTCATGATAATTCTATAAAATACATTCCTACTACACCGTTTTAGTGTGAAGGGAATAAATCACAGGCACTGAATAGCATGTATGATTTTAGATTTGACCAGTATGATATCCATTCCAATCATACCATTTGAAAGGGCATCATGGACTCCATCACACTTATTTTCTCCCTTCTTTGCCTCCACATTGTTTTACCTCCATTTCAGAAGCGCGGCAAATGCTCCTCTCTTTCACGATCATAGCTATACTGGTTAACTCACTTTTTACTCTCCCACTTCTATTGATCCTGCCTCACACCACCCCTTATCCTTCCCCTTCCAGCTCATTGATTTCAATTGAATTGTTCACAGAATTAACATTGTCCTCTTTCGTTTATGGATTAGACCAGGCCATTTTCTGTTTGTAGCGAGAGTTGCCACCCTGGTTTTAGTAAGAAAGTGAAAGAGGGGGAACCATTTTGCTGCTACGACTGCACCATATGTCCAGAGGGGAAGATTTCAAATCAGACAGGTAAGACATATAGTATGCATATGTATTAAATCATGTATAATCCAAAGGAACGTAGTTTGGAAATCTAGAGCAGAATCCTGAAAGTACAATTGAAATAGTTCCTCTAGGATCCTTCGTAATTCACAAAGGTTTACGTTGGGGGGGGGTTTCCTGCTACCTTCTCCTTGTGATCATCTCATGTTTTCTTTCCAGATCTTCTATCTTTTTCCTTAACATAGAAAAACCAGGCGAAAAACATGGTATTTCAGGGGACCACATGAAAAGGAGACCTAGGCTCCTATATCTTTAACAGTTGGATTGAAAAGGAATTTCAGAAGGTATCAAATGTATGCATGATCACTGTCAGAAATTCCCCCTTCATTACAATAGTTGAAACTGCAGGAGCTCTGCCCTCTTTTGTATCGGGTCATTCTAGGCAGAGCTCCTATAGCTTTCAAGGTAGTACATACAAAGGAAACCTGCTGGCATTCCCTTTTCTATACAACTTTTAAAGAAACAAGAACAATCAGAGTAAAAGAGGCCTGGCTCTTTGGCACCAAGGCAAGGGATCTGGAATGTTCCTTGGGGAGGGGGAGGGACAAAGAAGGACAGTTGACAGCCACCCAAGAGAAAGAAAGCGGAGTGACCCCAAAGCTAGTAATAGGGATAGTATATAAGCAAAGTACGTGACCATGTATTTTCTATTACAGACATGAATGATTGTTATAAATGCACAGATGAAAACTATTCAAGCAAAAACCAGGATTTGTGTATTCCCAAGTATACAAGCTTCTTGTCTTATGAAGAACCATTGGGGCTCAGTTTAGCCTGTTGTGCTCTTTTCTTTACTGTGGTTACAGGTTTGGTGCTAGGGACATTTCTGAAGCACCACCATACTCCTGTCATCAAAGGCAACAACCGGAATCTCTCCTACACGCTTCTCTGTTCACTCCTGCTCTGTTTCCTTTGTGTATTGCTATTCATCGGTCAACCTGGAAAGGTGATGTGTCTCCTCCGGCAAAATACCTTTGGCATCATCTTCTCAGTGGCTGTTTCTTGTGTCCTGGCTAAAACCATCACTGTGGTTCTGGCTTTCATGGCCACAAAACCAGGATCCAGGATGCGGAAGTGGGTTGGAAAGAAAACTGCCAACTTCATTATCCTTTCATGCTCCCTTATTCAGGCAGGCATTTGTACTGTGTGGCTGGCAAACTTTCCCCCTTTTCCAGATGTTGACATGCATTCAGTGAAAGAAGAAATTATTCTGGAATGTAACGAGGGTTCTGCATTGATGTTTTACTGTGTCCTGGGCTACATGGGCATTCTGGCAATAATGAGTTTCACAGTAGCTTTCCTCTCCAGGAAGTTACCTGACAGTTTCAATGAAGCCAAGTTCATCACTTTCAGCATGCTGGTCTTTTGCAGTGTTTGGTTATCTTTTGTTCCATCCTACATGAGCACCAAGGGAAAATACATGGTGGCTGTAGAGATCTTCTCTATCATAGCTTCCAGTGCTGGGCTACTCTGTTGTATCTTTTTCCCCAAATGCTACATTATTGTATTGAGTCCTGGATTGAATAAGAAGGAACAGCTAAGAAGAAGTAAATAGTGAAGTTGTTAATTACCTGTATCCTTTGCTATAGCAATCAGTGTACAGCAATAGGTATGTACTGTATGAAATGTTGTCCCTGTTCACAAATTCTGTGGATAAGTCTCATTCACAATGTCCAAAGTGAGTGTGAGCATTTACTGTTCCTATGGCATAAGTGATATGGATGATTCATGTCCTACACTACATAACATTCAATGTTGATGGTATTGATTGCCAGTTGGGTATTTGTAAGAGGGGATAATGGCATGGTTGGTTCCTGTTGCATGAACTACATGTGACAATTGGTCATGTGACAATTCCTATGAAAAGCCACATCTGGGTCGTTGGTTCACCATTCTGCCTATGCAAAGGCCTCATCAGACAAGGGAAAACCGTGTTTCCTTACCATAATTTTGCTCCTGCTTCTGTCCCGTTATACTTCCTCATTCTTCACACAAGGTAAGAAAGAGGAAGTAAACAATGACCATGTGGCTCAAGCAGTGGCAGTATTTATCACACCATTTTCCAGCACAGAAGGAAATGGCTGCATTTTCTGTTCCAAAAACTAAAATAAAATCAGAGTTAAAGGGGTCTATTTTATGTTGGAAATGAGGCAAGAAGGAGCGGGAGATGCATGGGGGTGGATGTCATTGTCAAAAGGACCCACAAACATCTGTAATTGGGGAGTAACAAGCAAGCAATAAAATCCTCATCCGATGATGCTCAAACACATCCAGTTTCAGAGTAGTGATGAAACAGAATAGATTAACAGAAAGGTTGTTTTTATTAATTATTATCATCATTATTCAGTGGCAAGATAAAGTTCATGAACCCCTTAGAATTTTTACACATTTCCAACCTAAAATGTAATTGAACCGTGAACTAACCATATCAGCTCACGCACACTTTCAGATCAAGCAGAGAGGCCCTTCTCACCTGCCCACCAGTGCGGGAAATTAGGTGGTTCTCGACATGAGAGAAGGCCTTCTCCGCAGTGTCCCCACACCTGTGGAAGAAAGTCCCCCCGGCGGTCCACCACGCACCATCCTTACAGTCTTTTGAGAAGGCCTTAAAACATTTCATTTTATTATGAATACTGTTCTGCTGTTCCTGCCCTTGTTGTTTTTATTGTTATTTTTTACTGTTAGCTTTTATTGTTTTTCACCTATATTTTCCTGTCAATGCTTCTAAAGATATTGAATAGGGATGTGTATCGTATCGTTAAAATGTATGAGAACGATACAATATGCTCTTTATCATGCATGTGTTTAACGATAATAAGGCGATAGAAAAACCTCCGATAAATATCAGACTCAATAATTTTCATCCCGTTTATATTGGATTATCAGACAGCCATATAAATAAACCTATAGCTTCTGTATTTTAAAAGTTAGAGGGTTGAAATTTGGTCACAGTGCTTATGGTGTATGCCTAAGTATGTGTATGTAATTTGAGTTCGATCCCTCCAACCCTCTATTTTATATGAATTTATTAAAGATCGGTACAGTTCTGACAGGTCAGAATGACAGCTCGCCACGTGCATTCATTCAGACCTGTCAAAAAGTTGCAGGATGTTTAATAAATTCATATAAACATAAGTAAACATAAGTAACTTTATTTGCATATGGCCAATGGCCGTTACAATCTTAAACATCAAAAAATCCGTAACACCCTCCTCCCACTATACCCCAGGCATTTTCCAATCTGGACTTTAGGTAACAGGCATACCCATAACATCTCCCGTTGATTTGGCTATTGTGTTAACTCGTCCCCTTTACACTCTATACCATCTTGTAACATATAATTTTGGCGGGTTTTTTGAGCTACTAACGCAAAATTGGCCACCATTCTTGAACTTGCTGTGGTATAATCTGCTAGTAGGTCCAGGATGAGGTCCTTAGGTGTCAGACCCCTTCTTTCCTTCAGGAGCTCTTTTAAAAAGTGCTCCCTCGCTCCTTGATATAGAGGGCAGTTCAACAGATAATGGCTAAATCTTCAACCTCCTCCGACCCACAAATACAAGTCCATTGCCCAAACAGTATTCCTTTATACATTCCCTCTAAGTATTCTGTTGGTATTGTTTGGAACCGAAGAGCAGTGAATGCTTTTCTCAGCCTCGGGAATGTTAAATCCTGCAGATAATGCGCCTGATATTGCTCCCCCTTTATTTGGTAAACCATGGTGAAAAAGCTTGTTGCTGGCTAGTTTGTACATTACCAAAGGTATCAACCTCAAATTCTATTCCTAATATCCATATTATCTAGGGTGACCATATTTTGGAAACCAAAAAGGAGGACAATATGGGCGCCCCAAGGGGGCGTGCCCACCAACATGTCCATCCCCAAGGGGGCGTGCCCACCCAAACATGGCCTTGGTCACATGTCTGATTTCACAGCATACAATTAAGACAAACTTGTTCTACACAACATCTTAATGTTAAAATCACTGAAATAAAGAACAAGTGAGACATTGAATGTATCTGAAATTAATTTCACTCACTTCTACTTTTGTAGCTTTTGCTGTTCTTTGAAGCTTTTACTATACTCTGTGTGACAGAGTCTCCCCTTCCCTCAAATATCTTTTCTGACTGCAAATCTTTCACTGGATTACAATAGTCTAAACTTTCCTAACGTTTAACACTCTTTCCCCATCATTTTTCTCATATCCATACTCACAGATTCAGCATACTGTTACCATTGAACAAATGAAGCAGTGGACAAGTGCAGAGAAATCTAGTACAACAAACTAGCAACCTAGCATGCAGGAAGAGTATAAAATATGATTACCCTGCAAACATTAGCCATGGAACAAAATGGACTAAAGGCTTGTTGTAGTCACTTCTCGCCTCTTAGCTTGTTTCAACTTCTGGTTGATCAGTGAGAAACTAATCTAACAATGTGTGATTATATCTCTGATTCATTAGCCATGTGAACAAGACCATGGTCAGTACAATTCAAAGATAGGCCAGAACAGATGCCCATTATTACAATGCTAGATAAGGATCTTTCCTTCCTTTTATCCAAGTATATACTGAATTTACATTGCCTCAGTGTGCAGAGAACATGCAACCAGCAGGTGCTCTCCAAAAAGATGCTTTCAGAGCCTAGGAGATCCAGACACACTCAAACTCAAGCTAAGCCATGCTATGCTGGGACAGAACAATTCTGGGACAAGAACAGTCATAAATATAAAAGGAAAACACAACTACCTCATTGACATAGCAATACCTAACAACAAAAATGTTGCAGAAAAGGAAGAGGAAAAGAGAGACCCAGCAAAAGTTTTAGGAAATCTCGCTCATATTGGCATAGATTGAGATATTTTGCTGGTCAGAATTTTCAACAGTAGAACTCCAATGAAAATACAACTCTAACCACAGCTTCTGAGGTAATTAGCTGCTGGTCCATGAGCTGGCCTCTGTCTCCAGGAAGGAGCTGAGGACGTTGATAAGTCATTGTCATTGTCAATAAATGAAATTAAAGCACAGTGATAGCAGTCTGTGCATGCTTTCTCTCTCTCTCCAAGCATACGACAATAAAAGAAAACCTTATCACAAGCTGGACACAGGATAGGGCATTTCTCATTGTAATCAATAGGACTTTAATTGTGTTCCTTGTTTATGTATTCATTATGCTTTCTATTTATTACACCCAATAACCCAACTTCTCTGTGTGGTGTACAATAATTAAAAAATAACATACAAACAATAAAACAATAATTAAAAACAGCACATAATAAAACCAAAATGAAGTCAGCCATAAACAGTAAAAACACAACAGCACAGTAAAACCAGCAGAAAATAAAGGTGCATAGGGCGAAGAGCACTAAAATACTTATTAAAATAATTGGGTGATGAAAACACCACAACATAGGTACCAAGCAAGCTTCTCTGGGGAGGGCATTCCACAGACGGGGTGTCACCATTGAAAAGGCCACTGATATTAGGGTGTTGTTTTCTTAGGGTGTGAGCAGCTTGGTGTTGTTTTCACCCTCTATTTGATTTTGATCTTTTCATTTTTAAATATTTTCTACACTCTCTACATGGCTTAATTTTCCCTACCTGGACTTTGCTGAGTTCTATACCCTGGATTCTAGGAGAGATCTTTTTCAACCTTCATCTGGATCCATCATAACCTGGTCTTCAGATCTCTCCTTGTGATCTCTCCTTGGGATAGGTAGCTATACATTCCTTTTAATCTTTCCCCCTCCCCACCTACACACATACACTGTTCCCTTCCTTTTTCTAAAAGTTTGGACCATATGGTTATAAAGTTGAAAGCTTCAAACACTAGGGTGACCATATGAAAAGGAGGACAGGGCTCCTGTATCTTTAACAGTTGTGTAGAGAAGGGAATTTCAGCTGGTATCATTTGTATGCATGCAGCACCTGGTGAAATTCCCTCTTCATCACTGTAGTTAAAGCTGCAGGAGCTATACTAGAGTGACCAGGTACAAAAGCGGGCAGGGCTCCTGCAGCTTTAACTACAGTGATGAAGAGGGAATTTCACCAGGTGCTGCATGCATACAAATGACACCAGCTGAAATTCCCTTCTCTACACAACTGTTAAAAGTTACAGGAGCCCTGTCCTCCTTTTCATATGGTCACCCTAAGCAAATGCCAAAGGGGAAGAATAACCAGTGGGGCTCCCCAGAGCAGTCACCCGCCCTATGGCTTTCCTCAAAGATCCTCAGAAGGTGAGCGAGGGGGGCAGTCTCTATGAAAAAACTCCACTGGCTGTAAAAAGCAGCCTGTGTGCCTCAGACAGGCCAAAATGCCTGACTCTTGGAAGTCCTTCCTTAGAGCATTGTGGAAGGGGGCAGCAGCAGCAGCAACAGTGCAATCTCAATGGGTAGGTAGGTGAGAGATGGGAGAGGCGGTCAGGGCAGGCACGGTAGGGGAAATGCAGCACATGGGAGGTAGAGGGAGACGTGGCACATGAAGCCCCAGCAGGTAAGTGTCTCGCGCCCGCCCCGCCCCCCCACCCGCCCCGCGCTCCTTACCTGCTGCTGCTGGTGCTGGGGCTTCCCTCCATGCTCGGAATCTACTGAGAAACAGGCTTCCTGGCCTGTCTCTCAGTAACGCGCCGAGTGATGACGTCATCATCCGGCGCGCTACTGAGGGACAGGCCGTGAAGCCTGTTTCTCAGTAGATTCCAAGCACGGAGGGAAGCCCCAGCACCAGCAGCAGCAGGTAAGGAGCGCGGGGCGGGGGGGGGCAGCGCGGGTGCACGGGGCACTTACCTGCTGGGGCTTCCCTCCGGTGCTCGGAATCTACTGAGAAACAGGCTTCGCGGCCTATCCCTCAGTAGGGACAGGCCGTGAAGCCTGTTTCTCAGTAGATTCCGAGCACCCGAGGGAAGCCCCAGCAGGTAAGTGCCCCGCCGCGAGCACCCGCGCCGCCCCCCACCTGCCACGAGCACCCGCGCCGCCCCCCCACTCCCCCGCGCCCCCCCCACCCGCCCCCCCACGCTCCTTACCTGCTGCTGCTGGGGGTGTCCGTTTCCCTCCGTGCTTGGAATCTACTAAGAAACAGGCTTCCTGGCCTGTCTCTCAGCAGTGCGCCGACTGATTATGTCATCACCCGGCGCGCTACTGAGGGACAGGCCGCGAAGCCTGTTTCTCAGTAGATTCCGAGCACCGGAGGGAAACGGACGCCCCAGCCGGTAGGTGCCTCGCGCCGCCAGCCTCGTGCCACCGCCGCGTGACCCCCCGCCGCCCCGGTTTGCCCCCGCCGCCCCCCAGTTGGCCCGGCTCGCCCCAGGGCCACCTGGTCACCGTTTTGGGGGGCTAAATTTCCTGATTTGGCCCCCCAAAACGGTTTTTCCGCCCGGATGTGGATTTGCACCCCATTTCCCTGGCATGTCCGGACAAATCCGGGCGTCTGGTCAGTCTAATATTATCACACGCTTGCAGCTCTCTGTCCTCCATGAATTATAGTTGTGACAACTCCTTCCAACTTCAGGGCCACCCTCCTTTCACAGACTGCTCAGCGAAACATAGTCTAGGTAAACTATTTTCTTCCCTACTCATTAGGTTTTTCCCATACAGAATAATTTTCTTATGAATTCTAGCCTTAACGGAGAGGAGGTCCACTTCCATTCTTAAAAGGGCAGACAGTACCCCAACAGGCAGTGCCAATAGCTCTTTCAGGACTTTGTTTTGTATTGTCTCCATGGCTATTGCGGACCCCACTCCCCACAGTTCTGCCCCATAGAGTAATTGCGGGAGAACTTTAGCAACATATAGCTTCAGGGTGGGAGCTACACTAGAACCACCTTTTTGTCTTCCAAAAGCTAATATGGCTTTTGCTGTTCTCCCAGCTGCCAGCTTCATTGTATTAATACATATTTTCCAGCCACCATTATAAGAGAAACACACCCCAAGATATTTGGAACTTGCACACTGGGCAATTTACTTTCCATCTAACCACCACCTATGTACTTGGTTCCTCCTTGAAAAAAACACCACTTTTGTTTTGGAGTGGTTTATCACTAGACTTTCTTCTTTACAAATCCCACCCAGTCTTTTTAGTAATCTCCTTAGTCCCACTTGGGTGATAGATAATAGAGTTCTGTCCACTAAATCAAAATCAATAAAGACCACATATAAGCTTTTACCTGATTGCCTACTATACTTTTGAATGGAATTATTTAGGACAAAACATTGATCTATTGTATTTCTCCCTTGGCAAAACCCAGCCTGCTCATTAGCTAGGATATTATTTTCCTCAGCCCATGCTAAAAGCTTGTCTAGGAGAAATCTACTGTACAGTTTTGATGTAACATCTAATAGGCTTATAGGCCTATAGCTTTGGGGCTCGGTTTTCTCTCCCTTTTTATAAAGTGGAACTATAATACTCAACTGCCATCCCTCCGGGATGTTTCCCATCAAATTGATGTGAGTAAACAATTTTGCCAGGATTGTTGCCCATCAGACTGAGTTTTCTTTAAATAGTTCTGGGGGAAGCGTGTCTTCTCCCGGTGCTTTCCCTCCTTTTAACTTCCTTATTAATCCACTGATTTCTTCTACTGTCACTTCTGGACAGACTGGGGCATCTATGTTTGCCTGATCGGGTTCTATTTGGTCTGGTCCGGCAAAGATGTTCTCAAAGTGTGATTGCCAGGTTGTTGCTCGAATTTGCATTTCCATGTGGATCTTAGAGGCCTGCAGGCTAAAGTTCACTATGTTCCAGAATTTTTCATCATCTTTCCATATTACAGCCTGCCCTAACTCCTCCGACTTCTTACTAATATATTCTGTCTTCTTTTTCCTCAATAATGTCCTATATGCCGATCTTTTCTCAATCAATATTTTTACTAGGGTATTTGTTTTTCCCCTCCTAACATTTCTACTTAGCCTCATTAGGTCTTTCTTTGCCTTTCTACATTCCTTGTCGAACCACCCGTTGTTTCGCTGCCTATTGATCTCAGAAGAACCCGATTGTACAAAATAAGGTTTCAACACATCTGTAATTCTCTGATAGCCCTCCATAATTTCTACTGTCTCTTCCATTATTTTACCTTTAAGAGCAATCAGAGATGGTCCATGTAATAAATCTGAGGTCTTCATCCAGAGTGATTCGGACCATTTGATCCATCTATTGCTGCTGGGAATCAGTTCAACTGGATAAGATCTTTTTTTCATACTATACATCCCCTTTATATCCATAACTAGTTTAATGGGGTAATGATCACTGTCGGGTCTATTTTCTACAGAGAAGCATTTAACAGTACTCAGCATAATGGCAGAAATTAAAAAATAATCAACTACACTGCCCCCCCCCCAAGAGAAATATGTGAAGTGCCCATTGGACTCATCTACTATACTGCCATTAAGTATAAAGACCTTTCCCCACCCTGCCCGCTGGGATGGGGAGAGGAGATTGCGGGCGAGGATGGGGAGAGGTGACGTGGGGGGCCACCATAGGCTGGCCTAGGGTGGTGCCACCGGAGATAGGAGGGGTATGTGGCTATTTAAGGGGGACCAGGACCCCTCCAAATCTCCACTGTGTGCTGCGCAGCTCCCTCCCGCCCTCCCCTGTTGTCAGTGTGGGTTCGCCGGTCGTCTTTTTGAGGCCAAGTAGGAATTTTTTGCTCACAATCTAACTTGAGTGTGAGTTTTTTCGCTACTTCACACTGCAAAAGCAGGATGGGTGATAACTAGGTCAATCTGGCAATTTGGTCACTTTATTGGCGGTAGGAGCGGGCATTTGTTATGTTTTTAATGGTGAGCATTCACGGGCACTATTCAAGTGATTGGTAACGCCTGAGGGCCAACCACTGAGAGCCCTGCGGCATCAGTTGGGGGGATAAGGCTTACCTTTGGGGCCAACCCGTCTCGTCTACTTGGAGCCCTGCGGCACGAGTGGAGACGACACCGGAAGGCCACCCCCACCTCAGATTGGGGAAGCTCGGGGGGCGGCGAAAAAGCAGGCGCCACTTCCCGGGCTGTGAATGTCTTGCCCGACCCCTTCAATGGCCTGGCTGGCCATGCAAAATGCCCGCTTAGGTTACCTCCCCCCTTTATGCTTGCTTTTCTTGTAAATAAATAAAGTGGCCCTTGTTTAAACCCCAACTCTGTGTCGCCTCTTCATTTCTCATCCTTCGCTCCGCAATCAATAAATGTTTATAAGCCAGCATTATCAGTTTTTTTCCATTGTTATTAATTTTGTTATCACAAGAGACTCTTTCCAATAATACACCATCCTCAAAATACACTGCTACCTGCTTTTGTAACTCGCTGTTTGATGGACCTAACCACACGTTTAAATCCCCTCCTATGACTGACTAGGAATTCTCACACTTTAATTCAATTTCCCCTAGCACTGTCTCTAATGTTGTCCAAATAGGTGAGTCTGCCCGATTTCCCGGAGGAATGTACACATTAATATAATGAAGTACAGTACCATTTTTAAAGGTTATCTTGACTATAAGCACCCCATCATGGGATTGCATTTCCACCATTTGTGAGACATTTTCCAACTCAACTGAGATAAGAATTGCCAGGCCCCCACTCGCCCGCCCAAATTTTTGGTGCCTTGTTGCAGCTTTAGCAAATATTCTATAGCCTTGGAGCTGCAGTGTCGAATCTTCCTCCATCCATGTCTCTTGTAGAAAAATTATATTAAACTGCTGCATATACACTTTTATGTCCTTATCTGCCAAACTGCCTACCCACCCCGCTATATTCCATGACACTATAATTATTGACATGGTTTTTATGTCCTCTGGGGCACTTCTTAGTCAGCAGTTTTATGTGCCAACATCCTCCCTCTCTATCTCCCTTATCTGATTGGGTGAGCCTTTATTTATACTAGCTTTAACCAGCTCCCAATGTGTATTTCCTGCTGTAGCGTGTTCAGTTTCCTCCTTCAGCAGTGCAAACAGGTTTTCTTCAAGTTGATCTAATTCCCCTAGGATGATTTCCTGGGCTTCATCACTCAGCTGGGCGAACTGTGCTATTTTATCCACTTCTTCTGTTGGCAACTGAGCTGCCAGCTCTGCCATTTCTTCTGAGAGCTAATCCCATACACTGCCCCTTAGTTCTTTTGCTTCAGTGCAGGGCCCTCACTACTTCCTTTAGCATACTTAAATTAAACAATATTTCTTCTTGTTCTATGTGTTGTATTGTATGAAAGTGCTTTACTAGTTCAGTCGCTTCCTCTCCTTTCAGACCATTGCCAGCTGCATTCCCTATCTGGGCATAATTGTCCCCCTGATCATTTCCAAATGATTCTGCCTGATTCTTTACTTTACTGAAATTTGGTTCTATGGTCTTTGTTGGATTACCTTCTGGTTCCCTTACACCATTTTCCTGTCTCATATTCTCCATCCTTCCCAAACTGGACTGCATTGTGTGATTTTTAATACTTTGACCCAGGTCCATCCCTCCCCTTATCGCTCATTTTCCCTTGCAGGGTTTGCCCATTAATGGGAATATATTAAGTTGCCTGAAGTGTCTAGATAGCTCCACATTTCTACTCTCCAAGATCTCTCTACCTCTTAGGATGTAATCAATGCCAAACAGCTCCGCAAATGTGACCAATAGTTGTATACCTGAGCGATATGAGCCCACAAACTTCATTTCAGTTATATCCATTGGTCTGAGCAGGTTAAACCCTAGTTGCTGTAAGAAGTAACAAAAATGATCATTTTTATTTGTGTGCGCATGGCACACTGCAAACTTGGGGACATTTGACAACACTAACTGTCTCCTCATTAGCATTATCATATACTGCTCAGTTCTTTGCCCCTCTTCTTTCTTGGGTGTTTTTTTGTCTATCACTGACCCTATCTCCTTTAGCATCCACTTGGGGGTATCTTATTTTGAATTGCTTTGATTTCGTCCTTTTGGCCATCTGCTTGCTTTCCTTTCCCCTTTAACTCCTTTCTGTGATTGCATAACTTACTGTTTCTCTGAATTTCTTGTATGTCATCTAATATTTTAAAAAGTGGGGCATGATTCAGCCCTTTAAGTTTCATCTTGCCCTTTTTTCTCTTCTCTATCACTTTCCCTAAATCGCTAGTTAAATTATAGTTTAAACCTTTTTTCTTTAACCTTCCCTGTTTCTTCCCTTCTATAGGTTTTTTTTCCCTTTTTCCCAGCCCTTTGTTTCCTCTGCTTCCGGCCATTCCCATCCCCAACTTTATCATCCCTATTAATCCTCTCCTCCTGCACCTCTAGGGCCTCTGCCAACACATCTATATGTGGGAGCAGGGGGGCAATTTCATTTAGACACATGGGCTCTTTATCCATTGAAATTGAAATCTCCAGGCTGGTGAGCCTTTCCTCCATTTCCCTCAGCCCTCGTTCCTTTCTAACAACTGATATTTCTGCGTTAATCAGCTCGGCCAACACCCCAGTTTGTGCCTTCAGACCTATTATATCCTGTTTTAAATTTTTAATCTCGTGAAAAGTTTTAATAAAGGATTCCATGTTCAAAAAGCAGTAGTTGGATAGTAATTCTGGGATATTTCCATTGGGCATACTCTCTCCTTCGGGGTGCCACCTTTCTTCCTTTTCCTCTCTCCCTCTTGCTGTTTTACTCTTTAGTGCCTCTGTTATATCATTTTGTGAACCCTTTCTACAAAAGAAAGGGCCATCCTGTCCTCCCTCGCCCTTGACCTGGCTGAGACCTTCTGCCACCTCGTATTGTTAGACTCGCTTTATATGAGAGCTTGACTACCACCCTATGGTTCGGCTACCCTTTTTATTGGAGGACACTTCATGCTTGAATAGGGCCAAATAAGATTGGTCCCCAGCCCCCAATTCCCTGCCATTAGATTTTCCACGTGCTCTATTTCGCTAGCTAAATTTATCCCTTCCTTTTCCGCTGTTATTTCCATTTTATTTCATACACTGTCTATTGACTGGTCGAGTTCACTGATGGATGTGGTATCTGCTTTCCCTTCGTTTTCTTTAACCAGTGCTTTTTTTGTGTGTCTGAAAATAAGACAATATTTTCATTTGACTTTTCCTTGTAGGTAGCTCCAACCCTACTGGCAGGCAAATTCCTTGCCTTGTCAGCACCATCTCTACTCCCTTTGCTCTTTCAACTCCTCTGCTAATTTTAAACTTAATTGACTTCTACAAACCATTACAATTCCAGCTAAAGGCCACTCCACACCATAGAACCACACTGTACACTCTATGCAGTGATACAACCCCCCTCCTCGATAGGAGGAAGAAAAAACAACTCCAACCCTCCACAAAGAGTCCACTTGATTACTAATCCCTTACTCACTCCAAATGCAGCCCCCCTTGGTTCCTTTAGCCTGGGGTCTTAACAGATGCACCAGCCGTGACCACAGGAACCTGCCTCGCCTGCATTTCCTTCGGTCTAGCTCTCATGGACTCTTCGCTCGGCCCCAATGTTTTGTCTCGAGAGCAACTTAATAGTTTGAACTTGCCGGTGCTTTAGCACTCGCTCTGGCCAGGACAATCACTTTCCTGAACGTGTGGTTAGGTGGAGGTTTTCTCTCTTCTTTTCCTGAGTTGAAGTTGCTGCCAAGCGTAGACTAAGTCTGTTCTACTGCTATCATGGACGCCTTGCCTTGGTGTAATTTGCAGGGTTTGTGGGGATGACCTTCTTCGTACGACTTGTATTTTCTCCTCCCTTGCCTTCTCCGGCTTCAGCTGTAGAATATGTTGCTGCAGAATGCTGTGAGTTACTAGTTATCAGGTGTCCTTAATTCATCAGGCACTCAATTTCACATCATTGTTCTCATTACATTAATTCCTTTGGAAACAGCTTGATAGCTGAATCACAGAAGCTTGTTAAGCATAGTTACAATTTTGTTTATTGTCATCAAAGTTATGCCTTGTAATTGTTATTCTACTTACCAAGTCCCAAAACAGCCACAAACTGGCATAAATACTTAAGATGCTAAAATACTAAAATTTAAGATTACTTGAAAAAGTTAAAAATAAAAGTTGATGTTTTAAAACCTCTTCTCCACAAGAAGCCATGTGGCTTTGTTCTTTGTTCTTTATTCTTAAAACAACCACCACCTCCCCCTCTCCATAAAAGATAGAATTCCTCCTCATTCATTCATTCCACCTCTCCAGCTTAGATAATAATGAATTTCGGCTCTCAGTAGTAAATTCCTCGAGCTACCTATACAAAAAATGCTGATTCATTCCAAACCAAAGTCCGGCTCCTGAGTATCGTGAGTATCTTGCTTCAACCGCCTCTGTCATCGAGGAGTGATTCCGGCTGGAATTGTCTTTTAATAATTTCAGATAGCTTTTATTCATTTAATTTGTAGTTCTCTTTCTCTTCTTTCAGTTGTAAAACAAGGTTAAAAACATGATAAAACTATTTGGCTAGAAGTGGGGTCTTGGAGCTCAAAACTCAACAACCTCCTCAACAGCTGCCGGCTTCATCAACCAACCAAATGTCAAAAATATAAAATCGAGGATTGGAGGGATCAATCTCAAATTTCATAAACTTTTCTAGCACATGTTGCTACACATATGTGCCAAATTTCAGATCAATCCCTCCACCCTTGTATTTTAAATGAATTTTTAAAAGATCGTGCAACTTTTGACCTGTCACAACTTAAACATTCTTTAATAAATTCATATAAAATCGAGGGTTGGAGGGATCGATCTCAAATTTCAAACAACTACTTAGACATACCCCATAAGCATTGTGACCAAGTTTCAAACCTGTAATTTTGAAAATACAAAAGTTATAGTCATTTTTTTCTAAATATTCAGCTCTATAGGGCACAATGGGGCTGCAAATTAAATGTTGGATTTCCGATAATTGTCGTGAAGATGATACGATTAACCTATGATATTATTGGAGACAATAATTTTTTTGGTTCGAAATTCCGATAATGATAAAATACGATATTTCCGGGCATGCACATCCCTAATATTGAAGCTTAAGAAGTAGAAGAAATAGAAAGGTATACATTTTTTGTAAGACTCTAGAAGAAGGACTTAAGGGAAGGGGAAGACTAAGAAATGGAATTGAGAAGGGATGGGTAGGTACAGTAGGAAGAACATATATGTAAAGCTGCCCTAGCACAAGTGTAACATTATGAACAGTAATAGAGAATGAAAGTTGGGGAGAAGGTTTGGGAGGAAAAACAAGCAATTCTGTCTTTGCCATACTAAGTTTCAAAGAGCAATGAAGTATCCATGATGAGATATATGAAAGATATGCCGAGATATAATTCTGAACATCAGGAGAAAGTTATTATTATTATTATTATTATTATTACTATTATTATATTTATTTATATCTTGCCTTTTCCCAATACTAGGACCCAAGGTGGTTTACAAATTAAAACATGTACAGTTAAAACACATCGAGATATGCAAAAATTAAAAATATAATTAAACATAGTACAATTTTAAAATATTTAAAACGAATAATAATAATAATAATAATAATAATAATAATAATTTTATTTACCGCCTCTCCCTCTGGATTGAAGCAGGAAACAACATCAAATATAAAATGCATAAAACTGATTAAAAGCACATGAAACTAATACAGTATTAAAACACCAATAAAACTCTGAAAATTCAACTGGGTGGGCCTGCCAAACGAGATCAGTCTTTCTGGCTTTCTTAAAGACAAGGAGACTATTAAGGTGACGAATATCCTCCGGCAGGCCATTTTACAGACTGAGAGTGGCAGAAGAGAAGGTCCTCTGGGTAATGGTTGTCAGCCTAGTTTTGGCCGACTGTAGCAAATTTTTCCCAGAGGACCTGAGTGTGCAGGGCAGATTGTATGGGAGAAGGCGATCCTGCAGGTAACCTGGATCCAAACCATATTGGACTTTAAAGGTGATGACCAACACTTTTTTCCCAGAGGACCTGAGTGTGCAGGGCAGATTGTATGGGAGAAGGCGATCCTGCAGGTAACCTGGATCCAAACCATATTGGACTTTAAAGGTGATGACCAACACTTTGTACTTTGCCCAGAAACTACTTGGCAGCCAATGAAGTGATTTTAAAGCTGTTGTGATATGGTCACCCTAGGTGTACCGGTGACCAACCTGGCTGCCACATTTTGTACTAGTTGAAGTTTCCGGACTAGG
Source organism: Anniella stebbinsi (assembly GCA_029215795.1). Lineage (NCBI taxonomy): Eukaryota > Metazoa > Chordata > Lepidosauria > Squamata > Anniellidae > Anniella > Anniella stebbinsi. The sequence continues at coordinate 27,020,823 of JARDYH010000008.1, forward strand.
CACAGAGGTAGCCCTATGTTCCACGCATTGCAGAAGTCAAGTCTTGAAGTTTCAAGCACGCACACTACCATCTTTAGGTCTTATAACTCTAGAAAGGTGCGCAGCTGGTGTATCAGCCAAAGCTGATAGTAGGCACTCCTGTCCGTCGCATCTATCTGAGCTGTCATTTGGAGCAATGGATCCAGGAGCACTGCCAAGCTGCGAACACAGCATTTCAGGGGAATGTAACCCCATCCAGAACTGGTTGACATACCTCCAAACCCAGATTGAGGCCTTTGACAGGAAGCACCTCCATTTTATCTGGATTCAGCTTCAGTTTGTTTTTCCCCATCCAGCCCATTACCACCTCCAAGCGTTCATTCAGAGGAGAATAACTATCCTTGGCTTAGGCTGTTGTCAAAGGCATAGAGAAATATATTTGGGTGTCATCAGCATACTAATAGCACCCCGCCACATGCCTCTGCCAAAACCTGGGCATGCAGGCTCAGGGCTCAATCCAGGAGTACACCCCAGCTGCAAACCTGTGTCTTCAGGGGAAGTGTAACCCCATCCAACACAAGCTCAATCCCTATTCCCTGATCTGGCTTTCGAATGACAAGGAGCACCTCTGTCTTGACTGGATTAAGCTTCAATTTGTTTGCCCTCATCCAGTCCATTGTTGCCAATAGACACCAGTTTAGGACCAAAACAGCTTCCTTGGAATCAAGTGGAAAGGAGAAGTAGAGTTGGGTGTCATCAGCATACTGGTAGCACCGCACCCAAAAACTTCAGACAATCTCTCCCAACCGTTTCATGTATATGTTAAATAGCATGGGGGACAAAACAAAACCCTGAGGGACTCCACAGGCCAATGGACAAGGAGTCGAACAGGAATCCCCCAGCACCACCTTCTGGGTCCTCCCCTCCAGGAAGGAATGGAGCTATTGTAAAATAGTGCCTCCAAGTCCCATTGCAGTGAGGTGGCTCAGGATGATACTATGGTTGATGGTGTTGAATACCGCTAAGAGGTCCAGCAGTACTAACAGGGACACACTCCCCTTGACCTGTTCCTGGCATAGGTCATCCAACAAGGTGACCAAAGCTGTTTCAGTCCCATAACCAGGTCTGAAGCCATATTGAAATGGATCTAGATAATCTGTCTCATCCAGGAAGGCTGGATGAGAGTTGGGAGGCTACCATGCAATTTAATACCTTGCCAAGAAATGGGATATTGGAGACTGGCCAGTAATTGTCTAATGCAGTGGGGTTCAAGGAGGGCTTTCTCAACATAGGTCATACTACTGCCTCCTCCAGGCAGGGTGGAACCCTGCCTTGATAGAGGGAGGCATTAACCACTCTGCTCACCCACTCAGCCAGTCCCCCTCAGGCTGCTTTTATGAACCAGGAAGTGCAAGGATCTAGTATACATGTGGTGGCTCTTACCTCTTCAAGGATCCTGTCCACACCCTCAGGCTGTACAAATTGAAGAGTATCCAATAACACTGGACAAGCAGGTGCCAAAGTTACATCCACTGGGTCTGTATCAACTATAGCATCCAAGTAAGAGCAGATCCAAGCGATTTTGTCTGCAAAATGCTGGACAAATTGGTCAAAGCGGGCTGCTGACAGGTCTGAATGCTCTTCTTGCAGGCCAGTATGTAAAAGGCTCTTTGCAGACACAACAGTGGCAGAAAAAATAGTTTTTTGGCTGCCCATATTGCCTCAGAGTAGGCCTTCAAATAGGCTCTAGCCCGTGTTCGATCGGATTCACTCTGAGGTTTCCGCCAACATCGCTCTAGTCGCCGTCTGACTCGCTTCACTGCCACCAGTTCCCCAGAAATGCAGGTGGCTGGTGTGGCTCCACTTCATGAGAAAGGATGCTCAGGAGCGATCATGTCCACCGCCTTGGCCATTTCACCATTCCAGAGATTGCCAGGGTTTCGACAGAATCGCTTGCCGAGGCAACAGGAAAATCCCCAAGAGCCGTCAGGAAACCATTCGGATCCATCAGCCTCCTGGGGCGGACCATCTTAATTAGTCCTCCACCCCTGAAGAGGTTCTAAGTACCAGCAAGTCTACACCCCACCGGGTAGTGATCTGTCCATGACAATGGAACTATACAAAGTTCCTCCATTTTCCAACACAGAAAACAAGGTCCAGAGTGTGCCCAGCAGCATGAGTGGTGCCAGATACCATTTGGGACAGATTGTCATAGTTGTCATGGTTGTCATGGCAGACATGAACTCCTGAGCCACTACCGACAGGGCAGCCTCAGCATGGATATTGAAATCCCCCATCTCAACAAGCCTAGGGGACTCCAACACCAACCCAGGGACTACCCTGGCAGGCTCAGAAAGGGAGATTGTTGAGCAGCGGGGTGGACGGTACACCAACAGAATCCCTATTCTGTCCGGGGCACCCACCTTCAGATACACATACTCGAACCCTGCAGACTATGGGACAGGGTACCTGGTCAGGGGGATGGAAACTCGATAGACCACTGCCACTCCACCTCCCCACCTCACAGGCCTTGCCTGCTGCTGGACAGAGAACCCTGGTGGACAAAGCTGGGAGATGTTAACCCCCGCCCCCACAGCTTAGTCCAGCCAGGTCCCTGTAATACAAGCCAGGTCCACATGCTCATCCAGGATCAAGTCCTGGATAGCAGATGTTTTAACACTCACTGACCAGGCATTCACCAGCAGCACTTTCAGCCCAGGGGGTCAGTTGCCACGGCGATCCAGGTTATATGAGTCGGGGGGAGACAATTTAGTTCTGGAGATGAAAGATATATTTGTGTACCATCGACATACAGATGATATTGGAGAACATGAGATCGAATAAAATTACCCAAGGACAACATATATAAAGAAAACAACGGGCCGAGCCCTGAGGAACCCCAATTAAAAGGAGAAAGGAAGAAGATGAGTGGTCATTAGCCAACATGTTGAATGAACGACCCGATAGGTAAGAAACAAAACAGTCATAGACAGAGTCGCGAAATCCAAGGTCACGAAATCCAAGATCCAGGAGAGTAAGAACAGAATAAAGGTCCTTAGACTTGGCAATAAGATAATTGGTAATCTTTGTAAGGGCTGTCTCAGTGGAATGCAAAAGATGAAATCCAGATTGAAAAGGACACACAGCAGAGTTACTAGAAAGAAAACCGAGGCAACGACAGTAAACCACCCACTCCAGGACCCGCAGGAAGACAGGATGGAAGTTAGAGAGAGAAAGCACATTGAGAGAAGGCTTTTTAAGAATAGGAGAGACCATAGCATGCTTCAAAGCAGAAAGAAATGAACCACAGTACAAAGAAATACTAATAATATGAAGCAAGGAAGGGAGGATAACAGGAATAATATTGATAAAGACATGAGAAGGGATTGAATCAAGAGAACAAGGGGAATGCTTTGAAGAATGCAATAGTCTAGACAGTTGATCAGCTGAGACCGAAGAGAATGCAGAAAACGTTGCAGGAGGAACTGACATTTGTGGGACAGGAACTGGAAGAGGAGCAGAGATGGTGAGATCAGAGTGAATAGTTTGAATTTTGGTACTGAAGGAAGAGGCAAAGTTGTTAGCAGACAGAGATGGGGGAGAGATGTTGGACTGGGGGGTCTACACGACGTCTCTTTGGCACCTGTTTCTGATAATATGCACTTTTTCCTATATTCGTATTTATGTCTAAGAGCGGTAGAAGAGAGTTGTTCAGGTGAATTGCTGGCATCATAAAATGCACTTTACAAATGTTTATATGCGGAGTTTCGCTGCAGAGTCGGATCAGGGGTGCATGGTTGAACGTGGAAAAATTGCTGAAAGCACTGCCCTGTCTCTTGATGATACCTCCCCCGGACTTTCCCACTGTTCGTTAACCCCGCCCACCTGACTTTCTCACCATTGCCTGTCCAATCATGATTGTGCGTGACTTCGCATGTGGGTATGATTGTTAAACTTTGGATGTGCCTACAGTTACAGTTGTTAGCAGGGCAGCATTGGCTTTGGGACCTATTGTAAAACCATAAAAGCAACATTTTTCAAGGTTCTGGACAGCCATGGAGTGCACCCACCCATGGAGCGTCCGCCCCCCCCCCCCATTCCTCCTGCCAGGAATCAGACACTGGATAATCCCACCCCAACATTCTTGCAGGAGCTTCCCCTTATCTGCCGTCTTGGAAATGTGCTGCTTCAAGGACAATTTTTTGTGTTGCATTTCTGTTACAATGTTGCATTTTGCACTGATGTCCCAGGTCCATTCCATTTTCCCATTATTCTTTCCGCCTCCAGACACCAAGATGCCAGCAAAGTACAGTTCTGGTATGCCCAACACTGAGCAGTCTAGAGGGCAACCTTGCCATCCCAAAACCTGGTCTATACATCAATACATCACAGAGGTGGGTGACTGGTAATGAGGGAGTGGGGGAGGGATGAACAATGCCCACAACAACAAAAATTGATGGCAGTGATGCCCTCTCTTTCCCCCCCCCCCAGTCTGCTTGATATTACACCAATTGTGTTGCCTTCTGCGCAGAATGAGGAGACTGGAGCGTATATTGTGGCATGCCCACTCTCTGCTACCACTCTGGCAACCACCAGTGCCATTTGAATGACCCGCATGGCAGGGGACAGCCCAACTTGGACATTGTGTCTGTGGACTGACATTGATTTCCAAGTGATTGTTGCATGCTCCCTTTTGTTTGGTACCTTCCACCCAATCCCCTGTGTTTCCCCCACTTGCGCTGTGCCTTTCAGATTGCTCCGGCCACACATTTCAATGGGATTTTGGCCACGTGTAACCATTAGTAGAATAAAGATATTGCATTGCTTTATGATAATAAAATAAGTGTTCTTTTCATTTCGATACACACTCAAACACATACACATAACTTCCAGGAAAGTCAATGAAAAAAAGGGAGAGAAGATACAAAGCCCTATGCATGCTCGGGCACTAAGGATACCGGGGAGAAAGTTCCCCCTCCTGCTCAATGCTCCTTACTCCTGAATAAAATCACCTAATGGCAGAAACTGATTTGCACATACAGAAGTTTCTCTTCCTTTTTCAAGCCTTGATCCCATCAAGGGAACGGGGGGGGGGGGGGAAGGCTTAGCGGACTGCAAATGATTCTGAAAATGAAGCATGCACATCATTCCTACCCCCTTGATTCCTGTAGAACCAGCTCCGTGTGAGTATCCACTTGTCTCGACGAAAGAAAGATCCCAGCGGGTATTGAAAATAAACTTTTCTTTTAGTTCCAGAAACTTGAGATCAGCCATTACTGAACAAAAAAGAAGAAGGAAGTAGGAGGGAGGAGTTTTGCAGAAGAGCAGGATCACAGCTATAGGGTTGAACTTAGGTAATTTGACGAAAGTACCTACCCCGGTATCCTGAAAGGACCGCCCCCGAGGAAAGTGGGAAAAGTGGTGGTAAACTTGGGGGCAGGCCTTCACTCATGACATCACGAGCCCTGCCCATCAAACTGCACCCACAATTAGCATTTATCCAAATGGACAGTGGAGGTTACACAACAAAAATGTCATCAAACATTAGATAAACATTAAAAGTTGCAGTTAATTAATACCTTGGAAACACACATTAACGGAGGCTATAAGGCACATACACGCCTGATCTGCGCCCCACTCATGTGTGCAAAATGATATCAGAACGAAGTAATGACCCAAATGAGCCGTGAAGAGGTACCCTAGGTTTCAGAGGGGAATTGAAAGACATGAAGTGCCGCTGAGGATGCTTAGCATTTAACTGGATTAGCAATGAGTAATACTGCTGTTTGGCCAAGGAAATAACAGAAGAGAAAGAAGAAACGACAAATTTGTAATGGACAAAATCCATCCAGTCCCTGGTCCTACGCCAAAGGTGTTCAGCCATCCAAGTACAAGAACAAAGATAGCGGATGAAAGAGGTGAGCCAAGGTTGGGGTTGAGAAGGATGAACCATCCGTGTCAGAGATAGAGCAAAGTTGTCAAGAGTTGAGGATAAAGAAGAATTAGAGAGAGAGACTGCTGAGTCTAAGGAGATGGCAGAAATAACAGAACGAAGAGAGGAGGACAATGACTGAGAAAAAGCCTCACAATTAATAGACTGCAATTCATGTCAAGAGTGAGAAACAGAATATAAGGAAGTAGGACTATGAGTAATCCTAAAGGAAACTAGATGATGATCAGACAAAGGAAAATCAACAGCAGAGATAAAGCAATTCCTAATGAAGACGAGGGTAGTTCAGGGTGGCTTGTTCTCAGGGAGGCTTCTCATGATGTCCAAACCTGGCAAATTCACTTCAGCATGGGCTGTTTAAAGTGGTCAGAAAGCCACCTGGCAAACTTTGCCGGCTGAAACGTTTGCCGGCTGCGCTTCATGATTTGTTATTAATATCCCCTCTCTATTACATCTTGAAATGATGCTAGTCAATTTACTCCCCCATTTCATTGACTCCCTAGACAGCAACACTAAGGAGGCCATATTTGGGGAAGCAAGAAAGAGTACATCCAGTGGGGGGACAGGAAAGTGGCTTTCCGGGGCCTCCGGAAAGTGCATCATTACCGCCTGCAACCTTAAAGGCCCCAAGTGGAGCAAAGATGGGGAAAGTGTGTCAATCCTACCCACCCCCTCTGCTCCAATTGGGGCCATTAAGGCCCCAAGTGGAGCAATGCAGAGGCAGTGGGAAAGTGCACTTTCTCCTCCTCTGCTCCTCTGCACTTTCTCCTCCTCTGCTCCTCAAGGCCCTGATAGCACAGTGTGGGGGCGGTGGAAGAGCATACTTTCTGGAGCTTCCAGAAAGTGCATTGTGGGGGGAATGATGTGTCTCCAGAAAGCACATCATTCCCTCCCTCATGCTAATTGAACCTTAAAGAGGAAAATGTGTCATTCCAGAATATTATAGAAAATTACAGAAAATCCCTCCTATCCAGAATAGAACAAAAAACAGGAGCAATCTGAGCAAATCCTGACATTTGGTCACCCGAAGCAACACCTCCCCCCTCCACACACACACATTTAGGAACATTTGTCCAAAGTTCCTTTTTTCACATTCAAGAAGATGTTCTCAAATTTAACTTTTTTAAAAGGAAAAAGAAAAACAAACTTTGGGGGAGATTTGCAGAAATCCACTCTAGGTAGGTGATAAATGGTTAAATATGCACAAATCTCTCTGAAGCTGGAAAAAAACACTACCTTCCTTTTACTCACCCCACATCTCTTTAGCAGAGTAGTAAGGTAGGCTGTTCTGCTTGTGCTGCAAAGGCCCATGGGATACGTGATATGAGGGATAAAGGGGGACCAACTAATGTCAAATAGCAAGATACCTGTTTTCCTGTTGGGAGTCACAAGGGTTAGCAAGTGAACAACCTACCCACCGTAGTAGGGTGACCAGATAAAATCCAGGTCAGGGCTCATGTAACTTTAACAGTTGTAGAGAAAAGGGAATTTCAGTCAGTGTCATTTGTATGTAATTAGTTCCTGGTGAAATTCCCTCTTTATCACACCAGTTAAAGTTGCAGGGGCCCTGCCTTCTTTTGTATATGGTCACTCTAGTATAGTGCCTGCACCTTTAACTGTTGTGATGAAGAGGGAATTTCACCAGGAACTAACTGCATACAAATAACACTGGCTGAAATTCCCTTTTCTCTACAACTGTTAATGTTACATGAGCCATGACCTGGATTTTATCTGGTCACCCTAACCGTAGCTTATTTTCAGGGTGGCTTATCATGAGGCACAAACCAGCCTATTGTCTTCAAAAGCCATCTAAAGGACTATAAAGAAGTGGCTTGGCTAACCTTCACAGGTGAGGGGTATGGACTAGGGATGTGCATGGATGGAAAAATCAGATCGGAATTGGATTTTTTTTTTTAAAACAAAATCAGATCAGAAAAAAATTGAGGTCCACTGTATTGGATCGGTTCCGACTCCAATCTGAAAACAGACATCCGATTTTGTATCAGAAACCACTTTGAATGCATTTCTCCATAGCCTTGTATGGGCTCTTTGTAGAGGGGTTCGAGATAGTTATCTGTGAGAAATTTCAGAAAGTTTGGTGCAGGCATTTTGTGGCAATGAATTTTTTAATAACAAACCAGGAATGCCTATAATGTTTTCATTTTTAAAGTTCCACACATGAAACTTTGCCACATTGCAGGTGGTATGTTGGGACCCAGGTGTGTGAAATTTCAGAAACATAGGTGCTTGCCTTGTGTGGCAATTAATTTTAGAAAAATGGGTAGCACTGAAGTAAATACAGTTATGCCTTCAACTTTTTTATTTTAAAAGATGCAAACAGGAAACTTGGGCACATTACAGGTACCACTTCGGTAGATATGTGTGAGAAGGTTCATTAAGATAGGTCCGGGCATGTAGTGGCAAGGTAGTTTTGAAACAATGAGGAAAGAAACACCTATAACTTTTGTAATTTAAAAGTTAGAAGTCTGAAAGTTGCTCACTTTGCAAATGGGTTAGGGGTAGTTATCTGTAAGAAATTTCAGAAAGATAGGTCCACGCATTTGGTCTCTACGGATTTTTTAGATTAAAATTTACAAAAGGTTTTCCACAGAGGCTTGAGCTGTCAATAGCACCCCCCTCCCCCTTTCTCTTTTATCTGTCAACACTCTGTGTTGTTGTAACCCTCATTCTTTTAAACAAAGCTTTTTTGGGAGCTTTTCTACATGAAAATTCTATATTGTTAAAAATCTTAAAAACAACATCAGAAATTGAAATTAAAATAAAGCTAAAAACACTCTTCCATTCAAACATAGATTCTTCATATGTTTCTACTAACTAATTATTTAAATGATTAAAGACATGATTTTTTTTTTATCCACATCTCTTTATTAACAAACAAACCCCCTACATAAATCTTTGTTATCTTCCCACAAGCATAAACACTGGCCATTACTTTCCCAACATAGACTTGAACCAAACTGTTTTTTGTTCTTCTCAAATTTCTTCACTACAGAAATGGCAATATTGTTTTCTTCTTTTGATGCTTGTATGCACTGTTCATTTTCAGAGGCAAACCTTTGTAATGTCTTAAACATTACAGGTGGTTCTTGATTGACCTCCACACCATTTTAAGCTTAGGCACTGAGCCTGCTATTACTTTCAATCAACATTTCATATATATATATATATATATATATATATATATATATATATATATCATTGATGTTAAATATACACTGTACTCATTAGACTAATCCTGTAAAATCTAAGTCCTCATTAAGCCCTGTGGGCACGTACATTTTAACAAAATAATCCAGAATAAGTCTCTATTACTCAGTACCTGGTCGCTCCCATTCACCTTTCTGATCCCCGCAAAAATGAAATCATTGGGTTTATGTTGTTTTTCGTTAAAGTGCTTGACCATTGGAGCAACAACCCTCTGATGTCTGAGATTGCATAGAAGTTCTCCTATTGTGAAGCTTAAAGGTCTCAATGTCTTGCCAATGTAGATTTTATTGCAGGGGCATGAGAAGAGGGAATATCACCAGGTCCTGCATGCATACGAATAACACCTACTGAAATTCCCCTTTCAATACAAATGTTAAAGATAGAGGAGCCCTGTCCTCCTTTCCATTTGGTCACTTGAACACATAAGGAAGACTCTCCTCATGTGCTTTGTGTAAGAAGGGCATCAGCATATCCAGAATGCAACATCTATATTGTATAGCTATCAACCTCTTCCCCCCTTTTCACATTTACTCAAAACCTATCCAAGTGCTCTGTACCTAATATGATGAAAGGGAGTGTTCCAGCCCTGATCCTTTTGTTGTCACAGGTGTACCTTCTCATCATGGCAGGCCACTGTCTGAAGAGGAAATCCTCCTCTATCCATGGAAGCTTTTCACACCAGGAAAAAGCTGGATTTTCCAGGTTGTGTCTCAAGTGGGGAATATCCACAAATACATCTTGCTTTCATTCCCAGACAGTGGACCTCTGGAGGGTAACAAAACTGTTGACTTGGGGGGGGGGGACCAGGCTGGAGCACTCCATCTCCTCACATGTATGTTTTATTTAGGCACACCATACTTAATCAAGGCTTCTGTTAATGACCTTCCCCCCCTCCTGCTCTCATCGTTGCAAGGAGGCAATTGCAGGCAGGGGGAGCGAAGGAGAGACATGCACGATAACCATTGGTTGGCAATCCTGTGGCACCACCGGCTGAAGGCGGGGTGGCTGAGCCGATATTAGGTAGCCACACCCAACCCTTGCAGCTCCCCCTTTCTTATGCACTGTGGGTCCCACCTAGTTGCCCCATTGTGAGCCGAGTAAGAATTTTTGGTGCATGTCTGATCGGCCAGAGTTATGTGTCTTTTTGCCTACTTCACGCTGTAAGTCAGGAGAGAGTGTCTTACCAATTCATTATGTTTTGGCAATAGGTGAATTTGGTCTCATTTGGTTCAGGCTGGTAGGGACAGGCATGCCTAGAGGGAATAGGAATGGTGATCATTCTGTGGCACTGCTGTGTGGTGACAGATGATGACTGATGCCTTCTGCTGAGGATTTTGCAACTCCAGTGGGGGGATAAGGGTTACCTGTGAGGCCAACTCACCTAACCCCACCTTGTATTTTGCAGCACAGGGATGGGGGGAGTAACACAGGAAAGCCTTCTTTCCCAAAAGGGGTAGGCCTGGGAGTGGTAATCCCAGACACCACTCATCAGGAGTAGAATTTTTCAACCGATATAACGCCTAGCTAGGTGCTGGCATGTAGATTACAGCCCTCCCAGTTTCCCTTTGCAGATTTTTAATAATGTGGCCAAAAACTGATATCATACACAGCTGTCTTGTCTTTTTACCACCCCCTCAACTTTCATCCAGAATACTGGATGTAACAAGTGATTTGTAATTATCTGTAAACTGTTATAGGCTATTTGGGTTTCATGTCAATGGAGAGTTGTTCTATGGCTTTCTTTGTCAAAACCTTGCAAAGACATCTTCTTGATGGGTTTAATTATTCCAACTCAGTCTGGTCTCTGGGAAATGATGCAACCATTGCTACATAGATGCTAAAGGATGTTGCGAAGTCCTCTGAATAGACCAACCTAGTGGAGGGTATGCTCTATGTGTGAATTCTACCCATGAAAGCTCCTCCTCCTCCTTGTCAGAATGGTAGGACGAAGAGACTGTGGTCTTTTGCAGCCTGCTCACTGACTGAGGAGGAGTCTACTCATCTTCCCCACTTGAGAAGGATCTGTTCAATTGATTGGCAGAACTCATGGTTAATAAAGAGGTAAAGCTCCACAGCTGAAAAAAGCACAACATGAATATAAATGCCAGAAGACTTGGGAAGATCCTCCAACCCAAGATTAGCTCAGTCATGATATTCTGAAGTAGGCCACCCCAGTGATCAAGGGTATTCATTCATTACTTCTTTGGCTCAACATTGTGGCCTTTTGTTTCTAGTGTTGTTTTATGCTATAGGTCATTCCATATACAAATATTCCTTCCTGTTTCACTGTGTGGCAGACAAATAACCTCTTCAGAGCTGATCGCCATTCCATAGGGAGATCCCAACTTTGAATTGGCAATTGCTCTCCATAGCAATTACCAAAAGATGGTAATTAATGCTTCTACTTGTTGTGAACACCCTGTGGAGTTTCACTAGCCATTAACAAAACATAATACTAAATGTTGTGAAAGATATTATAAATAAAGAGGGACTGGAAATATAGAAGCTCATAGCAGTCTGATCTCTGCTACTTTGTATTCTACATTTCATGTTTCAAGCCTATCAGCAGATGGAACAGCCATGAACGTCAGGACAGTTAATCTAACACAGTCTTCAAATTCATGTAGATATAAACAGGGGCATATGTATCTGTAGTGAAGGCTTTTAGCTGTACGCAGGATGATCGTATTAGCAGGGCTGCTTCTGTTACTTTTCCCTTACACTTCAGGAAATGGTCACATAGTTAAATGCAGAGACCATGATCTACAATTTCCACTTCACATGTATCATCAGTCAGGAGATTTCCTTATTGGCACTATTGCTTCTCAAGCATTAATTTCTACCAGCCCAATACTCTTCAATGAAGACCCACCAGCGCTGTTGCTTGAAGAGCTTGCGTAAGGAAGAATGTGCATTTTTTTACACATATAAATACATATTCTTAATGGATTTCTCAGTTTTTAAAGATTGCTTTCTCTGCAATGAAAATAATACACCCTCTAGGGTGCATCGAACTTTACAAAATAATATTTTGCTGCCTTTGCTAAAAAAAAAAAACCAAAAAAAACCCAAGTTCTTCACAGTTGAAAATCTTTCCTCCTATAATTTTTGTGTCACATCAAGGGATGTATTGATGTGCTATTTGCCTTGGGTTGGTTCTGAATCCATGCTGCATCAGTTATATGAAACAGCCACAGGTTCGAAGCCACTCTGGGGCAAAGAGGTGCAGATGCACGGCTGAAAAGTCGAGGACTTCCCCAACTGTGTCAGCCAGAGAGAGGATACATTAGCTATAAAATGTAGTGTTCTGACAGTGAATATGGTATTATTTGTCTTCGATAACTTTGTGTAGACCACCCGTAGGCTAAAGTGCCATTGGAAAGGTAGTAAATAAATACTGTGGTAACTATGACAACATTAACACAGGACTCAGTAGCAATAATTAATCCTGATGCAGAATTAAACTTTTCTTCCAGCATGGTACCTAAGAATTACCAGCACATCCTGGCCTTGGCATTTGCCATAAAGGAGATCAATGAGAACCCTCAAATCTTACCTAATATCACATTGGGCTTCCACATCTTTGACAATTTTTACACTGCAAGATGGACTTATCATGCTACAGTACAATTTATATCCACACTGAAGAGATTTGTTCCCAATTACAAATGTGACCAGAATAACACAATTGCAATCATCGGGAGTCTGGACTCCCAAAACTCATATCATGTGGCCACAATATTGGATGTCTACAAGATTCCACAGGTGTGTTTGTGTGTGTGTGTGTGAGAGAGAGAGAGAGAGAGAGAGAGAGAGAGAGAGAGTATTGAAATCTCAATTCATATTTATTTTGCTCTTTTGAACTTACTTTTAGTGCAGGTGAAACCAGGTTAAAAATACATTACATAAGTGATATTTCCAATAAAAACGTTGCAGAGGATCCTCATTTCCTAACATTAATGCTTCTTTTTAGGCTTCTAAGCAGGAAAGTCTTCCTTTAGGATACTCCATTCTTCCTTTATAGTGTGTTTGACACTAGAATATTGGTGAGGAGTCAGGTGTGAACTGAAACAGTGTCCAATGTGCTATTCAAATATGCGCACTATGAACATGGGTTGGGGAGTAAGGTCAGCTCCAGTTAGCTCAATTGTAAACAATTGGTTCACCCATGTTGTCTTGAGTGGAAATACAATGTCTTTGGAACATAGCTCCAAATGTTACGTTTCTTACCCGCCCAAAGGTCTCTACTTCTCTTGCTTGGCTTTTTCCACTTTCTCTCGCTGCCCTCTATGCCTGGAATTCTCTTCCAGAGCATTTCCGGACCACAAGCTCAATTACAGTCTTTAAAGCTCAGTTGAAACTTTTTTTTTCTAAAGCTTTTAGAAATTGATTTGGATCATACTTTTATACTTTCAGTTGTATTGTCCCCTCTGCCTGTTTGGTGCATTCCCTTCCCTTTCTTATTGTAGTATTGTGATTTTATCAGAATGTAAGCCTCTATTGCAGGGTGTGGCTGTTTTATTGTTTTACTATGTACAGTACTATGTGTACTGATGTTGCTATATAAATGAATGAATGAATAAATAAATAATAGCTCAGCCTTAAAATGTCTCATTTAATAAAAGTTACCAAAGATGCTAAAACCAAATATTTGAGGAAGTTATCCAACAGCAATAAATTGCACATAAATTTTAACTAAACTGTAATCTCAAGATTGAACCACTATTGGTATTTGGTAAGAAAAATGTCATAGTTATGCACATGTGTATGAGGGTTCATGCACAGACAAACACACTTTGTTTTCATTCTGTGTAATTTAAGCAAGAGCTAATCTCTTAGCTTCATATTTCCCCTATAGACACATTATGAAGGTAGGTTATTGTGATGGTCAGCTACTTTAGAGGTCATATAAAAAAATGTAAGTAATTGTTTATAAAATGCCAAAAGATCCAAAAAAGAAGTTAAATAGACTCACAGTTATGTTGCAGCTGAGTAAGTATAAGGCGGGAGTGCTGATTGGATGGTGATGGGGGAGTGCCTGGATTGGCAAGCTGTGTGAGAGTGGAAGGAGTTAGAGAATAGTGTGTGTATATATATATATATATATATATATGTGTGTGTGTGTGTGTGTGTGTGTGTGTGTGTGAGAGAGAGAGAGAGAGAGAGAGAGAGATTGGCTGACAAGAGCTAGTGAGAGGGAAGTTGTTGTTGACTAGATTAGAGGCTATGAAGGGCAAATGTGTTTTATTATTTTGGTGGAACTAGATTGTGGGAAAGAGAGTAGTATAGCTTAGACTGTGTAGAGTAAGCAGGAGAAACATAAAACTTAGAAGTTTATATTTGAAACATGTTATGAAGAGAAATTACTGAGTGAAACCATTAAGCATTGTGCCTGTAACGAATATGTTGTTGAACTAAAGAAACCATCAAGCTTTTGCTACCTGACCAATCATCTAGTGAATAAATTACAATTGATTATATCAACAGGTGTGATCATTGGAAGTGTACCTGAGGAAGGTACTGGTGGCAGTAGAGAGAATGAAGGGGTTTTTGAGGGCTAGAGTGCTGGGCCGTGGAGCTGTAGGGCCTAAAAGAGTACAGGAGGGACAGGAGCAGCAGCAGTAAGCATAAACCCTCAAATACGTCATAAGAATGGAGGGGTTGAAGTAAGCCCTGAGTGAGAGTGGCGTGGACAGCCCTGTTGTGTAGCCCGGTGAGTGTCACAGGTGCAGGCAGGGCGTCACAGTTATATATTGCATGGTGTGTGCTTTGGCAAGTTGAGTGTGATGCATAATTGCTAGTTTATGCTTTCTCTCTCTCATCCACAAATCTGTTTAGCTCATCTATGGCTCTGCTCCAGTGATGAATGAAAAAACCCCAGGCCTTTCTTTCTACCAGATGGTCCCCCAGGAAGCTCTTCAATATGAGGGGATTCTCTCTTTGCTTCTCTATTTCAGGTGGATGTGGATTGGGGTCATAATTATGGATAATGACAATGGGGAAAGATTTTTGCAAGCTGTATTTCCAACGTTTTCCAGGCATGGAGTCTGTTTTGCCTACATAGAAAGAATCTCTAGCTCAACTTTTATCACTAAATTTTACAGTTTCTTAGAACAACTGGCGAAAGTCTACGATAAAGTCAGAGAAAACAAAGCTAGTGTATTAGTGGTCTATGGGGAATCATATACCATTGTGACCTTGAGATGGTTTCAATATGTATCAGAAAGAGATCTAGTAACAAATAAACCAAATGGTAAAGTACTAATTTTGACAGCCCAGATGGAATTCACTTCACTTATCTTTCAAAGGACTTGGAATACACAGTTTTTTCATGGTGCTATATCCTTCACTATTCACTCTAAAGATGTACCAGGGTTTCATCAGTTTGTGGAGCATACAAAACCTCTCTATAGAAAAGCAGATGGATTTATTTTGGATTTCTGGCAACAGGCCTTTGGATGCGTATTCCCAAATACAGTTGAAGGTGAGGCGGTTGGGGATGTTTGTACAGGAGAGGAAAATTTGGAGAGCCTTCCTGGATCATTTTTTGAAATGAGCATGACTGGCCATAGCTACAGCATCTACAATTCTGTCTATGCGCTGGCTCATGCATTACATGCTATGTTATCATCCAGGCTCCAGGACAGAACACATTGGGATGACATTGGGACCACATACACTTACACTGAGGTAAATCAGCCAGTCCTCTCACTGCTGTGCATGATTTGAAAAATGTGTAGTTTGGCAGAAGGTCCCTGGTTCAATCCTCGGCTTCTCTAGGTAGGGCAAGGAAAAATCCTCCCTGAAACCCTGAAGAGCCGCAGCCAGTATAAAGAAGACATTGTGGCTGAATTTGGACAACATTGTGGCTGAATTTGGAGGGGGGGGGAACAATTGTCAGTTGTGCTGCTTATTGTGTTGTGTGGGGAGTAACATACAATGCACAGACAACTGACATTATGCTAATCGGGCAATTTAAACAACGGAGGGAAACAATGGGCTTCACAAGGGTAGGGAGTGGAAAAAAGAAGGTGGGAATGTGCATCCACTGGAACCAATATGAAAAAGAGAGGACTATTTCTCGATCCCTACAGCTGACATTCTTTGAATAAGTTTATTGCCCAAATCTGTAAGATTCAAGTGAGATATCCAGAGGAACTGAATATGAACTGGAAATCATGGCTGTGTCCAGAATACAATAGAATCACATTTTGTTTGTTTATGTATCTCAGCCTGAAAGTTTCAACTCACTGTTATCAAATGACAACTTTTCTGTAAGTTCTTCTCTTTTATTTTTACCTTAGATTCATCACTTTCTGAGCAATGCCTCATTTAACAACGGTGCCGGGGACAAGTTTTCCTTTGACAAGAATGGGGAGTTAATAGCTGGATTTGATGTTGTCAACTGGATCATTTTCTCCAACCAATCATTTCATCGTATGAAGGTTGGAAGGGTGGATCCCCAGGCATCTCCAGATCAAGTGTTCACCATCAGTGAGGATGCTATAACTTGGCATAGCTGGTTTAATCAGGTGGGAGCTAAGTCAGGAACACTTTGTTAACTGTGCAACCCTAGGCAGGTCTACTTAGCAGTAGCTTCCATATTATTTAGGTTGGCCTGACTTCCTCCCACCCTGCCCACCCAAACGACTGCTTTCCCCCTCTCTAAGGTTGCTTTTCCAAACCCAGAAGCAAACCATCCACGCTGGCTGTAAGAGGGCGTGGAAATGAGTTCAGATCTCCGTCTCCCAGTCCTGAAATCAGAGCACTCTCCCTGATTTCAGAAGGGGAATCCCCATTATGCAGTGGGACCTTAGACAAAGTCTAGGAGCCATAGGATCACTCCCTCCATCTTCTAATCTCAGCTCTTATAAACTACTGCATTCATTTCTATTAGTTTTCTGGAAAACTTTCTGCTACCCTCAATTGATCAAAATCTTGTTAAATTTGTCTCTTTGATTTATATTTAGTAAGGAAAAGAGAGAGCAAGAAAACAAGAAAGCAAAAGAATAAAATAAAACCCTTTAAAAGGAAAAAGAAGAATGTCCTGTCAATTTTCAGTGCTGTATTATTATCTCATTTTCTCTCACCTCCCTTGTCCAAAAGCAGTAAAATGGACGTATTTGATTAGGGGGAAGGAATCCATAAAACAGACTTTGACTGGTTTAAAACTTACATTAAAACCTTATATTTTTAGAGGGCAGTTCTATGCATGTTTAGCGTGAAAACAGAGCTAAAAATCCCAGATTTCCCATGCAAAATGGGGAGTGCTGGGAGATGTGGGCCATTTTTCTTTCTAAGCTTGCATAGGAATTCATCCTTGTTTGGAAATTATTTCTGTTGGAATACTTGGAAACATTTGACTTCATTACAATTCTATAAAATACATTCCCACTACACTGTTTTACTGTTAAGGGAATAAATCACAGGCACTGAATAGCACGTGTGATTTTAGATTTCAACAGTGTGATGTCCATTCCAATCATACCATTTGAAAGGGCATCATGGGCTCCATCACATTTATTTTTTTCCCTTCCTTGCCTTCACGTTTTTTACCTCTATTTCAGAAGCACAGCAAATGCTCCTCCCTTTCACTATCATAGCTATACCGGTAAACTCACTTTTTACTCTCCCACTACTATTGAGCCTGCCTCACAACACCCCATCTCCTTCCCCTTTCAGCTCATTGATTTCAATTGAATCGTTCACAGAATTAACATTGTCCTCTGTCATTTATACATTAGACCAGGCCGTTTTCAGTTTGTAGTGAGAGTTGCCGCCCTGGTTCTAGTAAGAAAGTGAAAGAGGGGGAACCATTTTGCTGCTACGATTGCACTATATGTCCAGAGGGGAAGATTTCAAATCAGACAGGTAAGACATACAGTATACATATGTATTAAATTGTATATAATCCCAAGAAATGTGTTTTGGAAACCTAGAGCACAATCCTAAAAGTGCAATTGAAATAGTTCCTTTAAGATCCTTCGTAATTCACTGAAGTTTACGTTGGGGGGGGGGGGTCCTGATGTCTTCTCCTTGTGATCCTCTCATGTTTTCTTTCCAATTCTTTCATCTTTTTCCTTAACGTAGAAAATCTGTTCAGGCAAAAAAGATGGAATTTAAGGGGACCATATGAAAAGGAGGACAGGGCTCCTATATCTTTAACAGTTGGATTGAAAAGGAATTTCAGCAGGTATCATACATATGCATGATCACCTTCAGTAATTCCCTCTTCTTTACAATAGTTGAAGCTGAAGGAGCCCTGCCCTCTTTGGTATTGGGTCATGCTAGGCAGAGTTCCTACAGCTTTCAAGTTAGTGATGAAGTGAGAATTTCACCAAGTGCTACATGCTTACAAATGAAAGCTGCTGGCATTCCCTTTTCTTTACAACATTTAAAGAAACAAAACAATCCGACTAAAATAGGCCTGGCTCTTTAGCACCAAGACAAGGGATCTGGAATCTGGCTTTAAGGGATGTTCCTTGGGGAGGGGGAGGGACAAAGCAGGGCAGGTGACAGCCACCCATGAGAAAGAAAGCAGAGTGACCCCAAAGCTAGTAATAGGGATAGTATATAAGCAAAGTACATGACCATGTATTTCCTGTTTCAGACATGAATGATTGTTATAAATGTACAGATGAAAACTATTCAAACAAAAACCAGGATATGTGTATTCCCAAGTATACAAGCTTCTTGTCTTATGAAGAACCGTTGGGGCTCAGTTTAGCCTGTTGTGCTCTTCTCTTTACTGTGGTTACAGGTTTGGTGCTAGGGACATTTCTGAAGCACCACCATACTCCTGTTGTCAAAGGCAACAACCGGAAGCTCTCCTACGCTCTTCTCTGTTCACTCCTGCTCTGTTTCCTTTGTGTATTGCTATTCGTCGGTCAACCTGGAAAGGTGATGTGTCTTCTCCGGCAAAATGCCTTTGGCATCATCTTCTCAGTGGCTGTTTCTTGTGTCCTGGCTAAAACCATCATTGTGGTTCTGGCTTTCATGGCCACAAAACCAGGATCCAGGATGCGGAAGTGGGTTGGAAAGAAAACTGCCAACTTCATTATTCTTTCGTGCTCCCTTATTCAGGCAGGCATTTGTACTGTGTGGCTGGCAAACTTTCCCCCTTTTCCAGATGTTGACATGCATTCATTGAAAGAAGAAATTATTCTGGAATGTAACGAGGGTTCTGCATTGATGTTTTACTGTGTCCTGGGCTACATGGGTATTCTGGCAATAGTGAGTTTCACAGTAGCTTTCCTCTCCAGAAAGTTACCTGACAGTTTCAATGAAGCCAAGTTCATCACTTTCAGCATGCTGGTCTTTTGCAGTGTTTGGTTATCTTTTGTTCCATCCTACATGAGCACCAAGGGAAAATACTTGGTGGCTGTGGAGATCTTCTCTATCATAGCTTCCAGTGCTGGGCTACTGTGTTGTATCTTTTTCCCCAAATGCTACATTATTGTATTGAGACCTGAATTGAATAAGAAGGAAAAGCTAATAAGAAGAAAAGAGTGAAGTTGTGAACTACCTGTATCCTTTGCTATAGCAATCAGTGCAGAGCAATAGTTATGTACTATATGAAATTTTGTTCATGTTCACAAATTCTGTGAATTAGTCTCATTCACAATGCCCAAAGTGAGTGTGAGCATTTACTGTTCCTACCTCAGAACTGAGATGGATGACTCATGTCCTACTCTACATAACATTCAATGTTGATGGTATTGATTGTCAGTTGAGTCTTTGTAAGAGGGGATGATAGCAAGGTTGCTTCTGTTGCATGAACTACTTGTGATAATTGTCATGTGACAATTCCTATGAAAAGCCACATCTGGGTCTTTGGTCCACCACTCTGCCCGTGAAAAGGCCTCATCAGACAGGGGGAAACCGTGTTTCCTTACCATAATTTCCCCCTTGCTTCTGTTCCATTATACTTCCTCTTTCTTCACACAAGGTAAGAAAGAGGAAGTAAACAATGAGCATGTGGCTCATGCAGTGGCCGTTTTTATCACACCATTTTCCAGCACACAGGAGGAAATGGCTGCATATTCAGTTTCAAAAACTAAAATAAAATCAGAGTTAAAGGGGTCTATTTTACGTTGGAAATAAGGCAAGAAGGAGCGGGAGATGCATTGGGGTGGATGCCAGTGTCAAGAGGACCGAGACACAACTGTGAGTGGGGAGTAACAAGCAAGCAATAAAATCCTCATCCGATGATGCTCAAACACATCCAGTTTCAGAGTTGTGGTGAAACAGAATAGATTAACAGAAAGGTTGCTTTTAGTATTTATTATCATCATTATTCAATGGCACGAAGAAGTTCATGAACCCCTTAGAATTTTTACACATTTCCCACCTAAAATGTAATTGAACCTTAATCTAACTATATCAGTTTGCGTGCATTTTCATATCAAACTGAGAGGCCCTTCTCACCTGCCCACCAGTGAGGGAAATTAGGTGGGTCTCCACATGAGAGAAGGCCTTCTCAGCAGTGTCCCCACACCTGTGGAAGAAAGTCCCCCTGGTAGTCCACCATGCCCCATGCTTATAGGCTTTTGAGAAGGCCTTTGAACATTTCATTTTATTATGAATACTGTTCTGCTGCTCCTGCACTTGTTGTTTGTATTGTTATTTTTTACTGTTAGCTTTTATTGTTTTTCACTTATATTTTCCTGTCTATGCTTCTAAAGATATTGAAGCTGAAGAACTAGAAGAAATAGAAAGGTATACTGTTTTTGTAAGACTCTAGAAGAAGGACTTAAGGGAAGGGGAAGACTAAGAAATGGAATTGAGAAGGGATGGGTAGGTACTGTGGAAGAACAAATACGTAAACCTGCCCTAGCACAAGTGTAACATTATTAACAGTACTAGAGAATGACAGATGGGGAGAAGGTTTGGGAGGAAAAACAAGCAATTCTGTCTTTGCCATATTAAGTTTCAAATGGTGATGAAGCATCCATGCTGAAATACCTGAAAGACATTCCGAGATACAATTCTGAACATTGGGAGAAAGTTATTATTATTATTATTATTATTATTATTATTATTACTGTTATCATTATTGTTATATTTATTTATATTCCACCTTTTCCTAATACTGGGACCCAAGTTGACTTACAACTTAAAACATGTACAGTTAAAACACATCGAGATATACAAAAATGTAAAATGTAATTAAACATAGTACAATTTTAAAATATTTAAAGCATTTAATATGATGATAATAATAATAATAATAAATTAATTAATTGATTTCCCATCTCTCCCTTTGGATCGAGATGAGGAACAACATCACATATAAAATACATAAAACTGATTAAAAGCAAATGAAACTAATACATTATTAAAATACTAATAAAACTCTTAAAGTTCAACTGGGTAGGCCTGCGGGAAGAGAGCAGTCTTTCAGGCTGTCTTAAAGTCAAGGAGACTATTAAGGTGATGAATCTTCTCTGGCAAGCCACTCCACAGTCTGGGAATGGCAGAAGAGAAGGCCCTCTGGGTAATGGTTGTCAGCCTAGTTTTGGCCGACTGTAGCAAATTATTCCCAGAGGACCTGAGTGTCTGGTTGCGGATTGTATGGGAGAAGGCGATCCTGCAGTTAACCTGGACCCAAACTATATAGTGCTTTAAAGGTGATGACCCACACTTTGTACTTCACCCAGAAACTAATTGGCAGCCAGTGAAGTAATTTTAAACCTGGTGTGATATGGTCACCCCTAGGTGTACCTTTGACCAACCTGGCTGCCACATTTTGAACTAGTTGAAATTTCCAGACTAGGCACAGAGGTAGCCCTATGTACAGCGCATTGCAGAAGTCAAGCCTTGAAGTTTCCAGCATGCACACTACAGTCTTTAGGTCTTCCAACTCTAGAAAGGGGTGCAACTGGTGTATCAGCCAAAGCTGATATTAGGCACTCCTGGCTGTCGCATCTATCTGAGCTCTCATTTGGAGTGATGTATACAGGAGCACCACCAAGCTGCGAACACAGCATTTCAGGGGGAGTGTAACCTCATCCAGGACTGGTTGACACACCTCCAAACCCCGTTTGGGGCCTTTGACAGTAAGCACTTCCATCTTATCTGGATTCAGCTTCAGGTTGTTTTTCCTCATCCAGCGCATTATCACCTCCAAGCATTCTTTCAGAGGAGAATAATTATCCTTAGCTGAGGCTGTTGTCAAAGGCATAGAGAAATAAATTTGGGTGTCATCAGCATACTAATAGCACCCCACCCCATGCCTCCGGATAATCTCTCCCAGCAGTTTCATGTAGACGTTAAACAGCATTGAGGATAGGATGGTGCCTTGTGTTATGCCTTACAACAGCTCCTTCTCTGAGGAGCAACTATCCCCAAGCATCACCAACTGGAAGCTGCCTGAAAGGTAGAACCAGAACCACTGAAGCACAGTGTCCCCCGATTCTCTTCCCCCCTCCCCCGGAGTTCAATATAGATACCATGGTCGATGGTTTCGAAAGCCTCTGAGAGATCCAGAAGTATTAGCAGGGGAAAACTCCCCCTGTCAATACGCAAGTGTAGATCATCCACTAAGGTGACCATAGTACTCTCAACTCCGTATCCTGACCTTTCTCGGTCATAACCAGCACTTTGAATTGTGCTCAGAAACAGACTGGACACCAGTAGAGTTGTTGTATGCTCCCTGTAGCCAGCACCGGTCAACAATCTGGGAGCAGCTCATTGAAGCAGCTGAAGTTTTTGAACCCTCTTCAAAGGCAGCCCCATGTAGAGTGCATTACAGTAATCCAAATGGGATGTAACTGAGGTGTGTGTCACTGTGGCCAGGTCTGACATCTCAAGGAACGGGTGCAGCAGGAGCACAAGCTTTAACTGTGCAAATGCACTCCTGGCCAATGCTGAAACCTGGGCATGCGGGCTCAGGGCTGAATCCAGGAGTTCACCCAAGCTGCTAAACTGTGTCTTCAGGGGAAGTGTAACCCCATCCAACACAAACTCAATCCCTATTCCCTGATCTGCCTTTTGAATGACCAGGAGCACCTCTGTCTTGACTGGATTAAGCTGAAATTTGTTTGCCCTCATCCAGTCCATTGTTGCTGACAGACACCAGTTTAGAACCAAAACAGCTTCCTTGGAATCGAGTGGAAAGGAGAAGTAGAGTTGGGTGTCATCTGCGTACTGGTAGCACCGCACCCAATGGTTTCATGTATATGTTAAATAGCATGGGGGACAAAACCAAACCCTGAGGGACTCCACAGGCCAACGGCCAAGGAGTCAAACAGGATTCCCCCAGCACCACCTTCTGGGTCCGCCCCTCCAGGAAGGAATGGAGCCACTGTAAAATAGTGCCTACTACTCCCACCCCAGCGAGGCGGCACAGGATGATACCATGGTCAATGGTATCGAACGCTGCTGAGAGGTCCAGCAGAACTAACAGGGACACACTCCCCTTGGCCTGTTCCTGGCATAGGACATCCACCAAGGCAAACAAAGCTGTTTCTGTCCCATAACCAGTTCTGAAGCCAGATTGAAATGGATCTAGATAATCTTCCTCATCCAGGTATCCCTGGAGTTGGGAGGCTACCATGTGATCCAATACCGTGCCCAGAAATGGGATATTGAAGACTGGCTGGTAATTGTCTAATACATTGGTCAGTATCAACTAAAGCATCCAAGTCAGAGCAGATCTGAGCGATTTTGTCTGCAAAATGCTGGGCAAATTGGTCAAAGTGGACTGCTGACAGGTCTGAATTCTCTTGTTGCAGGCAAGTATGTAAAAGGCCCCTGACCACCTGAAACAGCTCCTCTAGATGGCTCGTTGCAGATGCAACAGTGGCAGAAAAAAATAGGTTTTTGGCTGTCCATATTGCCACAGAGTAGGCCTTCAAATAGGCTCTAGCCCATGTTCGATCGGATTCACTCTGAGGTTTCCGCCAACATCGCTCTTGTCACTGTCTCACTCGCTTCATTGCCACCAACAACCTAGAAATCCAGGGGGCTGGTGTGGCTCCACTTCATGAGAAAGGATGCTCAGGAGCGATCGTGTCCACCACTCTAGTCATTTCTCCATTCCAGAGATTGACCAGGGCTTTGATAGAATCGCTTGCCGATGCAACCGGAAAATCTCCAAGAGCCATCAGGAAACCATTCGGATCCATCAGCCTCCTGGGCTGGACCATCTTAATCGGTCCTCCACCCCTGAAGAGGTTCTAAGTACCAGCAAGTCTACACCCCACTAGGTAGTGATCTGTCCATGACAATGGAACTATACAAAGTTCCTCCATTCTCAGATCACCATCACCCCATCCAACACAGAAAACAATGTCTAGAGTGTGCCCAGCAGCATGAGTGGTGCCAGATACCATTTGGACAGATTGTCATGGTTGTCATGGTTGTCATGGTAGACATGAAGACCTGAGCTGCTTCTGACAGGGCAGCCTCTGCATGGAAGTTGAAATCCCCCAGCACAACAAGCCTGAGGGACTCCAACACCAACCCTGAGACTACCCCGGCTAGCTCAGGAATTGAGACTGTTGAGTAGTGGGGTGAACAGTAAACAACTGAATCCATATTCAGTCCCAGCACCCACCTTCAGATACACACACTCAACCCCCCCCCCATTCCTCCTGCCAAGAATCAGACGCTGGATAATCCCACCCCACCATTCTTGCGGGAGCTTCCCCTTATTTGCCGTCTTGTAAATGTGCTGCTTCAAAGATAATTTTTTTGTGTTTCGTTTCCTTTACAATGTTGCATTTAGCACTGATGTCCCAGTTCCATATAAACTTCCCGTTATATGATGGCAGCACAGTACAGTTCTGGAATGCCCAACACTGAGCAGTCTAGAGGGCAACCTCACCATCCCATAACCTGGTCTATGCGTCACAGAGGTGGGTGACTGGTAATGAGGGAGTGGGGGAGGGATGAACAATGCCCACAACAACAAAAACTTGATGGCAGTGATGTCCTCTCTTTCCCCCAAACACAGTCCACTTGATATTATACCAATTGCGTTGCCTTCTGCAAAGAATGAGGGGACTGGAGCATATATTGTGGCCTGCCCACTCTCTGCTACCACTCTGGCAAACACCAGTGTCATTTGACTGACCCGCAGGGCAGGGGACAGCCCAACTTGGACATTGCGTCTGTGGACTGACATTAATGTCCAAGTGATTGTTGCACATTCCCTTTGTTCGGTGCGTTCCGCCCAATCCCCTGTGTTTTCCCCACTTGCGCTGTGCCTTTCAGATTGCTCCAGCCACACTTTTCAAAGAGATTTTGGCCACATGTAACCATTAGTAGAATAAAGATATTACTTTGCTTTATGATAATAAAATAAGTTTTCAGCCGGCTGAAAAGTTTGCTAGCTGCTCTTTATGATTTTGTTACAGATATCCCCTCTCTATTACATCTTGAAATGATGCCAATCAATTTACTCCCCCATTTCATTGATTCCCTAGACAGGGTGGCTATATTTGGGGAAGCGAGAAGGAGGACACCCCTACTGCTCCAATTGGGGTCATTAAGGCCCCAAGTGGAGCAATGTAGGGGCAGTGGGAAAGTGCACTTTCTCCTCCTCTGCTCCTATCAATGCCTTCAAGGGGGTGGTGGAAGAGCATACTGTCTGGAGCTTCCAGAAAGTGTGTTGTCCCCCCCCTTCCAACACGCTAATGGTAGCTGCTATTAGCGTGGTGAGAGGGAATGACATGCTTTCTGGAAGCACTGGAAAATGTGCTTTCCCCTCCTCTGCTCCAATTGGCATCCCACCCCTTCCCCACTGCTCCAAGTGGGGCCTTTTGTAAAATATCTGGGAATGACACGCTTTCCACTTTAAGGCCCCAATTGGAGCAGTGAGGGGGGAATGATGTGTCTCCAGAAAACACATCATTCCCCCCTCACTGCTCCAATTGGGGCCTTAAAGTGGAAAGTGTGTCATTCCAGGACATTATAGTAAACTACTGAAAATCTCCCCCACCCCTATCCAGAATAGAACAAAAACAGGAGCAATCTGGGTAAATCCTGACAGTTGGTCACTCGAAGCAACACCTCCCCCCTCCACACACACACATTCAGGAACAGTTGTCCATAGTTAATGTTATTCCTTTTTTTCACGTTCAAGAAGATGTTCTCAAATTTAACTTTTTTAAAAGAAAAAAGAAAAAGAAACTTTGGGGGAGATTTGCAGAAATCCACTCTAGGAAGGTGAAAAATGGTTAAATATGTGCAAATCTCTCTGAAGCTGGAAAAAAAAAACACTACCTCCCTTTTATTCACCCCACATCTCTTTATCAGAGTAGTGAGGTAGGCTTTTGGGCTTGTGCTGCAAAGGCCCATGGGATACGAGATCTGAGGTATAAAGGGGGAACAACTCATGTCAAATAGCAGAATGCCTGATTTCTTGTTGGGAGTCACATGGGTTAGCAAGTGAACAACCTACCCACCATAGCTTATTTTCTGGGTGGCGTATCGTGGGGCGCAAACCAGCCTATTGTCTTCAAAAGCCATCTAAAGGACTATAAAGAAGTGGCTTGGCTAACCTTCATGGGGGAGGGGTATGGGCTAGGGATGTGTACGTATGAAAAAATAGGATTGGAATCAGATTAGAAAAAATTGGAGGTCCACTGTATTGGATCAATTCCGATTCCAATCTAAAAATCGGACATCCAATATTGTATCTGACACCATTTTGAATGCATTTCTCCATAGCCTAGTATTGTGTTACAAAAATGCCTATAACTTATTCATTTTTAAAGAGAGAAGGATGAGACTTGGCCTCTTTGTAGAGTGGTTAGGGAAAGTTATCTGTGAGAAATTTCAGAAAGTTTGGTGCAGGCATTTTGTGGCAATGAATTTTGAAATAACAAACAAGAATGCCTATAACTTTTTCATTTTCAAAGTTCCACATATGAAACTTTGCCACATTGCAGGAGATATGTTGGGACCCAGGTGTGTAAAATGTCAGAAACATAGGTGCTTGCCTTGTGTTGCAATTAATTTTAGAAAAATGAGTAGCAGTGGGGTAAATACAGTTATGCCTTCAACTTTTTATTTTTAAAGATACAAACAGGAAACTTGGGCACATTACAGGTAACACTTTGGTTGACATGTGTGAGAAGTTTCAGAAAGATAGGTCCAGGCAAGTAGTGGCAAGGTAGTTTTGAAACAATGAGGAAATAAATACCTATAACTTTTGTAATTTAAAAGTCAGAAGTCTGAAGGTTGCTCACGTTGTAGATGGGTTAGGGGTAATTTATTTATTTAGTTAGTTAGTTATCTGTGAGAAATTTCAGAAAGGTAGATCCAGGCATTTGGTGGCTACAGACATTTTAGTTTAAAATTTACAAAAGTTTTTCCACAGAGGTTGAGCTGTCAATTGCACCCCCTCCCCCTCCCTCTTTTAGTTGTCAAAACTCTGTGTTGTAACCCTCATTCTTTTCTTAAAAGCTTTTTGGGGGGCTTTTCTACATGAAAATTCTACATTGTTAAAATCTTAAAAACAACATCAGAAATTAAAATAAAGCTAAAAACACTCTTCCATTCAAACATAGATTGTTCCCATGTTTCTACTAACCAATTATTTAAAATGATTGAAGACATTTTATTTTTTTTATCCACATCTCTCTATCAACAAACAAACCCCTTACATAAATCTTTGTTATCTTTCCACAAGCATAAACACTGGCCATTACTTTCCCAACATAGACTTGAACCAACCTGCTTTTTGTTCTTCTCAAATTTCTTCACTACAGAAATGGCAATATTGTTTTCTTCTTTTGGTGCTTGTATGCACTGTTCGCTGTCAGAGGCAAAACTTAGTAATGTCTTAAATATCACTGGTGGTTCTTGATTGGACCTCCACACCATTTTAAGCTTAGGCACTGAGCCTGCTCTTACTTTCAATCAACATTTCATATATATATTATTCATTGATGTTAAATTCATTAAACAAAAAACCTACGGTTTACAAAAACAATGTTAAGGCTCTACAGATTCCAACCAAGCACCAAAAAGCAGGGAAATTGGGAGTTAAGGCTCACAAGCCTTAACACCACATCCTCCCTAAGGAGGCAGAAAGTGCAAGTGAAATTCTCATTCTCCCAAAGCAGATAAACCATGAGGACAGGGTGGAGAATATGATATGCAGAGGTGACTGTGGGGTTGTGGAAAACTGATGACGAACAACTTAGGGCCACCTACTTCTCTTTTTTCATTTAGAGCAGCCCTTCTCCAACCTGGTGCCCTCCAAAGGTGTTGGACTACAACTCCCATCATTGCAAGTCAGTATGTCCCATGGTCAGGAATGCCTCGCCCACCCAGGGGGAAGTTTCCTTGGCGCTGCCCCAAGCGCGCCGGTTCCAGGGTTGGTTTGTGGGGGGACGATGGGACACCTGAGCTGGGTGCCCTCAATTCCTCCTGCGAAGAGGGGGAGTGGCCTAACGGACATGGAGTAGAGTCAGAACTCTCTCGCTCTCGTTAAAAAGCGACAAAATAATTACAAAATCCCTATTTTGGAGACGATGGATTGTTGATTAAAGATTTGATTTCGGGTCCGGAAGCTTTGCTGTATCTGTGGTGAAGGAAGCAGCTGGATAGCTACTGTATCAGCAGAGGGAAAAGCGAAAATGTAGACGGGAGCTTTGGCAGGCGACCAGTGACGGTAATTAATGGACTTTAATTTGAAGCAGTGAGGCTAAGATAAGACTGGAGGGAGAGGCTGAAGTGATTTTAAGTGGGAAAAGAGACTTTTAACCTCCAGCCAAAAGAGTTAGGAGCTGAAACGTAACAGATGATATGAGCCGAGAGGATATCTGAGGCGGATAGCGATGATTTAGGTGAGGGGTGCAGAATTATGAGTTTAGCTTTATGAAAAGAAAGCAAAAAGATAAAAAGTCCAGTGCCCCCGCCTGGAGCAGGCTATCGAAAGAACATCCTTCTGATAGGAACTGGCATCGGCTCACGAGAGTTTCTGGAATTTTGCCAGACAAAACGCCAGACAAGATGCAGCAGTCTGAGAAGACTGGGAAATCATCTCCAAGTCACTCCGGAAGCACTAAATCTGGCACAGCTCCTAAAGCAGCTGGTGCAGTTCCAAAACTGGCCAAAGAGAGTCAAGCAGAGACCTCAGATGATTTAATGGTCAAATTTCAGAATGTGTTGGAGGTGGCTTTGCTGAAGCAGGAGGAAAGATTAATGCAAAGAATTAAGGACTCACAGCTTGAATTTTTGTTGGACCTTCAAACTGTGGTGGAGAATGTGGAGAGATTGGAGAAGGAGTCTGGGAAGCTGCAGGAAGACAGTAGGAAACAGGAGGAGCACTTGAAGGAGATGGACTTGTGCTTAATTGCCTTGGAAGATCGTGACAGGAGAGTCAACATTTGAATTAGATCTTTTGGAGAGAGAGAGGGAGAGAATCCTAAGGATTTAAGACATACAATTTTGGCATGGATTAAGAAAGTCGAACCTCAGGAAACTTGGGAGATGGCGGATATCGAGAGGATCCATAGAGTGGGTTATAAGAAGAAGGGGATGCTCCCAAGGGATATAATTGTTAAATTTGCCAACTATAACAAGAAAGAAAAGTTGATGCAAGCAATTAGACATCAAGCCCAGCTGATGCTACGAGCAACACCAATTGAGGTTTATCAGGATCTATGCCCTCAAACAGTGCAGTGGTGGAAGAGTGTTAGACTGTGTACAGTGGCTTTGTGGAAAAGATTGATAACATATAGTTGGGGATATCCAGTCTTTCTGAGATTTATGTGGAAAGGGAAGCAACATAGAATAACATCAAGTGAGCAAGGGATGGATCTTTTGGAGAAGCTGGGCTTAGTTGATCCTACGGATGTTGGAGAAACAAAGCAGGATGAAGGTGCTGTAGGAAGAAGCAGTCAATGAAGAAATATTATTGTAAAAGGGATAAAAAAGATTATGAGAGGGGAGGGTCGGATTTCTGCTCTGGGAATGTTGGGTTGCTTCTCCCCCTCCCCTGAAGAGTTCTAAGAATAATTGGGGCCATTGCCCAGAAAGGTCTGGTGAGGAGGGGGGTGAAAATGGGGGGTAAATGTGGGGGTGAGGGTGAGGGAGGGGGGTATGTGTATCACAGAGGGAGACCAATATAGAGATGTGTGTGAAAGAGAGAGATGGAAAATAAATTGAGGGTTGCAACTTTAAATGTTAAAGGGCTAGGAACTGTTATAAAAAGAAAGAGAATAGAAATATTATTTAAAAAAGAGAAAGCAGATGTAATTTTTTTGCAGGAAACTCATCAAACAAAGGAGGTTGTAAATGAGCTTCGGATGAGGGAAGTGGGCGTTTATGAAAAGTCTTTTGGCACTTCTAAAGCGAGAGGTGTAGCGATAATAATTTCAAAAAAATGTGGTATTACTATACAAAGGGAAGATTTCTGATAATTTCTTGCATGGTAGGGGAGGAGGAATATATATTGATCAATGTATACGCTCCAAATGGGAAACAAATGGAATTTTTCAATGAAGTTTTTAATGCGGTGGGAGAAGTGGGTAAAAAGAACATTGTGATGGCAGGTGACTTTAATATGGTATTAGATAAAGGGAAAGATAGGGATAATATATTAAGAGTTTTTAAGAGCGGTGGGAGGACGGGGTTAAGCAAATTAATGGAGAGAAAAGAACTATTGGATGTTTGGAGAGTATTAAAAGGGGATGAAAGGAAATATACTTTCTACTCACCAAGGTTTAAGAGTTATTCCAGGATTGATTATATTTTTGTGTCAAAGAATATGATGTCTAAACTTATAGATTGTGCTATTGGGGTAATTAAAGTCACCGACCATGCATTATTGACCATGGATATTAAAATGAAGAAGGATTATAAACAAGCTAAGAGATGGAGAATGGATACAAGGCTATTAAATAATAAAAATATAGTGGTGAAAATAAAAAAAGAAATGCAGGAAATATGGGAAATTAATGAAAACGACTCGAACTCGCAGGGGTTAATATGGGACACTATGAAGGCTGTGGTAAGAGGGATTTGTATTAGGGAAATGTGTACCCTAAGAAAACAACAAGAAGCACAAAATAAAAAGATTGAAAAGGAGGTAAGGGACTTAGAGCAGAAGCTAAGAGAGACAAAAGATTAACACCTATTTGCCCAAATCCAAGCTAAGAAAAAGAATTAGAGAGAGAAGAGTTAGAAAAAGTCCAAGGGGATTTGCTATATTTAAGGAGGGATTTATTTGAATATAGTAATAAAAACTCAAAGATGCTGGCTAGGTCCACTCAGTCAAAAAAGGCTAAGAATATGATAGGGACAATTAGAGATAAGACAGGGAAAAGATGTAATTTAATGAAGGATAAATTAAATATATTTCAGGAATTTTATAGAGAATTATATACATCAGATACGGGGTCACAGGTTAAGGTATTGGAATATGTAGAGAGGAATTGGAAAATAAGATTACAGGGGCAAGATAGGGATTATATGGAAGGATTAGTTACTGAGAAAGAAACAGAAGGAATTATTGCTAAATTAAAAGGAGGAAAATCTCTGGGATTGGATGGTTTGGGGCCGGAATATTATAAGATTTTTAGAGGAATTTTAATACCAAGATTGAAAAAAATATTTAATAATATAATAGAAGGAGGAAAGACCCCCCCCCCCATCGTGGGATCATTCCTTGATTATATTAATCCCGAAACCAGGAAAGGATCTGACGGATCCAGCATCTTATAGTCCAATATCCTTAATAAATCAAGACTCCAAAATTTTTACAGCAATAATGGCAAAAAGGATGGGTACGTTTATACATAAATATATTAGAAAAGATCAATGTGGATTTATCTCAGGAAGGCAAATGCCTAATTTAATTGGAAGAGTCTTAAATATAATTAATATTATTAAAAAGAGGAATTTAAAAGCAGGTTTGTTAGCATTGGATATATTCAAAGCCTTTGATTGCGTGGAATGGCCAGCACTTAAAACAATTTTGAAAACATTTGGGCTTGGAGTAAAATATATGGGAGTGATGGATCAACTGTATAAAAATAATAAAGTAGAAATAATGGTTAATGATGGGTTAATGCAACAGATTACACTAGCTCGAGGAACAAGACAAGGTTGCCCACTTTCACCGATCTTATTTGCAATAGTGATAGAAATTTTGGCAAATGTTATAAGGGAGGATTTAAGATTGAAGGGGATAGGAGGGAAGGAGAAGATTAAAATGAATATGTTTGCGGATGACACATTACTGACATTAGAAGATTCCCTGAAGACTGGGGAGTTGATTAAGGAGCATTTGAGAGAATTTGGGGAGATTACTGGTCTACAAGTTAATTGGGGGAAGTCAGAAATGATGTTATTTAATTATAACAAAGAGGAGATGGAGGAAGATAAAGTTAAGTTAGATCTTAGGCTTAAAAATGTAGTATGTTATTTAGGAGTAAATATTGCAAAAGATTTAGATAGGTTAGAGGAATTTTGCAAGTTTGAAAAAACAGGTAGGGGAAAAGTTAGAGGTATATAGAAAATTAAAACACTTTTGGTTTGGTAGAACAGCGGTTATTAAAATGAAGATATTACCTAAGATTATTTTTTTGTTTAGAATGCTGCCGATTAAAGTATCAGATGTAGAGTTAAAGAGCTGGCAAAATATGATTAATGCTTATTGCAATGGAGATAAGAGAGCTAGGATTAATAAAGGGTTATGGTATAAGACACAAAAGAAAGGTGGTTTGGGACTTCCAAATATAAAGAATTATTATATTGCTAATCAGTTAAGATATGCTATAAATAGTATACTAGTGGAGGAAGACTTAGAATGGTTAGAAACACAAACAGGGGAACTAGATTTTAAATTGCAAAATATTTTTTTAATTAAAATTCAAAAGAAAGATTTGAGGGGACTGGACAACCCGTTTCTGAAAAATATTCTAGAGATCTGGGAGAAAGTTAAAGGAAAGTTAATACCAGGAGACTCTCCACTCGCCCCAGTGGTAGTAGTGGGAAACTTCCCAAGGAATTTAAAAGTAGAGGTGGAAGGGAGTCTGAAGGATCAGGAAATTATTAAGTTAAGGAACTGGATGGAAAGAATGATAGATAAGGTGCAAATTAGTAGGGGTGTGCATCGGATCGGATCCGATCCACGATCCGAATCCGATCCGACCCAAAATCGGGAAAATCCGATCCGATCCGATCCGATCCGGACAACCTCCGATCCGATCCGATCCGATCCGATGAGGTCCGATCCGGATCGGACGCCATTTTGAATGCTTTTTCCCATAGCCAAGTA
Source organism: Anniella stebbinsi (assembly GCA_029215795.1). Lineage (NCBI taxonomy): Eukaryota > Metazoa > Chordata > Lepidosauria > Squamata > Anniellidae > Anniella > Anniella stebbinsi. Next base: position 27,054,221 of record JARDYH010000008.1, read on the forward strand.
TTGTTTTACAAAAACGCCTATAACTTTTTCATTTTTAAAGATAGAAGGATGAAACTTGGGCACTTTGTAGACTGGTTAGGGGTAGTTATCTGTGAGAAATTTCAGAAAGATTGGTGCATGCATTTTGTGGCAATTAATTTTTTAATAAATACCCAGGAATGCCTATAACTTTGTCATTTTTAAAGTTACACACATGAAACTTTGCCACATTGTAGGGGGTACCTTGGGACCTATGTGTGTAAAATTTTAGAAACGTAGGTGCTTGTCTTGTGTGGCACTTAATTTTTAGAAAAATGGGTAGTAGTGGGGTAAATACAGTTACGCCTCCCATTCTTTTATTTTTGAAGATACAAACAGGAAACTTGGGCACATTACAGGTACCACTTGCCTTGATATGTGTGTGAAATTTCAGAAACATTGGAGCTTTCCTTGTGTGGCAATTAATTTTTGAAACAATGAGGAAAGAAACACCTATAACTTTGTCATTTTTAAAGTTACACACATGAAACTTTGCCACATTGTAGGGGGTACCTTGGTACCTATGTGTGTGAAATTTCAGAAACGTAGGTGCTTGCCTTGTGTGGCAATTAATTTTTTAATAAATACCCAGGAATGCCTATAACTTTGTCATTTTTAAAGTTACACACATGAAACTTTGCCACATTGTAGGCGGTACCTTGGGACCTATGTGTGTGAAATTTCGGAAACGTAGATGCTTGCCTTGTGTGGCAATTAATTTTAGAAAAATGGGTAGTGGTGGGGTAAATACAGTTACGCCTCCCACTTTTTTATTTTTGAAGATACAAACAGGAAACATGGGCACATTACAGGTACCACTTGGCTTGATATGTGTGTAAAATTTCAGACAGCTGGGTCCAGGCATGTGGTGGCAAGGTATTTTTGAAACAATGAGGAAAGAAACGCCTATAACTTTTTTATTTTAAAAGTTAGAAGTCTGAACATTGCTCACTTTGTAGATGGGTTAGGGGTAGATATGTGTCAGAAATTTCAGAATTATAGGTCCAGGCATTTGATGGCTATGGAATTTTTAAATTACATGTTTCAAAAAAATTTCTACAGAGGCCAGGTCTTCCCCTCCCGCTTCCCGCGAAGAAAAGGAAACACTCTCTCGTCTCGATCCCTTTGATCCTTGCTAGTAGTATCCATTACAGGGCTCGTGTTTCCTTTCCTACTTTCACTTTTCAAGCAGAACGGCTGAGCCTAGCTGAGTTTTGCAGCCATGCGTGCAAGGAAGGATCACTCTGGTCTCGATCCCTTTGATCCTTGCTAGTAGTATCCATTACAGGGCTCGTGTCTGCTTGAGTACAAAGTGAAAGCAGACACGAGCCCTGTAATGGATACTACCAAGGATCAAAGGGATCGAGACCAGAGTGATCCTTCCTTGCACGCATGGCTGCAAAACTCAGCTAGGCTCAGCCGTTCTGCTTGAAAAGTGAAAGTAGGAAAGGAAACACGAGCCCTGTAATGGATACTACTAGCAAGGATCAAAGGGATCGAGACGAGAGAGTGTTTCCTTTTCTTCGCGGGAAGCGGGAGGGGAAGACCTGGCCTCTGTAGAAATTTTTTTGAAACATGTAATTTAAAAATTCCATAGCCATCAAATGCCTGGACCTATAATTCTGAAATTTCTGACACATATCTACCCCTAACCCATCTACAAAGTGAGCAATGTTCAGACTTCTAACTTTTAAAATAAAAAAGTTATAGGCGTTTCTTTCCTCATTGTTTCAAAAATACCTTGCCACCACATGCCTGGACCCAGCTGTCTGAAATTTTACACACATATCAAGCCAAGTGGTACCTGTAATGTGCCCATGTTTCCTGTTTGTATCTTCAAAAATAAAAAAGTGGGAGGCGTAACTGTATTTACCCCACCACTACCCATTTTTCTAAAATTAATTGCCACACAAGGCAAGCACCTACGTTTCCGAAATTTCACACACATAGGTCCCAAGGTACCGCCTACAATGTGGCAAAGTTTCATGTGTGTAACTTTAAAAATGACAAAGTTATAGGCATTCCTGGGTATTTATTAAAAAATTAATTGCCACACAAGGCAAGCACCTACGTTTCCGAAATTTCACACACATGGGTCCCAAGGTACCACCTACAATGTGGCAAAGTTTCATGTGTGTAACTTTAAAAATGACAAAGTTATAGGTGTTTCTTTCCTCATTGTTTCAAAAATTAATTGCCACACAAGGAAAGCTCCAATGTTTCTGAAATTTCACACACATATCAAGGCAAGTGGTACCTGTAATGTGCCCAAGTTTCCTGTTTGTATCTTCAAAAATAAAAAAATGGGAGGCGTAATTGTATTTACCCCACTACTACCCATTTTTCTAAAAATTAATTGCTACACAAGACAAGCACCTACGTTTCTGAAATTTCACACACATAGGTCCCAAGGTACCCCCTACAATGTGGCAAAGTTTCATGTGTGTAACTTTAAAAATGACAAAGTTATAGGCATTCCTGGGTATTTATTAAAAAATTAATTGCCACAAAATGCATGCACCAATCTTTCTGAAATTTCTCACAGATAACTACCCCTAACAAGTCTACAATGTGCCCAAGTTTCATCCTTCTATCTTTAAAAATGAAAAAGTTATAGGCGTTTTTGTAAAACAATACTTGGCTATGGGAAAAAGCATTCAAAATGGCGTCCGATCCAGATCGGACATCTGGTCCGATCCGATCCGACCAGCCTCCGATCCGATCCGATCCGATCCGACCCCCCAGGTCCGATTCCGATCCGCTATCCGATCCGATCCGGGGGGTCAGTGCACATCCCTACAAATTAGAGAGTTGTTAAAAGGACAAAAGATAGCTTGGGTCAAAAGCTCACAATTGGAAAAATGGACACAGGAATGGAAAAAGATAAATAAGAAATGTAGAAATAATACAAGATTTGAAGATTTAATTGAATCAAGAGGAAAGAAGGAAGTAATTAAAATTAGAAAAGGTCTGACTAGCGAAATATATAGAATCCTGACAGAGGATGGATCGAGACTCTCTTAAAATTATTTGGGAAGATGATTTAAAGGAACAAATTAATGAACATGACTGGGGGAAGATGTGGGATGCAAGAATGTTAAAGCTTTTGTCGATTAGAATTAAGGAGAATTATTATAAGACAGTATGGAGATGGTATTTAACGCCTGTAAGATTTCATCAGATAGATAAAAAAGTGAGCAAGAATTGTTGGAGGGGATGTCAGGAGGTTGGAACTTATTTCCATATGTCGTGGAGCTGTGAACACGTACAAAAAATTTGGGAAAGGGTGTTCAAAGAAATAAGTGAAATAATTGGAAGTAAACTGGAATGAAGCCCAAAGCTGGCTCCACTAGCAATATGGGATAAAGGAAATGAAAATATAAATAAGAGAGAATGAATAAACAACCTCCTGGCTCCCGTCAGAATAATGATTGCTAAAAACTGGAAAGGGCAAGGGATATATACTATAGAAGAATGGTATAAAGAAATATGGGATATGGCACTTAATGATAAGCTACCGTGTAAAATGAAAATAAAGAGGGGAATGTCCAGGAAGAATGATTTTGGAGATATATGGAGCCCATTTTTGGAATATGTATTAAGAACAGGGAAGGGGCAAATACCTTCAAAAGAGTCTTTACACTTTTGGAAAGAAGAATAATGTATAATTGAAGGTCTCCTGGGGGGATGGGAGCACGGGGGGTATGTGGTTATGTATTGTATTTTATGTTGAAAAATAAAAAAAAAATTAAAAAACTTCCTCCTGTGAAGCGACGCGGGGCAGCAGCAGCAGTGGCAGCGCGAGCGAGTGAGCGAGCGACATGAGCCAAGGTGAGTGTCGCCTGTGAGTGGCACCCGGTGCTTTGAACAGGGAGGAGGGGGAGTGAGCGAGCACTGGGGTGGAAGCTTTTAGCTCCTTAGGCAGCCTGATGTCCCGCTCGAAAAGATAGTGTAGGGCTCCAGATACCATCATCCCCAAGGATGATGGGGGTTGTAGTCCAACACCAACTGGGGTGGTTTGGGCATGTTGCTGGGACGCTGGGACTTGAAGTCCCAACACAATCTTGTGGGCACTGCACGCCCCCTTTGGGCATCCATTTTGGACCTGGATTTTGGTTTCCAAAATCTGGTCACCCTAACTGCGGCCTACCAATCCCCAGGGCTTCTAAAGTGGAAGCCTACTGAGTAGAGGCCTGGTTATAGCCCCGGCACTCCAGCAGATTCTGCCTCTCAGCCCCACACTGGACGCTGAGGGGTAAGAATTAGAAATGATCCAGCCAGATCATGCTTCCCCAAGCTTGAGCCCATGGGCACCCTCTGCGGCTTACTTGAGGGAGGGTGGGGGAACAGCAATCCGGGGGCTGAGAGCTAAACCATAAAAAAGGGGGTGCAAAGAAAGTCCCCCCCGAAGCCCCACCACCAACTGCCGCCCAAACAGGGCTGACAGAAAGGTAGGCTGCTTTCTCTTCCTACCCAGCCCTCAAAAACTCCAAACCTTTGGGCAGGGAAGCCTCCCAGCCCCAGCTCTCTCGATGCGTGTGCAGCCACACACTGTCTCTTCTCTCCACCTTCGTCTTTCTCCTGTCGCCAGTATAAGCGTGTGTTCACGAGTAAGCGCCTTGTGGCTGCACACTTTCTCTCAACTCTACTGCTGCCTCTTCTCTCCGCCAGAGCCAGAAAAGAAGAGGCCAGATGCTTGGCTCTGCCTCCGCGCCAGGCTACATGCATGCCTTGCAAGCGTATAATCTTCTTTCTTTTCTTCTTCCCGCCCGCAAAATCCGATCCCTCCCAAGATGTTCTGGCTGGGTGGGGATCAGGCATCTTGTTCAATATATATGTAAACAATATAATTGAACAGCTACCAAGCGCTTCTAACTTCCTTGTGTCCGTGGGCCCTAGGAAATTGAACATATTGCTTTATGCTGATGATATGGTTTTGTTATCCCAGAACCGTATAGGTATGAGGAGATTGTTAAGAGACTTTTGGGGAGGTTTGAAAAAGAGAACTACTCCAAAATGAAAGTTATGATTTTTGGTGCTCGCCCCCCTAAATATAAATGGATGCTAAATGAGCATCATCTGGAGCAAACCAATCAATTCACTTATTTGGGTATTTGTTTTAGGAAGAATGGAGCATGGTCTGGTCACCAGCTATCAAACTGAAAGCCCAAAAATCTATGCAAACAGTGTTAAAATTTGCTAAAGTTAAGGGAGGCCAGCTAATTACATATGGTGCTGACATATGGGGTTGCTCAGGACCACGCTCATTTGAGATCATACAAAACAAGTTTCTAAGGATATTGCTGGCCCTTCCTCCAGGTACGCCTGCTAGTTATATAAGGGAAGAACTTGGGGTAATGCCAATAATATATTCTATCTGGCGAATGGTGTTCTTTTATTATGTTAAAATGAACTATACATCCAAAAGACTGATAACCCTTTGCATAACGGAGCAGAGAAACCCCTACTTTAAAAACCACTGGCTGAGTCATTGTGAAACGAGTTTAAAGATCCTTGGGTTTGACCCTAAAGCTGTAGTGGCAACTGATATACAACACAGCCATAAATTTATTAAAGATAAGCTGCAGGAACACAATGCTAAGCTGGATATGGAAACAATTAAAATATTGAGATTCTCCTCTAGCTTCCCTTTCCTAAAAATCTCTCAGGGGAAAGAGAAATATCTCTCTGAGATAACGTTCCCCCCCCCCGCTTCACAAAGCTGTTATTGATTTGCATTTATAGATAATGAAAATGAACTTTAGTGAAGGGAGATACAAGAACAACCCCAGAGAGCAACGCTTATGTATTTGTGGCAGTCAGGAGGTGGAGGACACAATACATTATATATTATATTGTAAACTGTATAAAATCCCTAGAGAAAAATCCCTAAAGAGATACCAGGCACTGGTCGCTAATCTTAAAGATATGGATAAAATTATATATCTACTTACAAAAACATCTAAATCCAGTATGTTAAATATAGCTAGGTTTGCCGTGAAAGCAGCTCAGCTCAGATCTGCTTTAGAAGACAATGGTCATGTTTATGATATGTGCCATTCACAATCATATATCGTGATATACTACCTATACTGTATTTAATATATTTTACTGTGATTGAATTCTTATACATTACTGCTATGCATTGTATTGTTTATTTTTTTTTTATGGTTTTAGCTAAAACCTATTTTAGATTGCCTAATAAATTTTTGATTGATTTATTTGATTCTCAAGTAGGCCACTCCAGTGATCAAGGTTATTCATTAATTACTTCTTTGGCTCAGTATTGTGGCCTTTTGTTTCTAGTGTTGTTTTATGCTATAGATCATTCCATATACAAATATTCCTGCCTGTTTCACTCTGTGGCAGACAAAACATCTCTTCAGAGCTGATAGCCATTCCATAGGGAAACCCCAACTTTGAATTGGCAATTGCTCTCCATAGTAATTACCAAAGGATGGTAATTAATGCTTCTGCTTGTGATAAACCCCCTGTGGAATTTTACTAGCCATTAGCAAAACACAATACTAAATGTCGTGGAAGATATTATAAATATAGAGGGACTGGAAATATAGCAGCTCCTAGCAGTCTGATCTCTGCTACTTTGTATTCTACACTTCATGCTTCAAGCCTATCAGCAGATGGAAAGGCCATAAACGTCAGGGCAGTTAATCTAACACAGTCTTCAAATTCATGTAGATTTAAACAGGGGCATATGTATCTGCAGTGAAGGCTTTTAGCTGTACTCAGGATGATTGTATTAGTAGTGCTGCTTCTATTGCTTTCCCCTTACACTTCAGGAATTGGTCACATAGTTAAATGCAGAGACCATGATCTACAATCTCCACTTCACATGTATCATCAGCCAGGAGATTTCCTCATTGGCACTATTGCTTCTCAAGCCTTAATTTCCACCAGCCCAATACTCTTCAATGAAGACCCACCAGCGTTGTTGCTTGAAGAGCTTGCGTAAGGAAGAATGTGCATTTTTTTACATATATACATATATTCTTGATGGATTTCTCAGTTTTTAAAGATGCTTTCTCTGCAATGAAAATAATACACCCTCTAGGGTGCATCAAACTTTACAAAATAATGTTTTGCAGCCTTTGCTTAAAAAAACCCCCAATTCTTCACAGTTCAAAATCTTCCCTCTGAGAATTTTTGTGTCACATCAAGGGATGTATTAATGTGCTATTTGCCCTGGGGTGGTTCTGAATCCGTGCTGCATCAGTTATTTGAAACAGCCATAGATTCGAAGCCACTCTGGAGCAAAGAGGTGCAGATGCATGGCTGAAAAGTTGAGGACTCACCCAATTGTGTCAGCCAGAGTGAGGATACATTAGCTATAAAATGTAGTGTTCTGATGGTGAATATGGTATTATTTGTCTTTGATAACTTTGTGTAGACCACTCGTACGCTAAAGTGCCACTGGAAAGGTAGTAAATAAATACTGTGGTACTATGACAACAACATTAACACAGGACTCAGTAGCAATAATTAATCCTTATGCAGAATTAAACTTTTGTTCCAGCATGTTACCTAAGAATTACCAGCACATCCTGGCCTTGGCATTTGCCATAAAGGAGATCAATGAGAACACTCAGATCTTACCTAATATCACATTGGGCTTCCACATCTTTGACAATTTTTACAGTGCAAGGTGGACTTATCAGGCTACAGTACAACTTATATCCACACTGAAGAGATTTGTTCCCAATTACAAATGTGACCAGAATAACACAATTGCAATTATCGGGAGTCTGGACTCCCAGAACTCATATCATGTGGCCACTATATTGGATGTCTACAAGTTTCCACAGGTGTGTGTGTGTGTGAGAGAGAGAGAGAGAGAGAGAGCATTGAAAACTCAATTTATATTTATTTTGCTCTTTTGAACTTAATTTTAGTGCATGAGAAACAAGGTTAAAAATACGTTACATAAGTGATATCTCCAATAAAAACATTGCAGAGGATCATCACTTCTTAACATGAATGCTTCTTTTTAGGCTTCTAAGCAGGAAAGTCTTCCTTCAGGATACTTTATTCTGCCTTTGTAGTGAGTTTGACATTAGAATATTGGTGAGGAGTCAGTTGCTACACATATGTGCCAAATTTGAGATTAATCCCTCCAACCCTCGATTTTATAGGAATTTATTTAAGATTATTTCAGTTCTGACAGTTCAGAATGAAAGCTCGCGACGTGCGTTCAGTCAGGCCTGTCAGAACGGAAACATTCTTTAAAAAATTCATATCAAATCGAGGGCTGGAGGGATCGATCTCAAATTTCATACACATACTTAGGGATGCCCTATAAGCACTGTGACCATGTCTCAAGCCTCTAACTTTTAAAATACAGAAGTTATAGGTATATGTAACTGGCAGTCCGATAAAATGATAAAATCGCCAGTAAATTATAGTCTCCGATGATTATTGTAGGTTTTTCTATCATATCGTCATCGTTAAACACATGCATGATAACGGCCTTACTGTATCGTTATCGTACATTTTAACGATACGATACACATGCCTAATAATTGCTAGTCTATGCTTTCTTTCTCTCATCCACAAATCTGTTTAGCTCATATATGGCTCTGCTCCAGTGATGAATGACAAAACCCCAGGCCTTTCCTTCTACCAGATGGTCCCCCAGGAAGCTCTTCAATATGAGGGGATTCTCTCTTTGCTTCTCTATTTCAGGTGGATGTGGATTGGCATCATTATTATGGATAATGACAATGGGGAAAGATTTTTGCAAGCTGTATTTCCAATGTTTTCAAGGCATGGAGTCTCTTTTGCCTACATAGAAAGAATCTCTAGTCTAACTTTTATCACTGAATTTTACAGTTTGTTAGAACAACTGGCGAAAGTCCACGATAAAGTCAGAGAAAACAAAGCTAGTGTATTAGTGGTCTATGGGGAATCGCACACCATTGTGTACTTGAGATGGTTGCAATATGTATCAGAAAGAGATCTTGTAACAAATAAACCAAATGGTAAAATACTGATATTGACAGCCCATATGGAGTTCACTTCACTTATCTTTCAAAGGACTTGGGATACACAGTTTTTTCATGGTGCTATATCCTTCACTATTCACTCTAAAGATGTACCAGGGTTTCATCAGTTTGTGGAGCATACAAAACCTCTCTACAGAAAAGCAGATGGATTTATTTTGGATTTCTGGCAACAGGCCTTCGGATGCATATTCCCAAATACAGTTGAAGGTGAGGCAGTTGGGGATGTTTGTACAGGAGAGGAGAACTTGGAGAGCCTTCCCGGATCATTTTTTGAAATGAGCATGACTGGCCATAGCTACAGCATCTACAACTCCGTCTATGCTCTGGCTCATGCATTACATGCCATGTTATCATCCAGACTCCATGACAGAACTCATTGGGATGAAAGAGAACTAAATCTCCAGGGTAATCAGCAATGGAAGGTAATACACAATGTGTATAATCTGTTTTTGAATAAACTGTTTTCCAGGATTCATATTCCTTCCTCTTCCCATCAGGCAGAAAAGACATGCTAATTCTCACTTCCAATCAGCAATTTTGATTTCATATATATATATATATATTGCTTTTTTAGGGCTGTATCCAATGGGTTGTATCCCATGTTATCTGGGTCTTTGCCATGGGCCAATTCTAAATACAAGCAGAATTGGATAAAACCCTTTGTTTTCTTCAGTATATATTTGCTTATATTGTTCTGCTAGCCACACTTCTTTCAGCAATTTCCAGGTTCAGTATTCATTGGAAGGAGGTCACTTAAAGATTTGGGTATTTTGTAACTTATTTCAGTTTCTTTACTGAAGTATAGGTGGCATTCTATATGCCCTCTTTATATTAGTAGCGGCTCTTCAGGGTTTCAGGCAGGATTCTTCCTTGCCCTACCTAGTGAAACTGAGGATTGAACCTGGGACCTTCTGCCAAACTACATGTTTTTCAAATCATGCACAGCACTAAGAAGTCTGGCTGATTTACCTTAGTGTAAGTGTTTGTGGTCCTGATTCAAATTGGTACTGTGTAAGTATGGAAGAAGTATAGCTTCCCTCCATTTTCATTCTGGAATTCCAGCCCTTCACAAGGGTAGGGAGTGGAAAAATAGGGTGGAAATGTGCATCCACTGGAACCAATATGGAAAGGAGAGGACTCTTTCTCGATCCCTACAGCTGACATTCTTTGAATAAGTTCATTGCCAAAACCTGTAAGATTCTCGTGAGATATCCAGTGGAATGGGATGTGAACTGGAAATCATGGCTGGGTCCAGAATACAATAGAATTACATTATGTTTGTTTATGTATCTCAGCCTGGAAGTTTCAACCCACTGTAATCAAATGACAACCTTTCTCTAAGTTCTTCTCTTTTATTTTTCACCTGAGCTTCGTCACTTTCTGAGCAATGTCTCATTTAACAATGGTGCCGGGGACAAGTTTTCCCTTGACAAGAATGGGGAGTTAATAGCTGGATTTGATGTTGTCAACTGGATCAGTTTCTCGAACCAATCATTTCATCGTGTGAAGGTTGGAAGGGTGGATCCCCAGGCATCTCCAGATCAAGTGTTCACCATCAGTGAGGATGCTATAACTTGGCATAGCTGGTTCAATCAGGTAGAAACCAAGTCTGGAACACTTTGTTAACAGAGTAACCATATGCATGTCTACTTAGCAGTAGTTTCCATATTATTCAGGTGGGCTGAACTTTTTAAGTGTTTTTCCCTTGATAAAGACTCACAATCTTCATTTCCCCATCCTCCCACCCAGCATTTTTCACTACAAGGGCTTTTTTGCCCATCTTGCAATGATTCTTTAAAAGAAATCTTTATCAAGGGAAAAACTCTTAAGGGATTTCAAAAGGATTCACTCTCCCCTTCTTCATCCAAAAATATCCACCACTGGTCCTCCCAATCTGCATTGGATGATTTCAAGTAGGCTGGAAAGGGGCAATGGCCTGTATGGTCTCCTGCCCTCCCTCCCTGCCCACCCAAACTCCAGCTTTGCCCCTCCAAGATGTTGCTTTTGTAAACCCAGAAGACAACCATCTCTGCTGGCTGCAAGAGGGCATGGAAATGAATTCAGATCTCCCTCTCCCTCTCCTGAAGTCAGAGCACTCTCCCTGATTTCAGAAGGGGAATCCCCATTATGCAGTTGGACCTTGGACAAAGTCTAGGAACCATAGGATCGCTCCCTCCATCTTCTAATCTCAGCTCTTATAAACTACTTCTTTCATTTCTATTAGTTTTCTGGAAAACTTTCTGCTTCTGGTTCAATTTGTCTATTTGATGTATATTTAGTAAGGAAAAGAGAAAGCAAGAAAACAAGAAAGCAAAAGAATAAAATGAAATCCTTTAAAAAGAAAAAAAAAGAATGTCCTGTCAATTTTCCACGCTGTATTGTTATCTCATTTCTTCCCACCTCCCTTGACCAAAAGCAGTAGAATGGACATATTTGATTAGGGGGAAGGAATCAATAAAACAGACTTTGACTGGTTTAAAACTTATATTAAAAATAGTATTTTAGAGGGCAGTTATTTGCATGTTTAGTGTGAAAAAAGAGCAATATACTCCTAGATTTCCCATGTAAAAAGGGGAATGCTGGGAGTTGTGGGCCATTTTATTTCTAAGCATGCATAGGATTTCATCCTTGTTTGGAAATTATTTCTGTTAGAATACTTGGAAACATTTGACTTCATGACTATCTATCAAATACATTTCTTTTAAACCACTTTAATATTAAGGGAATAAATCAAAGGCACTGAATAGTACGTGTGATTTTAGTTTTCAACAGTGTGATATCCATTCCAATCATACCATTTGAAAGGGCATCATGGGCTCCATCATACTTATTTTTTCCCTTCTTTGCCTCCACATTTTTTTACCTCCATTTCAGAAGCATGGCAAATGCTCCTCTCTTTCACGATCACAGCTGTACCAGTTAACTCACTTTTTACTCTCCCACTGCTATTGAGTCTGCTCCACACCACCCCTCCTGTTGTATTTCACTTGGTTCTTTTCTGGGAAACCAGCCAATAAACCCCTTCTCTTAAGAATGTCTGGGAATAAGGCCAGCAGACTCTGGCTGAATTCGGACGACATATTAAGCAATGGAGGGGAAATAGCGTACTGACTAGGAGTTAAGCAGGTGGAGCTCTCCACGGACCAGTGCTGCGCTCTGCGTCTTCCCGGGGGTTCCTGGCTGCTCCACTCTCCTGGCTGCTCCCTTCTCCTGCAGTTTGGGAGCCGGTGTCATCGGGCTGGCTGCCCCAGCTGTCCTCTCCCTCTGGTTCCATGGTGCTGGCAGGAGTACATTACGGTGGTGCCGGGTGTCCCTGCCGTGGCCTGGTGTTGCCCGTCCCATGTGCTTGTAGGATGGTGGTTGCTGGTGGTTGCTGGTGGGCCTGCATGGTGGCATTGTTGTCATTGCTGGCCGGGAGCACTTGTGTCCTTGGGATTGTTGTGCATACCTTCGGCTATTTCCCACAACATCCGCAGCTGGCCAACCAGCGCCCACAGATGCCCTTTGCCTTGGCGTTCTGCGTGTCTTGGGGATGTGCATGGCCAGTGCTTGTTTTCCATCCATGTTGGTTGGATGGGGGGGCTCGGCGAGCGCCGCTTCCCCGGGCTGTGTTGTGTTTAACCCTCGTGTTTCTGAGCAGGAGAAGCAGCTGTCAGATGGCTTAGCACAAGCAGACAGGGATCGTGAGTTTGATCCAGATCCTGGTACTGAAGAGGAAGCACTTAACAGCCCCTCTCTTCCAGCTGATGCGAATCAATGCTCTGAAATGAGTACTGATCTCACTAACTATCCAGCAGGTGGAACCACGCCCGTATCCTCTGAGGAAGAGGGAGAAAACATTTTAAAAGATGCCAAGGAACGTAGACGTCTGAGGAGAACAGAGACGAGAGAGAGACCACGCCGGTCAGAGCGTTTACGAGGGAAAGAGCAAGCAGACCTCAGAGACGGAGAGTTGTCGAGGAAGAGAGTTCGTTAGTTATTGTTAATTTCAAGCTGTTATGAAAGGCAACTGATATCGGTGTAGCTTGAAAGAAAGAATACTTAAGCTCTGAAATAAACAACGCCTTTAATTCAGGCAAAAGAAAGCTGTTCAATTCAGAAGCACTTAAAGGAAGCAATGTAAACGAAACGTTGAAATTAACAATAACTAACGAACTCTCTTCCTCGACAACTCTCTGTCTCTGAGGTCTGCTTGCTCTTTTCCTCGTAAACGCTCTGACCGGCGTGGTCTCTCTCTCGTCTCTGTTCTCCTTAGACGTCTACGTTCCTTGGCATCTTTTAAAGTGTTTTCTCCCTCTTCCTCAGAGGATACGGGCGTGGTTCCACCTGCTGGATAGTTAGTGAGATCAGTACTCATTTCAGAGCGTTGATTTGCATCAGCTGGAAGAGAGGGGCTGTTAAGTGCTTCCTCTTCAGTACCAGGATCTGGATCAAACTCACGATCCCTGTCTGCTTGTGCTAAGCCATCTGACAGCTGCTTCTCCTGCTCAGAAACACGAGGGTTAAACACAACAGGCCGCCTGCTTCTGGGAGCGGCAACAGGTGAGAAGGCTCCGGCTGTAGGCGCCGATGTCGCCTGGGTGACTGTGCTCCCGGATGGGTGGGGGGGCAGTGCCCCTTGTTCCTGGGTGCCTGGGTGCATTGTGTGTTCTGTTGCCTGCCCCGTCCTTTGCCCTGCTTCCTTTCTGGTGGCATTGGTTTCCCATTTTGATGGCTGAATGGGCGCACGGGGCACGTGCTTGCAGGAGCCGGCCCCTTGTAGTGCTCCATGCCAGCTGCCTGGAATAGGCAAGCAGGCATCTTTGGTTCCTATGGCGGCGTGGCTGGCGAGCTGTTGGGGCCGTGGCTGAGCGGCAGCCCGCATTCTGCCACTCTTGCCGCTTGCCTCTCTGGTCTTCCGTGCTAACGTACTCAACGCATGGGATTTACACACACACCATCCAGACAAAACTTTGGTCAATTGAGTTTGCTTTAAACAACATGCAAGCACGTTGTTTCGCTCCGTTATTTAATTCTCCAGCTTAGCGTACTGTGGGTTGTGTGTGCATTGTGTGTTACTCCCCAGATGACACAATAAGCAACATAAATGATGATTGTTTACCTCACCCTCTGTTGCTTAATATGTCGTCCGAATTCAGCCAGTCTGGAGGTTTTCTTTTGTTTATTCACAAGAGATTAACCCCAGTAGTGAGTGGAGTGCCAAACCTGTCAACCCACAGAGCAAGAGTGCAAGGTCCAGAATCCCTAGTTCAAGGTCCAACAAAGTCAGGGGCCAGTCAAAGAGACAACAAGTCCAGAGTCCAGGGTCAAGCCAGGTAATCCAAAAGTCCAATTTCCAAAGTCAAGGGTCAAGCCAGGTAGTCAGTCCACGATCTAGGAAAAGGAGGCAGGCAAGGAAGCTAGAAGCCGTCTATGTCAGTTGTTTACAGCAAAGGCATTGCCTCCCCCTTTGAGCCATTTATGCCTCGCCTGAGCCTGTACTCGGCCTTCCCCAGCTGTCACATGTTACTAAAGCTATCTTATTTAAGGCTTGCGTCTGCTGCCCTGTGTTTCTGCAATCTCAAACTCCGTCTTGTTGGTCGAATTTGCTCCACCCGCGTCTGAAGCCGCCTCTGCTGAGGAGTCATAGGACGAACTTCTTTGGGCCCAGAATCTTCCTCGTTGGAGACAGGGGGTGGAAGAGGGTGGCTTTCCTGGGGCTTTTCTGAGGAACCGGTCTATCCCTCCTCCTCCTCTGGTAAGTCCTGGGGAACGGGTGAAGCTGCAGCCTCTGGAACTTCATCTTCTTCCTCAGAGGAAGATTCCTCAGATGGGGCCATGACACGTTCTCCTTCCCCCTCCAGTTCATTGATTTCAATTGAATCGTTCACAGAATTAACATTGTCCTCTTTCATTTATGGATTAGACCAGGCCATTTTCTGTTTGTAGTGAGAGTTGCCCCCCTGGATCTCGTAAGAAAGTGAAGGAGGGGAAACCATTTTGCTGCTATGACTGCACCGTATGCCCAGAGGGGAAGATTTCAAATCAGACAGGTAAGACATATAGTATGCATATGTATCAAATGATGTGTAATCCAAAGGAATGTGGTTTGGAAATCTAGAACACAGTCCTGAAAGTACAATTGAAATAGTTCCTTTAGGATTCTTCGTAATTCACAGAAGTTTACGTTGGGGGTGGTTGTTTCCTCCTATCTTCTCCTTGTCATCCTCTCATGTTTTCTTTCCAATTCTTCCATCTTTATCCTTAACATAGAAAATCTGTTCAGGTGAACAAGATGGAATTTAAGGGGACCATATGAAAAGGAGACCAGGGCTCCTGTATCTTTAACAGTTGGATTGAAAAGAAATTTCAGCAGGTATCATTCATATGCATGATCACCGTGTGCAATTCCCCCTTCCTTACAATAGTTACAGCTGCAGGAGCCCTGCCCTCTTTCATATCGGGTCATGCTAGGCAGAGCTCCTACAGCTTTCATTGTAGTGATGAAGTGGGAATTTCACCAAGTGCTACATGCATACAAATGAAAGCTGCTGACATTCCCTTTTCTGTACAACTTTTAAAGGAACAAGAACAATCTGACTAAAATAGGCCTGGCTCTTTAGCACCAAGACAAGGGATCTGGAATCTGGCTTTAAGGAATGTTCCTTGCAGGAGGGACAAAGAAGGACAGTTGACATCCACCCAAGAGAAAGAAAGCAGAGTGAACCCAAAGCTAGTAAGAGAGATTGTATATAAGCAAAGTACGTGACCATGTATTTTCTATTTCAGACATGAATGATTGTTATAAATGCACAGATGAAAACTATTCAAACAAAAAACAGGATTTGTGTATTCCCAAGTATACAAGCTTCTTGTCTTATGAAGAACCGTTGGGGCTCAGTTTAGCCTGTTCTGCTCTTTTCTTTACTTTGGTTACTGGTTTGGTGCTAGGGACATTTCTGAAGCACCACCATACTCCTGTCGTCAAAGGCAACAACCAGAATCTCTCCTACGCTCTTCTCTGTTCGCTCCTGCTCTGTTTCCTTTGTGTATTGCTATTCATCGGTCAACCTGGAAAGGTGATGTGTCTCCTCCGGCAAAATGCCTTTGGCATCATCTTCTCACTGGCTGTTTCTTGTGTCCTGGCTAAAACCATCACTGTGGTTCTGGCTTTCATGGCCACAAAACCAGGATCCAGGATGCGGAAGTGGGTTGGAAAGAAAACTGCCAACTTCATTATCCTTTCGTGCTTCCTTATTCAGGCAGGCATTTGTACTGTGTGGCTGGCAAACTTTCCCCCTTTTCCAGATGTTGACATGCATTCAGTGACAGAAGAAATTATTCTGGAATGTAACGAGGGTTCTGCATTGATGTTTTACTGTGTCCTGGGCTACATGGGCTTTCTGGCAATAATGAGTTTCACAGTAGCTTTCCTGTCCAGGAAGTTACCTGACAGTTTCAATGAAGCCAAGTTCATCACTTTCAGCATGCTGGTGTTTTGCAGTGTTTGGTTAACTTTTCTTCCATCCTACATGAGCGCCAAGGGAAAATACATGGTGGCTGTGGAGATCTTCTCTATCTTAGCTTCCAGTTTTGGGCTACTGTGTTGTATCTTTTTCCCCAAATGTTACATTATTGTATTGAGACCTGAATTGAATAAGAAGGAACAGCTAATAAGAAGAAAAAAGTGAAGTTTTAAACTACCTGTATCCTTTGCTACAGGAATCAGTGCAGAGCAATTTTGTCCCTGTTCACAAATTCTGTGGATAAGTCTCATTCACAATGTCCAAAGTGATTGTGAGCATTTACTGTTCCTACCTCAAAACTGAGATGGATGACTCATGTCCTACTCTACATAACATTCAATGTTGATGGTATTGATTGCCAGTTGAGTCTTTGTAAGAGGGGATGGTAGCATGGTTGCTTCTGTTGCATAAACTACATGTGACAATTGTCATGTGACAATTCCTATGAAAAGCCACATCTGGGTCTTTGGTCCACCACTCTGCCCGTGAAAAGGCCTCATCAGACAGGGGGAAACCGTATTTCCTTACCATAATTTTCCCCTTGCTTCTGTTCTATTATATTTCCTCTTTCTTCACAGTAGGTAAGAAAGAGGAAGTAAACAATGACCATGTGGCTCATGCAGTGGCCGTTTTTATCACACCATTTTTCAGCACACAGAAGGAAATGGCTGCATATTCAGTTTCAAAAACTAAAATAAAATCAGAGTTAAAGGGGTCTATTTTATGTTGGAAATAAGGCAAGAAGGAGTGGGAGATGCATTGGGGTGGATGCCAGTGTCAAGAGGACCGAGACACATCTGTGAGTGGGGAGTAACAAGCAAGCAATAAAATCCTCGTCAGATGATGCTCAAACACATCCAGTTTCAGAGTTGTGGTGAAACAGAATAGATTAACAGAAAGGTTGTTTTTATTAATTATTATCATCATTATTCAGTGGCAAGAAAAAGTTTATGAACCCCTAGAAGTTGTACACATTTCCAACCTAAAGTGTAATTAAAACTTAGTCTAATCACGTCTGCTTGCGCACACTTTCAGATCAAACAGAGAGGCCCTTCTCACCTGCCCACCAGTGAGGGAAATTAGGTGGGTCTCCACATGAGGGAAGGCCTTCTCCGCAGTGTCCCCACACCTGTGGAAGAAAGTCCCTCTGGCGGTCTACCCTGCACCATCCTACTGGCTTTTGAGAAGGCCTTAGAACGTTTCGTTTTAATATCAGTACTGTTTTGCTGCTCCTGCACTTGTTATTTTTATTGTTATATTTACTGTTAGCTTTTATTGTTTTTCACTTATATTTTCCTGTCTATGCTTTTAAAGAAATTGAAGCTTAAGAACTAGAAGAAATAGAAAGGTATACGGTTTTTGTAAGACTCTAGAAGAAGAACTTAAGGGAAGGAGAAGACTAAGAAATGGAATTGAGAAGGGATGGGTAGGTACTGTGGGAAGAACAAATACATAAAGCTGCCCTAGCACAAGTGTAACATTATTAAAAGTAATAGAGAATGAAAGATGGGGAGAAGGTTTGGGAGGAAAAACAAGCAATTCTGCCTTTGCCATATTAAATTTCAAATGGCGACGAAGCATCCATGCTGAAATATCTGAAAGACATTCCGAGATACAATTCTGAACATCGGGAGAAAGTTGTTGTTGTTATTATTAGTAGTATTATTACTATTATAATTATATTTATTTATATCCCACCTTTTCCCAGTACTGGGACCCAAGGTGGCTTACAAATTAAAATATGTACAGTTAAAACACATAGAGATGTACAAAAATTAAAAAATATAATTAAACATAGTACAATTTAAAAATATTTAAAACATTTACTATAATAATGATAATAATAACTATATATGTCTTTATTTATTACCCACCTCTCCATCTGGATCGAGGCGGGGAAAAACTTCAGATATAAAATATGTAAAACTGATTGAAAGCACAGAAAACTAATACATTATTAAATTACCAATAAAACTCTTAAAATTCAACTGGGTAGGCCTGCCAGAAGAAATCGGTCTTTCTGGCTTTCTTCAAGTCAAAGAGACTATTAAGTTGAGGAATCTCCTCCGGCAGACCATTCCACAGTATGGGAGTGGCAGAAGAGAAGGTCCTCTGGGGAATGGTTGTCAGCCTAATTTTGGCTGACTGTAGCAATTTTTTTCCCAGAGGACCTGAGTGTGCGGGGTGGATTGTATGGGAGAAGGCGATCCCGCAGGTAACCCGGACTCAAAAAAAATATAGGGCTTTAAAGGTGATGACTAACACTTTGTACTTCACCCGGAAATGAATTGGCAGCCAATGAAGTGATTTTAAAACTGGTGTGATATGGTCACCCAGGTGTCCCGGTGACCAACCTGGCTGCCACATTTTGAACTAGTTGAAGTTTCCGGACAAGGCACAGAGGTAGCCCTGTGTACAGCGCATTGCAGAAGTCAAGCCTTGAAGATTCCTCCCCCCTCCACACGCACACATTCAGGAACATGTCCAAAGTTAATGTTTTTCCTTTTTTTCACATTCAAGATTTTCTCAAATTTTACTTTTTTAAAGAAAAAGAAAATTTGTGGGAGATTTGCAGAAATCCACTCTAGGAAAGTGAAAAATGGTTAAATATGCGCAAATCTCTCTGAAGCTGGAAAAAACCTCTACCTCCCTTTTGCTCGTCCCACATCCCTGTAGCAGAGTAGTGGGGTAGGTTGCTGAGCTTGTGCTGCAAAGGCCCATGTGATATGTGATATGAGGGATAAAGGGGGAACAACTCATGTCAAATAGCAGAATGTCTGATTGCCTGTTGGGAGTCACAAGGGTTAGCAAGTGAACAACCTACCCACCATAGCTTATTTTCAGGCTGGCTTATCGTGAGTCGCAAACCAGCCTATTGTCTTGAAAAACCATCTAAAAGACTATAAAGAAGTGGTATGGACCACTGTACCTTCGTTGTTAATCAATTATCTTTCCCATGTTCACTCTTGCTCTAGGTTGTTTCATTGTAAGGTGTCAAGGATGAGGGGAAAACCCAAAATGAAACTTTGCATGCACTACATTACTTTGCAAGCAGTTGCTCTTGTGGGCTTTAATGGGTCAGAAAAACCGAAATACCTTTTGAATCACTGCTCGGAACCTCACCAAACCAATTAAAGCCTGACAAACCTGATAATCTGAGCCTGATTCAAACTGTTGGTTCTAAACTATAAAACTTTACGTGGCTCAGGACGACAATACCTGACAGAACACATCTCCCAACATGAACCTACCCCATACACTATGTTCAACATCTAAGGTCCTCCTCTGGGTTCTTACTCTGAGGGAGGCTCGGAAGAGGAGAGGGCCTTCTCTGTGGTGGCCCACTAATTATGGAATGATCTGCCCAATGAGGGCCATTTGGCACCAACATTCCTATCTTTTCAGCACCAGGTCAAGACTTTTCTCTTTCCCAGGCATTTAGCAACGTGTGATGAACTTAATTGATCCTGGATCTGTTTTTAGGTTCAACTGACAGCTTATAGTTGTTTTTACATATATGTTCTTGTGTATACTGTCTGTGGTATGGTTTATATGGTTTTATATTTTGTATAGCATTTTTAAGGTTTTAATCTTATGTCAGCTGCCCAGAGAGCTTCAACCATGGGGCAGTATAGAACTAATAACAATAACAATAATAATAAATCATTAGTTTTCAATCTGCAAGAAATATATGATATGCAGTGCCACAGATTGGCAAAACAAATGGGTCAATGTATCAATTTTCTTTTCTTTTTCATTTGCCCTATGTTTGGCAATTTGTATCAGCTTAGTTTATACTTTTGCATTATTGGAGGCCTCATGAGGTAGGTCATGGATGCCAAGATTCAAGTTATTATCGTAATGGTTTTTATTTTTTCATCAGCAAAGGAATTATGAGCCCTATAATAGTAGAATGTTTGTATGTGTGTGTGTGTCTCACATTAAGTAAAGCACATTCCCATGCCCTTTATTATATTTGTATATTAAAAGAAGTGCATTGCTGCAGTCTTTGGTTCATAAGAACTTGTACATTCTTCCTACGGAAAACATTTGTGCAGGGGTGAGGTCATATTCTCAAAAAGGCCAGTTCTGAATCTCCACATCTGGACCCTGATCTTGTATTTCTGAATTATTATTTTTATTTACATTTTGTGGTGCATTCCAAGCAAGCTGTATCTTGTTGTATGCAACTAAGCTGAAGATAAAATTGTCTTCAAGTATGATGAATGTGTTTTCTTTTGCAATTCCCTAAGAATCCACAACTTTGAATTGATGATTACTTTGCCATTTAATTATCTGAAGGATCACACTTAATACTTATAGTTGTCAAAATCCCTGGTGAGTTTTATGGATACTAGCAATGCCAACATCAATGAAATATTTATAAATATAAGCTGCGCTATTCAGAGGCTAGGGGGTAGGAAGAAGGAAGAATGCACCAGTCCAATCTTTGATACTTTACATTTTGTATTTCAGGGTTGAGGTCTATCAGCAGTTCTGTGATGTCAAAGCCATTGTAATGATGAAGACTGTAATGAACATGTCATATAGACTAAAATAGGGGGATTTGTAGAGAGGCAAGATTTGTACTTGTTGTCAGGATGGAGAAATTAATATTGTTGCTACTTATTTTATTTCCTTGACTCCTTTCAAAGACTCACATTGTTAAAAGCAAGGTCCGCTATCCCCACCCTCCACTTCACAGTTATCATCAGTCAGGCAACCTCTTTCTTGGTGTCATTACAGCACAGGCTTTCATTAATTCCAGTTCAATAACATTCACTGAAACCTCCCACCCTCCAGCAGTGTTTGAAGAACATGCGTAAGAAAATACTTTCTTTTATTGTCTAGTGTGCAGGTATTTTACTTAACTGGCAATTTTCCTGAATATATGTAAGGGTGGGGTTATAAGGCTTTGTTAGCATAGCATGGGGGAAAACTTTTTGGGCATAGAAGGGGTTATGGGGGAGCCTGGGTAAGGGAGGAACAGGGCACATAGGGAATCAATCTACAGAGTCTTTACATACTTGTGGTATGGGAAGCTTTAAGGTTTAGAAGCTTGTTACTTGGAGTGGGGAAAGTATGATTTGCTGTATTAGTCATAATTGTCCTGCACTTTTTCCAATAGTAAGTATTCCTCATAAGGTAATTATTAGGGATATGCACTGACCCCCCGGATCGGATCGGATAGCGGATCGGAATCGGACCTGGGGGGTCGGATCGGATTGGATCAGATCGGAGGATGGTCAGATCGGATTGGATCCGATTCCGATCCGCGGATTGGATGTCCGATCCGGATCAGATGCCTTTTTGAAAGCATTTCCCCATAGTGTAGTATTGTGTTACATAAACACCTATAACTTTTTCATTTTTAAAGTTAGAAGGATGAAACTTGGGTACTTTGTAGATGGGTTACCAGTAGTTATCTGAGAGTGATTTCAGAAAGATTGGTGCAGGCAGTTTGGGGGAATTAATTTTTTACTAAAACACCAGAATGCCTATAACGTTTTCATGTTTAAAGTTACACACATGAAACTTTGCTGAATTGTAGGAGGTAGTTTGGGACCTATGTGTTTGAAATTTCAGAAACATAGGTGCTTGCCTTGTGTGGCAATTAATTTTAGAAAAATTGGTAGTAGTGGGATAAATACAGTTATGCCTCCCACTTTTATATTTTTAAAGATATAAACAGGAAACTTGGGCACATTACAGGTAACACTTTGCTTGATGTGTGTGAAATTTCAGAAACATAGGTGCTTGCCTTGTGTGGCAATTAATTTTTGAAACAATGAGGAAAGAAACACCTATAACTTTTTTATTTTAAAGGTTAGACGTCTGAAAGTTGCTCCCTTTGTAGATGGGTTAGGGGTAGTTATCTGTCAGAAATTTCAGAATGATAGGTCCAGGAATTTGATGGCTATGGATTTTTTAGATTAAAAGTTACTAAAGTTTTTCCACAGAGGCTTGGGCTGTCAATTGCACCCCACCCCCCTTGAGGGAGGACTCCTAGTCCCATGGCTTGTGCGAGGCGGGCGGCGCACCCTCCTCGCAGGTGGGATCTGAAAGGCGGCAACAGCAGGCAGGAAGGCAGGCTTGGCAAAGTCCAACGTTGGGGACTCAGTGAGGTGCTCCTTGATGGAGGACCCCGAGTCCCATGGCTTAAGCGAGGAGGGCGGCTGGCCCACCTCACAGGTAGGATCTGGAAGGCAGCAGGCAGGCAGACAGGAAGGCAGGCATGGCAAAGTCCAAACAGCAACATTGGGGACTCGGTGAGGTTCTCCTTGACGGAGGACCCCGAGTCCCATGGCTTAAGCGAGAAGGGCAGCTGGCCCACCTCGCAGGTAGGATCTGGAAGGCAGCAGGCAGGCAGACAGGAAGGCAGGCATGGCAATGTCCAAACAGCAACATTGGGGACTCAGTGAGGTTCTCCTTGATGGAGGACCCTGAGTCCCATGGCTTAAGCGAGGAGGGCAGCTGGCCTGCCTCGCAGGTAGGATCTGGAAGGCAGCAGGCAGCAGGCAGGAAGGCAGGCATGGCAAAGTCCAAACAGCAACGTTGGGGACTCGGTGAGGTTCTCCTTGACGGAGGACCCCGAGTCCCATGGCTTAAGCAAGGAGGGTGGCTGGCCCACCTCGCAGGTAGAATCTGAAAGGCAGCGTGCACTTCAGCAGCAGCAGCAGCAGGCAGGCAGACATCCAAATGGCAAAGTCTCTCCTTCAACCTAACTGAGGGTGTTGTTGATAAGAGGGCCACTTCCAGGCGGGCAGTGATGGGCAGATGGGCAGTCTGGATTCCCGGGTCTGCTGTGCACGGTGGCAACGTGTTCCATAGGC
Organism: Anniella stebbinsi; assembly: GCA_029215795.1. Taxonomy (NCBI): domain Eukaryota; kingdom Metazoa; phylum Chordata; class Lepidosauria; order Squamata; family Anniellidae; genus Anniella; species Anniella stebbinsi. Next base: position 27,077,597 of record JARDYH010000008.1, read on the forward strand.
TGCAAAAGAAGAAGGGGAAAAAAATAATAAAGGTTAGATAATGAAATACTTTAACACAACTGGCTCCCTCCCACCCAGGACTGGCCTGTTGGCCGTTCCTGAGTGCCCACACCAAAGTAGGCACACGGGGCTCCTGCTTGCTTACTCGTAGGTAAGATCTCTGACAGCCTCTTACCTGAGTCATGTAGACGAATTGACAAAGTCCAAACAGCAACGTTGGGGTCTCGGTGGGAGCTTCCCCTTGGGGAAAGCCCAAGTCCCATGGTTTGTGCAAGGAGGGCGCCGGGCTCTCCTCTCAGGAAGGATCTGGAAGGCAGCGGGCAGTAAAGCAGCAGCAGCAGCAGGCAGGCAGGCATTCAATGGGCAAAGTCTCCCCTCCCCGGGGCACTGTGGAAAAGAGTTCCATGGTCCGCAAAAGAAGACAGGAAAATAAGGAATGAATATCAGACTACTCTACCTCCTTCCCACCTAGGACTGTCACATTGCCAGTCCCAATTGCCCATGCCCAAGTAGGCACATGGGGCTGCCTGCTTACTCGGAATTAAGCAGGCAGACAGCCCCACTTCAGTTAGGTTGAAGGTGCCCCCCCATTCACAGAACACTTACCATAGTCGTGAGGGCGTTGTTGATAAGAGGGCCAATTCCAGGCGGGCAGTGATGGGCAGGTGGGCAGTCTGGATTGCCGTCTCTCCCGGGCACTGTGGTGCTGCCTTCCAAAGGCTGAAAAAGAAGGGAAAATAAGGATTACACACGTAACACTTTAACAATTAGCCCCCTCACACGTTGGACTGGCATCTGCCCAGTCCTGAATGCCCATGCCCAACCGTTACTCACACGGAGCTGCCTGCTCGCTGGAAGGACAATTCTCTGAAAGCCCCTTACCTGAGTTATGCGGGCGACGTGGATCGATGGGCCAGTTCCAAGCAGCCGTGTCTAGGGGAAGATGGTCACTTCGGATTCCCGGTTCTGATGTGCGCTGAGGCTAAGAGTTCCATAAGCTGCAAAAGAAAAAAGGAACGGAATGAATGAATGAATGTAAGAGAACACTTTAACAACTACCTCCTTGCTCCTTCCCATCTAGGGCTGTCATGAAGCCAGTCCCGATTGCCCATGCCCAAGTAGTCACACCACATGGGGCTGCCTTCCTTCATGCTTCCTGGGAGGTCAGCACTTAGAGAGAGCCTCTTACCTGAGTTGTGCAGGCAATGTGGATCAATGGGCCACCTCCAGGCGGCTGTGTCTTGGGGAAGACAGTCAGTTTGGATTCCCATCTCTCCTGGGCACTGTGGCAAAGAGTTCCATAGGCTGCAAAAGAAGAAGGGGAAAAAACATAATGAAGATTAGATAATGAAATACTTTACCACAACTGGCTCCCTCCCCCCAGGACTGGCCTATTGGCCATTCCTGAGTGCACACGCCAAAGTAGGCACACGGGGCTGGAAGCTGACACAGAAGTAAGCTCTCAGACTGCCCCACTTCTAGACACTCTCAGGTGTCCCTCAATTGACTGCACACACTTACCTTAGTTGTGTGGCCGCTGTTGATTGGAGGACCACTTCCAGTCTGGCGCCTCCAGGCAAAGTCACAGAGTGGCACGAGTGCCTCCAGGCAAAGTCACAGCAGCACAGGCTCCTCTAGGCAAAATCACAGCACCACGGGTGCCTCCAGGCAAAGTCACAGCAGCACGGGCGCCTCCAGGCAAAATCACAGCAGCACGGGCGCCTCCAGGCAAAGTCACAGTGGCTTGGGCGCCTCCAGGCAAAGTCAGGCGGGCATAGTGCCAGGCGCTTGCACATTGCACAAGTAAGCAATAGAACCGTGGGTCCAGCCCACGCGATCCGGCTACTTCACAATGGCAGCAACCTGGCAGGCGGGCAGTTTTTTCAATCATATAGTCAAAATAAACACAACACTCAGTGACAGCCCTGCAAGGCTGCCACATAGGTCCAAAAGACACAGTCAGAAACAGTGTAGGATGCTGCTTTGTCATCCACTCAATGTAGGAGCCTGGAAGAGGAATCCTATCGGTTCTTTCGTTAAGAGTCAGAGGTGCATGCGTTCCTTTGCAATAAGCATTTTCTTATCCAAAGTTCTCATGAGCCTATAACGTAGTCTTTTACAAGAAGAAATGCACATGGAAGTGTGGGACCTTACAGATGGCCTAGAGGGAGTCATCGGAGGCCAATTTCAGAGGCACACGTGCAAGCACATTGGTTCAAGTCAAACAACATAGAATGTGTGAGATGCTTGTGCATCCCCTCAATATAAGAGGCTAGGAGAAGAAACTAGATCCCTTCGGATTTCTTCATTCAGCGTTGAGTTACTGAGCTGTAAACACAGCCAGTAAATTAAAGAAAATAAAATTATCAAAAAATAATAATTAAAAAATCAAGGGCCTGCCAGAGCCTGCCAAAAGGTGTGGAATGGATGGGGGGTGCCTGCCAATTACTCCCGCGAGGGCATGAGGGTGGGGTATCCCAGCAGGGGCAGATTGACCTTTAGGAAGACCAGCTGCTCTACCATCTCAGCGTCCAAGCGAGAGCGGTGGGGTGTGACCACGTCGCCCACCATGGAAAATACCCGCTTGCTTGGAACGCTGGATGGTGGGCAGCTGATTCTATCCATGGCCACCTGCGCCAGATCAGGCCACATCTGGCACCGGGATGACCAGTAGGCCAGGGGTTCGATGGAGCCGTCCTCCATCTGCTCCGCTAGGTAACGCTGCACTGCTGCTGCAGTGTCATCCTGGCGGCGGCTGGGTTGGGTGCCTCTATGCCCAACGGCAGCCTGCAAGGCCTTTGCCCATAACCCCCGGCCTGTCCCCCTGCTGGATGTGGTGGTGGTGCTGCTGCCACTGCTGGTGGTGCTGGGCGGACTCAGCGCCTGGGCTTCAGTGGGCTCCTCCTCTGCCTGCCCAATCCTGGCTTCCCGCGCCTCCCAAATGTCTGCCACGAGCATTTCCACCCAACCCGCCCGGGAAGTCTGCCCACATAACCCATCCTTGATGCGCAGGTCACACATGGTGGCCAACATGTATTGCCTCTCATTGTAGAGAGGCTGGACCCGGCGGGATAAGCCTTCCCTCAGCCTAGTCACTACTTCCCGCACCTCTGGCAAGAAGCGCCTGCCGGTGACGGGATCCCCGGCCTCCAGAAACTCGCCCATCTGCATCTGGAGATGCCTGGCCATGGGGATCACCTGGCTGAGAAGGGCAGTGCTGCTGCTCAGGGTCTCGGTGGCCTCAAGGAACGGCTTGAGGACCACCAGAAGCTGGGACATGGCCTCCCACTGCTGCCTGGACAGTGGGGCCTGGATGCTGATGTCCCTGACCCTGAACATCTCATGGACAACACGCTGTTGCTCCACCATATGCTCGAGCATGTGGTAGGTGGAGTTCCAACGTCCTGCACTAGCCGGTGCTGTGGAAATCCCAGCTCCTGCTGCTTCTCCCGCAGCAACCGACTGCCCTTCACGCTGTGGTGGAAATGCCCAGCCACATTCCTGCAGCTCTCTAGGAGATTACGGATTGGGGGAGGGAGAGGGGCCTTGCTGCCTCCAAGGCCATCCCTTACGACCAGGTTGAATACATGCGTGATGCAGCGGATGCCTTCAAATCCGCCATCATGCACCGCCTTCACCATGTTGGCTCCCCCGTCCGTGACCATGTATCCGCGGGTGTGCTGGTGCCTGCTCAGCCACCCGGCCACCATGCGGTTCATGGCCTCCGTAATCTCCTGCGCCGTGTGGGACTGGTCCATGACTGCGGTATGAAGGAGGGCCCAGCAGCAGCCCTCCTTCCCAGTCCCAGAAGTCCTGGGTGCTTCCTGCCCTGAGGCTCCCCACCAGTGAGCCATCAGGGACAGGTAAACGTGCACTCCTCCTTCGCTGGACCAGATGTCGAAGTGAAGTGCACCTTCTGTGCCTCTGCCTGGCACAGATGACCCAGAACTAACTCCCTGCATGCCCGGTACAGGGAGGGCACCACATGCCTGCTCAGGGTGGTGCAACACGGCGGCTTATAGTATGGAACCACAAGAGCCATCAGCCTCTTGAAGCCTGCGTTCTCGACGAGGCTGAATGGCTGGTCATCCAATGCCACCATCTCACTGATGCAATTGGTGATCTGGTTGGGCATTGGAAAATGCCACCTTGTGGCTCCATACTTCCCCCACCGCATCTCTTCCATAGTGGCCTGGCGAAGCCTCTTGGGGATGGGAGTTCGAGGGCTGGCAGAAGTTGCAGGAGCCTTCTGCTTGCCCTTGCTACTAGCATCAGTCTGCTGCGAGGTGCCCGCCTCGGTCCCAAGCAAAACAGACTGGTGGTGCCTCTGCATGTGGTGGCTGAGGTTGTTGGTGGTGAAGTGGCCTGGCATTTTTCCCCTGCTCACAGACATCTTGCAGTGGCGACAGACAGCAAAGTGGGAATCCACTGCCACCTCATAGTGGTCCCACACCTTGCTTGTCTGTTGCTTCTGGGGTGACACAGACGGCCCGCTGGCACCTTCACTAGTCTGCGGTGTCACCTCAGGAGCAAGGGAATGAGTGGAAGAGAGGACGGATTGTGGAGAGCGAGGCTCTGCTGCTGCCTGCTCTTCCTCTTGCCCCACATCAGAGTCCTCCTTCTCACTCTGAACCTCGCTGACTCCCACAAGATCTGGGAAAAGTTCAGTCAGTGGGTTCACAGGCTCACTGACCGAAGAAGGAGCTGGAGATAGTCCTCCTTCTTCACGGCCACTGCTGCTCCCAGCACCTGCCTCAGGAAGTTCAAAGAGTGTCCTGCAGGCACTACATTGAGTTGCCTCTGCTTGCTTCTGCTGCCCCAGTGGAGGACGCCTCAGTTTAACTGGGGGTGTGGAAGAAGCCTGCCTTCTGCTGGTCCCAGCAGCAGCAGCAGCAGTGGTGCCATGCCCAGAGTGGCTACTCCCAAGGGCTGCCTAAGCAGCAGACCCCCTTTGAGTGCCATGTTTCATTTTATTTTTATTTTTATTATTATTTTTATTATATTATATAAGGGTGTGCTTTGCCCACAGTTTTTGTGTTTGTTGCTAAGTAGCAGCAGGCTACACAGCCCAGCAACACAGACTCACTCACTCACTCACTCACTCACTCACTCACAAGCAAGCACACACACACACACACACACACACACACAGAAAGCGAGTATAGAAATATTTTTGTTCTTTTTTGGGGGGTTTTCAGAGAGAGAGAAAAAGAATAACAAACACACTCACTCCCAAAGACAAACTACGGATATTTTAAAGACAAACTGAACTAACAAACAAACTAACAAACAAACGTTCTATCTATCTACAATAGAGAACACTAGGGGTGTGCATCGGATCGGATCCGATCCACGATCCGAATCCGATCCGACCCAAAATCGGGAAAATCCGATCCGATCCGATCCGATCCGGACAACCTCCGATCCGATCCGATCCGATCCGATGAGGTCCGATCCGGATCGGACGCCATTTTGAATGCTTTTTCCCATAGCCAAGTATTGTTTTACAAAAACGCCTATAACTTTTTCATTTTTAAAGATAGAAGGATGAAACTTGGGCACATTGTAGACTGGTTAGGGGTAGTTATCTGTGAGAAATTTCAGAAAGATTGGTGCATGCATTTTGTGGCAATTAATTTTTTAATAAATACCCAGGAATGCCTATAACTTTGTCATTTTTAAAGTTACACACATGAAACTTTGCCACATTGTAGGTGGTACCTTGGTACCTATGTGTGTGAAATTTCAGAAACATAGGTGCTTGCCTTGTGTGGCAATTAATTTTTTAATAAATACCCAGGAATGCCTATAACTTTGTCATTTTTAAAGTTACACACATGAAACTTTGCCACATTGTAGGCGGTACCTTGGGACCTATGTGTGTGAAATTTCGGAAACGTAGGTGCTTGCCTTGTGTGGCAATTAATTTTAGAAAAATGGGTAGTGGTGGGGTAAATACAGTTACGCCTCCCACTTTTTTATTTTTGAAGATACAAACAGGAAACATGGGCACATTACAGGTACCACTTGGCTTGATATGTGTGTAAAATTTCAGACAGCTGGGTCCAGGCATGTGGTGGCAAGGTATTTTTGAAACAATGAGGAAAGAAACGCCTATAACTTTTTTATTTTAAAAGTTAGAAGTCTGAACATTGCTCACTTTGTAGATGGGTTAGGGGTAGATATGTGTCAGAAATTTCAGAATTATAGGTCCAGGCATTTGATGGCTATGGAATTTTTAAATTACATGTTTCAAAAAAATTTCTACAGAGGCCAGGTCTTCCCCTCCCGCTTCCCGCGAAGAAAAGGAAACACTCTCTCGTCTCGATCCCTTTGATCCTTGCTAGTAGTATCCATTACAGGGCTCGTGTTTCCTTTCCTACTTTCACTTTTCAAGCAGAACGGCTGAGCCTAGCTGAGTTTTGCAGCCATGCGTGCAAGGAAGGATCACTCTGGTCTCGATCCCTTTGATCCTTGGTAGTATCCATTACAGGGCTCGTGTCTGCTTTCACTTTGTACTCAAGCAGACACGAGCCCTGTAATGGATACTACTAGCAAGGATCAAAGGGATCGAGACCAGAGTGATCCTTCCTTGCACGCATGGCTGCAAAACTCAGCTAGGCTCAGCCGTTCTGCTTGAAAAGTGAAAGTAGGAAAGGAAACACGAGCCCTGTAATGGATACTACTAGCAAGGATCAAAGGGATCGAGACGAGAGAGTGTTTCCTTTTCTTCGCGGGAAGCGGGAGGGGAAGACCTGGCCTCTGTAGAAATTTTTTTGAAACATGTAATTTAAAAATTCCATAGCCATCAAATGCCTGGACCTATAATTCTGAAATTTCTGACACATATCTACCCCTAACCCATCTACAAAGTGAGCAATGTTCAGACTTCTAACTTTTAAAATAAAAAAGTTATAGGCGTTTCTTTCCTCATTGTTTCAAAAATACCTTGCCACCACATGCCTGGACCCAGCTGTCTGAAATTTTACACACATATCAAGCCAAGTGGTACCTGTAATGTGCCCATGTTTCCTGTTTGTATCTTCAAAAATAAAAAAGTGGGAGGCGTAACTGTATTTACCCCACCACTACCCATTTTTCTAAAATTAATTGCCACACAAGGCAAGCATCTACGTTTCCGAAATTTCACACACATAGGTCCCAAGGTACCGCCTACAATGTGGCAAAGTTTCATGTGTGTAACTTTAAAAATGACAAAGTTATAGGCATTCCTGGGTATTTATTAAAAAATTAATTGCCACACAAGGCAAGCACCTATGTTTCTGAAATTTCACACACATAGGTACCAAGGTACCCCCTACAATGTGGCAAAGTTTCATGTGTGTAACTTTAAAAATGACAAAGTTATAGGTGTTTCTTTCCTCATTGTTTCAAAAATTAATTGCCACACAAGGAAAGCTCCAATGTTTCTGAAATTTCACACACATATCAAGGCAAGTGGTACCTGTAATGTGCCCAAGTTTCCTGTTTGTATCTTCAAAAATAAAAGAATGGGAGGCGTAACTGTATTTACCCCACTACTACCCATTTTTCTAAAAATTAAGTGCCACACAAGACAAGCACCTACGTTTCTAAAATTTTACACACATAGGTCCCAAGGTACCCCCTACAATGTGGCAAAGTTTCATGTGTGTAACTTTAAAAATGACAAAGTTATAGGCATTCCTGGGTATTTATTAAAAAATTAATTGCCACAAAATGCATGCACCAATCTTTCTGAAATTTCTCACAGATAACTACCCCTAACCAGTCTACAAAGTGCCCAAGTTTCATCCTTCTATCTTTAAAAATGAAAAAGTTATAAGCGTTTTTGTAAAACAATACTTGGCTATGGGAAAAAGCATTCAAAATGGCGTCCGATCCGGATCGGACATCTGGTCCGATCCGATCCGACCAGCCTCCGATCCGATCCGATCCGATCCGACCCCCCAGGTCCGATTCCGATCCGCTATCCGATCCGATCCGGGGGGTCAGTGCACATCCCTAGAGAACACTACGTTCAACATCTAAGGCCCTCCTCCGAGTGTCTCCTCCGAGGGAGGCTCGGAGGTCAGCAACAAGAGAGAGGGCCTTCTCTGTGGTGGCTCCCCAATTGTGGAATGATCTCCCCGACGAGGCCCGCCTGGCGCCAACATTGTTATCTTTTCGGCGCCAGGTCAAGACTTTCCTCTTCTCTCAGGCATTTGGCAATATCTGAGGAGCCTGGGTTTGTTTTGTTTTGTTTTTGTAGTTTTTGAAGTGTCGATGTGGTTTTTAAATGTATAGATTGTGTGTATGTTGTATGTTTTTGCTGTTTTAATTTTTGTATATTGTTTTTAATTGTTTTTAATCCTATGTAAACCACCCAGAGAGCTTCGGCTATGGGGCGGTATACAAATGTAATAAATAAATAAATAAATAATAAATAAATAAAGGCAAGAGAGAAAAAGAGAGAGCACAAGGAAGCTGAAGAAAAAGAGACCAGAAACTCCTCCAAACACCTCCAAATTCAATACAAGCTCCAAAACAAACACTCCTTCACCTCCAACTCACTACACCCCACAGAGAGCCAAAAACGAAAGTCTGAGAATATATACTGGGTTTTCTACTAAGCCCTCCTCCAGCATTGTGATTGGAGGCTGAAGAAAGTCCTCACAGGATTGGGTAATTCAGTCATGTAGTCTAAGGCACAATTGGTGGATCAAGCTGTCAAACACACATACACACACACACACACACACAGAGCCTCCCCCCCTTACTGGATGTTTAAAATAATAAAGTTTAACCTTTGTTTCCCACTAAAGTATTGCACCAATGTGTCTGACATTTTCAGCATATGAGGGGGCATCAGTCCTCTGCCATGTCAGCGAGTTTCAGCTTTCTAGCTCTTAAAACAAAAAAGTTACAGCACATTCTTTGTGAAAATAGATAGAAAAACGCCATTTAAAACCATCCGATCCGCCGATCCGATCCGATCCGGATCAGACCTCGGCGGATTGGATTGGATTGGATCAGAGGGTAGGTCGGATCGGATTGGAACGAATTTTTCTGATTCTGGGGCGGATCTGATTTGGATTGTGGATCGGATCCAATCCGATGCACACCCCTAGTAATTATATGAATGGTCACTGGCTATCGAAAGATAGAGCTGTGGTTTAGAAAATCACTATGTCTAGAAGTAAAGACACAGTTGACCACATGAAAAGCAGAAGTGATGTCCAGTTTAGGGATAAACAAGTACATCAGAAAGGATGAGACTTTTGGGGAAGAGGTTGGTCTAAACTGATGTTGTGGCCCAATAGACTTAGATGTTTGAAAATAAATGAATATGTATTTGGAGGGAGGTCACTGTCTTTGACAAAATAGAAAGGAGGGCAGGTCTCCTGGAGGTCCTGCATGCGTACGAATGGCACCTGCTGAAATTCCCCTTTCAATACAAATGTTAAAGATACAGGAGCCCTGTCCTCCTATCCATTTGGTCACTCGAACACATAAGGAAGACTCTCCTCATGTGCGCTGCATAACAAGGGCATCAGCATATCCAGAAGGGAACATCTATATTGTGTAGCTATCAACCTCTTCCCCCTTTTCACATATACTCAAGGCCTATCCAAGCGCTCTATACCTGAATTAAGAACACCTATAAGGAAAAGGAGTGTTCCAGCTCTGATCCTTTTGATTAGGGTGACCAGATAAAATCCAGGTCAGGGCTCATGTAATTTTTACAGTTGCAGAGAAAAGGGAATTTTAGCCAGTGTCATTTGTATGCAATTAGTTCCTGGTGAAATTCCCTCTTCATCACAACTGTTAAAGTTGCAGGGGCTCTGCCCTCTTTTGTATAGTATAGTGCATGCACCTTTAACTGTTGTGATGAAGAGGGAATTTCACCAGGAACAAATTGCATACAAATGACACTGGCTGAAATTCCCTTTTCTCTACAACTGTTAAAGTTACATGAGCCCTGACCTGGATTTTATCTGGTCAGCCTACTCTATGTGTGAATCCCACTCTGTGTAGGCTCCCCCTCCTCCTTGTCAGAATGGTAGGAAGAAGAGCCTGTGATCTTTTGCAGCATGCTTACTCATTGAGAAGAAGTCTAGTCATCTTCCTCACTTGAGGAGGATTTGTTCAATTGATTGGCAGAACTCATGGTGAAGCTGAAAAACAGCAGAGCATGTAGATAAATGCTAGATACCTTGGGCAGATTTCCTCCCCAAGATTAGTTCAGTCATGATCAAGGATATTCATTTGTTACTTCTCTGGCTCAACATCATGGCCTTTTGTTTCTGGTGTCATGTTGTGTTATTGGTCATTCCATATTCAAATATTCCTTCCTGTTTCACTGTATGGCAGACAAAACATCTCTTCAGAACTGACAGCCATTCCATAGGGAAACCCCAATTTTGAATTAGCAACTACACTCCATAGCAATTACCAAAGGATGGCAATTAATTCTGCTACTTGTGGTGAACCTCCTGTGGAGTTTCACTAGCCATTAACAAAACATAATATTAAATGTTGTCAAAGATATTATAAATACAGAGGGACTGGAAATATAGATGCTCCTAGCAGTCTGATCTCTGCTACTTTGTATTCTACACTTCATATTTCAAGCTCTCAGCAGATGGAACAGCCATAAACATCAGGGCAATTAATCTAACACAGTCTTCAAATTCATGTAGATTTCAACAGGGGCATATGTATCTGCAGTGAAGGCTTTTAGTTGTACTCAGGATGCTCATATTAGTAGTGCTGCTTCTATTGCTTTCCCCTTACACTTCAGGAATTGGTCACATAGTTAAATGCAGAGTTCATGATCTACAATCTCCACTTCACATGTATCATCAGTCAGGAGATTTCCTCATTGGCACTATTGCTTCTCAAGCCTTAATTTCCACCAGCCCAATACTCTTCAATGAAGACCCAACAGCGCTGTTGATTGAAGAGCTCATGTAAGGAAGGATGTGCATTTTTTAAACATATATATATATATATATATATATATATATATTCTTAATGGATTACTCAGTTTTTAAAGATGCTTTCTCTGCAATGAAAATAATACACCCTCTAGGGTGCATCGAACTTTACAAAATAATGTTTAGCTGCCATTGCTAAAAAACAAACAAACAAACAAACAATTCTTCACAGTTCAAAATCTTCCCTCTGAGACTTTTCGTGTCACATCAAGGGATGTATTGATGTGCTATATGCCCTGGGGTGGTTCTGAATCCATGCTGCATCAGTTATTTGAAACAGCCAAAGGTTCGAAGCCACTCTGGAGCAAAGAGGTGCAGATGCATGGCTGAAAAGTTGAGGACTAACCCAATTGTGTCAGCCAGAGTGAGGATACATTAGCTATAAAATGTAGTGTTCTGACGGTGAATATGGTATTATTTGTCTTTGATAACTTTGTGTAGACCACTTGTAGGCTAAAGAGCCGCTGGAAAGGTAGTAAATAAATACTGTGGTAACTATGACAACATTAACACAGGACTCAGTAGTAATAATTAATTCTGATGCAGAATTAAACTTTTGTTCCAGGATGGTACCTAAGAATTACCAGCACATCCTGGCCTTGGCATTTGCCATAAAGGAGATCAATGAGAACCCTCAGATCTTACCTAATATCACATTGGGCTTCCACATCTTTGACAATTTTTACACTGCAAGGTGGACTTATCATGCTACAGTACAACTTATATCCACACTGAAGAGATTTGTTCCCAATTACAAATGTGACCAGAATAACACAATTGCAATCATCGGGAGTCTGGACTCCCAGAACTCATATCATGTGGCCACTGTATTGGATGTCTACAAGATTCCACAGGTGTGTGTGTGTGTGTGTGTGTGTGTGAGAGAGAGAGAGAGAGAGAGCATTGAAATCTCAATTCATATTAATTTTGCTCATTTGAACTTACTTTTAGTGCACGTGAAGCCAGGTTAAAAATACATTACATAAGTGAGATCTCCAATAAAAAAGTTGCAGAGGATCTTCATTTCCTAACATGGATGCTTCTTTTTAGGCTTCTAAGCAGGAAAGTCTTCCTTCAGGATATTCTATTCTGCCTTTGTAGTGAGTTTGACACTAGAATATTGGTGAGGAGTCAGTTGCTACACAGATGAGCCAAATTTGAGATTAATCCCTCCAACCCTTGATTTTATATGAATTTATTTAAGATCATTTCAGTTCTGACAGTTCAGAATAACAGCTCGCCTCGTGCATTCATTCAGACCTGTCAGAACGGAAACGATGTTTAAAAAATTCACATCAAATCGAAGGCTGGAGGAATCAATCTCAAATTTCATACACATACTTAGGCATAACCCATAAGCACTGTGACCAAGTTTCAAGCCTCTAACTTTTAAAATACAGAAGTTATAGGTATATGTATCTCGCTGTCGGATAAAACGATAAAATTGCCAGTAAATTATAGTCTCCGATGATTATTGTAGGTTTTTCTATCGTATCGTCATTGTTAAACACATGCATGATAACGGCCTTATTGTATCGTTATCGTACATTTTAACGATACGATACACATGCCTAATAATTGCTAGTCTATGCTTTCTTTCTCTCATCCACAAATCTGTTTAGCTCATCTATGGCTCTGCTCCAGTGATGAATGACAAAACCCCAGGCCTTTCCTTCTACCAGATGGTCCCCCAGGAAGCTCTTCAATATGAGGGGATTCTCTCTTTGCTTCTCTATTTCAGGTGGATGTGGATTGGGGTCATAATTATGGATAATGATAATGGAGAAAGATTTTTGCAAGCTGTATTTCCAACATTTTCCAGGCATGGAGTCTGTTTTGCCTACATAGAAAGAATCCCTAGTCTAACTTTTATCACTGAATTTTACAGTTTGTTAGAACAACTGGCAAAAGTCTACGATAAAGTCAGAGAAAACAAAGCTAATGTATTAGTGGTCTATGGGAAATCATATACCATTGTGAGCTTGAGATGGTTTCAATATGTATCAGAAAGAGATCTAGTAACAAATATACCAAATGGTAAAGTACTAATTTTGACAGCCCAGATGGAATTCACTTCACTTATCTTTCAAAGGACTTGGAATACACAGTTTTTTCATGGTGCTATATCCTTCACTATTCACTCTAAAGATGTACCAGGGTTTCATCAGTTTGTGGAGCATACAAAACCTCTCTACAGAAAAGCAGATGGATTTATTTTGGATTTCTGGCAACAGGCCTTTGGATGCATATTCCCAAATACAGTTGAGGGTGAGGCGGTTGGAGATTTTTGTACAGGAGAGGAGAATTTGGAGAGCCTTCCTGGATCATTTTTTGAAATGAGCATGACTGGCCATAGCTACAGCATCTACAACTCTGTCTATGCGCTGGCTCATGCATTACATGCCATGTTATCATCCAGGCTCCAGAACAGAAGTCAGCAGGATGTAAGAGGACAAAAACTTTACAGTAATCAGCAATGGAAGGTAATACACAATGTGTATAATCCTTTCTTGAATAAACTGTTTTCCAGGATTCATATTCCTTCCTCTTCCCATCAGGCAGAAAAGGCATGCTAATTCTCACTTCCAATATATTGCTTTTTTAAGGCTGTATCCAATGGGTTGTATCCCATGTTATCTGGATCTTTGTCATGGGCCAATTCTAAATACAACCAGCATTGGATAAAACCCTTTGTTTTCTTCAATATATATTTGCTTATATTGTTCTGCTAGCCACACTTCTTTCAGCACTTTTCAGGTTCAGTATTCATTGGAAGGAGGTCACTTGAGGATTTGGGTATTTTGTAATTTTATTTCAGTTTATTTACTGAAGAACAGGTGGCATTCTATATGCCCTCTTTATACTAGTAGCGGCTCTTCAGGGTTTCAGGCAGGATTCTTCTTTGCCATACCTAGAGAAGCTGAGGATTGAACCTGGGACCTTCTGCCAAACTACATGTTTTTCATATCATGCACAGCAGTGAGAAGACTGGCTGCTTTACCTCAGTGTAAGTGAATTTGGTCCCAATTCAAATTGGTACTGTGTAAGTATGGAAGAAGTATAGCATCCCTCCATTTTCATTCTGGAATTCCAGCCCTTCACAAGGGTAGGGAGTGGGAAAAAAGAGGGTGGGAATGTGCATCCACTGGAACCAACATGAAAATGACAGGACTATTTCTCGATCCCTACAGCTGACATAAGTTCATTGCCCAAACCTGTAAGATTCAAGTGAGATATCCAGTGGAACTGATTGTGAACTGGAAATCATGGCTGTGTCCAGAATACAATAGAATCACATTATGTTTGTTTATGTATCTCAGCCTGGAAGTTTCAACCCACTGTTATCAAATGACAACCTTTCTCTAAGTTCTTCTCTTTTATTTTTCACCTGAGCTTCATCACTTTCTGAGCAATGTCTCATTTAACAATGGTGCCGGGGACAAGTTTTCCTTTGACAAGAATGGGGAGTTAATAGCTGGATTTGATGTTATCAACTGGATCAGTTTCTCGAACCAATCATTTCGTCGTGTGAAAGTTGGAAGGGTGGATCCCCAGGCATCTCCAGATCAAGTGTTCACCATCAGTGAGGATGCTATAACTTGGCATAGCTGGTTCAATCAGGTAGAAACCAAGTCTGGAACACTTTGTTAACAGTGCAACCCTATGCATGTCTACTTAACAGCAGCTTCCATGTTATTCAGGTGGGCTGAACTTTTTAAGTGTTTTTCCCTTGATAAAGACTCACAATCTTCATTTCCCCATCCTCCCACCCAGCATTTTTTTCACTACATGGGCTTTTTTGCCCATCTTGCAATGATTCTTTAAAAGAAATCTTTATCAAGGGAAAAACTCTTAAGGGATTTCAAAAGGATTCACTCTCCCCTTCTTCATCCGAAGATATCCATCACTGATCTTCCCAATCTGCATTGGATGATTTCAAGTAGCGTGGAAAGGGGAAACGGGTAGCTCATATCCTGGCCTCTTTGGTCTCCTCCCCTCCCTCCCTGCCCACCCAAACTCCAGTTTTCCCCCTCCAAGATGTTGCTTTTCTAAACCCAGAAGACAAGCATCTGTGCTAGCTGCAAGAGGGCATGGAAATGAGTTCAGATCTCCCTCTCCCTCTCCTGAAGTCAGAGCACTACCCCTGATTTCAGATGGGGTATCCCCATTATGCAGTTGGACCTTGGACAAAGTCTAGGAACCATAGGATCGCTCCCTCCATCTTCTAATCTCAGCTCTTATAAACTACTTCTTTCATTTCTATTGGTTTTCTGGAAAACTTTCTGCTACCCTCAATTGATCAAAATCTGGTTCAATTTGTCTATTTGATGTATATTTAGTAAGGAAAAGAGAAAACAAGAAAACAAGAAAGCAAAAAAATAAAAAGAAATCCTTTAAAAGGAAAAAAAAGAATGTCCTGTCAATTTTCCACACTGTATTGTTATCTCATTTCTTCCCACTTCCCTTGACCAAAAGCAGTAGAATGGACATATTTGGTTAAGGGGAAGGAATCAATAAAACAGACTTTGACTGGTTTAAAACTTATATTAAAAATAATATATTTAGAGGGCAGTTCTATGCATTTTTAGAGTGAAAAAAGAGCAATAACTCCTAGATTTCCCATGTAAAATGGGGAATGCTGGGAGTTGTGGGCCATTTTATTTCTAAGCATGCATAGGATTTCATCCTTGTTTGGAAATTATTTCTGTTGGAATACTTGGAAACATTTGACTTCATGACTATTCTATCAAATACATTTCTTTTAAACCACTTTAATGTTAAGGGAATAAATCAAAGGCACTGAATAGTACGTGTGATTTTAGATTTCAACAGTGTGATATCCATTCCAATCAGACTATTTGAAAGGGCATCATGGGCTCCATCATACTTATTTTCCCCCTTCTATGCCTCCACATTTTTTTACCTCCATTTCAGAAGCACGGCAAACGCTCCTCTCTTTCACGATCACAGCTGTACCAGTTAACTCACTTTTTACTCTCCCACTGCTATTGAGTCTGCCCCACCCCACCCCACCTGTTGTATTTCGCTTGGTTCTTTTCTGGGAAACCAGCCAATAAACCCCTTATCTTAAGAATGTCTGGGAATAAGGCCAGCAGACTCTGGCTGAATTCAGACGACATATTAAGCAATGGAGGGGAAATAGCGTACTGACTAGGAGTTAAGCAGGTGGAGCTCTCCATGGACCAGTGCTGTGCTCTGCATCTTCCCTGGGGTTCCTGGCTGCTCCCCTCTCCTGGCTGCTCCCCTCTCCTGCAGTTTGGGAGCCGGTGTCGTCGGGCTGGCTGCCCCAGCTGTCCTCTCCCTCTGGTTCCATGGTGCTGGCAGGAGTGCATTACGGTGGTGCCGGGTGTCCCTGCCGTGGCCTGGTGTTGCCCGTCCCATGTGCTTGTTGGATGGTGGTTGCTGGTGGGCCATTGTGTTTGATGGGAATATGCCCTGCATGGCGGCGTTGTTGTCATTGCTGGCCGGGAGCGCTTGTGTGCTTGGGATTGTTGTGCATACCTTCGGCTATTTCCCACAACATCCGCAGCTGGCCGACCAGCACCCATGGATGCCCTTTGCCTTGGCGTTCTGCGCGTATTGGGGATGTGCATGGCTGGTGCTCATTGTCCATCCATGTTGGTTGGATGGGGGGGCTCGGCGAGCACCGCTTCCCTGGGCTGCCTGCTTCCAGGAGCAGCGACAGGCGAGATGGCTCAGCTGTGGGGGTCGATGTCGCCTGGGTGGCTGTGCTCCCTGATGGGTGGGGGGCAGTGCCTCTTGTTCCTGGGTGCCTGGGTGTGTTGGGTGTCCCGTTGCCTGCCCCGTCCTTTGCCCTGTTTCCCTTCTGGTGGCATTGGTTTCCCGTTTTGATGGCTGAATGGGAGCATGGGGCACGTGCTTGCAGGAGCCGGCCCCTTGTTGTGCTTTGTGCCAGCTGCCTGGAACTGGCAGGCGGGCATCTTTGGTTGCTATGGCGGCATGGCTGGTGAGCTGTTGGGTGCGTGGCTGAGTGGCAGCCTGCATTCTGCCACTCTTGCTGCTTGCCTCTCTGGTCTTCCGTGCTAACGTACTCGACACATGGGATTTAAGCACACACCATCCAGACAAAACTTTGGTCAATTGAGTTTGCATGCAAGCGCGTTGTTTCGCTCCGTTGTTTAATTCTCCAGCTTAGCGTACTGTGGGTTGTGTGTGCATTGTGTGTTACTCCCCAGATGACACAATAAGCAACACAACTGATGGTTCTTTATCTAACCCTCTGTTGCTTAATATGTCATCCGAATTCAGCCAGTCTGGAGGTTTTCTTTTGTTTATTCACAAGAGATTAACCCCAGTAATGAGTGGAGTGCCAAACCTTTCAACCCACAGAGCAAGAGTGCAAGGTCTAGAATCCCCAGTTCAGTGTCCAACAAAGTCAGGGGCCAGTCAAAGAGACAACAAGTCCAGAGTCCAGGGTAATCCAAAAGTCAGATTTCCAAAGCCAAGGGTCAAGCCAGGTAGTCAGAAAGTCCAGGGTCCAAAGTCAAGGGTCAAGCCAGGTAGTTAGTCCATGATCTAGGAACAGGAAGCAGGCAAGGAAGCTAGAAGCCATGTATGTTGGTTATTTACAGCAAAAGCACTGCCTCCCCCTTGGAGCCGTTTATGCCTCGCCTGAGCCTGTACTCGGCCTTCCCCAGCTGTCACATATTACTGAAGCTATCTTATTTAAGGCTCACATCTGCTGCCCTGTGTTTCTGCAATCTCAAACTTCGTCTTGTTGGTCGAATCTGCTCCATACGCTTCAGACGCCGCCTCTGCTGAGGAGTGAAAGGACGAACTTCTTTGGGCCAAGAATCTTCCTCGTTGGAGACAGGGGGTGGAAGAGGGTGGCTTTCCTGGGGCTTTTCTGAGGAACCGGTCTGTCCCTCCTCCTCCTCCTCTGGTAAGTCCTGGGGAATGGGTGAAGCTGCAGCCTCTGGAACTTCATCTTCTTCCTCAGAGGAAGATTCCTCAGATGGGGCCATGACACGTTCTCCTTCCCCCTCCAGTCATTGATTTCAATTGAATCGTTCACAGAATTAACATTGTCCTCTTTCATTTATGGATTAGACCAGGCCATTTTCTGTTTGTAGTGAGAGTTGCCCCCCTGGTTCTCGTAAGAAAGTGAAGGAGGGGGAACCATTTTGCTGCTATGACTGCACCGTATGCCCAGAGGGGAAGATTTCTAATCAGACAGGTAAGACATATAGTATGCATATGTATCGAATGATGTGTAATCCAAAGGAATGTGGTTTGGAAATCTAGAACACAGTCCTGAAAGTACAATTGAAATAGTTCCTTTAGCATTCTTCGTAATTCACAGAAGTTTATGTTCGGGGTGGTTGTTTCCTGCTATCTTCTCCCTGTCATCCTCTCATGTTTTCTTTCCAATTCTTCCATCTTTTTCCTTAACACAGAAAATCTGTTCAGGTGAACAAGATGGAATTTAAGGGGACCATATGAAAAGGAGACCAGGGCTCCTGTATCTTTAACAGTTGGATTGTAAAGAAATTTCAGCAGGTATCATTCATATGCATGATCACCGTGTGCAATTCCCCCTTCCTTACAATAGTTACAGATGCAGGAGCCCTGCCCTCTTTCGTATCGGGTCATGCTAGGCAGAGCTCCTACAGCTTTCATTGTAGTGATGAAGTGGGAATTTCACCAAGTGCTACATGCATACAAATGAAAGCTGCTGGCATTCCCTTTTCTGTACAACTTTTAAAGAAACAAGAACTATCTGACTAAAATAGGCCTGGCTCTTTAGCACCAAGACAAGGGATCTGGAATCTGGCTTTAAGGGATGTTCCTTGCGGGAGGGACAAAGAAGGACAGTTGACATCCACCCAAGAGAAAGAAAGCAGAGTGACCCCAAAGCTAGTAAGAGGGATTGTATATAAGCAAAGTACGTGACCATGTATTTTCTATTTCAGACATGAATGATTGTTATAAATGCACAGATGAAAACTATTCAAACAAAAAACAGGATTTGTGTATTCCCAAGTATACAAGCTTCTTGTCTTATGAAGAACCGTTGGGGCTCAGTTTAGCCTGTTCTGCTCTTTTTTTTACTTTGGTTACTGGTTTGGTGCTAGGGACATTTCTGAAGCACCACCATACTCCTGTCGTCAAAGGCAACAACCGGAATCTCTCCTACGCTCTTCTCTGTTCGCTCCTGCTCTGTTTCCTTTGTGTATTGCTATTCATCGGTCAACCTGGAAAGGTGATGTGTCTCCTCCGGCAAAATGCCTTTGGCATCATCTTCTCACTGGCTGTATCTTGTGTCCTGGCTAAAACCATCACTGTGGTTCTGGCTTTCATGACCACAAAACCAGGATCCAGGATGCGGAAGTGGGTTGGAAAGAAAACTGCCAACTTCATTATCCTTTCGTGCTCCCTTATTCAGGCAGGCATTTGTACTGTGTGGCTGGCAAACTTTCCCCCTTTTCCAGATGTTGACATGCATTCAGTGACAGAAGAAATTATTCTGGAATGTAACGAGGGTTCTGCATTGATGTTTTACTTTGTCCTGGGCTACATGGGCTTTCTGGCAATAATGAGTTTCACAGTAGCTTTCCTGTCCAGGAAGTTACCTGACAGTTTCAATGAAGCCAAGTTCATCACTTTCAGCATGCTGGTGTTTTGCAGTGTTTGGTTAACTTTTCTTCCATCCTACATGAGCGCCAAGGGAAAATACATGGTGGCTGTGGAGATCTTCTCTATCTTAGCTTCCAGTTTTGGGCTACTGTGTTGTATCTTTTTCCCCAAATGTTACATTATTGTATTGAGACCTGAATTGAATAAGAAGGAACAGCTAATAAGAAGAAAAAAGTGAAGTTTTAAACTACCTGTATCCTTTGCTACAGGAATCAGTGCAGAGTAATTTTGTCCCTGTTCACAAATTCTGTGGATAAGTCTCATTCACAATGTCCAAAGTGATTGTGAGCATTCACTGTTCCTACCTCAAAACTGAGATGGATGACTCATGTCCTACTCTACATAACATTCAATGTTGATGGTATTGAATGCCAGTTGAGTCTTTGTAAGTGGAGATGGTAGCATGGTTGCTTCTGTTGCATAAATTACATGTGACAATTGTCATGTGACAATTCCTATGAAAAGCCACATCTGGGTCTTTGGTCCACCACTCTGCCCGTGAAAAGGCCTCATCAGACAGGGGGAAACCGTATTTCCTTACCATAATTTTCCCCTTGCTTCTGTTCTATTATATTTCCTCTTTCTTCACACTAGGTAAGAAAGAGGAAGTAAACAATGACCATGTGGCTCATGCAGTGGCCGTTTTTATCACACCATTTTCCAGCACACAGAAGGAAATGGCTGCATATTCAGTTTCAAAAACTAAAATAAAATCGGAGTTAAAGGGGTCTATTTTATGTTGGAAATAAGGCAAGAAGGAGCGGGAGATGCATTGGGGTGGATGCCAGTGTCAAGAGGACCGAGACACATCTGTGAGTGGGGAGTAACAAGCAAGCAATAAAATCCTCGTCAGATGATGCTCAGACACATCCAGTTTCAGAGTAGTGGTGAAACAGAATAGATTAACAGAAAGGTTGTTTTTATTAATTATTATCATCATTATTGAGTGGCAAGAAAAAGTTTATGAACCCCTTAGAAGTTTTACACATTTCCAACCTAAAGTGTAATTAAACCTTAATCTAATCACGTCAGCTTGCGCACACTTTCAGATCAAACAGAGAGGCCCTTCTCACCTGCCCACCAGTGAGGGAAATTAGGTGGGTCTCCACATGAGGGAAGGCCTTCTCTGCAGTGTCCCCACACCTGTGTCCCCACACATGCACCATCCTACTGGCTTTTAAGAAGGCCTTAGAACGTTTCGTTTTAATATCAGTACTGTTTTGCTGCTCCTGCACTTGTTATTTTTATTGTTATATTTACTGTTAGCTTTCATTGTTTTTCACTTATATTTTCCTGTCTATGCTTTTAAAGAAATTGAAGCTTAAGAACTAGAAGAAATAGAAAGGTATACGGTTTTTGTAAGACTCTAGAAAAAGAACTTAAGGGAAGGAGAAGACTAAGAAATGGAATTGAGAAGGGATGGGTAGGTACTTTGGGAAGAACAAATACATAAAGCTGCCCTAGCACAAGTGTAACATTATTAACAGTAATAGAGAATGAAAGATGGGGAGAAAATTTGGGAGGAAAAACAAGCAATTCTGCCTTTGCCATATTAAATTTCAAATGGCGACAAAGCATTCATGCTGAAATATTTGAAAGACATTCGGAGATACAATTCTGAACATCGGGAGAAAGTTGTTGTTGTTATTATTATTATTATTATTATTACTATTATTATTATATTTATTTATATCCCGCCTTTTCCCAGTACTGGGACCCAAGGTGGCTTACAAATTAAAATATGTACAGTTAAAACACATAGAGATGTACAAAAATTAAAAAATATAATTAAACATAGTACAATTTAAAAATATTTAAAACATTTACTATAATAATGATAATAATAACAATATATGTCTTTATTTATTACCCACCTCTCCATCTGGATCGAGGCGGGGAAAAACTTCAGATATAAAATATGTAAAACTGATTGAAAGCACAGAAAACTAATACATTATTAAATTACCAATAAAACTCTTAAAATTCAACTGGGTAGGCCTGCCAGAAGAAATCGGTCTTTCTGGCTTTCTTCAAGTCAAAGAGACTATTAAGTTGAGGAATCTCCTCCGGCAGACCATTCCACAGTATGGGAGTGGCAGAAGAGAAGGTCCTCTGGGGAATGGTTGTCAGCCTAATTTTGGCTGACTGTAGCAATTTTTTTCCCAGAGGACCTGAGTGTGCGGGGTGGATTGTATGGGAGAAGGCGATCCCGCAGGTAACCCGGACTCAAAAAAAATATAGGGCTTTAAAGGTGATGACCAACACTTTGTACTTCACCCGGAAATGAATTGGCAGCCAATGAAGTGATTTTAAAACTGGTGTGATATGGTCACCCAGGTGTCCCGGTGACCAACCTGGCTGCCACATTTTGAACTAGTTGAAGTTTCCGGACAAGGCACAGAGGTAGCCCTGTGTACAGCGCATTGCAGAAGTCAAGCCTTGAAGATTCCTCCCCCCTCCACACGCACACATTCAGGAACATGTCCAAAGTTAATGTTTTTCCTTTTTTTCACATTCAAGAAGATTTTCTCAAATTTTACTTTTTTAAAGAAAAAGAAAATTTGTGGGAGATTTGCAGAAATCCACTCTAGGAAAGTGAAAAATGGTTAAATATGCGCAAATCTCTCTGAAGCTGGAAAAAACCTCTACCTCCCTTTTGCTCGTCCCACATCCCTGTAGCAGAGTAGTGGGGTAGGTTGCTGAGCTTGTGCTGCAAAGGCCCATGTGATATGTGATATGAGGGATAAAGGGGGAACAGCTCATGTCAAATAGCAGAATGTCTGATTGCCTGTTGGGAGTCACATGGGTTAGCAAGTGAACAACCTACCCACCATAGCTTATTTTCAGGCTGGCTTATCGTGAGTCGCAAACCAGCCTATTGTCTTGAAAAACCATCTAAAAGACTATAAAGAAGTGGTATGGACCACTGTACCTTCGTTGTTAATCAATTATCTTTCCCATGTTCACTCTTGCTCTAGGTTGTTTCATTGTAAGGTGTCAAGGATGAGGGGAAAACCCAAAATGAAACTTTGCATGCACTACATTACTTTGCAAGCAGTTGCTCTTGTGGGCTTTAATGGGTCAGAAAAACCGAAATACCTTTTGAATCACTGCTCGGAACCTCACCAAACCAATTAAAGCCTGACAAACCTGATAATCTGATCCTGATTCAAACTGTTGGTTCTAAACTATAAAACTTTACGTGGCTCAGGATGACAATACCTGACAGAACACATCTCCCAACATGAACCTACCCCATACACTATGTTCAACATCTAAGGTCCTCCTTTGGGTTCCTACTCTGAGGGAGGCTCGGAAGAGGAGAGGGCCTTCTCTGTGGTGGCCCACTAATTATGGAATGATCTGCCCAATGAGGGCCATTTGGCACCAACATTCCTATCTTTTCAGCACCAGGTCAAGACTTTTCTCTTTCCCAGGCATTTAGCAACATGTGATGAACTTAATTGATCCTGGATCTGTTTTTAGGTTCAACTGACAGCTTATAGTTGTTTTTACATATATGTTCTTGTGTATACTGTCTGTGGTATGGTTTATATGGTTTTATATTTTGTATAGCATTTTTAAGGTTTTAATCTTATGTCAGCTGCCCAGAGAGCTTCAACCATGGGGCAGTATAGAACTAATAACAATAACAATAATAATAAATCATTAGTTTTCAATCTGCAAGAAATATATGATATGCAGTGCCACAGATTGGCAAAACAAATGGGTCAATGTATCAATTTTCTTTTCTTTTTCATTTGCCCTATGTTTGGCAATTTGTATCAGCTTAGTTTATACTTTTGCATTATTGGAGGCCTCATGAGGTAGGTCATGGATGCCAAGATTCAAGTTATTATCGTAATGGTTTTTATTTTTTCATCAGCAAAGGAATTATGAGCCCTATAATAGTAGAATGTTTGTATGTGTGTGTGTGTCTCACATTAAGTAAAGCACATTCCCATGCCCTTTATTATATTTGTATATTAAAAGAAGTGCATTGCTGCAGTCTTTGGTTCATAAGAACTTGTACATTCTTCCTACGGAAAACATTTGTGCAGGGGTGAGGTCATATTCTCAAAAAGGCCAGTTCTGAATCTCCACATCTGGACCCTGATCTTGTATTTCTGAATTATTATTTTTATTTACATTTTGTGGTGCATTCCAAGCAAGCTGTATCTTGTGGTATGCAACTAAGCTGAAGATAAAATTGTCTTCAAGTATGATGAATGTGTTTTCTTTTGCAATTCCCTAAGAATCCACAATTTTGAATTGATGATTACTTTGCCATTTAATTATCTGAAGGATCACACTTAATACTTATAGTTGTCAAAATCCCTGGTGAGTTTTATGGATACTAGCAATGCCAACATCAATGAAATATTTATAAATATAAGCTGCGCTATTCAGAGGCTAGGGGGTAGGAAGAAGGAAGAATGCACCAGTCCAATCTTTGATACTTTACATTTTGTATTTCAGGGTTGAGGTCTATCAGCAGTTCTGTGATGTCAAAGCCATTGTAATGATGAAGACTGTAATGAACATGTCATATAGACTAAAATAGGGGGATTTGTAGAGAGGCAAGATTTGTACTTGTTGTCAGGATGGAGAAATTAATATTGTTGCTACTTATTTTATTTCCTTGACTCCTTTCAAAGACTCACATTGTTAAAAGCAAGGTCCGCTATCCCCACCCTCCACTTCACAGTTATCATCAGTCAGGCAACCTCTTTCTTGGTGTCATTACAGCACAGGCTTTCATTAATTCCAGTTCAATAACATTCACTAAAACCTCCCACCCTCCAGCAGTGTTTGAAGAACATGCGTAAGAAAATACTTTCTTTTATTGTCTAGTGTGCAGGTATTTTACTTAACTGGCAATTTTCCTGAATATATGTAAGGGTGGGGTTATAAGGCTTTGTTAGCATAGCATAGGGGGGAAACTTTTTGGGCATAGAAGGGGTTATGGGGGAGCCTGGGTAAGGGAGGAACAGGGCACATAGGGAATCAATCTACAGAGTCTTTACATGCATGTGGTATGGGAAGCTTTAAGGTATAGAAGCTTGTTACTTGGAGTGGGGAAAGTATGATTAGCTGTATTAGTTATAATTGTCCTGCACTTTTTCCAATAGTAAGTATTCCTCATAAGGTAATTATTAGGGATATGCACTGACCCCCCGGATCGGATCGGATCGGATAGCGGATCGGAATCGGACCTAGGGGGTCGGATCAGATTGGATCAGATCGGAGGATGGTCAGATCGGATTGGATCCGATTCCGATCCGCGGATTGGATGTCCGATCTGGATCAGATGCCTTTTTGAAAGCATTTCCCCATAGTGTAGTATTGTGTTACATAAACACCTATAACTTTTTCATTTTTAAAGTTAGAAGGATGAAACTTGGGTACTTTGTAGATGGGTTACCGGTAGTTATCTGAGAATGATTTCAGAAAGATTGGTGCAGGCAGTTTGGGGGAATTAATTTTTTAATAAAACACCAGAATGCCTATAACTTTTTCATGTTTAAAGTTACACACATGAAACTTTGCTGAATTGTAGGAGGTAGTTTGGGACCCATGTGTTTGAAATTTCAGAAACATAGGTGCTTGCCTTGTGTGGCAATTAATTTTAGAAAAATTGGTAGTAGTGGGATAAATACAGTTATGCCTCCCACTTTTATATTTTTAAAGATATAAACAGGAAACTTGGGCACATTACAGGTAACACTTTTCTTGATGTGTGTGAAATTTCAGAAACATAGGTGCTTGCCTTGTGTGGCAATTAATTTTTGAAACAATGAGGAAAGAAACACCTATAACTTTTTTATTTTAAAGGTTAGACGTCTGAAAGTTGCTCCCTTTGTAGATGGGTTAGGAGTAGTTATCTGTCAGAAATTTCAGAATGATAGGTCCAGGAATTTGATGGCTATGGATTTTTTAGATTAAAAGTTACTAAAGTTTTTCCACAGAGGCTTGGGCTGTCAATTGCACCCCACCTCCCCCGCCTCCCCCTCCCTCTTTTATCTGTCAAAACTCCATGTTGTTGTAAACACAATGTTGGGGACTCGGTGAGGTTCTCCTTGAGGGAGGACCCCTAGTCCCATGGCTTGTGCGAGGCGGGCGGCACGCCCTCCTCGCAGGTGGGATCTGGAAGGCGGCAACAGCAGACAGGAAGGCAAGCATGGCAAAGTCCAACGTTGGGGACTCAGTGAGGTGCTCCTTGAGTCCCATGGCTTAAGCAAGGAGGGCGGTTGGCCCTTTTCGCAGGTAAGATCTGGAAGGCGGCAACAGCAGACAGGAAGGCAGGCATGGCAAAGTCCAACGTTGGGGACTCGGTGAGGTTCTCCTTGACGGAGGACCCCGAGTCCCATGGCTTAAGCGAGGAGGGCGGCTGGCCCACCTCACAGGTAGGATCTGGAAGGCAGCAGGCAGGCAGACAGGAAAGCAGGCATGGCAAAGTCCAAATAGCAACGCTGGGGACTCGGTGAGGTGCTCCTTGAGTCCCATGGCTTAAGCAAGGAGGGCGGTTGGCCCTTTTCGCAGGTAAGATCTGGAAGGCGGCAACAGCAGACAGGAAGGCAGGCATGGCAAAGTCCAACGTTGGGGACTCGGTGAGGTTCTCCTTGACGGAGGACCCCGAGTCCCATGGCTTAAGCGAGGAGGGCGGCTGGCCCACCTCACAGGTAGGATCTGGAAGGCAGCAGGCAGGCAGACAGGAAAGCAGGCATGGCAAAGTCCAAATAGCAACGCTGGGGACTCGGTGAGGTTCTCCTTGACGGAGGACCCCGAGTCCCATGGCTTAAGCGAGGAGGGCGGCTGGCCCACCCTACAGGTAGGATCTGGAAGGCAGCAGGCAGGCAGACAGGAAAGCAGGCATGGCAAAGTCCAAATAGCAACATTGGGGACTCGGTGAGGTTCTCCTTGACGGAGGACCCCGAGTCCCATGGCTTAAGCGAGAAGGGCGGCTGGCCCACCTCGCAGGTAGGATCTGGAAGGCAGCAGGCAGCAGGCAGGAAGGCAGGCATGGCAATGTCCAAACAGCAACATTGGGGACTCGGTGAGGTTCTCCTTGACGGAGGACCCCGAGTCCCATGGCTTAAGCGAGGAGGGCAGCTGGCCTGCCTCGCAGGTAGGATCCGGAAGGCAGCAGGCAGCAGGCAGGAAGGCAGGCATGGCAAAGTCCAAACAGCAACGTTGGGGACTCGGTGAGGTTCTCCTTGAGTCTCATGGCTTAAGCAAGGAGGGCGGCTGGCCCTTTTCGCAGGTAGGATTTGGAAGGCGGCAACAGCAGACAGGAAGGCAGGCATGGGAAAGTCCAACGTTGGGGACTCGGTGAGGTTCTCCTTGACAGAGGACCCCGAGTCCCATGGCTTAAGCAAGGAGGGTGGCTGGCCCACCTCGCAGGTAGAATCTGAAAGGCAGCGTGCACTTCAGCAGCAGCACCAGCAGGCAGGCAGACATCCAAATGGCAAAGTCTCTCCTTTCCAGAGCACTGTGGCAGAGAGTTCCATGGTCTGTAAAAGAAGAAGGGAAAATAAGGAATGAATATTAGACTACACTACCTCCTTCCCACCTAGGACTGTCACGTTGCCAGTCCCGATTGCCCATGCCCAAGTAGGCACATGGGGCTGCCTGCTTACTCAGAATTAAGCAGGCAGATAGCCCCGCTTCAGTTAGGTTGAAGGTGCCTTCAACCTAACTGAGGGTGTTGTTGATAAGAGGGCCACTTCCAGGTGGGCAGTGATGGGCAGATGGGCAGTCTGGATTCCCGGGTCTGCTGTGCACTGTGGCGATGTGTTCCATAGGCTGCAAAAGAAGAAGGGGGGAAAAAAAATAAAGGTTAGATAATGAAATACTTTAACACAACTGGCTCCCTCCCACCCAGGACTGGCCTGTTGGCCGTTCCTGAGTGCCCACACCAAAGTAGGCACACGGGGCTCCTGCTTGCTTACTCGTAGGTAAGATCTCTGACAGCCTCTTACCTGAGTCATGTAGATGAATTGACAAAGTCCAAACAGCAACGTTGGGGTCTCAGTGGGAGCTTCCCCTTGGGGAAAGCCCAAGTCCCATGGTTTGTGCAAGGAGGGTGCCGGGCTCTCCTCTCAGGAAGGATCTGGAAGGCAGCGGGCAGTAAAGCAGCAGCAGCAGGCAGGCAGGCATTCAATGGGCAAAGTCTCCCCTCTCCGGGGCCCTGTGGAAAAGAGTTCCATGGTCTGCAAAAGAAGACAGGAAAATAAGGAATGAATATCAGACTACTCTACCTCCTTCCCACCTAGGACTGTCACATTACCAGTCCCAATTGCCCATGCCCAAGTAGGCACATGGGGCTGCCTGCTTACTCGGAATTAAGCAGGCAGACAGCCCCACTTCAGTTAGGTTGAAGGTCCCCCCCATTCACAGAACACTTACCATAGTCGTAAGGGAGTTGTCGATAAGAGGGCCAATCCCAGGCAGGCACTGGAATTGCCGTCTCTCCCGGGCACTGTGGTGCTGCCTTTCAAAGGCTGAAAAAGAAGGGAAAATAAGGATTACACACATAACACTTTAACAACTAGCCCCCTCACACGTTGGACTGGCATCTGCCCAGTCCTGAATGCCCATGCCCAACTGTTACTCACACGGAGCTGCCTGCTCGCTGGAAGGACAATTCTCTGAAAGCCCCTTACCTGAGTCATGCGGGCGACGTGGATCGATGGGCCAGTTCCAAGCAGCCGTGTCTAGGGGAAGACGGTCACTTCGGATTCCCGGTTCTGATGTGCGCTGAGGCGAAGAGTTCCATAAGCTGCAAAAGTAAAAAGGAATGGAATGCATGAATGAATGAATGTAAGAGAACACTTTAACAACTACCTCCTTGCTCCTTCCCATCTAGGACTGTCATGAAGCCAGTCCCGATTGCCCATGCCCAAGTAGTCACACCACACGGGGCTGCCTTCCTTCATGCTTCCTGGGAGGTCAGCACTTAGAGAGAGCCTCTTACCTGAGTTGTGCAGGCAACGTGGATCAATGGGCCACCTCCAGGCGGCTGTGTCTTGGGGAAGACAGTCAGTTTGGATTCCCATCTCTCCTGGGCACTGTGGCAAAGAGTTCCATAGGCTGCAAAAGAAGAAGGGGAAAAAACATAATGAAGATTAGATAATGAAATACTTTACCACAACTGGCTCCCTCCCCCCAGGACTGGCCTATTGGCCATTCCTGAGTGCCCACGCCAAAGTAGGCACACGGGGCTGGAAGCTGACACAGAAGTAAGCTCTCAGACAGCCCCACTTCTAGACACTCTCAGGTGTCCCTCAATTGACTGCACACACTTACCTTAGTCGTGTGGCCGCTGTTGATTGGAGGACCACTTCCAGTCGGGCGCCTCCAGGCAAAGTCACAGAGTGGCACGGGTGCCTCCAGGCAAAGTCACAGCAGCACAGGTGCCTCCAGGCAAAATCACAGCAGCACGGGCTCCTCCAGGCAAAGTCAGGTGGGCATAGTGCCAGGCGCTTGCACATTGCACAAGTAAGCAATAGAACCGTGGGTCCAGCCCACGCGATCCGGCTACTTCACAATGGCGGCAACCTGGCAGGCAGGCAGTTTTTTCAATCATATAGTCAAAATAAACACAACACACAGTGACAGCCCTGCAAGGCTGCCACATAGGTCCAAAAGACACAGTCAGAAACAGTGTAGGATGCTGCTTTGTCATCCACTCAATGTAGGAGCCTGGAAGAGGAATCCTATCGCGTCCTTCGTTAAGAGTCAGAGGTGCATGCATTCCTTGGCAATAAGCCTTCTTCTTATCCAAAGTTCTCATGAGCCTATAACGTGGTCTTTTACAAGAAGAAATGCACATGGAAGTGTGGGACCTTACAGATGGCCTAGAGGGAGTCATCGGAGTCCGATTTCAGAGGCACACGTGCAAGAACATTGGTTCAAGTCAAACAACATAGAATGTGTGAGATGCTTGTGCATCCCCACAATATGAGAGGCTAGGAGAAAAAACTAGAGCCCTTCGGGATCCTTCGTTCAGAGTTGAGTTACTGAGCTGTAAACACAGCCAGTAAATTAAAGAAAATAAAATTAACCAAAAATAAGAATTAAAAAATCAAGGGCCTGCCAGAGCCTGCCAAAAGGTGGGGAATGGATGGAGGGTGCCTGCCAATTACTCCCATGAGGGCATGAGGGTGGGGTATCCCAGCAGGGGCAGATTGACCTTTAGGAAGACCGGCTGCTCCACCATCTCAGCGTCCAAGCGAGAGCGGTGGGGTGTGACCACATCGCCCACCATGGAAAATACCCGCTTGCTTGGAACGCTGGATGGTGGGCAGCTGATTCTATCCATGGCCACCTGCGCCAGATCAGGCCACATCTGGCACCGGGATGACCAGTAGGCCAGGGGTTCGATGGAGCCGTCCTCCATCTGCTCCGCCAGGTAACGCTGCACTGCTGCTGCAGCGTCATCATGGCGGCGGCTGGGTTGGGTGCCTCTATGCCCAACGGCAGCCTGCAAGGCCTTTGCCCATAACCCCTGGCCTGTCCGCCTGCTGGGTGTGGTGGTGGTGCTGCTGCCGCTGCTGGTGGTGCTGGGCGGACTCAGTGCCTGGGCTTCAGCGGGCTCCTCCTCTGCCTGCCCAATCCTGGCTTCCCACGCCTCCCAAATGTCTGCCACGAGCATTTCCACCCAACCCGCCCGGGAAGTCTGCCCACATAACCCATCGTTGATGCACAGGTCGCACATGGTGGCCAACATGTATTGCCTCTCATTGTAGAGAGGCTGGACCCGGCGGGATAAGCCTTCCCTCAGCCTAGTCACTACTTCCCACACCTCTGGCAAGAAGCGCCTGCCGGTGACGGGATCCCCGGCCTCCAGAAACTCGCCCATCTGCGTCTGGAGATGCCTGGCCATGGGGATCACCTGGCTGAGAAGGGCAGTGCTGCTGCTCAGGGTCTCGGTGGCCTCAAGGAACGGCTTGAGGACCACCAGAAGCTGGGACATGGCCTCCCACTGCTGCCTGGACAGTGGGGCCTGGATGCTGATGTCCCTGACCCTGAACATCTCATGGACAACACACTGTTGCTCCACCATATGCTCGAGCATGTGGTAGGTGGAGTTCCAACATCCTGCACTAGCCGGTGCTGTGGAAATCCCAGCTCCTGCTGCTTCTCCCACAGCAACCGACTGCCCTTCACGCTGTGGTGGAAATGCCCAGCCACATTCCTGCAGCTCTGTAGGAGATTACGGATTGGGGGAGGGAGAGGGGCCTTGCTGCCTCCAAGGCCATCCCTCACGACCAGGTTGAAGACGTGCGCGATGCAGCGGATGCCTTCAAATCCACCATCATGCACCGCCTTCACCATGTTGGCTCCCCCGTCCGTGACCATGTATCCGCGGGTGTGCTGGTGCCTGCTCAGCCACCCGGCCACCATGCGGTTCATGGCCTCTGTAATCTCCTGTGCCGTGTGGGACTGGTCCATGACTGCGGTATGAAGGAGGGCCCAGCAGCAGCCCTCCTTCCCAGTCCCAGAAGTCCTGGGTGCTTCCTGCCCTGAGGCTCCCCACCAGTGAGCCATCAGGGACAGGTAAACATGCACTCCTCCTTCGCTGGACCAGATGTCGAAGTGAAGTGCACCTTCTGTGCCTCTGCCTGGCACAGACGACCCAGAACTAACTCCCTGCATGCCCGGTACAGGGAGGGCACCACACGCCTGCTCAGTGTGGTGCAACACGGTGGCTTATAGCATGGAACCACAAGAGCCATCAGCCTCTTGAAGCCTGCGTTCTTGACGAGGCTGAATGGCTGGTCATCCAACGCCACCATCTCACCGATGCAATTGGTGATCTGGTTGGGCATTGGAAAATGCCACCTTGTGGCTCCATACTTCCCCCACCGCATCTCTTCCATAGTGGCCTGGCGAAGCCTCTTGGGGATGGGAGTTCGAGGGCTGGCAGAAGTTGCAGGAGCCTTCTGCTTGCCCTTGCTACTAGCATCAGTCTGCTGCGAGGTGCCCACCTCGGTCCCAAGCAAAACAGACTGGTGGTGCCTCTGCATGTGGTGGCTGAGGTTGTTGGTGGTGAAGTGGCCTGGCATTTTTCCCCTGCTCACAGACATCTTGCAGTGGCGACAGACAGCAAAGCGGGAATCCACTGCCACCTCATAGTGGTCCCACACCTTGCTTGTCTGTCGCTTCTGGGGTGACACAGACGGCCCGCTGGCACCTTCACTAGTCTGTGGTGTCACCTCAGGAGCAAGGGAATGAGTGGAAGGGAGGACGGATTGTGGAGAGCGAGGCTCTGCTGCTGCCTGCTCTTCCTCTTGCCCCACATCAGAGTCCTCCTTCTCACTCTGAACCTCGCTGACTCCCACAAGATCTGGGAAAAGTTCAGTCAGTGGGTTCACAGGCTCACTGACCGAAGAAGGAGCTGGAGATAGTCCTCCTTCTTCACGGCCACTGCTGCTCCCAGCACCTGCCTCAGGAAGTTCAAAGAGTGTCCTGCTCTTCATCACAACTGTTAAAGTTGCAGGGGCTCTGACCTCTTTTGTATATGGTCACTCTAGTACAGTGCATGCGCCTTTAACTGTTGTGATGAAGAGGGAATTTCACCAGGAACAAATTGCATACAAATGACACTGGCTGAAATTCCCTTTTCTCTACAACTGTTAAAGTTACATGAGCCCTGACCTGGATTTTATCTGGTCAGCCTACTCTATGTGTGAATCCCACTCTGTGAAGGCTCCCCCTCCTCGTCAGAATGGTAGGAAGAAGAGCCTGTGATCTTTTGCAGCCTGCTTACTCATTGAGAAGGAGTCTAGTCATCTTCCCCACTTGAGGAGGATCTGTTCAATTGATTGGCAGAACTCATGGTGAAGCTGAAAAACAGCAGAGCATGTAGATAAATGCAAGATACCTTGGGCAGATTTCCTCCCAAAGATTAGTTCAGTCATGATCAAGGATATTCATTTGTTACTTCTCTGGCTCAACATCATGGCCTTTTGTTTCTGGTGTCATGTTGTGTTATTGGTCATTCCATATTCAAATATTCCTTCCTGTTTCACTGTATGGCAGACAAAACATCTCTTCAGAACTGACAGCCATTCCATAGGGAAACCCCAATTTTGAATTAGCAACTACACTCCATAGCAATTACCAAAGGATGGCAATTAATTCTGCTACTTGTGGTGAACCTCCTGTGGAGTTTCACTAGCCATTAACAAAACATAATACTAAATGTTGTCAAAGATATTATAAATACAGAGGGGCTGGAAATGTAGACGCTCCTAGCAGTCTGATCTCTGCTACTTTGTATTCTACACTTCATATTTCAAGCTCTCAGCAGATGGAACAGCCGTAAACATCAGGGCAATTAATCTAGCACAGTCTTCAAATTCATGTAGATTCAAACAGGGGCATATGTATCTGCAGTGAAGGCTTTTAGTTGTACTCAGGATGCTCATATTAGTAGTGCTGCTTCTATTACTTTCCCCTTACACTTCAGGAATTGGTCACATAGTTAAATGCAGAGTTCATGATCTACAATCTCCACTTCACATGTATCATCAGTCAGGAGATTTCCTCATTGGCACTATTGCTTCTCAAGCCTTCATTTTCGCCAGCCCAATACTCTTCAATGATGACCCAACAGCGCTGTTGATTGAAGAGCTCATGTAAGGAAGGACGTGCATTTTTTAAACATATATATATATATATATATATATATATACATTCTTAATGGATTACTCAGTTTTTAAAGATGCTTTCTCTGCAATGAAAATAATACACCCTCTAGGGTGCATCGAACTTTACAAAATAATGTTTTGCAGCCTTTGCTAAAAAAACAAACAAACAAATAAACAATTCACAGTTCAAAATCTTCCCTCTGAGAATTTTTGTGTCACATCAAGGGATGTATTGATGTGCTATTTGCCTTGGGTTGGTTCTGAATCCATGTTCCATCAGTTATATGAACCAGCCACAGGTTCGAAGTCACTCTGGGGCAAAGAAGTGCAGATGCACGGCTGAAAAGTCGTGGACTTACCCAACTGTGTCAGCCAGAGTGAGGATACATTAGCTATAAAATGTAGTGTTCTGACGGTGTATATGGTATTATTTGTCTTTGATAACTTTGTGTAGACCACCCGTAGGCTAAAGTGCCTCTGGAAAGGTAGTAAATAAATACTGTGGTAACTATGACAACAACATTAACACAGGACTCAGTAGCAATAATTAATCCTTCTGATGCAGAATTGAACTTTTATTCCAGCATGGTACCTAAGAATTACCAGCACATCCTGGCCTTGGCATTTGCCATAAAGGAGATCAATGAGAACCCTCAGATCTTACCTAATATCACATTGGGCTTCCACATCTTTGACAATTTTTACACTGCAAGGTGGACTTATCATGCTACAGTACAACTTATATCCACACTGAAGAGATTTGTTCCCAACTACAAATGTGACCAGAATAACACAATTGCAATCATCGGGAGTCTGGACTCCCAGAACTCATATCATGTGGCCACTGCATTGGATGTCTACAAGATTCCACAGGTGTGTGTGTGTGTGTGTGTGTGTGTGTGAGAGAGAGAGAGAGAGAGCATTGAAATCTCAATTCATATTAATTTTGCTCATTTGAACTTACTTTTAGTGCAGGTTAAGCCAGGTTAAAAATACATTACATAAGTGAGATCTCCAATAAAAAAATTGCAGAGGATCTTCATTTCCTAACATGGATGCTTCTTTTTAGGCTTCTAAGCAGGAAAGTCTTCCTTCAGGATATTCTATTCTGCCTTTGTAGTGAGTTTGACACTAGAATATTGGTGAGGAGTCAGTTGCTACACAGATGAGCCAAATTTGAGATTAATCCCTCCAACCCTTGATTTTATATGAATTTATTTAAGATCATTTCAGTTCTGACAGTTCAGAATAACAGCTCGCCTCGTGCATTCATTCAGACCTGTCAGAACGGAAACGATGTTTAAAAAATTCACATCAAATTGAAGGCTGGAGGAATCAATCTCAAATTTCATACACATACTTAGGCATAACCCATAAGCACTGTGACCACGTTTCAAGCCTCTAACTTTTAAAATACAGAAGTTATAGGTATATGTATCTTGCTGTCCGATAAAACGATAAAATCGCCAGTAAATTATAGTCTCCGATGATTATTGTAGGTTTTTCTATCATATCGTCATTGTTAAACACATGCATGATAACGGCCTTATTGTATCGTTATCGTACATTTTAATGACACGATACACATGCCTAATAATTGCTAGTCTATGCTTTCTTTCTCTCATCCACAAATCTGTTTAGCTCATATATGGCTCTGCTCCAGTGATGAATGACAAAACCCCAGGCCTGTCCTTCTACCAGATGGTCCCCCAGGAAGCTCTTCAATATGAGGGCATTCTCTCTTTGCTTCTCTATTTCAGGTGGATGTGGATTGGGGTCATAATTATGGATAATGATAATGGAGAAAGATTTTTGCAAGATGTATTTCCAACATTTTCCAGGCATGGAGTCTGTTTTGCCTACATAGAAAGAATCCCTAGTCTAACTTTTATCACTGAATTTTACAGTTTGTTAGAACAAGTGGCAAAAGTCTACGATAAAGTCAGAGAAAACAAAGCTAATGTATTAGTGGTCTATGGGGAATCATATACCATTGTGACCTTGAGATGGTTTCAATATGTATCAGAAAGAGATCTAGTAACAAATAAACCAAATGGTAAAGTACTAATTTTGACAGCCCAGATGGAATTCACTTCAGCTACCCTTCAAAGGACTTGGAATACACAGTTTTTTCATGGTGCTATATCCTTCACTATTCACTCTAAAGATGTACCAGGGTTTCATCAGTTTGTGGAGCATACAAAACCTCTCTACAGAAAAGCAGATGGATTTATTTTGGATTTCTGGCAACAGGCCTTTGGATGCATATTCCCAAATACAGTTGAGGGTGAGGCGGTTGGAGATTTTTGTACAGGAGAGGAGAATTTGGAGAGCCTTCCCGGATCATTTTTTGAAATGAGCATGACTGGCCATAGCTACAGCATCTACAACTCCGTCTATGCGCTGGCTCATGCATTACATGCCATGTTATCATCAAGACTCCAGGACAGAACTCATTGGGATGAAAGACAATTAAAACTCCACGGTAATCAGCAATGGAAGGTAATACACAATGTGTATAATCCTTTTTTTAATAAACTGTTTTCCAGGATTCATATTCCTTCCTCTTCCCATCAGGCAGAAAAGGCATGCTAATTCTCACTTCCAATATATTGCTTTTTTAAGGCTGTAGCCAATGGGTTGTATCCAATGTTATCTGGATCTTTGTCATGGGCCAATTCTAAATACAACCAGCATTGGATAAAACCCTTTGTTTTCTTTAGTATATATTTGCTTATATTGTTCTGCTAGCCACACTTCTTTCAGCACTTTCCAGGTTCAATATTCATTGGAAGGAGGTCACTTGAGGATTTGGGTATTTTGTAATTTTATTTCAGTTTATTTACTGAAGAACAGGCGGCATTCTATATGCCCTCTCTATACTAGTAGCGGCTCTTCAGGTTTTCAGGCAGGATTCTTCCTTGCCCTACCTAGAGAAGCTGAGGATTGAACCTGGGACCTTCTGCCAAACTACATGTTTTTCAAATCATGCACAGCAGTGAGAAAACTGGCTGCTTTACCTCAGTGTAAGTGTATTTGGTCCCAATTCAAATTGGTACTGTGTAAGTATGGAAGAAGTATAGCTTCCCTCCATTTTCATTCTGGAATTCCACCCCTTCACAAGGGTAGGGAGTGGAAAAAAGAGGGTGGGAATGTGCATCCACTGGAACCAACATGAAAATGACAGGACTATTTCTCGATCCCTACAGCTGACATTCTTTGAATAAGTTCATTGCCAAAACCTGTAAGATTCTCGTGAGATATCCAGTGGAACGGAATGTGAACTGGGAATCATGGCTGTGTCCAGAATACAATAGAATCACATTATGTTTGTTTATGTATCTCAGCCTGGAAGTTTCAACCCACTGTTATCAAATGACAACCTTTCTCTAAGTTCTTCTCTTTTATTTTTCACCTGAGCTTCATCACTTTCTGAGCAATGTCTCATTTAACAATGGTGCCGGGGACAAGTTTTCCTTTGACAAGAATGGGGAGTTAATAGCTGGATTTGATGTTGTCAACTGGATCAGTTTCTCGAACCAATCATTTCGTCGTGTGAAAGTTGGAAGGGTGGATCCCCAGGCATCTCCAGATCAAGTGTTCACCATCAGTGAGGATGCTGTAACTTGGCATAGCTGGTTTAATCAGGTAGGAGCCAAGTCAGGAACACTTTGTTAACAGAGCAACCCTATGCATGTCTACTTAACAGCAGCTTCCATGTTATTCAGGTGGGCTGAACTTTTTAAGTGTTTTTCCCTTGATAAAGACTCACAATCTTCATTTCCCCATCCTCCCACCCAACATTTTTCACTACATGGGCTTTTTTGCCCATCTTGCAATGATTTTTAAAAGAAATCTTTATTAAGGGAAAAACTCTTAAGGGATTTCAAAAGGATTCACTCTCCCCTTCTTCATCCGAAGATATCCATCACTGGTCCTCCCAATCTGCATTGGATGATTTCAAGTAGCGTGGAAAGGGGAAATGGGTAGTCTTTGGTCTCCTCCCCTCCCTCCCTGCCCACCCAAACTCCAGTTTTCCCCCTCCAAGATGTTGCTTTTGTAAACCCAGAAGACAAGCATCTGTGCTGGCTGCAAGAGGGCATGGAAATGAGTTCAGATCTCCCTCTCCCTCTCCTGAAGTCAGAGCACTACCCCTGATTTCAGATGGGGTATCCCCATTATGCAGTTGGACCTTGGACACAGTCTAGGAACCATAGGATCACTCCCTCCATCTTCTAATCTCAGCTCTTATAAACTACTTCTTTCATTTCTATTGGTTTTCTGGAAAACTTTCTGCTACCCTCAATTGATCAAAATCTGGTTCAATTTGTCTATTTGATGTATATTTAGTAAGGAAAAGAGAAAACAAGACAACAAGAAAGCAAAAGAATAAAAAGAAATCCTTTAAAAAGAAAAAAAAAGAATGTCCTGTCAATTTTCCATGCTGTATTTTTATCTCATTTCTTCCCACTTCCCTTGACCAAAAGCAGTAGAATGGACATATTTGATTAAGGGGAAGGAATCAATAAAACAGACTTTGACTGGTTTAAAACTTATATTAAAAATAATATATTTAGAGGGCAGTTCTATGCATTTTTAGAGTGAAAAAAGAGCAATAACTCCTAGATTTCCCATGTAAAATGGGGAATGCTGGGAGTTGTGGGCCATTTTATTTCTAAGCATGCATAGGATTTCATCCTTGTTTGGAAATTATTTCTGTTGGAATACTTGGAAACATTTGACTTCATGACTATTCTATCAAATACATTTCTTTTAAACCACTTTAATGTTAAGGGAATAAATCAAAGGCACTGAATAGTACGTGTGATTTTAGATTTCAACAGTGTGATATCCATTCCAATCAGACTATTTGAAAGGGCATCATGGGCTCCATCATACTTATTTTTTCCCCTTCTATGCCTCCACATTTTTTTACCTCCATTTCAGAAGCACGGCAAACGCTCCTCTCGTTCACGATCGTAGCTATACCAGTTAACTCACTTTTTACTCTCCCACTGCTATTGAGTCTGCCCCACACCACCCCTCCTGTTGTATTTCGCTTGGTTCTTTTCTGGGAAACCAGCCAATAAACCCCTTCTCTTAAGAATGTCTGGGAATAAGGCCAGCAGACTCTGGTTGAATTCAGACGACATATTAAGCAATGGAGGGGAAATAGCGTACTGACTAGGAGTTAAGCAGGTGGAGCTCTCCACGGACCAGTGCTGTGCTCTGCGTCTTCCCGGGGGTTCCTGGCTGCTCCCCTCTCCTGGCTGCTCCCCTCTCCTGCAGTTTGGGAGCCGGTGTCGTCGGGCTGGCTGCCCCAGCTGTCCTCTCCCTCTGGTTCCATGGTGCTGGCAGGAGTGCATTACAGTGGTGCCGGGTGTCCCTGCCGTGGCCTGGTGTTGTCCGTCCCATGTGCTTGTTGGATGGTGGTTGCTGGTGGGCCATTGTGTTTGGTGGGAATATGCCCTGCATGGCGGCGTTGTTGTCATTGCTGGCTGGAAGTGCTTGTGTCCTTGGGATTGTTGTGCATACCTTTGGCTATTTCCCACAACACCCGCAGCTGGCCGACCAGCGCCCATGGATGCCCTTTGCCTTGGCGTTCTGCGCGTCTTGGGGATGTGCATGGCTGGTGCTCATTGTCCATCCATGTTGGTTGGATGGGGGGGCTCGGCGAGCACCGCTTCCCTGGGCTGCCTGCTTCCAGGAGCGGCGACAGGCGAGGTGGCTCAGCTGTGGGGGTCGATGTCGCCTGGGTGGCTGTGCTCCCTGATGGGTGGGGGGGCAGTGCCTCTTGTTCCTGGGCGCCTGGGTGTGTTGGGTGTCCCGTTGCCTGCCCCGTCCTTTGCCTTGTTTCCCTTCTGGTGGCATTGGTTTCCCATTTTGATGGCAGAATGGGAGCATGGGGCACATGCTTGCAGGAGCCGGCCCCTTGTTGTGCTTTGTGCCAGCTGCCTGGAACTGGCAGGCGGGCATCTTTGGTTGCTATGGCGGCATGGCTGGTGAGCTGTTGGGTGCATGGCTGAGTGGCAGCCTGCATTCTGCCACTCTTGCCACTTGCCTCTCTGGTCTTCCGTGCTAATGTACTTGATGCATGGGATTTACACACACACCATCCAGACAAAACTTTGGTCAATTGAGTTTGCATGCAAGCGTGTTGTTTCGCTCCGTTGTTTAATTCTCCAGCTTAGCGTACTGTGGGTTGTGTGTGCATTGTGTGTTACTCCCCAGATGACACAATAAGCAACACAACTGATGGTTCTTTACCTCACCCTCTGTTGCTTAATATGTCATCCGAATTCAGCCAGTCTGGAGGTTTTCTTTTGTTTATTCACAAGAGATTAACCCCAGTAATGAGTGGAGTGCCAAACCTTTCAACCCACAGAGCAAGAGTGCAAGGTCCAGAATCCCTAGTTCAAGGTCCAACAAAGTCAGGGGCCAGCCAGAGAGACAACAAGTCCAAAGTCCAGGGTCAAGCCAGGTAATCCAAAAGTCCAGTTTCCAAAGTCAAGGGTCAAGCCAGGTAGTCAGAAAGTCCAGGGTCCAAAGTCAAGGGTCAAGCCAGGTAGTTAGTCCATGATCTAGGAACAGGAAGCAGCCAAGGAAGCTAGAAGCTGTGTATGTTGGTTGTTTACAGCAAAAGCACTGCCTCCCCCTTGGAGCCGTTTATGCCTCGCCTGAGCCTGTACTCGGCCTTCCCCAGCTGTCACATATTACTGAAACTATCTTATTTAAGGCTCACATCTGCTGCCCTGTGTTTCTGCAATCTCAAACTTCGTCTTGTTGGTCGAATCTGCTCCATACGCTTCAGACGCCGCCTCTGTTGAGGAGTGAAAGGACGAACTTCTTTGGGCCAAGAATCTTCCTCGTTGGAGACAGGGGGTGGAAGAGGGTGGCTTTCCTGGGGCTTTCTGAGGAACCGGTCTGTCCCTCCTCCTCCTCTGGTAAGTCCTGGGGAACGGGTGAAGCTGCAGCTTCTGGAACTTCATCTTCTTCCTCAGAGGAAGATTCCTCAGATGGGGCCATGACACGTTCTCCTTCCCCCTCCAGTTCATTGATTTCAATTGAATTGTTCACAGAATTAACATTGTCCTCTTTCATTTATGGATTAGACCAGGCCATTTTCTGTTTGTAGTGAGAGTTGCCCCCCTGGTTCTCGTAAGAAAGTGAAGGAGGGGGAACCATTTTGCTGCTATGACTGCACCGTATGTCCAGAGGGGAAGATTTCAAATCAGACAGGTAAGACATATAGTATGCATATGTATCGAATCATGTGTAATCCAAAGGAATGTGGTTTGGAAATCTAGAACACAGTCCTGAAAGAACAATTGAAATAGTTCCTTTAGGATTCTTCGTAATTCACAGAAGTTTACGTTGGGGGTGGTTGTTTCCTGCTATCTTCTCATTGTCATCCTCTCATGTTTTCTTTCCAATTCTTCCATCTTTTTCCTTAACATAGAAAATCTGTTCAGGTGAACAAGATGGAATTTAAGGGGACCATGTGAAAAGGAGAGCAGGGCTCCTATATCTTTAACAGTTGGATTGAAAAGGAATTTCAGCAGGTATCATTCGTATGCATGATCACCGTGTGCAATTCCCCCTTCCTTACAATAGTTACAGCTGCAGGAGCCCTGCCCTCTTTTGTACCAGTTCATGTTAGGCAGAGCTCCTA
Source organism: Anniella stebbinsi (assembly GCA_029215795.1). Lineage (NCBI taxonomy): Eukaryota > Metazoa > Chordata > Lepidosauria > Squamata > Anniellidae > Anniella > Anniella stebbinsi. The sequence continues at coordinate 27,118,585 of JARDYH010000008.1, forward strand.
CAGCTTTCATTGTAGTGATGAAGTGGGAATTTCACCAAGTGCTACATGCATACAAATGAAAGCTACTGGCATTCCCTTTTCTGTACAACTTTTAAAGAAACAAGAACAATCTGACTAAAATAGGCCTGGCTCTTTAGCACCAAGACAAGGGATCTGGAATCTGGCTTTAAGGGATGTTCCATGGTAGGGGTAGTGACTAAGCAGGACAGTTGACATCAACCCAAGAGAAAGAAAGCAGAGTGACCCCAAAGCTTGTAATAGGGATAGTATATAAGCAAAGTACGTGACCATGTATTTTCTATTTCAGACATGAATGATTGTTATAAATGCACAGATGAAAACTATTCAAACAAAAAACAGGACTTGTGCATTCCCAAGTATACAAGCTTCTTGTCTTATGAAGAACCGTTGGGGCTCAGTTTAGCCTGTTGTGCTCTTTTCTTTACTTTGGTTACTGGTTTGGTGCTAGGGACATTTCTGAAGCACCACCATACTCCTGTCGTCAAAGGCAACAACCGGAATCTCTCCTACGCTCTTCTCTGTTCGCTCCTGCTCTGTTTCCTTTGTGTATTGCTATTCATTGGACAACCTGGAAAGGTGATGTGTCTCTTCCGGCAAAATGCCTTTGGCATCATCTTCTCAGTGGCTGTTTCTTGTGTCTTGGCTAAAACCATCACTGTGGTTCTGGCTTTCATGGCCACAAAACCAGGATCCAGGATGCGGAAGTGGGTTGGAAAGAAAACTGCCAACTTCATTATCCTTTCGTGCTCCCTTATTCAGGCAGGCATTTGTACTGTGTGGCTGGCAAACTTTCCCCCTTTTCCAGATGTTGACATGCATTCAGTGACAGAAGAAATTATTCTGGAATGTAACGAGGGTTCTGCATTGATGTTTTACTGTGTCCTGGGCTACATGGGCATTCTGGCATTAATGAGTTTCACAGTAGCTTTCCTCTCCAGGAAGTTACCTGACAGTTTCAATGAAGCCAAGTTCATCACTTTCAGCATGCTGGTGTTTTGCAGTGTGTGGTTAACTTTTGTTCCATCCTACATGAGCGCAAAGGGAAAATACATGGTGGCTGTGGAGATCTTCTCTATCTTAGCTTCCAGTTTTGGGCTACTGTGTTGTATCTTTTTTCCCAAGTGTTACATTATTGTATTGAGACCTGAATTGAATAAGAAGGAACAGCTAATAAGAAGAAAAAAGTGAAGTTTTAAACTACCTGTATCCTTTGCTATAGCAATCAGTGCAGAGTAATTTTGTCCCTGTTTACAAATTCTGTGGATAAGTCTCATTCACAATGTCCAAAGTGAATGTGAGCATTTACTTTTCCTTCCTCAAAACTGAGATGGATGACTCATGTCGTACTCTACTTAACATTCAATGTTGATGGTATTGATCGTCAGTTGAGTCTTTGTAAGGGGGGATAGTAGCATGGTTGCTTCTGTTGCATGAACTACATGTGACAATTGTCATGTGACAATTCCTATGAATAGCCACATCTGGGTCTTTGGTCCACCACTCTGCCCGTGAAAGGGCCTCATCAGACAGGGGGAAACCGGTTTCCTTACCATAATTTTCCCCTTGCTTCTGTTCCATTATACTTCCTCTTTCTTCACACAAGGTAAGAAAGAGGAAATAAACAATGACCATGTGGCTCATGCAGTGGCCGTTTTTATCACACCATTTTCCAGCACACAGAAGGAAATGGCTGCATATTCAGTTTCAAAAACTAAAATAAAATCAGAGTTAAAGGGGTCTATTTTATGTTGGAAATAAGGCAAGAAGGAGTGGGAGATGCATTGGGGTGGATGCCAGTGTCAAGAGGACCGAGACACAACTGTGAGTGGGGAGTAACAAGCAAGCAATAAAATCCCCATCAGATGATGCTCAGACACATCCAGTATCAGAGTAGTGGTGAAACAGAATAGATTAACAGAAAGGTTGTTTTTATTAATTATTATCATCATTATTCAGTGGCAAGAAAAAGTTTATGAACCCCTTAAAAGTTTTACACATTTCCAACCTAAAGTGTAATTAAACCTTAATCTAATCACGTCAGCTTGCACACACTTTCAGATCAAACAGAGAGGCCCTTCTCACCTGCCCACCAGTGAGGGAAATTAGGTGGGTCTCCACATGAGAGAAGGCCTTCTCTGCAGTGTCCCCACACCTATGATAGAAAGTCCCTCTGGCGGTCTACCATGCACCATCCTTACTGGCTTTTGAGAAGGCCATAGAACATTTCGTTTTAATATCAGTACTATTTTGCTGCTCCTGCACTTGTTGTTTTTATTGTTATATTTACTGTTAGCTTTTATTGTTTTTCACTTATATTTTCCTGTCTATGCTTTTGAAGAAATTGAAGCTTAAGAACTAGAAGAAATAGAAAGGTATACGGTTTTTGTAAGACTCTCGAAGAAGAACTTAAGGGAAGGAGAAGACTAAGAAATGGAATTGAGAAGGGATGGGTAGGTACTGTGGGAAGAACAAATACATAAAGCTGCCCTAGCACAAGTGTAACATTATTAAAAGTAGTAGAGAATGAAAGATGGGGAGAAGGTTTGGGAGGAAAAACAAGCAATTCTGTCTTTGCCATATTAAATTTCAAATGGCGACGAAGCATCCATGCTGAAATATCTGAAAGACATTCCGAGATACAATTCTGAACATCGGGAGAAAGTTATTGTTGTTATTATTATTAGTATTATTACTATTATAATTATATTTATTTATATCCCGCCTTTTCCCAGTACTGGGACCCAAGGTGGCTTACAAATTAAAACATGTACAGTTAAAACACATAGAGATGTACAAAAATTAAAAATATAATTAAACAGTACAATTTAAAAATATTTAAAACATTTAATATAATAATGATAATAATAACAATATATGTCTTTATTTATTACCCGCCTCTCCATCTGGACCAAAAGTTGAAAGTGCCTGGCACATGCTCTGTTTCTACATTTGCAACAAATAGTTCCCCTTTTGTTATCAGTCATGTTGCTATATGCAAGATGTATTTGAGAGAAAAGTATTGGGCAGACTCTGTATTTGGTAAGGATATGGAATAGCGTTCCCCCATCCTGCTACCCTCCAGAAGTTTGAGATGACAAAAAGCAGGGTTTGGAATACAGAAACAAGTTCCCACCCCTGCCCCACCAATCCATGCTGTAAAATTGTTTGCACTGCCATGCCTCCCTTAATAGAATTCATTTCACCATGCAAGAACACAGCTTTATAAACAGTGGTTGTCATTCTGCTGATGGACTGACATGAGACACCCCCCCCCCCAGCAGCACTCAAAATCTGCTCCCGAGGAGATTTATGGGTGGCACAGAGGGCTATGAGGGGAGCAGGGAGAGGGAAAGTTGTGTCACAGTAGCAAACATCTGCTAGCACAGCACTGGATTTAACCCTAGGTGACCCACTGTCCTCAGGTGTTCAGTTATGAACAAATTTTATCACGCAATATCATTTATCCCTCTGATGTCGGTTAATACAAATTAAGAAATACTGCAGCTAAGAAAGATTTAAATGTGGGGCGTGGCTATGATCGAGTCAGGGTAAAGTCGCAGATCTTCTGACCTCCTTAAAAAAGCTATGAATTAAGCACTAATTCCTTATCGTAAAGACTAATAAAAGGCATGAAATATTGTCTGGAAGTGAATAATTGCTGAGGGCGATCTGGAAACGAGCGAGAGCTGGCTGGAGGTTGTTTGCTGATTGCTGCAGTAAAAGTGAAAGTGACTACGTGACTACGGAGAAGGAGAGTCGCCATTAATGAGGTAATTTATGGACTTATAATAACACAGCTTGCTTGACTTAAAGGATTAACAGGCATTATATATAGACTGGAAGTGAACAATCTTTGAAGGGGGATTTGAGAGTAGCAAGAAATTGCTGATTGTTGGCTGTTCCGGCTGTTCCCTTTGTTCCGGCTGGATGCAAAAGGGGTCTAAGGAGCGAGACGCCATTAGTGGATTGATTTATGGACTATAATCGGCAGATAGCCTGTTTATGGCACACTTGGAGGGAGTTTGAGAAGAAGTTAAGTTAACTCCCAGTGAACTGAAGTATTGGCTGCAACGCAGAGACATAAGTGAGAGGCCTCCAGGCAGAAGAGGGAGGAGGGAATTTTATGAAGAAGCAGAGACGGCAGAAGCCCTCTATTCCCACCCCCGCCTGGGTAAGACCTGTAAGAGAGAGAGGATCAGATCGATTGTGGCATAGGCTGACCCGGGTGGAAATGCCGGACAAGCAGACTGGGAAAAAATCTCCCGTTAAGGGCTCTGTTTCTTCAGAGCCAGCTGCAATTCCGAAGATACCCAGAGGAGGGCAGCCAGACCCAATGGATGAATTAAAGGATGACATAAAAAACATGCTTATTGGATTGGAACAACGTTTGGCGAAGCGCATTTCAGATACGCAGACCGAACTCATGGAGGGTTTAAAGCAAGTGGTGATGGATGTTGGAGTGCTCCAGGCAGATACTAAAGCTCTGGCAGGAGTTTGTAAGAAACAGGAAGTCCAGCTCTCTCAACATGAACTACGCCTTATCGCTATGGAGGATCGAGACAAACGGGCTAATATTCGCATTAGAAAATACCCAGAACAAGAAGGAGAGACTTTAAAAGATTTAAAAGATACTATTTTGACATGGATAAGAGAACAACTTCCAGATGAGGCCTGGGAGGAAGCTGATCTTGAACGGGCGCATAGAGTTGGTTCTAAGCGTAAAGGAGTGCTTCCAAGGGACATAATTGTTAAATTTGCAAATTATTATAAAAAAGAAAAATTTATGCAGGCAATCAGACGACAAGCTCAACCAAAGATTCAAGCAACAGCAATAGAAATTTATCAGGATTTATCGGCGCACACCGTCCAGTGGAGGAAGAGTGTCAAAATTTGTACAGCAGCATTGAGGAAGAAATCGATAACCTACAACTGGGGATACCCAGTATTTTTGAGATTCTTCTGGCAAGGGAAGCAAGAAAGAATAACATCGTGCGAGCAGGGAATCGAGTTGTTGGAGAAGCTGGGCATAATCGATGCCAAGGATCTGGGAGAAATAGTCCAAGTGGAAGGAGCAGTTGGAGGTTCCAGAGATCAACTAGAAGGAGCGGTTGGAGGTTCCAGTCAATGAAAGGGATTAGAGGGGAAAGGAAAAAAAAAAAAAAAAGGAGGGGAGGATCGGACTTTGCTCTGTGGGTTGGGCCGTGTTCCCCCCCCCTGAAGAGTTCTAAAATAATTGGGACCAGAGCCCAGATGACTGGTGAGGAGGGGGGTAAAAATGGGTGTGTGGGGGGGGGAAGGGGGGGTATGTGTATCACTGACCGAGACCAATTTAATGATGTGGCTGGAAGTAAGAAATGGAGAATAGATTGAGATGTGCAACTCTAAATGTTAAGGGGCTAGGAACGGTGGTTAAAAGACGACGAATTGAAACATTGTTGAAAAGAAAAAAAATAGATATAATCTTTTTACAGGAAACCCATCAGATAAAGGAGGGGGCTAATGAGTTAAGAATGAGGGAAGTTGGAGTTTATGAAAAGTCATTTGGTACTTCTAAAGCAAGAGGTGTGGCAATAATAATATCGAAGAAATGTGGTGTTAATATTCAAAATATAAAGAAAGATAAGAATGGAAGGATCCTTATAATTCACTGTACGTTGGAAGAGGAAGAATTTGTGCTGATAAATGTCTATGCTCCAAATGGGAAACAAATTGATTTTATTAAAGAAGTATTTAATATGGTGGGAGATTTAGGGAAAAAGAATATTGTGATGGCTGGAGATTTTAATATGGTACTAGATAAAGGGAAAGATAGAGATAATATAATAAGAGATAGTAGAGGAGAGGGTAAGACAGAATTAGCTAAATTAATGGAGAGGAAAGAATTAATGGATGTATGGAGAGTTGTAAAAGGGCAAGAAAGAAAATATACATTTTACTCACCTAGATTTAAGAGCTATTCAAGGATTGATTATATTTTTATATCAAAGAATATGGTACCTAAATTAATAGATTGTGATATTGGAGTAATAAAGATCACAGACCATGCTTTAATGATGATGGATATCAAGTTAAAGAAGGATTATAAACAAGCAAAGAGATGGAGAATGGACGGAAGAATTTTTAAAAATAAAAACATAGTTGATAAATTAAAAAAGGAACTGCAGGAAATATGGCAGATAAATGAAAAAGGAGTTAATTTGCAAGGATTATTATGGGATACGATGAAAGCAGTAATAAGAGGGATCTGTATTAGGGAAATGTCCACACTTAAAAAGCAACAGGAAGTACTTAATAAAAAGGTTGAAGAAGAGATAAGGAGTCTAGAGGAGAGACTGAGACAGTCAAAAGATAAGTGATTATATGCCCTAATTCAGGCTAAAAAAAAGGAATTGGAGAAAGAAGAAATAGAACAGGTCCAAAAGAATTTATTATATTTAAAGAGAGATTTTTTTGAATTTAGTAATAGAAATTCCAGATTGCTGGCTAGATCCACGCAGTCAGAGAAGGCTAAGAATATGATAGGGACAATAAGAGATAAGTTAGGGAATAGATGTAATGTAATGAAAGATAAATTAAGGATTTTTCAGGAATTTTATAAAGATTTATATACTTCAGAGGCGCTTTCACAAGAGAAGATTCGGGAATATGTAGAAAGGAATTGGAAAATAAGACTGGATGATCAAGATAGGGAGTGTATGGAAGCCTTGGTTACTGACAAAGAAATTGAGGGAATTATTGGAAAACTAAAAGGAGGTAAGTCTCCAGGGATTGATGGTCTGGGGCCGGAATTTTATAAAATATTTAAAGATATTTTAATACCAAGATTAAAAAAAATTATTTAATAATATAATAGAAGGAGGAATGACCCCGCCATCGTGGGACCAGTCCCTGGTAGTATTAATACAGAAGCCAGGTAAGGACTTGACAGATCCAGCGTCATATAGACCAATATCTTTAATAAATCAGGATGCAAAAATATTTTCAGCAATTATGGCTAAAAGAATGGGTACATTTATATTTAAATATATTAAAAATGATCAATGCGGATTTATTTTAGGTAGGAAAATGCCGAATTTAATTGGGAGAGTTATAAATATAATAAATATTATAAAAAAAAGAAACTTAAAAGCAGGATTATTAGCTTTAGATATTTTCAAAGCCTTTGATTGCGTGGAATGGCCAGCGTTAAAAATAATATTAAAAACATTTGGGTTTGGACATAAATTTATGGGAGTAATAAATCAGATGTATAAAAATAATAAAGCGGAAATAATGGTTAATGATGGGTTAACGCAACAAATAATACTAGCCCGAGGAACTAGGCAAGGATGTCCACTTTCACCGATTTTATTTGCAATAGTTATAGAAATTATAGCAAATGTAATTAGGGAAGATGAAATATTAAAGGGGATAGGGGGAAAAAATAAGATTAAAGTAAATATGTTTGCGGATGATACGTTATTGACAATAGAAGATCCCCTAGAAAGTGGGGAGACGATTCAGAAACATGTGAGGGAATTTGGGGAAATTACAGGATTACAAGTTAACTGGGGGAAGTCTGAAATGATGTTGTATAATTATAACAAGGAAGAGATGGAGAAATGTAAAGCTAAGTTAGGATTAAGACATAAAAATATAATACGATATTTAGGAGTTAATATAGATAAAGAATTAGAAAGAATAGAGGAACTTAATTTTGTAAGCTTAAGAAAAGAGGTAAGGGAGAAATTACAGATTTATAGAAAATTAAAACATTCTTGGTTTGGTAGAATAGCGGTTATTAAAATGAAGATATTACCTAAGGTTAATTTTTTGTTTAGAATGCTACCTATTAGAATTTCAGCAGCTGAGCTTAAAAATTGGCAAAATATGATTAATGCATATTGTAATGGGGATAAAAGAGCTAGGATAAATAAGGGGTTATGGTATAAGACTCAAAAGAAAGGAGGTTTAGGACTTCCTAATATTAAGAATTATTATATTGCTAATCAGTTAAGATATGTTATTCATGCTATTTTAGGGGAGCAAGATATGGATTGGCTGGAATCGCAAACAGTAGAGATAGAATGTAAATTGCGAAATATATTTTTTACCAAAATGCAGAAGAAAGAATGGAAGGTACTGGACAACCCATTATTGGAAAATATAATATCGATATGGAAGAAGTATAGGGGGAAGTTGATACCAGAAGATTCTCCGCTAGCCCCAGTTGTGGTAGTGGGAAACTTCCCAAGAGCATTAAAATCAGAGATGGAAGTGAGACTGAAAGAACAAGATATTCTTAAGCTAAGGAATTGGATGGGAAAGATGAAAGATAGTGAGCATATTAAAGAGTTGTTTAAAGGACAGAAGATAGCGTGGTTTAAGTCACTGCAACTGGTAAAATGGACAGAGGAATGGAGGAAAAAAAATAAGAAATGTAGAAATAATACCAGATTTGAAGATTTAATTGAACAAATAGAAAAAAAAGATGAAGCCAGAGCTAAAAAAGGACTCACTAGCGAGATATATAAAATTTTAATAGAGGGGGAATTTCAGGACTCACTTAACGTTATAAAAGAGGTATGGGAAGTAGATATTAGGGAAAAAATTAATGAAGATAATTGGGGGAGGATGTGGAATGTAAGAATGTTGAAATTATTGTCGATTAGAATTAAGGAGAATTATTATAAGACAGTTTGGAGATGGTATCTAACACCTGTAAAATTTCATCAGATTGATAAAAAAGTGTCTAAGAATTGTTGGAGGGGATGTCAGGAGGTTGGGACCTATTTTCATATGTGGTGGAGCTGTGAACAAATACAAAAATTCTGGGAAAAGGTTTTTAAAGAAATAAGTGATATAATTGGAAGTAAATTGGAATTAAACCCGAAGCTAGCTCTACTAGCAATATGGGATAGCAGTAATAAGCATATAATTAATAGAGAATTGGTAAACAACCTCCTGGCGCCCGTTAGAATAATGATTGCTAAAAATTGGAAAGGGCAACGAAGTTATAAAATAGAAGATTGGTATAAAGAAATTTGGGATATAGCATTGAATGATATGTTGACATGTAAAATGAAAATAATGAGGGGAATGTCCAGTAAGAGTGATTTTGGAGATATATGGAATCCCTTTTTGGAATATGTTTTAAGATCGGGAAAGGGACAGTCGCCTTCAAAAGAATCATTAAAATTCTGGAAGGAAGATGAATGAATGGGAGTAGGTCTCGGGGGGGGGGTGCACGGGGGTAGTCGAGGGAGTTAGTTTGTTTATATATCATCATGTGTATGTTTGTTTGTTTTGTTGAAAAATGAATAAAAATTATACTAAAAAAAAAAAAAAGAAAGATTTAAATGTGTCTTTCCTTTCAATGTGTATTTTTTTTGCATTAGATTGCATTTTGTGCTTTGTTATTTCCTCAGAGCAGCCACTTAATGCTTGATCCATTTGTATATCTTTCACAACGTGACAGTGTAAAGAGAAAAGCACAGTAACTGAAAGTAGGAGGCAGGTGTAGGAGTAGTAGTAGCAATCATTTTAAATTCTTCTTTTAAAACAAAATAGCCCAGTAATCTCTGGCTCTGACTGAAGCATTCCACTTAGTTCCATGTCAAAACATCTGTTTTTAATAGGGATGTGCACTGGATCGGACCCGATCCACGATCCGAGTCCGGTCCAGTGGGAAATCGGATAAATTATCCGATTTCCGATCCCGCAGCTGGATCGGCCGATCCAATCCGAACCGGTCCGAAAAAGCTCCGAACCGGTTCGGCGGATCGGCGGATCGGCGGGCGCCCACTGGCGCCCACCGCCGCTTCCATTGGCGGGCGCCAGTGGGCGCCCGCCGATGAAAGTGGACAGCGGGGGGGGGAGGAGGGGGGCACTTACCTTCTCGGCCCGGTGGCTCCCGTCCAGCGCCGGCGCCTACTACTACTAGCAGGCTCCGCGGCCTGCTCGAGGGTGGCGCGCCGGGTGATGTCATCACCCGGCGCGCTACTCTAGAGCAGGCCGCGGAGCCTGCTGGTAGTAGTAGGCGCCGGCGCCGGACGGGAGCCACCGGGCCGGGAAGGTAAGGAGGGGGTGCGTGGAGGGGAGGAGGGGGCGCGCGGAGGGGGGAGGGGGGCCCTTACCTTTCCGGCCCGGCGGCTCCCGTCCGGCGCCGGCGCCTACTATTCCCAGCAGGCTCCGCGGCCTGCTCTAGGATGGCGCGCCGGGTGATGTCATCACCCGGCGCGCTACTCTAGAGCAGGCCGCGGAGCCTGCTGGAAGTAGTAGGCGCCGGCGCCGGACGGGAGCCGCCGGGCCGGAAAGGTAAGGAGGGGGTGCGTGGAGGGGAGGAGGGGGCGCGCGGAGGGGGGAGGGGGGCCCTTACCTTTCCGGCCCGGCGGCTCCCGTCCGGCGCCGGCGCCTACTACTCCCAGCAGGCTCCGCGGCCTGCTCTAGGATGGCGCGCCGGGTGATGTCATCACCCGGCGCGCTACTCTAGAGCAGGCCGCGGAGCCTGCTGGAAGTAGTAGGCGCCGGCGCCGGACGGGAGCCGCCGGGCCGGAAAGGTAAGGAGGGGGTGCGTGGAGGGGAGGAGGGGGCGCGCGGAGGGGGGAGGGGGGCCCTTACCTTTCCGGCCCGGCGGCTCCCGTCCGGCGCCGGCGCCTACTACTCCCAGCAGGCTCCGCGGCCTGCTCTAGGATGGCGCGCCGGGTGATGTCATCACCCGGCGCGCTACTCTAGAGCAGGCCGCGGAGCCTGCTGGAAGTAGTAGGCGCCGGCGCCGGACGGGAGCCGCCGGGCCGGAAAGGTAAGGAGGGGGTGCGTGGAGGGGAGGAGGGGGCGCGCGGAGGGGGGAGGGGGGAGGGGGGCCCTTACCTGCCCGGCCCGGCAGCTCCCGTCCGGCGCCGGCGCCTACTACTACCAGCAGGCTCCGCGGCCTGCTCCAGGGTGGCGCGCCGGGTCATCACCCGGCGCGCTACTTGAGAGTAGGCCGCGGAGCCCGCTGGTAGTAGCCGCCGGCGCCGGACGTGCCGAGAAGGTAAGTGGCGGGGAAGGGGGCTTACCCCCCCCCCGGAGCCGTCCGCTTCTATCCGCTGGCGCCCGCGGGCGCCAGCGGATGGAAGCAGGCGGCCCCAGGGGGGGTAGGGAGCGCGGGGGAGGGGGTTTACCTGCCGGGGCCGTCCACAGCGGACGGCCCCGGGGGGGGGAGGGAGTTAGGCCCCCCCTTACCCACCCGCCGCCATTTTTTCCTCATAGACTTGCATTGCAATGCAAGTCTATGGGGAAAAAAATGGCGGCCGATCCAAAAATGTACGATTTTTGGGTCGGGATCGGACTCGATCCGGTCCGGGGGGCCTCCGATTTTGTCCGAACCGGTCCGGGACAAAATTGGAGGTCCCGATCCGGGTCCCGATCCGATCCGGGGGGTCCGTGCACACCCCTAGTTTTTAATAATAAAAAAGCAGTGTTAGTAGCACCAAGAAGACCCTACTGCCATATGATCATCACCAAATGTTACTGCTTTATACAGTTTAAAAATCTTCAGCCTGACCTTAAAAACAAACAAACCCTGAAGTTACTTTCTGGGGAAACACTTCTAGCAATGAACAGGGGAAAAAAAGGCATTTTAAAATGAGGACACACTGAGCTGCATCTCTATAACTTTTAAATAACCCATTTGGGGTTATGGTAGGTTTATATGCAAATTGTCTTGTGTTAGGTATCACAAACAACAGCATTAAAAATTCTACTAAACCAGAAAGAGTCATTCTCTAAACAGATGTCATACCACTTTAACTTCCTCAATATGTGATTACTTGTATACATCATCAGTAAAATAACAAGGACTAGGAAACCTTGCAGTAAAATAACAGGCACCCCTTGTTCTTATTATCTCTAGCTCACATGTCAGCAAATAGTGGGTTCTGAAACGGACTCCTCTTATAAAACTACTCTACCGTCTTGTTCCAAAATCAAGTTCTGCAGAATTCTCACCAGCACTCAGCTGAGCCAATGTAAGATACATCTATCTTCTGCCCATATAAAAGCAAGACAAGGTTGTGTGTGTGTGTGTGTGTTTTAAAAAACCGCTTCTCAAGCATTTAAGTTCCAGAACATGCTAGCCTGTAAAGTTCAGAGTGCTCGCTCCAGATTTATTGGAGTTCCTAAGTGCTTTTATGACCAATCATTGCCTGAATTTATTTTAGCCATTGCTCACCCATTTGCAGTCCCAGTGCCTGGTTTGGATGCCTGATCTCACATGAACTTTTAAATAAAAAAATATCCTGGAGCATGCACAGAGTGTATTTGCTCTGGGCTTGAGAGCATGAGTTTTCTAGGCAGGTTTGAGGTCCAGTCCAGCACTTCTCTTGTGAAAAGTAATGTGTTCAACATGACAGTTTTTGTTTTTTAAATGAGAATGGGGATACTGTGTGTGTAAAAGAGAGAGAATGTGTGTTCTATTACTATGTAGCCACTCTTCCCACCTTTAAGCAAATAAAAAGAAAGAAAAAAGATTTGGAATAGGGCAGAGGCTGGTTCCCTCTCAGTCAACCCCTGAGAAGAATCCGCGGGGGCGCCGCCAGGGCTCCCTAACTTACTGCTCTCGGACTGTGCTTTGGCACCGAGCGGCTCCAGTCTCCTGCTACCAGCTGAGCTCTTCATCCTGCGGGAGGCTGTCCCTGTGTGCCCACTGAGCCGCCCTCAGCCAGCCATGTGCCAGGCGGGAGGGAAAACAACGAGGCTGGGACTGAGGTGGAGGAGGTGGTGGAGGAGCATGCACACGCCGAGGGGGAGACAAGAGAGACCAGGCGGGTTTTGGGAGGGCGTGAGTGCCGGGCGGGTGGGAAGAGCCGCAGCTGGAGGGCTCCCGGCGTTCCTGTCTCTCTTCTAAGGTGAGATTGTTTGCTTCTCAGTCTTCTTCAAGCGCTGCTGGGCAGCTCGGCAATTGCCCATGCCATCTCCTGGCTGGGCATTCGGCGTCCTTCTGCCTCCCTCAGAGACAGGAAGGCTGGAGAGTCCCCGCGAGCCACGTGCAAGGAAGGCTTGCAAGCGATGATGGAAAGATGGGGAGCGCCTCGCCACTTGCTGCTGCTGCTGCCCTACCCTCCTGTCTGTGGCGAAAAGAGCCAGAGTTTCCCCCTCCCCCATCCCTCCTGATAATAACCTCCGTGGTGCCTTGTATGCATGCGTTGCATTATGGATTGGATAAATATTCATTAAAAATCAAAGGTAGGGAATTTTTTAAAAAGGAAAAGCATTCCACCAACTAGACTGAAGGGGGAAGAAGACCCCATCAATGGATTAAGCAGGAAGTCTATAATGCCCCTGGAAATTGTGGGCACAGATAGTCGCAACCAGGAAGTAAATTTGACAAAAGCAGGGAAACAGGTTTGTGTTCCTTTTCTATCTTAAACTGCTCTCCTTCCCTCAATCTTTCACCAATCTTCTTGAAATTTTCAGGTAATGTAAAACAAACATTTCTTTCTGGCATCTGTAAATTTCAGAAAGATTGGTGAAATATTTTCGATTTTATGGCTGTTAGAATGACCCCCCCCCAATTATCACTTTAACATGGTGGAACGTGTTTTCTACTGATAGCCCTTAACAATGGAGGCACTGCCGTGCCTCCATTAATTATAGTGGGCTTCCCACAGCTTCTGCGAAATATGAAGGTCCTCTTTTGAAATAGCATTTGGCCACCCCTTCACCACCAATTTCCAGAAAGAAGCCAAGTTTTTCTCCCTAGATGCTGTTATTAAATGTCTCCACACCTCTCTCTGTGCTTGGGATTTTTTCCCCCCTTAATTAATTTTTTTGTAGCTCTTTTTTAACTCAAACCATTCAGGTGGTAATACCACCAAATTTTCCTTTATATTCCCTCTATATTTTTCCACCAAGGTTTGTTTCATAATTTTACATTCCATATCAAACCACTGTTTAGATTTAGAATGGGAAATAGATTTATTTCCCCAACTCTTTTGGTTTAAATGGTTTTGTAGGGCCGAAATCAGGTCCTGGAAAGCTTCCAAAACAGATTCTGCAGTTTTCGCTTGTAGCAATGCCTTACGTTGAAGAAGGAAATTATCATTTACCTCCTTGTCTACCCTTGGTGTCCATCTAATGTGGGAAGTTCTTATTTCAATGTCACTGGATTGAATGGAATTATGTTTATATGTAACCTTTGGTTGTCACAATTTAGTGACAGAACTAGGGGTAGATGATCACTTTCAATATTGTTTTCCACCTCACATCTAATTACCTTCAAAAATAATTCAGGGGACATGATGAAGTAGTCAACAGTAGAAGCTCCTAAGCATGAAAGGAAAGTATATTCACCGTTTCTATCTCCTTCCACGCTGCCATTTACAATAACCAGTGTCGTGACTCTCTAACTTCTAACGCCCATTGAAGACAATAAGGAAACCTCTTAGGAAAAAGACAATCTTTTATTTTGCAAATGATCCCTTCTCTCCCTTTGCAAGGAGGTAAAAACTTAGAAAGCATCTTGCCCGAAGGCGTAATTAGCTAGGCAAACAAAGCAGTTGATCCATCTGAAAGAAAATAAGAGTCACTTTAAGAGGAATTCACATCTAAGCTCTTTCGAGCCAGGAGCCTCTCAGAGCGGCATCTGGTGAGGTCTTTGAACTGTGCTCTCTTCATTTTTCTATGAAAAATAGGCTCTTTTAATTGGCTGCTGTCTTTGCTTTCAGAAGACGAACACTGTTTCGTATCAGGAAGGTTACGTCCCTCAGCCAACACATTTTCTTCAGGGGAAACGATGGGAACCTTGTCTCCCCCTGGCACAAACTGGCCAGTCTGTTCCAGTTCAAAATCTGATTCAGAATTGCTGTCTGACATTCCTTCGCCCTGCGCAAGGGGGGAAGAATTAGACACAACAACCAGATTTAGTCTGTTTATCATTTGCATGAGACATAACCCAGCAAAATTGCATCCCCTATCCTTGGCCTGCCTAATTGGGAATTTTAACACATCATCTGTTGTGGGAGGGAGGACATGGAAGTAGAAAACAGAGCCTCCTCGTTTTGTCCTATTATGGCATTAAAATCACCTGCCAGTAAAATTAAGACATCTGAGTACAGATCTGTCTGCTTAGCCACATAGTCTTCTAACCTACTCCAGATATCCTTCAACTGCTTCTTCTGATGCAGGGGAAGGAGATAAACATTTATAATCAACACATTTGTTCGCAGCAGCTTAATGATCAGAGCGTTTGCAAGACCAAGAAGGGGCTCAAGGCTAATAGTCTTGACACAAATACTTGTTGAGACCATAAGCGAGAGCCTTCTCCCCCCCCCCCCCCCGGGGCGCCTGTCTTTGGTCCCCTCTACAAGGATTCGCTTTTGCGCCCGGTTAGGCGATTATGCGCATAATCGCTGAAGCGCATTTACACCTAATACCTCTGCACGAGAGGCGGCAAGAGGTGGCGAAGCGCATTAACGGATGACCAAAATGCGCTTTACAAGTAGTCAAAATGCGCTTTAACGGCCGGAGCAAAATAAAACTCGCGATTTAATGCGCATTCGATAATGCACATAATCGGAGAGATAACGCGCCTCTACGCCCGATTTGCGCTCCGTTCTTGTAGAGGTAAATTTTTTAAAGTGCCTTGAAAGAGCTTTAAACCTCTCTTGTAGAGGCAGCCTTTTATACTTGGGTTTGCTTTTAATGTGAGAGCTACATATCCATTCAGGGCTATATCCTCTGTGTCCCATGTCTCCTGTAATAATATTATGTCATGTTTTCGAATGAAATTCAAGAAGCTGAGATCTCCCTGTTTCCTTTTCTACCCTGAGATGTTCCATGAAAGTATTTTCAATTGAGTGCTTGAGCAACCTGGGTCTTGTCATGATAAATTTTGATGACTTGGAGACTTTATATAAGGCCCTCTGTTATTGGATGGATTCAGTAACTTAGGCCTTAAATCATTTGCATACTCAATTCCTTCTGTTGGTAGATCAATTACACTAACATTTGAAATCACTAGTCCCACCACATCAAATTTCCTACATGTTAAGTTTGTTTCTTTTCTCAGCTTCTCAGGCAATCCAATTTCTTCCTCATCTAGAAATCTCATCTCTGTCCAGGAAAGAGATTTTGCTGGCCTAATTTTTATAACCTTTGACGGTGATGATAAAGCTGTTTCATTTTTACTCTCCCTGGTTTTTGTTTCAACGTGTATCAAACAATTTATGTCTTTAGTTTCCCCACTTTGGGATCCTATATCAGCATTTGCCTTTTCTTTCATAGTCTCCCAATAGACCTCTTGCATTAAACCAAGTTTTTTTCTCGGGCTTTCCTGGGGTTTCCTGGATGCGCTAAGTCCTTCCCTTCTACCTGAAGGTTAAGTAGGTAATATTTAAGAATTTCAAACCTTTGCATTATATCATTTTGTGGTGGTAGGGAAAGAGCAGAGAAGGATTCCAGAAGCATTTTCTCTTCTTTAATCAGTGTGAGTTTAAATGTTGGAAATGTAATTTGAACGAGAGGCTCTGCTTGTAGTAAGCTATTTAGATCAACCTGTTCTTGTTCTTTATAGGGAACAATGCACTCTTCAGCAGAATTGAACTCAATCAGGTTTTCCACATAGGTGTCCTCATTGACTGTGTTGCCTTTTTTACTCACGGGGAGTGCAGTCTTAGTATCAGAGGGGATACTTGATTTTCAAAAAATCTTAATATTGGAATACCTCTGCGGCTTAATGTGCCCTTATACTTTAAGAGCAGTTTAGCCTTATCATGACCACTAAAGGTAACTACAACATGTGCTGTGACATAATTGTAGAACAAATATTCTACACGTGTTATATCATCCATGATGAGGTGATCTCGGGGCTCCCCTTTTATCATTTCCAAAAGATGGAGCTTACATTCGATCTGTGTAAGCAAACCCAGGGGTTTTTGGGTAGTTTAGCAGTACTAATTTCTTAAGATTTAGTACCAAGGCCCACCTTTCCTCATCTAGATCCCACTCCTGGGAAGGTGTGCATTGCAACATAGCACAATCTCATACTTCCTGTTGGTCAATTATCTCAGCTGGTGCTGTAAGATGTACAGGTGAGACAGGTGTAGGATCAAATTCTTCTCTCCAAGAGTGTTCCACAGTTGTATATTTGTTACCCTCTGGTATCTTTTCTGAGCTTCTTTACATCAGATTCTTTGCCCTAGATTTCTGCATCGATCTGGTATCCAAGAGCTTGACAAGTTTTTCAAAATCCCTTTTATTGTAACGTTGGTTCTTTAATTTCCTTTTATTATTTGTATTTTTTTTTCTATTTTTGCTCTTTTTCATCTGGGGATATTGTCTTATGTTTTTCTTCTTGGCTGTTTTTTCCTTTCTCATTTCTCGATGGTTGTCATTTTTATATTCCCCATCTGTGATCATAGCTCTCCCTACTCCTTTTTCCTCTGCTCTCTCAGCTATCAATTTTGGGTCAGTCTTCATAATCATTCCTACCAGGTTAAGAGATTGTTGCACTCCAATAAGAAGGTTGTGATTAAATCTATCTCCCTTGTTAGCATAAAGAGCCAGCCTTCTATTGGTAAGCTTTCCCCAACACCTTCGGCCAGTTGATTTGGGGAAGGCAGCACCTTTTTGTTTTCTTTTTCCTCTCGGCTTGGTAAAGACTCTTTGTTAAAAAGCTCATCCGTTTGTTTTATCATCAAATCATTAAGTTGCTTTGATATATCATCATTCTTCAGTGAGTTTTTTAATGTTTGTGTGGCCAAGTTTTTGGCCTGCAAGATCTCTTTTGCAAGATTATTTGTGGGTGGATTCATATCCGGGATCGTATACACTCCCTTTATATCTACTGACCAATCCATTGGTTGAGGCAGTTCCTGTGCAGATTTTTCTCCAACCCTTTTTCCTTTTCCTTCCATCCCTTTCGTTCCTCTGAGAGTGCAGTACTGAGTAATTTGCATTTGCTTGCTGCATTTATGGGCCTTTAGCTTGGGGACAGGTAGCATCCCTAGGCCTTTGTAGTTACTTCTAGTGAGAACCATCTTGGAATCAACAGAAACAGTTGTTTATCAAGGAATACTCGCTTCTTCGATGGCCAAGTTGTAAATATGAACATAACTTTAATCCTTGTTGGTTCATCGTTATGTTGCCGTCTGATATCACCTTCAAGAGCAAGAGACCAGAAGGAGTCTCTTATCTATCAGTTGTTCTCTTGCAGCTAGTAGACAGAAATAAGAATCCCGGGAGTTCTCATCCTTCCTCCAACTCCCAGCAAAAAGCAAAAGGTACGGCTAAAATAAACCACTGATAGCAGCAGCTTCTTTAGGGCTTACTTAGTCTAAAAGCCACCAACTTTTGATAAACATATACTTAAAAAGGCCAGATGGAGATAAAACAAATAAAACAAATAAAACAGTTTGAACAAGTTATAACTAATAAAAATACACGCCAAAACACAAAGCCGAGGCTCTGTAACTATCCATTCCTCCCACAACCAGATCGTATAAATCTTTTGCCTTTCAATACAAATGTTAAAGATACAGGAGCCCTGTCCTCCTTTCCATTTGGTCACTTGAACACATAAGCAAGACTCTCCTCATGTGCTCTGTGTAACAAGGGCATCAGCATATCCAGAAGGGAACATCTATATTGTGTAGCTATCAATCTCATCCCCCCTTTCACATATACGCAAAGCCTATCCAAGCACTCTGTACATGAATTAAGAATACACATGAGGAAAAGGCGTGTTCCAGCCCTGATCCTTTTGATATCTCATGTGTGCTTTCTACTCATGAAGAGGAAATCCTCCTCTATCCATGGAGGCTCTTCACACCAAACAAAAGGTGGACTTTCCGGGGTTGTGTCTCATGTGAGGAGTATCCACAAGTACATCTTGTCTTCATTCTCAAACAGTGGACCTCTGGAGAGTAAAAAAACTGTTGATTTTGTGGGGAGCAGTGCTGGAGTACTCCACCTCCTCACATGGATTTTTTATTAAGGCACACCATACTTAATCAAGGCTTCTGTTAATGCCTTCCCCCCTCATCCTGCTCACATCATCCCGAGGAGGCAATTGCAGGCAGGGGGGAGTGAACGTGAGACTTGCACTATTACCATTGGTTAACGATCCTGTGGCACCACCGGCTGAGGGAGGGGTGGCTCAGCCTATATTAGGCAGCCATCCCTTTCTTATGCAGTATGGGTCCCACCTGGTTGCCCCATTGTGAGCCAAGTGGGATCTTTTGGCACATGTCTGTTGGCCAGGGTTATGTATCTTTTTGCCTAGTTCACGCTGTAAGTGGGGAGAGATTGTCTTAGGAATTGGCACTGCTGTTTGGTGACAGATGATGACTGAGGCCTTCCACTGAGGATTTTGTGATAAGGGTTACCTGTGAGGCCAACTCACCTTACCCCACCTTGTGTTTTGCAGCCCAGGGGTGGGGGGAGCAACACGGGAAGGCCTCCACTTCCCAAAAGGGGTAGGCTTGGGAGTGGTAATCCCAGACACCACTCATCAGGAGTAGAATGTTTCGAGTGATATAACACCTAGTTAGTTGCTGGTGTGTAGATTAGAGCCCACCCAGTTTCCCTTTGTAGATCTTTAATATATGTGGCCCGAATCCAATACCATACACAGTTACCTTGTCCCTTTATCCCCCCCCCCTTTTCGCCCAGAATACTGGAATGTAATGAGTGGTCTGAAATTATCTATAAAGTGTCCTGGGCTACACGGGCTTCATGTCAATGGAGAGGTTTTCTGTGGCTTTATTTATCAAAACCTTGCAGAGTCATCTTCTTGATGGGTTTAAGTATATCAACTCAAGTCAACAGATGCCCATTGTTCCTCAAGCACTTGGTTTCTGAGGAAATGTACTCTTGGCTACTCGGCTCCTGAGGCATCCATCCATGAGACCCCTGGTGAGCCAAAGGAGAGGGTTTTGAAGGCTTAGCTAAAGGATGCTGCTATGTCCTCTGAGTAGAACAACCTAGTGGAGGGTATACTCTATGTGTGAATCCCACTCAGTGTAGGCTCCCCCTCCTCCTTGTCAGATTGGTGGGAGGAAGAGCCTGTGATCTTTTGCAGCCTGCTCACTGATTGAGGAGGAGTCTACTCATCTTCCCCACTTGAGGAGGATCTGTTCAATTGATTGGCAGAACTCATGGTGAATAAAGAGGTAAAGCTCCACAGCTGAAAACAGCACAGCATGAATATAAATGCCAGAAGCCTTGGGCAGATCCCCCACCCCAAGATTAGCTCAGTCATGATACTCTCAAGTAGTGATCAAGGGTATTCATTCATTACTTAATTGGCTCAACATTGTGGCCTTTTGTTTCTAGTGTAGTTTTATGTTATAAGTCATTCCATATTCAAATATTCCTTCCTGTTTCACTGTGTGGCAGACAAAACATCTCTTCAGAGCTGATAGCCATTCCATAGGGAAACCCCAACTTTGAATTGGCAATTGCTCTCCATAGCAATTACCAAAGGATGGTAATTAATGCTTCTGCCTGTGATAAACCCCCTGTGGAATTTTACTAGCCATTAGCAAAACACAATACTAAATGTCGTGGAAGATATTATAAATATAGAGGGACTGGAAATATAGCAGCTCCTAGCAGTCTGATCTCTGCTACTTTGTATTCTACACTTCGTGTCTCAAGCCTATCAGCAGATGGAACTGCCATAAACATCAGTGCAATTAATCTAACACAGTCTTCAAATTCATGTAGATTTAAACAGGGGCATATGTATCTGCAGTGAAGGCTTTTAGTTGTACTCAGGATGATTGTATTAGTAGTGCTGCTTCTATTGCTTTCCCCTTACACTTCAGGAATTGGTCACATAGTTAAATGCAGAGACCATGATCTACAATCTCCACTTCACATGTATCATCAGCCAGGAGATTTCCTCATTGGCACTATTGCTTCTCAAGCCTTAATTTCCACCAGCCCAATACTCTTCAATGAAGACCCACCAGCGTTGTTGCTTGAAGAGCTTGCGTAAGGAAGAATGTGCATTTTTTTACATATATACATATATTCTTGATGGATTTCTCAGTTTTTAAAGATGCTTTCTCTGCAATGAAAATAATACACCCTCTAGGGTGCATCAAACTTTACAAAATAATGTTTTGCAGCCTTTGCTTAAAAAAAACCCCAATTCTTCACAGTTCAAAATCTTCCCTCTGAGAATTTTTGTGTCACATCAAGGGATGTATTGATGTGCTATTTGCCCTGGGGTGGTTCTGAATCCATGTTCCATCAGTTATTTGAAACAGCCATAGATTCGAAGCCACTCTGGAGCAAAGAGGTGCAGATGCACGGCTGAAAAGTTGAGGACTAACCCAATTGTGTCAGCCAGAGTGAGGATACATTAGCTATAAAATGTAGTGTTCTGACGGTGAATATGGTATTATTTGTCTTTGATAACTTTGTGTAGACCCCTCGTAGGCTAAAGTGCCACTGGAAAGGTAGTAAATAAATACTGTGGTAACTATGACAACAACATTAACACAGGACTCAGTAGCAATAATTAATCCTTAAGCAGAATTAAACTTTTCTTCCAGCATGTTACCTAAGAATTACCAGCACATCCTGGCCTTGGCATTTGCCATAAAGGAGATCAATGAGAACCCTCAGATCTTACCTAATATCACATTGGGCTTCCACATCTTTGACAATTTTTATACTGCAAGGTGGACTTATCATGCTACAGTACAACTTATATCCACACTGAAGAGATTTGTTCCCAACTACAAATGTGACCAGAATAACACAATTGCAATTATCGGGGGACTGGACTCCAGAATTTCATATTATGTGGCCACTGTTTTAGATATCTACAAGATTCCACAGGTGTGTGTGTGTGTGGGGGGGGGGGGGAGAGAGAGAGTATTGAAACTCAATTCATATTTATTTTGCTCTTTTGAACTTACTTTTAGAGCAGATGAAGCCAGGTTAAAATATATATTACATAAGTGAGATCTCCAATAAAAAAGTTGCAGAGGATCCTCACTTCCTAACATGAATGCTTCTTTTTAGGCTTCCAAGCAGGAAAGTCTTCCTTCAGGATACTTTATTCTGCCATTGTAGTGTGTTTGACACTAAAATATTGGTGAGGAGTCAGGTGTGAACTGAAACAGTGTCCAATGTCCGATTCATTGTACACAAAGACTTCAGAACATTTTAACTGGGCCTTGCTAGTCATAGGTTTCTTCTTGCACACAGCATACAGGAGTGAAATCTCAAAGCTACATGACCTCATTCTCTGAGATAAGGATATTGTTCACTGTCCTGTGAGAAATTGAAGCTGAGCCCTCCCCTCCTTCTCCAGAAGGGGGAAAAAGTTGTTTCTCATGATTGGCTGTGGAACGTAGGAGAGACCCCTATGAAATCCAGCCAGATGATATGTTCTTTGTTCTTGTCTGGGAGGAGGGTGGGTGCGTGTCTGCTCAAAGATTGTAAGCCCCTGGAACAGCACCCTGTTGCACCCAGGGAACAAGTGCAACTCCCATCGAGGATACTGTGGTTTGCAATGGAGGTGCATATGTGAGCTTTCAGCCATTTTTTGTTTATATCTACAACTGTGTATTCAATGAACCACAAAGCATTCTTTTATGTAAGTGGTTTTGTTTCATCTTGGTAAACCCAGAATTTGTATAGACTGGAGCCATAGTGGATAAGGCCTACAGATTGATAAAGCCCTCCCAACAGACCATGGCTCCTGGATATGTGTGCTTACAGTTCTAACCAGAACACGTTTTGGCATTGGAATCCATACATTCATGAAATGTGAACAGACGCCTTTCTAACACACAAAGAAAATGGGACCAAAAAGAGTGTACGCAAATGTGTGTATTTCAAAAATGCACACAAAAGACCACTATAGAGAAATCACTGGAAACAATATTACATTTGAAACAGCACGCAAAAATGAAAACAAATGCATACAAAATGCATTTAGAAATAGGTCTGCAAAAAAATATGGAAACGTTTTCATGCAGATGAAAGAAAGTAATCACTATTTAATGCTGAATTCGGAGACAATAATCCAAGAAATGAAAATAAAATTCTTGAGTGGAATTGAACTGAACGGATTCCTCCATCTGTATCCCATTTATTTTCCCCAAAACCTGTTAAACATTTCATTTCTTTATATTTATATTCATATATTATTTACACTGAAAGGCAAGTAAGAATTCTCCGGTTGCATGGAAGCTCCTCTATCATGTCTAGGATTTATGCCATTCTAGGGATGCCTGAGTTAATTGATGATCATTAAGCTTTACTTCTTAAGGGGGGGGAGATGAAGGCGACAATGTTTCTTGATCAATGTAAAGAAGGGGATTAAACTAGCCATTATGTTTATTAAAGTGGTTTGATTGATTGCCAAATACAGGTGCTGGTTATTACTCCAGTTTCTCTCACTGAGGTTTAGCCTGTTCCTGACTGGTTCTGGTCTAGGTTATAAGTAGTATTATAGCATATTCTTATTCATGAATGAAGTTGGTATTTTACACCAATATATTTCACATTTTACCACACACACAAAGGCATATATGTATAATACCCTGGATGTGCTATTATTAGTTGTTTGTTTGGTTCCTGATTGTTTTGTCATGTGTTTTGCATCACCTACATATTGGTTTATTTGAAGAAACTGCAAATTGTTCTGAAGTCAATAAACTGTATATTTGGGAGGTGAGACTGCCTCATTCCCATCATGTGTGTGCAGACTGTTTGAGTTAATGCCCAAATATGCACACAAGGAACATGGGTGGGGGAATAAGGTCAGCTCCAGTTAGCTTAATGTTAAACAATTGGTTCACCCATGTTGTCTTGAGTGGAAATACAGAGTCTTTGGAACATAGCTCCAAATGTTCTGTTTTTTACCCACCCGAAGGCCTCTTACTTGGCTTTCTCTCTCTTTTTTTTTTTAATACATTTTTTATTATTTTTCAACATAACATAATACAACATAAACCTAAACAACATAAAATGCAATACATACCGCATACCCCCGTGCTCCCCTCCCCCCAGGAGACCTTCGATTATACATTATTCTTCTTTCCAAAAATGTAAAGACTCTTTTGAAGGCACTTGCCCCTTCCCCGTTCTTAATACATATTCCAAAAATAAACTCCATATATCTCCAAAATCATTCTTACTGGACATTCCCCTCTTTATTTTCATTTTACACGTTAGCTTATCATTAAGTGCCATGTCCCATATTTCTTTATACCATTCTTCTATGGTATATATCCTTTGCCCTTTCCAATTTTTAGCAATCATTATTCTGGCGGGAGTCAGGAGGTTGTTTATTAATTCTCTCTTATTTATATTCTCCATACCTTTTTCCCATATTGCTAGTAGAGCCAGCTTTGGGTTTAATTCCAAATTACTTCCAATTATATAACTTATTTCTTTAAACACCCTTTCCCAAAATTTTTGTACATGTTTACAGCTCCACCACATATGGAAATACGTTCCAACCTCCTGACATCCCCTCCAACAATTCTTGGACACTTTTTTATCTATCTGATGAAATCTTACCGGCGTTAAATACCATCTCCATACTATTTTATAATAATTCTCCTTAATTCTAATCGACAAAAGCTTTAACATTATTACTTGGCTTTCCCCACTTTCTCTCGCTGTCCTCTATTCCTGGAATTCTCTTCCAGAGCATTTACGGACCACATGCTCAATTACAGTCTTTAAAGCTCAGTTGTAAAATTTTTTTATAAAGCTTTTAGCACTTGATTTGGGTCATACTTTAAAACTGTCAGTTTTATTGTCCCCTGTGCCTGTTTGGTGCATTCCTTTCCCTTTCTTATTGCTTTATTGTGATTTTATCAGACTGTAAGCCACTGTGGCAGGGCGTTGCTGTTTTATTGTTTTACAATGTACAGCGCCATGTGCATTGATGGTGCTATATAAATGAATGAATGAATGAATGAATAAATAATAATAGCTCAACCTTAAAATGTCTCATTTAATAAAAAGTTACCAAAGATGTTAAAATCAAATATTTGCAGAAGTTTTCCAACAGCAATAAATTGCACATAAATATTAACTACACTGTGATCTCAAGATTGGTATTTGATAAGCAAAATTGCATAGCTATGCACATGTATATGATGGTTCATGCACATACAAACACACTTTGTTTTCTCTCTGTCAACTTGTGTAATTTAAGCAAGCGCTAATCACTTAGCCTCATATTTCCCCTATAGACACGTTATGAGGGTAGCTTATAAACTGCATGGTGTGTGCTTTGACAAGTTAAATGTGATGCTTAACTGCTAGTATATGCTTTTTCTCTCCCATCCACAAATCTCTTTAGCTCACATATGGCTCTGCTCCAGTGATGAATGACAAAACCCCAGGCCTTTCCTTCTACCAGATGGTCCCCCAGGAAGCTCTTCAATATGAGGGGATTCTCTCTTTGCTTCTCTATTTCAGGTGGATGTGGATTGGGGTTATAATTCAGGATAATGACAATGGAGAAAGCTTTTTGCAAACTGTATTTCCAATGTTTTCCAGGCATGGAGTCTGTTTTTCCTACATAGAAAGAATCCATAGGCTAACTTTTATCACTGAATTTTACAGTTTGTTAGAACAAGTGGTGAAAGTCTACGATAAAGTCAGAGAAAACAAAGCTAATGTATTAGTGGTCTATGGGGAATCGTACACCATTGTGTGCTTGAGATGGTTGCACTATGTATCAGAAAGAGAACATGTAACAAATAAACCAAATGGTAAAGTACTAATTTTGACAGCCCAGATGGAGTTCACTTCACTTATCTTTGAAAGGACTTGGAATACACAGTTTTTTCATGGTGCTATATCCTTCACTATTCACTCCAAAGACCTACCAGGGTTTCATCAGTTTGTGGAGCATACAAAACCTCTCTACAGAAAAGCAGATGGATTTATTTTGGACTTCTAGCAACAGGCCTTTGGATGCATATTCCCAAATATAGTTGAGGGTGAAGTGGTTGGGAATGTTTGTACAGGAGAGGAAAATTTGGAGAGCCTTCCTGGATCATTTTTTGAGATGAGCATGACTGGCCATAGCTATAGCATCTACAACTCGGTCTATGCACTGGCTCATGCATTAAATGCTATGTTATCATCCAAGCTCCACGACAAAACTCACTGGGATGAAAGAGGACAAAATCTCCAGGGTAATCAGCAATGGAAGGTAATACATAATGTGAATACTCCATTTTTTAATAAACTATTTTCCAGGATTCATATCCCTTCCTATTCCCTTCAGGCAGAAAAGGCATGATAATTCTCACTTCCAATCAGAACGTTTTATTCATTTTTTAAAAAAACATATTTTGCTTTTTTAGTGCTGTATCCAAAGGTTTGTATCCAATGTTTTCTGGGTCTTTGTCATGGGCCAATTCTAAATGTAACCAGCATTGGATAAAACCCTTTGTTTTCTTCCGTATATCTTTGCTTATATTGTTCCGCTAACCACACTTCTTTCAGCTCTTTCCAGGTTCATTATTCATAGGAAGGAGGTCACTTGGGGATTTGGGTATTTTGTAAATTATTTCAGTTTGTTTATTGAAGTAAAGGGGGCTTTCTATATATGTCAGGCAGGAATCTTCCTTGACCTACCTAGAGAAACTGAGGATTGAACCTAGAACCTTCTGCCAAACTGCATGTTCTTCAAATCATGCAGAGCAGTGAGAGGACTGGCTGATTTATTTCAGTGAAAGTGTATGTGGTCTCAATTCAGTGTATGTCGTCTCAATTCAAATTGGTACTGTGTAAGTATAGAAGAAGTATAGCTTCATTTTCATTCTGGAATTCCAGCCCTTCACAAAGATAGGGAATGGAAAAAGAGGGTGGAAATGTGCATCCACTGGAACCAATATGAAAAAGAGAGGACTATTTCTAGATCCCTACAGCTGACATTCCTTGAATAAGTTCATTGCCCAAATGTGTAAGATTCAAGTGAGTTATCCAGTGGAACCGAATGTGAACTGGAAATCATGGCTGTGTCCAGAATACAATAGAATCACATTTTGTTTGTTTGTGCATCTCAGCCTGAAAGTTTCTACCCACTGTTATCAAATAACAACCCTTCTCTAAGATCTTCTCTTTTATTTTTCACCTGAGCTTCATCACTTTCTGAGCAATGTCTCATTTAACAATGGTGCCGGGGACAAGTTTTCCTTTGACAAGAATGGGGAGTTAATAGCTGGATTTGATGTGGTCAACTGGATCAGTTTCTCGAACCAATCATTTTGTCGTGTGAAGGTTGGAAGGGTGGATCCCCAGGCATCTCCAGATCAAGTGTTCACCATCAGTGAGGATGCTATAACTTGGCATAGCTGGTTTAATCAGGTAGGAGCTAAGTCAGGAACACTTTTTTAACAGTGCAACCCTATGCATGTATACTTAGTAGTAGCTTCCATATTATTTAGGTTGACTGAACTTCGCAATCTTCATTTCCCCATCCTCCCACCCAGCATTTTTCACTACATGGGCTTTTTTGCCCGTCTTGCAAGGATTCTTGAAAAGAAATCTTTATCAAGGGAAAAACTCTTCAGGGATTTCAAAAGGATTCACTCTCCCCTTCTTCATCCAAAGATGTCCTCCACTGGTCCTCCCAATCTGCATTGGATGATTTCAAGTAGGCTGGAAAGGGACAATGGTAGCACATATCCTGGCCTCTCTGGTCTCCTCCCCTCCCTCCCTGCCCACGCAAACTCCAGCTTTCCCCCTCCAAGTTGTTGCTTTTGTAAACCCAGAAGACAAGCATCTGTGCTGGCTGCAAGAGGGCATGGAAATGAGTTCAGATCTCTCTCTCCCTCTCCTGAAGTCAGAGCACTCTCCCTGATTTCAGAAGGGGAATCCCCATTATGCAATGGGACATTAAACAAAGTCTAGGAACCATAGGATCGCTCCCTCCATCTTCTAATCTCAGCTCTTATAAACTACTGCATTCATTTCTATTAGTTTTCTGGAAAACTTTCTGCTACCCTCAATTAATCAAAATCTGGTTCAATTTGTCTATTTGATTTATATTTAGTAAGGAAAAAAGAAAGAAGAAAACAAGAAAGCAAAAGAATAAAATAAAACCCTTTAAAAAGAAAAAAAAGAATGTCCTGTCACTTTTCCATGCTGTATTCTTGTCTCATTTCTTCCCACCTCCCTTGTCCAAGAGCAGTAGAATGGACATATTTGATTGGGGAGAAGGAATCAATAAAACAGACTTTGACTGGTTTAAAACTTATAATAAAAATCATATATTTAGAGGGTAGTTCTATGCATGTTTAGTCTGAAAAAAAGGGCTACAACTCCCAGATTTCCCATGTAAAATGGGGAGTGCTGGGAGTTGTGGGACAGTTTTCTGTCTAACCATGCATAGGATTGCATCCTTGTTTGGAAATTATTTGTGTTGGAATATCTGAAAACAATTGACTTCATGACAATTCTCTAAAATAAATTTCTTTTAAACCACTTTAATGTTAAGGGAATAAATCACAGGCACTGAATAGCACATGTGATTTCAGATTTGACCAGTATGATATCCATTCCAAACATACCATTTGAAAGGGCATCATGGGCTCTATCACACTTATTTTTTCCCCTTCTTTCCTTCCACATTTTTTTACCTCCATTTCCGAAGCGCGGCAAATGCTCCTCCCTTTCACAATCATAGCTATACCAGTTCACTCACTTTTTACTTTCCCACTGCTATTGAGACTGCCCCACACCACCCCTTCTCCTTCCCCTTCCAGTTCACTGATTTCAATTGAATTGTTCACAGAATTAACATTGTCCTCTTTCATTCATGGATTAGACCAGGCCATTTTCTGTTTGTAGTAAGAGTTGCCGCCCTGGTTCTAGTAAGAAAATGAAGGAGGGGGAACCATTTTGCTGCTACAACTGCACCATATGTCCAGAGGGGAAAATTTCAAATCAGACAGGTAAGACATATGGTATGCATATGGATCAAATTATGTACAATCAAAGGAACATGGTTTGGAAGTCTAGATTACAGTCCAGCAAATACAATTGAATTAGTTTCTTTAGGATTCTTCGTAATTCACAGAAGTTTACGTGGGGGTGTTGGTTTCCTGCTGTCTTCTCCTTGGGATCCTCTCATGTTTTCTTTCAAGTTCTTCCATCGTTTTCCTTAACATAGAAAATCTGTTCAGGGAAAAAAGATGGAATTTAAGGGGTCCATATGAAAAGGATAGCAGGGCTCCTGTATCTTTAACAGTTGGATTGAAAAGGAATTTCAGCAGGTATCATTCTTATGCATGATCACTGTGTGTAATTCCTCCTTCATTACAATAGCTGAAGCTGCAGGAGCCCTGCCCTCTTTGGGATTGGGTCATGCTAGGCAGAGCTCCTACAGCTTTCATTGTAGTGATGAAGTGGGAAAAGTGCTACATGCATATGAATGAAAGTTGCTGGCATTCCTTTTTCTGTACAACTTTTAGAGAAACAAGAACAATCAGAGTAAAATAGGCCTGGCTCTTTAGCACCAAGACAAGGGATCTGGAATCTGGCTTTAAGGGATGTTCCTTGGGGAGGAGGAGGGACAAAGCAGGGCAGTTGACAGCCACCCATGAGAAAGAAAGCTAGTAATCGGGATAGTATATAAGCAAAGTACGTGACCATGTATTTTCTGTTTCAGACATGAATGATTGTTATAAATGCACAGATGAAAACTATTCAAACAAAAAACAGGATTTGTGTATTCCCAAGTATACAAGCTTCTTGTCTTATGAAGAACCGTTGGGGCTCAGTTTAGCCTGTTGTGCTCTTTTCTTTACTGTGGTTACTGGTTTGGTGCTAGGGACATTTCTGAAGCACCACCATACTCCTGTCGTCAAAGGCAACAACCGGAATCTCTCCTACGCTCTTCTCTGTTCGCTCCTGCTGTGTTTCCTTTGTGTATTGCTATTCATCGGTCAACCTGGACAGGTGATGTGTCTCCTCCGGCAAAATGCCTTTGGTATCATCTTCTCAGTGGCTGTTTCTTGTGTCCTGGCTAAAACCATCACTGTGGTTCTGGCTTTCATGGCCACAAAACCAGGATCCAGGATGCGGAAGTGGGTTGGAAAGAAAACTGCCAATTCCATTATTCTTTCGTGCTCCCTTATTCAGGCAGGCATTTGTACTGTGTGGCTGGCAAACTTTCCCCCTTTTCCAGATGTTGACATGCATTCAGTGAAAGAAGAAATTATTCTGGAATGTAATGAGGGTTCTGCATTGATGTTTTACTGTGTCCTGGGCTACATGGGTATTCTGGCAATAGTGAGTTTCACAGTGGCTTTTCTCTCCAGGAAGTTACCTGACAGTTTCAATGAAGCCAAGTTCATCACTTTCAGCATGCTGGTCTTTTGCAGTGTTTGGTTATCTTTTGTTCCATCCTACATGAGCACCAAGGGAAAATACATGGTGGCTGTGGAGATCTTCTCTATCTTAGCTTCCAGTGCTGGGCTACTGTGTTGTATCTTTTTCCCCAAATGCTACATTATTGTATTGAGACCTGAATTGAATAAGAAGGAACAGCTAAGAAGAAGGAAAAAAGTGAACTTTTAAACTACCTGTATCCATTGCTATAGCAATCAGTGTAGAACAATAGATATGCACTGTATAAAATTTTGTTCTTGTGCACAAATTCTGTGGATAAGTCTCATTCACAATGCCTAAAGTGAGTGTGAGTATTTACTGTTACCACCTCAAAACTGATATGGATTATTCATGTCCTGCTCTATGTAACAATCTATGTTAATGGTATTGATTGCCAGTTGAGTCTTTGTAAGAGGGGATAGTAGCATGGTTGCTTCTCTTGCATGAACTACATCTGACAATTGTCATGTGACAATTCCTATGAAAAGCTACATCTGGGTCTTTGGTTCACCACTCTGCCCGTGAAAGTGCATCATCAGACATGGGAAAACCGTGTTTCCTTACCTTAACTTTTCCCCTGCTTCTGTCCCATTATACTTCCTCGTTCTTCACACAAGGTAAGAAAGAGGAAGGAAACAATGAGCATGTGGCTCATGCAGTGCCAAACATAGGGCAAATGAAAAAGTGCTGAAAAGAAAATTGATACATTGACCCATGTTTTTTTATTTTTATATTATTATTATTATTATTATTATTATTATTATTATTTTCCCAATTTATGGCATGGCATATCATATATTTCTTGTAGATTGAAAACTATTGATGTATTATTATTATTATTATTATTATTAGTTTTATACTGCCCCATAGTTGAAGCTCTCTGGGCAGCTGACATAAGATTAAAACATAAAAATGCTATACAAAATATAAAACCTATAAACCATACCACACACAGTATACACACGAACATATATATAAAAACAACTATAAGCTATCAGTTGAACCTAAAAACAGATCCAGGATCAATTAAGTTCATCACATGTTGCTAAATGCCTGGGAAAGAGAAAAGTCTTGACCTGGTGCTGAAAAGATAGGAATGTTGGTGCCAAATGGCCCTCGTTGAGCAGATCATTCCATAATTAGGGGGCCACCACAGAGAAGGCCCTCTCCCTTGTTGCCGTCCTCCGAGTTTCCCTTGGAGTAGGCACCCAGAGGAGAACCTTTGATGTTGAGCATAGTGTATGTGTAGGTTCATTTCGGGAAAGAAGTTCCATCAGGTATTGTGGTCCCAAACCGTGTAAGGCTTTATAGGTTAAGACCAGCACCTTGAATCAGGCTCTGAAACATACAGGCAGCCAATGCAAGCGGGCCAGAATTGTTCTTATATGTTTGAACCTTCTGGTCCCTGTTACCAATCTGGCTGCTGCATTCTGCACAAGCTGCAGCTTCTGAACCGTCTTCAAAGGCAGCCCCACGTAGAGCACATTGCAGTAATCTAACTTGGAGGTTACCAGAGTATAGACAACTGAAGCCAGGTTATCCTTGTCCAGTCAGGGGCATAGCTGGGCCACCAGTCAAAGTTGGTAGAAGGCACTCCATGCCACTGAGGCCACCTGAGCCTCAAGTGACAGAGATGGTTCTAGGAGAACCCCCAAGCTACACACCTGCTTCAGAGGGAGTACAACCCCATCCAGAACAGGTTGAACGCCCTCCATCCGGTCAGAGGAACCCCCTACTAACAGCATATCAGTCTTTTCTGGAATGAGTTTCAGTTTATTAGCTCTCATCCAGTCCATTGTTGTAGCCAAGCACCAGTTCAACACATCATCAGCCTCACCTGATGAAGATGAAAAGGAGAAGTAGAGTTGCATGTCATCAGCGTACTGATGACAACACACTCCAAAACTCCAGATGAGCACACCTAACGGTTTCATGTAGATGTTGAACAGCATGTGGGACAAGACTGACCCCTGTGGAACCCCATACTGGAGGATCCACGGGGCTGAGCAATGTCCCCCAAGCACCACCTTCTGGAGCTGACCTGTCAAGTAGGAGTGGAACCACTGCAATGCAATGCAGTGCCTCCCACTCCCAACTCACCCAGTTGTCCCAGAAGGATACCATGGTCGATGGTATCGAAAGCTGCTGAGAGATCAAGGAGAATCAACAGAGACACACTCCCCCTGTCTTTCTCCCAACATAGGTCATCATACAGGGTGACCAAGGCTGTTTCCATACCAAAACCTGAAATGGATCCAGATAATCAGTCTCATCCAACAGTGTCTGGAGCTGGCCAGCAACGACCTGCTCAAGGACCTTGCCCAGGAATGGAACGTTTGCTACTGGTCTAAAGTTATTAAGATTTTCCTGGTCCAGGGAAGCTTTCTTCAGGAGCTGTCTCAATACTATCTCTTTCAGACGGTCTGGGACCACTCCCTCTCATAGAGAGGCATTAATCACTTCCCTGGCCCAGCCGGCTGTTCCATCCCTGCTAGCTTTTATTAGCCAAGAGGGGCAAGGATCCAATATGGAAGTGGTTGCATGAACCTGTCCAAGCACCTTGTCAACGTCCTCAAGCTGCACCAACTGAAACTCATCCAAGAAAACAGGACAAACCTGTGCTCTGGATACCTCACTAGATTCACCTGCTATAACACTGGAGTCTAAGTCCTGGCGAATGCCAAAGATTTTATCCTGGAAGTGCCTGGCAAATGTATAACAGTGGGCCTCAGATGGTTCTATCATGTCCTTGGGGCCAGCATGTAGAAGCCCCTGGACAACTCTGAAAAGCTCCGCTGGGCGGCAGATTGATGAATTAATAGTGGCAGCAAAGTATTGTTTTTTTGCTGCCCTCACTGCCCCTGAATACAGCTTACCATAGGCACTTACCAGTGTTTCATTGCATCCACCAGGAGTTCATCTCCATCTGCCCTCAATTCATCTCCTATTTTGTTTCATCACTCTCAGCTCCAGGGTATACCACAGAGCCATTTGAGCTCTACATAGGAGAGGATGCTCAGGAGCAATCATGTCAACCGCCCGGTATCATTTCTGCAGTTCACAGACCAACCAGGGTTTCGACATGAGAGCCAGCCCTATCAGCAGGAAAACTCCCCAGAGCCCTCTGGAAACCATCTGGATCCATTAGCCTCTGGGGGCGATTATCTTAATGGGTCCCCCACCCTTGCAGAGGGGGAAAGCTGCTGTAAGATTAAACCTCAGCAGGTGGTGATCTGACCATGACAGAGGGGTTGATGTAAAATCCCCCACTTTCAGGTCACCATCTCCATGTCCAATGGAAAAAATCAGGTCTAGAGTGTTCCCCGCCACATGCATTGGGCCAGTGGCATATTGGGACAGTCCCATGGTTGTCATGGAAACCATGAAATCCTGAGCTGACCTAGATAAAGTGCCCTCAGCATGAATGTTGACATCCCCCAGAACCAACAGTCTGGGGGACCTCAACAGTGCACCCGAGACCACCTGTGTCAGCTCACCTAGGGAGTCTGTTGAGCAGCAGGGTGGGCAGTACACCAACAGAATCCCTAATCTGTCCCATTGGCCCAACACAAGGTGCAAACATCCAGACCAGTAGTCACATGGACAGGGAGCCCACAGAGGGGGATGGACCACAGCAACCCCCCCTCCCTGGCCCTCAAGTCTACCCTGATGCTGAACCAAGTACCCCTGTGGGCATAACTGGGAGAGACTAACTCCTCCCTGCTCTCCCACCCAGGTCTTGGTGCATATATTTGGCAAATAGATTGACTAATAAGAAGTGATTACTGGTATAAAAGAAAGGAATGTTTAACTTGTGATAGGTTTTTTAGGGTGGCACTCTCTTTACTTATACGATTTATATGATGGCAAAGGTTGCATATTAGAAGGGATCCTGTCGTTGTTTGAAGATGAACAGTATAAATATGGAACTTTTTTAGAACAGAAAGAATATATCTATATGGGTGGTATCTAAGGATTTGTTTGTGAAGTTTAAACATGCATGTATAGTTATATGTGTATTTTTATCTCGCAAATATATTGACAAATAAGAAATGATTAAAGGTACAAAAGAAAGGAATGTCTAACTTGTGATAGGTGTTGTCCATATTGTTATTGATTAAGAATGCATTTTATTGTTTATAGCTCCTGAGGAAAGAGTACATCCGAAACGTTGGGCTTTTAATATAAGATAATAAAAACACACGTCAACGAGCACCAGACTTTGTCTCTTTCCCACTGCTCGGAAATGCAAACCAGATTGGCCACCTCATCCACTATTAGATCATGGATGAGGGAGGTCTTATTTTGCACCAATCTGGCATTTAAAAGCAGCATCCGGAGACCTGACGGCTGATTGATAGGGCAACCAACAGACCTGTGGATGCGAGGGGGACGGGAACAAGGCACAGGCATTAACTGTCTGGGCAATGTTCCTTTTACCTGGCAAGTCCTCCTCACAACTCCATATCTCCCTCTACCCATCACTACACCGATTGGGGCCCCCTCAGATCCCCCCACTTGGCCCTGTATCCTCCCTCCCAGGCACATATTACAAGCAACAAGCACACTCCACTCCTCTCCTCCCCTGGCAGTAAGCCTCTCTCTCCTGCAGGTGGTGGTTCTCCCAGGCCCCCTCAGCCAGCCAGCTTATATATCCCTCCCAGGAAGGGAGGGGGACAGATGGAGCAGTCCACAGCATCTGGCTGAGTACCTGGAGGCCTGGTCCTGCAGGGAGTGGCAGGGAATATTTTAATACATTATTAAAATACCAATAAAACTCTTAAAATTCAACTGGGTAGGCCTGCTGGAAGATATCGGTCTTTCTGGCTTTCTAAAAGTCAAAGAGACTATTAAGTTGAGGAATCTCCTCCAGCAGACCATTCCACAGACTGGGAGTGGCAGAAGAGAAGGTCCTCTGGGTAATGGTTGTCAGCTTAGTTTTGGCTGACTGCAGCAAATGTTCCTCAGAGGACCTGAGTGTGAGGGGCGGATTGTATGGGAGAAGGCGATCCTGCAGGTAACCTGGACCCAAACAATATAGGGCTTTAAAGGTGATGACCAACACTTTGTACTCTGCCCGGAAATTACTTGGCAACCAGTGAAGTGATTTTAAAACTAGTGTGATGGTCACCCCTAGGTATACCGGTGACCAACCTGGCTGCCACATTTTGAACTAGTTGAAGTTTCTGGACTAGGCACAGAGGTAGCCCTGTGTACAGCGCATTGCAGAAGTCAAGCCTCGAAGTTTCCTCCCCCCTCCACACACACACACATTCAGGAACATCTGTCCAAAGTTAATGTTATTCATTTTTTTCACATACAAGAAGATTTTCTCAAATTTAACTTTTTTAAAGAAAAAGGCAAAAGAAAATTTGGGGGAGATTTGCAGAAATCCACTCTAAGAAGGTAAAAATGGTTAAATATGCGCAAATCTCTCTGAAGCTGGAAAAAAATCTCTACCTCCCTTTTACTCGCCCCACATCCCTTTAGCAGAGTAGTGGGGTAGACTGCTGGGCTTGTGCTGCTAAGGCCCATGGGATACGTGATATGAGGGATTAAGGGGGAACAACTCAGGTCAAATAGCAGAATGCCTGATTTCCTGTTGGGAGTCACATAGGTTAGCAAGTGAATAACCTACCCACAGTAGCTTTTTTTCAGGGTGGCTTATCATGAGGCGCAAACTAGCCTATTGTCTTCAAAAGCCATCTAAAGGACTATAAAGAAGTGGCTTGGCTAAGCTACATGAGGGAGGGGTATGGACCATAGTACCTTCTTTGTTAATCAGTTATCTTTCCCATGTTCACTCTTGCTTTAGGTTGTTTCATTGTAAGGTGTCAAGGATGAGGGGAAAACCCAAAATGAAACTTTTCATGCACTACATTACTTTGCAAGCAGTTGCTATTGTGGGCTTTAATGGGTCAGAAAAACCTAAATACCTTCTGAACCACTGCTCAGAACCTCACCAAGCCAATTAAAGCCTGACAAACCTGATAATCTGAGTCTGATTCAAACTGTTGGTATTAACCTATAAAATTTTACATGGCTCGGGACCACATTACCTGACAGAACACATCTTCCGACACAAACCTACCCCGTACATTATGCTCAACATCTAAGGTCCTCCTCTGGGTTCCTACTCTGAGGGAGGCTCGGAAGATGGCAACAAGAGAGAGGGCCTTCTCTGTGGTTCCCCCCTAATTATGGAATGATCTGCCCAACGAGGGCCATTTGGCACCAACATTCCTATCTTTTCAGCACCAGATCAAGACTTTTCTCTTTCCCAGGCATTTAGCAACATGTGATGAACTAGAGTGACCATATACAAAAGAAGGCAGGGCCCCTGCAACTTTAACTAGTGTGATGAAGAGGGAATTTCACCAGGAACTAATTGCATACAAATAACACTGGTTAAAATCCTCTTTTCTCTACAACTGTTAAAGTTACATGAGCCCTGTCCTCCTTTTCATATGGTCAGCATTCCTGACCATGGGACATACTGACTTGCAATGATGGGAGTTGTAGTCCAACACCTTTGGAGGGCACCAGATTGGGGAAGGGCTGCTCTAAACAAAAAAAGAGAAGTAATTGGCCCTAAGTTGTTCGTGATCAGTTTTCCACAACCCCACAGTCACCTCTGCATATCATATTCTCCATCCTGTCCTCATGGTGTATCTGCTTTGGGAGAATGAGAATTTCACTTGCACTTTCTGCCTCCTTAGGGAGGATGTGGCGTTAAGGCTTGTGAGCCTTAACTCCCAATTTCCCTGCTTTTTGGTGCTTGGTTGGAAACTGTAGAGCCTTAACATTGTTTTTGTAAACCATAGGTTTTTTGTTTAATGAATAGTAGAATGTATGTGTGTGTGTGTCTCACATTAAGTAAAGCACATTCCCATGCCCTTTATTATATTTGTATATTGAAAGAAGTGCATTGCTGCAGTCTTGGTTCATAAGAATTTGTACATTCTTCCTATGGAAAACATTTGTGCAGGGGTGAGGTCATATTCTCAAAAAGGCCAGTTCTGAATCTCCACATCTGGACCTAGATCTTGTATTTCTGAATTATTATTTTTTTATTTACTTTTTGTGGTGCATTCCAAGCAAGCTGTATCTTGTGGTATGTAACGAAGCTGAAAATTAAATTGTCTTCAAATATGATTCATGTGTTTTCTTTTGGAATTCCCTAAGAATCCACAACTTTGAATTGATGATTACTTTACTATTTAGTTATCTAAAGGATCACACTTAATACTTATAGTTGTCAAAATCCCTGGTGAGTTTTATGGACAATAGCAAAACAAATGCCAACATCAATGAAATATTTATAAATATAAGCTGCGCTATTCAGAGGCTAGGGGGTAGGAAGAAGGAAGAATGTACCAGTCCAATCTTTGATACTGTACATTTTGTATTTCAGGGTTGAGGTCTATCAGCATTTCTGTGATGTCAAAGCCATTGTAATGATGAAGACTGTAATGAACATGCTATAGATTAAAATAGGAGAATTTGTAGAGAGGCAAGATTTGTACTTGTTGTCGGGATGGAGAAATTAATATTGTTGCTACTTATTTTATTTCCTTGACTCCTTTCAAAGACTCACATTGTTAAAAGCAAGGTCCGCTATCCCCACCCTCCACTTCACAGTTATCATCAGTCAGGCAACCTCTTTTTTGGTGTCATTACAGCACAGGCTTTCATTAATTCCAGTTCAATAACCTTCACTGAAACTTCCCACCCTCCAGCAGTGTTTGAAGAACATGCGTAAGAAAATACTTTCTTTTATTGTCTAGTGTGAAGGTATTTTCTTAACTGGCAATTTTCCTGAATATATGTAAGGGTGAGGTTAGAAGGGTTTGTTAGCATAGCATGGGGGAAAGCTTTTGGGGCATAGAAGGGGTTATGGGGAAGCCTGGGTAAGGGAGAAACAGGGCACATAGGGAATCAATCTACAGATTCTTTACATGCATGTGGTATGGGAAGCTTTAAGGTATAGAAGCTTGTTACTTGGAGTGGGGAAAGTATGATTTGCTGTATTAGTCATAATTGTCCTGCATTTTTTCCAATAGTAGGTATTCCTCATAAGGTAATTAGATGAATGGTCACTGGCTATCGAAAGATAGAGCTGTGGCTTAGAAAATCACTATGTCTAAAAGTAAAGAGAAGTAAATCAGAGAGTTCACCACATGAAAAGCAGAAGTGATGTCCAGTTTACGGATAAACAAGTACATCAGAAAGGATGAGACATTCTGGGAAGAGGTTGGTCTAAACTGATGTTGTGGCCCAATAGACTTAGATGTTTGAAAATAAATTAATATGTATTTGGAGGGAGGTCACTGTCTTTGACAAGATACAAAGGAGGGCAGGTCTCCTGGAGCTTTAACTATTGGGATGAAGAGGGAATTTCACCAGGTCCTGCATGCATACGAATCACACCTGCTGAAATTCCCCTTTCAATACAAATGTTAAAGATACAGGAGCCCTGTCCTCCTTTCCATTTGGTCACTCAAATACATAAGGAAGACTCTCGTCATGAGCGCTGCATAACAAGGGCATCAGCATATCCAGAAGGGAACATCTATATTGTGTAGCTATCAACCTCTTCCCCCCTTTTCACATATACTCAAGGCCTATCCAAGCGCTCTATACCTGAATTAAGAACACCTATAAGGAAAAAGAGTGTTCCAGCTCTGATCCTTTTGATTAGGGTGACCAGATAAAATCCAGGTCAGGGCTCATGT
This sequence comes from Anniella stebbinsi, assembly GCA_029215795.1. Classification (NCBI taxonomy): domain Eukaryota; kingdom Metazoa; phylum Chordata; class Lepidosauria; order Squamata; family Anniellidae; genus Anniella; species Anniella stebbinsi. The sequence goes on from JARDYH010000008.1 coordinate 27,157,689, forward strand.
AATTTTTACAGTTGCAGAGAAAAGGGAATTTTAGCCAGTGTCATTTGTATACAATTAGTTCCTGGTGAAATTCCTTCTTCATCACAACTGTTAAAGTTGCAGGGGCTCTGCCCTCTTCTGTATATGGCCACTCTAGTACAGTGCATGCGCCTTTAACTGTTGTGATGAAGAGGGAATTTCACCAGGAACTAATTGCATACAAATGACACTGGCTGAAATTCCCTTTTCTCTACAACTGTTAAAGTTACATGAGCCCTGACCTGGATTTTATCTGGTCAGCCTACTCTATGTGTGAATCCCACTCTGTGTAGGCTCCCCCTCCTCCTTGTCAGAATGGTAGGAAGAAGAGCCTGTGATCTTTTGCAGCATGCTTACTGATTGAGGAGGAGTCTACTCATCTTCCCCACTTGAGGAGAATCTGTTCAATTGATTGGCAGAACTCATGGTGAAGCTGAAAAAGAGCAGAGCATGTAGATAAATGCTAGATACCTTGGGCAGATTTCCTCCCCAAGATTAGTTCAGTCATGATCAAGGATATTCATTTGTTACTTCTCTTGCTCAACATCATGGCCTTTTGTTTCTGGTGTCATTTTGTGCTGTAGGTCATTCCATATACAAATATTCTTTCCTGGCAGATGAAACATTTCTTCAGAGCTGACAGCTATTCCATAGGGAAACCCCGACTTTGAATTGGCAATTATTCTCCATAGCAATTACCAAAGGATGGTAATTAATTCTGCTACTTGTGGTGAACTCTCTGTGGAGTTTCACTAGCTATTAGCAAAAGGTAATACTAAATGTTGTGAGAGATATTATAAATATAGAGGGACTGGAAATGTGGAAGCTCCTAGCAGTCTGATCTCTGCTACTTTGAATTCTGCACTTCAAGTTCCAGGCCTATCAGCAGATGGAACAGCCATAAATGTCAGGGCAGTTAATCTAAAGCAGTCTTCAAATTCATGTAGATTAAAACAGGGGTATATGTATCTGTAGTGAAGGCTTTTAGATATACTCAGGATGATCATATTAGTAGTCCTGCTTCTGTCACTTTTTCCTTACACTTCAGGAAATGGTCACACAGTTAAATGCAGAGTTCATGATCCACACTCTCCACTTCACATGTATCATCAGCCAGGAGATTTCCTCATCGGCAGTATTGCTTCTCAAGCCTTCATTTTCGCCAGCCCTATACTCTTCAATGAAGACCCGCCAGCACTGTTGCTAGAAGAGCTTGCGTAAGGATGAAAGTGCATTCTTGTTATATATATATATATTAGGGATGTGCACTGGATCGGACCCGATCCACGATCCGAGTCCGGTCCAGTGGGAAATCGGATAAATTATCCGATTTCCGATCCCGCAGCTGGATCGGCCGATCCAATCCGAACCGGTCCGAAAAAGCTCCGAACCGGTTCGGCGGATCGGCGGATCGGCGGGCGCCCACTGGCGCCCACCGCCGCTTCCATTGGCGGGCGCCAGCGGGCGCCCGCCGATGAAAGTGGACAGCGGGGGGGGGGAGGAGGGGGGCACTTACCTTCTTGGCCCGGTGGCTCCCGTCCGGCGCCGGCGCCTACTATTCCCAGCAGGCTCCGCGGCCTGCTCTAGGATGGCGCGCCGGGTGATGTCATCACCCGGCGCGCTACTCTAGAGCAGGCCGCGGAGCCTGCTGGAAGTAGTAGGCGCCGGCGCCGGACGGGAGCCGCCGGGCCGGAAAGGTAAGGAGGGGGTGCGTGGAGGGGAGGAGGGGGCGCGCGGAGGGGGGAGGGGGGCCCTTACCTTTCCGGCCCGGCGGCTCCCGTCCGGCGCCGGCGCCTACTATTCCCAGCAGGCTCCGCGGCCTGCTCTAGGATGGCGCGCCGGGTGATGTCATCACCCGGCGCGCTACTCTAGAGCAGGCCGCGGAGCCTGCTGGAAGTAGTAGGCGCCGGCGCCGGACGGGAGCCGCCGGGCCGGAAAGGTAAGGAGGGGGTGCGTGGAGGGGAGGAGGGGGTGCGCGGAGGGGGGAGGGGGGCCCTTACCTTTCCGGCCCGGCGGCTCCCGTCCGGCGCCGGCGCCTACTACTCCCAGCAGGCTCCGCGGCCTGCTCTAGGATGGCGCGCCGGGTGATGTCATCACCCGGCGCGCTACTCTAGAGCAGGCCGCGGAGCCTGCTGGAAGTAGTAGGCGCCGGCGCCGGACGGGAGCCGCCGGGCCGGAAAGGTAAGGAGGGGGTGCGTGGAGGGGAGGAGGGGGCGCGCGGAGGGGGGAGGGGGGCCCTTACCTTTCCGGCCCGGCGGCTCCCGTCCGGCGCCGGCGCCTACTACTCCCAGCAGGCTCCGCGGCCTGCTCTAGGATGGCGCGCCGGGTGATGTCATCACCCGGCGCGCTACTCTAGAGCAGGCCGCGGAGCCTGCTGGAAGTAGTAGGCGCCGGCGCCGGACGGGAGCCGCCGGGCCGGAAAGGTAAGGAGGGGGTGCGTGGAGGGGAGGAGGGGGCGCGCGGAGGGGGGAGGGGGGCCCTTACCTGCCCGGCCCGGCGGCTCCCGTCCGGCGCCGGCGCCTACTACTACCAGCAGGCTCCGCGGCCTGCTCCAGGGTGGCGCGCCGGGTGATGTCATCACCCGGCGCGCTACTTGAGAGTAGGCCGCGGAGCCCGCTGGTAGTAGCCGCCGGCGCCGGACGTGCCGAGAAGGTAAGTGGCGGGGAAGGGGGCTTACCCCCCCCCCGGAGCCGTCCGCTTCTATCCGCTGGCGCCCGCGGGCGCCAGCGGATGGAAGCAGGCGGCCCCAGGGGGGGTAGGGAGCGCGGGGGAGGGGGTTTACCTGCCGGGGCCGTCCACAGCGGACGGCCCCGGGGGGGGGAGGGAGTTAGGCCCCCCCTTACCCACCCGCCGCCATTTTTTCCTCATAGACTTGCATTGCAATGCAAGTCTATGGGGAAAAAAATGGCGGCCGATCCAAAAATGTACGATTTTTGGGTCGGGATCGGACTCGATCCGGTCCGGGGGGCCTCCGATTTTGTCCGAACCGGTCCGGGACAAAATTGGAGGTCCCGATCCGGGTCCCGATCCGATCCGGGGGGTCCGTGCACACCCCTAATATATATATATATATATATATGGATTTCTCAGTTTTTAAAGATGCTTTCTCTGCAATGAAAAGAATACAAGATCTACACCACTTCTTTAAAATGGTTTGTAACAGTTTTGACAACTGTTGGGGACCAGGACACCCTCCATATACAGTTTTCAAAACATTTTTGAAGTGTTTTATCCTGCTTAGTGTAGATCTGGCCTAGGATGCATCTAACTTTACAAATGTTTATTTTGCTTCCTTTGGTAAAAAAAAAAAAATCAATTTCTTCACAGTTAAAATCTTTCCACTGAGAATTTTTTGTGCCACATCAAGGGATGCCTTGATGTCATCTTTGCCCCAGAAGGATTCTGAATCTACCCTGTGTCAGTTATACGATGCAGCTGAAGATTCAAAGCTACTGCAGTGCAGAGAGGCAAAGATGTGGAGTTGAAAAGTTGGGGACTTGAAATGACATTTCCAGCCAGAACAAGGTCAACCTGGCTCTTCTGCCAGTCTGTCCTTTCTCAGAGCCACTCTGAAAGCATTCCTGGGTGGAAGGTGACCTCCTGTTGGTTGCTGGACACTGCAAGAGGGGGTTGGGGTGGGCTTGGCAAGTCTAATGGCTGCCAAAAAGCCTGTGCTGCCTCCCCTCATAAAGTTCCTCCATGGTGACAAGAGCTTTGTCTCTCTCCCTCTCTTCTTTGTGATTTTTTTCTTGATGGAACAGTGTCCTTGCTGGTACTCCTGGACCTCTCAGTGGCTTTTGATACCATTGACCATGGTATCCTTCTGGAGCGCCTGGGGGAACTGGGAATCAGGGGAACTGTGCTTCACTGGTTCTGATCCTATCTCTTGGGCAGGTTCCAGATGGTGATGCTTGGGGATAGCTGCTCTTCAAAAAAGGAGTTGCTATGTGGTGTACCGCAAGGTGCCATCCTTTCCCTAATGCTGTTTAACATTTACATGAAACCGCTGGGAGAGATCATCTGGAGGCATGAGGCGGGGTGCTATCAATATGCTGATGACACCCAAATATATTTCTCTATGCCTTCAACAACATCGTCAGCTAAGGATAGTGTGTCTCCTCTCAATGAATGCTTGGAGGCGGTAATGGGCTGGATGAGGAAAAACAAACTGAAGCTGAATCCAGACAAGACGGAGGTGCTTGCTGTCAAAGGCCCCAACCTGGGTTTAGAGATGTGTCAACCAGTTCTGGATGGGGTTACACCCCCCCTGAAAGACTGTGTTCACAGCTTGGGGGTACTCCTGGATCCGTCATTCCAGATGACAGCTCAGATTGATGTGACGGCCAGGAGTGCCTACTATCAGCTTCGGCTGATACGCCAGCTGCGCCCCTTCCTAGAGTTGGAAGACCTAAAGACGGTAGTGCACGTGCTGGTAACTTCGAGGCTCAACTTCTGCAATGCGCTGTACATAGGGCTACCTTTGTGCCTAGTCTGGAAACTTCAACTTGTTCAAAATATGGCAGCCAGGTTGGTCACCGGTACACCTAGGGGTGACCACACTACACCAGTTTTAAAATCACTTCACTGGCTGCCGGTCAGTTTCCGGGCAAAGTATAAAGTGTTGGTTATTACCTTTAAAGCCCTACATGGTTTGGGCCCAGGCTACCTACGGGATCACCTTCTCCCGTACAATCCGCCCCGCACTCTTAGGTCCTCTGGGAAGAACTTACTCAAGCCATCCAGAACTAGGCTGGCGAGTGTTACCCAGAGGACCTTCTCTTCTATGGCTCCCAGACTATGGAATGGTCTGCCGGAGAATGTTAGACAAATTGACAGTCTTCATGAATTCAAGAGAGTCATGAAGACTGTTCTCTTCTGGCAGGCCTATCCGGATGAATTTTAAATGTTTTAATGATGTGTTTCTCTTGTTTTAAATTTTTTAACTTTGTCATGCTTGTATTTGCATTGTGTTCCCCGCCTCGTCCGTAGGGAGAGGCGGGTTATAAATTATTATTATTATTATTATTATTATTATTAGTTCTCCTCCTTATTATTGTTATTAAATTAGGAAGACATTTCATTAGTCAGGTTGAAGTTTTAGTGGTTTTTAGATTTTTTTGTATGCAGCATCCCCCCTCTCTCTGCTTTTTATTGCTTTCTTCTTTATATCTCTAGAATATATTTTCTTATTATTAGATTTGCTCTGTACAACAGAATGGAGGGCTTATGGGGTGTGTTTGTATGTAAATATATCTATATATCTAGATCTATCCATCTATCTATCTATCTATCATCTATCTATCTATATCCATGCCTGTGTCTCTGTGTTATTGGTCTAAATTTATTGGTGCATATGAGTATGTTAAACAGCAGATTCAAATGACTCTTCTTTAGGTTAACTTTCTTTAAAATGATATATTAGCCATAAAACATAGTGTCCTGCAGGTGAACATGATATTATTTGTCTTTGATATTTCTGTGTACACCACTCATGCACTAAAATGCCTCTGGACAGGTAGGAAATAAAAGCTTTGGTAACAATGACAGCAACATTAACACAGAACATAGTAGCAATAATTAATCCTTCTGATGCAGAATGCAACTTTTGTTCCAGCATGGTACCTAAGAATTACCAGCACATCTTGGCCTTGGCGTTTGCTATAAAGGAGATCAATGAGAACCCTCAGATCTTACCTAATATCACATTGGGCTTACACATCTTTGACAGTTTTTACAGTGCAAGATGGACTTATCGTGCTACAGTACAACTCTTCTCCACATTGAAGAGATTTGTTCCCAACTACAAATGTGACGAGAATAACACAATTGCAATCATCGGGGGTCTGGACTCCAAAATCTCGTATCCTGTGGCTACGGTTTTGGATATCTACAAGATTCCACAGGTGTGTCTCTCTCTCTCTGTGTGCGTGTATATTGAAAACTCAATTCATATTTATTTTGCTCTGTTGACCTTACTTTTTAGTGCAGGGAAGCCAGGTTAAAAATACATTGCATAAGTAATATATCCAATAAAAAAGTTGCAGAGGATCCTCACTTCCTAACATGAATGCTTCTTTTTAGCTATCTAAGCAGAAAAGTCTTCCTTCAGGATACTCTATTCTGCCCTTGTTGTGAGTTTGACACTGGAAAGTTGGTGAACATGATATTATTTGTCCTTGATATCTCTGTGTACACCACTCATACACTAAAATGTCTCTGGAAAGGTAGTAAATAAATACTGTGGTAACTATGACAACAACATTAACACAGGACTTAGTAGCAATAATTAATCCTAATGCAGAATTAAACTTTTGTTCCAGCAAGGTACCTAAGAATTACCAGCACATCCTGGCCTTGGCATTTGCTATAAAGGAGGTCAATGAACTGACACATTGTGATTTTAAAAGATTGTACTGATATGAATTTCAAGATTTCTCCAAGCATGCTGATAGTTCCCTCTTCTTTCCCAGGCCTCCGCTTTGGCTCCAGAACTATCAGCATCCAGCTCAGGAGTCTGCTATCAGAAGGATAATTCCTTTGAACTTTTTTTTTTTTAATTGAAAGTGGTTTCCCCATTTGAGTCATTATGGATGTGGGACAGGAGAGTATTTATGCAATGTCTCAGGGCATATTAAAGTCTAAGGTTGGGGGAGAAATTTGTTCAGTGCACATTTAAATGTGATCTTACAGTACTAACCAGAACACATCTTGCCATTGAAATCCATACATTTCTGAAATGTGTAATGAAGTCTTTCTAACACACAAAGAAAACGTGACCAAAAAAAAGTGGTTGTAAATGTGTGTATTTCAAAAATGCACACAAAAGACTTAATCATTTAAAGCAGTGTGGAAATAATGAAAACAAATGTATACAAAATGCATTTGAAATAGATCTGCAAGCAAATATGGATACATTTTCATGCAGACAAAAGAAAGTATTCACTATTCAATGCCGAATTCAGAGACAATAAACCTAGAAATGAAAAGAAAATTCTTGAGTGGAATTGAGCTGAACAGATTCTCCCATTTGTACCCCATTCATTTCCCACAAATCCTCTTAAACTTTTCATTTCTTTATATTTATATTCACATATTATTTACACTGAGAGGCAAGTAAGAATTCTCAGGTTGCATGGAAGCTCCTCTATCATGTCTAGGATTTATGCCATTCTAGGAATGCCTGAGTGAATTGAAGATCATTAAACCTTGCTTCCAAAGGGGGGGGGGGAGATGAAGGCGACAATGTCTATTGATCAATCTAAAGAATGAGATAAAACTAGCCACAATGCTTATTAAAGTGGTTTGATTGACTGCCGAATACAGGTGCTGGTTACTCCAATTACTCTCACTGAGTTTTGGCCTGTTCCTGACTGGTTCTGGTCTAGGTTATAAGTGGTATTGTAGCATACTCTTTTTGATGACTGAAGTTGTAGTTATACACCAAAATATTTCACATTTTAACACACACTCAGAGACATATACAAAATACTGGATGTGCTATTATAGGTTGTTAGTTTGGTTCCTGATTGTTTTGTCATGTGTTTTGCATCACCTACATATCAGTTTATTTGAAACTAGCTGATACGCCCAGCGTTGCTCGGGTCTGTGAATAATGTTTATAACATTCATTTGATAAATAATAAATTTCTCTACACCTTATTCATGTTTATGTTGATTGGGCTTTTTAGTTTGGTTGAGTTCATAAATTGTTTTGTTAGAAACAATTGAAAATTGTGTTGATAAGAACTGTATTTTAAATTAGAGCTTTGCGCTAAACCACATGTTCTGTTTTACTTGAAATGCCTACACCTCCCATCATGCCTTGGCCGGAGCCGCCATCTAAACTTCAAAAACAGTCAGGATACACAACACCCTTTCTACCAGCTAAAAAAGATGCAAACCTAAGAATATGTTGTCAAAATATACCCAGCATTGCCCAGATTTCTGAATAACATGTAGTAGGGAAGCGGAACTCAGTGCTCTGAAGTTATTATTATGAAAAAAGGAAAGCAGCCAGAACACAGAATACTTTATTGGCATAATTTACTCTATAATATCTACATTTAAGAGATTTTGGCAGAAAGCCAGGATGGGCAAGGGCACTGATGACTTGGACCTTTTATCTGACATACCTAGGCTGACCATATGAAAAAGAGGACAGGGCTCATGTAACTTTAACAGTTGTAGAGAAGAGGGAATTTCAGCCGGCGTCATTTGTATGCAATTCGTACCTGATGAAATTCCCTCTTCATTACAACAGTTAAAGCTGCAGGGGCCCTGCCCTCTTTTGTATCTGGTCACTGTAGTATAGTGCATGCAACTTTAATTGCTTTGATGAAGAGGTGATTTCACCAGGTACTAATTGCATACAAATGATGCTGGCTGAAATTCCCTTTTCTCTGCAACTGTTAAAATTACATGAGTCCTGTCCTCCTTTTCATATGGTCAGCCTAGACATACCTATGCTCTGAAGATACACCATGGCACTTTTTATTTATTTTTTAATTTTTGTTAAATTAACTTGTGTATAAATTAACCATCTGCATTACAGTAAGTGCATACATAAGGAAGTGAAGACATATAGAATGATCCAGCAAAACTGCATGGGCTTGAATTGTGCTTAAATAGCATGCTTGATTGATCATACCTCTTTCTTAACAAAAAGCAGTGGTGGGGATCCAATTGTGATCAGGACTGTAGCAGGGGAGAATGTAATTGCTCCACCCCCCCACCCATGCTGTTTTCCTGGTTCAAATTTCCCCAAAGCTGCTATTTGACCCATATAGTGTCATTAACAGCAAACAGCACATGGCCCTGTTTAATAGTCAAGCCACCACCTTATGATGCTGGTAGCATTATGCCACTGCTATGGAGGCACATAGAGGATAAAGCAATGTTCAATATCCGCTGCTGAAGAAATTTTATTTATGCAATGTCCTGAAGGAATAATAGCAATTTGCACTGGTCATGAACATGAGTCATAGGTTGGTGGCAAGAGAAAACTCTTGGGAGTTCCACCAAAGGCATGCTGGGAGTTGTACACATAAGCCTTGGTTTTTTATTAAATTCTTTAAAAATACTTAAAAACCAAAATTTCATGTTTTTAAATTTTTCTGGTACATTGTACAGCCAGACTTAGCAGTGTGCCAGATTTCAAGTTTCTACCCAGCATTGCTTGAGCCCCCTAAGATATATGTCTTTGAGGTAACCATCTTAAAGTAGCAGGCTACTGCTAGGCCTGTGGATTAACCTTTAAACAAATTAAATTAATTTCTTTTTTTCCACTCTCATCCTCATGACAACCCTTCAAGGTAGGCCAGTCCTAAGCCTGTCAGGTAACTTTAAAACAAATTAAATTAGTTTCTTCCCCCACCTCTCTGTCACCCTCAACACATGGCCAGGGCTGCCTTGAAGCTGTCACCATAATTTTCCTTGTCCTCACAGAAAACAAAAACTACAACTCCCAGTATGCCTTTCGCTGTGGTGCCTGACTTCCCCAGTTGAAGTCCTGCTGCTGAAGCTCATGGGAAGTGAAGTCTGGCTTAGCCAGTCCACACTACACTGTGCAGTTGATGCCCTTAGGTAGGCCTTGAGGGAGCTGACTAGCTGGTTGATGGTTCACTTGGTTGCTGTTGGCAATGAACCCAGAGCTGCAGCCTCCTCCCCTCCTGCTTCCGATGGGGCCTAGCAACTGAGGCAGCTAGCCCCAAGTGCACTCCCTTCAGGCCCAGGAGGGTGAGCCACTACCAGATAATGGCTGACAAAGCTTGATAAGTCTTCCCTCCTGCCCAAGGCATGCTGGGAGTTGTAGGCATAAGCCTAGGTCCATGCATAACATGTTAATCTTTGAAAACCATCTGAGATGTGGTGGGAGAGCGGGCCTTCTTAATTGTGGCACCCTGCTTGTGGATTTTTTCCCCATGCAAGCTGGCCTAGTGACTGCATTAATGGCTTTTAATGGCCAAGTGAGTTTTTATTATTGTTATTATTTCCCAAAACCTTTTAACTTGATGATTTTTATGGTGCATTTTTTTCCTGTCATAACTAAACCACAGCGTTCCAAGATGGATGCAAGAATTACTGAATAAAGTTTATGATTTTTATTAGGGATGTGTATCGTATCGTTAAAATGTCCGATAACTATACAATATGCTCTTTATCGTGCATACGATTAACAATAATGATATGATACAACTTCCTACAATAATCATCAGAGACGATAATTTTCAGCCCGATTATATCGGATTATCAGACTGTTATATAAATAAACCTATAACTTCTGTATTTTCAAAGTTAGAGGCTTGAAACTTGGTCACAGGGCTTATGGGGTATACCTAAGTATGTGTATGAAATTTGAGATCGATCCCTCCAACCCTCGATTTTATATGAATTTATTAAGGATCGTTTAAGTTCTGACGGGTCAGAATGACAGCTCGCCATGTGCATTCATTCAGACCTGTCAAAAAGTTGCAGGATCTTTAAAAAAATCATATAAAATCAAGGGTTGGAGGGATAGATCTCAAATTCCATACACATGTCTAGCACATGTTGCTACACATATGTTCCAAATTTCAGATCAATCCCTCCACCCCCATATTTTATATGAATTTTTGAAAGATTGTGCAACTTTTGACTTGTCAGAACTTAAATGATCTTTAATAAATTCATATAAAATCAAGGGTTGGAAGGATCGATCTCAAATTTCATACACATACTTAGGCATACCCCACAAACATTGTGACCAAGTTTCAAGCCTGTAACTTTGAAAATACAGAAGTTATAGGCATTTTTTCTATAGGGCATTTTTTCTATAGGGCACAATAGGGCTGCAAATTAAATATCGTATTTCCGATAATTATCATGAAGACGATACGGTTCACATATGATATTATTGGAGACAATACTTTTTTTTTGTCCGAAATTACGATAACGATAAAATACAATATTTTTGGGCGTTTTACATAATTTTATGTAAAACCCTGACTATACCACTGAAAGAAGAGTGAATGGAGGATTGACTGATATAGCTGAGGCTAGAATGGAATGGTGGGCAGGGTTATTGGCAGTTGGAGAAAGTCAGGTAGAAGGAGAACAAAGACAGTTAGTGAGAGGTCAGGGAAGGGGGGGGCTAAATTAGGATTAAGAGATAGTGATCTGGTTTGCACATAATGACCTGGTTTGCTCACACATAGTTTATTTTCAATCAGCCACTATACATGCCAGTACTAGAGTTCCCTGCATGCCTTTGGAAGCCCACAGGTGCCTGCATCCTCTGAGACATCCTCTTGTTGCCAATGCTGCTCCTCGATAGAGCATCAAGGAATAGCAGCACCAAGGAGGGTATATAAGCAGCTGACACTGGACATGCCCAGCTCCAGCCAATCCTACTGGGATTGTCTCATCCTGCACTTCTTGCCCACCAAGTGCTCCATCAGGAGCCTGTACTGAAGGACCGGGACTGGACTGGACACTTCCCCCTTCATTGAGATGAGCTCTGGGCATGCGCAGAGGGCTTCCCTTTCCTCCCTCCCTCTTAAGGGTGAAAGCTGTGTGTGCACTTCCCCCAGTTTCTGAGAAAACAGCGACATCAGGACAGGGTGCCTTTGAGCATGTCCAGAGTTCAGCCTCTCAAAGACACACTGTTGTATCTAGTTATGATTTTAAAACCACTCATGGCAGGTGGGAGGAGACATCACAAATGGATGCAGCCCATTTATGTGGGTTGTTTCCTTTTATGTGGAATTGGGTTGACTGCTTGAAACTTACCTTAGGATCCACAATGGCCACCAAAGGCTAGTAAGTCTGGCCTCCCACCCAAGACATGTTGGGAGTTGTAAGCATAAATGTAGGTTTTTATTAGGGGTGTGCATCAGATTGGGTCCGATCTACGATCCAGAGCCGATCTGACCGAAATCGGATAAAATTGTCCGATTCCGATCCCAGCTTCTGGATCGTCCTATCTGATCCGAACTGGTCTGAAAGGACCCGATCCAATTTAGATAAGATTGGAGGATCGGACCTCCTCTTCCCCCTCATGCTCCTTACCTGCTGGGACCGTCCGTTGCCATCCGCTGGCACCTGCAGGCAGCAGCAGGTGGCAGCAGATGGCCCCGGCAGGTAAGCCTCCCCCTCATCCGCTGCCATCCGCTGCCCCCTTCTACTGAGAAACAGGCTTCACAGCCTGCCTCTGCGTAGCACACTGGGAGATAATGTCACCCAGCGTACTACTCAGAGGCAGGCCGCGAAGCCTGTTTCTCAGTAGAAGGGGGCAGTGGATGGCAGCGGATGACCAAGCAGGTAAGGAGCGTGAAGGGGAGGAGGGAGCTTATCTGCCGGGGCTGTCTGCTGCCATCCGCTGCCGCCCGCGGGCGCTAGCGGATGGTAGCAGATGGCCATAGCAGGTAAGGAGTGCGAGGGGGAGGAGGGGGAGGAGGGGGAGGAGGGGGAGGCCCCCTTACCTGCCGGGGCACCCGCTTCTGTCTGCTGCTGCGATCTACTGAGAAACAGGCTTCGCAGCCTAGTTCTCAGTAGAACGCTGGGTGATGACATCACCTGGCGCTCTACTGAGAACTAGGCCGTGAAGCCTGTTTCTCAGAAGATCGCGGCAGCGGACAGAAGCGGGCACACCGGCAGGTAAGAAGTGTGAGGGGGGAGGAGGGACAGGGAGGGGGGAGTTAGGCCCCCACTCACCCACCCACCGCCATCTTTTCCATATAGGCTTGCATTGGGAGATAGCTTTCTTTCCCCCAATGCAAAAGTATGGCAAAAACACCAAAAATGGCAGCCGATCCGAAAATCGGACGTCCGATTTTTGGATCGGGATCGGGTCCGGTTTGAGGGACCTCCGATTTTGTCCGAATTGATCCAGGACAATATTGAAGGTCCCAATCTGGGTCCCGATCCAATCCGGGGGGTCCATGCACAGCCCTAGTTTTTCTTAAATTCTTTAAGAATTTAAACCCCCCAAAATCATGCTTTAGATTTTTTCTGATTCATGTACACAAAGATCTGTTTGGGTGAACAGTATTAAGGTAGTAGCATATGTGGAAAGTGGGTAAACATTTCCAGGCATACATGACACGCACATACTTTCCACTTTATAGGTAGAGATACCCGGAAATTTTTCAGAAGTCAATAAACTGCATATTTGGATGGTGAGATCTCCCTATCCACATCATGTGTAGGCACACTATTTGAGTTCTTGCCCAAATATGCACACTATGAACATGGGTGGGGGAGCAGGGTCAGCTCTAGTTAGCTCAATGGCAAACAGTTGTTTCATGCATGGTGTCTTGAGAAGAAATAGAAGTTCTTTGGGACATAGCTTAGCCATAAAATGTCTCACTACACTTTTAATAAAAAGTTACCAAAGATGTAGAAATCAAATGTATTTGTGGAAGTTTTCCAACAGCAATAAATTGCACATAAACATTAACTAAATTGTGATCCCAAGACTGAACCACTATTGGTATTTGGTAAGCAAACTTACATAGCTACACACATGTGCATGACAGTTCATGCACAGGCAAACACACTTTGTTTTCTTTCTGTCAACTTGTGTAATTTAAGCAAGTGCAAATGTCTTAGACTCATGTTTCCCCTATAGACATGTTATGAGGGTAGGTTATGTACTGCATAGTGTGCTTTGGCAAGTTGAATGTGATGCATAATTGCTAGTATATGCTTACTCTGTCTCATCCACAAATCTCTTTAGCTCATCTATGGCTCTGCTCCAGTGATGAATGACAAAACCCCAGGCCTTTCCTTCTACCAGATGGTCCCCCAGGAGGCTCTTCAATATGAGGGGATTCTCTCTTTGCTTCTCTATTTCAGGTGGATGTGGATTGGGGTCATAATTATGGATAATGACAATGGAGAAAGATTTTTGCGAACTGCATTTCCGATGTTTTCCAGGCATGGAGTCTGTTTTGCTTACATAGAAAGAATCCCTAGGCTAACTTTTATCACTGAATTTTACAGTTTGTTAGAACAACTGGCGAAAGTCCATGATAATGTCAGGGAAAGCAAAGCTAATGTATTAGTGGTCTATGGGGAATCTAGTACTATTGTGTGTTTGAGATGGTTTCAATATGTATCAGAAAGAGAACATGTAACAAATAAGCCAAGTGGTAAAGTACTAATTTTGACAGCTCAAATGGAGTTCACTTCAGTTATCCTTCAAAGGACTTGGAATACACAGTTTTTTCATGGTGCTATATCCTTCACTATTCACTCTAAAGATGTACCAGGGTTTCATCAGTTTGTGGAGCATACAAAACCTCTCTACAGAAAAGGAGATGGATTTATTTTGGACTTCTGGCAACAGGCCTTTGGATGCATATTCCCAAATACAGTTGAAGGTGAGGCAGTTGGAGATGTTTGTACAGGTGAGGAAAATTTGGAGAGCCTTCCTGGATCATTTTTTGAGATGAGCATGACTGGCCATAGCTATAGCATCTACAACTCTGTCTATGCACTGGCTCATGCATTAAATGCTATGTTATCATCCAGGCTCCAGGACAAAACTCATCGGGATGAAAGAGGACAAAAACTCCAGGGTAATCAGCAATGGAAGGTAATACACAATGGGCATAATCCGTTTTTTAATAAACTGTTTTCCACGATTCATATTCCTTCCCCTTCCCTTCAAGCAGAAAAGGCGTGTTAATTCTCACTTGCAATCAGCACTTTTGATTTCATTTTTTGAAATTTTATTTTGAATTTTTAGGGTTGTACCTAATGGGTTGTATCCAGTGTTATTTGGGTCACTGCAATGGGCTGATTCTAAATACGACCAACATTGGATAAAACCCTTTGTTTTCCTCAATTTATATTTCCTTATATTGTTCTGATAACCTCACTTCTTTCACCACTTTCCATGTTTAGTTTTCTTTGGAAGGAGTCCTCTTGACGATTTGAGTATCTTGTAATTTATTTCAGTTCATTTATTAAAGTAGAGGGGGCTGTCTAAATGTAATCTTTATACTGGCAGCAGCTCTTTAGGGTTTCAGGCAGGATTCTTTCCTTGCCCTACTTAGAGAAGATGGGGATTGAACCTGGGACCGTCCACATGCTAAGCATGTACTCTATCACACTGAGCTATGGCCCTTTCTAACCCTGGCCCCACCCTTTCCCTCCTTTACCAATTGCCTTGTAATTCCCTGGCTTTTACACAGTTGTTTTCCCATTCTAAATGATGAATTGCCTCTCCTAAGGCTTAGGGCCTAACTACATCTTCTTCCAATCATGCATAGCAGTGGCAGGACTGGCTGATTTACTTCAGTGTAAGTGTATGTGGTCCCAATTCTAATTGGTACTGTGTAAGTATGGAAGAATTATAGCTTCCCTCCAGTTTCATTCTGGAATTCTAGCCCTTCACAAGGGTAGGGAGTGGAAAAAAGAGGGTGGAAATGTGCATCCACTGGAACCAATATGAAAATGAGAGGACTATTTCTAGATCCCTACAGCTGACATTCTTTGAATAAGTTCATTGCCCAAATCTGTAAATTCAAGTGAGATATCCAGTTGAACTGAATGTGAACTGGAAATCATGGCTGTGTCCAGAATACAATAGAATCACATTTTGTTTGCTTGTGTATCTCAGCCTGAAAGTTTAAACCCACTGTTATCAAATGACAACCTTTCTCTAAGTTCTTCTCTTTTATTTTTCACCTGAGCTTCGTCACTTTCTGAGCAATGTCTCATTTAACAATGGTGCCGGGGACAAGTTTTCCTTTGACAAGAATGGGGAGTTAATAGCTGGATTTGATGTTGTCAACTGGGTCATTTTCTCCAACCAATCATTTCGTCGTGTGAAGGTTGGAAGGGTGGATCCCCAGGCATCTCCAGATCAAGTGTTCACCATCAGTGAGGATGCTATAACTTGGCATAGCTGGTTTAATCAGGTAGGAGCTAAGTCAGGAACACTTTGTTAACAGTGCGATCCTATGCAGGTCTATGTAACAACAGCTTCCATGTTATTCAGTGGGGCTTATTCAGTGGGGCTTACTCTCAGGGAAATGAGTATATAATGTTAGATTAAGGACACCATGCTACCCTTGTGTGGACAGAAAAATTCCTACAGTTACCAGTATTCCCCAGCTGTGAATGCCTTTTCTGTCCAAAACCCTATGGAATGAAAGCCTATGGTTTGCAAACTCATTCATCAGAAGCGTCCAAATTCAGAGACTTCCGACCATCAATTGCAGGGTTGGAGGAACAACAAATCTTTGGATAAAAATAAAAGGACAGTAAATCCTACTGACAAGCCTTTAAGAGTTTTTCCCTTGATAAAGACTCACGATCTTTTTAAAAAAAATAATTTTATTTAATTTTCAACATATAATACATAAAATAAATATAATACATAACCAAACCCTCCACATCCCCCCTGTGATCCCCTACCCTTGAGACCTTCATTGCTCTGTTATATTATACATTTTTCCAAAACTGCAGTGATTCTTTTGAAGGTGTACAACCTCTCCCCTTTACTAAAACATATTCTATAAATAGTCCCCAAATACTTTCAAAATCATTCTTTTTGGATAGTCCCATCCTAACTTTAATTTTACCTGTTAATCTATCATTAATTGCAATATCCCACACTCCTTTGTACCATTCTTTTATACTATAATTCCCTTGTATTTTCCAACTTTTAGCTATCATTAATCTCGCTGGTGTCAGGAGGTTGTTTATCAATTCTTTTATATTATTATTCCCATATTCTTTATCAAACATCCCCAATATAGCTATATTTGGACTTGCTGCCACATTCTTACCCAGTATTTCACTTATTTCTTTAAAAACTCTTTTCCAAAGATTTTTTACATACTCACATGTCCACCACATATGGTAATAAGTCCCCACTTCCTGACAACCCCTCCAGCATAGCTTTGACATTTTCTTATCTATCTGATGTAATCTTACAAGAGTGAGATACCATCTCCAGATTATTTTATAATGATTTTCTTTTATCCTTATTGATAACAACTTTAAAGTTCTTAGTTCCCATATCTTCCCCCATCTATTCCCATTAATTTGAATTTTTAAATCTTTTTCCCAGGTTGTTTTCAAAATTTCTTGTGACTCACCCTCCTCTAACAATATGTTATATATTTCACTTATTATACCTTTTTTACTTTTATTTTCCCCCTCCTTCTCTCTTGACTCAATTAGCTTTTCAAATCTTGTTTCCTTTCTACAATCCTTATTTTTCTTTTCCATTTTTTGTGTCCATTGTTCCAATTGTAAACACTTAAACCATATTTTTTTGCCCTCTTAGAACTTCTTCTATTTGCTTTTTATTAACCAGTCTCTTTAACCAGTTTTTCACTTTAATTATTTTTTTCCCCTCAGTAACCCTTCCAATTCTCTTCTCAAATTACCTGGGAAGTTTTCCAATAAAACAACTGGGGTTAGAGGAGAAACTCCTGGTATTAATTTCTTTTTATACCTTCCCCAAATTTCTATGATATTCCTTAGGATGGGATTTTCCATATCCTTCAGTTGATTCTTTTCTATTTTACTAAAAAAAATATTTTGTAACTAAAACTTTATTTCTCCTGTCTGCATCTTTAACCATTCTAAATCCTCTTTCCCTACTATACTATTTATAATGTATCTTAATTGGTTAGCTATATAATACATCTTTATATTCGGGAGTCCCAATCCTCCTTTCCTTTGAGTCTTATACCATTTTGTTTTATTGATTCTTGCTTTTCTATCTCTGTTACAATAATTATTTATCATACTTTGCCAACTTCTTAATTCTACTTCTGTTATCTTGATTGGTAACATTCTAAACAAAAAATTAATCTTTGGTAATATTTTCATTTTAATAACTGCTATTCTAACAAACCATGAATGCTCTAATTTCCTATAAGCCTCTAACTTCTTCATTACCTGTTTTTTTAAACTACTATTTTATCATAATTAAATAACATCATTTCTGATTTCCCCCAATTTACCTGTAACCCTGTAACCTCTCCAAATTCTCTCAAATGTTGTTTTATTTCTTCTACACTTCCCCCCAGATTTTCTAGTGTCAATAAAGTATCATCCGCAAACATATTAATTTTTATTTTATCCTCCCCTCCTATTCCTTTCAATCTCTCATCCTCCCTAATAACATTTGCCGATATTTCTATAACAATTGCAAATAATATTGGGGAGAGAGGACACCCTTGTCTTGTTACTTGGGCTAAGGTGATTTGTTGTGTTAAACCATCATTTACCATTACCTCCGCCTTATTGTTTGCATAAAGCTGATTAATCACTCCCATAAACTTTTCTCCAAAACCAAATATCTTTATAATAGTTTTTAGCGCTGGCCATTCCATGCAATCAAAGGCTTTAAAAATATATAAAGCTATCAGCCCGGCTTTTAAATTCCTTCTTTTAATAGTATTTATTATATTCAATACCCTCCCTATTAAATTCGGCATTTGCCTCTCTAGAATAAATCCACATTGATCCTTTTTTATATACTTATTTATAAAGATGTTCAATCTTGTTGCCATAATTGCTGTAAATATTTCAGAATCTTGATTAATTAAAGAAATAGGTCTATATGATGCTGGGTCCATTAAGTCCTTATCTAGTTTCGGGATTAATATTATCAACGAATGTTCCCACGATGGCGGGGTCTTCTCTCCCTTTATTATATTATACAATTTTTTCCATTTTTGGTAGTAAAAGTTCTTTAAAAATCTTATAATATTCCGGCCCCAACCCATCAACTCCTGGAGATTTCCCTCCTTTCAATTTGTCAATAATTCCCTCTATTTCTTTTTCCATCACTAATGCTTCCATATAATCCCTATCCTTATTTTGTAATCTTATCTTCCAATTTTTCTCTATATATTCCTGTATTCTTGTTTGTGGGCCCGCTTCTGATGTATACAATTCCTGATATAAATCTTCAAAATTTTTAATTTACCCTTCATTAAATTACAACTTTTCCCCATTTTATTTTTAATTGTCCCTATTATATATTTTTTCCTTCTTTGATTGTGTGGACCTTGCTAGCATTTTAGAATTTCTGTTGCTATATTCAAAAAAATTCCTTTTCAAATATATTAATTCTTTTTGAACTCTCTCTATGTCCTTTCCCTCAAGTTCTTTCTTTTTTGCTTGGAGTTGGGCATATATATGCATATCCTTGTGGTTCTAAATTGTTCCTTTAATTCCTTAATCTCCTCCTCGATCTTTTTACTATGTGCATCTTGTTGTCTTTTTAATTTACACGATTCTCTAATACATATTCCTTTCACTACTGCTTTCATTGTGTCCCAAACTATCCCCTGCAAGTTTACCCGTTTCATTTATTTCCCATATAGTCTTAATTTCCTTTTTCATTTTTTCCACAATATTATTATAACTTAAAATTTTAGTATTTAATCTCCACCTTTTTGCTTCCCTATAATCTTTCTTTATTTTAATATCCATGCTCATTAATGCGTGATCTGAAACCTTAATTACATCTATTTTACAATCCATAATCTTAGAAAGCAAATTCTTTGAAACAAATATATAATCAATCCTGGAGAAACTCTTATATATTGATGAGTAAAAAGTATATTTTTTTCTTCCCCTTTTACTATTCTCCAAACATCCTTTAATTCTTTTTGTTCCATTACTTTTGCTAAACCTGTTTTCCCAATACCTTTTATAGTATCTTTATCTTTCATTTTATCCATCACCATATTGAAGTCTCCAGCCATTACAATATTTGCTTTCTCTACATTCCCCATATTACTAAACATTTTATCATAAAAATTCATTTGCTTTTCATTTGGAGCATATACATTAACCAATGCATATTTTTCCTCCCCCAAGAAACAGTGTAAAATAATAAATCTTCCCTACACATCCTTTACCACTTTGACAACATTAAGTGCACATTTTTTAGAGATTATTATCGCAACACCTCTTGCTTTAGAAGTCCCATATGCTTTCTCATATACACCCAAATTCCTCATTTTAAGTTCATTTCTACCGTCTTCTTTTTGATGTGTTTCTTGTAAAAATATTATATCAGCTTTCTTTTTATTCAACAACCCTTCAATCCTCTTTCTTTTAATAACACTACCCAGCCCATTAACATTTAAAGTTATCAATCTTACTTTATTTTCCATATCTCCAGTTGTAATTTTTTCTGTAGGTCTCCTAATGTGTCACAATAACCCCCTTCCCTCCCCCTTCCCCCCACATATAACCCCCATTTTCCCCCCTTCAACCCCGGATTTCCCCGGGCAGTGGCTCCTCTCTTCCCCTTCTTAGGACCCTTCGGGGAGGGGGACAGCAGACATCTGACATGGAACCAAAACAGAATTCCTCCTCCCTTTGCTCTTCTTATTATCCCTCTTTAATCCATTTCTCAGTCACAAACTGCTTCCTCCTGCTGCTCCTTCTTCTTCTCTTTCTTGTTCTTTCACCATCAGGCCTAGGCTCCGCAGTAGATCCATTCCTTGCTCACATGATGTTATTCTATGTTGTTTCCCCTTGTACATAAATCTCAGGAATACTGGATATCCCCAGCTATAAACAATTGGATTCTTCCGCAGGGGAGTTGTACACAGCTTCACACTCTTTCTCCATTGAATTGTTTGAAAACAAAGATCATTGTAGATCTGTATCTGTGAAGATTGGAACATCAATTGCCCAGCACGTCTGATGGCTTGCATCAATTTTTCTTTTTTGTAAAAACTGGCAAATCTTACTATTATGTCTCTTGGTACCATTCCACTCCTTTTAGGTCCAACTCTGTGGATCCTTTCAATATCTTCTTCAGCCCATATCACTTGAGGATCCATCTCCTTAATCCATTGCATTAGCTTGTCTTTCAAAATCTTTGGTTTCCCCCCTGCTGTTCCTGGAAGAATCTGATGCGTATATTCATTCTTCTTTCTCTATCTTCCATAGAAATTAAACATAAGTCCATTTCTTGTAAAATTATTTCTTGCTTTTTTATCTTATCTTTTTTCTGATCTGATTGCCACTCCAAGGATACAAATTTATCATTAATCATTTGAAGACCGCTTTGTAATTCCGACTGAGAAATCTGGATCTTCTTAACCTCCTGCATGAGCTCCTGCTTCTGTTTATCTATCATGACTTGAATGCTAGCCAGTAAAGCTTCAGAGGACATCGGCTCTGTTTGTGATTTCGTTATCTTAGGAATTGCTCCTGGCTTAGCTCCATTTTTATGATTCCCACTTCCGGTTGCCGGCGGACCCGTTTTCTCATTTGTTATGACTGCTTCTGAATTTTCTGAATTCTTTCTAGTCAGACGACACCAACTCTTGTCAGAGGGGTGTACTTTAGCTCTCATCCACTTGGGTGGCATGATTTTCTTACTTTTCCCCCCTCCGCTGCTCATCTGGCATCCAGCCCACAGTTGCGGCGTTCGATCTTTCTACTACTTCTTATTTAGATCTCTGCTAATTAGCTAATAATGTCCAGTATTCTCCATAAGTACAAATTATTATTTGCTTTTGTTTGAGGTTGTATCAACAGAGATATGTGCAGTCTGCTGTTTCAATCCTAGCTTGGCTGCTCTCCCAGGTTCATTAAGATATAAGACTGCTGGTTTATCTACAGCTTTGCAATTATCTTCCCTTTATTCTGTAATAATTCCCATAATGAACATTGCTTTTCACTTACAGTTTGAAGATCTTATAATTGGGATATTGTTCTTTTTAGTTTTTCTCCCACGGGAGGAGAAACAATCCTGATCTGTTTACTGCATACCGGAAGTCCCGCCCCGCAAGACTCACGATCTTCATCTCTCTATTCTCCTACCCAGCATTTTTCACTATATGGGCTTCTTTTTTACCCATCTAGCAATGTCTTTTTGAAGAAGCATTTTTGAAGAAAAAAAATACTTTATTGCAAGTCTTTATCAAGGGAAAACAGCTAAAGTCTTGTCAGTAGGATTCACTCTTCCTTTCTTCATCCAAAGATAGCCTCCACTGCTCCTCCCACCCTGCATTGGATGATTTCAAGAAGGCTGGAAAGGACCTCAGGATAGTTCATATCCTGGCCTCTCTGGTCTCTTCCCCTCCCTGCCCACCCAAACAACTGCTTTCCCCCTCTCTGAGGTTGCTTTTCCAAACCCAGAAGCCAACCATCCATGCGGGCTGTAAGAGGTCAGGAAAATGAGTTCAGATATCTGACTCACTCTCCTGAAGTCAGAGCACTGTCTCCTGAAGTCAGAGCACTGTCTGTGATTTCAGAGGGGGAATCCCCACAGGCTTTCTGGCTTAATCACCATGGTTGAAGCCATGGTTTAAGGTGTCTTCTGAATGGGGCCTATGTAATGGGACCTAAGACAAAATCTAGGGACCATACAATCACTCCCTCCATCATCTAATCTCAGTTCCTATAAAATACCGGGGCATTTATTATATAAGTGTTCTGGAAAACTTTCTGTTACCCTGAATTGATTAAAATTGGTTAAAATTATCATATTTAGTAAAGAAAAAAGAAAGAAAGAATAAAAGAATATCAGTCTAAAAGAAAGAAAGAATAGAAATGTATCGGTTTTTATTTGTTTTTAATAGCTCAACTATTTTGTGATTTTTGTGTTTTGTATTTGTTGTTGTTTCCCGCCTCGATCCAGAGGGAGAGGCAGGTTATAAATAATAATAATAATAATAATAATAATAATTATTATTATTATTATTATTAAAAAGAAAAATAATGTATTTTCAATGTTCCATGCTGTATTATTATCTCATTTCTTCCATCTACACTTATCCAAAAGCAGTAGTATGGTCATATTTGATTGGGGGGAATTAATAAAAGAGACTTTGAGTGGTTTAAAACATTAAAAAATCATAAATTTAGACGGTAGTTCTATGCATGTTTATACTAAAAAAAAAAAGCTACAACTCCCAGATTCCCCATGTAGAATGGAGAATGCTGGGAGTTGTGGGCTATTTTTCTTTCTAAGCATTCATGGGATTGCATCCTTGTTTGGAAATTATTTTTATTGGAATACTTGAAAACATTTGACTTCTTGACAATTCTATAATACATTTCTTTTAAACCAGTTTAATGTTAAGGGAATGAACCAAAGGCACTGAAAACTACTAACAAACTAATTTTAGCATATTCAAAGAGTTCTGTACATAAATATATGTGCTTCCTAGGGATAGTCAGCAGTAGGGGAAAATGAAGTGAATAGCAAGTGTGATTTTAGATTTAACCAGTATGATATACGTTCCAATCATACCATTTGCATAACATTATATCCATTCATAATGTAAGCAGTTAATTTTATTTGTAAAAAATGCATTTTTACATATGGGCATTTCTCATTGTAAAAAGATAGCAATGGAAAAACATATACAGACCAGATTACCACCCCACATAATTGGTGGGAGTAGGCTGACCAGATAAAATCCAGGTCAGGGCTCATGTAACTTTAACAGTTGTAAAGAAAAGGGAATTTCAGCCAGTGTCATTTGTATGCAATTAGTTCCTGGTGAAATTCCCTCTTCATCACAACAGTTAAAGGTGCAGGCACTATACTAGAGTGACCATATACAAAAGAAGGCAGGCCCCCTGCAACTTTAACTGTTGTGATGAAGAGGGAATTTCACCAGGAACTAACTGCATACAAATGACACTGGCTGAAATTCCCTTTCAGGGAATGAGCCCTGACCTGGATTTTATCTGGTCACCCTAGTTGGGAGGAGCAATCCTATGGACCCTAACAGCATCTTGGGGGCAGAACGGGATATTTTTGATTCTGAGCCCAATCTTGATCAGGACCATAAGATAGGGAGTAAAGGGCCCTGGGCTCTGCACCTACTCTATAGTAAAAAAGAGAAAGAGATGGCTGCTAGACATAAAGTAATGTCTGTTTTGGCATTACTTTAAACTCATAACAACTCCTGCGAAGACAGATCTCACAGAAAAGCAAGCAGATCCCAGAGGAAGTTTTAGTCATATTTTGAAAAGCCCCAGAATCTAAGGGATTTCAAACCAATTGTTCACAGAATTAACATTGTCCTCTTTCATTTATGGATTAGACCCGACCATTTTCTGTTTGTACTGAAAGTTGCCGCCCTGGTTCTAGTAAAAAAGTGAAGGAGGGGGAACCATTTTGCTGCTATGATTGCACCCCATGTCCAGAGGGGAAGATTTCAAATCAGACAGGTAAGACATGCCCAATCCCCACCCAGCCAGAATGGCTTGGGAGGGGTCGGATTTTGCAGGCGGGAGGAAGAGACGAAAGAAGACTATACGCATGCTTGCCATGCATATAGCCTAGCGTGGGGGCGGAGCCAAGCCTATATAGCCTTGCCCTGCACAGCCATCTGGCCTCTTTTTCTTCTGGCCAGGAGACGGGAGATGTTGCTGGAAAGAGATAGTGTGTGGCCAGGAGGCTTGTCAGCGACCGCACACTCTTCAGGAGAGCTGGGGCTGGGTGGCTTCCCAGCCCTAAGGGTTTGGAGATTGGAGGGCAGGCTTGGAGGAGCTTCCACCCTTTCAGTTGCCCTCCTCGTAATTCCTCTTCTGTTCTTGCACTGAGGGTGGCGACAGAGCAGGGATGGAGCGTGCGGCCACGAGGTGTTTACTCACAGCCGCATGCTTATTTCTGCTCGGAGGTTTTTGTTTTGCTTCGAGGAGCGAGGAGACAGTTTGCAGCCACGAGGTGCAAGCGCAAACTCATCGGGAGAGCTGGGGCTAGGAGGCTTCCCGCCCAAACGGTTTGGAGTTGGGGGGATGGGTTTTTGAAAGAGCGGCTTGCCTGCCCTTAGCCCTCCCCGTGGAGCAGAGGGTGCCTCATACAAAGACTACAGTAGTATTCATTACTCATGAGTAGGGGCATGGCTGGGATTACCTGCTGCTCAAGCGTCAGTTTTCTCTGGGGTCGGGTGGAGTGGTCTAGGCGATAGTATTGCTTCTGGGGGGCTTTCTTTTGCACTCCCCTCTTGTGGGTTGGATTGCTATGCTTGGAGTGCCTTCTCCCCCCCACCCTGCCTCCCTCAAGAAGCTGCTGAGATGTCTGCGGGCGCCAGCTTGGGGAAGCATGATCCGGCTGGATCATTCCCAATTTCTTACCCTCAACGTCCAGTGTGGGGCTGGGAGGCAGAATCTGCTGGAGTGCCGGGGCTATAGCCAGGCCTCTACTCAGTAGGCCCCACTTTAACAGCCCTGGGGATTGGCAGGCCGCAGCATGGGCTCAGTTGGCCTAGCAGCCATTTTGTGGAGCAAAGGGATATTGGTAGGCAGGAGCCATTTTAAGTGGGGCTGCATTTAGGGTCTGGGAGGCTGGGTCTCTGCAGCGGCCCCACCTCCCTCAAAGACACACGAGCCTGTGCTTGTCAGCAAGTGTAAGCCAGGCATTTCTGCATGGACTGGGGCTATAGAGAGCTGCAGCATTTACAGTAAAATGGCTGTGTGGAACATTGATCTGACTCAGTATAAGGCTGCCTCCTAATAATAAATAAATGTGAGGCAGTGCGGTGTAGTGGTTGGAATGTTAGATTGGGTAGACAGGCCATGATGAGCCACTGACTTTTTAGTATTAACAATAAAAGGGCTGGGTGGAATGTTGGTCTGACTCAGTATAAGGCTGCTTCTCAATAATAAATGAGAGACAGCGGAGTGTAGTGGTTGGAATGTTAGCTTGGGTGGACTGAGACCATGATGAGCTACTGCCTTATTTATTTATTTATTTATTTATTTATTTTTTCAGTGTTAGCAATTCAGTCTTAACAACAAAACAATCTTAACAATAAAAGGGCTGGGCAGACCATTGGTCTAACTCAGTATAATGCTGCCTTCCAATAATAAACAAAACATAGTAATGGACAGTGTGGTGTAGTGGTTAGAATGTTTGATTGGGGACTGCTTCCTCGGGGGACTGAGGCCATGATGAGCTGCTCCTTCCAGTGTTAACTATAAAGGGCCAGGTGGACCATTGGTCTCACTCAGTATAAGGCTGTCCCCAATAATAAATAACAGACAGTTTGGTTAGCAGTTAGCACATTAGATTGGGATTCAGGAGATTAGCGTTCTAGTATCTACACTGCTATGTATAAAGCTCACTGCCTGGCTTTGGTCCAGTTGCTGGTTTTGTTTTGTTTTTTGCATATCTTATCTCACAAGGCTGCTGTGAGGATAAAGTGGAGAGGAGGAGTATAATTTTGTGGGGCCAGACACCCTTATTGCTACATAAACATTTAGGTCTCCACCTGGGTTAGAAGCAGTGATATTGAGATTTGTTTCGTTTTGCAGTAGTGATCGGGCTCAGGCCAAAAAATTATAATTAGCCTTTGTTTAACTTGGCCTGCCAGCTTGCTATGACTCATGTACTTGCCTCCGTGTCACCTGGGGAACTTCAGGATGGGGCTGGTCAGGGCCATAAGTCCTGGTTGCCCTCAATTACACTCCATTTTGCCTGGCATATTTGGGCAGGTTTCTGAAGTTGGCGTCACCTGTCAAACAGCCAGACGTCCATGTTCACATAGTTGGCCCTTGCGGCCAGACAGTACCAGGATCCTACGCCTGGTGTGCCTGGGGATCTGGGACAAGCAATGACCCAAGCCATGTGACCCGTGATGGCATACCACCGAGTAGATAGGGAATTAAGTTTTTCAGAACTAAAGAGAGGAGTTTTAGGCCTTATGGCCCATCCTAGTCAAGGGAGATTGGTGAAGGACACTACAGACCATGTGGATCCTAATCTGCTGAGGCAGCAAGGCATCTGGGCCAGCTTGAGAATGACACAAGCAACTGTTGTCTCACAGTTTGGTCTTGGTCAGTTGGCCTCCATCCTGGTGGGGTGGCAAGCTAGGCATGCTGTAGTGGCATCTCCTCTATAAATGGTTTCTGCCCCGCTGCAGCTATGGTGCCCATAGGGTCCCTAGACCGGAAGTCCTCAACTTTACAGGCTAGGGCAGATTTGGGAGATATCTGAATAGCCAGATAACTTGCTCCCTGTGTGCTGGAAGTGTGAGGGTAGGGATGCCCATAGAGTAATGCCAAAAGTCAATAGGTAAATTCGTAGCTTGGCCCTTCTGCCAATTACCTGTATAGGGAAGGCATTCTTTGATAGTTTAGAGCCCTTCTTAAGGGGCCCTAGTGCTACCTGTTTAGCCTAGAACCAGTGAGCATTGGGACCAGAACTAAGTTAGTGATGTAAAGGCCAGCCATGTTTTAGGCTTATCCCTTATCCCCCTTTGCACATCTTAAAGTGTTCCCAAGGTTTAATCCATTAAGATGCCATGCTTATTCCTTATGGGTATTAGCACTGGTTGGCATACTATAGAAGCTACAATGTCAAGATTGGCTATTCCTAGAGATCTTTCCTTTTGCAGTAGTGATTGGGTTTTGGACCAAAGTTATTAACCTATGTCCATTTTGGTCTGACAGCTGGCCATTGTTCACGTCGTTCCTTCTTTGTCCTCTAAGGAACCTCAGGAATGGGACTGACAGGGCCATGAGTCCTGGTAGCCATCAAGCAATCTCTATTTTGGCCACCATATTCCTGGGCTGGATAATGAAGTCAGCGACACCGGGTCATGTAGCCAGATATACAGGTTCCTGAAGTTGGCCCAGTGTGCTTGGGGATCTAGGAGAGAAACTATGGCCCCAGTTGGGGATTTTGAAACATGTGTGGAGCAAGTGATGACTTCAAAGGAACTAGTGCCGGAAGCATAAGTCCTTGAGACAGAAGCAGCTACGGCTGCTAGCACAATGGTTCAGGATGTCCAGATTCCACAGCCAGGTTGCACCCAGATCCCATGCCCAGTTTTCTATGGGGTCTTGGAGAGGTGAGGTGGCGGAAGCCATTATGAGATCGGTGGCTCCTAGCACACGTACAGCTTAAGAGAGAGCAGATAGGGAGTTCGGTGTTTTCAGGCCCAGGCGGAATCTTCCAGTCCTCTGGCCTATTCCATTAGAGCACTTGATAGAGTTCTGTGTGGTTTTACACCGCACTGGCCTGCCCACTCATAACATCAGCTGGCTGGACTCTCATTTATGTTAAAGGCATATGGGTGGCCTGGCATCACATAGGGCTTCCGCATAAGAAAGATGCTTGAGGGATGGGCTAGGTTGTCCCTGCCTGCTCCTGAGTCACGACAGCCTATTCCCCCCGACTTATTAATTGGTTGAAAGACAATGGGTATCCCTCTGCTTTCAGTATTTGAACAGGCGTTATTCCATGCCTTGGCTGTTACTGCCTTTTCTGACACATTTAGAATTGGGGGATTTCTCGCATGCTCCAAGTCAGATCAAGCAGGCGGAGCACTGCAGTGGGGAAATGTGCAGAGATTGGAGGACAAGGTAGTCCGAGGGCTGCAAAGGTCTAAGACTGTTCAGGGAGGCAGAGGCTCATTCATTCCGTTGGCGGAGGCCCCACTTAGGGAGCTCTGCCCCGTTGCAGTCCTGAACTGCTACTTGGCTTTCAGGGGAAGCGAGCCTGGCTTCCTCTCCCGTCATTTAAACAAGTCCCCATTAACTACATATCAGTTCTGGATGGTGGCAAAGAAGGCATTAAGGGCACTGGGTTTGGGAAATTACCATTTGGCATCCATTCATTTACGATTGCTGCAGCATCTACTGTGGCCGCAATAGGGATGGGCAGTGCTAAGATACGTGCCATAAGGAGATGGCGGCCCGGTGCCTTCAAGGCTTCTGTTTGGAAATGGGCACTCAGGAGTATATGGTAAACAGATATTTGTCTTCTGCAGGGCATAGGAGGAGACCAGCGCCTGGAAAGTCCTCGCCAGTGAACACAATGGGTGTTCTGGGCCAGCCGTAGGGTGACGCGAGCAGCTGCCGGCACACAGCTGGGTCTCGGTCCATCAGCCTCCGTCCAGTGGTTGGGGAGGCGCGGCTTGCGCTGGGGAGGTCTCCTCCACCTGCTGTTCAGATCTGGTAATGTGCCCGTGGTGCCCAAGGTGTTGGTGTACACTTGGGTGGGAATGACTTGGGCCTTCTAAAGGGAAGGCCCTGATTATACAAGCTAAGTTAGATTTCGAGTTCATATGGAGCCAGTGGCCGGACACTTGGATAGTGTGGTCGAACATGCTCCCTAGAGTTCAATGGCGTGAAGGTTGGAACGGCCACTGTGTAAATAGGGCAGTTAAAATGTTACTAGGGAATTTAGGTTATTCTTTCATGACCGGTGAGGAGTAACTATCCCACACCTGGATATTCTAATTGCCAGAGGGGATTTATACAGGGCAGACGGAGTTCATCTCTCCGATGCAGGGAATGACATTTTCCTGCAGGATCTGAGCGTGGCCCTGCTGGAATTCTTCCAGTTCAGGTGGGGGTAGGTTGCCAAAGCTGAGGCTTGACTCTCTTCTTTGGCTGATGGTGCGGGAATTTTGGGGGGATGAGGATAGGAATGGTGAGCACTCAGGCACCTTTAAGGTGATTGGCAAGTCAGAGGCCCTGCTCCTCGGGGGCTGTGCAGCTCCCGTGTCAGGATATGGCTTGCCTTTGGGGACCGGCTTGTCTCATCTACGCGAGCTGTGCATCCTGGGCTGTGGATGACACAGATGGTCTCACCAAACACTCAAGTATACCCGACCCCTGGGTTCAATGGAGTGGCTCGCCCTGATTGGCAGGCTAGTTGCCTGAGATTAATAAGCAAGATTCCCACACGTTCATGCTCAGATCCATGGAGGGGAGAATCTCCATGTTAAATAAAGAGGCCCTAGTTTATCCCACGCTCTGGTGTCTGTGTCTTATTTCGTGTGATTTCTTCTCCACTCGCAAATAGTATGCATATGTATCAAATGGTGTATAATCCAAAGGGATGTAGTTTGGAAGTCTAGAACACAGTCCTGCAAGTACAATTGCAATAGTTCCTTTAAGATCCTGCATCATTCAAAGGAGTTTATGTGTGTATTGTGCTGGGGGGGGGGGGGTCCTGCTGTCTTCTACTTGTGACCCTGCTGTGTTTTCTTTCCAATTCTTCCATCTTTTTCCTTAACATAGAAAATCAAAACAGATGGAATTTATGGAGACCATAGGAAAAGGAGAGCAGGGCTCTTGTGTCTTTAACAGTTGGATTGAAAAAGAATTTCAGCAGGTGTCATTTGTATGAATGAGCACCGTGTGTAATTCCCTTTTCATCACAACTGTTAAAGCTGCAGGACCCCTGCCCTCTTTTGTATCGGGTCATGCTAGGCAGAGCTCCTACAGCTTTCAATGTAGTGATGAAGTGAGAATTTCACCAAGTGCTACATGCATACAAATGACAACTGCTGAAATTCCCTTTTCTATACAACTGTTAAAGAAATAAGAACAATCTGTCTGAAAGAGGCCTGGCTCTTCAGCACCAAGACAAGGGATCTGGCATCTGGCTTTATAGGATGTTCCATGGGTAGGGGTAGGGATAAAGCAGGGCAGGTGACAGCGACCAAAGAGAAAGAAAGCAGAGTGAGCTGAAATAGGCTGACCATATGAAAAGGAGGACAGGGCTCCTGTATCTTTAACCCTTGTAGAGAAAAGGGAATTTCAGCCAGTGTCATTTGTATGCAATTAGTTCCTGGTGATAGTCCCTCTTCATCACAACAGTTAAAGGTGCAGGCACTATACTAGAGTGACCATATACAAAAGAAGGCAGGGCCCCTGCAACTTTAACTGCTATGATGAAGAGGGAATTTCACCAGGAACTAATTGCATACAAATGACACTGGCTGAAATTCCCTTTTCTCTACAACTGTTAAAGTTACATGAGTCCTGTCCTCCTTTTCATATGGTCAGCCTAGCTGAAAACAACCCACTACCATTGTTGTAGTTGTGGGTACCTGCACCATGATGGGTACAGTAGTAGGAGCTGAGAGCTTGCATGTTATTCTCGTGGTGCTATTATCCTACCTGCTGCTGCTCCTCCTCCACTGATTGCTGTCATCACTATTTCTTTAGTTCACTACAAGGAACAGTTCCATGGCCCAAGCTCATTTGCCCAGTACATCTTGAGGTGGGGGAGATGCTGAAGTAAGAGACTTTAAAGAAACGTATTGAGACATTTCCTGTACTGTCTTTGCATCAAGGCAGTGGCCAGTTCTTCTTCGTGGTCTCTGTGCATAACACATATGGGCTCGCGCCGACGCCGAGCCTGCTTCCGGGAAACTTAGCTAGCTTAGACTTTTTGGCGGGAACCCCTCCCCCCACCATCCTATCGCGCATGCTCAGGGCTCCCGCCTCTCCTTTACCTCAGTTCTTCTTCGACCGCTTCGCAGTAGCCTCGCGGGAGACTTCTCTGGTACGTTGTACCTGTTTTTGAGAGAAAAAGAAGAGATTAGTGGTTAGCTTAGGCTTAGTTTGTTAAAATAGTAGTTAGTTAGTATAGTTCTAGTGTTTTAAAAAAAAAAAAAAAAATTTTTTTTTGTATAATTAGATAGCAGTTTTTTGATATTTAAATTCTTAGGCGGCTCGCCATCTTATGGCACAGTCCGCGTTGTTTCGGCGTTGTTCGCGGTGTAGGGCCAAAATAGCCCTCACCGACGGACATTCGCTCTGCCTCATTTGCCTGGGAGAAACCCACGTTGTTGACTCATGCAGCCATTGCATGAGGTTCTCTAGGCAGACGCGAAGAAATAGAGCTGATCGCCTGCGTAGTCTTTTGTGGACGAAGGCTCTCTCGGCAGTGGATCAACCACGTCCTTCAATGCTGAAAAACGTGGTTTCTGGGGAGAGTCGGACCCTCTCAAGCCCAGCATCTCCGGGTTCCCCCCGATTAAGGGCGGCGGCACCGGCATCGTTACCAGCCATTTCACCGGCTTCCTCTCCACCTCCGGCTAAGAAGTCGAAAAAATCGAAGCCGAAGAAATCTTCAAAAATTGCTGGTGCGCCTGCAACACTGTCGGTACCGTCTACGGTATCGAAGAAGTCGCGGCCATCTTCTATGCCTGCTTCGACGTCGATAAAAGTCGTCGCCATGGTCCACAAGTCCTCATCGGTACCGACCGGACCATCGGCACCGAGGCGTAGATCGACGTCGATCGCTTCTACATCATCGCAAAGGACAGTGGCTTCTCGGACCTCTTCGACATCGAAGCGACGGCCGCCTTCGGAATCTCCTCTTTTACGTACGCCGTCGACACCGAGAGTACAGCCGCAAACGATTGCCCTGTCGCCATCGAGATCACTGCCTTCTCCGGGACCGATGCCCATCCTTCTACCTTCGGATACAGAGCACCCTGGCCCGGCATGAGCGTCGCCACCGAGGCAGCGGGATAATCGTCGGCGTCGACAGCATCGCTCTCGAAGTCGTTCGCGATCGAGATCACGTTCTGGGACACGGTCGCAAGGCTGGGAGACTTCTTCAATGCGTTCTCACCGCACTGAACGTACTCGGTACCGATACGACCCTTACACAGGGCACCGACTCCGTGAAGAGCAATCGCCGCCGCCGGTCCCCCCACGTAGGACCACCTCTCTTGTCCAGCCTTCGGCTCGACGTCGAGAGCTACCGACGGCGACGGTGACTAGGCCTCGTGAACATACACCACGGGCGTCACATCGACAGCGACAGCCGTCTCCGTCCTTTGAAGACTACGAGTCAGACACGTCGTCGGCTCCATCTCCTCGGCCATCGGAACCGTCTCCTTTGGACACGGTCGGTACCGAGGACCGCGCTTCACCCACAATGGAAATGGGCAGTTTTTCGGACCAAATGCAGAGACTGGCCCAGTCCCTTAACCTTGAATGTCAACAGCCAGCTGAAGAGTCGGACGATGGCATCTATGATGTTATGTCTACGGAACCATTGCCCCAGTTGAGCCTGCCTATAGTAAAGGCTCTGCTAAAAACCATCAAGCAGTCCTGGGAACATCCAGCTACTGTTGGTCCGACGTCAAAGCGTCTGGATGCTATCTATAAAGTAAAGGAGGCACAGGCTCCTTTTCTTTTCCACCACCCAAAACCTAATTCGGTGGTAGTGGAGGCAGCGCAGGGCAGATCAGGTAAAGTGCATTCTGCGCCAACTGATAAGGAGGGGAGAAAGCTTGATGCATATGGCCGCAGGATTTATACCTCTGCATCACTAGGCATAAAAGTGTCCAACTACATGGCGCTCATGGCTCGATATCAACTCTTCTTATGGGAGAAAATATCATCGCTTACAGATTACCTGCCTGATGATCAGCGTGAGCTCGCTAGGGTTTTTCAATCAGAGGCAGTCCGGCTGTCAAAACAGGAGTTAACGACAGCGAGACATCTAACAGACTGTGTATCGAAGGCCATGGTGGGTGCAGTGGCATTACGTCGACATGCTTGGTTGCGCTCAGCATCTCTTCCACAGGAGACCAAGAACCGAATCGAAGACCTTCCGTTTGACGGAGAAGGTCTCTTCCATGCAGACACTGACGCAACTATGGATACACTGCACAAGGCTAGGATGACTGCTAAAAAGATGAGTTTTCCGCAGACACACCAGTCTTACCGGTCGCGTAAGTGGTATAGGCCAGTCCCGTACCAGCCCCGGCAGCAACTTGAAAGGTCGCAGCGGTATCAGCCTGCCTCGACACAAGCTTATCAGCCGCGTAAATCCACACCGCGGTTTCAACAACGTAACAAGCAGCAACAAAACAAGCGTCGTCTTTGACTTGGCGCCATCCCTGCGCAGCGACAACGCCAACAGGCTACAGCCTTTTCTGCACGCCTGGGCGTCAATAACATCAGACGCTTGGGTGCTAAACATCATAGCAGAAGGATACCGGTTAGAGTTCGAAGTCCCTCCTCCACTTGGCATCATAAAAATTACACCGCCTTCAGTGACTCTGGCACAGGAGACTACCGCCCTTCTACGCAAAGCAGCTATCACAACAGTACAGCGGTATCAGCTTCATGCGGGATTTTACTCCCGTTATTTTACGGTGCCAAAAAGGGACGGGGGACTTCGTCCTATTATGGATCTCAGAAACCTGAACAAATTCATACTTCCCAAGAAATTTCGCATGGTTACAGTGGCATCTGTCCTACCAATGCTGAAAAAGGGCGACTGGTTCACACTGATAGACTTAAAAGACGCTTACTTCCACATCGCTATTCATCCTGCCCATCGACGTTACCTGCGATTTATAATTGGACACAACGCATACCAGTTTGCCGTCCTCCCCTTCGGCCTAAAATCAGCACCAAGAGTGTTCACCAAGTGCATGTCGGCAGTATGCGCACATCTACGGTCTCACAACATCGACTTATATCCTTACCTAGACGATTGGCTGATCGTCTCGAGATCCAGAAACCAGGCACTGGCCGACGTCCACCAGGCCATCTCTCTTCTGTCGTCGCTTGGGCTGCAGATAAATTACAAAAAATCCATCATTCAGCCATCCCAAAGACTGCAGTTTATAGGAGTTACCCTCGACTCTGCTATGGGGAAGGCTTTCCTCCCTGCGGACAGACTTACCACCCTGCAAAAGCGGGCAATGCAGTTACAGGGTCATCCTCGAGCATCAGCGTTTTCGATTCTAAGGTTGCTAGGATTAATGGCGGCAGCCGTCTTCGTCGTCCGTTGGGCGCGACTCCGAATGCGGCCCCTCCAACAGTTCCTGCTCCGACACTACTCAACATTGCAAAACCCACACCAGCTGATACTTACCGTTCCGCGGCAGGTCGGAGAGTCTCTCCAGTGGTGGCCGGTCTCAAGCAACCTTTCCCAGGGCATGCCATTCGCACCGCGAGGACCGTCTCGTATAGTGACAACAGACGCATCTCTGAACGGATGGGGCGCTCACCACGACGACCTACTAACGCAAGGAAGGTGGTCACCTTCAGAAACTCGCCTCCAC
Source organism: Anniella stebbinsi (assembly GCA_029215795.1). Lineage (NCBI taxonomy): Eukaryota > Metazoa > Chordata > Lepidosauria > Squamata > Anniellidae > Anniella > Anniella stebbinsi. Next base: position 27,192,482 of record JARDYH010000008.1, read on the forward strand.
ATCAATATGTTGGAACTTCTGGCGGTCAAGAAAGCGTTGAGCGCATTCCTACCTCGCCTACAAGGGCATCATGTCCGCATTCTAACAGACAATACCACAGTCGTGTGGTATTTAAACAAGGAAGGAGGCACCCGGTCACGCCGCCTACTGCGGCTTGTAATGGACATTCTAGAGTGGGCCATCTCCCACAAGATGCTTCTTTCAGCATTGCACATTGCGGGAAAGGAGAACACCAAGGCGGATGTTCTCAGTCGGTCTTTCACAGACACACACGAGTGGGAACTCGCCACTCGAATACTAAGCCGGCTCTTCGCTCGTTGGGGCACGCCCGACATCGATCTGTTTGCGACGGCTGCCAATGCGGTTTGCCCGGCCTATTGCTCCAGGGCAGGCATAGGACACGCATCGCTGGGGGATGCTTTTCAATGGGACTGGTCCAAAGGTCTCCTATACCTCTTCCCGCCTTTTCCACTGGTGGCCAGAGCGGTGACTACGCTCAAGCGCAGCAATTCGGACGCTATAATGATAGCACCGTTGTGGCCAAGACAACCGTGGTTCACGTCGCTACTCAGACTGGCGAGAGCGGAGACTTTGAACCTACCTTGCCTCCCCGACCTTCTGTCTCGACAGCAGGGCAGGGTTCTTCATCCCGATGTCCACTCCTTACACCTGACGGCCTGGAGAATCCGTCGTCGTGGAGAGTCCTTGACCTCCCAGAGCGATTGAAATCTATTTTGGAGGCCTCACGTAAGCCCTCAACTAGGCTATCCTATAATAGAAAATGGGCACGTTTTCAGGACTATGCAGTACTTAACGGTTTTGATGCTTACGCGTCAAGCATGCCTAAAATTATCTCGTTTCTATATTCTTTGCATACCCAAGGGCTGAAACCACCTTCCATTAAAGTCTATCTGGCAGCAATCACAGCAAACCATGGTTTGGTGGATGGTTTTTCTGTTTTTACCCACCCGATGGCAAGAGCTTTCCTAAAGGGTTTAAGAAACTTGTTTCCATCTGTTCGCCCGGTAGTACCGCAATGGAGTCTTTCTGTCGTGCTCACAGCCCTTACTTCCAAACCATTTGAACCATTGGCAACAATTGATATTCGGTTATTAACTCTAAAAACCATATTCTTAGTTGCCATCACGTCTGCACGACGTGTTTCGGAGTTAGCAGCACTGCTGATAGATCCTCCCTACTTGCAGTTTTTTAGGGAGAAAGTTGTGTTACGTTTGGACCCCATGTTCATTCCTAAAGTTTCCTCATCGTTTCATGTGAGTCAAGATATTGTGTTACCCACGTTCTTCAGCTCGTCGTCGGATCCCTTATCTTCAAAATTACACGCATTAGACGTTAGAAGAGCATTAGCTTTCTATAAGTCAAGAACTGAGGCATTTAGACAATCTCGTAAGTTGTTCATCTGTTATGGAGGCGTTTCAAAGGGGATGGCTGTATCCCCACAGCGAATCTCCAGATGGGTTGTGGAGACCATTGTCCTGGCTTACAAGGTGATCAATAAAGATCCTCCTTTTCACACAACGGCGCATTCTACCAGAGCGCAGGCTACCTCGTCAGCACTGCTCCATGGCGCTACGCTCACTGACCTCTGCAAAGCGGCCACTTGGTCCAATGCTTCTACTTTTGTAAAGCATTATCGCCTGGATGTCAGGGCGAGACAGGACTCCTCGTTTGGTAGAGCGGTCCTCTCCTCGATTTGCCAGTGACCAACCAGCATGCCTACCCGCCTCCGGTAAGTCTCTGCTTGTTATTCGCCCATATGTGTGATGCACAGAGACCACGAAGAAGAAATGCAGGTTGCTTACCTGTAACTGTAGTTCTTCGAGTGGTCATCTGTGCATTCACACAACCCACCCACCGTCCCCTCTTGGCATCGCTGTTTGTGATGGTCAATTGGTTCGCCGTGCTTTTTTTATAATAATATAGTTGTGCCTTAGTCAAGAGGCCAAGCGGTCTCAGAGAACTGAGGTAAAGGAGAGGCGGGAGCCCTGAGCATGCGCGATAGGATGGTGGGGGGAGGGGTTCCCGCCAAAAAGTCTAAGCTAGCTAAGTTTCCCGGAAGCAGGCTCGGCGTCGGCGCGAGCCCATATGTGTGAATGCACAGATGACCACTCGAAGAACTACAGTTACAGGTAAGCAACCTGCATATCTACACTGTTCGTCAGATCAATATGAATGTGGAATAAAAAACAGGAAATAACACTATGAAAGCAGTATATGGATTGTGGAATGCAGACAGTAATTCATGTACTTCACCACCATAAAGATCTAGGCAATGTCACTGGTAGTGTTGCAGCTGGAGCTGAATGGGGACCAAGCAGAGGAAATGGTTTGAAAAATCTAAGTGTTTGACATAGTGTTTAAGGACCAGTGTGAATCAACCCCTCAACCATGAGAGAAGAGTCCCTGCTGTTTCTAACATGGGTCTTAGTGGCATTTCACATAATCTTTTCAGTGGCTCTTACTTGTGTACTAGCAAAAACCATCCCAGTGCTGCTGACTTTCCCGGGCATGAAAACCTGAAATGGGACGTATCTGTCAAACTTATTATTTCCTGTTATATTTTCCAAGCAGGCATATATAAAATTAACAATAAAAGTAGCAACAATTAGAACAACATCTAAAGTGTCACTTACATGAAACTGATGAATAAAAAGAGAATCCGTCATCCACATGTTAGACTCTACACACCTGATGCTTTTGAAGTGTATGGGTTTACATTAATTCCTCTCGGAACATTCTAGATAAAATTAGTGAGTAAACTGTTTTTCCAGTTCTGATTTATGCAAAACTTTGTAAACTTGCAGAGTCATTTTCCCTACACTGCACTGTCAATTAGTTGGAATTAAAACTGCTGAGTTCTAGATCATTATTAGTTCTTAACTGGGTCACAATTGATAGGTCCAATGCAGATGGGAAAGGCACAATATTCTATTATTGAATAATGGTGGGATCTTGGATGCACTGGAGTATGGAGGGAGATATAAGAACCACCCCCCTCACAACTGGTCACCTTGGTGGTTTCTGGATAGACCAGTCACACTTGGGTTCAGATGTCCTTATTGATCCCACAGCTATTGAGAGGGATAGCATATATGCAAAGAAGGTGACCATGTATTTTTTTTTCAGACATGAATGATTGTTATAAATGCACAGATGAAAACTATTCAAGCAAAAACCAGGATTTGTGTATCCCCAAATATACAAGCTTCTTGTCTTATGAAGAACCGTTGGGGCTCAGTTTAGCCTGTTCTGCTCTTTTCTTTACTTTGGTTACTGGTTTGGTGCTAGGGACATTTCTGAAGCACCACCATACTCCTCTCGTCAAAGGCAACAACCGGAATCTCTCCTACGCTCTTCTCTGTTCGCTCCTGCTCTGTTTCCTTTGTGTATTGCTATTCATCGGTCAACCTGGACAGGTGATGTGTCTCTTCCGGCAAAATGCCTTTGGCATCATCTTCTCAGTGGCTGTTTCTTGTGTCCTGGCTAAAACCATCACTGTGGTTCTGGCTTTCATGGCCACAAAACCAGGATCCAGGATGCGGAAGTGGGTTGGAAAGAAAACTGCCAACTTCATTATTCTTTCGTGCTCCTTTATTCAGGCAGGCATTTGTACTGTGTGGCTGGCAAACTTTCCCCCTTTTCCAGATGTTGACATGCATTCAGTGAAAGAAGAAATTATTCTGGAATGTAACGAGGGTTCTGCATTAATGTTTTACTGTGTCCTGGGCTACATGGGCATTCTGGCAATAGTGAGTTTCACAGTAGCTTTCCTCTCCAGGAAGTTACCTGACAGTTTCAATGAAGCCAAGTTCATCACTTTCAGCATGCTGGTGTTTGTCAGTGTTTGGTTATCCTTTGTTCCATCCTATATGAGCACCAAGGGAAAATACATGGTGGCTGTGGAGATCTTCTCTATCATAGCTTCCAGTGCTGGGCTACTGTGTTGTATCTTTTTCCCCAAATGTTACATCATTGTATTGAGACCTGAGTTGAATAAGAAGGAACAGCTAATAAGAAGAAAAGAGTGATGTTTTTAACTACCTGTATCCTTTGCTTTAGCAATCAGTGTAGAGCAATAGGGATGTACTGTATAAAAATTTTGTTTCTGTTCAAAAATTCTGTGGAAAAGTCTCATTCACAATGCCCAAAGTGAGTGTGAGGAGAATAAAATTCTCTGTAATTTCCCACAATTTCTGAAACTTTTTTTTATATCCCAAGGTGCACAATTACAGAAGTGCACACTTTATTTTTTCCTCCAAACCTGTGTTTTCACAATTTAGTCGATGGGGAAAATGTGTATTTTTTAAAATAATTTTTTTCAGTCGGAAAAATGCACACTTTTTTTTTAAAAAAAGTATATTGTTAAAAATGTATATTTTCCCAATAGAAAAATCCATATTTTCCCTTACAAAAGAAAGAAAGAAAGAAGCAAACTTTGAACAAGAATTTGGAGTGCAAATGTCCCAACTGTATCTGTATGCAAGCACCCATATTTCTCTGAGCATTTTCCTCTGAGAAGGAACCCTATATTGATATTCCCTAAAGTTTTCACAGCACTATACCCTTTTCTTAAAAAAACATAATATTAATCATTTGAAGGTTGGAATTAATGTTTCCTTAAAGAGGAACCATTTCATATGTACACTAAGTACTTCATCCTACCACTGGTTGCTTGTAAACACACCTTCTTTAATAGATGCCATAAACTCCTTCTGAGTTCACAAAGTTCAGAGTTTTTCAATGGTGATATGACATAAAGTTCTCAGTGTAATGTGAATACACACGTCAATGTTAGGTAGGGGTGCCTTAGCAGGTGTTCATCTGCCACCATAGCTGTCCGTCCCTGCATGCAAGGCCATGTGAGCCTCAGAAGAGGCTCCCAAGGCCCCAGCAAGCACTTTTCAGTGTGAAATAGGGATTTGAATAACCCCTGAGTTGTTCAGTTGATCAAGCTGACACCACTTGGATCTCATGAGAGGGAGACAGGAGACACAACCAGTTTGTAAAGCAAGCAAAATGATTTATTGAGGGGTATTGGGGAAAGGGGAGTAGTAATGACTATAACAATACAAGAAAAGCAAGCGCAAGTGTTACACAGAGAGTCTCACACCCCCTCTGGATAAAGCCTTCATTACAGAACACTCACAAAGTTACACAAACTCTATGAGGGTAGAAATGCATTAGAATTGTGCAAGCAGGAAGTGGGGAATGGAGCTCTCTGGATCGCCACCTTGCTTTCAGTGAGCAAGAGGAGATGCACGCCAGAGACACCCTTCTAATCAGAAGCACAACTCCATTGAATTGCACCAACTGAGTCTTGACAGCAGAGCCTTCTGGATCACTTCTTGCTTTCAATAGGCAGGATGAAATGCATGCCAAAAGGAACTCTCTTCCCACTCCCCAGCTGGTATTGCAGCTCCTAAGGAGCCTATTTGCCCTCAGTTACCATGGGTCCCTCTATACGACGTCGCTTTGTGCCTGTTTTTCCAAATATGCACTTTTTCCTATATTCGATTTTACATCTAACAGTGGTAGATGAGAGTCATGAAGGCAGATTATGGGCTCCATACAATGCACTTTAAAATTGTTTATATGCAGAGTTTCTCAGCAGAGCTGGATCAGGGGTCTATGGTTGAACGAGCAAAATGTGACAAAAGCACCACCCTGTCTCCTGATGGTACATCCCCCTGACTTTCCCACCGTTCATTAACCCCACCCACCTGAGTGTCTCACCATTGATTACATGTTAGCCCCTGCAAAATCACGAACACACATTACTTCGCATGTGGAGTATTATTATTATTATTATTATTATTATTATTATTATTATTATTCCCTCTCTATGTGTGCTTGAGGTAATGGAAAAATAAAAGCAATAATGATAATAAAATACATAAATAAAACCCTGTACAAATGAATTGTGCTATGAATTCTAGCATTAATAGTAAAATCAGAGAGTGCCATTAACTATTAAAAGCTTGGCAGAACAGCAGTGACCTGGTTCACATGTCACACTAAACTAAGCCATGAGTTGTTGCAGGGTGGTTTAACGTGATGTACAAACCTTGCATGGATTATCCATGATGGGTTGTTTTTTAACAGCCAAGCCACCCCGAGAACCCATGGGTTGTAGTAGGCTCATTGAGGGTGGCTTGTTCTCAAGATGGCTCATTATGACCTCCAAACCTGGCAAATTTGCTTCAGCATGGGTTGCTTAAAAAGGTGACTTGAGACTTCTGGGAGAAGAAGCGAAGCTGACTTCTAGGAGTGAGGCATCTTCCTTGTGCTGTGTCCTGCTGTGTCACACGCTGTCTCCTGAGCTGGCTCAGGAGACAGAGAAGGATTCAGCACAAGGAAGATGCGTCGCTCCCAGAATTCATCTTTACATCTTCTTCCAGAAGTCTCAAGTCTCATGAGACTTCCAGGATGAGTTGTCTGAAGTCTCATACAACTCATCCTGGAAGTCTTGTGAGACTTGAGACTTCCGGGAGAGGTGGGTCAGTGGGTAGTAGGTGGGCAGGTGGGCAGGTGCGGTAGTTGGTGGTGAGTGACAGGTGTGATGGGCAGCCTGACCTGGTCTGGCCTGATCCTGGACCTGCTGCCATGGCCTGGCCTGTTCCTGGAGCTATGATGGTAGTGGCCCAGACTATGCCTGGAGCTGCCCTGGCCCAGCCTGGTCCTGGAGTCCCTGCCTGGTTCCTGAGCTGCGGCCAAGCCTGGCCCTGGAACTGCGGTGACAGCAGCCCAGCATGGCCCTGGAGCCATGGCTCAGCCTACCCTGGAGCTGTGGCATGGCCCTGGAGCCTCGGCCCAGCCTGGCCCTAGAACTGCGGCAGCACCAGCAGTTCACTTGGGTTTTCAGAGGTGTGAGCTGTGTCCTCATAAAGATGGAGTACTGAAGCAGACTGATAATGGAGGTGAGATTCCCCCTCCTGAGTGGCATGGCTAGCCCAATGAGGGAGGATGTTTGCATCTGCTTGTGGGACTCTTTTTAGCTTAGTTATTGTTGTTAATAACTAATTATTTATAAAGTGCCTAAACTTTTCTAGACACTGAACAAAGATTTTAAAAGCAACAATAAGAGCAATAACAATAATAACAACAACAGACAAGCATTACATAAATACAAGCCTGTGTCTGAAATGGAAACTGAGGGTGAGTGGTAATAACAATAAGTGACAGCAATCCTTTGTACACATAGTTGGAACCCCTGGAGTAAATCTCACTGAACTCTATGGGACTTAGTTCTGAATAAATATGCATGGCCTGGACTTCACAACATCACCCCAGGGTTTTTGAAGGAAGGATGAAACTTTACAACTGCCATGCAACAGTATCTCACTGTCAAGTCTCCCATTAAGGTATTTCCACTGGAGTTCTACTGATGAAAATTCTGACCACCAAAATATCTCAACCTATGCCTATATGAGTGAGATTTCCTAAAACCTTTGCTGGGTCATCGTATTTGGGATGAGGAATTTTGAGTTATGAAGGAAATTCTTCCCAACATAGTTGCATTTAGCCATCTTCTGTGGTATGTGGTTAGGCTCGCTTGCTTGAGTTATTTGTGCCTACTTGCTCCTTAGTGCAAAGGAAGAAGTAGGTCTCCAGGTGTTGCTAGAAGACAGTAATTCATTTTTTTATAATGCATTTTGACCCATACCCAGATTTTAAAATGTTCTGCTATTAACATTTGTCTTCAGTAATATATTGAACTTTGCTTCTGAGAGCTTTATGGTCTCTTTACTTTTTGGGTTACCCATCCAATGTTTAATTGCCAACCCCCACACTACCTAAAGTAGATACCCAGGACCTGGAGAGTTTTAAGGCTGGTTGGAAGTGAAGGAGAGAACGGGGGGGGGGGGGGTGATTTCCACCTTATGGATGCAGAAAAGGCCAGAGGAAGGAAGGGACAAAAAGGAATGGGGATACACTATTTTGAAAGTTTTCCTCCCTTTCACTGATCAGGGTGTGGCTGTTGGTGAGTGGTGGTGAGATTGAGAAGGGAATTCATGCGCAAATTCCACAAGCCCAACATACCCTGAAGGAGTGCAACCTGTTAGGTGTTCAGCCTTACAATAGGATATTCCAAGCATGCTTATAAATTGGTTTGTTTTCTTGATTAGGAACAATGAACTTAATTGCAGATATATATTTTATCCAGGTAAAAGTGATCATACTTTTCTTTAAATATAAAATGTGTACTTCACCAATACATATGGGAATATCAAACTTTAATTAGAGTCCCACATAAGTGCCCTCACAATGTGACTGGCTAGTCCAGTCGCGTAGGGGCTGTTGCGGGTGGGGGCTGGGGAAGAAGGTGGCGTAGAAGCCTGCCATTGGTGGCTTCAAAATTTGGGCCTTGGTGACATGGAGGGGTGGAAAGGGTACAAATTGTGCTCACCCCTCCAGTCGTCATCTCCTTTCTGCGCGGCTCTTGGAGTGGAGCGGTGGAAAGGTGCTTGGCGGCGGCGGTGGCTTCTGCTCGGAGACAGCGGCGGAGAGGGCGCTGGCGTGAGGGCTCGGGCTGCTGCAGGGGAGTTTCAGCATGGGCAGCTGCAGCAGCAAGAAGAGGATCTTGTGCTCGGCTGCGGCGCTGGGCAAGAACGGTCGGCGGCGCGGGCTCCACTGTGGTGGGAGCGTCCATGAGCACCGTCTGAGGCGGGAGCCAGTTTGGTGGCCGAGGGGAGCATCGGCGCCAGCAGTACAGCCCTTCAGGCCGCAGCTGCGGCGAAGGGTGAAGAGTGGCTGCAGCAGAGGCAATGAGGAGATCCCTGCTGCTTGAGCTGCGGGGGCTTGAGCTGCGTGGCGGCGGTGGAGCAGGAGCGCTCCCAGCGCGGGCTCCACTACAGGGGGAGCTTCTGTCCTGCACTGATAGGCACAAGCAGGTTTTTGGGTGGCCAAGGGGAACCTTGGCACCGGGGGAAAAAGCCTTTTAGGCCATGGGTGCGGCAAAGGCACTCTAGGGTTCCAGTCCTCAAGTTTAGGCACGCGCGGGATAAAAAAGGGAGCCGGGCGGCCATCTTGAGGGTAGTTCTTCCTTCCTGCTGGGTGTAGTGTGGGAGGGGGAACATTTTCGGCTATAGTTTGCTGCTTTGCTTTTCTGACTGGGTCGGTGAGGTGGCTGACATACAACTCACTGAGCTTCAATGCTGTAGCTAAGCTGGGTCGGCCCTGGTTAGGATTTGGATGGGAGACCACCTTTAGTTGTAAACCCATGCCAGCAGCTTTTCTCAGGCAGTGGGGCGGTTAGTCATTTGGACTGTAGATTATCTAGTTTTGAGGAGTGTGTACTTTGTTACAAACAACCCACCAGCGGCAATTTTATTTTACTAATTACCAAAGTAATTGTTAAAAGCATAGGGCTTCAATAGTTATACTAATTAGTCATATATAGATACATTATTTGGATATATAGCAACGTAGATAGCAGTTATTAAGTAGGAAGCACAATTTGATAGATCTTACATTCTGTATATATTTATATCCTTACAACATTGTTCATATTGGTTTAATCCTTGAGCTTGCACATAATGCCTCCCAAAAAAGGAGTGGGTGGAAAAAAGGGAAGGGAAAAGCCCCTACTCAGCCTCAAAAATTATGCAGACAGTGGGTGGATTCCTCATCTGAAGAGGAAATAGACACCAACATTGCCAAAATTCTTGAAAGATTGCAGGCGGTTAAACAAGACAAAGGAATCCAACAGCTTTCTACCCCGCTTCCACCGGGTGGAGGGGGGAGGGTCGGACCCAAACTAGGAAACAAATGCAGGATAAATTATGGGCATCTGTCTCAGCCAGGTTGGATGCGATTGAGGCAACATCCAGTCCATCATCTAATCCTGTAAGGCCTCCAGGGATTCCTGTGGAGCTACTCCAACTACTACCTCGGCTGTGACGGGAGAGGGGCAGCAAAGAGTCTCCAACGAACCTTCGCTACAAGCTTCTGGGGGGACACCACAGGCTACTGAAACAGGTGAGGTCAGTGGGACACCCAGCTCACACAAACATATCCTCTGGGTGCTGTCCCTCCTTGGGGGGGCATACCCATGGTTTTTAGGACCCGGAGGGGACTAGAAATATGCCCACACAAGTCCATAATGCTTCCAGCCAGGCATCCATCACTAATAGTAGGGTATCAGGGAATCAGGGCAATTTGACCGGGCACGATTCTGGTGAAGTATCAGCCCAAACTCAGTCTGTCAATACTGCCACTCAAGCAGCAGCAGTTGCATGTGTGGCTGTATGGCAAGGCCCAGCCGGTTCCGTAGCCTACAGTGCAACCGAGCAATCCCAACAAAGCAAGGGAAGCTATCCCGACTGCCAGCACTTCCGCCCCATTAGGCTATCATTTACTAGCTGTGACTAGGGAGAAAATCTTGAAGGGAGAGAACATTGATGTGTTTTCTTTGCTCTTCCATGAATTGGAAGACAAGAAGAAAGACAGGGCAAGTGAGAAGGAATTAGAAAAACTAAGGAGAAAAAAGGTTGCTAGGACCTGGGCCAATTGGTTGCCAGGTTTTCTTATATACATGGGTGTGGTACACCAAAAATATCCAGAATGGGGGTGTATTCTTACGAAGTACCTCGATATGATTTATCGTACGTACACGGAATATGAGGGAGGGGCCTGGTTGGCTTATGATGAGTCATTTCGCAGAAGAGCAGCTTTTGATCACTCCCTCAAATGGGATGTGAAAGACAACGACCTCTGGCTGCAGTTTATGACTCCAGCCAGACCCGGTTTTGGTGAAAGAACTGATAGTGGCCATCTAATAGCCAAGCAGTATCCCACGCCCACTGCAAAAGGGTACGCGGGGCAGTGGGTTCAGCCCCGCTGGCCTTGCTGGGAATACAATTCGAGAGGTAGCTGTTCTAGATCACAGTGCCACTATCGGCACAATTGCCCCATTTGTGGCAACCATCACCCAGCCTCAACTTGTAACAGAAACAGAGGTGGTAGGGGCTCAGGCCGTGAAGGGCAAGGGACAAGGAAACCTGGAAATCAGCAACCTCCTGCAAAAGGGCCCCAGTCCAATTAGACTAAATCAATTAAGGTTATTATTAGAAGATTACCCAAGGAGGGCTGATGCACAATACCTTGGAAGTGGGTTTTCTGAGGGTTTTCGCATCCCTTTTATAGGTCCTCGACATGTTCAATGTTCCAATAATCAGACATCTTTAATAGGGATGGAACAATTAGTTGAAGACAAGATAAGGAAGGAAGTAGAGGCAGGTCAAGTGATAGGCCCGTTTGCAACTCCTCCCATAGCCAATCTGAGAGTGTCCCCGCTGGGCATTGTGCCCAAGAAAACGCTTGGGGAATTTAGGCTTATTCATAATTTATCTTTTCCTAAAGGGGACTCAGTCAACAATTCTATACCAGATGAGCTCTGTTCTGTGTGATACGCCTCATTCGATGCGGCTGTGGCTGTAGTGCGCAGATGTGGTAGGGGTGCGTTGATGGGCAAGTGTGACATCAAATCAGCATTTCACATCCTGTCCATCAACCCTGCAGACTTTGACTTGCTTGGATTTTCATTTAGGGGTCAATATTACATCGATCGGGCGCTTCCTATGGGATGCGCCATATCATGTGCCATGTTTGAAAAATTTAGTACATTTTTAGAATGGGCACTTCAGGCGAGAACCGGGTCACATGATACTGTTCACTATTTGGATGATGTTTTGGTGGTTGGCCCTGAACACACTAAACAGTGTGCCTATTTATTGGCCGAGTTTCATGCCTTATGCGAGGAACTTGGAGTGCCACTGGCACACGAAAAAACCGAAGGGCCCTTATCCACCATTCAGTTTCTAGGTATTGAACTGGATTCTCTGCAGCAATGTTCCAGATCGCCTTCAGATAAATTGGAGACATTATGGGCTAAATTACATGCAACTATAGGGCCCAAAAAGTTTACATTGTTGCAAGTTCAATCCCCGCTTGGGCATCTTAATTTTGCCTGCAGAGTCATTGCACCAGGGAAGGCCTTCCTTAGGAACTTGTGCAATGCAACGATAGGTTTGAGTTGCCCGCATCACAGACTGCGGATTACTTGGGCCATCCGAGAGGATTTGTCCGTATGGTTACGTTTCCTCCAGGATTATAATGGCATGTCTTTTTGGAGACAGGACCTATTATTGGAGGCCGAGATGCAGATTCATTCGGATGCTTCAGGAGCCCTTGGTTTTGGTGTAATTTGGCAGGACCGATGGTGCTCAGAGCGTTGGCCGGATGAGTGGGTGTCAGCTGGAATTTGCAGAGACTTAACTTTTTTAGAATTTTTTCCTATATATGTAGCTGCTCATATTTGGGCTAAAGAGCTATCTAATTCAGTCGTGCATTTCTGGTGTGACAACCAGTTAACAGTGCAGGTTCTCAATTCTTTATCATCCTGCAATCCTCGAGTCATGGTACTCGTCAGAGTTTTTACATTACACTGCCTGCAACATAACATCCTATTTCAGGCTCACCATGTTCCTGGCTTACAAAACTCCATTGCTGATGCTTTATCGTGTCGTCAGGTGCAGCAGTTTTGGGAACTGGCACCGGGGGCGAAGCTTTTACCAGAGATAATGCCAACAACTCTGGGAGATTGGCAGAGCGAGGCCGAGCGTGCTATTTGGCTATCATTAGCTGCTAGTACAAGAACCGCGTATTTAAGGTCAGGCAGGGAATTCTCAAATTTTAGGAACAGCACACACCTTCAGAAATCATGGCCCATTCCTGTTGATCATATCTTACAATATTGTGTGTCATGCCGTAAAAAAGGCTTAACAGCTCGTGCCATTAATTGCAGGTTAGCAGCATTCTCTTTTCTTTCTAAGATGAGGGGTGTTGTCGACAGTACAACTGATTTCAGGGTGAGGAAGGCGGTGTGGTTTTGGGCCAGAGAGTTTCCTCAAAAACCTGAGCCTAGGGTTCCACTGTCCCCTGATATTTTAAAAGGGCTCAAGGCGCTTTGGCCTGCTTTGTGCCTATCTCTTTATGAGGCCATTCTGTTTCACGCTGCGGCATTGACGGCCTTTTTCGGAGCATTTCGTATTTCTGAACGGTTAGTACAGTCCAAGAGTGACAGTTCTGGTAGGGCTTTGCAGTTTAAGGATATTCAGATCTCCTCCCATAGTGTGGTGATCCGCCTTCGTCAGTCGAAGACTGATCAAATGAGGAAAGGCGAAACAGTTAGCTTATTCTCAGCTCCCATAGAAGACTTGTGCCCTGTAAAAGCATTAAGGGCTTTTATTTCAGTGAGACGCACCTTGGACGGTCCATTGTTTTGCCACCAGGATTGCACACCTTTAACAAAGTTTCAGTTTTGGATGGTTACTAAACGCACACTTCAGTCTTTAGGATTGGGAAATTTTCAATTCGGCACGCACTCTTTCCGTATTGGGGCGGCATCCACGGCTGCGTCAGTGGGCCTTTCCTCAGAACAGATTCAGGCTGTGGGATGGTGGAGGTCCAAGGCATATCGCTCTTACTTGCGTAAATTCCCTAAATGATTTTCTTGCTGCACCCTAATGGCCACGTGTTCCATTTGGATCTCAAAACAGGCTTCGCCCGGGTCAACGTGATCATCTGTGGCCACGGTATGGTCTTCTGGGCCGGAAGGAGGGCCGCCAATACCAGCTTTGGAACTCAGCTTGGAATGAGTATGCGGGCCAATATACAATGGCTTGGGAGGCATGGCATGAGGTGGGAGAGGCTTCTCCCTTCATTATTCCATCTCCGTGTGGTTAGTGCCCCTCCACAGATCCTCCTGATCCATCTTGGTGGCAATGATGTGGGTCTGCTAAAGGGCAGAGCCCTGATATTACAGGCGATAGCCGATTTTCAGGCAATTCGGCAGCGTTGGCCAGGAGTGGTGATTATCTGGTCCTGTATGTTACCGCGTTTCAATTGGAGAACAAGTGATGATCACCAGGCCATGGAACTGGTGCAGAAGAAAGTTAATTCCCAAATTTACAATGAGTTAATAAAACATGGTGATCACAGCATTCAGCACCCAGAGACAGTGTTGACACGGAGGGAGCTTTTTAGAGCAGATGGCGTACATTTGTCAGACCGTGGAAATGACTTATTTTTGGCAGATCTGCAGAAAGGGTTAAGGGAAGTAATTAATATGAGGTGGGGGGAGTGGCTAAAAAAGTTCTTTGTCACTCCCTGTGGCTGGTAGGTGCAGACATCTGCGGGAATAGGGATGGTGAGTATTCACAGGCACTATTCAGGTGATTAGTAACTCCTGAGGGCCCCAGCTGTGAGTTTTATGGCCTCAGCTGGTGGGAGAAGGATTACTTTTGAGGCCAACCTTTCTCACCCACCTGGATCCATACGGAGCGAAGAGGGGTTGACACCGGAAGGCCTCCCTACCCTTAATGGGGAAACCTGAGGAGTGGCGAGGGTTGGCACCACTTAACAGGTGGTGAATGGCTCGCCCAATAAAGATAGATGTCTGCTTAGGTTTACCCAATCTGCAGATCTTTAATAAAGTGGCCCTATTTAAATCCATGTACTGTGTCTCAACTCTTCTTGTCTCCAGTCTCCATTTCTTACAAGTGCCCTCACAATGTGACTGGCTAGTCCAGTCGTGAGGGGGCTGTTGTGGGTGGGGGCTGGGGAAGAAGGTGGCATAGAAGCATGCCATTGGCGGCTTCAAAATTTGGGCCTTGGTGACATGGAGGGATGGAAAGAGTACAAATTGTGCTCACCCCTCCAGTCGTCATCTCCTTTCTGCACGGCTCCCTCCCTCCTTCCCTCCCTCCCTGTAGGCAGTGTGGGTTTGCTGGTTGCCTTCATGGGACCAAGTAGGAATTTTTTGCTCATAAAACACATTTATGTATATGTGTTTTTTCACCTACTTCACACTGTAAGACAGGTTTTGGGAGTAATCAATAGGTGTTTAATTATAATTGGTCACATCATGAATATGGCTGGTAGGTGTGGACATCTCTGGGAATAGGAATGGTGAGCATTCACAGGCACTATTCAGGTGATTAGTAACTCCTGAGGGCCCCCAGCTGTGAGTTTTATGGCCTCAGCTGGTGGGAGAAGGATTACTTTTGAGGCCAACCTTTCTCACCCACCCGGATCCATAGGGAGCGGGGAGGGGTTGACACCAGAAGGCCTCCCTACCCTTAATGGGGAAACCTGAGGAGTGGCGAGGGTTGGTGCCACTTAACAGGTGGTGAATGGCTTGCCCAATAAAGATAGATGTCCGCTTAGGTTTACCCAATCTGCAGATCTTTAATAAAGTGGCCCTATTTAAATCCATGTACTGTGTCTCGACTCTTCTTGTCTCCAGTCTCCATTTCTCGCAATTGCCAGTTAATTAATTAATTCTGCTGCTTGAATGATGTGAGAATGAGAATTGCATGCCAGTCCTAGGAAAAGATATCTTGCATCTTTGCTGGGAGGAAAGTCAGATAGAACTTTGGCTGATCAGATGTGTAAACTACTTGTAGATATGGATCCTTGTGTAACGAATGAAGTACCTTTATTTGCAGTTGCTGCTATAAGAATTAGACCAAGGGTCCTAAAAACTGTTTCTGCAGATTGTGCATGTGATGAACTGATTTGAGTGACTTGCTCAACTCCCCCCTCACGTGATTGTCTCTCTGTTGTTATTGTTTCGCCAAATGTGTTCACATTTGTGTTTGCATTCAGGAGTATGAATGAGACAAATTCTGGTCACAAATGAAGCAAAACAAAATTCTTGTACATCCCTAACTGCTATTAATGGTAGAAGCAGCCTGGTCCTTATTTTGCATTCTGGAACTAGCATTACCAGTTAACCATCTTGGTTAATTTCCATAGTCTATAATGGGTTGATTATTCCAACTTTAAAAGTCACATTGTCTTCAATGCAGCTTACTCCCAAGTAAGTGTGCTGTGCATCTTATGTCTACCCAGAGTAAGTCCTGGCTTTCATGGGGGCTGTGAGGAAACACATGCCAGGGAAGGAGGGAGGCACTTAGAGACACTCTATGTCTTTTGAAATTGGTAGGACTTGCTTTTTCAGCAGCCATATATGCCATTATTGTTGCAAAGTTAGTGTTTATATTATGCATGTCGGAATATATGTTGTAAAAGGTTTTGAAATGCATAGAGTTCTGGTAAGTATAGGTTAGAAGGAGGGGGAGTAAATGCCTGAGTGTTGATTGGATGGTGGTGGGCCTGAATTGGCTGGCTGTGTGAGAGTGGGAGGAGCTGGAGAACAGTGTGAGGTGTTCATCACACGTGCGGCTTGATGCACACCTGCCAAGACTTTTTCACCGCTGGACTCGCATGACATCATCCCCGTCATGCTGTTCTCTCACCCTGAGCATGCAGTTGCTCGTTTCTCTTTCAATTTATCCCTGAACAGGCAAAGTCCAAAACTCAAATTTGGAATAGGCCAAGCTGAGGTATCGCAGCAATACCGACCACGTGTGATTCAAAATGCTAGACTTGCATAGGAAAAGTCATTCCACCAACTACAATGAAGGAGGAAAAACACACCACCACTGGATTAATTAGTAAGGCTCTACTTACTTCAAAAATCATGGAGACAAATAATCGCTACTCAAAATTATCAAAACCATTTTGATTCAGAGAAGGGTTTTTTAATTTTCTACTGTCTTCCTTCCCTCAATCTTTCACCAACGTTCTTGAAATGTTCAGGTTATGTAAAACCAACATTTCTTTCTGGCACATGTAAATTTCTGGAAAATTGGTGAAATATTTTCGATTTTATGAATGTTAGAATGACAAAAAAAAAAAAACCCATACCCCTTTAACATGGTGGGATGCTTTTTTTTTCTGTCGGACCTTAACTACAGAGGCACTGCCGTGCCTCTTTAAATTCTTCTCCCGTAGTACATTTAACATTACTTCACGCCTAAGTGGTGATATTGTATACAGAAAAATAAAAAGTACATATATAAATATATGATAAAAAGCATTTTTTCACCCCAGTTTTTCAAATTGTTATATGTTTAGCAGCTGTGTGCCGTGTGCATCATTTTTGTTTAATAATTTAAACTGTATTGGGTTATAAACCTTTTCAGCAATATCCCTGGGACTGTGCAGCTTTGAGTTGAGTTCCTCATAATTATCGAGTACTATAATTAATTCTGCTGCTTGCCAAATACCCTGTGGGGTTCCAGTAACCAAAAACATAATTAGTAACAAAGACTGTGAAGGTAAGTACAAATATATCCCAGTACAATTTTTAACCAAGACTAGGGATTAAGAACTGTCTAGGTTCTGACAAATTGATTTCTGACACTTTACTTTTTATGCTACAGGGACAAGGGCTGGTGACAAACAAGGTTCCATTAGTCCCTTCTTGTGTATGTTATATATTACAAACTTTGAGCCTTTTAACAGATTTAGTGTCCATTCTTGACAAGACATTTCAATCATGGGCACTTTAATGATAGCATTGTAAATCCAAATCTGTGACCAGAGAGAAGATTTCAACCGAGGATGAGGATATTTGTGATATTACTACTGGTGCTGCTGTCTCACATGTTGTACAAGGCTCATGCTGTTGAATGCAGTTTTGAGGACCCCCAACCTTCTCTTCAAAAGTATTATCAGCCTGGAGATCTCAACATAGGTGTAATTGCTTCTCAGAGTGTATTCATCACCACTGATCAAATTCCAGAATTCGATGAACCTCCTGAACAACTAACATCTGACTTCATCATGTAGGGAATGATCAATTTATTCCTCTTTCATATACCTGTGTTAAGATCATGTTCTCTAAATACCTTAAGGTGTTGGTAGTCTTCAGTAGAAGCAATGGAAGCAGTAGTTTTGATTGCTATAGCTTAAACTACATGTTTTTTAAATGCACTGTTTTTAATGTGTTTGTAATATTTTATTTTACTATTGTTAACTGCTGAGAGAGTTTACTATACTCACCAGTATATAAATGCCACAAATAAATAAATAAATAAATAAATAAAACATACTTAAATGTAAGTATTCACCATTTCCCTGCAAATCCATACTCTGCATCCCCACGATCATGGAACATTATTAGTCAATTTCATCTTTCCAGCTACATGCCACACACTTTAAATGCTATTCCTGTTTCACACCACTATCTTGACTTTTGTGGCTGTTTCCAAATATCACCAAGGCTATCACTTCTGTACACAATTGTAAGCTTTGGTTTCAAATCCAAATGTGAGGCATTCTGGTTTTCTTGTTCTTTGCTGGTTCTTTGCTGCTATAGAAATACTGCAAAGCAAATAATAATAGTAATAATAATAATAATAATGCATCTTGTGGTATCAAATATAAATCTCATTCTAGGGTTGTGACAAAGAATTATCAACACATCTTGGCCTTGGTATTTGCTATAAAGGAAATTAATGAAAATCCCCATATTTTACCAAATGTCACCCTGGGATTTAATATCTATGATAGCTATTTGATGGCGAAATGGACCTATCAGGGCACATTACAACTTCTTTCCTCAAGGAACAAGCTTGTCCTCAACTATAAATGTGATATCCAGGACAATCTAATCACAGTCATTGGGGGGCTATACTCTGATACCTCCTATCAGATAGCAAACGTTTTGGGCATCTACAAGATTCCACAGGTAGGAAGCTGACTCAAAATATGAACACTTTCATCTAATTGACAGTGCAAGCCTACAAGTATCTACTCAGAAGTAAGCTGCACTTACTTCAATGAGACTTAATTCCAAATAAGTGGATATAGGAACAGCCTTTTCAAAAATCAAATGGGATTTGGTCATACCGAGGGAGATGGGAGGATTTCATGTAATTAGGAAAATGTATCTTTCATGTAAATGCCAAAGATAGACCAAATAAAACAATGTATATTATCCAGTCTTATATGAGGGGGGAATCATGTTGTAATTTTATCTATCAATCTGAGTTTAAATATTTTCATGCAGTTTAATTCCAATATCATTTACACTGAAGATTAATGCATATTTTGTTACTTGGCCAATGTGAGGGCTACATCTTCATGGATGAATCCCATTCCACTCTGGTAATATCTTTAGGGAGGAACCAGACTACTATGCTGAATGGCATGGTGTTGTTCTATCACATTGTTATGCTTCCCTTGCTAGGGTGGGATTAGGATACTGTGACATGGAAAAGAACAACATGATTTGCTTGTTCAACCCACAAACAGCACTACAGCATTATGGAATCTTATCAAGTCAAAGCTAATGGAAATAAATGGGGACCACTTATGAATTTACACACCCACACACCAAACATTGGAATCCTGAGCCAAACATGGGATCTTTAAGTCCTTCAGACTGGCTTTTAAATGTATTGTGGTGATTTTAGATCTGGACACTGCTGCTAGCATTTACTCTGCTTTTTATCATGTTTAAGTTTTTAAAGGATTTATATTTTATCATGTTATATTTTGGGACATCTGCTTTTGTGAACTACCAAGAGTGCTTTGGCTATTTGGCAATATAGAAATATCATAAGCAAGCAAGCAAGTAAGTAAGTAAATAAATAAATAAATAAAATCATAGAATAGTAGAATAGTAGAATTGGAAGGGTCCTATCAGGCCATCTAGTCCAACCCCCTGTTCAATGCAGGAATCCACATTGAAGCATACTTTATGAATCTCTTCCAATAAAGCTTAGATAAATAAATGAGGAGGATATCATGCCCAGCTTGCCTTGCAAGTCTCTCCCCTTCCTCTAAATGATCTGAACTGACTGCTATCTGATATGAGTGGGTTTACCCTGTGAAGAAGTTGGGGGAATGGCCAAAGGGAAGCTTGCTGGTGGAGTTATGTTTGCAGATAACATGTAGTGTTGACAAGAATTCATTGTATTTTATAGGGTTAGGGTTAGTCTTTATTATTATTATTATCATCATTATTATTATTTATTGCATTTATATACTGCCCCACAGCCAAAGCTCTCTGGGTGGTTTACACTAATTTAAAACATTGAACATTAAAAAACAAACAACCCCCCCCCAAAAAAGCCAATATACAAAATTTAAAACCATGAAGCACATAAAAACAGGTTATAAATACAATATCCATTTAAAACAACTATTCTGGGTCAAACAACAACAACAACAACAACAAAACATTCAACATACGCTATTAAATGCCTGGGAGAAGATAAAAGTCTTGACGTGGCGCCAAAAAGAGTCCTAGCTTTAAGTACAGAGTTGGTTCTTAGATCAGGGGCAAGGAAACGTATCACATGCAAGATAGTAACTCCATGGAAAGAATAAAAAGCTCTTAAACCCAGAGAAGATCTTTCCGGAAGGCCCTCTGAGATTTGGTGAAAACTCTATGTCTAGGACTATAGCTACTGCTTGAATCAAGTGACATAGATACATGTTTGTTTAAGATAAAGGACCTGAGCTAATGTTAGCAGACTGCAAATGAAGGTTTTGACATGTTGAAGAGAGAATGTGAAATCTGATAAACATGGTGGAGGGCCGCTTGAGAAGCCTGATGCTTATTGAAGCTTTGCCAAACTAAATATGATATTGTAATGTAACAACTGTTTTATATTTCTAATAATTATAACATTTGTGTATTTGGAAATTCTAATAGCTGTTTTCTCATGATAAAAGTAAGTAATTCTCTAG
The DNA here is from genome assembly GCA_029215795.1 of Anniella stebbinsi. Lineage (NCBI taxonomy): Eukaryota > Metazoa > Chordata > Lepidosauria > Squamata > Anniellidae > Anniella > Anniella stebbinsi. Next base: position 27,213,113 of record JARDYH010000008.1, read on the forward strand.
GATTGTTTGAACAATAAAAAGCATATATACATAAATGTACCAATTTTGTGTTTTCCGGCTTGTGAGGTGCTTTAGGAGCTACCACCCCACAAACTGTTTAAATTCCCAAAGCCAATAATAAGCAGTAGAAATTTATAAATCTTGTAACTGGTTTGGGACTGTCCATGCAGTCATAATGACTCTCCTGAGCAGGTGAGTCACAGATAGACCTGCTCCAGGTTTGGAAATTAGTGAACTAAATGGATTGGGGTCACCTTATTTATTAGATAGAACAGGTTGGAAGGTGTTTGCATCTTTAATCTTCAACAGTTACCACCACATCCTTTATCTACCTTTACTCCTCTATGCATGCAGGGAGAGCTGTGGGATTAATCTAAGCATAGGAAAGTATTTTGAGGAAGACTTCTGGTCTGGCTAGGCATGGGGCCAAATATGTATGTTCACCTTCTCTCTCTTGAAAAGCTTGTAACATGGACAAATAGCTAAGACAAGTGATTGAGACTGATTCTGCGACATCAGAAAACCAACTTTTTTTGAGCTGTTTCATAGTTGTGGATATGCAAAAGTTACTTTAATAGCTGAATCGTGGGTACATCTGCACTTGTTAAAGGTAGTGGAAGGCTGATTTGCCAAAGGTAGTGGAAATCAGTGGAAGGCTGATTTCTCATCCACTGCTATATTCAATTTAAGAACATTTTCTTATATCTTTCATAACTTCTATCCATTCTTTTGTTTTTGCTTTGAATTACATGCATTGCTTCCTTTTCAGAATAGTCAAGGAATTTCAGTCTTTTAGTAATTAAAAAGACTAGACTAGAAACTGCTTGCAATGTATGAACTGGTTGAATTTGTGAATTAAGCCAAGGGATCCATGACTCTTGTGCCTACTAGGGATGGACAGAGATTGACAGTTGTTGAGGTCAAACTCATTCCATCCCATTTCTGCAAGAGCTTGTGATTCATTTGTATGTGGACATTTGTATGTATTTTCTATAATGTATGCATGAAATCATGCATGCATGCATGCATGCATTGACAAAAGAGTGTTCATAAGCATTTTAGAAATGTGCACTTTTTGCACATTTTTTTTAAAAAAATGTCTGCATGTTCTTGAACATTTGTTTGTTTGTTTGTTTGACCAAATGGACTGGATTTCTGACTGTTCAGTGTGTTTGGGTCTATGCTTAGATCTGGAAGCTGTAAACTGGATAAATCTGGAAAAAAATCTGGAACAAATTTCTCACACATCCCTAATGCTCACATTCTCCTCTCTACTTTGGCAACTTCCTGGCTTAATTAACCATAGTTTCCCATTAAAGTCATCCTAGGAAACAATGTTTATAGAATTAAAACAAATCAAGATCTGAAACTACTGGTTCAAATTGGTTTCACATTACCAGTTTGTTCGGAATTGGTAATCATTGTTTTCCAGGTAACAGCCAAGTTGATTTTACAACTCCAAAGTGTATGTAAATAGTATGTATCTACTTTAAATAGGTACTGCTACATATCTGACATCTTCCTCAGTTGAGTCTGTACAATTTCGAAGCACTACATTATGATGACACAGACTGATCACTCAAATTTTACATATTTTACTCTGATTTGGGCTGCAATAATAGCAAAAGTTGCCACTGAACAAGTAATTTTCTTATTTTTTCTTTCTCCAGAGAGCAAATGTGTTCTTGTATAATACTGTAACAACTTATAAGTGATATCAAAGAAGGAAGATATCACCAGAGAATAATGTAACAAATACACTGAACAAAATGAACAACCCAGCAGAGCAGAAAATATAGTGTTTAATATAGGAATATAAGACCTAGTGGCCATAACAGTTTTGGGTTAGTATGTGGGGACAGCTGTTACAATTTAATAATTGCACCATGAGAAACACACACACACACACACACACACACACACAGAACTATTTGATTTTGAAAATCTTTCTATCTATCCTCCCCATCAAACATATCTTTAGCTCTTGTATGGGTTTGCTCCAGAGATGACTGATAGTATCCAAGTCCCTTCCTACTTTCGGATGGTCCCAAATGAAGCCTATCAATATAGGGGAATTCTCCAATTACTTCTCCATTTTGGGTGGATATGGACTGGATTGATTGCCGACAATAAAGAGAATGGAGAAAGGTTTGTGCAGAACATACTTCCAGAATTTTCTGAGCATGGTGTTTGTTTTGACTTCATAGAAATATTTTCCAAGTTGCGGTTTTATGATGCAATGGATGAGATGAACAAATGGGCATACGGAATATATGATAAAGTCATGAGCAGCAGAGCCAATTCTATTGTCTTTTATGGAGAAGCCAATTCCATGATAACTTTGAGATGGCTGTTACATATACCAAATATGCAAGATGGTATAAAAGAGCCAAAGTATAAAGTGTGGATTCTGACAGCTCAGATGGAATTCACGTCAATTATCTTACAAAAGGGTTGGGGGATTGGTGCTCTCCATGGAGCCATATCATTTGCAGTTCACTCCAATGAATTACCAGAATTCCAAACATTTATTCAAAGCAGAAACCCATTCAGAACAAAAGAAGATGACTTCCTAAAGATCTTTTGGGTCCAGGCATTTAGCTGTGAAATCCCAGATATGGATTTCAGTGAAGAGAATGAAAATACTTGCACTGGAGAGGAGAGTCTAAAGAACCTTCCTGGGACTTTTTTTGAAATGAATATAACAGCCTACAGCTACAATATCTACAATGCTGTCTATGCTGTTGCTCATGCATTACATGCGATGTATTTTTCAAAGTCCAGAAGAAGAAGAAAGATGAACAGAGAGAAAGGGAAGCTTCAGAATCAACAGCCATGGCAGGTAATAGCATCAACACTTTGATCTGAGAGTTGGCTCATGTATTACCTGAAGTGATGTGAGAGCTACTACAATATATGTGTCTTCAAACCCCAGGATTGTTTGAGACAAATTGATCATGTAGGTTAGGTTTTAGATTATGTTACTTCCACACAAATATAGTGACAGTTGTAATACTGTTGCCATACTACCATAAAATCAACCTTTGTGAAAATCTGCTGGAAAATACTGTCTGCATGCTTCTCTAGTTCCTTCCCATTCTTCAAGAATAAGAAAAGAACAACTAGGTAAAATTCAGCTACGAAATGAAGCATTTGTTTTTAAGTAAGATAACATGTGCTAGAGTGAATTCTTATGATTAATTTGCACATTGATTCCTCTCTCAAAGAACCACACAAATGCAGGGGCGTTATGACTGCCCACTCTGCAGCCCAGTGTATCCTGTATTTTAATTATCTCAAAAGGTGTCCCAATGTTATTGTCACAGTTTGCAAGTTTATATCTGATTCAGATGTCACCATCATTCATTTGCTTGGGTTGGGCAAATGAACGATGTCTGAAATTACTGGGATTCTTTGAACATTGTCTTACCCTTTGTCTCATGTCTGATTCCCATTCTCATTTGTGATCACTATTCTCTTTGCATGAATGGAAAATTTACGCAAAACAAACAGCAATCAAATAGGAGATTTACAGAAATCTCCCCAAATTTGTGCAAATTTCCTCCATTGACTAAAGTGGGGCTGATTCAGTCTATTGAAGATATTTTTTGCAAATTTGGAAAATTGTGCTAATCAAATTGGGAATTGGGTATGAGATTAATGCAAATATGTGTTTTACAATTTGCAATTAATTTCAACCGACGTGTGTTTATATTTCCCCTTGCATTTGGAGCTTCCATTGGGGGCATACTTGCATGTTTCGTGAGTAAAAATGAAATCCTCATATATCCCTACCATGTTAATTAAATGTAAACCCACAGGTTGCTAAAACAAAAAAATCATACACACTTAAAAGCATGTTAAACAATGTATATTCAGGGTGCCATTTTAGAGCTATCAAGTGATGTATTGGAGGTTGAGGTGGGAAGAAATACATTTCCATTAATTAAATTAAAAGCCTAAATTTTGACAAGAATCTGACACAAAGTACTCCAGATCTGAGATTTGGCAGCACGTTTGTGTTAGAAAACTTTTTGGTTGAGGCATCAAATTGATTGAAAAGTCAATTGAGAATTCTGGAAAAAAGAAGAGATGAACTCAGATATGGCATGGAAATTTGGGCTTATCTCTAATATTTGAACTATAGGTGTATGTACAATAAAATGTGCAGCAAATGTGTATATGTTGTATGTCACAACAACATTTCAGTGCCTATGGTCTAGGTGCATTTGTGTAACTTCTTCAAATCTTTTTTCAATTTAGCTCCACCATTTTCTGAAACATGTGTCATTTAACAACAGTGCTGGAGACAAGATTTCCTTCGACCAAAATAGGGTATTAGTTGCAGGATTTGATGTTATAAACTGGGTCACATATTCAAATCAATCTTTTTTTAGAGTAAAAGTTGGAAAGATGAATACCCAGGCTCCAGCAGACCATGCATTCACTATTAATAAGGATGCCATTGTATGGCACAGCTGGTTTAACCAGGTAAGTTTTGAAAGAGCCATTCTGGGAAGAATCACAATTTTGATGAAAGTGAAGCTGTAGACCATAGTGACAGTCACTTTTGGTACTTTGCCTTCATGATTTCCATTTTCACTCTTCAAATAATCTTTAGTTTAGTCACACAAATTGCTCTGTCTCTGAGATATAAATGAGATGGGGAGGCTGCCTTAAGTTAAAACCACAGGTTTTGCATGTGCAAACTGTAAATATTAGCCTTATGTTTTCGCCTCTAAATCAGCCACAGCTGCATTCTCCTTTAGTAAATATGCCATACAAGCAATCTTTTATGTCAATAAATACACTGAATATTGGACTAGACCTCAAGGTAAATGCATGCTTGCTTCTTAGTCTTATTGGACTGATAGAAGATTCAATAATATTGTGCATCATGATTAGAAAACTAGCATCAGGACATTTGCATAGCATGTATGCATTTGAAACGTAAGGATTCCAAGCCTGTTCTCCTGAATATTAAAGTTATTCTCTTTCTTTGATGGACTAGACACAGCCCCTTTCTCTGTGTAATGACAACTGCTATCCTGGATATAGCAAGAGAATTTTGGAAGGGGAGCCGCCCTGCTGCTATGATTGCATTCCATGTCCTGAAGGGAAGATATCTGACCAGAACGGTGAGAGTCTGAATGTATAAATATTAGCAAACGGATTAGCTATCCTAAGATTTTAAAAATCCCTTCAGGTTCAGCAAGGAGTTAAGCCACCTATACATTCCTTCATGCCCCAGGAAGCATGGAAAATATAAGTTATGATTCCCACCATAATTTCATAACATGTAAGCTGTTAAACACATTTTGCTTTCTCCCATATAGTGCTTATTTAAAATTTAGTCTCTATGCATTTTTAGTTTTCCATGGACTTTCAGCCCCAGGGTGCCTCTACAAGAGTGATTTAAAGCTCTTTCAAAGCGCATTACTGATTTTACCTCCACATGAACGGAGCGCAAATCGGGGGTTGAGGCGCTTTTTCTGTCCAATTCTGCGCATTATCGAATGCGCGTTAGATAGCGAGTTTTCATTTACCACAGGAGTTAAAGCGCCTCATGACCATGTAAACATGCGACGCTCTGCATTAAACAACTTGAAAGCGCATTTCATACACCGTTAATGCGCTTCACTGCCTCCCGTGTATAGGGATTAGGCGTAAAAGCGATCGCGAGAAGATGCGCATCATCGGACAACCGGGTGTCAAACCGAAATCTTATAGAGGGGACCCCAGTCTTCTTTTGTGGACAAGGTCAGTGGTTCAGTTCAATTTAGGGATGAAGTAAAAATGCCTCTCTACTTTTGGAGCCCAATTGTCAGGCCATGAGTAACTTTCTTAAGAGGTAGGATAAACTATATGAATTTGGGGAGGCGCAGGGGTTTACTAGGAAAGCACCAGTGGCATCACCTTTTTAGAAAGTGTTTCTTAAAAAACAATGCTGTACCCCTATAAGCAGCAACAGAGCTGCAGAAAACATTTGCGAGTGGACTACCATTTTCTTTCACTGTGCCTTCCTTATGCCTGGCTAAGCAAAAAGTAAAACCAGCAAAGTAATGAACCAAGGTTATGCAAACATTAGATTTGCAAACATTTTCTGCTTTGAATTTCTAGATGTTTACAGCACAATACTATGCATGTCTACTACTAAGAAGTAAACCCCACTGAATTCAATAGAAATTATTCTGATGAAAGTGTGTATAGGATAGCAGCCTTAATTAACTTATTTTTTAGTAGGACCAACCCATTCTGAAGGCCAAACCATTCATGTTGTGACATAAATGCAAATCTCACCTTTCTCTTTGGCCCCATTCATAGGCACATGGAGGTATGGTGGGGAGGGGGAGGGGATAGATAAGGTAACTACTGTAAGGAGCCCCACCACATGAGCAGCAACCACGTGATGGCCTGTGGTTCACTTACCCCCTCCCTGCTCCATAGATAAATCAGTGTCCTTCCCCCATTGCCACCAGGTATCCCATGTGTGTGGCAACTGCTCCAGGCATGGCTATGTGATGGCTACCAGCAATAAAGTGCATGCTGGGTAGAAAGCCTCTCCAGAAGTGGTGGATGCTCTTGCAAGCTGTCACATTGGTTTACCATTTTTTCATTCGCAAGGCTGCCACACAGGGAGCCTGACAGATGACACACAAACCATCTCCACAGTTCATTCCTGTGCAGAAGGTGGGTAAGAGAAGTGAATACCTGAACCACTGTGTGTGTGTGGGGGGGGACCCCCATGACATGCTAACCCACTGTGGATTGTGTTTTTGAGCAATCCACGGTGAGTTAGCATGATGTCTGAGCAGGCCTTACTGACTTACCTGTCAACTAAATATGAAATGGACATGTGCGCCACCAATATCTGTTTGTTCCTAGCCTTGTTCACCTGTACCTATTATTAACATTGTTCCCCCATCTCTATACATACATAAAAATGTATGTCATTCTAATCAAAATGAAAGCATATCAGCAACAAAAGATTAATGTGCCTCAGCCCTATAGTGCTCTCAACATTATCCCCCAACTTTCAGAGCAGGAGATTTGGGGCTGGAAGGTCAAGGGAAAGTATGGATGCATGGAGGATAATTTCAGGCTGATTTGGGTGAAACACTTGTATGTCATTACTGCTTACATGGTGCGGAATTCAAGTGGGTAGGGACCTTTACCAACTATGGTTTTTATTGGTGGATCAGGAAATTTTAAGCACTAAACCTCTTCTTTTAAATGGAAGGTTATGTAAAAACAAAAGTTCACAGAATTACGTGTTCAAAATGCAATAGGATTATGGCTCCATGAAACTTAGCATCTATAAGTGCACTGAAAAAAATCCATGCATATTATCTCAGTAATCTTTTGCATCAACCCTACAAGGTAAGCCATTTTATTACTATTGCAATGTTATTCCTATCCTTCTCATTATTTTTGTATAGTTTGTCCAATAGCTTAAAAAGTGTACTATGTAATGAAATCTATTGTTGTTTAGGGGTGAGGGCAAAGCTAGGATCAAATGTAGTCCACTACAAACCCAGACAATCAAAAGAAAATTTAAAAAAATATATTAATACCACAATGCCATATCTGCCTACTTGGAAGCAAGTCTCATTGAATCCAAGATCTAAAAAAACCATCACTTTAAAAAAAATGCACAAACCAGAGACTGCAAAATCAAATCCTTTCATGGCAGCTCTCCCCTGCCACAGACACAGAAACACATGACATATAAAAACACATCCAGCAACACTTCACAAGGTAACACACACAACAGTACACCACGCACACACAGATGAAGATGACACATTGATGAAGCTGATACACTGAGCACATAGAAGGCTCCTTTGGCTTTCTATACTTGTTGTGAGTACAATTAAACACTTTTTTTTAACCTTCAAAGACCTAAAGAGCTTCAGATATGTATATTTTTGGAAGGTGGGGTAGATCCAGGATCCATTACCATAAATGTCAGTCCAATGCCCCCTTCCACTAATGTCTAGTATAACTTTCTTTTAGTACTAATATGTTGATGTTGGTAAACAGATTATATTATACTAATTATACTAGATGATCTACAAATGGAGGAAGAACCTGACACAGGCTCCCAGTTTTAGTAGCCAAACCTTCTGCTTGAACATAGTTCTGTCCTGAGTGTGATATCAATGGTAATCCACACAATGTTTCACCACACAGATGGCTGTATTGAAGCTCAACAATTTGGAATGCATAATCAGTATAAGAGCAATAGTTATAGCATGATAGTGTTGTTGATATATATATATATATATATATATATATATATATATATATATCATAGTGACTTTTCTACAAAAGTAACTCCTTTCTGAGGCTTGAACACTTCTTTTTCAGACATGGCAAGCTGTTTCCAGTGCAAAGATGGTCATTATCCAAACAAGTACCAAAATGTATGCATTCCCAAAGTTGTAACATTTTTGTCTTATAATGAACCTTTGGGGATTGGTTTAGCCATTAGTGCAATTTCCTGCTCTTTGGTCACAGGACTGGTGTTAAGAACATTTATGAAACATCACAACACTCCCATCGTCAAAGCCAACAACCGGAACCTCACCTATACTCTTCTAATCTCCCTCTTCCTCTGTTTCCTGTGTGCATTGTTATTCATAGGTCAACCTAGTAAAGGGAAGTGTCTCCTGAGCCAAACTGCTTTTGGCATCATCTTCTCAATGGCCGTTTCTACTGTGTTGGCAAAAACCATCACTGTGGTGCTGGCTTTCATGGCCACAAAGCCAGGAGCCACAGTGAGGAAATGGTTAGGGAAAAGACTTTCAAACGCCATTGTTCTTTCTGGCTCACTTGTTCAAGTGGGCATTTGTACTGTGTGGTTGGCAACCTCTCCCCCATTTTCAGATGTTGATATACATTCAATGCCTGAAGAAATTGTATTGAAATGTAATGAGGCATCACACACCATGTTTTACTCTGTCCTTGGCTATATGGGCTTTCTAGCAATTGCCAGCTTCACTGTGGCTTTTCTTGCTAGAAAGTTACCAGACAGTTTCAACGAAGCCAAGTTTATCACCTTCAGCATGTTGGTCTTTTGCAGTGTTTGGGTATCCTTTGTTCCAACCTACCTTAGCACCAAAGGAAAATACATGGTAGCTGTGGAGATCTTCTCAATCTTAGCTTCCAGTGCTGGGTTGCTGAGTTTCATATTTTTCCCCAAGTGCTACATTATTCTCATGAGGCCTGAACTGAACAATAAGGAACATGTAATAAATAGAAACCACTGATGAAATTGCATGTCCCTCTCAGTAACTAGCTTCTGTGTTTAACCTGCCTGCCCCCAATTTTCTAAACTCTTATCAATTTAAAAATTGATAAGCAAATAGCCATAAATATGCACATTCTGTTTTTTTTTCTTTTGGGTTTATTTTTCAGCCATTTTGTCACCAATACCCTGGGTTGGATCCAGATTTAATAATGCTTTGGCAGAACCAACAAAATCAACAGGACAAGTAATTCATGACTAACTGAACTCCCATTGACTTCACTGGGTCTAATCTAAACATAACTAAGTCTGGATCTGACCCCTAAACTATTTTTTAAAGTGAGATTTATTTATTCATTTTTATTTAGGAAAAAAGATTTGTAGTGTTTTATATGCAGGTGCTAAGGGGAGAAGCTCTCAGAATAATTTTCACATGTTGATGATTTTCACCTTGCCCTCTAGGATACAGCCATAAGCACGTTACCTATGAGGTTTAAGAGCAACCAGACAAGTTGTGGATCTTTCCCAGGAATGACCTGGTCCAAATCTAATCAAAATAGTTGGATTTCACAGGCTTGGCTTTAACGTTTAATGGTTTGCTGCTTTCTTATATTTTATTCTATTGCAGCTGTATGCTATAGTTTTCATTATTATACCAGTGCTAATTTCTGCATTAATTTGTTTAATGAAGTTATTTAAATGCTTTAAAATTATTTACTCTTTGGATAGAAATTGTTTCTACATAAGCAGTGAGTAGTGTTGAGACAGTGTTGAGAATCCCCCCATTTTTTTTTATAATTACATGATATAGAGGTTTTAATAAATCCAACTTAAGTGCATCCCCATGTGGCTACTATCTCCCAATGATTCTTTAGTTCTCTGTGACTGCAGTCTGACAATCTTTACCTATACATGAGCCTCACTGAAAATGATGCATGTCTGTCTCCTGAAAAGCAAGACGGATGAATTTCCAGGCATTCTGATGTTCCCAATTCAATGGCATAGAAATAATGTTGTTTCTCCAATATTTATTTTGTTCTAGCTGAATCTGTGAGGAAAAGCTCCCACAGCTCTGTTGCCAATTTGAAATGCCTATGTGTATGTTCAAGTTCAATAAACAATTATTTCCAAGTTCTGAAGTTTTTGTTTTCTTACAATGACCACCATCTTTCATAAATTGAATGTCTCATGTGAAAAGGGTGCCTTTTACTGATGAGTTTAGATAGGTGAGTTCAAAATCTTATGTAGCCTATACAAGCCACCATTCAAAAAATGTTGAAATAAATCACACCTGGAAGTGGAAAAAAGTAGTAGCATATTTTTTGTTGGTTTGGCAGGATCACTATGGTTGGTTGGTTGTAGTTGTTACATGTATACCCTAACTTTTTTCCTCTTGCAAGAAACCATAGGCAGCTTACTTGGTCCTCCTCCTGTCCACTTTATCCTCACAACAACAACAAACCAGTTGGGTAGAGTAGGCTGGCGCAAAGTCATTCAGTGAGCTTTATGGCTGAGTGGGGACTAGAGTCTGGATTTCCCAAGTCCCAGTCCAGTGCTCCAACCATCACACCACACTGGCATTCCAGTGATTAAGGGACTTTGATAAACATTCTGAAACATAACTTTCAGACTGAAAGGGTCATCTCTAGACCAACTTCTCAGGACTATTCAATTTAAAAAACTGGAACTAGAATTCCATTGGAGTCTGCCTATCAAAGTCGTATCAGCTGAGGAGGTGATGGTTTAGCTAGATGTCATCCCACCACACAATACAACACATCTTTGGGATATGTGGGTGTTTGGGTGTTTGTTTTCTTAATGTTGAAAAGTTTTGATACTTTTTTTGCAAGAAAATACCATGATTCCCCTTCCAAATTATACAATTGATGATCCAAAATATAAAAAAGTCTCCAGTCCATAATGCCCACCTTCATCCTTCCCTTCATGTAAAAGGTATGTGTCCTGTAACAGCTTGGAGGAAATGAATCGTGAGGAATCCGGTATATAGAATGTAAAATATTTTTGGCTGTCTATATATACATTTCTGGATTGGAAGAGAATTTATTGGAGTTGTGGCTCCAATAGATAAGGTGATCATTAAAATAAGGGTTCCATGAAGTTAAATGGAAATCAGGGGATGGGTTGTTCCAACCTCAATAAGATTGGAATGGTGTCATGAATCTTCCTGAAATATCCAAGTGCCAGAAAGAAATGTTGATGTCACATAACCTAAAAAATTCAGGAAGAATGGTTAAAGATTGAGGGAGAAATGACAGTTAACAGAAAAAGGGAAAAGAAACCTCATTCCTGAAAAGTATTCCTGAAAACAAATGTTGGCAACCATTTGTACCCATCATTAGTAAAAGGACAATAGGCTCTATATTTTTAGAGATTGCTGTTTTCGTATTCCTGTTCTACTGCAGCTGGTGGACAGAAATTTCTTCTTTAAAAATAAAATTTACATTTTTTAAAAAATATTTTTTGTTTGCTAATGAGAGCTTTTGGGAGTTCATAATGCAGCACTCAGAATTTTGAGGGTGGGGAGGGTGAGGGGGGAGATGCTGTGTGGAGAAGAGGTAGCAACACATTTCTGGTGTGTGTGTGTGTGTGTCTGTACATGGCCAAGCAATCTCCTTAGTGTGACCAGACCCCTACCACTTCTGTTTACTGGTCTATGCTCCCATCCATTCTCTTCTTCCTCTTCTTCCCCCTTTCCCCTTAATTGTTTGTGGTACTAAGGTTCCATTTTGTGTTCAAGTGCTGGGAACAGAGGGGTTAAGGATGAAGCTATGGAATCTAATGGGAGTGAAACTTTGGTTCATAAGCAGGCCTACCTTTTCACAAGGGCACACAATTTTGCTGTCTGAAATCTGAGAAGTAGGTTCAACCTGGTTCTTGCTTTCCTTTTGGGAAGTACCTAAACAAACATAACTCAACCACCAAAATATCTGCTGGTTTAAAAACCCAGAAGGTAAGTTTTCTCACCTTAGTCCAGGAAATGAGAAGCTAAGGCTGATGCCTTATCTGATATGCCCTGTAATCAGTCATGATATTGTGAAATGTCAAAAATTCTGCTTATTTACCCTCCATGCACTCACACATTTCCGTTGATACTTTAGCCAAGGTGCTAGAGTGGTGCTAACAAAAAATATAAAACAAAAACTCCATGTGTACTTGTAGCATCGTAGTTCTTCTATAACAACTTCCATGTAGGATCCCATTTAAGAATAAAGTAACAAGACATATGCAAAAATGCACCAGTGAGCTTTGCTTTGGGTGGGACTGGAGACAGTGGCTCAATTCGGACAACACGATAGTCAATGGTGGGTTTACTAACCCTAACCCTCACGTTATCCCTAGGGGGCACTCCCCACACAACATGGTAATAAATAATCAATTGTGGTGTGGATGAGGATCAGCGCTGAGTTGACTATGGCAGCATTCGGATGACACAATAGTCAAACCAACTGATGATTGTTTTCCCCACACCAGTTATTTATTGTGTCGTCCTAATTGAGCCAGTGACTGGGTTCAGACAATATGATAATCAACAGTGGTTTAAATAGCTGACAGTTGGTTATTCATGGTGGGAGCTTTTTAACCAATGGTTGGTTATTTGGCCAAAATAACCAACACAAATAACCAACACTGTGCAGAGTTAGCTATTTGAACCACTGTTGATTATTGAGTTTGTGAAGAGTACTGTTGGTTATTTCCTCAGCACCATTGGTTATTTCATCAGCCAGAGTCACAAGGCAAGAGTGCTCAAAGCAGCAGCTGCCGTTCTAGTCCAGCTAGCAGGATAGATTTTTGGCAGCAATCGCTGATCGGATACTAGCAGGAGGACTGGGGGAGGGAGAGAGGGTGGGAATAAATGAGTCAACTCAGCATGCACTAATAGTCAACTCAATGCTCATCCTGATCCACACCATGGATTATTATTATCACGTTGCGTGGGGAGTACCCGCTGGATAAACAAATGATGAGTTGATTATTACCCTGCTGTTGACTATTGTGTTGCCCAAACATCCAGTGAAGTGGGAAAACATCTTTATGCTATAAATCTTATACAAAAGGTACCTTGACAGAGACCAAAAAAGAGATTGCGTCTGAAAAAATATGTATCTTATTGCTAAATAGGCCAAAATAATGTCCCAATAAATATATTTCCTTTCTGGCACTAATGGCTCCAGACCCAAGGCCTTCAGTTATGAATGCAATTTGTTATCTATGCCTCATTGCTCTTTAACTATATTTGACAGACAGTTGGAAGAAGATTTAAGCAGGTGTAACTGGGCTTACAAAAGCAGACATTCACTTCCAACTCTCTGAAAATGTTACACAGAGGGTTGTGGGGGTCCCTGTTGAATCAGGTGAGCTCTGGATCCCTGCTGAATCCTGAACACCTTCTGTGAGCAGAGCCCATCTGTCCTGAATCCAATTCTTATTAGTTCTGAATCCTATATGAGAAATTTTGGATTGTTGTTCAGCAATGCCATAGAGAATAAACTATTTTGAAATGTGTTGTTCAGCACTGCTACAGAGCATCTCCTCTAATTATCATATGACTGTATTTAATTCCACTGCTTCCTCAATCCTCTATGGATTCCAACTAGCCTATGATACAACTAATAACAAAGTTTGTGAAAGATGGTATAAATATACTCAGCTTCAGACAAGTCCCTGTAAGATTGATTTAGGATGTTTTATGTTTTATTATACACCTGAACACATGATAGGACCATTGGAGTGTCTAGTGATAGTACTGTAGATGTAAATAGGGGATTTCTATTAAGGTCTGTTCAGAATTGTGCTTAGAATGTGGGTTTTAATGCTGTTGTTGCTGGTAGTTCTGCCTAATACTCAGGTGGAAAAATGTGGCATCCGGAATCCACACCCCACCCTTCTCAAGTATTATCAGCCAGGAGATCTCATATTTGTGAGCATTGTTTCGCAGGCCTTCTTCCTTACCAGTCTCCAAGAGTTCAGTGAATATCCCCACCAGATAAGCTCTGAAGAACTCAAGTAAGGATTTCCCCCCTATATTGTATCTCTATCAGTAACATTTTTAGCAGTCCAATCATATGGGCATATTTGAACTGAAGCAGTGTAACTAGTACTACAAGAGCTGCCATATCCTGAACACTAATATAACACTTTACAGTAGCATTGATTGGTTGAATTATTCCTATATTACCTGGATAAAGTGTTGGGTTTTTTACCATGAATAATGACATATAAATAGTTTATAAATATTGGGATATCAACAGGACAAGGGAGGCATGGATGAAGATCCATTAATTTCAATAGTTAAGATCTGCAACTATCTAGCAGTATAATTCTATATGTGTCTACTCAAAAGTAAATGCTGTTGTTTTCTGTGGGGCTTACTTCCATCCAGATAAGCAGTATATGAGTATAGTCTGAATCTGGTTTCAACTCATTTTATATAAATAGCTATACATAGTGATATAGTATTATTGTTGGATTCCCCTATATACTGGATTAAAGATTGGATTATAAAATGTACTATCTAAACAGATAATAATCACAATAAGACTAAAAAGCTGCACAGCAGAAAGCCAATGCTTTTCAAAAAGCAAAATACACCGGTAACAAAAATGCTAATTTCATTTTAGTTTTGTGACAAAGAATTATCAGCATGTCCTGGCCTTGGCATTTGCCATAAAAGAGCTCAATGAAAACCCACAAATCTTACCCAATGTCACTCTGGGATTCAATATTTATGACAGTTATTCAGATCCAAGGTGGACCTATTACGCTACAATGCAACTTATTTCCTCAAGGAACAGATTTGTCCCTAACTACAAGTGTGATACCCAGGACAATCTGATCACAGTCATCGGTGGGCATGACTCTCAAACATCACTCCAGATAGCAAATGTTTTGGACAACTACAAGATTCCACAGGTAGGATTTGATTATGGACTATAGAAGTTGACAATTGATTCACATCATGTCCTTTCATTCCCCTTTCTAGGTGCAACCTTGTGCTTTTGCAACAGAGAGGGATGTATTTGATGCAATTAGGCATATTTGAAATTTTGCATGCATTTCAGTCTTAGATAAAATAAACTATATCATTCATTTATATATCTGAGAAAAAATATATATTGTAAGTTAATCCATATTGTCATCATCAACCCCAAAAAAGCAATGTTTTAACTTCAAACTTCTACAACAGCTGTGTGCCTGGTTGCCCCATGTTCCTGTTGATACTACTTGTCATGAGTAACAGAATCCCCATGACAATAAAACAGGCATACATCATTTACCCAGATGTATGAATAGCCAGGTATTATATTTCATTACTTGCAGAAGTTTTTTTTTAGTTTTTTTAAAAGATTCTCTTAACATTTAACTTTCTAGTCAAATGATGGATTCATGTACAGCATCTAGCATGAACATTTTTGAGAAAATACTGGTTGGAGAGAAACCCTGGGTGTTATTGTTGAATGATTATTTGGACTAGGATTGGATGTTCAAATCCCTATTCAGCCCATTCCTGAAGTAAATCATCATTCCCATAGCAATGGCTAGAGCAGAGCTAAGATTTAAATTGGTATATGGGAGAAATCATGACTGTAACAAATCTTCCAAGGGATGTAGGCATCTTGTTCCCTTTGGAATAGAGAAAATATCCAACCTTACCCTATCTATCTATCTATCTATCTATCTATCTATCTATCTTTAGCTAGTATATGGGTTTGCTCCAGAGAAAAATGACAAAACTCAAGACACTTCTATATATTGGATGGTCCCAAATGAAACATCTCAGTACACCGGCATTCTGCACTTACTTCTCCATTTCAAGTGGATATGGACTGGATACATTGCTGAGGATAATGAGAACAGAGAAAGATTTGTGCAGAAGATGTTCCCAGTATTTTCCCAGAGTGGCATCTGCTTTGACTTCATAGAAACCTACCCTTATTTAAGTTTTGAAGAACGCCTCCCAGAAACAGTTGACTGGCTGATGGAAATGTATGATAAAGTGATGAGCAGCACAGCCAATGCATTGGTCTATTATGGAGAAGTTAACAGCATGATACTTCTGAGATGGCTTCTATATCTACCAGAAATGGAAGGAACGCTACAAAACCCAAAAGGTAAAGTCTGGATTTTGACAGCCCAAATGGAGTTCACATCATTAGTCTACCTAAGGAGTTGGGATATACAAACCCTTCATGGTTCTATATCCTTTGCAATTCATTCCAGTGAGTTACCAGGATTCTCTCAATTTATTCAGAACAGAAATCCTTCCAGTGCAAAAGACGATGGTTTTATCATGGACTTTTGGAAACAGGCATTCAGCTGTGTATTTCCAGATTCTGAAAAGGATGATGTGGTTGGGGATATCTGTACAGGAGAAGAGAGGCTGGAAAACCTTCCTGGGCCATATTTTGAAATGAGTGTGACTGGCCACAGCTATAGTATCTTTAATGCTGTCCTTGCTGCAGCCCATGCTTTGCATGCCATGCATTTATCTAGATCCAAAAACAAAGCAATGATGGAGGGAGAGGGACAAAGGCTTCAGAGTAATAAGCCATGGCAGGTAATTTTGTGCCTTTCTGCTCTCTCTGGACTGTAATAGGCAATCCCTTCTCTTATCTGCGGTCACAGACTGGCAACACCCTGTTCCCCAAGTGGAAACAAAACCAGGCAAAATAATGTGCTCTCACTACTTTTTGCCTTTCCTTTCCTGTGGCCTTTTTTTGCAGCAATAATAATAATAATAATAATAACAATAATTTTGCAGCAATTTTTGTAAACCATTTAGAGAGCTTCGGCTATGGGGCAGTATATAAATGTAATAATAATAATAATAATAATAATAATAATAATAATAATTTATTATTTCCCCCCTCAGACTGCATCCACCAAAGCAGCCCTAAAACTAACTGGAACTAAGGTATCTGTGTTAGGTATAGTAGGGCTTGGCTATTAGATGTGCGATTGGTGAACAAAAAGAGAGCTCACAGAAAGAACCATGCTGCCTACTCTCCAAGGTTGGGAACTCAAGCTAGGAGAAGAGTAAAGGGAGCATTCTGGTGGGCGAGGAGGAGAGGAGACTGGAGAGGATGGGATATAAGTTATCCCCCAGCCTCTCAAGCTTCCTTCCTTCCACCTCCATAACACCCCATCTAGATGGGCAAAAAGGCCCATCTAGCAAAACTGCAGAGTGGAAGCAAAGGTCACCTCTGCCACACCTCTCACTCTGCACTGGATGCTCTCAAGCCTCCGAGTTCAGAGGCTTAGGAGCATCAGGATAAGATTGCATTCTTCAAGACAAAAAGTGAAGAAAAACACCTCACTCAAAATTAATTTTGAGAAACTGATTGGTGATATTTTTTTCAGGAACAAACTCTGAAACACACACACTAAATAAACACATATCTCTCCTAACACATTGATGGTTTCCAATTTCTCTTATATTGTTTTTTATGTCAGTTAAGTCACCAGCCTTAGCTCCCAGTTTGTGTATCTTGAGTAGGCTGACCATATGCAAAGGAGGACAGGGCTCATGTAACTTTAACAGTTGTAGAGAAAAGGGGATTTCAGCCAGTGTCATTTGTATGGAATTAGTCCCTGGTGAAATTCCCTCTTCATCAAAACAGTTAAAGTTGCAGGCACTATACTAGAGTGACCATATACAAAAGAAGGCAGGGCCCCTGCAACTTTAACTGTTGTGAAGAAGAGGGAATTTCACCAGGAACTAATTGCATACAAATGACACTGGCTGAAATCCCCTTTTCTCTACAACTGTTAAAATTACATGAGCCCTGTTCCTCCTTTTCATATGGTCAGCCTAATCTTGAGCCAATATGAGATAACTTAACTCTCCCTTTATACAACCAGAATTTTTATCATTAAATTGCTCTGGATTTTGAAAAAGAAAGTTATTATTATACTCCTCTAACCCCCCCCCCAAACCCCACTATCAAAGAAACAAAACACAAACAAATCGTTAACTGAATAATGTGTAGAAATGAATAGATATGTCCCTATATGTTGTGAATAGTAGGGTTGTGCGGTTCGCTTTGACTTTTTGGAGTGAAGAGGGGATGGTTTAAAAACCATCAAATCTCCACAGAGCAGAGATGCACCCAGTCAGAGCTTCATTCTGTTTTCGGATAACCGCTCTATTATAGTCTATGAGAATTATCAAACATTCTTACATCTTTTGTCATATTTAAAGGTAAAGAGATGAAACTTGGCACCATGATAAGAGGGATTTAATCATGCTAAGTTGGAAGCAGTTCCATTCATACCTTGGTTTTTATGAAACTTGGCACCATGGTAGCTATTAAGTAGGTGTTTAGCCATGCCAAGTTGGAAGCAGATCTGTTCTTTCTTTTTTTTAAAAAAAAACTTCTTTGAAACTGCTCAAGGTGTTAGACCTCAAAGAGTAAATTTGAGTTTAAACTTATATATATATATATATATATATATACTCAAGGCATGAACAAATCTGCTTCCAACTCTGACCACTCCTAGTGAATAGTTTACCTCTGAGTAAGCCTGCACAAGATTATAGCATTGTTTCTTTCCTCCCTCCCTCCATTAGTGATCTGTCAATCAGTGAGAGTGATTCCCTCAGCCTTCAAAATTACCTCACCCTTTTCTCAGTTGAGATTTTCCTATTACTTCTTTCCCCTTCTAATGATGACAGGAACATTTGAACTGAAAACATTATTGTACTGTCAGCATTCAAGATTCAGTATGAAAGTGACTATGCCCAACATACCTTTGCCAGTAGTTGCTGCCAGAAGCTTTCACAGGAATGTGGTGTGAGGACATTTCCCCTTTCTCAGTGGGTACATTCAGTTCTGATATGTCCACTTGCAATTTTTCCCCTTTTTCACTCTAGCTCCACCACTTTCTAAAACATGTGACATTTAACAACAGTGCCGGTGAAACAATTTCCATTGACCGTAATGGTGTATTAATAACAGGATTTGATATTATAAACTGGATCACATTTCCCAATCAGTCTTTCACTAGAGTGAAAATTGGATGGATGGATCCCCATGCTCCTTCAGATCAAAGTGTCACCATCAATGAAGAAATCATTGAATGGAACCACTGGTTTAACCAGGTATGACTTAAATGCCCCAGTTTTGAACAAACAAGTTGCTGCTAAGAGATTAGCAGATTTTCTGGAGTAGCACACATGAGAGAAGATAACAATCTTGATTCTTTTCTACAGTGGAGAAAGGAAAAAGTGGAGTTAAACTTTAGTAGGTAATTGTATCACAGAGTTGAGCAAAGAATGTTCCTGTCACTTGAATCAACAGGATTAAAACAAGAAAGCAGGAGATGCTGATGCATATAAGATAGACCGACTAACAAAAGAGCTGTTTTAAAATATATATTGTGCTAACTTTGGCTTCTGGCTTTGTTAGTAGCTTCTGCGTTAAGTGGATACCAAGAGTGGCAATTTGGAACACTGAGATATGACACTTCTTAAGAAGAGGGGAAAAAACACTTATGATTATGAATTGTCCTCCAGGTTAGATCCACAGGTTTACTTGTCTGTAAAGCATGACAGTGACCTTTATTGAATTGGAAACAACTGTAAGTCTGAGAGACTATGGGCTGTGCTAAATGAGTAATTTATTGCACACTCATGATTAGCCACTCACAGAAGTTTTTGGGGTCAATTTCATGCAAGATGTCTCTCGTGAAATCCTCTAGAAATCCCAGGATAAAAAGACCTCCTTTTGAAGTGACAATGGATGGAAATGGCAGGATCATTCACCACTAGATGGTACTGTCTCAATTGAACTCAATGGAACTGAACAGAGGGGGAATATTCAATTCAAACCCTTTGTTCCCCTCTCCTCTCATGTAATGCAGCCCATAACAATCACACCAAATAAACAGGAAGTAGTAAAGCCCTTGGTAAAAATACAATTTTATGTCAAATAGGCTGCTCTAGATATATTTTTTAAAACTGAGAATTGCATATTTGTGATTCCAGAATCTTATTCTTAAGTCCATTATAGGTTTTCCTTCATATTATATATGAGATCCATTTTTTCACATTCAGTTAAATACATCACTTTAGTGGAAGTGCATGTTATGGATTCTTGAATGCAATCAATTTATCAATATATGGCCTTAAAAGAAGTGGTTTCTTGAAGGTAACTAGAAATAATACAACAGGATGATTTACATTGGTGTGGCATTGGGTTTCAAATATCTTATTTAAGTGATGCTTTATCTAGTAACTCAGAAAAATTAGGTGGCTTCTGAACATAATGCGTGGTGGAGATTAATCTGACAAATACAGACTAATAAAATCAATTTACTGGTAACTGATATATATATATATATATATATATATATATAAAACCTGAAATCTACATCATGTGACTGGTAACAGCATATAGTAAAAGGGTGGAAGAACATTCCCTTGTTCATGTATAGAAATAAAACAGGTCATCTTCCAGGTATCTGAACAAGCAATGATATGGAAACCAATACAAAAAAATCCAGAGAGTAACTCACAAATAAAAAAAATGACTACAGTATTATTTCCAAAAATGAATAATTTTTTCCACATGAAGTAATCATTTACCATAACCAAAATAAACAAACCTGTTCTTCTAAAGAGTTTTTTTTAGATGCAAATATTCCAACTAATTCCTGGAGATAGTTTAGACTCTGTAATTTGATGTTGTAAACTGTCTTGCTATATACAGGTCCTTAGACCATTTATGCATGCAATTTTGCATAAGGTGTACTATTTTTGGCTGCAATTTTGTGCAAATCATGGTTTCGTAAATATTTACACTTTTGGGAACTGACCAGCCGCTCAGCTCAAAAATGTGCACCCAGTCAGGGGCACCACAAGTACAGGATTTCCCAGTGACAGTCAACCCTAGTGGAGTTTGATTTTGTTTTTCAAAGAGTTAGCCTTTGCTTCATAAATGAGGGTATTCCTGGAGATTACTGATGACCCATTGCTATTGTAGTCAACAACGTCACTAGAGTTTCTGCATTGTTGGAAATGTTCTTTATCCTAAGAACCTAAATATGTATTTTAAGACGGACTATTTAAACTCTGCTTAGTTTGTAATGCTTGGTTTCAGTTCTATTATTCTTTGGTTTTGTGGTATTTTATTTTATAAACCACATTGGGGGTCCGCTCTAGGGGCCATGTCTTTATAGATACATGTAACTACATAAATAAACAAACAAAAAAACCAAATAAAATATTCTGTCCTAAACCTTATGTATTTCAATATATATTTTATTAAGATCAAAATTATTCCCCTTTCATTGATGTGTTAGGTGCAACCCCTTTCTATATGTAATAGCCCCTGCTATCCCAGTTATAGGAAGAACATTTTGGAAGGGAAGCCATCATGTTGCTATGATTGCATTCCATGTCCAGAAGGGAAGATAGCCAACCAGAAGGGTAAGTATTGCACTTCAAAGGATGGTAACATACTTTATTTTATACCTTAAAGATATTTGTACTGTATTTCATATTTTAACTGTTTCCCAGGTCTCTTAGTCTTCTAGCTATTTACAATCTGCCCAGAGAATGTTAGTTATCGGGCAGACTGAATAATATAAATAAATAAAGGTATAAATTGACTATAATCCAGCTGCTGTGAAAGACTTATGCACACTGAGGATCACTGGGATATTTCTTCAGAGTTATCTCTACCCTTAACTGGAAATAAAGAGGACAGAAATGCAAAGTTGGGTAAGCAATAACCACACATCTATTCATGTACAACCCAAAGATGTCTACAGTAGCACTAGCAGCACTGCGAGCATTGTAGGGATAACCCCACTCTTACACTTATTCAGTAAAATTGCACATGAAGAAAGATCCTTCAACATTTCTAGTGTTAACTAATATGGGAAAGCCCTTGCCTAGCCATGAGTCTGGAATCAATGCAACAGCTGTCCTTGACCACTTGGCAACACCTTTAGATGTTGAGGAGTGCCTTTCGGAAGCTACAGCACCTTGAATCCCAAGATATATACAAGGCCCAAAAGGGTTCTTTTCACTTTAGACCACAGTAAACCCAGAGCCATGGCTAGTAAGTTACCTTTTTGCCTTTTTTGATCTTCCAGGAACTCAGTACTGTGAAGCTATATGCCCTAAACACACTGTTCTTGCCCATGTTGTCGCCCATTAAACTTATTTAAGACACCGGCACCCCAAACAGGGAGGGATGTATGACAAATCAATTTCAGTTTGCTTTGGACCTGGATTTATCCATTTGGACTTAATGGAACAGAACATGGACCTGACCAAAATCTGTGCTCAAAATCCATGCATTTCTGCACTTTAAATGCAATTCACACAACAACAACAACAGCAGCAGCAGCTACAACAATAACAAAACTGTGTACAGTTGAAAAAAAATGTGCATGAAACAATTTGTAATTATGAAAGATGTGCACAAATTTTCACGCAGAAAGAGAAAAAAGAAAAAGAAAGCTTGTAATCTGTTATGAATACAATTTGGGATGAACTTTGAGGTGGATCTGGAGAATTTGGAGAACCTCAATGAGCTTGAGTCCTGATGATTTGCACATCCCTGCTAGTAGACAGTTAGCCCAAGGAGATTTAGTTTGGTGTAGTCCAACAAACAAATAAATAAAACCTACCAGGCACCTCTGATCAATCTTGGCATCCAGCAAATTGATTCTTTTGAGTCCAATTGCAAACAGCATTTGTCTATACTAACCTGGTAAGCGGGTGGGAACAGATAAACAGTAAGTGCAATGGGCAGAGGCAGGGCCAGGCTTTTATAGCTGACAATACCCCACCCCTGACATCAGCATGGGAACATCTTGGCCATAGCATGCCTGCCCCTATCTGGAGATAGCTACAAAACCCAATCTGCCCAAGGAGGTTCTAGACTCTACAAGGAGAAGTATTCTTTTGATATTTCAAATGTGATTTGCAGTATGGAAGTTGGGCATGACTGAAACTATAACTTTCCTTTTCCAGATATGGTTGACTGTTTTCAATGTCAGGATGATCTCTATCCAAACAAGGAACACAATTTCTGCATTCCCAAAGTTCTACAGTTCTTGTCATGTGAGGAGCCTTTGGGTATCAGTTTAGCTATTGGTACAATTTCTCTTTCTTTGATCACAACTCTGGTGCTAGGAATAGTGATGAAAAACCATGACACTCCCATCGTCAAAGCCAATAATAGGAACATCACCTACACACTCCTCATCTCCCTTCTACTCTGTTTCTTTTGTGCATTGCTATTCATTGGCCGACCAGGGAAGGTGACTTGCCTCCTCCGTCAAACTACATTTGGAATCATCTTCTCAGTTGCAGTTTCTTCTGTTTTGGCAAAAACTATCACCGTGGTTCTGGCTTTCATGGCCACCAGACCAGGATCCAGGATGAGGAAGTGGGTGGGGAAAAGACTGGCCAACTGCATTGTTCTTTCCTGCTCCTTTACACAAACAGGAATATGTGTTATGTGGCTGGCAATCTGTCCCCCATTTCCAGATGTTGACATGCATTCAGTGACAGAAGAAACCATAGTAGAATGTAATGAGGGATGTGTGATTATGTTTTACTGTGTCCTAGGCTACTTGGGCTTACTGGCCATTGCCAGCTTCACTGTAGCTTACCTTGCCAGGAAGTTGCCAGACAGTTTCAATGAAGCCAAGTTTATCACTTTCAGCATGTTGATATTTTGCAGTGTTTGGTTATCCTTTGTTCCAACTTACCTGAGCACAAAGGGGAAATATATGGTAGCTGTGGAAATCTTCTCCATCTTAGCCTCCAGTGCTGGGTTACTGAGTTTTATCTTCTTTCCTAAATGCTACATTATTCTTCTGAGACCTGAAATGAACAATAAGAATAATCTAATAAATAGAAATCATTAACAGAATGATGTGTTCCTCTCTTAATTTCCTTCTACAGTTCCAACTAAATACTTACCATTTTAAAAATGATATTTCTCTTTGATTTGTTTTTCAATAGTTTTGTCAATAAATCCACAAAGTAATTTTGAAAATGAGAAATACTTAGGAAGAAGATTAGTGATGCCTTGTGGGCAGCTGCTGAGAGGGAATCACTCAGAAAAATGTGGATACAGGTGGACAATTCTCAACTGACCCTCTTAGAGCATAGCCATAAACTCTAATTACGTCTGACGTTAAAGCTTAGAAAGAAAATTCAATCTATCTTAAAGATGAAATTGGTCTGAATCTAATCCAAGTAATTTTACTTTTCACATGGGAGCTTAGTGTTTAATGTTTTGCAGCTATCTGTCTATGATTTGTGCTACTGCTGCTATATTTGATAGTTTTCAGAGTCATACAAATGTTTGTTCCTATTTTAATTTGTTTAAAATTTTGATTATTTTAAGCTGTGTTCTGTCAAAATGCTTATAGATAAGCAATCTGTAGCCAGATCTATACCATGTGTTAAATCATGGCAATGCTATATCCCTCTTCCACATTTATACCTTTTAGGATATATAATGATAGTTGTTGTGGTACTTTGGATAACGTGGAATAAAAAGCAGGAAACAGCACTATGGATCCATTCAGAAGACACCTTAAACTATGGCTTTAACCGCAGTGGTTAAGCCAGAAAGCCAGGCCGTGTTTAGAAGACACCTTAAACCATGGCTTTAAACACACTGAATAAGGCTTTTTGCCTTAGTCACCATGGTTAAAGCTGTGGTTTAAGGTGTCTTCTGAACGGAGCCACTGAAAACAGCATATGGAATATGTAATGTGCCCCAACAGTTATCAGTGCACTTCAATACTGCTATAAAACAGTAGTGCAGATCTAGCCTGTGTGTTCAGCTTAGGAGCTCTCCCTCCCAACCTTTTAAAATAATAATAATAATAATAATAATAATAATAATAATAATAATCCCACAAAGGATTACACAGGCATGGCACACCCGCAGACCATAGCCAACCACCACTAAGCAGGGCTAACCACCCTTCTAGTGTGAAAAAATGGTTCCAGAAAGAAGGAAAAAGCCTCGATTGGGCAGCCTCAAGGCCGAGAACGCTGCACAAACCTAACAGTCGGCCAAAATAGAAACGAACAGGCAATGAACAAGGACAACCACCCAAACTACCCCACACATGTTTTGCCTGTTCCACAGACAACCACCAAGGTGGGACACCCACAGCAATGCATAGCTTGGTCAGATGAAATGAACCGTAACACTATGTGTTGTTACTATAAAAGCACACAACTCAAAATAATAGCATCAGGATACTGAACAGAACTTCACAGACAATTCCTGGAAAGCTACCCCCACCTAATGGACACTGTAACAGAACAAAGACTAATAGATCAAAAAAAGAGTTATAATCAATAACAAAAGGCTAATGGAACATGAAATTCAAAAAATTAAAGAAGAAATAGCACAATAGAACACCAACATGAAAAGCACAGATGCATCAACAACAAGCACACGAACATCGATAGAAAAAACCAGCAACCCTAGACACAGCAACCCCACCAGAGGATTCCCGGACAACGCCACAACCCAAAGCAACTGATGGAAGAAATTGAGACAAATCTAACAAAATGGAGAGAAACTGACCCAATGAAAAGAAGGATACGCAGAAACTCATAAACATAATGAATAGTAAACTCACGACATACATTAACAATGATAGCAACCTAGAAGAAATACACACAGTCATCTATGCAACAGCCACAGCAGTCCTCATCTATAACAAACAAGAACTCCCCACAAACAACAACACAGAGAGAAGATTAGAAACCAAACCAAAATGGCAAATCAGAATTGAAAACAAAATTGAAAAGCTACGCAAGGATATAGGAAGAATGACACAATACATAAATGGAAATTGCGTGAAAAGCATCCTCAGAAACACCCAAGACATCATAGCAAACAATAAAGAAACAACAATAGTAGCTCTCGACATGCTGAAACAATAACTGGCAGTCCAGACCACCAGGCTAGGAAGATACAAAGAATCAAATGAAAGAAAAGCCCAAAACATTCTCTTTAAAAGAAACAAGAAATTATTATACCAAAGAATAAGCAAGAAAAAAGAAAACAACATTACACCCCCAACTAAAGAAGAAATAACCACATTCTGGAAAAATATCTGGTCAGAACCGGTACAACACAAAGAAAACACAAACTAGATAAGACAAGAAGAAGAAAGACAAGACCTCTACAAGAACGGAGCGCAAATCGGGCGTAGAGGCGCGTTTTCTCTCCGATTATGCACATCTTTTCGGAAGTGCTTTATCGTAAATGCTTGTATGCAGGAGGTAAATGAGCACTCAACAGGTAACCTTCCCGGTTGTTTCAAATGTGCTTTACAGTAGTTAATGCGGAGAATTGCTTGTTCACATAGTCAAAATGTGCTTTAACGGCCGGAGCAAAATAAAACTCGCGATTTAACGCGCATTCGATAATGCGCATAATCGGAGAGAAAACGTGCCTCTAAGTCCGATTTGCGCTCCGTTTTTGTAGAGGTAAATTTTTTTAATGTGCCTTGAAAGAGCTTTAAATGCCTCTTGTAGAGGCAGCCAGAGACAACTACCACAGCAAACAGAATATACAATAACTTTGGAGGAACTGAAGGCAACAATATGAAGGACACACAGCTGAAAGCAACTGGTTCGGACCAAATACAAAACTTCTGGTACAAACAGCTTACATCAACACACGAATACCTCACTCAACAGATCATCACAGTCATAGAACACGCACACCTATTCCCTCTATTCCTAACTGAAGGCAAAACCTACATTAAACCAAAAACTCCAGATACCCAAAACCCAGCTAACTACAGACCCATAACATGCCTACAACACTCTACAAAATTATAACCACCACAATCACACAGAAAATTGAAGCACTTCTCACCAAATATAATATACTCACAGATGAAGAGAAAAGGATGCAAAGAACAATTAATAATAGACAGTGTCATCATGAAGCAAACAGAAAAACAGAAAAGAAACCTCCACACCTGCTACATAGACTATAAAAAGGCTTTTGACTCTGTCCCACACAGCTGGCTGAAAAAGGTACTCAAAATATACAAAATACATCCCTCAATCCAAAACTTTCTGACAAGAATCATGGAGACATGGAGAACGACAATACACCTAACAACAGACAAGGATCATATACAGACAATATATATATATATATATATATATATATATATATATATATAATAAAAAACCTACGGTTTACAAAAACAATGTTAAGGCTCTACAGTTTCCAACCAAGCACCAAAAAGCAAGGAAATTGGGAGTTAAGGCTCACAAGCCTTAACGCCACATCCTCCCTAAGTAGGCAGAAAGTGCAAGTGAAATTCTCATTCTCCCAAAGCAGATACACCATGAGGTCAGGATGGAGAATATGATATGCAGAGGTGACTGTGGGGTTGTGGAAAACTGATAACGAACAACTTAGGGCCAATTACTTCTCTTTTTTTGTTTAGAGCAGCCCTTCCCCAACCTGATGCCCTCCAAAGGTGTTGGACTACATCTCCCATCATTGCAAGTTATTATGTCAAAAGGCAAATGGCCACATGAGAACTGTTATTATGGGCTGCTACTTTGTTTGTCTTTAGCAATCTGTAGTCCAGATCTCTTCAGAAGGGGAATAGTGTTTTGTGGTTGGGGTCAGTCTAAATTATCTCCAGGGGTACCTTACTCAGTGCCACTGATAGCAAAGAGATTGAGGATTTCCCCCAACTCTGTTACTCTTGAAGTTATTAGGCCTGTTGAAAATAGATTTTATAACATAAGCATGAAAACAGTGAATACCCCTTTTAACTTGATAAATCAATGAAAACATGCCACACAAGAAGTCTTAAGATATGAATGGTTTATAAAGAAAAGTAAATGCAAAAGAACATGAGATACAGAAGTGAAATCTGAAACATTACTCTTAGTAGTAGTAGTTGTAGTAGTAGTATCCTGCCTTTTGCCCAATTCTGGGCCTCAGGGCAGCCTTACAAAACTAAAACATATACAACTAAAACCTATAAATAGAAATATACAATAGTCAAAAATATAATCAAATACTTTTCAATATTAAAGCATTTAAAACATTTAAAATACATAACAATTTAAAAGTCAAAGGTATAGACAGAGGTCCAGATTATTTGTCAAAGGCCTGCTGGAACAAAATAGGAGTTGTCTGCCTCCAAAAACACATCCAGGAGGAAGCCAGTGTAGACTGCTAGAAAGAAAATCCATGTGTACACTATGCAAAATACACGACACTTTAACTGTTTCTAAACCTTATTAGAAAACAGGGTGACTAGGCTGAAACCAACGTTGTAGGCCCAGAAGCACTTTGAAAGGTTTCAACATTGTACTTAAAACTTAACACTGGCCCAAACTAATTAAATGAAGTGTTTGAAGCTTTCAACTTATAGCAGTATGGACCAAACTCTTAGAAAAAAGGGAAAGAGCACTGTGTGTGTATGGGGTGGGGGGGATAGAAAGAAATGTATAGCCACCTATTCCCAGGAGAGACCTGAAGATCAGGTTATCATGGATCCAGAGGAACCACACCCTGCTTCACCAGTGAGCAAACTAGCAAACTGGCCTTATGAAGATAGCCCAAAATACTCTCAGAGCCAAAGGAAAGCATATGTTCCAGAAGAGAAAAGAGAAACTCTTCTTCTTCACTCAAAAGGTCTGTGCTAGTGGCAGTGGCCATTTCACTCACCCACCCCACATTCTAAGGCAGGAGGGAGGGGGGAGAGCGACGCTACTGAGCATGCCTCATGCTGTGAGGGAAGATGGCCTCCTCATTGACTTGAATGAGATATAAAAATAGTCCTTAAAAGTCAACCGAAGGGAATTTTTAAAAAATGAAAAGCTTTCCACCAACTACAGTGGAGGAGGAAGAAGACCCCACCACTGGATTAATTAATAAGGCTCTAGAAATTATGCAAATCGTGAGCACAAAACTCGCATTTGACAAAAGCAGGGAGACAGGTTTGTGTTCCTTTTCTACCTTAAACTGCTCTCCTTCCCTCAGTCTTTCAGCAATCTTCTTGAAATTTTCAGGTAATGTAAAACAAACATTTCTTTCTGGCACCTGTAAATTTCAGAAAGATTGGTGAAACAGAGGCAACCCAGGTTGGGGGGATTAGGTGTGATGAAGCTCAATGAAAATATGAAATATATGTATGAAATATACACATATATATGAAATATACACATTTGCCAAATTTGAGATTGATCCCTCCAACTCTCAATTTTATATGAATTTATTAAAGATCATTTCAGTTCTGACAGATCAGAATGACAGCTCGCCATGTGCGTTCATTCAGACCTGTCAGAACGGAAACTATCATTAAAAAATTCATATAAATTCGAGGGTTGGAGGGATCGATCTCAAATTTCATACACATACTTAGGCATACCCCATAAGCACTGTGACCACGTTTCAAGCCTCTAACTCTTAAAATACATAAGTTATAGGCATTTTTCTTTAAAAATAGGGCTGCCAAAATATCATTTTTTCACGATAATTATCGTAAAGACGTTTCATCTATGCTATGAATGAAGATGATTTTTTTTTGGTCTGAAATGACGATAATGATAAACAATGATATTTTTTGGTGTGCACACCCCTACTTAAAAATACAAAACTATTCTCGGGTGACAATGACTATGGTTCTCCTTGATGTTGACATTGGGTAAGATACTTTAAGGCAAAATCCTGTGCATATTTAGATAGAAAAAAAGTCCTAAAACTTCCAGAATTCTTAAGCCAGACATGCATAGAATGGCACCCTTAATCACTTTAACTAGATCATGCTTCTGAAATTAAACTTAGAAAGATTTTTTAAAATGTGCTTTGCTTATTGCTTTAAGTTCCAAATGTGTTCAAATGCTCTTATATCATGCCTTAATTATGTTAAGAACTGTATCCAATTTTGAAGTAAAAGATGAAAAGACATGCCTCAAGCTCAAAATCCAGTCATTTAAAGTGTGTGAGTTTATATGAACCCACGTTTTGCGGTGGCACTTTGTTCTTGGGAAATGGCAGGGGATATGTTACCCCAAATTCCGATTCGTTGGTGATCACACTTAATTGATCACCAACAAATTGATACTTCCCCTTCCATACACTCTTCCAGACATTTCCAGACAATGAAAGTATAACGATAACAATGGAACTCTGTGAGCACACACATCCCTCTCAAAGTTCTTTGCTCCTATTTCCATGCAAGAGTTGTGTAACATCATGAGACACTTCTCAATCAGGCCACTTTCTCTCCGGATTCAGTCCAAAATATTTACTGCTAGTGGCCTATTTGTTGCTCACTGTTATACAACTAATGTTTTTTCAGCAAGGCCATGGATAATACACCGTGTGGGTTTTTTTATGTGAGTCACCTATAATTACAAAAAATAACTGTAATTGATTCTATGGCTTGCTAAATTCCCTCTAGATTTATAGTAACCAATAACAAAACTAATTAAAAATACTGTTAATGGTGGCATAAATATAACTCCCTCCCATATAATTTAGGACTCAAGCCAAACATTAGGAAGAGGCACATCTCCTAAGCCTGATCTCTGATACTTGATATTTTAAATGCCGAGACTGAGGGATAGGGACACATTGCACTCTAATATCAGGACACACTCGTGATAATACTGCACCTGCAAATTGAGGCACCAGAATCCAAAGTGAACAAACATAGTCTGGATGCATACATCAGTGCTGCTGCTAGTGGTCCTGGTTTCCTACATCGGGTGCAAGGGTTCTGTTGTTAAATGTGGCATCCAGGATTCCTCTCATATTATTCGCAAGTATTATCAGCCAGGAAACATCATCTTTGGTGGCATTGGTTCTCAGAGCTTCATCATCTCCAGTCCAAAAGCCTTCAAGCAAGAACCTATTCAGACACCATCTGAAGAAACCATGTAAGATTCTCTCTCATGTGCCCCCACCATACCATACTGTTGGAGAAACTATTCTCAAACAGGTCTGAACTGTATGGGTAGGTATAGGCAGCGTCAAGGTATGTAGGATTTACCATTGCTAAAGCTTCAGACCAGTCCTAATCCCACACACCCATTCCCTTCCTTTAGGATACTTCGAAAGGGACGAAGTACTGCCTTTACACTTCACCACCCTGACTGCTGATCATCAATGTTCCTTTACTTTGAATCTACAAGAAATCCACTGCATCAGTAGAACCACAAACAACATGGAGATTGCCTGCTGTGGCTTAGCA
This sequence comes from Anniella stebbinsi, assembly GCA_029215795.1. Taxonomy (NCBI): domain Eukaryota; kingdom Metazoa; phylum Chordata; class Lepidosauria; order Squamata; family Anniellidae; genus Anniella; species Anniella stebbinsi. The sequence continues at coordinate 27,244,620 of JARDYH010000008.1, forward strand.
CTGAAGAATGAGCACTAAGTCTTTCACCCTCAGAATAGCAACATAAAGGTTTAGTTGACTGATAGATCCCATGTAGGAAGGTTCTTCCTTTAAAAGGAGCCTCAAAATAATTTAAAATACATAAATACATCTTAAGAGAGAAGAAGTGTAACATTCAAAGAACAAGCTCTCTTTTCCCATACTTACTTTTGCTTACTTTTATTATAATTTTATTTCTGATGTACTTAAATTGTGTTTATCTTTCTATTTTTAATCCATTTCTCCACCAGTTTCTTTGACACAACATATTCCTCCATGGTGCTAACTACTTCATCTAATTTTATACCTTATCATACCTCTGGGCATTCACCATTTTTAATTAAGTGCTCAGCTGTACATAATAGAAATGCACAAATCCATCAATATAATGATGCAGATACATTTTCAACTAGGATGCCAATTCCAAAATACAATAATAGTTTTGTTATTTTCAAAATAATGTTTTTAATTCCAAAGAGCAACAAATGAATGCATCCTTTTAATGAAAACCTATGCATTTTCTTTCCCCCTTTCTCTGTACATGAGGGTTCGACATTCCAACTTCATTGCACAGCAATTACAGTTGCTTTTGTTTTACACAATGTAACTTGATTTTTGAGGCTTTTCCAACTATCACCAAAGCTTCTCCTCTAAGTGTTACTAAATTAGTATCCTATATACACACATTTATCTGACCTGGCTTCAAATCTGAATGCATACATTGCTTAATTACTTCAGTTTATGAGACCTATTCACATGGAAATATTAATTCTTATTGCTTACACAGAAAGCAAAGGTAGCAGTATTGGCTAAAAGAAAAATCCAAAATCCACGTGATTGTGATACTAAGACAACTCTAAAGATTGTTCAGAATTTTATGATCTTTGAATTGGACTAATGAAGGTATTTGGATAATGTGGATTTTGGACATTTGAGTTTGGAATTCCTCTTGCTCACTCATTGTGCACAGTCTGCTACATTTAGAGTTCAAATGTAGGGGTTGTTACTAAGAGGTATAGAGTAAAAAAATGACTATTTTAACCTTTGTTGCTATGAGATAAAGTTTACAGCTGCATTTGTCCATTGTGGTCGCAATCTAACAAATCAATTTGAACATGTATACCTGCTTTGCTCTGCTGAGGAGTCAAGGTATTTTTCCATTGGGAAGTTGAAAACTGGAAAGATATTTCCTTTGCTTCAGCATTTTCTTTTCTTATTTTCATTATGATTTGGGGATAGAAATAGAAATAAATACAGGATCTCTGGAGCATACTTCATGAACTACTGATGTGAAGCTAGTTTAGTAGTAGAGCACATGCTTTTGAAGTCAAATCAATCCCTGGCACCTCCAGTAAAAAGGAATGGATAGCCATTGCTGGTAAAGACCTTAGCCTAAATCCCTGAGTGTGTGGGGAACTGTTGCTAGTCAAAATAGACAATCCTGGTCTAGTTGAGCTGATAGTCTATCTTGGTATAAGACAGCTTCCAATAACTTCAAATAACCAAGACCATGATTGTGCTTCTATATGTGCAAGCAGCTCTTTCTAATGTGGTGATTGGGAATGGAAGATACATGGACTTGAAGAGATCCCCCTAGATATGTGTGCATTTATTTAATGTGAGAGTATTCTATATATTTTACTGCACTACCACTCAATATGTATCTTACTGAAATAATATTGCAGTAGTCACAACATGAACAGTGCTACAGGTCTGTGCACAATCCAGTTTTCATTGCACTGTATTAATTGAGCTATATTAGTTATGTTGAAATCAGCCTGGATTAAGGATTACCTCATGGAATGCATTATATTGATATTATGACAAAGAACAATAATGATGAAGGGCCCATAACACATTAGATACATTATTACAAAGTATGGAATATGTGTCTTGTAACACAACATGGGAATCTTTTCCTAGCGTAGTGACAAAGAACTACCAGCACATCCTGGCCTTGGCATTTGCTATAAAGGAGATCAATGAAAATCCCCAGATTTTACCAAATGTCACCTTGGGATTCCACATGTATGACATCTGTTCTGATGCTGGATTGACCTATCATGCCACAATGCAACTTATCTCCACGAGAAATAGATTTATCCCCAACTACAAGTGTGACATCCAGGACATTCTAATTGCTGCCACTGGTGCACTTCACTCAGAAACATCCTACCAGATCGCAAATGTTTTAAGCATCTACAAGATTCCACAGGTATGATGTGTGTGCAGAGTACAGAAATGTGAATTTTGCTTTTACACATCGTTTTTTCTTGCAGATGTGACTCTGAGGTTCAAATACAGAGATAAGTGTATTTCATTAAGTCAGGTAGACCTTCCTGTTTACATGAATGGGGAGAACTTTATTTGCTCTACGTTTTCAAGGACCCAAGCAAATTTGGGAAATTCTGGATTAATATTCAGAGCAGAACACAGATATCCTTCAATTTGTTCACTTTTCTAAATTTTCTGATACAATTCTCTGTTCAAAAAGTTCATATAAATAAGTATATTTGGAGAAATTGATTACAATAATTGATACATCAATGAAAATTGATTATAACAATTAATACATCAAATCCATATATATTAGCAGACAAAGATTCTTTTAACTAACCCCCCCAAATAAATATCTCTTCCAAATAGATGCCAAAGTTTTGTGTCAGTTTTGTGCCACAAATCCTGAGTTTTGTGCCACCACCAACAAGCATCTACTGCTACATCAAGTGCAGATTCATAGATAAAACACAAAACCAACAGTGTTGCCATATCACCTCCAAACCTATGCAAAGGTTTTGTGATAGTTCTGTTCCACTAATCCTGAGTTTTGTGGCATCACCACAAGCATGAACATGACAGACCCTTAGGTGGCGCCTGGCGAATGCTGAAAAATCCAAATTTTCATTTCACCTTCAAACCTGTGCCAAGGGTTTGTTTGTGTTTTGTACAGTGTGCCACTAATCATGACTTGGTCTGCCACCACCAGAAGTGTGAATTTTTGGGTGTGTTGCAAACAAATGCATGAAAATGGCACACTGTTATGTATTGTGCCACCACACACGTGTGTACTCATACACGAAATTTCTGAGCTATATTGCCTTAGATATGGTAATTTTTCTTATCATGAAGCTGCCTTACAATTTTACTTGCTCTTTCCTACTCTTTTTCCAACTCTACAATCCTCCCTTTTTAGGTACAGTGATCACAACTGTACACAGTATTGGTGGTTGCACTGTTGATTTATATAAAGACAGCATAATATTGCCAGTTTTATTTTTGATTCCATTGCTAATTATGTCTAATATGGAATTTTACTTTTTCACACTGGGATGACATTTTCAGTGAGCTGTCCACCACAACCCCAAGATCTCTTTTTGGTTAGTTAATATTAGCTCAGATCCCGTCAGCATACATGGAAGTTTTTTTTTTTAAAAAAAAATTGCAACACACATCACTTTATTCCTGCTTACATCTGATCATATTTTGCCGTTTTGAGGCCTTTCGCTAGACTCCACCTAAGCCTATCATATTTTAATGCTTCTGATAGTGACACAAAACTTGCTATTTGTGGCACTAAACTTTGACATAGGTTCAGACATGAAATGGGAATGAAATTTTTAGCATTTGCCAGGTCCCACCTAAGGATATGTCATTATCACAGCTTTGGTGGCCAAAACAAATTGGGATTTGTACACTAAATAGCACAAAACTAGTACAGAACTTTGATATGAGGGCTGATATGAGGGCTGATATGAGAATGTGGATTTTTTAGCATTCGCAATGCTCCACCTTGGTGGTGGCTCAGGAATTGGGATGAATGGCTCAAAACAGCACACAAAACCAGCACAAAACTTTGGCAAGAAGCCTTGGAAAAGAAAAAGGCTGTTCTCAGCAGGGTGTGTGCGTGTGTGTGTGTGTGTGTGGAATAATAATAAAAAAAATGCAAGGTAATGCAGAAATTTGAATACATCCAAAACTGATGTAGGCCATAAATAGACTGATTTGTATGGATGTCATATCTGGATTAAGGAAAACAATGTTTAGGTTTAATTCAAAATTGAGGGAAATCTTTCATAATTTGAATTTTAGTCAAATCATTATTCATGTATCTGAGGGCAAAGATCATCTCTATCTCAGGACACAAACTTGTGCGTAAAGTTCTTATGTCATTAATTCTTCAGCTGTTCATGCTAAGGACCACTTTGTTTATTACTGGAGTAGGGTAGGATCCTCCTGTTATATTTAAAGCCCATACTCTTCTCGTACGATATTTAAGAATGCACAATATGGGCTGCTGAATGATATGATTCCATTCCACTTCAGTATTATGACTTTCTCTGATGTATGGCTAGTATGAAAAATTAAGGAACCAGAAATTATGTTAATCATGCATTATTATTACTTGTTTAAAGTGTGCTTACTCTCCCCCTCCCTGTTAATTTCAAGGAAAAGCACTTATTTGGTGCTGCCTTCCCAATATGGATTGGGTCACTGCAGCAATTTCTTAGCAACCACTTCTAGCCTGGTATTTATTTACCTCCAAAGGTACTGTTTTCTGCAAATAGAATGTTTTTTGATTGGTGCAATCAATTTTTCCTTCTATTTTTTAAATTTATTTTTCTTTTTTTATCAGAAATGTTTTATTATTTGGTCTTTTCAATTCCATTTGCCCTTTGAGCAGGACTAGGATAAAGAAAAAGTTATTTATTTTTGCAGAGAAACCCTTGCTGTTCTCCATTATACTGGTAAAACAGAGAATATATTCTAGGACTATAGGAATTAGTTACCATAGTAAAACTACTAGAAAGATTTCAGTTAATAAGTAGGTGTTAGATGACCATTACATTTTAAAAGATGCACCAAGGAACAACTCTCTGAACACATACATAATTATATCTGTCTTGCTCCTTCCCTCTTCAAATTCATCTTTAGCTCTTGTATAGTGGTACTCCAGGGAGGGCACATAAAACTGAATTCCTCACTTCTTATCAGATGGTCCCAGATGATGACCTCCAGTATGTGGGAATTCTCCAGTTACTTCTCCATTTCAAGTGGAAATGGATTGGATTCATTGCTGATGATAAAGATAATGGAGAACAGTTTCTAGAAGTCATGCTTCCATTATTTTCCAAAAATAGCATCTGTTTAGCCTTCATAGGAACATGCCCTCCAAATTTAAGCTTTGATGATGACAAGGAAGACATAATAAAAATGGGGGTTGAAATGTATGATAAAGTCATGAACAGTACAGCCATCACCTTGATCTTCTATGGAGAAGCAGATTCCATCATATTTTTGAGATTGGTATTATATCTACCAGAAATAGATGACAAAATACAAAAACCAAAAGGTAAAGTCTGGATTCTGACAGCCCAGATGGAATTCAAATCACTTGTATTCCAAAGGTATTGGGATATACAAATCATTCATGGTGCTATATCTTTTGCAATTCACTCCAATGAACTACAGGGGTTCAAAGAATTTCTTCAAGAAAGAAACCCATCCAGCACAACAGAAGATGGTATTATCAGAGATTTCTGGGAACAAGCATTTGGCTGTGTATTCCCAAATTCTGTTCTGGATACAGTGGAGGGTAATATGTGCAATGGAGAGGAGAGGCTTGAGAGTCTTTCTGGGACTTTTTTTGAAATGAGCATGACCGGTCACAGCTACAGTATTTACAATGCTATCTATGCAGTGTCCCATGCTTTACATGCCATGTTTTCATCCCAATCCAAATACAGAACAGTGATGGAAGGAGAACAAAGGATACTTGAGAATAATTGGCCATGGCAGGTAATGCTTGTGAGAAATACTACAACATATTTCCCACCATTTACTTTTTTATATAGATTAAAATGGTAAGTGACAAAAGGATTCTTTTAAGAAAAAAATGGTATATATTTAACAGCTGAGACTGAGGTAAGTAATGTATTTAGCAAAGAATAACTGATTATCAATCTTCTGTATGTATACGTATGTATACTGGGCAGACAGTACAGTTTTGTCTTTCAGTCTTGAGTTAGAAACAGAGAATCCTGAATTTTGTTTGGAAACTTTGGAGAATTTACGTAAGCTTTGCTGTTGCTTTATTTGTTTTATTATTTTGGTACATCAGTGTCTTATACATTTGTTTATGAAAGTGATATATTTCAATTGTGGTTTTATCATTACTATAATTGTTAGTATGTATCATATTGCTTGTGACAAAGAGACGTCTCTTGAAATATGTTTGGAACAACAATATGTTCAGAAATAAACACTGCAGCTGTTTTGTTTTGTTGTTTCCATTTTATTTTTGGTGATGCTATTTCCCTATACATATGCAGCCTGTCACTAATAGTATATGACAATCCCATCCATCTGTCATTTGCTAAGCAAATATAAACTCTCATTTCGCAACAACAAACAAATGAACAAACATGCACTTTAACTGCATTCATATAATTAACATTGTGATATTATTACAATGGAAGGATAAATGTTCTCTTCCCATAATGCAATGGACTGAGGGCATAACAACACTATCAACATTTGAACAGGTGCCACTCATGAGTGGATAAATATATGATTATTTGGTCAGCTTTTCTTGTAACTAATGTTAATCCCCTTTTTTAAAAAAGGATGTAGTTGATGGAGTATTGATATTTCTATGCATGTAATTTTCTATTCTGTTTTCATTTTTTCTTTTCATAATTTCTTTTCAGTTTTGTTTTGTTAAATTCACGTGTGTGTGTGAATGTGTGTGTGTGTGTGTGTGTGTGTATATATATATATAATTGTGTCCAGGTTGGAACATAGACTATGCATTATTTGTGAGGGGGGGGAGTGTTGCAGGGATCTTTTAATATTTCTTGCAAATTGGCCATTCTGAAATAATTTAGAATTAGGGATTAGAGAACTCATGAGGTGCTCGGCCAGCCCTGTTCAAGGAGCAGGGCCAGGCGAGAGCTCAGTGATATACAATGTCCAGGGCCTCCAGAAAGTGTGCAATTCCTCTGGCACACCAAACCAATAACATGCCAGTGGGATTGCACACTTTCCAGATGCTACAAAATCATGCTTTGACTCCCCCTCACCACACCAATAATGGCCTTAAAGGTCCTCTTGTATTAAGAGGGCCTTTAAGGCCATGATAGGCACAGGAGGGTGGGGAAAATGTGATTTCCCCAAGTCTGGGGAAATCGCTGCCACCTTTAGAGTGCAGGACAAAAATATGCAATTTCCCCAGCCTTGGGGAAATCACTTTCTTCCCACTGCTGATGGGGACCTTAAAAGCCCTGTTAATAAGGCCTTATGGCCCCCCATCAGCAGTGGCGAGGGAGGGGAGAGAAATGCAATTTATTCAAGGCCACCATTAACACAATGGGGGAAAAGAAAAAGGGTGTGCATAGGTTGGGGCAGAACTGAGTTCTGCCCAGACCTGCACTCCTTTTTCCCTGCAGCCAATGATGGGGCAGAAATCCACCTGACATGTTTGTAGCTGCCCGGGTGGGCCAGACATGGGAGCATCTGCTGCCCTCACAGGCCCATGTGGATTTTTGCCCCATCACTATTTAGAATGAATTCAAATATGTGAAATACATTTGGACTTGGCTCTGATGTTTGAAGTATTGCTATGTCCAGGGTATAATTATATCCTTGAAGAGCATAGGTTGGTATCTCAGAGATTTATCTCCCAGTGTCCATCTGTTTAGATATGGAGTAGTATATAAATGTTGTAAATAAAATAAAAGTAAATTATATTTACATTTTTGTTAATTGTTTGTGTTTCCCTTTTCAATCTAGCTTCACCATTTTCTGAGGCATGTCTCATTCAACAACAGTGCTGGGGATGAAATTTCTTTTGACCAGAATGGGGTATTAGTAGCAGGATTTGATGTCATAAACTGGGTCACATTCCCAAACCAATCATTCATTAGAGTAAAAGTTGGGAAGATGGACCACCTGGTTCCTCCACAGCAAGCGCTTTCCATTAATGACAAAGCAATTGTATGGCACAGCTGGTTTAACCAGGTAGGACTTAAATTCAGCATTTGGAAAGTATTCATATTTTGAAATAGAATTGAAAGACTGAAAGATTAAAGAAGAAAATCTAAATGAACTTGAGAATACATACAACTGAACTCAATAATATTACATCTGAGTAGACATGCAGGAAATTGCTTTATTTGAATATGGATGATAAGTCCAGAGCTGTGGGCAAATAGCCTTTTGAAATTCTCCACTATGTATTACCATCATTCTAGGGCACAGTGGGGCAGTAGGAGGCAACCAAAAAAATTATAAATGGTGAAGAATATTTGAAAACAATTCTGCAAAATGACCTTCTACTTCTAAGGGTGGTTTAAAAAAAAAACTCAGAAAAAAATCTCATAAAAATGTCTCTAATGCAGATGTTTGTAATACAATTTGGGCTGTGTGACTCATCAAAACTTGAGCTCACCGAAGGTCTCCAGATTCCATCTTGAACATGTTCTGACTTGAGTCTGTATCAGATTGTGAGCTATGTTGTATTTTTGGATGAAAATACATGTGCATTTTCATGCGTATTTTTTCAAACGTATGCATCAGTTGTGCACAATTCTGTATGCATTATTCTCCAATTGATTAAAGCATATTTGGGGTTTGCAAATCACATTGCAAGCTTGGAAATCTATGGAGTTTGACTTCAGATTGCATCCAAACACATATTTGGTGTGAAAGTACAAAGTGTGTAAATTCTGTTTATATATATATATATATATATATATATATATTAGGGGTGTGCACGGACCCCCCGGATCGGATCGGGACCCGGATCGGGACCTCCAATTTTGTCCCGGACCGGTTCGGACAAAATCGGAGGCCCCCCGGACCGGATCGAGTCCGATCCCGACCCAAAAATCGTTAATTTTTGGATCGGCCGCCATTTTTTTCCCCATAGACTTGCATTGCAATGCAAGTCTATGAGAAAAAAATGGCAGCGGGTGGGTGAGGGGGGGCCTAACTCCCTCCCCCCCCCGGGGCCGTCCGCTGTGGACGGCCCCGGCAGGTAAGCCCCCTCCCCCGCGCTCCCTACCCCCCCTGGGGCCGCCCGCTTCCATCCGCTGGCGCCCGCGGGCGCCAGCGGATAGAAGCGGACGGCTCCGGGGGGGGGGGTAAGCCCCCTTCCCCGCCACTGCTTACCTTCTCGGCCCGTCCGCTCCCGTCCGGCGCCGGCGGCTACTACCAGCGGGCTCCGCGGCCTACTCTCGAGTAGCGCGCCGGGTGATGACATCACCCGGCGCGCCACCCTAGAGCAGGCTGCGGAGCCTGCTGGTAGTAGTAGGAGCCTGCTGCTAATTAATCTATAAATATCTCATTTCATTCCAATTACTCTTGTACCTTAAGAATTCTTCTGAAGATTAACTTTCACCTCTTTCATTCTTGAATTAGACAAAGCCCATCTCGGTATGCAATGACCATTGCCATCCTGGTTACAGCATGCAAAAGAAGGAGGGGGAACCATTCTGCTGCTATGATTGCAATCCATGCCCAGAAGGGAAGATCTCTGACCAGAACGGTGAGAGTTGTAATGTAGAGTTCATTAAAGAAGTTGACCATAACTCAGAGAAACATCCACTCAAGTCTCCATGTCCATGTGCAATCTTTCTTAATAATTCTTCAGTATTGAAAAAGTTTTGTTACTCAATTTGTTATAATAAGTTTCAACAAAGCAAGTAAAACCAAACCCCAAAAATCACCAGTTTAACTACATGCTTTAAAGGCCTCAGTTTCAAATATTACAACATTCTGGAAAAAAAGGGGGGAAAGGAGTAAATTACACATCAAATTTGATAAAGACAGAGCAACTATCCAAATATAAATCCATTTGCAAATGGTACCTATATACTCTATCAAATGTTGCCAGTATTGTTAGGTCTTCAATCCACTGTTTTATAGGTGGCGAGCTTTTATCTTTCCAATAAAAATGGAGCGAGACTGCTGGCACTAAACATAAAAAGGTGGTAGAGCAGCTTTTAAACTGAACACTGGGGAAAAGCCAACAGGAGCTGGGAAGCACGTGGTTTGGGGCTGAATCATCCCTAGGGATGAAGATGAAAATGTTTTTGGTTGCCCAAATGTTGCTCTACCCAAGGTTTCTGACACCCTTCAGTAGAAATCAGTACTTCAGTGTTTCCATCTTCTATCAAGTTCTATTTAGGGGCTGTTTGGTGGGCTGCTGGAGTATGTGCATCTTCTGGGAAATGTGCATGAGGAGAGTCCTCCTCACCAGCCCACCAAATGCCTTTCCCAGCATAGTTAAACACTGGAATTCACTACCACAAGATGTGGTGAAGGCCACCAATTTGGATGTCTTTAAAACGGGATTGGATAAATTCCTGGAGGAGAAGGCTATCAATGGCTACTAGTCCTGATGGATATTTGCTACCTGCACTATCAGAGGAACTAAGCCTATGTACACCAGTTGCTAGGGATCATGGGTGGGAGGATGCTGTTGCACTGTGTCATGCTTGTGGATCCCTGCTCGACAGCTGTTTGACCACTATGTGAAGAGAGTGCTGGACTAGATGGACCCTTGGTCTGATCTAGCATGGCACTTCATACGTTCTTATCACCCCCCAGCTCACCAAATACTGTCATCTTCTCTTTTTCCTTCTCAACCACTAATAATATGTGATAAATAACACCCCCAATCATTCAAAATCAGCCATGTTGAGGGAGGGAAGGAAGGAGGTAGAATGCTATGGAGCAGTCAGGCTGGTGCCTCTGACCATCAGTGGAGCTGTGAATCTGCTCTGGGTTTTGGTCAGAACTCTAAAGGAGCTATCCAAGGTTCTGAATCCAAGCCCCGAAATCCATTCAGCTCCTAAGATAGCTCCTTTACATAGCTCACTGGATAGCTCTTTTAGAATTCTGACCGGTTCTGACTAAAACCCAGAGCAGACTCACACCACCAGCCTCCTCTGCTACTGAGTATGCCCAGCTTGTTTTTAGTCCCACTGACTATCATTACAAGTGAAACAAAAGGGGGAAAAACTTATTTTAAAGACTGAAATGGAAAACTGGGGAGAAATGTAGAGCTAGTGTGGTGCTAGTGGTTAGAATGTTTGACTGGGAGACAGGAGATCCTAGTTCTAGTCCCCACTTGGCTCATTGGGTGACTTTGGGCCAGTCACAAACTCTCATCCCAACCTACCTCACAGGGTTGTAGTGAGTATAAAATGGAGAGGAGGAGGAGGATTATGCATGCCACTTTAGGTTCCTTAAGGATAAAAAAGGCAGGATATAAATATAATAAATACAAATAAATGGATAGATTTCTATCAAATCCAGTACAAGAAGAATGCCATAATCTTTTTTCTCAGCTGAAACCCATTTGGGCAAGATAGATCTACACCAAGCAGGATCTGACACTTTGAAAATGGCTTGAAAATTGTATATGGAGTGTGTCCTGGGCCCCAACAGCTGTCATTACTGTTATAAACCATTTTAAAGCAGTAGTATAGATCCTGCCTTGGTCTCTTCAGAAATTGATTTTATATGAAGGTCACCAATATTTCTTTGAAATGCACTTTTGAGAGAGGGAGGTTTTTTGCTTTTGTCTTTAAAATGTACTTTCTCCCTTAACGTTTAACCAATCTTCCTGGAATTTTCAGATTTTTTTTTTTCTGGCACTTGAAAATTTGGGAAAGATTGGTCACATTGATTCCATTTTATAAAGTTCGGAATGATCCAACCCTGACCACCCTTTAACATTGCAGAATGCTCAATTTACTCTTCACCCTTAACATACTGATGGGCCTTAACAATCATTAACAACATTACCTTATACATATCAGCCACATATCAATGCTGAATGGATAATCTTTGTGGAAGGAAAACTGCTGTTGATGCCAAAGCCTGGATGCACCAGCAGTGAGAGGGAGGGTGAGCAACAGGCCTAAAGCCATGCTCTCCTCTCTTCCCCTCTCCTCCAATGCTTTGCTGGAAAATAAAGGAGGCCGGGATGATTGTGGGGCTTGCCTTTACAGGCTTGCCTCACCCATGCCTCACACTGTACACATGCTAGAGGCACATGCAGTTTCCTTTCTCCCTTTTCCCCACCTGCAAATTTCTTCTCCTGCCCAAGATGTGCTGGTAGGGCAGGAACAGGGCTTGTGAAAGGAAAATTTATAACATATTTGTGAGACCTATCATTTATTTATTTGTTTATTATTTTCATTTGTAAAAAATCCCAAGAACTATGACATATATATATATATATATATATATATATAAAACTCTATAAACAAATTAAGTAATTAATTAACAAATCAATCCACCATAGAGTTCATCAGTCATAAATGCCCTAGTGTAAGAAATAGGACTAAGCCTGGCACGGAAATAATAGTAAGGTTGGCACCAGGCATATCACTTGGAGGAGGGCATTGTGAAATTAGGGGGCATAATGGAGAAGGCTTTATCTTATGCCATCACTCAGTGCTACAATGAGACAGGCCTCCCCTACAGATCTGAAGCCTCATCTACAATAATTCGCCTTTACGCTTGGTTAGGCGATTATGCGCATATTCGCAGAAGCACATTTACGCCTAATACCTCTGTACGAGAGGTGGCAAAGCGCATTACTGGATGACCGAAATGCGATTTCAGCTGTTGACATGTGGAGAATCGCTTATTCACATAGTCAAAATGCGCTTTAACGGCCGGAGCAAAATAAAACTCGCTATTTAACGCACATTCGATAATGCGCATAATCGGAGAGAAAACGCGCCTCTACGCCCGATTTGCGCTCCGTTCTTGTAGAAGTAATTTTTTTAATGTGCCTTGAAAGAGCTTTAAATGCCTCTTGTAGAGGCAGCCTAAGAATGGACTAGTCGAGGTGGATCCCAAGTCATTTATGGTTTTGATAGGTCAATGTCAGCACCTTGAAATAGCCAACCAATGATGTTCCATCAGGATCTGTATTATACAATCCCTAGCAGTTTGTCCTGTCAACATTTATTATATTTCTAGTCATTTTTCTACTGAAATGGTAGTCCTCCTCATGTATTTGCTTCTGAATGTGTGAATACACTTGCAGGAATTTCCACTGCACACACTGGCAATACTCCTGAGTTGAAGCACAGTTTTCTGAGTCTAAACAAAGGCAATCAAGGTTCCTATCCTCATGTTGGAAACCTTACACTTAATGCAAGTGTCTCCCTTAAGACCCAGCGAACCATGCATTTGCATGGGAATGTTCTGGAACAGGCATTCTTGAGGGGGGCAAGCTAACGCTGCACATTCCAGTAGGCCCCTTTATGAATTCAGTGGCAAATACTTGTAGAGGGATATGTTCTCAAAGAGATCTATAATAAGTACTTGGATATGGGAGGGGACCCAACTTCTCTTCTATTTTTTTCAGACATGGCTGACTGTTTTCAATGCAGAGGAAATCATTATCCAAATAAATATCAAAATGGATGTATTCCTAAAGTTGTAATCTTCTTGTCTTATGGAGAACTTTTGGGGGTTGGTTTATCCACTGCTGCCCTTTCATGTTCTTTGATAACAGCTCTGGTAATAGGGATATTTATAAAGCACCATGCCACTCCCATAGTCAAAGCCAACAACAGGAACCTCACCTACAGTCTCCTAATCTCCCTCTTGCTCTGCTTCCTTTGTGCCTTGCTATTCATTGGCAGACCTAATACGGTGACATGTCTCCTCCGACAAACTGCCTTTGGCATGATCTTCTCCATGGCTGTTTCTTGTGTATTGGCAAAAACCATAACTGTGGTTCTGGCTTTCATGGCCACCAAGCCAGGATCCAGAATGAGGAAGTGGGTAGGGAAAAGACTATCCACCTTTATTGTTTTTTCTTGCTCCCTTATTCAAGCAGCCATATGTATTGTATGGTTGGCAAGGTCTCCCCCATTCCCACATGTTGACATGGTTTCAATGACTAATGCAATTTTATTAGAATGCAATGAGGGCTTGAATGCAATGTTTTACTGTGTCCTGGGCTACATGGGTTTCCTAGCACTTGCCAGCTTCACTGTGGCTTTCCTTGCAAGGAAGTTACCAGACAGTTTCAATGAAGCCAAGTTCATCACTTTCAGCATGTTGATCTTTTGTAGTGTTTGGGTATCCTTTGTTCCTACCTACCTGAGCACCAAGGGAAAATACCTGGTGGCTGGGGAGATCTTCTCAATCTTAACTTCCAGTGGTGGGTTGCTGCTCTGCATATTTTCCCCCAAATGTTACATCATTGTTTTGAGGCCTGAACTGAATGACAAAGAACAACTAATAAGGAGAAAAAAACCTTAAAAAACCAAGATGTTCTTTTGTGGTGCAACTGATAGAGTTTTAACCTTACAAACATAGGATTTTTTTTCTAAGCTTCTCCCTTTCTGCATCTTTACTATATATGTAGTTTTCCCCACTGTTCCCTAAAGGGCCTTGTAAAAATCTATTTAGAGAGCAAGTTGTCCTTGAAACAGTTGTCTATACATATGAAAGATATCTTGAAATTCCTGTTCCATAGCTTTTCTTTAAATGTAGTTATTCTAAAATTAAAAAGCAATGTATATGTGGCATCTTCTAATCACAAGGATTCATTTTAATTCCTGTATGAATAATTTTGCTGTGGGCATTTCTAAAGAGACCCAAGCCTATTTACAAAAACATGTGTACTCTTCAAATGTTTGATGGTATTCAACAGATACTAGAATCTGCTCAGATAGAATTGGTAAAAGGTTAGGTTGGACATTTCATCAGATTATATGGGCTATTCACATTGGGGAATATCAGTGGACTACTCCCGCATGGCAAATGGTAAAGCAATAGCTTAGTGCTTTGCATGCAGAAGAACCTGGATCCAATCTGTGGTATTTCTTTCCAGATAGACCTTGTTTGTAACCTTGGAGCTTTTCTACATGAGGTTTTCATCACAGAATTGAGATCTGAACTCTACACAAGGAGCTTTTCATTTCCTACTTTTCTTCTACAAAAATCTCTAGGTGGTGCTGTGGTATTATAGTGGAATAATGCAATTAAACAACTAGGAAAATATATTTTCTTTCATACTCACAAATAATATTCCATTGCCCCTTCTGTTAAAGAAAAAAAATTAATCCTGTAAAACTGCTCTTAAAAAACAGAAATGAAAGGAGGGTCACACCATCATCTAAAGAACCCCAACACAACTGTGAGTAAGGAATGATGAGTGCACATATAGAAAAGCTCTTGGAGTGCTGATGCCAGTCAGTGTATATGGCATTGGTCTGATTTAGTATAAAGCAGCTTTCTGTGTTCCTATGAAATGAAACAGCCTTTTCTCTGTGATGCAGCAACAACCATGTGGCTTCTTCCCAGAGTCATTGGTAAGGTGCTCTGTCCTTTTTGTGAAATGCACAGAGAGACTGCCTTGCAGAGACTGGGATCATAACACTAGGAGCCTTCAGTCTCTCTTCAGCCACTCTCCCCTCGAGTTTTTATTCCCTTCCACTGAGGTCTAGCTTCTCTCTTTCCTCTGTCATATCTTTCAGTCTCCTTCAGAATTGCCTCAAAATTTCCTATGACAGCTCCCCAGGGCCAAAATGGGCTATGATCTAGGCATCCTGCAGTGATCAATGGCCACAAGCTCAAGATCCTGCAGTGCTTCGGTATCAGTGCTGTGGCATTGCTAATGCATTTAAGAATTCTGAGCATCTACTTGTGGCCTGAGAGATAGTGTAAACATAGATGAGGCACCCTTTATTTATTGATTGATTGATTTCATTTTTATACCACCCAATAGCCAAAGCTCTCTGGGCAGTTCACAGAAATTAAAATCATAACAACTATTCAAAATACAAAACAACAACAGTATAAAAAACATAGCATAAAAATACAATATAAGAGCACAAGCAGGATAGACCCAAGCAGCAATGCAGAAATTAGTACAGACTGAAAATACAAATTTTAAACAGCAAAGTTTAAAATTATACTGATTCACTGTTAAAATACTGAGAAAATATAAATGTCTTCACCTGGCATCTAAAAGAGTATAATGTAGGTGCGAGGCAAACCTCTCTAGAGAGCTCATTCCACAGCTGGGGTGCCACAGCAGAAAAGGCCCTCCTCTTGGTAGCCACCTGCCTCACTTCCTTTGGAAGGGGCTCACGGAAAAGGACCCATGAGGATGATCTTAGGATCCAGGCACTATACTAGAGTGACCATATACAAAAGAAGGCAGGGGCCCTGCAACTTTAACAGTTGTGATGAAGAGGGAATTTCACCAGGAACTAATTGCCTACAAATGACACTGGCTGAAATTCCCATTTTTCTACAACAGTTAAAGTTACAGGAGCCCTGTCCTCCTTTTCAGATGGTCAGCCTAGATAACTGTAGCTAGGCTATCTGTGTCCAGATAAGGGCACAATTGGTATATCAGCCTAAGCTGGTAAATGTGCTCCTTGCCATTGAATCCACCTGTGCCTCAAATGACAGTTCTGGATCCAGAAGCGCTCCCAAACTATGAAGGGCAGGTTGCTTACCTGTAACTGTAGTTCTTTGAGTGGTCAACTGTGCATTCACACATATGGACTCAGCACCTGCGCGGAGCTCGCTTCGGGAACTTTCTAAAGCTATCGGTACGAAAATTAGGTGGGAACCCCTCTCCCACCATCCTATGCGCATACTCAGAGCACTCCCGCCTATTACCTCAGTTCCGTGAGACCGCCATTGTGAGGCAATCTGAGAACTGAAGGCATAGTACTTTGACATGGAATGAAGTAGTCAAGCACATCCAACACCAAAGCGGGGATGGTGGGTGGGTTGTGTGACCACTCGAAGAACTACAGTTACAGGTAAGCAACCTGCCCTTCTTCTTCGTGGTCTCTGTGCATTCCCACATATGGGTGAGTAGCAAGCTGATGTACCGGAGGAGGGTCGGTGTTTATTGAATGAGTTAGTATAGGACTGCTATGTTGCACGCAGTGTTGTCTAACTCTAGCGTCAAAATTAAAAGTATTTTTAATTGGAATAATAATTGGAAGTAAATTGGAATTAAGCCCAAAGCGGGCTCTACTAGCAATATGGGATAAAGGAAATGAGAATATAAATAAGAGAGAATTAATAAACAACCTCCTGGCTCCCGTCAGAATAATGATTGCTAAAAACTGGAAAGGGCAAGGGATATATACTATAGAAGAATGGTATAAAGAAATATGGGATATGGGACTTACTGATAAGCTAACGTGTAAAATGAAAATAAAGAGGGGAATGTCCAGTAAGAATGATTTTGGAGATATATGGAGCCCATTTTTGGAATATGTATTAAGAACGGGGAAGGGGCAAATACCTTCAAAAGAGTCTTTACAATTTTGGAAAGAAGAATAATGAATAATTGAAGGTCTCCTGGGGGGAGGGGAGCACGGGGGGGTATGTGGTTATGTATTGTATTTTTGTTGTTTATGTTGTATTATGTTTGAAAATAAAAAAATAAAAAAAATAAAAAGTATTTTTAATTGACTGTAGAACCATGGCATTGGTTTACCAATGTCTAGTAATAGACTACCTGTTCCAAACAAATGATGATGCAACACATCTCACAGGCTGATTATGCACTGATAGTGGTGGTTGAGACTTCATAACGTCAAACGCTAAATAAATTAATTGCCAGTTGACTGGATTTCTTACCGACTGTGTTTTGGCTTGCTAAACAATCAGCGGCCTTAGAATCTTTAGAAAACAGAGTTTCCTTCTATATTACTGTGCATAATTCCCTTGCATGAGACACAGCAATAAACTCATTCATAATGCTACCCCTTTAGGGGTAACGCGTAAATCCACAGGTGTTAATGGTTCAAAAGCTTTAATTCAAAGAATTTAATACAACATATAAACTTCACTCCTGAACTGGAGAACGTGCATGTGGAACGAAACAGGTAAGTTCCTTTAATAAGAACTCAGAAGCAAACGTAATACAAGAAATATTCTTCTTAACAACCACATGTATCAGAAACTGTAACTTCATAACTTATATAGATTATAGCTTGATAACCTTTCCAACAATTTAGTGAAATTTGATAGTTAAGGTTAGGGACAAATTATTGTGTAAATTAAAAATGACGTTTGTCTGGTGGATCTGTGCTCCGTCATTGAGGCTTTTGTTTATAAAAATTGAATGGTTTCCACCAAACTGGTTGTTGTTGCGGTTTAGTTGTTTGTTCCTGGAAGGAACTGTTTTGAATAGGTTGGTTAAACCTCTGATTTTGCTTATATCCAACAGAGGGTTGCTGCTGTTGGGAACCTATTCCCATTTTGTGAGCTGTAACCCTAGCTTTCTGTATAGTCTCCATAGACTCATCAGTATTGGCATTAAAAAGACCTATACCGTCAAACGGTAAGTCCTCGATCCATGATCTGGATTCTTGTGGTAGACTGGCTGAACGGAGCCAGGCATGTCTTCTAAGAGCCCATGTTTCATCCTTCTATCTTTAAAATTGAAAAAGTTATAGGCGTTTTTGTAAAACAATACTTGGCTATGGGAAAAAGCATTCAAAATGGCATCCGATCCGCCGATCCGATCCGGATCAGACCTCAGCGGATTGGATCGGATCGGAGGGTTGGTCGGATCGGATCGGATTTTTCCGATTTTGGGGCGGATTGGATTCAGATCGTGGATCCGATCCGATCCGATGCACACCCCTACTCTGCATGCATGCAGCTATGAGGGAGCTCCACTGGTTACTATGGGATCTCAGAAATTGTATTTAAAAACAAACTAAAACAAATTTTAAGAAAAGAGCACCTGTTCTATCAACTCAAAGGTAAAATGAAGAGGACATTGTTGGAGTTTTAATTAATTAAGCTGTCATTTCGTGAGGGGACATGGACATAATCTTTCGCCACCTGAGTCTCAGCAAACAGTGTGTGAAAGAGATGTTTTTATTTTCTACTTTAAACTGTCCTCCTTCCTTCAATATTTCACCAATCTTCTTGAAATTTTCAGGTCATGTAAAACCTACATTTTTTAAAAAAAAATTGTAAATTTCAGAAAGATTGGTGGAATGTTTTTGATTTTATGGATGGTAGAATGATCCCCCCAATTACTCATTTAGAATGGTAGAACATGTTTTTTTCTGTCAGACCTTAACTAAGAAAGCACGATTGTGCTTATATATATATATATATATATATATATACTTTTCTGCATAGCAGGGCCCTCAAAGCAATGTATACTAAAATACAATAAAAACACAACATAAAAAACACCGCAGAATATTCTGTTGAACCCTGAACTTTACATGAACTTCTCTCCAAAGTGAAGACAAACAAAAGCTTGGGACAAAATATATGCTTTCAGTTCATGGATGAGTTATCTCTTTAGATTTTTCTATGAATGTACATAGTTCTGATGTGAATCCATCATATATATTTTAAGTCAGCCATAATAACTATACAGGAATACAGTAGACACTCATAGCATTCAAAACAGATATGTTCATGGAAATAAGGTTTGTCAAGTGGATATTATCTGCTTAAACAGTGGTATCATCTACACCTGCAGCCCTTTGGGGAGTGGGGAGGGACAATCACAGAGTTTTCCACTTCTGGGATCATTCTTCAGGGACCACACACCAGCAAGTTGTCCTAGAGTCAATAGGGACGTTCTGGGCATGATCCTGTGTGAAGGAACATTTTTTAATTTTCTTATATAAAAAACCACAACAAACTCGGCACTGGAAGACACTGAGCACCATTTCAAAGATGGTGAAAATGCTCTCCCCCTCACCCCAGCCCTCCTGTACAGCTCCGTGTCCATTTCCTGAGCCCAGTTACTTGTGGGGAAGAGGAAGGACCCCAGGAGAAAGAACCACACCAGGATGGTCCAAAGACAGCAGAAAAAAGAGAAAAAAGCAGGCCCAGCTATCCCTGATTCACCTCGGGATCAGCTGTATGTAATTCAAACATACAGGGATGACCTCGTGAACACCCCAGGATAAATGGCAGGAGTAGATTAGGCCTATGTTTCATTATCCTGAGAGTTACTGCATAAGAGTGTTTATACAAGCCTGAAGTTCTAGCTTTCAGAGATTTGCCATTTTTTGATTTATAAGGGAAATCACTAGGGATGTGCACTGGATCGGACCCGATCCACGATCCGAGTCCGGTCCAGTGGGAAATCGGATAAATTATCCGATTTCCGATCCCGCAGCTGGATCGGCCGATCCAATCCGAACCGGTCCGAAAAAGCTCCGAACCGGTTCGGCGGATCGGCGGATCGGCGGGCGCCCACTGGCGCCCACCGCCGCTTCCATTGGCGGGCGCCAGCGGGCGCCCGCCGATGAAAGTGGACAGCGGGGGGGGGGAGGAGGGGGGCGCTTACCTTCTCGGCCCGGTGGCTCCCGTCCGGCGCCGGCGCCTACTACTACTAGCAGGCTCCGCGGCCTGCTCTAGGGTGGCGCGCCGGGTGATGTCATCACCCGGCGCGCTACTCTAGAGCAGGCCGCGGAGCCTGTTGGAAGTAGTAGGCGCCGGCGCCGGCGCCGGCCGGGAGCCGCCGGGCAGGGAAGGTAAGGAGGGGGTGCGTGGAGGGGAGGAGGGGGCGCGCGGAGGGGGGAGGGGGGCCCTTACCTGCCCGGCCCGGCGGCTCCCGTCCGGCGCCGGCGCCTACTACTCCCAGCAGGCTCCGCGGCCTGCTCCAGGGTGGCGCGCCGGGTGATGTCATCACCCGGCGCGCTACTCGAGAGTAGGCCGCGGAGCCCGCTGGTAGTAGGCGCCGGCGCCGGCCGGGAGCGGACGGGCCGAGAAGGTAAGCAGTGGTGGGGAAGGGGGCTTACCCCCCCCCGGAGCCGTCCGCTTCTATCCGCTGGCGCCCGCAGGCGCCAGCGGATGGAAGCGGGCGGCCCCAGGGGAGGTAGGGAGCGCGGGGGAGGGGGCTTACCTGCCGGGGCCGTCCACAGCGGACGGCCCGGGGGGGGAGGGAGTTAGGCCCCCCCTTACCCACCCGCCGCCATTTTTTCCTCATAGACTTGCATTGCAATGCAAGTCTATGGGGAAAAAAATGGCGGCCGATCCAAAAATGTACGATTTTTGGGTCGGGATCGGACTCGATCCGGTCCGGGGGGCCTCCGATTTTGTCCGAACCGGTCCGGGACAAAATTGGAGGTCCCGATCCGGGTCCCAATCCGATCCGGGGGGTCCGTGCACACCCCTAGAAATCACTAAGCTAGGCTGACCATATGAAAAGGAGAACAGGGCTCATGTAACTTTAACAGTTGTAGAGAAAAGGGGATTTCAGCCAGTGACATTTGTATGCAATTAGTTCCTGGTGAAATTCCCTCTTCATCACAACAGTTAAAGTTGCAGAGCCCAGCCTTCTTTTGTATAAGGTCACTCTAGTATAGTGCCTGCAACTTTAACTGTTGTGATGAAGAGGGAATTTCACCAGGGACTAATTGCATACAAATGACACTGGCTGAAATTCCCCTTTCTCTACAACTGTTAAAGTTACATGAGCCCTGTCCTCCTTTTCATATGGTCAGCCTAACTAAGCATCAAAATGCTACAATCCTACTTTTCAAAAGTCACTCATGCAGTTTTAGTAGGGTGACCAGATAAAGTCCAGGTCAGGGCTCATGTAACTTTTACAATTGTAGAGAAAAGGGAATTTCAGCCAGTGTCATT
Source organism: Anniella stebbinsi (assembly GCA_029215795.1). Taxonomy (NCBI): domain Eukaryota; kingdom Metazoa; phylum Chordata; class Lepidosauria; order Squamata; family Anniellidae; genus Anniella; species Anniella stebbinsi. Next base: position 27,266,280 of record JARDYH010000008.1, read on the forward strand.
TGTATGCAATTAGTTCCTGGTGATATTCCCTCTTCATTACACCAGTTAAAGTTGCAGGGGCCCTGCCTTCTTTTGTATATGGTCACTCTAGTATAGTGCCTGCAACTTTAACTATTGTAATGAAGAGGGAATTTCACCAGGAACTAATTGCATACAAATGACACTGGCTGAAATTCCCTTTTCTCTACAACTGTTAAAGTTACATGTGCCCTGACCTGGATTTTATCTGGCCAGCCTAGTTTTAGCCATTTGACAGTATTTGGGAATGATACACATCATACCTGACATGCTTTCCTACAATTCACATACTATTAATTATCCACTTCTGTAATTGGCTAGATTTTTTTATCTGTACAAATGTACTTTGCTATAACAGCGACTGCAATTTCTGTGAACATATTGAAAAAGTAAACTCTTCGACCATCTCATACATCATACAAACCTCCTGTTTAATTCTCTAAAGAAGTAATTTTGCTTAACCCTAATGTCCAAGTCTCCACATTTGTTTCAAACATGCCCCTCTTTGTATTGATAACAAAAAAGTCACATCTGGTGGGAAAGAAGAAGAAAGTGCAGATCATTTAACACCACCCATGCTCATGCCCACAGATTTCTTCAACATCCCTACTCGTGCCCACACATCCTACCTGTGGAACTTTGTAGGTGCCCAAGAGGTTTTCCATGTGGATTGAGGTTGCAGAGTAAAGAACCCCAATGACAGCCACCACTTTGTTCTGGATGCCACACTTATAGTTTGGGATAAATAGGATGTGTGATGAGAGAAGTTCCATTGTGCTGTGGTAGGTCCAGTGTGCAAGATAGTAGCTGTCATAAATGTGGAAGCCCAAGGTGACGTTAGATAAAATCTGGGGGTTTTCATTGATCTCTTTCACAGCATATACCAGTGCTAAGACATGCTGGTAGTTCTTTGCAATTACTCTACAATGAGAATTGTATGTTATATTTGGATAAAACTTTGCTCATAGCAAAACTATCTCTACCAAGTTGTGCTCCACCATGAGTTTCTGTTTCAGAAGATGCCACTCACCGCACTATCTTAGTTAATCTATTTAGAAATGGTATGTACCAAAACATATGTATGTCTGCTCACGGACACCACATTATTGAGGAGTTAAAACAGAAAGGAACTGTGAGGAGATCCAAAAGGATCTCTCCAAAAGGGGAGAATGAGCAAGCAATTAGCAAAGGTGGGTGGTTCAAAATAAAGAAGTATAAAGTGATCCGCAATAGTGCAAAATAATAATAAAAATATCCAAACTTCACATATAAGGTGATGGGTTAGGAGCTAGCGGTAACTGACCAAGAAAGTGATCTTAGGGTTGTGTCGGGCTGCTTAATGGAAATGTTGATCTAACATGTGGCTGCAGTGGAAAAGTCCAAATCCAAGTTGAATAAGTGGGGACATGATAGAGGTGTTCAAATTATGCATGGCCTGGAGATGTAAATAGGGACACATTTTTCTCCATCTCTCATAATTTTAGAACCCACATTCATACCATGAAGCTGATTAGTGGGAGATTGAGAACAGGTAAAATTGGTTAAGGAGAGAAAAAATGATAATGGGAAAACAGTCAACATTCAGGGCTAAACTATCCTCTATCTGAATGTTGCTATCTGATACACACACAAATACACACACATACACACACACACCCTGGGAGTATGTCCCATTGAATTCTGTGGGGTATATTTCTGAATAGATATGGACAGGATCTATACTACTGCTCTAAAATGTTTAATAACAGTAGTGAAAACTGCTGGGGACCAGGACACACTCCATACTAGGGATGTGCACGGACCCCCCGGATCGGATCGGGACCCGGATTGGGACCTCTAATTTTGTCATGGATCAGTTCAGACAAAATCGGAGGCCCCCCGGACCGGATCGAGTCCGATAACGATCCAAAAATCGTAAATTTTTGGATGGGCCGCCATTTTTTCCCCATAGACTTGCATTGCAATTAGGGGTGTGCACGGACCCCCCGGATCGGATCGGGACCCGGATCGGGACCTCCAATTTTGTCCCGGACCGGTTCGGACAAAATCGGAGGCCCCCCGGACCGGACCGGATCGAGTCCGATCCCGACCCAAAAATCGTTAATTTTTGGATCGGCCGCCATTTTTTTCCCCATAGACTTGCATTGCAATGCAAGTCTATGAGAAAAAAATGGCGGCGGGTGGGTGAGGGGGGCCTAACTCCCTCCCCCCCCGGGGCCGTCCGCTGTGGACGGCCCCGGCAGGTAAGCCCCCTCCCCCGCGCTCCCTACCCCCCCTGGGGCCGCCCGCTTCCATCCGCTGGCGCCCGCGGGCGCCAGCGGATAGAAGCGGACGGCTCCGGGGGGGGTAAGCCCCCTTCCCCGCCACTGCTTACCTTATCGGCCCGTCCGCTCCCGTCCGGCGCCGGCGGCTACTACCAGCGGGCTCCGCGGCCTACTCTCGAGTAGCGCGCCGGGTGATGACATCACCCGGCGCGCCACCCTAGAGCAGGCCGCGGAGCCTGCTGGTAGTAGTAGGCGCCGGCGCCGGACGGGAGCCGCCGGGCCGGGAAGGTAAGGGCCCCCCTCCCCCCTCCGCGCGCCCCCTCCTCCCCTCCACGCACCCCCTCCTTACCTTCCCGGCCCGGCGGCTCCCGTCCGGCGCCGGCGCCTACTACTTCCAGCAGGCTCCGCGGCCTGCTCTAGAGTAGCGCGCCGGGTGATGACATCACCCGGCGCGCCACCCTAGAGCAGGCCGCGGAGCCTGCTGGGAGTAGTAGGCGCCGGCGCCGGACGGGAGCCGCCGGGCCGGGAAGGTAAGGGCCCCCCTCCCCCCTCCGCGCGCCCCCTCCTCCCCTCCACGCACCCCCTCCTTACCTTCTCGGCCCGTCCGCTCCCGTCCGGGGCCGGCGGCTACCACCAGCAGGCTCCGCGGCCTGCTCTAGAGTAGCGCGCCGGGTGATGACATCACCCGGCGCGCCACCCTAGAGCAGGCCGCGGAGCCCACTGGGAGTAGCTGCTAGTGCCGGACGGGAGCGGACGGGCCGAGAAGGTAAGCGCCCCCCTCCTCCCTCCCCCCCGCTGTCCACTTTCATCGGCAGGCGCCCGCTGGCGCCCTCCAATGGAAGCGGCGGTGGGCGCCAGTGGGCGCCCGCCGATCCGCCGATCCTCCGAACCGGTTCGGAGCCTTTTCGGACCGGTTCGGATTGGATCGGCCGATCCAGCTGCGGGATCGGAAATCGGATAATTTATCCGATTTCCCACTGGACCGGACTCGGATCGTGGATCGGGTCCGATCCAGTGCACATCCCTAATTGCAATGCAAGTCTATGAGGAAAAAATGGCGGCGGGTGGGTGAGGGGGGCCTAACTCCCTCCCCCCCCGGGGCTGTCCGCTGTGGACGGCCCCGGCAGGTAAGCCCGCTCCCCCGCGCTCCCTACCTCCCCTGGGGCGCCCGCGGATAGAAGCGGATGGCTCCGGGGGGGTAAGCCCCCTTCCCCGCCACTGCTTACCTGTTAGGGCCGTTCGCTCCCGTCCGGCGCCGGCGGCTACTGCCAGCCGGCTTTGCGGCTTGCTCTAGAGTAGCGCGCCAGGTGATCACCCGGCGCGCCACCCTGGAGTAGGCCGCGGAGCCCGCTGGTAGTAGCCACCGGCGCCGGACGGGAGCGGACGGGCCGGGAAGGTAAGGGCCCCCCTCCTCCCCTCCGCGTGCCCCCTGCTTACCTTCCCGGCCCATCCGCTCCCGTCCAGCGCCGGCGGCTACTACCAGCGGGCTCCGCGGCCTGCTCCAGGGTGGTGTGCCGGGTGATGTCATCCCCACTCCTCCCCCCCCGCTGTCCACTTTCATCGGCGGGCGCCCACTGGCGCCTGCCAATGGAAGCAGCGGTGGGCACCAGTGGGCACCCGCCGATCCGCCGATCCGCTGAACCGGTTCGGAGCCTTTTTCGGACCGGTTCGGATTGGATCGGCCGATCCAGCTGTCGGATCGGAAATCGGATAATTTATCCGATTTCCCACTGGACCGGACTCGGATCGTGGATCGGGTCCGATCCCGTGCACATCCCTACTCCATACACAGTTTTCAAACCATTTTCAGTGTCATATCCTGCTCAGTGTAGACCTGGCCATGGTTATGATTGTGCCATCAAACTTTGGAAATGCACCTCTCTATAGTGCATAATATGAATTTTCCTTTTAATAAAATGAAATCAATAATACTATTCTCCTTTATGATAGGTAAGGTTTATTGGACTATTACAGCTCTCACAGCAAAATCAAATTCATTTATCATTCTGGTTCAGCTGTATCGTATATCAGTATCTCTATCCTTCATGCTTGCGAAACTGTAATGTTGGTAACATTCCTTTTTTGGGGGTCACAGATGAGAAGAGAAGCAGTTGCCTCATGTCCTTTTCAGTAGCACAGTAAATAAAAGGAGTAAAGGTGAAGAAATGTGGCTTCCTATACAATCTACCTTGAAAAATTAGTTCATGAGCTGCTGTAGCTCATCTTAAAATATAGGTCTGGTCTAACTGGACAGATATTCATTATAGAAAGGTAAAATAATAATAAAAATCTTACTGAGTGTCTCCTTACAGTTGTTCACGGGGGTGTTTTGTATAGTCATTCTCTTCTTCTGGCATTAAGATCTGAGAAATAATACCACCAATGAGGAAATTACCAGGTTGCAAATACCTGTGAAGAATAGTCAGGGGATCACCATGGCATTTTGCTATACGAGTTATGTGTGCCACACAAACCAGCAGCAACTGCAGCAAAATCACTAATATCACCATCCTAAAATCTTCTCTTTACATTTACCCACTATACTCAAGAGTCAAAAATAGGACACTAGCTTTCCACTGTACAGATTTTCTGCTCTGCCCCCTGGAATATACATCAGGAAGTATCGGAAATCAGGGTGATGCAACCTTGCCTCACCCCAGTCCCTGTCCCCAGGTAGGAACAGTAGAAGGGAAAGAGTCAGCATACAATCCTCATTCTTAATTTTGCTGCAGGCGATAGAGCACTGAAAGGGTCCTCAAAGGAATAGGACTAATCATAGTCATTGTTATAATTATGGGGTGGCAGGAAAAAATGGTACCTCTTCGAAGTTTATGTCACTGTGAAATGGTGAAGAACACATGTGTGTCACTTTGAAAACTTTAGTGGAATACTCATTAATGAAGGAAACTTTATTCATTGATTAAAAAAAATACCCACATACCTGAGAGTTGGAGACCAGACTTATAGCTACCTCAGGTTGTCTCATGCTCCACAAAGCCAGGAACTGCAAAGGGAGGCCATCCCACACCATTTTAAACAAAATATTTATTTGCAACACAAAACTATCACAAATGGGTTGTAAGGGATACACAGAAAAGTAGGAAGAGCAGTAAGACCTTCAGTCCACTGATGGATTTTTTTTTTAAGTATACACTCTTTTGCAAGTGTAAGAGTTTTCGGACTCCATTTGCTGTTCAACTGTTCATCCCCAGATCACAGGGATGTAATTTAAGAGTGTGTTTACATTCCCTGTTATCACAGATTTTGTCAAGAAAAAATATATATACTAGCAATAACTTCCATCTAAAAAGAAGCCACTAGAAGTCCTGTCCACATTATATGCCACAATGAGGCATTGCCGTCATGATATCACCAGCAGCGTGCTGTGCTAGCTAGCTTCTTCTTAATAAGCCTCTCTCATGTCAAATATACACAAAACATCATAGAATTTTAGATCTACAGAAATAGTGCACATGGTAGTTAAAACAACTTTCCTTTGATTAGACTGTATAGACCATTCAGATTTCTTATCCCATTCATCTCTCACATTCTGAAAACCTCCTTTATTCATTCCAAAACAATTTTATGAACAGCTATTGTAGGCTTAACTATCTGTAAAGAACCAAATAATTCCTCCAGCAGTGAAGGAAGTGCTGTACTACCCAACCCCGATAGCCCATGTAGAAACTCCAGTGAATGTTGGAGCAGGATATTCAGCTAACATGTACTAGACAGTAATGATATCTAATCCACAGTACTGGAAATTTTGAAAAGACTTATCATCTGATCCTACTGACTGATCACTTAATTTAAGTACTTGTAGTAAATTTTAGGGGTGTGCACGGACCCCCCGGATCGGATCGGGACCCGGATCGGGACCTCCAATTTTGTCCCGGACCGGTTCGGACAAAATCGGAGGCCCCCCGGACCGGATCGAGTCCGATCCCGATCCAAAAATCGGAAATTTTTGGATCGGCCGCCATTTTTTTCCCCATAGACTTGCATTGCAATGCAAGTCTATGAGGAAAAAATGGCGGCGGGTGGGTAAGGGGGGGCCTAACTCCCTCCCCCCCCGGGGCCGTCCGCTGTGGACGGCCCCGGCAGGTAAACCCCCTCCCCCGCGCTCCCTACCCCCCCTGGGGCCGCCTGCTTCCATCCGCTGGCGCCCGCGGGCGCCAGCGGATAGAAGCGGACGGCTCCGGGGGGGGGGTAAGCCCCCTTCCCCGCCACTTACCTTCTCGGCACGTCCGGCGCCGGCGGCTACTACCAGCGGGCTCCGCGGCCTACTCTCGAGTAGCGCGCCGGGTGATGACATCACCCGGCGCGCCACCCTGGAGCAGGCCGCGGAGCCTGCTGGTAGTAGTAGGCGCCGGCGCCGGACGGGAGCCGCCGGGCCGGGCAGGTAAGGGCCCCCCTCCCCCCTCCCCCCTCCGCGCGCCCCCTCCTCCCCCCTCCCCCCTCCCCCCTCCGCGCGCCCCCTCCTCCCCTCCACGCACCCCCTCCTTACCTTTCCGGCCCGGCGGCTCCCGTCCGGCGCCGGCGCCTACTACTTCCAGCAGGCTCCGCGGCCTGCTCTAGAGTAGCGCGCCGGGTGATGACATCACCCGGCGCGCCATCCTAGAGCAGGCCGCGGAGCCTGCTGGGAATAGTAGGCGCCGGCGCCGGACGGGAGCCGCCGGGCCGGAAAGGTAAGGGCCCCCCTCCCCCCTCCGCGCGCCCCCTCCTCCCCTCCACGCACCCCCTCCTTACCTTTCCGGCCCGGCGGCTCCCGTCCGGCGCCGGCGCCTACTACTTCCAGCAGGCTCCGCGGCCTGCTCTAGAGTAGCGCGCCGGGTGATGACATCACCCGGCGCGCCATCCTAGAGCAGGCCGCGGAGCCTGCTGGGAATAGTAGGCGCCGGCGCCGGACGGGAGCCGCCGGGCCGGAAAGGTAAGGGCCCCCCTCCCCCCTCCGCGCGCCCCCTCCTCCCCTCCACGCACCCCCTCCTTACCTTTCCGGCCCGGCGGCTCCCGTCCGGCGCCGGCGCCTACTACTACCAGCAGGCTCCGCGGCCTGCTCTAGAGTAGCGCGCCGGGTGATGACATCACCCGGCGCGCCACCCTAGAGCAGGCCGCGGAGCCTGCTGGGAATAGTAGGCGCCGGCGCCGGACGGGAGCCGCCGGGCCGGAAAGGTAAGGGCCCCCCTCCCCCCTCCCCCCTCCGCGCGCCCCCTCCTCCCCTCCACGCACCCCCTCCTTACCTTCCCGGCCCGGTGGCTCCCGTCCGGCGCCGGCGCCTACTACTACCAGCAGGCTCCGCGGCCTGCTCTAGAGTAGCGCGCCGGGTGATGACATCACCCGGCGCGCCACCCTAGAGCAGGCCGCGGAGCCTGCTAGTAGTAGTAGGCGCCGGCGCCGGACGGGAGCCACCGGGCCGAGAAGGTAAGTGCCCCCCTCCTCCCCCCCCCCGCTGTCCACTTTCATCGGCGGGCGCCCGCTGGCGCCCGCCAATGGAAGCGGCGGTGGGCGCCAGTGGGCGCCCGCCGATCCGCCGATCCGCCGAACCGGTTCGGAGCTTTTTCGGACCGGTTCGGATTGGATCGGCCGATCCAGCTGCGGGATCGGAAATCGGATAATTTATCCGATTTCCCACTGGACCGGACTCGGATCGTGGATCGGGTCCGATCCAGTGCACATCCCTAGTAAATTTAACATACTTGCCATGGGGAATTTATGAATTACATAATATTCCTTTATATATTCCTCAAATACATTTTCAAAAACCATCTGCAGTGTTTCGGAAGTTTATTGTGTAGGGATGTCGTGGGAGTCCATGTGTGTATCTGTGTGTGTGTAGTGGGGGAATCTGATGGACTCCCTCTGCTCGATGATCCAGACCTCACTTCCTGAGTTGCTGCCACTTACCAAACCTGTTTGCAGGGCACTCACACAGTCCTTTACAGCCACCATTAAGGTAACATTAAAATTCTGGAAAAGACAAGCCATCATTTTGACACAAATTGTGCATCTCTCTGCTCTGAAATTATTTGATGGGTTTAGAAGTGGCCAATCAATACTCTGGAAGATCACATGCACCACGGATGTTCACAGTTATCAGATAATTCCAGGGTAGAGAACACACCTCTCAACTCATAAAACTTTCTGAGTTTAATTAGTGCCTTCATTCTTTCACTCTTAGGATTTCCCTCTGCTTCTCCAAGAGTTGCTGCAGTCACTGTTGCATGGGAAGGGGCACTGGAAGGCCCTACGTTGTCGCTACTGCAGCCTCTCTTCTCCATGTGTTCCTACGGCTCTGAGCACGTCCACAAAGCTCGGCAGCTGTCAATCAAATGCAGGACTCGAGCTGGAGGATGAGAGTGCTGCTGCCACTGCAGTCATCACTGCCTCAGCCTCGGCCTTCTCTCTGTGCTGAATCGGCTGCCCAAAAATGTTCAAGGTGCTTGGCAGCTGCAGATCAAAGATGTGGGAAGGAGGGGCGACAGCCCAATGATAACCCTGATGATCCCGCCCATCCTTGGTGGCACCACCAAGGAGGCTGCCAATGGCGAGCCTCTGTTTGTCTCCTCCACTCCACCCACCACAACTGCCTCCCCAATCCCAGGCAAGCCAGGCATGGTCGTAAGGCCTTTGCAATTACTATCAGACATTTGGCAATTGATTGGTGAATATATGGCAAAAAGCCTAATTGCAATGAATTGGAACCAAACTTGTTATAAAGCATTACATCAGTTAAAATGAACATCTTGCAAATATGTATGTCTTAGAATATGATAGATTTGGCCCTTGAGGAGCAGATTCAATGCACATTTCATGAGCATTGTGTTAAAAATTCTCAAATTCATTTCTTCATATATAAGAAGGAATTTCAAGTGTTGTTGATTTATAATCAAGACACAAAACTAACTAAATTCACACACATCTCACAGATGAATTCAAATTTCCAAAGTACAAACATATTTCCAGTATATTCCATACTGCAAAAGTGAGACTGTGGCAATATGTGATTAACAGAATCTTTAAAACCTAACGTCAACAACAATTACTTTTCAGCATTCTACAATTAGAGAAAACCATACCCCAAACTTCCTGAGCATTGGTCCAATTGGGAAACCATGAAAAATTTTAAGACTGGTGTTGGGAACACATGTAACTTTCTGAATTTAATTTATGCCTTCATTGTTTCACTCTTAGAGCTTCTCTGTTGTTCATCTCAGGCCTCAACAGAATAATGTAACATTTGGGAGAAAAAATGCAACCGAGCAACCCAGCACTGGAGGATAGGATGGAGAATGTCTCCACAGCTACCATGTATTTCCCCTTGGTGCTCAAGTAAGTGGGAACAAAAGATAACCAAACACTGCAAAACACCAACATGCTGAAAGTGATAAACTTGGCCTCATTGAAACTGTTGGGTAAGTTCCTCGCAAGAAAAGCCACAGTGAAGCTGACAACTGCCAGGAAACCCATATAACCCAAGACACAGTAAAACATAGTCACGGAGCCCTCGTTACATTCCAGGACAATTTCTTCAGTCATTGAGTCCATGTCAACATCAGGGAATGGAGGAGCGGTTGCCAACCACTCAACACAAATGCCTGCTTGGACAAGGGAGCAGCCAAGGACAATGGAGATGGCCAGTCTTTTCCCCACCCATTTCCTCATCCTGCTTCCTGGCTTGGTGGCCATGAAAGCCAGAACCACTATGATGGTTTTGGCCAACACGGAAGATACAGCCACAGAGAAGATGATGCCAAAAGCAGTTTGACGGAGGAGACATGTCACTTTCTCAGGAGGGTTGATGAATAGCAACGCAGACACGAAGCAGAACAGAAGGGAGATCAAGAGAGTGTAAGTGAGGTTCTGGTTATTGGCTTTCACTATTGGAGTGCTGTGGTGCTTTATAAATATCCCCAGGACTAGAGCTGTGATCAGAGAAAGGGAAAGAGCAAAGAAGACTAAACCAAGTCCCAGTGGTTCTTTATAGGATAAGTAGGTTATTATCCTTGGAATGCAGAAGTCATGGTCCCTGTTTGGATACTGATCATTTGGACATTGAATACAGTCATCCATGTCTGAAAAGGAAAATCAGAGTCTTAGTTTTCTCAAACTTGCCTTAATGGAGCATACTTCTCACAAAAATAAAGAATATTGTATGAAAAGGGGGGAAAAGCATAAAGTTTATATGCATGGCTTATGATGGTCTGTTCTTTGATTCATCTTATGGCTTTTAATCAAAGCCCTTGGCTATTGTCCATAGATATTTATTGGCTGGAATTAGAGCCGGAAAAAATTGATTAGTATTGCATTCTCCTGCAATGTTTGGCAATGTCTTAGGAAAAGCCAACTTCAATGAAATTGTCACCCATCTCTAGGTAAGATATGAGTTGTAAGCTGCATTCCTGTACGTTCCTAGAATTCAATGAGTGTGATGTATTAAAAGCAATAGGATCTATTGCTAAGTAGAAACACATAGTACCCAGTATAAATGTTGGAAGTCTTTGAATTCAACCTTGTTTCTTTTCATAGCATCTTCTTAAGCTGCATGACAAACTGGTTTCGAAAGTTAATTAAGGGTGCAATCCTATGGGATGCACCCCTGAGTACTTGTAAGTCTCTGAACCTGGAGGCTTATGTACATCCAATGCAGAGCAGGAGGTAACTCAGTCCTCCTGCTCTGCATTTTAGCTAGATGGGTGATTTTGCCCATATAGTGGAGGCTTCAGGCAGTGGGAGGGAAGGAAGCTAGGGATACCTTGTAGCCCTACATCTCCAGTCTCCTTCTATCCTCACCCCTGGGAACACTTCCTTTCCCCCATCTCCATGCTCTGATTTGTGAGCAAGGAGAGGTAGCCAGTGCAGTTCTTTCTATGCCAGTTATGAGGGGGAGAGTGAAGGGGTGGTGAGCACAGTTTCCTAGCTTCCAGCTTGGAGCATTGTCTACGAGCTCTTAGAGCCGGGAAACTAAATAGCCCTATGTTCCCCCAGATGCTGTCTAGGGGACATAGGTTTGGTTCCTCCATTTATTGGGCTGTCTACTTTAATGGGTAGTAGTATGAGTAGTAGTAGTAGTATGTTATTGATGATGATATTGTTGTTCAGTTTTGATAGGATCTGATGTAGAATGATTTAGAAATATGATTTGAAGTTGCTCAAAGATGTTGCTCATGAGGACTTGTAAAAACTATTTTGCTTAAGGATATTACTCATGAAGGCTTGTAACAACAATATTGCCCAAATATATTTGCGAGTGGAGAAGAAAACACAAGAAATAAAATACGGACACCAGAGCTTGGGATAACTAGGGCCTCTTTATTTAACATGGAAATTCTCCCCTCCATGGATCTGAGCATGAACATGTGGGAATCTCTCTTATTTATCTCAGGCAACTAGCCTGCCAATCAGGGTGAGCCACTCGTTGAACACAGGAGTCAGTAGAACCGCCCCCCATTCCCACAACACTTGCATGTTTGGTGAGACCTACCACGTTATCCACACCCAGAGCTGCACAGCTCTAGGTAGATGAGTCAAATAGGTCCGTCCCCAAAGGCCAGCCATATCCTGACATGGAAGCTGCACAGCCCCTGAGGAGCAGGGCCTCTCACTTGCCCCCACCATAAAGGTGCCAGAGTGTTCACCGTTCCTATTCTCATCCCCCCAAAATTCCCGCACTACCCTACCCATACCTGAACTGGAAGAATTCCAACAGGGCCACGCTCAGATCCTGCAGGAAAATATCATTCCCTGCATTGGAGAGGTGAACTCCGTTTGCCCTGCATAAATCCCCTCTGGCAATTAGAATATCCGGGTGTGGAATGGCTACTCCCCGCCAGTCATGAAAGAATAACCTAAATTCCCTAGTAACATTTTAACTGCCCTATTTACACTGTGGGTGTTCCAACCTTCACACCATTGAACTCTAGGGAGCATATACGACCACATTATCCAAGTGTCTGGCCACTGGCTCCATATGAACTCGAAATCTAACTTAGCTTGTATAATTAGGGCCTTCCCCTTAGAAGGCCCAAGTCATTCCCACCGAAGTGTACACCAACACCTTGGGTGCCACAAGCACATTACCAGATCTGAACAGGAGGTGGAGGGGAGCTCCCCAGTGCAAGCCACGCCTCCCCAACCACTGGATGGAGGCTGATGGACCGAGACCCAGCTGTGTGCCGGCAGCTGCTCGCGTCACCCTACTGCTGGCCCAGAACACCAACTGTGTACACCGACGAGGACCTTCACAGGTGCTGGTCTCCTCCCATGCTTCTGCAGAGGACAAATATCTGTTTACAATATACTCCTGAGCGCCTCTTTCCGAACATAAGCCTTGAAGGCACTGGACCGCCATCTCCCTATGGTGCGAAACTTAGCATTGCCCATCCCTATCGCAGCCACAGTAGATGCTGCACCAATCCTACATGGATGGATGCAAATGGTAATTTCCCAAACCAAGTACCTTTAATGCCTTCTTAGCCACCATCCAGAACAGATATTTAGTTTCGGGGACTTGTTTAAATGACAGGAATAGAAGCCAGGCTCACTTCTCCTGAGAGCCAAGTAGCATTTCAGGACTGTAACCGGGCAGAGCTCCATAAGTGGAGTCTCCGTTAATGGAATGAATGAGCCTCTGCCTCCCTGATCAGTCTTAGATCTTCGCAACCATAGGACTACTTTGTCCTCCAAACTCTGCACATTTCCCCACTGCAGTGCTCCGCCTGCTTGATCTGACTTGGAGCATGCGAGCAATTCCTCGATTCTAAATGTGCCAGAAAGGCAGTAACAGCCAAGGTATGGAATAACGCCTGTTCAAATGCTGAAAACAGAGGGATACCCATAGTCTTTCGAACCATTAACAAGTCGGGGGTAATAGGCTGATGTGAGTCAGGCAAGACCAACCTAGCCCATCCTCAAGCATCTTCTCATGTGGAATTCCGACGTGACGTCAGGCCACCCATTTGCCTTTGACCTAAATGAGAGTCCAGCCGTCTTACCTCTGATGGTACAAGCAGACAGGCCAGTGCAATGTAAACCATACAGAACTCAATCAGGTGCTCTATTGGTAAAGGAGAAAGGGCCAGGAGCTGCCGCCCAGCCCTGAAAATGCCGAACTCCCTACCTGCTCTTTCTAAGGCTGCACATGTGCTGGGAGCCACAAATCTCATAATGGCTTCTGCTGCCTCACCTCTCCAAAACCCCATAGAAAACTCAACATGGAATCTGTGTGTAACCTGGCCATAGGGGGCAGCTCCCAGGACCTGAGCATCTGGTTACGTGACAAAGCATCAGCCATTCCCTTATCCATCCCCGGAATGTGTCTTTGCCAAAAGGTAGGATTATATTGTAGGCAGCGTGAAGTCATGACTCCCACCTGACGTTCTACCCAAGGATTCCTAGATGTCAATGAATTCATTGTTTGGACAGTGGCCATGTTGTCACCAGAAATGCACCGCCACATTGGCAAGAGGCACAGCCCAAAGCCACACTGCCACCACAATGGGGAAAAAGCTCTAAAAATGTTAAATTACGGCAATTCATGCTCCCTTTCCAACATTGCGGCACTGCTGTATGCACCAATGGTTTTGGAAAATTACCAAAACCCAAAGAGCCCACGGCATCAAAATGTACCTGTGATTAAGCTTCCAACAGCAATTCCTTTCGCCAGAAGGACACCCCTTTATAGTGGGCCAAGATGCTCTCCCAAACTTCTGAATCAGCTCTCATTTCCCCAGATACCCAGATACAATGAAGGGGACGTCTTGCCCCCCTCCATTGCATTCACAAATGCCCTACAAAGGCCCTTCCTGGAGCTATAACCTGGCAGCAAAGTTCAGATGTCCCACGAGCTCCTGCAGCTGCCGAAGGGTAATCGTCCGTGACAAACGTGTCTGGGAAATGAAGTTATTAAGCGTTTCCAATTTTTCCCTCGGGAGACTGCAGGATGGTCTTATGGAAACCCGGAAACGGAAGCCTATTTCCTAACAAGGCTATGCTCACGCACTTCTAAAAAAGAGGATTCTAAACCCAAGTAACAAACCTTCAAACAAAAATGATGCATCCTCCGTGAGTGGGTACATATGCAGCAGGGAAGCCAATATGTCCATTTTAATGGGACTGGGGCCCTTTTGGCATAGGGCCTTGAACATTAGGCTTACTTCCCTGAATGGGCTCATGGAAGCCTCTTGCTCCTCTGAACCTGGGACACCTGGTAAATGGATGCTCTCCACCACATGTGGAGCATTCATGTTGGATTCTACAGGGATTGCTAGCACAACTGCCTTTGGAACTAAATTCCCAGCACAGTAGGCGGGAATGAACCACCTGCCCGGCCAATCCGCAGGCTGGCACGGTCCTGGCTGGGAACCCTGCCCCTACAACTGACCTAGCTGGAGTCATGAATTGCATCCATCATTCCAGCTCCCTAACATCCCAGTGTATTTCGGGATTAAAAGCTGCTTTAAGCCTAAATGCTTCTTCATATCCAATCCATGCTGGCCCCAGGTATTCAGAGTAGCATCGAAATATTATATCTAAGTATTTTGTAAGTATGGCTCCTTTCTCTGGGTGTTTCTGCTGAACCACCCCCATAAAGATTATATATCCCGCTAACCAATTTGCCCACCTGCAGTCCACCTTCTTTTCCTACTTCTCTCCTGGTCCCTATCCTTATCCTTATCCTTACTTTCTTCCTCTCGAAATAGCAGAGAGAATACATTTATGTATTTACCCCTCCAAATCTTCTCCTTGGTAACAGGCAACAGACGGTAGCCCAATGGAGTTGAAACCACTCCATAAGGCACCTTGGACCCCTTTGCTGACACATAAGGGTCAACATTTTGGGGCATCGATACTGATTCCCCATCTGTTTGCGACTCTTGTGATACTTGGAAGGGTGTTATTCACCTCCAACATACATGCAGTTTGTGTTGAGCTGTGCTTTGGAGTGCTCATAGATGGCTTTCAAACAGATGTGCATGCCAATGATGGGGACTCCTGCCCTGGCCTCTCAACTATATCATTTTATTCAACCCCAATGGGTTGTGAAAATGGCCACGTATGTCCTGTCCCCCAAGTAGGCATGCCCCAAGGCCCATATGGCGGCCACCCTGGACATCCTGAGGTGTGTGCTGCATTGTACTCACCCTGAACCATTGAGCTGCCAGCCATAGATGCTGCTGGCTCATGGACTTGTGCTTCCGGCATTGGCTCCTTTGAAATCATTGTTTGCTCCACGTGCATTTCAAAAATCCCCAACTGGGGCCATAATTTCTGAAATGGGAACCCGAGATTTATCCACTGCCTTCCTAGATGACTGCCCTACACCTGAGCTGGGACCCTTGGCTCCTACCAATTGCTGTTTAAGCCTTGCATTATCTTGTTCTAGCGCTATAATGCACTTTAATACCATCACCATATCAGGTGCCTCCTCATTAGAGGAAACATGGGGTTGTACTGTGGGGCGTTTGGCCGGTGGGTGCTGAGCCCTACCCTTACACTTCTTCCCACCCACACCCTTCGTAGGCAGCATGACTGTCTAGCTTCTCAAGCTTCCATTTTATTTATGCCACTCTGCAACCAGCTGGATAACTTCGGCTATGGGTCACTATATAAATGCAAATTTATAATAATGTCACCCCGATGCTTCAGCTATGAGGCAATAAAAGAATGCAAAGAGCAAGATAACTTATAGATTAACTAGCAATTCGCTCCCCAAAATGGCTGCCTATAATGTCCTTCAGCTATGGTCCACAAAATGGCCACCCATCTTAAAGTCAGCCCAGTTGGGGGAGGGCACCTGACTGTGGCTCACTAAGTCTAGTAGGCTGCTATAAAGGACCAGCCGCCCAGTTCCTAAATGAAGCCTCCTTAAACTGGCTGCTGCCTACAAAAGTCTCTTTGCTCCAGTTAAAATGGCTTGTGTCCACAAAATGGCTGCTAGACCAAAACCAGGCCCAAACACCGGGGAGGGGCCTAACTGCGGCCTACCAATCCCCAGGGCTGCTAAAGTGAAAGCCTACTGAGTAGAGGCCTGGTTATAGCCCCGGCACTCCAGCAGATTCTGCCTCTCAGCCCCACACTGGATGCTGAGGGGTAAGAATTAGAAATGATCCAGCCAGATCATGCTTCCCCAAGCTGGCACCCATGGGCACCCTTTGTGGCTTACTTGAGGGAGGGTGGGGGAACAGCAATCCGGGGGCTGAGAGCTAAACCGTGAAAAAAGGAGTGTTCAAAAAAAGTCGCCCCAAAGCCCCACCACCAACTGCCACCCAAACAGGGCTGACAGAAAGGTAGGCCGCTTTCTCCTCCAACCCAGCCCTCAAAAACTTCAAACCATTGGGGCAGGGAAGTCTCCCAGCCCCAACTCTCTCAATGCATGTGTGGCTGCACACTGTCTCTTCTCTCTGCCTTCGTCTTTCTCTCAACTCTACTGCTGCCTCTTCTCTCCGCCAGAGCCAGAAAAGAAGAGGCTGGATGGCCACGCAGGGCGAGCCTTTATAGGCTTGGCTCCGCCTCCGCGCCAGGCTACACACATGCTTTGCACGGGTATAGTCTTCTTTCTTTTCTTCTTCCCGCCTACAAAATCCGACCCCTCCCAAGACGTTCCAGCTGGGTAAGGATTGGGCTAGTCATATAAATTTGTGACTTGTAGCAATCTTATATATCCCTTTTAATGGAACTAGGTGAAGGGTCCAAGGATCAGGTTAGGTGAGGTTGTGGTTAGAAAATCCCCATGTCCATAAGAACAGAGAAGTAAATCAGACAGATAACCACAAGAAAAAGGGGATTTGACCTTTCATTTTCACGAACTACTATGTCAGGGGGAGGAGGGTATATTCCGAGAAGAGGATGGTCTAAATGATGACATGGACCAATTGGTTTGGCTATTTCAGAATAAATTAAGAGAGAGGTCTTTGTCTTTGGAAAATTTATTTAAGTCTGGGTAGCAGGGACTAAGATGTCTTTCCTTTCCCTCAGGCATGATATCCAGGATGTTGCTCTGATCCTAGCATGTTGGCCTCAGTGATTCCTTGGTTGCCTGGGAGAAATGGAAGTCCTCTGTGGAGAAGAGCTCCTTCACAGAGTTGTATGAGTGTCAGTGTGAGTCTTTGTCTATGTTTGTCTATGTTCTCAAGAAATCTGCCAGACTTGTGAGTATATTCCTTTAATTTGCTTTGCTGAATGGAGAGGTTTGGGTGTTTGTTTAATTTTAACTTCCTTAAATTGTTTTAATAAATGTTTTAAAGCAATAACAATATCATTGAGTTCGTGAGTAAAATTAGTCATTCTGAGTGTCTATCTTCGAATCTTCCTTTTCACCTATTACAGTGGGGAATTTAGGGAACATTGATGCATGGGACCTGTATTCAGTGTCCCTTAAAATAAAAGTTACTTGAAAAATCCCCCTACATGGGCATGCTCAGTTTCACTCTGAAGCTAGAATGCAGCCAGTGCTCCAAGTTTTTCAAAGGAATTCTATTACAAATAGCATCTATGTGCAATGCCTATTCCTTTAGTTGTAGAATGGCCCAATCTACACCAAGCAGGATATAGAATTAAGGAAGTGGTATGAAAGCAGTATATAAAAGGCAGGAGCCACACTACTGCTTTATGGTGGTATTGAAGTGCACTGACAATAGTTGGGGCCCATAGACACATACCATATACCACTTTCATACTACTTTCCATCTTGCTTGGTGTAGATCTGGCCAAAGTGACCTCTCCAATTGAGACTACATGTTGCTGCACAGATTGGGAACCTACTGTAGGGGGATAGGAGACTTTAATCCTTGCATCCCCATGCTGAAAACAAAATGGATCAAACCTGCAATGCCTCCAATTTCCATAGCCAACCAGAAATCTACTTGCAATGTAAATTACAGACATAGGGGAAAGGGTTACACACCCACACACCCCACACACAAATATCACTCTATGGTTTTGATCCATATTGGGACCCTTGAGCTTATCTTTGAGTTAAACAACAAAAACAAGGTGTGTATTCTAGGTAACATACACTTTGACCCTCAGAGAATTTGGAAAGAGTGGGGATGGAATGCATAGCTGGGGGAAGTAGAAGAAACAGGGCTTCATAGCATCTTTTGAAAGTAAAAAATGCAGTGCAAACAGCCTGACCTTTACTCTGACATTCTGGATTTTGGGAAAAGAACTTGCAAGGATCGTGTCTCATATGAAGGGTATATTCACATGTTCTGCTCATGTAACATGAACATAACATGTGAATAATTTAAAAATTCTTTTTGAGAATTTCATTATGTGTAAACTCTACTCATCATGAGAGGAAGCAGGGATGAACTCACTAGCTACCTCACCATTCTCTACAGTATCTACATGTGGAGGGGTGACTCTCTGCAGAGGATCAGCTCCTCTATGGGTGGAAAGAGAACTCTTTTCTTTTTTGAAAGAGCAGGAAAACCAGACTCCTGCCCTTGTCCTCTGCAGTCTGACTAATCTGATGTTTACATGGATCTATCCTGTAATTTCCTTAGGATCCTGAGATAACTCTTTATATCTCTCACCCATTTGGCTTGAAATCTTGCCTTCTGGACATCGGCTGCAATCATAACAGCAAAATGGCTCCCCCTCCTTCAGTTTCTTGCTATAACCAGGGTGGCAGTTGTCATTACACATGGAAAAAGGCAATGTCTGGGCCATGAAAAGGAGACAAAAATAAAGAATATTATATTTGGTATATCATTTGTGGTTCCACAGTTAATATGTAATAAAGAACTATGAATTATTATCTGAACTTCTGTGGTTGTTACATGTTCCACTTACACTCCATGTCCAGTCCATGCATGCATCTGGATCCAAACTAATATTTTAAAAGGCCTTAAAGCTGTAGAATGAATTTTCTGCAGGAATGTGGCTTAGTATTCACTCTGAATTGGAAATAAAATAAACCTCTCCAAACCGCCAAGGGCATAGCCTACCTGGTTAAAACTGTTGTGCCATGTGATGGCATCTTCATTCATGGAGAATGATTTGGCCTGCTGCTCCACCCATCCAACTTTTACTCTTTGAAATGACTGGTTTGGCAAAGTGATCCAGTTTATAATATCAAATCCAGCTACCAATTCCCTGTTTAGGTCAAAAGAAAACTCATCGCCAGCATTGTTGTTAAATGATAAGTGTTTTAGAAAGTGGTGGAGCTAGAATCATAATGAAAAGAACATTTTTTAAGGAAATGTGAGGGGATAACATATGCAACTATCATATACTGAGGTTGGACATTGATTTCATTGGCTTAGTACCACCTACTCCTCCTGGCAATAGTTCTCTAGGTTCTTCTTTCATTGAATTAGTTTCTTGCCAACCAAATGGGGGTGCGGTGACTCCAGATCAATGCCCGGAAATGTGACAGAAGGAAAGAAGCAAAATGTTTTCAGAGGCAGGGACTTACAATGTTGACCTTTATGCTATTTTCTGTTCTTCAAAATGTAAGGAGCCATGCCAATAGACTATCCATTCTAGTATTACATACACCTCCTGGCAGCAGATTCTATTATGAAACATGTTGGCAAAGCGAAAGTACTGCATTCTAACAAAATCCAAATTAATTGTGTAACCAGCTCATGTCATTCACAGAGAGTTTTTGTCCATGGTTCAAAATAACCCCTCATATCAAGACCAAGTTAGACATCAATGCAGGTAGTACAAACCTCTGGACCTGAATTTAGACCCTAGAATGTGTGGGGGGTCATGTTGAGGGGTTTTATCCTTTTTGTCCCCTACTGTGGTCCCAGTCCATGAAAGGTGGTTGTCCAGCCTCTTCTTAAAAAGCGCCAGAGATGGAGAACCCACTACCTCCATAGGTAGAATGTTCCACTACTTAATAGATTTCAGTTGAACATAAAGTAAATTCCTGATGAACAGAAAGTAGGGGTATTTATTGGAAATAGAACTGTTGCATTTTTATTGGGGTGGGGTAAGAGGACAGTTGAAGTAGCTGAGAAGGCAAGTGTTTGAAAACAAAGTATAGGAAAAATTAGTTGCACATGTTTGGACCTGTTACTACACCACTATATATGCTGATCTCACATATTTGCCTACCAAAGCCATTACCTGCCATGGCTGTTGATCCGGAAAGTTCACCATTCGTCTCTCTTTGGGTCTGTTTGACAACATGGCATGTAAAGCATGGGCCACAGCATAGACAGCATTGTAGATGCTGTAGCTGTGGCCAGTCATGCTCATTTCAAAGAAAGGCCCAGGAAGGCTCTCAAGCTTCTCCACTCCGGTGCAGTTTCTCTCAGCTGTTGTGCCAATCAGTTCATTGGGAACTGAACAGTCAAATGACTGTTCCCAGAAGATCCTGATAAAACCATCTTCTTTGGTCTCTAGATGGTTTCTGGTCTGAAGAAAATGTTGGAATCCTAACACTTCCTTTGAGTGAATGGTGAAGGCCAGAGCACCATGCATGGTTTCTATATCCCACCTCTTTTGATAATGGTATGATTTGAGCTCCAGCTGCACTGTCAGAATCCACACTTTACCTTTAGGCACCGATATATTTTCTTCCATTTCTGGTAGATACAACAACCACCTGAAAATTATTATATCTTCATCATAGACAATAACTGCATTGGCGTTGCTCTGCATCGAAACATTATAAATTCCAATCAACCAACGCATCACTTCAAGAAGGGCATTGATGTTAATTTGCTTGATTCTTTTTATGAAGGCAAAACAGATGCGACTCCGGGGAAACATTATACTTATTGATCTCACAAAGTTATCTCCATTCTCATCATTTTTGGCAATGACCCCAACCCATGTCCATCTGAAGTGCAGTAGGAGATGGAGAATCCCTGTATGTTCATAGGCTTCATTTGGGACCAGTTGATAGAAGGTACAAGTTTTACTTTTATCATCTGTCAGTGGAACAGATCCATATGTGAACTAGGGAGAGATGAAATGGATGGCTTGGAGTGAAGGGAGTGCACTTTTACTCTCCCTAATATTTTTGGCAAATACAAAATTATATCCATCACTTCAAAATGTCAAATGTTTTATGTATTTTTAATCAGTTTTGTGTGTTTTATGATGATGTTGTTCCCCGCCTCGATCCGGAGGGAGAGGCGGGTAATAAATAAATAAATAAATAAAATAAAAAAATGGTTACATCCAGGATTTAAAATAATAATAATAATAATAATAATAATAATAATAAAAATAATAATAGCCTGTTTAAAAGACCAGCATTAAGGCTATCCCATGTTGACTCAAGCTTCACAATGCAGGAAATTGGAAGTTAATGTTGATACTTTAAACAACGTACACTGTGATAAGTGATGATGTTATGCAATGTCCTAAATTTTGCCTACCTATAACTTGCTCCCCATGACCCACACATGTCCAAGTTATTTCAATCTCACATACAGTTCAGGAAGATGGAGTCTTTGGGACTCCTGGCTCCTGATAGGTAACTTGTATTTTCTCAATTGTTCAATGTTTGATATATTCCAGAGAGGAGGACACACAACGCATTTTCATTCTCAGCACTCTATGTGTGCTATGAATGCCTGTTCTGTCTGTCCCTATAGCTTCCAACAAGGCCTAACCAGGGGAGACCAGTAAATTACTAATTCACATACTACTAATTATCCACTTCTATAACTGGCTATATTTTTTTATCTATACTAATGTACTTTGCTATACCAGTGAATGCAATTGCTGCAAGCCTATTGAAAAAGGAAACTGTTCGACCATCTCATACATCATACAAAGCCCCTGCTTAATTCTCTGAAAAAGTAATTTTGCTTAACCCTCATGTCCAAGTCTGCATTTTTGTTTCAAACATGCCCCTATTTGTACTGAGAATAAAAAAGTCACATCTTTTGGGAAAGAAGAAGAAAGTGCAGATCATTTAATACAAACCATGCTCATACCCATAGATTTCTTCAACATCCCTACTCTTGCCAACACATCCTACCTGTGGAACTTTGTAAATGCCCAAGAGGTTTTCCATGTGGATTGAGGTTGCAGAGTAAAGAGCCCCAATGACAGCCATCACTTTGTTCTGGATGCCACACTTATAGTTTGGGATAAATAGGATGTGTGTTGAGAGAAGTTCCATTGTGCTGTGGTAGGTCCTCCGTGCAAGATAGTAGCTGTCATAAATGTGGAAGCCCAAGGTGACGTTAGATAAAATCTGGGGGTTTTCATTGATCTCTTTCACAGCATATACCAGTGCTAAGACATGCTGGTAGTTCTTTGCAATTACTCTACAATGAGAATTGTATGTTATATTTGGATAAAACTTTGCTCTTGGCAAAACTATTGCTACCATGTTGTGCTCTACCACGAGTATCTGTTTCAGAAGATGCAACTCACCACACTATCTTAGTTAATATACTGGGTGGCCCAAAAGTAGGTACACAGTTGTTTAGAATGTTGATGGGAGGGGGAGAGAATGGCTCAATTCGGATGACACGATAGTCAATGGTGGGGTAATAATCAACTTTACAGTTGTTTAACTAGGGGGTACTCCCCACACAATATGATAATAAATAATCAACTGTGGTGTGGATTAGGATCAGCGCTGAGTTGACTATGGCAGCATTCGGATGACACAATAGTCAAAACAACTGACGATTGTTTCCCCCATACCAGTTGTTTATTGTGTCGTCTGAATTGAGCCAATGTGTAAGTAGAAGATGTGTGGGTGGAGTCAGAATGACAGTTGGGAAGGGTGACAGGTGTGGAGAGTGAGGGGAGTGAGGCCCAAAAGTAGATACAGTTGTGTAGTTGTTCAGTTTTTTTTTTTTACTGATATTGTGAATGATGGCAGTAAACTTCAGTCAAGAACAAAGAAAGTGGATTCTAAAGCAGGACTGGAAGACTGAAAATGCCGAGTGAGTGCACACAGTGTGGCAAGAAGCATCTGACACTCCTCCACATCTGACAATTTATTTTTCTTAGAGATAAATTTGAAGCAACAGGTGCAGTAACTAATGCACCGAAATCTGGACATCCTAGGACGTCAATGACAGAGGAAAATGAGATGAGAGTCACTCTGACATTTGTGAACAGTCCAAAAAGGTCCACACGCCATGCATCTAAGCAGCTATCCATACCTAGAACGTCCTTGCAATGCTTAATGCGTAAATTGAAATTGAAGCTGTACTGTCCAAGACTGTTACATGGTCTTCTGGAAGACGACCCAGACCGTCGGTCGCAATTCTTTGAGATTATGCGTAACCAAATCTCTAACGAACCAGACCTTCTTGATAAGATCATCTGGTCAGATGAGGTTTCTTTCAAGTTGTCAGGCCACATGAACAGGCATAACTGTGTGTATTCGGCAGATGAAAATCCTCATTTGACTATCACATCTCAACTGAACCAGCCAGGCATCACAGTGTGGGGTGCACTGTCCAGCGAAGGTGTTGTAGGACTGGTTTTCTTCCATACAACTGTGGATAGTAACTATTACCTAAACATGTTACACGATGTGGTAGTGCCACAACTCAGAACCAGGGCTAACTTCACCAAACTGCTCTTCCAACAAGATGGGGCACCTCCTCATTATGCTTCTGCAGTAAGGGACTATCTTGACAACACCTTCCCATTCAATGCTGCCACGATGTGGCAGCATTGAATGGCCGCCACATTCACCTGACTTAACACCAATGGACTTCTTTTTGAGGGGTGTAGTAAAGAATAAGGTTTTTGAGAGGAATCCCCAAACAGTGAACGAATTAAAAGAGTTCATCTTGGAAGCATTTATGGACATTGATGCAGACCGGAATTTGTGTTGTACTGTGTGTCACAGTGTTCTGAACAGGTTTGAGGAATGTTGCAACGTTGATGGAATACATTTCGAGCACTTACGAGATTAAACAAGTTAAACAAATGTAAATGTAATAAACAATGTAATAAAATGCAAATAAACTATACTGTTTACCTACTTTTGGGCCACTTGGTATTTAGAAACAGTATGTATCAAAACATACGTTTGTCTGCTCATGGACACTACATTATTTAGGAGCAGTTAAAACAGAAAGGAATTGTGAGGAGATCCAAAAGGATCTCTCCAAAATGGGAGAACGGGCAACCATTTGGCAAAGGTGGGTGGTTCAATATAAAGAAGTTTAAAGTGATCCACAATGGTGCAAAAAAATAATAAAAATATCCAAACTTCACATATAAGCTGATGGGTTAGGAGCTAGCGGTAACTGACCAAGAAAGTGATCTTAGGGTTGTGTTGGGCTGCTTAATGGAAATGTTGATCTAACATGTGGCTGCAGTGGAAAAGTCCAAATCCAAGTTGAGTAAGTGGGGACATGATAGAGGTGTTCAAATTATGCATGGCTTGGAAATGTAAATAGGGACACATTTTTCTCCATCTCTCATAATATTAGAACCCACATTCATACCATGAAGCTGATTAGAGGGAGATTGAGAACAGGTAAAATTGGTTAAGGAGAGAAAAAATGACAATGGGAAAACAGTCAACATTCAGGGCTAAACTATCCTCTATCTGAATGTTGCTATCTGATACACACACAAATACACACACACACAACCTGGGAGTATGTCCCATTGAATTCTGTGGGCTATACTTCTGAATAGATATGGGCAGGATCTATAGTACTGCTTTTAAATGTTTTATAATTGAAGTGAAAACTGCTGGGGCCCAGATCACATGCCATATACAATTTTCAAACTATTTTCAGTGTCATATCCTGCTTGGTGTAGATCTAGCCATGTTTAGGATTGTGCCATCAAGCTTTGAAATGAATGTCTTTATAGTGCATAATAGTGAATTATAGTAAATGAAATCTGTAATACCTTTTCCTCCTTTATGATAGGATTCATTTATCATTCTGGTTCAGCCATATCGTATATCAGTATCTCTATCTTTCATGCTTGCAAAACTGTAATGCTGGTAACATTCCTTTTTTGGGGGTCACAGATGAGTAGAGAAGCAGTTACCTCATGTCCTTTTCAGTAGCACAGTAAATAAAAGGAGTAAGGGTGAAGAAATGGGGCTTCCTATACAATCTACCTTGAAAAAATAGTTCATGAGCTGCTGTAGCTCATCTTAGTATATAGGCCTGGCCTAACTGGACAGATATTCATTATAGAAAGGTAAAATAATAATAATAAAAATCTTACTGAGTGTCTCCATACAGTTGTTCACGGGGGTGTTTTGTGTAGTCATTCTCTTCTTCTGGCATTAAGATCTGAGAAATAATACCACCAATGAGGAAATTGCCAGGTTGCAAATACCTGTGAAGAATAGTCAGGGGATCACCAGTGTGGCATTTTGCTATACGAGTTATGTGTGCCACACAAACCAACAGCAACTGCAGCAAAATCACTAATATCTCCATCCTAAAATCTTCTCTTTATGATTCCCCACCATACTCAAGAGTCAAAAATAGTACATTAGCTTTCCACTCTACATATTTTTTGCTCTGCACCCTGAAATATACATCGGGAGGTATCAGAAATCAGGGTGATGCAACCTTGCCTCTCCCTAGTCCCTGTCCCAAGGTAGGAAGAGTAGAAGGGGTAGAGTCACCATGCTCTCCTCATTCTTAATTTTGCTGCAGGCCATAGTGCCCTGAAAGGGTCCTCAAGGAGGAATAGGACTAATCATAGTCATTGTTATAATTATAGTGTGGCAAGAAAAAATGGTACTTACTCAAAGTAGATTGACACTGTGAAATGATGAAGAACACATGTGTGTCACTTTGAAGACTTTAGTGGAATACTCATTAATGAAGGAAACTTTATTCATTGGTTTTAAAAATGCCCACATACCTGAGAGTTGAAGACCAGACTTAAGGCTACCTCAGGTTGTCACATGCTTCACAAAGCCAGGAACTGCAAAGGGAGGCCATTCCAAACCTTTTTAAATAAAATCTTTATTTACAACACAAGAATAACAACAACTATCACAAATGGGTTGTAGGGGATACACAGTGAGATCTTCAGTCCACTGAAGGATTTTTTTTTAAGTATACATCTTTTTGCAAGTGTAAGAGTTCTCAGACTCCATTTGCTGTTCAGCTGTTAATCCCCAGACCACAGGGATGTAATTTAAGAGTGTGTTTACATTCCCTGTTATCACAGATTTTTGTCAAGATCAAAATTTATACTAGCAATAACTTCCATCTAAAAAGAAGCCACTAGAAGTCCTGTCCACATTATATGCCACAATGAGGCATTGTCATCATGATATCACCAGCAGCTTGCTGTGCTAGCTAGCTTCTTCTTAATAAGCCTCTCTCGTGTCAAATATACACAAAACATCATAGAATTTTAGATCTACAGAAATAGTGCACATGGTAGTTAAGACAACTTTTCTTTGATTAGACTGTATAGACCATTCAGATTTCTTATCCCATTCATCACTCACATTCTGAAAACCTCCTTTATTCATTCCAAAACAATTTTATGAACAGCTATGGTAGGCTTGATTATCCGTAAAGAACCAAATAATTCCTCCAGCAGTGAAGGAAGTGCTGTACTACCCAACCCTGATGGCCCATGTAGAAACTCCAACGAATGTTGGAGTAGGATATTATGCCAACTTGTACTAAACAGTCATGATATCTAATCCACAATACTGGAAATTTTAAAAAGACTTATCCTACTGACTGATCCTACTGACTGATCACTTAATTTAAGTACTTGTAGTAAATTTAACATACTTGCCATGGGTAGGCTGACCATGTGAAAAGGAGGACAGGGCTCATGTACCTTTATCAGTCATAGAGAAAAGGGAATTTCAGCCAGTGTCATTTGTATGCAATTAGTTCCTGGTGAAATTTCCTCTTCATCACAACAGTTAAAGTTGCATGCACTTTACTAGAGTGACCATATACAAAAGAAGGCAGGGCCCCTGCAACTTTAACTGTTGTGCTGAAGAGGGAATTTCACCAGGAACTAATTGCATACAAATGGCACCAGCTGAAATTCCCTTTGCTCTACAACTGTTAAAGTTACATGAGCCCTGTCCTCCTTTTCATATGGTCAGCCTAGCCATGGGGAATTTATGAATTACATAATATTCCTTTATATATTCCTCAAATACATTTTCAAAAACCATCTGCAGTGTTTCGGAAGTTTATTGTGTAGGGATGTCGTGGGAGTCCATGTGTGTATCTGTGTGTGTGTAGTGGGGGAATCTGACGGACTCCCTCTGCTCGATGATCCAGACCTCACTTCCTGAGTTGCTGCCACTTACCAAACCTGTTTGCAGGGCACTCACACAGTCCTTTACAGCCACCATTAAGGTAACATTAAAATTCTGGAAAAGACAAGCCATCATTTTGACACAAATTGTGCATCTCTCTGCTCTGAAATTATTTGATGGGTTTAGAAGTTTCCAAAGTCCACACTGGAAGATCACATGCACTACGGATGTTCACGGTTATCAGATAATACCAGGGTGGAGAGCACACCCCTAAACTCATATAACTTTCTGAATTTAATTAATGACTTCATTGTTTCACTCTTAGAGCTTCCCTGATGTTCAGCTCAGGCCTCAACAGAATAATGTAACATTTGGGAGAAAAAATGCAAAGAAGCAACCCAGCACTGGAGGATAGGATAGAGAATGTCTCCACAGCTACCATGTATTTCCCCTTGGTGCTCAAGTAAGTGGGAACAAAAGATAACCAAACACTGCAAAACACCAACATGCTGAAAGTGATAAACTTGGCCTCATTGAAACTGTTGGGCAACTTCCTAGCAAGAAAAGCCACAGTGAAGCTGACAACTGCCAGGAAACCCATATAACCCAAGACACAGTAAAACATAGTCACAGAGCCCTCGTTACATTCCAGGACAATTTCTTCAGTCACTGAGAACATGTCAAAATCTGGGAATGGGGGAGCGGTTGCCAACCACATAGCACAAATGCCTGCTTGGACAAAGGAGCAGCCAAGGACAATGCAGGTGGCCAGTCTTTTCCCTACCCATTTCCTCATCCTGCTTCCTGGCTTGGTGGCCATGAAAGCAAGAACCACAGTGATGGTTTTGGCCATACAGCCAGGGCACCCAAATCCCCTAAACTATGCCAGCTCCTTACATACGATCATGGGGTGGGGTGGGTGGGGTGAACCCAACATTTTCTCCTGGTGCTGGAAGCAGTTGGGTCTGCTGGTAGGTGCAGGCTACCACACATCCGCATCCAAGAGGATGAGGTTTGGTTAAATGGTTTAGGAAATGGTCATGGGCCTGAAAAACAGCCTTATACTGACCCAAACCACCTCTCCATCCAGCACTGCAACAATCATACTCACTGGCAGCAGCTCTGCCAGTCTCCACACTAACTTCTTTCCTCATCTCTGGGTAAGTTTAGATGTTATTGCTTGCCCTGAATAAGCCAGGCAAGTTGTTTCCTGACCCCTTGGCAACCTCATCTACTCCCACTTACACAGAAGTAAGGAATAAACACTGATACTGATTTATACTATACTAGGGTGACCAGATAAAATCCAGTTCAGGGCTCATGTAACTTTAACAGTTGTAGAGCAAAGGGAATTTCAGACAGTGTCATTTGTATGCAATTAGTTCCTGGTGAAATTCCCTCTTCATCACAACAGTTAAAGGTGCAGGCACTATACTAGAGTGACCATATACAAAAGAAGGCAGGGCCCTTGCAACTTTAACAGTTGTGATGAAGAGGGAATATCACCAGGAACTAATTGCATACAAATAACACTGGCTGAAATTCCCTTTTCTCTACAACTGTTAAAGTTACATGAGCCCTGACCTGGATTTTATCTGGTCAGCCTATACTATACATCTCTTGACCCCAGCACTGCTAAAACTGACAGTCATCAACTGTCCAGGGATTTAGGCAAGATTCCTTCCTAGCACTAACAGGAGATGGGTGGGGGGTGGGGGGGGGGTCGGTTGAACTTGAGACCTCTGCATGCAAAATATAAAAATCTTAGAACAGAAGTGTTCGAAAGGGGCCTATAAGGCCATTGACTCCAACCCCCTGCTCAATGCAGGAATCCACCTTGTGCTTTGTCACAATGAGCTATGACCCCCTCAGACTCCACTACCTCAAATAAGCCCCTGTGGCTCAGGATAAATTGTCATTAAAGGCTGCTGTTTAGGTTTGGGACAGGGAACCCAACCATCACCTTATACCCAGGTGTTAGGAGGGGACCCCCTACCCAGGACCCCCAACTGCCAAGCACTCTGATTATCATTATCATTATTATTAATTATCATTATTACATTTATAAACCGCCCCATAGCCGAAGCTCTCTACATGGTTTACAAAGATTAAAAACATTGGACTTTTACAAACCAGTATACAAAATTTAAAACCATAAAAAGCAAAAAACAAACTACATATCAACAATCCAGGGGTCAGTTAAAAACAAAATAAGTCCCTCTACATATGCTCATCATATGCCTGGGAGAAGAGAAAAGTCCCTTCTAAGCTATACCTCTCCCATGGGGGCAAGAGTATAAAGGGTGGCGGCAAAGGCATTTTCCCAACACCCTCACAAGTAAAAGAATTAGGGGGAGGAGTGAGCATTCAGCGTCCAACGCATGGTGGATACAGTTACTTTGCCCAATAAAATTGGTACCGTAAAAGCTATTTCACTGCCACCTGGTCCCCATGTGAAACTCCTGACTGGTGAGGAAGACCCTATTAGTCTTCCCCCAAACTTTGAGGCCTGCTAGGCTCAACAGCTAGCCAAGAGTCACCTGCCCAGCACACTGAGGAAGGCTGGGTGCCACCCTAGCAACTCGCTCGCTCACTCATTTTTGTAGGCCCTTGGGTTGGCACCAGGGCACAATCCTTCACCCCTGCCTACATGACCCAAAGAGTAGGCAAGCACAGTGCTCTGAAAGCCCAGAGGGGCCAGCTTGAAAGGCTACCCTAGCAGCCACTGCCTAAGACACCCTCCTTGAAGAGCGGTGGGAGGGAAGGAAGGACCAGCTGGTCCTTCCGGCAAACCTGTGTCCAGCTAGGCTGATCAGAGGAGCCACGCGCTGCACCCTCTGCTCCTCCAAGAGTTGCTGCAGTTACTGCTGCATGGGAAGGGGCATTGGAAGGCCCTACATTGTCACTGCTGCAGACTCACTTCTCCATGTGTTCCTCTGGCTCAGGGCACATGCATGAAGCTTGGCAGCTGTCAATCAAATGCAGAACTCACGTTAGAAGACAAGAGTGCTGCTGCCACTGCAGTCATCACTACCTCAGCCTCGGCCTTCTCTCTGTGTTGAATTGGCTGCCCAAGCACGTCCAAGGTGCTTGGCAGCCACAGATCAAAGAGGTGGGAAGGAGGGGCAAAAGCCCAATGATAACCCTGATGACCTCTCCCACCCCCAGTGGCACCACCCAGGAGGCTGCCAATGGCGAGCCTCCATGTGTCTCCTCTACCCTGCCCGCCGCAATTGCCTCCCCAATCCCAGGCAAGCCAGGCATGGTCGTAAGGCCTTTACAATTACTATCAGACATTTGGCAATTGGTGAAAATATGGCAAAAAGCCAATTGCAATGAATTGGAAACAAAGTTGTTTTAAAGCATTACATCAGTTATACTGAACATCTTGCAAATATGTATGTCTTAGAAAATGATAGATGTGGCCCTTGAGAAGCAGATTAAATGCACATTTCATTAGCGTTGTGTTAAAAATTCTCAGATTCATTTCTTCATATATATGAAGGAATTTCAAGTGTTGTTGATTTATAATCAAGACACAAAACTAACTAATCAATCAATCAATCAATCAATCAACTTTATTGCGGCCAACAGGCCAGAAAATCAGATAAACAGTAAGTAGCATTTATACAGTATGTTTGATTCACGGGTACATTAAATCTAAACATCTTAGATAACTACTTGAGCTCTGCAAACCAGTATATTATGGACAAATTTGTCTACTTGGGTTGTAATATATTTGTCTTTGCCCTGAAGTAAAAAGACTACTATTTCACGAGGGTTCTTATCTGCTAAATCTTTAATTAAGGGGCCAATTAAGGTGATCCTATAATCTCTACAGAAAATGCACTTAATCAACATGTGTTCGACCGACTCAACCTCTAAATTATTACATGGACAGAGTCTCTCTTCGATAGGGATTTTCTCAAATCTTCCTACCAATAAGTTAGAAGAGAGGGCATTAAATCTTGCTAGAGAGAAGGCTCTTCTAAATTTGGGCACTGTTAACCATCTCAAATAGTTCATTCCATCTCTGCCATCCTCTCTCGGTAGCTCTAAAGAGTGTGGGGAGCTTGGGCCGTGGGCCTTACCCTTCAGCTCCTGAAGATCTATATCTTTCAATCTTTGGCTCACGAGACTCTTAACCACTCTGATGTCCGAATTAAGTAAAACGAAAGGGGGAAGCCCTATCAAGTGAATCTTATGGGCTATCACTTTCATCCATTGGGAGTCATAAGTGTCCAAGAGAACCTGGGACACTAAAGAATTAGGGGAAAGGCCATGATAGAGTCTAAGCCAGAATTGTATTGAATGGGTCCATGCCAAGGAGCTCAGGGAGGAAAACTAACTAAATTCTCACTCATCTCACAGATGAATTCATAATTCCAAAGCACAAACATATTTCCAGTGGATTCCAAACTGCAAAAGAGAGACTGTGGCAAAATGTGACAAACAGAATCTGTAAAACCTAAAAGTCAACAGCAATTACTTTTCAGCATTCTACAATTAGAGAAAACCATACCCCAAACCTCCTGAGCATTGGTCCAATTGGGGAACCATAAAAAGTTTTAAAACCGGTGTTGGTAACACATATAACTGTCTGAATTTAATTAATGCCTTCATTGTTTCACTCTTAGAGCTTTCCTGTTGTTCAACTCAGGCCTCAACAGAATAATGTAACATTTGGGAGAAAAAATGCAACCGAGCAACCCAGCACTGGAGGATAGGATGGAGAATGTCTCCACAGCTACCATGTATTTCCCCTTGGTGCTCAAGTAAGTGGGAACAAAAGATAACCAAACACTGCAAAACACCAACATGCTGAAAGTGATAAACTTGGCCTCATTGAAACTGTTGGGTAAGTTCCTCGCAAGAAAAGCCACAGTGAAGCTGACAACTGCCAGGAAACCCATATAACCCAAGACACAGTAAAACATAGTCACGGAGCCCTCGTTACATTCCAGGACAATTTCTTCAGTCATTGAGTCCATGTCAACATCAGGGAATGGAGGAGCGGTTGCCAACCACTCAACACAAATGCCTGCTTGGACAAATGAGCAGCCAAAGACAATGGAGATGGCCAGTCTTTTCCCCACCCATTTCCTCATCCTGCTTCCTGGCTTGGTGGCCATGAAAGCCAGAACCACTATGATGGTTTTAGCCAACACAGAAGATACAGCCACAGAGAAGATGATGCCAAAAGCAGTTTGACGGAGGAGACATGTCACTTTCTCAGGAGGGTTGATGAATAGCAACGCAGACAGGAAGCAGAACAGAAGGGAGATCAAGAGAGTGTAAGTGAGGTTCTGGTTATTGGCTTTCACTATTGGAGTGCTGTGGTGCTTTATAAATATCCCCAGGACTAGAGCTGTGATCAGAGAAAGGGAAAGAGCAAAGAAGACTAAACCGAGCCCCAGTGGTTCTTCATAGGATAAGTAGGTTATTATCCTTGGAATGCAGAAGTCATGGTCCCTGTTTGGATACTGATCATTTGGGCATTGAATACAATCATCCATGTCTGGAAAGGAAAATCAGAGTCTTAGTTTTCTCAAACTTGTCTTGATACAATAAAGAATATTGTATGAAAAGAAAAAAAACATAGCATAATGTTTATATGCATGGTTTATGATGTCCTGGTTTTTTTTTATTTCTCCTATGGCTTTTAATCAAAGCCCTTGGCTATTGTCCATAGATATTTATTGGCTGGAATTAAGGCCGGACAAAATTAATTAGTGTTGCATTCTCCTGCAATGTTTGGCAATGTCTTAGGAAAAGCCAACGTCAATGAAATTGTAACCCATCTCTAGCTAAGATATGAGTTATAGGCTGCATTCCTGTACGTTCCTAGAATTCAATGAGTGTAATGTATTAAAAGCAATAGGAAATATTGCTAAGTAGAAACACATAATACCCAGTATAAATGTTGCAAGCCTTTGAATTCAGCCTTGTTTCTTTTCATAGCATCTTCTTAAGCTGCATCACAAACTGGTTTGGAAATTTAATTAAGGGTGCAATCCTATAGCATGCACCCCTGAGTACTTGTAAGCCTAATGATCCTGGAGGCTTATGTGTATCCAATGCAGAGCGGAAGGCAACTCAAGCCTCCTGCTCTACATTTTAGCTAGATGGGTGATTTTGCCTATTGATGATGATGATGATGATGATTGATGATGATGATTTATTACATTTATATACCGCCCGATAACCAAAGCTCTCTGGGCGGTTTACAAAAATTAAAAGATTAAACATTAAAAATTCAATATACAAAAATTAAAACCGTAAAACATAAAACAGCTGATATTTAAAACATTTTAAACTTTTAAGCCTGGCCACAAAGTCAGTTAGAACTACAACTAAAGCTGTTAAAATGCCTGGGAGAAAATAAAAATGTTGTACTGGCACCGAAAAGATAACAATGTTGGTGCCAGGCAGGCCTCAATGGGGAGATCATTCCATAATTGGGGGGCCACCACAGAGAAGGCCTTCTAGTGGAG
The DNA here is from genome assembly GCA_029215795.1 of Anniella stebbinsi. Lineage (NCBI taxonomy): Eukaryota > Metazoa > Chordata > Lepidosauria > Squamata > Anniellidae > Anniella > Anniella stebbinsi. The sequence goes on from JARDYH010000008.1 coordinate 27,300,224, forward strand.
GCTTCAGGCAGTGGGAGGGAAGGAGGCTGAGGATACCTCATAGCCCTACATCTCCTATACCCACCCCTGGGAACACCTCCTTTTCCCCATCTCCATGCTCTGTTTTCCAAGGAAGGAGAGGTAGCCAGTGCAGTTCTTTCTATGCCAGTTATGAGGGGGAGAGTGAAGGGGTGGTGAGCACAGTTTCCTAGCTTCCAGATGCTGTCTAGGGGATATAGGTTTGGTTCCTCCATTTACTGGTCTGTCTACTGTAATGGGTAGTAGTATGAGTACTACTACTAGTAGTATGTTATTGATTAGGCTGACCATATGAAAAGGAGGACAGGGCTCTTGTAACTTTAACAGTTGCAGACAAAAGGGAATTTCAGCTGGCGTCATTTGTATGCAATTAGTACCTGGTGAAATCCCCTCTTCATTACAACAATTAAAGTTGCAGGCACTGTACTAGAATGACCATATACAAAAGAGGGCAGGGACCCTGCAGCTTTAATATTGTAATGAAGAGGGGATTTCACCAGGTACGAATTGCATACAAATGACGCTGGCTGAAATTCCCTGTTCTCTACAATATTGATGATTATATTGTTGTTGTTAACAACTGCAACTGACACCACCTGTGTTTTGGGCATTCTAAATGGTATTTAAATACCTTATGTACCTTTTATAGCTCACATACCTGTTGGGTTGGATCCATGCTTTTCCTTCCCTAGGTCAAAGGGCTCCACTGAAAGAAGGTGGTTCTAACAATTTTTAGGGATACCATCACCACCACCACATTTCACCCCATTCCACAGGGTAGTCCATTTTCTGTGTAGGATTTTCAGGGTTTGGAGGAGTTGCATGCCACTAAACCTCAACTTATTTCATTTTATTCATTGTCATATTTCCTCCCCCCCCCCCTTCTCCTAAGGGAATTCTCAGTCTTCTGATTTTCATAGTGCATGATATGAAAGGGGCACAGGAGTGTTTCTTTAGTTAATAGTAATAAGAATAAGAATACAAGAACAATGTTCTGCTTTTCAAAGCCTCAAATTGTACTGCTTATAAAATGATAGCAATTGGTCAAATAAGTGGAAACTTGTGATTCCTGTGCAATGTTTTAAGCTCATCTAGTACAAGTTGCTACACATACAACAAGGTAAAAACTGCTGAAAATTGTCACAGTTCTTTTTACATGAAGCTGTGGCTTGGCATACCATATATTTCTTTCGACTTTTAGTGAAAAATACATGTGTGCATTACATTGGCTTGGTGAATTTCTGATCATGTTATAGTGTTTGTTTGTTTGTTTGTTTGCATTCCCCCCCACCCATGAAAGCATATGGCAGCAGCTGCTGGCATATTTATGTTGGGTGTGGGAACCTTTTATTATTTGCTTTTCTGTTGTCATTATAGTGCTGGGGCATGGGGGAAGGTTAGTGAATGCTAGGGTGGGGAACAAGGGGGCAAGTAGGCATACACACATAGAACACTGTATCAGAGTTTAGATGCTTCAGTTTTGATAGGACCTGATGGAGAATGATTTGGAAATATGATTTGAAGTTGTTCAAAGATGTTACTCATGAGGACTTGAAAAACTATGTTGATTAAGGACATTAAACATGAAGACTTGTAACAACAATATTGCCCAAAGATATTAGTCATATAAATGTGTGACCTTATATATTCCTTATATATTCCTTTTAAGGGAACTAGATGAAGGGTCCAAGGATAAGAATTGATGAGGTTGTGGTTAGAAAATCCCTGTCTCCATAAGAACAGAGAAGTAAATCAGACAGATAACCACAAGAAAAAGGGAATTTGACCTTTCGTTGTCACAAACAACTATGTCAGGGGGAGGAGGGTATATTCTGAGAAGAGGATGGTCTAAACTATGACATGGACCAATTTGTTTGGCCATTTCAGAATAAATTAAGAGGGGGGTCTTTGTCTTTGGAAAATTTATTTAAGTCTGGGTAGCAGGAACTAAGATGTCTTTCCTTTCCCTCAGGCATGATATCCAGGATGTTGCTCTAAGCTAGGCTGACCAGATAAAATCCAGGTCAGGGCTCATGCAACTTTAACAGTTGTAGAGAAAAGGGAATTTCAGCCAGGGTTATTTGTATGCAAGTAGTTCCTGGTGAAATTCCCTCTTCATCACAACAGTTAAAGTTGCAGGCACTATACTAGAGTGACCATATACAAAAGAAGGCAGGGCCCCTGCAACTTTAACTGTTGTGATGAAGAGGGAATATCACCAGAAACTAATTGCATACAAATGACACTGGCTGAAATTCCTTTTTCTCTACAACTGTTAAAGTTACATGAGCCCTGACCTGGATTTTATCTGGTCACCTTACTCTAAGCCTAGCATGTTGGCCTCAGTGACTCCTTGGTTGCATGAGAGAAATAGAAGTCCTCTGTGGAGAAGAGCTCCTTCACAGAGTTGTATGAGTGTCATTGGGAGTGTTTGTCTATGTTTGTCTATGTTTGTCTATGTTCTCAAGAAATCTGGCATATATTCTTTTAATTTGTATATTCTTTTAATTTGCTTTGCTGAATGGAGAAGTTAGTGTGTTTGTTGAATTTTAACTTCCTTAAATTGTTTTAATAAATGTTTTAAAGCAATAACAGTTTAATTGAGTTCGTATGAGTAAAATCAATCATTCTGTGTGTCTATCTTCGTATCTTCCCAGTGGGGAATTTAGGGAGCATTGATACAAGGAACCTGTATTCAGTGTCCCTTAAAATAAAAGCCACCTGAATAACCCCCCTACATGGGAATGCTCAGTTTCACTTTGAATCTAGAATGCAGCCAATGCTCCAGGTTTTTCAAAGGAATTCTATTACAAATAGCATCTACGTGCAATGCCTATTCCTTTAGTTGTAGAATGGTCCAATCTACACCAAGCAGGATATAGAATTAAGGAAGTGGAATGAAAGCAGTACATAAAAGGCAGGAGCCACACTACTGCTTTATAGCGGTATTGAAGTACACTGACAACAGTTGGGGCCCATAGACACATACCATATACCACTTTCATACTACTTTCCATCCTGCTTGGTGTAGATCTGGCCAAAGTGACCTCTCCAATTGAGACTACATGTTGCTGCACAGATTGGGAACCAACCATAGGGGGTTAGGAGACTTTAATCCTTGCACCCCCATGCTGAAGACAATATGGATCAAACCTGCAATGCCTCCAATTTCCATTGCCAAACAGAAAGCTACTTGTAATGTAAATTACAGACATAGGGTAGGCTGACCAGATAAAATCCAGGTCAGGGCTCCTGTAACTTTAACAGTTGTCGAGAAAAGGGAATTTCAGCCAGTGTCATTTGTATGCAATAAGTTCCTGGTGAAATTCCCTCTTCATCACAACAGTTAAAGTTGGATGCACTATACTAGAGTGACCATATACAAAAGAAGGCAGGGCCCAAGCGACTTTAACTGTTGTGATGAAGAGGAAATTTCACCAGGAACTAATTGCATACAAATAACACTGGGTGAAATTCCCTTTTCTCTACAATGTTAAAGTTACAGGAGCCCTGACCTGGATTTTATCTGGTCACCCTAACATAGGGGAAAGGGTTAAACCCCCCCCCAAAAAAAATCACTCTATGGTTTTGATCCATATTGGTTCCCTTGAGCTTATCTTTGAGTTAAATAACAAAAGCAAAAACTAGGTGTGTATTCTAAGTAACATACACTTTGACTCACAGAGAATTTGGAAAAAGTGGGGATGGAATGCATAGCTGGGGGAAGAAGAAGAATCAGGGCTTCATAGCATCTTTTTGAAAGTAAAAAATGCAGTGCAAACAGCCTGACCTTTGTTCTGACATTCTGGATTTTGGGAAAAGGACATGCAAGGATTGTGTCTCACATTAAGGGTATATTCACATGTATAGCTCATGTAACATGAACATAACATGTGAATAATTTTTAAATTGTTTTGAGAATCTGACCTATTCAGGAAGCAGGGATGAACTCACTAGCTCCCTCTACCTCACCATTCTCTACAGTATCTACATGTGGAGGGGTGATTCTCTGCAGAGGATCAGCTCCTCTATGGGTGGAAAGAGAACTCTTTTCTTTTTTGAAAGAGCAGGAAAACCAGACTCCTGCCCTTGTCCTCTGCAGTCTGACTAATCTGATGTTTACATGGATCTATCCTGTAATTTCCTTAGGATCCTGAGATAACTCTTTGTATCTCTCACCCATTTGGCTTGAAATCTTGCCTTCTGGACATCGGCTGCAATCATAACAGCAAAATGGCTCCCCCTCCTTCAGTTTCTTGCTATAACCAGGGTGGCAGTTGTCATTACACATGGAAAAAGGCAATGTCTGGGCCATGAAAAGGAGACAAAAATAAAGAATATTATATTTGGTATATCATTTGTGGTTCCACAGTTAAAGAAGGATGCTGTCACATACACAGACAAACACACACACATGTGTCTTAAGATTCTGGAGAACACATATCACATGAAAAACTGGAGATGCTTTCCTTTGCTTGGAAGATGATACCACTGCAGTGTTTTGCTTATGTAATAAAGAACTATGAATTATTATCTGAACTTCTGTGGTTGTTATATGTTCCACTTACACTCCATGTCCAGTCCATGCATGCATCTGGATCCAAACTAATATTTTAAAAAGCCTTAAAGCAGAAGAATGAATTTTCTGTAGGAATGTGGCTCAGTATTCACTCTGAATTGGAAATAAAATAAACCTCTCCAAACCGCCACGGGCATAGCCTACCTGGTTAAAACTGTTGTGCCATGTGATGGCATCTTCATTCATGGAGAATGATTTGGCCTGCTGCTCCACCCATCCAACTTTTACTCTTTGAAATGACTGGTTTGGTAAAGTGACCCAGTTTATAATATCAAATCCAGCCAACAGTTCCCCATTCAAGTCAAAAGAAAACTCATCCCCAGCACTGTTGTTAAATGATAAGTGTTTTAGAAAGTGGTGGAGCTAGAATCATAATGAAAAGAACATTTTAAAGAAAACATAAAGAGATAACATATGCAACTGTCATATACTGAGATGGGACATTGATTTTATTGGCTTAGTACCACCTATTCCTCCTGGCAATAGTTCTCTAGGTTCTTCTTTCATTGAATTAGTTTCTTTCCGACCAAATGGGGGTGGGGTGACTCCAGATCAATGCCCGGAAATGTGACAGAAGGAAAGAAGCAAAATGTTTTCAGAGGCAGGGACTTACAATGTTGACCTTTATTCTATTTTCTGTTCTTCAAAATGTAAGGAGCCTTGCCAATAGACTATCCATTCTAGTATTACATACACCTCCTGGCAGCAGATTCTATTATGAAACATGTTGGCAAAGCGAAAGTACTGCATTCTAACAAAATACAAATTAATTGTGTAACCAGCTCATGCCATTCACAGAGAGTTTTTGTCCATGGTTCAAAATAACTCCTCATATCAAGACCAAGTTAGACATCAATGCAGGTAGTACAAACCTCTGGACCTGAATTTAGACCCTAGTATGTGTGGGGGGGTCATGTTGAGGGGTTTTATCCTTTTTGTCCCCTACTGTGGTCCAAGTCCATGTTCAATTTTCCATACCTGTGATTAATATAGACAAACAGTGATCCAGTTGTTTTAGTGAACCACTTCTAGGCAATGAATATTATAGGTTTGAAAGCCCTAATCTGTATTGGAGTTGTAGTGTGTGTGTGTGTATTTGTGTGTGTGAGAGAGAGAAGGGGAAGAACTGAAGCCCCCATGCACACACACTACATGAAATACAGATGTGTATTCTCATATTTGGGAACATGCCAGTTACTAGGGATGTGCAGCGGATCCGATCCGATCCACGATCTGAATCTGATCCGCCCAAAAATCAGATTAAAATGATCCAATCCGATCTGCCAACCATCCGATATGGTCCAATCCAATCTGAAAGGACCTAAACCGGATCAGAAAATCGGAAAATCGGATGCCATTTTTAATGCTTTTCCCCATAGCCTAGTATTGGGTTACAAAAACGCCTATAACTTTTTCATTTTTAAAGACAGAAGGATGAAACTTGGGCACTTTGTAGATGGGTTGGGATAGTTATATGTGAGAAATTTCAGAAAGATTGGTGCAGACATTTTGTGGCAATTAATTTTTTAATAAAGAACCAGGAATGCCTATAACTTTTTCATTTTTAAAGTTCCACATATGAAACTTTGCCAGATTGTAAGTGGTACATTGGGACCCATGTGTGCGAAATTTCAGAAACATAGGTGCTTGTTTTATGTGGTAATTAATTTTAAAAAATGGGTAGCAGTGAGGAAAATACAGTTATGTCTTCAACTTTTTTATTTTTAAAGATACAAACAGGAAACTTGGGGACATTATAGGTACCACTTTGTTTGATATGAGTGTGAAATTTCAGAAAGATAGGTCCAGGCATGTAGTGGCAAGGTATTTTTGAAACAATGAGGAAAGAAACACCTTTAACTTTTTAAACCCTTATTTTAAAAGTTAGATGTCAGAAAGTTAGGTCCAGGCATTTGGTGGCTACGAATGTTTAGATTAAAAGTTACAAAATATTTTTTCACAGAGGCTTGGGCTGTCAATTGCACCCCCTCCCCTGCCTCCCCCTCCCTCTTTTATCTGTCAAAACTCTGTGTTGTTGTAACTTTTAATCTAAAAATATTGTATGGGAAAAACACAAAAAATGGTGGCCGAGCCAACAATCGGACGTCCGATTTTTGGATTGGGATCGGGTCTTATCTGATCCGAGGGACCTCCGATTTTGTCCTGGCTGATCCAGGACAATGTTGGAGGCCCCGATTTGGGTCCTGATCTGATCCAGGGGGTCCCTGCACATTCCTAATTACTACTAGTATGTATCTTGTATTTATGCCTGGATATTATTTTTACTGTACAGTGGGTGCATGGAGAAAGATCCAGATGTCAATTGATCCCTACCCACTACACCAGTGTTCTGATCTTGATTGGGAACTCAGCTTGTACTTCAGAGTAAAACTGACAGAAAATACATAGCTGCTTAACACATATTTAAATTAAAGTCTGCAAAATTCTGACAGTGCATTCATAGAATCATAGAAATGTGGAGTTAGAAGGGACCACAAGGACCATCTAGTCCTACCCTCTTCAATGTGCAGGAAAACCACTTAAACCATCCATGAAAGGTGGTTGTCCAGCCTCTTCTTAAAAAGCGCCAGAGATGGAGAACCCACTACCTCCATAGGTAGAATGTTCCACTACTTAATAGATTTCAGTTGAACATAAAGTAAATTCCTGATGAACAGAAAGTAGGGGATATTTATTGGAAATAGAACTGTTGCATTTTTATTGGGGTGGGGTAAGAGGACAGTTGAAGTACCTGAGAAGGCAACTGTTTGAAAACAAAGTATAGGAAAAATTAGTTGCACATGTTTGGACCTGTTACTACACCACTATATATGTTGTTCTCACATATTTGCCTACCAAAGCCATTACCTGCCATGGCTGTTGATCCGGAAAGTTCACCATTCGTCTCTCTTTGGGTCTGTTTGACAACATGGCATGTAAAGCATGGGCCACAGCATAGACAGCATTGTAGATGCTGTAGCTGTGGCCAGTCATGCTCATTTCAAAGAAAGGCCCAGGAAGGCTCTCAAGCTTCTCCACTCCGATGCAGTTTCTCTCAGCTGTTGTGCCAATCAGTTCATTGGGAACTGAACAATCAAATGACTGTTCCCAGAAGATCCTGATAAAACCATCTTCTTTGGTCTCCAGATGGTTTCTGGTCTGAAGAAAATGTTGGAATCCTAACACTTCCTTTGAGTGAATGGTGAAGGCCAGAGCACCATGCATGGTTTCTATATCCCACCTCTTTTGATAATGGTATGATTTGAGCTCCAGCTGCACTGTCAGAATCCACACTTTACCTTTAGGCACCGATATATTTTCTTCCATTTCTGGTAGATACAACAACCACCTGAAAATTATTATATCGTCATCATAGACAATCACTGCATTGGCGTTGCTCTGCATCGAAACATTATAAATTCCAATCAACCAACGCATCACTTCAAGAAGGGCATTGATGTTAATTTGCTTGATTCTTTTTATGAAGGCAAAACAGATGCGACTCAGGGGAAACATTGTACTTATTGATCTCACAAAGTTATCTCCATTCTCATCATTTTTGGCAATGACCCCAACCCATGTCCATCTGAAGTGCAGTAGGAGGTGGAGAATCCCTGTATGTTCATAGGATTCATTTGGGACCAGTTGATAGAAGGTACAAGTTTTACTTTTATCATCTGTCAGTGGAACAGAGCCATATGTGAACTACGGAGAGATGAAATGGATGGCTTGGAGTGAAGGGAGTGCACTTTTACTCTCCCTAATATTTTTGGCAAATACAAAATTGTATCCATCACTTCAAAATGTCAAATGCTTACATCCAGGATTTAAAATAATAATAATAATAATAATAATAATAATAACAACAACAATAATAATAAAAAATAAAATAATAATAATAATAACAACAATAATAATAATAATAATAATAATAATAATAATAATAATAGCCTGTTTAAAAGACCAGCATTAAGGCTATCCCATGTTGACTCAAGCTTCACAATGCAGGAAATTGGAAGCTAATGTTGATACTTTAAACAACGTACACTGTGATAAGTGATGATGTTATGCAATGTCCTAAATTTTGCCTGCCTATAACTTGCTCCCCATGACCCACACATGTCCAAGTTATTTCAATCTCAACTACAGTTCAGGAAAATGGAATCTTTGGGACTCCTGGCTCCTGATAGGGAACTTGTATTTTCTCAATTGTTCAATGTTTGATATATTCCAGAGAGGAGGACACACAACGCATTTTCATTCTCAACACTCTATGTGTGCTACGAATGCCTGTTCTGTCTGTCCCTATAGCTTCCAACAAGGCCTAACCAGGGGAGACCAGTAAATTACTAATTCACATACTACTAATTATCCACTTCTGTAACTGACTATTTTTTTTATCTATACTAATGTACTTTGCTATACCAGTGAATGCAATTGCTGCAAGCCTATTGAAAAAGGAAACTGTTCGACCATCTCATACATCATACAAAGCCCCTGCTTAATTCTCTGAAAAAGTAATTTTGCTTAACCCTCATGTCCAAGTCTGCATATTTGTTTCAAACATGCCCCTATTTGTACTGAGAATAAAAAAGTCACATCTTTTGGGAAAGAAGAAGAAAGTGCAGATCATTTAATACAAACCATGTTTATGCCCACAGATTTCTTCAACATCCCTACTCTTGCCAACACATCCTACCTGTGGAACTTTGTAGATGCCCAAGATGTTTGCCATGTGGAGGGAGGTTGCAGAGTAAAGAGCCCCAATGACAGCCATCAGTTTGTTCTGGATGCCACACTTATAGTTTGGGATAAATCTGATGTGTGTTGAGAGAAGTTCCATTGTGCTGTGGTAGGTCCTCCGTGCAAGATAGTAGCTGTCATAAATGTGGAAGCCCAAGGTGATGTTAGATAAAATCTGGGGGGTTTCATTGATCTCTTTCACAGCATATGCCAGTGCTAAGACATGCTGGTAGTTCTTTGCAATTACTCTACAATGAGAATTGTATGTTATATTTGGATAAAACTTTGCTCTTGGCAAAAGTATTGCTACCATGTTGTGCTCTACCACGAGTATCTGTTTCAGTAGATGCAACTCACCACACTATCTTAGTTAATATACTGGGTGGCCCAAAAGTAGGTACACAGTTGTTTAGAATGTTGATGGGAGGGGGAGAGAATGGCTCAATTCGGACGACACGATAGTCAATGGTGGGGTAATAATCAACTTTACAGTTGTTTAACTAGGGGGTACTCCCCACACAACATGATAATAAATAATCAACTGTGGTGTGGATTAGGATCAGCGCTGAGTTGACTATGGCAGCATTCGGATGACACAATAGTCAAAACAACTGACGATTGTTTTCCCCATACCAGTTGTTTATTGTGTCGTCCGAATTGAGCCAATGTGTAAGTAGAAGATGTGTGGGTGGAGTCAGAATGACAATTGGGAAAGGTGACAGGTGTGGAGAGTAAGGGGAGTGAGGCCCAAAAGTAGATACAGTTGTGTAGTTGTTCAGTTTTTTTTTTTTTACTGATATTGTGAATGATGGCAGTAAACTTCAGTCAAGAACAAAGAAAGTGGATTCTAAAGCAGTACTGGAAGACTGAAAATGCCGAGTGAGTGCGCACAGCATGGCAAGAAGCATCTGACACTCCTCCACCAACACATCTGACAATTTATTTTTCTTAGAGATAAATTTGAAGCAACAGGTGCAGTAACTAATGCACCGAAATCTGGACATCCTAGGACGTCGATGACAGAGGAAAATGACATGAGAGTCGCTCTGACATTTGTGAACAGTCCAAAAAGGTCCACACGCCATGCATCTAAGCAGCTATCCATACCTAGAACGTCCTTGCAATGCTTAATGCGTAAATTGAAATTGAAGCTGTACTGTCCAAGACTGTTACATGGTCTTCTGGAGGACGACCCAGACCGTCGGTCGCAATTCTTTGAGATTATGCGTAACCAAATCTCTAACGAACCAGACCTTTTTGATAAGATCATCTGGTCAGATGAGGTTTCTTTCAAGTTGTCAGGCCACGTGAACAGGCATAACTGTGTGTATTTGGCAGATGAAAATCCTCATTTGACTATCACATCTCAACTGAACCAGCCAGGCATCACAGTGTGGGGTGCACTGTCCAGCGAAGGTGTTGTAGGACTGGTTTTCTTCCATACAACTGTGGATAGTAACTATTACCTAAACATCTTACACGATGTGGTAGTGCCACAACTCAGAACCAGGGCTAACTTCACCAAACTGCTCTTCCAACAAGATGGGGCACCTCCTCATTATGCGTCTGCAGTAAGGGACTATCTTGACAACACCTTCCCATTCAATGCTGCCACGATGTGGCAGCATTGAATGGCCGCCACATTCACCTGACTTAACACCAATGGACTTCTTTTTGAGGGGTGTAGTAAAGAATAAGGTTTTTGAGAGGAATCCCCAAACAGTGAACGAATTAAAAGAGTTCATCTTGGAAGCATTTATGGACATTGATGCAGACCGGAATTTGTGTTGTACTGTGTGTCACAGTGTTCTGAACAGGTTTGAGGAATGTTGCAACGTTGATGGAATACATTTCGAGCACTTACGAGATTAAACAAGTTAAACAAATGTAAATGTAATAAACAATGTAATAAAATGCAAATAAACTATACTGTTTACCTACGTTTGGGCCACTTGGTATTTAGAAACAGTATGTATCAAAACATACGTTTGTCTGCTCATGGACACTACATTATTTAGGAGCAGTTAAAACAGAAAGGAATTGTGAGGAGATCCAAAAGGATCTCTCCAAAATGGGAGAACGGGCAACCATTTGGCAAAGGTGGGTGGTTCAATATAAAGAAGTATAAAGTGATCCGCAATGGTGCAAAAAAATAATAAAAATATCCAAACTTCACATATAAGCTGATGGGTTAGGAGCTAGTGGTAACTGACCAAGAAAGTGATCTTAGGGTTGTGTTGGGCTGCTTAATGGAAATGTTGATCTAACATGTGGCTGCAGTGGAAAAGTCCAAATCCAAGTTGAGTAAGTGGGGACACGATAGAGGTGTTCAAATTATGCATGGCTTGGAGATGTAAATAGGGACACATTTTTCTCTATCTCTCATAATATTAGAACCCACATTCATACCATGAAGCTGATTAGAGGGAGATTGAGAACAGGTAAAATTGGTTAAGGAGAGAAAAAATGATAATGGGAAAACAGTCAACATTCAGGGCTAAACTATCCTCTATCTGAATGTTGCTATCTGATACACACACAAATACACACACACACACACACACACACACACACAACCTGGGAGTATGTCCCATTGAATTCTGTGGGCTATACTTCTGAATAGATATGGGCAGGATCTATAGTACTGCTTTTAAATGTTTTATAATTGAAGTGAAAACTGCTGGGGCCCAGATCACATGCCATATACAATTTTCAAACTATTTTCAGTGTCATATCCTGCTTGGTGTAGATCTAGCCATGTTTAGGATTGTGCCATCAAGCTTTGAAATGAATGTCTTTATAGTGCATAATAGTGAATTATAGTAAATGAAATCTGTAATACCTTTTCCTCCTTTATGATAGGATTCATTTATCATTCTGGTTCAGCCATATCGTATATCAGTATCTCTATCTTTCATGCTTGCAAAACTGTAATGCTGGTAACATTCCTTTTTTGGGGGTCACAGATGAGTAGAGAAGCAGTTACCTCATGTCCTTTTCAGTAGCACAGTAAATAAAAGGAGTAAGGGTGAAGAAATGGGGCTTCCTATACAATCTACCTTGAAAAAATAGTTCATGAGCTGCTGTAGCTCATCTTAGTATATAGGCCTGGCCTAACTGGACAGATATTCATTATAGAAAGGTAAAATAATAATAATAAAAATCTTACTGAGTGTCTCCATACAGTTGTTCACGGGGGTGTTTTGTGTAGTCATTCTCTTCTTCTGGCATTAAGATCTGAGAAATAATACCACCAATGAGGAAATTGCCAGGTTGCAAATACCTGTGAAGAATAGTCAGGGGATCACCAGTGTGGCATTTTGCTATACGAGTTATGTGTGCCACACAAACCAACAGCAACTGCAGCAAAATCACTAATATCTCCATCCTAAAATCTTCTCTTTATGATTCCCCACCATACTCAAGAGTCAAAAATAGTACATTAGCTTTCCACTCTACATATTTTTTGCTCTGCACCCTGAAATATACATCGGGAGGTATCAGAAATCAGGGTGATGCAACCTTGCCTCTCCCTAGTCCCTGTCCCAAGGTAGGAAGAGTAGAAGGGGTAGAGTCACCATGCTCTCCTCATTCTTAATTTTGCTGCAGGCCATAGTGCCCTGAAAGGGTCCTCAAGGAGGAATAGGACTAATCATAGTCATTGTTATAATTATAGTGTGGCAAGAAAAAATGGTACTTACTCAAAGTAGATTGACACTGTGAAATGATGAAGAACACATGTGTGTCACTTTGAAGACTTTAGTGGAATACTCATTAATGAAGGAAACTTTATTCATTGGTTTTAAAAATGCCCACATACCTGAGAGTTGAAGACCAGACTTAAGGCTACCTCAGGTTGTCACATGCTTCACAAAGCCAGGAACTGCAAAGGGAGGCCATTCCAAACCTTTTTAAATAAAATCTTTATTTACAACACAAGAATAACAACAACTATCACAAATGGGTTGTAGGGGATACACAGTGAGATCTTCAGTCCACTGATGGATTTTTTTTTAAGTATACATCTTTTTGCAAGTGTAAGAGTTCTCAGACTCCATTTGCTGTTCAGCTGTTAATCCCCAGACCACAGGGATGTAATTTAAGAGTGTGTTTACATTCCCTGTTATCACAGATTTTTGTCAAGATCAAAATTTATACTAGCAATAACTTCCATCTAAAAAGAAGCCACTAGAAGTCCTGTCCACATTATATGCCACAATGAGGCATTGTCATCATGATATCACCAGCAGCTTGCTGTGCTAGCTAGCTTCTTCTTAATAAGCCTCTCTCGTGTCAAATATACACAAAACATCATAGAATTTTAGATCTACAGAAATAGTGAAATACAGTTATGTGGTGGCTACGAATTTTTTAGATTAAAAGTTATAAATGTTTTTCTACAGAGGCTGGGGCTGTCAATTGCACCCTCCCGCCTCCCGGGAAGAAGAAGGAAACATTTTCTCTCATCTCTTTGATCTTGGCTGCAACTGAACTAGTATCCATTACAAAAGGAGAAACAAAGTAGCACTTGGCTCGTGTCTGCTTTGATACTTTCACTCAAGCAGAACGGCTGAGCCGAGGATCACTCTCTCTCTCGCTAGGATCGTTACAGGAGAAATTTTCTACAGTCTTCAAAGTGGTGTGTGCAGACACCTTGCCACCACATGCCTGGACCTATCATTCTGAAATTTTACACACATATCAAGTGAAGTGTTCCCTGTAATGTGCCCATGTTTCCTGTTTGTATCTTTAAAAATAAAAAAATGGGAGGCGTAAATGTATTTACCCCACTACTACCCATTTTTCTAAAATTAATTGCCATACAAGGCAAGCACCTACGTTTTTGAAATTTTACACACAAAGGTCCCAAGGTACCACCTACAATGTGGCAAAGTTTCATGTATGTAACTTTAAAAATGACAAAGTTATAGGCATTCGTGGGTATTTATTAAAAAATTAATTGCCACAAAACGCATGCACCAATCTTTCTGAAATTTCTCACAGATAACTATCCCTAACCAGTCTACAATGTGCCCAAGTTTCCTGTTTGTATCTTCAAAAATAAAAAAGTGGGAGGCATAACTGTATTTCTCAATGGGCAAGTGCTTTCCAATGATTTCCTATGGGCAAGTGCTTTCCAATGATTTCCTATGGGCAAGTACTGTCCAATGATTCCCTATGGAAAAGTACTGTCCAATGAATCCCTATGGGCAAGTGCTGTCCAATGAATCCCTCATTGTTTCAAAAATTAATTGCCACACAATACAAGCACCTACGTTTCTGAAATTTCACACACATAGGTCCCAAGGTACCGCCTACAATGTGGCAAAGTTTCATGTGTGTAACTTTACAAATGACAAAGTTATAGGCATTCCTGAGTATTTATTAAAAAAATAATTGCCACACAAGGCAAGCACCTATGTTTCTGAAATTTCACACACATAGGTCCCAAGTTACCACCTACAATGTGGCAAAGTTTCATGTGTGTAACTTTAAAAATGACAAAGTTATAGGTGTTTCTTTCCTCATTGTTTCAAAAATTAATTTCCACACAAGGAAAGCTCCAATGTTTCTGAAATTTCACACACATATCAAGGCAAGTGGTACTTGTAATGTGCCCAAGTTTCCTGTTTGTATCTTCAAAAATAAAAAAATGGGAGGCGTAAATGTATTTACCCCAAAACTACCCATTTTTCTAAAAATTAATTGCCACACAAGACAAGCACCTACGTTTCTGAAATTTCACACACATAGGTCCCAAGGTACCTCCTACAATGTGGCAAAGTTTCATGTATGTAACTTTAAAAATGACAAAGTTATAGGCATTCCTGGGTATTTATTAAAAAATTAATTGCCACAAAACGCATGCACCAATCTTTCTGAAATTTCTCACAGATAACTGTCCCTAACCAGTGTATAACGTGCCTAGGTTTCATCCTTCTATCTTTAAAAATGAAAAAGTTATAGGTGTTTTTATAAAACAATACTTGGCTATGGGAAAAAGCATTCAAAATGGCGTCCGATCCGGATCGGACATCCGGTCCGATCCGATCCGACCATCCTCCAATCCGATCCGATCTGATCCGACCCCCCAGGTCCGATTCCGATCCGCTATCCGATCCGATCCGGGGGGTCAGTGCACATCCCTACTCTGAAGACTTTAGTGGAATACTCATTAATGAAGGAAACTTTATTCATTGGTTTTAAAAATGCCCACATACCTGAGAGTTGAAGACCAGACTTAAGGCTACCTCAGGTTGTCACATGCTTCACAAAGCCAGGAACTGCAAAGGGAGGCCATTCCAAACCTTTTTAAATAAAATCTTTATTTACAACACAAGAATAACAACAACTATCACAAATGGGTTGTAGGGGATACACAGTGAGATCTTCAGTCCACTGATGGATTTTTTTTTAAGTATACATCTTTTTGCAAGTGTAAGAGTTCTCAGACTCCATTTGCTGTTCAGCTGTTAATCCCCAGACCACAGGGATGTAATTTAAGAGTGTGTTTACATTCCCTGTTATCACAGATTTTTGTCAAGATCAAAATTTATACTAGCAATAACTTCCATCTAAAAAGAAGCCACTAGAAGTCCTGTCCACATTATATGCCACAATGAGGCATTGTCATCATGATTTCACCAGCAGCTTGCTGTGCTAGCTAGCTTCTTCTTAATAAGCCTCTCTCGTGTCAAATATACACAAAACATCATAGAATTTTAGATCTACAGAAATAGTGCACATGGTAGTTAAGACAACTTTTCTTTGATTAGACTGTATAGACCATTCAGATTTCTTATCCCATTCATCACTCACATTCTGAAAATCTCCTTTATTCATTCCAAAACAATTTTATGAACAGCTATGGTAGGCTTGACTATCTGTAAAGAACCAAATAATTCCTCCAGCAGTGAAGGAAGTGCTGTACTACCCAAGCCTGATGGCCCATGTAGAAACTCCAACAAATGTTGGAGCAGGATATTATGCTAACTTGTACTAAACAGTCATGATATCTAATCCACAATATTGGAAATTTTAAAAAGACTTATCCTACTGACTGATCCTACTGACTGATCACTTAATTTAAGTACTTGTAGTAAATTTAACATACTTGCCATGGGTAGGCTGACCATGTGAAAAGGAAGACAGGGCTCATGTAACTTTAACAGTTGTAGAGAAAAGGGAATTTCAGCCAGTGTCATTTGTATGCAATTAGTTCCTGGTGAAATTTCCTCTTCATCACAACAGTTAAAGTTGCATGCACTTTACTAGAGTGACCATATACAAAAGAAGGCAGGGACCCTTCAACTTTAACTGTTGTGATGAAGAGGGAATTTCACCAGGAACTAATTGCATACAAATGACACTGGCTGCAATTCCGTTTTCTCTACAACTGTTAAAGTTACATGAGCCCTGTCCTCCTTTTCATATGGTCAGCCTAGCCATGGGGAATTTATGAATTACATAATATTCCTTTATTTATTCCTCAAATACATTTTCAAAAACCATCTGCAGTGTTTCAGAAGTTTATTGTGTAGGGATGTCGTGGGAGTCCATGTGTGTATCTGTGTGTGTGTAGTGGGGGAATCTGATGGACTCCCTCTGCTCGATGATCCAGACCTCACTTCCTGAGTTGCTGCCACTTACCAAACCTGTTTGCGGGGCACTCACACAGTCCTTTACAGCCACCATTAAGGTAACATTAAAATTCTGGAAAAGACAAGCCATCATTTTGAAACAAATTGTGCATCTCTCTGCTCTGAAATTATTTGATGGGTTTAGAAGTGTCCAAAGTCCACACTGGAAGATCACATGCACTACGGATGTTCACGGTCATCAGATAATTCCAGGGTGGAGAGCACACCCCTAAACTCATATAACTTTCTGAATTTAATTAATGACTTCATTGTTTCACTCTTAGAGCTTCCCTGATGTTCAGCTCAGGCCTCAACAGAATAATGTAACATTTGGTAGAAAAAATGCAACCAAGCAACCCAGCACTGGAGGATAGGATGGAGAATGTCTCCACAGCTACCATGCATTTTCCCTTGGTGCTCAAGTAAGTGGGAACAAAAGATAACCAAACACTGCAAAACACCAACATGCTGAAAGTGATAAACTTGGCCTCATTGAAACTGTTGGGCAACTTCCTAGCAAGAAAAGCCTCAGTGAAGCTGACAACTGCCAGGAAACCCATATAACCCAAGACACAGTAAAACATAGTCACAGAGCCCTCGTTACATTCCAGGACAATTTCTTCAGTCACTGAGAACATGTCAAAATCTGGGAATGGGGGAGCGGTTGCCAACCACATAGCACAAATGCCTGCTTGGACAAAGGAGCAGCCAAGGACAATGCAGGTGGCCAGTCTTTTCCCTACCCATTTCCTCATCCTGCTTCCTGGCTTGGTGGCCATGAAAGCAAGAACCACAGTGATGGTATTGGCCATACAGCCAGGGCACCCAAATCCCCTAAACTATGCCAGCTCCTTACATACGATCATGGGGTGGGGTGGGTGGGGTGAACCCAACATTTTCTCCTGGTGCTGGAAGCAGTTGGGCTTGCTGGTAGGTGCAGGCTACCACACATCCGCATCCAAGAGGATGAGGTTTGGTTAAATGGTTTAGGAAATGGTCATGGGCCTGAAAAACAGCCTTATACTGACCCAAACCACCTCTCCATCCAGCACTGCAACAACCATACTCACTAGCAGCAGCTCTGCCAGTCTCCACACTAACTTCTTTCCTCATCTCTGGGTAAGTTTAGATGTTATTGCTTGCCCTGAGTAAGCCAGGCAAGTTGTTTCTTGACCCCTTGGCAACCTCATCTACTCCCACTTACACAGAAATAAGGAATAAATCTGATACTGATTTATACTATACTAGGGTGACCAGATAAAATCCAGGTCAGGGCTCATGTAACTTTAACAGTTGTAGAGCAAAGGGAATTTCAGACAGTGTCATTTGTATGCAATTAGTTCCTGGTGAAATTCCCTCTTCATCACAACAGTTAAAGCTGAAGGGGCCCTGCCTTCTTTTGTATATGGTAACTCTAGTATAGTGCCTGCGACTTTAACTGTTGTGATGAAGAGGGAATTTCACCAGGAACTAATTGCATACAAATGACACTGGCTGAAATTCCCTTTTCTCTACAACTGTTAAAGTTACATGAGCCCTGACCTGGATTTTATCTGGTCAGCCTATACTATACATCTCTTGACCCCAGCACTGCTAAAACTGACAGTCATCAACTGTCCAGGGATTTAGGCAAGATTCCTTCCTAGCACTAACAGGAGATGGGTGGGGGGTGGGGGGGGTCGGTTGAACTTGAGACCTCTGCATGCAAAATATAAAAATCATAGAACAGCAGTGTTCGAAAGGGGCCTATAAGGCCATTGACTCCAACCCCCTGCTCAATGCAGGAATCCACCTTGTGCTTTGTCACAATGAGCTATGACCCCCTCAGACTCCACTACCTCAAATAAGCCCCTGTGGCTCAGGATAAATTGTCATTAAAGGCTGCTGTTTAGGTTTGGGACAGGGAACCCAACCATCACCTTATACCCAGGTGTTAGGAGGGGACCCCCTACCCAGGACCCCCAACTGCCAAGCACTCTGATTATCATTATCATTATTATTAATTATCATTATTACATTTATAAACCGCCCCATAGCCGAAGCTCTCTACATGGTTTACAAAGATTAAAAACATTGGACTTTTACAAACCAGTATACAAAATTTAAAACCATAAAAAGCAAAACACAAACTACATATCAACAATCCAGGGGTCAGTTAAAAACAAAATAAATCCCTCTACATATGCTCATCATATGCCTGGGAGAAGAGAAAAGTCCCTTCTAAGCTATACCTCTCCCATGGGGGCAAGAGTATAAAGGGTGGCGGCAAAGGCATTTTCCCAACACCCTCACAAGTAAAAGAATTAGGGGGAGGAGTGAGCATTCAGCGTCCAACGCATGGTGGATACAGTTACTTTGCCCAATAAAATTGGTACCGTAAAAGCTATTTCACTGCCACCTGGTCCCCATGTGAAACTCCTGACTGGTGAGGAAGACCCTGTTAGTCTTCCCCCAAACTTTGAGGCCTGCTAGGCTCAACAGCTAGCCAAGAGTCACCTGCCCAGCACACTGAGGAAGGCTGGGTGCCACCCTAGCAACTCGCTCGCTCACTCATTTTCGTAGGCCCTTGGGTTGGCACCAGGGCACAATCCTTCACCCCTGCCTACATGACCCAAAGAGTAGGCAAGCACAGTGCTCTGAAAGCCCAGAGGGGCCAGCTTGAAAGGCTACCCTAGCAGCCACTGCCTAAGACACCCTCCTTGAAGAGCGGTGGGAGGGAAGGAAGGACCAGCTGCGCCCTCTGCTCCTCCAAGAGTTGCTGCAGTTACTGCTGCATGGGAAGGGGCATTGGAAGGCCCTACATTGTCACTGCTGCAGACTCATTTCTCCATGTGTTCCTCTGGCTCAGGGCACATGCATGAAGCTTGGCAGCTGTCAATCAAATGCAGAACTCACGTTAGAAGACAAGAGTGCTGCTGCCGCTGCAGTCATCACTACCTCAGCTTCGGCCTTCTCTCTGTGTTGAATTGGCTGCCCAAGCACGTCCAAGGTGCTTGGCAGCCACAGATCAAAGAGGTGGGAAGGAGGGGCAAAAGCCCAATGATAACCCTGATGACCCCTCCCACCCCCAGTGGCACCACCCAGGAGGCTGCCAATGGCGAGCCTCCATGTGTCTCCTCTACCCTGCCCGCCGCAATTGCCTCCCCAATCCCAGGCAAGCCAGGCATGGTCGTAAGGCCTTTACAATTACTATCAGACATTTGGCAATTGATTGGTGAAAATATGGCAAAAAGCCAATTGCAATGAATTGGAAACAAAGTTGTTTTAAAGCATTACATCAGTTATACTGAACATCTTGCAAATATGTATGTCTTAGAAAATGATAGATGTGGCCCTTGAGAAGCAGATTAAATGCACATTTCATTAGCGTTGTGTTAAAAATTCTCAGATTCATTTCTTCATATATATGAAGGAATTTCAAGTGTTGTTGATTTATAATCAAGACACAAAACTAACTAATCAATCAATCAATCAATCAACTTTATTGCGGCCAACAGGCCAGAAAATCAGATAAACAGTAAGTAGCATTTATACAGTATGTTTGATTCACGGGTACATTAAATCTAAACATCTTAGATAACTACTTGAGCTCTGCAAACCAGTATATTATGGACAAATTTGTCTACTTGGGTTGTAATATATTTGTCTTTGCCCTGAAGTAAAAAGACTACTATTTCACGAGGGTTCTTATCTGCTAAATCTTTAATTAAGGGGCCAATTAAGGTGATCCTATAATCTCTACAGAAAATGCACTTAATCAACATGTGTTCGACCGACTCAACCTCTAAATTATTACATGGACAGAGTCTCTCTTCGATAGGGATTTTCTCAAATCTTCCTACCAATAAGTTAGAAGAGAGGGCATTAAATCTTGCTAGAGAGAAGGCTCTTCTAAATTTGGGCACTGTTAACCATCTCAAATAGTTCATTCCATCTCTGCCATCCTCTCTCGGTAGCTCTAAAGAGTGTGGGGAGCTTGGGCCGTGGGCCTTACCCTTCAGCTCCTGAAGATCTATATCTTTCAATCTTTGGCTCACGAGACTCTTAACCACTCTGATGTCCGAATTAAGTAAAACGAAAGGGGGAAGCCCTATCAAGTGAATCTTATGGGCTATCACTTTCATCCATTGGGAGTCATAAGTGTCCAAGAGAACCTGGGACACTAAAGAATTAGGGGAAAGGCCATGATAGAGTCTAAGCCAGAATTGTATTGAATGGGTCCATGCCAAGGAGCTCAGGGAGGAAAACTAACTAAATTCTCACTCATCTCACAGATGAATTCATAATTCCAAAGCACAAACATATTTCCAGTGGATTCCAAACTGCAAAAGAGAGACTGTGGCAAAATGTGACGAACAGAATCTGTAAAACCTAAAAGTCAACAGCAATTACTTTTCAGCATTCTACAATTAGAGAAAACCATACCCCAAACCTCCTGAACATTGGTCCAATTGGGGAACCATAAAAAGTTTTAAAACCGGTGTTGGGAACACATATAACTTTCTGAATTTAATTAATGCCTTCATTGTTTCACTCTTAGAGCTTTCCTGTTGTTCAACTCAGGCCTCAACAGAATAATGTAACATTTGGGAGAAAAAATGCAACCGAGCAACCCAGCACTGGAGGATAGGATGGAGAATGTCTCCACAGCTACCATGTATTTTCCCTTGGTGCTCAAGTAAGTGGGAACAAAAGATAACCAAACACTGCAAAACACCAACATGCTGAAAGTGATAAACTTGGCCTCATTGAAACTGTTGGGTAAGTTCCTCGCAAGAAAAGCCACAGTGAAGCTGACAACTGCCAGGAAACCCATATAACCCAAGACACAGTAAAACATAGTCACGGAGCCCTCGTTACATTCCAGGACAATTTCTTCAGTCATTGAGTCCATGTCAACATCAGGGAATGGAGGAGCGGTTGCCAACCACTCAACACAAATGCCTGCTTGGACAAATGAGCAGCCAAAGACAATGGAGATGGCCAGTCTTTTCCCCACCCATTTCCTCATCCTGCTTCCTGGCTTGGTGGCCATGAAAGCCAGAACCACTATGATGGTTTTAGCCAACACAGAAGATACAGCCACAGAGAAGATGATGCCAAAAGCAGTTTGACGGAGGAGACATGTCACTTTCTCAGGAGGGTTGATGAATAGCAACGCAGACAGGAAGCAGAACAGAAGGGAGATCAAGAGAGTGTAAGTGAGGTTCTGGTTATTGGCTTTCACTATTGGAGTGCTGTGGTGCTTTATAAATATCCCCAGGACTAGAGCTGTGATCAGAGAAAGGGAAAGAGCAAAGAAGACTAAACCGAGCCCCAGTGGTTCTTCATAGGATAAGTAGGTTATTATCCTTGGAATGCAGAAGTCATGGTCCCTGTTTGGATACTGATCATTTGGGCATTGAATACAATCATCCATGTCTGGAAAGGAAAATCAGAGTCTTAGTTTTCTCAAACTTGTCTTGATACAATAAAGAATATTGTATGAAAAGAAAAAAAACATAGCATAATGTTTATATGCATGGTTTATGATGTCCTGTTTTTTTTTATTTCTCCTATGGCTTTTAATCAAAGCCCTTGGCTATTGTCCATAGATATTTATTGGCTGGAATTAAGGCCGGACAAAATTAATTAGTGTTGCATTCTCCTGCAATGTTTGGCAATGTCTTAGGAAAAGCCAACGTCAATGAAATTGTAACCCATCTCTAGCTAAGATATGAGTTATAGGCTGCATTCCTGTACGTTCCTAGAATTCAATGAGTGTAATGTATTAAAAGCAATAGGAAATATTGCTAAGTAGAAACACATAATACCCAGTATAAATGTTGCAAGCCTTTGAATTCAGCCTTGTTTCTTTTCATAGCATCTTCTTAAGCTGCATCACAAACTGGTTTGGAAATTTAATTAAGGGTGCAATCCTATAGCATGCACCCCTGAGTACTTTTAAGCCTAATGAACCTGGAGGCTTATGTGTATCCAATGCAGAGCGGAAGACAACTCAAGCCTCCTGCTCTGCATTTTAGCTATGATGGGTGATTTTGCCTATAGATGATGAAGATGATGATGATTTATTACATTTATATACCGCCCGATAACCAAAGCTCTCTGGGCGGTTTACAAAAATTAAAAGATTAAACATTAAAAATTCAATATACAAAAATTAAAACCGTAAAACATAAAACAGCTGATATTTAAAACATTTTAAACTTTTAAGCCTGGCCACAAAGTCAGTTAGAACTTCAACTTAAGCTGTTAAAATGCCTGGGAGAAAATAAAAATGTTGTCTTGGCACCGAAAAGATAACAGCGTTGGTGCCAGGCGGGCCTCAATGGGGAGTTGGGGGGCCACCACAGAGAAGGCCTTCTAGTGGAGGCTTCAGGCAGTGGGAGGGAAGGAGGCTGAGGATACCTCATAGCCCTACATCTCCTATACCCACCCCTGGGAACACCTCCTTTTCCCCATCTCCATGCTCTGTTTTCCAAGGAAGGAGAGGTAGCCAGTGCAGTTCTTTCTTGCCAGTTATGAGGGGGAGAGTAAAGGGGTGGTGAGCACAGTTTCCTGCTTCCAGCTTGGAGCATTGTCTATGAGCTCTTAGAGCCGGGAAACTATATAGCCCTATGTTCCCCCAGATGCTGTCTAGGGGATATAGGTTTGGTTCCTCCATTTACTGGGCTGTCTACCATAATGGGTAGTAGTATGAGTACTACTAGTAGTAGGATGTTATTGATTAGGCTGACCATATGAAAAGGAGGACAGGCTCTTGTAATTTTAACAGTTGCAGACAAAAGGGAATTTCAGCCAGTGTCATTTGTATGCAATTAGTACCTGGTGAAATCCCCTCTTTATCACAACAATTAAAGTTGCAGGCACTGTACTAGAGTGACCAGATACAAAAGAGGGCAGGGACCCTGCAGCTTTAATATTGTAATGAAGAGGGGATTTCACCAGGTACGAATTGCATACAAATGACGCTGGCTGAAATTCCCTGTTCATGAGCCCTGTCCTCCTTTACATATGGTCAGCCTAATATTGATGATGATATTGTTGTTGTTAACAACTGCAACTGACACCACCTGTGTTTTGGGCATTCTAAATGGTATTTAAATACCTTATGTACCTTTTATAGCTCACATACCTGTTGGGTTGGATCCATGCTTTTCCTTCCCTAGGTCAAAGGGCTCCACTGAAAGAAGGTGGTTCTAACAATTTTTAGGGATACCATCACCACCACAACATCTCACCCCATTCCACAGGGTAGTCCACTTTCTGTGTAGGATTTTCAGGGTTTGGAGGAGTTGCATGCCACTAAACCTCAACTTATTTCATTTTATTCATTGTCATATTTCCTCCCCCCCTCCCTTCTCCTAAGGGAATTCTCAGTCTTCTGATTTTCATAGTGCATGATATGAAAAGGGCACAGGAGTGTTTCTTTAGTTAATAGTAATAAGAATAAGAATACAAGAACAACATGTTCTGCTTTTCAAAGCCTCAAATTGTACTGCTTATAAAATGATAGCAATTGGTCAAATAAGTGGAAACTTGTGATTCCTGTGCAATGTTTTAAGCTCATCTAGTACAAGTTGTTACACATACAACAAGGTAAAAACTGCTGAAAATTGTCACAGCTCTTTTTACATGAAGCTGTGGCTTGGCATACCATATATTTCTTTCGACTTTTGGTGAAAAATACATGTGTGCATTACATTGGTTTGGTGAATTTCTGATCATGTTATAGTGTTTGTTTGTTTGTTTGTTTGTTTGCATTCCCCCCCCACACCCATGAAAGCATATGGCAGCAGCTGCTGGCATATTTATGTTGGGTGTGGGAACCTTTTATTATTTGCTTTTCTGTTGTCATTATAGTGCTGGGGCATGGGGGAAGGTTAGTGAATGCTAGGGTGGGGAGCAAGGGGGCAAGTAGGCATACACACATAGAACACTGTATCGGAGTTTAGATGCTTCAGTTTTGATAGGACCTGATGGAGAATGATTTGGAAATATGATTTGAAGTTGCTCAAAGATGTTACTCATGAGGACTTGAAAAACTATGTTGATTAAGGACATTAGACATGAATACTTGTAACAACAATATTGCCCAAAGATATTAGTCATATAAATGTGTGACCTTATATATTCCTTATATATTCCTTTTAAGGGAACTAGATGAAGGGTCCAAGGAAAAGAATTGATGAGGTTGTGGTTAGAAAATCCCTGTCTCCATAAGAACAGAGAAGTAAATCAGACAGATAACCACAAGAAAAAGGGAATTTGACCTTTCGTTGTCATAAACAACTATGTCAGGGGGAGGAGGGTATATTCTGAGAAGAGAATGGTCTAAACTATGACATGGACCAATTTGTTTGGCCATTTCAGAATAAATTAAGAGGGAGGTCTTTGTCTTTGGAAAATTTATTTAAGTCTGGGTAGCAGGAACTAAGATGTCTTTCCTTTCCCTCAGGCATGATATCCAGGATGTTGCTCTCAGCCTAGCATGTTGGCCTCAATGACTCCTTGGTTGCATGAGAGAAATAGAAGACCTCTGTGGAGAACAGGTCCTTCACAGAGTTGTATGAGTGTCACTGGGAGGGTTTGTCTATGTTTGTCTATGTTCTCAAGAAATCTGGCATATATTCTTTTAATTTGTATATTCTTTTAATTTGCTTTGCTGAATGGAGAAGTTAGTGTGTTTGTTTAATTTTAACTTCCTTAAATTGATTTAATAAATGTCTTAAAGCAATAACAGTTTAATTGAGTTCGTGAGTATGAGCAAAATCAATCATTCTGTGTGTCTATCTTCGTATCTTCCCAGTGGGGAATTTAGGGAGCATTGATAAAAGGAACCTGTATTCAGTGTCCCTTAAAATAAAAGCCACCTGAATAACCCCCCTACATGGGCATGCTCAGTTTCACTCTGAATCTAGAATGCAGCCAATGCTCCAAGTTTTTCAAAGGAATTGGATTACAAATAGCATCTATGTGCAATGCCTATTCCTTTACTTGTAGCATGGTCCAATCTACACCAAGCAGGATATAGAATTAAGGAAGTGGAATGAAAGCAGTATATAAAAGGCAGGAGCCACACTACTGCTTTATAGCGGTATTGAAGTACACTGACAACAGTTGGGGCCCATAGACACATACCATATACCACTTTCATACTACTTTCCATCCTGCTTGGTGTAGATCTGGCCAAAGTGACCTCTCCAATTGAGACTACATGTTGCTGCACAGATTGGGGACCAACCATAGGGGGTTAGGAGACTTTAATCCTTGCACCCCCATGCTGAAGACAATATGGATCAAACCTGCAATGCCTCCAATTTACATTTCCAAACAGAAAGTTACTTGCAATGTAAATTACAGAAATAGGGAAAAGGGTTAACCCCCCCCCCAAAAAAAAATCACTCTATGGTTTTGATCCATATTGGTTCCCTTGAGCTTATCTTTGAGTTAAACAACAAAAGCAAAAACTAGGTGTGTATTCTAAGTAACATACACTTTGACTCACAGAGAATTTGGAAAAAGTGGGGATGGAATGCATAGCTGGGGGAAGAAGAAGAATCAGGGCTTCATAGCATCTTTTTGAAAGTAAAAAATGCAGTGCAAACAGCCTGACCTTTGTTCTGACATTCTGGATTTTGGGAAAAGGACATGCAAGGATTGTGTCTCACATTAAGGGTATATTCACATGTATTGCTCATGTAACATGAACATAACATGTGAATAATTTTAAAATTATTTCCTTAGGATCCTGAGATAACTCTTTGTATCTCTCACCCATTTGGCTTGAAATCTTGCCTTCTAGACATCGGCTGCAATCGTAACAGCAAAATGGCTCCCCCTCCTTCAGTTTCTTGCTATAACCAGGGTGGCAGTTGTCATTACACATGGAAAAAGGCAATGTCTGGGCCATGAAAAGGAGACAAAAATAAAGAATATTATATTTGGTATATCATTTGTGGTTCCACAGTTAAAGAAGGATGCTGTCACATACACAGACAAACACACACACATGTGTCTTAAGATTCTGGAGAACACATATCACATGAAAAACTGGAGATGCTTTCCTTTGCTTGGAAGATGATACCACTGCAGTGTTTTGCTTATGTAATAAAGAACTATGAATTATTATCTGAACTTCTGTGGTTGTTACATGTTCCACTTACACTCCATGTCCAGTCCATGCATGCATCTGGATCCAAACTAATATTTTAAAAAGCCTTAAAGCAGTAGAATGAATTTTCTGTAGGAATGTGGCTCAGTATTCACTCTGAATTGGAAATAAAATAAACCTCTCCAAACCGCCAAGGGCATAGCCTACCTGGTTAAAACTGTTGTGCCATGTGATGGCATCTTCATTCGTGGAGAATGATTTGGCCTGCTGCTCCACCCATCCAACTTTTACTCTTTGAAATGACTGGTTTGGCAAAGTGATCCAGTTTATAATATCAAATCCAGCTACCAATTCCCTGTTTAGGTCAAAAGAAAACTCATCGCCAGCATTGTTGTTAAATGATAAGTGTTTTAGAAAGTGGTGGAGCTAGAATCATAATGAAAATAACATTTTTAAAGGAAATGTGAGGGGATAACATATGCAACTATCATATACTGAGGTTGGACATTGATTTTATTGGCTTAGTACCACCTACTCCTCCTGGCAATAGTTCTCTAGGTTCTTCTTTCATTGAATTAGTTTCTTGCCAACCAAATGGGGGTGCGGTGACTCCAGATCAATGCCCGGATATGTGACAGAAGGAAAGAAGCAAAATGTTTTCAGAGGCAGGGACTTACAATGTTGACCTTTATTCTATTTTCTGTTCTTCAAAATGTAAGGAGCCATGCCAATAGACTATCCATTCTAGTATTACATACACCTCCTGGCAGCAGATTCTATTATGAAACATGTTGGCAAAGCGAAAGTACTGCATTCTAACAAAATCCAAATTAATTGTGTAACCAGCTCATGTCATTCTCAGAGAGTTTTTGTCCATGTTTCAAAATAACTCCTCATATCAAGACCAAGTTAGACATCAATGCAGGTAGTACAAACCTCTGGACCTGAATTTAGACCCTAGAATGTGTGGGGGGTCATGTTGAGGGGTTTTATCCTTTTTGTCCCCTACTGTGGTCCCAGTCCATATTCAATTTTCCATACCTGTGATTAATATAGACAAACAGTGATCCAGTTGTTTTAGTGAACCACTTTTAGGCAATGAATATTATAGGTTTGAAAGCCCTAATCTGTATTGGAGTTGTAGTGTGTGTGTGTATTTTTGTGTGTGTGAGAGAGAAGGGGAAGAACTAAAGCCCCCACGCACACACACTACATGAAATACAGATGTGTATTCTCATATTTGGGAACATGCTAGTTACTAGGGATGTGCAGCGGATCGGATCAGATTCACGATCCGATTCCGATCCGCCCAAAAATCAGATTAAAACAATCCAATCTGATCTGCCAACCATCCGATATGGTCCAATCCGATCTGAAGGGACCCGAACCAGATCAGAAAATCGGAAAATCGGATGCCATTTTTAATGCTTTTCCCCATAGCCTAGTATTGGGTTACAAAAATGCCTATAACTTTTTCATTTTTAAAGACAGGATAAAACTTGGGCACTTTGTAGATGGGTTGGGATAGTAATATGTGAGAAATTTCAGAAAGATTGGTGCAGACATTTTGTGGCAATTAATTTTTTAATAAAGAACCAGGAATGCCTATAACTTTTTCATTTTTGAAGTTCCACACATGAAACTTTGCCACATTGCAGGTGGTACATTGGGACCCATGTGTGCGAAATTTCAGAAACGTAGGTGCTTGTTTTATGTGGTAATTAATTTTAGAAAAATGGGTAGCAGTGAGGAAAATACAGTTATGTCTTCAACTTTTTTATTTTTAAAGATACAAACAGGAAACTTGGGGACATTATAGGTACCACTTTGTTTGATATGAGTGTGAAATTTCAGAAAGATAGGTCCAGGCATGTAGTGGCAAGGTATTTTTGAAACAATGAGGAAAGAAACACCTTTAACTTTTTAAACCCTTATTTTAAAAGTTAGATGTCAGAAAGTTAGGTCCAGGCATTTGGTGGCTACGAATGTTTAGATTAAAAGTTACAAAATATTTTTTCACAGAGGCTTGGGCTGTCAATTGCACCCCCTCCCCTGCCTCCCCCTCCCTCTTTTATCTGTCAAAACTCTGTGTTGTTGTAACTTTTAATCTAAAAATATTGTATGGGAAAAACACAAAAAATGGTGGCCGAGCCAACAATCGGACGTCCGATTTTTGGATTGGGATCGGGTCTTATCTGATCCGAGGGACCTCCGATTTTGTCCTGGCTGATCCAGGACAATGTTGGAGGCCCCGATTCGGGTCCTGATCTGATCCAGGGGGTCCCTGCACATTCCTAATTACTACTAGTATGTATCTTGTATTTATGCCTGGATATTATTTTTACTGTACAGTGGGTGCATGGAGAAAGATCCAGATGTCAATTGATCCCTACCCACTACACCAGTGTTCTGATCTTGATTGGGAACTCAGCTTGTACTTCAGAGTAAAACTGACAGAAAATACATAGCTGCTTAACACATATTTAAATTAAAGTCTGCAAAATTCTGACAGTGCATTCATAGAATCATAGAAATGTGGAGTTAGAAGGGACCACAAGGACCATCTAGTCCTACCCTCTTCAATGTGCAGGAAAACCACTTAAACCATCCATGAAAGGTGGTTGTCCAGCCTCTTCTTAAAAAGCGCCAGAGATGGAGAACCCACTACCTCCATAGGTAGAATGTTCCACTACTTAATAGATTTCAGTTGAACATAAAGTAAATTCCTGATGAACAGAAAGTAGGGGATATTTATTGGAAATAGAACTGTTGCATTTTTATTGGGGTGGGGTAAGAGGACAGTTGAAGTACCTGAGAAGGCAACTGTTTGAAAACAAAGTATAGGAAAAATTAGTTGCACATGTTTGGACCTGTTACTACACCACTATATATGTTGTTCTCACATATTTGCCTACCAAAGCCATTACCTGCCATGGCTGTTGATCCGGAAAGTTCACCATTCGTCTCTCTTTGGGTCTGTTTGACAACATGGCATGTAAAGCATGGGCCACAGCATAGACAGCATTGTAGATGCTGTAGCTGTGGCCAGTCATGCTCATTTCAAAGAAAGGCCCAGGAAGGCTCTCAAGCTTCTCCACTCCGGTGCAGTTTCTCTCAGCTGTTGTGCCAATCTGTTCATTGGGAACTGAACAGTCAAATGACTGTTCCCAGAAGATCCTGATAAAACCATCTTCTTTGGTCTCCAGATGGTTTCTGGTCTGAAGAAAATGTTGGAATCCTAACACTTCCTTTGAGTGAATGGTGAAGGCCAAAGCACCATGCATGGTTTCTATATCCCACCTCTTTTGATAATGGTATGATTTGAGCTCCAGCTGCACTGTCAGAATCCACACTTTACCTTTAGGCATCAATATATTTTCTTCCATTTCTGGTAGATACAACAACCACCTGAAAATTATTATATCTTCATCATAGACAATCACTGCATTGGCATTGCTCTGCATTGAAACATTATAAATTCCAATCAACCAATGCATCACTTCAAGAAGGGCATTGATGTTAATTTGCTTGATTCTTTTTATGAAGGCAAAACAGATGCGACTCCGGGGAAACATTATACTTATTGATCTCACAAAGTTATCTCCATTCTCATCATTTTTGGCAATGACCCCAACCCATGTCCATCTGAAGTGCAGTAGGAGGTGGAGAATCCCTGTATGTTCATAGGCTTCATTTGGGACCAGTTGATAGAAGGTACAAGTTTTACTTTTATCATCTGTCAGTGGAACAGAGCCATATGTGAACTACGGAGAGATGAAATGGATGGCTTGGAGTGAAGGGAGTGCACTTTTACTCTCCCTAATATTTTTGGCAAATACAAAATTGTATCCATCACTTCAAAATGTCAAATGTTTTATGTATTTTTAATCAGTTTTGTGTGTTTTATGATGATGTTGTTCCCCGCCTCGATCCGGAGGGAGAGGCGGGTAATAAATAAATAAATAAATAAAATAAAAAAATGGTTACATCCAGGATTTAAAATAATAATAATAATAATAGTAATAATAATAATATTAAATATAATAATAATAATAATAATAATAATAATAATAACAACAACAATAATAATAATAATAGCCTGTTTAAAAGACCAGCATTAAGGCTATCCCATGTTGACTCAAGCTTCACAATGCAGGAAATTGGAAGCTAATGTTGATACTTTAAACAACGTACACTGTGATAAGTGATGATGTTTTGCAATGTCCTAAATTTTGCCTGCCTATAACTTGCTCCCCATGACCCACACATGTCCAAGTTATTTCAATCTCACATACAGTTCAGGAAGATGGAGTCTTTGGGACTCCTGGCTCCTGATAGGTAACTTGTATTTTCTCAATTGTTCAATGTTTGATATATTCCAAAGAGGAGGACACACAACGCATTTTCATTCTCAGCACTCTATGTGTGCTACGAATGCCTGTTCTGTCTGTCCCTATAGCTTCCAACAAGGCCTAACCAGGGGAGACCAGTAAATTACTAATTCACATACTACTAATTATCCACTTCTATAACTGGCTATATTTTTTTATCTATACTAATGTACTTTGCTATACCAGTGAATGCAATTGCTGCAAGCCTATTGAAAAAGGAAACTGTTCGACCATCTCATACATCATACAAAGCCCCTGCTCAATTCTCTGAAAAAGTAATTTTGCTTAACCCTCATGTCCAAGTCTGCATATTTGTTTCAAACATGCCCCTATTTGTACTGAGAATAAAAAAGTCACATCTTTTGGAAAAGAAGAAGAAAGTGCAGATCATTTAATACAAACCATGCTCATGCCCACAGATTTCTTCAACATCCCTACTCTTGCCAACACATCCTACCTGTGGAACTTTGTAGATGCCCAAGATGTTTGCCATGTGGAGGGAGGTTGCAGAGTAAAGAGCCCCAATGACAGCCATCACTTTGTTCTGGATGCCACACTTACAGTTTGGGATAAATCTGATGTGTGTTGAGAGAAGTTCCATTGTGCTGTGGTAGGTCCTCCGTGCAAGATAGTAGCTGTCATAAATGTGGAAGCCCAAGGTGATGTTAGATAAAATCTGGGGGTTTTCATTGATCTCTTTCACAGCATATACCAGTGCTAAGACATGCTGGTAGTTCTTTGCAATTACTATACAATGAGAATTGTATGTTATATTTGGATAAAACTTTGCTCTTGGCAAAACTATTGCTACCATGTTGTGCTCTACCACGAGTATCTGTTTCAGAAGATGCAACTCACCACACTATCTTAGTTAATATACTGGGTGGCCCAAAAGTAGGTACACAGTTGTTTAGAATGTTGATGGGAGGGGGAGAGAATGGCTCAATTCGGATGACACGATAGTCAATGGTGGGGTAATAATCAACTTTACAGTTGTTTAACTAGGGGGTACTCCCCACACAACATGATAATAAATAATCAACTGTGGTGTGGATTAGGATCAGCGCTGAGTTGACTATGGCAGCATTCGGATGACACAATAGTCAAAACAACTGACGATTGTTTCCCCCATACCAGTTGTTTATTGTGTCGTCCGAATTGAGCCAATGTGTAAGTAGAAGATGTGTGGGTGGAGTCAGAATGACAGTTGGGAAAGGTGACAAGTGAGGGGAGTGAGGGGAATGAGGCCCAAAAGTAGATACAGTTGTGTAGTTGTTTAGGTTTTTTTTTTTTTTTACTGATATTGTGAATGATGGCAGCAAACTTGAGTCAAGAACAAAGAAAGTGGATTCTAAAGCAGTACTGGAAGACTGAAAATGCCGAGTGAGTGCGCACAGCATGGCAAGAAGCATCTGACACTCCTCCACCAACACATCTGACAATTTATTTTTCTTAGAGATAAATTTGAAGCAACAGGTGCAGTAACTAATGCACCGAAATCTGGACATCCTAGGACGTCAATGACAGAGGAAAATGAGATGAGAGTCACTCTGACATTTGTGAACAGTCCAAAAAGGTCCACACGCCATGCATCTAAGAAGCTATCCATACCTAGAACGTCCTTGCAATGCTTAATGCGTAAATTGAAATTGAAGCTGTACTGTCCAAGACTGTTACATGGTCTTCTGGAGGACGACCCAGACCGTCGGTTGCAATTCTGTGAGATTATGCGTAACCAAATCTCTAACGAACCAGACCTTCTTGATAAGATCATCTGGTCAGATGAGGTTTCTTTCAAGTTGTCAGGCCACGTGAACAGGCATAACTGTGTGTATTGGGCAGATGAAAATCCTCATTTGACTATCACATCTCAACTGAACCAGCCAGGCATCACAGTGTGGGGTGCACTGTCCAGCGAAGGTGTTGTAGGACTGGTTTTCTTCCATACAACTGTGGATAGTAACTATTACCTAAACATGTTACACGATGTGGTAGTGCCACAACTCAGAACCAGGGCTAACTTCGCCAAACTGCTCTTCCAACAAGATGGGGCACCTCCTCATTATGCTTCTGCAGTAAGGGACTATCTTGACAAGACCTTCCTATTCAATGCTGCCACAACATGGCAGCATTGAATGGCCGCCACATTCACCTGACTTAACACCAATGGACTTCTTTTTGAGGGGTGTAGTAAAGAATAAGATTTTTGAGAGGAATCCCCAAACAGTGAACGAATTAAAAGAGTTCATCTTGGATGCATTTATGGACATTGATGCAGACCGGAATTGTGTTGTACTGTGTGTCACAGTGTTCTGAACAGGTTTGAGGAATGTTGCAACGTTGATGGAATACATTTCGAGCACTTACGAGATTAAACAAGTTAAACAAATGTAAATGTAATAAACAATGTAATAAAATGCAAATAAACTATACTGTTTACCTACTTTTGGGCCACTTGGTATTTAGAAACAGTATGTATCAAAACATACGTTTGTCTGCTCACGGACACTACATTATTTAGGAGCAGTTAAAACAGAAAGGAATTGTGAGGATATCCAAAAGGATCTCTCCAAAATGGGAGAACGGGCAACCATTTGGCAAAGGTGGGTGGTTCAATATAAAGAAGTTTAAAGTGATCCGCAATGGTGCAAAAAAATAATAAAAATATCCAAACTTCACATATAAGTTGATGGTTTAGGAGCTAGTGGTAACTGACCAAGAAAGTGATCTTAGGGTTGTGTTGGGCTGCTTA
Source organism: Anniella stebbinsi (assembly GCA_029215795.1). Classification (NCBI taxonomy): domain Eukaryota; kingdom Metazoa; phylum Chordata; class Lepidosauria; order Squamata; family Anniellidae; genus Anniella; species Anniella stebbinsi. The sequence continues at coordinate 27,334,461 of JARDYH010000008.1, forward strand.
ATGGAAATGTTGATCTAACATGTGGCTGCAGTGGAAAAGTCCAAATCCAAGTTGAGTTCAAATTATGCATGGCTTGGAGATGTAAATAGGGACACATTTTTCTCCATCTCTCATAATATTAAAACCCACATTCATACCATGAAGCTGATTAGAGGGAGATTGAGAACAGGTAAAATTGGTTAAGGAGAGAAAAAATGATAATGGGAAAACAGTCAACATTCAGGGCTAAACTATCCTCTATCTGAATGTTGCTATCTGATACACACACAAATACACACACACACAACCTGGGAGTATGTCCCATTGAATTCTGTGGGCTATACTTCTGAATAGATATGGGCAGGATCTATAGCACTGCTTTAAAATGTTTTATAATTGAAGTGAAAACTGCTGGGGCCCAGATCACATGCCATATACAATTTTCAAACTATTTTCAGTGTCATATCCTGCTTGGTGTAGATCTAGCCATGTTTAGGATTGTGCCATCAAGCTTTGAAATGAACGTCTTTATAGTGCATAATAGTGAATTATAGTAAATGAAATCTGTAATACTTTTTCCTCCTTTATGATAGGATTCATTTAGCATTCTGGTTCAGCCATATCGTATATCAGTATCTCTATCCTTCATGCTTGCAAAACTGTAATGTTGGTAACATTCCTTTTTAGGGGTCACAGATGAGAAGAGAAGCAGTTACCTCATGTCCTTTTCAGTAGCACAGTAAATAAAAGGAGTAAGGGTGAAGAAATGTGGCTTCCTATACAATCTACCTTGAAAAAATAGTTCATGAGCTGCTGTAGCTCATCTTAGTATATAGGCCTGGCCTAACTGGACAGATATTCATTATAGAAAGGTAAAATAATAATAATAAAAATCTTACTGTCTCCATAAAGTTGTTCATGGGGGTGTTTTGTGTAGTCATTCTCTTCTTCTGGCATTAAGATCTGAGAAATAATACCACCAATGAGGAAATTGCCAGGTTGCAAATACCTGTGAAGAATAGTCAGGGGATCACCAGTGTGGCATTTTGCTATACGAGTTATGTGTGCCACACAAACCAACAGCAACTGCAGCAAAATCACTAATATCTCCATCCTAAAATCTTCTCTTTATGATTCCCCACCATACTCAAGAGTCAAAAATAGTACATTAGCTTTCCACTCTACATATTTTTTGCTCTGCACCCTGAAATATACATCAGGAGGTATCAGAAATCAGGGTGATGCAACCTTGCCTCTCCCTAGTCCCTGTCCCCAGGTAGGAAGAGTAGAAGGGGTAGAGTCACCATGCTCTCCTCATTCTTAATTTTGCTGCAGGCCATAGTGCTCTGAAAGGGTCCTCAAGGAGGAATAGGACTAATCATAGTCATTGTTATAATTATAGTGTGGCAAGAAAAAATGGTACTTGCTCAAAGTATATTGACACTGTGAAATGATGAAGAACACATGTGTGTCACTTTGAAGACTTTAGTGGAATACTCATTAATGAAGGAAACTTTATTCATTGGTTTTAAAAATGCCCACATACCTGAGAGTTGAAGGCCAGACTTAAGGCTACCTCAGGTTGTCACATGCTTCACAAAGCCAGGAACTGCAAAGGGAGGCCATTCCAAACCTTTTTAAATAAAATCTTTATTTACAACACAAGAATAACAACAACTATCACAAATGGGTTGTAGGGGATACACAGTGAGATCTTCAGTCCACTGATGGATTTTTTTTTAAGTATACATCTTTTTGTAAGTGTAAGAGTTCTCAGACTCCATTTGCTGTTCAGCTGTTAATCCCCAGACCACAGGGATGTAATTTAAGAGTGTGTTTACATTCCCTGTTATCACAGATTTTTGTCAAGATCAAAATTTATACTAGCAATAACTTCCATCTAAAAAGAAGCCACTAGAAGTCCTGTCCACATTATATGCCACAATGAGGCATTGTCATCATGATATCACCAGCAGCGTGCTGTGCTAGCTAGCTTCTTCTTAATAAGCCTCTCTCATGTCAAATATACACAAAACATCATAGAATTTTAGATCTACAGAAATAGTGCACATGGTAGTTAAGAAAACTTTCCTTTGATTAGACTGTACAGACCATTCAGATTTCTTATCCCATTCATCACTCACATTCTGAAAACCTCCTTTATTCATTCCAAAACAATTTTATGAACAGCTATTGTAGGCTTGACTATCTGTAAAGAACCAAATAATTCCTCCAGCAGTGAAGGAAGTGCTGTACTACCCAACCCTGATGGCCCATGTAGAAACTCCAACGAATGCTGGAGCAGGATATTATGCTAACTTGTACTAAACAGTCATGATATCTAATCTACAATATTGGAAATTTTAAAAAGACTTATACTACTGACTGATCCTACTGACTGATCACTTAATTTAAGTACTTGTAGTAAATTTAACATACTTGCCATGGGTAGGCTGACCATGTGAAAAGGAGGACAGGGCTCATGTAACTTTAACAGTTGTAGAGAAAAGGGAATTTCAGCCAGTGTCATTTGTATGCAATTAGTTCCTGGTGAAATTTCCTCTTCATCACAACAGTTAAAGTTGCATGCACTTTACTAGAGTGACCATATACAAAAGAAGGCAGGGACCCTGCAACTTTAACTGTTGTGATGAAGAGGGAATATCACCAGGAACTAACTGCATACAAATGACACTGGCTGCAATTCCGTTTTCTCTACAACTGATAAAGTTACATGAGCCCTGTCCTCCTTTTCATATGGTCAGCCTAGCCATGGGGAATTTATGAATTACATAATATTCCTTTATATATTCCTCAAATACATTTTCAAAAACCATCTGCAGTGTTTCAGAAGTTTATTGTGTAGGGATGTCGTGGGAGTCCATGTGTGTATCTGTGTGTGTGTAGTGGGGGAATCTGATGGACTCCCTCTGCTCGATGATCCAGACCTCACTTCCTGAGTTGCTGCCACTTACCAAACCTGTTTGTGGGGCACTCACACAGTCCTTTACAGCCACCATTAAGGTAACATTAAAATTCTGGAAAAGACAAGCCATCATTTTGAAACAAATTGTGCATCTCTCTGCTCTGAAATTATTTGATGGGTTTAGAAGTGTCCAAAGTCCACACTGGAAGATCACATGCACTACGGATGTTCACGGTCATCAGATAATTCCAGGGTGGAGAGCACACCCCTAAACTCATATAACTTTCTGAATTTAATTAATGACTTCATTGTTTCACTCTTAGAGCTTCCCTGATGTTCAGCTCAGGCCTCAACAGAATAATGTAACATTTGGGAGAAAAAATGCAACCAAGCAACCCAGCACTGGAAGATAGGATGGAGAATGTCTCCTCAGCTACCATGTATTTCCCCTTGGTGCTCAAGTAAGTGGGAACAAAAGATAACCAAACTCTGCAAAACACCAACATGCTGAAAGTGATAAACTTGGCATCATTGAAACTGTTGGGCAACTTCCTAGCAAGAAAAGCCACAGTGAAGGATGTAATTGCCAGAAAACCCATATAACCCAAGACACAGTAGAACATAGTTACAGAGCCCTCATTACATTCTAGGACAATTTCTTCAGTCATTGAGAACATGTCAAAATCTGGGAATGGGGGAGCAGTTGCCAACCACATAGCACAAATGCCTGCTTGGACAAAGGAGCAGCCAAGGACAATGCAGGTGGCCAGTCTTTTCCCTACCCATTTCCTCATCCTGCTTCCTGGCTTGGTGGCCATGAAAGCAAGAACCACAGTGATGGTTTTGGCCAACACGGAAGATACAGCCACAGAGAAGATGATGCCAAAAGCAGTTTGACGGAGGAGACATGTCACTTTCTCAGGAGGCTTGATGAATAGCAATGTGGAAAGGAAGCAGAGCAGGAGAGAGATCAAGAGAGTGAAAGTGAGATTCACGTTATTGGCTTTGACTATAGGAGTGTTATGGTGCTTCATAAAGATTCTCAGCACAAGAGCTGTGATCAATGAAAGGGAAAGAGCAAAGAATACTAAACTGTATCCCAAAGGTTCTTCATAAGATAAGAATGTTATAATCTTCAGAATGCAGAAGTTGTGGTCCTTGTTTGGATATTGATCATCTGGACATTGAATGCAGTCATCCATGTCTGAAAAGGAAAAGCTTAGGCTTACTTTTCTCAAACATATCTTAATGGACTAGCCTTTTCTCAAACATCCCTTGATGGACTAGTCTCAATCCATCTATGAGGTCCTGTTCCTTGATTTCTCATATAGTTTTGACTCGTAACCAAGTAAAGATGATTTTAGAGCCTATGGGCCTCAACCATGGAGAACTATTGGCCAGGGTCTACCAAACTAATCAGTGTTGCTTTCGTCTGCATTTTTTTTTAAAAAAAAACAGAACCTTAAGTTCTTTCTTTCCTTCATTTGATCATAGCAATTTTTGGAAATTTCTTATGAAAACCCAACTTAAATGAAACTATTACCCATCTCCAGCTAATATACAAACTGTAGGCTGCATTCCTATACAATCCTTGAAATTAATGAGAGCATTACATAAAATGCAATGGGATCTTGTGCTGAATTGAAATGTATTGGGTTCAGCATAAATGTTGCAAGTCTTAGAATTGTTTCTTGTCATAGTATCGTCTTAAGCTACATCACAAACTGGTTTGGAATGGTGATAAAATTTACTTGGCTGTGGGTTATAATGAATATTACTATAATTAGTAGTAGTAGTAGTAGTAGTTAGGGATGTGCACTGGATCGGACCCGATCCACGATCCGAGTCCGGTCCAGTGGGAAATCGGATAAATTATCCGATTTCCGATCTGACAGCTGGATCGGCCGATCCAATCCGAACCGGTCCGAAAAGGCTCCGAACCGGTTCGGCGGATCGGCGGATCGGCGGGCGCCCACTGGCGCCCACCGCCGCTTCCATTGGCGGGCGCCAGTGGGCGCCCGCCGATGAAAGTGGACAGCGGGGGGGGAGGGGGGGAGGAGGGGGGCGCTTACCTTCCCGGCCCGGCCGCTCCCGTCCGGCGGCGGCAGCTACTACCAGCGGGCTCCGCGGCCTGTTCCAGGGTGGCGCGCCGGGTGATGTCATCACCCGGCGCGCTACTCTAGAGCAGGCCGTGGAGCCCGCTGGTAGTAGCCGCCGGCCCCGGACGGGAGCGGACGGGCCGAGAAGGTAAGCAGGGGGTGCGTGGAGGGGAGGAGGGGGCGTGCGGAGGGGGGGAGGGGGCCCTTACCTTGCCGGCCCGGCCGCTCCCGTCCGGCGGCGGCGACTACTACCAGCAGGCTCTGCGGCCTACTCCAGGGTGGCGCGCCGGGTGATGTCATCACCCGGCGCGCTACTCGAGAGTAGGCCGCGGAGCCCGCTGGTAGTAGCCGCCGGCGCCGGACGGGAGCGGACGGGCCGAGAAGGTAAGCAGTGGCGGGGAAGGGGGCTTACCCCCCCCGGAGCCGTCCGCTTCTATCCGCTGGCGCCCGCGGGCGCCAGCGGATGGAAGTGGACGGCCCCAGGGGGGGTAGGGAGCGCGGGGGAGGGGGCTTACCTGCCGGGGCCGTCCACAGCGGACGGCCCCGGGGGGGGAGGGAGTTAGGCCCCCCCTCACCCACCCGCCGCCATTTTTTCCTCATAGACTTGCATTGCAATGCAAGTCTATGGGGAAAAAATGGCGGCCGATCCAAAAATTTACGATTTTTGGGTCGGGATCAGACTCGATCCGGTCCGGGGGGGCTCCGATTTTGTCCGAACCGGTCCGTGACAAAATTGGAGGTCCCGATCCGGGTCCCGATCCGATCCGGGGGGTCCGTGCACACCCCTAGTAGTAGTTAAACACCACAACCAACACTGCATTTACTTTTGGCATTCTAAATCGGCCTTAAAGACCTGCTTATTTAGACAACTTTTTCTTGCTAACATACCCGTTGGGATGGATCTATGCTTTATCTCCCCTAGAATGAAGGTGGTTCTGACAGTTTTCATCGATTCCACCACCATCACATCTCACCTCCTTCACCAGAAGTGCCTGTGATGTTCAGCTGCTGTAAAGATCCTTGTATATAGAAGATTGTAAGTATTTGTTTATAAAATGCCAAAAGTCCCAGGAAAGAGGTTCAGTAGACTCACAGTTGTGTTGTAACTGGGTAGGTATAAGGGGGGGGGGGGAGTTTATGTGTGAGTGCTGATTGGATGGTGGCAGAGGAGTGCCTGGATTGGCTGGCTGTGTGAGAGTGGGAGGAGTTACAAAATAGTCTCTCTCTCTCTCTCTCTCTCTCTCTCTCTCTCTAAGTTTGGCTGACAAGAGTAGTGAGAGGGAAGTTGTTGACTAGATTAGAGGCTAAGAAGGGCCAACGTGTTTTATTATTTTGGTGGCAGTGGATAGAACGAAGGGGGATTTGAGGGCTAGGGTGCTGGGCTGTGGAGCTGTGGGGCCTAAAAGAGTAAAGGCGAGACAGAAGCAGCAGCAGCAAGCCTAAACACTCAAACACATCATAAGCACGTGTGTGTGTGTGTGTGTGTGAAGTAAGCCCTGAGTATGAGTGGTGTTGGACAGCCCTGTTGTGTAGCCTGGTGAGTGTCACAGGTGCAGGCAGAGTGTCACAAGTGTTGGCTATAGCGGTGGGACAGGAGAAGTTCCAGTGAAAGCTGAAAGAGTGTCTCAAGTTGGCTGAAACTCAACAAAGCCAGGAAATTAGAGACTAAGGCAGATGCCAAACTGATGTGCTCCATGAATAATCATGATGTTGTGCTATGTCACAAGTTGTGCTTGTTTACAGCATACCCTCCATGCACCTACACTTTGGTCAGCAAAGATGTCCCATGTTGTCCTCATCCCATATTGTTTCATGAAGCATCAAGCCTTACTACTGGAAGAAAGGCCCCTTTCACTTTTGAACTCATCCTTCCAGCTATTGATGTAGGCAATGTATTGATGTGAATGAACTCAGTATTCCTCTAGCAAAAGTGTAAGGCTCAGGTGCTTCATAAGTCAGTACAAGACCAGGGTGCCATGGAGCATCTCTGCTGATTCCATGCAGTCCATTTTTCCCCAATTTGGATTTAGGCCTGAGAGTAAGTGTAGGTGCATGGAGGGTAAGTTGTATGCAATCAAATATCTCAGAATGGATCTATCTTGTAATGGATCTATCCTGTATTTTTTTTAAGATTATAAAAAAAGTATGTTAATCTCTCACTCATTTGGCTTGAAATCTTGCCTTCTGGACATCGGCTGCAATCATAACAGCAAAATGGCTCCCCCTCCTTCATTTTCTTGCTGTAACCAGGGTGGCAGTTGTCATTACACATTGAAAAAGGCAATGTCTGGGCCATGAAAAGAAGACAAAAATAAAGTTTATTACCAAATATGGGTGGAGAACTGTTAGGGTGACCATTTGGAAAAGAGGATGGGGCACTTTATCTAGCTATACTAGAGTGGCCACATTCAAATCTGGGCAGGGCAACCTTTGTGATGAAGAAATAATTTCAACAGATGTTGCATGCATACAAATGACACCTGTTGAAATTCCCTTTTCTATTCAAATGTTAAAGATACAAGAGCCATGTCCTCATTTCCATATGCTCACTCTAGAACTGGTATGCCATTTGTGGTTCCATATATATATATATATATATACACACACACACACAATAATGCCACTGAAAATAGAGTCCTCTTGATTCTGGAGAGAACATCCCACACAAAGGCTGGACATACTTTCCTATGCTTGGCAAGTGATATCATTGTAGTGTTATGCTTCTGTAATAAAGAACTGAGACAATAATGTTCCATTCTGTGACTTACTCTCTGAACTTGTAGAATTGCTGCATACTCCATTCATGTTCCATGTCCACTCCATGAATGCATCCTCTCCTAATATAAACAAATATCCACCTTTTTTTGTTCAGAATGATTGTGAACTTTTTATTCTTTTTTGGATCCTTTGCAGCTTCTTCATTCAATTCTAAAGGTGAAGTGTTTACTTTCAACACAACTGAATGCAGGATCTCAGGAAAGATTTCAATTGTGCAAATGAAATTTCTAGGGATGTGCACTGGATCAAGTCCGGACCTGATCCGATCAAAATCAGATAAAATTATCAGATGCTGATCCCAGCATCTGGATCGTCTGATCTAATCCGAACTAGTCTGAATGGACCCGATCTGGTTTGGATAAGATCAGAGGATCGGACCTCCTCCCCCTCTCATACTCCTTACCTGCCAGGACTGTCCACTGCCGTCTGCTGGTCCCTTCTACTGAGAAACAGGATTTGCGGCCTAGTTCTCAGTAGCACGCCGGGTTATCATCACTGTACTAAGAACTAGGCCACGAGGCGTGTTTCTCAGTAGATCAGAGCAGCGGAGGGAAGCGGGCATCCTGACAGGTAAGGAGCGCAGGGGGGAGGGACAGGGTGGGGGTGTTAGGCCCCCACTCACCCACCCACCGCCATGTTTTCCATATAGGCTTGCATTAGGGGAAAGCTTTCTTTCCCCCAATGTAAGCCTATGGCAAAAACACCAAAAATGGTGGCCGATCCAAAAATTGGACGTCTGATTTTCGGATTGGAATCAGGTCCAATCCGATCTGAGGGACCTCCAATTTTGTCCGAACCAATCCAGGACAACATCGGAGGTCCCAATGTGCACAGATCCGGGGGGTCTGTGCACATCCCTAGAAATTTCCCTAATTCACTTTTATCTAAGGCAAATCTGTACAACATAAGGTTCAGGAACTTACAGTTAACCTTCTAAAACTTAATTCCATGTGGATGCAACTATTATCCACAAATTAAGTATAAAATATCCTGCTTTGCAATTCTTGTCCGCAATTTAAAACAGGCATAACTAATCAGGAAGTTCATAGTCTGGATACAGAATTGTATCTGGGCTGGAGGAAATAGAGTTCCTAGATTCCTCCTCCCATGGCCTCCTCTCTAGCACCCTGCAGATGCTACACAGAAGAATGAGGGACCATACTGCTTGGGATTGGCTCAGGTGTGGCAGGGGAAGGGGAAGGGGGAACTCCCATAAAATTGAGTAGAAGCTGCTTCTCAGAGTAGAGTTTACCTTATGTAAAATGCCTCTCTCTGACATTGGAAAATCCTCCTTGTCCCACACCAAATCCTGCCCATTCAGCAGCATCCACTAACCTCTATGCATCTCAGGTCAGTTGTAGGGGTCTGTAAATCTGTTTCTGCCAACCCATTTGTATGTTTTTAAATCTGGATCCAGTCTAATATTTTGATAGGTCTTAAAACTGTAGAATGCATATACAATCACAATTTCCACAGAAATGTAGTTCGCTATTCACCCTGAATTGGAAAACATTCCAAACTAGCTGTAGCAATAGCCTACCTGAGTAAAACTCTTGTGCCATGTGATGGCATCTTCATTAATGGTGAATGACTTTGTCTGTGGATCCACCCTTCCAACTTTTACTCTTTGAATGGATTGGTTTGGGGAAATGACCCAGTTTATAATATCAAATCCAGTTACCAGTTCCCCATTTAAGTCAAAAGAAAACTCATCCCGAACACTATTGTTAAATGATAAGTGTTTTAGATAGTGGTGGAGCTAGAATCACAAAGAAAAGAACATTTGTGAGTGGATAACATATGCAACTATCATATTCTGAGGTGGGACATTGATTTTACTAGCCCAGTCCAGATATACTCCTAGATGATGTAATGCTAATTTTGGCCTTCAGAGATGACATTTTATCCAGCTTCTCTTTCCTCATTCCTTAGCCAAAGAACCTATATAGAAGGATATACAGGAAACGGTTGGTCCCATTACTATACCAATAAATACACTGATTTCCCATATTGCCTACTGAGGCCATTACCTGCCATGGCTGTTGATCCTGAAGGTGCACCATTTCTCTCTGTTTTGGTCTGGTTGACTGCAGTATATGTAAAGCATGGGCCACAGCATGGACAGCATTGTAGATGCTGTAGCTGTGGCCAGTCATGCTCATTTCAAAAAATGGATCAGGAAGATTCTCAAGCTTCTCCTCCCCAGTACAGGATCTCTCCATTGTTGTGCCCATCTGTTCCTTTGGAACTGAGCAGTCGAAAGTCTGTTCCCAGAAGATCCTGATAAAACCATCTTCTTTGATTTCCAAATGGTTTCTGGTCTGAAGAAAATGTTGGAATCCTAACACTTCCTTTGAGTGAATGGTGAAGGCCAGAGCACCTTGCATGGTTTCTATATCCCATCTCTTTTGATAAGGGAATGATGTGAGTGCCAGGTGGACTGTCAAAATCCATACTTTACCTTTAGGCATCATTGTATTTTCTTCCATTTCTGGTAGATACAACAACCACCTGAAAATTATTATATCTTCATCATAGACAATCACTGCATTGGCATTGCTCTGCATACAAACATTATAAATTCCCATCAAGCACTCCATCGCTTCAGAAAGCTCATTGACATATATTTCCTCAATTCTCTCTATGAAGGCAAAACAGATATGACTCAGGGGAAATATTTCACTTATTGTTCCCACAAAACTATCTCCATTCTCATCATTTTTGGCAATGACTCCAACCCATGTCCATCTGAAGTGCAATAGTAGGTGGAGAATCCCTGTATGTTCATAGGCTTCGTTGGGGACCATTTGGTAGAAGGTACAAGTTTCTCTTTTGTCATTCATCAGATAAACAGAGCCATATGTGAACTATGGAGAGATGAAATGGTTGGCTTGGAGTGAAGGGATATTCCCCCCACCCATGAAATATATGTTTATACTTTTGCTTCCCCCACTATTCAAGCAGAGACAAAATTGAATAGAACATTACTAAATACCAAGTGGTTAAATCCAAGAAAGTGGAAGCTAATGCTGATGACTTAATATAGACATGCCCTGTGATCAGTGATGATGATGTGCAATACCTGAAATTCTGATTGCTTATAACTTGCTACCCATGCACCTACACTTTTCCTAGGTCTTTCAGTCTCATATACAGTTCAGGAGGATGGCGCCTAACTGCACTGAACGTGGCTGAAATGTAGTAATTATTATCTCAATATATATATATGTTTGTAGAGATGTAATGGAATCCCACTATCTCCAGAAATGAGGTTTCACAACTTAAGTCATTAGTTTGTTCATCTTAGTTTCTTGTTAAGAAACCAGAGTGTCAAGAGAACTTGTCTAACTTTTCCATTCTCTGATTTGAGCAGGAAATGTGCAAAGCATCATGATTCCTAATGGGCAATTGGCATTTTCTCACTAGTTTAGTGCTCAACATATCACAGAGAGGAAGAGGAACAACACATTTCCATTACTCAGTTTAGATTTCATTGATTATTTTCAGTAAATGCTTCCAGATATGTAATTGGCTAATGCTACAATACTGTACTGTTTTTAAGGGTATCATTTTAATATGGTGTTTTAATCTTTTTTTTATTATTGTTTTATTTCTTATGCTCACCCTCCAGAATTTGTTTGAGATATGGAATGGTATACACATTTTGTAAATAAATGAAATAAAAGAAATGCTGACTTCCTTGGGATTAAATCTCATTTACTTTTTTGGGACTTATTCTAGAGTGAACATCTGTAGGACAGTCATCAGTGACATAGCTAAGTAGTCCATTTGATCCTGGAACAAATGGTCTTATCTGGCCACCTTTGAATGGCCGTGTGCATTACTTCAGTTTTGAAGAACACAACTAACACTGCTCTTTCCCCCTCCATACCATATTTTACAACTTCTGCTATTTTTCTGATAGAGGTGTAAATATTCATCTTGCGGGGTGCTCACTCCATTACTGCTGCCATCCATGAGAGCTCCCCATTCCATGCAAGCCTCTTCTGAGGCCCAGCTTGGCACAGCGAGCGCTTGGCAGCTACCCGCAGCCACTCCTGAAATTGTGCACTTCCCCATCTGCATTAATGGCAGCTGTTTGACCAACTGTTTGACCAACTGTTTGACCAACTAGTGTGTCATACCTCTTGTCATAAACAGCTTCTTAATTCTCTAAACTAATAATGTTGCTTATGATTTATTCACATGTCTGCACATTTCTCTCAAACATGCATTTCTCATTTGATAGGAAAGAAGTAGTGCAACTTACTTAATATAACCCATGCTCAGAGCTAGGGAAGTACATCCCTACTCTTGCCAACACATCCTACCTGTGGAACTTTGTAGATGCCCAAGATGTTTGCCATGTGGAGGGAGGTTGCAGAGTAAAGAGCCCCAATGACAGCCGTCACTTTGTTCTGGATGCCACACTTATAGTTTGGGATGAATCTTTTGTGAGTTGAGAGAAGTTCCATTGTGCTGTGGTAGGTCCAGTGTGCAAGATAGTAGCTGTCATAAATGTGGAAGCCCAATGTGATGTTAGGTAAAATCTGGGGGTTTTCATTGATCTCTTTCACAGCATATACCAGTGCTAAGACATGCTGGTAGTTCTTAGCCAGTACACTACAATGAGATTTTTATGTTGCATTAGAGTAAAACTTTGTTCTTAGTAAAACTATTGCTTCACCAAGAGCATATATTAAAAAGTTGTGCTCCACCAGCAGCTTCTGTGTTTCACCACACTATCTCAGTGAATATATTTAGAAAAGGTATGTACCAAACACATCTGTCTGCCTTTGGGCATTAAATTATTAAGGCTGGTTGAAATAAAAAAAGGTCCTTAAGAACTTATTGCAAATGGCTCCAAAAGGATTTCCCCAAACTGGGAGAATGGGCAACCAATTGGCAACAGTGGTTCAATGTAAGCAATGGTAAAGTGATGCACATTAGTACAAAACATCACAAATTCACACATAAAGGCTCATGGGATCTGGGATTGCGGTGACTGTCCAAGAAAGGGATCTTGGGGTTGTGGTTGACATCTTGATGAAAAATGTTGAGCCAGTGTATGGCTGCTGTGATAATGCCAGTTGCATATATAGCATCATTAGGAAAGTAATTGAAGATATAACTGTATGCAACTGTATATAACTGTATATAACTGCATATAACTGTATATATCTATATCTATATATACCACACCAAAAATACATACTGTCCAAATGGAAAAAGTGAAGAAAAAAGCAACAAAAATGATCAAGCAGCTGCAACAACTCCCCTATAATAAAAGGTTACATTTGGCTGGTTCACATGATCACTGTGTATGGATGGATGCCCTCACCTTCATCCATGCTTGCTGCACCAGCACCCACCCCCGCTCACCAGCCCCACTTAGATGGCCTAGTAAGTGCCCAGCAAGTGCCACAGGGCTGTCAGTTACCTCAGTGAGCTGCCATTTTGCGTAAAATGTAATGTGGCATAAATGGTGTCCATAAAGAGGGCATTTTTACAACATTTCTGGAACAAATGAATAATTAATATTACATTTCTGGGAAAACCCGAACTACCATTTTCACACAAAATTGTAACTCACTGAGGGCTCAGGCAGCTGCCAGGCACTTGAAGACTGTTCAGCACTGAGCAGAAGGGTCTGGTATGTGACATGGGGCAGCTCGGCAACTGGGGTCCTGGAGACCGAGCAAGGAGTCCACCATACTCGACCCCCTCTCAAACATCCACAACATCCCTATCACTGTGTTTTAAACAAGCCGCTGTGGATTCTATAAGCTTCAGCGCATGCCAGGAATGATTTGCCTTTTCACCCAGCAAGGTGTCGCTTATTATGTCATCTGAACCACATGGCTTGCTTTGTTGGAGGGGGAAACAAGCCTCAACTAACCCATGGGATTGTGACTGAGTGAACACAACTTTGTCTGGGACTGCTGAACTTAGAGAAAAGGTGAGTGAGTGGAAACATGGTAGAGATGTTCAAATTATGCATGATGTAGAGAATTTAAATACAAATATATTTTTCTCCCTCTCTCATATTAGTAGAACCTAAGGTCTTCCCAGGAAGCTGATAAGTGGTTGATTCAGAACAAATAAGAAGTACTTCTTCACAATGGCCACCAGCTTGGATGGATTGAAAAAGAGATTTGACAAATTCACAGAAGGTAGTGCTATCAAGGGCTTTTAGTTCTGATTACTATTTGCTACCTCCAGTATTATAGGCAGTATTTATAGGTATATCAGTTGCTGGGGAGCACAAGTTGGAGGATGCTACTGCACTCATGTCTGACTTGTGGGTTTCTCACAGGCAGCTGGTTGGCCACTGTGTGAATAGGATGATCAATCAGATGGACTTTTGGTCTGATGCGGCACAGCTTTGCTTATGTCCATATGTAGTGGTGGTGGGTGTGTTTTAGGGGTTGTTAATTCATATTATGGAACTTTAAGGACACACATCTCTACTAGTTTAGGTTTTGATGTGATTTCAAAGCAAAAAAAAAATCTGATCATGTGAAATAGATTTTGATGACAAAATTGTGAGGCATAGAAACTTCCTTAACATCTTGAGCATGGAGCTATAGTGATACTTCTGTAATATAGAAATGTATTTCAGTGTAACTCCAATTTCTGGATCAGTTGCATCCATAACAAATGCATTAATCGCTTGGCACATTCCTAAGTAAAGGTTTAAACAGCTGGCATGTCCAGGGCAAGTGGTGGAGGAAAGGACAATGGCAATGACAAAACATTCTAAATTTAGGGCTAAGTTGAGGGTTTAGCTGCTCTCTGGCACATATGCACACACAAAACCTGGGAATACATCCCATTGAACTCAGTGGGTTTTGCCTCTGAATACACATGGTTAGGAGTGTGATGGAAGCTTTAAAAATGTGGCTCCCTGCAATGCATAATAGTGAAGTGTAGGAATTTTCCTTCCAGTAAAATCAAATGGTGTAATATTGTTTCCTCCTTTATTACAGATAAGGTTTCTTTGAACATTACAGCTCTTACAGCCAAATCAAATAAGAGTAATTCATTACTTCGAGACAGCAAATCCTAACATATATTACTCTGGTCCCAGTCTAATTATACACCAGAAAGAATCCATCCTTCATGTTTGCAAATCTGCAGTGTTGGTTACATGGCTTTGTTGGGATCACAGATGAGAAATGAAGCAGTTGCCTCTGCTCCTTTTCAGAAGCACGGTAAAGAAAAGGTATAAGGGTGAATAAGGGTGACCATCTATACACTCTACTTGAAACATAACTACATGTGCTGCTGTAGCTAAGCATAATATAAAGGCCTGGCTGATGTGGAAAGATATTCATTATGGAAAGGGGAAAATTCTTACAGACTGTCTCCAATCACTTCTTCCCTGGGGTGTTGTGTGAAGTCATTCTGTTCTTCTGGCATTAAGATCTGAGTAGTAATACCACCAATGATGAAATCACCAGGTTGCAAATACCTGTGAAGAATAGTGAGGGGATCACCAGTGCAGCATTTCCCTGTATGAACTATGTATGCCACACAAACCAGCAGCATCTGCAGCAAAATCAGTAATATCTCCATCCTAAATGCAATTCTTTTCTCAGTGTTTCTCTTGTTGATGTTTCCCCATTGAATTTCCCCATAGAGTCTCATGCAGTACATCAGTCTAGCTATCATTCTATACATATTGTGCTCTGCAGCCTGAAATATATATCCTACAGTTTCAGAATCAGGGTGATTCAACCTTGCTTCTACTAAGTCCATGTCCCCAGGTAGGACCAGTAGAAGGAGTTGACTCTTTAGTTTTGCTGTAAGCCATAGAGCATTGAAAAGGTCTTCAAAAAGGAATAGAACTAATCACAGTCATTGTTATAATTATAGTGTGATCAGAAAGAAAGGTACCTGCTCAAAGTTGGTTGTCACTTGGGAGATTTTAGTGGAATACTCCTGAATGGAGGAAACTTTATTCATTGAATTTAAACAAAACAAAACACATTGAAGTTAAAGTCCAGATATAAGGCTATCTCAGGTTGGCTTATGCTCTATAAAGCCAGGAACTTCAAAGAGAAAACTTCCCAATCCTTTTTATTGTGTTTTCTTCAAAGAACCAATTATTCCACCAACAGTGTAGGAAATGCTGAAGCACTCCTCCCTTATAGCCCAGGAATAAATTCCAGCAAATGCTGGAGCAGGATATCCTGCCAACTAGTAATAGACAGCAAATGATATCTAACCTGCAATACTGAAAATTTTAAAAACTTATCATCTGATCCTACTGGCTGATCACTTCCTTTTAGGGATGTGCATGGCCACCAAAATCATATCAGAATCTGAACTCGAACTTCCAATATGGTCCTGAATCGAATCGGATAAAATCTGACTCGCTCTGTATTGCTTCGGATCCAATTCCAATATGAAAATCGGACCTCCAATTTTAGAATCAGATGCTATTTTGAATGATTTTCCCCATAGCCTTGTATTGTTGTAAACAAATGCCTATAACTTTTTTATTTTAAAAAATAAAAGCATGTAACTTAGCCACATTGCAGGTGGGTTTGACGTACTTACAGTATGTGTGAGAAATTTCAGAAACATAGATGCAGGCATATTGTGGCTGTGACATTTTGAAAAATGAACCGGGAATGCCTATACCTTTTTTATTTTTAAAGATCCACATATGAAATAAGGCCACATTGCAGATGGTATGTTGGTACTCATGTGTGTGAAATTTTAGAAACATAGGTGCAGGCATGTAGTGTCAAGGAATTTTTGAAAAATCGGTTGCATTGGGGGAAGGAAAGGAACACCTGTAATTTTTTTATTATTTTTAAAGGTAGAAGAATGACACTTGGCCATGTTGCAGATGGGATTGAGGTGTGAGAAATTTCAGAAACATAGGTGCAGGTGTGTAGTGGCTATGAATTTTTTACTTTAAAAGTTCCAAAAAGTTCCAAAATGGTGGGTTTGACAACTGTCAAATGGCTCCCCTCCCCCGCCTTCTCCTCCCTCAGTTTTGAAACGTGCCACTCTCAGCACTCTATGGATGCTCTATATGCCTGCTCCATCTATCCTTATAGTTCCCCATGAGGCCTTGCCAGGGGAGATCAGTAAATTGGAGAGTGGGATTCTATCAAGTTCAGCTGAGAGTGGTTGCTGTAGAATGGGGACCTTCAAGGAGTGGGGAGGCTGGTTTCCTGGCAGACCCAGCCAGGCAACTCTATGGCTATTAGGCTTTTCATTTGGTAACCTGCAAGAGCACCTGCCTCATAAAACAAATGGGTACATGAAAACTGTTATTATGGTCTTCTAGTTTATTTGTCTTTAGTAGTCTGGGGTCCAGACCTCTTCAGAAGGGGGAATAGCATTATGTCATTGGGGTCAGTCTAAATTATCTTCAGGGGTCCCTTATTCTGATCACAAAGAGTTTGAGGATGCCCCCAACTCTGTAACTCTTGATGTTACTATACTGTTGAAAATGTATTTTAAAACATAAACAGGAAAACAGAAAACACACGTGGACACTATGCAAAATACACTAGAGTTTAACTGTTGCTAAGGACTATTAATAGGCTAAAAATAAAATGTTAGTAGGCCCAAGTAAATCCAGAAGCACTCTGGGCCAGGGAGAATTTAAGTACAATTTATAAACTTTTCAAACTAGTTAAATGAAGTGTTTGAAGCTTCCAACTTTAGAGAATTATGATCCAAACATTTAGGAAAAAAGGAAGGGAGCAGTGTGTGTGTGGGGAGGATTAAAAGGAATGTATAGCTACCTATCCCAAGGAGAGATCTGAAGACAAAGCTTTCATAGATCCAGAGGAAGGTTGAAAGAGATCTCTCCTAGAATCCTGGATGCAGAAGTCAGCAAAGTCCAGGTAGGAAAAAATAATGCAAAGTGAAGAAAATATTTAAAATGAGAAGTGCTGTTAAGCCCAACCTTCACCACTGAACAAAATAAAATAGTGGGCAAAAATAGATGGCAGTTATTGCCTCCTCCTCCCCCCCATCCCCGGTCAAAATTCCCAGTACATCATTATGAGTTTCCATATGCTTTCATTAGGAAATAAGAATTATTTTAAAAAATAAGTTGAATTAAAAAAATCCATGCCACCAACTTGAGTAGTAAGGCAATACGAAAACATCAATTGTTAACATATGGGGCCTATAGTGGCTTAACAACAGATGGGCACAAATTGGTATCCAACCTGTTTTCAGAAATACTTTTGTGGAACTGAGTTTCCCCCCCCCCCCCGTTAACTGCCATTTCGCCTTCAATCGTTACACAATTCCCTGAAATTTTCAGATTATGTAAAACAGGCATTTCTTACTGGAATATGTAAATGTAAGAAAGATTGGTGAAATCTTTTAAGTTTTATTAAGGTTAGAATGACCAACCTCCCAATTCCTGTTTTCAATGGTGGAACCTGTTTTTTCTTCCTTCTGAGCATTAACTGAGCAATTCTCAACCTTACTACAAAGTTCATTTATTCAATGTTCTTTTATTTGTTTTCTCATTAACTCTTCCCTGGTGTTTAACTCAGGCCTTAGGACAATAAGGTAACATTTTGGGGAAAATATGCAACCCAACAATCCAGCACTAGAAGCTAAGATGAAGATCTCTACAGCTACCATGTATTTCCCCTTGGAGCTCAAGTAGGTGGGGACAAAGGATAACCAAACACTGCAAAAGACTAACATGCTGAAAGTGATAAACTTGGCTTCATTGAAGCTGTCAGGCAACTTCCTGGCAAAGAAAGCCACTGTGAAACTGATGATGGCCAGAAAGCCCATATAGCCCAGGACAAAATAAAACATATTGGCAGATCCCTCATTACATCTCAGTACAATTCCTTCAACCAACAAGTGCATATCAGCCTCTGGGAATGGGGGAGAGATTGCCAGCCATACAATACAAATACATACTTGAATAAAGGAGCATGAAAGAACAATAGAGTTGGCCAGTGTTTTCCCCACCCATTTCCTAACCATGGAGTCTGGCTTTGTAGCCATGAAAGCAAGGACCACAGTGATGGTTTTGGCCAGTACACAAGAAACAGCCACTGAGAAGATGATGCCAAAACTAATTTGTCGGAGGAGACATATTATATTGCCAGGTGGAATGATGAAGAGCAATGTGCTGAGGAAGCATAGCAGCAGGGAGATGAGGAGAGTGTAGGTGAGGTCCCGGTTGTTGGCTTTGACAATAGGAGTGTTGTGGTGTTTCAAAAATGCCCCAAGCACCAAAACTGTGAAGACAGAAAAGGAAAATGCCAAAATAGCTATACTGATCCCCAGAGGTTCTTTATAGGACAAGAATGTTGGTATCTTGGAAATACATGAATCTTTGTCTTTGTTTGGATATTGATCTTCTGGACATTCAATACAGTCATCCGTATCTGAAATGAAAAGATTCATTCTCCATTTTGTCAACCATTCTTTGACTTTTTCCCCACCCAAAATGTTTGATACTTAATGATTTGAGAGGATTGTGATGATGATGGCTACTTACATATATATTTCCCCCTCTTATATTGCTATTGAACCATTCTTATTGTATTGTTCCATTTTTTTCTTAATAGGGATGGACATTGTTCTAAAAATTACAGAGAGCCTAGATGTGTCCTAATAAGAAACCTGCAACATTACAGAAATATATTTGCAGGGTTTCACGACAAAGTGGAGTCCAGAAGAAGAAGAAGAAGAAGAAGAAGAAGAAGAAGAAGAAGAAGAAGAAGAAGAAGAATTGGTGGGGGAGTGCATTACTTCCCATTCCATACACCGTCACCAGTATTTTTTATCCATTTTTTTAGGAATGGCACATATTATAGAGGTGTCCCCAGAAAACTATCCTGAAACATTGCAGAAGGATGAAGGAGCTTGAGAGGTATGAATCTTGAAAATGAATTTAAGGCTTTTTCATAGGGAAGCAAAGTGTGGTGGTATTGAAAGAATTCCATCTCATGGTCCTATCCTTGCCCTCCCCCAAAGCACAGTGATTGAAGACAAAGGTAAAATGTGCCCTCAAATTATGATGTGGACCAGTCTGTCTCCCAACTACACTCCCTGCCTCCCCTATCCCCCTGCACCATTCAGAGAAACAAAACTAATTGGTGTTATTTGGAGGCATAAAGTCTTTGAGCAGGTATTGTATCTGAAATATTGATCACTACTGCTCATTCTGTAGCAGCTTTAGGTCTGTTGGCTCATGAGGGATGCCTGCTTCACCTTGGGACCCAAGAGTACTGGACATAAGTGGCCAGATTCTGCTCAAGCTTCAAACTATATCTTAATCCAATGCACAACTCTACTAAGCACTCAAAGCCCTGGCCCTAGATGTGTACATATTTAAGTTCTGGTTTCTCCTGTCTTCCATTTTTTAATCAAAGTTATGGAGAACATGGCAAATTTTAGTAAATTCTTACAAATATGAATAAAACAGAAATTCTCATCCATCCCTACTGTAGCTATCAGCATTTCATTTCCCTTTGGCTTCACGTTTATCACCTCCAATCTCATTCTCGGATCTCAGTCTGGATAAGGCCCTCTGCATCAACCTTGGAGTAGCAGCTAAATAAGGTTCTAAAGTAATGCCTATTTTGGCCTTTAGAATCAATTATAGGAGGTGTGGGCCACTTGTCACACACTAGAGACATTTGACTTCTACTCCCATCACCCCAATGAAGTTGCAGTTCAATAATAATTGGAGTGATTCCCCACCCCTGCAATAGAGTATATAAAGTTAAATAGTTCACTTAAAGAAGGTGATAAAGGAAAGAAGGCGGAGGAAGTATAGGCCTCTCACCTGTTTAGAGTTTTGCATTATACCTTCAGCATACTACTAAGATCTGTTTATCCAGTCCTTCAATACTTAATTACAACTTCTGTAATATTTTTTCCATATCTATGAAGTAAAAATTGACCCTGGCCCATCTGCTTAGGTTTTGATACTAATAAATGGCATTCTTCATACAAGTATGAGGATGGATGCCATTCATCATCATTAAGAAATTGAAAGTGCTGCAGTTGGGGACACTCTTGAGGTGGGTGGGTGCAAATTCGGCCTCCTGCACATGAAACTGTATAATAGCTTAGCTTCCACTCAGATATGTCCATGGATTTCTCATATATGTTCCTGAGGAACATAAGATAACCCTGCACTTTACAATTCTTACCATTCTGGCTTGACATTTTCCCTTTGGGACATGGGAGGCAATTGTAACAGCAAATCTGCTTCCCTTCCTGCTTTTGCCTGAAATAACCAGGGTGGCATCTTTCAGTACACAAAGACAGGGGCAGTGCCTGGTTCATAGATAGAAAAAGGTAGAATTTTACCATTGAGAACAGATATTTGGAAAAAATGTATGATTCATGGGCAAACAATTAAGGAAATGGGCAGCATGCACTGAATAATGGTTTCCTCAAAGTTCTAAAAGGTTTTGAAATCCCATGGCCATTGGTGCTGTCCAGCAGTTTTACTGGCATTTTCACTATGCGATAGAGTGAAAGATGTGATGACATTCAGTAACACCCACTTCACACATTTTCTGGAGAGTGATGGGCTGCTGCTGCACTCAAATTAGTGTTTTCTAGGGCTGAAGTCACCTGCCAATGGCCCAAACACCATCAGGTGCCTACTTATGAGAGACACCCAGAAGATGCTCTTCCTTGTCACCAGCTTCTTGCCGAAATCCAGACAATGAGATGGAGCAACAGTAGATACCATTGTGTACATGCACATTGGCTATCTGGCTGGCAAACAAGCAGGTGCAAGCAATATTGACAAAGAAGAGAAGGAGCAGCTAGAAATAATACCTAGAAGGTAGTCTCACTGCAAAAGAAGTATGTTGCTCATGGGCCCTCCAAAACTAGCAGATGGCACTGATGTTCATATTCCTTACCAATTTAAACAAATGTAACTTTTCTACATTCTTGTATTTGCACTTGCATCATATTTCTCAGAATTAGTACCATGATTGGTGCTTTTCCCAGGATACATTTCAAGTTTTCCACCTCATTTACATGATTTCCCTTGCAAATCATGAATTGGCACAGCTCTCCATATATTGCAATCCAATACACAATTACCTGGGGATAGAACAAACTAATCACTCTGGGGTTTAATTTTGAGTAGACATGTATAGGATTGCACTGTTAGTAATAACAGGAGATCTGAGAAACCCTTTCCTCTATTGTGATGGGATGGTGATGGTTGCTATTATTATTATTATCCAGTAAATGAAGGGTATTTCATTCAATGGTTCTGGTATCCCTATTGTTGTGAAATTTTGATTTTTTATTGTGATTTCATGTGTGTGTGTATTCAGTATGTTAAAGTCATTAGCATTATAAAGGGTGAGCCTTTATAGGCTTGGCTCTGCCTCCGCGCCAGGCTACACACATGCCTTTCATGTGTATAGTCTTCTTTCTTTTTCTCTTCCCGCCCGCAAAATCCGACCCCTCCCAAGACGTTCCGGCTGGGTGGGGATCAGGTTTCCTTGCAATCTGAACCTACTTGATTAAAACTGGTCTGCCATGTGATGGCATCATCATGAATGGTGAACATCTTGTCTGCGTGAACCTGGGGATCCAATTTTCCAACTTTCACTCGATGAAAGGATTGGTTTGGGAATGTGACCCAGTTTATAATATCAAATCCAGTTACCAATATCCCATTCTGGTCAAAAGAAACCTCATCCTGTGCACTGTTGTTAAATGAGACTCTTTTCAGAAAGTGGTGAAGCTGGATATCGAAGGAAAACACAAGGGGTTGCAAAACGATATTGTGGGTTAGGAAGGAAAGTTCTTACAGTGAGTGAGACTATTTGGGTCAGTATATTTTACACACATGACGGAACCCACAGATATATCATTGGTGACTTTTCCAAGACCTGCCTATCTTTAATTTAGTTGAATTCATCTATTTATATACCACCCTTCTTCAGAAATTGATTCCACAGTGTTCCATAATAATACAACAGATTTAAAAAATCCATAAAACACAAGGGTAAAAACATCAGATAAAAATTCACAGATATATCCCATACTTGAAATGCATGACAGCATAAAAAGAGTTGTTCAGCACCTAACAGAAAACACTACTGGCTGGTATGGACAGATATGCCAGGTGGGTCATCGTGTGGTCAGAATGCAGTCTATTTTCTGCAGGGTGGCCCATTAACCATGCAGTATGGTTTATTTTTCTTGAACAAGCTACCTTGAGAACCCATCTCTGCTGCTGGCACCAATCAAACCTTATGACAGGTGTTTCATAATTGGGGAGCCTCGGCTGAAAATGTCATATCCCCAGTTGACATCCACCTCAGCCCTGAAGGAGGAGGGGGCAGTCAGAGAAGGGCAGCAATAGATAACCTTACATTGCAGGCAGCTTTATACAGGAGCAAGCACTCCTTCAGATACCAGTGTCTCAAGCTGGGTAAGACTATGAAGGTAAGTGCAAGCACTTTGTATTGGCATAACAAACAAAAAAGCAGAGTTGCATTGTCTTCCCCCCAGTACACCTTCTAGGTTTCCCCCATGTTGCTCCTGCCTTGAGCGTTCTTTGAATTTCATCTCTCTTTTCACCCAAAGAGTTTTAAGGAAGGCACCTTCCTACACTGGGCCTATTCAGACAACACACTAAGCCATGGTTAGGCCACTAATCCTTTTGCAGCAAATGGTTAATGAGCATATTTAGAACATGATTATGTAGCCACCATGGTTAGGAATAGTTAACACAACATGCTAAGTCATGGTACATGTGACACACTAAGCCAAAATGCTTAACTGCCATGTCTTAGCATGTCAACTGAACAGGGTCGGAATGTTTGCAAGTATGCTAGACATTTTCTTTTCTTCACCCACATTTTCTCTTCCAGTTACAAGTCACCACACAGATTTCTGCACCTGGCCCTAACCTGTCTTTTCCTACAATGGTAGGTGTAAACTGCATTTAGGGTTCAACTATACCCACTTCGTATAAACTTCTCCACCTTTTCAGTTCAATGAATAAACAGGCTCCTGGGGATCTCAAAGGGAAAATAAATAAATACAATAAATCTCCATATATTTTCTTGGAATAACATCACAAGGGGATGAGAAGTATGAACATATACTGTAAATGAGACTTCCACCCCTGCATCCAATATTTGCAGAATAGTTATATCCTTGACACCTATGGATTCCTTATCCTTGCTTTTGACTCCTCCTCTGTTAGTTATCACAACCGCAAATATATGATTCCTTTACACTTGCTGGTTCTTAAAGTTTCCTTTTCTGCTCTGCACTGTTTTAGCTTCAGGAGGTAACTTGTGGTTTATTTATTTTTTAACTCAACTGTGGGAGAACTGAAACTGACAGATTTATTTATTCAGGACCAGAGTTTTTGAGTATTCATCTATTCAGAACCAGAAAAAAGACAATGATCATTTTCAGATGGGGGGAAATCATGTTTCCCTACTGTAGCTTTGCCTCCTGCTTCTCTCCCACAATAAGGATGAGCAGCTTCCTCTTTCTTCACAGGAGGAAGAAAGAGGAAGCAAGTGGAGACCATGTGGCACATCCAGTGTGGTTTTTATAGCACAGCTTCCCCTGCACCATCAGGAAATGGTGCCAATTATTGTCAGAGCCAAGAAGAACTGGATTTTCCAGGTCTTAATTTGCAGTGCGAAAAACAACAGAAGAAGCAGGAGAAGCACAGGAGGATTGCTACAGCGTCAAAATGACCCTTGAAGATCCATGAGCGACCAATCATGAGTGTGCAATAAAACGCTCATCTAAAGATGCTCAAAGATTGGATACCTGTGTATTCAACAATGTTAGTGCTGAGTTAGGCCTGCCAGCTCTTTTTTATGGCATGTTCATATTTAATAGTTATAGTGGTGTTGTACCATAGTTGACTACTCAGGACACTACCTGCCATGGCTGTTGATCCTGAAGACTGACTCTCCCTTCATTCACATTTGCTCGGTGCTTGAGCTGGCCTGACCAAATGGCATGTAAGGAATGTGCTACTGCATTGACTGCATTATAGATATTGTAGCTGTGGCCAGTCATGCTCATTTCAAAAAAAGTCCCAGGAACACTCTCCAGCTTCTCTTCCCCAGTACAAATGGCATCAGCTTTCTCACCAACTAATGGATTTGGAAATGCACAGTCAAATGCCTGTTCCCAGAAGTCCCTTATGAAACCATCTTCTTTTGTTAAAAAATGGTTTCTAGTTTGAAGAAAAAAGTTGAATCCTGGTACTTCATTTGAGTGAAGTGTGAAGGACAGAGCTCCATGAATGACTTGTATATCCCAACTTCTTTGATAGACATAAGATGTGAGCTCCATTTCAGCTGTCATGATCCACACTTTGCCTTTAGGCTCAATAGAAACAGTTTCCATTCGGGGCAGGTATAGCAACAACCTCAAATACAAACTATTGTTTGCATAGACTAGCATTGCATTGGCACTGCTCTTCATGGAAATATAATATGTTCCTAAAAGCTCATCCAGGTCATCAAAAAGGCTACTGGGATAAAATGTCTTGATTTTTTCTAAGAAGGCAACACAGATGCCATGGAGAGGAAACATTGAAAAGATCATCCGCCCAAATCTTTCTCCAACATTTTCTTTAACAAGAATACCAACCCATGTCCACCTGAAGTGCAAAAGTAGCTGAATGAGCCCTTTGTATTGATAGGCTTCATTTGGGACCATCTGGTAGAAGGGAAGGGCTTCATTTTGATCAGGCATTTCTGGAGGAGAGCCATATGTTAACTGCAAAAACGGAAATGGGATGGAGGTTGGGGAAAATAAATAATTAAAGGCATGTTTGTAAAATGAAATGCTTGTGTGCTGTTGTTCTTTGTATATTTTGTTCTCAAATACTTAATTATAGTGAATATATGCATGCAAGGAGCAGTTTATGAGAATAAATGGAAGATTTCCACATTACAGCATACAATGAATTTTTCAATTTATTTAAGTATTTAGTTGTTACATTTTGATATGTTGCACAAACAGTGATGGTAAATACGCATTTTGAGGAGTGCTAAATAGGATGTTCTCCCCTTTTGGAAGCACTTCCCCAGCTGAAATTGGGTTCATTCCTCTTTTAAGAAGAGGACAGTGCTCCCAAAAGCAATTTACCAAGCTCCTACCTACAGCAGCCAAACTTGTCCTTTCTCCCTTTCTTAATTCTGAGAAAAGGGAGAGATAACCACCCTCAGGGAGAGCTGACTAGTTATAGCAGCTGCCTTTCCTCCTTCACCTTAATGGGAAATAATGCCCATGTTCATTTCTAGCATTGTCATCTTCTCATTTGGGGGAACATAGGATTTATAATTTATTTTGCGTATTGATTAAATTTATTGTAAGTGCTTCTATGTTACGTCTTAAAACATATCATTTAAATTCATTGCCTCCTTTCACTATTTGCATACGTGAACAAGTTTTTCTGGTGAATCCTTTCCTCTTTGATTTCAAGTGTAACATTGATATAACAGACATATTTGTGTGTTCAATGTATATCCTTATTAAAGCACCACCATGATTAAGTTAGCCTTCATTCTGGTAATAATATCCAGGAGGTTGAATTTAGAAACAAGAATGGGCTTCATGTGAAGAGTGTTTACATAAATAAAAAGTTCCTCACTGTCAAGGAATACTTCTGTTCTAATAAGAACTTAAGAAGAGACTTGCTGGATCAGACCAGAGGTCCATTTAGTCCAGCATTCTGTTAACACAATGGTCAGCCAACTGATGACTAGGAATCCACAAGCAGGACATGAGTGCAACAGCCTCTTTGTGGTATACTTCATGGACAAATGTAAATATATCTCAAACACAGACTTCTTGGTCTTTACATACAACTTTCAGAAAAGATGATGAAAATGTGAATGTCTTACTTGAGTCACATGCCAGATCCACACATAATGACCCTTTGAATGATCAGGTTTATTATCTTCTCTTTTAGGGGAGAATGGGATTAATTGCCTTTTAATCCTGATACAATATAATGTAAATTGTTCAAGGCAAAAACCTTAAACTTGTCTTTTCAGTTTATTGAAGAATTGTTCTAACAGATATTGTATGATATGCCTCAGACCCCCACCCGGCATGCCTGGGCGGGGGGGGAGGCCAGTTGCAGGTGGGGTGAGTTGCGAGGCATGGAGGATGGCCATTGGTCAACCCGGTTTGATGCCACTGGGTATGGGAGGGGGTGCAGCTATATAAATGCTGTGCCTCCCTCCAAAAGCCCTCTTCATTTTCTGGGCTCCTTCCCTCCCTTGTAGGCAGTGTGGGTTTGCTGGTTGTCCATTTGGAGGCCGAGCAGGATTTTTTTGTTCATAATCTAACTTGGTTATGAGTTTTTTGCCTACTCCACACTGTGAGACAAGTTGGGTGTAATAATTAGGTTAATTTGATGATAATTGGTCACATTTGATGCCGGTTAGGTGCGGGCATCTTGAGTGGGGGGAATATTGGTGAGCATTCTCAGGCACCTTTGGGGTGATGGGTAGTGCCTGAAACCTATAGCAGGGAGTCTTGTGGCACCACCCATCAGGTTAAAGGCTTACCTATGAGACCAACCCTCCTCACCCCCTCGGAGCTGTGCAGCATGGGACGGTGACACCGGAAGGTCTCCCTACCCCAAGTGGGAAGCCCATGGAGTGCGAGCTGTGTGGCGCCACTTTCGGGGCTAAGAATGGGTCGCCCACTCCTAGAAATGGCCTGCTTGAGCCATGTGAGAGATGCCCGCATAGGAATTTTTTACCTCTTGCAGATCTTTAATAAATGTGGCCCATGTTTAAAATCCATATACTTGTGTCGACTCGTTATTTCTCACCTCCATTCTGCAAATACTTCATGGGAAAATGTAAATTAAATGTCTATATATCACAAACACATACTTCTGTATTTTCATTTCACAAATAAATGAAAATATACTGGTAATGTGAATATCATATTAAAATCCCATGCCACACCCACACATCCTACCTGTGGAACTTTGTAGATACTCAAGATATCTGCAATGTCAAGGGAGGTTTGAGAGTGAAGTGCCCCAATGACTGACATCAAGTTGTTCTGAATGCCACACTTGTAGTTGGGAATAAATCTGTTCTGAGTTGTGAAAAGTTCCATTGTGGCATGATAGGTCCATCTTCCACCATAACTGTCATAGATGATGAAGCCCAAGGTCACATTTGGTAATATCTGATGGTTTTCATTGATCTCCTTCACAGCAAATATCAAGGCCAAGATATGTTGGTAGTTCTTAGTCAGAACTCTGCAATGAGAATTATATACTGGATCAAACAAAATTCTCCATCTGGCAAAAAGTCATTGCAACTTAGTTGTGCTCCATCAAATGCTTCTGGTCTAGAACAGAAGTCACTGCATCATATCATTAAAATGTATGTCATTGTTGTCAATTCATACATTGAAAGAGATTTACTCAATTAGTTATTTGATTATTGTTGAATTTAATCATTTTAGACAAACCCATAATTAATTCCCAATGGAAGAATTGTTTGCATTCCTTAAATGAGTTTCTGTTTGCTATGGGGAAAATGCATTTTTTAAAACAAATCCTAAAAGGAAGAAGACAGCAAGGTACAAAATGCATTTAGTGAATAAAATTAGGGCTGTAGACTTGAACTGGTTTAGTAGGGAGGGGTATGTTGTTGTTGTTGTTGTTATATGTATATCTCACCTTTTTCAGATACTGGGAATCAAGGTGGTTTACAAGATTAGAACATATACAATGAAAACATATAAATATAAATTTACAAAAGTTAAAATAGAATTAAACCTCTGTAATAGTAAAAACATTAAAAATAAAATAAAAAGCAAATCACAATTAAAAAGATCCAATACTTTATCACAGGTCCAGAGTATTCCCAAAGGCCTACCAGAATGAAAAAAGTTTTTGCCTGCCTCCCAAAGTGTAACAAGGAGGGAGCCAGTCTAGCTTCTTTGGGAAGGGAGTTCCAGTTCAGACTTAATTAATGGTGCTGAATATAAAAGGAATACATCTTTATTTGTTTAAGTTATTTCAGTTTAGCTATTTGAAAAAGAGCAGCCATAATAGTTTGTTGCAGCAAAAATTACAAAGTGTATGTTGCACCATAAAGACTGACCCATGGAACAGAGTAAATGCTTTTAGCAATGTCAAAATTGTTTAGCTATGTTATTGTGAGAAGGGATTAAGACACACATACACACACACACACACACACACAAACACACACAGTATCAAAGATGTCTTTCTTTAAACAATACTTCAAAAGTTCTGATGACTAAGTCGGAAGATGTGTGGAACTGGCCTACTTAAGAATATATCCTGGATTAACATATAATATGGAAAGAAAATAATAATAATTTCTTACAGGGGTTCACCAAGTAATGAATTATGGGATGTTTCATGAAAGTTATCTGGGTCTCTAGGCATCAAGGCTAGTGAAGTTATGACACCGATGATGAGGTCACCTGGTTGAAAGTATCTGTGAAGA
The DNA here is from genome assembly GCA_029215795.1 of Anniella stebbinsi. Classification (NCBI taxonomy): domain Eukaryota; kingdom Metazoa; phylum Chordata; class Lepidosauria; order Squamata; family Anniellidae; genus Anniella; species Anniella stebbinsi. The sequence continues at coordinate 27,363,737 of JARDYH010000008.1, forward strand.
ATAGGGAGGGGATCACCAACAGTACATTTTTTTAGATGAATCTTGCATGGTATGAGAGGCAGCATCAGCAATAGAAGCACTGATAGCATCATTATTGCTCTAAATTTCCAGTTACCATAATTTGCCTGGTTTCCTTATGATTCTTAGGGATCTTCTAAAATACACTAGCCTGAGTCAAATGGATATTCACTCCTCACTCTCATCCCATTCTGCCTGAAGCCTTGCACATGAATAGGAGGTACTCTGATAGAGGCTTCCCTGTCCCTTGTCTCTGACTTCTGACTCTGACTAGTCTCTGACTTCTGTTTTGAACAATACAGGGCATATTTGTACTATCCTTCACTTCTCAGACCTTAGCTTTGTGAGTAGGAACTGGGTCTCCAGATAGGCTTTAACAAGAACCAGAATTAATCACAGTCATTTTGATAATTATAGGTGGAGAGAAAAATCTCAGTGTTAAAAATTTAATTTCTCTGAGGCATTATGAAAAAATACAGTTCTCACCTCTGCTGGTCTATTCTACCCTATAAATGGAATAGCAAGAGATTGAGGCAAAGTCAGAGAAATTCATACAATGGTGAGAAAAGGTCAGGTTTAAGAGATGAAGGGAAAGGAGAACAGGGAAATGCTATTATATGTTCTAATATTTATATATAGTATTTGTATACCATCCAAATGGCAAATGCCCTTAGGGCTGTTCAAAATCATAAAAATAAACAACAACAACAACAACAACAAAAACAAAAACAACACATAATAAAAATGTACAACAATAAAAGTAACAAAAAGTTCTGAAGGGAATATTTTACCTCATAATCAGACTGGCTGCAGTTGGGAGCTGTTTCTGGTAGGGATGTGTATCATATTGTTAAAATGTATGATAACGATACGATAGGGCTGTTATCGTGCATGTGTTTAACGATGACGATACGATAGAAAAACCTACGATAATCATTGGAGACGATAATTTTTGGGTGATTTTATCGTTTTATTGGACTGCCATATAAATATACCTATAACTTCTGTATTTTAAAAGTTAGAGGGTTGAAACCTGGTCACAGTGCTTATGGGGTATGCCTAAGTATGTGTATGAAATGTCAGAATGGAAACGATCTTTTAAAAATTCATATAAAATCGAGGGTTGGAGGGATCGATCTCAAATTTCATACACATATTTAGGCATACCCCATAAGCATTGTGACCAAGTTTTAAGCCTCTAACTTTGAAAATACAGAAGTTATAAGCATTTTTTCTTTAAAAATAGGGCTGCGAAAATATCATTCTTTCATGATAATTATTGTTAAGATGATACGGTTCACCTGCGATATGAATGAAGACGATAATTTTTTTGGTCCGAACTGATGATCATGATAAACGATGAATTTTTTTGGCGTGCACACCCCTAGTTTCCGGGAAAGGTTTATGTAGTGGGTGGGAGGAGGGAGGGAGATTCTGTTTGACTGAATTTAAAAACCACAATGTTTTATTTTAAAGCTCCTGACAGGAAAAATCTGTTCTTACAGAGAACCAGATATAGTGTCATAGTCCCAGAGACAGACAAGGATTTATCTACCCAAAGAGTGCAAAAGCTTAGTGAATATTTTTTGTTTATATATGACGTGTCTCAGAAAAATGAGACTTACAAAATTCCAGTGGTGGAGGGCTGCGTGATGACAACATCAATATGGCTCCCACGCTATTATGTAATTGCCTCATTTAAATTTGCATAACTTCTCACCCGTTTATGCAACAGAGATGATTTTTTTCTGGAGTGTTTCAAATTTAAAGACAAATACTTTTTGTAATTTCACATTTTTGAAATTACATATTTTTGTACAGAAAGAGAGAGAGAGAAAGAAAGAGAGAGAAATGGTGACCGCCTCTACTCACAAGCTTCCAATGCTAAGGCCACCAAATTTAACACAGATGTTTGTAATCATCTGGAATATTTTTAATCTTAAAAAAAACTCTTGAAAATGGGACAGTGAATTCGATATTTTTGGGAGGGAAACAGATTTTTGTTCTACCCTGATACGGACCTTGCTTATGAAACTTAGGTTTCTTATTCAGAAGAAAATAACGTATGTTCATTTCATTTTGAATATTTGCCAATCAGCTTTTATGTTACATTTAAGAGCAAAGGCCTTTACAAACATACTGTATGGAGGTACAGCAGGGACTGGCTCTACCACCAAATCCCACATTATTGCTGCCATAGGGTGGAGGCGAATAATCAGGAAGCATGGGCTTTCCGAGGGCCATTAGGCTCACCGGCCTGCCTTTTCCCCCTCTCGTGGCTTCTGGCAACCAGTGGGAGTTTGCTTTCTGCCCAGGAACACCCCCAGCACAGTGCTAGAGAGAGGACAGATGGTGGAAGAGCTGTGTGACCTCTCACAGGCAGGAAAAGTATGGGTAGGTTTCTGACTTTTCTGCTGTGCATCTTTGGTTCTTTGCCCCAGGGTGGCTCCAAATCAGCAGCTGTGTCATATACCACTTTGCCTCAGGGTGGTTTTGGAGCCACCCTGAGGCAAAGATTACATTTAGACAGCCCCTGGGAAATCCATGCTTGATTAAAGAACCAGGCCAAGAAATTTTGCTGGCTATGGCAAAGGACGATATGGCACCCTTCCAACTTCATACATAGACTTTTTTAAAAGGTCCCTTACATCCTTTTCATATATGGACAGCTGGCCTCTCTGCACATGCCATGAGAGACATTTATTTCTGATTTCGTGGTTTGATCATCCCTTTAAATGAGATTGTAGAATAAGTTTACTGCTTACATGGCGGGGAGGGAAAAGGATTGTTAAAGTTTTTGTTTGTTTGTTTTTGTTTTCTGAACACTGAACGTACAAGAGGTTTTTCCCCTCTTAAACTGAAGCTTTTTTATTGTTGTTTTGTTATCCTAATATTAGATAGTAGGGATGTGCACTGTCAAAAAAATCAGATCGGGATCGGATCAAGATTGGATTTTTTCCCCCAGATCGGATCAGATCGGATGGGTCTGCGGATCGGATCAGATCCAATTCCGATCTGAAAATCAGATATCCAATATTTGGATCAGATGCCTTTTAGTCCCTTTTGAACAATGTTGGAGGGGTGGGAAAAGCCTGTATCTTTTTAAGACAGACTCATAAAACTTTGTAGAAGTGCAGATGGGATGTGGCCAGTCATGTGCCCAGAATTTCAGACACGGGGTGCAGGCGTTACTTATAAGTAAGCCTCCAAAAGTCATTTTTCACCTGTCAGATTACTCCTGTCCTGTCTCCTGTGTCTCATGGGCACGTTTTGACAGGTAAGAAAGAAGACGTATGTCCCCAGTTGGAGAGAGCACTGAAGGGCTGAATGACCGTACATTGCTCTACCCCTTTTTGCAGACACAGGGGCATGGTTTAAGTGAAATGGAATTGTGGAAAATGGGTTTGCCATTGCATGCAAAGCAAACTGCAAAATGCTTTCATTAGATCCCGTCCTCAGAAACTGAACTCAACTTAGGGAGCATACAAAAGGGTTGAACGTCATAGACACAGGGGCATGTAGCTTACTGAAATGGAACTGTTAAACAATTGTGCTGGGTAAGTAAGTAAGTAAGACCATTGCAAAGTGCTCTCTCATTACATCCTGTCCGCACAATCACCACACTAATGTGAGCCCCATTTCACAGACACAGGGGCTCATTAGATCCAGTGTCCCCACAAACCCCACACTAATGTGAAGAGCACAGAGAAGGGGTGTACACATTCGCCCCCATTTCAGAGACCCAAGGGCATGGTTTAACTTGAATGGCAGGCATTTTATGGAACACAGCAGCGGCAGGCAGGCATTCTACGGGCAAATTCAGGAACGTTGGGGACTTGCAGGTAGGATCTGGAAGGCAGCAGGCAGCAGCAAGCAGGCAGGCATTCAATGGGCAAAGTTAGGAAGAGGAATGTTGGGGACTCAGTGAGGTTCTCCTTGGGGGTGAGCCCCAAGTCCCTTGGCTTGTGCAAGGAGGGTGGTGGGTTCTCCTCACAGGTGGGATCTGGAAGACAACAAGCAGCAGCAGCAGGCAGGCATTCACAGGGTGAATTCAGAAAGACGAACATTGGGGACTCATTGAGGTTCACCTTGGGGGTGAACCCCAAGTCCCTTGGGTTGTGCAAGGAGGGCGGTGGGCTCTCCTCATAGGTAGGATCTGGAAGGCAGCAGGCAGCAGCTGGCAGGCAGGCATTCACAGGGTGAATTCAGAAAGAGGAACATTGGGGATTCAGTGAGGTTCTCCTTGGGGGTGAGCCCCAAGTCCCTTGGCTTGTGCAAGGAGGGTGGCGGGTTCTCCTCACAGGTAGGATCTGGAAGACAACAAGCAGTGGCAGCAGGCAGGCATTCACAGGGTGAATTCAGAAAGAGGAACGTTGGGGATTCAGTGAGGTTCACCTTGGGGGTGAACCCCAAGTCCCTTGGGTTGTGCAAGGAGGGCGGCGGGCTCTCCTCGCAGTGTAGGATCTGGAAGGCAGTAGGCAGCAGCTTGCAGGCAGACATTCAATGGGCAAAGTCAGGAAGAGGAACGTTGGGGACTCAGTGAGGTTCTCCTTTGGGGGTTAACCCCAAGTCCCTTGGGTTGTGCAAGGAGGGCAGCGTGCTCTCCTCACTGGTAGGATCTGGAAGGCAGCAGGCAGCAGCAACAGGCAGGCATTCACAGGGTAAATTCAGGAAGAGGAACATTGGGGACTCGGTGAGGTTCTCCTTGGGTGTGAACCCCAAGTCCCTTGGCTTGTGCAAGGAGCAAGGAGGGCTATCCTTACAGGTAGGAACTGGAAGGCAGGAGGCAGCAGCGGCAGGCAGGCAGGCAGGCATTCAATGGACAAAATCTCTCCTGTCCTGGGCGCCATGGCACAGAGTTCCATGGGCTGAAAAAGAAGATTGGAAAATAAAGATCAGATACATGTAATACTTTAACAACTAGGTCGCAACTAGTACTGGCCTGTTGCCTGCTAGTCCTGATCGCCCATGCTTCACCATTAGATGCACAGAGCTGCCTGCTCACTGGGAAGTAAGCTGGCACACAGCCCCTTACCTTGGTCATGCGGGCATCATGAATAGGAGGGCTACTTCCAGGCGGGCAGTGACGGGCAGATGGGCAGTCTGGATTCCCGTCTCTCCCGGGCACTGTGGCACAGAGTTTCATAAGCTGAAAATGAAGAAGAGAAAATTAAGATTAGATAATAAAATATTTTAACAACTAGCTCCCTCCCACCTCGGACTAGCATCTGGCCGGTCCTAAGTGCCCACGCCCAACCATTACGCCCACAGAGCTGCAAGCTGACTCGGAAGTAAGCTCTCAGATTGCCCCTTACCTTAATCATGTGAGCAACGTGGATAGGAGGGCCACTTCCAGGCAGGTATTCACAGGGCAAAGTCTCTCCTGGGTGCTGTGGCACAGAGTTCCATGGACTGAAAAAGAAGAAAGAAGAATAACCATTAATGAAATATAAGAGTCTTTCAGAAGAACTACCTCCCACCCAGGACTGTCATGTTGTCGGTCCTGTGTGCCCACGCCCAAGAAGGCACCCAGGGCTGCATGTCTGCTTAATCGGAGGTAAGCTTGCAGACAGCCCTGCTTCAGCTCACTGGTGGGTGTCCCTGCGTTGATGAGACACTTACCTTAGTCATGTGGGCAACGTGGATAGATGGGCCACCTCCAGGTGGGCAGCTCTTCGGGAAGATGGTCTGTTTGGATTCCTGTCTGATGGACACTGTGGCACAGAGTTCCATGGGCTGAAAAAAAAGCAAGAATAATGATTAATGACATATAATACTTTAACAACTAGCTTTCTCCCAACTCGGACTGGCATCTGGCCGGTCCTGAGTGCCCATGCCCAAGTAGGCACCCAGGACTGCATGCTTCCTTACTGGGAGGTAAGCTCTCAGAAAACCTCTTACCTTAGTCATGCGGGCAACGTGGATAGGAGAGCCACTTCCATGCAGGTATTCACAGGGCGAAGTCTCTCCCAGGCACTGTGGCGCAGAGTTCCAACTTCCAAGGACTGAAAAAGAAGAAGGGAAAATAACAAAGATTAGATAACATATAATACTTTAACAACTAGCTCCCGCCCACCTCGGACTGGCATCTGGCCGGTCCCGTGTGCCCATGCCCAAGTAGGCACCCAGGGCTGCCTGCATGCTCACTGGGAAGTAAGCTCTCAGACAGCCCCGCTACAGGTCGCTCTCAGGTGTCCCTGCGTTGACTACACACTTACCTTAGTCGTACAGCCATTGTGGATAGGAGGACCACTTCCAGTTGGGCGGGCGGGCACAGCAGCATGGGCGTCTCCAGCCAGGCGGGCAGGCACAGCAGAATGGGTGCCTCCAAGCAGGCAGGCAGAGGCGAGTGCGGCAGCAGAGTGCCAGGCACTGGCACATTACACAAGTAAGCAATAGAACTGTGGGTCCAGCCCACGAGATCCGGCTACTTCACAATGGTGGCAATCTGGCGGGCGGGCAGGCAGGCAGGCAGGCAGGCAGGCAGAGTGCCAGGCGCTGGCACATTGCACAAGTAACCAATAGAACCGTGGGTCCAGCCCTCGAGATCTGGCTACTTCACAATGGCAGCAACCTGGCGCGCAGGCAGGCAGGTGGGCAGATGTTTTCAATTGTGTAGCCAAAATCACAACGCACAGCACTGCAAGGTGGCCACATACTGTAGATCCAAAAGGTGCAGAAACAGTGCGGGATGCTTTGACATCCACTCAATGTAGGAGCCTGGAGAGCAATCCTTTTGGTTCCTTCCTTCACAGTTGAGTTAACTTACTTGGAAGTAAGTCTTCTAAACCCAAGTTTTCTGGAGCCTATAATGTGGTCATTTTCATTATGAAGTGATGCACATAGAAGTCTGGGACCTTGCTGATGGCCTTGAGGAACTCACCTGAGGCCAATTTCAAACGCACACATGGTAGGCTTACAAAATGTGATTTTGCAGGTAACCCATTCCAGGCAAAGTGGAATGTCAGTTGGGAACATCACATGAGAAGTAGGCCTGTAGGTTGTCATATCAGCCTGCTGCACTAAGTGCTGCAGACATAATTCAGACTAAGGTTGTGTCTCTACGTTGATGTAGAACCAAATAATGACGCAAAATGACCCTCCAAGGTGGGCACAGTGGTTCAAACAACATAGAATGTGTGAGATGCTTGTGCATCTCCTCAATAAGAGGCAAGGAGAAACTGAATCCCTTAGGGATTCTTCCTTCAGAGTTGAGTTACTGCGTTGTAAGCACAGCCAGTAAATAAAACAATAATGATAGTAAAACAAATAATTACAAAAAAATTAATAACTAAAAAATGATGTCCCTGCCTGCCAGAGTTGCCTTAAATTAAAAAGCCAACCAACAGAAGGAGGTGTGGAAAGGAAGGGGGTGCCTGCCAGCCACTCCCCCGAGGGCTTGAGGGTGGGGTATCCCAGCAGGGGCAGATTTGCCTTTAGAAAGGCCAGCTGCTCCACCAACTCAGCATCCAAGCGGGAGCGGTGGGGTGTAACCACATCGCCCGCCATGGAAAACACCTGCTCGCTTGGAACGCTGGTTGGTGGGCAGCTAAGTCTTTCCCTGGCCACTCCTCCTTCACTGGACCAGATGTCCGAAGTGAAGTGCACCTTCTGTGCCTCTGCCTGGCACAGACGACCCAGAACTAAATCCCTGCATGCCCGGTACAGGGAGGGCACCACCCGCCTGCTCAGGGTGGTGAGACACGGTGGCTTGTAGTATGGAACCACAAGAGCCATCATCCTCTTGAAGCCTGCGTTCTCAACGAGGCTGAATGGCTGGTCATCCAATGCTACCATCTCATTGATGTAGTTGGTGATTTGGTTGGGCATTGGAAAACGCCACCTTGTGGCTCCATACTTCCCCCACCCCATCTCTTCCATGGTGGCCTGGCGAAGCCTCTTGGGGATGGGAGCTTGAGAGCTGGCAGAACTTGCAGCAGGAGCCTTCTGCTTACCCTTACTAGCACCAGTCTGCTGTGGGGTGCCCGCCTCGGTCCCAAGCAGGACAAACTGGTGGTGCCTCTGCATGTGGCAGTGGAGTTTGGTGGTGGTGAAGTGGCCTGGCATTTTACCCCTGCTCACGGAAATCTTGCAATGGCGACAGACAGCTAAGCAGGAATTCATTCCCACCTCAAAGTGGTCTCACACCTTGCTTGTCTGTCACTTCTGTGGTGACACAGATGGCCCGCCGGTGCCTTCACTCTGGGGTGTCACCACAGGAGCAGGGGTATGAGTGGAAGAGGGGACAGATGCTGGAGAGAGAGGCTCTGCCACTGCCTGCTCTTCCTCTTGCTCCACATCTGTGAGGGTGTCCTCCTCCTCACTCTCAACCACGCTGAGGACTTCCAAAATGTCCGGGAAAAGTTCCCTCAGTGGGCTCCCAGCCTCAACCACCAAAGAAGGAGCAGGAGATACTCCTCCTTCTTCAACTACACTGCTGCTGCTGATACCAGCACCTTTCTCAGCAACAGGTGCTTCCAAGAGTGCCCTGCAGGCACTACTTGCAGATGGCTCTGCTGCTGCCTGCTTCTGCTGCCCCAGTGAAGGAGGGCACCTGATTTTAACTGGGGGTGTGGAAGCCTGCCTGCTGCTTGTCCCAGCAGCAGCAGCACACCCAGAGCAACCTCTCCCAAGTCCTGCCTCAGCAGCAGCACCCCTTTGTGTACCACGTTTCAATTTTATTATTAATAAGTATGTGTGCTTTGCCAAAACTTTTTGTGTGTATGCTATGTAGCAGCAGGCTACACAGCCCAGCAACACACACTCACAAGCAAGCACACACACACACACACACACACAGAAAGAAAGAGAGAATATAGAAATATTTGGGGGGGGGTTCAAAGAGAAAGAGAAAAATAAACACACTCACTCCCAGAGACAAACTACAGATATTTTAAAGACAAACTAAACTAACAGACAAACAAACAAACAAACAAACAGAAAGGAAAGGAAAGAGAGAAAAAGAGAGAGAGAGAGAGTACAAGGAAAGCTGAAGAAAAAGACCAGAAAAACCTCCAAACGCCACCAAAATGCAATATCTCTCACTAACAGCTCCAAACAAACACTCCTTCACCTCCAACTCACTACACCCCACAGAGAGCCAAAAGGGAAAGAATGAGAATAGATACTGGGTTTCTACTACACCCTCCTCCAGCATTGCGATTGGAGGCTGCAAGAAGTCTTTCACAGGATTGGGTGATGCATTGATGTAGTGTGAAGCACAATTGGTGGATCAAGCTGTCAAACACACACAAACACACACACACAGCCTCCCCCCCTTAGTGGAAGTTTAAAATAGTAAATCACTGTTTGCCACTAAAGACTTGCACCAATTTATTTGTAATTTTCCACACATGAGATGACATAAATACTCTCCCATGTCAGCAAGTTTCAACTTTCTACCTCTTAAAACAAAAAAGTTACTGCACATTACTTTTTCTAAGTTCACAGTCAGTCAAACGCCATAAACTGGAGATCTGATCCGCCGATTTTTTCCAATCTGGATTGGACCTCTTTGGATTGGGTCGGGTCGGATCGGATGGATGGTCAGATCGGATTTTCCCGATTTCAGGGCGGATCGGATCCAGATCGTGGATCGGATCCAATCCGATGCACATCCCTATTAGATAGATGATAGATACATAGATAGATCTGTTAGGTAAGACAAATCACAATGACAAAAGTGTCACCATTATACAACTCAGTACTTGATTGCTTATAAAATTCCATTAGTTAATCTAGTACCTTGAAATTTAGCCTGTATGATATACCTGTTGAGGTCTACAATTGTGTAAAATTTCAAACAAATCAAATTTAAATTGTCATAGGTACACTAAGTAAAAAAAAAAGTGATGAAAATCTGCACATATTACCTTTACTTCCAATTTATGGTATGTCATATCAGCACTCTTTTCAAATTCCAGAGGAAAATAAAGAGGTACAGTAGCCAGACTTGTTGAGGAGGGTTGCCTTTTATTGTCTTAGTGAAGTTCTGAGCAGCAGTCCAAATGTCATTACATTATTTGTATTTATGTGTTTTTCCATGCTGAGCATACATGCACACTTGATTTATTGTCCTTAAAACTGTCATGATAATCCAGCCTATATATATATATATATATATATATATATATATTCTGACCCATAAAGGGCCATGAAAGCTCTGTAGGTAAACTTATGTTGCACATCCTCAGTTTCATCCTGAAGCTAAAACAATGCCAGCATGTTGCTTGAACAGGGTCAAAGGAAATATGGGGATTGGAATCCATGTACTGTCTTTCTGAAGGTAGAAATCCAATGTAAGGGGACAATACCTGTTATTTTCTGAGTGGTGGAGTTATGTTTCTCAATTTGTGGTATTAATACAGACTGCGTATGCATTCAAAGTCTATGTATGTTCCTTATGATAGCCATGGACATTTTGCTATATTTAGAAATGCTCCTGTAATGTAATATCTATTCACAGGGAATGGGTTGACTAGCTCTGCTCCCTGCTCACCTTAACTTATCTTCCTAGACCTTGAGTCTCAGATTGTTGTTTTTGAAAATTTCCTTCCATACAACTCACCACAAAGAACTAGAGCTACTGTCTTCAACAGTGACCAGCTTTTAAAAGATTGGAAATTCAAAATAGGTGCTGAAATGGTCATGAAAAGGGGATTTGAAAGGGGGAAAAAAGTTAATGACAGTTCCATTAAGTAAATTCTCATTGAAATTTGTTGATTTGATGTGTTTTATTTCTCATTAGCACATCTTTGGTGTTTAACTCGGGTTTTAGGACAATAAGGTAACATTTTGGGAAAAATATGCAACCCAACAATCCAGCACTAGAAGCTAAGATTGAGAAGATCTCTACAGCTACCATGTATTTCCCCTTGGTGCTCAAGTAGGTGGGAACAAAGGATAACCAAACACTGCAAAAGACCAACATGCTGAAAGTGATGAACTTGGCTTCATTGAAGTTATCAGGCAACTTCCTGGCAAAGAAAGCCACTGTGAAACTGACAATGGCCAGAAAGCCCATATAGCCTAGGACAAAATAAAACATATTTGAAGACCCTTCATTACATCCCAGTACAATTTCTTCAAGCACTGAATGCATGTCAGCATCTGGAAATGGGGGAGAAATTGCAAGCCATACAATGCAAATAAATGTTTGAGTAAGGGAGCATGAAAGAACAATAGAGTTGGCTAGTCCTTTCCCCACCCATTTTCTGCTCTTCGATCCTGGTTTGGTGGCCATGAAAGCCAGAACCACAGTCATAGTTTTTGCCAGCACACAAGACACAGCCACTGAGAAGATGATGCCAAAACTAATTTGTCGGAGGAGACATATTATCTTCCCAGGTGGAATGATGAAGAGCAATGTGCAAAGGAAACATAGCAGCAGGGAGATGAGGAGAGTATAGGTGAGGTCCCGGTTGTTGGCTTTGACAATGGGAGTGTTGTGGTGTTTCAAAAACGCCCCAAACACCAAAACTGTGATGAAAAAAAAGGAAAGTACCAAACTAACTAAACCAATCCCCAAAGGTTCTTCATAGGACAAGAAGGTTGCAATCTTGGAAACACATGAATCTTTATCTTTGTTTGGATATTGAACTTCTGGGCATTCAATACAGTCATCCATGTCTGAAAATGAAAATATTTATTCAATTTTTTTTCTGAAACATTTTATTGTTCTTTTGACACACACAAAAGATGAGAAAACACAAATGGCTAATGTACACCTACACCCCTTTTGTAACGGAAAGGGGATGCTTCCGATGTTCCCTGCTTCTGTGATCAGTGCTCACGGGGCACGCATGACTGATGTTTATTGCAATTACAGGAGTGCTGTTGCAGGAGCATGTGTGCCCCATTACGATGCTTCCCCATGTATATTGGTAGAAATGGGCTTGGCTAGGGAGATGGCTATGGGGCAGAAGATTTTTTAAAATGACTTGTGACGGATGCGCACAAGCGCAGACACCCAGCTATGTATGAGGGTGTCTCCATTGAATATGTGCTCCTGTGCAGAGATAGGTTTGTATTTTAAAAAATCAAGACACTCGGCAGTAAAACATGCCGATACACATGGGCACGCCCCTCATAGCTGATTGGCTGTTCGCTGAGCCTGAAACTCATGGCAAACAGCAATGACTCTGGGATGAAAGCGAGAGAGCTGGAAAACTGCAACAAAAGCAGTCAGGGATATTGCGGGGAAAATGAGAGGTGGAGCCGAGATCGCCGCAGGAGTAGGTGAACATCATGTGGCCCATTAATGATGACTGCAATAAATCCTGCAATGAATGCCTGGTGTAAACTCTCCCAAAGTAATCAGTGTTCATGGGAAGAAGGAGTTTGGGAAGTTCCAAAGGACTCTGTTGTTATTTTTTCATGAAGAGACTGCCATAGCTACCCTTCGGAAATTGTTACAATAGGAATGAAATAAATAAGTGTGCCTAAAACTGTGACAAGTTCTTGCATCCATCACCTTTGGTTCTGATGGAAACAAACATTCTTTGCCCTCCCATAGAAGGCCATCACTTCCATTCCAATACCCATTTAGAAACTTAGCAAAGAATTGTTTTCAATGGGCATAAATCAGAATTTATTACAGCAGGGATGGGTGATATGTGGCCTGCCAGATGTTGCTACACTACGACTCCCAACAGCCTTAGCCATCATCACCAACAATAATTGGAGTGACACAGATTCTTTACTGCTGCATTAGAGTCGGTAAGAATATATAAGGAAAGCTTGTTAACTTAAAGCAGGGTAAGGAAGAAAAGAATGAAATAAAATTGTATGCTTCTCGGCTCTTTGGAGTTTCGAAATATACTGTCAGGATGTTATTTACATCTGTTTATTGGTCAGTTCTGCAGTAATTATTTACAATCTGGATAACTTCCCCCCCTCCCATGTCACTGAAGAAAATGTTGACCATCTCCCTGGGTCTTGATACTAAGAGATTACACTTATTGGGCCTGTTCAGACAACATGCTAAACCATGGTTCACATGATATGTTAAGCCATAATGTTTAGTTCAAAATGCTTAATCACCATGGCTTAGTGTGTTGTCAGAACAGGGTCTTAGCCTTACTATACTTGGGTCACCTGGAGTTTTGTCCATATAAACGCATAGTAGGATGGCATTCATTACCATTCAGAAAATAATGTGCTGCTGTTGGGGACATTCTTTGGTTGTGATAGTGGTAGTGGTATCTGCATTCTACACACAAAACTCCCACTCACATAATCCTGCACATTACAATTCTTACCATTCTGGCTTGACATTTTCCCTTTAGGACATGGGAGACAATCATAACAGCAAATCTGTTTCTCTTCCTGCTTTTGCTTGAAATAACCAGGGTGACAGCTTTCAGTACACATGGACAGGGGTAATTCCTAGTCCAAAAGTGGTGGAAAAGTAAAATGTTATCATTCAGAATAAAAGTTTGGAAAATCGTATAATTGCTGAATCAACAGTTAATTAAATGATCAGGAAACACTGAATAAAGGGAACTTCAAGGTTCTAATGTCTTTTTGAAATGCTGCCATTGTTCTACAGCAATTGTACTGGATTTTTTTCTTTTTCTTTTTCTTTTGCTTCATGATGGAGTGAAAAAATGCCATTCAGTCACTTTACCCTTACATTCTATTTATACATTTTCTGGGGAGGAAAATGGTTTGCTGAAAATACAATCATTGCTCTGACTTTGATTCAGTTAATGTCTGCATACATTGTTCCAGGAACCTCAGAAGCATTGTTATTGGACACCCAAAAGTGATTCTCAAGTGGTTTTGTATAACTGAGAAATAAGCTATGAAGCCATTAACAGAGACACAAGGCTACAATTTGAATATAAACACAAGGCACCAGGAAAATGTGTAATACATTAATGTTAAGCGATTCAAGTTTCAGGTAGCAAAAGACAGTTTAGACTCATGATCCAGAAACCCAAAGGTACAGATGTCTGTTTGGATGGTACCATTCAAAAATAAACAATGGCTCAGTTCAGACGACACGTTAAGCAATGGTTGGTTAATTAAACAATCGTCAGTTGAGTTGATTAACTCAACTGATGGTTGAGTTAATCAACTGGAGGGAGGCACACAATGCACATACAACCCACAGTATGCTAATTGGGAGAATTAAACAACAGAGAGAAACAACACACTTGCACGTTGTTTAGGGATTAGTCAATTGAGTGATATGTCATCTGGAGGGGTGCGTGTGTTAATCAAGTGCATTGAGTATGGTATCGCAAAAGACCAGAGAGACAAGCGGCAAGAGTGGCAGACTGCGGGTGGCCACTCAAGCACGCTCGCAACAGATCCCCGGGCTCACCGCCATAGCAACCAAGGATGCACACCTCCCCCACCAGGCAGCCGGCATGGAGCACAACGAGGGGCCAGCTCCTGCAAGCACGCACGACAGGTGCCCAGGCAGCCACCCAAACAGGAAGGGATGCGCGCCAGAAGGGAACCATAGCAAAGGGGGGGAGGAGGAAATGGAATAAGCAACACCCCCAGGTGCCCTGGAGCAAGGGGCAGGCCCCCCCCACTCCAACAGGGAGCACAGCAACCCACCCGAAGCAGACCCCCCACTGCTCTGCCACCTCGCCCATCGCCTCACCAAGCCCCCCCCATCCACCCAACACAGCCGGTCAGCGAGCAATGGCCACGCACATCCCCAAGACGCACAAAAAGCCAAGGTAAAGGACGCCCGTGGGTGACAGCCAGCCACCTGCAGATGTTGTAGAAAACAGGAGAAGGTATGCACAACAATCCCAAGGACAAGAAGCGGCCCCGACCAGCACGACAACAATGCCTATGCACAGGGCACATTCACAGCAAGCACAACGGCACACCAGCACCCACCATCACATCAGCACACGGGACGGGGATAGGCAGCCCAGGGCACAGACCACCAGCACCACCGAAACACCCACCCACCAGCAACATGGAGCCAGAGGGAGAGGGGGCCCAGGGCGACCCAGCCAAGGATGCTGGCTCACAAACCCCTGGAGAGGGGAGCAGCTAGGACCCCCCAGAAAGACACAGAGTGCAGCACTGGTCCCAGACAGAGATCGGACACTTCATATAGCTGTGGAGCGGCCCGGAAGCTAGGAGGAGCATGGCCACAGCCAGGCACATTCAGCTCTACCCCTGGCTTGCCAAGCAGATGCAGGAACGGGGACATAACCGCAATGGCAGGCAATGCAAGGACAAGCTCTATGGACTCAAGAGAAAGTTCAAGGAGATCGTCACCCACAATAAAAGAAGCGGTGTGCAGCCACGCACCATGCCCTTCTACGACAAACTGGCACGCCTGCTGTTGGAGCGCCACGACGTTGTCCTGGGACACACGGTAGGCAGCGGAATCACCACCAACGAGCCGCTGCGCACATGACAACGAGCATGGCTGGACCAAGGGGCACAACAGGAGGAGGGCCACACTGCATGGAAACCACAGCCACCGGCATGAAGGTACACCCCACGCCCAACACCCATCGGAAAGAAGGCCGTGGGGGCATCAGCAGAAGTAGGTCTGGCCAAGGTGAAGCCGATAGCCCGTCTTGCGGCATCCCAAAGCCCATCAGTGCTTGCGAGGTTGCCACCCATGCCACCCAGAACAGCCACCACCTCAAGGAGCATCTCCCCCATGCCAGCCTCCTCCAGCAGCAGCAACCCCACGGCCTTCCTACAGCTCATTTGTGCGGACATGCAGGTTGAGGATCCTGCACCCGAACCACTGGTACCAGAGACCCAGCAGGAGGACGAAGGGCCAGGGCCGTCATGCCTGAGGGCAACTCCCGTGAAGGGATGTGTGGCTGCTACTGCAGGGCGAACGCCAGGGCCAGTGCCGGCACCCCATACACAGCTGGGGTCATCGAAAAGCAGCACCATGGTGCAGGGTTTCGCCTACAGCATCTTGGATGCCGTGACGGAGACGGGGCCAGTGTCACAGGAGGAGCGGGTCGAAATGGAGCTGCTCGTGGAACAATAGGTGGGCGACATGATGGAGCCAGAACTGTCACCATCCCAGGAAGAGCTGCGGGACATCGATACACAGGCCACCGATGACACCTTCATGGAGATGGAGGCGATGGAGGAGGATGTGCCTCTGGAAGCCGAGCTTGAGATTGAGGAGGCCGTGCTCAAGGAGGAGATCGAGGGGCCCCCACAGCCAAAGGACGTGCCGATGGAGGGAGTGGCCCCTTGGAGGAGGAGCCGCCACCACCACCCACAGGCGAACATGGTGCGGCCGTGGCTGAAGAAGCCCATCCCCAGACCAATGTGCAGAGGTGTGCCCGGATGTGCAACGGGTGCAAGGCAGACTGGCTGCAGGTGGCGAGAGAGCTGGTCATGGTCACGGAGACAACAGGGGAACGCATCCACGGGCTATTCACATGCATGGCGAGCGAGGAGGAGGCCAGGTGCATCAAGGAGCGCATCCTCACCATGTGGGCCACGTGCACGGCCAGTCAAGATTGTGTCCAAGCCATAAGGGGGGGAGGGACATGCATCAAGGTCTAGAGAACCATGTCAACAGGATGACCGAGACCTTGGTGGCCACCGATGCCATCATCGACCGAGGCACGCGGGAGTGCACAGTAGCCATCGACTGCCAAACTGAGGTGCTCAGGGAGCTCTCCCAGTCATTCTGGGGTGCCTACCATGGTCCCCCGCAGTCCGCCCCCTACATGGCGCCGTACGGATAAATGCCGCAGCCACAGCAGCAGCAGTACTTGCCCCCGCCAATGGCCACAGCATATCTGGCCCCATGTGTGGTGTCGGCAGCAGCAGGGAAGGCAGGGGGGTGGCCGGAGGGCAGGAGCAGTGGCGCATAGGCAGCTGGGCAAAGAGGGGCCGCAACATCCCACCAGACTCCTATGAAGAGGGAGCGGGGGAGGAGGCAGAGGAGGATGACAAGGAGGGGGCGGAAAGTCCCTCACAGGATGACATGGCCTAAGCCATGGTTGTCCTATGGGTTCCTAGGCCCATCCGCCAAGGGACCATAGGGGTATACGGTAGTTGACTCACCCCCAGCCCTAGACACGATAAGGCCCCTTTAGATTCCCGTCCCTCTGTCCACCGTGTGCGAGATCTTCCGTGAGACGGTCAGCATGCTAAACGAGCTGTACCTGGCCGACGTCATCCGTGTTGGGAACAAAAAGGAGAACAAGCATGGCTTCTGTGCTCTGGGCTTCTCGTGGGCGGTGGGGGAGATGGACTTGACCCAAGTGCGCATCCTGGCCCCCCCTCCCATGGCAAGGAGTACTACAACTGCAAGCATTTCTACAGCATGGTTCTCCAGGCGGTGGTGGATGCCAAGGGCTGCTTCATGGATGTTTATGCGGCCGTGTCCGGGCAGACCCACGACACGGCCATCTTCTGGAACTCCCTTCTGGCTGCCAAGCTGACATCGGGGCGCTTCCTGACTTCCGGGCCCGCTTCCATGTGCGGCCGTGTGGTGGGTCCACTCCTCCTGGCCGACCAGGCCTTCGCCCTGCAGCCGTGGCTGATGGCCCTGTACTGCTACCCCCACACCAATGTCCAGCGTAAATACCACTACTACCATTGCTGTGCCCGCCTGCCCATGGAGCGTGCTTTTCGGCATCTGAAGGAGCGTTGCCGCTCCCTGTTTAGCTTGCTGGACTTGCAGGCCGACATCATTCCGGACGTGATGGTGTGCTGCTGCATCCTGCACAACATCTGTGACTCCTGTGGGGACGTGCTACTGGCTGAGCACCCCAACCTTCCCCAGGTGGGCGAGGACGCCACCGCCATCGCTGTGGACGGGCTGGACATTGAACCTTTGCCAGGCCCCGAGAACCCCTTTGGGGAGCGTTGCACCCGTTTGGAGGCATCCTGGGTGCGTAAAAGCATCAGTGCCTGGATCTGGCTGTGCTATCCCCACCCCCTGTGAGTGTCTGCTGTGGGGTTCCATCTGTGGACTGGCATCTCTCCCTGGCATGCTGCCCCTCTCCTCCTCTTCCCCTTCGCCCGCTCCATGTCTAGCTCCCTGGGGGTGTGGGCTCAGCTGTCCCCACTTCACCACTGTGCCTTCCAGTCGCCTTCTCCCTTCCCTGGGGTGCCTGTCCTTTCCATTGGCTCTGCCCTTGCTTCAAAGTGGCCATGTGCCTTATTGCCCATGTCTGAGCTCCCTGCTGAATAAAGTTTTCCAAACTGCTTCACTCTTGCCTTCTTTCCTATGTGTGCAGGTGGATGCTTTGGGAGGGAGGTGGTTGTGGCTGGGGGCTGGGGGACATGGGTCGCCCTCGCAGCTGCCACGTCACCCATGTAGGGTGGGTGGGGGTGGCTCCCTGGGGCATGGGTGCCAACGTTTGTAGAACAGTGCTGGGTGCGGGAAGCGGCCACTGTATTGGTGCGGCCGTTTCTCCTGGCTGCCTCTTTGCCCGAGGCTGCTGTGTTCCGCCCATTTCTGCAGCGGCCAATGGCGTTTGGGAGGCGTGTCCAGCATCGGCTTCAATGGCGGCGCCCATGGAATTTTGGCCATGGTGTTTTCTGGGATACCTGCAGGAGGACTAGCGGAGATCGGTGAGTGGAGAACATGGCGGCCGAGCTGTCAGTCAGAGCCGCATACGCTATTAGCAACCGGGGCGTTTGCTGGTTCCGTGCAGTGCCTGCTGCATCATGTCATCTGTGGAGCTCCTCCTCTTTAACGCTCTGTCAGTACGTTATTTCCCCTCCGTTGTTTAATATGTCGTCCAAACTGAGCCATTGTATGATGTTGAACCAACCAATTGTATGATGTTGAACCAATCAACATCATACATATTGATTCACCTCAAAAGCTGCTGAATACTGAAGGACATTTTGGATAATAGCTCAGATTTCCCTGCTTTTGTGAAATTTTGAATTGTTATCTCATTTTCCCAATTGCTTACCTACAGTCCTTTCAATGTTATATATAAATACCAAAAATACTAAATTCAGTATGTTAAATGCCTTAGCACTACCAATGGAAACTTAGTAAACCATATGAGAAATTCATTCAAAATTGAAATGATAATCCCCAAATTATGTGCATTCAGAACCTACTTGGTTAAAGTCACTGTGCCATGTGATGCCATTATCATTAATGGTGAATACTTCCTCTGTAAGAGTCTTGTGATGCAGTTTTCCAATTTTCACTCGATGAAATGATTGGTTTGGGAATGTGACCCAGTTGATAATATCAAATCCAGTTACCAATTTTCCATTCAGGTCAAAAGAAACCTCATCCCCAGCACTGTTATTAAATGCAACTCTTTTCAGAAAGTGGTAGAGCTGGAAATCAGAAGAAAACACAACAGTTTGTAAAAAAAGTTATCATCAGTAGTGTTTGAAACTAGCTTACAGTAAGTAAGACCATTAAGCTCAATACATACATGGCAGAAACTCCCTTATACCTCATGTGGTCTTATGTCTTGTGGTGGTCTTTACCTTTAATTTAATTTAAAATTACAGCAACAATAACATAACACATAGTGATAAAACAACAGATATACCATGCCTGTGTGAAGAAGGATGTTTTGACAGAAGGAAAGAAGATCTTTTAAAAAATCATATAAAATCGAGGGTTGGAGAGATCAATCTCAAATTTCATACACATATTTAGGTGTACCCCACAAGCACTGTGACCAAGTTTCAAGGCTCTAACTTTTAAAATACAGAAGTTATAGGTATTTTCCCTTTAAAAATAGGGCTGCAAAAATATCATTTTGTCACGATAATTATTGTGAAGACGATACAGTTCACCTATGATATGAATGAAGATGATAATTTTTGGTCCGAAATTATAACAATAAATGATAATATTTTGGGGCGTGTACACCCCCACTTTTTAGGGCAACCTTCACCAACCTGGTTTGAATGACCCACTCTACCTCCAAATATCCGTTAACATCAATGTTCAATTTACCCACAGGCCTTAATGTAGGTGGCCCTACTGTGTTTCCTATAACACCGTTGGTACCAGTCAAACCTACATGGGAGAGGCATTTTAAAGCCAAGCACAGCAGATTAAAAAGGTCTTCTTCTCAGTTGACATCCACCTCACCTTTGAAAGACAAAGTGGCACTCAGAGAATGATCTCAGCATATTACATTAAAGTGATTGCAGGTTTGTATAGCATTAGCCACTTCTTCAGGTACCCAGGTCCCAAGCTGTGTAAGACTATGAAGGTAAGAACCACCATTATGCATTGGGCTCAGAAACAAATAGGCAGCTAATGCAATTCATTTAAAGTTGGCAAGACAGAAGATGCCAGCATTTGAACCCGGGGATTTCTGCAAGATAGACACATTTCTGCAACATCTCATCACCATAGCTATTAAGATATGCACACATGCATTTTATGATAATAGGTGTAGTTTGGTAATAGAGCCCAGGCTTTGCATGCAAAATGTTGCAAGTTCCATCCCTGACATTTCCATGTTAAAGATGGGCAGATCTGTCCATTTCATTTTCTCACATTATTATTATTATTACTATTATTATTATTATTATTGTTATTTTAAAAAGGAAGTATTTTTTCTCTCTCTCTCTCTCTCCCAAATATAAATAAAATCATGAATTTTGGTAAACTTGTTTTTTTTAAAAAATGAACTGACTTGTCTCACCCTTTACACCAGCCAATTAAATAAGTGCAGTTATTCTGAACATGGAGAGGTTGATGATCTACTAGTCTGCCATGCAGCTTTTATAGATGAGGAACCCATCAGAAACAAAGACATGGCAACCATAAATAAGTAATATCATGATTGAATAAACAGGGATTCAAACCTAGACTTCGACAGCAAAAAAACCAAATCACTGGGTATGGATGGATCAATCTGTCAATTTCATGTTTTCCCTTGTTCATCTTTTTTAAGGAAACCCTGAAGTTATTCTTGTACTGAATATGCAAACATTTTTATGGTAACCTATTCTTATCAACAACTGAATTGAAATGAAATTTGCACCCATCCGTATGCTAGGTAGGGGTGGAAAAACCTTCCACCCAATATTCTAGAGAGACACTGCCAGACAGTGTAGATAATATTGAGATAGATGAGCCAATGATCTAAAGGACTGTCTATATGCCCTGTATATCTCATGGTGGCTGTGCAGTGACACTATGTAGTTTATACAATACAGCCACCATCTCACAGCCACCACAGGCTTTCCCCCCAAAACTGCATATTTAGAAAGTCACTGTCCTACCATGACTTTTTCATTTACTCCAAGGTCACCACCTTCTTTGCTTTGTCTGTTGGTGGTGACCTTGCTTCTAATTGATGCTGGGGGCATTCTGGGGGTGGGTCAAGGACCAGGATAGGTTGGAGGACACACAGAAGGTGAGCTGGGAAAGCCCCCTTCAAGCCAGGCTCTTCTTGCAGAGGGGAAAGAGAGTATGCAAATAGGAATATGCTTGTTACCAGAGCAGCAGCAACAGGAGCAAGCCTCAAACCAAACGGGTGTGCAAATTATTTTAAAACTGCCTCTTCCATGAATTGACCCTTTTCAGCTGTCACTAATTCACTTAGAATACTTTAAAAACTTCAAATAGCTTGGTAGAAGAGACTTAGGCATGAGATGGACACCAATACTGGAGACATTGTAAACAAGGTTGTCTTATTTTCTTATGGGTGAGATGCAGTGAGTGTATCAGAGTTTCTTAGAAGTAATTTTGTCCTGCATGTAAGCTGTAAAAATTGAATGATCTGCATCAGCATGTACAATAGAATGGAAGGCTATGCCCAAAAAGAATGCTTAAGCATGTCCCATAAAGGAATATAGATCATTGCAGACAGAGCCTTTAGTGATTTCTTAATCTAGAGATGTGCAAAACACAGAAATTGGGGAATATTTGTTCACCTTAGGAATGGATGAGAAATTGTTTCAGTTGTCAGAACCTACCCTGTTTGCATACTCAAATGAAAAGGGAGCACATGGGTGGGGGAGAGAAGCTGGTATATTTTTGATCATGTTCACAAAATGCCTTGGTTAGAAACTAGATCCCAGCCCGTGGTGGTGGGGAAGGAGGAAGATGGGAGGCTGCCATTTCTGCAAGTTTACATTTATGGAAAAACACAGATCACCGTATTTACATAAAATGGTGACTCGCTGAAGATGCGGACAGCTGCTTGACCTGCTCACTTGTCGAGTATGTCCAGGGAGCAAAAGTGGGGATGGCAGCTCAGCAAGAGACTGAGGAAGCTGAGTGTGGGTAAATCCATCCATCCCTAGGAACTGAAAGACACATTACCTGCCAAGGCTGTTGATTGTGAAGATTTACTCTCCTGCTGTTCACTGTTGCTCTCTGTTTGGGTTGGCCTGACTGAATGGCATGTAAAGTATGCGCTATTGCATAGGCTGCATTATATATATTGTAGCTGTGGCCAGTCATGCTCATTTCAAAAAAAGCCCCAGGAAGACTCTTCAGCTTCTCCTCTCCATTGCAGGTGTCATCAGCTTTCTCGCTATCAAATGGATTAGGAAATACACAGTTAAATGCCTGTTCCCAGAAGTCCTTTCTGAAACCATCTTCTTTTGTTAAAAAATGGTTTCTAGTTTGGAGAAAATATTGGAAACCTGGTACTTCATTTGAGTGAACCGCAAAGGACAGAGCGCCATGGATCACTTTAATATCCCAACTCCTTTGATAAAGGTATGATGCGATGTCCATCTCAGCTGTCATGATCCACACTTTACCTTTAGGTTCAATTGACACCATTTCCATTTTGGGCAGGTATTGTAACAACCTCAAATACAAACTATTGTTTTCATAGACTAATATTGCATTGGCATTGCTCTTCATGCAAGCATGATATGTTCCTATAAGCACATTCAGGTCATCAAAAAGATTACTGAGATAAAATGTCTTGATTCTTTCTAAGAAGGCAACACAGATGCCGTGGAGAAAAAACAATGGAAACATCACTCGCACAAATGTTCCTCCATCATCTTCTTTAACAAGGATACCAACCCAACTCCATCTGAAGTGCAAAAGTAGCTGAACAATCCCTCTGTATTGGAAAGCTTCATTTGGGACCATCTGGAAGATGGAAAGTATTTCACTTCTATCATTCATCTCTGGAGGAGAGCCATATGTTAACTATAGAAGTGGAAATTGGATTGAAGAAGGGGGAAAATAAAGAAAATGTTTGCAGATGTCTTTGAAAATGGAAATGGATGACTATATTAATTTTTAAAAAACGTTCTGTTTATTATGATGCACTAAGGGTTTTTCATGTTCACCCAAGTGCCAGAATGCCAGGAAGTTACAGGTGTTTAGGCATATTGGTTAGTTCCTGTTTCATCAGTATCTTGGGTGATGATGGCTATCAGTGGCAGAGTAATTGACCTAAGTCCCAGATTTGTCTGTTTGTTGGAACAGACATGTGCAGCTGCTTTGCATGATCAAAACTGTTGTAGAGTTATTTATGGGTTGTTTCTTGCTCCAACCAGCCATGCTTCCCAGATTCAGATGTCACAATAAGCTATGGTAATCATGCAAATAATGCCCATCATGCATTGATATGTGCCAGCATGCACCATAGATCATAATAAACCACTGTGGTTTCTTTAAGCCATGGTGGCTTGTTTTGATCATGCAAACTGGGTCATGGAGTCTATGCAACTGCCTCTATCATTCAACTGAAACCATAATTCCAATGCTTGGACCTTTAAGGATAGTACACATCAATCATATTCACATTCAAGAAGTCAGCACTATATGGAACATAGTATTTTAAATGTCACAATTTACTATGAGGAGACTGTGAGAAGAAAGAAGGAAGCAGAGATCAAGAAAAGATGTCCTGAAAAAACAGAAGAGGGAAAAGGCAGGGACAGAAAAGACAGTTCCTGAGGGGGTTGGATAAAGACTCAGGAAAGGCAGTAGCAGTGGCATTCTGCCCTTCCCCCATTTACCAAACAGCTGAGGCCCCATAATCAATATTCAATAACTGAGGCCTACACTTATTTCCAACTCCTAGACTGCACAGCTACAGAGAAGTTTTTTAAAGAAAAAACATAGCTTTGTAGATGCTATTATAGTATTTATTTCCTCTGTTTCATTGTGTCGAGACTTACTTTAAATTGTTTATTCATTTCAATGTTTGTTTTGAATCCTCCCCCTTTCCCTTTGCTGTTCAATAAATCTTGTTTCTTATTTATAAGTTGATTGATAGGAAAGTAACCATAGACTAGTGTCACATGACTCCAGTCCACCAGGATCCTTGATAGTGGGGGATGCACAGCCAGAGAGTAACTTACAAAACTAGGATTTATTGATCAGGGTGGGCATAGGGTTCAAACCGAAGATCCTACAAAGAGTCATGAAACAATGAAAATGTGAAAAGGAAAGTGTTCCACAATCTATATTTCACCCCAAAAAAGTTATTGCTCAATATGGGTTTTGGCATTTTTCTTAGGGTCTACACAACTACCTTTACTTTAGTTTAAAAAATAACAAGGAGTCTTGTGGCACCTTAAAGAGTAACACATTTCTTATGACCTCAAGAAAATTAGAAAATGTTTTAGTGTTATGTATATTGCTGAACCACTCCATATAGTAGCTCATTCCAGTGTGTGTGTGTGTGTGTGGGGGGGGTGTTGGCAGATCTCTTTCTTCTTGTAATCAAGGGTATACTGCCTCTGATCACCAAGTGCTCCATCACACTTTGTGTTTATTGCACTCTGAGAGTCCATCCTTTCCGGTTTTGGTGTTGACGCACATGACGTCATCCCTGTCCTGCACCATTCTAACTTTTGTCCTCCATTCTAGTGGCTTATTTTGTAACTGGGAAAGTCTGTTTCATCTTGGAAGTGCACAATGAAAACCCAAATGTAAACCAGTAAACCCGCTTCTGTGTTTGGGGGGGGTGTTTGGGGGGGTGTCTTGAGGGCCATTTTCAGTGACAAAAGAATAGGGCATGCTTTTAATCTACCAAGGCAGTTTTACAACTTATTTCCTCCTTTTCATCTTTGGACACATCAGGAATTGGAACAAAGGTTTCAGTGCTCCATCTCTCTCTCTTTTTTTGGCTTCTTTCCTTGTTTGGCTGAACCCCTGTGCTGTTGAAATCACAAAATTTCACCCTGACACCTATCCACCTCAAAGTTTCAAACCACTCTGATCCTTCCTCATTCTAGGGATGTGCACACCCCAAAATATAGTATTTTATCATTATCGTAATTTTGGACCAAAAAAAAGATAATCCCCCGATAATATCGTATCGTATTGTATTTCTGATAATTATCGGGAATATGATAGTATATCGTTTCTATGTTTTGCCCTAGAGAGAGTTGCTTTTGAGTCAGAAAAGCCTAAAACAACTTAATTTTCAAAGTTACATGTATGAAACTTGGTCACAGTGCAGACTGAGTGTTGCTAGTCATCTGTGCCAAATTACAGAACAATCGGTGCAAGTGTTACTCAGAAGTAAGTTGTCAAATACACTGTTTCAGGTGGCTGAAATGTGGTCCTTTTTCAAGAGACGTCATCCAGTACTCATGGGCATCTCACAGATGGCCTTGAGGGGACTCATCTGTGCCCAATTTCAGATGCACAGCAGCAGGCGTTACTTGGAAGTAAGCTGTCAACAACATACACTGTTTCTGGTAATGCACTCCATGCTACTGCTGCTGAGATTTATAGGTATATTTTTTTGAATACAATGAACTTTCAAAACCTGTGGATAAACCTAGGCAGTGCCTTCCATATGCAGTCATAGAAGTAAAATGTGTTAATCAGAAGATGGTGAACTGCTGCTGCCTTATCTCATTGATTAGGCCACACATGTCTACAAATTAAAAGGATTGGGGGGTAGGGGAATAGCACTGGTGTTACATTTATTTTAGAGCCAGCCTTATCAGGCAGGGCCTCATTGAGCCAGGAGATACCCCAGGTAGTGAGGAAACCTGGAGGATCCCATAAAAACAGCCCTCACGCACCGCCTTGACCCCATTGTGCTTGAAAAATGACCCAGTCTGCCCGCCATCCTCATGCAGGCAGGTGGGCAGTTCTTCATACCAGAGCTGCTCACATTGGCTGGAGCAGTGGCAAATAAATGTCATGTTCAGGGTAGGCACATTGGCAAATTAATATAAGTCATGTTCTGGGTAGAGGTGGGCACATTGCCTGGACCAGAGCCTCAAAAAATGTTTGAGGGGGTCCAGGGGA
Source organism: Anniella stebbinsi (assembly GCA_029215795.1). Lineage (NCBI taxonomy): Eukaryota > Metazoa > Chordata > Lepidosauria > Squamata > Anniellidae > Anniella > Anniella stebbinsi. The sequence goes on from JARDYH010000008.1 coordinate 27,389,916, forward strand.
TGCTTCTGCAGTCCCTCACTAAAGCAGTCCCTCCAGACTGGAAACATTGGCTGGAGCAGTGTCTTCAATAAAGAAATAAAATGTGTAAGAAGGAGAGACAGTCACCCCAGAACTTCCCTCAGCAGCATCTCTCTTAGACCCAGAGCCACATCACGCAAGGTGTGCCTTAGAGCGGCATTTCATACTGCTACAAAGTGATTGAAATTATTTATATTAATAACAATCCTTTGCAAACAGGTTGTGTGCTGCTTTGACCACAGATTGTGTAGTGTTATCCTGTGTAGCAGGCTACAGGACACATCAGCATACTCACAGTCAAACAAGCAAACACACCCACCCAGAGAGAGAGAGGGTATGTGTGTATATATATATATATATATATATATATATATATATATATATATTAAAAGAAAGTTAAATAGGGAAGAGGACAAAACACACTCACTCAGTCACAGTACCCCACCCATGCTAACCTAACCCAACCAGAAAATGTATAAAAACTATAACTCAAACACACAAGCAACGAACAGCCAAACGAACCTGAGACACAAAGATGCAAGACTACAATGAATCTCCAACAATTTGCCACCAAGTAACTATGACCCAGGAGCCAGGACAGAGCTCCAACAAAATCCACCCTTTTCCCCTCAACACCTAACTCCCAACAGAGCTGGAACACCAAGTGTGGGGGTTTTATGCAGGGATTTATGCAGGGATATCCTACAATGAATCTCCAACATTGTGATTGGAGCCTGCTGGAATCCTTGCTGCACGATTGATCACTGTCTCATCAAGCACACCCCACCTTCTAGCTCCATCCATGTGGCAGCAAAAGAGAAAGTGCCTTATGTGGGAAGTTGTATCGTATCATTATCGTTAATCGTATGCACAATAAAGAGCGTATTGTATCGTTATCGTACATTTTAACGATATGATGCACATCCCTACCTCATACACCCATTTTTGTCTGCTTCCATCACCCCTCTACCTGCCTTATAAATCTTCCTAGTGGTTCTCTTCTGTTCTGTGTAATTATTCTTTCTCCTATATTGTCCTATATTATCCTATAATACATTCTCCCATACCATGGGAGAAAACATTTCCTAGTGCTAATGGGTTTTGTTTTACCAAAAGAGCACCCTAACCGGCTTTCATGTAATGCATCCATAGTCCAACGTGGAGGTGTAGGGCTTGGATTTCATGTTCTAGTTCCTTTTACTTCCTGAAATCTTAAGCAAAGCTGTTTGATACAAAATCAAGCCCATAGCACGTTTCCAAGGAGACCCAATTTGCAAGACAAAAGACTATCCTTTCCAGTCAGTCATGACCAGTGAATTGCTAGCCCTCTCCTTAACATCTGAAAGACCATAGGAATGATCTTTTGATCTGACAGGAAGAGAAAGCAATGTAATTTTGAAGTAAAATTGAGCTATGGGGGGTTGCGAATTTTGTATGACTTAGATGTAAATACAATTGAAGTCAATGGGATTTACTCTGGAGTAAGAGAACCAGCCATCTCTATTTTATGAACTGGAGATGCTCAGCTTAGCATAATCAAAGGAAAAGAAAAGTGATCCTTCACAAATGCAAAGAGGTGGAACAGTGCACTGGTGCACTATCAGCAAAAGATTTTAAAGAGCAAGCAAGTTAATAAATCCTTTACAAATCAAGGGATGAACCGATCTGATTCAAACTTGGCATGCCAAAAGCTCTCCTGGATCCCTATCACCATGCCAAGTTTCATCTTTTTATCTATATAAATTATGCAGATGTAAGCATTTTGGTTAATTTGGATTTAAAAATTCCTAAAAATCAAGGCATGGACCTATCTGATTCAAACTTGGCAGGCCAAAAGCTCTACATAAGAGCTCTCAAGATCCCAAGTTTCATCTCTTTAGCTTTAAACATTACATAGATATAAGCGCTTTTGTACATTCTAATAGGAGCGCCAATGAGCTAAGGGAGAAGGCTGCGAAGTCCATCACAATGTCCATCAGTGACAAGAACCAATGAATTGAAAGGGGAAGGAGAAGGGGCAAGTGGGGTGGGGCAGGTGCAATAGCAGTGGGAGAGCAAAAAGAGAATTCACCAGTATAGCTACAATAGTGAAAGGGAGGAGCGCTTGCAGCGCTTCTGAAATGGAGGTAAAATATGCAAAGACAAACCGGGGGTGGGGGATCGGTGTGATGGAGCCCATAGACTCTCTCTGGTGATCTTTGAGGGGAGAAATTCTACTGCTTCTATTGGGAAGAAACAAGTGAGATTGTGTTCTTTCCCTTGCAGTCAAAGTTTCATTGCCTCTGAATATGCAAGCTCTTTCCAATGATCTTATAGAGAGAAGATCTTGCTGGTATTGTTACTGTGTGAGAGAAATTTATTTCTTCCTTTTGCAGTCAAAGATATCTTGCCTCTTAACATGGGGGATCTCTTTGATTTTGCAGAGGAAAGGTTTTACTTCTCTGTGTGTGTGTGTGTATGTGTGTGCGTGTGTGCATGGAGGAGTGGAGGATTTCTTTTTCCTTCTTGCGGTCAAAGGTGTTTTGTTTCTGAACATGGGAGTCGCTCTCCCAAGAGATCTCTAACAAAAATCTTCCTTTATAACATTACTTCACATTAAATAATGTATAGTTATATGAAATAAAATCAGTTGACTATTTCACTTATCAGTAATCCAGAATGAGTAACTGGCTGGTGGGCAAACTCTCTTTCAATTGATTGTTGCTCTGATTTGAGTCATCTCCCCACCCACCAACCAAAATAAATAAATTAGAAAATCTGCCTTGCACTTGAAAACACAGTCAATTTCAGCCACATGAGAAGCAAAAGTTCTTGTCAATTTAAGCTAGTTTACAGACGGATGGAAAATAAATATATGAATGAATGAGTGAGTGATTTAAATATGTCAGAGGACAATGAAAGAAAACTTTAAGGCAAGGGAGTCCAATGTTGATATATTCCCTACAGATAGATTATTTCTTTTTTTAAAAAACCTGTCTTTAACTGTGCCATCTAGGACTCAGAAGTAATTGCAGACCCCCACTACTGATAGTTGATTGTCAAACATCTATGGATTGGCAGCTGGGGGAAGAGTGGAACCTTCCTTTAAAATTCAATGCCCTCGCAGTCCCCTCAGAAAGTATCTCCCTGTGGTGACTTTACCAGCCACGTGTGATTACCACACAGAGAAAAAAATAGCTTAATATTCAGGGCTCGGCTATTCACTTACCCCTCAGCTTTCTCCTATTCCTTCTAGAACACTGTCCATCAACCAGAAGAGTGTCTCCCTCCTTGTCTACCAACAAACTGACTCTCTCAATCATCAACTGTCAACTCCTTAACTGTCCTTTCCAAACCACTCACATGGCTAGAATCCCCAGTCAATCAATATTGAATTTACCGGATTCAAGCCCCATCTAAGAATATTCACAATATTCAATATTGTCTCTCACTTCCTCATCAGAACATCGCTAAGCAACTACTACATGGTATTTTGGCAGTAACAACACAAAGCCTCAGGCCCACTCAGATACATTATAACTTGATGGAAGCCACTCATAATAAACAACAATTATATAAATGGTATTTCTTCACAGTGCTCAATGTGCATTTTTATGAGAATAAATTGAATTGAAGAGTTCAACATTAAAGCATATATTTAAGAATTTAGGATTTTAAAAAACTTTTATAATGTAGCATTAATGGTAATGGTAAATTTGTAGTCCATAGAGTCCAAAATCTGAAATTATCCTGATAGAGAAATCTTGCCCCATTTTAAATTCAAAAGGCAGTTCTCCTAGTCCCTGCCTAAAGACAGTCAAAATTGTCCATGTCCCTCACTTAACTTAGATAAAAGCAGGGGGTAATGGCTAGAGATAAGACATGCCTTCTGTGCTTCTCAATAATAGGATACAATACCCCTTTTTAAAGTCCCATCCTGCATGGACTTATCCTACCTGTGGAACTTTGTAAATGCCCAAGATATCTGCAATGTCAAGGGAGGTTGCAGAATTATGAGCCCCAATGACTGAAATCAAGTTGTTCTGAATGCCAAACTTGTAGTTGGGGATAAACCTTTTCTGAATTGTGAAAAGTTCCATTGTGGCATGATAGGTCCATCTAGTCCCATAGGTATCATAGATATTGAAGCCCACGGTGACATTGGGTAAGATCTGGTGGTTTTCATTGATCTCCTTCACAGCAAATATCAAGGCCAAGATATGCTGGTAGTTCTTAGTCAGGACACTGCAATGAGAATAACATGCCATAACTTGTCAAGCTGATTGATGTTTGTGTAGGGAAGAGTCAGTTCAGATTTCAGTAAGGAGATGGAAATTAAAAGGCATACATTTCTTTAAGCTATTTCAGTTTAACTATTCCCAGCAGGGTAGAGATCTTTGTCTATTTCAGCATAAATTGCAAACAGTCTTTTGCACCTCAAGATGGACACAAGTAAAACAGCATATTATTTTAGCTATTTCATAATGGTTTAGCTATGTTATTCTAAGAAGAGAGTGGGAAAATCAATATAGGAATGATGCCCTTTCCATCAAATAATAGCTCAAAAAGCTTCTGCTAGCTAAATGATAAGATGTTGACACTTCCATTGTAACTTAATAAGAGGAAATGTAAAAGGTTTTCTTTAATCACTTTGAAGTCCTAGGAGCATTTTTTTTTTTGGAAGGGAAATAGTTTGAGGAAAAACTAGTACAGGGCATGCCAAAAGCAAAATAATGATTTTAATATGATCACACTGCATGCAATGCAAATGGCTTCCAATATAACCTCCAAGTATTCCTCCAAGAAAGATGCTTATGTGTAGGATTCTAATTTCTGTTATGTTGTAGAAAAAGGTGCCTGATCCTTGATTGAACTTTGCCATTTCTATGGCTTAATTCAATGTCATTTTCTGCAATTAATGCTGTGAGCCCAACCCAAGTACAAGATCTCTTTGCTGGCAGAATACCTTACCATTACAGTAATTCATTCTTATTTTCATTCCTCAGTATAAGGGATGCATGTAGTTCCCTTCCGAATGAGATGGGAATTTAATGGGATTAGATATCATGATCTCATTTACACTGAAGCTGGAAATCACAGTAGCTAATTCTGATGTGTAGTATTGGCCAATTTAAGAATATTTTCTGGATTGATATATATTTGGGAAAGAAAAAAAAGTCTTACATTGGTTCATTGAGCAGTGAATGATGGGGGGTATCAAGGAAGTAGTCTGGGTCTCTAGGCATGAAAACAAAAGAAGTTATGCCACCGATGATAAAATCACCTTGTTGAAAGTATCTGTGAAGAATAGGGAGAGGATCCCCAACAGCGCATTTTTTAAGTTGAGCCTTGCATGCCATGGAAGGCAACATTAGCAACAAAAACATGAATACCAACATCATTGATCTAAATTCTCCGTTACAGACATTAGCCTAGTTTCTATATGGTTCTTAAGAGTCTCCAAGAGTCTCCATTAGCCTGACTCTCCTCAATCTCCTCACATTCTGCTCTGAAGACTTGCACATATAATACTCTGTTAGAACCTTCCTTGCCCTTAGTGTCAAGCTCCATATTACAGCAGTACATGACATAATTGTACTATCTATCACCTCACAGTCCTTAGCTTTGCTAATGAGCACTGGGTGTCCAGATGGGCTTCAAAAAGAAGCAGCACTAATCACAGTCATTTTGGAAATTATATGGGAGAGAAAATCAGAGTGCTCAAGGTTTGATTTCTTTGTGGAATTGCAAAAGATACATTCTGCACTGCTACTGGTCTTTTCTAACCTATTGATAGAACAGCAAGAGACATGTCAATTTGGACTGAAGCAAACTGAGTGTAATGCACCCAATGATGAGAAAAGGAAAGGTTTAGGAGATGAAAGGAAAGGAATCCAGGGAAATGTTGTTATATGTCCAAATATTATTTGTATAAATTTAGAGATGAATGTTTAGGCTGACCATCTGAAATGGAGGACAGGGCTCATGTAACCTTAACAGTTGTAGAGAAAAGGGAATTTCAGCCAGTGTCATTTGTATGCAATTAGTTCTTGGTGAAATTCCCTCTTAATCACAACAGTTAAAGTTGCAGGGGCCCTGCCTTCTTTTGTATATGGTCACTCTAGTATAGTGCTTGCACCTTTAACTGTTGTGATGAAGAGGGAATATCACCAGGAACTAATTGCCTACAAATAACACTGGCTGATTTTCCCTTGTCTCTACAACTGTTAAAGTTACATGAGCCCTGTCCTCCTTTTCAGATGGTCACCCTATGAATGTTGATCTAAAAAAATCAAGGAAAAAAAATCAAAATTTGGGAGTTTCAGGGGGAAAGTTGATGGTGAGCAGTCACTTGCTGGGAGCCTCCATTTTCTCGCCCTAGAGTAACCCAAATAAAGTGTAGTTCCAGGTATCTCTGGGGAGAAAATCACAGCCAACACACACACAAATGGTAATAACCACTAGCTGCTGGCTACCATATGCCTATGGTAAGCCTTGCAGTTTTATCACATGTTTTATTTTTCCACATCACCTGCAAATTGCCAATATTAACCTCTCCTGTTTATCACCTGCAAATAGTGCAGTGAATTAAGTAGATTTTTGTGGGGGGGGGATGATTTTAGAACCTAAACATCACTCAAGAACAATTCTAAACAACCCAAATATCAGTGTTTGGACATCATGATTTTAAAAAAAACTACAAATGGGGTGTTTGTAGGTTGTTAATTGAAAGTGAAGATGAGGACCACACTGGAAGCAGTGTGCTTGTTTGCTCCTATATGTGCCTGAGAATTCATAGGTTATTTCACCAACAACTGTATGCTATGTCTGAATGGGGTCATACCATAGTTCCAAGTTATTTGGGGTGGGGTGGGGTAATTGGCAGCCACACAGACACATGGTAATTGCTCCTAGCAAGTGTCTGCCCCATGCCAATGGTAAGTTCATCATATTTATCACATATTTTCCCCATTACATGACAAATTGCCACTATTAATGCATCCCTTTTACCACTTGCAAATATGACAGTAACAGAATATATGTTTATTTCAAACCTTCAACTAGAGATGTCCATCTCTGAAGAACCTGGGCCATTTTGGAGTCTTTGCAAGGACCCAACTTGGCTCACATTTGTCAGCCAAGCCGTGGGGCTTTTCTCAAAATCTTGGAACCTTTTCCTTTTTTAAAAAGGCACAAATTTAAAATGTGCCAAATTTAAATATAAACGTGTGCAAATTGCTGGGCACAATTTGCATAATTTGTGGACATTTTAGTCAGAATTTGCGCAATTTACACACATTTCAGCAGCAGATTATGTAATGTATGCAAATTTGCACAAATTATGGCCAGAATTTGTGTAAATCATGCAAATTGCTCTTTGCAATTAGAACACATTTCTATTTAAGTAAATTATTTTTTAAAAAACTGGAGAAATCACCTAGCTGCCCCAACTGAATATAGATCAAGGCAGGCCAGCTCAAGGGGAAACCAGCCAAACTGGGGGGGGGACCTGATGAAAGCTCAGCGAGCTCCATCCCCACCCCCCAAGATGGATTCCTCTGACATCCTTACCTTCAACATCATGCAGAGTGCTTTGTATCAAAGCAAGTGGTGTGCTCACTCTTCACTGTGCTTTAGACTACACGATATTTTCTTCAGGAGTATATCTCTTGTTCCTTTTCATGCTCTAGTTCCTATCCTACGATTGTTTCTATATGTGAGGCAAGTGAATGTATAAAAATGTTCCCCTTTCCCCCCTCTTTTTATTGTTAATATAAAAAAGCAATAAAAACAAAAACTAATCATGAAAAAAAAATACATATACAGCAATGTCATCATTTTTGATTGAATGTTAAAAAAAGGGAGAGAATTATACATAGGTTTCAAAAAAATCAGACCATATAGTCATATATTTATCCATTTGCAAGTTGTGCCTGTATCACCCGTTCAAATGTTGATAAAGTTATTAAGTCCTCCATCCATTGCATTATGGGAGGTGAGCATTTATCCTTCCAATATGATAGTATAAATCTTTTAGCTGTCATAAGGGCTCTGAAAATCCATTTGTGTTGACCCTGTGTTAGTTTCCAAGAAACCGGCAGGTAATTTAGAAGGGCATACACATCCTTCTATATTAAAGATTGATTTAGGACAAGATTTATCCTTATTTTAACCTCCTCCCAAAAGGAAGAGACTACTGAGCATTGCCAAAACATATGAATTAAAGAAACATTAGATGCCTTACATCTCCAACAATTATGTAGATTGGATAGACCCTTGTTGAAGAGGCGTTGTGGGGTCCAGTAGACCCGAAACAGGATTTTTTGCTGAATAAGATGTTAAAGGCTTTCAATCCTAATATTTCCTTATTTCCATGAGAGCAAAGTCTAGTTAACAATCAAGTAATCAATCGTTATGTGCCAAGAAGCTTGTGTGTTACCATATAACTCATGCATATACATGTATAATAACTAGGGGTGTGCACGGACCCCCCGGATCGGATCGGGACCCGGATCGGGACCTCCAATTTTGTCCCGGACCGGTTCGGACAAAATCGGAGGCCCCCCGGACCGGATCGAGTCCGATCCCGACCCAAAAATCGTACATTTTTGGATCGGCCGCCATTTTTTTCCCCATAGACTTGCATTGCAATGCAAGTCTATGAGGAAAAAATGGCGGCGGGTGGGTAAGGGGGGGCCTAACTCCCTCCCCCCCCGGGGCCGTCCGCTGTGGACGGCCCCGGCAGGTAAACCCCCTCCCCCGCGCTCCCTACCCCCCTGGGGCCGCCCGCTTCCATCCGCTGGCGCCCGCGGGCGCCAGCGGATAGAAGCGGACGGCTCCGGGGGGGGCAAGCCCCCTTCCCCGCCACTGCTTACCTTCTCGGCCCGTCCGGCGCCGGCGGCTACTACCAGCGGGCTCCGCGGCCTACTCTCGAGTAGCGCGCCGGGTGATGACATCACCCGGCGCGCCACCCTGGAGCAGGCCGCGGAGCCTGCTGGGAGTAGTAGGCGCCGGCGCCAGACGGGAGCCGCCGGGCCGGGCAGGTAAGGGCCCCCCTCCCCCCTCCCCCTCCGCGCACCCCCTCCTCCCCTCCACGCACCCCCTCCTTACCTCCCCGGCCCGGCGGCTCCCGTCCGGCGCCGGCGCCTACTACTTCCAGCAGGCTCCGCGGCCTGCTCTAGAGTAGCGCGCCGGGTGATGACATCACCTGGCGCGCCACCCTAGAGCAGGCCGCGGAGCCTGCTGGGAGTAGTAGGCGCCGGCGCCGGACGGGAGCCGCCGGGCCGGGCAGGTAAGGGCCCCCCTCCCCCCTCCCCCCTCCGCGCGCCCCCTTCTCCCCTCCACACACCCCCTCCTTACCTCCCCGGCCCGGCGGCTCCCGGCCGGCGCCGGCGCCTACTACTTCCAGCAGGCTCCGCGGCCTGCTCTAGAGTAGCGCGCCGGGTGATGACATCACCCGGTGCGCCACCCTAGAGCAGGCCGCGGAGCCTGCTAGTAGTAGTAGGCGCCGGCGCCGGACGGGAGCCACCGGGCCGAGAAGGTAAGCGCCCCCCTCCTCCCCCCCCCGCTGTCCACTTTCATCGGCGGGCGCCCGCTGGCGCCCGCCAATGGAAGCGGCGGTGGGCGCCAGTGGGCGCCCGCCGGTCCGCCGATCCGCCGAACCGGTTCGGAGCTTTTTCGGACCGGTTCGGATTGGATCGGCCGATCCAGCTGCGGGATCGGAAATCGGATAATTTATCCGATTTCCCACTGGACCGGACTCGGATCGTGGATCGGGTCCGATCCAGTGCACATCCCTAATAATAACCAAAACAATTCTAAGGGCCTTTTATCCATTGGTGTGCTGTGCACAAACCATATAAATGCCCTATGAGTTTTCAGATGGGGAATAGCTACTTCCAAATTGGGGGAATTAGCACAAAGACAAACTCATGTTCAAAGGAAGTCCTCAACATAGCATGTTAAACCAAAAGGGATTTTCTTAAATCCAATTTCTGTGTTGTTCTTGGAGAGGTTGGAAAGCAAAGATGGTCTCCTGAGGAGACCATCTTTGTAAATGAGCACTCCTTCTTACAGGAGGCCTACTGGCTTGTTGCTTGAGGCAATGATGCTCCTGGGGGTCAAGGGATTACTCAGAGTCAGGAAGGACAAGGAAGGACCTGTAGTGGTCTCCCCTGAAGACCCTGGCTCCTCCTGGTCTGGTGACAGTGATTGATGTGGTGCCCTCCTGGTTTCTGGAAAGATTCCTCTAGTGAGAGTATGCCAGCAGTGCATCTTTTTATTGCTGTTTCCTTGAAAGAATTGATGGCTGTGTGATTTCTATATGATATTGGGGTGACCATATGGAAAGGAGGACAGGGCAGGTATTGAAAGGGGAATTTCAGCAAGTGTAATTTGTACGTATGCAGAACCAGGTGAAATTCCCTCTTCATCACAACAGATAAAGCTGCAGGAGTGCTGCACTCTGTTGTATCTGGTCACTCTAGCTATACTAAAAAGCAAAAGAGACAGGATCCTCTCAGCTATGGTCTCATAGATATGGAAGTCCTTCTGGCTCATTTTTGCATGTCCCCTTCAGTATTTATTTATTTATTAACACAGGCTTATATAATATTATCTAGTAACATTTTTGTTGCTCTCTTTTCTTGACAGAATTGAAGGCATATGTGATCCAAAGTACTTACCATCCAGGATCTAACTGATATCTACAATTTTACAAAATTTCAAAGAGATCCAGGTAAAATTGCCATTTAAAATTGATAGTTAAAAAGTTTTACATTTTCAAAAGTTGTGCATTTTTAAAGGGCACACTTGAAATTGTGCATTTTAAAAGTTGTTCATTTTGCAAAAGTTGTGCATTTTTCAAAGTCTCCCTTTTACTTTTGTACATCATTCAGTTGCATTTTAAATGCACATAATAAGTTCTACATTTTACAGTTGTGTATATTTCAAATTTGTTTTTCTAAAACTGTGCATTTTGAAATAGCATTTTTTTTTAAAAAAAAAAATCAGTTGTGCATTTTTCAAGTTCTGCATTTTCAATAGTTGCCCATGTGTCAAATGTCATTCCACATGAACTTTGTGATTTTTCACAAGTTGTGCATTTTAAAACTTGTGCGTTTTTGAAATATGCATTTTTAAATTCATGCACTTTTTTTAAAATTACACAGTTTGTTGTCCATTTTCCAAATTGTGCATTTTGAAAGCTGTGCATCTTTCAAAAGTTGAGTGCTTCTTAATTTGTGCATTTCAAAATTGTGATTTTTAAAAATGGTGGGTATTTTTAAAGTCAACCTTTTGTTAACAATTGGGCATTGTCTATAAGTTGTTCCATTTTAAAATTGTGAAATTGTAAAGTTGTTCATTATTTAAATTTGCACATTCACCAAATGTGAATGCAAATTGTGGGAATTTGTGAACTATTTGGGAGACCATGCACTCCCATTGGAATTCGGGGTTTCAAACAAAGTACTTTCTATGATTGAAAACTGAAACAAATTTATCATACACCCCAAATGTAAGCTCTATGTGCATTAAATGGAAGTGGGAGAGGGTTTTCTAGCCCCACTCCCAATTTGCAACTCTTGTTGTTATATGTATGTGGAGGGAGTCTGTCTCTGCTAAGTAGAGCCTCTTCTATTAATTGAGCTTTCTATATGATTTGAGATGGACCATCAGTCTGACTCATAGTAATGTCCTCATAGCCAATTTTTTTTCTGGGAATTTCTTTCTCCACCCCTGCCCCCAAAGAAGCCACAAATGCAACATCAATATATATTAAATTTTAAAACTGCTGCTGGCATTTCTTTAGTTTTATACTCCATTTTTATTTATGTATTTTTAATATTGAAAATTTTGAAGTGATACTGAAATGGAGAATAATTTAAAAAGTTTCCCTTTTTTAAGAGTTATTTATTTATTTATTACAATTCTCTTTCATCCTATAGTGAATGCTCCCTGGATGGATCACAATAGTAAAAATCATGAAATACAGCACAGTTATCATAAAGTAAAACATTACAAATAAATTACAATATAAATCAAAGAAATGCCAGCAGCAGTGATAAGATCTAAAAATACAATAATAGATTTAAAGACAACAACAACAAGAACAAAAACTAAACAACTCAAATGCCTAGGAGAATTGGAACATCTTCACTTGACACCGATCATAATGTTGGAACCAGCTGAGTTTCTCTGGTGAGGGTATTCCGCAAGTGAGATGCCACCACTAAAATCACCCTCTCCTTAGTAGCCACCCAAATGACAACATTGGGCAGGGGCAAATTCCATTAAACAGATTCTCAAATTACCAACAATGTTATTTATTCACTGATCCTGTTCAGACAACATGCTACGCCACAATGGTTAAGCATTTTGAGCTAAACATTATGGCTTAACATGTTGTGTTAACAATGATTTAGCATGTTGTGAGAACCATTCCTAATCATGGTAGTTACATAACCATGGTTTACATATGCTCACTAACCATTTACTGAAATAGGGTTAGTGACCTAACTATTGTTTAGCATGTTGTCTTGAACAGGCTAATTATTTTTTCCTCATTAATTTCTCCCTGGTGTTTAACTCAGGCCTTATGACAATGAGATAACATTTTGGGAAAAAATATGCAACTCAGTAATCCAGCACTAGAAGCCAAGATAGAGAAAATCTCCACAGCTACCATGTCTTTCCCCTTGGAGCTCAGGTAGGTGGGAACAAAGGATACCCAAACATTGCAAAAGACCAACATGCTGAAAGTGATGAACTTGGCTTCATTGAAACTGTCAGGCAACTTCCTGGCAAAGAAAGCCACCGTGAAACTGATGATGGCCAAAAAGCCCATATAGCCCAAAACACAATAAAACATATACGCAGATCCTTCATTACAGCCCAGTACAATTTCTTCAGCCACTGAGTTCATGTCAGCATCAGGGAATGGAGGAGAGATTGCAAGCCATGCAATGCAAATACATGCTTGAAGAAAGGAGCAAGAAAGAACAATGGAGTTGGCCAGCCCTTTCCCCACCCATTTCCTGATCTTGGATCCTGGCTTTGTGGCCATAAAAGCAAGGACCACGGTGATGGTTTTCGTGAGCACACAAGACACAGCCATTGAGAAGATGATGCCAAAACTAATTTGTTGGAGGAGACATATTATTTCTTCTGGTGCAACAATGAAGAGCAATGTGCAAAGGAAGCATAGGAGGAGGGAGATGAGGAGAGTGTAGGTGAGGTTCCAGTTGTTGGCTTTGACAATGGGAGTGTTGTGGTGATTTAAAAATGTTCCTAGCACCAGAACTGTGAAGAAAGAAAAGGCATTGTCAAAATCACAAAGGTGGTCCCCAAAGTTTCTTTGTAGGAAAAGAAAGTTGGCGTCTTGGAAATACATAAATCCTTGTCTTTGTTTGGATATTGATTTTTTGGACATGCAGAACAGTCATCCATGTCTGAAAATGAAAATATTTATCATTCTTTTGACACACATTGTTTGGTACTCGAGGATCTGAAAGGGTTTTGACAATGATGGCTTTTATTTTCAGTTGTGTCTATTATGGTACCATTCGATCATTTTATTTTAGTTTATTATTGTTTTTATTCCATATGGTTAGCAAATAGAGTGATGTATCAGTTGGATGGTATGTACGTTATGGGTGAGTTTTGGGTTTGGACAAATCTAGAACCTAATCAGTGTGTTTCAGACAGATTACAGTCACCTGTAAAGTGGACTGAATCCAAACCTGACCACTTGTGAAGAAAGATCCGGGATTCAGAGGAACACAGAAACAGAAGCAATGAGTCTCCCAAAACTGATATGTTTCTCTCCAAGCTCTCCCTATGTTGAAAAGACCAGGGCAGGATCAGGGAAGAGGGAGAAGAGAGGTGTTGTTGTGCATGGCAGCTTTAGCTTCAAATCATACTGAATTGTCGTATCAGGACTCTACAATCCCAGTGCATTGTGGGAGAGATGTTGAAGTAATATTTGCTAGTTCTTTTGTTTAAAAGCAGGAACGTTAAAAGAGTTCTGTTGATGCCTATGAGCCCTTTGATTGTATATCATTGAGTACTTTCTTGGGGAGTATCTATACGGCAACACTTCTGATTATCCAAAAAATCCAGAGCATCGCTGCTGTGAAGCGGCAGCAATAATGATACACTACCACAGCAAGCACAGTCTATCTGATGTGAAAAAACTCATAGCACTATATGCCACACAGCATTAATGCACAGATGATAGGGCATGATAAGGATGTTTGATCTGGGCATTGATATAAAATCAAAATCTGAAACTCTAGTTTCCCCCAAGCCTCTAAAGAAATGCTTTGAGTGAAGTAGAAACATATTTCACTGCACCAGGGTAAAGTTCACACCTCACAGTCTAGCATTTCAGAGGAAAAACACAGAACGATATAACCAAAACATCCTCTCCCAATAACGAGCCTCGCAATCTCTTCCTTCAGATAGACTGTGAATTAGACACGACTCAACGGCCCTCAAAAACAGACAAGATAGCACCCCAATGTAAACATTTTCAGTTCTTTGCAAGGAAAATACTGCCCATTAGAGGAAACCAAATAACACCAAGTTACAGTGATCGAAGGTTATCAGGAAACAGTAAAATTACTTTGAGGCATCAATAGCCCCGGATATTGTTTTATTATGGTTTAAGATATTGTTTAGTTGAAACATTTATTGGCATGTATCCATCACAGGAGGGAGGGGGTGAGTGGTATGTGATGTCAAAGCCTGTAACAGAGATAAATGAAAGAGTTTGGTCTGTGTGATTCAGAGAATTTTGGTACGACCCATGTGCCACTTCTCTCTCCTTCGTACGTTGTTATGAATAAACCTGTTGGACTGAACTCTGCCTGTTCCTGGTGATTCTTCAATTTGAGAGTTAAGGAATATTTCCTTAATAGTTAGTGGGTGGGGAACTCCCCTAATTGTTTTGTTTTGTTGTTTTCGGTCAACTCCATGCAACATTGTAGCTGTGGGAGCCTGTAACTGCATAACACCACAGTTGATTGAATGTATGTGTAATGCAGAATATACCCATAATATAAACACAACTATTATCATTTCACAATAATTGCCCTAAGATTCATTTAAGTATTAGAATTCCATGTTGCCATGGAAAATATTGGAAGTTCAACTTCATCTGCCTCTGCCACTGGAAGCTTCATGTCCCTGTCCCATTGCACTTTCTGCGACTTTGGTTCCAGTTGAGAGGGGAAACAAAAACTCTTAAACCGTCTTTCATTCATCGTAATTTCCTGGTTCCTGCACTTATTCTTCCATTTTTTTTCATGAACAGAGTATGGGAACGTATGTAAGAAACATGCAGTGATACACACCAGTGCCATCACCAAATTTCCCACCCCCACATTATAACTCCTTTTGATATTTAGGATTCCCATTCAAATGGATGCTTCAGCTCATATTCAAGTGAACACAAATAAGAGTTCACTTTGTACCACACACACACCCCAGCACAGGAAGGTTGTCGGTATAAGTCCAAAACACTGTGTGTGTGAGTGTGTATGTGTGTGTTAGTTATTATCAAGTAAGCCCAGAGATCCCAATTTGGATTGTGGAAAGTAAGTCTGCAAATTTTATGTCCAAACAGTGATCCAGTTGTTTCAATGAACCCTAATTTGGCAGTATTTGTTGGAGGTGTGGGACCCCCTGATCTGGATTGAAACCTCAAAGAGGAAAATGATTAACCCACCCCATAACCATGATGGGACGTTCCCAGTCCATAGTAGGACCCTCCATTTATTCTGGGGGTGAGGGCAGAGGAAAGAAAAAAAGCCATAGCTGCCTGGATCCAGAGTTCTTACTTTCCACCAGGAGGTTGGAGTATGGTTTTAGTCATGTGGATGTTCACTGAATACTTTTTTGTTTTAGCACTAACAACCTCATGTAGAAAAGTTCTTTGTTGAACTGTTTTAGATTATTCCATTAAATTATAGTGTGTGTGTGTATGTGTGTGTGTATGTTTGTAGATCTTTTTCATAATAGCCATCTTGTTTTATAGAAAGGAAAGATCAAAATCTTAGGAATAAAATCAATACAGAGTCTTCTGGCACCTAAATATGAAGACATTCATGAGGGAATGAACTTTTGTGGATTGCAGTCCCTTCAACAGATACATGATGTGTTACCCTGAATTGCATCGTAACTCAGGATACATCCATATATTAATTTGGGATTGTATAAACAGTGAAGTTGGAGGGAAATAAATTGCAAAAGATATGATCTCATTAATAACAGTGGCCACTCATAAAACATTGTTGGTAATGGAAATATTGTGGGATTGGATAAGCTAATTAACATGTTTGACGAGAGAGAGAGAGAGAGAGAGAGAGAGAGTTCCAATTCAAGCTGAAGGAAAGAAAATTGTAATTTAGCATTTCCTTGTCCAAATAACCCTTTTAAGTTTTTTTGCAGAACAATAGCCATTTAAGGACAATCAAACATAGAGTTGGATCCAGGACCTGCATTTCATTAGATCAGGGGTAAAATAACTCTTTCAGCCCCAGGGCCATATTTTATATTGCATAAGCTCTTGGGGATCACATTCCAGTGGTGGGAGGGCCAAAGGCCAAAGATGTGGGGTAGAGGCAGGCAGGGTGGGGTCAAAATTACCACAAATACCTGCATATTTTAGCTTAAAGTTCTTATTACTAGGAACTAAGTTTTAGGAGAGAATTTCAAGCTTTTAGGATTGAGGAAAAGCTCCACAGAACTGGGAAATCCCAAAATAATTAGTGGTTGAGGGGAAAGGATCCTGACCCTCTGTGTCAGTTTTTCAGAGGAAGAGGGGCTGCCATGGAGAGTAAAGGACAGGGAATTCCACTCACATCAGCCCAATTGAGCCCACATGAAGTGTATTACTGGATTCAATCTACAGTGACCTGGGAGACTTGCCTTAATTGGTGTTAATAAAGATGTCACAGGTGCACAATTGAGTTGAACTCCCTCGCATTGTTCCCCAAAGACCCAGTCAGGTGCCCATGGGATGCATGCGAACCAGTGCTCCAGGCACCCGCAAGGCCCGACAAGCGCTCGGCAGCCATCCACCCCCATTAGGTTCCACAATGGAGTTTCCAGAAATTAGGTATTTCCCCATGGCATGAATGGCATCCATAAAGGCCCCATTTACACAATGTGGGAAATTCACAATTTCTGGAGACTCCATTATAGCACACAATCGAAGCCCTGAAATTTGCTCATTTCCACCCAGCCCCGTTGAGTAAATGGTAGCCATAAAGGCAATTTATGCAAGTCGTGAATGCTCCATTTGCACCTTTACTCTTGCATAAATGGGGCCTTTACAGCTGCCATTTACACAATGGGGGAAAATACACAATTCCTGAAGTGAGAGTGGATGGCTGCTGAGCGCTTTATCCCTTGCTAAGCCCCAAAAGAAGCTCACACTGGTAAGTTGGAGGATCTCTCCCAGCAGGTTGTTCCACAGTCTGGGAGCAGCAGAAGAGAAGGTCCTCTGGGTAACAGTTGTCTGTCTAGTCTTGGCTGACTGTAGTAAATTCTTCCCAGAGGACCTAAGCATGCGGGGGCAGACTGTATGGGAGAAGGTGATCCTGCAAGTAACCTGGACCCAAACAATGTAGGGCTTTAAAGGTAATAACCAACACTTTGTACTTATCCCAGAAACTAATTGGCAGCCAGTGGAGAGATTTTAAAGCTATTGTGATATGGTCACCCCTAGGTGTACCAGTGACCAACCTGGCCACCATATTTTGAACTAGTTGAAGTTTCATGCAAAAGTCTTCCTGAAAACATGTGTTGGCAACCTTTTGTGCCCATCATTTATATAAACGCTATAGGCTCCATATTTTAAAGATGACTGTTTTCTTATTCCCTTTCTACTGTAGTTGGTGGAATGTGTTTTTTTTCTTAATTTCACTTTACTTATTTTTAAAATAATTTTTATTTTCTAATGAAAGCCTATGGAAGATTATAACACAGTGCTTGAAATGTTGAGGGGTGTATGTGTGTGGGGAGAAATCGCATTCATTTGAGGAAAAGCAGCAGCAGCAAATTTCTGGGACATCTATATGTATTTATACAGACAAGCAATCCCGTCAGCACGAATGGATCATACAACTGCTGTTCAAGTGCTAGGAACAGAGGGCGTAGAAGAAAGTTATTGAAGTTATGGAATTGAATGGGAATAAAACTTTGGTTCATAAGCAGGCCTGTCTTTCCTTGAGGCCAGAAAGGTTTGCTGCATGAAGTCTGAGAAGCAGGGTCAGCCTGGCACTTTCCTCCCTTTTGGGAGAAAAATCCTCTTTTGTGTTTTTGAACATATTTCCCCTTGAGTTTGAGACTATTTTGGGCTAACTTTCCCCAAGCCAGGTTCTTTGACCTAGGCACCTGGCTCCTGAACAGCTTGGTGTATTTTTCTCTTATTCCTCCTATTGGATTTTGGTCACTGGTGAAGCTTGGGCTTCACAACACTTTTCAGTTTTATTTTCTTCACTCTCTACCTGGATTAATTTTTCCTTCCTGCACTTTGCTGAGTTCTACATCCTGGATTCTAGGAGAGGTCTGTTCAACCTTCTTCTGGGTCCAGGAAAGCCTGGTCTTCAGATCTTTCCTTGGGATAGGTAGCTACACCTTCCTTTTCATCCCCTCTCACTGCTCCCTTCCTTTTCTCTAAGAGGTTTGAAAGCTTCAAACAATTCATTTAACAAGTTTGGACTGGTGGAAGTTTAAGTAGAACTAAGTAACACATTTCAAACTGCTGACCAGCCTACTTGGCCCACTTAACATTGTTTTGGGCCTATTAATATTGGATCTGCTAACATTGTTTTTTAATAGGCCATAGCAACAGTTAAACTATAGTGTGTTTTGCATAGTGTGCCCATGTATTTTCTTCATAAGTATTGCATGTTTCACATTTTACTTCTGCATCTATGCTCTTTTGCATTTACTTTTCTCTATAAACCATTCCTATCTTAAGACTTCTTGTGTGGCATGTTTTCATTGGTTAACGAGTTTAAAGGTATTCACCATTTTCCTGCTTAGGTTTTAAATATATATTTCTAACAGGCCTAATAACTTGGGGGAGGTCTTTCATCTCTTTGTGATCAGAGGCACTGAATAAGGGACCCCCAGAGATAATGGTCCTGTTTAGAAGACACCTTAAACAAAAGCCTTAACCACTGTGGTTTAAGGTGTCTTCTGAACAAGCCCAATTTAGACTGAGCCCAACCACATAACACTATTCCTCCTTCTAAAGAGGTCTGGACACCAGACTATGAAATACAAACAAACTGGCAGACCATAATAACAGTTTTTATGTGTCCGTTTGCTTTATGAGGCAGATGATCCTGTAGGCTCCCAAAAAGAGGGCCTAACAGGCTATCGAGTTTCCTGGCAGGGTCTACTATAAACCTAGCCTCACCACTTCTTGCAGGTCCACATTCTACAGCAACCTCTCAGTTGAACTTTATGGAATACCATGCTCCAGCCCCAGGTTTAATTTACTGACCTTCCCTAGCTGGGCCTTGAAGGGAACTATTGGGATAGATGAATCAGGCATACAAAGGACACATAGAATGCTGAGAATGGCAAACGTAAAAGCTAATATGTTTTAAAAAACCAAAGGATTCCAATAATCATCATCATAAAAAATAAAAATAAAAAACCTAGCCAGGTTAAAATACCAAAATATAAGCTATCTGAGGTTGGTCCAAACTCCGCAAAGCCAGGAAATTGGAAGCTAAGGTTTATGTCTCATCTGACTTGTGGAGCTTGGCCCAAAATGAAATAGCTTTAGCTTCTAGTCTTTTAAACCAGCAGGTATTTTGATGATTGAATAAATATATAATAGAATGACATTCATTACCCTTTAAAAAAGTAAGGAGCTGTACATTTCAATTCTTACCATACTGGCTTGACATTTTCCATTTGGGACATGAGAGGCAATCATAACAGCAAATCTGCTTGCCTTCCTGCTTTTGCTTGAAATAACCAGGGTGGCATCTTTCAGTACACACAGAAAGAGGCAATGCCTAGTATGTAAATGGGAAAAAGTAGAGTATTGCAGTTCAGAGCATGGTATATTGCCATTTAAGACATGTTTTGAAAATCATATGAAAGATGGATCACCAGTTAAAGAAATAGGCAGCAAGCTCTGAATAATGGTATATTTAAGGATCTAAAAGGGTTTTGAAATCCAGTGGGCTGCTAGTACTCTCCAACAGTTTTAACCCCATTCAGGCATTCTAAATCTTACTTAAATGAGGAGGTACTATGATAATGAGGACACTAGCTCTGCCCCCAGTAGCTAGTGACAGAGGAACAAACTATATCATTAAATAAAAAACCTACAGTTTATAAAACAATGTTAAGGCTCTACCATTTCCAACCAAGAACCAAAAAGCAGAGAAATTGGGAGTTAAGGCTCCCAAGCCTTAATGCCACATCCTCCCAAAGGAGGCAGTAAGTGCAAGTGAAATTCTCATTCTCCCAAAGCAGATAAACCATGAGGACAGGATGGAGAATATGATATGCAGAGCTGACTGTGGGATTGCGGAAAACTGATGACGAACAACTTAGAGCCATCTACTTCTCTTTTTTGTTTAGAGCAGCCCTTCCCTAACCTGGTGCTCTCTAAAGGGGTTGGACTACAACTCCCATCACTTAAAGACAGTATGTCCCATGATCAGGAATGCTGGGACTTGTCAACTCAAACATCTGGAGGACTGTGGGTTATAATATGCAATATGATATGCAGAGGTGACTGTGGGGTTGTGGGAAACTAATGATGAACAACTTAGGACCACCTACTTCTCTTTATTTAGAGCATCTCCTCATGTTGAGAGTTGCAACTCAACACATCTGATGGGCACCAGGTTGGGGGACGCTGTTCTAGAACAAGAGCAGGCAGAATGTAGCTCTCCAGATGTTTTGGAATTCAACTTGTAAAAGCCCCTATCAGCATGGGCAGTGATCAGGAATGCTGGGAGTTGATGTCCAAAACATCAGGGTGGATCTATTTTCTGCCCACATCTGTTCTAAAGTATGATGTTTTCCAATCAAGGAACTACAAAAGAGCTGCATCACTTTAAATAACCTGTCTAAACCAAATGAAGTGACAACGAATCCAGATAGTCCTTCAGACTTCAACATTAGTTTTCAACACATAGGATGCCTGTTTCTTGAATGTCAGATATATGGTGTTGGGATACTAAAATAGAGGTTTTCTCTTATGTGTTCAGCAGTGTGAGATCAAAGGCAGAACTACCACCTAATACTTTCATGCGTAAGGATTATTTTAAAATTAATGATGAACATGGTTTTTGTCTTCCCCATAACACATAACATGGGAGTTACAGTGCAACACATCTGGAGAGCACTAGGCTGGAGAAGGTTGGTTTACACTTGAATTCTATACATGTCTATATATATATATATATATATATATATAATTTTCAACATAAAATACAACATAATCACAACATAAAATACATTACAAAAACTAACAAACCCTTTACCACCCCCCCGTGCTCCCCAACCCAATGAGACCTTCATTTATCATTTATATTATAAATTTTCCCAAAATTGTAAAGAATCTTTAAAAGGTGTACAACCTTTCCCCTTTATTAATACAAAATCCAAAAATGGACCCCATATACTTTCAAAATCATTCTTCGTGGATAATCCCCTCTTTACTTTTAAATTACATGTTAATTTATCATTAAGTGCAATATCCCATATTTCTTTATACCATTCTTCTATTGTATATTCCCTTGCATTTTCCAATTCTTAGCTATCATTAACCAAACGGGAGCCAGGAGGTTGTTAATCAATTCCCTCATACTTGGAATCCCAACTCCTTTATCCCAAATTGAAAGTAAAGCCAATTTTGGACTTGGATCCATCTTACTTCCTGTTATTTCACTTATTTCTTTAAAGACCTTTTCCCAAAATTTTTGTACATACTCACAAGTCCACCACATATGAAAATATGTACCAACCTCCTGGCATCCCCTCCAACAGTTCTTTGAGATTTTCTTATCAATTTGATGTAATCTTGCTGGTGTTAAATACCATCTCCATACTAATTTATAATAATTCTCCTTTATCCTAACTAATAACTTTAACATTCTTGCATCCCAAATCCTCCCCCAGTTATAATCACTAATTTGTTCCCTTAAATCATCTTCCCATATCATTTTAAGAGAATCTCGGGGGCCTCCATCCTCTATCAAAATTTTGTAAATTTCACTTTTTTACTTTTATTTTCCCCTTTCTTTTCTCTTGATTCTATTAAATCTTCAAATCTAGTATTATCTCTACAATCCTTATTCTTCTTTTTCCAATCCTGTGTCCATTGTTCTAATTGTATACATTTGAACCAAGATATCTTGTGCCCTCTTAAAATCTCTTCTATTTGCTCCTTATTATTCATTCTTTTCAACCAATCCTTCAACTTAATAATATTCTGACCCCTCAGTCCCCCTTCCAGCTCTCTTTTTAAATTCCCTGGGAAGTTTTCCAATACTACAACTGGAGTTAGTGGAGAGATTCCTGGTATTAATTTTCCTTTAAATCTCTCCCAAATCTCTAAAATATTTTTTAATAATGGATTTTCCATTCCCTTCAATTTATTATTTTGTATTTTGCTAAAAAATATATTTTGTAATTTTATCTCCATTTCTCCTGTCTGCGACTCCAACCATTCTAACTCTTCTACCCCTATTATACTATTTATAATATATCTTAATTGATTAGCTATATCATACATCTTTATATTTGGCAGTCCCAACCCTCCTTTCTTTTGTATCTTATACCATTTCCCCTTGTTAATCCTTGCTTTTTTATCTCCATTACAATAAGCATTTATCATATTTTGCCAACTCTTTAACTCTACTTCCGTTATTTTAATTGGTAACATTCTAAACAAAAAATTAATCTTAGGTAAAATCTTCATTTTAATAACCGCTATTCTACCAAACCATGAATGCTTTAACTTTCTATAAACCTCTAATTTTTTTCAATATCTGTTTCTTCAAACTATTAAAATTAATTTCTTCTAACCTTTCTAAACCTTTTGCGATATTAACTCTTAAATAGCGCACTATATTTTTAATCTTAAGACCTAGTTTTATATTACACTCCTCCCTTTCCTTCTTATTATAATTGAATAACATCATTTCAGACTTCCCCCAATTTACTTGTAATCCTGTAATCTCCCCAAATTCTCTCAAATGCTGCTTTATCACATCCCCACTCTCCAGTGGGTTTTCTAATGTCAATAGTGTATCATCCGCAAACATATTAATTTTTATCTTTTCTTTTCCTCCTATCCCTTTTAAACTTCCATCTTCCCTAATAACATTTGCCAGAATTTCTATAATTATTGCAAATAATATCGGAGAAAGTGGACACCCCTGCCAAGTACCCCGGGCTAAGGTAATCTGTTGCGTTAACCCATCATTAACCATTATCACTGCTTTATTATTTACATATAGCTGATCAATCACTCCTCTAAATTTATCTCCAAACCCAAATGTTTTTATAATTGTTTTTAATGCTGGCCATTCCACACAATCAAAGGCTTTGAAAATGTCTAATGCTATCAACCCTGCTTTTATATTCCTTTTTTAAATAACATTTATTATATTCAGAACTCTCCCTATTAAATTAGGCATTTGCCTCTCCACAATAAATCCACATTGATCCTTTCTAATATATTTATTTATAAATGTACTCATTCTTTTTGCCATTATTGCCGTAAAAATTTTGTAATCTTGATTTATTAAAGATATATGTCTATAAGAAGCTGGGTCCATCAAATCCTTATCTGGTTTCGGGATTAATATGATCAAAGAATGATCCCATGATGGTGGGGTCTTTCCTCCCTCCATTATACTATTAAATAATACTTTCAATCTCGGTATCAATAACTCCCTAAAATCTTATAATATTCCGGCCCCAAACCATCTAAACCCGGAGATTTCCCTCCTTTTAATTTATCAATAATTCCTTCTATTTCCTTTTCTGTAACCAAACCTTCCATACAATCCCTATCTTCTCCTTGTAGTCTTATTTTCCAATTTTCCTCTACATACACCACTACTCTTGCCTGTGGGCCCATTTCTGATGCATATAATTCCTTATAAAATTCCTGAAATATATTTAATTTATCTTTCATTAAATTACAGCTTTTCCCTGTTTTATCTTTAATTGTCCCTATCATATTCTTCGCCTTCTTCGACTGTGTGGACCTGGCCAACATCCTAGACTTTTTATTACTATATTCAAAAAAATCCCTTTTCAAATATAACAATTCCCTTTGCACCCTTTCTAAATCCTCTTTCTCAAGTTCCCTCTTTTTAGCTTGAAGTTGAGCATATAGGCGTCTATCCTTTGTTACCCTTAATTGTTCCTCTAAAAGCCTTACCTCCTTTTCTATGTTCTTATTTTGTGCTTCCTGTTGTCTTCTTAGAGTACACAATTTCCTAATACATATCCCTCTTACCACCGCTTTCATCGTGTCCCAAAGTATCCCATGAGAGTTTACCCTATTTCATTTATATCTTATATTGTCTGTATCTCCTTTTTCATTTTCTCAACAATATTTTTATAATTTAGAATCTTTGTATCCATTCTCCATCTCTTTGCTTCTCTGTAATCTTTCTTCATTTTAATATCCATATTCATTAATGCATGATCTGTAACTTTGATAACTCCTATTTCACAGTCTATAATCTTAGAAATCAACTTCTTTGACACAAAAATATAATCAATCCTAGAGTAACTCTTATACTTCGGTGAAAAAAAGGTGTATTTCCTTTCTTCCCCTTTTATTATCCTCCAAACATCTACTAATTCTTTTTCAACCATCACTCTGCTTAAACCAGTTTACCACCACCTTTTAAGTTTCTCAACAAATTATCTTTATCCTTATCTTTATCCATCACCATATTAAAATCACCTGTCATCACAACTTTCATTTTCCCCATATCTCCCACTGCATTAAAAACTTTATCATAAAATTCCATCTGTTTTACATTTGGAGCATAAACATTAATCGATACATATTCCTCCTCCCCCACAGTACAATAAATTATCAGATATCTTCCCATTTCATCCCTCTTTACTTTTTGTATATTAATACCACATTTTTTAAAAATTATTATCGCTACTCCTCTCGCTTTAGCAGTCCCATATGCTTTCTCATAAACGCTCACATCTCTCATCTTAAGCTCATTTACACCTTCTTTTGATTGATGAGTTTCTTGTAAAAATATTATATCTGCTTTTTTCTTTATTTAATAGTGTTTCTATCCTTTTCCTTTAATAACAGTTCACAGCCCCTTAACATTTAAAGTTACCATTCTTAATTTATTTTCCATCTTCCCAATCATAATAGTCTTTATTGGTCTCCCTCAGTGTTACATATACCCCCTCCCTCTCCCTCCCCCCTACATTTACCCCAAATTTCTCCCCCCTCATCACCAGGAACTTCCTGGGCAGTAGTTCCCAAACCCTTTTAGAACTCTTCGGAGGGGGGGGGGAGACGACTTCACCACCCTGGAGCGACAGCAGATCTTCCTCTCCCTTTATTTTCCTTCTTCCATCTCTCTTTTTTTTTTAATTCCAAAACTCAGTCACAGACTGCGTCCTGTTGCCCTTTGTTGTTCTTCTTCTCCATGGTCTTGTCCTCCATCTGCAGCTTCCTCAATCAGACCCAACTTCTCCAGCAATTCCATCCCTTGCTCACACTATGTTATTCTGTGTTGTTTCCCCTGCCACACAAATCTCAGAAATACTGGGTAACCCCAGCTATAAGCAATAGCCTTCTTCCGCAGGGTCACTGTACACATTCTCACACTTTTCCGCCATTGAATCATTTGAGGGGAAAAGTCATTGAAGACCTGTATTGGTGTTGATTGAAGCATCGGTTGGCCTGCACATCTAATTGCTTGCATTAACTTCTCTTTCTTATAATAATTCGCAAATTTAACAATTATGTCCCTTGGAAGCATCCCTCTTCTCTTGTTTCCAACTCTGTGGATCCTTTCAATGTCCCCATCTTCCCAAGTTGTTTGTGGGTCCAACTGCTTAATCCATTCCTTTATCTGATCTCTCAAAAACCCTGGATTTTCCCCCTGCTGCTCCTGAAAGGCTCTGATTCGAATATTTATTCTTCTATCTCTATCCTCCATAGCAATTAGACACAAGTCCAAGTCCTGTATTTTGATTCCTTGCTGTGTGCTTATATGCTTATTAAGCTCGGTCTGCTTCTCCAAAGATGTCAATTTCTCCATAACTTCTTGAAAGCCAGATAAGATCTCTTTTTGGGATGTAAAAATCTCCTTTTTGACCTCTTTCATGATGTTAGTCTCCTGCTTTGCCAAAGATTCATTCAACATTTCTTTAATATCAGCAAGCAGTTCCACAGATGGCATTTGTTGACATTCCTGTGGCTTAGCTCCTTTAGGAACAGCTCCTGGCTTTGTTCCAGCCTTATGATTTCCACTTCCGGTTTGAGACGGGCCGGTTTTCTCTTGTGATTTCTCTGCCATAATTCTTGTAAGACGGTCCAAATTTTTATCAGATGGGTGCTGCCTTATTTTTCTAAACCACTTAGGTGACGATGGCTTCTTATCACGAAGCTTTTTACTCAACTGGCATTCAGCCAATTACTCCGGAGATCAAAGCAGCTCATATACTTCGACAGATTCCAAGCCTTAAATCTTAATTATCCCTTTTAAAACACTTCTGAATGAAAGAGGGATATATTCTCTGGGGAGTTAGTTTCGAAATGCCAGTCCCTAGCAGTCCCTGGCAGCTATCCCAGATTTTCTTTATCTGCTTTAGCTGCTTTTAGCTCTCTCCTCCTCCTCTGATACAACAAAGCTTCCGATTTATAAATCCGTTTTATTACTTACAGTCCGTAGTCTCAAAGATAGGAATTTTTTTTATTTAAAGATCAATGCTCCAGGAGATAAAGAAGATGTCTAACGCTCACTCCATTGCCGAAGCCACGCCCCCATTCTATACATGTCTTCTCAGAAATCAGTGCCACTGAGTTCATTAGGGCTTACTCCCAAGTGGTATAGGATTGCAAACTTATCTCATTTGAAAGGAGTTCAAGACAGCCAAACTAAATCTTTTCTGCTCCTCTGTCACTTTGATGAGATGATGTATTGTGGAGGGATTGTGGGTAGTGAACAGTATATTTTGTATAAACACATGTTAAGAAAAAAAATATTGGTTCTTTGAAGGGCAGGATATTGACCTAAAGTTGAAAGTGCCTGGCACATGCTCTGGTTCTACATCTGTAATGAATAGTGCTCCTTTTGTTATCAAGCATGGTGCTATATGTGAGATCTGTGTGAGAGAAAAGTATTGGGCAGATCCTGTATTTGGTAAGGATATAGAACATGATTCCCCATCCTACTGCCCTCCAGATGATTGAGATTACAAGTACCAGCATTTCTGACCATGGGTCATACTGACTTGCAATGATGGGTGTTGTAGTCCAATACCTTTGGAGGGCACCAGGTTGGGGAAGGGCTGCTCTAAACAAAAAAGAGAAGTAGGTGGCCCTAAGTTGTTCATCATCAGTTTTCCACAACCCCACAGTCACTTTTGCATATCATATTCTTCATCCTAACCTCATGGTTTATCTGCTTTGGGAGAATGAGAATTTCACTTGCACTTTCTGCCTCCCTAGGGACAATGTGGTGTTAAGGCTTGTGAGCCTTAACTTTCAATTTCCCTGCTTTTTGGTGCTTGGTTGGAAACTGTACAGCCAAAGGAAAACATGTTCCAAATGGGAAGAGAACTCTTCTTCTCTCAAAATGTCTGTGCTAGAGGCAGCAGCCATTTCCCCCCAACATTCTAATTTAGCTGTGGCAGGAGGGAGGGGGAGAGTGACACTAATGAGCGTGTCTCACACTATGAGGGAAGAAGGCCTCTGCATTGAATCCAGTGGGATGAATAAATATTCATTAAAAATCAACCGAAGGGAATTTTTTTAAAAAAGGAAAAGCATTCCACCAACTACAGTGAAGGAGGAAGAAGACCACTGGATTAATTAGTAAGGCTCTAGATATTAAGTAAATCCTGGGCACAAATCTCGCCAAAACAAATTCAGGATACAAAATCAGTGAAAGAGTTTCATTTTCATTTTCTATTTGAAACTGCCATCCTTCCCTCAATCTTTCACCAACTGTCTTGACATTTTCAAGTTATAAAAAATCAACATTTCTTTCTGGCACGTGTAAATTTCAGGAAGATTGATGAAACATTTTCGATTTTATGTATTTTAGAATGACCACCAATTACTCTTTTAACAAGGTGGAATGCTTTTTCCACTGCCCAACCTTAACAAGAGACTCACGACTGTGAGTATCTTAATATAAATCAGAATTACAATCATGTCTGTTGCTCTTCCTGCTTCACCACTTTACCATGACATGGAGTCATGGTAAATCATGAATCATTATAGCTCTCCAGTAAAGACTTGTATATTTGTAACTCAACCTATATTATGTAGATGCCTAGAAGTAAACCTGAGTGAGCTCAATTGAGTAGACTGCCAGATAAATATGTATTAGATCGCAGCTTTAAGCTGCAGTCTTATATATACTTAGCTAGGCTGACCATATGAAAAGGAGGACACGGCTCATGTAACTTTAACAGTGGTAGAGAAAAGGGAATTTCAGCCAGTGTCATTTGTATGCAATTAGTTCCTGGTGAAATTACCTCTTCATCACAACAGTTAAAGTTGCAGGGGCCCTGCCTTCTTTTGTATATGGTCACTCTAGTAGAGTGCATGCAACTTTAATGAATTCATTATCCCATTATCTTGGGATAATGAATTCCATAGATTAACTATGTGCTGTGTGAAGAGGTTTTTCCTGTTATCTGTCCTGAATTTCCTACCAATCAGCTTTACGGGATGACACTGGGTTCTAGTATTATAAGAGAAGGAGAAAAACATGGGGAGACAGCATCCTTGATGTACCCATGAACGAACCGGTCTTCTATTCCATGTCACACTCCCCCCTCCCCCCACCACCACTATTCTGATCACTGATGAAATTGATCACTGTCAATTAATGGAGGCACAGTAGTGCCTCCATTGTTAAGGGCCATCAGTAGAAAACACGTTCCACCATGTTAAAGTGATAATTGGGGGGTGATTCTAACAGCCATAAAATCGACAATTTTTAAGCTTCAGTTTAAGCATTATCCAGTCCATCTGATATCAATTTAGAAGTAGAACAGCTTCCTTGGGTTTAGATAGACAGAAGAGGTAGAATTGGCTCTCATCAGCATACTGGTGGCACCAAACCCCCAAATGCTGGACAACTTGTCCCAGTGCTTTCATCTATTTGTTAAATTACAGGGGGATAAAATGTATCTCTGAAAGATACCACAGGTGAATGGCCAATCTTTCTGAAATTTTCATGTGCCAGAAAGAAATGTTGGTTTTACATTACCTGAAAATTTCAAGAAGATTGGTGAAAGTCTGAAGGAAGGAGAGCAGTTTAAAGTAAAAAGATTAAAGAATGTTCTGAAACCGAAACCGAAACCTGAACTGATGCCTGGCGAGTATTTTCGCGCAGCTCTCCTTACCTTCTGGAAGCCTTATTAATTAATCCAGTGGCAGGGTGTACTTCCTCCCATTCTGGTTTAGGAGGAACTGTTTTTCTTTTTAAAAAATTCCCTTCTTTGTAATTTAAATTAAAACTGTGCCTCTTTAAATAAATCCGGTGGCCATTTTGAATATGGCACATGGTCAGTAGGGTCTCACTCCCCCTCCCTCCTGCATCAGCTACATGGCTGCTTCCATTCCATGGCTGAATGTTATAGTCTTACTCCCAGGTAAGCATGTAGAGGATTGTAGCCTTTAAAAAACAGTCTGGAATCTTAGAAGGCGGAGAGATATTAGTGAGAATTCCCTCTCCTTTACAGCACAATAACTCTACAATTAACAATTTTCATGCATGCTTTGTATGTGTGTATGTTCATTTGATTATGGCTGCTGATCATCAATTTTCATATCAATTCAATCCAAGGCATGTCTACTCAGAAGTACGTTCCATTGAGTGCAATGAGTCTCACTCCCATGCATTAGCTTGAAGGGGTGTGTGGATTTGGTTGTACTTCTCCCTGGAAGCTCTGTGTATTTAGGGACCAAGGCTTTTCATGAGAGAAAAAGTTAAGCTCCCCCTTCTCTTTCTTTGTTTTTTTAAAAAATCCATGTATTTGATTTTCAAAGAATTTTTATTCCTTCATTCTTATTATAAGTAATAATAATTAGTAGAAGTAGAAATACATGTATTAGTGTTACATTTATATCCTGCCACTTTTCCTCTTGCAAGGGACCTAAGGTGGCTTACATGATCCTCTTCCATTTTATCAGCACAACAACCCTGTCGGGTATAAGAGTCAGTGATATTCTAAATTCTCTTAGCTTTTCTAATAGTTTTTGATCAAGTTGAACAAAACTATTGTGTATTATTTTCTCTAGTAACAACATCTTTGACAGGCTTAATATAGGATTCATTGACCACAGACTATTTTAAGAGCAAAAAAATAAAAATAAAAATCCAAACTTGGATAGATTAAAATTAAATTGAGTAATATTTCCTAACACCCACATGGCTATTCTTGGTACTTGGTCAGATGTAGTGATATAAGAGGATGATCAGACTCCATTTAGTTGATCAGTTGCAAAGAAGCTTCTCTAGTAAGGAGGAAGGGGAAAGCCCTAGATTGATCATTCTTTCAAGTGCCATATCTCCCCCCACAAAAACCCATGAGGTAGGTTAGGCTAAGAGTCTATGACTGGCCCAAAACCATCTAGTGAGTTTATTCTCCTGCTCACTTTCACAGAAATGTAAAACAAATGTTTGGTAATGTTTGGGTGATAGCTGTCCAATATTGCTGAGTGATCCTGGAGAATCTGAGTCAAACTGCTCCTGTCCATCTCCCAACATGGATCACCCACCATAGACAACAAGATAAATTATGTCCCAACAATGGGCAAGAAATCCAGACTGCAAGAAAACTTGGAGGTGCCATGAGATGTTTACACATCCAGGAAGGGGATATTTGAAACCAAAATTTGAGTAATATTTTTGTCAGAATGGTATAAAGTGGATTTTTATTCATTTTGGGTTTTAATATCTTGTGAACTATGTTACCCTTTAAATTAAACAATTTTAAATTTCCTTTGAAATAAGGTGATTTGGGATAAGTTAAACAGTCACATACCATGTTGAAACATTGGCCTGGTTCACATGTGACAACAATTCCTGGATTGTTACATTGCCTCCCGTATACTCATTGCTTCCACTTCAATGGACAACCCAGGAACACCCTGTTCCTAGTTTGTTTGTGTCACTTGGAAATTAGAACTCTGGGTTGTTAAAGGGTTAAACAACCAGTGTTAACCCCACAAACACCCATGGTTTATTGGTGGGTTAACTCCAGGTGGTTTAACCCCTAAACTACAAACAGTTACAGCTTTGGGCATCACAACAACCATCCAAGAAAGGGTTCTTGATTGAAATCAGAAGCGAATTGAAATCAGAAGCGAAAATTCACTTGCTGCTGCTCAGCCCCAACAATTCCTGGTGAAACACCACATGGTCAATGACTTACACTTACCATACTAATTGCTGCATGATGTCAGGGCTTTCTTAAGATGACTCTTGAGTGTGTGGAAATCAGAAGACTATTAGCAGACTACTGTATTGATGTGTTAAGTAGTTTTAGGGGCAAGGTCCCTGGAGTGGAAGTGGAAGAGATTGGGGAATCCATACTTGGGACAATTCATGTGACATGGACCAACAGAGCTTTATGAAGAGGCTATATCTGGCTGATGCTGAGAGGGAATGGAGTCTATGAGAAGACTTCCAACAGCATGCTGCTACATCCTTCTGAACTTCCTTACAGGTTTGATTGCTTTCTTTTTGACTAGCTGGTCCCTATTGTTCAGTTCAGGTTGCAACACAATAATATAGCATTTGGGGAAAAAGATGCAACTCAGCAATCCAGCAGTGGAGGCAAAGATAGAGAAGATCTCCACAGCTACCATATCCTTTCCCTTAGTGCACAAGTAGGTTGGGATGAAGGATAACCAAACACTGCAAAACACCAACATACTAAACGTGATAAATTTGGCTTCATTGAAACTATCAGGTAATTTCCTAGCAAGAAAAGCCACACTGAAGCTGACTGCAGCCAAGAAACCCATGTAGCCCAGGACACAGTAAAACATAGTAACAGACCCCTCATTGCATTCGAGTACAAACTCTTCAGCCACTGAGTGCATATCTGCATCTGGGAATGGAGGAGAGGTTGACAGCCACACAGTACAAATGCCTGCTTGGATAAGGGAACAGCAAAGAACAACAGAATTGGCAATTTTTTTCCCAACCCACTTCCTCATCCTGGTTCCTGGTCTTGTGGCCATGAAAGCCAATACTACCATGATGGTTTTAGCCAATACACAAGACACAGCAACTGAGAAGACGACACCAAATGTAATTTGTCGGAGGAGGCAAATCACCTTCTGAGGTGGTCCAATAAATAGCAAAGCACAGAGGAAGCAGAGGAGAAGGGAGATGAGGAGAATATAGGTGAGGCTCCTGTTATTGGCTTTTACAATGGGAGTGTTGCGGTACTTCAAAAACGTTCCTAGTACCAAAAGTGTGAATGAAGAAAAAGAAAGTGCTGAGATAGCTAAACCGATCCCCATTGGTTCTTCATAGGACAAGAAGCTTACTATCTTGGAAAGGCAAGAATCCCGGTCCTTGTTTGGATATTGATCTTCTGGGCATTTAGAACAGTCATCACTGTCTGAAAATGAACAACAGTATATGTAGACTCATTTTTCTATAGCTGAATTTAAACTTCAAGAGTTACAGAGTTGGGGGAGATCTTTAATCTCTTTGTGATCAGATGCATTGAATAAGGGACCCCCAGAGATAATGGTCCTGTTCAGAAGACACCTTAAACAAAAGCCCTAACCACCATGATTTCAGGTGTCTTCTGAACAGTGCCAATTTAGACTGAGCCCAACCACATAACACTATTCCTCCATCTAAAGAAGTCTGGACCCCAGACTATGAAAGACAAACAACCTGGCAGACCATAATAACAGTTTTCATGTTAACAGCAGATGCTCCTGGAGGCTCCCAAAAAGAGGGCCTAACAGGCCACAGAGTTTCCTGGCTTGGTCTACCATATACCTGGCCTCACCACACCTTGCATGTCCACATTCTACAGCAACCACTCTCAGCTGAACTTGATGGAATACCATGCTCCAGCCCCAGGTTTAATTTACTGACCTTCCCTAGCTGGGCCTTGAAGGGAACTATTGGGATAGATGGATCAGGCATACAAAGGACACATAGAATGCTGAGAATGGTAAATGTAAAAGCAAGTATGTTTTCAAAAACCAAGGGAATCCAATCATCATCATATAAAATAAAAATAAAAAACCTAGCCAGGTTAAAATACCAAAATATAAGCTATCTCAGGTTGGTCTAGGCTGACCATATAAAAAGGAGGACAGGGCTCATGTAACTTTAACAGTTGTAGAGAAAAGGGAATTTCAGCCAGTGTCATTTGTATGCAATTAGTTCCTGGTGAAATTCCCTCTTCATCACAACAGTTAAAGTTGCAGGAGCCCTGCCTTCTTTTGTATATGGTCACTCTAGTATATTGCCTGCAACTTTAACTGTTGTGATGAAGAGGGAATTTCACCAGGAACTAATTGCATATAAATGACCCTGGCTGAAATTCCCTTTTCTCTACAACTGTTAAAGTTACATGAGCCCTGTCCTCCTTTTCATATGGTCAGCCTAGGTTGGACCAAACTCCACAAAGCCAGGAAATTGTAAGCAAAGGTTTATGTCTCATCTGAATTGTGGAGCTTGGCCCAAAATGAGATAGCTTTAGCTTCTGGTCTTTTAAACAAGCAGGTATTTTGTAGGGTGACCAGATAAAATCCAGGTCAGGGCTCATGTAACTTTAACAGTTGTACAGAAAAGGGAAGTTCAGCCAGTGTCATTTGTATGCAATTAGTTCCTGGTGAAATTCCCTCTTCATCACAACAGTTAAAGGTGCATGCCCTATACTAGAGTGACCACATATAAAATAATGCAGGGCCCCTGCACCTTTAACTGTTGTGATGAAGAGGGAATATCACCAGGAACTAATTGCATACAAATCACACTGGCTGAAATCCCCTTTTCTCTACAACCGTTAAAGTTACATGAGCCCTGACCTGGATTTTATCTGGTCACCCTGTATTTTGCTAATTGAATCAATATATAGTATAATGACATTCATTACCTTTTTAAAAAATAAGGAGCTGCACATATCAATTCTTACCATACTGGCTTGACATTTTCCATTTGGGACATGAGAGGCAATCATAACAGCAAATCTGCTTGCCTTCCTGCTTTTGCTTGAAATAACCAGGGTGGCATCTTTCAGTACATACAGAAAGAGGCAATGCCTAGTACGTAAATGGGAAAAAGCAGAGTATTGCAGTTCAGAGCATGGTATATTGCCATTTAAGACATGTTTTGAAAATCATATGAAAGATGGATCACCAGTTAAAGAAATAGGCATCAAGCTCTGAATAATTGTATATTCAAGGTTCTAAAGGGGTTTTGAAATCCAGTGGGTTGCTGATACTCTCCAACAGTTTTAACTTGCTTTTTTTTTTTTTGGCTATGTGGTGGGATGGAAAAAAATGTATTCAGAAACTTGACTCATACACCTCATTTCACATTTTCTGGGGAGGAGTGGGTTGCTGAAGACACCATGAGTTCATCTACATCTATGGACTTTTTGGGATAGGGGAAAGGATTTTGGGCTTTCAGGCTTCCAGGATCCTCCCCCAGCATCCAAATGCTAGTGGGATGTCCCAGAAGAAAAGCAGCTACAAGGAAAAGCGCCTTTTCAGTTCTAGCACTTTGGTTGTGGAATGCTGTCCCCAGAAAGAGATGTTTGCCTGACATCTATGTTATGGACTTTCCAGCACCATGTGAAGACCTTTTCATTCACCCAGGCATTTTAAGAACTATTTTTAGTACTGTATTTTTATTCTGCTTACAATAGGCTGACCATATGAAAAGGAGGACAGGGCTCATGTAATTTTAACAGTTGTAGAGAAAAGGGAATTTCAGCCGGTATCATTTGTATGCAATTAGTTCCTGGTGAAATTCTCTCTTCATCACAACAGTTAAAGTTGCAGGCACTATACTAGAGTGACCATATACAAAAGAAGGCAGGGGCCCTGCAACTTTAACTTTAACCTTCCCCAACCCTCCAAAGGTATTGGACTACCACTCCCATCATTGCAAGTCAGTATGCCCCATGATCAAGAATGCTGGGACTTGGAATTATACCTCCAATTTGATAAAAGTTGGAGCAGATTTGTTGCAACCAGAACCTACATGGTTAAAACTGCTGTGCCATGTAATGGCATTATTATGAATGGTGAACATCTTGTCTTCAAGAGCCCGGGGATCCAGCATTCCAACTTTCACTCGATGGAAGGATTGGTTTTGGAAAGTGACCCAGTTTATAATATCAATCCCAGCTATCAATTCCCCATTTGGGTCAAAAGAAACCAAATCTCCAGCACTGTTATTAAATAAGACTCTTCCCAGAAAGTAGTGGAGCTAGATATTAAAGGAAACACAAAGGTTTTCAATGAGATACCACGGACAATATAAGAAACTAGCTTACACACATGGCAGAAGCTCCCAAAGGTGTCACGTGATGGTGTTTCCTAGCCCTGCTACCCTTTAATTTAATTTAATTTAATTCAGTTACTTATATACCACACATTATCAAAAAGTCATACATTCAAACAAACAAATAAGGGCTGTGCACCAGCGACATCCAGCTCACCTCTGAAGGTGGAAAGGGCACTCAGAGATGGATATCAGCAGATGGTCTTAAAGTGCAAGCACATTTTTATGGAAGTAGGTGGTCCTTCAGGTAGCCAGGGTCCCTAGCTGTGTAAAATTATGAATACCAGCACTTTGTTTGGACTCACAAACATATCGGCAGCCAGTGTAGATTGAATAAAGCTGGCAAGATAGAAGTTGTCAGCATTTGAACCTGGGAATTTCTACAAGGCAGAAAAAGTTTCTGACACTCATGTAATCCATCCCATGAAGTTAGCTATCAAGATATGCAGACTCACAACTTTTGGGGATGGGAATCGCTATAGCTCAGTAGTAGAGTCCATAATTTGCATGCAAAATGTTGCAGGTTCCATCCCTGGCATCTCCTGGTTAGTTGTCACTGGGACCTGGAAAACCACCCCAAAGTTGTTTTAGATGTCTTGAAAGATCCCATGACAAGCTTACCCCCAGAAGGCAATGTGACCTGTCAGGTGAATATGTACACTAACTCATCATTTCAACTTCTCCTTGCTCACTCCCACGGATCTGTTTGAATGGAATCATTTCCAAAAGCCGTTCAAAGCAGGCATTATAACTTGCCACCTAGCATATTTTGTAGATAGGTGGGGTATAAACAGAAAAAAAAATGAATGAATGAATCAAACAAACAAAGAATTCTGAAGGATTTCAGACTAAAGGTGGGAAAAGCAATATTTTTCCTTATGAGTGAGATGCAGTCTGTATCAGGGGTTCTTAGAAGGAATTTTGTACTACCACTCTGTGTGATAGTTGTATTCATAGAGGCACAGTCGTCCCTCCATTGTTAAGGGCCGTCAGTAAAAAACACATTCTGCCATGTTAAAGTGATAATTGGGGGGGGGGGTCATTCTAACAGCCATAAAATTGAAAATGTTTCACCAACCTTTCTGAAATTGACAGGTGCCAGTAATAAATGTTAGTTTTACATTACTTGAACATTTCAAGAAGATTGGTGAAAGATTGAGGGAAGGAGAGCAGTTTAAGATAGAAAAGGAATACAAACCTGTCTTCCCGCTTTTGTCAAATGACTTTCGGTTTCCAAGTTTTGTGCTCACAATTTGCATAATTTCTAGAGCATTATTAATTAATCCACTGGTGGGGGCTTCTTCCTCCTTCACTGCAGTTGGTGGAAAGCTTTTCATTTTTTTAAAATTCCCTTCAGTTGACTTTTAAGGAATATTTTAACCTCTCATTCAAGTCAATGCTTCCCTCATAGCACGAGGCACGCTCAGCAGCGTCGCTCTCCCCCCTCCCTCCTGCCTTAGAATGTGGGGTGGTTGGGTGAAATGGACGCTGCCTCTAGCACAGACCTTTTGAGAGAAGAAAAAGAAGAAGAAGAAGAAGAAGAAGAAGAAGAAGAAGAAGAAGAAGAAGAGTTTCTTTTTTCTTTTCTGGAACATGCATTCCTTTGGCTCTTAGAGTATTTGAGGCTTTCTTCATAAGGCCAGTTTGCTCTTTTGCTCACTGGTGAAGCAGGATGTGGTTCCTCTGGATCCATGGCAACCAGATCTTCAGATCTCTCCTGGGAATAGGTGGCTATACATCCCTTTCTATCCATCACCACCCCAAACACACACAGTGTGCTCCTTCCCTCTTTTCTAAGAGTTTGGTCCATGCTGCTATAAAGTTGAAAGCTTCAAACACTTCATTTAATTAGTTTGGGCTGGTGTTCAGTTTTAAGTACGATGTTGAAACCTTTCAAAGTGCTTCTGGGCCTACAACGTTGGTTTTTGCCTAGTCACCCTGTTTTTTTTTAATAAGGTTTAGAAACAGTTGAGCTGTCGTGTATTTTGCATAGTGTACACACATGGATTTTCTTTCTAATCCTTGCAGTCTACACTGGCTCCCTCCTTGATGTGGTTTTGAAGGCAGACAACCCCTTTTTTGTTCCAGCAGGCATTTGGCAAATAATCTGAACCTCTGTCTGTACCTTTGACTTTTAAATTGTTATGTATTTTAAATGATTCAAACTCTTTAATATTGAAAAGTATTTAATTATATTTTTAACTTTTGTATATTCCTATTTATAGGTTTTAGTTGTATATGTTTTAGTTTTGTAAGGCTGCCCTGAGGCCCAGCATTGGGCAAAAGGCAGGATACTACTACTACTGCTACTGCTACTACTACTAGTAATGTTTCAGATTTCACTTCTGCATCTGATGTTCTTTTGCATTTACTTTTCTTTATAAACCATTCATATCTTAAGACTTCTTGTGTGGCACGTTTTCATTGGTTTAACAAGTTAAAAGGGGTATTCACTGTTTTCATGCTTATGTTATAAAATCTATTTTCAACAGGCCTAGTAACTTCAAGAGTAACAGAGTTGGGGAAAATCCTCAATCTCTTTGCTATCAGAGGCACTGAGTAAGGGACCCCTGGAGATAATTTAGACTGACCCCAACCACAAAACACTATTCCCTCTTCTGAAGAGATCTAGACCACAGACTACTAAAGACAAACAAAGTAGCAGGCCATAATAACAGTTCTCATGTGGCCATTTGCCTTATGAGGCAGGTGCTCTGCGGGCTACCAAATGGAGGGACTAACAGGCCATAAAGTTGCCTGGCTGGGTCTGCCAGAAATCCACTCTCAACACTCCTGGAAGGTCCATGTTCTATAGCACCTGCTGTCAGATAAACTTGAGGGAATCCCACCCTCCACCCCTGGGTTTCATTTACTGGCTTCCCCTGGCTGGACCTTGCAGGAAACTATAGGGACAGACAAAGCAGGCATTCATAACACACATAGAATGCTGAGACTGACAAATCTAAAAGCAAGTGTGTTGCTTTTCAAGAACCAAGGAAATTCAATGGGTCTTACTTTTGAGTAAATATCTAGGGATGGAAATGCAGCCTGTGCAAGAACTAAGCAGGGTGACCATATTTGGGAAACCAAAAAAGAGGACACCTACTGGGTGGCAGGAAAATGGCTTTCTGGGGCCACCTTAAAGTCCCCAATTGGAGCGGAGGAGGGGAAAGCATGTCATTCCCACCCCCACCCCACTGCTCCAATCAGGCCCTTTTCTATAATGTCTGGGAATGGCACATTTTTCCCTTTTAAGGCCTTGATTGGAGCAGTGGGAGAGAATGACACACCTCCAGAAAGCATGTCATTCCCCCCTGCCACGCTAATGGTGGCCTTAAAAGGGAAAGTGTTTAATTCCAGGTCATTATAGACTATTGCATAAAATCCCCCCTGACACCGAGGATAGAACAAAAACCAGGAGAAATCTGGGGAAATCCTGACAGGTTTTTTTATTATTTATTTTTGCATTTATATCCCACCTTTTTTCCGCCAAGAAACCCAAGGCGGCATACATAATCCTCCTCCTCTCCATTTTATCCTCACAACAACAACCCTGTGAGGTGGGTTGGGCTGAGAGTCTGCAACTGGCCCAAAGTCACCCAATGGGTTTCCATGGCTATGTGGGGAGTAGAACCCAGATCCCCCAGCTCCTAGTCCAACACCTTAGCCACTATGCCATACCTTAGTGGTCACCCTAGAATTGAGCCATGCCAAGTTGGAAGCAGATCGGTTCATGCCTTAAGTTTTAGGATATATTTTTTAAAAAGTTTGACTTCAATTTTTTTTTCTAAAATTCAAGGCATGAACCCATCCGCTTTCAACTTGGCATGGCTAAAGCCTTACTTAAGAGGTACCATGGTGCCAAGTTTCATCTCTTCATCTTTACTTTCTTTTTTTTTAATGTACTGCTCAAGGCCCTAGACCCCAAAGAGGACAATTGGGTTTGAAGTTTTAAAAATTCCTAAAACTCAAGACATAAACAGATCTGCTTCCAACTTGGCATGGCTCAATCCCTACTTAAGAGCTACCATGCTGTCAAGTTTCATCCCTTTATCTTTAAAAATGATGGAATTGTAAGCATTTTAGTTAATTTTAAAAATTAAATTGAAGTTTTAAACATTTCTAAAAATCAAGGGATGAACGGATCTGCTTCCAACTTGGCATGGCTAAATCCCTACTTCAGAACTACCATGGTGCCAAGTTTCATCTCTTTATCTTTAATTTCATTTTTTAAACTTGTACTGCTCAAGGTCCTGGACCCCAAAGAGATTTCTGTTTGAACTTTAAAAAATTCCTAAAAATCAAGGCATGAACAGATCTGCTTCATACTTGGCATAGCTATATTGCTACTTAAGAGCTACCATGATGCCAGGTTTCATCTCTTTATCTTTAAAAATGAGGGAGATGCAAGCATTTTGGTTGATTTATTAATGTTAAAAGTGAGTTCAACACATAACACTAGCTTTGATTTTATATTGGATGTCAAGATGGTATAACCTTCTGGCTGATGCCGGCTTGGTTGTCAACTGTATAATATCCAGTCATCCATTACACAAAGCCATGAAATTCATTAAACAAAAAACCTACGATCAACTTAGGGCCATGTATTTCTCTTTTTTTGTTTAGAGCAGCCCTTCCCCAACCTGGTGCCCTCCAAAGGTGTTGGACTACAACTCCCATCATTGCAAGTCAGTATGTCCCATGGTCAGGAATGCTGGGACTTGTCATCTCAAACACTTGGAGGGCAGCAGGATGGGGAATGCTTTGTCATACCCTTACCAAATACAGGGTCTGCCCAATACTTTTCTCTCACACACATGTCCCATATAGCAGCACTCTTGATAACAAAAGGGGCACTATTCATTACAGATCTAGAACCAGAGCATGTGACAGGCACTTCCAACTTTTGGTCAATATCCTGCCTTTCAAAGAACCAATGTTTTTTTCTTAAAATGTATTTATAAAAAATATACTGTTCACTCCCCACAATCCCTGCACAATACATCATCTCATCAAAGCAACAGCAGAGCAGAAGAGGTTTAGTTTGGCTGTCTTGAACACCTTTCAGATGAGATTAGTTTGCAATCCTATACCTCTTGGGAGAAAGCTCTAGTGAATTCAGTGGCACTGGCTTCTGAGAAGACATGTATAGGAGTCAACCTTCTCCAGCCTGGTGCTCTCTAGATGCGTTGCACTGTAACTCCCATGTTATGTGTTATGGGGAAGACAAAAATCAATTAATACTTTTTAAAATAATACTTACGCATGAAAGTATTAGGTGGTAGCTCTGTCTTTGATCTCACACTGCTGAACAAGTAAGAGAAATCCTTTATCTGATATTCAAGAAACAGACATCCTATGCCATGTATTGAAAACTAATGTTGATGTCTGAAGGGCTATCTGGATTAGGTATTCAAGATTCATTCATTGTTGTTTCATTTGGTTTTGACAGTTTATTTAAAGTGATGCAGCTCTTTTGTAGTTCCTTGATTGATCACATATCTTAATGCTGGAAAACATCATACTTTAGTACAGATGTGGGCAGAAAATAGATCTATCCTGATGATTTGGACATCAAGTCGCGGCATTCCTGATAACTGCCCATGCTGATAGGGGCTGTTACAAGTTGAATTCCAAAACATCTGGAGATCTACATTCTGCCTTCCCTTGTTCTTGAACAACATTCACCAACCTGGTGCCTGTCAGATGTGTTGGGTTGCAACTCTCAACATAAGGAGATGCTCTAAGAAATGAGAAGTAGTTGGTCCTAAGTTGTTCATCATCATTTCCCACAACCCCACAGTCACCTCTGCAGATCAAATTGCATATCTAGATTTTTGAGATGACAAGTCCCAGCATTCCTGACCATGGGACATACTGACTTGCAATGATGGGAGTTGTAGTCCAACACCTTTGGAGGGCACCAGGTTGGGGAAGGGCAGCTCTAAACAAAAAAAGAGAAGTAGGTGGCCCTAAGTTGTTCGTGATCAGTTTTCCACAACCCCACAGTCACCTCTGCATATCATATTCTCCACCCTGTTCTCATGGTTTATCTGCTTTGGGAGAATGAGAATTTCACTTGCACTTTCTGCCTCCTTAGGGAGGATGTGGCGGTAAGGCTTGTGAGCCTTAACTCCCAATTTCCCTGATTTTTGGTGCTTGGTTGGAAACTGTAGAGCCTTAACATTGTTTTTGTAAACCGTAGGTTTTTTGTTTAGTTATAAACACATTGAGCTGCATAAGCATATACAGAAGGAAAGGGGGACAAGCTCAAAAATGATGCTCAGTCATGGGTGACTATAAGGGATTTGGACCTTGCAGACAGAGACTTAGGGAAATTATTTGATCGATAAATGAGTAAAAGACAGAAACTGATACACTATTTGCTTAACAGACATTTTATCGGCAGACACCCCTCACCCAGAAGAGCTGGTCTAATTATATTTGTATTTCAATAGTAAAATTTTGGTGAAAACTCTCATTCAGAAGGAAGTAAAAACATGTAGAATGTGATTAAGTAAGAATATTTTTTTTGCACATATGAGCACTAAGGGGTATGCAATGGGCACCAGAAAGAGCTGAGACAGAAATGTTATCCTATCTTTATAAAATCTGGTCCCATGCATATACGGAATGTTATGGAAATGAATGCAGTGTATAGGTCAGGAGCTAGGCTGCTGACTGTTGCATGGTAGAAAGAACATATTACACCTTCCCTTGAAGACCTGCACTAGTTGCCAATTATTTTCTGGGTGCAATTCAAGGTGTTCATTTTAACCTTTAAAGTCCTAAATAGCTTAGGATCTGGCTGTCTAAAGGAGCACTGATTTTGCTGTGAACTTATCCAGGTATTGAGATCTGCAGGAGAGGCCCTTTTCAGGGCACTATTACTTGCAAAGCTCTGTTTGTCAGGCATGCATGAAAGAGCTTTCTCCCTTATTGCTCCAAAAGTATGCAGCACATTCACACAAGAATTGTAATTGCCCACACTTTTGTAGAGATTGTCCACAGTGGTTGATGTAGCCTCCAGTAGCTCCTGTAATGCAACCTTTCATGGATGTCATAGGAAATTTTGCTGCCTAAGTCAAAGGACAAGATGGTGCTCCCTCCCTCATTTCACATACTAAAGGTGAATGGACTATCAGTTGAATTTTACTCCAATACTGGTGATGAGATAGAATCCTCCATCACACCTCTTCATGTAATAGCTTATATGAGTGTTGTCCTATCTTTGCATCCTCAGGACATTACCTGCCATGGCTGTTGATCCTGAATATTCAGTCTACCTTGTTGGCCTGGCTGAATGGTATGTAAAGCATTTGCTACTGCATAGACTGCATTATATATATTGTAGCTGTGGCCAGTCATGGTCATCTCAAAAAAAGCCCCAGGAAGATTCTCCAGCTTCTCCTCTCCATTGCAGGTGTCATCAGCTTTCTCGCTATCAAATGGATTAGGAAATACACAGTTAAATGCTTGTTCCCAGAAGTCCTTTCTGAAACCATCTTCTTTTGTTAAAAAATGGTTTCTAGTTTGGAGAAAATATTGGAATCCTGGTACTTCATTTGTGTGAACCCCAAAGAAAAGAGTGCCATGGATGCTCTGTATATCCCAACTCCTTTGATAAAAGAAGGATGCTGGTTCCATCTGGGCTATAATGATCCATACTTTACCTTTAGGCTCCATAGATACCATTTCCATTTTGGGCAGATGTAGTAACAACCTCAAATGCACAATATTGCTGTCATAGACTATCACCACGTTGGCATTGCTCTTCATGGAGACATGATATGTTCGTTTCAGCCAGTGTATGTCATCAAAAAAGTTACTCAAATAAAATGGCTTGATTCTTTCTAAGAAGGCAACACAGATGCCATGGAAATGAAATGTTGAAAAAAGAATCCTCACAAATCTTCCTCCATCATTTTCCTTAATAAGGATACCAACCCATGTCCATCTGAAGTGCAAAAGCAGCTGAACGATCCCCCTGTACTGGTAGGCTTTATGTGGGACCATCTGGTAGAAGGGAAGTTTTTCATTTTGAGTATTCATTTCCGAAAGAGAACCATATATTAACTTTTCAAAATGAAATTGGATGGGAGGTTGGAGTGGAGAAAGACAGAAAGGATTGTAAAATGAAACATATGAGTATTGATATTTCTTGTAAATGGCTTTGGTTGTTCATGCATGCATGTGTGTGTGATGCACATTTTTATACAAACACTGAACATTTTATGAAATGTATATGTACAAGGTACATTTTATCAAAATACATTGAAGAGTTCAACATCAAAACATATAATTAAGAATTTAGTTTTTCAGCCTTTGTGATGCAAAATTAATGGTTATAATACATTTGCCATTTGAAGAGTCCTAAATGACAAATTCTCCCATTTCAGATTGCTTGTTCTATTTTCAATTAGGACCCCATCTCTGAATTTGAAGCCATCTCAAAAGGCAGTTCTCCCAGCGCTTATCAGCTAAAACACTCCATACTCTTAGGCTGACTAGAGATAGGAAGAAGCCTTTCTGCTTCAATTTAATGGAATATATACAACTTATTAAAGCTCCATGCCACACTAACATATCCTACCTGTGGAACTTTGAAGATGGACAAGATATTTGCCATATCAAGAGAGGTTTCAGAGTAAAGCCCCCCGATGATAGACATCAAGTTATTCTGACTGCCACAGTTGTAGTTGGGGATAAATCTGTTCTGTAAAGTGAGAACTTCCATTGTGGCATGATAGTTCCATCTTCCATCATAGCTGTCATAGATGTTGAAACCCATAGTAACATTGGGTAAGATTTGATGGTTTTCATT
The DNA here is from genome assembly GCA_029215795.1 of Anniella stebbinsi. Lineage (NCBI taxonomy): Eukaryota > Metazoa > Chordata > Lepidosauria > Squamata > Anniellidae > Anniella > Anniella stebbinsi. The sequence continues at coordinate 27,434,520 of JARDYH010000008.1, forward strand.
GATCTCCTTCACAGCAAATATCAAGGCCAAGATATGCTGGTAGTTCTTAGGCAGGACACTGAAATGAGAATGCAAAACCATTCCAACTAAGTTGTTTTCTATCACCCAATGCATCGTGTCATTGGAATACATTTGAGGTTGTCATATTGACAGAGCTGAAGTCAATTGATTAATGATGGATTTAATAATTTTGGACAGACCTAGAATTTTTTTTGAGTGGAAGAATTGCTTGTTTTTCTTGGTTGTGTTGCAGCAAAAGCCCTTAGCTATTGAAGGTCTGTGTGTATAGGGAGGCGATAATTCAGTGTTAATTAAGAAGGCTGAAGATCAATTACAGATGGATGTCATTGCTTAAGTTATTTCAGTTTAGTTATTACAAAGATGGCTTGCCATGCTAGTCTGTTACAGCAAAATAAAATAAAAATAATAAAAGCATGCAAATTTGCTGTAGTATCAGAAAGATTGAGAAACAAAGTATGGCTGTAGCTTTTATCTATGACATAATGGTTCAGCTTTTAATGCTATGAGGAAACTTTCTTGAAACCAACCAACACCAAATTAAAGATACACCTTTTTAGATCTTAAAAATATGAATGTTGTTTGGTTAAAATCTGCTTGTGGCACTGCTAAATTATGATGTGAAGTTTGGTTGAAATCGGTCAAACAATATTGAAGCAGTAAATCTTCAAAATTTGATTTGCCACCTGTTTGGTTCAAGATGGCGGCTGAAATTGTCACTATGTCTAAAACCATATTAAAGATGCCCATTCCTTCAGACCACACTTCAAAGCTTTTTCTGACTAAATTTTAAGATGTTCATGTTTCTTTCCTAACTGAAAAATAACAGCTGCAATGCAGTTTTAATAATATGCTCTTTAATCAGTTGCGGTTCCTAGGGGAGGATCCATTTTGACTGCAGTGTACTGGTTCAGGAACAAGCCCCAAAACATGTGGAAACACCCATTTCTGGAAGGGGTAGGTTGTGCCTGGATGCGGCAGCCCCAATTGAATACTGCCCATAGTAGCAACTTTGTGGCAGGGAAATTATTTAAGCAGAATAGGATATGAAAATTACAAGTAGAGTTTTTCATAAGAAGACCATACTGAATACATCCTAGAAGCATTCCTGAAAGATAACTGCAGGGATTTCACTGTACACTCCCTTTTCTGTTTCATTGTTGGAAATGGTGCTTGCTTTTTAATTTAACATTGCCATTCCTATGTCTAAATTTTATTGTTCACTGTTTCAGGATAGCTGGACTTAGATATTAATACTCTGATCCCAACACAGGTATTGGACTTCTGTCCAGGCAGGATCCCTTGAACTTGTATTTATTACACAGTTGTTTAAAATCTTTCCTCGATATAAGGGATTATAGACCAGCAGTTCCCTTCAGAAACAGAAGGGAAGGAAATGGGATTACATAACCACTTCTGGACAGACAGACAGACAGCATGGAAAGAAAGAAAGAAAATTCTTACAGTGGTTCTCCAATAAATGAACGATGGGGGTCTTCCTTGAAGCTGTCTGTTTCTCTAGGCATGACAGCAAAAGAAGTTATGCCTCCGATTATAAGGTCACCTGGTTGAAAGTATCTGTGAGAAATAGGGAGTGGATCACCAATAGTGCATTTTAGTTTTTTAGTTTTGCATGTCATGGAAGCCAGCATCAGCAGTACAAACACTAATATCATCATTCTGAATGTAAATCCACTGCTAAAGCTGTTTGCCTGCTTCCAGAAATGAGCATTTCTGCCCATTTCGGCGCTTTGTCTAGGCAGTGTTAGATCTCCCTCGCAAAAGCAGTGAATCCCACTTGCTCAGTGGAATCAGTGGAGCCCACCGAGTGAAACAGAATTAGTGGAGCAGAAGTGAATTGGCAGGGGTGTGAATTCTGTTGGATTTTGCCCAAAGTATCAGAGATTACTCTGATAGAGCCTTTCCTGTCCATTGTCTCTCACTTCAGGTTTGAAAATTCTGGGGCATATTTGTACTATACATTACCTTTCAGTCCTTAGCTTTGCTTGTGGGAATAAGATATCCAGATGGGCTTTAAGAAAAACAGAATTAATCACATTCATTTTGATAATCATATGGTGTGTGTGTGTGTGGGGGGGGGGGAAATATCAAAGTTCAAATTTTGATTTCTCTGGCATTGTTAAAAATGCATTTCTTACCTCTACTGATATTTTAGAATAGCCTAGTAATAGAATGGCAAGAGCCATGTCAATGTGTAATGAGTCAAATAAGGAAACATACCCCAGGATTTAAAACGGAAAGTTTAAATAGATAAAAGGAAAGGAGAACAGAGAAATGTGGATATGATTAAGGACATAGAAAGTAGGGATGTGCAGGGACCCCCCGGATCGGATCGGGACCTCCAAAATTGCCCTTGATCAGTTTGGACAAAATCGGAGGTCCCTCAGATCAGATTGGATCGGATCCAATCCGAAAATCGGAGGTCCGATTTTCGGATCGGCCGCCATTTTTGGTGTTTTCACCATCGGCTTGCATTGGGGGAAAGAAAGCTTTTCCCAAATGCAAGTCTATGAGGAAAACATGGTAGTGGGTGGAGAATGGGGGCCTAACTCCCCCCTCCCTGTTCATCCCCCCTCGCACTCCTTACCTGCCGGGGCCATCCGCTGTTGTCCACTGCCACCCGCTGGCAGCAGCGGATGGCCCTGGCAGGTAATCCCCTTCCCCCTCACTCTCCTTACCTGCCAGGGCACCTGCTTCCATCCACTGTTGCCCACAGGTCGAAACTACTGATAAATAGTCTTCGCGGCCTGCCTCTCAGTAGAGCACAGGGTGATGATAAGTGCCCCCTCTCCCCCTCGCGCTCCTTAACTGCCGGGGCATCCGCTTCCCTCCGCTGGTCACATCTACTGAGAACCAGGCTTCACGGCCTAGTTCTCACCTGGCGCTCTACTGAGAACTAGGCCGCAAAGCCTGGTTCTCAGTAGATTCGACCAGCGGAGGGAAGCGGATGCCCCGGCAGGTAAGTGGGGCCCTCCCCCTCCCCCCTCACATTCCTTACCTGCCGGGGCCATCTGCTACCATCCGCTGCCCCCTTCTACTGATAAATGGGCTTCGTGGCCTGCCTCTCAGTAGCGTGCTGGATTACATCATCACCCAGCGTACTACTGAGAGGCAGGCCATGAAGCCTGTGTCTCAGTAGAAGGGATGAGTGGACGGCCCCGGCAGGTAAGGAGCGCAAGGGGGGGAGGTCTGATCCTCCGATATTATCCGAACCGGATCGGGTCCTCTCAGACCGATTCGGATGAGATCAGACGATCCAGATGTGGGGATCGGAATTGGATAATTGTATCCGATTTTGGCTGGATCGGGTCCAGATCGTGGGTCAGACCCAATCCAGTGCACATCCCTAATAGGAAGCTGCCTTATTCTGAATCTGGTCATTGGTCCATCTCGCCCAGTGTTGTCAATATTGACTGGCAGAGACTTTCCAGGGTTTCAGATAGGAATTTTTCCAGCCCTACCTGGAGGTGCTGGGGATTTAACCTGGGACCTTCTGCAAGCAAAGCAGGTGCTCTATCACACTGAGCTATGGCCCGTCCCATTTGTAGATTTGTAGATATATGTGCCATATATTTGTTTGTTTGTTTGTTTGTTCATTCATTCATTCATTCAAGGACCCAGCTTCTTACCAGTTGGAATTGCCTTTAGGTTGATATAGAGAAGCCTTCAAGCAAAATTACATAGTTGTCAGAGTTGAAAACACTGAAGTGAAGAAATGCCCAAGTAAAGTCATGCCTGCTATAACTCCTAGGCATGACTTCTGATATGGTCCACCCTTATGGTCCCTTGAGGGAGAAGTCTTTCCATTCCATCCCACTTAGATCAAGCTGCTCCACATCAGACGGGAAGGGCAGGCTGATAACTTGGACTCCTAATCTGCCCTGGCTTCAAACTGTGCTTGTTCTTTTTTCTTTCTTTCTCCCCATCCCAATATTTGGGGTGGTCTTTTGAATGTCTTAAAATCATGGAAAAAATGAATGTTGTGTGGGTAAAATCTGCTTACTGCAGTGCTGAGTCATGAGGTAAAGTTTAGTTGAAATCGATCAGACCAGTAAATCTACCAAAACTAAAATGCCACTCTTTTTGGTTCAAGTTGGTGGCTGCAATTTTCACTATGCCTAAAACCATCCCAGATAGACGTAGAACATTCACATGTCCATTTTTAAGTCCATCGAGGACATACAAATATACCCTTCCTTTCATTGACATAGAAGATTATTTAATGACATCCCACCTTTCTGCCTAAAAATGGTGCTCATGCAGCTAGCAATAAAATAAGATTGAAAACAGTATTGTAATGAAAACATAACCTAAAAAATAAACAAATAACATACACAATAAGAAATAAACAGCACCTAACCAGTTAAAACCCCTTATATGCCAATGGCCTCTCTCTCTCTCTCTCTCTTACACACACACAATATTTATTTGTCAAGGGAAAGGGAACCAACCTAGAGCAACATCAGATGGGGTGGAATCACATTTCCTACTGTTGCTTTGCCCCCTGCTTCTGTTCCACAATAGGGATGAACAGCTTCCTCTTTCTTCACACAGGGAAAAAACAGGAAACAAGCAATGACCACATGGCCCATTCAGTGGCCGTTTTTGTCACGCTGCTTCTCCTGCACACAGCAGTTTTGTTACAGCAAAACAACAACAACAACAACAAAAGGATTTTTGGGGTCTTTGGCTGCCTCTACACGAGAGGTTTAAAGCTCTTTCAAGTCTCATTAAAAAATTTACCTCTACATGAGCGGAGCACAAATCAGGAGTTGAGGTGCATTATCTATCCGATTATGCGCATTATTGAATGTGCGTTAAATAGCGAGTTTTATTTTGCTCCTGCCGTTAAAGCGCATTTTGACTATGTGAACAAGCGATTCTCCGCATTAACTACTTCTAAAGCGCATTTCAAAGAACCGGTAAGGCCACCAGTTGTGCGCTCAATTACCTCCTGCGTACAGTCATTTCCCATACAGCGCTTCCGAGAAGATGCGCATAATCGGAGAACCAGGCGTCAAACAGAATTCTTGTAGAGGGGGTCTTTCTTTGTGACAGAAAAAACAAGCATAAGGAGTGGGAGACATGTGGGAGGCAGTGAAAAGGATTTGCAAAAAATCTGAGTGCCCAGTAATGAGCGTGCTATAAAACTCTCGACTGATGTTGCTCCTAGACTCCCTCAGTAGGGAGTTCCAAAGACTGGGAGAGGCTACTGAGAAGGCCCTCTCTCCAACAAATGTGTGTTTCATGGTGGCAGGACCAAGAAAAGAGCATTGTTTAAAGATGTTAAGATCTGGGCAGGTTTGCATGGGAGAAGGTAGTCTGTCAAGTAACCTATTCACAAGTCACGTAAAACCTCCTAGATCATAACCAGTGCTTTGAACTGTACCAAGAAACAGAACAGTAAACCAGAGAAGCTGTTGTAAAAATGGACTCACATCTTCCCTGTAACCAGCCCCAGTCAGCAATTTGGTTGAAGCATTCTGGACCTGCTAACAGTTTTCATAGATAGCCCCACATACAGCACATTACAGTAGTTCTAACAGTCTGTAAATAAAGCATGTGTCACCATGGCCAGATCAGACATCTCTAGGAAAGATACTTGTGATGCATTATGCTCTGTAGTGATTGGGGAAGGGGCAATCCCACCCAGCACAGGGTGAGTCTCTGTTCTTTGATCTGCTTTTCAACTGAGCAGTGCCCCCTTTCTTCTCTGGTTTAAGCTTCAGTTTAAGCATCATCCAGTCAATCAGATATCAGATTAGAAGTAGAACAGATTCCTTGGGTTTAGATAGAAAGAAGAGGTAGAATTGGCTCTCATCAGCATACTGGTGCCACCAAACCCCCAAATGCTGGACAACTTGTCCCAGTGCTTTCATCTATTTGTTAAATTACAGGGGGATAAAATGGATCTCTGAAAGACACCACAGGTGAATGACCATACTTTCAAAAAGGAGCCCCCAAGTACCACCTTCTGAAATCACCACTCAAAATGGAATGAATCACCATAGAACAGTACCACCAAGTCCCTTCTCAGAGAGATGTATAGGAATGTAAGAAGAGCCATGCTTGAACAAACCAACAGCCTGTTCACACAGTAGCCAATCACCTGTTGACCAGGGAGCTACAAGCAGAACTGGTCTATATAGGCTCACTGCCTCTGCTACTGGAGGTAGTACACAGCTATCAGTACTAGTAGCCATTGATAGCCTTTTCTCCAGGAATTTATCTAACCCCTTTTTAAAGCCATCCAAATTGGTACCCATCATTACATCTTGGGGTAATGAATTCCATAGATTAACTATGTGCTGTGTGAAGAGGTTTTTCCTGTTATCTGTCCTGAATTTCCTACCCATCAGCTTTATGGGATGACACTGGGTTTTAGTATTATAAGAGAAGGAGAAAAACATGGGGAGACAGCATCCCTTGATGTACCCATGAACGAACCAGTCTTCTATTCCATGTCACACTCTCCCCTCCCCCCCACTATTCTGATCACTGATGAAATTGATCACTGTCAATTAATTGAGGCACAGTAGTGCCTCCGTTGTTAAGGGCCATCAGTAGAAACCACGTTCCACCATGTTAAAATGATAATTGGGGGGGTCATTCTAATAGCCATAAAGTTGACTATTTTTCACCAATCTTTCTGAAATTTACACATGCCTGAAAGTAATGTTGGTTTTACATTACCTGAAAATTTCAAGAAGATTGTTGAAAGTTTGAGGGAAGGAGAGCAGTTTAAAGTAAACAGATTAAAGAATGCTCTGAAACGGAAACCTTTTTTGCGCAGCTCTCCCTACCTTCTGGAAGCCTTATTAATTAATCCAGTGGCAGGACTACTTCCTCCCGTTCTGGTTTAGGTGGAACTGTTTTTCTATTTTTAAAATTCCCTTCTTTAGATTTTAAATTAAAACTGTGCCTCTTTAAATAAATCCGGTGGCCATTTTGAATATGGCACATGCTCAGTAGAGTCTCACTCCCCCTTCCTCTTGCATCAGCTACATGGCTACTTCCATTCCATGGCTGAATGTAATAGTCTTACTCCCAGGTAAGTGTGTAGAGGACTGCAGCCTTTAAAAAACAGTCTGGAACCTTAGAAGGCGGAGAGTGAGAGATATTAGTGAGAATTCCCTTTCCTTTACAGCACAATAACTCTACAATTAACAACTTTCATGCATGCTTTGTATGTGTGTATGTTCATTTGATTATGGCTGCTGATCATTGATTTTCATATCAATTCAATCCAAGGCATGTCTACTCAGAAGTAAGTTCCACTGAGTGCAATGAGTCTCACTCCCATGCATTAGCTTGAAGGGGTGTGTGGATTTGGTTGTACTTCTCTCTGGAAGCTCTGTGTATTTAGGGACCAAGGCTTTTCATGAGAGAAAGGGTTAAGCTCCCCCTTCTCTTTCTTTGTTTTTTAAAAAATTCCATGTATTTGATTTTTAAAGAATTTTTATTCCTTCATTATTATTATAAGTAATAATAATTAGTAGAAGTAGTAATAAATTTATCAGTGTTACATTTATATCCTGCCACTTTTCCTCTTGCAAGGAACCTAAGGTTTCATGATCCTCCTCCATTTTATCAGCACAACAACCTTGTACAGTAGAAGAATCAGTGACATTCTGAAGTTTCTTAGCTTTTCTAATAGTTTTTGATCAAGTTGAACAAAACTATTGTGTATTTTTTTCTCCAGTAACAACATCTTTGACAGGCTTAATATAGATTCATTGACCACAGGCTATTTTTAGAACAAAAAAAATAAAAATAAAAATCCAAACTTGGATAGATTAAAATTAAATTGAGCAATATTTCTAAACACCCACATGGCTATTCTTGGTACTTGGTCAGATGTAGTAATATAAGAGGATGATCAGACTCCATTTAGTTGATCAGTTACAAAGAAGCTTCTCTAGTAAGGAGAAAGCGGAAAGCCCTAGATTGATCATTCTTTCAAGTGCCATATCTCACCCCACAAAAACCCATGAGGTAGGTTAGGCTAAGAGTCTATGACTGGCCCAAAACCATCTAGTGAGTTTATTCTCCTGCTCACTTTCACAGAAATGAAAAACAAATGTTTGGTAATGTTTGGGTGATAGCTGTCCAATATTGCTGAGTGATCCTGGAGAATCTGAGTCAAACTGCTCCTGTCCATCTCCCAACATGGATCACTCACCATAGACAACCAAGATAAATTATGTCCCAACAATGGGCAAGAAATCCAGACTGCAAGAAAACTTGGAGGTGCCATGAGATGTTTACACATCCAGGAAGGGGATATTTGAAACCAAAATTTGAGTAATATTTTTGTCAGAATGGTATAAAGTGGATTTTTATTCATTTTGGGTTTTAATATCTTGTGAACTATGTTACCCTTTAAATTAAACAATTTTAAATTTCCTTTGAAATAAGGTGATTTGGGATAAGTTAAACAGATAAGTCCAGGCATTTGGTGGCTACAAATTTTTTAGATTAAAAGTTACAACAACATGGAATTTTGACAGATAAAAGAGGCAGGGGGAGGCAGGGGAGGGGGTGCAATTGACAGCCCAAGCCTCTGTGGAAAAACTTCTGTAAAATTTAATCTAAAAAATTCATAGCCACCAAATGCCTGGACCTATCATTCTGAAATTTCTGACAGATAACTACCCCTAACCCATCTACAAAGTGAGCAACTTTCAGACTTCTAACTTTTAAAATAAAAAGTTATAGGTGTTTCTTTCCTCATTGTTTCAAAAATACCTTGCACTACATGCCTGGACCTAGCTTTCTGAAATTTCACACACATATCAAGCAAAGTGGTACCTGTAATGTGCTCAAGTTTCCTGTTTGTATCTCTAAAAATAAAAAAGTTGAAAGCATAACTGTATTTACCCCACTACTACCCATTTTTCTAAAATTAATTGCCACACAAGGCAAGCACCTATGTTTCTGAAATTTCACACACAACAACAACAACTTTATTCGCAGCCAAAAGGCCAAACATCAGCAAATAGCATTTAAACATTGATACAATGTTCATTTACACTCATTAAAATTAATAATAAAAATAAAATATATAACTATCATAAAAGGGGAAGAGGTACCTAAAATCTATAAAGGCTGGCTGTTAAATATTTGAGTTCTACAGACTATTATACAATGAACAAATTTTGCCACATAAGTCCCAATGTACCACCTGAAATGTGGCAAAGTTTCATGTGTGGAACGTTAAAAATGAAAAATGAAAAAGATATAGTCATTCCTGGTTTGTAATTGAAAAATTAATTGCCACAAAATGCCTGCACCAATCTACCTGAAATTTCTCACAGATAACTACCCCTAGCCTATCTACAAAGTGCCCAAGTTTCATCCTTCTATCTTTAAAAATGAAAAAATTATAGGCATTTTTGTAACACAATACTTGGCTATGGAGAAATGCATTCAAAATGGCGTCCGATCCGAAAATCGGACCTCCGATTTTCGGATCAGAATCAGATCTGATCCGATCCAGTGGACCTCCGAGTTTTTCCAAACCAATTTTTTAAAAAATCTGATCCGATTCTGATCCGATTTTTCCATCTGTGCACATCCCTACTAAACTTCCACCATTCCAAAGTAGTTAAATGCAATGTTTTGAAACTTTCAATGATATAGCCAAGTTGTATTGAACTCTAACACTGTTGTGTTTATTAGATTTTTTTTACTGTTCTTTGAATTAAATAATGAGACTATAGCTAACTGCCATCACTTACCGTATATGTTTTCTGCAGAGTTGCAGCCATCAAGATTTTTCTATGAGAGCTAAGGAGCTTATCTATGAAACCTGATTTGCTACAAAAAAAAATCTCGCTAGTTTTGGCATTTTATGTTCAACAGCTGCCACTTAATTGACTAGAACGGGAGCGGAAAACCAGCCCATGCTACTCAAAGAATCCATCTGCTGCAACGATTGCCCAATGCACAGCATGTCACACCCCAGTGTGGACACAAAGAGGAGTTTCGAGTGCAAGTTGAATATCAGGCTTTCAGTCTATCTTAGTCTGTTAAGGTTTTATCTGCTACTTGTGCCATTGTATCTTATGCATTATTGCATTGGTGTTATGTTGCACACTCCCAATGATATTGAACAGAATGAAGGGTGGTATATATGTGTTTTAATACATCAGCTATTCAGCTGTGCTTCCTTGAAATTTGGTGTGATCTGTGAAGAGCCATAGTTTTGAATTCTTCTTTATTGGTGTTAGTTGATAGATTCAGAGCAGATTGCCCACAATATTTACAAAGTTAATACTTGTACTGATAGAAAACAATGAAATGCTTCCAAGCAAATACACTGATAGATACAATGACATGTTTAATAAAAAAACTGAAGCCACCACCACCATCATCCCCATAGCACAGCGTATTCTAATGTATACGTCACTGTTCAATATGAACATGGAAATAAACATTATATATTACAAGCATTGAGCATCATCACATGGGGGAAATTATGTTTCCTTACCATCACTTCTCCGCCCATACATTTGTCCCTCATTACTTCCTCTTTTGAAAGAGGAAGTAAACAACCTGCACATAGCCCATTCAGGAGGCCATTTTGATCACGTTGCTTCTCCTGCACACAGCAGGAGATAGCGGTAACTTCCATCTTTAAAATAAGTCAAGACTTAGTGGGGGGCTTTTGTGGCATGAAGAAGGCTAGAAGAGGCAGGGGGATGTGGAGGCAGACAACGTCATGTGAGGGAACCACAAAACTCCTTGAGAGCCCAGTAACGAGCCTGCAATAGAACACTCATCTGATGGAGCTCATTATGAACAAGGATAAAATGCTGTGATAAATAGATATTGGCTGTGAATGCAAACAACCTGAACAAGGACAATGTAAGTACTTAAGGGACACTTAGAAGTGGAAACAAAACCAATCAATTTGGTGGATAAAAAGTAAAACTTAGACTCATGAAAGATCTAGTCAGGCATCATGCCTGAATAGATTAAATGGAAACAATAAAAAGGAAAAGGGCTATGCATGCTGGTTCTGTCTCCAGTGTCCTTGCACATGCTGAGCTGCCTTCTACACCAGCTTCCCTATGTTCAGTGGGGAGATATGCAAGAGGCTTCTAGTCATGTTCATATGAACATAAATAAAACCCTTTGTATCATCAGGGACACACATCCAGTTAATTTCAGACCCTGGATGTAATGGTTTTATGGGGGTCCTCTTTAGATGGCTTTATGAAGCTCCTTTCCTTTATCTGGCGCCATAACCCTAGCTTGCAATTCCTGAGAATTTTGTATGAATTTTGCAGATTGTCAGGTGTCTTTCATTCCTCTGTCTGCTTGTTGATGGAATTAGATTTCATTTTAGGGATGTGCAAGAATTTTGTTCCATATGTACAAGTGTGCATTAGTGCAAGTATGTATTGTCACTGACATGCATTAGTGCAAGTGTTAATTTGTGTAGATCCCTCCCCAAAAGATAAAAAAACTGTCTGCAAGTCAAATAGGAAACAGCTGATCTCCTATGGAATCTACAAGTCAGCTCCATAGAAATCTGAACTCATTGAGTCTGATGTAGATTACTGTGACATCTTTATTGGGAACTTTGATAAAGCAGGTTTCCTGGCTGCAGTAGTTCAGCTCGGTAATTTTAGACCCTGTATTTTTTAGACCCTGGACTGATCTCATGAGAGTTTTCTTTACATGGCTATATGTATTTCAGTTGTGAAGCACACAACTAACACTTTTCTTTACCCTCAAACTGCTATTCCATGCTTAATAACTGCTTCTACATTCTTAACCTCTATGCGCTCACACTTTTCCTTGATAATTTGAACCCAAATCCATATGGGGAGGACATGGTGCCTGGGACCAGCAAAGATGCCTCACATTGTCCTGGCCCTGTATTGTATTATGGAGCATATGAACCTTACTGAATTGCTAGAGGACTCATTTTATGAATTGACTAATGCCTTTATTCTGTGAGTATTCTGGCTTTTTAGAGTTACAACTATAAGAACAAAGATAAGAACAAATATGAGCCATGCTAGATCCATCTAGTCCAGCATTGTGTTCACACAGTGGCAAACCAGCTGCCCATGGAAAACCCACAAGTATGACATGAGTTCAACAACAATATGAGAAGGCCTTTACTATAACCTTTTAAATATCATTGAATTACATTTTTCTTATTATTAACTGTTCTCTGTTGTTCAGCTCAGGCTTCATCAAAATCATGAAGCATTTGGGGAAAAAGATGCAACCCAACAACCCAATACTAGATGCTAAGATAGAGAAGATCTCCACAGCCACCATGTGTTTTCCCTTGGTGCCCAAGTAAGCTGGGATAAAAGATAACCAAACACTACAAAACATCAACATACTAAAAGTGATTAACTTGGCTTCATTGAAACTATCAGGTAACTTTCTGGCAAGGAAAGCCACAGTGAAGCTGACAATGGCCAGAACACCCATGTTGCTCAGGACACAGTAAAACATAAGCAAGGATCCTTCATTACATTCTAGAACTATCTCTTCAGCCAATGAGTGTGTATCAACATCTGGGAACGGGGGAGAGGTTGACAGCCACACAGTACAAATGCCTGCTTGGATAAGAGAACAGCAAAGAACAACAGAATTGGCCAGTCTTTTCCCCACCCATTTCCTCATGTTGCTTCCTGGCTTAGTGGCCATGAAAGCTAAAACCACTGTGATTGTTTTTGCCAACATACAAGAAATAGCCACTGAGAAGATCATGCCAAAGCCCATTTGTCTAAGGAGACATGTCACTTTTTCAGGTTGTCCAATGAATAGCAAAACACAAAGGAAACAGAGCAGGAGGGAGATGAGAAGTGTGTAGGTTAGATCTCGGTTGTTGGCTTTGACAATGGGAGTGTTGTGGTGCTTCATAAAGATTCCAAGTATCAAAGCTGTAATTACAGCAAAAACAATAGCAGACAAAGCTAAACCCATTCCCAAAGGCTCTTTGTAAGATAGGAAAGTGCTAACTTTGATAAGGCATAAATTTTGATCTCTATTTGGATATTTGTCTTCTGGACATTGAAAACAATCATCTGCATCTGAAAAAAGGAAGGAATGCTCTTTTAGTTTATCAAACATAATATAGTATCACCTTTCTAGGTTATTCATAACTTAGAAAATTATTTTCTAACTTTTCAAATTGATCTAGTAATCCATTTGTCTTTAATCCTTTCTTCTCATGGCCTTTTACCATCTTTCATTTATTAATTATTGTGAACATTAATGTGATGCTGGAATCCTATATACACTCACCTGTGAGTAAATCTCACTGAAATCAATGAAACTTTGAGTAGACATGTATAAGATTTTGGGTAGGCATACATAACTAGGATTGTTTATAAGAGTTATCCCCTGCAAGTGTATTTTATTTTTTTCTTAAATCTTATGTAGCTCCTAGCAATTTAAAAAGTTCTATACATAAGCATAATAATAATAATAATAATAATAATAATAATAATAATATATCCTGGGACAGAACAATTCAACCCGACCAGACAATACCCTGCAACCGACCAGACATAACGGTCATAGACAAAAAAGAAAAACACACATACCTCATTGACATAGCAATACCGAATGAAAAAATGTTGTTGAAAAGGAAGAAGAAAAGAGAGACAAATATACACCACTGGCTATGGAAGTCAAAAACCTATGGCATCAGGAAAAGGTCACAATTATCCCATTAGTCACTTCAGTCACTGGCATTACATCAAAAAATTATACAGAAAACCTTCAGAAACTGGTCCTACCAAAATACATCCACACCAACATCCAGAAAGCAGTCATACTTAAAACATGCTCAATTGTCAGGAAATTCCTGAATCTGTAAAAGACAGCATGACTTGGCACAGCCCGTCATGTCCATCTAGAAAAACTGCCACGAGCAAGAAAGAGATACAATAATAATATTTCATTTGTGTGCCAAATCTGAGCTTCGCATTGTTAGGACATTGCATTAATGATTTTAATAACTTTGTCACTCAGTAGATTTTTTTGTCCCAAATATTTTGAAAACAGAATACTAGATATGCTCTAATCCAGCAAAATGTCTATTATGCTACAGGCCGGATGTGTCCCTGTATTTTTGTTGAAGCCAGCATTACCTTTGAGAAGTGAATTTAAAAAGCATAAATTTCAGGTATTTAGAACTTCAGAGGTAAACATCAGTAAACAAGTGACTTGTCTTGTCTTGTTTCATTTTCATTTTCTAATATGACCAACTGTTTTGTTTTGTTTTCATTTTCTAAAATACCCACTGGACATTGAGTTGGATCCAGACTTATTTGTGATTTAATTTAGTGATGATGAAATTAAGGTACATCATTACTAAATTAAGCTGGAGAGGGTTCAGAGGAGGGCAGTGAGGATGATCAGAGGGCTGGAAACAACCCATGAGGAGAGACTGAAAGAGTTGGGCATGTTTGTCCTGGAGAAGAGAAGACTGAAGGGAGACATGATAGCACCCTTCAAATACTTGAAAGGTTGTCACTCAGAGGAGGGCCAGGATCTCTTCTCAATCATCCCAGAGTGGAGGACATGGAATAATGGGCTCAAGTAACAGGAAGCCAGATTCCAGCTGGACATCAGGAAAACTTCCTGACTGTTAGAGCAGTATGACAATGGAACTAATTACCCATGGAGGTTATGGGCTCTCCAACACTGGAGGCCTTCAAGATGCAGTTGGACAGCCATCTTTAAGGTATGATTTAAGGTGGATTCCTGCATTGAGCAGGGGGTTGGACTTGATGGCCTTATAGCCCCTTCCAGCTCTACTATTCTATGATTCTATGATAATTCCGGATCCAACCCACTGTGAACACATACTGTAAAAAAAAAACGAGTAAGAAAATAAAGCAAGTGACAAAACACTTATGAGTGTATATCTGTGTGTGTGTTTCTAAGTCATTCCCATATCTGTATATTCATGTGCAAACCCCTTTTTGAATGTTAAAGAATGGTTCAATCTAGGTCTGTTGAATCCATGCATACAGCTATATACAAGGTAATGTTATTATCCTATAAAGCCCTAAACAACTTGAGACCAGCATACCTAACAGACCACCTTCCCTTATATACACCCAGATGACAGTTATGATCTTTGGAGGAGGTCCTGTTGGCCATTCCGAAAAGAACGAGATGTCGCTATGAAGAACCTCAGTGGTGGGCCTTCTCTGTAGCAGCACCCACCCTCTGGAAAACCCTCCCTTGTGTGGTTTGGGATGTGGAAAATGTAATATCTTTTAAACACCTCCTTAAAATGTACCTCTTCACACAGGCTTTCCCTAGACTGTAATTTATCTGATTTTATATTGCACTCTTAACTTTTAGCATTTTAAATTTATTGTATACTTATTGTATTATTATGGTTTTAATTGTGCACTGCCCAGAGAGCCCTGGCTATTGGACAGCGTAATAAATAAATAAATAAATTTAAAATATTTATATGGCCCTTCATTCTGTTTAGAATTCCAGGGCAGTAAAAAATCTGTTAATTGCCACATCACATACAATAATAAAACAATAGCTAAGACCCTTAATTCACAACACACACACACACACACACGTACGTGTGTGTGTGTGAGTGAATCCACTGGGTGAACAAAAATGTTTTAGGCTGGTGCCAGGAATATTATAACATGGGTGTATGGTAAGCCTCTATAGCAGGAGTGGGACCCACCCAGAGAGCTTTGGCTCTTGGACGGTATAGAAATAAAATAAATGAATATATAAATAAACTTTTGGCCCTCTGAATGTTTTGGCCTATAACTCTCATTAGCCCTAGTCAGCACAACCAATGGTGAGGGTTAGTGGGAGTTTTAGGCCAAAAGATCTGGAGGGCCATAAATTGCCAACCCCTACTCTATATAGAAAGAGAATCACATTTTCAGGACACCAGTACCGATAAATCCTTTCCTCTTGTTGACTCATACCATACCTCTGATCAAAGCACCTTAATCCCTGGGCAGGCTAGTATGAGAAGAGACATTCAAGTCCCAAGTTATTTATGGGTCCATAAATGAAAAAGAAGCTAGTGAAGTTCTTTTTAATAATATGAATAAATTATCCAAAATAATATTCTATAAAATTTGTGCTTCTGAGTCACATTCAAGGGCAGACACAGATGTGAATGTTGTGCTATCCACAACAACACAATCCCTCGGGGCATTCTCAAACTTCTCTTACATCAATGGCCAGGGCTTGGAACTACCCCAAGTCTCTGTTCTTGTACCTAGGAGCTCCACCTTATCATGCAGAGTTGAGGACTCTCCATCCCACCTTCCTACAAACCACCTAACCATTCTTCTCCAGTGCTTTCAGTGCTACATCTCCTCTGTCTCAAGAAGTCCTCCTCCTCCTCTCTCCCTCCTCCCCATTCTATGCTGCTTATCAACACAAAGCTATCCCTCCTGCTTAGTCCATCCTCTGCGCTCCCACCCCTGTCATACTATCTAATCCAATTGGTCTTAACTCCAACCAGCTTGTGTGGGCAGAGATCCAAATTGTGTATCTTCCTCTCTCAATCTCTTGTCAGAATAACACATTGCCATCATCCAACCAGGAGGTTACCAAAGCATGAATCCATGTCCAGAAATGGTTACAGAGAACCAACCAAAGTTGGCAAAAAGCACTCACTGATACTGAATCTATTTGAGCCTCTAGTGACAAAGATGGACCAAAGAGTACCCACAAATTGCACACCTGCTGTTTCTTATTCAGTGTTACCCCATCTAAAGCAAAAGAATCATCAATTTCCCAAGCCCATGGACCATCTACCCACAGTTCCCCCATTTAATCACAATTCTTGAATATCCCTTTCCATCCTTCTTTCACATCCCTCAATAATCCAGACTTAGTCATACTTAGAGTAGAGCCATCAGTATCAATGGAACTTATGTCCTATTCATTTCAATAAGGCTACCCTAAGCATTATTAAGTCTGGATCCAACCCATTTTATTCAGCTCTATCAATTATATGCCTTACCTTTCTGGTTGGAAATCTTCCCTTTAGGACATGGATTACAATCATAGCAGCAAAATGGCATTCCCTCAATCCGTTTTCTGCTGTGACCTAGCTGACAATTGTCGTTACAAACTGAGAGGGGTAATACCTATTAAAAATGGAATAGCAGAACGTTTAACATTCACAAATCCTGTTTTGCATTTTTTTTGCCTTGCTGCTTATCTACTTATGTGCATAGAATTCTTATTTGCATAGAATGTGCTATTTTTGACCCTTTGGGCACATCACTCCAGACACCTTAGATACTAGAGCCACTATTTCCCATAATATTTATCAATGAATTTGGGAAACAGTGTGTGGAGTGTTATGTGGCCTCCAGGCCATGTGTTGCCTGATATAGAGAAAAAATAATAAGGTTGTTTTGTTTTTGGTTTTTAAATCAATGTATGGGGAGTGGGGAAGAAGAAGAAGAAGTTGGGGGCTAACCAAGTAAACAATTATTCAGGTCTTCTGCATGTTTAGACGGGGGGGGGGGATCTACAAATCCCAGCATCCCTCCAGCCAGCCATTACAATGGGAACTTTGCTCTTATAGTGGAAACCCCAATGTGAATTCAGTAGTATCATCCAAGTGCTACTAAGAGGACTTTCAGATGGGGGAAATTGTGTTTCCTTACCATGGCTCTGCTTCTTGCTTCTCTTCTGCATTTGAAATTATCTGAAATTACGTGAGGAACAGAGCAGCAACCATGTGCCCCATACAGGACAATAGGACAGTGCCCTCTAGTGGGTGTTTTATAGCACAACTTCACCTGCACATGGCAGGAAATTCCAACAAATCAACACATATTTCAGAAGAGTCAGGATTTCTAAGGCTTACTTTTCATCACTAAAACCAGGAGATGTGTAGGTGGCTCACGTTGTCATCAAAATGACCCATGAACATCCTTGAGTGGCTAGTCGCAAGCCTACTATAAAATGCTCATTTAAAGAAGCCCTAAATCAGATACCACCTATGCTTGAATGTCACCCAGGCTGTCACATTATGCCAGTATGATGCCAGTCTCTCTTTCTTCAAGACTGTTTCTGGAGAGGGATAGCTTAGCCATGGTCATTCATGCACTGGTAATCTCATGAATATACTACCATAACACACTCTATGTGGGGTTACCCATGTGTCTGGTTAAGAAGCTGCAGCTTGTGCAGAATACAGCAGCTAGGGTGCTTAGAGGGACACCTGTGAAAAAAGAACTGCACTGGCTGCCTGTTAGCTACCAAACCATATACAAGGTTATGTCCTATAAAACACTAAACAACTTCGGACCACCTTTGCTTATATACACCCCCAGATCACATTTACAATTGTCAGAGGAGGTCCTGCTCACCATTCCAAAACAAACTGAATGAAGAACCTCAATGGCAGGACTTCTCTGTAGCAGCACCCATCCTCTACAAAACCCTCCCTCGTGTGGTTTGGGAGGCAGAAAATATAACATCCTTTAAACATCTCCTGAAAACGTATCTTTTCAGACAAGCTTTCCCTGGATTATAACCTATTCTGGTTTTATATGGCATTTTTAGATTTACAAAACTTGGCTTGTTGTATGTTATGGTTTAATTTTGAACTGCTCAGAGAGCCTTAGCTATTGGGCAGTATAAAAATGTAATGATAAAGAACTAAATAGTTTGTAGATCTGAGTTTCTTTAGCCCTTTTCTGTCTGGCAAAGTGTAAGCTGCTACATGGCCTCAGGCTAGATGTTTGCAAGGTTCACTCAGATCTGGTAGAAGCCATCACTGCCAGTCCCAGTAGAGTTTAAAAAACAGATGATATATAGTTTTAGGTAAAGGCTAGAGGGAAGATAAAGGCTAGAGGATTGTGCAGGGGAGGCAGACTGATAGGCATGGTTTAGCTTATTTCTAAGTTAATCCAATGTCAGACTGTATAGACCACTAGGATGATCTCTTATTTGTAATATCTGTCTGCAGTAATGTCTTCAGCAGCATTATTCAAAGCTAGAAAATATCCAGCTCCTACCTGGTTAAACCTGTTGTGCCATGTGATGGCATGTTCATTAATGATGAACGCTTGGTCTGGTGGAGGCTGGGGATTCACCCGTCCAACTTTCACTTTAAGAAAGGATTGGTTTGGAAAAGTGACCCAGTTTATAATGTCAAATCCAGCTACTAATTCTCCTTTGCAGTCAAAGGAAATTGTGTCCCCGACACTGTTGTTAAATGAGAAACTCCTCAGAAAATGGTGAAGCTATGTTGGAAAAAATAATAATAATCTTATTTGGCATTAATACTGCAACAAATAGAATTTCCTAAATGGTAACACAACCTTTTCCTTTTCAGACTCTTCTCTAAGTATGAAAGCAGGTTATCCTCCAGCCCTTTCTAATTTAGCAGACTTCACCCATACTCGTACATCCCTAGTTGGGGAAGAGGGATAGAAGAGAATATGATTGCTGCTTGAAAAACAGACAGAAATGTCCTGCTCACAACCCTGAATGTGATCACATGCTTTGGGGGGGGGGGGGAACATTGCATATTCTCAAGCTTGCAATTGCCTTCACAGATGTGCCTTTTTGACAAATGTGCACTTTCGAATGCACTTTAAAACACACACACACAAAAGCAAAGATGCATTTTCACTCTTTAATCAATGGAGTGACGGGGAGGTCTTGGACTCATGCTTGGAAAAAAATCACCTTTTTCCTGTTCAAACATTAGTACTGGCCCATTTGTGGTTTGAGGGGGGAGGGAGAAAAAAATTATCATGTTTTGGAATGAGAACATGTCGAATTTAGTATTGAGGTGAAAAATTTAGAACCTCAACTAGCTTAAACATCATTCATTTGCTTAGCCCAACAATTTATCTCTAGGGAACCAGGTTCCTCCAATCCCGATAATGCAAGGGTGGTGAACCTGTGATTCTCCCAGATATTGTTAGATTCCCACTCCCATCATATCTTACCATTGGCCAAACTGATAAGAGTTGAGTCCAGGAACATCTGGAGGGCCTCAGGTTCCCCCTTCCTGCTCTTATACCTGCTAGTTTCCTTATTTGCTTCCTTGTGGCTCTGCAGCCACCAAGATCATTGTGTTTGGCTCTGTTGTCAATGGAGAGGTTAATGAGCATGATGTTAATAATAAGAGGTCTCCCTGCATGCAGGGCTAGACAAGAAAGCCAGAGATGTGCTTTAAAACAAAATCCTGTTGTATATCTCCCAGGTGGATAAGAAAGGAAACTCATAATGCAATATCAGCACAGAAATTAAGCCCCACTGAGTTCCACAGGATTTACTCCTAGGTAAATATGTATTGGATTGCAGCCTAAGAAAGCAAGTGCATGTGAGGCTGCACAGACTGAGTACTGCTATTGCATCCATAGTTTGTGCACCCATCATCATTTACTCAAGCAATTACCTGCCATTGCTGATCCTGAAGCTTTGAACTCCCTCCATCTGCTGTTATTCCATATCTGGGTTTGGATTTTCCCATCCTTTTTAGAGCATGGGCCACAGCATAGACAGCATTGTAGATGCTGTAGCTGTGGCTCATTGTGATCATTTCAAACACTGTCTCAGGAAGGTTCTCAAGATTTTCTTCTCCAGTGCAGATGACTTCCCTTTTCCTCTTATTCACATTGGAATCTGGGAATTTACAGCTGAATGCGTGTTCCCAAAAATCCCTGATAAAACTATCTCCTTTTGTGCTGAAAGGGTTTCTGCTTTGAAAAAAATGTTGGAATCCTGGAAGCTCATATGAGCTAGCTGTGAAGGACAGAGCACCATGGATGATTTGTATATCCCAAGTCCTTTGATAGTTTAATGATGCAAGATCCATCTGAGCTGTCATAATCCATACCTTACCTTTCGGCTCTGTCCTCATTGCCCCCTGTTCTAAAAGAAATTGTGACCATCTCCAATATATCATAGACCGAGTTTCTCCATAGAAGACCAATGCATTAGCTTTGCTTTCCATCACAATGCTAAACATTTCCACCATCCTTTGCAGCTGAGAAAAATATTCATCAAGAAAAGGAATGGTGATTCTTTCTATGAAAGCAAGACAGATGCCACTCCGAGGAAATCCCAAAAGTGCTCTCTGCACAAACCTATTTCCATTGTCATCATTTACAGCCAGGATCCCAACCCATATCCATCTGAAATGCAGAAGCAATTGGAGAATACTTGAATATTGTAGAACTTCATTTGGGACCATCCGATAGAAAGAAAGAAATTCTGTTTCACTGTTTACCACTGCAGTAGAGCCATATGTTAACTAAATAATTATGAAGCAAGCAGAGTACAGGAAAAAGAGAAAGTTTAAAAATAAATTTAGACTATATATGTAAACTTGACTTTTAAAGATTTTCACCCAGATATCTTCTTTACTGGGCATGGTTCTCAAGTAGGTGGTGGCAGATTTTTTAGATGCATTTCAGTTTTGCACTGAAACTGTCTTGGTCAACCTGTACCAGGAAAGAGACAGGGGGAGTGCAACCATATTCATTCTTTTGAACCTATCCATAGTTTTTGAAACCATCAGCCATGGTATCCTTCTGGAGAGATTGTCTGAGTTGGGTGAAGGTGGTTCAGTTTTTCAGTGCTCTACTTGGGCACATGGCATTTATGTTTTACAATACCACAGGGTTCCATCTTATCTCCCATGCTATTTTGCGTCTACATGGAACAACTGAGTGAGATGACCATCTGGAGATTTAGAGTCCAGTGCCATCAGTATCAGTGCGTATCAAACTGAGATACCTTAGGGGCCTTCTCCTTTCATACAAGTCTGAAATGACTTGGTGTAGAGGCCCTTTCTGTATGCCAATAGTGGTGGAGTTGAGATTGGTTGGGATTGGAGAAAGTGTTGTCTATTTTTATACAGTTTGGTTTTTATATTGTTGTTTTGTTGTGGATTGTGGTATTTTGATTGTTGTAAGCCACTGTGTGTGGTGCAAGTGTACTAAAAAGGCAGAATGAATCTTATAATAAATAAGTGACACAAATTATTTATTATCCTGATTTCCTGTCTGATTATTACTTAACTACTAGGCAATGTTGTGTTTTACTCTTTGGGAAAATAGTTAGATTTAGATCACTGTTGCTTTGTGCTCTTAACTCAGATACCCTGGTCAACATACTGCAGGATTTCCATAGCATTAAGAAGTTGCAGTATATCTGTAAAGCTGAAGTAACTGTTCAAATAAACATCATTTTAAACACTGTAGAGGTGCTTCTTAAAGCAGGGTACCTTCATGTCTATACATTTACAGCCAGGAATACTCCATCACAATGTATGAATGAACTAAATTAAGTATTTTCTTGTTTATGATATTCAAAAAATAGTTAAGGACTGCCTATTTGTCCTCTGACACATATTTCTGCCTCCACCACAAAACTTGGAAAGATTAAGGTACCTTTAACAAACACACACGCACCCTACCTGTGGAATCTTGTAGGTGCTCAAGATGGTTGCAATAGGTTGTGAGACATCAATGTCAAGTCCCTCAATAATGGCTACCAGATTGTTCCGGATGCCACAATTGTAGTTGGGGATAAATCTTTTCTGTGTGGAGAGAAGTTCCATTGTAGCATGATAGGTCCACTTTGCATCAAAGTAACTGTCATAGATGTTGAAGCCTAGTGTGAGATTGGGCAAGATCTGGCTGTTCTCATTTGTTTCAGTTACAGCAAATACCAATGCCAGAGTGTGCTGGTAGTTTTTGGTCAGTACACTACAATGAGAATTGTATGACAACTCACATGAATATCCTACATGTCTTCGCCAATGAATTATATTCTAGTAAAAGCATCAATTTCAGAACATGACACTTGTCATGCAATGTCAGACAGGCAGAGCGACAGAAAGAGAGACAGAAATTTAGATAGATGTAGAAGCAAATTCATGCAGACAAAGGGGAGAATTGTGTCCCAGAGTTGGTCTGGTTTCCATCTTTCTTTAAGCAAATTCCAACATCAGTGCAAAGTGAAGGTCCCCTCCTATATTATTGTTACAATCCTATACATGCTTACTAAAGTTAGTGAAGGCTAATCTAAATCCTTCTGGTTTCTATGGGCCCGCTCTGACAAAATCTAGATCCAACCCAATAATTCCAATTTTATTTTCCTGTATACCCTAGATGCATTTATTCTAAGTTGGCTGTGGAAAACTGAGCAAAAAGGGAGAAGTAAATCAAAGGAGACAGAGTGCTGTCTGGTTTGATTGAGCTCTGTGGTTCAAAAGGGAAAAAAGGAGGGAGATGTGATATAGAGGAGAGAGCAAAAATGCAAAATAAGGAAATCAAAAGATTTACATAGAATTGTAGCTTGTAGTCTCAAAGGACCTTTTCACACATCATGACAGCCCACCATGGATCAATTAACCTGGGTGGCTCCACAATGTACAATGCCCACCATTTTGAATATGCAGGCCATGGCATACATGTGCAGTGGTGTGGTGTGTCATCCAGACTCAGGTTTCCTGTTGGGTTATGTGAGGGTTAAACAACTCATGGGCTATTTTAGGCTTATGCAAGGGTTATTTAACTCTCACATAACCCATGATTCCCAGGGTCACATGTCACAACAAGCCACAGCACCCACCCACCATGGCTTGTATATTCAAAATGGAGGCTGGCATAACTTGTAACCTACCTTGGCTTAAACACCATGTGTAAACAGTGCCAATCAACTGATGAATATTGGAATATTTCCTCAGAGAAGAAAATGCAATGTAGGAAAAAGCAAACTAGTGTTTCAATGTTAGAGTACTGGTGGTGATGGGTAATGACTGTTTCTATAGTTCACATTCAAAAGTTTCCATTGTCACATCCAATTATCCAGTATGTTGGAAAAAATGTTCCTAGCACTTACTGTTCCATTTCCAGCAGAAGCATGAAGCTATTTTTAAAGGTATCCCCTCACCTCTTGTTGCTGTTTCCTACTACTTCTGAATCATAGTTTCATTTCAAGATTCAGGTACAGGCCAAGATATGTTATAATCGCTCTGAAAAAGTACTGTATGAAAAGAGGAGGGAGTGTAGTGGATGGGCATAAGCTCTGTCTTTAAATACCATTCCTAATAGTTCTTTTAACTAGAATTAATCCAATGAATAGTCTTCAGAAGACTATGTTCCGGACAAGATAGTATGGGAGACAATTACCTACTTACATTAGGTCATCAATCATTGACTGATGAGGGTGTCCACTGAAATCTATTGGGTTAAATGGCCTAAAGATCTGTGGAACAATACCACCAATGGTGAGATCACCTGGCTGATAGTACTTGTGAAGAATAGGGATAGGTTCAGTTATGGTACATCTATTTAAATAGGCCTTGCACCCTATATGAGGCAAAAGCACCAAAACCATCATCTTGTGTGCAAATATTCCTCCTTCTCCAAGATAGCAAAGATTCCACATTATCTTTAAAATGTCCTTACATCAGACTGACTTGAATGATTACAGACCCTGCTGATAAATTGTAATTTGATGGAGTGAGGTTGATGGGGACCTCTCTGGTGCAGAGTGATATTTTAACTTTTAATAGTGCATGTGATATTTATAATTGCTTTCATTGACTTAGTTATGTGTATTGGAATTGTCAGTGGTACTGGATTTCCCCAAAGACTTTGACAAGAAGCTGGAATAATTTTAGTCACTAGATAATTACAGGGTGAGATAATTACAAATCAGATTATGAGACTTCTGTGAAGTTACTGAAGAAAACATGCTTGTCAGATTTCACCCAAATACTACTGCTATATGTGTGTTTAAGTGAAGCAAGAAAGGGTCAACAGAGAAATGGTTATTTTTTTATGCATAGGAAAAGTTTGGGGAAAAGTTATGCTATTGGATATTGCCTCATTGGTTCTTCTGTTTGTATTCTCTCTGTTCATATTTACTGGAACCAGGGAAGTGTGTCAGCAGATCACTTGGTTTCATAGCAGCCCATTCAGCCCCAAACACTGGAATGTACCCTTTAAGAAAAGATTAGCCAGAAAAAAAAATGGTTTGAACTTGTATTTTTAATTTCATGTCAGGTGGCATTCTTTGATTGGGTTCACATGTAACACTAAGTCACCTCACGGATAAGCCACCATGGGATGGTTGTTTCCTCACCAACCCACGTTGCTCCTGAGGAGCAAGTAGTGCCTTGGCAGGAAAGAAGTTATACTAGAAGGGAAAGGAGTTATCTCAGTCCCCCTCAGACTTCCAGCCCACTTTCTGCACATATCCCAGTTTTCTTTGCATGGCAACTCATCTTGTTCCTTCATCCTGGCACATACCTTGTTCTGATCACTACCCCATTTCAGAGCAGGTATTTGGTTTGCTACCAAAATACCAATAATAATAATAATAATAATAATAATAATAATAATAATAATGCTTCAAAATTGTGCAAAGGGGGTTGTATTTCTCTTCTATTATTATTATTATTATTATTATTATTATTATTATTATTATTATTATATTATCCCAGTGTTTTGCAAGGGCATAAGAGCACAGATTCAACTGTCTGACACGTATAGCCTCACCTTGACAATTTCCTTGTATGTCACACCTGTTGAAGGGAGTGCTGAAGTGAAGTAGGTAACATACGAGGAAACTGACTAGGCTTATAGGCCAATCTGCATACACTTGCAAAGGATTGGGCAGATGGGGTGGGGGAGGGATACTAGAGCTGTGCACCACTTTGGTTCTGGCTCTGAATTCCGAACCAAAGTGGGGTGATTTGGACTGAATCAATCCAAATCCAAATCACTACCAATTGCTCCTGAAGATTTTGAAGCCCAAACTGAAACCTGGTTTGTTAGGCTTCAGCTTGTTTCCTTTACTTCTTGTTCTTTGGCTCCCCCCACTGCCCTTCTCATTTACTATTCCTTCCCCTCTGATTTTTTACCTCTTCGTCTATATTCTTATACAACCAAAAACATACCAAGAAAAAAACCCTTTCTCTTCTGTTAGACTTTAGGCAGATAGTTAGTGTTACTGTTATTTCTCCTCCCCTTCCCATCTTCTGTTGGTAGGGTTGGTTTGTTTTGCTGTATCTGCTTTTCTTTTGGTTGTGTGTGTGTGTGCGCGCTGTGTGAGTGCAGCATGCAGATTATTGCGTGCAAGCAAACAGTGTGTGGCCAAAGCAGTGCATGCCCCTAGCTGACTCCCTGCCTCTCTGATCTACCCTCTGCCTTCCTGCCATCCTGAAAACCTGATGCCAGGGTGGTGTAGCAGGGCTTAGTGACTTCAGTGCCAAAGGCCCATGGCACACTTGTACACTGCTGCACCCATGCTTAGAGGCACCTCTCCGCCTCTCTGCCAGCCAGCCAGCCTGCCCCATGCCCAGTGGCCACACAGTGTCCCTCCTGCTGCTGCTGCTACTGCTGCTGCCATCTTCCTCCACCAGGTTCTGCCACCCATTCATGGGGGATGTGCCAGCCATGAATGCCATGACCTGGGTGGTGCCTGGCTGGTACTGCTGATGGCTATGACATAACTCCTTCTAAGATGGCCTTTTTATTTCTCTCCCAGTAATGTGTATTGCAGATTAAGAGCTATTTCAGTTTTTCTTCCAGAAGAGATGATCAACAAGAAGGTCCATAGCTGCTAAGTGTTCTTCATTGGATTGGGCAGGTCCAGGCTAGAGGAAATAGGAGGCAAGCACACGAAATGCTAGATAAGTGAACAACTGTGTGCTTGCAAATTTGTTTAGACCATTTCTCCCCTCCCATCTTGCTACAGTAACTTTGTTTTGGGAACCAGTCCAATCATACTACCTCGCCTTAGAATAAACCCTCTTTTTGTACTTCTTCCTCCCTTGTCTTTGCACGAAGCTTCAAGTAGGGTTGACAGAGAAATCCATAATGGATTCAAGTGAATATGGAATTGTCTGAATCTAAGCTGTGGATTCCACAGCAGGCCAGCTTTTTTTCAAGTTTCACAGATTCCATGGACTTGCAGACCAATTAATACTTTCTGGGGGAATTTGCACAAGTGTGCATTTGCATTTCAGCAAACATGAAATTATTATTGTTATTATTAGCAGTAGTAGTATTTATTTCATTTCTATACCGCTCAATAGCCAGTGCTCTCTGGGCAGTTCACTATATATATATATATATATATATATGTGCATAGACACCATTGCATATTACAAAACATAGTCTAAAAATTTAATGTACATAATATAAATCAATTTCATAGCTAAAAGCAATTTCAATACACAATTCCAATGGTAGACCTGTTCAAGGCAGCTTACCTAAGTGCCTCCTCACATGCCATTGATTGCCTGGGAGTAAAGGGCATTCTTAAGCTGGCACTGAAAATACAAGTTCATTCCATAGTCATGGGGCCACCTCTGAGAAGGCCTTCTCCCTTGTTGCCACCTTGCATAGGAAGGCATCAGATGTTGACTGTAGTGTCCAGGTAGGTTCAGGTTGGGACAGGCATTCCATCAGGTATTGCAGTCCCAAAAGGCTTTATAGGTTAAAACTAGCACCTTAAGTCAGGTTCAGAAACATGCAGGTAGCCAATACAAAAGGACCAAGATTATATGTTCAAACCTTGTGATCCCAGTTATTAATCTGGCAGCCACCTTTTGCACAACCTGCAACTTCTGAACAGTCTTGAAGGGCAGCCCAGTGTTGTGTGCATTGCAGTAATCTAACCTGAACATTGCCAGGGCATAGGTTACTGAAACCAGGTTATCCCTTTCCAGATAGGGGCATAGCTGGGCCACCAGCTAAAGCTGGAAAAAGGCACTCTGTGACCCTAAAGCCCCCTGAGCCTCAAGTGATAGAAATAGGTCCAGGGGAACTCCCAAGCCTGTTACTTCAAGGAGAGTGCAACAACATGCAGAACAGTTTGAGTACCTTCCATCTGGTCAGGGGAACCATGCACTAACAGCATCTCAGTCTTGTTTGCATTGAGCTTCAGTTTATTAGCCCTCATCAAGTCCACGGTCACTGCCAGGCACTGATTTAACACATCCACAGCCTCACCTGATGAGGTGGGGGGGGGGAGTGAATAAAACAGTGCTGCGTGTAATCAATGCATTGATGACAGTGCATTCCAAAACTCCAGATGACCCACTGTGAAATAACATGTGGGACAAAAATGACTGCGGTGGAACCCCATGCTGGAGAATCCATAGGGCTGAGCAATATTCCCCAACTATTACCTTTTGGAGCCACCCATCCAAGTAGAAGTGGAACCACTGTGATGCAAAGCTACCCAACTTCCCAGGAGGATACCATTGTCAATGGTCTCAAAAGCCTCTAAGAGATCCAAGCATATCAACAAGGTCACACTGCCCCTGTCTCTCTCCTGACATGAGTCATTATACAGGTCGACCATTGATCATTTAGATAAACTTGCAAGAAAGCAGAATCATAAATATTGGGGAGAAGGCAAGATTGCCATCGGTGTAATTATAAATTTCCTTTTCAAAAACAAATGCAATATATAGGTAAAAAACAAAACCAAGCCAGTTGAAGGCCAGAGTTGAGGTTATCTTATGTTGGCCGAAGCTCCACAAAATTAGGACATTGAAAGTGAAGGCTGATGCTTTAACTGATGTGCCCTATGATCAGTGAAGATGTTGTACAATATCAGAAATTGTTCTTGCTTACTCTCCATGCACTGGTTGGCAAATGTGATTTCTTGCCTTGGTCATGTATGAAGTGTCTAGCCTTACTGCTAGAAGAGAGCTGTCTCTCTCACTATTTAGCCTATCCTACTAGCTACTGATGTAAACAATGAATAGGGATGGGTCAACTCACAGAAGAATCCATCTTGCAAAACAGAAAGCCTCAAATATTATTCATTCATAATATGTAATGCCTATTTTCTCATATAGTTGGGCTGAATGCTGATTGATTCCTTGAAATGTCATTCCTTGGAACTATGAAGAAGGACCCAGTATGGCTACAGTCTGGCTAAGAGAGGTGAGATCCGGCCTACGTTGCAGGACTGGGGTCTCTTGGCTGGAAGAAGAAAAATTCTGAACAAACAAGTTCTAACAGACAGGGCGGCTGGTTCCCAGCAGCCACACCTGGACGCTAACCCATACCCAAGTTCAACTTAGCAGGAAGAGGACAGTGAAAGGTTTCAGCTGTGGGAAAGTACTGCTCAAAGGGAGGGGAATTCCAGGAGAGAGCAAGAAGGCAGGAGGGCCATGGATTGGCCTAAACCAGTCACGGTACCGGCTGGCCCAAAAGGGATAAATAGTATAGCAACAGGTTGGGAAGTCATCTTCTTCTGGATGTGCATGAAGGGATCCCTGACAAGCGAGGTGACGGTTGGGGAAATTAATAGGTTTATTGTTTTAGTGTCTGGTTCATTCTTTGGATGTGAATTAGAAGGGTTAATTGGTTTATTGCACTGCTAACTTTTCCTCAATTTCTATCCTACCCCTACATCCTCCCTTATCCCCCATCTTCCCTTGCTTTTGCTATTACAGTTAATTGCCTGGCTGAAGCCATCCGCGGATACGATTTTAAGTTGGTATTTTTAATAAATAGCTTCAGCCCTTAACGTGTGTGTTTATTTCCAAAGGCTGGTGTGGGCCCCTTGGCCTCAGGCTCGGGAGGTGTATCAGACCGTGAGTCCTAAGCCTGCCTGGTAGGGAGGAGAGTGAACCCCCTCCTCTCTTCATAGGAACCACATCCCCAATGAAATGGGCAATACAGCAAATAAATCAGTAACTATTTTTGTGAGCATGAATGCAGTATTGCTGGTTGCAGCAATTATGGAGATGGCTATTAGCTCATTGGTCATCATGACAACAGCCAGTTGAATGTGATCTGTTTTTGTCATGTATTTGTGTACACTATACACTGTCATACAGAACTAGATGATGTCACACAACCATTGGCCTTCCTGAAATAAGGATGTGAGCAGTGTAGGAAGAGAACAGATGCAGACTAGCTATGCCAGGGCCTTGTTCTTTGTGTTCCATGCCAGGGCCTTGTTCTTTGTGTATTTTTTTGCAACTCACTCTTAGGAATACAGAAACATTATGGCCAATCTGGAAAACATGCCACTATGGGAGCAATGCCTTGGGAGAGACTAATTACACATTTTGTTATTCTTTATGCTATAATTCTCATAGAAGAACATGCAGATGCCCCGAGCGATAGACCTCATAATTCTTCTCGTGATCAAACCCCCATATGGATTTCCAGAAGCTTTGACATAACAACACATGAAGCTAGGACAGATATGTTAAAAAGTCCTGATCAATTGTCAGAACTAGAACTGAATAGGAAGGGTTCCATCACTCTGGTTCCCCATAACTTTCTGTAGATTTGTAGGGAGTTGGGATAATGGTAAAAGCTGCAAATATTGAATCTGCAAAGTCCACTGCCTTTTGAAACAGGTTGTTTCAATCGGAGCAATACAATTGATATGGCTGTAAGAGTAACACATGGTATGTGCATCTAATGGGGACCTATCATAATTAGAATGATGTTGTTGGGGTTGATGCTGTTGTTGCTGCAGATACCACATAGTGAACTCTGGGAACATGCAGCTAAATGTGCCATCCGCAACCCACTCCCTACACTTTATACATATTCTAAGGCAGGGGACCTCATGATCGGTGGGACAGCCTCTCAGGTGATTGTATTTTTTGATCACATTTCCTTCAGGGAATATCCAAGTCATCATATTGGCTTTCCCATGTAAGTACCTGTGCTGCTTTTATTATACGAATTTACCCTAGAAGTGTTGACTAGTCAAACTTTTTTACACTTCAATTCTTCACATGTCAATGTAGAAGTAAGTCCCATTGACTTCAGTGAGACTTATTTCCATGTAAGTGTGCTTAGACTTGCAACATTAGTTGATTAAAAAATGCAACATTAAACCACATTCATTTTACATTAAGTATCACTTCACCCCTTCTTTTTCTCACATGCTTTCCCATTCATTTTTTTTCATTTCCAGTTTCTCCACCTCACCACATTCCTTTGTGACCTTAACTTTTCCTCTCCACTTAATTATATGCTGTCTTTTCTTATTGCTTTCATGCACCTATGTTTTAAAAACCTTTTTCCAAGTATCATCATCTCATTTACTTTCAATAATTCCAAATCACAACTACAGCGTTATACCAAGATGACATCCTTTGTGATGTTATTTTGCTTGCTTAGTCCCGTCCCCCCCTATGATTGAAGATTCTGGTATGTACACTCTATAGCACTATATTCTATGAATGCATGTTTTCCCAACCTTCATTGTAATATATCATTAATATGATCTCTGATAAAACATAAGAACATAAAAAGAGCCATGCTGGATCATTGTGTTTCCCTAGTACTCAGGCAGCTGCCTGTAAGAAAGCCCACAAGCAAGGCATGAGGGCAATAGCACTTCCCATCTTGCATCTCCCAGCAACTGGTATTTAAGGGTATGCAACCTCTGATATGGGAGGTAATATATAGCCACCATGACTGGTAGCTATTGGTATCTCTCTCCTGTGTGAATTTGTCTAATGTATTTTTAAAGCCATCCATGTTGATGGCCATCACTACAGCTCATTCTTCTTAAATTTGTATAAATTCCAGTATGGCAGGTATTTCGGAGGAAGACTGTGCAGTTTCTGTAATGGTAGAACATCAAAATGCCAGTGACCCCTTTGTTTCCTTATATCAGTCTCACATGGTAATGAAAATATGCAGACCTTTTAGCACTCCACTGAAAGTCATGTATGCTATCATGTGCCTCAATTTAGAAAATGTTGAAGTAGCAGGGCAGCAAAGAATTTCAGCAATTGTTGCATTTCCCTGTGACATGCCATTTAACTTTTGTTGCAGGATAGTGACGAAGAATTACCAGCATGTTCTGGCCTTGGCATTTGCAGTAAAAGAGATAAATGAAACTCCCCAGATTTTGCCCAATATTTCTTTAGGATTCCACATTTTTGAGAGCTACTTTAGTTCAAAGAGGATCTATTACATTGCAATGGAATTTTTCTCCACACATCATAGATTTGTCCCCAACTATAAGTGTGGCATTCAAAATAATCTGATAGCAGTGATTGGTGGGCTGGGCTCTGAAACATCCTACCATTTTTCCACCATTTTGGATATATACAAGCTGCCACAGGTAAATTGCATCAATAGATGGTGGAGTTTTCATAACTGTGACATAGCATCTTCTTTCCACTTGATTTTTCATGATTGTGTGATGTGTTTGTGAGGATGTATTCTGAGAAAAAGTTTCAGCTGCAGCTGTGCCATTCCAGGTTTCTATGACTTGGTCCTCGATGTTATATTCAGGTTTTTGAAGGGTAACTTGTCACATTGATTTCAATTGGTGTACTATTAGTATGACTAATTTTGGATCCAATTCAAAGTCTACATGCCCATATGTTCATCTTTTCCTAGATTTCCTCCTCCTCCTCCCCAGCCTCTTCCTCCTCCTCTGTCTTCTATAATTATTATTACTATTTAATATATGTCACTCATGTCTGTTAAAAATAAACTAAATTGACATTACTGATTCCTTATTTTAAAAACGATAAAATTGGGGGTTGCAAACTCTAATAAGAATTAGCAGCAATTTGGCTTGATTGGGAAAAAAAGTGGCCTAACAATAGTCATATGAGCATTCAAGATACCTGCTCTTGTATCAGTCTTAAACACTTATCTTGTTATGGATTAGGCATTTCTCTCAAAATAATACAACAGCTCAATTACACAGGCAGATTCCGATCTCATTTGAAAAGCTATCAGTCACAGACCTTTTGTATGTCGTCTGTTTTTATGGTTTTAAATTTGGTATATTGATTTTTAATGGTTAACTCTTTTGTAAACCATCCAGAGAGCTTTGGCTATTGGGAGGTATAGAAATGTAATAAATAAATAAATAAATAAATAACAGTTCATTTTCAAGCTAATTCCATTTTGTTAGTTTAAAAGAAGCAGTTTGCCTCCAGTTAAGAACGTGTGATAGGTTATTAGTAATTAAAAAGGTTAACAAGATGGTAATGTCCCTCATCAACTGACAACTGAAATTTTGAAAATGTGATATCTAGAAGTTCATCATTTCATTGAAAACTGGATATACTGGGGTGGGGAGCCATTTTCAATTCTGAAATTTATTTGTTAGTTGTTGTGATCTATTGGTCCTAATAATTCTAATAAACTACAACAAAAAACAACCATCGCTTGAAACTTCATTTTAAAACAACAACAACAACAACAACAACAACAACAACCAACACATCCACACAAATAGGCTTTGCATCCCCATACTCTAATTCCTCTGAGGGTGGTGAGATAAACTTGCTTGTTTCTGAGTTGATTGTCATATTGTCTGAACATTGCACAATGGCCTAAATATGGGTTGCTAAGCACTCACAAGCCACCATGACCACCCATGGCTTGTTGTTGGGTTGTTCAAGTTAGCTTGTTTTTAGGGTGGCTTTTAACATGCAAACCCAGAAGCATGGGTTCTGCATGGCTTCTTTTCAATGGGTTCAGTGATGCCTAGCAAGAATGGGAAAATGCCCAAACGGTCCTCACAGTTGAGCATAAATTCTGTGACAATCTTCAGTTTAATAGGAATTATGAAAATTTAAAACAAAATGTACAGTATCTATACAATGTCTCGATACATATCTCTAGATTTTAAATTCACTGCCAAAACACCTGCCTGTCTTCTTTTCCCCCTTGTAGTTCAGCTATGGAGATTTTGCCCCAATGCTGAGGGGTCAATCTCATTTCCTTTCTTTATACCAGATGGTTCCAAATAAAATCCAACAGTACAATGGGATTGTTCAGCTGCTTCTGCATTTCAGATGGATGTGGGTGGGACTAATGACCATGAATGATGACAGTGGAGAACTTTTTCTGAAAAACATAGAACCAATATTTTATCAGAATGGCATCTGTCCTGCTTTTGCAGAGAAAATGCCTAGATTGACCTTTTTTGATGACTTCTTCACTGTTCAAGCAACCCTTAACCAAATATTTGGAGAGGTTATGGATAGTAATGCCAATGTTATAATTGTCCATGGAGATACCAACACCATGCTGAATTTGCAATTATTGCTCAATCAAGGAAAAACTGACTATGAGAAAGTGATTTATAAAGTTTGGATTTTGGAAGCCCAGCTGGATTTTGTAGCAGTGACCATGCATAAGGACTGGGGTATAGAAACCTTCCACGGTGCTTTAGCCTTCACAATGCATTCACAGGAGGTGCCAAAATTCCACAATTTTCTCCAGAGCTTAAGGCCTCATTCGGCCAAAGGAGATGGTTTCATTCAAACATTCTGGGAGCAAGCATTTGACTGTTCATTTGCAAATTCTAGTTTTAATGAGGATGGTGTGAAAACCTGCACTGGGGAAGAGAAGCTGGAGAGCCTTCCTGGGTCCTTCTTTGAAATGAGTATGACTGGCCATAGCTACAGTATCTACAATGCTTTATATGCTTTGGCAAATTCTGTACATGCCATGGACTCATCCAGATCCAGAGTGATGGTAGCCAAAGGAAGAGCAGAAAATAAGAATATACAGCCATGGCAGGTAATGTCTCTTGAGGCATTCTGCTCAATTGCCAGGAATAAGTGCACAGGATCCTAGTGCATCTGGAATATGTGTCATACATTAAAAATCTGAGTAGCACATCAACTTTTCCACATCATCTCTCAATGCCATGACACTTATTTGTGTAGATTCAGTTTAATATGTGTACTTAGTAAACAATTTAATTTTATCTCAGTAAAACTCAAGTAGTTAACAGCATTACTCATAATTGGAATCTCAATAGATAACATTATTATTATTATTATTATTATTATTATTATTATTAACACTTATATACTGCCCCATAGCCAAAGCTCTCTGGGCGGTTTACAAAAATTAAAAAGATAAAGCATTAAAAAGACAATATATAAAATTTAAAACCATAAACATAAAACAGCTGCCATTAAAACACTTTAAAACATTTTAACTGATTAAGCCTGGCCACAATGTCAGTCAAAACCTCAGCTTGAGCTGTTAAAATGCCTGGGAGAAAAGAAAAGTTTTGACCTGGTGCCGAAAGGTTAACAGTGTTGGCGCCAGGTGAGCCTCATCGGGGAGATCATTCCATAATTGAGGGGCCACCACAGAGAAGGCCCTCTCCCTTGTTGCCATCCTCCGAGCCTTCCTCGGAGTAGGCACCTGGAGGAGGACCTTTGATGTTGAGCATAGTGTATGGGTAGGTTCATGTCGGGAAAGACGTTCCATCAGGTATTGTGGTCCCAAACCATGTAAGGCTTTATAGGTTAAAACCAGCACCTTGAATTGGGCTCGGAAACATACAGGCAGCCAATGCAAGCGGGCCAGAATCGGACTTATATTTTCGAACCTTCTGGTCCCTGTTACCAATCTGGCCACTGCATTCTACACAAGTTGCAGCTTCTGAACCATCTTCAAAGGCAGCCCCACATACACCGCATTGCAGTAATCTAACTTGGAGGTTACCAGAGCATAGACAACTGAAGCCAGGTTATCCCTGTCCAGATAGGGGCGTAGCTGGGCCACCAGTTGAAGTTGGTAGGAGGCAATCCATGCCACTGAGGCTACCTGAGCCTCAAGTGACAGAGATGGTTCTAGGAGAACCCCCATGCTACAAACCTGCTCCTTCAGGGGGAGTGCAACCCCATCCAGAACAGGTTGAACACCCTCCATCCGGTCAGAGGAACCCCCCACTAACAGCATCTCAGTCTTGTCTGGATCAAGTTTCAGTTTATTAGCTCTCATCCAGTCCATTGTCGCAGCCAAGCACTGGTACAACACATCCACAGCCTCACCTGATGAAGATGAAAAGGAGAAGTAGAGTTGCGTGTCATCAGCTTACTGATGACAACGCACTCCAAAACTCTGGATGACTGCACTCAACGGTTTCACAGCATGGGGGACAAAACTGACCCTGCGGAACCCCATACTGGAGAATCAATGGGGCCGAGCAATGTCTCCCCAGCACCACCTTCTGGAGCCGACAGATGGAGCAGTCCACAGCAGCTGGCTCAGTACCTGGGGGCCTGGTCCTGCAGAGAGTGGCAGTCTGCCAGGCTGAAGTCCTCAGGAGGAGGGTGGTGGTGGTGGTGGCAGCAGCGAGGCAAGGAGATAGGCAGGCAAGCGGCAGGCACACTCTTCTCCTCCCCTGGCAGTAGGCCTCCCTCTCCTGCAGGTGGTGGTTCTTTCAAATTTTCCCTTCCTATTTCTATATGCAAAACTGAAAGGGATATCATAATCATCATCGTCATCATCAGCAGCAGCAACAGCATTTTGTTATTCTGGAAAAAAAACTTATTTAACAAGTTACATTTTTCTAGGGCAAAGCAATCTTAGCCCATCAAAAATAGCTCTTTCCAAATTCATCTAAAAATGCCATTGTGGAATTGTTTCTTTATTTCCACATAGCTCCATCCTGTTCTGAGGAACTTCTCATTTAACAACAGTGCAGGAGAAACAGTCCATTTGAATGAGAATGGGGAATTTACCCTGGGGTTTGATATTACCAATGTGATTACTTTCCCCAATAACTCCTTTGTCAGGGTGAAAGTTGGAAGGATGAACCCTTGGGCTCTTCCAGGCAAAACATTCAGCATTGATGACAATCCCATTATATGGCCAAGAAGATTTAACCAGGTGGGATATTACTTCAAGCATTCGCATCCATGAGGTAACTGGGGAAAATATACCCACTGTGTCTTCCTTTATATTATGCCTGTACAGTCTTTACACCACTATATTTATCTTTGTCCATTCATAGCAAAATCCTATGCAGGTTTTCTCAGATGTAATTGCCAGTGTAGTCAATGGGGCTTACTCTTAGATATCTCTACTTTGATTTGTAGTCTCAGACACAGGGATGTCAAGCAAACATCTAGAGATGGAATAAGAAGACTATTCAGACATTGTGGGCATGAATCAATCTGGTTTCAATGTTTTATTTATTTTTATTTTATTGGTGACATTTATATATCACTGAATATAATAAAATCTTTCAGCAGTTCATTATATTAAAATACAATATTAAAACATGATATTAAAGTACAGCATTAAAATACAGCATTAAAAACACTTCCAACTACAGTAACAAATGAAGGAGCTGTACAATGGTGTGGTATAGATAATTTACATATTAAAACCAGCTTTCCTAAAATCTAGGCTATGTGTATGGCTACACTCTACTTTTGCTTCCTTTAAAATTAAGAACTCAAGTATGATGTGATCACTTTCCCCCAGAGTTCCCATAACTGACACTTTATCCATGAAGTCATCCCAATTGGTCGGTATCAAGTCAAGGATAGCCGATCCTCTAGTTACTTCCTCCACTTTCTGTAGGAGAAAGTTATCAGCCACACATGTCAGGAATTTCTTGGAGGGGGCACTATTGGCAGAATTTGTCTCCCAACAGATACTGGGGTAACTGAAGTCCCCCATTACTATTATATCACACTTCTTTGAAACACTGGCAATTTGCTTTTCAAAAACTGCCCAGAGAGCCTCGGCTATGGGGCGGTATATACATGGAATAAATAATAATAATAATCCATGTCTTCACCTTGATTAGGTGGTCAATAGTAGACTCTGACTATCATGTTTCTTTTATTCATTGCCCCATTAATTTTAATCCAGATGCTCTCAGTGGGGTTACTTATCCTACTCATCCTCATATGGAAAACATTGACCGACTCTTGAATACAGAGAAATTGCTGTGTGAATGCTGAAACTGTCATGGGCCAGATCTACACCAAGCAGGATATAACACATTGAAAGTGGTTTGAAAATGGTATATGGAATGTGTCATGGGCCCCAACAGTTTCCAGTGCAATTCAGTACCATTATAAAGCAGTAGTGTAGATTCTGCCATCCTGTGGCAATAGCAAGTTTAGTTTCAGTGAAACCAAACATCATTAACATCTATTTCCCCATGGTTAATTCTTGATATTCCTTGAAAAGGTGGTTCCTGTTTCTCTGTGTAATAACAACTGCCATCCTGGGTATCAGAAGAAAAAGAAGGAAGGGGAGCCATTTTGCTGCTATGATTGTGCCCAATGTGCAACAGGGAAGGTTTCTCATCAGTCAGGTAGAGTACACACTGCACTGTATAATCAAACATGCTGAACTTTAGAGTATGTCCCCAAACAAGATTAAAGGTAAGAATGCAGCCCCTGCTTGCTAAAGTGGTTGGCAATAGTTGTTATAGGTTGGCTATATTTCCCAATGTTACAAGTGGCATTGGTCAAAGCAATCTTGTGCATGAACAGTTGGTTTACAATAGTAACAATAGGCACTTTTTATATAGTCAATGCACTGCTCCATCTGGGACCTGTTCTTCCAGTTTTCATCCAAGCAATTCAAATCCAGACCTTGGCGACCTCAACACTAGGCTGAAAACATGCAGTGGCATGCCTAAGAGTAATCTAGATAGACACTTTTTAAAAAGCTACTTTATTTATAGTGACCATAATTAAATAATCCAACCATTCTTTAAAATTGAATTCAGTCTTTGGACAGTAAAAGGTTCTTTGCTCTAAGGAAGCCCAAGGCAATTTCCTGAGTTGAAATCCTGAATAATAATAATAATAATAATAATAATAATAATAATAATAATGTATTTATTTCTAACCCACCAAGGCTTTTAATCTGCTCTATCAGTTTCATCACAGAATTGAGCTCCAAGCACAAGGGAAGGAGCTTTTCCACTGCATAACCTCTAAGTGTTATAGTGAAATTACACAAGAGCCAAAAGTGTTTTCTCTTGCTTTCTTTATTAATTTATTTATTTATTTCCCACCTTTTTCCTAGGACTTGGACTCAAGGTGGTTTACAAGATTATAACATGTACAGTTAAAACATATCAATATAAGTTTACAAAAGTTAAAATAGAATTAAACCTACAGTTAAATTAAAAATCATTTTTTAAAAAATAAAACAGTTACAGATTTAAAAACAAAAACAAAAAAAACCCCATATACATTAACACAAGTTCAGAGTATTTCCAAAAGCCTGCCATAATAAAAAGGGTTTTGCCTGCCTCCATAAGTGTAGCACAGAGGGAGCCAGCCTGACCTCCCTAGGACTGGAGTTCCAGAGCCTTGGAGCAACCACAGAGAAGGCCCTCTCCTGTGTACCCATCAGGCGTGACTGGGATGTTGGTGGGACTAAGAGAAGGGCCTCCCCAGAAGATCTCAGAGCACAGGCAGGCTCATATGGGAGAATATGGTATTTCAGATAAATAATATTGCCCAAAGTGCTGCTTAAAAGCAGAAGCAAAACTGAAGGGAAACCTAGGTCCCCTCTACAAGGATTCGCTTTTGCGCCTGGTTAGCCGATCATGCGCATAATCGCAGAAGCACATTTACACCTAATCCCTCTGCACGAGAGGCGGCGAGAGGCGGCAAAGCACATTAACGGATATCCAACAAGTAGTTAATGCGCATAAGCGCATATTCACACAGTCAAAATGCGCTTTAACGGACAGAGCAAAATAAAACTCGCGATTTAACGTGCATTCGATAATGTGCATAATCGGAGAGATAATGCGCCTCTACGCCCCATTTGCGCTCCGCTGGTGTGGAGGTAAATTTTTTAATGAGACTTCAAAGAGCATTAAACCTCTCGTGAAGAGGCACCCCTAGACATGGGTGGACCCTCCCTCAGCTGCCTCAAGTGCCACTTGCCAGACCCCCGTCATTTACCCAATCCATGTTTTTTGATGCAAGTGGTGCCTGTAAAGGTTCAGTAGAGAGTTTAATAACCTTAGTATTTTTGTGCCCTATCCCATATGTCCACCTGCTGCAATCCTGCTGGTGGAAACACAAGCAGAAGGGCCCCTGAAGATGGCCTGTATGTCCTAGCAGGCTGATGTAGAAGAAGAAGGTATCCTTGTCTCAGATTACTGAAGACCTTAAAGATCAAAGCCAGATAAGGAATTTGGGAAAGGGTGGAGTTGGTGACCAGCTCTGGCTGATAAAACATAGAGTTCACCAGTCCAAGACACTGAAGTGAACCAATAAAGCAAGATACAAAGATGAGGTTCAACCATATTCATTTATTCTTCAGTGTTGTTGTTTTTTTCATTTCATTCAGCCCAAAGCTGATCTTAGACACAGTGAGGCTGTATTCTTTGTTTATTATTAGATCTGAGAGAACTCGCTAACTCCAAAACATCTATCAGAAACACTTGGGAATAGCAGTGACAGAGATCCTTGAGAACAAAGCCTACTCACATTGAAGGTCTATGCCATTCGTTCAGAATCAAGGGTCTATGTTACTCCCCAACACAATTGTTTGTAGAAATAGGAAATATGTCTGCAACTGCAAAATGCAGCATTTCAAAGATCCAGAGCCCTCCTCTGATAATGCATTTCATCTTTTCTCAGACATGGATTCCTGCACCACCTGCAAAGAAGACCACTATCCAAACAAGAAACAAGATCAGTGCATTCCCAAAAGAGTAACATTCTTGACTTATGAGGAACCTTTGGGAATGAGTTCAGTAATGTCTGCACTTTTATTTTCTTTGATCACTGCTTTGGTATTAAGAACATTTATGAAGCACCACAACACTCCTATTGTCAAAGCCAACAACCGGGACCTCACCTACACTCTCCTCATCTCCCTCCAGCTTTGCTTCCTTTGTGTGTTGCTGTTCATTGGACGTCCTCAGAAGGTGACATGTTTCCTCCGACAAACTGCTTTCAGCATCATCTTCTCAGTGGCTGTTTCCTGTGTGCTGGCAAAAACTATCACAGTGGTTCTGGCTTTCATGGCTACCAGGCCAGGAAGCAACATGAGGAAATGGGTGGGGAAAAGACTGACCAACCCCATAGTCCTCCTCTGCTCTCATATTCAAGCAGGCATTTGTGCTGTGTGGTTTGCAACCTTACCGCCTTTCCCAGATGTTGACATGACCTCAGTGGCTGAAGAAATTATATTAGAATGTAATGAAGGATCTGTAACTATGTTTTACTGTGTTCTTGGCTACATGGGCTTCCTGGCATTTGTGAGCTTCACTGTGGCTTTCTTTGCCAGGAAACTTCCAGACAGTTTTAATGAAGCCAAATTTATCACTTTCAGCATGCTGGTATTTTGCACAGTATGGTTGTCCTTTGTTCCAACATATCAGAGTATCAAGGGAAAATACATGGTAGCTGTGGAGATCTTTTCCATCTTAGCCTCCAGTGCTGGGCTGCTGGTTTGCATCTTCTTCCCTAAATGCTACATTATTATCCTGAGGCCAAATCTGAATAAAAGAGAGAATCTCATAAAGAGAAGAGCTTAACAAAATGTAATTGCTCTTTCCTAAAGTTCATCTATGTGCGTGGACACTCTGTAACCCTAACCTTGGACTCAATTTCGATAGTAGCCTTCCAGAATGGCTTCTATTCATTTTCATTCATCTACAGCCATGGGGTTGGGGGAGAAAGTAACTCCATATTTGAATTTGACATTGAACTGAGCTGATATAGGGTTTCCCAATTCCACACCATCTCAATCTGTCTGACTCTTACTCTGTCTGGGTAAGCCCCTCATCTGTAAAGAAGTGCCTCAATGTGCTCACTACTCCTGTTAGTCATCTTTCTCCAGTCATATAACAGCTTTCAAAATGGTGAGAAACTCCTAAATATGGTAGAAATTAGGGATGTGCACGGACCCCCAGATCGGATCGGGACCCGGATCGGGACCTCCAATTTTGTTCCAGATTGGATTGGAACAAAATCGGGGGCCCCCTGGATTGGATCGGACCCGATCCCGATCCAAAAATCGGATGTCCAATTTTCGGATCGGCAGCCATTTTTGCCATAGGGTTGCACTGGGGGAAAGAAAGCGGTGGGCAGGTGAGTGGGGGTATTAGAGATGAGGAAAAATAAATCAAAACAAAAAGAGTCTGAATTATTTTCATTTGGGGTATTACTTCACATATTAAATATATTAATATTCACATAATAGTTCACATTGACCCTGTTCAGATGAACACTAAGCCATAGTGGTTAAGCATTTTGAGCTAAACATTATGGTTTAGTGTGTCATGTTAACCACAACTTAGTATGTCATGTGAGTCATTTCTAACCATGGTGGCTACATAACCATGCTCAATAACCATTTGCTGCAAAAGGGTAAGCAGTCTAACCATGGCTTAGCATGTTTTCTGAACAGGCCCATTATATTAGTTTAACATCTTACATTTGTTTATATATTACAGTTATTTATATTCTGGCTTTTATCTTTAAGGCAGCTTATCGCCCCCAAACGTCCTCTCTGACCCGCTTCTAATCGGGCACCCTGGTATACAGAAGATCTCTGGGAGTTGAAGCGGAAAGGATGATGACTGGAGCGCCGATGGCGGAAAACTCGACTTACATCCGATAAGACACGACATAGAGAACATCTTCGTTCCTATGGGGTGGCAATACGTGCAGCGAAGAAAGCTTTCTTCGCTGCACGCATTGCGTCTGCAAATTCACGTCCAGCAGAACTGTTCAGGGTAGTGAAGGGTCTAACTCAGGCACCTTCTCCCCTGAACCCGATTTTAGAGCCTTCAGCAGTTCGTTGTGATGCTTTTAACGACCATTTCACAGATAAAATCTCTCGGATAAGAGCCGACTTAGATGTCGTCGTTATAGCAGACGCTGACAATGGAGTGACCAGCAACTCTGCAAGTAGAATTACACTGGATCAGTTTCAGTTGGTGAGTACTGAGGATGTGGACAAGCTGCTTGGATGAGTGAAGAGGACGACTTGCCCTCTTGATCCCTGCCCTTCTTGGCTGGTCGCCCAGGGAGGAGATGTAATTAGATTACAATTACAACATATCATTAATACATCTCTAAGGGAGGGGAGTTTTCCATCTTGTTTAAAAGAAGCGGTAGTACGGCCGCTCTAAAAAAGCCCTTCCTGGATCCCCTGGACCTTAATAATTACAGACCAGTATCGAACCTTCCGTTTCTGGACAAGGTGATCGAGAGGGCGGTTGTCTTCCAACTCCAAGCAGTTTTGGATGATACAGATTTTCTACACATTTCAAACCGGCTTCAGGGAAGGATATGGAGTTGAGACTGCTATGGTAGCCTTAGTGGATGATCTACGCTTGAATATTGACAGGGGGAGTGTGTCCCTGCTGGTACTTCTGGACCTCTCAGCG
Source organism: Anniella stebbinsi (assembly GCA_029215795.1). Taxonomy (NCBI): domain Eukaryota; kingdom Metazoa; phylum Chordata; class Lepidosauria; order Squamata; family Anniellidae; genus Anniella; species Anniella stebbinsi. The sequence continues at coordinate 27,477,705 of JARDYH010000008.1, forward strand.
GTTTTCGATACCATCGACCATGGTATCCTTCTGGAGCGCCTGGGGGAATTGGGAATCGGGGGCACTGTGCTTCAGTGGTTCCGGTCCTACCTCTCGGGTAGGTTCCAGATGGTGATGCTTGGGGATAGTTGCTCCTCAAAGTAGGAGCTGCTATGTGGTGTACCACAAGGTGCCATCCTATCCCCAATGATGTTTAACATCTACATGAAACCGCTGGGAGAGATCATCCGGAGGCATGGGGCGGGGTGCTATCAGTACGCTGATGACACCCAAATATATTTCTCTCTCTAGAGTGTCTCTTCATTCTTGGAGATTTGTCCATTCTGAGGATAACATTGTCTGCAGAAGCCCATCTGTCAGACAAATGTGAAAGACCTTTCTCCTGTGTTACTTCCAAATTGTCAAATGCATTGTCTCCAAAGTTACAACTCGTTCCTATTCTCTTGGCTTTCAGAAAAGGTATTACAGCACATCCCTTTAAATTAGTCTTTTAAATTTATGTAGAGTCTTTTAAAATTGGCAACTGTATTAATTTTAATAGCTTTCCGTCACATGGTTTTATAGTTGTTATTGTTTCATTGTTGTGGATCATTGTTCACCACCACCACCACAAAAAAAAATTGGTAATCCACATTGGTGACTTCTTTGCAAAATAAGTTGATTTATAAATATTATCAATAAATAAACAATTAAATACACACATAAGGGATTGAACAAATATTGGGAGAAGGAACTGCGGGAGCATCCATTTCACTTGCCTGCTGTAGTGGAAGACATTGTCCCATCACCGGTAAGATTAGTAGATTCAGTTGCTAAATGCACCACTTGAATCAGCTCTGAAAATGCCTCTCTTCTTTCCTCAGACATGGAGTCCTGCACTATGTGCCAAGTGGATCACCATCCAAATGAGGGGGGAAATCAGTGCGTTCCAAAGATTATAACATACTTATCTTATGAAGAACCTTTGGGTATCAGTTTAGCCATTTGTGCTCTTTCCTGTTCTTTAATAGTGGGCTTGGTATTACGAACATTTGTGAAGCATAAAGATACTCCCATAGTCATAGCCAATAACCAAAATCTCACCTACACATTCCTGATCTCTCTTCTGCTCTGTTTCCTTTTGGCATTGCTATTCATTGGCCAACCTGAGAAGGTGATATGTCTCCTCCGTCAAACTGCATTTGGCCTGGTCTTCTCAGTGGTTGTGTCTTGTGTCTTAGCAAAAACCATCACTGTGGTGGCTTTCATGGCCACCAAACCAGGAAGTAGCATGAGGCAGTGGATTGGGAAAAGGGGGCCAATTCCATTACTCGTCTGTGCTCTCATATTCAAGCAGGCATTTGTATTGTGCGGCTGGCTACCTCTCCCCCTTTCCCAGACATTGACATGAACTCAGTGGCTGAAGAGATTGTACTGGAATGTAATGAGGGATCTGTAACTATGCTTTATTGTGTCCTTGGCTACATGGGCTTCCTGGCTTTTGTGAGCTTCATTGTGGCTTTCCAGGCCAGGAAGTTACCTGACACTTTTAATCAAGTTAAGTTCATCACTTTCAGCATGTTAGTCTTTTGCAGCGTTTGGTTATCTTTTGCCCCAACCTACCTGAGTAGCAAGGGGAGAGACATGGTAGCTGTGGAGATCTTTTCTATCTGAGCCTCGAGTGTTAGGTTGCTGGGTTGCATCTTCTTCCCTAAATGCTATATTATTGTGCTGAGGCCAGAACTAAACAAATGAGATCAGATAATTAGAAGGAGAATTTAAAATTTAAAATCTTTTTTATATGTACTTAAAACAAAAGTCACTGGATTTTGTGAATACTCTAAAACCTAACTCTGAACTCAAGTTGCAGAGTAGCCTTCCAAACTTACTTTTACTCACACATTTTATAATGCACTAGCAAGGAAGAAGATGGTACAATCATGTTGAAAGAGTCTGACATCGACCAGAACTTAGATGGCTTCACAACTGAGCTCCAGTAGTCATCTCAGTCTTTTCTGAGGAAGCTGCTCAAAGTGTTCAAAGTTCCTACTAATCGTCTCTTTCCCTCTGTATGATGCCTTCTGAATTGTTGACAAACACTTTGATATAGAAGAATTCCCTCACACACCAATATATCTCTAGTATGCTTTAGCCCTCTGGTTGGATATAATATAGAATAAATCAGGTTAACTCCTCTCTCAATGACCAATATAGGTGGTGTGTCCTCCTTCATCTCTCATTATCCTTGTGGCAATTTACTCTTTTGATTATCACCTCTATGAGAAAGACCAACATTTCACTTAAATTACCAAGGCACCTGCCACTATTATCTTTTAGTAAACACTGCCACCAATTAATTCTTACTTTCTTATTTTCTTTATATAACCTAGTAACTGGATTTTTGGCTAAGGGACAATCAGACTATGGTTGAAATTGAAAAGTAGAACACATATGTATTATTTATTGAAAATATATTTACAAAATAAAATAAAGCAATTGTTTTGCAGGTTAGATGCTAAACTAAAATGTGACAATTTCTTATGTCATATGTTCAGAAGACTTCTATTCCCTTCAATTAATGCTCTTTTGCATTCCAAGCCAATAGCCAACTTTTCTGATCTCCTCCCAAATTAACCCTCACATACTTTCGTATAGAGGTTTCCTGACTCATGGTACCTGCCCTGGTCAGGGATAGACTGGTAAGAATGCAGCCCAGTTGAAGGTTTCCCACTGTCACTCCCTGTAGACTCACAGCTTGTTGAGATCAACTCAAAATACCTGCCAGTAGGGCTTCAGTTCTCTTGTAGGATAACCACTGGAGTCTTGCTCTTCCTCCAGACCAGTTCCAGCTGGTGCCCACTGCTGCCAGTGGGGTAGAGGTTGTGTCACCTGAGGCAGACTCAAAAGGTCACTATAGCTGGAGAAATTGCTTTTGGAAAGTCATTTGAAGGTGAAGAAATTTTAGAGAAATTCTCATGGTTCAGGGTTCTTGTGCTTATCTTACTTATGAAATGGCTGAGGTGTGTGTGAGAGTGTCCTATCTTTCATTGTACAGTCATCTCTGACAGCCCGTAGCTTCTTTGGCTTCCTGCACTTCCCACCCAGGGGAAGACATCATAAGTGTATTCCTCCCATAGGGCCTTTTCAAGAAGTTCAGGCAGCCTGGGAGACTGTAAAGCAATGGTGAGATGTGTGATAGAAAGAAAAATATAGACATTTCCCTCAACCCCCTCAGGGTGATTAGTTGAGGTCAAAAGTACCTCCAACACACATTCAAAATAAATTATAAACTGCCCTGAGAATGAGGCAGAAGAATGAAAGCCCTTTTCATGGGGAAAGAAGACTTTCAGGAAATTCCTGAGATTTTTCTTTTTTTTACCCTCCTAGAACTAAAATTAATTTTTGCAGAATTTTCTCCACATTTTCTTCACCATTACTTTTTTGTGTGGCCGCATTTCCTTCTCTCAATGCACTGGAGTGATACTAGACATATGGGGGCATTGTGGAGAATGCAAAATGACAGCTAGGCTGCCAACACACCATTTGCAAAATAAGAAAAAAGAAAAGAAAACCAGGAACCCTTAGGAAAAAAAAAGAAAGAAGAACAAGCTGTTCTACAACCCTTGCCAATGGTGATTCTTACCTGTGAGAAATTCTTGGAGAATTTCTTCTCCCCCTGGAGAAATTTGGTAAAATTGTCCCCCAATTTCTCTGCCCCTAAATAAGGTGGAGAATTTTGAGAGACCAGTTGCTCACAGTGCTAATAAACACCACTCAGCGTTTCACCCAATGTATAAGGCCGGACTAGTTGCTTAGGGTGACCATATGAAAAGGAGGACAGGGCTCCTGTATCTTTAACAGTTGCAAAGGCCAGGGAATTTCAGTAGATGTTGTTTGTATACATACATAACCTGGTGAAATCCCCTCTTCATCATAACAGTTAAAGCTGCAGGAGCCCTGTCTCTTGACCATGTAGAAAAGAGAGCAGGGCTTCTGCAGCTTTAACTTTGTGATGATGAGGTAATTTCATCAGGTTCTGCATATATACAAATGACACCTGCTGAAATTCCCTTTTCTATGAAACTGTTAAAGATACAGGAGCCCTGTCCTCCTTTTCATATGGTCAGCCTATAGTTGCTGGCACAGATGAGGCACGCACCCAGGACTTTCCCCTTTGCAGACTTTCAATAAATGTGGCCAAGTTTGATACTATATACACATGACTTGTCTCTTTATTTCCCCCCTCTTTCATCTGCAAAGGATTTCAGTATACCTTTCTTGTGACATTCTAGTTTCCAATGTATCAGGGCATTATCACCAGGAGGTGAACATTCCATGAATTTCTCTTACTCAACTGTATGTAAATTAAACATCAGGGCTCCAGATTTGAGGGAAAAACTTGTAGGGTGGTCTCGGGTGGCTTCCCCTCTACCTGGAGTCAACTCTTTCTTACATTTTAAATATTAAAATATATTTTGAGGATTGCTGCCAGTCTTTGAGGCACCGGTGGTCTTTATTTATTTATTAAAAAAACTTTTCCCCATCACCATAGGTGTATGCTAGCGACTTCTATCCCAAATATAACTCAATTCTAGTTCTTCAATTATTATTTTTTCAACACACTTAAGGATATAGATTAGTTGTTGCCAATCCAGCCAACATGTTCTCTTTCACCAGGAAGTATGCTATACATAATTCCACTAAGGGCCCAATTCCTTGGGGGAGGGAGGATTACTATTATAAGGCTTGTTATTTTCAATTATATACCCTTTAATTCTTGTCAAGACCTCAGTAGATTACTTGAATGGTATGCTTTCTAATTCTACATTTAGAAAAGTCCCCATGAAGATTTTTTTTAAAAAAACACCACCACACACAGGCACATAAAAACAATCCCAAAACACGTCATTTGACATTCAGAATTAGAGCTAAAGAGAGAGGGTTCTTTCACATAAATTCCTGATCATTTTCACTTGATTTTTAGGTCAGGGAAGGAGGGTAAGTGCTTTGCATTTCAAGAAAAGGTGTTATAATCAGATATATATATATATATATATATATATATATATATATTAATAATGCTGTAGGTGGAAAATCAGAAAGCTGTATCTAGATGGGACATATTATAATGAAGATGCTGCTGTTGGAAGGGCTGCTGTTGTTATTACAGATACCTCATGCTGAATCTTGGGTACATTCTGCTAAATGTCCTATCTGGAATTACATCTATACTCCTCATACATATTGTAAGACTGGTGACCTCATCATTGGTGCGACTGCCTCTCAGATTCTTGCATTTTTTGATCAATTTTCCTTCCGTGAATATCCTACCTGGGATGCTGACTTTCCCATGTAAGGACTTGTTATTTTTCTCTTCTATACAGTTACCCTGGGACTGTCCAATGATTAAAGATGTGGAAGTAAGTCCCGCTAAATTCTGAAGGGCTTACTACCAGGTAACTGCACTGATTGGGTTACCATTAAAATAGTAGCCTGAAAAAACTTTTAAATAACCTCGATTCAACATCATTGGTCTATTCCTTCCTTCCCCCTTATTTTTTTTTATCATACTGTTCCGTTCATTTTCTGTCTTTTCAGCTTTATATATGACACCACATTTCTATATGATTTTAATCATTCCTGTCCATGTCTTATTCATATCTCCATTCTCCCTGTTTTCTTTCTGTAACATTGTTTTGCAACTATGTTTGGAGTATCATTATGGCTTTTAATTAAATATTTGTAAATTACTGCATCATCGTCTGCTACCAGCACCCCTCATCTGTGATTATATTATGGTTATTTAGCTTATGTATACATTTAAGCGCTGTATTCTGTGAATCCATTCTGCTGTCCTTCCATCTTAATGCATATCCTTCCTTTAAATCATCAGTATGAACTTTGATGACAATTATAAGTTCATGTCATTTTGTCTCATTGAGTATATCCTGTTCTGTGAAGAGGATTAGTAATCAAGTACTATTGTACAAAAATAACATGAATGTTATTAAAATCAGGCTGGAGGCTCACTTTACAGTTTCTATTATGATAGAAGTTGATGAAAGAATGATGAGAATAATAGCAATGCATAACTGTACACTATGTTTTGTAAGTCTGTACAACTCTCAGCGTTCAAGTCATTATCTTGTAGCTTAATGATGTACAGAGTTCTATGCACTGATCTAGAAGATCTTGAAAGGCTAGAGCACCAATTCAATCAGCAAGAAGCCTGCCAGTTTAAAAGACCAGAAACTAAGGCTATCTCACATTGGTCAAAACTCCACAAATCAGTCATGATATTGTGCAATGTCACAAATTGCGCTTGCTGACAACTTACCCTCCGTGCGACATACTTTTCTTCAGTCTTTCAGTACGAGATCCAGTCCCACCTCCTATAGGCTTTCATTAGCAAATAATATTATTTTAAAAATAAGAAAATTGAACTGAAAAAAAGAAATTCCATTCCTCCAACTACAATATATGGAGAATGAGAAAACAACAAACTTTAAAATATGAAGTCTGTAGAGTTTTTACAAATGATACACACAAAAGGCTGTCAACATGTGTTTTTAGGAACACTTTTGCACAGCCAAAGGTTTCTTTTTTTTAATGTTAATTGCCCTTTCTTCCTCAGTGTTTAACCAATCTTTCCAAAAATTTCAGGTATGTAAAATAGTAATTTCTTTCTGGCATGTGAAATTTTCAGGAAGTTTTGTGAAACCAATTCAATTTTATTAAGGTTGAAACTACCCACTCCCTCAATTTCCATTTAACCTTATGGAATCCTTATTTTACTGATCACCATTATTGGAGCCACAAACGTGGCTTCAATAATTTTTTTTTTAAAAAAACAACACTTCCACAGTTGTTGCATTCTACTGTGACAGTTCATGTATCTTTTGTTGCAGGGTAGTGACAAAGAATTACCAGCAAGTCCTGACTTTGGTTTTTGCTGTAAATGAGATTAATGAAAACCCCCAGATCTTGCCCAATATCTCCTTGGGATTTCACATCTCAGAGAGCTACTTCAGTGCAAGAAGGATCTACAACATCGCAATTGAATTTTTTTCTACACAGCATAGATTCATCCCCAACTATCAGTGTGGCCTTCAAAACAACCTGATAGCAATAATTGGTGGACTGGGCACAGAAATCTCCCGCAATTTGGCTGATATTTTGGACTTATACAAGCTACCACAGGTAGAATGTGTCCATATTTTCAGAACTGTGGCATAGCATTTTCCTGTCCCTTCCCATTCTTGTATGTGTGTGTAATTGATTATGAATGTTTTTTTTTTGGGGGGGGGGGAGGTTATTGAAACAAACACCCAGATCATACCTTGGATTCAAAGAAAGAATTCAATTTTAGGAGGGGGAAAAATACTCCCTGATTATCTTCATTACTTTAGCTAGTCAGTCATACATCTGTGACGGACCATATCTGTTGTACTGATCTGATGCAAAAAGTCTAAGGTAAAATTCCTCACATCTCTACATAGAGTTAAGGACATTTTTCTGAAACCTGGCAAGTTGCTAAATGAACAAAGCTAGATGGACCTGTTGCCTAACTCAGTATAAGGGAAACTTCTATGGATACTATCCTATACCGCCCCACACTACTGACCATCATTTCTAGTGGTGCAGGTGAGGAGAGCTCTCAAAATAGAGCTCTACTAACTCATTCTGAACCTGAGCATTTCTGCTGATTTCCATGCAATGTCTTCTGCCAGTGGAACAGAACTGTGTGGGCGCATCAGCAGTATGTTCACCCACAGCAGCATGATTAGAGCAAGTTTCTTGTATCTATATTTATGTCCTTGTTTTCCGCAAAACAAAGGTCCAATAAAATAACTAAAATAAGCAGGATATTTTGATTTCCACTACCCCCTTATAAATAATCTACCCACTCCATTTCCAAGTAACATAAGCCCTATTTCTCCATATATTTATAATTGTCTTATTTTTTCTTCCTCATACAAAAGTAGACTGTTGTTGTTTGCATCCTCCTCCTGGTCTTTTAATATATGCTTCTCCGTTTTGAATAAGATACTTCCAAATGGCATTAATGATGAAATTTGTTTCTTTTTAAAAAATCAAAAGTAGGATACAAACACTTTAAAGAAGAGAGGGATACATAGGAAAAATGGAAGAGCACATGACAAGGAAAGGGAACACCAGATATTTCAGCACCAACAATCTCTGTCAGAGCACTCAAAGAGCTCCATCAGACGAGTGTTTTATTGCATGTTTGTTACTGGTCATGCACAGATTTTCATGGGTCCCTCACACAATGTTGACTACCTCCCATGCAGCTCCTGGCCCTTCTAGCCTTCTTTGCAACAAAAAAAACCCCCAACCCAGTAAATCCGACTTATTTTTAAAGATGGAAGTTGCCTCTATCTTCTGCTGTGTGCAGGAGAAGCAGCGTGATCAAGACGGACCACTGAATGGGCCACGTGCACATTGTTTTCTTCCTCTTTCAAAAGAGGAGGTAATTAGGGACAAACACGTGGGTGGAGAAGAGACAGTAAGCAAATGTGATTTTTCCCTGTGTGCTGATGCTCTAAATGCTGATTCGTTTTTTTCCCAAACATCTGTTCAGCTTGAATTCTTAAGTAAGCAAGCTGCTTCTTAGTAATTACTCTTACCATTTTCATCACACAGGTTTGGAGTGTGTGTGTGTTGTTGTTATTGTTGTTGTGTCTGTATTTGTTGGATTGCAGACTATGTTCATGAATTCCCTTGAATGAGAAGTAGGGATGTGCAGCGGATCGGATCCAATCCACGATCCGAATCCGATCCGCCCAAAAATCAGATAAAAACGATCCAATCCAATCTGATCTGCCAACCATCTGATCTGATCCGATCCGATCTGAAATGTCTCCACATTAGAGATACCACTTTGGTTCACATGTGTGATAAATTTCAGAAGCATAGCTTAAAGCATGTAGTGGCAAGGTATTTTTGAAAAATGAGGAAGGGAATGCCTATAACTTTTTTATTTTAAAAGTTAGAAGTCTGAAAGTTGCTCACTTTCTGATGGGTTAGGGGTAGTTATCGGTCAGAAATTTCAGAAAGTTAGGTCCAGCCCAAGCCTCTGTGGAAAAACTTTTGTAACTTTTAATCTAAAAAATCCATAGCCATCAAATGCCTAGACCTATCATTCTGAAATTTCTGACAGATAACTAGCCCTAACCCTTCTACAAAGTGAGCAACTTTCAGACTTCTAACTTTTAAAATGAAAAAGTTATAGGCGTTTCTTTCCTCATTGTTTCAAAAATACCTTGCCACTACATGCCGTGACCTATCTTTCTGAAATTTCACACACATATAAAGCAAAGTGTTACCTGTAATGTGCCCAAGTTTCCTGTTTGTATCTTTAAAAATAAAAAAAGTTGAAGGCATAACTGAATTTACCCCACTACTACCCATTTTCTAAAATTAATTGCCAAACAAGGCAAGCACCTATGTTTCTGAAATTTCACACACATGAGTCCCAACATACCTCCTGCAATGTGGCAAAGTTTCATGTGTGGAACGTTAAAAATGAAAAAGTTATAGGCATTCCTGGTTCGTTATTTAAAAATTAATTGCCACAAAATACCTGCACCAATCTTTCTGAAATTTCTTACATATAACTACCCCTAACCCATCTACAAATTGCCCAAGTTTCATCCTTCTATCTTTAAAAATGAAAAAGTTATAGGCATTTTTGTAACACAATACTAGGCTTTGGGGAAATGCATTCAAAATGGCATCCGATCCAAAAATCGGACATCCGATTTTTGGATCAGAATTGGATCCCATCTGATCCACCCAACTTCCAATCTGATCCGATCCGGTCCACCAGGTCTGATCCCAATCTGTGATCCGAACCGATCTGGGGGATCAGTTCACATCCCTAATGAGAAGAGTTCTTGGAAATTTAAATTCCTTAGCCACATCTAATAAAAAAAAGATGTCAGGATCTTACAACATTATAAATTTTGAGTGATCTGAGACTGGCTTTCATGATTCATATTGTAACTATACCATTTTTACACTTTTAGTTCAGCTATGATGATTTTGCCCCAGTGTTGAATGGACAATCCCATTTTCTTACTTTATATCGGATGGTTCCAACTGAAATTCAGCAGTACAAGGGTATTGTCCAGCTACTTCTACATTTCAGATGGATGTGGGTGGGTCTAATGACTATGGATGATGATAGTGGAGAACTTTTTGTCAAGAACATCATACCAATCCTTTATCAGAAAGGTATATGCCCCGCCTTCACTGCAAAAATTGCCAAAATTGTATTTTTTGATGACTTCTTAAATGTGCAAGTGAACTGGAATAAAACATTTGTGGCTCTCATAGAAAGGAAAGCCAATGTTATTGTTCTCCATGGGGAAACTAAGACCATGTTATGTTTGAGAATGTTGTTGCGCAGAGGAGAAAATGATTCTGATAAAGTGTTTGGTAAAGTGTGGATTATGGCTGCCCAGTTGGATTTTGCTGCTTTGGCCATTCACAAAGATTGGGATATGGAAACCTTCCATGGTGCCTTAGCCTTCACATCCCACTCACATGAGGTGCCAGGATTCCAATATTTCCTCCAGAATTTGAGGCCTCATTTGGACCAGGGAGATGGCTTCATCCGAACATTCTGGGAGCAAGCATTTAGCTGTTCATTTGCAAATTCTGGTTCTAATGAGGAAGACATAAAAACCTGCACTGGGGAAGAAAAGTTGGGGAGCCTTCCTGGGCCTTTTTTTGAAACGAGCATGACTGGCCATAGTTACATGATCTATAATGCTGCACATATTTTGGCAAATTCTGTACATGCTTTGCACTCATCCAGATCCATGTTCAAAATAATGGCAGCTGGACGGAGACTAGAGCATAATTATATGCATCCATGGCAGGTAACAGTTCTTAAAGATTCTTCTGAAATGCAATGGACAATATGAGATCACAAAATCTTAGTGAATCTAGAGCAAGAGTGCACTTCAAGCCAAATTTACATCTCCCAAGAGCCCCATCCTTTGCTGAGAACACAATGCCAATCAGCATCATTGATTTCAGAGTGCTAATGGATTTGAAAGCAAAAGTGCTGGTTGGCATCACCACTTGGTGACATCAATAAAACTGGCATTTCTGCTTCTAGGCTGCTAATGAGGGCACAAAAAGAGCAATGTTCTTCAGCTTGCCACAAAGGTGGAGGAAGTTAAAGCCTTCTCCACCTGGCAGTGACTCCATAGGAGCTGACATTACTGCAAAAGGATCAATGTCCATTGGAGTCACTGTACAACTGGAGGAAGCTTTGATAATGAATTGACATGCATCTCTTCCACATCAGTTGTCAATGCCATAGAATGTCAGTGTGCACCTTGAATTTTAGATGTCCACTTTAAGCCAGTGAAATTTCCTTTACATAAAGTTTAGTGTTCAGTACCCTTGCCTCTAGTGGGAATCCAAAGGGCAACATGTTATTGTGCCATATTTACCCTCTTTACTTCTATAGGTTGTAGAACCCAAACAAACAAACAAATATAAAAGCCATTTTCATCAGAGCTTCTCTTACACATTAAATCTGTTCTAGGGCAAAACAATCTCAGTCCATCAGGTTTTTCACAGCCAACAAAACTTGCCAACATGGGATTCTTTCTTCATTTCCCCACCACCACCCTATCTCTGTGCATCAAGAATAAGTGTTTTTCCAAAATGTGTCTTCTTTTGTCTTTCCATTTAGCTCCATCATATTCTGAGGAACATCTCGTTTAACAACAGTGCTGGTGAAACAGTGTTTTTGAATGAGAATGGGGAGTTTACAACATGGTTTGATATTACCAATGTGATTACTTTCCCTAATAACTCCTTTGTCAGAGTGAAAGTTGGGAGGAAGAATCCTTGGGCTCTTTCAGGCAAAGATTTCAGCATTGATGAGGATACCATTATATGGCCCACACACTTTAACCAGGTGACTCAATAACTGTATGATGGGAGGAATGGGCCCCTTGCATATCCTTTTATGCAATGCTATTACAGTCTTTCTATTGGTCAATTTATCTTGGTACATTTACAGCACAACCCTATACATGTTTACCTGGAAGAAAGGCCTATTGTGGCCAATGCAGCTTACTCATATGTACGTGTGCACAAGATTGAATTCAACCAGTATGGTTTCAATGTCTATATGACATTCACCATCAAAATCTCTTAAGAACAGCTGATGAATATCAGAGTAGTGGGACACAATATTAGGGCAGGTCATTCTTCCTCTTCTTCACTTTCACAGGAGCTTCATATCCCTGCAGATTTACATGGCTCAGAACTGCAATACTTGACAGAGCACCTCTCTCTGCATGAACATACCCATACACTTATGTTCAGCAACTAAGGGCCTCCTCCAGGTGCCTCCTCTGAGGAATGCTCGGAGGACAGCAACAAGGGAGAGGGCCTCCTTGGTGGTGGCATCACAATTACGGAATGACCTCCCCAATGAGGCTTGCCTAGTGTTAACACTATTATCTTTTCAGTGCCTGGTTAAGACCTTTCTCTTCTCTCAGGCTTTTGACAGGACCTAGAATGTTCTTATTATTGATTGTTTGGAATTGTTTTAGATATACAGTGCCTTACTTTGACCTGGCCACATGTTACTGTGTTATAACCTGGTATTAAAATGGAGTTAATTGGCATGCTTACTATTTGATTCACACAACATACTTAACACTTTGAAGGTGCAAAATATTGTTATCAGGACACAAAAGTTAATTAAATAAAAGCAAACTGTGCTGTGACACCCCTAAATAAGCTTGGTGGAACCAACTGCCTTCAGATGTCACATAATTAGTTGAAGGGAGTCCACATGTGTGCAATTCAAATGTCACATGATCTCAGATAAAACTGGAGAGCATGTCTAAACAAACAGCATCATAAAGACCAAGGAAACCCCAAGGTCAGTGGGTTTCTGCTTGGGAGAGGGCAACTATCAGCCATCCCTCTCTATTCACCACTGAGTGAGGCAAACCTGTTTTCCCCTTACCTTCCCATGATCACTATGTGTAGCTTAAATGAGCAGTTCTGAACATAGGTGAAGGATATTTGGGATGTCAAACTAGAGAGTGAAATATTGCAATGTTGTTGTGTCAGCACATTTAGCTTCACTTAAAGCCAGCTGTTCTTAAAATATACTTTCTCTGTTTAAATTCTTAATATGGATGCCATTTTGGGCTAAAGAGTGGGATGGAATTGTTTCAAAACAAAAAAAACCATACATACCTACATTTTTCAAATAGGTGACACCTCTTTCTCTCTGTAATGATGTCTGCCATCCTGGTAAGCAGAAGAAAAAAGTGGAAGGGAAGCCATTTTGCTGCTATGATTGTGCTCCATGTCCAAAAGGGAAGATTTCTCAACAAACAGGTAGAACTATTTAGTGGGTGGAGTAATCAGACATGCTGCATATTACAATATATCCAGTCAAGAATAAGATGAGGATAGTAATAAATAAGTTCCTATTTGGTAAAATGGTTGGTAGTAGCTCCCATTGCTGTGCCATGTTTCCCATAGTCTAGGCTGACCATATGAAAAGGAGGACAGGGCTCATGTAACTTTAACAGTTGTAGAGAAAAGGGAATTTCAGCCAGTGTCATTTGTATGCAGTTAGTTCCTGATGATATTCCCTCTTCATCACAACAGTTAAAGTTGCAGGCACTATACTAGAGTGACCATATACAAAAGAAGGCAAGGCCCCTGCAACTTTAACTGTTGTGATGAAGAGGGAATTTCACCAGGAACTAATTGCATACAAATGACACTGACTGAAATTCACTTTTCTCTACAACTGTTAAAGTTACATGAGCCCTGTCCTCCTTTTCATATGGTCAGCCTACCATAGTCACACTCCTTCTTCATCTGCTATCCTTCTTTGAAATACACCTGCACATGAGCAATTAGTTTAAAAATAGAAGCTATTGTCACTTTGTTAATATGACCCTCCATATCTTCATCTAGATTTCATCCTAGCAATAAGAAACCAAAGCTTGTTGCCATTAAAACTAGACTATAAATATACTTTCACAGACCTAAGAGCAACATTCATTGGCACCCAAACATCCAAAAAACACTGATTCAACTCAACATGAGAACAACCCTATTGATCACTAGTAATTCACCAGGCATATTACCAGGTTAAAAAAAAAGCTTTCAAATGCCTGGGATAGGGACATCTGGGTCAATGTTCAACACTTTTTTAAAAAAATCAAAGACCTCCATTTGACAGACAGGTGTTGAAAGACAGAACTGCATGTACCATGTGTCCTATCCTGCACCAACAAAGCAAGCCTACTACCCCCCTCTCACATATAGAAGAAGACACAGTTGTATCACAGGCATTCAAGTATATTTCAGTTTCCAGCCTTGTTGGTTTCTGCATGTGTTATCAGGAAGCATCCTATCCTTCACTGCAGGAGCAAAAAAGTCATGGGGCTTCCTTGAGCATCCCAAGGCATCACTTCTGTCTTCTCAGTCTACTCAAGTAAAGGTGTACTTCAGCATGGGGTGACACTCTGATTATTCTGATCAGCCATTTCCATCAACCCAGATACAGAGATCTGTGGATTGAGGAAAGTGTTGTTGTTGTTGTTGTTGAAAACAGGTGAGTTTCCAATTCACCTCACTCACACTTCCTTGTACAGCTTTAATATTACTGCTTAAAGTTGCATAGGATTCAGCTCTGAAAAGCATCTTTTTCTTTCCTTAGACATGGATTCATGTGCTGCTTGCCAAGAAGATCATTATCCAAACATGGAACAAAATCAGTGTGTTCCTAAGGTAGTAACCTTTCTGTCTTATGCAGAACCATTGGGGATGAGCTTAGGCATTTTCACACTTGTATTTTCTTTGATCGTATCCCTGGTGCTAGGAATCTTTATAAAGCATCACAACACTCCCGTTGTAAAAGCCAACAACCGGAACCTCACCTACACTCTCCTCATCTCCCTCCAGCTCTGCTTCCCTTCTGCTTTGTTGTTCATTGGTCAACCCGAAAAGAGGATGTGTCTCTTCCAACAAATTGCATTTGGCATGGTCTTCTCACTGGCTGTGTCTTGTGTGTTAGCAAAAACCATCACTGTGATTCTGGCTTTCATGGCCACCAAGCCTGGAAGCAGCATGAGAAAATGGATGGGGAAAACAGTGGCAAACTCCATTATTCTTTTCTGCTCACTGATTCAAACAGGTATTTCAGCCATGTGGTTGGCTACCTCTCCCCCTTTCCCAGACAGTGACATGAACTCAGTGGCTGAAGAAATTGTACTGAAATGTAATGAGGGATCTGTAACTATGCTTTATTGTGTCCTTGGCTATATGGGCTTCCTGGCTTTTGTCAGCTTCATTGTGGCTTTCCAGGCCAGGAAGTTACCTGACAGTTTTAATGAAGCCAAGTTCATCACTTTCAGCATGCTGGTGTTTTGTAGTGTTTGGCTATCCTTTGTTCCAACCTACCTGAGCAGCAAGGGGAAATACATGGTGGCTGTGGAGATCTTCTCCATCTTAGCCTCCAGTGCAGGGCTGCTTGGTTGCATCTTCATCCCTAAATGCTACATTATTGTGCTGAGGCCTGAGCTGAACAAAAGAGAGCAGTTATTAAAGAGGGGGAAAATAAATACATATAATCGTTCCAATTAGATTGTTTTGAATGTTTGCTGGTGTCTTTGGGCAATTTGCAACCATAAATCCATTTGCAAAAGAGTGCTGCAAAATGTCTTCTACACAAGACATTCTACAATATGGCATAAGGGAGGAAGAAGGTACCTGTGGCGATTCTTGTGAAATCAATGTCTCTTTTCTAAATAAATGAATAAATAAAACCTCTTTCTCAACATGAACTAGAAATTTATTTCCATATTTTCCCTTTTGCCCCTTTTTGAGTTTCACATTCTGGTGTCTGCCCCATGCACATCGCGGTTTCTCCTTCTGACTATTGTATCTGAACACAAATACACATTTCTGTGCAAAACATATTTTTTAATAAGTAAATCTCAAAATGTGGAAAAAACTAACTTAACACTGGAAATTTTCTCCAATTTTAAGAGGAACTGAACATGACTGTGATGAGAAACTGAAAGAAACCACAATTGACAGATTCTGCCATTCTTACTCAGCACACATTCTGTTTCACAAAGGTTGACAATGTGGCACTTATTTGGTGCAATAGGTTCCACCATGACCCCTTCCTTATCACCATCTCCTTCCTTATCACCAACCCCTCAATCTCTTGTTGCCAAAATTTCTTACCTCCACAGCAGGGAGTAAACAAATAACAATGATGGAAATGGCTGGAAGAGAGACATGGGTGAAGCAAGGCAAAAGGAAGCAAGTGGGCAGCTAGAGCTGAAGTGGACAGCAGATCCGGAGGAGGCAGCAGAAGCGAGTGGGCGCACAAGCAAAAAAAGTAGGAAGGCGTAGCTCAGTGTGGTGGTGGTGGTGGCCACAGAAAGGGAATTGTGGGCAGGTGGGAGGAGGGGAAAGAGGACATGAGTTCCACAGCAGTGAGGAAGGAAATTGTGTGGTGGTGTGGGGAGGAAGTGAATGTGAGTGCAGTGGCAGAGGGGGGAAGGAAATTGCATATGGGTTAGGACGAAATGAGTCCAGTGGCAAGGAGAAAGAAGAACAAAGAAGAAATCCTAAGCATGGAGGATAAGGAGGAGGGGGAGTGTGGCAGATAAAAGAGGATCAAAGAACCCCTGGAGGAGATGAGGAGAAGAGATACTACCCAAAAATGGCAAATGCACCCCTAGGCTTGGAGAAAAAATGGCAAATACACTCATGGGCCTGAAAAGGTTGCATACTCCACTATATATTATCATAAGCTATCACGGAAGGGAATGTGTGACAGCTGCATATGCAATTCAGTTGATGGAACCGAGCTTTAGGACTGTCTACGTGCAGATTATCTAGTGAGCCATACACTGTCCTTATCCTTCACCTTAATAAACTTTTTAAAATGGAAACCTTTCCTTCTATGGAATGATCTCCCCAATGAGGCCCACCTGGTGCTAACATTGTTATCTTTTCAGTGCCAGTTCAAGACTTTTCCCCTTTCCCAGGCATTTAACAGCAAATGCTGTGTTTTTTAATTGACCCCAGATCTTTTTGTAGGCCTGTCTGAGAATTCACAGTTGTTTTAAATGTATATTGTCTTTTATATTGTCTGTTTTTATGCTTTTAAATATTGTATTTCAATTTTTAATGTTCCATGTTTTAATCTTTGTAAACTGCCCAGAGAGCTTCTGCTATGGGGCGGTATATAAATCTAATAAACAACAACAACAACAACAACAACAATAATAATACCTTCACATGCAAGACCACTTTTTCATGCTGCATGTGTTGGCCATGGGTATAATGAATGAAAAGTTGATATTGCTCAGTGGTAAATGGGGGGGGGGTAGATAGTAGATAATTCCCCCCTGCATTGCAAAAATGTGCAGATCTTGGGGTTCTTCTCACCCATAATCAAGGGGAACTGAGGTGTGGTGATAGCAAGAAGTAAATAAGAAATGAAAGAAATGTTGCAGCCTTTCCTGCCCTTTAGGGCTAGTGAATGTTTCTCATTACAGCACCAGAGTGCTGATACAGGGCATGTCTACACCAGCCATTTATCCTGGGGTCAGCTTGAGGTTGCCCCTTTGCATCCAAATGATGCACAGCTGATCCTGGGGTCAACCAGGGATGAACTCTCAGTTGTCCCAGGATAACTGGGACCATGGATATCCCGCATTTTTCCTGCAATCCCGGGACAACCCTGAAGACTGTAGATTGTGTGGCCAGCACTCCCAGGTCCTCCCTCTTCCTCGTGAGTAGCGGGGCTCTTCAAATAGGCATGAAGCTACGCAGGAGGGCTCTATGCCCATTGGGAGTGAGGGGAGCAATTTCGCCATCCCTGGGATGGCTGCTGGCACTTTTCGGCACCATGTTTTTGGGTCATTATTATTTTTAATTACTTTTTGTGGAGAAGCGTGACAGCACAATTGCACGACCAGCTCCTCCTTCAAAACAAACAAACAAACAAACAAACAAAAAACCACACCACGCTGGAATATCTCTCTTGATTTCCAGGATGTTGCGCTGGCATGTGCACCCTGGGAAATGATCCCAGAAGCTGTAAAGCCCGAGATCCTCCCCCACTCATCTTGGAAGGCCTGCAGGTATAGATGAGCCCATTATCTCTGATTGATCTGAGCTTTGAACCACTCCAAAATTGTGAAAAGGGGATCTAAATAACCTTCTAAACTGCTCAGTTGATCAGGTTGGGACAGCTTGGACTTGTTGAGGAAGAGTCAGGAAATATAACCAGTTTGTGAAGCAAGCAAAAGGATTTGTTTTAGGGGAATTGGGGAAAGGAAATAGCAATGAATAAAGCAATACAAGAAAAGCAATCACAACTATTCACAGAGCATCTCACAACCTCTCTGGGCAGAAAACTTATTTACAAACATTCACAGAGTTACACATGAATCCTATAAGCTATAAGAAAGCTATAAAGACTGGTCTCTTCTGGCAGGCATATCTAGTAGAATTTTAGAATGTTTTTAGGATTTTTTTAATGATGTTTTATTGCTATTTTAATACTGTGCACCATTTTTAAAATCAGTTTTATGTATTTTATCATATTTTATATTTACTGTTGTTCCCTGCCTCGATCCAAATGGAGAGGCAGGTAAGACATAAAATTATTATTATTATTATTATTATTATTCTCACTATTGGCTAGAAGAAGCCTGTGTGTTCCTTCTCCCTCATTAAGGGAGGCAGGGAGATGAGACATAACAAATATGTGTTGTTCAACTATTCTGCTGCACATGGAAAACACTCCAACGTTCTCTAGGGAAATGACTTTGAGAACTCAGTATTATCTCAAATTACTAGGATGAATGCTTCATCATGCCAATCCCATATTAATTTTTTGTGGCCACTTTCACAATCAATAATAGAACTTGAAAGTTGTATATAATATCCTGCTGCTGTTGAAAGTAGACATTATGGACTGTAGCCAAGCAAAGCTGCATCAGTCTGATCTTTCAGATTATCAGAGGAAACTTCTGATATTGAAGGAAAGCTATTATAGCTGGTAACTAAGGATAATCAAAGATTCTGTTCACTTTGTAATTTTAGGTGAGCCAACTTAATGTCCTGGACTAATATGTGGACAGGAATATTGTTTGGATTGTTCACTTCTCTGATTTTGCAATGCAGTTGTTGGCTTAAAACATATATAAGCATGCATATGATAGAGGGGAAATGCATGCAAAGATGTGTATATTTGGGGAAATTGATACAAATAAATTTCTGTTTTAGGAAACGTGCATACAAAAATACATAGTTAAGGGTGGGGAATGTTCAGTTTAAAAATATTTTTTCTCTATTTTTTTTTTCAATTTGCAGTGATCCAGAAACAGGGTGGAAGATTCTTATGACAGAACACATGCACACCTGACACAGTGCATGAATAGACTAATCCCTATTGGTGTGCCCATCCGTATTGGCGACTGATAGTGGTTTAGACAGAGACTGGACATCTTGCATTAAATTGACATATGTTATGGAATGGTTATTTCTGCTGCAGTTATTTTTCTGGAATCTGCCACAACTGCCACAACTTAAGTACAAATCACCAAATGCAATGTGCACCATGAATGATCTCTTCCAGATCCCATATGAGTATAGTAAAACTGGTGACATAACCATTGGAGAGATGACTACACAATTTGACTTTCTATTTGAAACAATGTCCTTCCATGAGCACCCTCAAACAACTGTTGTAAATGAACTCATGTAAGGCAATAAATGTGCCCCCCCCCATAATATGCACTAGGCCAGGTTATAATCACTACAACTACTTCATATGAATACATGAAGCTGGACTATACTTCATCTAATACTTTTTCTGTTTAGCCCAGGGGTATCTATTTTGATTGCTAGTGGCTCTCCATAGTCTGCTTAAGCATGACATTTCCCAGCAATCTGGGAACCTTTTAAATTGGATTACCAGTTACTCAAACAGGATATGTAGTAACCAAATCATGTGCTTTATGAATAACTGTCCTTACCCCAATAAATATAGTTTAGAAACAGACTGCAAACATTTTTTTTGAAAGTACATTTAGGATGTCTTTTGTTTTATCTCATATACATAAATGTGGTATATAATTTGAAGCTTAAAATATGTGTACTTTTGATGATGCACACAGTGGTATAGTTTTTCATCCTTATTTATAGCTCTGTATTAGTGCTATGGACTGATGACAAGATTTGACTGTGACTCCAATTCAGCACTTCAGAAAGTGAGCCAATTCTGTTCAAGCTGCTTTAGAGGCCTTATTTGAGGTTCAGACATCTAAGAGATTTTGCTTCCCACTGACTATGATGGAAGATGAAAAAAAGGAGTCTCCAAACTGTTTGTCACAGGCTGATGAGATATGCAGACATCATAACCCTATAAAGGGAATTATGCCTGCCAGAAAACTAGGTGTAACATTTTTTTTGTTGTTCATTTATTTGCTATGTACCATATGCAGTACACAGGGACTGGTAGTGAATTTTTGTATTACTTGGCAGTATGGGATGGAATTTGTTTGCCCTTCTGAGAAGATAGAACCTACCAAGTTTCAAATGAATATTTGCAAGGAGGGTTTTTGTTTTGTTTTGGTTTTGGTGCAAGAGCGCCTTTTTGCATTTCAAAGGTATTCAAAGATGTATGTGCATAACCCACTTTGTTCCTTGTGGACCATTTCTCTGAAAAAGACTAAGAGCCAATCTACACCTTCTACTAGAACATTTAGAAAACTAGGGTATAATGATTTTAATTGCTACGTTTTAAAACGTAACAAGCCACATGAAGGAGTCCCTACCGTTACAGCCTTTTTTCCCCTTCTGTTTGGAGTTCGTTTAGGAAGGCCACACACTATTTCTTCTTTGTTTCTTTCTTCTTTGTTTCTTCTTCACCCCATTGTTGCCATGCCCACTTCCTCCTGCATTCTCCTTCCTTTCACTTTGTCTTACTTTTGAATTTCATTTTACTTTACTTACCACCACGAGGGAAGGCAAACACAGTAACACAGCATATGTGCACCAGAACAAAAGCCCCCCCCCAACAACAATCATTTGAAAACAGAGATTAGATTAGAGGAGCACTGAAATGGTAAGTAAGGACACATTAGCGATTTTAAAACAATGTATGTCATAAAAACAATGTTATAAGAAGTAAAGTAATGATATAAGAATAAGAAACAACTAATATAAAACAACCTAGAACATACGTCATGTGCCCCAAAGCGTCCTCGGAACCAAAAAAAACGTTTCCAACATAATGTGTAGATTGACTCTAAGAAATAGGAATGGCCCTACGTTAAAGAATAAAATGCAAATTTTGGAATGATAGATGCAATAGATTATGTAGAAAGGAAGTCCACATAAGGTGGGTTATTGGCTTCCCTTTCCCTCCTGTGTCTTTATTTGTATTTGTTTTTAAGAAGGGGAATTTGTATGAAAATAGCACACATCATAGATGTATCTCTGGGCAAGGAGTAGATGCATGAAGCTACAGAAATATGTTGATTGAAGGACAGTTTAAGGGGGGGTGCATACTGAGGTTGGGTGGCATTAGAAGAATGGCCAACTGACAATCCCATCCATGCCCTCTCCCAAAGCACAGTAATAGGATGTCCCCTGGTAAAATGTGTCCTATGATTAGAACATAGAAGGTCGACTTACCAGACACTCAACGCCCCCCCCATCAGTGTTTAGAGTAAGAATATTTATGGAAACACACTGTTTCCCTTTACAAAGCTAAATTGTGAATGAAGGCTCATGTGGAGTCCAGCTTTAGTTCTGGGGACTGTCTATACATTCTGGAATCACCAAGGTGGCTCTGCAGTGGTGCTGCATCAATTATAAGATGCAACAGCCACCTCAAAGCCATTGCAGGGCTTTCCAGAGAAGCTCCACATTTTAACCTAACTCCATCCTTGATGCGGAAGTGTGGCCAGGCATATGGTGATTCCTGATTGTTCATCGCCCAACCAGGCAGATGGTAGGGGGTGGACCCGGCTGGCAGAGACCCTGCACTTTTGCTATGCATCAGGATTTCACTGTGCATTGGGATCACCCAAACACAGTAAAAGTGAGGGGTTTTGCTTATTATAGTAGTAATTATGGTCACTTTGGAGGAAAGTCCACTTCACCTTGGGGGAAACACCAGAAATGGTCCACAGCTTGGGGTTTTGGCCACATTTAATGCATATCCCCATTCTCTCTCTCTCTCTCTCTCTCTCTCTCCTTCCCTCCCTCTCTCTCTCTATCAGTATAATACAACTTATTCATACATTCTTCCTTTAGGGCAATGACAAAAAACTACCAGCATGTATGTTCCCTGGTATTTGCTGTGAAGCAGATCAATGAAAACCCCAAGATCTTACCAAATGTCAGCCTGGGGTTCCACATCTATGACAATTACTTGAGTGCAAGAATGACTCATCAAAATGCTTTGAAACTGCTATCCAGTGACAGTAGAATTGTCCCCAATTACAACTGCGACAGGCAAAATAATCTGATAGCTGTCATCGGGGGACTCAATGCTGAAATCTCTTTTCACATGGCTACAATCTTTGGCATCTACAAAATTCCACAGGTACAATGAGGATGTAGTTTCTGAAAATTTTCAATGCTAACATATTTCTCCTCCAGTGATATTAACAGGATGTTATTACTCCTTTGCTCTCTTTTGGAAAAGAGACTAGATAGGGATGGACAAAAATGTGATCTTTGCAATGGCTAAGATTTTTTTATCACTTCATTGAAGTTTGACTTTTCTCGCTTCCCATGCTCTCTTATGCTCTCTTTTCATTTTGTTCAAATGGAAAAAGTGAGCACTTCAGTTAGGAAAATGTGTTTGCTTATTTTTGAAAGAGTGCACCCAAAGGTGCATTTTTCCCAAATGGGAAATTTTGAGATTCCCCCCAAAATAGTTGTGTTCATGTCTGCGAATGGGACATGTTCTCATGATTTGCAAACATAAACACAATTCTCATACATAACATGCCTGAGACTAGATGGGAAATGGACTATACTAGGAAACACTTCACTAGATTTAGTATCAGAGGGAATAAGCCTGCATGCACTAGTTGCTGGGGGAACATGGGTGGAAGGGTGCTGTTGCACTATGTTCTGCTTGTGGGTCTCTGGTCAACAGCTGGTTGGCCACTATGTGAACAGAGTGCTGGACTAGCTGGACCCTTGGTCTGATCCAGCAGGGCTCTTCTTATGTCCTTATGTCCTTATTCGAACACCAAAGATAGAAGGGAGGATTATAAATGAATAAATGGGAGATGACTTGCCCAGTTTTCAACAACTGAAAAATCCAGACATAGAAAAACATCCTCTCCCATGATCATCCCTTTGAGGGAAGCTTCCCATTCAAAAATAGACATAATCCCAAGCACATTTCCCTCTTTTGATGGTGCTCTGTTCAGACAACATGATGTACTATTTCAAACCAACTGACCCTAATATCTGTCCCTGATCAGGAAAGTTCATTTGCAACAAACCTTCAGCCCATACAGGAAGAAAACAGCTGAAGTGACTGTTTTGTGATCTTTCTCCCTGTGTAAGTTTTATTGCAATCCTGTACATGTTCACTCGGAAGCAAATCCTAGTCTATTCAAGGGGAACTCAGAATATGGCTTTTCGGTATCCCTCCCCCCATATGCCTTTGCCCTTCTTTCACATGGGTTTATGAAGTCTCCAGCACTACTCAGATTGAGCTGGGCACTGATATAATTTTCTCAAATGTCCCCAACATAGCATCACTGCAGAGCATTGTGGGAAATTAAAATGCCACCCTCTGGCTACCAGGCATTGATGAACACCAAGAGAAAATAAGGTGGGCTCAGGGAAGATATCAGCAGTGAAGGGGCTTCCTTACATATGCTGATGCCAGGCTGAATCTAATACTAAATGCTAGTTCTTACATTACAGTGGTGGTACAATTGCTGCTTTTTCTCCTCAAGGTGATGGGCATCATAGGAACTGCAGAAACTTTTTTGACAGAAGACATAAAACAGTTGCATAGGAAACAATGGGCAGATTCAAAAAGAAATGTGTCATGCAAAAGTGCAAAGCAACAAATATCAGGCCCATTCATGAAGATAGAGCAAAGCTAATATTGTATGAAACTCTTGACATTTCGTATGAAATGAGTAGAAATAATTTACTGCCCTCATGGAAATGATATTCACCCAAACTGCAATCATTTGCACATTTGCATAGGAGAAAAACCCAGTTAATGTTGTGGACTCATTTCTGAGTAAGGATACAGGGAATTGCACCTCAAGCCTGTAATCCTTGTGGTGAAACCTAAACACAATTCAAGAGGATACGTCTCATTGAAAACAATGGAACTCAATTCTCAGTAAGCATACATTGTGCTCCACTGCTTGAGTGGCATTATATTGAATTAAGTTGCCTTCTAAGTTCTTGTCCACCAGTCCACTGGTAAAGTCCACCATGCTAACAGGCACAAAAGACAGGAGCTTTTCAATGAGGTGTCCCATCACTCTGGAACTCCCTGCTATGGGAAATCCATTTGCAGGGCTGGCCCTGTATTGAAGCAGCCTGACGTGTGCACAGCAGGTGACGGAAAATGGGAAGGTGGCTGAATTGTGCCACTCTCCCATCCAAAGGGCCCCCACTGCTTCTCTGTTGTGCTGGTCACCTGCATGGTGCCTAGCAAGATCAAAAAGCATCCCTCAGTCGTCCTCTCATCTCCTGCCCTGAGCCCGGTTGTGCATCTCCCGGTCACCTGTCCTGCTTGGCCAGCCAACATAGCTGGACCTGCCCACCCACTCAACTTACCTTTTTTTGGCACATGTACATGTGCCCGCCTTGCCAGCAAGTCACCCGTCAGAGATTTCCACATTCAGGAGCAGTGCAGTGCCTGCGAAGTCAGCCAAAGTATCACAAGAAGTCCTGGAAATTCTGGGAGCATCCAGGACCTATCACAATACTTTGGCTGAACTTGTGCAGGTGCTGTGAAACTCCTGGAGGTAGAAAGTCCTAATGGGCAGTGTGCTGGTGAGACAGGTGTCAGAAAAGGTAAACTGGTGAGCTGGTGGGCACGTACATCAGATGGGAGGGGCCGTGGTAGCAGCTCCCCACTTAAGGTGGTGACCTGCCTAGGCCTATACAATTATTTACCTTTTTCAGCATATATATATATATATATATATATATATATATTATATATATATATATATATATGCATTATTGGTTACTTTTCTATCTTCTGCTGTTGCTTAATATATATTATTTTATTATTTATTTTAAAATTACCTTACACTTTTAAAATGGATTTAACTGTTGTCTTTACTTTATTTTTGTTGGTCTTAGATGTTATGGTTTTGTAATAATCATTTTTTGTTCTGTATTGTTTTCATGATCATGTGTATATGAATTTATTGTATGTATGGTTTCCAAAAATCGTATTTGACAGGGCTGTAGAGCACAAATTTTATATAAATATTTCAAATAAAAATAATAAATAAACTAACAAAGAGATCGTCACAATGAACATTTATTTTTGCTTAGATTGCTTACAGTATTTTAGCTCCAACAATTAATGTTAAAACCCAGCTCCCTTCCTTCTACCGGATGATCCCAAATGAAGAAAATATGTATGCAGGGATTATCCAGTTGCTGCTTCATTTCCAATGGATCTGGATTGGGGTTATTGCTTCAGATGATGATAAAGGAGAACAGTTTCTGCAAACATTGTTACCGATGTTTGCCCAACATGGCATCTGTACACCTGTCATTGAGAAAACACTATCTCTATCCGATGTTTTAGAGAACTCAGAAACATTAGAAACCCTCCGTGCCATTACTTTTTCAATAACCAATTCCAATACCAAAGTATTTGTTGTAAATGCAGACCCTCAAACAATTGCATGCTTGAAATGGCTGATATACATTTATGAAAAGTTAGAAGACATCATACAAACATCTATAGGCAAGGTGTGGCTTATGACAGCCCATTGGGATTTCTCATCAGAGACATTTCACAGGGATTTTGATATACATGTCTTCCATGGTGCCTTATCTTTGGCAATACACTCACATGAAGTGTTGGGTTTTAGAGAATTCCTGCAGCTCCTACATCCTAGCTTGCCAAAAGGAGACGGGTTTATCAGGATCTTCTGGGAACAGGCATTCAATTGCTTATTTTCTGATTCAAATGAAGACAATGAGAACTCAAATACTTGTTCTGGCCAAGAGAAACTGGAGAACCTCCCTGGAACTCTTTTTGAAATGAGCATGACTGGCCAAACCTACAGCATCTACAATGCAGCCTATGCCATAGCACATGCTATACAGAAGATGTTGTCATCTACAACCAAACACAATATGTTTATGGATCATGGTAGACTGGATCCCCCAAATTTTATTCCTTGGCAGGTAAAATTTCACTTCAGAACTGTTTTCTTGCTATAGCTAGTTATATATACAATAGCTTTTTTATTCAAAACCCCCCCAAGAGATCCATATTTCCTTACTACAGTTACCTTCCTGAAAACCACACATGCTTAGATAGATGTCTTTCTTTTCCCACTGGCTGAAGGTACTACAAATTTCGACCAAGCCCTGGCTTGTTTTGGGTTGATTATGTTTAGGGATCATGATGTACTGTCCCCAATCACATTTACAGAGTCTAGGTGCCTTTGCAACGTACATAAAATTGTTATGGTCCTTGCCTCCAGAACCCAACTTTCCACAAATGTACATTCAGTCCAGCCAGTCTGCTCAGTTAATAAGTCTGAAATGGTAATTCCCCATGATTTCCTCTGAGTAGTTGGAGCAATTGCTATGGGGAAATTAACAAAATTATGTAAGTTTGCATTAAAACACAAAACTGAAGAAATGTTTTCCCAAGCATTAGTGTTTGGCCTTCCTACATTCATGGAGAGGCTCTGTTATCTCTCAGAGCCTCTTCAGTAGTGTTGGAAGACCAAATAGTGGTTTTCCATTTTAATGCAAACTTACCAAATTTTAAACCAAAACACAAATTGAAATTCAGTTATGCTTTGAAATTGGTACTTTTCCAATTTTTACAATGGAGTTTTTATTTTGTTAAAAAAGAAGAAGTGTATAATACTGGAATGCACACACAAAAATGTGAATATTAGTGAAAAAATATTAAAATGCATTTTATTATAAAATAATTATTTCAAAATATGTATGTTATGCAACATTAACTTTTTTTAAAGCATGTATTAGGAGAATTATGAACAAAAATGTACAAATATTCATGAAAGAAATGAGAGCGAGAGTGAGAGAGAGAGAGAGAGAGAGAGAGACTGAGAGACTGAGAGAAACCAAAATTGATAATTTGAACCTCCTCAAACCAAAGAAATGTGGGAGAAATATTTGTAACCCTTCTGGGATTTTGGACAATTCTGACATTACGGGAACTAGCATCTCTGTTCCCTCTAATATAAGCTTGGAATTCTGAAGTTATAAGAGTAGTATGGGAAGGAGACAACTTACAGAGACAGACACACCACTTAAATGAGTTAAACTTTGATCTAGGGAATGCCCTAGATGATGATGGCGATCTACTTGCAAGCAAGGCAGATAATGGAGTAAAAAAAGGACACATCCTGGCCCTTCTACATCAAAAGCATTTTATAAGATTCAGAGTTGGAAGTCTTGGCTCATTCATTTTGCCAAATAAAATTATAGTTATTGATCAATTATTAGAAACACATTAGAGTCAAAAATATCTTTAACAAAAATAATATTTTGAGATGTGACAGTTGTCTGACCACTGGAGTAGCAATTTGCATTCTACAACTTTAACTCTAGAGAAAGAAAACCAAATTCTTCAAGAGAGTGAGGCCTGTAAATATTAAAATGAAAGATGAAAAAACTAGGGATGTGTATTGTATTGTTAAAATGTTCGATAACAATACGATAAGGTCGTTATTGGACATCCAATTAACGATACAATAGAAAAACCTCCTATAAATATCTAATCCAAAAATTTTCAGCCTGATTATATCGATTTTTTTCTGGATTTCCAGACCCCCATATAAATAAACCTATAACTTCTGTATTTTCAAAATTAGAGGCTTGTAACTTGGTCACAGTGCTTATGGGTTACGCCTAAGTATGTGTATGAAATTTGAGATTGATCCCTCCAACCCTCGATTTTATATGAATTTATTAAAGACCATTTAAGTTCTGACAACTCAGAATGACAGCTCACCACGTGCGTTCATTCAGACCTGTCAAAAAGTTACACGATCTTTAAAAAATTCATATAAAATACAGGGGTGGAGGGATTGATCTGAAATTTGGTACATACTAGCAACATGTGCTAGATAGATCCCTCCAAACCTCAATTTTATATGAATTTATTAAAGTTCGTACAAATTTATTGATAGCTGGTTTATCGGGCCTCCGTGCTGTCATCTTGTCTGCTTTTTTTCACATAGGCTTGCATTGGGGGAAACACATGCATAATTTTTTTATTTGAAATGATAACGACATGAAACTTGGGGAGCCAGGACTAGCAAGATCCAATCTGCAATGTCCAAAAAGTTTCATGTCTCTATCTTTTCAAATTAAAAAGTTATAGGGGGTCCCCCAAAAGTCCCACCCCCACTGTAACTTCTTCATTTTTAAAGATAAAAACTTGAAACTTGTGGGACATTGAAGATGGGATCTGGATGGTCATTTGTGAAAAAAATCAGAGCAATTGCTCTAACCCTCGATTTTCTATGAATTTATTAAAGATCGTGCTCCTTCTGAAAGCTGAAATCCAGTCAACCAGCTTTCGGAAAGAGCATGATCTTTAAAAAATTCATGTTGCTACACATATGTGCCAAATTTCAGATCAATCCCTCCAGCCCTGTATTTTATATGAATTTTTTAAAGATCCTGCAACCTTTTGACAAATCTGAATGAACACATGTGGCGAGCTGTCATTCTGAACTGTCAGAACTCTTTAATAAATTCATATAAAATCAAAGGTTGGAGGGATCGATCTGAAATTTCATACACATACTTAGGCATACCCCATAAGCACTGAGACCAAGTTTCAAGCCTCTAACTTTAAAAATACAGAGGTTATAGGCATTTTTTCTAAAAGAAAATTCAGCTCTATAGGGCACAATGGGACTGCAAATTAATTATCGGATTTCTGATAATTATTGGAAATACGATACGATTTACCTCTGATCTAATCCGATCCGAATTTTTTTTTTTTTTTTAAAAAGTGATTTCCGATAATTATACAATATGATAATTTTGGGCATACACACTAGGGGTGTGCATCGGATCCGATCCGATCCACGATCCGAATCCGATCCGCCCCAAAATCAGGAAAATCTGATCCAATCCGATCCAATCCGATCAACCTCCGATCCGATCCGATCCGATCCGACGAGGTCCGATCCGGATCAGACGCCATTTTGAATGCTTTTTCCCATAGCCAAGTATTGTTTTACAAAAACGCCTATAACTTTTTCATTTTTAAAGATAGAAGGATGAAACTTGGGCACATTATACACTGGTTAGGGATAGTTATCTGTGAAAAATTTCAGAAAGATTGGTGCATGCGTTTTGTGACAATTAATTTTTTAATAAATACCCAGGAATGCCTATAACTTTGTCATTTTTAAAGTTACACACATGAAACTTTGCCACATTGTAGGTGGTACCCTGGGACCTATGTGTGTGAAATTTCAGAAACGTAGGTGCTTGTCTTGTGTGGCAATTAATTTTTAGAAAAATGGGTAGTAGTGGGGTAAATACATTTACGCCTCCCATTTTTTATTTTTGAAGATACAAACAGGAAACTTGGGCACATTACAGGTACCCCTTGCCTTGATATGTGTGTGAAATTTCAGAAACATTGGAGCTTTCCTTGTGTGGCAATTAATTTTTGAAACAATGAGGGATTCATTGGACAGCACTTGCCCATAGGGATTCATTGGACAGTACTTTTCCATAGGGAATCATTGGACAGTACTTGCCCATAGGAAATCATTGGAAAGCACTTGCCCATTGAGAAATACAGTTATGCCTCCCACTTTTTGATTTTTGAAGATACAAACATAATAAATACCCAGGAATGCCTATAACTTTGTCATTTTTAAAGTTGCATACATGAAACTTTGCCACATTGTAGGTGGTACCTTGGGACCTATGTGTGTAAAATTTCAAAAACGTAGGTGCTTGCCTTGTATGGCAATTAATTTTAGAAAAATGGGTAGTAGTGGGGTAAATACATTTACGCCTCCCATTTTTTTATTTTTAAAGATACAAACAGGAAACGTGGGCACATTACAGGGAACACTTCACTTGATATGTGTGTAAAATTTCAGAATGATAGGTCCAGGCATGTGGTGGCAAGGTGTCTGCACACACCACTTTGAAGACTGTAGAAAATTTCTCCTGTAACGATCCTAGCGAGAGAGAGAGTGATCCTAGGCTCAGCCGTTCTGCTTGAGTGAAAGTATCAAAGCAGACACGAGCCAAGTGCTACTTTGTTTCTCCTTTTGTAATGGATACTAGCTCAGTTGCAGCCAAGCGTGCAACGATCAAAGAGATGAGAGAAAGTGTTTCCTTCTTCTTCCCGGGAGGCGGGAGGGTGCAATTGACAGCCCCAGCCTCTGAGGAAAAACGTTTATAACTTTTAATCTAAAAAATTCATAGCCACCACATGCCTGGACCTATCATTCTGAAATTTTACACACATATCAAGTGAAGTGTTCCCTGTAATGTGCCCATGTTTCCTGTTTGTATCTTTAAAAATGTGTGTAACTTTAAAAATGACAAAGTTATAGGTGTTTCTGTCCTCATTGTTTCAAAAATTAATTGCCACACAAGGAAAGCTCCAATGTTTCTGAAATTTCACACACATATCAAGGCAAGGGGTACCTGTAATGTGCCCAAGTTTCCTGTTTGTATCTTCAAAAATAAAAAAAATGGGAGGCGTAAATGTATTTACCCCACTACTACCCATTTTACTAAAAATTAATTGCCACACAAGGCAAGCACCTACGTTTCTGAAATTTCACACACATAGGTCCCAAGGTACCACCTACAATGTGGCAAAGTTTCATGTGTGTAACTTTAAAAATGACAAAGTTATAGGCATTCCTGGGTATTTATTAAAAAATTAATTGCCACAAAACGCATGCACCAATCTTTCTGAAATTTCTCACAGATAACTGTCCCTAACCAGTGTATAATGTGCCCAAGTTTCATCCTTCTATCTTTAAAAATGAAAAAGTTATAGGCATTTTTGTAAAACAATACTTGGCTATGGGAAAAAGCATTCAAAATGGCGTCCGATCCGGATCAGACATCCGGTCCGATCCGATCCGACCATGCTCCGATCCGATCCGACCCCCCAGGTCCGATTCCGATCCGCTATCCGATCCGATCCGGGGGGTCAGTGCACATCCCTAATACACACCCCTAGAACAACCCTCCTGCTTCTTTTCTGTTCTTATACAAATACATATTACAAATTCAGTTTCAACACTTTGTAAAATATGTATTTGGCTGTTGTTGTTTTTCTCTTCAATCTAGCTTCATTCTTTCTTGAGCAGCATCTCATTTAACAATAGTGCTGGGGATTTTGTGTCTTTTGATGAGAATGGAGAACTGGAAGCTGAATTTGATATTATAAATTGGGTTACTTTCCCAAACAAATCCTTCCTAAGAGTGAATGTGGGAAGGAAGGATTCACAGGCTTTACTGGAACAAAGGTTCATCATCAATGAGGAGGCTATCACCTGGCACAGTTCATTTAATCAGGTGGGATATATATATATGGATTCTAAGGCACAAAGCAGAATGGGAAAATGTTCCACACCTTCTAATCCTACTGGATGGTTTCTAATCCTACTGGAGGAAAAGGCTATCAATGGCTACTAGTCGTGATGGCTATGTGCTACCTCCAGTATCAGAAGCAGTAAGCCGATATACATCAGTAGCTAGGGAGCATTGGTGGGACAGTGCCTTTGCATCAGCTTGTGGGTCCCTGCTTAACAGCTGGTTGGCCACTGTGTGAACAGAGTACAGGATTAGATGGACCCTTGGTCTGATCCAGCATGGCTTTTTCTTATGTTCTGAACTCTTTCTACTCTTTTCTGCCATCTGCTATGATTGGCAGAGCCCCACCCAGGGATGGCATGTGCCTGTCCTGGGAAGCACCTGGGGAGCCACGAATCACAGCACCCCACCAAAGGACAGCATGATTGGTGTCTCCTCAAGTGCTTCCCAGATGGGATTATTTCCCCTGCCTATAGAGCCCCACTGGGCAAGAGCACAGGGTTTCTGCTGTTATTGCCTCATGACTCTGTAGGAGGGGCAATACTCCCCAGTGCCTGACAGATGACACAATAGGGTTATTTTTTTAAAAAAAATGCACAAAACCCATAGTGCACAAAACTACTTTAGTCAATATAGACATGTATACAAAAATGTGTGTGTGTAACCCTAACCCTATATATATATGACGGAAATGGATGCACTGTGCAGAATCTCTGTGCAGAAAACAAACAATCTGGGACACCATAATCACTGTTCAAACACTCTCATTTTTTTAAAAATTAAATTTCAGAATGATTTACCAACTCAGAATCCCATCACGAGCACTGTGTGTGTGTGTGTGTGTGTGTGTAAAGACAGAAACAGGTTCTCTGGATGCAAATTATTTATTTTCATGAAGCCCAACTTGTTTTGGCCTGTACTTTTTTCTAGAGCTTTCCTCAGGGGGTTGTTTGATGATAGTGCCTGCAGAATTTCCTCTAGCAATTTTTTTTTTCTGTAATAATCTATGGTCGCCATAGATTATCACAGGAGACAATTATTTTACTGGACAGCCATCTGTCAGGTATGCTTTAAGGTGGATTCCTCAATGGCCTTATAGGTCCCTTCCAACTCTACTATTCTATGATTCTATGATTCTACACATTTTTGAAAAATTCACACTTTTCCCATTAGAAATTTGCACTTTGCATATATGAACCAACCCCTCTACGTTTCTCCTTCTTTATGGATAGGTATTGCCCATTGCTCTGTGTAATGACAACTGTCATCCAGGTTCCAACAGAAAAAAGAAAGAAGGGGAACTATTTTGTTGCTATGATTGTGTTCCATGTCCAGATGGGAAGATTTCAGATCAAAAGGGTAGGTAGCATAATTTGCAGAGTTGCATTTTAAAATATTTGTCTTATGTTTTGCTATATCACCAGTTCACATCTCCAAAACATAACAGGGATGAATAAAATGCAGTAATCATATATATTACTAAAATGTTGCACATAGACACCAATTAAACATTCATTATAAACAATTAAATATTGTCTTATTTCCTAACATTGCCCAGACAAGGAAACATTTACATTCTAAAATTATCAGTGATGCAAGAAGGGCTATAGGTAATAGGGATGTGCATGGACACCCCCCCCCCCCGGATCAGATCGGGACCCAGATCGAGACCCCCAATTTTGTTCCGGATCAGATTGGAACAAAATTGGAAGTCCCCTGGATCGGATCAGGCCCAATCCCGATCCAAAAAGAAAGCTTTCCCCCAATGCAAGTCTATGGGGAAAAATGGCAGTGGGGGGTGAGTGGGGGCCTAACTCCCCCTCCTTGTCCCTCCCCCTCACACTTCTTACCTGCCAGGGCCATCCATGAGGAAGCAGGAAAATAATCTAAGTGGGAAAGACTGAAATTTAGTACAGGTCAACAAATGGGCCCGATGATATAAAGCAATATACAGAAAGCCAAACCTACCTTCCTCAATTGGAAGTTGCATCCTTTTTCAGGATATCCATGGTATAGAGGAACCTGACAAAAAGTTATGAACCAGAGCACTGAGTTTTTGAAAATATTTGACAGATATAAGCAAAAGTATCCCAAGTATAATGTAAAGAGCCCCAGGCATAATGTCCATCTTGAGCGTATTTACTTTACTTCAGATGCCTATCTCTGTATATCCCATGAGGTCTCATTCACAATCCAAGTTCAGCTGCCTTCTGTTTCAGGTTTTTTTTTCTGAATAAGATGGAAGGACACAAATATCACAGGATTTACTAGCTTCAGCTATCTTGCTCCCTGAAACATTCCTGCTTCTTGTCCATGGCCTTCCATGTTTGACCATCCTTGGGTCTGAGTGAATAAGAAAAGCACATAAAAAGACCAAGGTGGCAGCTGTTGACCACTGGATCAAATGGGAGGGGAACCCTCATTTTTAAGCCTGTGTATCTTCCTCCGAATGAGAGCTTGGCTGGGGGAACCAAACATTTTCATCAGAAATTGATGATGCCACAAGGGAAAGTCAGGCTACATCATGTTTAGAAAGAGAGATACTGAAGGGATGATTGATGCCTCCACTGTACCCATATAGGGAAAATATCTGTCCCAATACTGTCCATTTCACTTTTATAAGACAATAATCTTCCCACTATCCAATGACTCAGTTTTATGGAGCAGCATTATTTACTGTCGCAACAGCAGACCACAAATATGGTTCCTTTCACATCCTTGATTAAAGAATAATGTGAATAATAATAATAATAATAATAATGTTGATGGTAAAATTGTAGGAAGGGATATTCACTATCTCAATCCATTATTTTCACCTACCTATTTTTGTGTTTGAAATAGAGTGACATATCAAAGACATGTAGTTTATCAGGAGAATACCAGATTTTGGAGATGTAGCCATTCACTACATTAAATAGATATAACAGAAGAAAGATGAATACATAGTTGGATTGTTTTAGAATCTGTTCTATTTTTCAGATATGAATGACTGTTTCCAGTGCCCAGAAGATGAATTTCCAAATAAGAACAAAGACCAATGTCTTCCCAAAGTCACAATCTTCCTCTCTTATACAGCGCCTTTGGGGGTCACTTTAGCTTTTGTAGCTCTATCTTTTGCATTACTCACACTTTGGGTGCTAGAGATTTTCATCAAGAACCAGCATACTCCCATTGTGAAAGCCAATAATCGGGACCTCACCTACTATCTGCTCATTTCCTTATTGTTCTGCTTCCTCTGCTCTTTCTTTTTCATTGGTCAACCTCACACAGTAACGTGTTGTTTACGACAAATTGCTTTTGGCATCATCTTCTCAATGGCTGTATCTTGCATATTGGCAAGAACCATCACAGTAGTTCTGGCTTTCATGGCCACCAAGCCAGGATCCAGGATGAGGAAATGGGTTGGGAAAAGACTAGCAAATTCTATTCTTCTTAATTGTTCCTTTATCCAGGCTATTATTTGTGCTGTATGGCTATGTACTGCTCCACCATTTCCTGATTTTGATATGGATTCTCTGACTGAAGAAATCATACTGGAATGCAATGAAGGTTCAGAAACCATGTTTTATTGTGTTTTAGGCTACCTGGGATTTCTGGCCCTTGTCAGCTTCACTGTGGCTTTCCTAGCCAGGAAGTTGCCAGATACTTTCAATGAAGCCAAGTTCATCACTTTCAGCATGTTTGTGTTTTGTAGTGTTTGGTGGTCCTTTATTCCATCTTACCTGAGCACCAAGGGAAAATATATGGTTGCTGTGGAGATCTTCTCCATCTTGGCCTCTAGTTTTGGGTTACTCAGTTGTATCTTTTTCCCAAAATGCTACATAATTATCCTAAAGCCTGGATTGAACAGCAAGGACCAGCTAATAAGGAGAAAAAATATTTAACCAGTTGTTTACTTATATATTATTCTTAAATTGCAGTGTTCATTGTCATATCTTGTATTTATTATATAATTGATAGTTGAGGAGTCCAAGTTTATATAACCAAGCGAAAGTTGGCCCATGATGAACCAAGGGTTGGGATTTTCCACTTGTCTTTTCTCCTTCTTTGTTATTCTCCTCTGTTTCTCAAATTTATCAAGGATATTTTTTTTCACTACTGGTGCTTGGCAGAGATGGCAAGGCAACACCCTTGAATTGATAATAAGGACTTCCTTCCTCAGATTGTAGATAATTCATTTTATGTATGAGAATCCAGGAACATTATGTCCTTTTGGGTGGAGTAGACTTGAAATTGGGATTATGAGGAGGAAGAAAAGGAAGCCCTTTTGTATAGAATTGTGTGTGATGCATCAGAAGAGATCTGGACTTCTAGGCCCTAAATTTTAGAGAGTGTTGAACATATGTGTGTGTGTGGGGGGGGTGTCACTCTATTATTATTCTTATTATTCTTATTCTTATTGCTTTTGTTGTGATTCATCTCTTTATGAGATGTCAAAGGCTAACAAGAGGGAACAACTTCAATGGCAGATCACTAAAACTACACACATTTCACAATGGAGAAGTAAAGCTCAAGGAAATTATGCAAATTGCATGGCAGAGCAGTGAGACAGATCACCAACAATATGAAAATTCCATGGACTAGCAGAAAAGCTGAAGGAAAGTTATACATATTTCATAGTGGTCTATTTCCATATCTGGGCACTTGTGTGGGACCAGGGTTTTGATTTGTTTTGTTTTAAGGTTGTGATTGCATGCAGGATATTCTGCATTGCATAAGTCACCTTAAACTCTGCTGACTAATCAAAAGCCTTAACCAGGTGTCTTCTGAATAGGACCGTACTGTATTTCTAATTAAATTATTATAATTATTATTTATTATTTTGCATCTGTACATCCAAATCAGCATGTGCAAATTTTAAGCATATTGCTGACTTCTTTTGTCTTTTTTGTCTTGTTTTTGTGTTGTTGTTTTTGCTGATACATTACCTCTTTTTTTACAAATGGCCACCCTATCTATGAGCGAGAGTCAGCATTAGTGGCTCAGGTGAATGATCTTTGTCTGGAAATTAAGAGAAGTGTGCTTTCTTCTCAGCTTCCATCTTAAGGCTGAAGGTTTCTGCCAGGTTCTCAGTATAGAGTGATCCCCACGTCTGCCTCCTTTTTCCTAAAGGACAAAAGATTAGGCCTAACAAATACACATTATTCAAATATTCAATTATTCTGATGCACATGGCAGAACACAGTGCACTATTGTCTAGGGAGATGACTTTGAAACCAGGAATTATCTCAAATTACTAGGACAAATGCTTCAACATGCCAATCCATATGGATTTTCTGGGGCCATGTTCACAATCAATAACAAAGTTTGTCCATGTATATAAAATATCCCTGACATGTTGAAAACAAATTAAGAGACTGATGTCATTCTGATCTTCCACTTGAGCAGAAGAACGAGTGTACCACTAAAGGAAGGCTACAATAACTAGTGTCTACGGATGCTCAGGGATTTCATTTGCTCCATATTTGTAAGTAAATAAGTCTAATTCTACTTCTTGGACTAATACATGGAAGTGAGTGTGATTATTCTTAGAATCATGCATTTTTCTGAATTTTGTGATGCACTTCTTGGCTTGCAAATGCATACAAACATGCATATTTTAGAGGGAAACCACATAGGGGAAATGGGTATTTAATGGGTATTTAAAGAAGCTTATTTGAAAACATGCATGCAAATATGATATTTTTCAGAAAATATCCAATGTATAAATTATTTTTTCTTTTTTCTTTTAATTGCAAACTGATGCAGAGACAGGATGGGACAGACTTAAGACTGAAGAAGCGCAAAACTGGGACAGACAGGAAAGAGACTGAGCTGTCCATCCACACTGGTGACTGGTAGTGAACTTGTGAGATAGATAGATAGAGACTGGGCATGCTGTTTAAAATTGATGTATGCCATGGAGAAGATATTTCTATTCCAAGTATTCTTTTGCTGGCTGCTGCAGCTGCCTCAAAACAAGTGCAAGGGATATTCCGCAACTTGCACCATGAATGATCTCTTCCAGATCCCATACAAGTATTATAAAATAGGTGACATAACCATTGGCGAGATTACTACCCAGTTTGACTTCCTATTTGAAACAATGTCCTTCAGTGAACACCCCAAAACCAAGTTTGTAAATGAACTCATGTAAGGAAATAATTTGTTATCCATAATATGTATTCATATGAACTATTATAACCGGTATAATGGGTCATATGAATACATGAAATCAGATTATACATAATCTAACTATTCTTCCATCCAGCACAATGATGTCTGTTTTGACTGGCGGTGACTTTCCATGGTCTCTGCATGATATTTCACAGAGGCTTTATTTGAGATCCTATTCATTGCAGGTACCAGTATGTTTGGTATCCAAGCCATGGGCTTTACCTATAATTTTGCCCACCCCCACCAGTACAGTTTGTAAGACAAACTACAAGTTGTGGGGTTTTATGTTGTTGTTGCTGGAACTGATGCTGTTGTTTTAGGCTTGTCTTTTGTTTATTGGAAATAAATTTAGCCTTGTTGGTTGTCTCATATTTATATATGACAATACATAAATTTAATCCTAGAAATGTCCCGATACACCTAAAAATGCATACAACATTAATGATGTGTTTAGTTGTATAGATTTTGTCCTGACAGTTTGAAGGTTGTCTACATGTATCAATATATCAGTATACCCTTGTCAACCATAACACATTTTTTCCTTAAGCACAATGACAAAAAACTACCAGCATGTATGTTCCCTGGTATTTGCTGTGAAGCAGATCAATGAGAACCCCAAGATCTTACCAAATGTCAGCCTGGGGTTCCACATCTATGACAATTATTTAAGTGCAAGGATGACTCATCAGAACACCTTGAAGCTACTATCAGCCCATAATAGGATTGTCCCCAATTACAACTGTGACAGGCAAAATCTTCAGATAGCTGTCATTGGGGGATACAACTCTGAAATCTCTCTTCACATGGCTACTATCTTAGGCATGTACAAGATTCCACAGGTACAATGAATATATGGGCCTTGAAATTTTCCAGTGCTGGCATATGTATCATTTTAGTTGTAGTAATTTAGTTTATTGTTGTAACCACAGGTCATAGCATCATTCATAAAATGACAGCAACTACTTACAAAAATGCAAATAAAAACAACAACACCTGAATGTCTAACTGTTAATACATCTATAATGAGAACCATCATTACTGAAACTAATCAAAAACTACAATTTAGCAGGTTGTCTGAAAGGATTAGTAGATAAAGTTCTCTTTCTAATTTTAAGAGTCAGCAAAGTAAAAAGGACCACTTAGTAGGTAACACAGGGAAGTGCATCCAGCAGATAGTAAACACATTCCACTTCATTCAGAACCTGTGAATCTGGGCTGGCATTTTACCTCTTATTAGGAGTGTGCACACCAAAAAATATCATTGTTTATCGTTATCATTTTGGACCAAAAAAAATGTCGTCTTCTTTCATATCGTAGGTGAACCGTATCGTCTTCAGGATAATTATTATGAAAAAATGATATTTTTGCAGCCCTATTTTTAAAGAAAAAAATGCCTATTAACTTATGTATTTTAAAAGTTAGAGGCTTGAAACTTGGTCACAGTGCTTATGGGGTATGCCTAAGTATGTGAATGAATTTGAGATCGATCCCTCCAACTCTCAATTTTATATGAATTTTTTAAAGATCGTTTCCATTCTGACAGGTCTGAATCCAAATGAGATCAGATTGGGCCCGGATCGGGCTGGATTGGATCCACGATCCGGATCCACTCTGTGTCCATGCAGAGCCCTCCCTCCCACTTTCCCACTCTTTCCTTTCCTCCCCCAATCGCCCTGCTTACCTGCAGCCTCCTCCACGTTGTCCCTCGTCTTCCTCCGCGTCATCTTTCATCCTCGCTGTGGGCTGCCACTTTTCCTAGTTACACCAGGTGATGATATCACCTGTCACGACCTGGAAATGTGTCGGCCCACAGCGAGGATGGAAGACGATGGCAGGATGATGGCGGAGGAGGCTGCAGGTAAGCAGGGCGATTGGGGGGAGGGAGAGAGTGGGGAGACCGGGAGGGAGGGCTCTGCACTGACCCGGAGTAGACACGGACCCAGATCTGAGGTGGATAGGATTGTGCCCAATCTGATACGGGACAGATTGGGCCCAATCCGGACCTCCCAGATTGGCATCCAGATCGGATCGGGGTGTCCATGCACAGTCCTACTTGTAAATGCTGTCTGTAAAGGTGCATCCATATGGTTGAGTAAATACTGTGAAGTGAATTTGTTTTTCTTAAAGTAAGGGTATCACAGGGAGAACTTTGAATGCTGGATCAAACTGGCAACTTTACTGGCATCCTGATCATGGAGCTTGCCATATTTTTTTTCTGTGTCCCAAGACTTAATATCCTCTAACAAGGGCAAAGAGTACATTTGCAGAGTATGAGACACCATATTTGCTTGCTGGTTCTCCTCACAGTACTGCAGTAGCAGGATTTAACTAATTGGTTTTCTGGATGACTGTCAAGTATCTTAAAGTATTTTAGCAATGACAGAGGGTTTCATTCAATGATATTTTCAGGACTTCCTTACATCTTTATCCTCTTTTCTAAAAGAGAGAGAAAGAGAGTTGGAGAGAAAGGTTTGGATGGCATGCTGTGGCTTGCTGGGGGTTAGTTAATGCATGAAAAGCTGCAGTATCTGCAAGCAGCTAGTTACATATGTATCCTTCACTTGGGGGTTGTTGTGTTGTGTAAACCTAGTGAGTGTCAGTTCTGAAACCCTAAAACAGATCCTGGTTTATGCAATGAGGTGGCTGTTTAACCCTCACATAACCCATCATTGCTCGGTTCATACAACATGGCAGCCACTGAGTGTGAGTTGCATATTCAAATATCTGTGCCCTGCATGGAGCACAGCTTCATGATGGAGTAAATAACCCATGGTTGGCCCTTGTGATATGCGAACAGACAGACAAACAGAGAGAGAGAGAGAGATTGAGAGAGAGAGAGAGAATGGGAAAACACTAGGGAATATTGCCTTGGGTTCAAGCATGACAATCAAACATGCATTTAAGAATTTTACCACAGAACAGTACAAACTGATAACTCCCACACACAGAGACAGAACAACAACAACAACCAAATATTGAGTTGGAGCCAGGTTTACCTATGTAAAACTGGGCTTGCAGATGTGGACTTCCCTGCTATCTCTTCCTT
This sequence comes from Anniella stebbinsi, assembly GCA_029215795.1. Classification (NCBI taxonomy): domain Eukaryota; kingdom Metazoa; phylum Chordata; class Lepidosauria; order Squamata; family Anniellidae; genus Anniella; species Anniella stebbinsi. Next base: position 27,518,773 of record JARDYH010000008.1, read on the forward strand.
AAAAGAGTTCCTCCAACCACTCTGAAAACATTACACAGAGATTTGGGGAACCATGTTGAATAGGGTGAGCTGTGGTGCAGGGGGATGGGGAGTCCCTAAAATTGAGCAGATGTACCTTATGTAAGCATAGGCCTTTCATCCAAAGAAGGCAGATCCTGGTATGAAAGATTCTGAGACTTTTATGTTCAGTGTATGGAAACATGGCAGTATGACATTTGTAGAAATAATTCAATGTTTTACTAATTTCCTGCTGAAAATGCTTACTGTCTGCAATCTAGAAAGCTGCTTCTGATATAGTGGCACCTGAATAATTGTGCAGAATTGCACTTTAAGGATGTTATGCTGAACATAATTACTACAGAGTAAGTTTCACTGAGCACAGTAGGTCTTATTTGCTAGTAAACCTGCACCAGACTGCACTGCACGAGTAGGAATGTGATGAATAAGCCTACAATGGCTTCAGTTATCTAAAGGATAGCATTTTCATGATGAGAGAATAAATGCCCTGGACACAAGAACATCTTCCAGGAAAGCACTTCTGAATTCCTCCTCTGAAAAAAAAATGCATACTATTATTTCCCTTCAGTATTTGCAACTGCATTTCATCACAGCAGCTATCTGAGATAAAGCATGAGAACTTAGCATAATTGTCCCCTGCATTGTTTTAAAAAATCCACATCTTCTTTGTTTATTTGTTAGATTGCCTACTGTGTATTAGCACCAGCAATGAATGATAAACGCAACCTCCTGTCATTCTACCGGACAATTCCCAGTGAAGCATTTCAGTATACAGGGATTGTTCAGCTCCTTCTGCATTTCCAATGGGTGTGGGCTGGGGTCATTGCATCTGATGATGATAAAGGAGAACAGTTTCTGCTAGCATTGCTACCAATGCTTTTTCAACATGGAATCTGCACAGCTATTATTGAAAAAACAATAACCCTCACTGATGTTTTAGAAAACATGCAGTCATTAGAACCCCTCATTGCCATGACTGTATCACTAATCAATTCCAGTGTAAATGTGTTTGTTGTAAATGGAGATCAGATAACCATGTCTTGTTTGAAATGGATGATATATTTTTATGGAACTTTGGAAGGCAATATACCGGTATCTATAGGTAAGGTGTGGATTATGACAGCCCACTGGGATTTCTCATCAGAGACATTTCACAGGGATTTTGATACACATGTCTTCCATGGTGCCTTGTCTTTGGCAGTACGGTCAAATGAAGTTCTGGGGTTTAGGGAATTCCTGCAGCGCCTAAATCCTAACTTGCCAAAAGGAGATGAGTTTATCAGGACCTTCTGGGAACAGGCATTCAATTGCTTGTTTTCCGATTCAAATGAAGACAATGAGAACTCAAATACTTGTACAGGCCAAGAGAAGCTGGAGAACCTCCCTGGGACTCTTTTTGAGATGAGCATGTCTGGCCAAAGCTACAGCATCTACAATGCAGCCTATGCCATAGCGCAAGCTTTACAGAAGTTGTTGTCATCTACAACTAAACTAAAAACAGCAATGTATCAAAGTCAAGAAGATCCTCCAAATTTGCAACATTGGCAGGTAATATTTGAAATGTGAGTTCTTTTGCCATGGCTAGTCTAATATTTGTTAGCTCTCGATTCAGGGGGGATCCCAAGACATCCTGATTTCCACACAACAATGCCTTTCAGGAAAATAATTGGGCTACATTTCTAGATTTAGTCCTATATTTACATGCAAACTGCCTTGATTGATTAAAAGGTTGATTTGAAGAATAAAGCTACAACAAAGATTAACCTGTTTTTGTTTTTGTTGTTGTTATTGTTTGGTTTTTTTTTCTTTTGGTAAAATGCTTTTGGATGCATTAATAGGGTTATCAACAAAAGAAACCTGAAGATATACAAAGAAGATATTATTATTATTATTGTTGTTGTTGTTGTTGTTGTTGTTGTTGCTTCAGTTCTCATTCATTCTATATTTAATCAACAAGGGCAATTTAGTTCCAATTCTATATCCACTTACATAGGTGTATGCCCCTCTGAATTCAATGTAACATACTATCATACTATTGTATAGACAGTACAAGATTGTGCTGTTAGGACATTTTAATCCATAGGATGCTGATGTTATGCAAGGATTGGATTAAAGTTAAAAAAGTAAACAATTTTTATCAAGTAGCACAGAATATGGGAAGGAGTCCCCCCCCCGCCGCCAATATTCTCTATTTGAATATTTACAAAATTAGACAATTGAATTGAATCAGTGAGGGGGGAGGTACAAGAACAATTGAATGAGTTAACATGAGTTGAACATATATTGATTCAATCATCAACAAACCTATCGGCTTAAAATACTAAAAGATAAGGCTATCTTACATTGGTCAAAACTCCACAAACCCAGGAAATTAGAAACTAAGGCAGATGCCTTATATTATGTGATCATAATCAGCCATGATATCATGCAATGTTACGAATTGTGCTTGCCTACAACTTACCCTCCATGCATCCACACTTTTCCTGGGTCTTTCATTATGAACTTCCATAGGCTTTCATTAGCAAGTAAAAATCATTTAAAAATAAGTAAACTGAATTTTATCAACTGCAGTAGAAAGGGAATAAGAAAACCACAATCTATAAAATATGGAGTCTTTTGTGTCTTTATGAGAGATGGGCACAAACAGTTGCCAACATGTTTTCAAAAACACTTTTGCATGTCTGAGTGGTGTCCCTCCCCCCCCGTTAACTGCCCTTTCTCCCTGAATCTTTATCCAACCTTCCTGAAATTTTCATGTTATGTAAAATAGGCATTTCTTTCTGGCATGTGCAATTTTCAGAAAGATTGGTGAAACCCTTTCAATTTTAGTAATTGAACAGCAACAACAACAACAACAACAGGTTGTGCTGAGATGGTGATTCAAAAGGACATCCTTCAACACCTTCAAGTGTAGTCCAAGGCAATACACTATATCTAGATTTAGGACTGCATCAGATTCATACTAATTAAGTAGGAGGGGAGGGTGGAATACCTTCCCACTCTAATAATGCTTGCACAGCTCCATTTGTTGTTGTTTTTAAAAGAAAAAGTTAATAAACCCTGTAATTCTGGTTTACCTAACATCTGACATCTAGTCTCTTTATAACTGCATTCAGAAACAACAATAAATTAGAAAACCATGTACCAAAGCCATTCTGTTAAGTTCAGAGAAGCAAAATATTGAACTAGTTCATTCTTCCAAATAAAGTAATCTTACTGATTAGGTATTGGAGACAAAATATAGCCAAAAATATTCTCGGATGTAATGCTTTGTGTGTTAACCAGTGTTCGAAGTAATCACATCAATAATATTATTTTGTGTTTTCTCCCCTCTTGATGAAGATACTGGCCCTGTTTAGACAGCATGCTAAGCCATGATGGTTAAGCATTTTGTGTTAACTATGATGACTTGGTGTGTCATGTGAATGACATTTTTCCCAACCATGGTGGCTACATAACCATGGTTTAGCCATACTCACTAACCACTTGCTGCCAAAGGGTTAGCACCCTAACCATGGCTTAGTGTGTAGGGTGACCAGATAAAATCCAGGTCAGGGCTCATATAACTTTAACAGTTGTAGAGAAAAGGGAATTTCAGCCAGTGTCATTTGTATGCAATTAGTTCCTGGTGAAATTCCCTCTTCATCACAACTGTTAAAGTTGCAGGGGCCCTGCCTTCTTTTGTATCTGGTCACTCTAGTATAGTGCATGTACCTTTAAGTGTTGTGATGAAGAGGGAATTTCACCAGGACCTAACTGCATACAAATGACACTGGCTGAAATTCCCTTTTCTCTACAACTGTTAAAGTTACAGGAGCCCTGACCTGGATTTTATCTGGTCAGCTTATGTCTGAATAGGCCCCCATGGTTAAGGAAGCACTGCCATAGAGCTCTGCTACAAGAGTGACCAAAATGTTGGTGATGCTCCTGCCAACCTGTGAGATCTCCATGGTCAAAATCTGCCTAGCAGCACATGATGCTGCAGCCTAGTATCAAACCCTTTGCTCGCCCTTCCCACCTGTACCATGCACTTGGAGAAGTGCACTGATAGCAAAGAAATCACCCATGCCTACCTTGCATGCAGTTTGCTGAACTGCTGCCACCTACCTGCCCGTGTTCCACTCCCCAGGCTCAGTCATTCACCCCTGAAATCTTGCATACTTTAGTACTGGGTTTGCAAGACCCCTTTGGGATGTCCTTGTTGGCAGAAGGGGAGGAGGAAATGAGCACATTGGCAGTGAAGGGAAGGAAATTTCAGTTGGCAGGAGAAGGTGAGTGCAGGGGGGGCGGAAGGAGATCCCAAGAGGGGGTGGAGGAGGAGGGCTAGACAAGGTGCACTCACCTCGTAGCTGTTTGTGATGGTGCCCACAGACACCTTTTCAATGTGTCAGATGACTCCACAGTCCCCAAATTGTTGCCTATCCCTCCTTTAATTAGCCATTAAAATGTGTAAATTTGAAACACACACACACACACACACACATATGTGTGTGTGTGTGTGTGTGTGTGTGTGTGTGTGTGCAGGAGGAAAAAACATGTACAGAATGAAATTGAAATGAGATTGGCAGTGGGTATCCTACAACATCAGTAAGTTTGAGATCCACAGATCCATTCATCCTTCCAAATACTTTGATAGTCTGATGCTTATCAAGAAGGATTAAAAACACACACATCACACAACCTCTTTGCATTGCTTTTGCTTTCCTCCCTCAACCTAGATCCACCCTTACCTGAGGAGCATCTCATTTAACAACACTGCTGGGGACTTAGTGGCTTTTGATGAGAATCGTGAATTAGCAACTGGGTTTGATATTATAAACTGGGTTACTTTCCCAAACAAATCCTTCTTAAGAGTAAAAGTTGGAAGGATGGATCCACAAGCTTTAATGGGCCAAAGATTCACTATTAATGAGGAGGCCATCACATGGCCCAGCTCATTTAATCAGGTGGGTTAGAAATATGGATGCTACATACATGCACTATGTAAGTTGACACAGAATGAAACTGAATTATGCTCCAATCTAGAAAATGTCCATTTCAGCTTGCAGTTCAAAGACTGGTGCTGTGCGCATAGTGGACCTTTCATTTAACTCTTTGGACACTGGTGCAGTATTGTTGCCATTAGACTGAGCTACAAATCAGGAAGTCACCAGTTTGACTCTCACCTTTGTTATGAACTCATTAGCTCACCTTAGGGTAGATCAGCCTTCCCCAGTCTGGTCCTCTCCAGAAGTTTTGGACTTCATCTACCATCTGATCCAGATAGCATATCCAATGGTCAATAATATTGGGAGCTTTAATTTAAATCATCTGGAGAGAATCAGGTTGGGGTAGATTATGCATGTTGAAGGACTTGGGGCACTTGAAAGTTCAGTGGACATATCAGGGCCCTTCTTGAATAAAGCATGTCACTTCTCTGTATTCCTTTGCTGTTGTTGTGCATGAAGTCTTCCAGGCAACTCAATGGTTATTGTCACTTTTTTGTATGGGGAGGGGTTGTCTTTAATAAAAGACTCAAAATCTGAAAATCTAGAATACTCCCCCCATCCTACCCCCGATAAGGCTCTGCATTACTTAGGCTGACCAGATAAAATCCAGGTCAGGGCTCATGTAACTTTAACAGTTGTAGAGAAATGGGAATTTCAGCCAGTGTCATTTGTATGCAATTAGTTCCTGGTGATATTCCCTCTTCATCACAACTGTTAAAGTTGCAGGGGCCCTGCCTTCTTTTGTATCTGGTCACTCTAGTATAGTGCATGCAACTTTAACTGTTGTGATGAAGAGGGAAATTCACCAGGAACTAAATGCATACAAATGACACTGGCTGAAATTCCCTTTTCTCTACAACTGTTAAAGTTACATGAGCCCTGATATGGATTTTATCTGGTCAGCCTACATTACATTGCATTTTAAGATCACCTCTGGAATGCTGGAAGCTTGGAACTTGCTTTACAAAGGGAGTTACTATGATCTGTCCATCAAATGTGGCACTCCAAGCAGTTGCTGAGACTGCTTGTATGATTGAATCAGAATGGGTAGCACTGAGCACCTCAGCCACTGCTCTTACACAGAACTAAAATGGTCAGGATATTGTGCCAAAGCATTATTTTGTACTTCTTCTCCCAGGCCTTTGATCAGCAGTTTGAGCCCACTTCACTTCTTTAGGAGCTCTCTCCATCAGCCTAATGTTTGATTCCAAAACCAGGCATGTTAGCAAGCTCTTTCACCAGTTTAAAACCAAGTTTCTCTTGTGTTGTCTAATCTGATTACTAGTTTTAAAAGTCATTTATTGCCTTCTCATTTATGGATTTGATAGGTGGTACCTGTTGCCCTTTGCAATGACAAATGCCATCCAGGGTACAGAAGGAAAAAGATAGAGGGGAAGCCATTTTGTTGCTACAGTTGTGTTCCCTGTCCCGATGGGAAGATTTCAGACCAGACAGGTAGGAGACATTCTGCGCTGTGTTATGAATTATACTTAACACAATACTTTACAACTATGCAATAACAAATACATATCTTCCAATGTTATCTTCATTACCAACATTTCCTGAAAAGAAAACATTTACCAAGATATGCTGATAAATGTCCGAAGAGCAATTCCTGACAAAATCAATTGTGACACAGGTGCATTTCAAGGCCAAATAAGTGTTTTCTATAATTGATCAGATTTTACTTTCATTTCCATCCCTATAAGATAAAAGACAACATTTTTAAGGCATGTTGATAAATATCCCAAAACCAATATGCAGATGATGCGATGCACATGATACAGCACTCAAAAATGAAACAAACAACCACAGGTAGTACATTCAGTTTATAAATTTCTGTAGATTTTTTTTAGAAATATATCTCTCTGTCTCTCTCTCTGTCTGTCTCTCTGCCTCTCTCTGTCTGTCTTTCTGTCTCTGTCTCTCTCTCTGTCTCTCTCTCTGTCTCTCTCTCTGGGTGCCTCTACAAGAGGCATTTAAAGCTCTTTCAAGGCGCATTAAAAAAATTACCTCTACAAGAACGGAGCGCAAATCGGGCATAAAGGCGCGTTATCTCCCCGATTATGCGCATTATCGAATGCGCGTTAAATCGTGAGTTTTATTTTGCTCCGTCCGTTAAAGCACATTTTGACTGTGTGAATAAGCGCTTATGTGCATTAACTACTTGTAAAGCGCATTTTGGACATCCGTTAATGTGCTTCGCCGCCTCTCGCCGCCTCTCGTGCAGAGGCATTAGGCGTAAATGCGCTTCTGCGATTATGCGCATAATCGCCTAACCAGGCGCAAAAGCGAATCCTTGTAGAGGGGACCTCTGTCTCTTTCTCTCATTAAGCTGCCTGAAGCTGGTGTTATATACCAAAATGTTTCAAATTAGAGCAACAAAAGATTGATATGCTTGACAGAAGGGAAACTTTCTGGATCTATAGACTGAAAACTCTCAGTCCAAATGGCCTTAATCTGGATGAGAATTCATAAGCATTATACTAAACATACCTCCATAATTTTTTCCTTAAATAACTTTCATCTCCAGGCATTCCAAACAGCCACCCCCAATACTCATTTAACAGCAGAGCTACCGATGAGGGCAGAAGCTTGAAATGCTTAGCTGAAAATATATTTTTAAATACTCTATTGTTAGTCTTTCTATCATTCATATCTATATCTATCTTTAAAAAATTAAAGCTATAAAATTTTAAATGTTAAGATTTAACTTATTTTCAAATCTACAAAGATTTATAAACTGGATGGAGTACTTATGGTTGTTTGTTTCATCTCAAAATCCACGAAATTAAATGATTCCAGTTCGAACCTATCTCCAAAAATATTGGTCAGGATTTACCAGAAATACAAACATTATCCCAGAACTGTAAGGAGAAGGTGGAAAGAAATGGAGCCCAGTGATAGAGCAAATGCTTTGCATAAAACAGGTATCCAGTTCTATCCTTGGCAACTCCAGGAAGGGCTGGTAAATGCTCCTCCCCAAAACCTTGATGAGTTGCTGTCAGTCATTGTCAACAATACTGAGCTAGATGGACTAATTGTTTCAAAACAAGGCAGCTTCCAGTGTCCCTATAAGATACGTTGGGAGTGATTCAAGGCATTTTCCTATACTTGGTTCTCCAATTCAGCAAGAGAGATTCTCACATGAAAGCAGCTATTTGCAAGGATAGTTGATGAAGATTTACATAAGAACTTACAATATTCATTCATGCCTATTTAACCTGCCACATTTGTGTTTGGATACAATGTAGTTACCTGAGGCAATAATTAGTTAAATAAGGACATGTTCTTGTTAGCTTTAAAAATAATTGGAGATAATATTGATGAATTTATTGTTTCAGGGATCAATTATTTTCAATACATATGATTCATTAGTTGTCTGATACAAAATTCCACTGGAAGCATATCTATCTATCTATCTATCTATCTATCTATCTATCTATCTATCCAGTATCATAGGCAGTAAGTCTATATACACCAGTTGCTAGGGAACATGGTTGGGAGGGTGCTATTGCACCATTTTATTTATTTATTTATTTATTACATTTGTATACTGCCCCATAGCCGAAGCTCTCTGGGCGGTTAACATAGGATTAAAAATAATTAAAAACAATATACAAAAATTAAAACAGCAAAACATACAACATACACACAATCTGTACATTTAAAACCCCTACAACATTTCAAAAAGCTACAAAAACAAAACAAAACAAACAAACAAACCCAGGCTTCTCAGATATTGCCAAATGCCTGAGAGAAGAGGAAAGTCTTGACCTGGTGCCGAAAAGATAACAATGTTGGCACCAGGCGGGCCTCGTCAGGGAGATCATTCCACAATTGGGGGGCCACCACAGAGAAGGCCCTCTCTCTTGTTGCTGACCTCTGAGCTTCCCTCAGAGTAGGCACTCGGAGGAGGGCCTTAGATGTTGAACATAGTGTTCGGGTAGGTTCATGTCAGGAAAGGCGTTCCATCAGGTATTGTGGTACCAAGCCGTGTAAGGCTTTATAAGTTAAAACCAGCATCTTGAATCGGGCTCAGAAACATACAGGCAGCCAATGCAAGTGGGCCAGAGTAGGTCTTATATACTCGAACCTACTGGTTCCGGTTATCAATTTGGCCGCTGCATTTTGCACAAGCTGCAGCTTCCGAACCACCTTCAAAGGCAGCCCCATGTAGAGTGCATTGCAGTCATCTAACTTGGAGGTTACCAGAGCATGGACAACTGAAGCCAGGTTATCCCTGTCCAGATAGAGATGTAGCTGGGCCACCAACCGAAGCTGGTAGAAGGCACTCCGTGCCACTGAGGCCACCTGCGCCTCAAGTGACGGAGATGGCTCTAGGAGAACCCCCAAGCTATGAATCTGCTCCTTCAAGGGGAGTGCAACCCCATCCAGAACAGGTTGAACACCCTCCATCCGGTCAGAGGAACCACCCACCAACAGCGTCTCAGTCTTGTCTAAATTGAGTTTCAGTTTATTAGCTCTCATCCAGTCCATTGTTGCAGCCAGGCACTGGTTCAGCACATCCACAGCCTCACCTTAGGTAGATGAAAAGGAGAAGTAGAGCTGCATGTCATCAGCGTACTGATGACAACACACTCCAAAACTCCGGATGACTGCACTCAACGGTTTCATGTAGATGTTGAACAGCATGGGGGACAAAACTGACCCCTGCGGAACCCCATACTGGAGAATCCACGGGGCCGAGCAATGTTCCCCAAGCACCACCTTCTGGAGCCAACCCCCCAAGTAGGAGCGGAACCACTGCAATGCAGTGCCTCCCACTCCTAACTCAGCCATTCGTCCCAGAAGGATACCATGGTCGATGGTATAGAAAGCTGCTGAGCGATCAAGGAGAATCAACAGAGTCACACTCCCCCTGTCTTTCTCCCGACATAGGTCATTATACAGGGCGACCAAGGCTGTTTCCATACCAAAACCAGGCCTGAAACCTGACTGAAATGGATCCAGATAATCAGTCTCATCCAAGAGTGCCTGGAGCTGGCTCGCAACCACCCGCTCAAGGACCTTGCCCAGGAATGGAACATTTGCTACTAGCCTGTAGTTATTAAGATGTTTCAGGGTTCAAGAAAGATTTCTTCAATAGTGGTCTCACTGCCGCCTCTTTCAGGAGGCCTGGGACCACTCCCTCTTGCAAAGAGGCATTAATCACTTCCCTGGCCCAGCCAGTTGTTCCATCCCTGCTAGCTTTTATTAACCAAGAGGGGCAAGGATCCAATATGGAAGTGGTTGCACAAACCTGTCCAAGCACCTTGTCAACGTCCTCAAGCTGCACCAACTGAAACTCATCCAAGAAAACAGGACAAGCCTGTGCTCTGGATACCTCACTAGATTCACCTGCTATAACACTGGAGTCTAAGTCCTGACGGATTCCAGAGATTTTATTCTGGAAGTGCCCAGCAAATGTATTACAGTGGGCCTCAGATGGTTCTACCATGTCCTTGGGGCCAGCATGTAAAAGCCCCCGGACAACTCTGAAAAGCTCCGCTGGGCGGCAGATTGATGAATTAATAGTGGCAGCAAAGTATTGTTTTTTTGCTGCCCTCACTGCCCCTGAATACAGCTTACCATAAGAACTTACCAGTGTTTGATTGCATCCATCAGGAGTTCGTCTCCATCTGCCCTCAAGCCGTCTCCTGTTTTGTTTCATCACTCTCAGCTCTGGGGAATACCATGGAGCTGTATGAGCTCTACACAGGAGAGGGCGCTCAGGAGCAATTGTGTCAACTGCCTGGGTCATTTCTGCATTCCACAGATCAACCAGGGTTTCGACAGGAGAGCCAGCCCTATCAGCCGGAAAACTCCCCAGAGCCCTCTGGAACCATCTGGATCCATTAGCCTCTGGGAGCGGACCATCTTAATAGGTCCCCCACCATTGCAGAGGGGAAAAGTCACTGTAAGTTTGAACCTCAGCAGGTGGTGATCTGACCATGACAGAGGGGTTGATGTAAAGTTCCCCACTTTCAGATCCCCATCTCCATGTCCAGTTGAAAAAACCAGATCTAGAGTATGCCCTGCTACATGCGTCAGGCCGATGGCATGTTGGGACAGTCCTATGGTTGTCATGGAGACCATGAAATCCTGAGCTGCCCCAGATAAAGTGCCCTCAGCATGAATGTTGACATCCCCCAGAACCAAGAGTCTGGGGGACCGCAACAGTACACCAGAGACCACCTCTGTCAGCTCAGCTGGGGAGTCTGTTGAGCAGCAGGGTGGGCAGTACACCAACAGAATCCCTAATCTGTCCCGTTGGCCCAACACAAGGTGCAAGCACTCCAGACCAGTAGTCACATGGACAGGGAGCCTGCAGAGGGGGATGGTCTGCTTGTGTGTCCCTGACCAAAAGCTGGTTGGCCACTGTGTTAACAGTAGGGGTGTGCACGCCAAAAAAAATTGTCGTTTATCGTTATTGTCATTTCAGACCAAAAAAATTATCGTCTTCATTCATATCGTAGGTGAACCGTATCGTCTTCACGATAATTATCATGAAAAAATTATATTTTTGCAGCCCTATTTTTAAAGAAAAATGCCTATAACTTCTGTATTTTAAAAGTTAGAGGCTTGAAACGTGGTCACAGTGCTTATGGGGTATGCCTAAGTATGTGTATGAAATTTGAGATCGATCCCTCCAACCCGCAATTTTATATGAATTTTTTAAAGATCGTTTCCATTCTGACAGGTCTGAATGAACGCACGTAGCATTCATACACATACTTAGGCATACCCCATAAGCACTGTGACCAAGTTTCAAGCCTCTAACTTTTAAAATACAGAAGTTATAGGTATATTTATATGGCAGTCTGATAAAATGATAAATCACCCGAAAATTATCGTCTCCGATGATTATCATAGGTTTTTCTATCATATCATCATTGTTAAACACATGCACGATAACGACCTTATCATATAGTTATCGTACACTTTAACGATATGATACACATCCCTAGTTAACAGAGTGTTGGTCTGATCCAGCATGACTCTTCTTATGTTCTTATAAACTTCCCCTACCGGATGTCTACACTAGCCTATTTGGCTTCCTAACATCTATCTGTATGACTGACTGAGTAATATGCCTTGTTCTTGGAGCTGAGACCTGACAGAAACAACTGGAAGAATCATAGTAGTGGTCTGTGCTGAAAAAAAACCCTGCCGATTTGGATCAATTTGTCCTCTAAATGAGGGTGAGCCTGTATATCTTCCGCTCATATAGAACTTGGCTGAAGGGACCAAATTATTTCATCAGAAATCAATCAATGATGCCACCAGAAAAAGACAGACCACATTAAGATTAGAAAGAGAGATGCTGACTGGTTGATTGACAGCCTCCACACCATATCCATATTTTGTTCCCACTATCCAGTGGCTCAGTTTCATGGATTGGAACCAGACTTAAGTTAGTCACGCTTTTATTTTATTCAAATCAGTGGGACCTAAGATAGCCATAATGGAAATATTATTGATTTCAATGGAATGAAAGCATGTCTGACTTGGACCTAATCCACACAAAGCAGGATATAGCACTATGAAAGCGATATGAAATCAGTATATGGTATGTGTCAATGGGCCCCAACAGTTGTCAGTGAACTACAACACCTCTATAAAGCAGTAGTGTGGCTCCTGCTTTTTATATACTGCTTTTATTGTGCTTTATCCTGCTTGGTATGGATTAGGCCTTAGTCTGGATCCAACCCATTATGTTTCGAGTTGAGCAACCACTATCATTAATGTTCCACTTTTTTACACTTCTCTATCTTATTTTCATTTTCTTATCAAATGGACCAGATTTGTTCATTTACAATAGATAAATTTGTATTTAATGAGCAGGGCACCAGACTTTTGAAATAGATCAATTCACTTCACAGGTAGATAATATATCAGAAGAAAAATGATGATATCATTGGATTGATACAAAATCTGTTCTGTTTTTTAGACATGGATGGCTGTTTCCAGTGCCAAGACGATCAATTTCCAAACAAAAGAAGAGACAAATGCCTTGCCAAAAATCTGACCTTCCTCTCTTTCAGAGAGACTTTAGGGATAATATTAGCTTTTTTGGCTCTATTTTTTTCTCTGGTTACAATTTTTGTGCTAGGAATTTTTGTTAAGAACAAGAACACTCCCATTGTTAAAGCCAACAACTGGTACCTCACTTGTTCTATACTCAACTCCCTATTGCTGTGCTTCCTTTGCTCCTTATTGTTCATTGGCCAGCCTCAAACACTGACCTGCTATATACGACAAACTGCTTTTGGCATCATCTTCTCAGAAGCTATTTCTTGCATATTGGCAAAAACCATCATTGTGGTTCTGGCTTTCATGGCCACCAAGCCAGGATCCAGGATGAGGAAATGGATGGGGAAAAGACTGGCTAGCTCTATTGTTTTTGGTTGTTCCCTTATCCAAACCATTATTTGTGCTATTTGGCTATGTGCTGCTCCTCCATTCCTAAATTTTGACATGCATTCTCTTGCTGAAGAAATCATAATGGAATGCAATGAAGGTTCAGAAACAATGTTTTATTGTGTTTTAGGCTACCTGGGATTTCTGGCCCTTGTCAGCTTCACTGTGGCTTTCCTAGCCAGAAAGTTGCCAGATAGTTTCAATGAAGCCAAGTTCATCACTTTCAGCATGTTTGTATTTTGCAGTGTTTGGTTGTCTTTTATTCCATCCTACCTGAGCACCAAGGGAAAATACATGGTTGCTGTGGAGATCTTCTCCATTTTGGCCTCTAGTTCTGGATTACTAAGTTGTATCTTTTTTCCTAAATGCTACATAATTATCTTGAGGCCTGAATTGAACCAAAAACACCAGCTAATAAGGAAAAACATTTAAGTGGGGGGGGGGTACTTTTATATTTCCCTTAAATTGTAATGTTTACATGAGACCAAGGCAAATAAACATGTTGACAGACTCATCTGTCTTTCCAAGTCTATTCTTATCAGGACATCCTGTAACACGTTTTTCATCTAGTTTATTGAGGCTTGCATATAATATAATATAATGTGATATTATATGTTATAATATATTATAAATCCATTCTCCTAAGGATGACAAAGTAGGAACATGCTTTGTAACTAACCCTTTCTGTAATATGGTGAAGTGTTATGCTTTTCATGCCAAAAATATCTAAAATCAATAGTAATAATTTGCAAGGAAGATTTAATCAGTCACATTAAGTTGAGGTTGAATTGTTTTCTGTGAGATTTTTTATTATTAGTTTACTTGCATTTTACTTGTCCCACATACATTATGGTGGGACATGGGAGAGGGCTTTCTCTGTTGTGGCACCCCAGTTGTGGAATACCCTTCCCTTAGTGGTCCGACTGGTGCCAACACTGGCTTCAATTCAGCTTGAGTTTAAAACATGACTCTTTATCAAAACCTTTAAGGGCTAAATGCTCCATGGTCACACATGGTGTGTCACATGGTCACACATAGGCTCAATTCAGATGACATATTAGGCAACGGAGGGGTAAATAACGTACTGACCATGTGTTAGGCAGGAGGAGCTCCACAGACGACATGCTGCAGCGGTGCTGCTCGGAACTGGCAAACGTCCCGGCTGCTAGACACTTGCAGCAGCCATTTTGGTTGCAGCCTCTCCTCCCTGTGTCCTCCAGCCGTATCCCAGCATGCACCGTGAGTTCTGCCGGCTGCATAGAGCGGCTGGGACTTTTTGGCTGCTCTAGGCAGCAGAACTCTATTCCGAAATGGAATAGTCCACGGAGAGAGGGGGGGGCAGAATTCGGTCGACACTTTAAACAATGGGGCTTGGGGCTAAACAACGTGCAAGCCCATTGTTTCACTCCATTGTTTAAAGTGCCTGATTAACGTACTGTCAGTTGTGTGTGCGTTGTGTGTTGCCCTCCAAATGACACAATAAGCAACACAACTGATGATTGTTCCCCCCTCCTCCATTGCCTAATGTGTCATCCGAATTGAGCCATAGTTTAAACTGCTTTTATTGCTTTAAAAATAATTCTACTGGTTTTAATTTGTTAACAATTAAATATCTTTTTAGCTGTATATATTTATGTTTACATTGTTCCAATTTTAGATTGGGATACAAATGTTTTAATAAATAAATAAAATGAATAATAAATAATTGTATTTTAGTAACTGTTGTTTTATGCATGATGTATATATGTTTTATTATTTCTATGTGTATGTTGGATTTACTATGTATATATGTTTTATCATTTCTGTGTGTATGTTGGATTTACTGTATTATTACCTGTGGTTTTAACAATAAACTACAACTACTACTACTCTGCAAAAATTAGCCAGGCCAGATAGGCTGAGTGAACCATCAGGATGAGGCAACAAGGGGTTCACTAACTTTTGCTCAGGAGGGAGCAGGAAGGGAAGGGGGGATGAGTAGGAAGTCCAATGGACTTCCAGTCAGCCTTGTACTTGGTTGCCTGCCATGTGGTGGGCACCCAAGAACCTGCAAGGGCTGACCCACTTCAGGGGGAGGGGAAGCAAACCTAGCTTTGCATTAATTTCCAAAGTGAGGCAGCCTAATCCTGAAACACCCTGAGTTGAAACAGCACCATTTTGTAGGCTCTGAAATGGTCTCCGAGGTGAGTTGGGTGTGTGCGTGTACAGCCCTAGTTAATATAAACCCTATTGGATATTTAGAAAAGGACTGGTTTTGATTCACAAAGGCTATCATGGTAAAACTATGGGATTGCTTTAATTATCATTAGGGTTCACAACCCTTTTCTCATCACTGTAAGGGCTCCATCACATTTAGGGTCATGGCACACTCATAGTCCATCCTTTCCGCTTTCGGTGGTATGGACTCTCATGATGCCATCCTTGTCCTGCACTATTCTTGCTTTTTTTCTCCATTATAGTGACTTATTTTGTACCTGGGAAAATCTGTTTCATCTTGGAAGTGTGCAATAAAAACCCAAATGCAAACCAGTAAATCCATTTCTGTGTTTGGGGATGTGTTTTGGGGTTGGTGGTGTCTTGAAGGCCATTTTCAGTGACGAAAGAATAGGGTGAGCCTTTAATCCACCAGGGCAGTTATACAACTTACTTCCTCCTTTTCACCTTTGGACATATTAGGAGTTGGAAGGAAGGTTTCAGGGCTCCAACACCCTTTTTTCTTTTGGCTTCCTTCCTTGTTTTGCTGAACCCCTGTCCTATTGGAATTGTAGAACTTCACCCTGGCGCCTATCCACCTTAACCTTTCAAAGTACTCTGATCCTTCCTCAGACATCCATTTCTGTCCACTTCCATCACCTCTCCACGTGCCTTATAAATCTTCCTAGTGGTTGTCTTCCATCTTGTGTAATTATTCTTCCACCTGTATTGTCCTATATTATCCAATAATTATATTATCCTATAGGGCTGGAGAAAACATTTCCTGGTGCTAGTGAATTTTATGTTCTAGTTCCTTTTACTGCCTGCAATCTTCTTAGGCAAAGCAGTTTAATACAAAATCAAGCCCACAGGATGTTTCCAAGGAGACCCGATTTGCATGACAAAAGGCTATCCTTTCCAGTAAGTCATGAATAGTGAATTACTAGCCTTCTCCTTGGCAAAAGATTAACATTACTGAAAGAATTTAGTAGTGATCTTTCATCTGACAGGAAGAGAACGCAATGTAACATTGACGTAAAACGGAGCTAGGGGGTGTGTGTGCAAATGTAGGATGATTTGGATGTAAATACGGTTAGGATTTACTTTGGAGTAAGGGAACCAGCCATATCTATTTTATGAACTGGAGATGCTCAGCTTAGCATGATCAAAGGAAAGGAACAATGATCCTTCACAAATGTAAAGAGGTGGAAGAGCGCACTGGTGAACTATCAGCAGAAGGTTTAAAGAGCAGGGAAATTTTTAAAAAAATCTTTAAAAATCAAGGGATGAGCTGATAAGATTCAAACTTGGCATGCCAAAAGCTCTCCTGGAGCCCTATCACCATGCCAAGTTTCATCTCTTTATCTTTATAAATTACACAGCTGTAAGCATTTTGGTTAATTTGCATTTTAAAAATTCCTAAAAATCAAGGCATGGACCTATCTGATTCAAACTTGGCATGCCAAAAGCTCTACTTAAGCGCTCTTGGGATCCCAGGTTTCATTTTTTTAACTTTAAGAATTACACAGATGTAAGCATTTTTGTACATCCTAATAGGAGCTCCAATGAGCAAGGGGGAAGGCTGCCCCGTCTATCACAATGTCCATGAACGACAAGAACCAATGAACTGGAGAGGGAAGGAGAAGGGGCAGGCGGCATTGGGCAGGTGCAATAGTAGTGGGAGAGCAAAAACTGAGTTCACTGGTATGGCTATGATAGTGAAAGGGAGGAGCATTTGCAGCGCTTCTGAAGTGGAGGTAAAAAAAACCGGGGGGGGGGGGAATTGGTGTATTGGAGCCCAAGGTAGGCAAACCCACAGCAGATTCTTGGGGGGGGGGGTCTAAATCAGCCATTTATTGCAGGATTGTGTCACAGTCATCTCTAATGAGGCACATGATGCACAGCTGCTCTCACAGTGATCTCTGCTCCACCTCTCAGTTATTCAGGAATATCGCTGACTGCTTTTGTCATGTTTTCCCCCCTCTCTCACTTCGATCCCAAAGTCCGTGGGTGGTGCGCCACCCTCTGTGACGTTGTTGCTGTTCACAGCAAGTTCCAGGCTCAGCAAACAGCCAATCAGCTGTGAGGAGCATGTGCAGGAGTATCGGCGGGTTTTACTGCTGAGTGGTTGTTGTTGTTTTTAATAGAAACATATCTCTGCACAGGAATGCATATTCAATGGAGTGCCTATTCCCCCCCCCCCCCCCGTGTTGCTATGTGTCTGCGCTCATGCACATCCCTTACAAAGCATAAAAAAACTCCATCCTGCCCACTTCTAGAGATACACATGTGGAAACTCCCACAATGGCACTCTTGTCATTGTGGGAGACAACAGCCATGTGTGCCTCATGAGTGCTGATTGTGGAAATGGGAAAAGTTGCAATTACTGCTCCTCTGTTACAAAAGGGCTGTAGGTGTAGATGAGCCCCCTGATAAATACTACCCAAACACCACTGTGAGTTTGCCCCAACTACCCCAAATGTGTTCCCTTCTCCATTCCTTCTGTCTCAGGGTTTAAGGTTCAGACTCATTGTTACCTTTAGGCTGACCATCTGAAAAGGAGGTCAGGGCTCCTGTAACTTTAACAGTTGTAGAGAAAAGGGAATTTCAGCCAGTGTCATTTGTATGCAATTAGTTCCTGGTGATAGTCCCTCTTCATCACAACAGTTAAAGGTGCATGCACTATACTAGAGTGACCAGATACAAAAGAAGGCAGGGCCCCTGCAACTTTAACTGTTGTGATGAAGAGGGAATTTCACCAGGAACTAATTGCATACAACTGACACTGGCTGAAATTCCCTTTTCTCTACAACTGTTAAAGTTACACGAGCCCTGTCCTCCTTTTCAGATGGTCAGCCTACTATAGTCCCAATCTAGATCAGGTCCCCTGTGCTTACTTTTGAGTAAGAAAAGAACCAGCTGCAGTTGCTTGCTACATATTTAAGATAAAAATGTAGGTTGGCACAAAGCATTCTGCTATTTCTCACTTGCACTCATATTGATCCCATGTGGCTCTCCTCTCCTTTGTCACTGAGGAAGAAAGAGGAGTTGTCAGATGAGACCCAGCAAGCATGTGCAGTGTCACACACTGCATAATAATCTGGTGAGGTGACTTTGAACTCTCCAATTATCTCAGATTACTAGTATTCATACTCCATATTGAAATTCCCACATGGGTTTTCCAAGGCCAGTAACAGAATCAATAATGAAGTCTGAAAGCTTATATTAAAATCCCTGTGCAACTCAATGCTAAAATAAGCCAGGGGTGCAACAGCTTGGTCTTTTGCTTTATTAAAAGATGTATATGCCACTGAAGGAAAGGGCTTGTTAACCAATCTCACGGTGGCTGATGATGAGCTACAGAAACTGGACCTATGTTCTCCAGATTGGTGCTTGTGATGGAAGGAGTATTCCTATGGCTGATGCTGGTCCTGTGGCTGTTACAGCTACCTCAAACTGAATGCAAGGCACACACATTGATGTGTAGCATGAGTGATCTCTTCCAGATCCCATACAAGTATTGTCAGACAGGTGACATAAGCATAGGAGAGATTGCTACACAATTTGACTGCCTATTTGATAAAATTTCCTTCACTGAACACCCCAAAACAAAGTTTGTAAATGAACTGATGTAAGTACCCCCCCCCCCATTAATATGATGTAGCTCATTTTCATACTGGGTTGGATTTAGTTTTAGGCATATGCAACTGGGGTGGCAGAAGTGAACTTCCCTTCCCTCTTTTCCCATAGCAGCCCCTCTAACCTACTAAAGTGCTACACAGAGGGTATGTTGACTCTGCTGAGTGAGGTGAGCTGTGGTGCCCTGTGGGGAGAGAGGGTGATTCTTGAAAATTGGGCATATGCATCTTCTATGAGCAGAGAGCTTTTGTCAATGGAAAGCAGATCCTGGATCCAATCTTGCGAGTAGAAATAGATCGTACAGATACATGATGCTGGGCTATAATTAGATGATGGACACTCTAAACTAGTACTTAGTATTACTGGGAGTGGCTTTTTTAGTTTCTGTGCTATCAGGCATGCTCTTTCGTAGCCCAGTAATCTAAGATCCTTTTAAGAGGACATGGCAAACATTGAAGCTTAAGCCTTCTGCATCCAAGCCACATTTTCACCTACTGCCTATCCTAAACCAAGGACATCTTCAGACAACAACCTGCATGTTAAATGTTTTTAAATGGACATTTAGCTTCATTAGTCTTATTCAAATTGTTTAAATGCTTTTCTACATGACACTCTTGTTATTTTCCCCAATTTGCTTTTGCCTCCTTTTACCAATTCTGTATTTCACCAAGTTCTTTGCAATGTAGCATCTCTTCATGTCTTTTACAACTGCCTCTCTATTTCATCCTCATTCTGCCTTAATGAGTTGTTGCATTTACTTTGGGATTTATATTTGATTCCACGTCACAGTAGAGCTCATTTTTCCCCTGTATTTCTTAGTCTGGAGTCTTTCTCCTACTTATCTGAGGCCCTCAACCTCAGCATATGTGTAGCTGTGATGATATGTGCCTCATTTAGCAGTGTACTAACTCTATGTATTAACATAATGTGACCCTTTCTTTAGAGCAACACCCAAAAATTACCAGCATGTCTTGTCCTTGGTATTTGCTGTGAAAGAGATTAATGAGAACCCCAAGATCCTACCAAATATCAGCCTGGGATTCCACCTCTTTGACAGTTACTTAAATTCAAGAATGACTCATCAAAACACTTTGAAACTTCTATCTGCCAGGGAAAAGATCATTCCAAACTTCAAGTGTGACAAGCAAAACAGCCTGATTGCTGTCATTGGGAGTCTTGACCCTGACATATCTCTTCAAGTGGCTACTCTGTTACGTATCTACAAGATTCCACAGGTAGAAAGAGTGCAAAGCCAATGAAATGTATTCAACTGTGATTTAAAAGTTGGGTGCTCATGAGGAAGGGCAGTCCAGGGGGAAGAGAGAAAAACAACTTGGAATCCATTCAGTAATGGAAGACAGTTGAATTCTGAAGCTAGATGTGTAGCTTCCTGTATGCCTAGCCCTGAGCCTCAGCAGTCTGGGGCTGCAGTATTATTAACTAGATCAGTAGTGGACTAGGTGAGCAGAAAGCTGTTCATTGAGACTGGAACCTGTGTGATAGGGTGCAGAATGTGGGATATCTAGCTAGCTAACTTGTTAGCTCAATTTAAAGTTCCATCCTCCCTATATATTTGGGAGTGGGAATTGTGGTTGAGTAATGTATGCCTCACAGTGTGCATCTCAAACCTTATAATCTCTCCCCTGTCTCAATTCCAGGATGTTTTAAAATGTAGGGTCAATGATAATACTCTTTTCTCTTCAAAAAAGTCATAGCCTTAAAAGTATACAGAATCTCTGAACAGAGGGGATTAGAATCAAGGAATAGCTACTTCCCAATTGACACTGCCCAACTCTAATCTTATTAGGTTGTTTGATTAGGCCAATTTCCCCAAATATACCTTGCTTTCTTTTCTGGTTTTTCTTTTTTTCCCTATTTTACTTATACTCTTCACGTTCAGTGCTTCCTCGTAGGCAATGAACACATGCAGTCCTTACTGGTTCATTTTGGGAGCTTTTCTTTTCTTGTTTTAACCTGCACACTAATCCTTTTCTTCATATCTTGGGCGTTCCCCTGGTATGTAGAAACCCCTACCTTATCTGTATTTGCAGTGCTTCACAGCCTTGTGGGACCAACAAGTTCACTGTTGGACAAAAAAAAATATTATAACAATCTTGCAATAATAATAATAACTTTCACTAGTCCTGATGGCTAAGTGCAGCCTTCAGTATCAGAGGCAGCAAGCCTATATACACTAGTTGCTGGAGAACATGAATGGGAGGGTGCTGTTGCACAATGTCCTGCTTGTGGGTCCCTGGTCAATTGCAGATTACCCACTGTGTGAACAGAGTGCTGGACTAGATGGACCCTTGATCTGATCCAGCATAGCTCTTCTTATGTTCTCATTACCATTTATTTCTCCCCCTTTTTCTTCCTCTTCTTCTTCTGTGTTGGAAAGGGGGGGGAGAGAGAGAGAGAGAGAACAGATAGTCCTTGCTTATTTCTGAAGAACATATCAAGGCAAAGAAAAAAAACGTTTTTACCAGTTTTTCATAAAATGCATGTGGGGCTGAGTGTTTTGTGTGTTGGCATTCCTCCAGGCAACAACAAAGAAGGCATTTGTTGCCTTAAACAGAACCTAAATAATATGGTTGAAAAAGTCTTGCTGCACTATTCAGACACCAATTGCTGTGTTCATCTACCTGTCCCCCACCCCTCATGTTGACACCCACAGTGGGTAATTTCACCCTGATGAATGGCAGGGCCTGCTCTGGCAACAAATCTCAACATACAGTAGACATCCTCTCAAAAAAGTCTCCGTTTTTAGATAGTAACTTCCATAAGGAAAATACAGGATCATTTTAACCCAAATGGTTTGCTGCATAAGTATGTCTCTTAAAAGATGTTTCATACCATATCTTTAGCCAAAAGCAGCAATGCAATCTCTCAAGAGAAAGTGAAGATTTGTCAAGGCAGGTGGAGCTGTGGTTTCTTTCACCCAAGACAAGAGATTCTAGTACAGATCAGGTAGTTCTTGCATAGCCATAATGAGTGCTGGTTTTGCTTCTTACAATCCTTGGCAATGAAGACCTGAAGAAATCAGGTAAGAGAGGCATATGAACTGATTTATTTTTCTTTAGATAGCCTACTGTGTATTAGCACCATCAGTGCATGTTCAACAGCACCTCCCTTCCTTCTACTGGATGGTTCCTAGTGAGGAATCTCAGTACTTGGGGATTGTCCAGCTCCTTCTTTATTTCCAGTGGACATGGGTTGGAATCATTGCAGCAGATGATGATAAAGGAGAACAGTTTGAGAAGAGGTTATTACCAATGCTTTCCCAACATGGAATCTGTACAGCGATCATTGTAAAAACACCCTCCCTATCTGACATCTTAGAGACCTTCCAATCATTAGAATCCATACTGGGCATGACCACTGCAATAGCCAATCCCAGTATCAATGCATTTGTTGTAAATGCTGATCCTCAGACCACGACATGTCTAAAATGGTTGATATATTATGGAATATTCCAAGGCATTGCTGAAACATCTATCACTAAAGTGTGGATCATGACAGCCCACTGGGATTTCTCATCGCAGAAAGTGCAGAGGGATTTTGATATACATGTCTTCCATGGTATGCTGTCTTTTGCCATTCATTCCAATGAGCTGCTGAGTTTTCCAACATTTCTCCAGAGCCTAAATCCTAACTCACCCAAAGAAGATGGGTTTCTCAGGATCTTCTGGGAAGAGGCATTTGGCTGTTCATTTCCTGATTCTGATGAGTGGAAGGAGAGCAGACATACTTGCACTGGGCAAGAAAAGCTGGAGAACCTCCCTGGGACTCTTTTTGAAATGAGCATGACTGGCCAAAGCTACAGCATCTATAATGCAGTCCAAGCCATAGCACATGCTTTACATAAGATGTTCTCATTTATATCCATACCCATACGGACAGTGGAAAGAGGCAGACTGGACCCACAACATTTGAAACCTTGGCAGGTAATATTTCAGATCTGAACAACTCTGTTATCATGGCTATTCTAATATATGATAGCCCTGGCTTCACAGCATCATGTGTTGCCTACCAAGCTGGACTGGTGCTATTATTACTGGTCTGTCGAACAGTAGGATGTGGAAGAAGATGGGGAGATGGCTGTAAATGTGTATTTCTCACTTATTTCAATGTTAGTTCCATCCTCTATTAGCACAACCTTGCAATGTATATTATTTCAAAAGTCCACATGAAGATATCTACATATTTTATGTGTGTTGCACAAAATGCATACATATTTGTAGGCATTTCTCAAATATATGCACATTTGTATGTACTTTTCCAAGCATGTATATTTTTGCAAGCAATTTTCCCCTAAATATACTGTTTTTGTGTAAACTTTGCCATAGTATATGTAGTGTGAGTGTGTGTGTGTGCGTGCATGCATGCGTGTGTGTTTCTGTAATAGATGCATTTTTTCATTGCAAACTGCATCAAAAATACTGAAATGTGAATATTGCTGTATAACTGTGTTCTGGTTTGTGTGCAGATTTGGGAAGCAATAATTTTTTTATCCATCTCTAATTAGAGAAGGGTTTTCTAGGGCCTGCTGTTTATAAACTTTAGAGTAATTGTATCTGTTCCTTTTGCTACAACATTTACAGCATTTTTTTAAAAAATGTGTTTTTACCTTGCTTTATTCTAGCTTCACTCAGTTCTGCGGAGGATCTCATTTAACAACAGTGCTAGGGACTTGGTGTCTTTTGATGAGAATGGTGAATTAGCAACTGGTTTTGATATTATAAATTGGGTTACTTTCCCGAACAAATCTTTCTTAAGAATGAAAGTAGGAAGGATGGATCCACAGGCTTCACCAGACCAAGAGCTCACCATTAATAAGGAGGCCATCACATGGCACCACATATTTAATCAGGTGGGATCCAAATACTGGCATTAGAGAGAAAGTTAAATGGGAAGTGTTCTGGTATTGAACTTGGATTATCCCTCCCACTGTGCAAGGTGATTAAAAGATGAAATGATTACATGGTGGAATTATTTTGGAAATCATTTTCTTCTCTTTGAAATCATTCTTTTACAACCCAATTTGAAACCCTCATCCAGGAGCATTGTCCATCTGCCCATTTGTTGAGGGAAAGTGGAGGGAGGAAATAGCGAGGTGAGACAAGGGATTGGGTTTAAACAAGGCCACATTTATTGATAGATCTGCAGAAGGGAAACCTAAGCAAGCATCTTCCACCTCTACATGGCATCCGCCGTGATTGTTTAGGGTGAGCCATTCTCCACTGAAGAGTGGCGCCTTAGCTTCACCACCCTCTGGCTTCCCCTTTTGAGTAGGGAGACCTTCCAGTGTCACCCCCCCCCTCAGTCTGCAAGGCTCTGAGTGGGTGAGAAAGGTTGACCTCAAAGGTAACCCTTATCTCAGCAGCTGGGCCACAGGACTCACAGCTGCTAAGGCTCAGGCATTACCCATCACCGCCAGGTGCCTCAGAATGCTCACCGATCCTATCCATCTGAAGATGCCTGCGCCTATCTGCCACAGGGAGAGACAAGCTTCATGCTTTGTCCCCTCCTCCCATCTATGCATGATCACATCATGCAAACCCTTCTGCAAATCAAGCAAAAATATATAGTTTCCGAGGTCCGACCTATGGACCCCATCCTTAAGATAAAGCTCCCTCTGCGCTGTGACAATGGTTGGATGCTGAATGCTCCAATACCCATGTTCAATTAACACTGAGTGATGATGGCATCACTCGGCACTTCTCTGTACTGACGAACAGGCTGGAAAGCCTGTTTAGCAGTACTACAGGGAGCGGTGGCGGTGGCGGCAGCAGTGACAGGTAAGGCGCATGAGTGGGGGGAGGGAGCATGAGTTGGGGGAGGGAGCATGAGTGGGGGGAGGGAGCATGAGTGGGGGAGGGGAGAGTGCCGGCCCAGTGTTTTTCCCTATAGACTTGCATTGGGAGAAAGCTTTCTTTCCCCCAGTCCAAACCTATGGGGAAAAACAGTGTTATCATGTCAGAACTTCCAATATTTATCAGATTTTGGATCCGATCAAATCCGGGTTCCCCCCAATATGATTGGATCCAAAAAAATGTTATGTCGGACTTTCCGATAATGATACAATATGATAATTTCTGCCGTGCACATCCCTAACATCTACCCCTCTGGGCTTCCACCTTTTGCCTACATCCAGTGAGAAAATACTGAGGGGGATTTCGTGGATGTTTTTTCCTTGCTCTTCCGTGAGTTGGAAAGTAGGGAAAAAGATAAAGCAGCAGATAAGGATTACGAGTGTAAGAGAAGGAGGAAAGTCCCCAGAACCTGGGCAAACTGGTTGCCTGGTTTTCTTATTTATATGGGCATAGTACAGCAGCATTTCCCTGAGTGCAGCTGTATTTAGACCAAGTATCTGGATATAATCTTCAGCGCATATACAGAGTATGACGGCATAGCCTGGCTCGCATACGATGAATCATTCCATATGCGGGCCACATTTGATAATTAATTGCGCTGGGATGTAAAAGATCACGACCTCTGGCTTCAATTTATGACGCCAGCCAGGCCGGGATTTGGAGAAAGAGCAGATAGAGGCCACATAGTGGCCAGGCAGCAGCCTGCCTCACCTCTAGGGTGAGCATGGGGCAAGGGGTTCAACTCTGCTTGCCTGCTGGGAATATAGTTCCCGGGGTACCTGCACGTGCCTCCAATGCAAATATAGGCATGAATGTCCTATATGTAATGGATAACATCCGACATCAAATTGTCACAAGACAAGGAGTGGACGAGGTTATAACCGGGACAATCAGTGAAGTAAAAAAACCAGGAGGGCAACAGCGACCTCCTATAGCTGGCATCCCTACATCGGGGGAAATGCCTGCCTCTGTAGCCCCTACCTGTGCCATGGGTGCAGGGACATTCTTTTCCATGGTCACAGATGGGCTACATGGGACTGTAACTGCTGGATTGATTACTACCTCATTTGTGGTTGAATCTGATGCAATAGCCGCTGTTGTGGGTGGCCCTCCTTGAAGCTTTCCCTCACATGTGTGTGGGCCAGCCCATTCCTGACAACCATGGGAACCATCCCCATGGATTGGGGGCTCCCCATGGCTGAAATGGAATGGCCTGAAAAGGAGTGGTCTGCTCACCTTGATGTTGAACTGGCCTTGTCCCGGTGTGGCTGGAATAGAAGCGGCCAAAGAACCGCAGGATCTTTGGCCTGTAAGCTCTCTGTCGATGTCTGCTCCAGTACTTCCTCTGGCCTCATAGAGGCAGGACTAGATGATGCCTCTATAACCTCTAAGCGGGGTGTAACAGATGACCATAGTTTATCATTTGCCTGTTTCCTGGTGAGCAGACACCCTTTGTTCACCTTAGGCACTATACTCAGGGGGCTTGGCGCTGGAATAATCCCTTTTTCTCATTCTACTGCTTGCAATCTAGCCAAGATTGTAGCAGTATCAGGGCTTTCCGCTTTGTCTGATGAAGACTCATTTATC
The DNA here is from genome assembly GCA_029215795.1 of Anniella stebbinsi. Taxonomy (NCBI): domain Eukaryota; kingdom Metazoa; phylum Chordata; class Lepidosauria; order Squamata; family Anniellidae; genus Anniella; species Anniella stebbinsi. The sequence continues at coordinate 27,545,495 of JARDYH010000008.1, forward strand.
TCCCTAGTGCGCTTGACCGTGGGGCAAGGTGCCCCCCTTTGCCCTTCTTTCTACCTATACCTTTCTTGGGTGGCATGCTTGACAACTAGGTCTGTGTACAATCCCCCAATCTGGTCCAGAACCGGATCTGGGTCTCCGGATTGAAATCTGGCAGCGGTGGGCAGCGGCGGCAGTGAGGAGGCAGCAGGTAAGCAGGGAGAGTGGGGGGAGGGCAGTCGGCACCAGGGACCTGTAAAGGCAATGGGCCCCGGATCTCCGGATCGATCCGGAATGATCCGATCTGGTCCAGAATGATCTGGACCTCCCCCAATCCGGTCCGGATCTGGATCTGGGAGGTCCGGATCACCCCGATCCACTTCGGATTCCGGATCCAGATCCATGCACAGCCCTGCTGAGAACTTTGCAGTGAATAGGAATAATACAAGAAATTGGCTGCTAGAAACAGTAAGCTGGTAAAAAACAAGCAGCCCTTCAGGCCCACAAGAACTTCTGCAAGAATTTCATGAGGCTTAAAATGCCTGAGCAGGCATCCTCTTTGAGGGCCTATGGGGGAAAAGGAATCTAGCTACTGCTGACTAATTCCCCCCTTTTACTCTAAGGGAGCACTAAGCTTTGCTGGGCACTGGGCTTGCTTACCAATCCACCCTCATGCCCCGCTCTGAAGGAGCTGAGGGTCGCACAGGGCGCTCAGCCACACCAGGCAGTAGGCCTGATATTAGGCCTGATATTACAAAACACACACACACACTGATGGAGAAAGAAATCATTCCGGGTGCTCAGGCTGTGCCAAGCGTCAGGCTGGGGATTGCTCTCCCCTTTATTGGCTCAAGCTTTACCCCAACCCCCACAATAGAGAAAAAAAAAATCTGCCTGGGAGTGACGCACTCTCTGCTGCTAAATCCAGTGCAGGCAGGGCCCGCTAGAATGCTGGAAGGACCAGCCAATCCTTCCCCAAACATGGGCCCAAACGGCCAAGTGAATCCTCCTAGTTGCCACACTCTGCTCCCAGGAGGTTGCTGCCATGCTGTGGCGTCGAACGGGAGACTGCTCACCTCATCTCTCCCTACCATGTGATCCTGCTGCTGCCTCTGCTACTGCGGAGCTTGGCTGGACTTGAGGAGGCCTTGTAAGTCCTCCTCATTGCTGTTCCCTGAAGGCACCCTCTGCGTCGTGGTGTGAAGAAAAGACCACCACTGCCACGCCTCTCCCCGCTGCGTGAGTTTGCTTGGCGGAGCACGATCGCTGTGCTCAGTCTCCCAAAAGCTGTGATGTAAAGAGGAGAGGGAGGCAGGACAGAGGCCAATAAATGGGCTCCCGATCCCCCTCCCTCCTTGGTGGTGCCACCGGGAGTCCGCCAATGGCAGGACTCCATGCCTACCCCTCCTCCCCCACCCTCAACAGCCCACCACCACCCAGGCTGCGCTGGGTGTGTGTGCAGGGCATTTACATGTTCAAAACGAATGAGATACCTTCTCATCTCTTCTGTTCAGGTAGTGATTTCTTTACATGCTCTCCCCACATTGAAGCAACCTTATCCCTATTCATTCAGTTTGACTATGTGTAGAATCAGCATATGGATTGGAAACCACTATTATCCCTTTATTGATCAGTCCAGGGTGTCCAGAGCCTACATACACACATAATGTGTGTACACAGGCTTTCTCTCTCTGATGTGCCATAATATAGAGTATAAGCTCTAGGCAGAGTCTTTACAAAACATGAGACTCTAGGGCAAGAACAACAAATATGATAATGATTCCCCTCTTTGATTGTTGATTGTATCCATTGATTATTGCCAGATACTGTGTCATATGCATGGATTTTATGATTACATGGTAGAAGAGTCATCTATTTCTCACTTTCCCCCCCCCCATGGATAGGTGCTCCCCCTAGCTAAGTGTAATGATAACTGCCATCCAGGTTACAGAAGAAAAAAGAAGGAAGGGAAGCCATTTTGTTGCTATGACTGTATTCGATGTTCAGACGGAAAGATTTCAGACCAGAAAGGTAGGAGATTTATTATTATTATTATTATTATTATTATTATTATTATTATTATTTACATCCCACCTTTTTCCCAGGGCTGGGACTCAAGGAGGTTTACAAAGTTAAAACATGTACAATTAAAACATATAAATATAGGTTTACAAAAGTTAAAATAGAATTAAACCTACAGTAAATTTAAAAACATTTAAAAGATTTAAAAACTGTAACAGAATTTTAAAACAAAACAAAACCATACATTAACATAGGTCCAGAGTATTTCGAAAAGCCTGACAGACTAAAAAACTTTTTGCCTGCCTCCGGAAGTGTAGCACAGACGAAACCAGTCTGGCTTCCTTAGGCAAGTAGTTCCAGAGCCTTGGAGCAGCCACAGAGAAGGCCTTCTCCTGCGTACCCATCAGGCGTGCCTGGGATTTTGGTGGGACTGAGATAAGGGCCTCCCCAGAAGATCTCAGAACATGGGTAGGTTCATATGAGAGAATACATTCTTTCAAATATCCTGGACCTGAGCTGTATAGGGCTTTATAGGCGATAACCAGCACTTTGAATTGTGCCCGGAAACAGATCGGAAGCCAGTGGAGCTGTTTTAACAGGGAAGTTGTATGCTCCCTGTAGCCAGCCCCGGTCAACAATCTAGCTGCAGCTCTTTGAACCAGTTGAAGTTTCCAAACACTCTTCAAAGGCAGCCCCACTTAGAACCTGTTACAATAATCCAAACGGGATGTAATGAAGGCATGTGTCACCATGGCCAGGTCCGACAAGCTTTAACAGTTCAAATGCGCTCCTGGCCACTGCCGAAACCTGGGCATCCAGGCTCAGGGTCAATTCCAGGATTATACCCAAACTGTGAACCTGTGTCTTCAGGGGGAGTGTAACCCCATCAAGCACAAGCTGAGTCCCTATTCCCTGATCTGCCTTTCAACTGACCAGGAGCACCTATGTCTTGTCTGGATTAAGCTTCAATATAATGTTCACTGTTATGAAATTAGTTAATGTGCTGTGTTTCCCCTGACCTAACCATGACATTCTGCTCTCAAATTATGTAGCGAAAGATTGCACATGGGTGTCCCATCTACCCCATGTAATAAAGTCATAGTAGTGAAATGTGTATTCTGTTCCACTTTAGTGGCTGGATAAATTAACCTTAAGTATAGCATTTATTTGAATTATGAATACATAATTTAAAATGTTTTAAATGTCAGCTGTTTTATGTTTATGGTTTTAAATTTTGTATATTGTCCTTTTAGTGTTCAATCTTTTATTTTTTGTAAACTTCCCAGAGAGCTTTGGCTATGGGGTGGTATATAAATGTAATAAATAATAATAATAGTAATAATAATAATAATAATAATAATAATAATAATAATAATTCAAATAATGCTTTTCTCATCTCCCAAGTAATTGGAGGCAATTCTGACCAACTTCAGGTAAAATGAGTCACACTAGAACAAACATTTCACCCATGTATGAAACTGCTTTTCAGTCTCTGAATCTTTTGAAAGAAAAGAAAAAAAACCTTCCCCTTGACCATTTGAACAGCCATGGCTCAATAGATCAACTAAAATGTATACCTACTTGTCTTAAAGCTGCAATAGAATTTTCCTGTGTCAAGCTTGGATTGACATAGAGAATTTTTCATACTCTCACATTTATTGAATTTACAAGACTCATTACTATATTTCAAAGATTTCAAACCGAAAGTATATGTTACTGTGAAGGTTTGAGGCCTACAGAGGCAATTGTCAGGCCTTGGAGAGCTGGGATTTTCTGTTGAGAGGGGTTATCCCTGAGAGGATTAGTTTCATTTACCCAGTTAAGTTTCATTTCTTCAGTCACTGTTTTTGCCTTGTGTGAAGCTATTGTAGGGATGTATGTGTTTACTTGAGGTCAGTGACAGTTCTGAGAAAGCTACTAATTATTTGAATGGTGCCTTTCAAATGGAACCCACTGTACATGATAATTCCCTTTCTACTCTTCAGTGGCTCAGTTTTGTTTAGAGGCTGGTAGCTCTGATGTTAATGTGGTGGCAAATCCACTTTGATTTCAGACAGGACTCTCATTGACATCAGAGCCACCAGCCTCCACAGAGTGGAGCAATATTTCAAAGAAAGATGGTTTGTGGGCAGAATAAGGAAAAGCATCCAATCACTTCATTGATTACAGGATACATTAAAAATAAGCTTGAATTATATTTGTTTTATTTTTCAGACATGGATGATTGCTTCAAGTGTCCAGAAGATAAGTTTCCCAACAGAAACCAAGAACAATGCCTTCCCAAGGCCCTAAACTTCCTCACTTACACAGAACCATTGGGAATCACTATAATTTTCTTGGTTTTATCTTTTTCTCTGATCACAGCTTTGGTACTAGTGATTTTCATTAAGAACCAGAACACTCCCATTGTCAAAGCCAATAACCGGGACCTCAGTTACTGTCTGCTTATTTCCCTCTTGCTCTGCTTCCTCTCTGCCTTGCTATTTATGGGCCAGCCTCAGACAGTGACCTGCTATTTACGTCAAACAACTTTTGGCATCACCTTCTCAGTGGCTGTTTCTTGCATACTGGCCAAAACCATCACTGTGGTTCTGGCTTTCATAGCTACCAAGCCAGGATCCAGGATGAGGAAATGGGTGGGGAAAAGATTGGCCAACTCTATCCTTCTTGCTTGCTCCCTTATTCAAGCCAGTATTTGTGTTGTGTGGCTCTGTAGTGCCCCTCCATTCCTGGACTTTGATATGCACTCTCTGGCTGAAGAAATCATCGTACAATGCAATGAAAGTTCAGATACAATGTTTTATTGTGTTTTGGGGTATCTGGGATTTCTGGCCATTATCAGTTTCACTGTGGCTTTTCTAGCCAGGAATTTACCCAACAGTTTCAATGAAGCCAAATTCATCACTTTCAGCATGCTTGTGTTTTGCATTGTTTGCTTATCCTTTGTCCCCTCTTACCTGAGCACCAGTGGAAAATACATGGTGGCTGTGGAAATCTTCTCCATTTTGGCCTCTAGTGTTGGATTACTGAATTGTATTTTTTTCCCTAAATGCTACATAATAATCCTGAAACCTGGGTTGAACAACAGGGATCAACTAATATGGAGGAATTAGTAATACTCTTTACTGTCCCATAAACGTAGGTATAAGGGTATAAGGGTCACATTGCTGAAATCTAGCATCATAAGATTTCACCCTGCCTGGTATGTCTTCACTAGATTAAATTGTCAATCTTCTCACACCTCCAACTGTTGCAAATCATCTGTGCTTGTATCCTCACTATACAACCTGAAGGATGGGTATTCTTGCTGGTACAATGCCAGCAAGATGTTACATGGGAGATGTAACAAAGAGGCAACACTGCTTAAAATTTCCCCATGTGACTATGAGCCAAATGTTCCTATCACTGGGAGTCCTTCTATGGCTTCAACAATGATGTTCACAGCATCCACCCTGATTGCCTATATGCAGTACTATATATACACAACCTTTTGGCAAAGTCCAAGTTGGATTCTGTTCTCTGTTTGCAGATATGCTCTATTTGAATGGCTACCAGGTCCAATTCTTGTATAAAGATACAGAATTATGAGGACTGTTACCCATAACTACATAGCACTTGGACATCAGACTAAACAAGCAGTCTAGAGGCGGCAGTGAGACCACTCCTAAAGAAATCTTCCCTGGACCTTGAAAATCTTAATAACTACAGGCCAGTAGCAAATGTTCCATTCCTGGGCAAGGTCCTGGAGCGGGTGGTTGCGAGCCAGCTCCAGGCACTCTTGGATGAGACTGATTATCTGGATCCATTTCAGTCGGGTTTCAGGCCTGGTTTTGGTACGGAAACAGCCTTGGTCGCCCTGTATGATGACCTATGTCGGGAGAAAGACAGGGGGAGTGTGACTCTGTTGATTCTCCTTGATCTCTCAGCAGCTTTCGATACCATCGACCATGGTATCCTTCTGGGACGACTGGCTGAGTTGGGAGTGGGAGGCACTGCATTGCAGTGGTTCCGCTCCTACTTGGTGGGTCGGCTCCAGAAGGTGGTGCTTGGGGAACATTGCTCGGCCCCATGGATTCTCCAGTATGGGGTTCCACAGGGGTCAGTTTTGTCCCCCATGCTGTTCAATATCTACATGAAACCGTTGAGTGCAGTCATCCGGAGTTTTGGAGTGCGTTGTCATCAGTACGCTGATGACACGCAGCTCTATTTCTCCTTTTCATCTTCATCAGGTGAGGCTGTGGATGTGCTGAACCAGTGCCTGGCCGCGACAATGGACTGGATGAGGGCTAATAAACTGAAACTCAATCCAGACAAGACTGAGACGCTGTTGGTGGGTGGTTCCGCTGACCGGATGGAGGGTGTTCAACCTGTTCTGGATGGGGTTGCACTCCCCTTGAAGGAGCGGGTTCATAGCTTGGGGGTTCTCCTAGAGCCATCTCCGTCACTTGAGGCGCAGGTGGCCTCAGTGGCACGGAGTGCCTTCTACCAACTTCGGTTGGTGGCCCAGCTACGTCCCTATCTGGACAGGGATAACCTGGCTTCAGTTGTCCATGCTCTGGTAACCTCCAAGTTAGATTACTGCAACGCACTCTACGTGGGGCTGCCTTTGAAGGTGGTTTGGAAGCTGCAGCTTGTGCAAAATGCAGCAGCCAGATTGATAACTGGAACCAGTAGGTTCAAACATATAAGACCTACTCTGGCCCGCTTGCATTGGCTGCCTGTATGTTTCCGAGCCCGGTTCAAGGTGCTGGTTTTAACCTATAAAGCCTTACACGGCTTGGGACCACAATACCTGATGGAACGCCTTTCCTGACATGAACCTACCTGAACACTACGTTCAACATCTAAGGCCCTCCTCCGAGTGCCTCCTCCGAGGGAAGCTCGGAGGTCGGCAACAAGAGAGAGGGCCTTCTCTGTGGTGGCTCCCCAATTGTGGAATGATCTCCCCGACGAGGCCCGCCTGGCGCCAACATTGTTATCTTTTCGGCGCCAGGTCAAGACTTTCCTCTTCTCTCAGGCATTTGGCAATATCTGAGGAGCCTGGGTTTGTTTTGTTTTGTTTTTGTAGTTTTTTGAAGTGTTGAAGTGGTTTTTAAATGTACAGATTGTGTGTATGTTGTATGTTTTTGCTGTTTTAATTTTTGTATATTGTTTTTAATTGTTTTTAATCCTATGTAAACCGCCCAGAGAGCTTCGGCTATGGGGCGGTATACAAATGTAATAAATAAATAAATAAATAAATAATAGTTATGTCTCACCTGGTCACAGAATTCCACATTGTGGTGAAATGTACCACATTTGTTTTTTTGAATTAAACTGATTATTTCTAAATTTGCATCAATACCTATAAATTGGCTTATGCAAATTTCATGCAGTTCACTATTGTCTTTTGTTTTCTTTAGTCCTCTTTTGACTTTTTTGTCTTCCTTTTGGGTGATGTGTTTCCTCTGTTTTGGTGATTTGTAAATTGCCATCCTAGGACCTGTTGCAAAACCAGGCATAATGGCTTTGAGGGGCTAAGGATGTGGTTATTTAAGGAAAAAATTCACCTTCCCTCCTTCAATTATAGTTCATCCACCACTTACCTTCCAATGGTACAGTATGGGAGCGTTTCTGGTTACTAAACTTAGGCACAATAAGTGCCATACCTAGCACAAGCTAAGTAAGCTAAAGCTTATAGACTCACAAAATGAGGGACCTCTGACTACCAATTAAAAGAAGGGGGAGGATGTGGTTGTGGAGGAGGAGGAGGAGGAGGAGGAGGAGGAAGAAGAAGAAGAAGAAGAAAATATAGCTTAATGATTTGCATAAATGGTTGAAAATGCCATCTGGGTTTGGCATTATCAGAGACAAAATTCAGTTGGATTTCCTGAATGTAGAAGCAATGTTGTTGCCATTTTTGTGTGCTTTCAACAGAAAGGTCTTATTTGTAGCAGGAAACGATCAAGAATAAACTGTGAACGACAATGCTACAAGAAAAGCTGTCTGTACTAGCCACTAGAAACAAGAAAGCCATTATGCACATATAACGTGATGAACTTCATAACATATCATTTGATGATATCATCTATGACTTTGATTTCCAAAATCATGTTTTTTTAAAAAAATGTTTTATATGATATGAAACAGACAAAGTACAAGTTGTATTTCATCTTCAGTTTAGTAATGCTGAACTGGATAACTGCTGTAGTGTTTCTGTAGGTTGAAAGTTTTCATAAAGGCTAAGAGAGAAATCATAATGTATGGTTATTTATTTCAGTTGTGGCACCAACTCATCCATAAATGCTTTATAGAATTCAGACGTAAACCCGTCTTGGCCTGGTGATTTATTATTTTTTAAATCTCTTATAGCCTCTTTTATTTCATTTTCTTCTATCTCAGCTTCTAAGTACTGTTTCTGTTCTTCTTTTAGTGGTGGTATTTTAGCTTTGCCCCGATATTTCTTAATCTGTTTTTATGTCTATCTCTTTTCCTTTATAGAGATCTTTAAAATATTCTTGCAATATTTCTCCCATTTCCTTTTGATCATGTGTTTTAGATCCCTCTTTCGAATTCAAGGCCCAGAGTTTGTTTCTAATTCTCTTCTTTTGAACTCTATTTGCTAACAGTTTTGAGCTTTTGCCAGTAAATTCATAATACCTTTGCTTCACTTATAGCATATCTATCATTATTTTATTTATTTCTACAGCCTCTTTCTTTCCTCAGTTTTTCCATTTCTTTCCTAATTCTTATATGTCCTGTATTTTTATACTGCTCTGTTAATCTGTAAATTTCTTGATCCAACTTTTCTTTCCCTTCTTTATCCTTTTTCTTGATTATACTTAATTGTTGGATATATTCTCATCTTATTGTAGCTTTACCCGCTTCTCGACTGATTTTTTTCTGTTGTCTCCCTTGTTTTGTTCTCTTCAAAAGATCTTTCTATACCCCTGCAAGAATCTGCCTTAAAGCATCTCTGACAGATGGTTGTTCAGCTGCCTCTAATGTGGGAGAGCCCACCACTTCCCTAGGTAATTGGTTCCATTGTCGTATTGCTCTAACAGTCAGGAATTTCTTCCTGATGTCCAGCCGGAATCTGGCTTCCTGTAACTTGAGCCCATTATTCCTCGTCCTGCATTCTGGGTTGATCAAGAAGAGATCCTGGCCCTCCTCTGTGTGACAACCTTTCAAGTATTTGAAGAGTGCTATCATGTCTCCCATAAATCTTCTCTTCTCCAGGCTAAACATGCCTAGTTCTTTCAATCTCTCCTCATAGGGCTTTGTTTCCAGACCCCTAATCATCCTTGTTGCCCTCCTCTGAACACGTTCCTGATTGTCTGCATCTTTCTTGAAGTGTGGTGCCCAGAACTGGACGTAATACTCAAGATGGGGCCTAACCAGTGCAGAATAGAGGGGAACCAGTATCTCACATGATTTGGAAGCTATACTTCTATTAATGCAGCCCAAAATAGCATTTGCTTTTTTTACAGCCACATCACACTGTTGGCTCATATTCAGCTTGTGATCTACAACCATTCCAAGATCCTTTTCGCTTGTCTTATTGCTTAGCCATCTTGTAACTGTGCATTTGGTTTCTTTTTCCTAGTTGTAGAATTTGGCATTTATCCCTATTAAATTGTGTTCTGTTGTTTTCAGCCCAGCATACCAGTCTATCAAGAACACTTTGGAGTTTGTTTCTGTCTTCCAGGGTATTAGCGATCCCACCCAATTCTGTGTTGTCTGCAAATCTGATAAGCATTTTCTGCACCTCCTCATCCAAATCATTAATAAAAATGTTGACGAGCACGGGGCTAAGGACTGATCCCTGCGGTACCCCGCTCATTACCTTCCCCAGTGTGAAAAGGTACCATTGATAAGCACTGTTTGAGTCAGAGTCTGTAGCCAACTGTGGATCCACCTAATAGTTATTCCATCTAGCCCACTTTTCACTAGTTTGTGAATCAGAATGTCATGGGACACTTTGTCAAAAGCTTTGCTGAAGTCAAGATATACTATATCCACAGCATTCCCACAGTCCACAAGGGAGGTTACCCGATTGAAAAATGAGATCAGATTAGTCTGACAGGATTTGTTCTTGACAAATCCACGCTGGCTTTTAGTAATCACTGCATTATTTTCATGGTGTTTACAGATTGACTTCTGTATAATCTGCTCCAAAATTTCCCCAGGGATGGATGTCAGACTGACTGGTCTGTAGTTCCCAGGTTCCTCCTTTTCACCCTTTTTGAAGATAGGGACAACATCAACCCTCCTCCAGTCATCCGGTATTTCACCCATCTTCCAAGATTTCACAAAGATAATAGACAGTGGTTCTGAGAGTTCTTCTGCCAGCTCCTTTATTGCTCTAGGGTGCAGTTTGTTGGGCCCTGGAGATTTGAACTCATTCAAAGAAATTAGGTGTTCCTTGACCATGTGTTTATCAATCTCAAACTGCAATCCTACCCCGACAGCTTGTACTTCACTTTTTCCAGGGGATTCATAGACCCGCTTTTGAGAGAAGAGCTTCAAAGTGATTTTCAAAGTGATTTTCAAAGAGAGAAGAGCTTCAAAGTGATTTTCAGAGAATTTAGATGAGCACTAAAATTCCTGGTTCTCTCATCCCTGTTTAAATAAGGGCAGATACAAGTTCACACCAAGTGAGCAAGGAAATAGATTGTAGGAATAGACCCACACACATATAATGTATTATAGGGATGTGCACTGACCCCCCGGATCGGATCGGATAGCGGATCGGAATCGGACCTGGGGGGTCGGATCGGATCGGAACGGATCGGAGGATGGCCGGATCGGATCGGACCGGATGTCCGATCCGGATCGGACGCCATTTTGAATGCTTTTTCCCATAGCCAAGTATTGTTTTACAAAAACGCCTATAACTTTTTCATTTTTAAAGATAGAAGGATGAAACTTGGGCACATTATACACTGGTTAAAGACAGTTATCTGTGAGAAATTTCAGAAAGATTGGTGCATGCGTTTTGTGGCAATTAATTTTTTAATAAATACCCAGGAATGCCTGTAACTTTGTCATTTTTAAAGTTACACACATGAAACTTTGCCACATTGTAGGTGGTACCTTGGGACCTATGTGTTTGAAATTTCATAAACGTAGGTGCTTGTCTTGTGTGGCAATTAATTTTTAGAAAAATGGGTAGTAGTGGGGTAAATACATTTACGCCTCCCATTTTTTTATTTTTGAAGATACAAACAGGAAACTTGGGCACATTACAGGTACCACTTGCCTTGATACGTGTGTGAAATTTCAGAAACATTGGAGCTTTCCTTGTGTGGTAATTAATTTTTGAAACAATGAGGAAAGAAACACCTATAACTTTGTCATTTTTAAAGTTACACACATGAAACTTTGCCACATTGTAGGTGGTACCTTGGGACCTATGTGTGTGAAATTTCAGAAACATAGGTGCTTGCCTTGTGTGGTAATTAATTTTTAATAAATACCCAGGAATGCCTATAACTTTGTCATTTGTAAAGTTATACACATGAAACTTTGCCACATTGTAGGCGGTACCTTGGGACCTATGTGTGTGAAATTTCAGAAACGTAGGTGCTTGTATTGTGTGGCAATTAATTTTTGAAACAATGAGGGATTCATTGGACAGCATTTGCCCATAGGGATTCATTGGACAGTACTTTCCCATAGGGAATCATTGGACAGTACTTGCCCATAGGAAATCATTGGAAAGCACTTGCCCATAGGAAATCATTGGAAAGCACTTGCCCATTGAGAAATACAGTTATGCCTCCCACTTTTTTATTTTTGAAGATACAAACAGGAAACTTGGGCACATTGTAGACTGGTTAGGGATAGTTATCTGTGAGAAATTTCAGAAAGATTGGTGCATGCGTTTTGTGGCAATTAATTTTTTAATAAATACCCAGGAATGCCTATAACTTTGTCATTTTTAAAGTTGCATACATGAAACTTTGCCACATTGTAGGTGGTACCTTGGGACCTATGTGTGTAAAATTTCAAAAACGTAGGTGCTTGCCTTGTATGGCAATTAATTTTAGAAAAATGGGTAGTAGAGGGGTAAATACATTTACGCCTCCCATTTTTTTATTTTTAAAGATACAAACAGGAAACATGGGCACATTACAGGAAACACTTCACTTGATATGTGTGTAAAATTTCAGAATGATAGGTCCAGGCATGTGGTGGCAAGGTATCTGCACACACCACTTTGAAGACTGTAGAAAATTTCTCCTGTAACGATCCTAGCGAGAGAGAGAGTGATCCTAGGCTCAGCCGTTCTGCTTGAGTGAAAGTATCAAAGCAGACACGAGCCAAGTGCTACTTTGTTTCTCCTTTTGTAATGGATACTAGCTCAGTTGCAGCCAAGCGTGCAACGATCAAAGAGATGATAGAAAGTGTTTCCTTCTTCTTCCCGGGAGGCGGGAGGGTGCAATTGACAGCCCCAGCCTCTGTGGAAAAACGTTTATAACTTTTAATCTAAAAAATTCGTAGCCACCACATTCCTGGACCTATCATTCTGAAATTTTACACACATATCAAGTGAAGTGTTCCCTGTAATGTGCCCATGTTTCCTGTTTGTATCTTTAAAAATAAAAAAATGGGAGGCGTAAATGTATTTACCCCACTACTACCCATTTTTCTAAAAATTAATTGCCACACAAGACAAGCACCTACGTTTCTGAAATTTCACACACATAGGTCCCAAGGTACCACCTACAATGTGGCAAAGTTTCATGTGTGTAACTTTAAAAATGACAAAGTTATAGGCATTCCTGGGTATTTATTAAAAAATTAATTGCCACAAAACGCATGCACCAATGTTTCTGAAATTTCTCACAGATAACTTTCCCTAACCAGTGTATAATGTGCCCAAGTTTCATCCTTATATCTTTAAAAATGAAAAAGTTATAGGCGTTTTTGTAAAACAATACTTGGCTATGGGAAAAAGCATTCAAAATGGCGTCCGATCTGGATCGGACCTCGTCGGATCAGATCAGATCGGATCGGAGGTTGATCGGATCGGATCGGATTGGATTTTCTCGATTTTGGGGCAGATCGGATTCGGATCGTGGATCGGATCCGATCCGATGCACACCCCTAATGTATTATCTGGATATCATGGGATCTGGGCCTCTACAAGAGCAATTTAAAGCTCTTTCAAGGTGCATTAAATTTTTTACCTCTACAAGAGCAGAGTGCAAATTGGGGGTCGAGGCGCGTTAGCTCTCCGCTTATGCGCATTATCGAATGTGCGTTAAATAGCGAGTTTTAATTTACTGCGGCCGTTAAAGCACCTTATGACCATGTAAACAAGCGATTCTCTGCATTAAACACTTCTAAAGCACATTTCATACAACCTGTAAGGCCACCAGTTATGTGCTTAACCGCCTCCTGCGTACAGTGATTTTTCATAAAAGTGATGGCGAAAATATGTGCATAATCGGAGAACCAGGCCTCAAACCGAATTCTTGTAGAGGGAGTCTGTCTGTCTGTCTGTCTGTCTGTCTCTCTGCCACTAGATGGCACTGTCTTATTAAAACACAATAGGGTGTTTCCAAGAAGAGAACAAATCATGAGGTTGTGTGTGAAGGAGCAGGTTGCGATGGTGGTATTACTACAAGGACAAAAGCTACAGTAAGGCACAGGGCTTGTCCTGTCTGTAGACAAACTCATAGCACAGTTGATGGAATTCCTTATAATCATCTCTGATTGAAAGATCACTGATGAAAAGTAGATAGGGAGGGAATAGAAAAGTATCAGCTTTGGAATGCTGCCAGTACTCCATTTTTTCCCAGGGGAAATCTATTACAGATGGCTTCTATGTCCAATGTCTATTCATTTAATTATGGGATGGGACCTCATAAAATGAGACTATGCATCACTACAAGGACTGGAACCCTAGCATGGATAATGGGTGGGTAAGGTGATTTTAACCCCTTACCCACCACACACACTGTGATCCCAATCTGGATCACCACCACAGGTACCTCCAATTTACATTGAGAAAATAGTATCCAGGTTTAAGATAAATTGCAGACATAGGTCAAAGGGTTAACAATGCCTATCCACCACTTGATGGTCCTGATCCATAATAGCTTACACATGACCTTACTTTTGATTTAAAAAAAACATATCTACATCTCTAAAGTAACATGTTATTAGAACTTTGAGAAATTTTGGAGGGTGGAATGCATAGGTCAGAAAAGGAGAAAGTCCAAGGCCTTATGGCATCATTCTAATGGCAGAAATGCAGCACAAGGGCAGCACAATATTTGATCCTTCTTTCCAAATGGTAGGTTAAAGGAAACATGGGAATGGGGGCCATGTGTTGATTTCCTGAAGGCAGAAAGGCTATATGAAACCCCAATCCTTGCTATTTCTTTCTGTGTGAATGGAAAAGGATGTACAAGGATCATGGCTCACACTAGGAGCAAATTCACACATTGCACTGTCATGCATTCTCATCTATATACACTCATTAAGATAGTTGTGAGAATCTGGCCCTATTCAGTCGTTCTGATATCTAAGGCCCCCTCCACAAGGATGCGCTTTTGCGCCCGGTTCCGGGATTATGCGCATTATCGCGGAGGCGCATTTACGCCTAATCCCTCTGCATGGGAGGCGGCGAGAGGCGGCGAAGCGCATTAATTCATGTCCAAAAAGCGCTTTAGAAGACGTTAATGCGCATAATCGCTTGTTCACACCGCGATAATGCGCTTTAACGGCCGGAGAAAAATAAAAGTCGCTATTTAACGCGCATTCGAAAATGCGCATTATCGAGGAAATAACGCGCCTGTACGCCCGTTTTGCGCTCCGCTGGTGTGGAGGTAAAATTTATAATGAGCCTCTAAGGCTCATTAAACGTCTCGTGTGGAGGAGGCCTAAGCTGTACAAGTGAGGAGGTGGAACGGGTATGGACTGAGACCCTAGTATGGATAGAGATAGGCAGACTTTAACATTTAGCTCCTCACTGTCACCCCAGTTTGCATCATGCCCCCATGCCTCCAATTTACACTGTCTAAAAGGCCTCCAACTGAAATGAAAAATTGCAGGCAAAGGGTTACAATCGCTTAACCCTAGGCTGACCATCTGAAAAGGAGGACAGGGCTCATATAACTTTAACAGTTGTAGAGAAAAGGGAATTTCAACCAGTGTCATTTGTATGCAATTAGTTCCTGGTGATATTCCCTCTTCATCACAACAGTTAAAGTTGCAGAGCCCTGCCTTCTTTTGTATATGGTCACTCTAGTATAGTGCCTGCACCTTTAACAGGTGTGATGAAGAGGGAATTTCACCAGGAACTAATTGCATACAAATGACACCTGCTGAAATTCTCTTTTCTCTACAACTGTTAAAGTTATATGAGCCCTGTCCTCCTTTTCAGATGGTCAGCCTACTTAACCGTGCTCTACAGTTCTGCTCCATATCATGTCCTCTGTGTTTACTTTGGAGTAAAAATAGAAAGAAAAATACATTTTAATGTAACATGCAGTTTTGCCATTAGAAAACTTGGGATGTCTGGAGATGGAATACATAGGTGGGTGTGCAGACAGATCAGCACTCAACCCACTGACAGAACTTCTCTCCATTATTCATCTTTTCATCCTCTTCATTTATGCAAAAACTTACCAGTTGGCCAATTTCTATGCTTCAGAAGGAATTCCTCAGAACCAATGGATTTTCTTTACCACAAAATCAGATTCCGCCACCAATTATTGAACAGGGGTTATCCACTCCCCATCATTAGGGAAGCTGAGAGGTGGGCAGATGCTACCCCAAGATCAAACTTACAGTCAGACTCCACCAGACCTTTAGACAATAGAATTACATGCTCCTTTGAGCATTCATATTTATCTAATGCCATCGTAAGATCACTGCGGAAACACTGGCATGTGGTGAGCCAACTTCCTGGATGCACCTGCGTACCACAAGTAGGATTAAGAGAAGCAAAAATGTATGAGACAAATTAATACATTCTGATATTGACCCCCCCCCCCAGTTAAACTATTGGATGAAATCAGAGGACACTTCAGATGTGGTGGATGCTCTGTTTGTGCTAAAAGAATGCAAACAACGGAGTTCCAATATCCCATTGATAATCAAATATTCAGTTTATGGCATTTTTCAAACTGCTTGACCAAATGAGCTATTTATATTATTATTTGCCCATGCAATTTAATTTATGTTGGAAAAACAACACGCTATATTCAGACTAGGATTATTGAGCATCGTTCTAAATTAAAGCACCATGTATTAGAAGCACCACTAGTACAGCACTTTATTGACTATTCTCATCATTATGATGATTTCAGATTTCTGATGATTGATAGGATCCACACACAATTACAATTGGTGTGATTATGACAATCTACCCCTAAAAAGAGAGGTGGAATGGATTTTCAGATTGAATTCAACGCAGCCCAATGGTTTAAATGCCAATATAAAATACTCACCGTATTTGAGTTAGTCACTGGCTATTTTCACCTGCAATTCACTAACAACTATAAGTTGCATAACAGCCCACCACATCCGAGGTGTTACAATTTTGACTGGGACTTCAAAGTTTGACTTTTGCCATTTGCTTTATGTAAAGTTATTAGTATACCATAAAGTTTGTATCAGTATATATGTACTTTTCCACAGTAAATTTCTATAATGACTTGAGAAATGAATCCCTCCTTTATCCACAGCAATAGCCTTCAAGATGGTGGTGCGTTCACAACATTCTTTATAACTTGGATATCTCATATAAACAAATAACAAGACTAGATGTGTAACCTCCCTCCGGGGTAAAATTAAAAACTACAGTTCCATCTATTATCATTTTTGATCTTTCAGCTAAAATAACGAGTTTATCTGAAGAAGCTTCTCGTGAAACGGGTTGATAACCGGAAGCCTGCTTCTTCTCAGTGTAAATATTAGCATTGTAAAAACAGTTTGTTTTGCAAAAAATATCCACTTTATGTTTGCTATTGATCATTTACTGTTCTGTTTAAATACTCTTCATTCAGCTGTGTAGCTTGCTTCAATTGTATCACAGTATGTTTCACCAGTACACAGTTAATGTTATTTCTGGTCTTAGCAACAATTATGTTTATCTAGTTTATATAAATTATACAGTCGATAAAAAGTATACACTCACCCCAATTTTGAATATTTTCATCATTTACAATTGTGTACCTTGTGCATTATATCTGTTAAATTTGTCAACTACTGCCTCTGCTTTTGTGTAATATATGGGGGAACAGACATTTAAACTCTCAGGAGGATTGCTCTAGCAAAACAGTATGCTCCAAATGCTTCAGAAGGCAATTGAGGACCAGGACAATATTGGGCTGGTCCCAGGCACTCCATCCTCCTCATCTGGATTTAGGTCTGAAAGACCACAGAAAAGTCCATGTAAACTAGCACAATTTGTAACATTGCACAGCATCATCACAGGGCATGCCGGTTAAGGGATCACTCTTAGCTTCCATTTTCCTGGGTGTTTGGAATGTAGATGATCATGATATAGCCTTAACTGGAAGAGTTTGTGATCAATACATATACTTTGACTAGCCCTTCCATAATTCTTGAACTACATACACAACACCATTCAATAAACATGTCAAACACATAGAGTTTTAAAAAACTAATTTCTCTTTATTAGCTGGTCCTTCTTGTTCAATTCTGGCCTCAAGATAATTATGTAGCATTTGGGGGAAAAGATGCAACCCAACAATCCAACACTAGAGGCCAAGATGGAGAAAATCTCCACAGCCACCATGTATTTTCCTTTGGTGCTCAGGTAAGATGGGACAAAGGACAACCAAACACTGCAAAACACCAACATGCTGAAAGTGATGAACTTGGCTTCATTGAAACTATCTGGTAACTTCCTGGCTAGGAAGGCCACAGTGAAACTGACAATGGCCAAAATTCCCAAGTACCCCAAAACACAATAAAACATAGTGACTGAGCCTTCATTGCATTCCAGTATAATTTCTTCAGCCAGAGAGTGCATGTCCATATCAGGGAACGGAGGAGCAGTGGAGAGCCATATACCACAAATACTGGCTTGAAGAAGGGAACAGCCAAATATAATAGAATTGGCCATTTTTTTCCCCACCCATTTCCTCATCCTGGATCCTGGTTTAGTGGCCATGAAAGCCAGAACCACAGTGATGGTTTTTGCCAATATACACGAAACTGCCACTGAAAAGATGACACCAAAAGCAACTTGACGTAAATAGCAGGTTACTGTGTGAGGCCAACCAATGAACAGCAAGGCACAGAGGAAACAGAGAAATAGGGAGCTGAGCAGAGAAAAGGTGATGTCCCGATTATTGGCTTTGACGATGGGAGTGTTCTTGTTCTTGATGAATATTCCTACCACCAAAGCTGTGAGCAGAGAAAAAGACAGAGCCAAGAAAGTTAAAATCATCTCCAAAGGTTCTGCAAATGAGAGGAAGTTTGTACCCTTGGGAAGGCATTGATCTTTATTCCTATTTGGATATTGACTTCTTGGGCAGGTTGAACATTCAACCATGT
Organism: Anniella stebbinsi; assembly: GCA_029215795.1. Taxonomy (NCBI): domain Eukaryota; kingdom Metazoa; phylum Chordata; class Lepidosauria; order Squamata; family Anniellidae; genus Anniella; species Anniella stebbinsi. Next base: position 27,564,017 of record JARDYH010000008.1, read on the forward strand.
CTGAAAAATAAAACAGATAATGTGTCAATCCCTAAATCATTCCCTCATTGTTTAAATTTATTTTTGTAATTTTTCCAATGAAGTGAAGGAGTCCATCTCCAGTGTTTGATGTTCTGCTGATAGTTTAATCATCTTTGAAACATATTGTGAGCATTAACACACAAATCTGTGTCATTGACAAGAAAACATTGTGAAAAACTAAAAAGCAGTGAAACGTCAATGGAAGTGTTCTTGTTTTACAGCACATACAGACAACCCTCAGAGGCCTCCTATGTAATCTCCAACAGGGAAAAAGTCTATATAGGGATTTTAAAAGAGGATGAGGATCCAGAGGGAGAGGTGGGTAAGAAAAAGTGTATTATTATTATTACTGTTAAAGTCTATTTTGGTCAAGTTGATTGAATGGGTTCTGGCATTTCTGGATGATAGAAATAATTTGCCCCCATTTCAATTGGATTTTAGACCTGGCTTTAGGGTGGAGAGACTGCCACGGTTGCCATGTGAGATTATGACCTTGGCCAGGAGAAAGATTGGGGAATGCATCCTTTTGGTTCTCCTAGACTTCTCAATGGTGTTTGATACCATTGGTCATGACATCTTTCTGTGGAGATGTCAGATTTCAGAACTGGAGACATTGTTTTGCAGTATTTAGGCACTTGGATGGTGAATTTAAGCAGATGCTGCTGGCAGACTATATAATTGTTATGCCTGGTAGAAACTCCACTCAAGGGTCTGTCTTGTTTGTCAAGCTCTTGAACAGCTCCTTGAAACCATGGCAAGAGGTCATCCTGAGGGATGAAGTGAAATGTAATTAATATGTAGATGACACCCAACTGTTCCTCTCTTTTTTAACAAATGAGGTGAGACAGTGGCTATCCTGAACCAGTGGTTGGATTAAGTAATGGGCTGGATCGACCACTTCATGGAAACCTGATTTCCTTTCATCACATTTATCAACAGACGGATGGTTGCCTATACACCTCCAATATCCCAAACATCATTGTGTTTACTCACAAGGAATTTTAAAAAATGCAATTTTCCATGCAATCCAGAAGTGCTATAACTTTTTCATTTTTCAAGATACACACATGAAACTTGGGCACATTGCAGAGGGCATGCAGGTACTCATGTGTGTTAAATTACAGACACAGAGGTGAAGGCATTTGGTGGCTATGATTTTTTTTAAAATGATCACTTCTGGATTGCCTGGAAAATTGCATTTTTAAAAAATTCCTTGCGAGTCAATGCCTGCACCTATGTTTCTGAAATTTGGCACACATGAGTAACTACATGCCATCTGCAATGTGCCCAAGTTTCATTTTTATACCTTTAGAATAAAGAAGGTATAGCCCTTTCTTTTCCCCAATGTAAGTATATGGGGAAAACACTTCAAATGGTGTTTGAATCTCCAGATTGAAACAAATCGATTCAGACCGATCCAATCTGGATCAATTCATACCTCCACCAATCCAATTTGGATCTGGTTTTTGGAGGTCCAAATCACCCCGATCCACTTCAGATTTGGGATCCGGATCTGTGAACAGCCCTAGAAATTAGGGATGTGCACTGACCCCCAGATCGGATCGGATAGTGGATCGGGATTGGACCTGGGGGGTTGGATCAGATCAGATCAGAGGATGGTCGGATCAGGTCCAATTCCGATCCGTGGATCGGATGTCCGATCCGGATCGGACACCATTTTGAATGCATTTCCCCATAGCGTGGTACTGTTTTACAAAAACACCTAAACGTTTTCTTTTTTAAAGATAGAAGGTTGAAACTTGGACACTTTGTAGATGGGTTAGGGATAGTTATCTGTGAGAAATTTCAGAGAGATTGGTGCATGAATTTTGTGGCAATTAATTCATTAATAAATAAACAGGAATGCCTATAACTTTGTCATTTTTAAAGTTCCACACATGAAACTTTGACATGTTGTAGGTGGTACATTGGGACCTATATGTATGAAATTTCAGAAATGTAGGTGCTTGCCTTGTGTGGCAATTAATTTTAGAAAAATGGGTAGTAGTGGGGTAAATACTGTTACACCTCCAACTTTTTTATTTTTAAAGATACAAACAGGAAACTTGGGCACATTACAGGTAACACTTTGCTTGATGTGTGTGTGAAATTTCAGAAAGCTAGGTCTAGGCATGTGGTGGCAAGGTATTTTTGAAACAATGAGGAAAGAAAAGCCTATAACTTTTTTATTTTAAAAGTTAGAAGTCTGAAAGTTGCTCACTTTGTAGATGGGTTAGGGGTAGTTGTCTGTCAGAAATTTCAGAAAGTTAGGTCCAGGCATTTGGTGGCTACGAATTTTTTAGATTAAAAGTTACAAAAGTTTTTCCACAGAGGAAAAACTTTACCCCACTACTACCCATTTTTCTAAAATTAATTGCCACACACGGCAAGCAACTACGTTTCTGAAATTTCACACATATAAGTCCCAATGTACCTCCTACAATGTGGCAAAGTATCATGTGTGTAACTTTAAAAATGACAAAGGTACAGGCATTCATGTTTATTTATTAACAAATTAATTGCCACAAAATGCATGCACCAATCTTTCTGAAATTTCTCATAGATAACTATCCCTAACCCATCTACAAAGTGCCCAAGTTTCATCCTTCTATCTTTAAAAATGAAAACGTTATAGGCGTTTTTGTAACACAATACTTGGCTATGGGAAAAAGCATTCAAAATGGTGTCCGATCCGCCGATCCGATCCGATCGGGATCGGACCTCGGCAGACCGGATCAGATTGGATCAGAGGGTTGGTCGGATCGGATTGGATTTTTCCGATTTTGGGGCGGATCGGATTCGGATCGTGGATCGGATCCGATCCGATGCACACCCCTACTAGAAATTATCAGTTCAGGTTCTCTTTATCAGTTTTTTAAACACCTCACATTCATCTCTGGTTTTCAAGTACTCAACTAATGTTAAATCAAAAGCAATGGAAGCTGTGATGCAGCATAATACCACAGATTATGTCTCCTACCATTCTGGTTTGATATTTTCCCATCTGGACAAGGAGGACAATCATAGCAGCAAGATGGCTGCCCCTCCTTTTTCAGTTTTCTGTAACCTGGTTGGCAGTTATCATTACACATGGCAAGAGGCAGCACCTATCCATAACAAGAAATGAAAATGTATAACATTTACATCTTATAAACAAAGTATTCTTTCTACACAACTGTCAGCAATACTCCTTCTCATGGTGTGGTGTGGTGAAAAGAATAAAAAACAAGCTGGTTTTCAAAATAGGACATGGGAAGTGAACAAAACTCCTGAAGAACTAAACAGAGCTTCAAAACTGGGTTACAAAAGATCCATTTCAAAGAAGATGCACTTATTTACCAAATAAGGCCTCATCTTAGTTGTTGGTTAGGGAAGTGACTGAGTTTGAAACGAACTACAATGTTTGTCAAGTAATTTGGCTTTGCATGGCTGAACTTTGTTTTACATATAGCTGGTTTGGTGGGGCCCGAGGCAGGTCAGGATTATGGCCCAGGGAGGTGGCTTTAAATATTCCTCCTCCACTGTGGTTTCAATCAAAATTGTCCCACACTGACCCTGCCTAGCTACTGGTGATGGGAGAAAATCTCCCCATTTGCACCAGAGGAGCTCTCCCTCCATTGCAAAGAGCCAGGGAGATTTCATTCTACTTGGTGAGACAAATAGGATAAAATCATTTCCCTCCATCCCATACTCCCCCCTCCACATTTACACCCACCCACCCACCATCTAGTTGTCTCATCAAGTTTGGTCTCCTGAAGTTCAGCATTACTGCATCTGGGTCAACCATGCACACAACACAAAGTCATGGCACAGTCCTTGACCTCGATAAGTAAGATCCAAACTGCTTGTATTGCTGAGGTGATCTAATCATGAAGCAAAACCTAAGTTAGCTGCCTCAGGAAGAAGGGAAGGAACTATTCTTTGTGGAAACATATGAGCCCTTAAATGAGCCAGTGTGGTTAGAGTGTTGGACTGGGACTCAGAAGATCTGGGTTCTAGTCCCTGCTCAGCTATGAAGCTCACTTGGTGACATTGGGCCAATCACTGACTTTCAACCTAACCTTCCTCACAAGGTGGTTGTAAGGATAAAATGGGGAGGAGGATCCTGCTTTGAGTGCCTTGCAAGAGGAAGTAAAATGGGATCTAAATGTAAAAATGGGATCCAAATATAATAAACAAACAAAGAAATATCAGATGAATATAAATAAATAAACCATTAACATGGTTCTATGACAAGCCCCTAACACATCATTTAAACTACCACTAGCATTCAGAACAGGATACAGAGAGATAGAGGGCCAATTCACATAATAAAAATATGACACCATGAGTTGTTTAATCAATCATGGGCTGCAGCGTGTGCCAGTGCATGACCAGAAGGGTTTGCATATTCAGTTCTCTGTTGCAGCTTCTCACATTGTGAAAACCTGGAAACCATGAATTATGCAAGGGTTAAACATTCTTGCATGACCTAGCAACAGAGCATGGTTTATGAGAGAGTTGTTTAACCCATTGATCCTGGGTTTTCAGGACACTACAAGTCGTGGCTGGGTATTGATAATTCAAAATGGCTGTCCACACACACCACAGCCTGCCATGGCTTAAATAAGCCATGGTGGGTGTTTGATTGTGTGAACCAGGTCAGAATGTCCCATTAATCATATAGATAGAAGATAGATAGATGATAGACAGATGATAGATGATAGATAGATGATGATGATAGATAGATAGATAGATAGATGATAGATAGATAGATAGATAGATAGATAGATAGATAGATAGATAGAGATAGATAGATAGATGATAGATGAAAGAGATAGAGGCTGTATGAATGGGGTCATGAAGCACAAATTATGTAAGTGAATATGTTTTGCACCCTGATACTATGCATGTTTACTCACAAATAAGTTCCCCTGAGTGTAATGCCTCTTATACCAACATGCTCATGGTATTTCAACCTTAAGCTACATACTATTTGGCTAACTTGTCATTTTTAAACAGGAATGCATCCTTCCAGTATACAACTCTTATGTTGTTCAGATTAAAATAAAATGGCTGTGAGAAAAGAAGATTACATCTCATACTTCTCTGAGAAAGTACATTGAGGTGGCCATGAGTGCTAGTAATATTAATCATCCAAAGACTAGAGGACAGAATATCAAAGTGCAATATTCTGACATTTCACCATTCACCTTTGTAAATGAGAGCCTATAGTCAAATCCCACCTGATTAAATGCCCTGTCCCATGTGATGATCTTCTCATTAAAGATGAATGTTTGGCCTCGTGAAGCCTGTGGATCCATCCTTCCTATTTTAACCCTTAAAAATGACTGGTTTGGGAAAGTAACCCAGTTTATAATATCAAAACCAGCTGCTACTTCACCATTCTCATCAAAAGACATGGTATCTCCAACACTGTTGTTAAATGTGATGCTCCGCAGGGAAGTATGGAGCTAGAATGAAAAGAGGCAACAAAGTTTTTACAAAATGATGGAAAGGGGCAACTGTAGGATACATCCAGCCTTGGGTGAGGATGTTTTTACTCACTCAATGGGACTTCCCCTCCCTCTTCTTCCACCTGCACCTCCTGCACCTTCCTAAATCTACTCCACAGGATCCCTTAACCCTCTGGAGAAGTTTTTGAGGCATCTGTTCTGCTGATGGATGGACACCCTGGATACAAGCCAATGTTGTTTTTATATCATTCATTCTAACATTTACAATCAGACGAACAATTATGGTTTGGTTTTAATTGCTCCTAGGTATGGTTGCCACTGTAGCATATCTCAGTCTCTAATCATTCTGATAACATTAGAATCTGAGGATGATATGACAGGAACTCATGTTTCGCCAACTTTGTATGGAAACATTGCTCAGCAGCACCCCTATTGGTGATATTAGAATAGGAAGTAGCCACAGCCATGAATCCTCTCACATGTCCTTTCACATGTTTAGCTACTCCATAGGAAGAATCATGTGGAAAATCTGACATAGATGTCTATGGTGTCATCAGTTTTTTTATGATTATTATTATTTTAAATACTTCTTTATTTCATTTTCATATCTTACATCATTCAACCACCCTTTTAACGTCATTACTATTATTTACCCCCCTTCCCCTACGTTCCTCTCTTTTATTGGTTAATTTGCCACTGTTGTCTTCTTCTCTTCTTCCAAATGCTTCTCTGTCTCTTCTTTCTTTTCAGGAGTCCCATAACTTTTTATATGCTTCTGCAATATTGTTCTTATTCGTATCTTTTCCCATATAATCTATATATGCAAACCATTCTGTTCTAAATGTATCTCTCTTCTTTTTCCCCTCTATAGACTCTAAGTTTCTGTGTTAATTTTTCATTCATTGTTATATTCCACAATTTTTTTCCCACACCTTAATTGTTAACATCCTAGCTGTCTTCCAATTACTAGCTATCTGCTGCCTTGCTGTGGTCAGCATAAATCCAATCAATATTTTATCCTTTACATTACTATTTTCTTTAACAAACATATTCAAAAGAGCTAGTTCTGATGTTCTATTAATTCTTTGAGAAGTTACCTTTTCTATTTTTTGAAAAACCTTATCCCAAAATTTCCTAACTCTATAACATTCCCATCACATATGCAAATTTGTTCTAAACTCTGTACATCCTCTCCAACATTCTGGGGTCGCATTTCTGTTCATTTTTTATGGTGTCATCAGCTGGCAAAACATAGAAAGCATTTGAACATGGAGGAACAGCTTCTTCTTCTTCTTCTTTATGGAAAGATGCACAGAATATTGCATGATGATTTGTGTCAGCATCCCATGAACCAAAAGCCATCAAGTAGTAGTCTAGCCATGACAAATTAACTGTTTTGGATGTGAAACGTTACCTGCCAGGGTTGAAGAAGTGGAAGAGCAGTTCTATCTTTGTGTTTTGAACCCGACGAGTATATCTTGTGTAAAGCAAATGCTATGGCATATACAGCATTGTAGACACTGTAACTTTTGCCGGTCATGCTCATTTCAAAAAGCGCCCCAGAGAGGCTCTCCAGTTTCTCTTGTTCAGTGCAAGGATCTTCACTCTCTCTGCTCTTATTAGAATCAACAAAGAAGCAGTTGAAGGCCCTTTCCCAGAAGATCCTAATAAAATCATCTCCTTTTTCTGAACTAGGATGTAACGTTTGAAGGAATTTTTTAAACCCCGGCACTTCATTTGAGTGAAGGGCAAACGACAATGTACCATCAAACATTTGTATATCAAAATGCCTTTGCAATGTCTGTAATGAGAAATCCCATTGCGCTGTCATGATCCACACTTTACCTATAGAAGTCTCTGTAATGTCTTCTATGACCGAATAAAAATATATGAACCATGCCAACCATACTGTAGTCTGAGGTTCTGCATTGACAATGAATACTTTGACTGTGGATTTGGTTAGTCGAGCAGCCATTGTCGGGATAAGTCCTTCTGCCTTCATTGACTCTATGATTTGAGAAAAGCTTGGTCCTCTTTCATGGAGGCCTATACAGATGCCATTTTGAGCAAGCTTTGGCATCATGGTCTGTGCAAAATTTTCTCCATTATCATCATCAGATGTAATGATCCCAACCCATGTCCATTTCAAATGTAGGAGCAGCTGGACAATCCCTGCATATTGATAGGCTTCATTGGGGACCATCCGGTAGAAAGAAGGGAGATGGGTTTTAGCATTCATCACTGGGGCTAGTACACAATAAGCAATCTAAGTAAAGAAATCAGTTTGGAAAACAACTGCAATTTATTCAGAATATGTACAGATGAAACCCAGAAGAATATCCTGAGGTAAAAGTATTCTTAAATGTTATAATTTCTTGGGAGATATATGAAAAGTTTGACTGAGCAATGTCATTGCATTAGAGGTATTATCTCTCACAGGCCCTGTTCAGACAACACACTAAACCATGATGATTAAGCATTTTGAGCTAAACATTATGGTTTAGTGTGTCATGTGAACCATTCCTAACCATGATGGCTACGTAACTTGCTCAGTTAACACTTCCTGCAAAAGGGTTAGTGTATTAACCATGGCTTAGTGTCTTGTCTGAACAAACCCCAGTATGTTTTTCGTTATAGACACCAACCTTTGTTAGTTTTCCAGTCACACTGCTGCTTGTAGTGAACATTTTTTCCAGCTTTTTGGTAGGGACATAGATAATCTCTGCTCATTTTATATGATGTTAATTTCATATTATATTAAATTATATAATACAAATATACTAAATTATATTTATATAATATATGAGTGTGCATAATCTTATATTGCATGTTATATTGAGATATTCAATAATTTATTTTATTCTATCATGTGCATGCATGTGAGGTGCAGGGACATATAAATTCTACTGTTTAAAATGGTGAATTCATTACTTGTACATATCAGATTGTCTGGGTGTACAACATAAAAAATAACAACTCAGATTACTTCCTACTTTGTTTTTTCAGTGGCACATTGCCAATGACCATGGAAAGCAGAGGCATCAACCATACCTGAAGGAAATTCAGATTCATTGTATAAACCCTTTGCTTGTGAGAAGTAGGAACTACCATGCCTCGCTAAAATGTTGGTGGTTTCCTGCTTTGGACTCAAGATTACCATGAGCTATCCTGATCAGAGCATAAATGCAACAATTGGTTGAAATACATTAGAATCATTCCTGTATTGCCCCCTGAGTAGACATCTCTGAAATATTTCCCCTCTTTTATATCAATTATACATGTCTCCTTCATATAAGCACAGAAGATAAAGTCCTAAGGATATGTTTGAAATGTTAAATTTTGGACAAGTTGAAAAAGCTTGAAGAGCCTAGCACTACTGAAGAACATGCAGTTTATCTTCAAATATTGCCTTCCTGCTTTGGGGGCAAAAGCTGTATAAACCAGGAAGCTATCTTGTTGGATGGAAAGAAGCAAAAACAATCATGCTTTGATTAGGGTGACCAGATAAAATCCAGGTCAGGGCTCATGTAACTTAACAGTTGTAGAGAAAAGGAGATTTCAGCCAGTGTCATTTGTATGCAATTAGTCCCTGTTGAAATTCCCTCTTCATCACAATAGTTAAAGTTGCAGGGGCCCTGCCTTCTTTTGTATATGGTCACTCTAGTATAGTGCCTGCACCTTTAACTGTTGTGATGAAGAGGGAATTTCACCAGGAACTAATTGCATACAAATGACACTAGCTGAAATTCCCTTTTCTCTACAACTGTTAAAGTTACATGAGCCCTGAACTGGATTTTATCTGGTCACCCTAGCTTTGATCTAAGTAGGTCACCATCAAACAACCTTTTCCCTTTTGTATCATTTACACATATTTCCCTCCATTGAATGAAAGAGATTGCAAGTCCTGTGTGTAGTTTAAAAGTTCAATATTTTACTTGGTGATAAAAGCTTCATGCCCCATATTTTCATTATACCTGTGGAAACTTGTAGCTACCTAAGATAGTGGACATGTGAAGGGAAACTTCAGAGTCAAGTCTCTGAGTATTTTCTTGTCACACTTGAAGTTGGAAAGTAGACGGAAAAGAATCTCTTCCACTTCACACACAATATAAAGGAATTAAATATTTTGTCACACTGGATATTTTCTTTAATATTTGCCAAGACCTTTTCTTTTTTCTTTATTTTTTATTGTGAGTTACACATATCTTGTTTTCAACTTCCTTTTCAAAGCAGAACAAATGAGAAGCAAAGTCATGAGCATAATGTTAAAGGATAAATATGATACCAGAGCTGAAAAAGCCCAAAACGCACACTCACATTACCTGTGGAATCTTATAGATGCCTAAAATAGTAGCCATGTGAAGGGAGATTTCGGAGTCAAGGGCTCCAATTACAGCAATCAGGTTCTTTTGCTTGTCACAATTGAAGTTGGGGACAATCCTTTTCCATGTGGAAAGAAGTTTCAGGGTGTTCTGGTGTGTCATCCTTGCATTTGAATAACTGTCATGGATGTGGAATCCCAGACTGATATTTGGCAGGAGGTTGGGACTCTCATTGATCTCCTTCACAGCAAATGTCAAGGACAGGACATGCTGGTAGTTTTTCAGCATTGAACTAAAAGAAGCATTATATTATTTGTAATGCAGATACTCACCCCTTCATAAAACATACATTTAAGTTCATGTCACAGTGTATATTATTGCAGTTGCATGTATTTTCCAGAAAGCCTGTCAAAAACTAGGATAGGTGAATCAATTTTGGTTTCTTTCACCGTCTCATTTTTTTAAAGCTTAAGTTTGTTCCACCTTATTTTTTGCATAGATTTGTGATTCTTTTATGAATATGCACTTGTATGCATTTTTGTGCATATTTCCCAGGCCATGTCTACACCATGGATTTTTCCCAGGGTCATCCCTGGGGCATCTCTGTGCATCCAAATGATGCACAGGAGATCATGGGGGCAGACAGGGATGACCCCTCCATTTCCCCAGGATAATTGGTTGCCCAGATATCTCGATTTTTCCCATGGTCCTAGGACCATCCCGAGAATCGTGGGTGGTGTGGGCGCCACTCCTGGATCATCCTACATCCCTGTGAGTAGCAGGGCTTTGGAAATGAGCATAGAACTGGGGGGGGGCAGTCCATGCCCATTGGGGTAGCAGGGAAGCAGAGTTCGGTTGTTGTTGTTTCACTTTTGTTGGTGGAGTGCAATTATTCTCCATCTCTGATGATTAAAAAAATGGTGCCTGTGACGTCCCTCTTGCCTTCTGGGTTGTTGCAGTGGCATGTGTACACTGGGGGACAATCCCAGAAGCAGGAATCCAGGGATCCTCCCTCTCCCCCTTGCATCCCAGAAAGCTCTGTGGTGTAGAAAGGGCCCTAGTGTACTCATTTCTGTACACATTTGTATTTTTTAAAATATGGAAAATTGCATCAGAAAATTGACAAAAGTGTTATTCCAAAGAATAACTGAGTTTTCATTTGTGTGTTATTTTGAGAAGTGTGAATTAGGTAAGCTACATTAAAATACAACCTGAATGAAGGTCTCCCCCATCCCTATCAAAATCAAGGGAGTCGAAACAGATAAATTAATAGTGATGCAGTCTTTTGTAGATTTTGAGCACATGGATATGGCATCTAAACCATTTTCAGCAGACTTTTTAAGTGACAAAATATATAATTAGATCTCCTGCCAGTTTGGATGGCCTTTGTCAATGGACAAAGGCCATCCAATATGAAATACATGTCCAACAGCAACTTGAAAGTTGCTGTTGGACATCCAATATGAAATACATGTCCAACAGCAACTTGAAACCAGTGCACAAAAGGACATAGTAGGAAGATGAAATTGAAACAGAATGGAAGTAGTATGGCTCTGAGTAATATGAAGTGAGAAAAAATATAGAATGGACAGGAGGAGGAACACAGGAGAATCAGGAAAACACACTGTATCACGTTGAAGGGGACACACACACACGCACAAACACACTGCTAATAAATATAAATCTTTCTTTTTTAAAAAAAACATGTCACATTTGTAATAATTATGACATGGACTACTGCATCTTATGGATAAAAAAACACCCTTCTTACCCTATTTCATCTACAAACTTTGTTGTGGGATGTTCACTGAAAGATATTTCCTCAAACATGCAGCCAAACTGAGATGCAATCTCTCCAATAATTACGTCCCCTGTCTGATAATACTTGTATGGAATCTGGAAGGGATTGCTCATGGTACACATAACAGTATGTGCCTTGCACTCAGTTGGAGGCATCAGCATCCACAGAAACAACAGTAGCAAAAGGAATGGCCCTGCCATTTGTGGGTAAATCGTGGGTCAGATACACTTTCATCCACCATCAGCCTTGATACAACAGCCTTCTTTCAATGGCACAACATTCTTCACATAAAGTGAAATTATCAAAGATTACAATGGTATATATCATCCTATCTCTGAATGGCTTAAACATGTTTTATACAAGCTTTCTGACTCTGTTATTGACAGTAACCTTAGAATATCCATGAGAAGTTTGGGAAGAGAATGAATGCTAGTACTATTAGATAATTTCAGTGTTTAAAGACATCTCCCTGGTGGATTGTGCTGTGCAGCAGAAGGCCAGAAAACATGATATTACCTCAATATCACCACTGCGTATGGTTAAAAACTGAACTAATATACGTAATATGTTCTCCACAGGTCTGGTCTTGTTCAGTCATCAGAAGCTCCAGCTAGCATAGGAGAAACATTCACACATCTTAATTAATATAAGCATATTGTAAATGTATGCCGAGCTACTATAATGCAATAGAGTTGGGCATAGACTGCACCCCCAAAAATCCATTCTTCAACTTCAGAAATTCTGCCTTCCCCTCTCCCTCTGCTTTGTACATGGGTGGAGAGTTGGTCTTCTGCACATCAAGAAGTGAAGGCCAGATATCAACTGGCGAGCCTCACTTGGCTTATGGAGGTTGGCCAGTGGGAAATGGGCATCCGTTTGCCTTTTAAGGCTGGCTACATGCCTCCCCATACTGGAGGTACAAGGCAGCTGAACACCCATCCTGTTGCTGCCATGTAGGAATAGCTTTTTGCCAAAGGGAGCAACGAGTTATAATCCTTTATCCCAAACTGGCTGTGTGCATTTTTAGCTTTAGTTTTGCCCACTCTGCAAAGGAATGCTGGGTGAGTGGTCTCCTGCACACATGCTCAGCTAAATCATTCTACTGTAGGACACAACTGTCAGAATTAGAGTAGATTAAAGTGTGAAACAAGAAGCCAGAAATATTGGTGAGCATCCTAAGGCAACATTCAGAAGGGGATGGGGGCTTCCCTAAGCCAGCCTTTCAGGGCTAAAGATGGATGGACATACCATAGTCCGGGAGTGGAGGGGTGCTCATGGCTTTGCTGCTGCCATTCACCTGTGTAAGTTGGGTCATGAAAGCCCCTAGTTGGCTCCCAGGATGGTCCATGAGTGCCTCACAGCTTCCCAAAAATGTGCCAAATTTGAGATCGATCCCTCCAACCCCCGATTTTATATTAATTTATTAAAGATCGTTTCACTTCTGACAGATCAGAATGACAGCTCGCCACGTGCATTCATTCAGACCTGTCAGAACAGAAACGATCTTTAAAAAATTCATATAAAATCGAGGGTTGGAGGGATCGATCTCAAATTTCATACCCCATAAGCACTGTGACTAAGTTTCAAGCCTCTAACTTTTTAAATACAGAAGTTATGGGCATTTTTTTCTTTAAAAATAGGGTTGCAAAAATATCATTTTTTCACGATAATTATCGTGAAGACGATACGGTTCACCTACGATATGAATGAAGACGATAATTTTTTTGGTCTGAAATAATGATAACGATAAATGACGATACATTTTGGCGTGCACACCCCTAAATCTTAGTATCCTATATTTGAGTGGACATCTGCCGGCAGAGGAGGGGGACTGAGGTGATTTTTGGTTCTCCACTCTCCTTTCAGGTGATTTCCCACCAAATGACCTTAGTGCATGTCTAGTAGTGTCACACTGCTTGGGAGGTGTTGGAGATTGGTGACTGTTGGATCCTGTGTACCCACTATATCTTATGGGCCCTGGGATGTGGTGGGTGGGCACGGCCAGCATATATTACCTTAAAGCTTTTACTGCCAGTACCTCAGCCTTGGGAGAGGCATTCTAACCTTTTAAAATGTGGAAAGGTCACTCAAAAGCCAGCAAACCACCAACCAATCAGTGGTAGTGGAAATGGAGTGTCGGCAGGGGGAAGGGGCGGGGCCATCTGGAGATCCATGGAGGACTACATTGGAAGTCCAGAAGGGCCATATTGGTCTCTTGGGCCTGAGCTTCTGCATCTGTTCCATGCATTCATTCAAGCAGGCATCAGTTAATCACAGGAGCACCTCTCTAGCAATTCATTGTGGTAGAAGTTTGACAATGCAATACAGGACCATCTGGATTTGGGTTTGGAAAAAAAAATAAGGAAAAGGGTGGGTGAATGGAGAGTAAGTTGTAAACAATCACTATTTGTAATATTACCAAACATCTTGATTTAGGTTTTTTTTAAAAAAATAGATATACCCAATTTGTACTTCCCAGACCTGAACGTGGACCCAAATGTAGTTTGCTGTCAGAGCATTTTTGAGCTCCCAATGCTTTCCACAAAACAAAAGAAAATGTGCAGAGATGTGCACATTTGAAAAAAATCTGCCAACAAAAATGTGTACATTCCATAAATGGCTGGTGTCGACATGTCCTAGGTTTCCTCCCTCTCTGCTATCCTTTCAATAGCAGGAAAAACCCATTTTATTCATGAAGGCCTGCGGCGTATAAGTGAGTCTGTGGCTTGTGTGCTGTTTTTATTTTGTGTTAATTATTTTTTAATTATATTTTAATGTGTTTCATTGTTTTAATCTATTTTAAATTGTTTTTGATAGAAAGAAAGGAAGAAAATAATTATCTATACATTTTATAATAAGTGTCAAAAATTCAGAAACAGTTTCTTTTCTTCTGTCCTGTACATTCATTTTACCTGTGGAATCTTGTAGATGCCCAAGATTGTAGCCATATGAAGGGAGATTTCAGAGTCAAGTCCTCCAATCACAGCTATTATATTCTTTTTCTTGTCACTTTTGAAATTGGGAACAATTCTTTCCCAGGAGGACAGAAGTTGCAAAATATTTTGATGAGTCATCCTTGGATTCATATAAGTGTCATAAATGTACAGCCCCAGGCTCACATGTGATAGGATATTGGGGTTGTCCTTGATCTGCTTCACATCAAATTCCAAGACAAGACATGCTGGTAGATTTTTGGTGTTTGCCTAAAGGAAAAAAAACATTTTGTATAAAACAGATATGCAACTCTTCCTAAAGATTGTGTTTGAGAGTATGCCATAGCTACACAGATTTTGAAGCCTTAATTCTATGTACTTTCAGTGCAACAACAACAACAAAATTGCAAACACCTGAACAATAATATAAAATTCCTGCTGTCTTTTCACACTTTTGAGCACATGAAAATTCTTCCTGTGAAAACTATTGTTCTTTCTAACATTATTCAGTAGAAACGTCTAGGGAACAAAAGTATAATAAAAGTATCCTGCCAGTTCTGAAATAAACTAGACGGGGAAGATTCATCCAAAATTACACAAATATGCAGCTCCTGTGAGAGAGACAAATCCCATGTCAGGCATAATTAGGAAAGGAATTGGAAATAAAACTGCCAAGATCATTCTACCCTTATACAAATCTATGGTGTGGCCACACTTAGAATACTGTATACAGTTCTGGTCACTGCACCTAAATTAAGGACATTGCAGAGTTGGGGAAAAGTGCAGAAATGGGCAACTAAAATGATCAAGGGGCTGGAGTGACTCCCCTATGAAAAAAAGTTAAAACAGCTGGGATTGTTTAATTTAGAGAAAAGGCAAGTAAGGGGAGAAATGATAGAGGTATACAAAATTATGCATGGTTTGGAGAAATGGTTAGGGAGACCTTTTTCTCCCACTCTCATAATAATACAGAGAAACTGATTGGTGGAAGGTTCAAAACAGTAACGATGAAGATCTCCTTCACACAGTGCATAGTTAAACTATGGAATTCGCTAACAGGAGATTGGAAGGGGAAAGCAAAAATTCATTGAGGATAAAGCTATCAATGGCTATTAGTCTTATATGCTACCTCCAGTATCACAGGCAGCACGTCTATGTACACCGTTGCACTCGTGTCCTGCTTGTGGGTTTCCAGCTGGTTGTTCACTGTGTGAACAGAATGCTGGACTAGATGGACCCACAGTCTGATCCAACATAGCTCTACATAGTTCCTTGCTACTTTTATTTCCCATCCTTTTGACTATCAGATTCAGATACTGCCTTGTGATACTGATATCCTATTGATTATGTAGATTATTTAGAGCAATGTTGAACCTTCAATCTGATCCAACATTGCTCTACATAATCTGCCTAGGATATCCAGTATCACAGTGTAGTATCTGAAACTGATAGGCTAAAGGATAGTAAATAAAAGTAACAGAGAGCTGTGTGGTGGAGGGGGGCGGGGAAGCATTGACATTTGGGAAAAAAATCCTTCTGGCCAAACACAGAAGGACAGAACTTCATGCCAGGACAGTCAAGAGAAGCTTGATGATGAAATAGGATGGAGTGATGAAGGATCTGAAGTAATCAAGAACACTTTTAGCAAGAATCTGATGTGTAATTTTTATACTCCTGCTCTGAAGCCTAAATGTATCTTCAAAAGAAGAAATATGCAGAAAGCTTTCTGATTATGTGGTTGTTTCTCTGATATATTTGTAGTAATGATGTCCAGCCTACTGCGTATTACGAAGGGGAAAAAATTGTATCCTTACTTATACGATGCATTTTCATTGTTATTGGGAGTTCATTAAAAGATACTTCAAGAAATATGTAGCCAAACTGAGTTGTAATCGCTCCAATGGTTATGTGTCCAGTCTGATAATACTTGTATGGGAGTGGGAAAGAATCATTCATAATAATAATAATGAATTTATTATTTATTACCCGCCTCTCCCTCCGGATCGAAGTAGGGACAACATGAATACCAACAATATAAAATACAATATACAATACATAAACTGATTAAAAGCATATACAATTAATACAGCTATCAAATGGAGGGTTTGACAGCTGTCAAACAGCACCCCCTCCCCCGCCTTCTCCCCCTACTGTTTTGGAACTTTTGGAACTTTTAAAATAAAAAAAATCATAGCTACAAAATGCCTGCACCTATGTTTCTGAAATTTCTCACACATAAATATCTCAAACCTATCTGCAATGTGGCAAGGTTCCATGCTTCTGTCTTTAAAAATAAAAAAGTTAAATGTGTTTCTTTCCTCATTTTTTCCAAAAAGACCTTGCCACTACATGCTTTAACCTACGTTTCTGAAGTTTCTCACACATGACTACCTATATGCCATCTCTAATGTGGCCAAGTTTCAAGGTTCTATCTCTAAAAATAAAAAAGTAGAAGGCATAACTGTGTTTCCCTCAATACAACCCATTTTTCAAAAATTCATTGCCACCAAAGGCCAGCACCTATGTTCCTGAAGTTTCATATACATGAGTACCAACATACCATCTACAATGTGGCCAAGTTTCATTTGTGGATCTTTAAAAATAAAGATGTTATAGGCATTCCTGGTTCATTTTTCAAAACATCAAAGCCTTAAAATGCCTGCACTCGTGTGTCTGAAATTTCTCACACATATGTATCTCAAACCCATCTGCAATGTGGCCAAGTTTCATGCATCTATCTTTAAAAATAAAAAGTTATAGGCATTTTTAACACAATACTAGGCTATAGGGAAAATCATTCAAAATGGTGTCCGATTCTAGAATCCGATTTTCGTATCAGAATCAGATCTGAAGCGATTTGAGGGATGTCCGATTTTACCCGATATGATTCAGGTCAAAATTGGAAGTCCTGATTCCAATTCCGATACGATTTTCATGGCTGTACACATTCCTAGTTTAAGGTGCCTTCTGAACAGGGCCATTATAATTAGGGGTGTGCACGGACCCCCCGGATCGGATCGGGACCCAGATCGGGACCTCCAATTTTGTCACGGACCGGTTCGGACAAAATCGGAGGCCCCCCGGACCGGATCGAGTCCGATCCCGACCCAAAAATCGTAAATTTTTGGATCGGCCGCCATTTTTTTCCCCATAGACTTGCATTGCAATGCAAGTCTATGAGGAAAAAATGGCGGCGGGTGGGTGAGGGGGGGCCTAACTCCCTCCCCCCCGGGGCCGTCCGCTGTGGACGGCCCCGGCAGGTAATCCCCCTCCCCCGCGCTCCCTACCCCCCCTGGGGCCGTCCGCTTCCATCCGCTGGCGCCCGCGGGTGCCAGCGGATAGAAGCGGACGGCTCCGGGGGGAGTAAGCCCCCTTCCCCACCACTGCTTACCTTCTCGGCCCGTCCGCTCCCGTCCGGCGCCGGCGGCTACTACCAGCGGGCTCCGCGGCCTACTCTCGAGTAGCGCGCCGGGTGATGTCATCACCCAGCGCGCCACCCTAGAGCAGGCCGCGGAGCCTGCTGGTAGTAGTAGTCGCCGGCGCCGGACGGGAGCGGCCGGGCCGGCAAGGTAAGGGCCCCCTCCCCCCCTCCGCGCGCCCCCTCCTCCCCTCCACGCACCCCCTGCTTACCTTCTCGGCCCGTCCGCTCCCGTCCGGGGCCGGCGGCTACTACCAGCCGGCTCCGCGGCCTGCTCTAGAGTAGCGCGCCGGGTGATGACATCACCCGGCGCGCCACCCTAGAGCAGGCCGCGGAGCCTGCTGGTAGTAGTAGTCGCCGGTGCCAGACGGGAGCGGCCGGGCCGGGAAGGTAAGGGCCCCCCTCCCCCCTCCGCGCGCCCCCTCCTCCCCTCCACGCACCCCCTGCTTACCTTCTCGGCCCGTCCGCTCCCGTCCGGCGCCGGCGGCTACTACCAGCGGGCTCCACGGCCTGCTCTAGAGTAGCGCGCCGGGTGATGACATCACCCGGCGCGCCACCCTGGAGCAGGCCGCGGAGCCCGCTGGTAGTAGCTGCTAGTGCCGGACGGGAGCGGACGGGCCGAGAAGGTAAGCGCCCCCTCCTCCCCCCCCCCACTGTCCACTTTCATCGGCGGGCGCCCGCTGGCGCCCGCCAATGGAAGCGGCGGTGGGCGCCAGTGGGCGCCCGCCGATCCGCCGAACCGGTTCGGAGCCTTTTCGGACCGGTTCGGATTGGATCGGCCGATCCAGCTGCGGGATCGGAAATCGGATAATTTATCCGATTTCCCACTGGACCGGACTCGGATCGTGGATCGGGTCCGATCCAGTGCACATCCCTAATTATAATAACATAAAGCATATACTAGAATTATCTGCTTCTATCTTCTTCTTCACCTTCTTCTCTTCTCTTCCTTTCTCTCTCTATTTAAAGGAAGTGTTTGTTTTTATGGACTCGAAAACCATACATCCAAGTGTTAGGAATCTTTTAGGGTTAGTACTACCCTTTTCTGGTATGGGTTTTGGAAGAGCAAAAATTTTGTCTGCCACCTTGCAACAAAATGTTGGCCAATCAAAACTTTCGAGCACACACTGCTTCAATGCCATTTGAACAATTGTTATAAAAATTTCAGGATTTGATCTACTTCTATCTTGATGGTTTTAGACGTATTAAAAATTATTAAGTGTTTGTTTGTCCTCTAAGACAGTGAAACCCAGACACCTAAAACTCCAAGATCATGAACCCTAGACACCTGAAATTTGGAATGCAGATCAAGGGGACTTAAAAAAGAATGCAGTATTTATAATTAATTTGAATGTGTCTGTTTGCTTGAAACTTGCAGAGTTATATGGCTGCTCCCTCCCCTTTTCTGCTGGGCAGGCCCCACTGAGGGGAATGAAGTCAGCAGATCCCTCCCTCAAGGGACTATGGGGATCATTATGGCAGAGGCTGTACCTAGGGACCAGGGCAAGCATAATGTGTCCAACTCTGGCAGCTATGTAAGTTTGCTTGAAATCTTCACTGTATCAAAATAAAGGCTGTTCCAGCCTGTGCAAAGCCAGGTCTACATGCTAGTAATAGTATAATATTGTTACTAGCCAAGTATCCTCATTAAGGATGGGTAAACCCTTGACATCTGGTCCAATGCAGGGAAATACGGGCCACTTGGGGCCCAATGGATTTTCGCAGAGCCCTGGTGTGTCCTTGGATTTCATGTGGGGCAGCTCTCCATCCTTCTAAAAGACATGATAGGCTAAAGGTTGCTTCTATTAGCATATCATGAGAAAAATTCAGCTGTTATTGTGTATTTTATGTCATTTTCAGTCACAAAGCAGTAGTCTAACAGGGAGATTTTCCAGACCATGGATAACAGTCAACAAGCTATGTTTGTCCATAGGGTTGCATCTGGCATATCAGCCTAAGCTGATAAAAGGTGGTCCTCCTGGGCCTCTAGTGACAGTGATAAATCCAGGAGCATCCTTTGCAAACTGTGTGCCTGATCTTTGAGGGATCAATCCCCTCCAGGTCAGGTTGAATGCAACTCAACTCTGTCATGTCTGGAATGATCTTTAGTTTGTTGGCCCTCATCCAGTCCATTACCCTGCTCAGGCAACAATTTAGTACATTCACTGTCTCATTTGGGTTTGATGAAAAGGAGAAGCAGAGCTGGGTATCATCGGCATATTGATGGCTCATTAATCCTCATCCCTGCATAACCTCTCTCAGCTTCATGTCAATGTTAAATAGCATGAAGGATAAAAGTGAGCCCTGTGGAACCCCATGATGTAATTGCCATAGAACAGAGCAATAATACCTCCAGTATCACTTTCTGGAAGCAACCATGCAAGTAGAAATGCAACGACTGTAAAACAGTGCTCCCAACTCCCAACTCAGGCAGCTGCTCCAGAAGGATACCATAGCCAATGGCATGAAAAGCCACACAAATACAGGTGTCCAAGTCATGCTGAATATGAGCAATGTTGTACTCAATGTTGTGCAAAATTATCACAGTGAGCTGTTGAGGGTGGGACCAATTCTCTCTCAGGGTCAGGTTGTAAGAACTGCTTGTTGAATTTATTTGAGTGCTGCTGTCTGCTGCCATGAGATACAAAAGGTATGCTGACCGGTGCTCACTGACAGAGGAGGACATCCACCAGCGAATGAGTCAGCCCACCAGAAAAAACTTTGCCCAGCCCCCTTCAAACCCACAGCGGTCCCTGTTAGGATGAGTCACTTCTTTGTAGCACTTGGAAGGCAGCCAAATTTTGCAGTGTGGGATTAGGTAGACGTTGAAATGCTAAGTAGCATCCATTCCATCGTACCTCCACTTTCATACCTTTCTTTCTTTTTTTCTTGTTCATTCTGCAATGCTGCATGGACAGCCTCCTATAAGCCTGAGTGAGGTATATGCTTTGGGAATTGATGCAAATACTTTAAGGCTGAATTCGGACCACACAATAAGCAACTGGGGGGGGGGAACAATCGTCACTCGTATTGACTATCGTGTCATCCGAATGCTGCCATAGTCAACTCAGCGTTGATCCTAATCCACACCACAGTTGATTATTTATTACCATGTTGTGTGGGGAGTACCCACTAGATGAACAACTGTAAAGTTGATTATTACCCCATCAATGACCATGTCACAACTGGCAGGAACAGTGTGTGGAAAATAGAGGATAAGAGGCCAGAGATCCGAGGTATCACTTGGATTGGAGGTAAGAAGGTGTCTCCCTAGACCAGCCTTATAGGGCTGTTCAGCTTTTTCAGGGGCAGGGAAACTTAACCTTTTTGACACTATCCAAACCTCAGTGAATGCTGGGGTATGATGACTCAGTACAGACCCTTCCAATACATCTTAAGATATGTGCTTTGAAAGGGATTGGGAAGGCCCCACTTCGAGGGGAGGGAAAAGGGTCCTTCCCTAGACCAGTGTTTCAGGGCTGGGAAGAGTTCTTCTTACACTGATCATGTGCTCAGATCCAAAGTTGAGTCATTCTGAACAGGGCATATGGCAGGTGTTGAATTTGCTTTAACCTTGCCAGACCTATGGGCTGCACTGTTTCTGGGGATGAGACGTTAAGAATTAAATTGATCAAAGTTAACTCATTGAAAATCCTTTAAAAGTTATTTATGACTTTGTGGCCATTATTTTGTCTTGCCTGTTAGTTCTTTAGTTCATGGGGGGGGGAGTACAGAAAGGAAATAGAAAACATTATTGTGGAAACAACAGATTTATTATCATACAAAATTTGTGGACTCGAGCCCACTTTGTCAGATAAAGAGGAGGAACAGCAATGAAATACAAGAGCTATAGGACATCTATAACATTTTTACATAAAGCCCAACTGTGCATAAGATAAGAAAAGAGTAACACATTTGAAAACAGTAGTCATGGATAATAATATATTATGTCTAGATCTGCTATATCAATATTATAACTTTATTATGAAATGAAATAGCACCCACTATACTCAACAGAACTGAGAAATTGCTATTTAGAGGAAAGGTAGCATGGCATACTAGGCAAAGCATTTACTGGGAAAGAGAGAGTAGCTCTTTAATTTATTTTTGGGGGGGTTGTGCAAGATATATGACAGTATTGATTAATAAATTTAATGGTATTATTATGAGACTCTAACATGCAATCTCATACATGTCTGCTCAGAAATTAGCCTGACTGTGTTTAATTGGACTTACTCCAAGGTAAATGTGTATAAAATCTCAGCATAGGAGCCTTACTAATTTCTACGAATTAGTTGGTCCTTGCTGTTCAACTCAGGTCTCAGAATAATTATATAGCATTTGGGGAAAAAGATACAACCCAGCAGCCCAGCACTGGAGGCCAAGATGGAGAAGATCTCCACAGCTACCATGTATTTTCCTTTGGTACTCAGGTAAGCTGGAACAAAGGACAGCCAAACACTGCAAAACACCAACATGCTGAAAGTGATGTACTTGGCTTCATTAAAAGTGTTGGGCAATTTTCTGGCAAAGAAAGCCACAATAAAGCTGATAATGGCCAGAAATCCCAGGTAGCCCAAAACACAATAAAACATCATAAATGACCCTTCATTGCATTCCACTATGATTTCATCAGCCAGAGAGTGCATGTCAAAATCTGGGAAAGGAGGAGCAGTGCATAGCCAGAGAGCACAAATACTGGCTTGGATAAGAGAGCAAGCAAGCAGGATAGAGTTGGTCAATCTTTTGCCCACCCAATTCCTCGTCCTGGATCCTGGCTTGGTGGCTACGAAAGCCAGAACCACAGTGATGGTTTTTGCCAGGATGCATGAAACAGCCACTGAGAAGATGATGGCAAAAGCAGTTTGTCGTAAACAACAGGTTACTCTTTGAGGCAAACCAATGAACAGCAAAGAGCAGAGGAAGCAGAGCAATAGTGAAATGAGCAGAGAGTACGTGAGGTCCCGATTGTTGGCTTTGACGATAGGGGTGCTATCGTGCTTGATGAAAATCCCTACAACAGAAGCTGTAATCAGAGAAAAACACAGAGGCAAAAAAGCTAAAGTTATCCCTAGAGGTTCTGAGAAAGAGAGAAAGTTTTTAACCTTGGGAAGGCATCGATCTCTGTTCTTATTTGGATACTGACCTTCTTGGCATTTGAAACAGTCATCCAAATCTGAAAAAAAAAACATGGCATATGTCAATTTTTCAATTGTGCCACCAATGTTCTTTTGATATTACTCAGTCTTTGTCCAATGGTTCATCTCCAAAGTCTGGTGTAAGGTCCTAAACTACTTTTAATTGAAATGTCGCTATAGTCAAAATACACAAAACTGTGTTGGAAGAACACACCGTTTTTGAGGCCTGATGTGGTGGCTGCCACATTTCATGATTCAGATACAAATGGTGGACATCTCCCCACAACTACATTTAATAATAATAATAATAATAATAATAATAATTTATTTCTTACCCGCCTCTCCCTCCAGATTGAGGCAGGGAACAACATCAAATATAAAATACACAAAACTGATTTTAAATGGTTGGAAGGTGCATCAAAATGTCTGGATAAGACAGAAATATGTATGCACACATACGCAGGTCCCTGCAAGTTTGCTAAACAGTCAATATCTGGACAGCTTATCTTTTTTTGAGTAGAGGATATCTTGGTTAAGTAGAGTTTGCATTAGGGTGATCACATGGAAAGGAGGACAGGGCTCCTGTATCTTTGACAGTTGTATAGACACGGGAATTTCAGCAGGTATCATTTGTATGTATACAGTACATGGTGAAATTCCCTCTTCATCCCAACCGTTAAAGCTTCAGGAGCCCTGCCCTCTTGGCCAGATACAAAAGATGATGATGGTGATGATGGTGATGATGATGATCTAATGGTTAGACAATGTTGTTCTTTATCTGGAGGGTATCAAAACAATTGTGAAATCTGGTCAGTCATAAAAGGAATTTGGCGGGCCTTTTCTTTTTAACTCAATATCAGGAGTGAATATGCCATGACGTTTGTTTTGGACATTTGCTACCATACCTAGGTAAATGTTTACCACCTTCTTCTTCTTCTTCTTCTTCTTCTTCTTCTTCTTCTTCTTCTTCTTCTTTTTCATGGTATTGTATGCTTATAATGTGTCAGGGATCTAGTACATTACTTTTTGGCATCATCATCATTTTTGAATACTGAACTGGTGCTAAAGAAAATACAGTGTAATATATTATAATTATTTCAGTGTTTTATTGGTGTTTTATTGATATTTTAATGATGTATTGGTTTTATGTGTTTTTAATCAGTGTTGTGTATTTTGTGTTTGATGTTGTTCCCTGCCTCGATACGGTGGGAGAGGTGGGTGATAAATAAATATATTATTATTATTATTATTATTATTATTATACAGGTTTGTTTGGAATTTTCCTACCCTTCTCATCTGAAATCTTCCCTTCTGGACATGGAACACAATCATAGCAACAAAACGGCTCCCCTTCCTTCTTTTTTCTGCTGTAACCTGGATGGCAGTTGTCATTACACTGTGCAATGGGCAGCACCTGTCCATAAAGTGAGAGAAAATTTATGGGTCTTCTAACATGTTAACTATGGGTCTTAAATTTATGGGTCTTCTAACATGTTGGAATGGAGTGGGGGGGAGGAATCCATCACTGTAGAGGCATGCTGTCTGCTGCTATCCCCTCACCTGATGGCCATTACAATCGGCTAACCAACTGCTCCTCCCCATTACAGGTACCTATTTAAGGGAAGCGGGCCAGAGGCAGCGCGCCTCGGCGACGCGCTGCACTTAGCGTCGCACAGAGGAGTCACTCTACTGCCTGTGCCTGTTGAAACCAGCAACCAGCAGCAAATTGAAGTTTTATACTATTGTTTTATTTGTATATTTTGAATATGTGCCTGGGGAGCTCAAGGGGGCAAGGGGGTGCCCGCATAACTGTGGTCACGGATAGGGGGAGGTATGGTGTTGGGGGAGAAACAGGCCAGAAGAGGAAAAGAGGGGGTAGTTGCCTTACAACTATCCCCTTTTCTGGTTCTTCCCCCAACCGGGTAGTTCCTGGCGGCCTTACCAGCTTGCCCTCGGGGTTGGTGCTGCTGCTGCTGAATGCCAGGTCGGTCCAAAATAAAATCTCCCTCATCCATGATTTGATTGTGGATGAGGGGGCTGACCTGGTATGTATCACTGAGACCTGGGTGGGTGAACTGGGAGGGGTTACTCTCACTCAGCTTTACCCTCTGGGTACTCGGTGCAGCACCAGCACCGACTTCAGGGCCGTGGAGGGGGGGTTGCCGTGGTCTATAGAAATACGATCTCCCTCTCTAGGCTTCCTGTTCGTTCGAGTGCTGGTCTTGAGTGTCTGTACTTTGTGTTGGGTACCCGAGACAGATTAGGGATTCTGCTGGTGTACCGCCCACCCTGCTGCCCAACAGTCTCCCTGCCTGAGCTGACAGAGGTTGTCTCGGACCTGGTGTTGAGGACCCCCAGGATGGTCAAAGAGACAGTTCTTCTCCACCAGCATTGCATCTTCACAGTGTCGTCCGGCGGAGCTTTTCCGGGTGGTTCGTGGCCTGCTACAATCTGGGCCAGGGTGAGAGATGATGGAACCCTTGGTAGCATGCTGTGACAAGTTTGCATGGCACTTTGAAGATAAAGTCGCTCAGATTCGTCTTGAATTGGACACCACGCTCAATGCAGCTCCGCTAGTAGAGGCGTTCAGAGCACCGTCTGGTCCAGTTTTATTGGATGAGTTTCACTTACTGAGGCCTGATGATGTAGACAAGGTGCTTGGCCAAGTCCAGTCGACCACTTGTGTGCTTGACCCTTGCCCATCATGGCTAATTACATCAAATAAGGATGGGACTGCCAGCTGGGTCCAGGAGGTTGTAAATGCCTCCTTGAGAGAGGGAGTGGTGCCAGCCTCGTTAAAAGAGCCGGTAATCAGACCACTCCTGAAAAAGCCTAACCTGGACCTGGAAGATGTGAACAACTATAGGCTGGTGGCGAACATTCCTTTCCTGGGCAAGGTGCTTGAGCGGGTGGTTGCAGGACAACTCCAGACACTCTTGAATGAAACGGATTATCTAGATCCATTTCAATCGGGTTTCAGGCCTGGTTTTGGGTCAGAAACTGCCTTGGTCGCCCTGTGGGATGACCTTTGCTGGGAAAGGGACAGGGGGAGTGCGACCCTGTTGGTTCTCTTGGACCTCTCAGCAGCTTTCGATACCATCGACCATGGTATCCTTCTGGATAGGTTGTCTGGGCTGGGAGTTGGAGGCACTGTGCTGCAGTGGTTCTGCTCCTACTTGGATGGCTATTTTCAGAAGGTGGCGCTGGGGGATTATTGCTCTGTGCCGTGGCATTTAAGCCATGGGGTTCCACAGGGCTCTATTTTATCCCCTATGCTGTTTAACATATACATGAAGCCGCTGGGAGAGGTTATCTGGAGATGTGGGCTGAGATGTCACCAATATGCAGATGACACCCAGCTCTACCTCTCCTTTTCAACAAACCCAGGTGAGGCAGTGGCTGTTCTGAATCAGTGCCTGAGCACGGTAATGGACTGGATGAGGGCTAACAAACTGAGACTCAATCCAGACAAGATGGAGGTACTGTTAGCGGGTGGTTCGTCTGTCCGACGAGATGATGTTCACCCTGTTCTGGAGGGGGTTGCACTCCCCCTAAAGGATCGGGTCCGTAGTTTGGGGGTGCTCTTGGATCCAGAACTGTCGCTTGAGGCACAGGTGAACTCGGTGGCAAAGAGCACCTTTTACCAGTTTAGGCTGATATACCAACTGCGCCCTTATCTGGACAGAGATAGCCTAGCTACAGTTATCCATGCTCTCATAACCTCTTGTTTGGATTACTGCAATGCATTATACGTGGGGCTTCCTTTGAAAACGGTCCGGAAACTTCAGCTGGTACAAAACAGGGCAGCCAGATTGTTAACGGGGACTGGCCAACGAGACCATATTACGCCAGTCCTTTTCCAACTTCACTGGCTGCCGATCCAGGTCCGGACCCAATTCAAAGTGCTGGTACTAACATTTAAATCCCTAAACGGCTTGGGGCCAGGTTATCTAAAGGAACGCCTCCTCCCATATGTACCTGCCTGGACCCTAAGATCATCTACAGGGGTCCTTCTCCGTGAGCCCCTGCCAAAGGAAGTGAGGCAGGAGGCCACTAGGAGGAGGGCTTTCTCCGCTGTGGCACCCCGGCTGTGGAATGAGCTCCCCAGAGAGGTTCGCCTGGCGCCTACTTTGTACTCTTTTCGTCACCAGGTGAAGACCTTTTTATTCTCCCAGTATTTTAACAGTTAAATTAACTCAATTTTAATCCTTGCTGTTTTAAATTTGTATTTTAATCTGTATTAATTCCTGCTGCTTGGTTTTATTCTGATTGTGTTTTTATATTGTATGTTATTTTGTGTTTTTAGATTGTGGCTTGTTTTATATTTTTAAAATGATTTCATGGTTTTAATTTTTGTGAACCACCCAGAGAGCTTCGGCTATGGGGTGGTATAAAAATGCAATAAATAAATAAAAAATGCAGGAAGTCACAGGGTTACAGTTTAGGAAGTTGTCAATCAACTTTGTTTTAAAGCTCAATTTCCCCCTTCCCACCTAACAGGAAGGGACCAACTATCAGAGATAGAGAAGGGAATGAATGCATTGTGCTGTTATGCAGAGAAACCCCATAATGTCTATTTCCCTCTGTTCAGCCTTTAGCCAATAAACCCTAGTTCATTTAGTTCATTCTGCATTGTGGTTTCATGCAGAACAGGGTGGGAAACATGTGGCCCTACACATGTTGTTGGGCTCCAATCCCCATCATTCCTGATCACTAGCAATGCTGGCTGGGGCTAAGGGAAGTTGGAGTCCAACGGGATCTGGAGAGACATACATTCTTCAACCCTGGTGTACAAGATCTCAGCCAAGCTCCATCCAAAAAGCACCTGTATAAAATCACTCCACATATCTAATACCAAAGTACCTTCTCTTGGGGGTTGTAATTAAATAGAAAAAAACCAGAATCTTGTGAGATTTTGGAATTTCAGCACTAGACCCATGAACAGAGCTTCTGAAGAAGCGGAGGGGGCTGCAAATAGTCTTTCTGGGAGTGTGTGTGTTTTTGTTTTTAAGGCAGAACCATCTCCAAAATGTTTCCTTGGTGTAATGTCCTGATCCCTTTTAACCAAGTGAAAGAGACTAAGAAGCAAAATGTTACCAGGTCAAGATCAACTAAGAAAGCAGCAGAGGTATCCAGTACAGGGGTGGTTCATCTGGTGGGACCAAGGGATCCTACCATGAAACAAGATGAAGTGGGTTGTCTAAGGTGGGGGCTCATTGTTCTTTGTGGCAGATAACTAACTTCAGTTTCACTTAGATCCCTTTGAAATCAAATTCTCTTGAAAAGCCAAAATACATTTGAAAGGATATCAGTCCGAAACCAAATATTTCTTTGAAATGAAGGTTTATAAAGAGTGGCTTAAACATTTGGGCCTTTTTCACCATTTAGACATAGGTTTGCATAGAATAGGTGGTAGTCCTTGATGACTCTGAACACAACAGAGTCTTGTAGCGCTTCGTAACACCCAAGGCTGACCTAGGTTTGCTGTACTTGTAGCCACAGATTACAATGCTGAATGTGTTTTTAAGTCATTCAGTGCAAGGTTAGGAGCTGAAGGAGAAATCCAGAGCCTTCAACAACTGTGAGTACAGAACCAGTCAATAGATATTATTGAGTTGACATGGAAAGGATAACCTTGTGGAAAGGCATAGCTCAATAGCAGTTATGAAGGCTTGCATGCAATTGGTGGCATTTCTAGGTGAAGACTCCAACCTGACTTTAGACAGATGTTTGTAGTTATTCCCCATAGCAGTGAGCTAGATAATCCCTCAAACCCAGATAGGAGATTTTCATTCAGTTGTTCTCAGGACACATGCAAGTAGAGGTGGGATGAAAATCCTCCTGGCGCCTGGCAGATTTTTGCCTTGACACTGAGTTCTGCCCCCTTTGTCTTTTTTCACACACTGCATTAATAGCGGCTGCCATTAATGCAGCGGAAAGGCTGGGGAAATGTGTATTTTCTCCCTCCACTCTAATGCCAGAGTGGAGGGAGAAAATGCCCAATTTCCCCAGTCTCCGCACCCCCATACTGATGGGGGCCTTAAAATATGCAATTTACCCAGCCTTGAGGAAATTGCATTTCCCACCACCACGTCAATCATGGCCTTAAGGCCCTCTTAAAACCTTGCATTAAGAGGTCCTTTAAGGCCCAGATTGGGGGGGGAGAGAAGGGAAAGCACACTTTACGGGGCCTCTGGAAAGTGCACAGTTCCTCCAGTCATGCTAATGGTGTGCCAGGGGAATTGCACACTTTCTGGAGGCCCCAGAAAGTGTGCTTCACTGAGCACTTACCCTGCCTGGCTCTCAGAACAGGGTTGGACGAGCAGGGGTCAGGGAACTTGCAGGGCAAGTTCCCCATGGGTTCTCCAGTCCCTACATGCAAGGTAGTTTGTTACTAAAAAAGAGTCTGGTAGGATAATAAAGGTCTGTATTTTCACATGTTGGGATAGTAGCAATTCTAAATTAATAAAGTTTAAAATGATGTGATCTTCTGTATTAGAAGGCATTAGCATAAATGTGTGTTAGTGTTGATGTAAGTCCCACTGAGTCCATTGCTCCTTATTCCTAAATATACATGGAATGGAAGCCTTAATCCACACACTGCTTAGTTCAAAACAAAATTCTCTTCTCAGTGTTAAATGAGATGGTGAAGCTATTACACGGTTGCCAGTGCAATGCAACAAGATGGCTTGGGTGAAGGCAAAACAGATCAGTTAATCTGTTACTTATGGTGACAAAGAAACCTGAAACTCGTTGTGAGTGCTACTTTAAGGAATTCTTCTAGCAGGGTATGTGGGAGAATCTAGGGTTAATACTAGAACACTTCCCCATTCAGTTTCACATTTATAATCTATAATACAATCCCACCTGATTAAATGTTCTGTGCCATGAGATGGCCTCCTCGTTAAGGATGAACTTTTGATCTGGAAAAATTCTGCCTACTTTCATTCTCAAGAAGGACTGGTTTGCGAAAGTAACCCAGTTTATAATATCAAATCCGTCAGCTAGTTCACCATTCTCATCAAAAGTCACCAACTCGCCCACTGTATTGTTAAATGAGATGGTCCTCAGGAAAGAGTGAAGCTAGATTGGAAAGGAGAAACATGTATTAATTTCACAGAATGATTAAAATAGTCAACAGTGGATTGCTGTTTTGGAAATCATATGGAGTGCAATCCTGAGCATGTTTACTTGAGCTAGATCTACACTACTGCTTTATAGCGGTATTAGAACGGCACTGATAACTGTTGGGGTACATTACACAGTCCATAAACCACTTTCAGAGTGTTATTTCCTGCTCCCCCCACCAAGTTATCCAAAATACCACAACAAATGGCACTGTGTGTCCTATGAAGTATAAATGTGCAAGAGGGATATAGCATTACCATGATGGGATTGTATTGATTTGAAACAAGGTGTCGATCTAGCCATGGACGAAAGACCCAGTATGTTCACTGGGGCTAATTCCCTAGTAAGTATGTTTAGGATTACAGCCATACAATAATATTTGCAAACACTAATCCCTCAATTAATTTGCATTTCTTGCTCTATAGGATTATGTGGTGAACACGTTGCAATAAATTAATACTCAGAGAAGAATATTTTAAATGTTATATCCAATAACCAGTCAACAGACACTACTTTAATTGCTGATATTATAGTATGCAAAATTAATTTCTATTTATTTTATTTTCCAATGTATGATGGCATGCTTTATTTTATGAATCAGGTGGTTGCAATTTATCTATATTATATTATTAGAATATATGCAGTCAAAATGACACTTTTACTATTATTATTATTATTATTATCATTTTCATCTACCAGTACAAGTTGATTATTATGAACTGAAACCATGGCAAAAGATGTTGGACTTTTTTTTTTTCCTGGAGTGTCTACTACTTTGGTTGCACCATCCCAAAATGGGCAGCTTCTGCAAGCTACAGGAGGTCTGCAGGATAAGTTGGGAAATGCAGTTACTTGCCACCTTTTCATTTCTTGTTTGTTCGCATCCCATTTAGAGCTCCATCAGATGAGCATTTTATTGCAGGCTCGTTACTGGGCTCTTACGGATTTTCACGGGTCCCTCTCATGATGTCGTCTACCTCCCGTGCACCCCCCGCCCCTTCTCGCTTTATTCATATGACACAAAAACACCCCAGTAAATCTGACTTGTTTTTAAAGATGAAAGTTGCCGCTATCTCCTGGAGTGTGCAGGAGAAGCAGCAGGATCAAAACAGCCCACTGATTGGGCCATGTGCACGTTGTTTACTTCTTCTTTCAAAAGAGGAAGTAATGAGGGACAAACGTGCAGGCAGAGAAGTGATGGTAAACAAATGTGATTTCCCCCGTGTGATGATGCTCTTACTCAGATGTTTGTGCCTGTTTATTCAGATGTAAGTCATGCTGATGGAAGCTGCTTTTACACTGCAGTTCGGAGCTACCAGAATTATCCTCCCATTATTAGGCCAAATTCAATCTCAGATAAGCTCTAGGGCTGCATTACAGTGGTGGGTTAAGTAGGCTGACCATATGAAAAAGAGGACAGGGCTCATGTACCTTTAACAGTTGTAGAGAAAAGGGAATTTCAGCCAGTGTCATTTGTATGCAATTAGTTCCTGGTGAAATTCCCTCTTCAACACAACAGTTAAAGTTGCAGGGGCCCTGCCTTCTTTTGTATATGGTCACTCTAGTATAGTGCCTGCAACTTTAACTGTTGTGATGAAGAGGGAATTTCACCAGGAACTAATTGCATACAAATGACACCTGCTGAAATTCCCCTTTCAATACAACTGTTAAAGTTGCATGAGCCCTGACCTCCTTTTCATATGGTCAGCCTAGGTTAAGCCAAAGGGGGCAGTTCCAGGAAAAAAAACTTTTTAAAAAATAGAAGCATTTTTTTTAGTTTAAACCTCTTACTGCCAGTAACTGGCCCATAGAAGTGAGTTTTAGCTTTTAGAATTCTAGAAGAGTAATTCCACATTTTAACCTTTTAGATTTTGGAAAATATGAAAAAGCAGGGAAACCAAAAAGTCAGAGGAATGGGTTCAAGGGAAGAGCTGTGGCCTCCTGGAGAACCTTGGAGGGCCAGATTGGGGCCGCAGGTGAGCCGTATTTGGCCCACAGACTTACAGTACAACAGCCCTTTTATAAAGCATATCATGTAAACTTTGAGGTTCTCTACATTAGAAAATAGAGCCTGCTTCCTTACCACAAGCCCCTGTCTTGGATCTTCTTGCGTTCAAAACTGGCTCCTTCTGACAGCGACGACCAGGAACCACATGATTTTTAATTGAAAAGGAAATGTGATTGAAAAGAATAGGCTGCAGTAAATCAGCACCACCTAGTGGCGGAATAAATATCTGTCATGAATAAATAGTGGATTTAATGTATGTTAAAATAAAACAGGATGGCTGGGGAAAGGGGTGGGAGATGTCCTGTTTGCTTATGACATTGTGAAATTGACCCACAAACTTCCGGGAGTGGCCAATCACGAGCATGCTATAAATTGCTTGTTTAGAGATCCTTTTCATGCAGGGCATTTGCTTTGGAATAATGCTATTGGATATGCATAAGATCAGGTTACATATAAAAAGAGTCTTGTAATACTTTTAAATCTAATAGCAGGAAATTAGCTGGTTGAACATTAGACATTTAGACTTCTATGGAGCATTGCCCTCAGCCAATACTGAATAGAACACATCAGAAAAAAATGAAAATTCGTTATTATTTTTAAAAGGAAAGGGTTATATAATATTGTGTGCCAATTTCAAACTGATGATATACATTGTGAAGTCAGTGCCAACAAATATTATATTAGCCATCGCATGAGAGATGTTTTGTGCAACGTTACCTGCCAGGGTTGCAGATCTTCAAATCCATATTTGCCCACTGCTGCCCTGAGCTTGGGCTTGGATGAGAACAACTTGTGCAAAGCATGTGCTATGGCGTGAACTGCATTGTAGATGCTGTAGCTTTGGCCGGTCATGCTCATTTCAAAAAGAGCCCCGGGGAGGCTTTCTAGCTTCTCTTGTCCACTGCATTCACCATTGTTCCGGATGCTATCCTTAGAATTGGTAAACGAGCAGCTGAATGCCTCTTCCCAGAAGATCCTGAAAAAATCACTGCCTTTTCCTGAGCTAGGATGTAGCTTCTCAAGGAATTTTGGAAACTCTGGAACTTCATTTGAGTGAATGGCAAATGACAAAGTACCATACAAGTGCTGTACATCAAAATACTGTTGTATCATTTCTGTAGAGAAATCCCACTGAGCTGTCATAATCCACACTTTCCCAAAAGAGATCTCTGTATTATCCTCAAATATTGAATGATAATACATGATCCACTTCAACCATGTCGTGGTCTGAGGCTCTGCATTTACAACAAAGACTTTGATTTTGGAGTTGGTGAGAGAAATGACCTTGGCTTTGATAGGTTCTATTAACTGCACTATCTCTATAACTTGAGATAGGGCTGGTGTTTTTTCACTGAGCGCAGCACAAATTCCATGCTGGGTAAGCATTGGCCTTAAGGTCTCCACAAAACTTTCTCCATTGTCATCGTCTGAGACAATGATCCCAACCCACGTCCACTGAAAATGTTGAAGTAGTTGAACAATCCCTTTGAACTGATATTCGTCATTGGGAACCATCCGGTAGAAAGAAGGGAGTTGTGTTTTAATATTTATTGCTGCAGCTAATATACAGTAGGCAATCTAAGAATAAATAAATATATTTCTTTCACAACAGGGGCAGATCTTATGATAAACTTAATGATTCATCTCAAATATCTGCTGAGATGGAAAGGCTTGATGTAGATGTGTTATTAAATGATATTTTAGGGGAAAATTGAAAAGATTTTCTAGGTGGTGACTGTGTTGGATGCATTGCCTCACAGCATGAACTTTCATACACTTTGTCATGGTGTGCATTTGGAGGGAACTCACTGAGTTCAAGGAGCCCCAGTGAAGAAGCATCTCAGTTTCAATGATAAAGAAAGTTAAGCACTCGTGCAAGAAGTAGGTTAGTGCTATTTACTAATTTATGTATTCAGTCTTCTCAGATAACCATTTAAAACTCATAAATCATCAGCTGGAGCCAAAACAATGGCTCAGCAAATGTAGGATGACCATATGGAAAGGAGGACAGGACTCCTGTATCGTCAACAGCTGTGTAGAAAAGGGAATTTCAACAGGTGTCATTTGTATGCATGTAGCACCTGGTGAAATCCCCTCTCCATCATAACAGTTAAAGCTGCAGGGGCCCTGCCCTCTGTTGTATCTGAGTAATCCAGTCTTTTTGGCTTCAGAGTAGGCTTCTATGAGATGTATTATTATTATTATTATTATTATTATTATTATTATTATTATTATTATTATTATCATCTCTCAGAGTCCCCTTTTACAGTTGGGTGGTCCAAGTTTTTAAAGAGTGCTCTTCTGTATTGCTCTGATTACACTCTCATCGTCATCATCATCATCTTGTGTGAATGTGTGAATCACCCCTTACACTTGTGATCTTAAAGTGGTGTGGATACTCATGTAAAGAGATGGAGTTTGGATGCTGTGCAATAGCTTGCTGTTGGTGGAGCAGGATAATATGGACTCAAAGGAATATTTTCTACTGGAGTTATGTGAGTCAGAGACACCACCCAGTCCTTTGCCTCTTGTGATACCTTGGCTCCACCTCTTGTGACCCTTTGGCTCTGCCTCTGCCCTATCAGCTACATTAGTTATGGGCCACAACCAGTACCAATGATGTGGGGAAATGCTGTTGTGGACTCCTGGGTACCAAAATTAGGTTGCTAGGTAGGAGGTTGAAATTAAGGATCACTAAGATGGCTTTCTCTGAAATGCTATTTGTTCCAAGCGCAGAGCCAGCTCGACAAGCAAAGTGGAGGAGTCTCAATGCATGCATGAAATGGTGGTGTAGAATGGAGGTCTCGGATTTGTTAGACACTGTGGAACATTTTGGAACATACCAGACCTGTACAAGAGGAACAGTTGCCACTTAAACCAGAATGGAACAAGACAGCTGGCACTAAACATAAAAAGGTGGTGGGGCAGCTTTGAAACTGAACCCTGGGGAAAAGCTGACAAGAGCTAGGAAGCATCCAGTTTGGGTTTAATCATCTAGAGGAGATGAAGATGAAAATGTTTCCAATTGCCCATATGGAGATAGGAAGAGAATGGGCCTGGAGCATATGGTAAAATATGATATCTAGTCAAAGAGGCTTAAGGGCCCTAGCAGAAAATGTGATGCCAGGGACATTTAGGGAGAGTGCCTGCATTTAAGCCTAAGTGGTGCCTCCCAGTACCTAATATAAGAATCATTTGGAAGCAATGAACATAGTGCTATAAGATTTAATATATATTCAAGTGGAAATTGTCATGGAAGTCCAACACACTAATATTGGACTTCAAAAGATGAAACTCTTATAAAATGAGGGAACTAGGGGGGGAAAAAGTCAAAAAGGGGAGTCAAGAGGGTTAAATCCCTTCAAAGTGCTTGGAGGTTACTCAAAACCACATGAATAGAAGCTCAGCTAGAGTGTATACCATAGGTTAGGAAAGGTAGCACCAAGTCCAAGAGGTCAGCAGCATGCTTAACAAGCCATATAAAAGAAGGTATTAGAAAAAAGAAGGCTTCCTTCAGAAAATGGAAATTTTGCCCAAATGAGGAAAGCAAAAGGGAACACAAGCTTTCACAAAAGGCAATGCAAGCAATAAGAGATGCAAAAAAAAAAAAGCAATTTGAGGAACATATAGTTAACAACATCAAGACCAACATTAAAGAATTTGTTAAATATATCTGAAACCGTAAAACATTTAGGGAGGCTGTTGGACCATTGAATAACAATGGAGTTAAAGGACTACTGAAGGAGGATAAGGAGATTCTGATATGCTTAATTAGTTATTGTCATTTATCTTCATTGCAGAAGATGTATGACAGATACATGCCTGCACTGATGTTTTCAGGAAGGGAGTCTAAGGAAATGAAGTTCTCAACCTTGTTGAGAAATTGAAAAAAATATAAATCATGGGGCCCAGATGGAATCCATTCTAATGTTCTTAAAGAACTTAAATGTGAAATTGCTGATCTTCTAACAACAATATGCAAAATGTCTATAAGATCAGTCTCTATATCAGAGGACTGGAGCATGGCCAATGTAACTCCAATTTTAAGTGGGATCTAGGAGATCCAGATGTTCAACTTCTGTGAAAAAGGCAAATTCCATGTTAGCATAATTAGGAAAGGAATCTAAAACAAAACTGCCAATATCACATTCCTCTTATACAAATTTGCAGTGCAACCACACTTGGAATATTGTGTACTGTACTGGTCTCCACATTTTTTTAAAAAAGGATTTTGTAACATTGGGGAAAGTGCAGAAAAGAGCACCTAAAACTATCAATAGGCTGGAGCAGCTGAGGAAAGGTTACAACATCTAGGGCTGCTTCACTTAGAGAAAAGTTGAGTCAGAGAAGACATGATGGATTTGTATAAAATTATGCATGGTGTGGAGAAGGTGGATAGGGAGACATTTTACTCCCCCTCTCATAATACTGGAACCAGAGGTCACTACATGAAGCTGATTGGTGCATGTTCCAGGACAAATGGCATAACTACTTCTTTATAGAACACATAGTTAAACTATAGAATTCATTGCGACAAGACGTAGTGATGGCCACCAATCTGAATGGCTTTAAAAGAGGGTTAGACAAATTTATGGGTGACAAGGTTCCAATGGCTACTAGTTCTGATGGCTAGTTCAGTATAAGAGGTATCATGCCTATGTACACTAGTTGCTGGGGACAAGAAGGGGAGGGTGCTATTGCACACATGTCTTGTTTGTGGGCTCCTCACTGGCAGCTGGTTGACCACTGTGTGAACTGAATGCCAGACTAGATGAACCTGTGGTTTGAACAATCACTTCTTCTGTCTTTGTATTCACAGTGCTACTCTAATGAACCCTTTTTGGCATTTTAAAAGGGGGTGGGATAATATCTGTAATTTTTATATCATGTGTCAGAAATTCAGAACATGTTTATTTTCTTCCAGCCTGTAGATTCATTTTACCTGTGGAATCTTGTAGCTGCCTAATATTGTAGCCATGTGAAAGGAGATTTCAGAGTCAAGTCCTCCAATGATGGCTATCATATTCCTTTTCTTGTCACATTTGAAGTTGGGAACAATCCTTTTCCAGGTGGATAGAAGTTGCAGAATGTTCTGATGGGTCATCCTTGCATTCCTATAACTGTCATAGATGTGGAATCCCAGGCTCACATTTGGTAGGATATTGAGGTTCTCATTTATCTGCTTCAGAGCAAATTCTAAGGTCAGAACATGCTGGTAGTTCTTTGGTGTTTGACTAAAGTAAGAATAACATTATGTTTAGGACAGATATGCAACTCTTCCTAAAGCATGCATTTGAGAGTATGCTACAGTAAGCTACATTATAGGTACACTGATTTTCAAGACATAAATCAATATATCTTCAATGCAATTAAAAACAAAAATGCAAACAACTGATAAATAATATGTTACTGCCATCTTTCCTAGGTTTTGCGCATATGGATATGATTGATATCTAGACTATTGTTCTTCAAAACTTTATTCGGTAGACCCTTCTAGGGAAGACATGTATAATACATGCCAGTTCTGATTCAGCCAAAGTTAAAAACATGCCATTCCTGCTGGTTACAATTTGCCAATTATTTTTCCCCATTGAAATCAATAGTTCTAAAGCTTGCTTAGCTTTGGCTGGATCATGTGCATCTTGAAATATATATGGGAGGAAGCAGGGAAAAAAACACAGAAGGCCAAACACAGAAGGCCAGAACTGCATTCAAGGACAGTCATTTAAGGTGAACGTTGATGAGAAATAGCAAGGAGATGGTGAAGAGTCTGGAGTAATTAAGAACACTTTGTGCTGGCAAACATGCCTGCTCCCAAACCTAAATGCATCTTAAAAAAAAAAAAGTAATATGCACACTGGTGTTTGTCTGATACATTTGTAGTAATTAGGTCCTGCTACTGCATATCTTGATGGGAAAAAAATGGTATCCTTACGTAATGTGACCCTTGATCATTGTTTTGGGGAATGTATCAAAAGATTCTTTATGAAGTATGTAGCCAAACTGAGTTGCAATTGCTCCAATTAGTAGATCTTCTGTTTGATAATACTTGTATGGGAGCTGGAAGGGATCAGTCATGGTGCACAGAAGTGAGTGTGCCTTACACTCACTTGGAGGCATCTGCAGGCATAGAAAGAGCAGTAGCAAAGAAAATAGCCCCGCCATCTATGGCAAATCTCAATTTAGAAGATTCAGTCTCTGCCCATCATCCACCACCAGCTTCGATGCAACAACCTTTCTTTAGTGGATCAAGAATCTTTTGATTACAAAGCAACTACCAAAGATGCAACTATTCCTGCCTGTTCACAGCATCACCCCAGTTTTGAATAACATATAGATAAGTTATATAAACTTTCTCACTGCCTTACTGATTGTAGCCCTAGAATATCCTTTAGGGGTTTGGTGAGATGGAGGATGAATCCTAGCAACATGAAGAAATTATAGAGCTCATGGTCATATCCCTGGAGCATTGTGTTTAGCAAGACAACTATTGCAGCAGAAGAAAACATGTTTGTCATAATTCACTGTAGTTTACAGCAGAAACCTATGCATGTTTACTTTGGAAGAAGTCCCACTATGCTCCATGGGGTTTAGTTCCATCAGGTTGTGTTGATAGGATTACAGTCCTAGTGGAGATGTAGCTTGGCTCAATATGATCCCTGCCTTATGGGAAAAGATCAGAGGACCATAATGTGCTATTCATGGGTCTAGTTTTGTTTCTTGTTCCAAAGCTCCAGCTTTGTACTATACATGCTACAATAGGGTGACCAGATAAAATCCAGGTCAGGGTTCATGTAACTTTAACAGTTGTAGAGAAAAGGGAATTTCTGCCAGTGTCATTTGTATGCAATTAGTTCCTGGTGAAATTCCCTCTTCATCACAACTGTTAAAGGTGCAGGGGCCCTGTCTTCTTTTGTATATGGTCACTCTAGTCTAGTGCATGCATCTTTAACTGTTGTGATGAAGAGGGAATTTCACCAGGAACTAATTGCATACAAAAGACACTGGCTGAAATTCCCTTTTCTCTACAACTGTTAAAGTTACATGAGCCCTGACCTGAATTTTATCTGGTCACCCTATGCTACAAGGTAGTTTAGGATTGTGCAAATACACCCAAAATTGGTGTTTGTGGATTGGGGTGGGGGGAATTAAAAATATACAAGATCCATTGTAAATGAAAACAATATTCTTGGTATATATATATATGTCTTATACATATATATATACAAATGTATGTCATGAAACTAATCACACAAAAAATGTTGCACCTTCTGAAAAGACTTTATTTTTATTAGGTAACCAACTGTCAAGATTTCCCTGGATTTGTCTGGGTTTTTGTTTTATCCTGGTTGTTGGGGGATTTTCTGTAATTTTCTATAATGTCCAGGAATGACATGCTTTCCCCTTTAAGGCTGCCATTAGCATGGCAGAGGGGAATGACACACTTTTCAGAAGCATGTCATTCCCCCCACTACTCCAATAGGGGCATTAAAGGGAAAGCATGTCACTCCTGGGCATTATAGAAAAGGCCCCGATTGGAGCAGTGGGGGGATGACATGCTTTCCTCTGCTCCAATTGGGGCCTTTAAGGCAATGATTGGAGAGGAAAGCAGGCTTTCCAGGGCCTGCAGAAAGTATATCATTCCTTCCCCCATGCTAACTGATGTCACAATTAGCATGGTGGGGGATGACATACTTGCCGGAGGCTCCGGAAAGCATGCTTTCCCACCCCCGTCCCAGTGGATGTCCTCTTTTTTGGTTTCCCAAATATGGTTACCCTAGAACTATTGGCTCTCTCAACTTAATTACACTATCCCTGCGCCAACGTATCAGTATGTCAGACTCAGGCAAAACGTGAGGGAATAGGCATTCCATATCACAGAAACATCCCACCTGAGGTATTTCAGTCTCAGAAATTCTTAGAGACTTGCACAATGAGACTTGCATAACGAGCCACTGACCATACATAGTGTATGTATCTGCAACTGTACATCCTATAAAGGAACTCTGTGTGTGTGTATGTATGTGTGTGTGTATATGAAGTGGTTGTGGTCTTTTTGTGAAGTGTGAAAAGGCTTTTGGGAAGACTGATAAGCACTAAGCTTTAGTTTTTTAATTTTATTCAAATGTTCATATTCTTAATATTTTGAAAAGGTTAAAAATAATGTGTTCTGCAGTGATGATCCTTCCCTTCCTGGAAGGGAGACCATCTGGGAGTTTACCTCACAAAGATGGTGTGATGTTAGAATTGCAGGTACTACAAGTATGCCTTTCTAAGCATTCTGCAAAATTCACAGTTGAGTAGTAGCTATCATTGGGTGGGGAGGGCATCTAGTAAACTTGAGGGGGATATAGAGACTCCCAAGTGTAATCACAAAATATTGTTAGAATTAGGAAACAAGCAAGGAAACAAAATATAACTAACTTTGTTAAAGGTTTTCTTCATTAATTTTTGATTAACCTACAAAAAGCCTGCATGCACTATTTTTTTCTTTTTAGAGAAGGTGATAATTCAAAGAGGGTATAACTAGGCTGACCATATGAAAAGGAGGACAGGGCTGATGTAACTTTAACAGTTGTGGAGAAAAGGGAATTTCAGCCAGTGTCATTTGTATGCAATTAGTTCCTGGTGAAATTCCCTCTTCATCACAACAGTTAAAGGTGCAGGGGCCCTGTCTCTTGACCATGTACAAAAGAGGGCAGGGCTTCTGCAGCTTTAACTTTGTGATGAAGAGGGAATTTCACCAGGTTCTGCATATATACCAATGACACCTGCTGAAATTCCCTTTTCTATGAAACTGTTAAAGATACAGGAGCCCTGTCCTCCTTTTCATATGGTCAGCCTAGGTATAACTAAGTAAAAGGCTTCTATTTTTCTCTTATTCTGATTGTACCCTTCAGATGCTAATATGTCACAGACACTCTAACAGAAAAAAAGATATTTGGGGATGGTAAAATGATGAGCAAAGTTGTAACAAAATTAGTAACAGTCATTCATTTGTTTGAAAATGCAATGAGAAATGTAGCAATGGCACCTTGTGACACATACTGAATGTGACCAAAGACAGATAGTCACAATGACTGCACATCTAGTGTTTGAGTGAAAGAGCACTTTCTAGGCTATTCAAAATTCTATTCTTTAACAAACCTTCATGATATCAAACAATTTTTTTCAATGCACACATACTCAGCCCGCCCATTAGTTTCAAAAACACATAGTTAGTAGTAGGGGTGTGCATCGGATCGGATCCGATCCACGATCCCAATCCGATCCGCCCCAAAATCGGAAAAATCTGATCCAATCCGACCAACCCTCCGATCCGATCCGATCCGACCCCCCAGGTCCGATTCCGATCCGCTATCCGATCCGATCCGGGGGGTCAGTGCACATCCCTAGTTAGTAGTTCTTTCTTTGATTCAACTATATAAAGAAGCTAGATATAAGTTAAAAATGATATAGGTAGGTGCTGTATACTAAAGATATTTTTTCTGTGATAGAACGTCAAAGAATTTAGCTCAGAAATATGGGATCACCATTGTTTCTTCAACCAATATCCCTCATAGAATCATAGAATAGTTGAGTTGGAAGGGGCCTATAAGACGAATGAGTCCAACCCCATGCTCAATGCAGGAATCCAGCTTAAAGCATACTTGACAAATGGTTGTCCAGCTGCCTCTAGCAAGCCTTTAGTGTGGGAGAGCCCACAACTTCCCTAGGTAATTGCTTCCATTGTCATACTGCTTTAACAGTCAGGAAAATTTTCCTGGTGTCCAGCTGGAATCTGGCTCGTTGGAACTTGAGCCCATTATTCTGCGTCCTGCACTCTGGGATGATTGAGAAGAGATCTTGGCCCTCCTCTGTGTGACAACCTTTCAAGTATTTGAATGCACCTTATCTCTAAGGACTTTGTTGGACTCACAATGAGTATTGGGCTAGTGATCACCGAAATTGGACTAGTAATCACCAAAGATGATTGCAAAAAGTGAACTTTCTTATTTTTTTTTTAAAAAATGTACATCCAAATAATCTATCAGTAACTTAGTGTTCTCATTAATTTCCCATTACTCCCAATTCCTAAATTGCCTGTATTCACCCATTTATAAACCATTTTAGATACTGATCATATTTAAATAAGTTGTTTAATATAACTAAGTAGAATGTCTCTGAACTTCCCAGTACTTATTTTTATTTAGCTCATGCAGTTCTAATGCTAATTGTTTACAGACACTAAAACTAGGGATATGCAAACTAGCAAAACTTGAGACCACTGAACTTCTTTGAATTCCAGCTCAAGGTTTGTTGTGACTCATATCCGTGTGCATCAGCAAGGTGGCATCATGGAGACATTCTGTCATTAGTCTCTGGGATTGCTTTCTTCTGTTCCTTCGAATACCATTGTGGTAGAGTACTGAAGATGTTCTGTGGCAATGGTTTGCAATGGGTGCTATGGAATTGTTTGTTGTGATGCTACATTGTCTGTATTTGAAAAGGTGGTTTGTTTGTTTTTTACAGCATAAACCAAGATGGGTGAGAGTTACACTCTCAGTAACAATCTAAAATCTGTTTACTTCTACCAGATTACATCGCAGAGAATCTTCTACTAGTATCCATGTTAGTTTATAAACTATGAATTTTATTTTGCAAGGATTTCAACACAAAAATTTCATCCATCTTTACCACCATTACCTAAAATATCACTTTCTATGCAATTTTCCCACCAGGCATCCTCAAGATGACTAAATCATAAAGCATACTATTTCACAAGCTTCAATAAACTGGAAAAAATAAGGGAGTACTGAATGTGAAGGAGCAATAATAGGAATGGAAAGTGGAGTGTCTTAGTCTGATCTTTGATTTCCTTCCAATGAACTTTGCTGTTTTTGAATAATGCACATTAAAAATGGGAAAACAATTATATTCCTAATTTCTCCCCTTAAAAAGTTGTTCTTTGTTGTTCAGACCAGGCCTCAACACAATAATGTAGCACTTGGGGAAAAAGATACATCCCAGTAAGCCAGCACTAGAAAATAAAACGGAGAAGATCTCCACAGCCACCATGTATTTTCCCTTTGTGCTCAGGTATGATGGAACAAAGGACAACCAAACACTGCAAAACACCAACATGCTGAACGTGATGAACTTGGCTTCATTGAAACTATCTGGCAACTTTCTGGCTAAGAAAGCCACAGTGAAGCTGACAACAGCCAGAAATCCCAGGTAGCCCAGGACACAATAAAACATTGTGATTGATCCTTCATTGCATTCCACTATGATTTCCTTAGCCAGAGATTTCATATCCAAATATGGGAATGGAGGAGTAGCACATAGCCACAAAGCACAAATATTGGCTTGAATAAGGGAGCACCCTAGCACAACAAAGTTAGCCAGTTTTTTCCCTACCCATTTCCTCATTCTGGATCCAGGCTTGGTAGCCATGAAAGCTAGAACCACAGTAATAGTTTTCGCCAACACACAAGAAACAGCCACTGAGAAGACGACACCAAAAGCAGTTTGTCGTAAATAGCAGGTCACCATCTGAGGCTGCCCAATGAATAGCAAAGAGCAGAGGAAGCAAAGCAATAGGGAGATGAGCAGAGAGTACGTGAGGTCCCGATTGTTGGCTTTGACAATGGGAGTGTTCTGGTTCTTGATGAAAATTGCAAGCACCAAAGCTGTGACCAGAAAAAAAGAGAATGCCAAGAAAGCTAAAGTCACCCCCAAAGGTTCTGAGAAAGAGAGGAAATTTAGGATCTTGGGAATGCAAAAGTCTTTGTTGCTGTTTGGAAATTGATCTTCTGAGCATTTGAAGCAATCATCTATATCTGAAAAATGAAAATCATAATATATCAATTGCCACAATCATGCCATCATTTTTATCTTGACATATATCCTGTGTCAAATTAAATGGATAGATTCATTCCTTATGTCTGAAGCCCCCTCCACAAGGATGCGCTTTTGCGCCCGGTTCGGGGATTATGTGCATTATCGCGGAGGCGCATTTACTCCTAATCCCTCTGCACGGGAGGCGGCGAGAGGCGGCGAAGTGCATTAATTGATGTCCAAAAAGCGCTTTACAAGAAGTTAATGCGCATAATCGCTTGTTCACACGGCGAAAATGCGCTTTAACGGCCAGAGCAAAATAAAAGTCGCTATTTAATGCGCATTCGATAATGCGCATAATCCGGGAGATAACGCGCCTCTACGCCTGTTTTGCGCTCCGCTGGTGTGGAGGTAAAATTTATAATGAGC
Organism: Anniella stebbinsi; assembly: GCA_029215795.1. Classification (NCBI taxonomy): domain Eukaryota; kingdom Metazoa; phylum Chordata; class Lepidosauria; order Squamata; family Anniellidae; genus Anniella; species Anniella stebbinsi. Next base: position 27,608,491 of record JARDYH010000008.1, read on the forward strand.
CTTCAAAGAGCATTAAACCTCTCTTGTGGAGGTAGCCTGATGTTCTGTCAAAGAAATACATCTTTAAAAAAACCTGCTCTAGCCATCAAATATATATATATTACCTACCTATATATATAATAGGTAGGTAAAAAGCCAAGAAGAATACCAGACTTTTTTTAAAAAAAGCATACATTGTAGGGAACATCAAACAACCAGTCATTGATAGAGGAGACAAGCAGCATACTATTATCATGGATGCATTGAGAAAGAGCTTGGTGTCCTTAATTAAAAAAATAAATAGACTGAGGCAAGACAGCCAGCATGGATGATTTACCTCAACCAGTGTGACAGAATTAGCTCTCTTATGTCATTTGACTCCTTATTTCTTCCAAGGAACCCAAAGTGGCATACATAATCCTCTTCCTCTCCATTTTATCCTCACAAGAATAACCTTGTGAGGTAGGTTGGGCTGAGAGTCTGTGACTGGACCAAAGTCACCAAGTGAGCTTTCATGGCCGAGTGGAGACTAGAACCTGGATCTGCCAACTCCCAGTCCAACACTTTCTAGCCACTATACCACACTAGCTCTTTTATATGGGGGCTTTTATATGTGTTCCTCTGCTAGAACTGTATGCAATACTCTTTTGTAAGCAAAATCTTAAATGCAGGGACAATGTGCTTGATCCAGTGGGCTGAGACTTGTGGTATTAATGACTAACTTAAGTTCCATTCATTTCAATGGGTCTACTTTGTGTAGGAGTTATGTTGGATTTTACCCATTCTTAACAAGGGGTAGAGCAACTCTCTTCTATGGAACTGAGGTGAGTGTGGTGTTGCACCTGGCCCCAAAAAAGGGTGTGGAATGGATAGAGGCTACACACTGCTTCCAACTCAGGGCTAGGTCAAGCTCACCTTCACATTACCAAGGCGGTCCAGTACAATTTAATACTAGGAAATCTCTTTGATTTGTTCATTTTAAAGCAGTATACAAGTAGTATAAAATGAATTAATAAAGTTGTGGCCTTAGTTATCTCAATAACAACTGTCTTACCTCTTTATTCTGGGTGCAGAATTAAGGCCATGTGTGGTTTGCCTCTGTAAATATCAGAAGCCGTTGTGTCACAATGTTTACTTTTTTTCTAGTTTTCCAATATATCTTGGTACATGGCTTCTTTAATCGAAATTGATGGCAATGAATTTCTTTATTCAAGACCTTAACTTGTTACTGTATTTGTATGACATATTCAGACCTGTTCATGTCTGAGCTGTCACCATAACTGTTCTGTTTCGAGAACTGAATAGATGATAATGTCAAATCGATGTAAGATAATATACAGTGTATCGTTCACAGTACTGCACATTTAGTCTCCTACCCTTCTGGTCTGAAATCATCCCATCTGGACATGGAGCACAATCATAGCAACAAAATGGCTCCCCCTCCTTCTTCTTTTTGCTGTAACCTGGATGGCAGATGTCATTACATACGGCAAGAGGCTGCACCTATCAATAAAAATGGGGAGAAAAATGTATGGCTCTTGAAGTATAACAACAAAGTCCTTTCCTAGCCTGGCATCCTCCAGATGTTTTGGACAACAACTCCTAGAAACTCTGACTATTGAGCATGCTGTCTGGGGATGATGGGAATTGAGTCAGTGATGGCACCAAGTTGAGGACAACTGATCCAGATATGTATTAAATTTGGAGCTGATTGAATCATATTGGTATCCTCGAACCTCATTGTGGTCCAGGCTGGACCAGGCCCAAGTTTAAGACATTTTGCACTATGAGCAGAATACCAGTCTCATCAGTCCAGATGGGTCTAGGAGACAGCTGGATCCTTGGCTGGCCTGCTACATTACTCTGGGGTGGAGTGGCACAGTTGTTGATGTATGCAAAATGCAAACTTTGCAAAATGTGCAAATTTCTCTAAATGCACATCTTTGAATTTCCTACAGTTCAGCCTAAGGATAAATCTTTTTCACAGCACAGAACTCTTTAAAACACTACTTCATACCTCAGTTACGGTAAGAAAATACCTTGAGCTGGCACTGTGTTCCACAGAATGGATTTGGCCCAACAAAGTCTGTAGATTCAAGGATTATGCGGAGTCAATATTGAAATGCTTGCTATAACCACTATCTCCATCCCACCTGACTAAAAGCCTTGTGCCATGTGATGGCCTCTGCATTTATGGCAAACTCTTGACCTGGTACTGCCTGTTGATCCATACTTCCTACTTTTACTCTTAAGAAAGATTGATTTGGGAAAGTAACCCAGTTTATAATATCAAATCCAGCTGCTAATTCACCATTCACATCAAAAGACACCAACTCCCCAGCAGTGTTGTTAAATGAGATGCTCTTCAGGAAAGGGTGAACCTGGATTGAAAGATGCAAATGCAAACATTACAGAATGATAAACAGAAACAGAATTGATTATTCATTCATTCATTTATTGGAGTTATTCTTGACTCTAATAGATAGATGATAGATAGATAGATGAGAGAGAGAGAGAGAGAGAGAGAGAGAGAGAGAGAGAGAAATCACTTCCTAGAATGGACCAGATTCAACACAGCACTACCCTCTGTCAACAATTCTCTCTTTTTTCCCCACCAAGATGTATACCTATTGGATAAACTATGTGCACATTGTAGATTTTGTGACCTGCACATGAAGAGGTGTCAATACATGGGGAAAGCCCTGGGGTGACTCCGCAGTGGCACTGTGTTATGATGCAGAAGCCACTGCGGTGCCATTCCAGGGCTTTTCCCTGATATTCCAAAATAAAAAAGTGGGGGACTTACCCTGATATTTTTCTGTGGAGCAAGGCAACGACACTGCATCTCCATCTGTCGCCTTGCTTTGGACTTGTAGCAGAGGTGCGGCCAGGCCGATGGTGACCCTTGATTGGTCACCATCAGCCCGGACAGTGGGGAGGAGGCAAGCCATCAAGCCAAATGGCTGCTGGAATGCCTCTACACATCCTCTTGAGTTCAGAGAAACAAACTGCATCAGGGAAAGCTCCAGGTGGGAAAAAGTCCCGGGGGGGGGGATGCATGGCCAGAGTGATCAGTGCTCATGCCGCACCACGGCAGAGTATGGAATAGTGCACATGGGGCAGGGGCAGCTCCTCCTCTGTTGCAATCCCCACACTTGTGCTCCTTGAAGTGGGGACAACCCTGCAGGAGTGCAAGTGTGGGGGTTTGGGGGCATGCAACACCCATGTGCCATCATATACGCAGCCCCTAGGTCTCATTGAAGTTTCAGCTGGTGGGGAAAAGAAGGTAACTGGGCATGGGAGAGATCAAACTTTTGGTCATTGCAGGGAGTGCTGGAGTGCTGTGCTGCTGGCTGGGTCTGAGCCTGAGCCTGAGCCTGATTAGTGTTTGTCTGCCCCACCCATCTCCACAGGTATTTCAGCCTTCAGGCTGCTGAAGATTGAGGGGAAGGGTGGTCATTGCAGGGAGTGCTGGAGTGCTGTGCTGCTGGCTGGGCCTGAGCCTGAGCCTGATGAGTGTTTGTCTGCCCCGCCCATCTCCACAGGTATTTCAGCCTTCAGGCTGCTGAAGGCGCGAGCCTGTGGGCGCGTGCTGAAGGCCTGAGGCTCTCAGCAGTGGGAACGAAGCTGTCAGACCAAAACTGCTGCCATGGATGAAGAGCACAAGAGAGGAGAGCCACCTACACCCCACCCTTCCTTCCAGCTGACCACAAGCTGCTTGGACGAGTGAGGAGGACGACTTGCCCTCTCGATCCCTGTCCTTCATGGCTGGTGCAGGGCAAAGGGAGACATGGCGTTGGCAGGGCGATGTGCCATTACAGGGGAAGGAGAGATAGATATTTAACACTCAGCTTACCTTCCGGTTGCTCTGCCTACCCGGGGAACTTGGAGAATGAACCAGGCCACCCCCAGAACCTCTCCTTGCTCCTATGTAATGCCAGGTCAGTTAAAAATAAAAAATATATCATCCACGACCTTCTTTCAGATGAGGAGGCTGACCTGGCATGCTTTACAGAGACCTGGCTGGGAGATGACAGTGGCCCGACATGGGCCCAGGCCCTCCCAGCTGGGTACTGTGTTAGTGAGCAGGTGAGGAAAAGTGGGCGAGGGGGCAGAGTAGCTGTGGTCTATAGGGATAATATTAACCTGTCCAGACTTCCTGTTCGTGAATTGAATCACATCGAGTGTGTGTACCTGAGTCTAAAGACCAGGGATAGACTAGGGATTCTCTTAGTGTACCGGCCACCCCGCTGCCTATCAGACTCCCTGGCCAAGCTCATGGAACTGGTCTCAGAGCTGGTGTTGGATTTGCCCAGGCTTTTGGTCCTGGGCGACTTCAACATCCCATTCGAGACTGGTTTGTCAGGTGCAGCTCGGGAGTTCGTGGCATCCATGACAACCATGGGCCTATCTCAATTGGTCTCTGGACCCACACATTCAGCGGGTCACACCCTCGATGCTGTTTTCAGTTCCGAACACACGGATCTGTGGGCGGAGGTGACAAATACCTCCATGTTGTCATGGACAGACCATTTTCTGGTCAGGGTTAGTATCACGGCTAACACCCGCCCCTGCAGGGGTGGAGGACTTATTAAGATGGTCCGCCCTTGAAGGCTGATGGATCCTTCTGGATTCCAGAAAGCCTTAGAGGGTTCTATGACTGGTATCGCTGACGATCCTGTAGAAGTCCTGGTCGATAGATGGAATCAAGACCTAACTAGGGCTATCGACACGATCGCCCCCAAACGTCCTCTCCGACCCACTTCTAACAGAGCACCCTGGTATACAGAAGACTTCAGGGAGTTGAAGAGGAAAGGACAATGACTGGAGTGCCGATGGCAGAAAACCTGACTTATATCCGACAAGACATGACATAGAGAACATCTTTGTTCCTATGGGGTGGCAATACGTGCAGCGAAGAAAGCTTTCTTCTCTGCATGCATTGCGTCTGCGAATTCGCGTCCAGCAGAACTGTTCAGGGTGGTGAGGGGTCTAACTGGGACACCTTCCCCCCTGAATCCGATCTTAGAGCCTTCGGCAGTTCGCTGTGATGCCTTTAACGATCATTTCACAGATAAAATCTCTCGGATAAGAGCCGACTTAGATGCCGTTGTTATAGCAGAGGCTGATGATGGAGTGTCCAGCGACTCCACGAGTAGAATTACACTGGATCAGTTTCAGTTGGTGAGTACCGAGGACGTGGACAAGCTGCTTGGTCGAGTGAGGAGGACGACTTGCCCTCTCGACCCCTGTCCTTCTTGGCTGGTCGCCCAGGGAGGAGATGCAGTTAGATCGCAATTACAATATATTATTAATGCATCTCTCAGGGAGGGGAGTTTTCCATCATGTTTAAAAGAAGCGGTGGTACGGCCGCTTCTAAAGAAGCCCTCCCTGGACCCCCTGGACTTTAATAACTACAGACCAGTATCAAACCTTCCATTCTTGGGCAAGGTGATCGAGAGGGTGGTTGCCTTTCAACTCCAAGTAGTTTTGGATGACACTGATTTTCTAGATCCATTTCAAACTGGCTTCAGGGCAGGATACGGAGTTGAGACTGCTATGGTCACCTTAGAGGATGATCTATGCCTGAGTATTGACAGGGGAGTGTGTCCCTGTTGGTACTTCTGGACCTCTCAGCGGCATTCGATACTATTGACCATGGTATCCTCTGGAACACCTGAGGGGATTGGGACTCGGGGGCACTGTGCTTCAGTGGTTCTGGTCCTACCTGTCGGGCAAGTTCCAGATGGTGATGCTTGGGGTTAGCTGCTCCGCAAAGAAGGAGCTGCTGTGTGGCGTACCGCAAGGTGCCATCCTTTCCCCAATGCTCTTTAACTTTTATATGAAACCGTTGGGAGAGATCATCCTCTGAATGAATTCTTGGAGGCGGTAATGAGCTGGATGAGGAAAAACAAACTAAAGCTGAATCCAGACAAGACGGAGGTGCTTGCTGTTAAAGGCCGCAACCTGTGTTTGGAGGTGTGTCAACCAGTTCTGGATGGGGTTACACCCCCCCCCCTGAAAGACTGTGTTCACAGCTTGGGGGTGCTCCTGGATCTGTCACTCCAAATGACAACCCAGATAGATGCGACGGCCAAGAATGCCTACTATCACCTTCGGCTGATACGCCAGCTGCACCCCTTCCTAGAGTTGGAAGACCTAAAGATGGTAATGCACACGCTGGTAACTTTGAGGCTTGACTTCTGCAATGCACTGTACATAGGGCTACCTCTCTGCCTAGTCCGGAAACTTCAACTAGTTCAAAATATGGCAGCCACATTGGTCACCGGTACACCAAGGGGTGACCATATTACACCAACTTTAAAATCGATCCACTGGCTGCCAATTAGTTTCCGGGCGAAGTATAAAGTGTTGGTTATTACCTTTAAAGCCCTACATGGTTTGGGTCCAGGTTACCTACGGGATCGCCTTCTCCCATACAATCCTCCCCGCACGCTCAGGTCCTCTGGAAAGAACTTACTACAGTCAGCCAAGACTAGGCTGACGAGCGTTACCCAGAGGACCTTCTCTTCTGCCACTCCCAGACTGTGGAATGACCTGCCAGAGGGGACTCATCAACTTAACAGTCTTTTAGAATTTAAGAAAGCCATAAAGACTGTTCTCTTCCAGCAGGCATATCCAGTGGAATTTTAGAATGTTTTTAGGATGTTTTTAGGATGTTTTAATGCAGTTTTAATAATGTGTGTCATGTTTTAATCAGTTTTATGTATTTTATTATATTGTTGTTCCCCGCCTCGATCCAAATGGAGAGGCAGGTAAGAAATAAATTATTATTATTATTATTATTATTATTATTAAAGAAAAGAGAATGTTGTTTGGATGTTTGGTTATGTAGATATACTCTGCGAATTGAGTGACATCTTACAGCGAACTGCCTATTACAAGACAGCTGTTTTTTAGGGCTGTGCACAAACTGCCCAATTCACTTTGGATCCTCATTTGGAGTGTCCGAATCAGGCCCAATTCATTTTAGGCTGATTCAGATCTGTTTTAATTAGCTTTAGATCCAAATCTAAATCGAGATTTGGATTTCCGAATTCAGATTCAGATTTTTAATTTTCCCATAGACTTGCACTGGAAAAAATTGCTTATAACTTTTTGATTTTTCATGATACAAACATGAAATTTGGAGACCCTACAGATGCTGCAGGGTGACCATGTCTGACAATGTTCAGACAGATTGGTGTAGTAGTATTGATGCAATCAACTTGTAAATTTTGCTTTTTCTATGGAAACTACTTAACCAAAGAGCTATAACTTTTTCATTTTTCATGATACAAACATAAAATTTGGAAAACTTACAGACACTGTGAAGTTGCTCATGTTTTCCAAACTCCAGAGAGATTGGTGCCGTAGTATTAGTGTAATCAACTGGTAAAATTTGCTTTTTTCAGTGAAAAATGGAGGAAGGAGAAGGAAGGGGGAAGGATTGGATCAAACACACTAAAGGCTAACAACTAGAATAATATCTATCTATCTATTTATCTATTAGGGATGTACACAGACACACAAAAAATCGGATCGGATCAGATTTTTCAGATTTTAAAAAAATTCGGATCAGAAAAATTGGAGGTCCATCAAATCATATCATACCCAATACTGATACAAAAACCGGATGTCCGATTTTTGTATCGGATGCCATTTTGAATGATTATCTACATAGCCTAATACTGTGTTACAAAAATGCCTATAACTTTTTTATTTTCAAGATAGAAGGATAATACTTGGCCACCTTGCAGAAGGGTTAGAGTTACTTCTGTGTGAGCAATTTCAGAAAGATAGTTCCAGGCATTTTGTGGCTATGAATTTTTTATGAGTGAACCAGCAATGCCCATAACTTTTTTATTTTAAAAGATCCACACATGAAATTTTGCCACATTGCAGGTGGTATGTTGGGACTCGTGTGTGAAATTTCAGAACCATAGGTGCTTGCTTCTGGTGGCAATTAATTTTTGAACAATGGGTAGCAGTGGGGGACAGACAGTTATGCCTTCAACTTTTTTTATTTTTAAAAATCCAAACATGAAATTTGTCCACATTAGAGATACCACTTTGGTTGACATGTGTGAGCAATTTTAGAAGCATAGCTTCAAGCATGTAGTTGCAAGGTATTTTGGGAGAAATGAGGAGAGAAACCCATTTAACCTTTTTATTTTTAAAGATAGAAGCATGAAACTTGCCTACATGGCAGATGGTTATGAGGTACTTATCTGAGAGAAATTTCAGAACAATAGGTCCAGGCATTTTGTAGCTATGATTTTTTTACTTTGAAGTTAAAAACATTAAAAAACGGAGGTTTTGACAGCTGTCAAACTGCATCCCCTCCCCTGCCTTCCACTCCCTCTGTTTAGGCTGATCAGATAAAATCCAGGTCAGGGCTCTTGTAACTTTAACAGTTGTAGAGAAAAGGGAATTTCAGCCAGTGTCATTTGTATGCAATTAGTCCCTGGTGAAATTCCCTCTTCATCACAACAGTTAAAGGTGTATGCACTATTCTAGAGTGACCATATACAAGAGAAGGCAGGGCCCCTGCAACTTTAACTGTTGTGATGAAGAGGGAATATCACCAAGAACTAATTGCAAATAAATGACACTGGCTAAAATTCCATTTTCTCTACAACTGTTAACGTTACATGAGCCCTGACCTGGATTTTATCTGGTCACCCTACTTCTGTTAGCTGTCAAACCCACCATATTGGTTTTAAACTTTAAATATTAAGGCTGCTCTAAGTTATTCCTTTCTAATTTCCCAAGTTAAGTACATGGTACTTGCTAGGGGACCTTACAGATCTCCTGCTCATCTGTGGCCAATAACAGAGGCAGAGGTGAAGGCGTTTCCTCGCAAGGCCACTGGAAAACATTGGATTTTCCAGGATAACCAGTCAATAGAAGCAACTTTTAATTTTTATTTCTTAAACATACAGCAATAAAACTTGGGGACCTCATATATGGGCTGTAGGTATTCATGGGATCATTCCGCTATGATTGCTCATGTCTGTGAGACAAACACAGTCTTGATTTTCAGTGCTGAATCCAAACATGCACATGGGCCATGCTAAGAGTGCACATTGGTTTGAAAACCATTGGCAGTGTGAAATTCGTGAGCATCCCCTCAATATTGGAGCCAGTGATGAGGAGGATCACTTCGTTTCCTTCCATTACAGTTCTGTTATGGAACTGTAAGCACAGCTACAGAATTAATGTTAATCAAAGGAATTACAATAATGATAATAATAATAATAAATAGATCTGTGGGGAACACCCAGCAGATCCGGCTATTCCACAGTCAGGGCACACAAGGAGGGCAGGCAGGCAGGCAGGCAAGCAGAGATGGGCAGAGGCTGGCAGGGGTGTGCTATTGCATTGTACAGGTATACAATAGATCTCTGGGGAAGATCCAGCAGATCTGGCTACTCCACAATATGGGCACACAAGGCAGGCAGGCAAGCAGGCAGGCAGGCAGAGGCTGGCAGGCAAAGGTGGGCAGAGGCTGGCAGAGGCTGGGATTGGTGTGCTATTGCATTGTGCGGGTGTGTAATAGATCCCTGAGGAAGACCCAGCAGATCTGGCTACTCCACAATGCAGGTACACAGGGCAGGCAGGCAGGCAGGCAGGCTGGCAGAGGTGGGCATAGGCTGGCAGGCAGGAAGGCAGGCATGGGTGTGCTATCGTATTGCACGGGTATGCAATAGATCCCAGGGGAAGACCCAGCAGATCCGGCTACTCCACAATGTGGGTACACAGGGTGAGCAGGCAGGCAGGCTGGCAGAGGTGGGCACAGGCTGGCAGGCAGGCAGGCGGGCGGTTTACAAAAATTAAAAGATTGAACACTAAAAAAAAAGACAATATACAAAATTTAAAACTATAAACATAAAACAACTGACATTTTAAACATTTTAAATTGTTAAGCCTGGCCACACTGTCAATCAAAACCTCAACTTGGGCTGTTAAAATGCCTGAGAGAAAAGAAAAGTTTTGACCTAGCGCTGAAAAGATAACAGTGTTGGCGCCAGATGGGCCTCATCGGGGAGATCATTCCATAATTGGGGGGCCACTACAGAGAAGGCCCTCTCCCTTGTTGCCATCCTCTGAGCTTCCCTCAGAGTAAGCAACCAGAGGAGGACCTTTGATGTTGAGCGTAGTGCACGGGTAGGTTCATGTCGGGAAAGGCGTTCCATCAGGTATTGTTGTCCCAAATCGTGTAAGGCTTTATAGATTAAAATCAGCACCTTGAATCGGGCTTGGAAACATACAAGCAGCCAATGCAAGTGGGCCAGAATCGGTCTTATATGTTCAAACCTCCTGGTCTCTGTTACCAATCTGGCCGCTGCATTTTGCACAAGCTGCAGCTTCTGAACCAGCTTCAAAGGCAGCCCCACATAGAGTGCATTGCAGTAATCTAACTTGGAGGTTACCAGAGCATAGACAACTGAAGCCGGGTTATCCCTGTCCAGATAGGGGCGTAGCTGGGCCACCAGCCAAAGTTGTTAGAAGGCACTCCGTGCCTCTGAGGCCACCTGAGCCTCAAATGACAGAGATGGTTCTAGGAGAACCCCCAAGCTACATTGCATGGGTACGTAATAGATCCCTGGGGAAGACCCAGCAGATCTGGCTACTCCACAATGCGGGTACACAGGGCGGGCAGGCAGGCAGGATGGCAGAGGTGGGCATAAGCTGGCAAGCAGGCGGGCATGGGTGTGCTATCACATTGCATGGATATGCAATAGATCCCTAGGGAAGACCTAGCAGATCCGGCTACTCCACAATGTGGGCACACAGGGTGGGTAGCCATGGCAGCCAATCAATATATGAGGCTAGGGAGAGGATTGCTATGGTTTCATTTGTTAAGCATTGAGTCACAGAACTGAAAGCACAGCCACTTAATATAATACACATGAAACTGATAAAATTTAGAGAACAGCAACAGTTCTCTAATATGTAAGGGAAGGCAAGCCACAGGAGACACTCAAAGGGATTAGTCATTCCAGAAGAAAGTGTATTGACAAGAATGCATTATCCATTAACATGCTAATCTGTAATCTCTCCTAGAGTACTCCTTTGTGTGTGTCTTATGGAACTATGCCTCAGGGTATTCACATTCAGTCCTAAAGAAGCAATCACCTTCTCTAACCTAGGATTGCCAGACAACTCTATACACACATAATCTGCATTACGCATCCCGTTACTATAGGAGGGTAGGAGTCAAAGAATCTCCTGGGGTTAAGGTTAGGGTTAGGGCTCTATTGCAAAAGACTGAAGCTGGCCTAACAGAGATGGATTATGTGTTACTGTCAAGTAAAAACAAATATATCTATGCTGTATGTAACAATGCTAGTCATGCTGCACCAAAACTAAGAAACAGGACCCCAAAGTTTTTGGTTATTGCCTTTCAAAGAACAACCATACCCATAGCAATAATAAAAATAATAAGGGTAATTATAATAATGATGATTATTATGATAATGATGAAAAACAAAGAGCCAGCCTTCACCTGACAGAGGCAAGGCGGAAAAGGAGGATTCCTTTGGGAACTTACCTTCATTTTGAAATAACAATAATAATAATACTTAATACAGTATTAGAGATTAAAAGAAAAGGGCCAGTCTTCACCTGACAGAGGCAAGGCTGAAAAGGAGGATCCCTTTGGGAACCTCCCCTCATTTTGAAATAATAATAATAATAATACTTAATATAGTATTAGAGATTAAAAGAACAGAACCAGCCTTCACCTGATAGAGGCAAGGCAGAAAAGGAGGAACCCTTTGGGAACCTACCCTCGTTTTGAAATAATAATAATAATAATAATAATAACAATAACAATAATAATAATAAATACAGTATTAGAGATTAAAAGAACAGAGCCACAGAGGCAAGGCTGAAAAGGAGGATCCCTTTGGGAACCTCCCCTCATTTTGAAATAATAATAATAATAATAATAATAATAATAATAATAATAATAACAATAACAATAATAATACTTAATACAGTATTAGAGATTAAAAGAACAAAGCCAGCCTTCGCCTGACAGGGCAAGGCGGAAAAGGAGGATCCCTTTGGGAACCTACCCTCATTTTGAAATCATCATCATAATAATACTTATTACAGTATTAGGAATTAAAAGAACAGTGCCAGTCTTAGCCTGACAGAAGCAAGGCTGATCAGAGGGAACCATTGGGTCTTTTGGAGCAGTTGATGAACTGATGGAGAGCCCAGATGGGGTCCCCTCACCCAGTAGAGAAGGAGATCCAATACAATGCACATCCCTTCTCTCTCTCTCTCTCTCTCTCTCTCTCTCTCTCTTTCTCTAGTCTTTTTTTAAAAAAAAAGACAAGCAGAAAGAGAAATAGAGGCAGCAGATGACAGTGAAAGAAGGAGGAAGGCTCAAGAAAGTTCCAATAAGAAACCTAAGCTAGCCAGCATGGAAGACCCTACTTTCTAACCCCCAAATCTAACCCACAATGAGCAAGGATGAAGGAAGCTCAATCTCCTTAGACCCTGCTCCACCATTGTGATTGGAGGCTGTGGGAGGGAATTGGGAGAATTCAGGAGGATTTGGGGATGAAGCTGTCACGTAACAACCAATTTCCCCCTCCAAACTCCCCCCCCCACTCTAACAAAAGAAATGTTGCAAGCACAGACAGGCTGCCTGTGCTTGAAAAAAAGTCGGAATCGATCAGAATCAATCGGAATCAAGTGGAGATCATGCCAATTCAATTTGAAACAATTCGGTTCTATTTCAGTTCTCTTCAGATCTGTTGCAAAGCCCTCTGAATCACCCCGATTTGCTCGGATTCGGGAACCAGATCCGAAGCAATGCACAGCTCTACTGTTTTTCATGTGATACATTACCTGCCAAGGTTGCAGGTTTGGAAAATCCAATCTACTTCTGTCCACCATTGATCTGTGTTCTCGCTGAGCTGAGTGCATCTTATGTAAAGCATGTGCTATGGCATGGACAGCATTGTAGATGCTGTAACTTTGGCCAGTCATTCTCACTTCAAAGAGAGTCCCAGGGAGTCTCTCAAATTTCTCTTGCCCTGTGCAAGGAAAATTGATCCCCTTTCCCACATAAGAACCAGGCAATGAGCAGCTGAATGCCTCTTCCCAGAAGTCTCTGAGAAAACCATCTCCTTTTGGAAAATTAGGGTGAAGAATATGAAGATATTTTTGAAATCCAGTCACCTCATTTTGGTGGATTGCAAATGATAGGGTACCTTGGAACACTTGCATATCAAAATACCGATGCATTGTCTGAGTTGAGAAGTCCCATTGTGCCGTCATAATCCATAGTTTACCTATAGAAGTCTCTATAATATCCACTACTACTGAATAGAAATACATCATCCATATGAAACATGTCATTGTCTGAGGCTCTGCATTTATAATTACTACTTTGACTTTTGAGTTGTTTAATGCAAAGAGTTTGGCCCGGATGAGTTCTAATTCAAAACTCAACATCTCCATAGCATGAGATAAAGCTGGTGTTTTTTCATTGAAGCCAGTACAGATTCCTCTCTGGGAAAGCATTGGAATCAAGGTTTCCATAAACTTTACTCCATTATCATCATCTGAAGTGATGATCCCAACCCAAGTCCACTGGAAATGCAGAAGAAGATAGACAATCCCTTCATACTGATAGAATTCATTGGGGACCATCCGATATAAATAAGAGTGCTGAGATTCAACACTCATCAGTGGAGATAATATACAATAGGCAACCTAAAAGAAAGAAATAAAAAAAAAGAAATAAAGAAGAAAGAATAGAAGTAATTTATGCTAAACTGTAATGATTCACCCCAAATATCTGGTGAACTGAAACCAAGAGTTAAAATCTTCTTAATTGTTTTAGATTGGAGATATATAGAGTTGTTTATTGGGAAATGTGTTCATTTCAGCAGCATGAGATTGAAGTACATGAAATGCGTTATCCCTTTTTTCATTGATGCAACATCCTTGTTGTCGTTATAGTCAAAATGTATAGTCCGAACAAATTCCTTCTTGCCAAAAGATTAGATGACTTTTAGCAAATTTCATAAAATATTTCAGAATTCAGGAAATATTTCCATTGTTTCTATTTTTGAGTGTTTGGGTACATGTGGACATTTTTTGAATATACTATATATATATATATATATATATATATACATATATCCATTTTGTGTGCTGAATTCCTTTTCAAGTATGGTCCAATTTATTGGACTACTGGAAACAGAAGCAACTCCTTCATCCTAGCAAATACAGTGCCTGTAGCTACAGAAAACAGGAATTGCAATTGTAACACTAACAAAATAATCCCATGGATGTGTGGGGGAATCTGTGGCCAAGGAACTGACTATTCTGAAGTCCTGGTGGCTCATGCTGATCAGGACAGTAGATTTTAGTTGTGGAGGTAGTGGTAGTGGGACATTATCCCTATTCCTCCCCTGTATGCATGTGTAATTTGATGTATGTTGGGGGACAAAATATGGACTTCAAGTAAAACCTGATGGTATCTGAGCTGGCAGTGACCAAACAAGAAAGAGATCTTGAGGTTGTGGAGGACAGCCAAGTGTGTGGCAGCTGTAAACAAGGCAAACTCCATGTTAGGCATTATAAGAAAAGGAGTTGAGATTAAAACTGCGAGTATCATACTGCCCTTATACAAATCTATGGTGGACCAAATTTAGAACACTGTGTACAGTTCCAGTTACCACACCCAAAAAAAGATATTATAGAGCTGGAAAAAGTGCAGAAAAGGCGAACTAAAATGTTCAAGGGGCTGGAGCATCTCCCCTATGAGGGAAAGTTACAAAAGCTGGGATTGTTTACCTTGGAAAAAAAGAAGGCTAAGGGTAGACGTAATAGAACTGTACAAAATTATGCATGATGTGGAGAATGTGGACATCTTTCTCCCTCTCCTACAAATCCAGGAAATTTAGGGTGATGTCTTAACAAACATGCCCTGTGATCAGTGATGGCATTGTAAGTCACAACTTATGCTTCCTTCCAACTTACCCTCCATGTGCCCACACATTTCTTTGGTGTTTCAGGCTGAATTTCATATGGAGAATGTGGTGCCTGAGACCAGCAAATATGCCCCACATGGTTCTGCTCCTGTATTGATTTATGAAGCAGCTGAAACTTACTGTATTGCTAGAGGAATTTTCCTGTAGGTTTAATGATCCCTATTTGTTGCCTTTAAGCAAGCAAGTTTGTGACATTGCACAACACCACTACTGATCACTCTTCACTCTCCGATTGTTAATAGAACACTGGAATTAAAAATACTGGAGTATTGCCAGCATTCTTGATTCAGAGTGAAACTTAGGCCGGATCTACACGCCATCCTCTATGCGCCCTCCCTGTGCCACAAGCCGCTTTGGAGCGCTGCACTTCATCTAGTGTGGCTCAAGCCTTGGAGGCTCTGCTCGCGCTCTCGACGCCACCGCTGCCCTTTCATCACGGCCAGTCCCAGGGAGGGAGGAGGGAGGGTTGTAAACAAAAGCTAGCAATTGGAAATCCCTCTCCCAATCGCTGGCTTTTGTTTAAAACCCTCCCCCTCCCTCCTTCCTCCCCAGGACCGGCCTGGATGAAAGGGCGGTGGCCATGGCGGCACGGGCGTGGGCAGAGCCTCCAAGGCTTGAGGCACACTAGGCGGGGTGAAGTGCTCCGAAGCGGCTTGTGGCGCTGGGAGGGCGCATCGAGGACGACTTGTAGATCCTGCCTTAGTATGCCTGGCATAACTGCCATGGGATTTCATGGAGAAGATAACCTTTGGTAACTTGTAAACTGCTGCTCAGAATTATACAAAGCAAATGCAAGGAACACCTCCTCAACAAACCTGAATAAATTTAAATCAGTAGTTTCCCCCAGTGTGTGAAAGAAATACAATTATGTTAACTACAACTTCAATAAGAAGTACAAATGAGTCAATTTTCAGCACCTTTAAACTTGCTATATCAGTGGCATGCTCTATGAGGTTGGTTTGAAATTTTGTATTACTGTAGACTGCATCATGTAGATTGTGGATTCCATAATGACAGGTGTCATTTTTATAAGCTGTAGAATTGTGAGGCTTATAACAGTGGAACATTTTTATTCCGCCTTTACTAAAGGGGTACACCATGGTGGTATGTATAGGAGCAAACATTGACACTGTGGTGTCAGTCATAAATGTATTTATTTCACCTGCTTACTTTTTCACACAAAAAAGAAAAAAAGAGAGAGAGAAACAAGAACCAAATGTACCAAACAAATTTAATTTTTATATTAGTATCAGAAAACCTTCACGGCCCATACACTCACTGTACCTGTGGGATCTTATAGATGCCTATGATACTAGCCATGTGAAGTGAGATTTCAGAGTCAAGTCCTCCCACGACAGCTATCATATCCTTTTTCCTGCCACATTTGAAGTTGGGGACAATCCTTTCTGTGGTGGACAGAAGTTTCAGGGTGTTCTGATAGGTCATCCTGGCATTCATGTAACTTTCATAGATGTAGAACCCCAAGCTGTCATTTAGTAAGATCTCTGGATTCTTGTTGATCTCATTCACAGCAAATGCTAAAGAGAGAACATGCTGGTAGTTCTTCAGTGTTGCACTAATAAAAAAGATTTACAGCATGTGTCAAAGATATAGTCAACCCCTCTTTTTATCTTTTAAGCATATAGGTAACTTCATGCCTAGGTCATTTTTCTGCCAACCACTCCCTCCCTGAAAATCCCATACTTTTAAAACAAACATACAAACAAAAGGAAACAAAAAAGAAAAAGCACATCACTTGCCAGGTTTTAGTAATGAAATCAAAAAATTCAGCAATATTTAATTCAGCCATGTTTAATCCAAAGTCACTCCAGCCAAATACAATGGAAGAATTAAGAAGAACATATTTATGTACTGCCCCTCTTTGCTAAAATCTATGGATCTAATCTGCTTTTCATTTCCATAGAATTGCAATAGACATGCAACCTCTCATCTGGGGCTGTAAAAATCTAGGTGCCCAATCATCACTCTGCCTAAAATAATAGATGCTCTCAGGTGGCCAAAAACAAAGGAATCTCTTCCTTGTGTGCTATTCTGTGGAGGAACCAGTTACCTCCTTTCCCTCATATTTCCTTTTTTCATATCTAAAAAACAACTACTACTTATTGGTGGAAGGGCTCCCAACAGAAACTCTGACTGGCATCTCTTAAAAACCAGTGTCTGGAAGAAAGGTAGGTGTGGAGTACAAGTTAAATGTATTAGCAGCAACATAATATATCCAATTCACTCTTCTGCCAAGAAAATGAAACTGGGTAATATGTTTTGCAAAATAAATAAATAATGCAACACTGCTTTTTCTGCCCTTTAATTTTTAATTAAAATTGGCTATTTCTGCCCTTTAATTTTAAATTAATCAGGGAATGGATCTTTACAGAAATCCAGGACACAGTTTCTTCCAAAGTACACAAATCTGAAAGAAAGTTCAGAAGAACAGAACCTGTATGTGATTTAAAGTAGAGCCACTGAATCCCAAGGCTATCCATAATAGGATACTTCACCATCTGTGACTGACAGAGTAAATGAAAATGACTGAGGTCCAATGGGAGAAGAAACCTCTGATGTAACAGGAAAAGGTGCGGAGATTATAAGAAAAGTCACTTCGAGGAGGGGTGGACAGAAAATAGGAAGAAAGTGGAGAAATGCATGGACCATTACGATGTGAAAGCCCAACAGGTAGTAACATACAAAATGGACAAGAGGAGGAGAAAAGCCACAAAGAAGAAAATCCCAAAATCATATTGCAAAAGGGAAGTATGTATACAATTTGTAATGATCCTAAAGAAAGAAAACAGTCACATGCAGACTGTTTTCTAAACATGCCATTGCTTGTATGACATGCATGTATTGGCTATGAGCTGGATATGTTATGGAGGGAGGAAATGATTTCCTTACAGGAGTTCATCTACAAAGTTTGTGTTAGGGTGGTCATGGAAAAATATTTCATGAAATACACAGCCAAACTGAGTAGTGATCATTCCAATGATAAAGTCCCCTGACTGATAATACTGGTGTGGAAGCTGGAAAGTTTCAATCGTGGTACATAGAAGAGATTGTTCCTTGATTTCAGTTAGAGTCATTTGCAACCATAGAAAGAGCAATGTCTGCAACAGAAATATCCTTGCCATCTTGGGCCAAATTCTGATGCAGAATGTCAAGTTTCTATCTGTCCTCCACAATCAGCCAGATCACAAGATCTTTTCTTTCAA
This sequence comes from Anniella stebbinsi, assembly GCA_029215795.1. Lineage (NCBI taxonomy): Eukaryota > Metazoa > Chordata > Lepidosauria > Squamata > Anniellidae > Anniella > Anniella stebbinsi. The sequence goes on from JARDYH010000008.1 coordinate 27,626,720, forward strand.
GAGTTCTAGATTCAATTGATAGAGAAAAACTGCCAAAGACCAGACTTGTGTACTTCTGGGTGTTCAGATTTCCTCACCACAGCTCTGCATGATACATTTTAAACCCTGTTATTGATTGTATTTGAGGCCTGAGAACATCCACATGGGATTTGGCAACACAGATTATGAAACTGAGCAATTTCAGAAAATTACAAGGTTGAAAGTCCTCTCTCCTGTGCATTGTGCTGTGCAAGATATCATTAGCTGCAAAAGAATGATTAGAGATGAAAAAAACACTTTCTCCAGCATTCATTTTTTTTAATTCTCTTGTTCATTTCGTCCCAAGTATGTTGAAATTTGCAAATCTTGCTAAATTCTTATCAAAGCTAATCTAAAGTGAAATTCCTAACTATCTGCACTGGCCAAATTCAATTGACACTACTAATCTCAGCATGTCATATCGCTGTTAAAGGTGAGGGGAGCTGTCAGAATAAAAATGACAGAAAACCTAATTAAGCTCTCACAGGTTAAATATACAGACATCCAAACCCACACTTTAAAAATCTAAAATTTATCTGTTTCAGTTTTTCCTAAATCCGGTACCCGCCAAGCTTGAATGGCTTTGGTGGGAATACGGCTGTTGCGGGTGGGGAGGAGCAGAATAGGACACCTCATGTGTTGCCACACATTTGCCACCTGAGGAAAGGGCCGGGCAGAGCCTATAAAGGCAGGCTCCACCAAGTCTCAGCCTCTTTTGCTTTTTGGCTCCCTCCCTCCCTCCCTTTATCTAGTATGGGATTAGCCTGTCGCTCCCTTTGGAGAGGGGCTGAGTAGGATTTCCAAGTTAATGGTAGATAGGTTTTTGCCTACTCCAAGCTGGACATTATAATGAGAGGGGGATAAACAGGTTGATTTGTTGTCAGGATGTGCGGGAATTTGCTATATTAGAATAGGGACGGTGACCACTCTGGCACCTTCTGGTGATTCAAGATAAGAAGAAGCAGTGGTTGGATATAGCGAAAACAATTGGGGTCTAAACCCACAACCACAGAAAAGCACTAAAAACTAAATTCCAAATGTTAGTTTCAGTTAATGTATGTAGTTCTCATGTAACTCACTCACATCTGTAATTACACACCACTGTACAATCATGCATGTATAGTATGTACAATGAAGATTCTCAAACATACACCAAATAGGTAGTAAATAATTTCAAATTTTATCAATATGACTACCATCATACAATTAATTATGCATGAATTACATACATACAAAACATATTTCAAAAAATGTATCACTACCCAGGTGACATATCTCATACTATTAGAGTTATCTTTAACACAAATGTTGTAGTTAACTTTTAGAATAGTCCATGCATATAATGGTAATCCAAAACAATATATAGTGTGTTATAATATTTCAATTTAACAGGAATCTGGTAGACTTGATCTGTTTCGCAAAAGATGCTTTTTCAGAGCACAGTATAACTAATAAAAATACAATTATTCATACACTATTTACAAACAGGAAAAAACCTAAACATTCTTAATTAAACATGTGAACTTGCAGAGGTATCACACATTTTACTCATTTTTCCTACCATTACTTGCACTTTTGAGTACACACCAGCCGCACAAGCCATTAGCAGCTCAATTCGGAGAAACTGGCACATTATCAGACATTTACTAGGTTGTGCCAGCCCACTACACATTGGGTGGAAAAGAACTTGGAGTCTTAGGAACTATCTTATTCAAACTGACATTGACCCACCAAGATTACGGACTAACATTTTGGGACTTTATAAGTGCAGTGGATGTTTTGTCTGTCGTCAGGCAGTGCAAACTAAGCAGTTTCATCAACCTGTCACTGGAGCATTTTTTTGTTTACACCATCTCTCTGTCTCTCTCTCTCTCTCTCTCTCTTTCTAATAATTTGCCCATGTCAGCTACTATATGTAGGTAAAACAACAAGGAGTATTCGCACTCGAATTATTGAACACCGATTAAAACTGAAGAATAAAATTGAAGAAGCTCCTTTAGTCCAACATTTTGTTCAATTCCAACATCATCATGATGATTTTCAATTTTTGGTCATTGACCACGTATATCCATCGCAGTATGTATATCAAGATAGTAATACATTACTTCTACGTAAGGAAGCAGAATGGATCTATTTGTTAGGTACTCTACAACCATTAGGTCTTAATAACTAATTAGACTTGGCAGCTTTTCTTGCCTAGATCAATCATTAGCTTAATTAACAACACCATAAAACATTTGATGTTGCTTGTCAGTTTTCAACTGCAAGAAGCAAGCTGGAGATGATAGAAAAATGGGCTCTGTAGTAGAATGGGTTCTGTAGTAGCATAATAACTTGAACCAATGTAATGCCATTACTTTCGTATTCAGTGTGCTTAGTAGAGTTTCGTTTCCTGCGCTTCCTCTTTATCATAGCAGCAGGCTGTTATCAGCTACACAGACAGACTGCAGAGTGAAGGGGGGTTTGAATTTCATGTGGGGTGAATGATCTCCTGGTCTGGGAAAAGAAGCTAAAGGGAGTTGACCAAGAATGTATGAAAAGCCTTGTGCAGCCCCTCTTAGGGGCCAGTTTCAATTTGTAGCTCTGCTCCTTAACTGGTCACTGTACAGCCATTTTACAATAAAAAGCTGAATTGTTTTCCCACTGATTTGCCTGCTTCGATTCTGGTTCTGGATGTTGGCAAGCCCACCAGAATAAAGACCCACAAAGTGATTTATGCAACAGTTTGACAGCCTTTCCAGATGGGATGGTTCTGAGCCACTCCAGGGTCAAGCGATCATCTCTGCTCGAGGTTTGTGTGAAGTGGCTGCCAGGTTCCCTTGAAAACCTGTTACTTGGACTTCACAGTGGATGTATCGAGACACATGGGAGGATAAGGGGCCATTCCATTGACCAAAAGAACCAGGCACAGTGTGGATTTTGGGAAGCAGCCGTTTGAAAGAGGTGGATGCGCCCGAGTGAGTATTGTGTCTCTTTGCATTTGGGAATCTAGTCTGGAACAGGGAGATAGGTTCTGCTTTGCATTTGTGAATCTAATTAGTCTGAAACAGGGCTATGGGTTCAGCTCAGTATAGCGAAGAGAAGACAATTACCCCTTTGGGCTGCATGTTACGTAACTGGAAGGGATTTATGAAAGAGGTTGATTATGGTGTGAAATTGACTAAATATGAGCTGATCAGACTATGTGAACTTGAATGGCCACAAATAAGTCCATCTTAGCTGTTGACGGGAAGCTTTAATTCTGAGGTGATCCAGACATTGTATGATAATGTTGTAAACAGGGGTTCATGGGATCAATTTCCATACATTGATATGTGGCAATATTGGGTACAGACAAAACTGAAATGGTTAAAGAAATGTTTCGTTGTGAGTTGTAAGACCATGATGGTAAAATCCACAGGGAAAGCGGGTAATCCTGTGCTGCCCGATTCCAGTCAATGGGATGAATTGCTTGGGTTGTCTATGGGAAGGAGTAGACTGGCAGCTGCTCAACAAAGCAGAGTGTCAACCCTTGATTCAGAGAGACAAGCATCTTCCTCATAATCCCCAAACTTAGAGTTTCCCCCCATGTGCACTAGATCAGAGGGACCCATCACAGAGAGGCAGATAGAGAAGGGAGCATGACCAAAAGCGCCCCTGAGCTCGGCAGCACTTCAGAGTTCCTTGGCGCCTCCTCCTCCATGATCCGCGGCATCCTCAAGTTCCTCAGTGCTTCCGAGTTCCTCAGCGCTTCCTCCTCCCTATAGAGGTTTATTGGAAGAGGAAAAAGCTATAGATTGTTCAATGCTGACTATCTGATTGAAGGAACAAGATTTATCTCGAGTGGTTGACAGAATGTCAGATATTCTTTCAACCTTAGAGAAGTCAGTGATTTCAACTGCATTCCCAATGAAGCAAATGCCTCTCAGACAGGTTTTGGCAGTCGGAGCCCCTACTTTCATTTATTTGCCATACTCGACTTCGGATTTATTTAATTGGAAAAATCAAGATCCTTCCTTTTCAGAGGACCCTGAGAAAATGATTAGTCTATTTCGGAATATTGGCCGCACCCCTCATTCAAATTGGTGTGACACACAAATCATGTTGGATACTTTTCTAACAGCTGCTGAAAAGCATACAGTGCTAGCAAACAGCAGAAAAATTGCTCAGGATTGGTTAGCTGTGGCAGCTCAGCCTGCAGCCCGCCTGGATATGATATTTCCCTCAGAGGATCCTGGATGGGGGACAGAGGATGCAGACAGAGCGGCAAGTGCCACCTATTTGGGTCTTGTTGTTGAGGGAATGCAGAAAGCTGTGGTGAAAGTTCAAAATATGTCTAAGATTTATGAAGTGCATCTGGAATGGGAGGAGGGCCCAGCTGCTTTTTTGGAGCGTCTTTATTCAGCCTTCCACCATTATTCTTCTCTTGATCCAGAGGCACCTGAGAACTCTACGTTGGTGAATACAATTTTTATGGGCAAGGCATTTTATGATATTAAAAAAAATTGTAGAAGCTGGAAGGTGCCCCAGGAAAGCAGAATTGAAGTGGCACAGAAGGTGTATGGGTCTAGGGATCAGGAGGAGCAGAAGAAAGAAGAGAGACAGGTGTGGAAGCAAGTGAATATGATGGCTATGGCCATGGGAGGAAAGCCATTGGATGAGAAAAAAAAGGACAGAGGGGAGCCAACCACCCCTGGGCAGGGACGATTGTGCGTTTTGTCAGAGGAGGGGCCATTGGAAGAGGGATTGTCCAAAACTCAAAGAGGGGTGCCGCCCTGAATTGAAGCCAGTGTACCAGGCTGAGGAAGCTGGTAGTGAGGACCAATTATGGGAACTGGGATCGGCCACCACCCTACAAAGCTCACACGTTCGTAAAGATCCCATGGTTGAAATTTGGGTGGACGGGAAAGCTTACCACACTATGATCGATAAGAGAGCTTCTTTATCCATGTTACCTGACCACCATCTAGTGGCAGCTGATGGTGGTGCATCTGTTAAAAATTTGTTACCTACTTTGAAGAAAGCGGCGCGACATGTAGTTATTGAAGGTGTGGAAGGACGAAGGCAAAACCTCCCAGTTAGTAGACCCCTCCTAACCAAAATTGGTGATCGGACTTTGTGCCATGAATTTGTGATATCTCCTTCATGCCCTGTTGCCCTATTGGGGTGTGACTTGCTGACAAAGCTACAGGCAGAAATATATTTTTGTGGGGAGAAAATGGTAGTGCAGCTGCCAAAGCAACAGGGATCGAATTACCAGATGGCTCTGTTGTCTAAGCAAGAGCAGGAAAAAAGAGAAGCCTTTCACCTAGATGGAATGAATCCTCAAATGTGGGCAGGTGCATCTCCAGCAAGAGCAAGAGATGTATCCCCAATAGAAATTGCGTTGAAGCCTAACCAGTCACCTGTAAAGCTTAAACAGTACCCTTTGAAATTAGAGACAAGGAAAGGACTGAAGCCTTTGATTGAAAAATTTAAGAGTTATGGGTGGTTATTAGAGGCTGGTTCTCCATTCAACATCCCCATCCTCGGGGTCCCAAAGGCTTCATCAAATGAATTAAGATTAGTACAAGACCTCAGAATTATTAATAAAATGATCCTTGCAGAACACCCAGTGGTGCCGAACCCACACACCCTTTTGACTCAAGTCCCAGCCACTGCCAGGTACTTCAGTGTACTTGTCTTGAAAGATGCATTCTTTTCAATCCCATTACATCCAAAAAGCCAGCCTCCGTTTGCTTTTGAGTGGGAAGACCCCGACACCAATCACAAATGCCAACTGCAGTGAACTGTACTGCCTCAGGGATTCCAGGCTGCTCCATAGAGCTTTGGGGGATGTTTACAAGCAGACTTAGAGGGATGGAAAATAGCCTATCCAGAGGTCACCTTGACTCAGTATGCAGATGATTTACTCCTGTCCACAGTGACCCTCCCCACATGCCAAGAGGCTACAGTGTCATTGCTGAATTGGTTGGGAGAAAAAGGATATTTAGTGTCAGAAAGCAAAGCCCAGATATGCCAAGAGAGTGTTAAATTTCTTGGCTATGAACTGTCAGCTGAGAATAGGGCCCTTGGCCATGAATGGATAAAAGTTATTCAAGGAGTTCCAGTCCCTGAAAACCCAAAGGCCTTGTGAGCATTTTTGGGAATGACAGACTTTTGTAGATTATGGATACTAGACTATGGCAGGAAAGCAAAGGTGCTGTATGGATCTTTGACTAAGGAGAAATTGGCTCAGTGGAAATGGACTAAGGATATGAATAAAGCATTTATAGACCTTAAAACAGCCCTTGTTAACTCTCCAGCCCTGGCCTTACCAAATCCACAAAAACCTTACCGGTTCTATGTCCATGAGCACCGAGGGGTAGCATCAGGTGTTCTGACACAGCCATGGGGGCCAGCATGGAGACCGGTTGGCTACTATTCCAATGTCTTAGATCTGGTGGCTAGAGGCTGGCTGACTTGCCCCAGAGCAGTAGCTGGAACAGCCCTCTTTGTGGAGGAGACTCAATAATTAACTTTGGGGCAGATATGGAAATTATTGTGCCACATGGAATGGCACAGATTTTGGGCTGTGAAGGAGAAAAGTTGTTGAATCCATCTAGGCAGTCCAGGTATGAGATTTTTCTGCTGTCGGATCCAAGCCTGACCTACCGAAGAGTTGCAGCACTCAATCCCGTGACACTACTACCTGTAGCCTCACCAGGTGAGGCTCAAGATTGTTTGACTGTCCTGAACCAAGTGACAGTGGCCCGTGAAGATCTGCAAGGTGAACCATTGGAGAATCCAGATGAAACTTTGTATGTTGATGGTTCCAGCTTTGTTGAGACCGGGCGAAGATATACAGGATGTGCAGTGGTTTCCCAAAAGAAAACCTTATAGGAGGAGGCACTATCCCCTAACCTATCAGCGCAAGCGGCTGAACTCATTGCTTTGACCTGGGCCCTTCAAATCAGCAAAGGAAAGTGTGTAAATATCCATACTGTTTCACGATACGCCCATTCCACGGTACATGTGCATGGGGTGTTGTGGAAGGAAAGAGGATTCATCACTTCATCAGGTCAGAAGATAGCAAATGGACCCCAAATTGTGGAACTCTTAGAGGCTTTGATGTTGCCAAAGGCTGTGGCAGTCATGCATGTGAAGGCTCATGGGAAGTGTCCCATAGAGAAATCTGGAAAGGAAACCATAAAGCAGATTTGGCTTCTAAACAAGCAGCTTGAAAGGGTGAAACAACTCACCAGATGTTCTGCTCAGCAAACTTGGAACTAAAGACTCCCAGCTATTCAGAAGAAGAGAACCAATTGGCATATGAATGTCGAGCAACGCTAACACCAGAGGGATGGTGGATTGTTCCAGGAGGGAAAGTGATAGTTCCGCGCCCTCTAATGATAAAGTTGCTGACAGACTGTCACCATCAGGCTCACATGAATGCCAATGCAATGCGAGATTTGTTTATTAGAACCATGGTTGCCCCGGGACTGTATCTAGAGGCTCAGCGCGTAGTGTCAAGATGTGTGGTGTGTCAGAAGACTCACCCTAAAAGGAAAACATCCCCAGCCCCAATGGGAGGGCATCCGTGGGCACACTATCCATTCCAAAGACTGCAGATTGACTTTGCTGAATTACCACCTCAGGGCGGGTTCAGATACTGATCTTGCTCGACCAGTTTATGGGATGGATTGAAGCATTTCCAACCAGGACCTGCATGGCAAGAGAGGTGGCAAAGAAACTATTGAATGAAGTGATACCTAGGTTTCTTTTGCCCGAGGTAATAGAGTCAGATCAAGGAAGCCATTTTACTTTGTCTCTGGTACAATTGGTCAGCAAGGCATTGGGAATCAATTGGAAAGTTCATACTCCCTGGCACCCAGAGTCTTTGGGCCAGGTAGAAAGAATGAATCGCACTTTGGAAACCATGTTGACCAAAATATGTTCAGAGACCAAGTTAAAATGAGTACAGGCATTGCCAATCGCCTTAAGCCAAATCAGGTGCATGCCTAGGAAAGGGATCAAATTGACACTGTTTGAGTTGTTGTATGGATTCCCCCCCCCCCCACGAATTTTGCCGCCTTGTCAAAAGGAACTTGTAAATGGGGAAGTGGAAAATGTAATGCTTGAAGAACATGTAACTGCCCTCCAGTCTGTTTTATCCTCTTTACACAGATACGCAGCTGGATTCCAGAGTTTGCCACTTGATGTTCCTGCACATTCCTACCTGCCAGGGGACCAGGTGTTGGTGAAAAAGTGGAAGAAGAAGCCGCTGTCTGAAAGTTGAAGTGGGCCGTTTGAAATTATTTTGGTAACGAACACTGCTGTAAGAGTAAAAGGTTCAGGCAAGTGGACTCATTTTTCTCGCATCAAAAGGTACCAAGAAGCAAGACAGACAACACCTCTAGGAGAAGCTGCAGCAGAAGCTGGCTCTCCTACAGGAGAAACAGGATCCCCAACACCACAGGGACTGAGCACACCGGAAGCTGCCAGCCCCTCTGGAGAAGAAGCCAGCAATTGGATTTCAACTCCTTTGGATAACTTAAGATTGAAACTTAAGCGGGCCTGAATTCCAAAATGAAGTCTCTTGTATTGTTTTTTTCTGATTGCAGGGACGCTGAGCAGGATGGCCATGCCAAAGAAAAGGATAGAACAAAATGAATTTGGAAACTTGGTGACAGCCATACAGTGCACTTTCAATTTGAGTAATTGTTGGATCTGTTTGGTGAACTCCCCTTTAAGTGAACAAGCTTTTCCTTTCCTAGTAAACCCACTGGGAGAGGAAGACATAGCTAGCCCTGTAGTGTTAAGCACTGACATCTCACATGAAAATGATACTTGGAGGTCCCTGGGTTTTACAAATACCAAAGAATTTTGGGAAGTGAGAGAACAAATGGGTAAATGGTGTTTCAAGAGAAAGCCCGGACCTAATGTCACTATAGCAATGGGATTTTCCAGCTGCCTGTGGACAACTGGATGGGAAAGATGGATGAAAGAAACTATTAATTGTACAAGATTTAGGGCTTGGAATAGTACTCACTTGGGTATGATGAAATGAAATGCTACTGAGAAGAGTCACATTCCAGTCCAATTCACAAAATGGTGTGCAAATCGAACCAATGGTAAAGTCCCTAATCCAGCTCTCTTTTGGTGTAGGGTGCACAGAAAAACCCACAGAGAGATAATACAGAAATATCAACATTCTGGGTGGAGGAATAAAAATGGGACCTTTGTATTGGGTTTCATAGAAACTGTAATGGCTAATAATTCTGGGAACAGGGAATATGCTATCCAACTTCAGAAAATCCAAATACCCAATCCTTGAATTGCAAACACAACCCAAATTGCATAGGGTGTATTTGGAAGACTCCCTTTACTGGAGGACAATATGAGGGGTATCCATATGAAAATGGGAAAAAAGCCAAGGCTGGGCACTTTTTCATTTGTGGGAACAAGGCATACCACTTCCTTCCTCCTCAGTGGTATGGAACATGTTATTTGGGAGTCATTCGTCCCCCATTCTTTCTCATAAAAAGGGACGAGGAGACATATAGACGGATGATGGAACTGGGAATGTGTGCAAAACGTAGTGAAATTAAAAGTATAGCTTCTGGAGGTAGACAACATTGGGGCTCTGATGAATGACCGCCTCAAAGGATTATTGCAGTATAGGCCTGCTACTTGGGACCAACATGAGATAATAGAAGGAATGCGGTCATCAGGATACTTGACCAATCGAATAATAAGATTGCAAACTGTGGTAGAAATAATTGCAAATAAAACAGCAGATGCTTTAGACCTAGCAGCTGATCAATTAACACAACTTAGAACTGCGGTGTTGCAAAATAGATTAGCCTTAGATTATCTTCTAACAGAGGAGGGCAGAGTCTGTCAAAAGTTTAACTGGAGTAATGTTGTCTTCAAAAAAATGATAACGGAAAAATTATGAAAGGATTGGCTGCTGATATCTGCAAAATTGCCCATGTCCCAGTACAAACTTGGAAAGGTTGGAATTTTGATTGGTTAACCTCCTGGCTACCAAACTTTGGTTGGTTAAAAACAGGATTTATTATTTTTTTATGTGATATTGCTTATTTTGTTAATTTTACCCTGCTGCTTACCTTGTATGCACACATTGATACGTAGAATTGTTAATTCAGTAGTTCAATGAGAAATGTATGTTCAATATGCTTTGCTAGCCTGGAATAACCAAGATGTAGAAGTAGATAAAGCTGGAGACAGTGAAACTTAATGATCTGCTATTCTTTTCAGAAACTATTGTGTTCCCTGTATGGTCATGGAATCGAATCCTAATGGAAACTGGAGAAAACAATTGGATAAGCAAGCATCTCCATACCTTTCAATGTGCCAGGCATAATACTGAAATCATTGTGAAACTTTTTAAACCAAGGGGAATATCATGGGTAAAAGTATACAAGATAACTGGAAATACTGATAAAGCTTTAGAGAAATATGCTGAACAACCAACTTATGATGCCCCATGGGAAAAAAATGTATTTTTGGGGACCGAGGAATTATCAAGAAGATTGTGCCTCAGAATTGCATGTGATACAAAAATGTGATGAATGTAATCCACCATTGCCTTACTTATGAATGCTTTGTAATGAATAAAGGTCTATAATTGCTTTAAGGGAGGAGCTTGATAGAAAAATGGACTTGGTAGTAGAATGGGTTCTGTAGTAGCATAATAACCTGAACCAATGTAATGCCATTACTTTCGTATTCAGTGCGCTTAGTAGAGTTTTGTTTCCTGCGCTTCCTCCTTATCATAGCAGCAGGCTGTTATCAGCTAGGCTAGACAGACAGACTGCAGAGTGAAGGGGGGTTTGAATTCCATATGGGGTGAATTATCTCCTGGTCTGGGAAAAGGAGCTAAAGGGAGTTGACCAAGAATGTATGAAAAACCTTGTGCAGCCCCTCTTCGGGGTCAGTTTCGATTTGTAGCTCTGCTCCTTAACTGATCGCTATACAGCCATTTTACAATAAAAAGCTGAATTGTTTTCCCACTGATTTGCCTGCTTCGATTCTGGTTCTGGATATTGGCAAGCCCAACAGAATAAAGACCCACAAAGCTATTTACGCAACAGAGACACTGGCCAGACCTTGAACAGGTAGACTCATTTTATAGTAAAGAATACCATTTGAAAAAAAAAATGTTATACAAACTATAATAAAAGCATAATATGTATTCTTTGTAGACATTAAACGGAAGGAGACCCTTTGAATTGTAATGGCTTTTAGTCCTAGATAAGGTAGGAAAAATGAGTAAAATGTGTGAAAGCTCTGCAAGTTCACATGTTGCTACACATATCTGCCAAATTTGAGATTTATCCCTCCAACCTTCGATTTTATATGAATTTATTAAAGATCGTTTCAGTTCTGACAGTTCAGACTTACAGCTCGTCACGTGTGTTCATTCAGACCTGTCAGAATGGAAATGACCATTTAAAAATTCATATAAAATCGAGGGTTGGAGGGATAGATCTCAAATTTCATACACATACTTAGGCATACCCCATAAGCACTGTGACCAAGTTTCAAGCCTCTAACTTTTAAAATACAGAGGTTATAGGTATATTTATATGGCAGTCTGATAAAATGATAAAATCGCCTGAAAATTATCATCTCTGATGATGATCGTAGGTTTTTCTATCGTATCGTCATCATTAAACAAATGCACAATAATGACCTTATCGTATCATAATCGTACATTTTAACAATACAATACACATCCCTATTCATTACAAGTAGAATGCCCCTGAACTTCCCAGTAATTGTTTTTATGTAACTCATGCAGTTCTAATGCTAATAGTTTACAGACACTAAAACTAAGGATCTTCAAACTAGCAAAACTTGAGACAACTGAATTCCTTTGAATTCCAGCTCAAGGCTTGTTCTGACAAATGCCCATGTGTATCAGCAAGGTGGCGTCATGGAGACATTCTGTCACTGGTCTATGAGATTGCTTTCTTCTGTTTCTTTGACTACCATTGTGGTGGAGTGCTGAAGATGTTGTGTGGCAATGGTTTGCAATGGGAGCTATGGAATTGTCTGTTGTGATGCTACATTGTCTGTATTTGAAAAGGTGGTTTGTTTGTTTTTTTACAGCATAAACCAATGTGGGTCAGAGTTACACTCTCAGTAAAAACCTTGAATCTGTTTACTTCTACCAGATTACATCTTAGAGAATCTCCTACTAGTATCCATGTTAGTTTATAAACTATGAATTTTATTTTACAAGGATTTCAACACAAACATTTTATCCATCTTAGCCACTATTACCTAAAATATCACTTCCTATGCAATTTTCCCATCAGTCAACCTTAAGATGACTAAATCATAAAGCATACTATTTCACAAACTTCAATAAACTGGAAAAAATTAAGAGAGTACTGAATGTGAAAGAGCAATGATTGCAATGGAAAGAGGAGTCTCTTAGTCTAATCTTTGAATTCCTTCCAATGAACTTTGCTGTTTTTGAATAATGCACATTAAAAATGGGAAAACAATTATATTCCTAATTTCTCCCCTTAAAAAGTTGTTCTTTGTTGTTCAGACCAGGCCTCAACACAATAATGTAGCACTTGGGGAAAAAGATACATCCCAGTAAGCCAGCACTAGAAAATAAAACGGAGAAGATCTCCACAGCCACCATATATTTCCCCTTCGTGCTCAGGTATGATGGAACAAAGGACAACCAAACACTGCAAAACACCAACATGCTGAACGTGATGAACTTGGCTTCATTGAAACTATCTGGCAACTTTCTGGCTAAGAAAGCCACAGTGAAGCTGACAACAGCCAGAAATCCCAGGTAGCCCAGGACACAATAAAACATTGTGATTGATCCTTCATTGCATTCCACTATGATTTCTTTAGCCAGAGATTTCATATCCAAATATGGGAATGGAGGGGTAGCACATAGCCACAAAGCACAAATATTGGCTTGAATAAGGGAGCACCCTAGCACAACAAAGTTAGCCAGTTTTTTCCCTACCCATTTCCTCATTCTGGATCCAGGCTTGGTAGCCATGAAAGCTAGAACCACAGTAATAGTTTTCGCCAACACACAAGAAACAGCCACTGAGAAGATGACACCAAAAGCAGTTTGTCATAAATAGCAGGTCACCATCTGAGGCTGCCCAATGAATAGCAAAGAGCAGAGGAAGCAAAGCAATAGGGAGATGAGCAGAGAGTACGTCAGGTCCCGATTGTTGGCTTTGACAATGGGTGTGTTCTGGTTCTTGATGAAAATTGCAAGCACCAAAGCTGTGACCAGAAAAAAAGAGAATGCCAAGAAAGCTAAAGTCACCCCCAAAGGTTCTGAGAAAGAGAGGAAATTTAGGATCTTGGGAATGCAAAAGTCTTTGTTCCTGTTTGGAAATTGATCTTCTGAGCATTTGAAGCAATCATCTATATCTGAAAAATGAAAATCACAATAAATCAATTGCCACAATCATGCCATCATTTTTATCCTGACAGATTTCCTGTGTGAAACTAAATGGATGGATACTTTCATTCCTTATGTCTGATGTTCTGTCAAGAAAATACCTTTTAAAAGAAACCTGTTCTAGGCATTCCATCAGAGAGAGAGAGAGAGAGAGAAATAGAGAGATTTTTTTTTTAAAAAAATGCATACATTGTAGGGAACATCAAACAACCAGTCATTGAAGGGAGAGGCAAGCAGCAGACTGTTATCATGGATGCATTGAGAAAGAGCTTGGTGTCCTTAATTTAAAAAATAAATAGACTGAGGCAAGGCAGCCAGTTTGGATAATTGGAGATTTATTCATTTTGTTCATTTTAAAGCATCACACCAGTAGTATAAAATAAATTAATAAAGTTGTGACTTTAGTTATTCCTATATCAACTGTCTTGCCTCTTTATTTGGAGTGCAGAATTAAGGCCATGTGTGGTTTGTCCCTGACACTAAATATCAGAAGCCGTTGTGTCACAATGCTTACTTTTCTTGTTTTCCAGTTTATCTTGGTATATCGTTCATGCACTCAAAATTAATGGCAATGAACTCCTTTATTCAGGACCTTAACTTGTTATTGTGTTTGTATGACATATTCAGATCTGTTCATGTCTGAGCTATCACCATAACTGTTCTGTTTGGAAAACTGAATAGATGATAATGTCAAATCAATGTAAGATATTATACAGTGTATCATTCACAGAACTGCACAATTAGTCTCCTACCCTTCTGGTCTGAAATCATCCCATCTGGACATGGAGCACAATCATAGCAACAAAATGGCTCCCCCTCCTTCTTCTTTTTGCTGTTGCCTGGATGGCAGTTGTCATTACACATGGCAAGAGGCTGCACCTATCAATAAAAATGGGGAGAAAAATGTATGGCTCTTGAGGTATAACAACAAAGTCCTTTCCTAGCCTGGCACCCTCCAGATGTTTTGGGCAACAACTCCTAGAAACTCTGTCTATTGAGCATGCTGGCTGGAGATGATGGGAATTGAGCTCCAAAGCATCTGCATGGCACCAAGCTGGGGGAAACTGATCTAGAGATGTATTAAATTTGGAGCCGACTGAGTCATAGTGGTATCTTTGAACCTCATCCTGGTCCTGGCTGGGCCAGGCCCAAGTTTAAGGCAGTTGGAACTATGAGCAGGATACCATTCTGACCAGTCCAGATGGGGCTAGGACAGCTGGATCCCTGGCTTGACTGCTACATTATTCTGGGGTGAAGTGGAACAGTTGTTGAGGTATGCAAAGTGCAAACTTCACAAAATGTGCAAATTTCTCTAAATGCACATATTTGAATTGCCTGCAGTTTAGCCTAGGGAGAAATCTGCACAATTTGCGAAATTAGTGCTAATTGGGGAATGGCTTGCACAACTTTCACATTTGAGAGCTGTTCGTTTTGCACATTTTTTTCCCTACTTGTGCAGACAAGTCAAATTGAGGAGAGACGAGCAGTGAGCTGGCATTTGGAGGACCTTGACACGCTCAAAAATTGCTCATTTGCCCATCACTATGTCTGCAGAATGGTGTGGAGTGGGGAAACGGGAATAGGCCAAAAGAAAAAAAAATCCCCCCACAAAAAAATAAAAATAAAATAAAGATCTGAGAGAGATGCTGATTGATAAATCATACTGTAATCAAATTTTCTTTTAAAATGAGGGAGTTTAACATGTAAATCCTTTTCAGTATTTTTAGAGTAATTTGCATGGAATGGACAATGTAACTTTTGACAACTGTGTGCCAAACTAGATACGAATTAAATGCATAACTGTATTCAATTTGCAGGGTTAAAAATAATGTAAATAACATCACCTGGAGGGCCTGATAATCATTAGGATTGCAGCAGGCAAGTAGGGGATTGTTATTCCTTTTCTCACTATTGTTTAAGTTTTATTTGCTTTGAGGAGAAATCCCCCATGGCTTGCCGAATGGAAAAAGCACCTTCAGAGAAGAGATTAGCTGAATTTGGGCAGCATATTAGGCAATGGAGGAGGGGGGAACAATCGTCAGTTGTGTTGCTTATTGTGTTGTGTGGGGAGTAACACACAATGCACACACAACTGACAGTACACTAATCGGGAGAATTAAACAACAGAGGGAAACAACAGCTTGCACGTTGTTTAGCCCGAAGCCCCATTGTTTAACATGTCGTCCGAATTGGTACCCCCCTCTTTCAGTGTACTATTCTGTTTGGGAATAGAGTTCTGCCACTTAGAGCAGCCCAAAAACCCCGGCCGCTCTATACAGCCAGCAGAACTCACGGTGCATGCTGGGATATTGCTGGGGGACTGAGGGAGGGGGAGGGAGCAGATGCTGCAACCAAAATGGCCGCCGTCTGATATTAGCAACCGGGCCTTTGCTGGTGCTGAGCAGCGCAGGCTGCAGCATGTCGTGTGTGGAGCTTCGCCTGCCTAACTCACGGTCAGTACACTATTTCCCCCTCCGTTGCCTAATATGTCATCCGAATTCAGCCATTCTCTCTCCCTCTCTCTCTCTCTCTCTCTCCTTCCCTCCCTCTTTCTCTCCTGCAACAAGGGAGAAAGGAGTTAAACTTCTCCCTACCTGTCTCCTGTGATCCCACTAATTTTCAACCTCCAAAATGAAGCTATTTCTTTATTTAAATTCAAAGAAACCTCATCACCACCCCAACCAACATTATTATTTTTAACTGGAATACATTACCATCATCAATATTATTTATCTCTTTTCTTACTCATAGTGGTTTTTCATAGAATCATAGAAGTAGAGTTGGAAGGGCCCTATAAGGCCATCGAGTCCAACCCCCTGCTCAATGCAGGAATCTACCTTAAAGCATCCCTGAGAGATGGTTGTCCAGCTGCCTCTTGAATGCCTCTAATGTGGGAGAGGTGGACATGATGAGCTTTGGGAATTTCCTGACTATTCAACATGTTTTAAGTATGACTGCTTTCTGGATGTTGGTGTGGATGTATTTTGGTAGACCCAGTTTCTGAAGGTTTTCTGTAAAAAAAACTAAATAGATGTGATGCCAGTGACTGATGGGACTAACAGAATAATTGTAACCTTTTCCTATTTCCATGGTTTCCATCACCTTCACCACCACCATAAATTTATTTGTATGCTACCTTTTCTCCAACACTTGGACTCAAGGCGGCTTTACAAATTTAAAACATATACAATTACAACATATAAAAAGAACTATACAAAAGTGAAAAATAGAATTAGATCATTTATAGTATTAAAATTTTAAAAGACTTAAAGACAAATGTGAATTAAAAAAAAACAAGAAACCCTTAGGCTCTTGTCCTCAGGGCAATGCAGTTTACAAGAACCAGCTTTTCCCCACTAACGCTTATTCACTGAGTCTGTGAGAACACAGTCAGGAATCCTAGCAGCTGTAGGACTATTTTCTGACTAAACATACAAAAGGCTGCACCTTTAATCAGCAAGAAGTGATGCAGCTCAGTTCTAAGCACACATTTTGCATGTCAAAGTGACCAGGTTCATTTCCCAGCTCCTCCACCAAAAAGAAAGTAAATAAAAGTGGGGGGGGGGCGATCTAAGGGCAACAAAGGAGCACAGCTTCCAAGTTCCACAATTTAGTGCCTTCCTTATGTATTAGACCACAACCCACATCATCCTCAGCCTGCGTAGCCAATGGCTTCACCCAACTTGGTACGCTCTTGTTGGAATTTGGAGTAGACCCCATAGCCCCCGGGCTGGAGGCATTGATGGTCTGATTCAGTATTATTCAGCTTTATCTGTTGAAATCTGGGAGTAGTCATTTCTCTGGATTGAGTCATTAAGCATATAATTACGTGACCTTGTGTAGGAAGGGGCAAGTATTTGAGAGATTGGCTTTTGCAGCCTGCTCAAATGATATTTATCTGCAGGTGGATCCCATGAAATGCAAGGCAACATCCAAGAAATTTTGCATAGGTCTGCAGTCTCAAGCAACACGATACAGGAGTATATAATTTTACTCTGTTTTTATTCTGTCAAAAACTTTTAAAGGGTTTATATTCACATTTATCATGTATTTTAGGGTTTTAATGTATGTGAACCCCTGAGAAAGCCTTGGATGCTGAATGGTATAGATACGTAAAAAAGTAAAATTAAATAGTACAGGTACTTTTTCACAGCACAGAACTCTTTAAAATATTACCTCATATCTCAGTCATGGCAAAAAAATACCTTGAGCTGGCACTGTGTTCCAAAAATGGATGTGGCCCAGCAGGGCCTGTAGGATCAAGCATTATGCAGGGTCAATATTGAAATGCTTGCTATAACCACTATTTCCATCCCACCTGATTAAAAGCCTTGTGCCATGTGATGGCCTCCACATTTATGGTAAACTCTTGACCTAGTACTGCCTGTGGATCCATCCTTCCTACTTTTACTCTTAAAAAAGATTGGTTTGGGAAAGTAACCCAGTTGATAATATCAAATCCAGCTGCTAATTCACCATTCACATCAAAAGATACCAACTCCCCGGCAGTGTTGTTAAATGAGATGCTCCTTAGGAAAGGGTGAACCTGGATTGAAAGATGCAAATACTGACATTACAGAATGATAAATAGAAACAAAATTGATTATTCAGTCATTTATTTATTGGAGTTATCCTTAACTCTAATATTTTGTTTTATTTTAAAAAATCATTTCCTAGAATGGACCAGGTTCAACACAGCACTACTCTCTGTCAACAATTCTCTCCTTTTCCCCCACTAGGATGTATACCTGTTGGATAAACTATGTGCTATGGTACTGACCACATTGTAGATTTTGTGACTGGAACATGAGGGGGTTTCAATACGTGGGGAAAGCCCTGGGGTGACTCCACAGGGCACTGTGTTATGACTCAGAAGCCACTGCGGTGCCATTCCAGGGCTTTCCCCTGATATCCCAAAATAAAAAAGCTGGGGACTGACCCTGACTTTTTTCTGTGGAGCAAGGCAATGACCTTGTAGTGGAGGCATGGCTGGATGGTGACCCCAATTGGTTGCCCTCAGCCTGGACAGGAGAGAGGGGCAAGTCAGTGAGTAAATTGCCTGCTGGGATGCATCCATGCATCCTCTGGCATTGTGAGAACCAAACAGCATCAGGGAAAGCTCCAGGTGTGAAAAAACCAAGGGGACACACGGATGGGGGAAGCAGTGCTTGTGCAGCACTGTGGCAGAGCATGGAACAGTACAAAAACCAATGAGGAGGAGCCTTCACAAGGGAAAAGTGAACACACACAGGGACTAACCACAGCAGTCAGGTAGGTCAATGAGAAAAACCATAAACAAGTGCATTTGTCCACATGTACTGAAGTATATGAGCACACACAGGGTACAATATACCCCTTCACAGTGCACACTTTTATTGAGACTATCAACAATGCAGGATACTGTAGACATTCAGAACTCTAGATATTTCAGTATGGTGGTATCTACATTGGTTACCGTTTGGTTTTGTTCTTTAATGATTACTTTATTGTTCTGTTATTGCTTTGTCAATGTAGATACCACTATACTGAAATATCTAGAGTTCTGAATGTCTACAGTATCCTGCATTGTTGATAGTCTCAATATAAGTGTGTACTATTAAGGGGTATATTGTGCCCGGTGTGTGCTCATATACTTCAATACATACGGACAAATGCACTTGTTTGTGAGTTTTCTCATTTACCTACCTGGCTACTGTGGTTAGAGCATGGAACAGTACACATGGGGCAGGGCCAGCTCCTCCTCTGTTGGAATCCCCTCACTTGTGCTCCTTGCAGTGGGGACAAGTGCTGGGGTTTGAGGGCACACAACGCCAATGTGCCATCGTATAGGCAGCCTCTAGGTCTCATTGAGGTTTCAGCTGGTGGGGAAAAGAAGGTAACTGGGCATGGGAGAGATCAAAGTTTTCAAAGAAAAGAGGATGCTGTGTGAATGTTTTGTTATGTAGATGTACTCTGTGAACTGAGTGACATCTTACAGCATACTGCCTATTACCAGAGAGCTGTTTTTACTAGGGGTGTGCACGGACCCCCCGGATCAGATCGGGACCCGGATCAGGACCTCCAATTTTGTCCTGGATCGGACAAAATCAGAGGCACACTGGACTGGATCGGGTCCATTCCCAATCCAAAATTTGAATTTCTGATTTTTGGATCGGCCGCTATTTCCCCCCCCCCCCCCCATAGACTTGCACTGGGGGAAAGAAAGCTTTCCTCCAATGCAAGTTTATGAGGAAAAAATGGCGGCGGGTGGGTGAGGGGGGCCTAACTCCCTCCCCCAGGGCTGTCCGCTGTGGAAGGCCCCGGCAGTTAAGCCCCCCCCCCCGCGCTCCTTACCGGGGCCATCCGCTTCCATCCGCTGGTGCCTGCGAAGCCCGCTTGCAGTAGTGGCCAGTGGCGGATGGGAGCGGATGGCCCCCCGGGGGGGTAAGCCCTCTCCCCCTTCTCCTGCTTACCTTTGGGGGACATCCGCTCCCATCCGCCACTGGCCACTACTGCGAGCGGGCTTCGCAGCCTGCTCCTCAGTAGCATGCCAGGTGATGTCATCATCTGGCGCGCTTCATAGGAACAGGCCGCGAAGCCTGCTCACAGTAGCAGCCAGCAGCGGACGGGAGCAGATGGCCAGGAAAGGTAAGCACGCTGCGTACCCCCTGCTCCCCCCTCCCCCGCTCCCCCCTGCCTACCTTTCCTGGCCGTCTGCTCCCATCCTCTGCCCCCTGCCCCCATTGTCTGCTTCCATCGGCGGGTGCCCGCTGGAGCCCGCCAACGGAAGTGCAGCGGGCGCCAGAGGGCGCCCACTGAACCGTCAATCCATCCAATTTGGATCGGAACCTTTCCGGATCGGATCAGATTGGCCAATCCACCGGTGAGATTGGAAATCAGATAAATCGGATAATTTTATCTGATTTCACCCTGGATCGGATTCGGATCATGGATCGGATCCGATCCAGTACACATCCCTAGTTTTGACGGCTGTACACAAACCACCCAATTCACTTCGGATCCTAATTTGGAGGGTCCGAATCAGGCCTGATTCATTTTGGACGGATTGGGACCTGATTTGATTTGCTTCAGATCCAAATCCAAATTGAGATTCAGATTTCTGATTTGAGAATAGAATTTTTCATTTTCCCATAGATTTGCACTGGAAAAAAGAAATACTTATAACTTTTTTATTTTTCATGATACGAACATGAAATTTGGAGACCCTATAGATGTTGCAGGGTGACCATGTCTGACAAAGTTCAGACAAATTGGCGTGGTAGTACTGGTGCAATCAACTGCTAAAATTTCCATATTTTTAGGGAAACTAATCAAAGAAAAGTGCTATAACGTTTTCATTTTTCATGGTACAAACATAAAATTTGGAAACCTTACAGACAATGTGGACGTGTTCATGTCTTCAAAATTCTAGAGGGATTGGTGCAGTAGAATTGGTGCAATCAACTGGTAAAATTTGCTTTTTTCAGGGAAAAATTGTAGAAGGGGAAGGAAGGGGGAATGATTGGAACAAACACACCAAAGGCTAACAACAGGCAAGAGAGAAAGAGAGAGAGAGGCAAGAAATAACAGTGAGAGAAGGGAGGCTCAAGAAAGATCCAAGTACCAATGAGAAACCTATGCTAGCCAGCCCAAAAGACCCTACTCCTACCAAGTCTAACCCACAATGAGCAAGGCTGAAGGAAGCTCAATCTCCTTAAGCCCTGCTCCACCATTGTGATTGGAGGCTGTGGGAGAAAATTGGGAGAATTCAGGAGGGTTGGGGGATGAAGCTGTCATATAACAGCCAATATCCCCCTCTAAACTCCTACCCCTCCCTACTTTAACAAAAGAAATGTTGCAAGCACAGAAAGGCTGTCTGCACTTGATAAAAGGACCAAATCAATCCAAACCAATCCGAATGGAGTCAGACCATGCCAAGTTGCTTTGGACTGATTTGGTTCTATTTCAGTTTGCTTTAGATCTGTTTCAAAGCCCTCTGAATCGCCCAGATTTGCCTCGGATTCAAATCCGAAGTAATGCACAGCCCTATCATTTTTCATGTAATACATTACCTGCCAAGGTTGCAGGTTTGGAAGTTCCAATCTACCTCTGTCCACCAGTGATCTGTGTTCTCGCTGAGCTGAGTTCATCTTATGTAAAGCATGTGCTATGGCATGGACAGCATTGTAGATGCTGTAACTTTGGCCGGTCATACTCACTTCAAAGAGAGTCCCGGGGAGTCTCTCAAATTTCTCTTGCCCTGTGCAAGGAACATTGCTCCCCTTTCCCACATGAGAACCAGATAATGAGCAGCTGAATGCCTCTTCCCAGAAGTCTCTGAGAAAACCATCTCCTTTTGGCAAATTAGGGTGAAGAATATGAAGATATTTTTGAAATCCAGTCACCTCATTTTGGTGGATTGCAAATGACAGGGCGCCATGGAACACTTGCATATCAAAATACCGATGCATTGTCTGAATTGAGAAGTCCCATTGTGCTGTCATAATCCATAGTTTACCTATAGAAGTCTCTATAATATCCACTACTACTGAATAGAAATACATCATCCATATGAAACATGTCATTGTCTGAGGTTCTGCATTTATAATTACTACTTTGACTTTTGAGTTGTTTAATGCAAAGAGTTTGGCCCGGATGAGTTCTAATTCAAAACTCAACATCTCCATAATATGAGATAAGACTGGTGTTTTTTCATTAAAAGCAGTACAGATTCCTCTCTGGGAAAGCATTGGCGTCAAGTTTTGCATAAACTTTGCTCCATTATCATCATCTGAAGTGATGATCCCAACCCATGTCCACTGGAAATGCAGAAGAAGATATACAATCCCTTCATACTGATAGAATTCATTGGGGACCATCCGATATAACAAAGAGTTCTGGGATTCAACACTCATCAGTGGAGATAATATACAATAGGCAACCTAAAAGAAAGAAAGAAAGAAAGAAAGAAAGAAAGAAAGAAAGAAAGAAAGAATAGGAGTAATTTATGCTCAACTGTAATGATTCACCCCAAATATCTGCTGAGCTGTAACCAAAAGTTAAAATCTTCTTAATTTTTTTTAGAATGGAGATATATGAAGTTTCTTACTGGGAAATGTGTTCATTTCAGCAGCATGTGATCGAAGTACATGAAATGCTTTATCCCTTTTTTATTGATGCTACATCCTTGTTGTCTTTTTAGTCAAAATCTATAGTCTGAACAAATTCCTTCTTGCTAAAATATTAGATGAATTTTAGCAAATTTAATAAAATATGTCAGAATTTTAAGAAACATTTCCTTTGGTTCTATTTTTGAGTGCTTGGATACATGTTGTCATTTTATGAAGAGAGAGAGAGAGAGAGAGAGAGAGAGGATAGAGAGAGAGAAAGAGAGAGAGAAGCTGATATGCCGAGCATTGCTCGGGTCCGTGAATGACGTTTATAACATTTATTTGATAAATAATAAACTTCTCTGCAACTTATTTACATTTAGGTTGGTTGGTTTTTTTTTAGTTTGGTTGAGTTAGTAAATTGTCTTGTTAGAATCAATGGAAATCTGTGTTAATAAGAACCGTATTTTAAATTAGAGCTTCATGATAAACCACATTTTTTGTTTTACCTGAAATGCTTACATCTCCCATCATGCTTTGGCTGGAGCAGCCATGTAAACTTCAAAAACAATCAGGACACACACCACCCTTTCTACCAACTAAAGAAGATGCAAACCTAAAGATATGTTTTCAAAATATACCCAGCATTGCCCAGATATCTGAATAACATACAGTAGGGAAGCGGATGTCAGTGGACACGGGGAACTGTTGTTTGCATGTGCTCTGAAGTTATTATGAAAAAAGGAAAGCAGCAAGCACACAAGCCAGTGCCGGCCTGTGAGTTAACTTTTAAACAAATTAAATTCATTTCCCAGCATGCCTTTTGCTGTGGTACCTGACTTGCCCAGTGGGAGTCCTGCTGCTGAAGCTCATGGGAAGTGAAGTCTGGCTGAGCCAGTTCACACTACACTGAGGGAGCTGGCTGACTGACTCACTGGTAGCTTAGCCATTGCCGTTGGTGATGGGCCAAGAGCTGTGACCTCCTGTCTTTGTGCTCTGGATGGTGGCTAGTAACCAAGGCAGCCAGCCCAGGCACTTTCCCTTCAGGCCCAGGATGGCAAGCTACTTCCAGATGATGGCAGACAAAACCTGATAAGGCTTCCGTCCCGCCCAAGGCATGCTGGGAGTTGTAGGCACAAACCTAGCTCTCTGAATAATGTTAATCTTTGGATACATCTGAGGTGTTGTGGGAGAGCGGGCCTTCTTAGTTGTGGCACCCTGCGTAAGGATTTTTTTCCCCAGGCGGGCTGGCCTGGTTACTGCATTAATGGCTTTTAAGTGCCAAGTGATTTAAAAATAAAATTAAAAATTCCAGGGCCGTTTAACTTGATGAGATTTTTTATGCTGCAGGTTTTTTTTCCTGTTATAACTAAACCACAACATTCCAAGGCAGATACAAGAATTATTGGAGAAAGTGTATGATTTTATGTAAAAGCCTGACTTTACTATTGAAACAGAAGAGTGAATAGAGGAATGACAGATAGCTGAGGCTAGAATGGAATGGTGGTGGTGGTGGGGTTTGACAGTTGGAGAAAGTCAGTTAGAAGGAGACTAAAGACTGTTAGTGGGAGGTCAGGAAAGTGGGGGCAGAGTTAGGACTGAGAAATAGTGACCTGGTTTGCTCACCCCTACTTTATTTAAAATCAGCCACTCTACATACCAGTACTACACCTCCCAGCATGCCTTTGGCAGCCCGCAGTTTGTCACATCCTCTGAAACAAACTATTGTTGCCGATGCTGCTCCTCAATAGAGCATGAAGAGTAGCATCACCAAGGAGGGGATGTAAGCAGCTGTCAGTGGACATGTCCAGCCTATCCTGCTGGGATTACCTCATCCTGCACTTCTCACCCACAAAGTGCTCCATCTAGAGCCTCTATGGAAGGCTGGGCTGGGCACTTCCCCCCCCCCTTGTTGGGCATATGCAGAGTGCCTCCCCTTCCTTCCTCCCTCTTCAGGGCAAAAGTTGTGTGCTTGCTTCCCCCAGATTGTGAGAAAACAGCAGTATCAGATGAAGTGCCTTTGAGCATGTTTGGCCCCTCAAAGCCACACTGTTGTATCTAGTCATGATTTTAAAACCATGCAGAGGTTGGGAGGAGGCACTGCAAATGGATGCAGCCCATTTATGTGGGTTGTTTCCTTTTATGCGGAATTGGGTTGACTGCTTAAGGCCAACCTTAGGAGTTGGGGTTGCAAAAGACACACAGCAGCCACCTGTCCATGCACTCACAATGGCTGCCAAAGGCCAGTAAGTCTGGCCTCCTGCCCAGGGCATGCTAGGGGTTCCGCCCAAGGCATGCTGGGAGTTGTAGGCATAAGCCTTGGTTTTTATTAAATTCTTTAAAAATACTTAAACTCCCAAAATTCATGTTTTTAGATTTTCCTGGTATATTGTACAGACAGACCTATCACTGTGTCAGTCGTTTGGTAGTTTGTAAACATCTCCGGACATACGTGACACACACATACTTTCTGCTTTATAGGTAGATATATATCCTTTTGTGTGCTGAATTCCTTTTCAAGTAAGGTCCAATTTATTGGACTACTGGAAACAGAAGCAACTCTTTCATCCTAGCAGTTATAGTGCCAGTAGTTACAGGAAGCAGTAATAGCAATTATAATACTAATAGAATAATCCTATGGATGAGTGTGAGGGAATCTGTGGCCAAGGAACTGACCATTCTGAAGTCCAGGTGGCTCATGCTGATCAGGACAGAAGATGTTAGTTGTGGAGGTGGTGGTAGTGGGACATTTTCCCTATTTCTCCCCTGTATGTGTGTGTAAGGTGATGTATGTTGGGGGACAAAATGCAGACTTCACGTAAAACCTGATGGGATCTGAGCTGGCGGTGACCAAACAAGAAAGAGATCTTAGGGTTGTGGTGGACAGCTCGATGAAAATGTCAACCCAAAGTGCAGCCGCTGTAAACAAGGCAAACTCCACATTAGGCATTATAAGAAAAGGAATTGAGAATAAAACTGCCAGTATCATACTGCCCTTATACAAATCTATGGTGCGACCAAACTTAGAATACGAGGGATGTGCATTCCCAAAAATATTGTATTTTATCGTTATTGGAATTTTGGACCAAAAAAATTATCATCTCCAATAATATCGTAGGTTAATCGTATCATCTTCACACTAATTACTGGAAATACGATATTTAATTTGCAGCCCCATTGTGCCCTATAGGGCTGATTATTTTTTTAAAAGAAAAATTGCCTATAACTTCTGTATTTTCAAAGTTATAGGCTTGATACTTGGTCACAATGCTTATGGGGTATGCTTAAGTATGTGTATGAAATTTGAGATCGATCCCTCCAACCATCGATTTTAAATGAATTCGTTATATCACATTTAAGTTCTGACAGGTCAACAGTTGCACGATCTTTCATAAATTCATATAAAATACAGGGATGGAGGGATTGACCTGAAATTTGGAACATATGTGTAGCAACATGTGCTAGACATGTGTATGAAATTTGAGATCGATCCCCCCAACCCTCGATTTTATATGAATTTTTTAATAGTCCTGCAACTTTTTGACAGGTCTGAATGAACGCACGTGGCGAGCTGTCATTCTGACCTGTCAGAATTTAAATGATCTTTAATAAATTCATATAAATTCGAGGGTTGGAGGGATCGATCTCAAATTTCATACACATACTTAGGCATACCCCATAAGCACTGAGACCAAGTTTCAAGCCTCTAACCTTTAGAATACAGAAGTTATAGGTTTATTTATATGGCAGTCTGATAATCCAATATAAATGGGCTGATATTTATCGGATTGCATATTTATTGGAGGTTTTTCTATCGTATCATTATCGTTAATCGGATGTCCAAAATCAACCTTAACATATTGTTATTGGACATTTTAACAATACGATACACATCCCTATAGAATACAGTGTAAAGTTCTGATCACCACACCTAAAAAAAGAAATAGAGCTGGAAAAACTGAAGAAAAGGGCAACTAAAATGTTTATGGGACTGGAGCATCTCTCCTATGAGGGAAAGTTACAACCACTGGGATTGTTTAGCTTAGAAAACATGATATGAGTTGTAAACACTTGATAGAGTTGTAAAAAAATGTACATGGCATGGAGAATGTGGATATGGAGACATTTTTCTCCCTCTCTCAATACTAGAATCCAGGGTCCTCCCATGAAGCTGATTGGTGGGAGATTCAAGACAAATAAAAGGCAGTACTTCTTCACACAGCGCATAGTTAAATTATGGAATTTGCTACCACAAGATGTAGTGATGGCCACCAGTTTGGATGGCTATAAAAGGGGGTTGGATCAATTCCTGGAGTAGCATGGTATCAATGGCTACCAGCCCTGATGGTTGTGTGCTACCTCCAGTTTCCGAGGCAGGAAGCAAGTGTACACCATTTGCTGTGGAAAATGGGTGGAAGAGTGCAGTTGCACTCATGTCCTGCTTTGTTGGTCCCTGGTCAATAGCTGGTTCACCAATATGTAAGCAGAATGCTGGACTGGATGGACCCCCGGTCTGATCCAGCATAGCACTTCTTATATTCTTATGTTCAAAATAAAATAATGTATGCACCATGTCCTATATGAAAAAAGTGTGAGTTCGGATTTAAGACTAGAGTTAAGGCAGTCTCATGTTGGATCAAGTTCCACAAAGCCAGGAAATTTAGGGTGGTGCTTTAACAGACATGGAGAAGAAAACCTTGGTAACTTATAAACTGCTGCTCAGAATTATACCAAAGCAAATGCAAGGCACACCTCTTCAACAAACCTGAATACGTTTACATCAGTAGTTTTCCCCAGAATGTGAAATACAATTATGTCGAACTACAGTTTCAATAAAAAGTATAAATGAGTGAATTTTCAGCACTTTTTAACTTACTATATATGTGGCAATTTAAATCAGGTTGGTTTGGAATTTTGTATGACATTAGAACTCATCAAATAGATTGTAGAGTCCATAATGACAGGTGTCATTTTTATAAGCTGTAGAATTGTGAGGCTTATAACAGTGGAACTTATTTTTATTCCACCTTTACTAAAGGGATATACCATGGTGATATGTATAGGAGCAAAGGCTGACAGTGGTGTCAGTTATAAATTTATTTATTTCACCTGCTTACTTTTGCACACACCCACAGAGAGAGAGAGAGAGAGAGAGAGAAATGAGGACCAAATGTACCAAACAAGTATAATTATTATATTAGTATCAGAAAACCTTCATGGCCCATACACTCACTGTACCTGTGGGATCTTATAGATGCCTATGATACTAGCCATGTGAAGTGAGATTTCAGAGTCAAGTCCTCCCACAACAGCTATCATATCCTTTTTCCTGCCACATTTGAAGTTGGGGACAATCCTTTCTGTGGTGGACAGAAGTTTCAGGGTGTTCTGATAGGTCATCCTGGCATTTTTGTAACTTTCATAGATGCAGAACCCCAAGCTGTCATTTAGTAAGATCTCTGGATTCTTGTTGATCTCATTCACAGCAAATGCTAAAGAGAGAACATGCTGGTAGTTCTTCAGTACTGCACTAATAAAAAGAGATACAGCATGTGTCAAAGATATAGTCAACCCCTCTTTTTTATCTTTTAAGCATATAGGTAACTTCATGCCTAGGTCTTTTTTCTGTCAACCTCTCCCTCCCTGAAAATCCCATAATTTTAAAACAAACATGCAAACCAGAGGAAACAAAAAAGAAAAAGCACATCACTTGCCAGGTTTTAGTAATGAAATCACAAAATTGAGCAATATTTAATTCAGCCATGTTTAATCCAAAGTCACTCCAGCCAAATACAATGGAAGAATTAGGAAGAACATATTTATGTACTGCCCCTCTTTGCTAAAATCTATGGATCTAATCTGCTTTTCATTTCCATAGAATTGCAATAGACATGCAGCCTCTCATCTGGGGTTGTAAAAATCTAGGTGCCCAATCATCACTCTGCCTAAAATAATAGATGCTCTCAGGTGGTCAAAAACAAAGGAATCTCTTCCTTGTGTGCTATTCTGTGGAGGAACCAGTTACCTCCTCTTCCTCATATTTTTCCTCCTTTTTCCATATCTAAACAACAGCAGCTACTTATTGGTGGAAGGGCTCCCAAGTCAGAAACTCTGACTGGCATCTCTTAAAAACCACTGCCTGGAAAGTGTGGAGTACAAGTTAAATATATTGTGGTTGAACTCAGATTTCCAACTCACTCTGCTGCTAAGAAAATGTGACTGGGTAATAAGTATTGCGGAATAAATAAATAAATGCAAAAATGCTGTTTTCATTGGCTATTTCTGCCCTTTAATTTTAAATTAATCAGGAAACATAAAATAAAGGGTAATCATGCTCCCCATTGAAATGGATCTTCACAGAAATCCAGGACTCAGTTTCTTCCAAAATACACAAATCTGAAAGAAAGTTCAGAAGAACAGAAGCTGTATGTGATTTAAAATAGAGCCACTGAATCCCAAGGCTATCTATAATAGGATACTTCACCATCTGTGACTGACAGAGTAAATGAAAATGACTGAGGTCCAATGGGAGAAGAAACCTCTGAAGTAACAGGAAAAGGTGTGGAGATTATAAGAAAAGTAACTTTGAGGAAGGGTGGACATAAAATAGGAAGAAAGTGGAGAAATCCATGGACTATTGTGATGTGAAAGCCCAACAGGTAGAAATATATAAAATGGACAAGAGGAGGAGAAAAGCCACAAAGAAGAAAATCCCAAAATCATATTGCAAAAGGGAAGCATGTATACAATTTGTAACAATCATAAACAAAGGGAACAGTCACATGCAGACTGTTTTCTAAACATGCCATTGCTTGTATGACATGCATGTATTGGCTATGAGCTGGATATGTTATGGAGGGAGGAAATGATTTCCTTACAGGAGTTCATCTACAAAGTTTGTGTTAGGATGGTCATGGAAAAATATTTCATGAAATACACAGCCAAACTGATTAGTGATCATTCCAATGATAAAGTCCCCTGACTGATAATACTGGTGTGGAAGCTGGAAAGTTTCAATCGTGGTACATATAAGAGATTGTTCCTTGATTTCAGTTAGAGTCATTTGCAACCATAGAAAGAGCAATGTCTGCAACAGAAATATCCTTGCCATCTTGGGCCAAATTCTGATGCAGAATGTCAAGTTTCTATCTGTCATCCACCATCAGCTGGATCGCAAGATCTTTTCTTTCAAGGGCTCTAGATCCAATTGATGGAGAAAAACTGCCAAAGACCAGACTTGTGTACTTCTGGGTGTTCAGATTTCCTCACCACAGCTCTGAATGATACATTTTAAACCCTGTTATTGATTGCTTTTGAGGCCTGAGAACATCCACATGGGATTTGGCAAAACAGATTATGAAACTGAGCAATTTCAGAAAATTACAAGGTTGAAAGTCCTCTCTTCTGTGCATTGTGCTGTGCAATATATCATTAGCTGCAAAAGAATAATTAGAGATAAAAAAATGCTTTCTCCCACATTCATTTTTTTTAATTCTCTTGTTCATTTCATCCCAAGTATGTTGAAATTTGCAAATCTTGCTAAATTCTTATCAAAACTAATCTGAAGTGAAATTCCTAACTATCTGCACTGGCCAAATTCAATTGACACTACTAATCTCAGCATGTCACATCGCTGTTAAAGGTGAGGGGAGCTGTCAGAATAAAAATGACAGAAAACCTAATTAAGCTCTAACATGTTAAATATACAGATATCCAAACCCACACTTTAAAAATCTATACACCCAAAGGTAAAGGCCTGGATGAATTTATCTTTTTCAGTTTCTCCTAAATTCGGTACCTGCCAAGCTTGGATGGCTTTGGTGGGAACACGTCTGATGGGGATTGGGAGGAGCAGAGTAGGACACCTCGTGTGTTGCCACACATGTGT
Organism: Anniella stebbinsi; assembly: GCA_029215795.1. Classification (NCBI taxonomy): domain Eukaryota; kingdom Metazoa; phylum Chordata; class Lepidosauria; order Squamata; family Anniellidae; genus Anniella; species Anniella stebbinsi. The sequence continues at coordinate 27,657,156 of JARDYH010000008.1, forward strand.
CATACACAAAAGAGGGCTAAAAGTTACACCTAATTGTATTATATTAATGCTACTGCACACAACTAATTACAGAAATGGTCAAACAAGCTTCTGTAATTATTAACTTCAATCATCACCACTGTTTATTTACAGCTAAGTAATATTCAGTATCCTAAACCTATAGTAAATGCAATATATTCACAGTAACACGGTCCAGATACAAATCATATTGCTTCTTCATTAATGGTTTGCAAAATATAGTCAATAGTCATTTGTTACTTTCACTTTATATATTTCATGGGTTAGGTGTTTACAAAATAGTACCAACAATTCTCAACAACAGCTGGTTACACATAAGCAGGTGTTTTCTAAACGCTCCCAAAAGTTTTAAACAACAGTTAATTTCACTGCATAAACACAACGTAGACACCAATGGGCTTCACTTTCAAACAACAGTTGATTTCATTTCAGTTTTAAACAACAGTTAATTTCACTGCATAAACACAACGGAGACAACAGTTGGTTTCACTTTCAAACAACAGTTGATTTCATTTCACGAGTATCTGGTATTTATTTTTCTCATTTCGTAATCTTTTTTGGAAATTTCTACTTGTACAGCACATTCTGTAAACACAATGAACATACTTAAATCCTATCAATCCCATTATACCAAAACCAAGTGTCCTCCCCATTCATAAATTGTAGTATAGTGAGTCACTCACCCCCATCTAGGCAAAAGGCTTTCATGGGTAAGTATTAAATGCTGGGATCATCATACATTGTTTCTTTTTATTTTCCAGATACCTGATTATTTTAAAAAAGGGAACATTCAGTCTTTTACACATACCCCATACACTATCACAGTTGCTAGTTGATACAAACCCTATAGACCTGACTCCCATTGAAAGATGCTTTGAACTGCTCCAGGGTGTTAGCTATGGCTTTAGGCAGGCTGTACTCATTAAATACTGATTGTCAGGCCTCCTTAACTGAATTGTTATGTTAACTGCCTTGTAGTCATTCCATATGGTGGAAAGATTAAAGGAACAGGGCTAAATCAAGGTTCTGATTTAACCCCAGAGGTGCCATGGTGTTGAGCTTATAAATCCATCTGGCTTCAAGCTGTAACAGTAGTTTATCATAATCAATCCAATTGTACTTGTGTGACTAACGACGTCAATTACAAAAAACCTAAAATCATAAAACCTGTGCTGTTTGGCCACAAAATATTCCACCAACGGTGCTTCCTGAATTCGATACTTTAATTTGGATCGATGTTTGTCAATTCTAGTATGAATCCGATGGTTGGTTTTTCCTATATATAATAGACCACATGGGCATATAATAACATATATGGCCAGTTTAGTAGCACAATTTGAGAAGTGTCTAAGTTGATATGTATGATGAGTAAAATAAAAAGAAATAATGTATAGTAACAATATATAGTAACAAATGACTATTGACTATATTTTTTCAAACCATTTATGAAGAAGCCACACATGTGCCACCTGAGGAAAGGGCAGGGCAGAGCCTATAAAGGCAGGCTCCACCAAGTCTCAGCCTCTTTTGCTTTTTGGCTCCCTTCCTCCATCCCTTTATCTAGTATGGGATTAGCCTGTCGCTCCCTTTGGAGAGGGGCTGAGTAGGATTTTTTCTTCCAAGTTAATGGTAGATAGGTTTTTGCCTACTCCAAGCTGGATATTATAATGAGAGGGGGATAAACAGGTTGATTTGTTGTCAGGATGTGCGGGAATTTGCTATATTAGAATAGGGACGGTGACCACTCTGGCACCTTCTGGGGATTCAAGATAAGAAGAAGCAGTGGTTGGATATAGCGAAAACAATTGGGGACTAAACTCACAACCACAGAAAAGCACTAAAAACTAAATTCCAAACGTTAGTTTCAGTTAATGTATGTAGTTCTCATGTAACATGTAACTTGCTCACATCTGTAAATATACACAACCGTACATTAATGCATGTATAGTATGCACAATGAAGATGCTCAAACATACACCAAATAGGTAGTAAATAATTTCAAATTTTATCAATATGACTACCATCATACAATTAATTATGCATGAATTACATACATACAAAACATATTTCAAAAAATGTATCACCACCCAGGTGACATATCTCATACTATTAAAGTTATCTTTAACACAAATGTTGTAGTTAACTTTTAGAATAGTCCATGCATATAATGGTAATCCGAAACAATATATAGCGTATAATAATATTTCAATTTAACAGGAATCTGGTAGACTTGTTCTGTTTTGCAAAAGATGCTTCCTCAGAGCACAGTATAACAAATAAAAATACAATTATTCATACACTATTTACAAATAAGAAAGAAAACTAAACATTCTTCATTAAACATGTGAACTTGCAGAGGTATCACACATTTTACTCATTTTTCCTACCATTATTTCATTTTGAATACACACCACCCGCACAAGCCATTAGCAGCTCAGTTCGGAGAAACAGGCACATTATCAGACATTTACCAGATTGTGCCAGCCCACCACACATTGGGTGGAAAATAACTCAAAATCTTAGGAACTATTTTATTCAAACTGACATTGATCCACCAAGATTACGGACTAACATTTTGGGACATCTCTATTTTATGAACTGGAGATGCTCAGCTTCCCATAATCAAAGGAAAGGAAAATAAATCCTTCACAAATGCAAACCGGTGGAAGATCGCATTGGTGAACTATCAGCAAAAGGTTTTAAAGAACAGGGAAATTTAAAAAATCTTAAAAAACCAAGAGATGAACCAATCTGATTCAAACTTGGCATGCCAAAAACTCTCCTGGAGACGTATCACCATGCCAAGATTAATCTCTTTGTTTATATAAATTACGCAGATGTAAGCAGTTGGGTGAATTTGCATTATTAAAAAATCCTAAAAATCAAGGCATGGACCTATCTGATTCAAACTTGGCATACCAAAAACTCTGCTTAAGAGCGCTCAAGATCCCAAGAATCATCACTGTAGCTTTAAAAATTACACAAAGGTAGGCATTCTTGTACATCTAAAAGGAGCTCCAATGAGCGAAGGGGAAGGCTGCCAAGTCCATCACAATGTCCATCAAATACAAGAACCAATGAACTGGAGGGGCAAGGAGAAGGGGAGGGCGGGGTGGGCAGGCACTCCTGGATGAGACTGATTATCTGGATCCATTTCAGTCAGGTTTCAGTCCTGGTTTTGGTACCGAAACAGCCTTGGTCACCCTGTATGATGACCTATGTCAGGAGAAAGACAGGGGGAGTGTGACTCTGTTGATTCTCCTTGATCTCTCAGCGGCTTTCGATATCATTGACCATGGTATCCTTCTGGGACAACTGGCTGAGTTGGGAGTGGGAGGCACTGCATTGCAGTGGTTCCACTCCTACTTGGGGGATCGGCTCCAGAAGGTGGTGCTTGGGGAACATTGCTCGGCCCCGTGGATTCTCCAGTATGGGGTTCCACAGGGGTCAGTTTTGTCCCCCATGCTGTTCAACATCTACATGAAACCGGTGGGTGTGGCCATCTGGAGTTTTGGAGTGCGTTGTCATCAGTACACTGATGACACGCAACTCTACTTCTCCTTTTCATCTTCATCAGGAGAGGCTGTGGATGTGATGAACCAGTGCTTGGCTGCAACAATGGACTGGATGAGAGCTAATAAACTGAAACTTAATCCAGACAAGACTGAGATGCTGTTAGTGGGGGGTTCCTCTGACCCGATGGAGAGTGTTCAACCTGTTCTGGATGGGGTTGCACTCTCCCTGAAGGAGCAGGTTCGTAGCTTGGGGATTCTCCTGGAACCATCTCTGTCACTTGAGGCTAAGGTAGCCTCAGTGGCAAAGGGTGCCTTCTACCAACTTCGGCTGGTGGCCCAGCTATGTCCCTATCTGGACAGGGATAACCTGGCTTCAGTTGTCTATGCTCTGGTAACCTCCAAGTTAGATTACTGCAATGCACTCTACGTGGGGCTGCCTTTGAAGACGGTTCGGAAGCTGCAGCTTGTGCAGAATGCAGTGGCCAGATTGGTAACAGGGACCAGAAGGTTTGAACATATAAGACAGACTCTGGCCCACTTGCATTGGCTGCCTGTATGATTCCGAGCCTGATTCAAGGTGCTGATTTTAACCTATAAAGCCTTACACGGCTTGGGACCACAATACCTGATTGAACGCCTTTCCCGACATGAACCTACCCTAACACTTCATTCAACATCTAAGGACCTCCTCCGAGTGCCTACTCCGAGGGAAGCTCGGAGGTTGGCAACAAGAGAGAGGGCTTCTCTGTGGTGGCCCCCCAATTGTGGAACGATCTCCCTGACGAGGCCCGCCTGGTGCCAACATTGTTATCTTTTCGGCGCCAGGTGAAGACTTTCCTCTTCTCTCAGGCAATTGGCAATATCTGAGGAGCCTGGGGTTTGTTTTTGGTTTTTTTTGTAGCTTTTTGGAGAGTTGTAGTGGTTTTAAATGTGTGTGTATGTTGTATGCTTTTGCTGTTTTAATTTTTGTATATTGTTTTTAATTGTTTTTAATCCTATGTAAACAACCCAGAGAGCTTTGACTATGGGGCGGTATACAAATGTAATAAATAAATAAAATAAATAAATAGCAGTGGAAGAGCAAAAAGAGAATTCACCAGTATAGCTACGATAGTGAAAGGGAGGAGCATGTGCAGCAGTTCTGGAATGGACGTAAAAAAATGCAAAGCCAAACCGGGAGGGGGGAATATTGGTGTGATGGAGCCCTATGTTTTGGTTTCAGCTTAATTTGGTTACATTTGGTTGCGGGCTGGTAGAGGGTGGGTATGGTTAGAGGAAACAGGAATGGTTGTCATTCTGAGGCACTGTTTTGTGACAAGTGATGCCTGAGGCCTTTCGCTGACAGTTTTGCAGCCCCTGTGGAGGGATGAGGCTTACCTGTGAGGCCAACTCACCTCACCCACCCAGTGTTTTGTGGCCCAGGAGGGGTGGTACAGGAAGGCCCCCCTCCCCAAAAGGCATAGGATTACAAGCACACAATAATATCTGTAAGCACTAATCCCTCAATTAATTTATGTTCCTTGTTCTATAGGATCATGTGGTGAACACTTTGCAATAAAATAATACTCAGAGAAGAATACTTTAAATGTTATTTAATTGCTGATATTCCAGTATGCAAAAGTAATTTCTATTTATTTTATTTTCCAATATATGATGACCAACTTTATTTTAGGAATCAGGTAATTGCAATTTATCTTTATTAATTTTATTAGAATATCTGCAGTCAAAATGACACTATTATTATTATTATTATTACTACTACTACTATTTTCAACTGCCAGTACAAGTTGATTACTATGAACAGAAACCATGGCTAAAGATCTTGGACTTTTTTTTTCCTGGAATGTCTACTAGCTTGGTTGCACCATCCCAAAATGGGCAGCTTCTGCAAGCTACAGGAAGTCTACAGGGTAAGTTGGGAAATGCAGTTACTTGTCACCTTTTCCCTTCTAGTTTGTTCCAATCCCATTCAGAGCTCCATCAGATGAGCATTTTATTGCAGGATCGTTACAGGGCACTTAACAGATTTCCACAGGTCCATTTCATGACGTCATCTGCCTCACCCTTCTAGCTTTCTTTGTGTGAAAAAAACCCACTCCAGTAAGTCCAATGTATTTTTAAAGTTGGACATTGCCGCTACCTCCTGGTGTGTCCTGGAGAAGTAGCAGGATCAAAACGGCTCACTGAATGGGCCACGTCCATGCTGTTTACTTCCTTTTCAAATGAGGAAGTAATGAGGGACAAACGTGCGGGCAGAGAAGTGACAGTAAACAAATGCTATTTCCCCTCCCCGTGTGATGATGCTCTCATTCAGATGTTTATGCCTGTTTATTCAGACATGAGTCACACCGACAGAAGCTGCTTTTACACTGCCTTTTGGAACTGTTCCTCCGAAGATCACCAGCTATCAGAATTATCCTCCCAATATTAGGCCAAATTCAATCTCCGATAAGCTCTAGAGGTGCATTCCAATGGTGGGTTAAGCCAAGGGGGGCAGTTCCAAAAAAAATGCTTTTTTAAAAATAGAAGCATTTTATTTTAGTTCAAACCTCTTAATGCCAGTAACTGACCCACAGAAGATAATTTTAGGTTTTAGAATTCTAGAAGAGCATTTCCACATTTTACCTTTTAGAGTTTGGAAAATGTGAACAAGCAGGGAAACCTAAAAGTTGGGGGAATGGGTTCAAGGGAAGAGGTGTGGCCTTCTGGAGAACTTTGGAGGGCCAGATTGGGGCCACCGGTAGGCAATATTTGGCCCACAAGCTTACAGTTCAACAGCCCTTTTATAAAGCATATCATGTAAACTTTGAGGTTCTCTACATTAGAAAATAAAGCCTGCTTTCTTACCAAAAGCCCCTGTCTTGGATCGTCTTGTATTCAAAAATAGCTCCTTCTGACAGCGACGACCAGCGACCACATGTTTTTTCATTGAAAATGAAATGTGATTGAAAAGAATAGGCTGCAGTAAAACAGCTCAATTTGGAGTCACAACACCTTCTGTTGTAACTGATATAACACAGGAGGCTCTTATGAAAGTATTGTGACTGCAAAGTGAGTATGTTCAGTGTTACAATGTTGAATGTATTCTTAGAAATGACCTCCTTATGTGTACTTGATAAACCTTTGTTTTGATCGATCACAACACTTCTTCTGTTCTTCTATTCTTAAGGAGTCACAGTGTTACTCTAATGAATCCCTTTGGGCATTTCAAAAGGGGGTGGGATAATAACTAATTTTTATATCATGTGTCAGAAATTCAGGACACGTTAAATTTCTTCTAGCCTGTAGATTCATTTTACCTGTGGAATCTTGTAGCTGCCTAATATTGTAGCCATGTGAAAGGAGATTTCAGAGTCAAGTCCTCCAATGTTGCTATACATATGTGCCAAATTTGAGATCGATCCCGCCAACCCTCGATTTTATATGAATTTATTAAAGAACATTTCAGTTCTGACAGATCAGAATGACAGCTCGCCACGTGCGTTCGTTCAGAACTGTCAGAACGGAAATGATCATTTAAAATTCATATAAAATCGAGGGTTGGAGGGATCAATCTCGAATTTCATACACATACTTAGGCATATGCCATAAGCATTGTGACCAAATTTCTAGGTATAGGTATATTTATATGGCAGTCTGATAAAATGATAAAATTGCACGAAAATTATCGTCTACAATGATTATCGTAGGTTTTTCTATCATATCATCATCGTTAAACACATGCATGATAATGACCTTATTGTATCATTATCATACATTTTAATGATACGATACACATCCCTATTCATTATAAGTAGAATGCCTCTGAACTTCCCAGTAATTGTTTTTATGTAGCTCATGCAGTTCTAATGCTAATAGTTTAAAGACACTAAAACTAGGGATCTGCAAACTAGCAAAACTTGAGACCACTGAACTTCTCTGAATTCCAGCTCAAGGTTTGTTCTGACTCATATCCATGGGCATCAGCAAGGTGGCATCATGGAGACATTCTGTCACTGGTCTCTGGGATTGCTTTCTTCTGTTTCTTAGAATACCATTGTGGTGGAGTGCTGAAGCTGTTGTGTGGCAGTGGTTTGCAATGGGTGCTATGGAATTGTCTGTTGTGATGCTACATTGTCTGCATTTGAAAAGGTGGTTTGTTTGTTTGTTTGTTTGTTTGTTTTACAGCATAAACCAAGATCTGTGAGAGTTACACTCTCAGTAACAATCTAAAATCAGTTTACTTCTACCAGAGTACATCTCAGAGACTCTTCTATTAGTATCCATATTAGTTTATAAACTATGAATTTTATTTTGCAAGGATTTCAACACAAACATTTCATCTATCTTTTTCACAAGCTTCAATAAACTGGAAAAAATTAAGGGAGTACTGAATGTGAAAGCGCAATAATTGGAATGTAAAAAGAGGAGTCTCTTAGTCTGATCTTTGATTTCCTTCCAATGAACTTTGCTATTTTTGAATAATGAACAATAAAAATGGCAAAACAATTATATTACTAATTTCCCCCCTTAAAAAGTTGTTCTTTGTTGTTCAGACCAGGCCTCAACACAATAATGTAGCACTTGGGGAAAAAGATACATCCCAGTAAGCCAGCACTAGAAACTAAAACGGAGAAGATCTCCGCAGCCACCATGTATTTTCCCTTTGTGCTCAGGTATGATGGAACAAAGGACTACCAAACACTGCAAAACACCAACATGCTGAACGTGATGAACTTGGCTTCATTGAAACTATCTGGCAACTTTCTGGCTAAGAAAGCCACAGTGAAGCTGACAACAGCCAGAAATCCCAGGTAGCCCAAAACACAATAAAACATTGTGATTGATCCTTCATTGCATTCCACTATGATTTCTTTAGCCAGAGATTTCATATTCAAATATGGGAACGGAGGAGAAGCACATAGCCATAAAGCACAAATATTGGCTTGAATAAGGGAGCACCCTAGCACAACAAAGTTAGCCAGTTTTTTCCCTACCCATTTCCTCATTCTGGATCCAGGCTTGGTAGCCATGAAAGCTAGAATCACAGTAATAGTTTTCGCCAACACACAAGAAACAGCCACTGAGAAGACGACACCAAAAGCAGTTTGTCGTAAATAGCAGGTCACTATCTGAGGCTGCCCAATGAATAGCAAAGAGCAGAGGAAGCAAAGCAATAGGGAGATGAGCAGAGAGTACGTGAGGTCCCGATTGTTGGCTTTGACAATGGGAGTGTTCTGGTTCTTGATGAAAATTGCAAGCACCAAAGCTGTGACCAGAAAAAAAGAGAATGCCAAGAAAGCTAAAGTCACCCCCAAAGGTTCTGAGAAAGAGAGGAAATTTAGGATCTTGGGAATGCAAAAGTCTTTGTTCCTGTTTGGAAATTGATCTTCTGAGCATTTGAAGCAATCATCTATATCTGAAAAATGAAAATCACAATATATCAATTGCTACAATCATGCCATCATTTTTATCCTGACAGATTTCCTGTATGAAACTAAATGGATAGATTCATTCCTTATGTCTGATGTTCTGTCAAGAAAATGCCTTTTAAAAGAAACCTGTTCTAGGCATTCAATCAGAGAGAGAGAGAGAGAGAGAGAGAGAGAGAGAGAAAGAGAGAGATTTTTTTTTAAAATGCATACATTGTAGGGAACATCAAACAACCAGTCATTGAAGGGGGAGGCAAGCAGCAGACTGTTATCATGGATGCATTGAGAAAGAGCTTGGTGTCCTTAATTAAAAAAATAAATAGACTGAGGCAAGGCAGCCAGTTTGGATAATTGGAGATTTATTCGTTTTGTTCATTTTAAAGCATCACACCAGTAGTATAAAATAAATTAATAAAGTTGTGGCTTTAGTTATTCCTATATCAACTGTCTTGCCTCTTTATTCGGAGTGCAGAATTAAGGCCATGTGTGGTTTGTCTCTGACAGTAAATATCAGAAGCCGTTGTGTCACAATGCTTACTTTTTCTTGTTTTCCAGTTTATCTTGGTATATCATTCATGCACTCAAAATTAATGGCAATGAACTCCTTTATTCAGGACCTTAACTTGTTATTGTGTTTGTATGACATATTCAGATCTGTTCATGTCTGAGCTATCACCATAACTGTTCTGTTTGGAAAACTGAATAGATTATAATGTCAAATTGGTGTAAGATACTATACAGTGTATCATTCACAGAACTGCACAATTAGTCTCCTACCCTTCTGGTCTGTTATCATCCCATCTGGACGTGGAGCACAATCATAGCAACAAAATGGCTCCCCCTCCTTCTTCTTTTTGCTGTTGCCTGGATAGCAGTTGTCATTACACATGGCAAGGGGCTGCACCTATCAATAAAAATGGGGAGAAAAATGTATAGCTCTTGAAGTATAACAACAAAGTACTTTCCCAGCCTGACACCCTCTACATGTTTTGGGCAACAACTCCTAGAAACTCTGACTGGTGAGCATGCTGGCTGGAGATGATGGGAATTGAGCTCCAAAGCATCTGGATGGCACCAAGTTGGGGAGAACTGATGTAGAGATGTATTAAATTTGGAGCCGATTGAGTCATATTGGTATCCTTGAACCTCATCCTGGTTCTAGCTAGGCCAGGCCCAAGTTTAAGACAGTTGGAACTATGAGCAGGATACCAGTCTGACCAGTCCAGATGGGGCTAGGAGACAGCTGGATCCCTGGCTGGCCTGCTACATTATTCTTGGGTGAAGTGGCACAGTCGTTGAGGTATGCAAAATGCAAAGTTCGCAAAATGTGCAAATTTCTCTAAATGCACATATTTGAATTGCCTACAGTTTAGCCTATGGAGAAATCTGCACAATTTGATAAAATAGTGCTAATTGGGGAATGGCTTGCACAACTTTCACATTTGAGAGCTGTTGGTTTTGCACATTTTTTTTCCTACTTGTGCAGACAAGTCAAATTGAGGAGAGACGAGCAATGCTGGCGTTTGGAGGACCTTGACACGCTCAAAAATTGCTCATTTGCCCATCACTATGTCTGCAGAATGGTGTGGAGTGCGGAAATGGAAATAGGCCTAAAACAAAATATATACTTAAAACAAATGAAGTTTCCCCCACCCTACCTGAAACTAAATGCTGATATGTACACAATAAGCCTGATTTTGTAAAAAAGAAAAAAATCCCACCACAAAAAAATAAACAATAAAATTAAGATCTGAGAGAGATGTTGCTTGATAAATCATACTGAAATCATTTTTTTAAAAAAAAATGAGGGAGTCTAACATGTAAATCCTTTTCATTATTTTCAGAGTAGTTTGCATGGAACGGACAATGTAACCTTTGACAACTGTGTGTCAAACTAGATACGAATTAAATGCATAACTGCATTCCATGTGCAGGTTTAAACTTAATGTAAATAACATCAGCTGGAGGGACTGATAATTAATAATAATAATAATAATAATGACAATTTATTTCTTACCCGCCTCTCCGTCTGGATCGAGGCGGGGAACAACAACATGATAAAATACATAAAACTGATTAAAACATACCACATATTATTAAAACTGCATAAAAAATCCTAAAACATCCTAAAAACATCCTTAAAACATTCTAAAATTCCACTGGATATGCCTGCCGGAAGAGAACAGTCTTTATAGCTTTCTTAAATTCTAAAAGACTGTTAAATTGACGAGTCTCCTCCGGCAGGTCATTCCACAGTCTGGGAGCGGCAGAAGAGAAGGTCCTCTGGGTAACGGTTGTCAGCCTAGTCTTGGCCGACTGCAGTAAGTTCTTCCCAGAGGACCTGAGCGTGCGGGGCGGATTGTATGGGAGAAGGCGATCCCGCAGGTAACCTGGACCCAAACCATTTAGGGCTTTAAAGGTAATAACCAACACTTTATACTTCGCCCGGAAACTAATTGGCAGCCAGTGGAGCGATTTTAAAGCTGGCGTAATATGGTCACCCCTAGATGTACCGGTGACCAACCTGGCTGCCATATTTTGAACTAGTTGAAGTTTCCGGACTAGTTACCAGCGCGTGCACTACCATCTTTAGGTCTTCCAACTCTAGGAAGGGGCGCAGCTGGCGTATCAGCTGGAGCTGATAGTAGGCACTCCTGGCCGTCACATCTATCTGGGCTGTCATTTGGAGCGACGGATCCAGGAGCACCCCCAAGCTGTGAACACAGTCTTTCAGGGGGAGTGTAACCCCATCCAGAACCGGTTGACACACCTCCAAACCCAGGTTGCGGCCTTTGACAGCAAGCACCTCCGTCTTGTCTGGATTCAGCTTCAGTTTGTTTTTCTCATCCAGCCCATTACCACCTCCAAGCATTCATTCAGAGGAGACACACTATCCTTAGCTGGGATTATTGGGATTGCAGCAGGCAAGTAGGGAGTTGTTATTTCTTTTCTCACTTACTATTGTTTAAGTTTTATTTGCTTTGAGGAGAAATCCCCCATGGCTTCCCCATTGGAAAAATCACCTTCAGAGAAGAGACTCTCTCTCTCTCTCTCTCTCCCTCCCTCCCTCCCTCTCTCCCTCCCTCCCTCCCTCTTCTCTCCTGCAATGAGGGACAAAAGAGTTAAACTTCTCCCAACCTGTCTCCTGTGATCCCACTAATTTTCATCCTCCAAGAAGAAGCTATTTATTTAAATTCAAAGAAACCTCATCACCACCCCAACCAACATTATTATTGTTAACTGGTATACATTATTATTATTATTATTATTATTATTATTATTATTAATTACCATCATCATATTATTTATCTCTTTTCTTACCCATAGTGGTTTTTCATAGAATCTTAGAATAGTAGAGTTGGAAGGGGCCTATATAGCCATCGGGTCCAACCCCCTGCTCAATGCAAGAATCTACCTTAAAGCAGCCCTGACAGATGGTTGTCCAGCTGCCCCTTGAATGCCTCTAATGTGGGAGAGGTGGACATGACGGGCTTTGGGAATTTCCTGACTATTCAATATGTTTTAAGTATGACTGCTGGTGTGGATGTATTTTGGTAGACCCAGTTTCTGAAGGTTTTCTGTAAAAAACTAAATAGATGTGATGCCAGTGACTGATGTGACTAACAGAATAATTATAACCTTTACCTATTTCCATAGTTCTTTAATGTCCATCATCTTCACCACCACCATCAATGTATTTGTATCCCACCTTTTCCCCAACACTTGGACTCAAAGCGGCTTTATAAATTTAAAACATATACAATTACAACATATAAAAAGAACTATACAAAAGTGAAAAATAGAATTAAATCATTTCTAATATTAAAATTTTAAAAGACTTAAGGACATATGTGCATTTTAAAAAAAGCAAGAAACCCTTAGGCTCTTGTCCTCAGGGCAATGCATTTTACGATAACCAGCTTTTCCCCACTAACCCTTATTCACTGAGTCTGTGAGAACACAGTCAGGAATCCTAGCAGCTGTAGGACTATTTTCTGACTAAACATACAAAAGGCTGACCTTTAATCAGTGAGAAGTGATGCAGCTCAGTTCTAAGCACACATTTTGCATGTAAAACTGACCAGGTTCATTTCCCAGCTCCTCCACCGAAAAGAAGATAAATAAAAGTGGGGGGGGGCAATCGAAGGGTAACAATGGTGCGATGCTTCCAATTTCCCCAACTTAGTGCCTTCCTTATGTATTAGACCACAACCCACATCATCCTCAGCCTGCATAGCCAATGTTTCACTCAACTTGGTACGCTCTTGTTGGAATTTGGAGTAGACCCCATAGCCCTGTTGTCTGGAGTTGATGGGACTTATACTCCAACACATTTGAGGGACACTAGGCTGAGGAAGGCTGAACTAGACAGCACCGGGCTGGAGGCATCAATGGTCTGATTCAGTATTATTCAGCTTTATCTTGAAATCTGAGAGTAGTCATTTCTCTGGATTGATTGATTATTTAAGCATATAATTACATGACCTTGTGTAGGAAGGGGCAAGTATTTGGGAGATTGACTTTTGCAGCCTGCTCAAATGATATTTATCTGCAGGTGGATCCCATGAAATGCAAGGCAACATCCAAGAAATTTTGCATAGGTCCACAGTCTCAAGCAACACAATACAGGAGTATATAATTTTACTCTGTTTTTATTCTGTCAAAAACTTTTAAAGGGTTTATATTCTGTTTTATCATGTTGTATTTTAGGATTTTAATGTATGTGAACCCCTCAGAAAGCTTTGGATGCTGAATGGTATAGATATGTAAAAAAGTAAAATTAAATAGTACAGGTACTTTTTCACAGCACAGAACTCTTTAAAATATTACCTCATATCTCAGTCATGGCAAAAAAATACCTTGAGCTGGCACTGTGTTCCAAATATGGATGTGGCCCAGCAGGGCCTGTAGGATCAAGCATTATGCAGGGTCAATATTGAAATGCTTGTTATAACCACTATTTCCATCCCACCTGATTAAAAGCCTTGTGCCATGTGATGGCCTCCACATTTATGGTAAACTCTTGACCTAGTACTGCCTGTGGATCCATCCTTCCTACTTTTACTCTTAAAAAAGATTGGTTTGGGAAAGTAACCCAGTTGATAATATCAAATCCAGCTGCTAATTCACCATTCACATCAAAAGATACCAACTCCCCGGCAGTGTTGTTAAATGAGATGCTCCTTAGGAAAGGGTGAACCTGGATTGAAAGATGCAAATACTGACATTACAGAATGATAAATAGAAATAGAATTGATTATTTAGTCATTTATTTATTGGAGTTGTCCCTAACTCTAATATATATATATATATATATATATATATATATATATATTAAACCATTTCCTAGAATGGAGTAGGTTCAACACAGCACTACTCTCTATCAACAATTTTCTCTTTTTTCCCCACCAGGATGTACACCTGTTGGATAAACTATGTGCTATGGTACTGACCACATTGTAGATTTTGTGACCCGAACTTGAGGGGGTTTCAATATGTGGGGAAAGCCCCGGGGTGACTCCACAAGGCACTGTGTTATGTCACAGAAGCCACTGCGGTGCCATTCCAGGGCTTTCCCCTGATATTCCAAAATAAAAAAGCTGGGGACTGACCCTGACTTTTTTCTGTGGAGCAAGGCAATGACCTTGTAGCGGAGGCATGACTGGATGGTGACCCCAATTGGTTGCCCTCAGCCTGGACAGGAGAGAGGGGCAAGTCAGTGAGTAAATTGCCTGCTGGGATGCATCCATGCATCCTCTGGCATTGTGAGAACCAAACAGCATCGGGGAAAGCTCCAGGTGGGAAAAAACCAAGGGGAAGCAGAGACGGGGGAAGCAGTGCTCATGCAGCTCTGTGGCAGAGCATGGAATGGTACACATGGGGCAGGGGCAGCTCCTCCTCTGTTGGAATCCCTGCACTTGTGCTCCTTGCAGTGGGGACAAGTGCTGGGGTTTGGGGGCACACAACGTCAATGTGCCATCATATAGACAGCCTCTAGGTCTCATTGAGGTTTCAGCTGGTGGGAAAAGAAGATAACTGGGAATGGGAGAGATCAAAGTTTTCCAAGAAAAGGGCATGCTGTGTGAATGTTTTGTTTTGTAGATGTACTCTGTGAACTGAGTGACATTTTACAGCATACTGCCTATTACAAGAGAGCTGTTTTTAGGGCTGTGCACAAACCACCCAATTTACTTCGGATCCTAATTTGGAGGGTCCGAATCAGGCCTGATTCATTTTGGACTGATTTGAACCTGCTTTGATTTGCTTCACATCCAAATCCAAATTGAGATTCAGATTATTGATTCGAGATTCAGGTTTTTCATTTTCCCATAGATTTGCACTGGAAAAAATAAATGCTTATAACTTTTTGATTTTTCATGATACGAACATGAATTTTGGAGACCCTATAGATGCTGCAGGGTGACCATGTCTGACAAAGTTCAGACAAATTGGTGCAGTAGTACTGGTGCAACCAACTGGTAAAATTTGCTTTTTTTAGGGAAATTAATCAAAGAAAAGAGCTATAACGTTTTCATTTTTCATGGTACAAACATAAAATTTGGAAACCTTACAGACAATGTGGAGGTACTCATGTCTTCAAAATTCTAGAGGGATTGGTGCACTAGGATTGGTGCAATTAACTAGTAAAATTTCTTTTTTTCAGGGAAAAATTGAAGAAAGGGAAGGAAGGGGGAATGATTGGAACAAACACACTAAAGGCTAACAACTAGAGAGAAAGAGAGAGAGAGGCAAGAGATAACAGTGAGAGAAGGGAGGCTCAAAAAAGCCAAGTACCAATGAGAAACCTAAGCTAGCCAGCCCAAAAGGCCCTACTCCTACCAAGACTACCCCCCCAATGAGCAAGGGTGAAGGAAGCTCAGTCTCCTTAAGCCCTGCTCCACCATTGTGATTGGAGGCTGTGGGAGAGAATTGGGAGAATTCATAACAGCCAATATCCCCCTCCAAACTCCTCCCCCTCCCTACTCTAACAAAAGAAATGTTGCAAGCACAGACAGGTTGTCTGCATTAGAAAAAAGGCCCAAATTCAACCAAATCAATCCGAATTGAGCTTTGAACTGATTTGGATCTCTTTCAATTTGATTCAGATCTGTTTCAAAGCCCTCCGAATCGCCCAGATTTGCCTCAGATTCAGCATTCGAATCCGAAGCAATGCACAGCCCTACCATTTTTCATGTGATACATTACCTGCCAAGGTTGCAGGTTTGGAAGATCCAATCTACCTCTGTCCACCATTGATCTGTGTTCTCGCTGAGCTGAGTGCATCTTATGTAAAGCATGTGCTATGGCATGAACAGCATTGTAGACGCTGTAACTTTGGCCAGTCATGCTCAGTTCAAAGAGAGTCCCAGGGAGTCTCTCAAATTTCTCTTGCCCTGTGCAAGGAACATTGCTCCCCTTTCCCACATGAGAACCAGACAATGAGCAGCTGAATGCCTCTTCCCAGAAGCCTCTGAGAAAACCATCTCCTGTTGGCAAATTAGGGTGAAGAATGTGAAGATATTTTTGAAATCCAGGCACCTCATTTAGGTGGATTGCAAATGACAGGGCGCCATGGAACACCTGATTATCAAAATATCGATGCATTGTCTGAATTGAGAAGTCCCATTGTGCTGTCATAATCCATAGTTTACCTATAGAAATCTCTATAATATCCACTACTAGTGAATAAAAATACATCATCCATATGAAACATGTCATTGTCTGAAGTTCTGCATTTATAATTACTACTTTGACTTTTGAGTTGTTTAATGCAAAGAGTTTGGCCCGCATAAGTTCTAACTCAAAACTCAACATTTCCATAGCATGAGATAAGGCTGGTGTTTTTTCACTGAAAGCAGTACAGATTCCTTTCTGGGAAAGCATTGGCATCAAGGTTTGCATAAACTTTGCTCCATTATTATCATCTGAAGTGATGATCCCAACCCACGTCCACTGGAAATGCAGAAGAAGATAGACAATCCCTTCATACTGATAGAATTCATTGGGGACCATCCGATATAAAAAAGAGTGCTGGGATTCAACACTCATCACTGGAGATAATATACAATAGGCAACCTAAAAGAAAGAAAGAAAGAAAGAAAGAGAGTAATTCTTGCCTAACTGTAATGATTCACTCCAAATATCTGCTGAGCTGAAACCAAGAGTTAAAATCGTCTTGATTGTTTTTAGACTGGAGATATATGGAGTTGTTTACTGAGAAATGTGTTCATTTCAGCAGCATGAGATCTAAGTACATGATATGCGTTATCCCTTTTTTCATTCATGCAACATCCTTGTTGTCTTTTTGGTCAAAATGTTTAGTCTCAACAAATTCCTTCTTGCTAAAATATTAGATGAATTTTATAGGGATGTGCATCGTATTGGATCCAATTTCCGATTACGATTACAATTAAAATTGAAGTAATTGGACATCCAATATCCAATTACAATGCAGTCCCCTGGACATCTGATTAGTTTCTGATCCATTTTTTTCTAGTTCAATTTGAATCAGAAAAAAATAGAAAATTTGACACCATTTTGAATGTTTTTCCCCATAGGCTTGCATTGGAGGAAAGAAAGCTTTCCCCCAATGCAAGTCTATAAGGAAAACATGGCAGCAGGCGAGTGGGGCCTAACACCCCCTCTTTCCTCCTCCCTCCCCCCAAACTCACACTCCTTACCTGCCAGGGCCATCCTCTGCCTGCTGCTGCCTGCTGCTGCTTCCGTACTATTGAGAAACAGGCCTTGTGGCCTGTTCCACAGTAAAGCGATGGTGCGCTGAGTGATTATGTCACCTGGTGCACCGGCACTCTACTGTTGAACTGGCTGCAAGGTCTGTTTCTCAGTAGTATGCACATAGTGGCCAGCAGAGCCCAGCCCCGGCAGGTAAGGGGCGTGAGTGGGAGGGAAGAGGGAGGGAGTCCCCCTTACCTGCCGAGGCCATCGGCTCCTGTCCGCTGTTTCCTTACTACTGAGAAGCAGGCCACTAAGACTGTTTCTCAATAGTACGGAAGCAGTGGCCAGCAGCGGCTGGCCCCGGCAGGTAAGAAGAATGAGTGGGGGGAGTGAGGTGGAGTTCCCCATTTGCCTGCAGGGGCCATCCGCTGCTGTCCGCTGCTTCTGTACAGGCTTTGTGGCCTGCTTCTCAGTAAAGCGCTGGTTGATGACATCACCCAGCGCTCTACTGAGAAGCAGGCCGTAAAGCCTGTTTCTCAGTTGTATGGAAGCAGCAGCTGGCAGCAGCCAGTCTCGGCAGGTAAGGAGCGTGAGTGGGGAGGAGGCTTTGAGGCCTGCTTCTCAGTAAAGCGCTGGCGCGCTGGGTGATGATGTCACCCGGCATGCTGGCACTCTTTTGTGGAACAGGCTGCAAAGCCTGTTTCTCAGTAGAAGCAGCAGATGGCAGGGGCCAGCCCTGGCAGGTAAGGAGCACAAGTGGGAGGAGAGGGAGGGAGGGAGGGAGGGAGGGAGGGGGGAGGGGGGAGTTAAGTCCCCACTTACCTGCCGCCATGTTTTCCCCATAGACTTGCATTGGGGGGAAGCTTTCTTTCCCCAATGCAAGCCTATGGCGAAAACACCGACAATGGCATCCGATTCTAAAATCGGATGTCCGATTTTCATATCGTAATCAGAACTGATATGATACATGGGACCTCTGATGTTGTCCAATACGATTCAGGGCAAAATCTGAGGTTGCAACTTCGATTCCGATCTGATTCCCCCCCCCCCCCCGTACACACCCCTAAAATTTTAGTAAATTTTATTTTTTAAAAAGTCAGGATTTCAAGAAATATTTCCTTTGGTTCTATTTTTGAGTGTTTGGGTACATGTGGACATTTTTTTGAATATATACATTTTTGTGTGCTGAATTCCTTTTCAAGTAAGGTCCAATTTATTGGCCTACTGGAAATAGAAGCAACTCCTTCATCCTAGCAAATATAGTGCCAGTAACTACAGGGTTAGGGTAAGGGTATAACCTGATGGGATCTGAGCTGGCAGTGACCAAACAAGAAAGAGATCTTAGGGTTGTGGTGGACAACTCGATGAAAACGTCAGCGCAGTGTGCGGGAGCTGTAAACAAGGCAAACTCCATGTTAAGCATTATAAAAAAAGGAATTGAGAATAAAACTGCCAGTATCATACCACCCTTATGGTGTGACCACATTTAGAACACTGTGTAAAGTTCTGGTCACCACACCTAAAAAAAGATATAGAGCTGGCAAAAGTGCAGAAAAGTGCAACTAAAATGATTAAGGGGCTGGAGCATCTCCCCTATGAGGGAAAGTTACAACAGCTGGGATTGTTTAGCTTGGAAAAAAGGAGGCTAAGGGGAGACATGATAGAGTGGTAAAAAAATACATGGCATAGAGAATGTGGATAGGGAAACATTTTTCTCCTTCTCTCAAAACTAAAACCCTGGGTCATCCCATAAAGCTGATTGACAAATAGTGCATAGTTAAATTATGGAATTCACTACCACAAGATGTACTGATGGCCACCAGTTGGGATGGCTATAAAAAGGGGTTGGATAAATTCCTGGAGGAGCAGGCTATCAATTATTACTAGCCCTGATGTTTGTGTGCTACCTCCAGTATCTGAGGCAGGAAGCCTGTGTGCACCAGTTGCTGTGGGACATGGGTGGAAGGGTGCAGTTGCACTCCTGTCCCTCGTTAATAGCTGGTCGGCCACTGTGTAAGCAGAGTGCTGGACTGGATGGACCTTGGTCTGATCCAGCATGGCACTTCTTAAGTTCTTATGTTCAAAATAAAATGATGTATACCCCTGTCCCATGTGAAAAAAGTGTGTGTTCTGCTTTAAGACTAGAGTTAAGGCATTCTAATGTTGGATCAAGTTTCACAAAGCCAGGAAATTTGGGGTGGTGCCTTAACAGACATGGAGAAGAAAAACTTGGTAAGTTGTAAACTGCTGCTCAGAATTATACCAAAGCAAATACAAGGCACACCTCCTCAACAAACCTGAATACATTTACATCAGTAGTTTCTGCCAGAATGTGAAAGAAATATACTTATGTTGAACTACAACTTCAATAATAGTATGAATGAGTCAATTTCCAGCACTTTTTAACTTGCACTATATGTGGAAATTTGATCAGGTTGGTTTGAAATTTTGTATGACAGTAGAACTCATCAAGAAGATTGTGGATTCCATATGGGCAGGTGTCATTCTTATAAGTTGTAGAATTGTGAGGCTTATAACAGTGGAACTTTTTTTATTCCGCCTTTACTAAAGGGGTACACCATGGTGGTATGTAAAGGAGCAAAGGCTGACACTGTGGTATCAGTTATAAATTTATTTATTCCACCTGCTTGCTTTTTCACACACACACACACACACAGAGAGAGAGAGAGAGAGAGAGAGAGAGAGAGAGAGAAAGAGAGAAACAAGCTTTAAGACTAGAGTTAAGGCAGTCTCATGTTGGATCAAGTTCCACAAAGCCAGGAAATTTAGGGTGAAGCCTTAACAGAGGTGCCCTGTGATCTGTGTTGGCATTGTACAATGTCACAAATTGTGCTTCCTTCCAACTTACCCTCCATGCACCCACACATTTCTTTGGTGTTCCAGGCTGAATTTCATATGGAGGATGTGGTGCCTGAGACCAGCAAATATGCCCTGCTAGTCCTGCTCCTATATTGATTTATGAAGCATCTGAAACTTACTTTATTGCTAGAGGAATTTTCCTGTACATTTAACCATGATGTGCCTTTAAGCAAGCACAGTTTGTGACATTGCACAACACCACTACTGATGCCTCTTCACTGTCAGAATGCTAATAGAACACTGGAATTAAAAACACTGGCATATTGCCAGCATTCTTGCTTCGGAGTGAAACTTAGTATGCCTGGAGTAACTGCCACAGGTTTTTATGGATAAGAAAACCTTGGCAACTTATAAACTGCTGTTCAGAATTGTAGCAAAGCAAATGCAAGGCACACCTCTTCAACAAACCTGAATACATTTACATCAGTAGTTTTCCCCAGAATGTGAAAGAAAACAATTACGTTGAATTACAGTTTCAATAAAAAGTACAAATGAGTGAATTTTCAGCACTTTTTAACTTGCTATATATGTCACAATTTCTATCAGGTTGTTTTGAAATTTTGTATGACAGTAGAACCCATCAAGTTGGTTGTGGATTCCATACTGGCTTATAACAGTGGTGGCATGTATAGGATCAAAGGCTGATACTATGGTGTCAGTTATAAATTGATTTATTTCACCTGCTTGCTTTTTCTCTCTCTCATACACACACACACAAAGAGAGAAACAAGAACCAAATGTACCAAACAAATATAATGTTTATATTAGTATCAAAAAACCTTCATGGCCCATACACTCACTGTACCTGTGGGATCTTATAGATGCCTATGATACTAGCCATGTGAAGTGAGATTTCAGAGTCAAGTCCTCCCACGACAGCTATCATATTCTTTTTCCTGCCACATTTGAAGTTGGGAACAATCCTTTCTGTGGTGGACAGAAGTTTCATGGTGTTCTGATAGGTCATCCTGGCATTTGTGTAACTTTCATAGATGTAGAACCCCAAGCTGTCATTTCGTAAGATCTCTGGATTCTTGTTGATCTCCTTCACAGCAAATGCTAAGGAAAGAACATGCTGGTAGTTCTTCAGTATTGCACTAATAAAAAAGAGTTATAGTATGTGTCAAAGATATAGTCAACACCTCTTTTTTATCTTTTAAGCATATAGGGAACTTCATGCCTAGGTCATTTTTCTGCCAACCACTCCCTCCCTGAAAATCCCATACTTTTCAAACAAACTTACAACCAAAGGAAACAAAAAAGAAAAAGCACATCACTTGCCAGGTTTTAGTTATGAAATTACAAAATTCGGTGATATTTAATTCAGCCATGTTTAATCCAAAGTCACTCCAGCCAAATACAATGGAAGAATTAAGAAGAACATAGTTATATATTGCCGTTGTTTGCTAAAATCTATGGATCTCATCAGCTTTTAATTCCCATAGAATTGCAATAGACATGCAGCCGCTCATCTGAGGTTGTAAAAATCTAGGTTCCCAAAGATTGCTGATGCTTAAAATAATAGATGCTTCCAGATTGCCAAAAAAGAGGAATCTCTTCCTTGTGTGCTGCTCTGTGGAGGAACCAGTTACCCCCTCCCCTCATATTTCCTTTTTTCGTATCTAAAAAACAACAACGCTACTCATTGGTGGAAGGGCTCCCAAGTCAGAAACTCTGACTGGCATCTCTTAAAAACCACTGCCTGGAAAAAGGTAGGTGTGGATTACAAGTTAAATGTATTAGCAACAACATAATAGATGCTCTCGTGGTTGAACTCAGATTTCCAACTCATCCTTCTGCTAAGAAAATGTTACTGAGTAATAAATAAATAAATGCAATACTGCTGTTTTCATTGACGATTTCTGCCCTATTATTTTAAATTAATCATGAAATATAAAAGAAAGGGAAATCATGCTCCCCATTGAAATGAATCTTTACAGAAATTAAGGACACAGAAAGTTCAGAACAACAGAACTGTATGTGATTTGAATCTCAAGGCTATCTGTATCAGGATACTTCACCATCTGTGACTGACAGAGTAAATGAAAGTGGCTGATGTCCAATGTGAGAAAAAAAAACACTGATGTAACAGGAAAAGGTACGGAGATGATAAGAAAAGTCACTTTGAGGAAGGGTGGACACAAAATAGGAAGAAAGTGGAGAAATCCATGGACTATTGTGATGTGAAAGCCCAACAGGTAGAAACATATAGAATGGACAAGAGGAGGAGAAAGCCACAAAGAGGAAAATCCCAAAATCATATTGCGAAAGGGAAGCATGTATACAATTTGTAACAATCCTAAAGAAAGAAAACAGTCACATGCAGACTGTTTTCTAAACATGCCATTGCTTGTATGACATGCATGTATTGGATATGAGCTGGATAAGTTATAGATGGAGGAAATTATTTCCTTACAGGAGTTCATCTACAAAGTTTGTGTTAGGATGGTCACGGAAAAATATTTCATGAAATACACAGCCAAACTGAGTAGTGATCATTCCGATGATAAGGTCCCCTGACTGATAATACTGGTGTGGAAGCTGGAAAGTTTCAATCGTGGTACATATAAGAGATTGTTCCTTGCTTTCAGTTAGAGTCAGTTGCAACCATAGAAAGAACAATGTCTGCAACAGAAATATCCTTGCCATCTTGGGCCAAATTCTGATGCAGAATGTCAAGTTTCTGTCTGTCATCCACCCTCAGCCAGATCGCAAGATTTTTCTTTTAAGGGCTCTAGATCGTTTCGATAGAGAAAAACTGCCAAAGACCAGACTCGTGTACTTCTGCGTGTTCATATTTCCTCACCACAGCTCTGACTGATACATTTTCAATCCTGTTATTGTTTGTATTTGAGGCCTGAGAACATCCACATGGGATCTGGCAAGACAGATTATGAAACTGAGCAATTTCAGAAAATTACAAGGTTCAAAGTCCTCTCTTCTGTGCATTGTGCTGTGCAAGATATCATTAGCTGCAAAAGAATGATTAGAGATGAAAAAAATGCTTTCTCCCACATTCATTTTTTTAATTCTCTTGTTCTTTTCATCCCACGTATGATGAAATTTGCAAATCTTGCTAAATTCTTATCAAAGCTAATCTTCAGTGAAATTTCAATCTGTCTGCACTGGCCAAATTCAATTGATACTGCTAATCTCAGCATGTCACATCGCTGTCAAAGGTGAGGGGAGCTGTCAGAATAAAATTGACAGAAAACCTAATTAAGCTCTAACAGGTTAAATACGCAAACATTCAAACCCACACTTTAAAAATCTAAACACCCAAAGGCATAGGCCTGGTTTGATGGATTTATCTGTTTCAGTTTCTCCTAAATAAATCTCAAGTTCTTTCTGTCTCAAATATGAAAAAAAAATACAAATTGTTCTAAATTCTTATAAAAAGCCAACTGAAATGAATTCTCACCTGTCCCTAAGAACAATGCATATTTGTCACTGTAGCATGGCTGGTTACATTGGTTCAAACTCCACAAAGTCAGGAATATATATGAATGACTTGATCTGCTCCCTCAGAGCAGGCTATAGAATATATGCTTATTTTTATTTCAGAGATAGACCCCTATAATGTCAGGATATTATCTACCTGCCTTGTCTAAAGCTGTCAGGGTGAACTGTAGATGTTTGGACTTTTCAAAAATGAGAGGGGGAAACAGGAGCGATCAAGAGAGAAAGGATTATCTTTGTTCCCAAAAGCCTTCCATTCAAAATATTTTAATTAGCAAAGGGAATGTTTTAAGCAAGAGAAAAATGACATTATGATAATTGATGAAAGGTTTGTGAAAAATTCTTGTAGTACAGAATATGCCTCGTGCCCAAAGCAGGTCTTTCCTCTCTCCTCTACTGAAGTAAAAATTATTCCTTGCTTCAAGCTTTGTTCTTACTGATTTGCTAATACCCCTATCACAAATCTCTTTGCCTCTCATACACTCTTCTCAATACATGATGCAACATGAAAGTGAATAGTATCCGTTAAGGATACATTGGTCACTCAGTCTGCTTGTAGGCAGCATCAACATGCAGTATCGATGGCCAGTCTCTCTCACCGTAGTAGGGATGCTGGAGAAATCTGAGACAGACTAAAATAAATTCAGATTTCAAAGAATATTTTTATTCATTATTACATTGATATCCCACCTTTTTTCCTCCTTAAGGAACTCAAGGCAGCATACATAATCCTCTTCCACTCCATTTTTATCCTCACAAAAATAACCTTGTGAGGTAGGTTGTGCTGAGAGTCTGTGAGCTTCCATGGCCAAGCAGGGACTAGAACACAGATTTTCTGACCCCCAGTCCGACACTCAAGCCACTATACCACACTGGCTCTCAGCGTGAATGTGACCTGTGGAATCGCTGCAGACTAACCTCCTTACACCACACAAAGTTGGTGGACTTTCAGTATTACTTTCCAAAAATGTATGAAATTTTTTCAAAGGAAAATATGCACAGTTCTGCTGAGAATGCCATCCTGGAAAATATATGTGGGGAAAATTGCATGGAATTGGGGACAATCCATGTTACATGCTATCAGAATTTACAGAAATGTTGCAAACCCTTTTGCAGAATTATTTGAGTGTAGTTCTGCATACTGAAATCCATCTGTGAATAGATGCTGAAACAGTGCCTATCCACATTGCCCTTAAAATGACTTATATTCCATTTAAAAACATGTTTTTTAAGTCATTTCATTACATGCTAGGACACACTGAGCAGTACTTACGTTTCATAGTGACTGCTTTCTCCGTGATCACTAGTGTATTACAGGGTTAATTCCTTGACTCTTCTTGTTTAGTTTCTGTTTTGCAGGCTGCTTGAGTTACGGAGACAGAAGTGAGCAGATCAAGCAGCCTGCAAAACAGGAACTAAACAAGAGCAGACAAGTAATTCACCATGTGTCACACCACTGAACGCTTTCAGGACGGAGGAAGCAGTCACTATGAAACGAAAGTACTGCTTAGTGTGTCCTACCACGTAATGAAACTACTTCAAAAACCACGTTTTTAAACAGAATGTAAGTCATTTTAAGGGCAATGTGAATAGGCTCACAGACATCATAACGCAATACATGAAACACACATGGTAAAGACTTCAAAAAATCTGACATCTCTAGTAGCAACAGCAGCAGCATTTAGGCAGAATCTCTTCTGCACCCCCAAGGCAGACTGTGTGTAGGGGTGTGTGAGCACAGATAGCCTCATTGCAATAACCTTTCTCTCTTGAAATGGATAGTAGCCATTTGTGGAACAGTGGTCACTATTATCTCTCACATTGGAACACCAGCATATTGGCAAAGAAACAGTGGGCAAACAAGAGAAGAAGATAGTTGGCAATGAATCCCTCCACCCACCCACACCACAAGTATTACAGTGTTTCTTTGAGAACAGTCATTCCATGTCTCATAATCGCCTGGCAACACAAAAGGTAGAGACGATTGAGGTGTGCACATAAAAGTTGCCAAGGCCCCAAATATAACATGATGACTACTTAAAGATTCTGCCAGAAATGCACTTCCCCCACATCTGGCTTGTCTGGTCGTTGGGAGGCTGTTGCAGGTGGGAGGGTGAGGAAGGGACGTGCCTGATCTCCATTAGTGGGATCGGATCATGCCACTGGCTGTGGGGCAGGACAGCTGAAGCAATATTGGCTGGCTGTGCCCTTCTCCACCAGCTCCCTCCTTCCTTCCCTGTATGCAGTGTGAGTTCATCTGGTTGCCGTATTGAGGTCTGAGTAGGAATTTTTGGGTCATAGTCTGACTGGCCAGAGCTATGCATCTTTTTGCCTACTTCACACTGTAAGTGTGGAGAGATTGTCTATAGGAAAAAGGATTATGTTTTGGTGTCAGGTTAATTTGGTCACATTTGGTTGCAGGCTGATAGGGGAAAGGTTAGAGGAAACAGGAATGGTGATCATTCTGAGGCACCGTTTTGGTGGCAGGTGATTCCAGAGGCCTTTTGCTAATGGTTTTGCAACCCCAGTGGAGGGATATGGGTTACCTGTGAGGCCAATTCACCTCACCCACCCATTGTTTTGTGGCCCAGAAGAGATGGCACAGGAAGGCCTCCCCTCCCCAAAAGGCATAGGCCTGGGTCTGGCGATCTTACAGGCATAGAATGTTTCACCCGATATTAGTTACTGATGTAGATTAGGGCCTGCCCAATTTCCCTTTGCAAATCTTCAATAAATGTGGCCCAAATTTGATACCATACATATTTGTACCATCTCTTTATTCCCCTTCTCCTTTCACCCACAACTGGACAGAGAAGGCAACAGAATAGTGGGAAATGGTTTGACTCCCCAAACACAGTTGGCTTTAGACTTTTAGCCTGTTCATGCAAGGGACAGATTAGGAGAGAAAGAGAGATAATGTGTCAGTAGACAAAGGACAGGGCAGCAACAATGGACGTTGGTGGGTATTTACTGGCACCCCAGAAACAGTAGTGTTTCAATGTTAAGCATGTACCTCATAATATGAGGGGTGGGAAAGGAGAAAAAGTGAGACCAGATTACAACCAGCAGACACAGAGCTAATAGAAAAAGAGGATGAATAAGAAAGTTTAGTGGGGAGTAGCTCATGTTTGGGCAGAACATATTGGGACCAGGGAGAGAGATGGTATGTAGAGAGACTAGCAATGCTCACCGTGGACATGCTACTCACCCCAAAAAAGAAATGAGCTTGGGAGTACCCACCATTAGACAAGGAATGCTGTGTGTTACCTTAACCTACGGTATCTGCTGTGAACAGTGTTGACTCTACTGTTGAGTTGAAAGTTTTTTGCAATGTATTTTCAGCTCAAAATTAGGGTGGGGAGTGGAGTAAAGCGAAAGAGGCTCAAAATATGGAGGGAATTTGATTTTTTTAAAAAAATATATGCAGAGTTAAGGGCTCTTGACAGTGGTGAGGTCATCATTGGTGGAGAGACAGCAGCATTTTCTTTCCTCTCCCAATTTCACACCAATATATGAGAAAGCCTAGCACTTTACACATATTTACAGACTACTCTGTCTTTTGAAGTCAAGTTTTCTTTTCACACCCAATGAGCAAATTGCAAAACACAGTTATCCTTCAAACTCTTAAAAATGGCATGAGGAGAAATAGCCATGGATGCCATCCTTTGGGTACAGTCAGTGGTGATAGTTGGTTGTTGTTGTTGCTTTTGCAGAGAAATTCTTGTCATTTTTCAGTGGTAAATTTAGTGAAGTAGAGACACTAGTTATAACCTATTTCAAAGGAATTGAGGCTAAAATTGTACCTGTGCATTCTTAGGTGGGAGGGAACTTCCAGGGCAAGATTGGCACAAATGAAAAGAATCAAGGCTATTATAAACAAGGCAATGTTGTTGCTGTTTTTACTAATATACACATCATAGAGAGGAATATGTTTGGAAATGGCTTTTGAATAGTACTGTGATACAATTTCAAGAAGTGATTCAATAATTTGATGAATATTAATACAGTTTCTGTCTTCATTATTTATTTGTTTGTTTAAAATATTTATTGGCCACCTTTCAGGGCGGAAGCCTTCATAAGGTAGCATACAACAATGTGTTACCTTATTAAAAGAGATAAAACACAATAAAACAGTAAGAAAACACTAAAAACAGCAATAAAAACCCTGAAACAAAAACAGCAAAACAAAAACAAAACACCCAGCAACAATAGCAATCGTAGCAAGAGAAAGCCAAAATAAATAATATATTTGCAAGGCCTTCTTGAAAATAATGGAGCATGGTGGACCTCTTACGGAAGCTAATTCCAGAGATGAGGGGCCAATGAAGAGAAGGCCCTCTCATACGTGGTCACCCACCTAACTGCTCTCACAGGTGGACCAATGAGAAGTCCTTTCCTCCCATGCCCAGCTTGCCTGGGCGTGGAGAGGCCATTGTGGGGTGGGTGGGCGAGACGTGCATGGAGGCGTGTTATTGGTGGCCTCCAAGTGGAGCCACCAGGGCTGGGAGGGGACAACTGTGAGCTTATATGCGAGCTCACCCCCCATCCCCTTCTTCAGCATGAGTCTCCTGAGTATGCAGGATGTGCTCAAACCACATGAAGAGGCACGGCTGCAGCAGTGACAAGCTCCAGTGGTGGCTCCATGAGGAGGATGCAGCTGCAGCGGTGGTGAGCAGCTGCATCACATGCTCAATAGTGCAGCAGTGCCTGTGTGGTGGAAGCAGCTAGTGAAGGGGACAGCCGGTGAAGGAGAGGCTTCTTCAGGCTTGACAGGCCTCAGGTTTGCTGAGCGGACAAGATGGTCCTCCTCACCAGGGTGGCGGTATAAGCCATGTGGCAAGTGCCCCCCCCCACCCCGGGTCTCTACCAGGGTGGTGTGGAGACAGGGAGACTTCTTGGTCAGCATTGAAGAACTCCCCTTTCAAAGTCAGCAGGCCCACAGGTGAGGCATAGTGGGCATAGCAGAGCAATCATTGGCCTATCCCCAAACGGAATTGGAGCATTTAGATCCATCAGATTCTGGGCAAATTAGGCTGTTGCTTAGAGAGGGGGGCAAAAGTCAAATACCAGGCCGGGGGTTGAGGCCTAATTAATAACAGTCAAGACAATTTAATAGGGTGAATTTTAATCAGTGAATATATATTCTAGAAGAATAATGCCACCAAAAGGTGTGGGAGGAAAAAGAGTAAAGTGAAGCCCTTTGCCCTCCAACTAAATGGACCAGAGGAGGGGGTCAATCCCGACATTGCCATGATTCTGGCTAGACTTAATGCAGTTGAGCAGGGAAAAGGGATTATTCCACCCCCTACTCCTTTACTGTAGCCTCAATTGGCAGAGGTTCAGGGTTCTTACAGACTAGGAAAGAGGCAGAAGAAACCCTCTGGCTTTCTGTTGCAGCAAGACTGGATGCCATAGAAGCTTCCTCAAGCCAGGCAACAACACAACAGCAAATAAATCCACAGAACAGGTCCCTGCCAGCATGGGGGCAGCTCCGGGGTCTTCTGGAAACACAAGGATGTTAGCCAACCCAACAGCTCTTATGCCATCCATGAGTCAACCTCAACCCCAGGAACATGGTGAGAAAGCACCCAACACTCCACTTATTCTGGTCAGCCATGGGGTGATATTCCTCCATGGGGATGGTACCCCTGGTTTGCAGGAATGGGCTGGCCTGCCATGGCACCAACAACAGGATGCATACAGAGCCAAGAGAAGTGCACAATCCCTACACAGAGAGCACCTCTTGTTGAAAGCACACCAGCACAGTCAGACCTTACCATGAGTATGATACAGCCGTAAGCTGATATTCTATCTTAGAGAAGAGCACAGAGCAGGAACATCCACTAGGCTGGACAAGAAGAATGACAACGCAACTGCCCAATCATCACAGCAGACAATGGTGGAAGCTGTTGCATGTGCTACAATGTGGTTGGGCCCTGAAGGGTGATAACCTCTAATAAGGCTGAGCTGGGACAGGGAACAAAATATCATATGCGGGGGTTGGTCAGGGGGCCATAACAATGGGAAGCATGTCTGCACCTTTGGGGTACCATCTATTACCTACCACAAGGGAAAATGTTATTGAGGGGAGAGTTTACCGATATCTTTTCATTACTTTTCCATGAATTGGAGAATAATGAGAAAGAAAGAAAAATGTAGAGAGGGACTTAGAGAGGCTGAGATGGAAGAGAGTGGCCAGGAACTGGGCCTACTGGCTCCTAGGCTTCCTGATATACATGGGCGTCATCCAGCAATGCTTCCCAGAATAGGGCTACATTTTGACTAAATATTTGGACATGATTTATAGAGCCTACACTGAATGTGAGGGCGGGGCATGGCTGACCTATGATGAATCATTTCATCGGTGGGCCACCTTTGATCATTCCCTTCATTGGGATGTAAAAGACAATGACCTTTGACTTCTATCCAGGGTTCAATCCCACTTGCCATGCTGGGAATATAGTTCCCGTGGCACCTGCACTCTTCCTCAATGCCACTACTGACATGAATGTACCATATGTAATGGACAACACCCAGCCTCCAACTGTTATAGAAACAGAGGAGGGTGGGGCCAGAACAGGGAGGCACAAGGAAGAAAAAAACCTGGGGTGCTACAGCCCCCTCCAAAAGGGCCCCAGTCCAATTAAGATACAAATTTTGAGATGCCTTTTAGTGGATTATCGATGGTGCAGTAATACAACATACCTGGACGCGGATTTTTCAGAGACTTTTTGCATTCCTTTCCAGGGCCCATGCCAGCCTACATTTTCAAAAAATCAGAATCCTATTTTGTTTATGCAGCATCTAGTTCAGGGGGAAATTGACAAAGAGGTGGCTGCTGGAAGGGTTGTGGGACCTTTCACTGCACCACCAATTGCCAACCTGAGGCTTAGTACTCAAAAAGGCCTCAGGAGATTTCAAGTTGATTCACAACATTGGCTTTTCTCTGATACAGATTCAGGCTGTTGGCAGGTGGAAATCCAAGGCAGTTCACTCATATGTCAGGCAGTTCCCAAAATACATTATTTCCTCAAGCAAATTCTTACATTTGTTATGTATGTTCTAGATTTTTTGCAGGGCCATGGCTTAGTTCAAGTGATCATATGTGGACACAGTATGATCTTCTGGGCCAGTCAGAGGGCTGCTGGGTCAAGTTTGGGGCCTCAGCTCAGATTAAGCCATTGTGCCAGCATCCATTGGGTGGGCAGACATGGCATGCACTGGGAGAGTCTCATGCCCACTTTGTTCCAGCGACACTGGCTTTTCTCTCCCCCTCAGGTTCTCCTTATGCACCTTGGTGGTAATGATTTAGGTGTACTCAAAGGAAAGGCCCTCATCTTACAGGTGATTGCTGACTTTCAAGCTATCCAGAGGCACTGGCCTGGTGTTCTGATAGTGTGTTCATGTATGCTACCCAGAATCAACCTGCATGTAAATAGCGATCATCGGGCAATTGAGCGTGCCCGGTGTAGAGTTAACAGAGAAATTTACAAATACTTGGTGCAGTTTGGGGACTTCAGCAAACAACACCCAGAGATAGCAAGAACCTGGAGGGAGCTCTATAGCCAGGATGGGGTCCATTTATCGGACCTGGGTAATGATTTGTTTTTGCATGATCTGCAATGGGGTTTACTGTAGGCAATCCAGAGCAGGTGGGGTGGTGCAACTAAGCTGGAAGCTTGTCCCCCATGGCTGGTATATGCGGACATTGGGAGCAAGGATAGGGATGGTGAGCATTCTTAGCCACCGAGGCTCCCAGCAGAGAGTTTTGCGGCCCCAGCTGGAGAGATAAGGGTTACCTCTGAGGCTAACCTTTCTCAGTCACTCAGAGTTTTGCAACCAGAGGGTTGGGTGACAC
Organism: Anniella stebbinsi; assembly: GCA_029215795.1. NCBI lineage: Eukaryota > Metazoa > Chordata > Lepidosauria > Squamata > Anniellidae > Anniella > Anniella stebbinsi. The sequence continues at coordinate 27,688,973 of JARDYH010000008.1, forward strand.
CAGAAGGCCTACCTACCCCCAAAAGGGGAAAACCTGGGAGGTGGAGGATTACACACCTCACATCTCGAGCTGTGAATGCCTCACCCAATCCAGTTTATGGCCAGGTATTTGGCCAAGAGTGGATGCCCACCTAGACCTCCACCCCTTTTGCAGATCTATATAAATGTGGCCCTATTTTAAACTCATTCTGCGGTCTCGACTTGTTATTTCCACCCTCCACTGCTGCAAGAGTCTCTCTTAATGTTCTTAAAGTGTGGGACTTGTGTTTTTATTTAATTGTTTTAAATTGTTTACTGGATTTTAATGGATGCCTGAGGGGTTTGCTCCATGTGAATTCTGATGCAAACTGAACAGTTTGACACTACCAGGATTAAGGTGTAGTTTAGAACCTATTATATGATGAGATAAAATAAATTAATTCTTATAACTGCATATGGTGAAAATATGTATTTGAATCCATATTTGGATTCAAAGATCTGTACGGATTTTTTTTAAAAAAAGAGATTTCATATGAACATGATACAGACCAGAAATAGATTAATACATACATCATTATCTGAGGGGTAGTAATGTTATAAACACCTCTTCTATTTCTGCCTTTGTATGTATGTATATATATATATATATATATATATATATGTGTGTGTGCACATTTAAATATGCACAAACTGATTCTTTTATGTTATGGTGAGATCAGGCAAACATGATTTCTTTTGCTCTTCTGTTGCTCAGAGTGCCCTGCATTGTGCGGTCCTCTTGGGAGATGGATTTGAAAACCCTGGAATTATTTCAAAGTGCTATTTATCATCTCACTGTACCAAACCCCATGGAGCTTTCTTAACACAGTCTGAAAGCTTCTATCCATTTAAACATCCCTGTGCTATTCTAAAAGATTGTGAGCCTGTAAAGTTTCTCAAGATTGATCTTTGGCAGTTTTCCTTTGCTGAAAGAGTCTGAAGCCACTGGTTTTGTATCAAGATTTCCTGAGATGACTCGGATAGTTCTGATCCTTTTGCTCATACTGCGGTTCCAACAGCCTTCAACCGAGTGCAAGGGGCAAAGTGTTAAATGTACCATGACAAATCCCTTCCAGATGCCAAATGAGTATTATCAGACAGGGGACATAATGATTGGAGCAATTACAACTCAGTATAAGTGCATAAATGATGGAATATTTTTCAGTGAAGACCCCAAAATGAAGTATTTTTGTGAACTTGTGTAAGGATTATTAATTTTAATTGCTTCCATAGAATTCACTAAACTGTGTCATAACCTGGGGGGAAAAACTGTGCAAGCAATGAAATGTTCAGCAAGTATGATAAAAAGTGTATATCTATTTCTTTCTTCATTATGAGGAATGCAGACTTAGTCATACTCCAGGTAGAACCCTGACATCAATTTAACTCATGTTAATGATTATTATCTTCAATTCCATTAATTTCAATGAGTCTACTCTAAATATAACCAAATCTGGATCCAATCCAATGTTCTTCATAATCTCTGCATTTTGTTTTCTTGCTCCTTTTGTCCATTCTATATTTCCTTTATTTGTCAATCACTTATTTCAACATTTATTTCCTGTTGTGTTTGCAGCTGAACTCTCTGTACCTTCTCATGGTGTTCTGTGTTTTGGTTCCGACCTTATATGTTTTGATTTCCCATAACATCACAGCATCACTCCCACATCCTTTGTGCTCAGCTGCTAGTCTTTATCTCCCTCTACTCTTTCTCTCAATGTTATAGGGCAACTTCACATTTATATTGTTTGCATGATGTAGGCAATCTAAACTCGCAAAAAGGATCTTGACTAGAAACTATATATACGTTATGATCAGCCTGTTTGGCCCTATGATATAACTGATGTTTACAAAGATCTATTCCATTATTATGATTTCCTTATATTTTATATGTCATCTGATAGTAAATGATAAGAGCAGTGTTGCAGCATGTGTGTGTGTGTGTGTGTTCATGTGTGGGCAAACACAAAAAAAGCAGAAAACTATTGGCATTATCTATGCCCAGCTTTGATGACAGGAGAGATGATCAGAAATTACCTGCTAGAAATGAAACCTGTTCTTGTTGGTATGTTCTGGTTTTTCCTTTGCTTTCTTCCCCACCCCCCAAGTAATATTATGGCAGGACACCTCTCAGTGGTTAACTGAGAAGTGTCCTGTCACAATATTACTTGAAAAATAATGCCTTTGACATGGGAGCCTGTAGTTCATGTACAGGATTGGGGTTGCTGGCAGGGACTAAAGTAGTGAAACATGGTGAAGGGGACAGATCTCCTACACAGGAACATAATCTATACATAGAAAGAGAACCAACTCCTTGACCTCTTTGGAAAGCCAGTCACCAGGACTAATTTTCAAGACACCAGTGGCAAATAGGCACCATGGTAGTTCATCTGGTAGATAAGTGTGTATTGAGCAAAATGGGCATAATCTAGGCAAAGCTGAGTGTTCATCTAACATTGGGCCTGTTCAGATAATGATAATAATAATAATAATAATAATAATAATAATAATAACAACAATTTATTTCTTACCCGCCTCTCCGTCTGGATGACATGCTAGGCCATGGTTAGGCTGCTAACCATTTTGCAGTAAATGATTAGTGAGCGTGTTTAAACTGTGGTTATGTAGCCACCATGGTTAGGAATGTTTCAATGACACACTGGCTGGTTTCGCACAACACATTAGGCAATGGAGGGGTTAAGAGGGTACTGACCGTGTGTTAGGTAGGCTGTACTCCCCAGACGACATATTGCTACTCCGTTCCTTGAGCAGCTGAAAGTTCCGGCATCCACCTTGGTTGCTACATCTCCTCCCTCCCCCTCCCTCAGTCCTCCAGCCATATCCCAGCATGCACCATATGTTCTGCTGGCTGTATCAGAGCAGCTGGGATTTTTGGCTGCTCCGGCTGGCAGAACTCTATTCCCACACGGACTAGTACACAGAAAGAGGGGATTGGTGTCAGACAACACTTTAAACAACAGGTTTCCAGCTAAACAACTTGCAAGACAGTTGTTTCCCTCTGTTGCTTGTTTGGGTGGAATAGCATACTATCAGTTGTGTGTGAGTGGCGTGTAACCCTCCACACAACACAATAAGCAACACAACCGATGGTTGCTTCCCCCCAATCCATTGCCTAACGTATTATGTGAAACCAGCCACTAAGTCATGGTTCACATGACATGTTAAGCCATAATGCTTTGCACAAAATGCTTAACCACTGTAGCTTAGTGTGTAGTCTAAACAAGGTCTATTTATCAATCTATTAAAATGGGGAAAACAGGATCAAGTAGGAATGTGAAAAGCAGGAAATACAAATTCTAGCCTATAGATGTCTATCCATTATTGTGTATTAAAAAGAAAAGCATATATGACTGAATATTATTTTGTAGTTTGCCAGTATAACACATGGCAAATATTGACTATTTTGAAATAAAATAGTTTTGCATCAGTGCTATTTCTTATAATTGAATATAACTAGTCAAATATGCTATTAGAGCGACATCCCAGAACTTTAGACAAAACAAACCTAATCCTTGATTGGTGGAACCATTTTCTTCCAATACAATGCTATGGACATTGTTAATGGAATCACAGAATCATAGAATAGTAGAGTTGGAAGGGACCTATAAGGCCATCGAATCCAACCCCCTGCTCAATGCAGGAATCCACAATATTCACGTAATCAAACAATCCATGGTTTGTAAGCAATGATTTGTTCGTGAGGATGCAGGAGTGAGTGACTGTGCTGGCTTCCAACCTCTCACCTGCTTCTGCTTTGCTGAACAACTCAGGAATAACCCATTCCTGGGTTGTTCTCCATGATGTCCAGACATGAAACTCTGGATTGTTGAGGGAGAAACAACTCAGTGTTTTAACCCACAGCTTGCTCTTGTCTTAAAATTCTGGGTTGTTTCTCTCTCAACAACCCAGAGTTTCAAGTCCAGAAACCACATGGAACAACCAAGGGGTGGGCTATTCCTGGCTGTTTACCAAAGTCGAAGCAGGTGAGCATGAGAGCCAGCACATTGCATGCTCACATCCATGCTGAAACAACCCACAGTTAACAAACTATGATTTGTTTAATTCCTCAAACTGGTTCAATAAGTTTTACTTCTTCTATGGTATCTTTTCTCAGCATTCCAATCAAATGAATAAACAATATTAATATATTTTCCAGAGGGTTTTTTTAAAAAAAACATATCAAACTCCCAGACATGGCTCAATAAGTTTCATTACATTTGCAATTTGCACCACATTCCAATTCATGGATTGAAATACCATTGATAATACAGCTTTAATACATTTTATGTTAGGTTCATAAATATAAAAAATACACATGGCATTTTCCCATCTCCAGTACTCATTACTCTATAGAATTGCCATCCCCAAATTAAGCACTTTTGATACCAAAAGTTTTAGTGGGGAGTGGGAATTTATTTAAACTCCTAACCATGTGTTTATTATAATGTCAATGTCAGCTGAAAGAAAGGAAGAAGATAGAAGTGATCCCGTTTTATAGATTCTAAGATATGTTTGGATATATGACCTCTACTTGTCCAGTCACAATGGGAAATTTTCAATTAGCATAGCTCACGGATGGGGACAGGACACTTGGAGAGGTGTGTGGCTTACCATACGCATGTGCAAGGGGTGTGCCAGGTGTTCCCAGGCACACCCTAATGTCTCAAGCAATATGCACCAAACTGAAGGGGCCTTTGTGTAGAAATCCAGAGGGGAGATCCAGATACAGTGAGAATGGTCCTCCGGCTACTCTCCAGCTTCTCCTCCACCACACCAAAGAACTGCTGCCTCTGAGAGAGCACTGTTGTTCCTGGCAGCAGGAGAGAAAAGGAATCACTCTGTTGGGAGTGTCTGCCAGGAGCCATGCTTCAAAGAGGCCAGGAGGAGGGGCCCGAAGGCTAATATTGCCTCGTAAGCCCCTCCTCCAGCCAGTGTAACCACAACAACCCCAATGCTGGGACTTGAAAAGTGTCATCCCTCCTCCCAACTGCAATGGGCCTCCCGTGCTCAGGCAAGCTGAACACAGAGTAGGACATCAGTGTCTACTGTGTTCAATAAATAAATGAATAAAATAATATGTCTTTTATGATTGAGTATTCAATAAATTTTGGGCTTTTTAAAAAGATATTGCCTGGGAGCACATGCAAATGAAATGTGCTGTGCATGCCTATGTACCTTACCACTTGTGTGCTGGACCCTTCCTGGCTTATAAAAGCAGTGGACTGGGGGACAGGCTGTGTGAATACTAGGGAATAGGAACTCAACCTAAGCCTTTTCTACACGTAAGGGTGTAGAGGGCCAGAGGGGGCAGGATCATGGACTTACCTGCTTCTGTGATCCTCCCTGGGCAACCAAACAGAAGCACAACTTCCCTGAAGGGAAGAGGGACATCGCGCCCACCATTTTTGTTTTAAAGTTGCAGGAGCCGGGAGTGTACTTGCTCTCCTCCGTAACTGTAAGTTAAAAAAAGAAGAAGCCCTGATCCCACTCCCCCCGATGCCCCTGGACACCCCCAGCCCAGTTCCTTCCCTCTGCTGACCCCTACTACTCACAACGAAGAGAGAAGAAGATGGGACGGGCGCCTACACCACCCACAGTATCGTCCTGGGACCGCTGGAATATTCAGGTTTTCCCAGGGTTTCTTTATCCCTGGGAAAACTCGTGCCCATCCCCCCTGCCCCCAAAGACTCCCTGTTCATCATTTGGATGCACAGGGAGCACTCAGGGACAACCCTGGGGGGAAAAGGCTGGTGCAGAAACTGCCCTAGGCTGGATCAGATTACATTCCCAAACTTGTGATTTGGGTTTATTGTGGACTTGGCCCTGAACCACAATGTCCAGGTTTCAGTCATGGCTAGGTGTGTGTTTGCTCAGCTAAGGCTAGTGTGCCAACTGCTCCAATTCCTAGAGATGTCTGAACTGGCTATAGTCACTCATGCCTCAGTTATTTCCCATTTAGACTACTGTAACATGCTCTCTATGGGACTGCTTTTGAAAAGTGTTCAGAAACTACAGCTGGTTCAGAATGCTGTGACCACACTGTGACTGGAGGCAGTTACAGGGAACATGTGTTTCCCATGTTACAATAGTCTTGATCATCACCAGACTGTTTCTGGGTACAATTCAAGTCCTGGTTATGACCTATAAAGCTATATAGGCCACCTTCTCCTACATGAGCCTCCCCAGTGCTTAAGAAATTTGAGATAGACCCTTCGTTTTATACTTCTAGATGCACGTTTGGTGGCAACACAAGAAAGGACCTTCTCAGTAGCCACTCCAAGGCTGTGGAACTGCCTGCTAAGGGAGGTTAGGTTCACTAGGGATGTGCATGCCCAAAAATATCATATCGTATCGATATTGGAAATTCGGACCAAAAAAATTATCGTCTCCAATTATATCGTAGATGAACCGTATTGTCTCATATTTCCGATAATTATCGGAAATCCAATATTATATTGTTTCTCCATTTTGCCCTAGAGACTCTAGAGTTGATTTTTGAGTCAGAAAGGCCTAAAACCTCTTAATTTTCCAAGTTACAGGTTTGAAACTTGGTCACAGTGCAGACTGAGTGTTGCTAGTCATCTGTGCCAAATTTTATAACAATTGGTAAAAGTGTTACTCGGAAGTAAGCTTTCAAATACATTGTTTCAGGTGGCTGAAATGTGGTCCTTTTTCAAGAGACGTTGTCCGGTACTCATGGGCATCTCACATCTGTGCCCAATTTCAGATGCACAGCTGCAGGCATTACTAAGCTCTCAATAACATGCACTGTTTCCGGTAATGCACTCGATGCTGCTGCTGCTGAGACTTATAGGTATATATGAATACAATGAACTATCAAAACCTGTGGATAAACTAGGCAGTGCCTTCCGTATGCAGTCATAAAAGTAAAATGTGTTAATCAGAAGATGGTGAACTGCTGCTGCCTTGTCTCATTGATTAGGCCAAGCATGTTTACAAATTAAAAGGATTGGGGGGTAGGGGAATAGCACGGGTGTTACATTTATTTTAGAGCCAGCCTTAGCAGGCAGGGCCTCATTGGGCCAGGAGATACCCTGGAAGCGTGCCAACCTGCAGGATCCCACTAAAACTAAAAAAACTTAAAAGCATATTATTATTATCCATGCCTATGCGTCTATGGCACAGTGAGAATGGATGCATTCCTCTGCAGTAGAACTGCTGCCTTGACTCTAGATTATCCAGATGAATTTTAAGATGTTTTTAATGTTGTATTTTTCTCTTGTTTTTTAAAAATTTTTAACTGTTGTGATTTTTATGTTTTATATTGTTGTTGTTCCCCGCCTCGATCTGGAGGGAGAGGCGGGCTACAAATTATTATTATTATTATTATTATTATTATTATTATTATTATTATTATGTCTAAGTACAAATGAAATAATAAAAGGATTGGGGGATAGGGGAATAGCATGGGCATTACAGTTATATATTTATTTTAGAGCCAACCTTACCCAGGCAGGGCCTCATTGGGCCAGGACATACCCCAGAAGCAAGGAAACCTGGAGGATCCTAGCACATATATTATACATGTACTGCTTTGACAACTGTAAATCCCATCAAAACAACCGTCACACACCGCCTTGACCTCATCGTGCTTGAAAAATGTCCCAGTCTGCCCACCATCCCTGTGCAGGCAGATTGGCAGTTCTTCATGCCAGAGCTGCACACATTGGCAGAAGCAGAGGCAAATAAAAGTCATGTTCAGGGTAGAGGTGGGCATTGGCTGGAGCAGAGGGAATAGTCACGTTCAGGGTAGAGGTAGGCACTTTGGCAAATAAATATAAAGTCACGTTCAGGGTACAGGTAGGCACATTGCCTGGACCAGAGTCTGAAAAAAAAGAAAAAAAAGGAAATGTGTGAGGGGGATGCTTCTGCAGTCCCTTAATATCGGACTCCATGAGGAACAGACCCAGGGACGTAGTGACGAAAAATAATAATACATGTATCTTTCAAGGCTCACTAAAGCAGTCCCTCCAGACTGGAACCATTGGCTGGAGCAGTGTTGTTTTTTTAAGAAAGTTAAACAGGGAAGAGGACAAAACACACTCACTCAGTCACAGTACCCCCACTCATGCAAACCTAACCCTTCAATCAAACCAACCAGAAAACGTATAAAAACTATAACTCAAACACACAAGCAACGAACAGCCAAATGAACCTGAGACACAGAAGGGAACAGAAAGATGCAAGACTACAATGAATCTTTAACAATTCACCACCAAGTAACTATAACACCCAGGAGCCAGGACAGAGCTCCAACAAAATCCACCCTTCTCCCCTCAACGCCTAACTCCCAACAGAGCTGGAACACCAAGTGTGGGGGTTTTATGCAGGGATATCTTTAGCCCTCCTTCAACATTGTGATTGGAGCCTGCTGGAATCCTTGCTGCATGATTAGTCACTGTCTCAGCAAGCACACCCCACCTTCTAGCTCCATCCATGTGGCGGCAAAAGAGAAAGAGCCTTCCGATAAAACGATAACATACGATAATTACCGTAGGATTTTTTATCGCCTCCGATAATTATCGTAGGGTTTCCTATCATAAAGTTAGCGTTAAACGATGCACGATAAAGAGCATATAGTATCATTATTGTACATTTTAATGATACGATACACATCCCTAAGGTTCACTCTCTGCTGTCCTTCCACTGGCAGGTAAATATTGTTTTGCCCTTTTGTTTGTAAGCAGCTCTGTTGGGTTGGGTGCTGATTTTTATTCTGCTGTTGCTGTGTTTTTATTGTATTTCAATACCTTGTTTTATTATCAATTTATGATTGTAATCTGTGAAAGTGTCATTTTGTGGAATATCAACTGGGCAAACAAATAACTACCTTAAAGAAAATAAGTTTAGGTATCAGGATATAAACAGCAGCACACTTTCAAATGAACAGTTAATAAAGAGTTGAATATTTCTCTCTTCCATAACTTAACTCTATCTTTAGTGCAAAGCTGAAGAACTACCAGCATGTCCTCTCCTTGGCATTTGCAGTGAAGGAGATCAATGAGAACCCAAAGATGTTACCAAATGTCAGCCTGGGGTTCCACATCTATGACAGTTACTACAGTGCAAGGATGACTTATCAGAATACCCTAAAACTTCTTTCCAATTCAAAAAGGATTGTTTCCAATTACAACTGTGACAAGAAAAATAATTTGATGGCTCTCATTGGAGGATTGGACTCTTCAGTCTCCTTCCAAGTGGCTACTATCATAGACATCTACAAAATTCCACAGGTAGAATGAATGTATAGTTCACATAGTTTTTCAATTTCAATGCAAGAAAATGGTGTTTCTGACACTAAAATGACATACCGTCATGGTTATTCCATGAAATAAGGAGAAACGGATGCCCAAAATGTTAAATCTGCATAGGAATGTGTTGTTCTGCAAAATGGTTTACTAATGGAGCACCTGGCCTGTAGTTTTTTTAATATTGCTCAGGTGCTATCCTATCCCATGTGTCTTTTTAGGGGTTTGATTGTCTTGCCTATATAAATCTAAGGGCATTTACTCTGGATAGTAGAAATGACAGATGCAGTGCTGCATGTGATGAAGTGTCTTAAAAATATTTCTCCTGGTCAGAGGGATTAGTGAATTCTGTGACTTTGGAGGTGTGTTTGCAATAGCAACAGTGATCACATGGATGATGACCCTGTAATCTTTTGAAGCTTTTGAGATCTTAGAACAGGTTTGGGGAACCTTTCATCCTGAGGTCCAAATTTGACTTCAGAGCAATTCTTGGGAGCTGAATTCCAATTGTGCATGGGGCTGAAGGGAAAGGAATGGACAGAAGGCAAAATGTGGCAGAGGGGGGGGGGGGTAAGGCCAAAATATTTAGGCTAGGGTGACCAGATAAAATCCAGGTCAGGGCTCATGTAACTTTAACAGTTGTAGATAAAAGGGAATTTCAGCCAGTGTCATTTGTATGCAATTAGTTCCTGGTGAAATTCTCTCTTCATCACAACAGTTAAAGTTGCAAGGGCCCTGCCTTCTTTTGTATATGGTAACTCTTGTATAGTGCCTGCAACTTTAACTGTTGTAATGAAGAGGGAATATCACCAGGAACTAATTGCATACAAATGACGCTGGCTGAAATTTCCTTTTCTCTACAACTGTTAAAGTTACATGAGCCCTGACCTGGATTTTATCTGGTCAGCCTAATTTAGGCTGTTTTGCCTAAATTAGCTTAACATTCTAACTGCCATTAAATAGGCCTTAGGAGAGGCATTTCAACTTTTTAGAATGGTGTGGAAAAACTGAAGGAAAGCCTGGAAACTACCAAATGGTAGGTGGCCAGGGAAAAGGTGGAGTGCCAGGGCAAGGGTGTCTGAATACCTGGGGTACCCTGGAGGGCCAGATTTGGAACACAGAACAGCCAGATTTGGCTCCACCTCTGTCTTAGAAGGTGAAGGAGTATGGAGAAATCTCACTCTGCTGGGTCTTCCTTTTTGGCCCTACCCCATCAAATTGCTAATTGTCTCAAAAGTCCCCTCATGGGAAAGATACAATGAAGCTGAAGTTGTGCAACTGCTCCTCACCAGCCTTTCCTCTTTGCTGCCAGCCTCCATGCCTCCATAAATCATGGCTCTCCATTAACAGAATAACTCAGCTTATCAATACAAAGAAACACCGAAACTACAGGCATAGGTGGGAGAAGATGCACATATAGACTAGTGTGTTCCTAAATTTGTTCAGTCTCCTTCCACCAAATGAAATTCTAAATTATTCTTTTAATTTAGGATTTACCATTGGGTCTTATGGCTGAAGGTATTTGAAACGAGTTATTAGAAGTGAATATAAGCTCTATTTTTCCTTCTGAAAATTCATGTCCTGTTTTGTTTGTTTGTTTGTTTAGATTGCCTACTGTGTATTTGCTCCAGTGAGTGTAAGCATGCAGTTCCCCTCATTCTACCGGATGATTCCCAATGAAGTATTTCAATATTCAGGGATTGTCCAGCTTCTTTTGCATTTCCAGTGGGTGTGGGTTGGGATCATTGCAACGGATGATGATGATGGAGAAAAGTTTGTGCAGACCTTGACTCCAATGCTCTCCAAGCATAGCATCTGCACAGCCGTTACTGCAAAATTACCAGACGCGTCTTACGGTTTAGACGTGTTGGAATTATTAAAGCACATATCCCCAAAGTCCATTTCACTAACCACCTCCAAAGTTAATGCATTTGTTATAAATGCAGACTCTAAAACTACAACATGTTTGAAATGGTTGATATGTATTTATGAAATGTTGGAAGGCATTGGAAAGATGTCTATAGGTAAGGTGTGGGTTATGACCGCCCACTGGGATTTCTCAACAGAGACATTTCACAGGAAGTTTGATATACAAGTCTTCCATGGCAGCTTGTCTTTTGGAATTCACTCCAATAAAGTGCTGGGATTTACAAAATTCCTCCAACTCCTACATCCTAACTCACAAAAAAATGACACTTTTATTAGGGTTTTCTGGGAACAGGCATTCAACTGTTTATTTTCTGATTCTAATGAGGAGGAGGATATAAGCCACAGATGCACTGGGCAAGAGAAGTTGGACAGCCTCCCTGGGGCTCTATTTGAAATGAGCATGACCAGCCAAAGCTACAGCATTTACAATGCAATCCATGCGATAGCACACGCTTTGCATAAGATGTCTATGCCCAAGCTAAAAACCAGAGAAATGGTGGACAGACGTAGACTGGATCTTCTAAATATGGATCCTTGGCAGGTAATGTTTCACATCTAACACTGTTCTTGTCAATTCTAATCCAATGGCTGATGGCTGGTGTGACAGGAAGCAGGAGCCGCCCACAGACTTAGTGGTGGTGTTCCAGGAGACGAGTGTCTTTGGCACTGCTGTCGTGTCTTCTTCAGTCCCTGAACTATTTGTTCAGTTCTTGAACATCTTATTTTATTACATTTTAGCCCATGACCTTGATGTATTTGCATGTATTTTGTATCTCTGTCATATATGACAATACATTTGCATTCTAGTTACATTTGTATTTATTGGTGCGATCTATGAATGGATTGTACTATTTGTTTCAGCAGTGGATATTCGAGTAGATAGACCTAATCTTTGAAGTTACCCCTCTGTATCCTGCACTTCAGGGGATCATGTCAGTCACCTGCCCCTAAATCAGGGGTAAGCAATGTTGTGCTCATGGGTACCAATCACCCCTGGATACCTTTCTTGGTACACACCAAGGTGCCATACCTCTCCAACGTATTTATTTATTTACCACATTTCTTGTCAGGAACTGGGATTACTGTGAAATAGCTTCATACTGGTAGTCAGTGAAAAGGGTTTTTTTTTTTGTTTTTTTACTTTGTTGGTGCTCAAACTAACATCTCTGCCTTGTCTACAGTCTTCTGTGCTTTACTACACCTCCCATGGTAACCATATTGTGGTGAAGGCCAGGACAGTTTCTCAAATTGCAAATGTGCCCAGTGCGCAAAAAGGTTGCCTATCTCTGCCCTTAATCCAGACCTCCATGAAGTAACTAGCATACCCAGCTGCACACAGCATTTCCTTTTTCATAAAAATCCATCTCTCCTCTGTCAGATACTATCTCACAGGGTTGGCTCTACCATTAGGCAGAGGGAGACAGTCACCTCAAGGAGAGGATGATAGGGTGAGGGACAAGGAGTAGTGTTGAAATGTGGAGCAGCAGTTGCTCTCAGATGCAGGGAAAATGCTGTACTGTCAAAAGTTTTGAAGTCAGATTCACCTGCCTGTCTTGCCACCTTTTATAGATGAAATGGGGAAGGGTACCCTCTTTGCCTCAGGAAAGAAAATGTCTTGGGTCAGTCTCACATGTCCATACAATTTTGCTGAAGGCACCACACATTTCCACAAATCACAAAACCTGGAGGACTACACATTACCCCTGCCTTGCTTTAAATTATCTTCAGCTTAAAACATGACTTTGAAAACAGTGCTATTTACAATATACAATATACAAAGTTCAAACTCAAATTGCTTTTGGGAAAAAAAAATATCACAAAGCTTTATATAACAGCTCAAAAAAGGGGTGTTGGGATATTAATTCTACAGGTGATCATAGTACTGCTCACACAAGCTGACACATTTAGAAAATACTTCTAACCCTTCATTAATCTAAAGAGGGTAAATACAATATTTTGGGAGAAATGAAAGGCATATATTTTTAAGATGATGATGATGAGCAGCTATGGAACTCCCTGCCAAGGGAGGCTAGATTGACTCTCTATCTGGTGTCCTTCCACCGGCAGGTGAAGGCATTTTCATTCAACTAGGCCTTCAGCATTTAAGCAAATCAGTTAGGTTGGATGCTGTTTTTATTCTGTTATTGTTGTGTTTTTCAAAATTGTGTTTTATTATACTTGTTTTATTCTTGCTTTGATCAAGCTGCCTTCAGTGCGATTTTCCTGGCAGAAAAGCATTGTACAAATCAAATAAATATATAAATAAATACCACACCCCCAATCATTTGTTTTCCAAAATGTTCTTATTTGCTGTGTGCAGAGAAATAGATTTTAGACTTGTTTAGAGGCATGTAACCCAGACAGGCATGGTAACAAGAGTGAAGAAGGATGGTCAGGGTTGCCATTCGATAGCATTCTGCCCCTCACCCCCACCCCATTTTCATTCTAGCTTCATCCTTTCCTGAGGAGCATCTCATTTAACAACAGCGCTGGAGACACAGTATCTTTTGATGAGAATAAGGAATTAGCAGCTGGGTATAATATTTTAAACTGGATTACTTTCCCAAATCAATCATTCTTAACTGTGAAAGTTGGGAAGATGGATACACAGAGTAGATGGCTCATCATTAATGAGGATGCTATCACATGGCACAATTTCTTCAATCAGGTGAGATCTAAATTTATCTAAATCAGAAATGTTCCAAAATCAAAATTTCACAAACCCAGGTCAGTCTTGCTGGTATAATTCCATTCTTTAGCACTCATGTGGTAAGGTATAGTGGTTTGTTACAATGAGTAAGGTGTGAATATTTTTTTAAAAAGTCTGATATCCCTGCTGAATATCTTTTTGTTTTCCTAACATGCATTTTCATTTATTTATTTGTCATTTTTTATTTTAAATATATCACATCCTATTTGGATGAAACTATTGAAAAATTGTTTCATCCACTCCCAACCTGGTAAATCAATCCAGAAAGATACCATGATTTTGAATGCCCCTGAGCAATCCAGGAGAGTTAACAAGGACACACAGCTGCATCTATTTTCTGTGCAAATAATTCATCAGGCCATCTCAGTTCCAAGCCAGCTGGAATCTAGCCTGAAAATGATACTTAAGTCAATATCATTCAAAATTCCTGAGGGCCAGGCTGTCTCTACCAACTCAAGGCCAATGTGTTGCCTGAGAACTCATTTTAGACTGGCCCATCAGTTGTTAAATCATTAAAACCTAATGAGCAATGTAGGAAGGCTTGCCTCATTCAAAATGGTGTCTGTGTTGAAATGGAATATTAGACTTAAATTGTCCAAGAAGGGCAATTTCTAGACTTAAGTATATTTTAGTTTCTTTCTGTTTGTTGTTGTTGTTGTTGTTGTTGCTACTGCTGCTGTTGCTGCTGCTAAAGCATGGGAATGGAACATGGGTTTCTGAAAGCTTTCCTTTTGAAAATAAGGAGCAGCATACAGAGTGGTAAATATTTGTGGTTATTGCCCTCCCATTGCTGGAAGAAAAGCATCCCATGTCTGCAACTTCTCCTGTCCCAGGCATGTGTCTACTGGGCATTCTGTAATGGATAGGCAGAAAAGCAGAAAGCAATGATGACAGCAATGTACCAATCAGCTTAGTGGCTCTAGCATTGCAACATTTGAGTTGCTCATACAACTCAGAACACTCACATATGCATAAACAAATGAGCTACCCATAGTGATGTTGGAGGAATCTGTTTGGGAGGTGGAACTCAGTGGGCTTTTGTAGACTCTTCCCCCCCCACACACACACACCTTGGACTTCCATGGGTTGGCCCGACTCAGTGTGTGATGAGTTGGATGAACTCATGGATTTTTTGGAAGGGGGAATTCCCTTCCATGACAGCCATAAATAGTGCAATTTGTGCAAATTAGACCATTTACAGCTGTGATTTCCCATTAATTGTGCTATTTATGGCTACCATTTTGTGCAAATCAGCCTGTGATTTTGCACACACAAAAAAACCTTGGCAACTTTCCTGAAACTATTGTGTGACCCAGCTCACAAATACAAGCTGAGCTGGGGATCCAATTGGCCCCAAAAGGGGTGGATTTCCCCAGAATGGACAATCCTAGCTACACAAACACTTTCACAGTTCTTTGAGCCTCTTCTCTCTCTCTCTCTCTCTCTCTCTCTCTCTCTCTCGGCCCTTAATAGGGAATTTCTAACAGCCACTTTATAGAAGTGCCTCTTTTGAGTTAGGATGAGTGAGAATTTCATTTCAGTTTGGTTTCACAAAGATATTTTGTTTTTTAAAAAGTGAATGTAGGAAAACGCTGAACTGAGATTCATCCATTCAGGCCCAGGGCTTTGAGTGTTTAGCTCTAAAAAGTCTGAATTTGAATCCTTGTATATTCATCCACTTGATTGTTTCGTTAGGTTTGCCACCTTTTTTTCTGAGAAGTCTTCTCAAATGTATGTCAGACAGGTACATCATGGTCCCATCCATGTTGGGCACATCTGTATCTGTTGAATTTGATTGCTGCCAATCCTTGAGAATTTTGTTTCAGGTCATTTTTGATAAGGATCAACTAAAATTTGCAAAGTTATTCCTATTTGGGAGAAACAGAACTTGAGATGAGAACAATCTGAATGCATGAGAAAGTGAAACTGATGGATTTGTCCATCCCTACAGACACACATATCTTAATAAATGAATCCTATAAACTCTTTTAAAACTTTTTAAATTCTCTTCTTGATATACATTTCTTTATAATTATAAAACACCCTTCATTCACAAAGGATTCTAGGATAGTGTACACGTCATTGAAAAAGAGGGGGGAAATCCAGTGTATGAAATCATCCATGTCCTCATCTCTGATAATCAGGTAGGATCCTAAGATGATATAAGAACCAACTTTAGTGTTAGCTACATGGACTACTTTGTTGATAAGATAGAACAGTCATATATGTTCTCCCATTTTATGGACAGGTGCTACCACTTTCTGCCTGTAATGACAACTGCTATCCGGGTTACAGTAGAAGAAAGAAGGAGGGAAAACCATTTTGTTGCTATGATTGCAATCCGTGTCCAGAAGGGAAGTTTACAGGCTGGAAGGGTAGGGAACATAATGTGGAGATTTAATGATACACTCTATTATAACTTACATTTTGTGTTACCACCTATTCAGTTCTCCAAAACAAAGGAGTGATTATGCCAACCCATGAGATAGGTCATGAACAGGAAATACAATATACATAACTAAGTTAAGTCCCATTGATTTCAGTTGAACAACTCTAACTTTCAAACCAACTCTCTGAGATGGAGAATGACCAAGTTATTCAACAAAACTTTGTGAAAATAAACATTTTGCATCCTGAGAACCTGTTTCTCTTTTTTACTGACCCAAGTTATTCGACAGCCTGGGGGAAAAAATCCTCAGATAATTTCTCAGGAAAGTACTGCCTGAGAAATCGTACTCTACCTTAAGCGCTCCTACTGTAATATTTCAGCCATGCTGATAAATTAATTATTTAAGAATTACACAGCAAAATAACCCTATGACTCAATTTTGTATATTTAGAGTAGAGTAATATGTCACAGTAAAGTACTGAAATTATGGCCTGATGGAAATATTGACATAGAATATAACGTCTTATTCTTCAGACATGGATAACTGTTTCCAGTGCCCAGAAGATAAATATCCAAACAAAAACAGGGATCAGTGCCTTCGAAAAACACTAAACTTCCTATCTTTCACTGAAACTTTGGGGATAACTTTGGTTTTCTTGGCTCTGTCTTTATCTGTGATCACAGTTTTGGTTCTTTGTGTCTTCACTAAGCATGGGAATACTGCCATTGTCAAAGCCAACAATCGAGACCTCACCTACACTCTCCTCATCTCCCTCCTTCTCTGCTTCCTCTCGTCATTGCTATTCATTGGCCAGCCTCAGAGATTGACTTGCTTCCTACGACAAACTACTTTTGGCATCATCTTCTCAGTGGCTGTTTCCTGCATACTGGCCAAAACCATCACTGTGGTTCTGGCTTTCATAGCTACCAAGCCAGGATCCAGGATGAGGAAATGGGTGGGGAAAAGATTGGCCAACTCTATCCTTCTTGCTTGCTCCCTTATTCAAGCCAGCATTTGTGCTCTCTGGCTATGCACTGCTCCTCCATTCCTGGACTTTGATATGCACTCTCTTGCTGAAGAAATCATCGTGCAATGTAATGAAGGTTCAAAAACAATGTTTTATTGTGTTTTGGGGTATCTGGGATTTCTGGCCATTGTCAGCTTCACTGTAGCTTTCCTAGCCAGGAAGTTGCCAAACAGTTTCAATGAAGCCAAGTTCATCACATTCAGCATGGTGGTGTTTTGCAGCGTTTGGTTGTCCTTTGTTCCTACTTACCTGAGCACCAAGGGAAAACACATGGTGGCTGTGGAAGTCTTCTCTATCTTGGCTTCTAGTGCTGGGTTACTTGTTTGTATCTTTTCTCCCAAATGTTATGTAATTATCTTGAAGCCTGAGTTGAACAGCAAAGAGCAGCTAATTAGTAGAACTTTGTAAGTTTACTAGTTCTGATATTTACTGTTTTATTATTCAAAAGTAGTTGTGTTTAATAGAAGAAAATGAGATAAACGTATGAAAACACTGTTCTATCTTTCCAAGTCAATGCTTTTCTTTACAATGCACTGCTGTTCCTCTGCAGTTTTTTAAAAAGACTTTTGTAATAGCATGATATATGGTCCAATCTCTTGGCAGTAGTGAAACATTCCCTAGAAAACAGCCATTTGTGTACTGGTGGTAAGGACAGTGGGCAATTTTGTGTACTGGTGATAGGGATGATGGACTAAAGTAGAAATTGTAACTTTGGTTTAGTGTGGATACATCATGTCACTCATGGAAGTTCTTATGCTACTATAATTATGAGATACTCTTAAAAAAACTTTTCAATTCTAAGCCATGAAATAGATAGTTGCAAGGAACCAGTACATATAAATATATTCAAGTTTGTTATCAAACATGCAGCCGTGAACTATATACATTCTAATGGGGCTTTCTCCTACATTTCAGAATATTGGGCACGATTAACAATTTTTTAGCCAATAGCTATAGAGAAAAGAATAATCACTCACTCTACCTGTTATAGTTTTCATTGTAAAGCATTTTAAAGTTAGCTGAAAACTGCAATCTAGAGCCAGACTGGGGCCAGATCTACACCAAGCAGGATATAGCGGTATGAAGGTGGTATATAAAAGGCAGGAGCCACACCAAGCAGGATATAGCGGTATATGGTATGTGTCAATGGGCCCCAACAGTTATCAGTGCACTTCAATAAAGCAGTAGTGTGGCTCCTGCATCTTATATATCACTTTCATATGACTTTCATACTGCTATATCCTGCTTGGTGTAGAACTGGCCTTGCTGTGTTTCCTTCAGCATCAATTACTACAGCATTCCCTTACAAGGATTCGAGTGCAGGGGCAGGAATTCTAAGACAGATGGTACCCTATTAGTTTTATTTGTTTTTAATGTTTTAAGTATTTTATGGTCTTTGTATTTATATTTATTGTTGTTCTCCACCTCGATCCAGAGGGAGAGGTGGGTTAGAAATAAATTTATTATTATTATTATTATTATTATTATTATTATTATTATTATTATTATCATCATCTTCTCTTTGGTGGGGAGGAGGAAATCCTTATCTAAATTCAAGCACTGCCTCTTGCCTTTATGGCCACAAGATTTTCTCTCTCCTCACCTCTCCTCAACTTCAGTTGAGCCAGCAGGTGAAAGGAGCATCAATCAACCCACCACCTCCATTTCCCCACAATTCATAATGATTAGAACCCTACAGTATGGGAGGCAGTCAATACACCAGACTACATATCTCTCATGGCCTCTCCTTTCATCTAATTTTATTTATTTATTGCATTTATATACTGCCCCATAGCCGAAGCTCTCGGGGGGGGTGGGTTTCAAACATCAAAACATTGAACATTAAAAACTGATATACATAATTTAAAAAGCATAAAAACAGATTATAAATACAATATCCATTTCCAATAATTCCTTTCCATGGATGCTGTTCCTTCTGTTTTCCACCACTTTATTCCCAACTCCCAGTTATAAAGGCTGGAAAAGAAAGAGTTCATCAGGGCACCCCCTCCAATATGCCCCCCAACACACAAATGAGGGCTGTAACCACTTTCTCCTCAAAAAGCCTGCTATGTTAAGGCAAGACATATATGGCCTTGGTCAGGAATACAGAAGAGACACACTGAAGCCCACCTCAGTAACAGTAGTTAAAGGAACAGAGTTTTCTAGACAGCTAGAGAGTGTGTGTGAGAGAGAGAGAAAGGCAGAAACGAGAGATAAATCTCAATAGAATAGCTCCTAAGTTTTTCAGCACTAGCTGAGGAAACAGAGCAGTGATATCATCATCCTGTCTACCAGTAAAACAGTAATAGCCATAGTAATTATTGCTTCTTTGTTGTAAAGAAGTGCTTGAGCAAGCAAATCTCAATTTGGAATATCACTTGTTCTGAGCTAACCCTGTTTCAGATTGGGTCCAGGAAGTCAAACAATATCGGCACAATTCATTAAACAAAAAACCTACGGCTTGTAAAAACAATGTTAAGGCTCTACAGTTTCCAACCAAGCACCAAAAAGCAGGGAAATTGGGAGTTAAGGCTCACAAGCCTTAATGCCACATCCTCTCTGAGGAGGCAGAAAGTGCAAGTGAAATTATCATTCTCCCAAAGCAGATAAACCATGAGGACAGGGTGGAGAATATGATATGCAGAGGTGACTGTGGGGTTGTGGAAAACTGATCACGAACAACTTAGGGCCACCTACTTCTCTTTTTTTGCTTAGAGCAGCCCTTCCCCAACCTGGTGCCCTCCAAAGGTGTTGGACTACAACTCCCATCATTGCAAGTCAGTATGTCCCATGGTCAGGACTGCTGGGACTTGTCATCTCAAAAATCTAGAAATGCAATTTGATATGCAGAGGTGACTGTGGGGTTGTGGGAAATGATGATGAACAACTTCGGATCAGCTACTTCTCATTTCTTAGAGCATCTCCTTATGTTGAGAGTTGCAACCCAACACATCTGACAGGCACCAGGTTGGCAAATGTTGTTCAAGAACAAGGGAAGGCAGAATGTAGATCTCCAGATGTTTTGGACTTCAACTTGCAAAAGCCCCTATCAGCATGGGCACTTATCAGGAATGCCGTGAGCTGAAGTCCAAAACATCAGGATAGATCTATTTTCTGCCCACATCTGTACTAAAGTATGATGTTTTCCAGCATTAAGATATGTGATCAATCAAGGAACTCCAAAAGAGCTACATCACTTTAAATAAACTGTCAAAACCAAATGAAACAACAATGAATGAATCTTGAATACCTAATCCGGATAGCCCTTCAGACATCAACATTAGTTTTCAACACATGGCATAGGATGTCTGTTTCTTGAATATCAGATGAAGGATTTCTCTTACTTGTTCAGCAGTGTGAGATCAAAGGCAGAGCTACCACCTAATACTTTCATGCATATTATTTTAAAATTAAGTATGAAATTATTTTTGTCTTCCCCACAACGCATAACAT
This sequence comes from Anniella stebbinsi, assembly GCA_029215795.1. Classification (NCBI taxonomy): domain Eukaryota; kingdom Metazoa; phylum Chordata; class Lepidosauria; order Squamata; family Anniellidae; genus Anniella; species Anniella stebbinsi. The sequence continues at coordinate 27,709,792 of JARDYH010000008.1, forward strand.
GGGAGTTAAAGTGCAACACATCTGGGGAGCACCAGGCTGGAGAACGTTGACTCCTATACATGTCTTCTCAGAAGCCAGTGCCACTGAATTCACTAGGGCTTACTCCCAAGAGGTATAGGATTGCAAACTAATCTCATCTGAAAGGTGTTCAAGACAGTCAAATAAACCTCTTCTGCTCCGCTGTTGCTTTGATGAGATGATGTATTGTGGAGGGATTGTGGGGAGTGAATAGTATATTTTAGGGAGGTGCACTGACCCCCCCGGATTGGATCGTATAGCGGATCAGAATTGGACCTGGGGGGTCAGATCGGATTGGATCAGAGGTTAGGCGGATCCGATCCGATCCGATCCCGATCGGCAGATCGGATGTCCGATCCGAGGATCGGACGCCATTTTGAATGCTTTTTCCCATAGCCTAGTATTGAGTTACAGAAACACCTATAACTTTTCATTTTTAAAGATAGAAGGATGAAACCTGGGCACTTTGTAGATGGGTTGGGGGTAGGTATCTGTGAGTAATTCCAGAAAGATTGGTGCAGGCATTTTGTGGCAATTAATTTTTTTTGTAAAAAAACAGGAATGCCTATAACTTTTTCATTTTTAAAGTTCCACACATGAAACCTTGCCACCTTGTAGGTGATACATTGGCACCTATGTGTGTGAAATTTCAGAAACGTAGGTGCTTGCCTTGTGTGGCAATTAATTTTAGAAAAATGGGTAGTAGTGGGGTAAATACAGTTATGGCTCCAACTTTTTCATTTTTAAAGATACAAACAGGAAACTTGGGCACATTACAGGTAAGACTTTGCTTGATATGCTTGTGAAATTTCAGAAAGCTAGGTCCAGGCATGTTGTGGCAAAGAATTTTTGAAACCATGAGGAAAGAAACACCTATAACTTTTTTATTTAAAAAGTTCGAAGTCTGAAAGTTGCTCACTTTGTAGATGGGTTAGGGGTAGTTGTCTGTCAGAAATTTCAGAAAGTTAGATCCAGGCATTTGGTGGCTACGAATTTTTTAGATTAAAAGTTACAAAGGTTTTTCCACAGAGGCTTGGGCTGTCAATTTCACCCCCCCCGCCTCCTCCTCCCTCTTTTATCTGTCAAAACTCCGTGTTGTTGTAACCAAGCATAAATGGTTTACAATCATTTGCAATAACAGAGTAGTGAACAAAAATAGTTTGCAGTGACTAAGCAATACAATATCTACAGGCCTCCACCCTTGAAGAATTGAGTTTTTTGGCTGGGGATTCAAGTCAATCCTTTTAGGAGGACAAACATGTCTTTGTTGATTTGAGGAATAAACTTAATGAATCCTCTTCTATTCCCCACTCATAAGCATTATAGCCTGGTTGCGATATTCTGATGAAGCATTTGTATGTGAAACAGGTGTAAGAAGCCGGAAGCCAGTAGGTATTGTATTGCTTAGTCACTGCAAACTATTTTTGTTCACTGTTCTGTTATTGCAAGTTATTGTAAACCATTTATGCTTGGTTACTGTAAACAAATTGTTCTGTTGCTGTATATTATTGTATGCTCTTGTTTGATTTATTATATGGCACAATTAATATGTTTATATAAATTGTTGGTTCACCCCATTTCTTTTGATATTTATTAACATTCTAGCGGTTGTGTGCTGTTTAACATTTTTCTATTTTGGGTTATTTCAACTGCTGCGTTCTATATTATATACTTCTACCAGATTACATCTTAGAGACTCTTCTACTAGTATCCATGTCAGTTTATAAACTATAAATTTTATTTTGCAAGGATTTCCACACAAAAAATTCATCCATCTTTACCACCATTACCAAAAATATCACTTCCTATGCAATTTTCCCACCAGTCATCCTTAAGATGACTAAATCATAAAGCATACTATTTCACAAGCTTCAATAAACTGGAAAAAATAAGGGAGTACTGAATATGAAAGAGCAATAATTGGAATGGATCTCAGTATGATCTTTGATTTTCTTCCAATATTCTTAATTTCCCCCCTTAAAAAGTTGGTCTTTGCTGTTCAGACCAGGCCTCAACACAATAATGTAGCACTTGGGGAAAAAGATACATCCCAGTAAGCCAGCACTAGAAACTAAAACGGAGAAGATCTCCACAGCCACCATATATTTCCCCTTCGTACTCAGATATGATGGAACAAAGGACAACCAAACACTGCAAAACACCAACATGCTGAAAGTGATGAACTTGGCTTCATTGAAACTTTCTGGCAACTTTCTGGCTAAGAAAGCCACAGTGAAGCTGACAACAGCCAGAAATCCCAGGTAGCCCAAAACACAATAAAACATTGTGATTGATCCTTCATTGCATTCCGCTATGATTTCTTTAGCCAGAGATTTCATATCCAAATATGGGAATGGAGGAGTATTACATAGCCATAAAGCACAAATATTGGCTTGAATAAGGGAGCACCCTAGCACAACAAAGTTAGCCAGTTTTTTCCCCACCCATTTCCTCATTCTGGATCCAGGCTTGGTAGCCATGAAAGCCAGAACCACAGTAATAGTTTTCGCCAACACACAAGAAACAGCCACTGAGAAGATGACACCAAAAGCAGTTTGTCGTAAATAGCAGGTCACTATCTGAGGCTGCCCAATGAATAGCAAAGAACAGAGGAAGCAAAGCAATAGGGAGATGAGCAGAGAGTACGTGAGGTCCCGATTGTTGGCTTTGACAATGGGAGTGTTCTGGTTCTTGATGAAAATTGCAAGCACCAAAGCTGTGACCAGAAAAAAAGAGAATGCCAAGAAAGCTAAAGTCACCCCCAAAGGTTCTGAGAAAGAGAGGAAATTTAGGATCTTGGGAATGCAAAAGTCTTTGTTCCTGTTTGGAAATTGATCTTCTGAGCATTTGAAGCAATCATCTATATCTGAAAAATGAAAATCACAATATATCAATTGCCACAATCATGCCATCATTTTTATCCTGACAGATATCCTGTGTTAAACTAAATTGATAGATTCATTCCTTATGTCTGATGTTCTGATGTTTTAAATACCTTAAAAAAAAACCTGCCCTATATATTAGGGGGGGTGCATGGATCGGAATCGGAAATGGAACCAATGCCTCGGATCGGATCGGATTAGATCAGAGGCTTTCCGGTTCGGTTTGGATACGAATCCGATCTGAAAATCGGACGTCTGATTTTCGGATCGGACGCCATTTTAGGTGTTTTTGCCATAGGCTTGCATTGGGAGAACGAAAGCTTTCCCTCAATGCAAGCCTATGTGGAAAACATGGGGGCGGGTGAGTGGGGACCTAGCTCCCCCCTCCCTGTCCCTCCCCCCACTCACGCGCCTTACTTGCTGGGGCCGTCTGCTTCCGTCTGCTGACCCCTTCTACTGAGAAACAGACTTCGCAGCCTACTTTTCAGTAGCGCGCTGTGTGACATCAACTCCCGGGGCTCTACTGAGAGGCAGGCCACGAAGCCTGTTTCTCAGTAGATGGGAACAGTGGACTGTAGTGGACTGCCCTGACAGATAAGTGAGGACCTCCCCCTCCCTCCCCCTCCCTCCCCCTCCCTCCCCTTCCCCCCCACTCACGCTCCTTACCTGCCAGTGTCCCGCACTGCTGTCTGCTGCTTTCATACTACTGATAAACAGGCTGCAAGGCCTGATAAGTAATACGGAAGCAGCAGACGGCAGGGAGGGATGCCGGCAAGTAATAGGGGACCTCCGCCTGTCACCCCCCTCCCCCCACTCGCACTCCTTACCTGCTGCCTCATCGCTGCCATCCGCTGCTTCAGTACCTCTGAGAAAAAGGCCTTGTGGCCTGTTCCACAGTAGAGCGAGGGCGTGCTGAGTGAAGACGTCACCTGGCGTGCCATTGCTGTATTGTGGAACAGGCCACAAGGCCTGTGTCTCAGTAGTACTGAAGCAGCGGATAGCAGGGAGAGGCAGCAGGTAAGGAGCGTGAGGGGGAGGGGGGAGGGGCGAAGAGGTCCAATCCTCTGATATTTTCCGATCTGGATCAAGTCCTTTCGGATCAGATCGGATTAGATCAGATGATCCAGCTGCTGGGGATCAAAATCGGATAATTTTATCCGATTTCGGCCGGATCGGGTCTGGATCGTGGATCAGACCCAATCCGCTGCACACCCCATATATATATATATGTCGTGACTCTGGCTAACTCTCTAAAGTTCTTGCTCACGACTTCAGGTACACTGATACACAACAATAACAGTGAGATTTCTTTTATTGTAATCACACGGAATTCAAAGCATAACGGTTTCATTTCTGCAAACACACACTTGAAGCTGAAGACGGACCACACAGCTTTCAGGTAGAACAGCTTAATGAGAACAGCACTCACTCAGGGACTGACATTTAGAGATTAACTCTAGTCAGAGGGCAGGAGCGGCCACGCTGCACTGGAATCCTCTGGAACATAGAGAGACTCTAGGATTAGGCCTCCTAACAGTAGTATATCGGTCAACTGGCAACTAAATCTTCACTCAGCCTGTCAGGGAACGCTGAGCTGACCACGGAAGCCAGAAGCCAGGGAATGAACCTCTTCGACCTAGGGAGCCTTCCCAATTCACGTAGCTTTAGCTCTGAGGAAGGTCCTCTCACAGGTCTCACACACACACGAGTTTCAGAACAGCAACGATCAGCTTCTGCCTCCCTCTGCCCGTAACTTTGGCTCCATGGAGGGAGACAGCAAGCTATAGAACACGAATCCAGAACAGTAATCTCAAGTCCAAATCTATGAAAAGCCACAGTGCACTTTTCATGGCAGAGTTCTTTAGAAGTAACAAGTCCAAACAGCAACAGAACATGTATAGAGTGCATCTCACAATTCCAAATTAGATAGTAACTCACAGCAGCAGCAGAGCAGCAAGAGGATAGACGAGATAATTCCTAGCAAAGGAATTACTCTCAGGACAAAGGCAATATAGTGTGGAGGCTGGGCAATTCCAAGCTACTTTGATAGACAGGGCTTCAGGCCTGTAATCTAAACTCACGTGCCAACAGGGCGGCACGGTTCAACCTCTTCTGATGACGCCACAGTGTGAGGAAGATAGCCCCCACCTTTGCAAAGCATAGTTTAATTCCCAGAGAACCTTCAAGGCCATCGGCCTACCATTTGAGATAAGCACATAACAGAGAAGCAGAGATACATTTTCTCATGACAAATTGCCAAGTCTTCAGTCCACAATTCACAGGGCCAGCCCTGTGAATTGTCTACGAAGCATCTGACACCCAACAATATATATATATATATATATATATATATATATATATATATATAATAGGTAGGTACAAAGCAGTGAAGAAAGAATACCAGACTTTTTTTTAAATGCATACTGTGTTAGGAACATCAAACAACCAGTCACTGATTGAAGAGACAAGCAGCAGACTATTATCATGGATGCATTGAGAAAGAGCTTGGTGTCCTTAGTTAAAAAATAATAGACTGAGGCAAGGCAGCCAGTTTGGGTGATTTACCTCAACCAGAGTGACGAAATTACCTCTCTTATGTCACTTGACTCCTTATTTCCTCCAAGGAACCCAAGGTGGCATACATAATCCTCTTCATTTTATCTTCACAAGAACAACCTTACATGGTAAGTTGGGCTGAGAGACTGTGACTGGCCAAAAGTCACCCAGTGAGCTTCCATGTCCAAGTTGGGACTAGAACCTGAATATGCCAACTCCCAGTCCAACACTCTCTAGCCACTATACCACACTGGGGGTTTTTATATGGGGGTTTTATATGTGTTTCTCTGCTAAAACTGTATGCAATACTCTTTTGTAAGCAACATCTTACATGCAGGAACAATGTGTTTGATCCAGTGGGCTGAGACTTGTGGAATTAATTACTAACATAAGTTCCATTCATTTCAATGGATCTACTTTTGTAGGAGTTATGTTGGATTTTACCCATTCTTAACAAGGGGTAGAGCAACTCTCTTCTATGGAACTAAGGTGAGTGTGGTGTTGCACCTGGCCCCAAAAAGAGTTTGGAATGGATAGAGGCTACACACTGCTTCCAACTCAGGGCTAGGTCAAGCTCACCTTCATCTTCACATTACCAAGGCAGTCAATCTCTTTGTTTTGTTCATTTTAAAGCAGTATACAAGTAGTATAAAATGAATTAATAAAGTTGTGGCCTTAGTTATCTCAGTAACAACTGTCTTACCTCTTTATTCTGGGTGCAGAATTAAGGCCATGTGTGGTTTGTCTCTGACAGTAAATATCAGAAGCCGTTGTGTCACAATGCTTACTTTTTCTAGTTTTCCAATGTATCTTGGTACATGGCTTCTTTACTCAAAATTGATGGCAATGAATTTCTTTATTCAAGATCTTAACTTGCTATTTTATTTGTATGAAATATTCAGATCTGTTCATGTCTGAGCTATCACCATAACTGTTCTGTTTGGAAAACTGAACAGATGATAATGTCAAATCAATGTAAGATATTATATAGTGTATCATTCACAGTACTGCACATTTAGTCTCCTACCCTTCTGATCTGAAATCATCCCATCTGGACATGGAGCACAATCATAGCAACAAAATGGCTCCCCCTCCTTCTTCTTTTTGCTGTAACCTGGATAGCAGTTCTCATTACACATGGCAAGGTGCTGCATCTATAAATAAAAATGGGGAGAAAAATGTATCGCTCTTGAAGTATAACAACAAAGTACTTTCCCAGCCTGACACCCTCTACATGTTTTGGGCAACAACTCCTAGAAACTCTGACTATTGAGCATGCTGGCTGGGGCTGATAGGAATTGAGCTCCAAAGCATCTGGATGGCACCAAGTTGGGGAAAACTGATCTAGATATGTATTAAATTTGGAGCCGATTGAGTCATATTGGTATCCTTGAACCTCATCCTGGTGCTGGCTGGACCAGGCCCAAGTTTAAGACAGTTGGCACTATGAGCAGGATAACAGTCTAACCAGTCCAGATGGGGCCTGGAGACAGCTGGATCCCTGGCTGGCCTGCTACATTATTCTGAGGTGAAGTGGAACAGTTGTTGTGTATGCAAAATGCAAATTTCACATAATGTTCAAATTTCTCTAAATGCACATATTTAAATTGCCTACAGTTTAGCCTATGGAGAAATTTGCAGAAATTGGGGAATGGCTTGCACAACTTTCACATTTGAGAGCTGTCAGTTTTGCAGAATATTTACCCCTTTTACGCACACGAGTCAAATTGAGGAGAGACAAGCAGCAAGCTGGTGTTTGGAGAACCTTGGCAAGCTCAAAAATTGCCCATTTGCCTATCACTATCAATTATTATTATTATTATTATTATTATTATTATTATTTACATTTATATACTACCCATAGCTGAAGCTCTCCGGGCGGTGTACAAAAATTAAAACTTTGGATCTTAAAAATCGATATACAAAATTTAAAAGCATAAAGCATAAAAACAGACAACATATAAAAACAGTATACATTTAAAACAACTGTGAACTCTCCACAGGCCTAAATGTAGTTCTGGGCTCAATTAAGAACTCAGTATATGCCATTAAATGCCTGGGAGAAGAGGAAAGTGTTGACCTGGTGCCAAAAAGATAACAATGTTGGCACCAGGCAAGCCTCGTTGGAGAGATCATTCCAAAATTTAGGCCACCATTGAGAAGGGCCTCTGCAGAATGGTGTGGAGTGGAAAAGCTGGAATAAGCCTAAAATAAAATAGTCACTTAAAGTAAATTAAGGTTTTTCTCTTTCTCTCTGAAACTAAATGCTGATCTGTACATAATAAGCCTGTTTGTTTGTTTGTTTTTAAAAAAACTCCACACACACACACAAAACTGTAATGAAGATCTGAGAGAGATGCTGCTTGATAAATTATACTGAAATCAAATGTTATTTTAAAATGAGGGAGTCTAACAAATAAATCCTTTTCACTATTTTCAGGGCAGTTTGCATGGAATGGACAATGTAATCTTTGGTGACTGTGTGCCAAACTAAATACGAATTAAATGCATAACTGCATTCAATGTGCAGGTTTGTAAAAAATGCAAATAACATCAGCTGGAGGGGCTGATAATTATTGGGATCACAGCAGGCAAGTAAGGAGTTGTTATTCCTTTTTCTCACTTACTATTGTCTAAGTTTTATTTGCTTTGAGTAGAAATCTCCCATTGCTTGCCCAAAGCAAAAAGCACCTTCAGAGGAGAAATTCTCTATCTCTCTCCCCTTCAGCTAGAGAAAAAAGAGTTAAACTGCCCCCTACCTGCCTCCTGTGATCCACTAATTTTCAACTTCCAAAATGAATCTATTTACTTTTTTAAATGCAAAGAAGCCTCATCACCACCACAACCAATATTATTAGTTTAACTGCAATACATTGTTATTATTATCTTAATAGTATTAGTAGTAGCAGTCATCTGTTTTCTTCTCATGGAGGTTTTTCTAGGTGGCCATGATGGGCTTTGCCAAGCCATGCTGTCTGTTACTGATTCAGGAATTTCCTGACTATTGAAGGTGTTGTAAGTATGACTGCTTTATGAATGTTGGTGTGGATGTATTTTGGTAGACCCAGTTTCTGAAGGTTGTCAGTAAAAATAAATAAATAGATGCCATGCCGGTGACTGAAATGACTAACAGAAAAATTGTACCCTTTTCCTGTTTCCATAGTTCTTTCAGGTCCTTCATCTTCATCATCATCATCATCATCATCACTATATTTATTTGTAATCTACCTTTTTTCCTAACACTGAAACTCAAGGTGGCTTTACAAACTCAAAACATATATAATTACAACATATAATCAGAACTATACAAAAGTTAAAAATATAATTAAATCATTTAAAGTATTTTAAATTTAAAAGTTTAAATGACAAATGTGAAATAAAAAAAAAGAGGAAACCCTTAGGCTCTTGTCCTCAGGGCAATGCAGTTTACAAGAATCAACTTTTCCCCACTAACCTTTTTTCACTGCATCCCTGGGAACACAAACAGGAATCCTAGCAGCTGTAGGACTATTTTCTGTCTAAACATACAAAAGGTTGCACCTTCAGTCAGAGAGATGAGATGCAGCTCAGTTCTAAGCACAAATTTTTAATGTAAAAGTGTAGGAAGGGGCAAGTATTTGAGAGAATGGCTTTTGTTAGGGTGACCAGATAAAATCCAGGTCAGGGCTCATGTAACTTTAACAGTTGTAGAGAAAAGGGGATTTCAGCCAGTGTCATTTGTATGCAATCAGTTCCTTCTTCATCACAACTGTTAAAGTTGCAGGGGCCCTGCCTTCTTTTGTATATGGTCACCCTAGTATAGTGCCTGCACCTTTAACTATTGTGATGAAGAGGGAATTTCACCAGGAACTAATTACATAGAAATAACACTGGCTGAAATTCCCTTTTCTCTACAACTGTTAAAGTTACATGAACCCTGACCTGGATTTTATCTGGTCAGCCTAGCTTTTGTAGCCTACTCAAATGATGTTTATTTGCAGGTGAATCCTACGAAATGCAAGGCAACATCCACTTGAATATGCATAGGTCTGCATCCTCAAGCAAGTCAACACAGGAGTATGTAATTTTTACTATTTTTATTCTGTCTAAAAGTTTTAAAGGGTTTATATTCTGTTTTATCATGTTGTATTTTAGGGTTTTATTGTATATAAACCCCTCAGAAAGCTTTGGATGCTGAATGGTATAGCTATGTAATAAATAAATATAAAAATAGTACAGGTACTTTTTCACAGCACAGAACGCTTTAAAACATTACCTCATATCTCAGTCATGGCAAAAAAACAACAACCTTGAGCTGGCACTGTGTTCCAAAGAATGGATGTGGCCCAGCAGGGCCTGTAGGATCGAGCATTATGCAGGGTCAATATTGAAATGCTTGTTATAACCGCTATTTCCATCCCACCTGACTAAAAGCCTTGTGCCATGTGATGGCTTCTGCATTTATGGTAAACTCTTGACCTGGTACTGCCTGTGGATCCATCCTTCCTACTTTTACTCTTAAAAAAGATTGGTTTGGGAAAGTAACCCAGTTGATAATATCAAATCCAGCTGCTAATTCACCATTTACATCAAAAGATACTAACTCCCCGGCAGTGTTGTTAAATGAGATGCTCCTCAGGAAAGGGTGAACCTGGATTGAAAGATGCAAATGCTGACATTACAGAATGATAAATAGAAACAGAATTGATTATTTAGTCATTTATTTATTGGAGTTATTCTTGACGCTAATATTTTTTAAAAGAATCATATCCTAGAATGGTGTGTGAGTGTTTGTGTAAAGGTTATGTGTGCTGTACCTTTATTTCCAGGAATGTATGAATATCCACTGTAGGGGTGGAGGAAAAAGGACAGGCAGTCAAATTTCTTGCAGTATGAAGTGTTTCCCAAAACTGATTAACCAGGTTCAACACAGCTCTACTCTCTGTCAACATTTCTCTTTTTTCCCACCAGCATGTATACCTCTTGGATAAACTATGTGCTATGATACTGACCACATTGTAGATTGCATGACACTATGGAGGTGTCTATATGTGGGGAAAGCCCTGGGGTGACTCCACAGGGGTGCTATGTAGGGGTGTATTGTATCGTTAAAATGTGCGCTAATGATACAATATGCTCTTTATCGTGCATACGATTAACAATAACGATAAAAAATCCTACGATATTATCATATTTTATTGTTTTATCGTAAGTCTTTTTCTCTTTTGCCACCACATGGACGTAGCTAGAAGGTGGGGTGTGCTTGCTGAGCCTAACAGATTCAGTGACCAATCGTGCAGTAAGGATTCCAGCAGGCTCCAATCACAATGTTGGAGGAGGGCCGAGTATAAAAAACCCACCCTTGGGTTCTCCATCTTTGTTGGGAATAGGAGTTGAAAGGAGAAAGGAGGATTTTTGGAGGTCTGTGCGTTTTACTTATAGTGATTTAGTTGGTGATTGTTCTTCTATCTATTTTTCTTCTTGCATCTTTCTTTCTGTGTCTCAGGTTCGTTCCTTGTGTGTGTGCTGCTTCTTGCATTGGTTTGATTGAGGGTTAGGTTAGTATGACTGGGGGGTTCTGTGAGTGAGTGCTGCCCACCTGTGCCTGCTGCCTGCATCTGCCTGCATCTGCTCACCTGAGTCTGCTGCCAGCATCTGCCCACCTGTGCCTGCTGCCTGCATGTGCCTGCATCAGCCCACCTGTGCCTGCTGCCCACATGTGCCTGCTGCCTGCATGTGCCTGCATCTTCCCACCTGTGCCCCACCTGCCTGCCTGCCTCTTCCTACTTGCCTGCCACCTGTGCCCAGGAATCGTCTGGGTCAACATCTGGCTGGTAAGTCGTACTGGGCCCGCCTTGCAGGGCTGCTTATACTAGTACTGCCTTATGTCACGTGTGGTTTAAAAATCTAGGTTTCCTTGGAGGAGAGGCAAACTCCCTCATAAACTCATTGAAAATGCTGTGTCACATGAGTCCACTAGTTCCCCAACCTAAAGCCCTTTGGTAAGGTCCCCAACTTTAAGGGCTAGCTCTTTAAAAAAGAGGATTTCTCAACAGCAGCATTACCAAAAGAAAAAAACAGTGCATGTGTTGTTGAGAGCTTACTTCCGGGTAACGCCTGCAGCTGTGCATCTGAAATTGGGCACAGATGAGTCCCCTCAAGGCCATCTGTGAGATGCCCATGAGTACTGGATGACGTCTCTTGAAAAAGGACCACATTCAGCCACCTAAAACACTGTGAATTTGAAAGCTTACTTCTGAGTAAAGCTTGCACTGATTGTTCTGTTATTTGGCACATATGACTAGCAACGCTCAGTCTGCACTGTGACGAAGTTTCATACCTGTAACTTGGAAAATTAATAAGTTTTAGGCCTTTCTGACTCAAAAAGCAACACTCTCTAGGGCAAAATGTAGAAACAATATATCGTATCGGAAATACGATATGATACAGTATAACTACAATATTATCGGAGGTGATAATTGTTTTGGTCCGGAACTCCGATAACGATACAATATTTTTGGGTGTGCACATCCCTAGTGCTATGTTATGATGCAGAAGCCACTGCAGTGCCATCCCAGGGCTTTCCCTCCGGACTTGTAGCAGTGGTGTCGCTGGGCCAACGGTGACCCCTGATTGGTTACCATCAGCCCAGATGGGGGTGCAAGCCTGTGAGCCAAATGGCTGCTGGAATGCCTTCATGCATCCTCTGGCATCAGGAGAAACAAACAGCATCAGGGAAAGCTCCAGGTGGGGAAAACCCGGGGGGGGGGGTGAACAGATGGGGGAGCAGTGCTTGTACAGCACTGTGGCAGAGCATGGAACAGTGCATATGGGGTGGGGCAGCTTCTCCTCTGTTGCAATCCCCACACTTGTGCTCCTTGCAGTGGGGACAACCCTGCAGGAGTGCAAGTGCTGGGGTTTGCGGGCACATGACACCAACGTGCCACTGTTAAGCAGCCCCTAGGCCTCATTGAGGTTTCAGCTGGTGGGGAAAAGAAGGTAACTGGGCTTGGGAGAGATCAAAGTTTTCAAAGAATAGAGAATATTGTGTGAATGTTTGGTTATGTAGATGTACTCTGCGAATTGAAGAGAGAAGTTGCATGTGAAACATTACCTGCCAAGGTTGCAGTTTTGGAAGATCCAATCTACCTCTGTCCACCATTGAGCTGTGTTCTCGCTGAGCTGAGTGCATCTTATGTAAAGCATGTGCTATGGCATGGACAGCATTGTAGATGCTGTAACTTTGGCCAGTCATGCTCACTTCAAAGAGAGTCCCGGGGAGTCCCTCAAATTTCTCTTGCCCTGTGCAAGGAACATTGATCCCCTTTCCCACATGAGACCCAGACAATGAGCAGCTGAATGCCTCTTCCCAGAAGTCTCTGAGAAAACCATCTCCTGTTGGCAAATTAGGGTGTAGAATGTGAAGATATTTTTGAAATCCAGGCACCTCATTTAGGTGGATTGCAAATGACAGGGCACCATGGAACACTTGCATATCAAAATACCGATGCATTGTCTCAATTGAGAAGTCCCATTGTGCTGTAATAATCCATAGCTTACCTATAGAAGTCTCTATAATATCCACTACTAGTGAATAGAAATACATCATCCATATGAAACATGTCATTGTCTGAGGCTCTGCATTTATAATTACTACTTTGACTTTTGAGTTGTTTAATGCAAAGAGTTTGGCCCGGATGAGTTCTAACTCAAAACTCAACATTTCCATAGCATGAGATAAGGCTGGTGTTTTTTCACTGAAAGCAGTACAGATTCCTCTCTGGGAAAGCATTGGCATCAAGGTTTGCATAAACTTTGCTCCATTATCATCATCTGAAGTGATGATCCCAACCCACGTCCACTGGAAATGCAGAAGAAGATAGACAATCCCTTCATACTGATAGAATTCATTGGGGACCATCCGATATAAAAAAGAGTTCTGGGATTCAACACTCATCACTGGAGATAATATACAATAGGCAACCTAAAAGAAAGAAAGAAAGAAAAGAAATAATAGGAGTAATTCTAGCCTAACTGTAATGATTCACTCCAAATATCTGCTGAGCTGAAACCAAGAGTTAAAATCTTCTTAATTGTTTTTAGATTGGAGATATATGGAGTTGTTTACTGAGAAATGTGTTCATTTCAGCAGCATGAGATCTAAGAACATGAAATACGTTATCCCTTTTTTCATTCATGCAACATCCTTGTTGTCTTTTTGGTCAAAATGTTTAGTCTCAACAAAGTCCTTCTTGCTAAAATATTAGATGAATTTTATAGGGATGTGCATCGTATTGGATCCAATGTCCGATTACGATTACGATTAAAATTGGAGTAATTGGACATCCGATATCCGATTATGATGCAGTCCCCTGGACATCTGATTAGTTTCCAATCCAGTCTTTTCTGGTTCGATTTGAATCTGAAAATAATAGAAAATCAGACGTCATTTTGAATGTTTTTCCCCATGGGCTTGCATTGGAGGAAAGAAAGCTTTCCCCCAGTGCAAGTCTATGGGGAAAACATGGCAGTGGGTGAGTGGAGACCTAACTCCCCCTCCTTCCCCCTACCACCCCCCAACTCGCACTCCTTACCTGCCAGGGCCATCCGCTGCCTGCTGCTGCCTGCTGCCTGCTGCTGCTTCCGTACTACTGAGAAACAGGCCTTGTGGCTGTTCCACAGTAAAGCAATGGCACGCCAAGTGATGATGTCATCTGGCGCGCCAGTACTCTACTGTTGAATCGGCTGCAAGGTCTGTTTCTCAGTAGTATGGAAGTAGTGGCCGGCAACGCCTGGCACTGGCAAGTAAGAAGCGTGAGTTTGGGGGAAGAGGGAGGGAGGAGGAGGTCCCCCTTACCTGCAGAGGCCATCGGCTCCTGTCTGCTGATTCTTTACTACTGAGAAGCAGGCCGCTAAGCCTGTTTCTCAGTAGTACAGAAGCAGCGGCCGGTGGTGGCTGGCCTCGGCAGGTAAGAAGAGGGAGCGGGAGGAGGGAGTAGAATTCCCCATTTAGCTGCCGGGGCCATCTGCTGCTGTCCGCTGCTTCTGTACTACTGAGAAACAGGCTTTGTGGCCTGCTTCTCAGTAGAGCGCTGGGTAATTATGTCACCTGGAGCTCTACTGAGAAGCAGGCCACAAGGCCTGTTTCTCAGTAGTACAGAAGCAGTGGCTGGCAGTGGACGGCCCCGGCAGGTAAGGAGCATGAGTGGGGGGAGGGAGTGGGAGGTCCCCACTTAACTGCAAGGGCCGTCCACTGCCGTTCGGTGCTGTCCGCTGGCTTCTTACTACTGAGAAACAGGCTTCGAGGCCTGTTTCTCAGTAGAGCGTTGTCGCGCCAGGTGATAATGTCACCCGGCACACCGGCACCCTTTTGTGAAACAGGCCGCAAAGCCTGTTTCTCAGTAGAACCAGCAGACGTCAGTGGCCAGCCCTGGCAGGTAAGGAGCGTGTGTGGGAGGAGAGGGAGGGAGGGGGAAGGAGGGGGAGTTAAGTCCCCACTCACCTGCCGCCATGTTTTCCCCATAGACTTGCATTGGGGGAAAGTTTTGTTTCCCCCAATGCAAGCCTATGGCGAAAACACCAACAATGGCATCCGATTCTAAAATCGGACGTCTGATTTTCATATTGTAATCAGAACCGATACGATACATGGGACCTCCGATTTTGTCCAATAAGATTCAGGACAAAATCGGAGGTCCCAATTTCGATTCCGATCCAATTCCCCTCCCCCCCTACACATCCCTAGAATTGTAGCAAATTTTATTTTTAAAAAAGTCAGGATTTCAAGAAAAAAATCCTTTGGTTCTATTTTTGAGTGTTTGGGTACATGTGGACAATTTTTTTGAATATATACATTTTTGTGTGCTGAGTTCCTTTTCAAGTAAGGTCCAATTTATTAGCCTACTGGAAATAGAAGTAACTCGTTCATCCTAGCAAATATAGTGCCAGTAACTACAGGGTTAGGGTAAGGGTATAACCTGATGGGATCTGAGCTGGCAGTGACCAAACAAGAAAGAGATCTTAGGGTTGTGGTGGACAACTCAATGAAAATCTCAGCCCAGTGTGCGGGAGCTTTAAACAAGGCAAACTCCATGTTAAGCATTATAAGAAAAGGAATTGAGAATAAAACTGCCAGTATCATACCACCCTTATACAAATCTATGGCGCGACCACATTTAGAACACTGTGTAAAGTTCTGATCACCACACCTAAAAAAAGATATAGAGCTGAAAAAGGGCAGAAAAGGGCAACTAAAATGATTAAGGGGCTGGAGCATCTCCCCTATGAGGAAAAGTTACAACAGCTGGGATTGTTTAGCTTGGAAAATAGGAGGCTAAGGGGAGACATGATAGAGTGGTAAAAAATATACATGGCATGGAGAATGTGGATAGGGAAACATTTTTCTCCTTCTCTCAAAACTAAAACCCAGGGTCATCCCATAAAGCTGATTGGTGGGAGATTCAAGACAAATAGTGCATAGTTAAATTATGGAAGTCGCTACCACAAGATGTAGGGATGGCAACCAGTTTGGATGGCTATAAAAAGGAGTTGGATAAATTCCTGGAGGAGCAGGCTATCAATGGTTACTAGCCCTGATGTTTGTGTGTTACCTCCAGTATCCGAGGCAGGAAGCCTGTGTACACCAGTTGCTGTGGAACATGGGTGGAAGGGTGCAGTTGCACTCCTGTCCCTGGTTAAAAGCTGTTTGGCCACTGTGTAAGCAGAGTGTTGGACTGGATGGACCCGTGGTCTGATCCAGCATAGCACTTCTTATATTCTTATTTCAAAATAAAATAATGTATGCACCCTGTCCCATGTGAAAAAAGTGTGTGTTCTGCTTTAAAACTAGAGTTAAGGCATTCTAATGTTGGATCAAGTTTCACAAAGCCTGGAAATTTAGGGTGGTGCCTTAACAGACATGGAGAAGAAAACCTTGGTAACTTGTAAACTGCTGCTCAGATTTATACCAAAGCAAATACAAGGCACACCTCCTCAACAAACCTGAATACATTTACATCAGTAGTTTCCCCCAGAATGTGAAAGAAATATAATTATGTTGAACTATAACTTTAATAATAGTATGAATGAGTCAATTTACAGCACTTTTTAACTTACTATGTATGTGGCAATTTCTATCAGGTTGGTTTGAAATTTTGTATGACAGTAGAACTCATCAAGAAGATTATGGATTCCATACTGGCAGGTGTCATTTTTATAAGCTGTAGAATTGTGAGGCTTATAAAATTGGAACTTTTTTTATTCCACCTTTACTAAAGGGATACACCATGGTGATATGTATAGGAGCAAAGGCTGACACTGTGGTATCAGTTATAAATTTATTTATTCCACCTGCTTGCTTTTTCACACACACACACACACACACACACACACAGAGAGAGAGAGAGAGAGAGAGAGAGAGAGAGAGAGAAACAAGCTTTAAGACTAGAGTTAAGACAGTCTCATGTTGGATCAAGCTCCACAAAGCCAGGAAATTTAGGGTGAAGCCGTAACAGACGTGCCCTGTGATCTGTGTTGGCATTGTACAATGTCACAAATTGTGCTTCCTTCCAACTTACCCTCCATGCACCCACACATTCCTTTGGTGTACTAGGCTGAATTTCATATGGAGGATGTGGTGCCTGAGACCAGCAAATATGCCCTGCATAGTCCTGCTCCTGTATTGATTTAGGAAGCATCTGAAACTTACTTTATTGCTAGAGGAATTTTCCTGTACATTTAACCATGTTGTGCCTTTAAGCAAGCACAGTTTGTGACATTGCACAACACCACTGCTGATCCCTCTTTACTGTCAGAATGCTAATAGAACACTGGAATTAAAAACACTGGAGCATTGCCAGCATTCTTGATTCAGAGTGAAACTTAGTATGCCTGGAGTAACTGCCACAGGTTTTCATGGATAAGAAAACCTTGGCAACTTATAAACTGCTGTTCAGAATTGTAGCAAAGCAAATGCAAGGCACACCTCCTCAACAAACCTGAATAAATTTACATCAGTAGTTTTCCCCAGAGTGTGAAAGAAATACAATTACGTTGAACTACAACTTCAATAACTTGCCATATATGTGGCAATTTCTATCAGGTTGGTTTGACATTTTGTATGACAGTAGAACTGATCAAGTAGTTTGTGGATTCCATACTGGCTTATAACAGTGGTGGCATGTATAGGAGCAAAGGCTGACACTGTGGTGTCAGTTTACATTTATTTATTTCACCTGCTTGCTCTCTCTCTCTCTCTCTCCCTCTCTCTCACACACACACACAAAGAGAGAAACAAGAACCAAATGTACCAAACAAATATAATTTTTATATTAGTATCAGAAAACCTTCGCGGCCCATATATTCATTGTACCTGTGCGATCTTATAGATGCCTATGATACTAGCCATGTGAAGTGAGATTTCAGAGTCAAGTCCTCCCACGACAGCTATCATATTCTTTTTCCTGCCACATTTGAAGTTGGGGACAATCCTTTCTGTGGTGGACAGAAGTTTCAGGGTGTTCTGATAGGTCATCCTGGCATTTTTGTAACTTTCATAGATGGAGAACCCCAAGCTGTCATTTAGTATGATCTCTGGATTCTTGTTGATCTCATTCACAGCAAATGCTAAGGAAAGAACATGCTGGTAGTTCTTCAGTGTTGCACTAATAAAAAAGAGTTATAGTATGTGTCAAAGATATAGCCAACAACACCTCTTTTTTATCTTTTAAACATATAGGGAACTTCATGCCTAGGTCATTTTTCTGCCAACCACTCCCTCCTTGAAAATCCCATAATTTTAAAACAAACATACAACCAAAGGAAACAAAAAAGAAAAAGCACATCACTTGCCAGGTTTTAGTAAAGAAATTACAAAATTCAGTGATATTTAATTCAGCCATGTGTAATCCAAAGTCACTCCAGCCAAATACAATGGAAGAATTAAGAAGAACATAGTTATATATTGCCGCTGTTTGCTAAAATCTATGGATCTCATCAGCTTTTAATTCCCATAGAATTGCAATAGGCATGCAGCCTCTCATGTGAGGCTGTAAAAATCTAGGTGCCCAAAGATCGCTGATGCTTAAAATAATAGATGCTCCCAGATTGCCCAAAAAGAGGAATCTCTTCCTTGTGTGCTGCTCTGTGGAGGAACCAGTTACCTCCTCTTCCTCATATTTCCTTTTTTCATATCTAAAAAACAACAACAACAGCTACTCATTGGTGGAAGGGCTCCCAAGTCAGAAACTCTGACTGGCTTCTCTTAAAAACCACTGCCTGGAAAAGGTAGGTGTGGAGTACAAGCTAAATGTATTAGCAACAACATCATATATGCTCTCGTGGTTGAACTCAGTTTTCCAACTCATCCTTCTGCTAAGAAAATGTTACTGAGTAATAAATAAATAAATGCAATACTGCTGTTTTTATTGGCGATTTCTGCCCTATTATTTTAAATTAATAAAGAAATATAAAAGAAAGGGAAATCATGCTCCCCATTGAAATGAATCTTTACAGAAATTTAGGACATAGAAAATTCAGAACAACAGAACTGTATGTGATTTGAATCCCATGGCTATCTGTATCAGGATACTTCACCATCTGTGACTGACAGAGTAACTGAAAGTGGCTGATGTCCAATGTGAGGAAAAAAAACACTGATGTAACAGGAAAAGGTACAGAGATGATAAGAAAAGTCACTTTGAGGAAGGGTGGACACAAAATAGGAAGAAAGTGGAGAAATGTATGGAGTATTGTGATGTGAAAGCCCAACAGGTAGAAACATATAGAATGGACAAGAGGAGGAGAAAAGCCACAAAGAGGAAAATCCCAAAATCATATTGCGAAAGAGAAGCATGTATACAATTTGTAATGATCCTAAAGAAAGAAAACAGTCACATGCAGACTGTTTTCTAAACATGCCATTGCTTGTACGACATGCATATATTGGATATGAGCTGGATATGTTATGGAGGGAGGAAATGATTTTCTTACAGGAGTTCATCTACAAAGTTTGTGTTAGGGTGGTCACGGAAAAATATTTCATGAAATACACAGCCAAACTGAGTAGTGATCATTCCAATGATAAAGTCCCCTGACTGATAATACTGGTGTGGAAGCTGGAAAGTTTCAATCGTGGTACATATAAGAGATTGTTCCTTGCTTTCAGTTAGAGTCAGTTGCAACCATAGAAAGAACAATGTCTGCAGCAAATATATCCTTGCCATCTTGGGTCAAATTCTGATGCAGAATGTCAAGTTTCTATCTGTCATCCACCATCAGCCAGATCACAATTTTTTTCTTTAAGGGCTCTAGATCATTTCGATAGAGAAAAACTGCCAAAGACCAGATTCGTGTACTTCCGCATGTTCGGATTTCCTCACCACAGCTCTGACTGATACATTTTCAACTCTGTTATTATTTGTATTTGAGGCCTGAGAACATCCACATGGGATCTGGCAAGACAGATTATGAAACTGAGCAATTTCAGAAAATTACAAGGTTCAAAGTCCTCTCTTCTGTGCATTGTGCTGCGCAAGATATCATTAGCTGCAAAAGAATGATTAGAGATGAAAAAAATGCTTTCTCTCACATTCATTTTTAAAATTCTCTTGTTCTTTTCATCCCACATATGATGAAATGTGCAAATCTTGCTAAATTCTTATCAAAACTAATCTTAAGTGAAATTCCTATCTGTGTGCACTGGCCAAATTCAATTGATACTGCTAATCTCAGCAGTTCACATCGCTGTCAAAAGTGAGGGGAGCTGTCAGAATAAAATGACAGAAAACCTAATTAAGCACTAATAGGTTAAACAAGCAAACATTCAAACCCATACTTTAAAAAGCTAAAAACCCAAAGGCATAGGCCTGGATTGATGGATTTATCTGTTTCAGTTTCTCCTAAATAAATCTCAAGTTCTTTCTGTCTCAAATATGAAGAAATTTACAAATTGTTCTAAATTCTTATAAAAAGCCACTTGAAATGAATTCTCACCTGTCCCTAAGAACAATGCATATTTGTCACTGTAGCATGGCTGGTTACATTGGTTCAAACTCCACAAAGTCAGGAATATATATGAATGACTTGATCTGCTCTCTCAGAGCAGGCTACAGAATATATGCTGATTTTTATTTCAGAGATAGACCCCTATAATGTCAGGATATTATCTACCTGCCTTGTCTAAAGCTGTCAGGGTGAACTGTAGATGTTTGGACTTTTCAAAAATGAGAGGGGGAAACAGGAGCGATCAAGAGAGAAAAGATTATCTTTGTTCCCAAAAGCCTTCCGTTCAAAATATTTTAATTAGCAAAGGGAATTTTTTAAGCAAGAGAAAAATAACATTATGATAATTGATGAAAGGTTTGTGAAAAATTCTTGTAGTACAGGATATGCCTCATGCCCAACGCAGGTCTTTCCTCTCTCCACTACTAAAGTAAAAATTATCCCTTGCTTCAAGCTTTGCTAATACCCCTATCACAAATCTCTTTGCCTCTCATACACTCTTCTTCTCAATACATGATGCAACGTGAAAGTGAATGGCATCCATTAAGGATACATTGGTCACTCTCAGTCTGCTTGCAGGCAGCATCAACATGCAGTATCGATGGTCAGTCTCTCTCACTGTAGTAGGGATACTGGAGAAATTTGAGACAGACTAAAATGAGTTCAGATTTCAAAGAATATTTTTATTTATTATTACGTTTATATTCCACCTTTTTTCCTCCTTAAGGAACTCAAGGCAGCATACATAATCCTCTTCCACTCCATTTTTATCCTCACAAAAATAACCTTGTGAGGTAGGTTGAGCTGAGAGTCTGTGAGCTTCCATGGCCAAGCAGGGACTAGAACACAGATTTTCTGACCCCCAGTCCGACACTCAAGCCACTATACCACACTGGCTCTCAGCGTGAATGTGACCTGTGGAATCGCTGCAGACTAAACTCCTTACACCACATAAAGTTGGTGGACTTTCAGTATTACTTTCCAAAAATGTATGAAAATTTTTCATAGGAAAATATGCACAATTCTGCTGCGAATGCCATCCTGGAAAATCTATGTGGGGAAAATTGCATGGAATGGGGGACAATCCATGTTACATGCTATCAGAATTTACAGAAATGTTGCAAACCCTCTTGCAGAATTATTTGAGTGTAGTTCTGCATACTGAAAAAACTGAAATTCGAATCCATCTGTGAATAGATAGTGAAACAGTGCCTATCCACATTGCCCTTGAAACAACTTATATTCTGTTTAAAAACATGGTTTTTAAGTCGTTTCATTACATGCTAGGACACACTGAGCAGTACTTACGTTTCATAGTGACTGCTTCCTCCGTGTTCACTGGTGTATTACAGGGTTAATTCCTTGACTCTTCTTGTTTTGTTTCTGTTTTGCAGGATGCTTGAGTTATGGAGACAGAAGTGGGCAGGTCAGTATGTATGCAGTGTGACTTCATCTGGTTGCCCTGTTGGGGTCTGAGTAGGAATTTTTGGGTCATAATCTGACTGGCCAGAGCTATGCATCTTTTTCTTACTTCACACTGTAAGTGTGGAGAGATTGTCTATAGGAAAAATGATTATGTTTTGGTGTCAGGTTAATTTGGTCATATTTGGTTGCAGGCTGATAGGGGAAAGGTTAGAGGAAACAGGAATGGTGATCATTCTGAGGCACCGTTTTGGTGGCAGGTGATTCCAGAGGCCTTTTGCTAATGGTTTTGCAAACCCAGTGGAGAGATATGGGTTACCTGTGAGGCCAATTCACCTCACCCACCCATTGTTTTGTGGCCCAGAAGGGGTGGCATAGGAAGGCCTCCCCTCCCCAAAAGGCATAGGCCTGGGTTTGGCGATCTTACAGCTGCCACTCAGCAGGCATAGAATGTTCCACCCGATATTAGTTACTGATGTAGATTAGGGCCTGCCCAATTTCCCTTTGCAAATCTTCAATAAATGTGGCCCAAATTTGATACCATACATATTTGTACCATCTCTTTATTCCCCTTCTCCTTTCACCCACAACTGGACAGAGAAGGCAACAGAATAGTAGGAAATGGTTTCACTCCCCAAACACAATGGGCTTTAGACTTTTAGCCTGTCCATGCAAGGGACAGATTAGGAGAGAAAGAGAGATAATGTGTCAGTAGACAAAGGACAGGGCAGCAACACTGGACATTGGTGGGTATTGACTGGCACCCCAAAAACAGTAGTGTTTCAATTTGAAGCATGTACCTCACAACATGAGGGGTTGGAAAGGAGAAAAACTGAGACCGGATTGCAACTGGCAGACACAGAACTAATAAAAAAGAGGGTGAATAAGAAAGTTTAGTGGGGAATAACTCATATTTGGGCAGACGGTATTGGGACCAGGGAGAGCGATAGTATGTAGAGAGACTAGCAATGCTCACCCTGGACATGCTACTTACCCCAAGAAAGAAATGAGCTTGGGAATCCCCACAATTAGACAAGGAATGCTGTTTGTTACCTTAACCTGCGGTATATGCTGTGAACAGTGTTGATCCTCCGATCTCTTCCGATCCAGATCGGGTCCTTTCAGATCGGATCAGATGAGATCAGATGATCCAGATGTGGGGATCGTAATCAGATAATTTTATCTGATTTTGGCTGGATCGGGTCCGGATAGTGGATGGACCCGATCCAGTGCACACCCCTAATATTTACAGACTACTCTGTCTTTTGAAGTCAAGTTTTCTTTTCACACCCAATGGACAAATTGCAAAAAACAGTTATCCTTCAAACTTTTGAAAATGGCATGAGGAGAAATAGCCATGGATGCCATCCTTTGGGTACAGTCAGTGATGATGGTTGTTGTTGTTGTTTTGCAGGGAAATTCTTGTCATTTTTCAGTGGTAAATTTAGCGAAGTACAGACACTAGTTATAACCTATTTCAAAGGAATTCAGGGCGGAAGCCTTCATAAGGTAGCATACAACAATGTGCTACCTTATTGAAAGAGATAAAACACAATAAAACAGTAAGAACACAATAACAACAGCAATAAAAATCCTGAAACAAAAACAGCAAAACAAAAACAAAACACCCAGCAACAATAGCAATCGTATCAGGAGAAAGCCAAAATAAATCATGTATTTCTAAGGCCTTCTTGAAAATAATGGAGCATGGTGGACCTCTGATGGAAGCTAATTCCAGAGATAAGGGGCTACTGAAGAGAAGGCCCTCTCATATGTGGTCACCCACCTAACTGCTCTCACAGGTGGACCATGAGAAGTGCCTTCCTCCCATGCCCAGCTTGCTTAGGCATGGGGAGGCCATTGTGGGGTGGGTGGGTGGGTGAGACGACGCATGGAGGCGTGTTATTGGTGGCCTCCAAGTGGAGCCACCAGGGCTGGGAGGGGAGAACCGCGAGCTTATATGTGAGCTCGCCCCTCCCATCCCCTTCTTCAGCATGAGTCTCCAAAGTATGGAGGACATGCTCGGAACCACGCAAAGAGACATGGTTACAGCAGTGACGAGCTCCGGTGGTGGCTCATGAGAAGGATGCAGCTGCAGTGGTGGTGAGCAGCTGCATCACCTGCTCAACAGTGCAGCAGCGCCTGTGTGATGGAAGCAGCCGGTAAAGGGGACAAACGGTTAAGGGGAGGCTTCTTCAGGCTGGACAGGCCTCAGGTTTGCTGGGAGGACCAGATAGTCCTACCCACCAGGGTGGTGGGTATCAGTCACGCGGCAAGTGGTGCTGCCCCCCTGGGTCTCTACCAGGGTGGTGTGGAGACAGGGAGACATCCTGGTCAACATTGAAGAACCCCCCTTTCCAAGTCAACAGGCCCACAGGTGAGGCTCAGAGGGGGCATAGCAGAGCAATTCTTGGCCTTTCCCCAAACGGAATTGGAGCATTTAGATCCATCAGATTCTGGGCAAATTAGGCTGTTGCTTAGAGAAGGGGGTAGAAGTCAAATACAAGGCCATGGATTGAGGCCTAATTAATAATGGTCAAGACAATTAATAGGGTGAATATTAATCAGTGAATATATATTCTAGTAGAATAATGCCATCAAAAGGTGTGGGAGGAAAAAAGAATAAAGGGAAGGCCCTGTGCCCTCCCATTAAATGGGCCAGAGGAGGGGGTCAATCATTGCCATGATTCTGGCTAGAATTAACGCAGTTGAACAGGAAAAAGGGATTATTCCACCCCACCCCCCACTCCTTTACTGCAGCCTCAATTGGCAGAGGTCCAGGGTGCTTACAGACTAGGAAAAAGGCTGAAGAAACCCTCCGGCTTTCTGTTGCAGCAAGACTGGATGCCATAGAACCTTCCTCAAGCCAGACAACAACACAACAGCAAATCAATCCACAGAGTAGGTCCCTGCCAGCATGGGGGCAGCTGCAGGGTCTTCTGGAAACACAGGGATGTCAGTCAACCCAACAGCACTTATACCATCCATGAGTCAACCTCAACTCCAGGAACAAGGTGAGAAAGCACCCAACACTCCTCTTATTCTGGTCAGCCATGGGGTGCTATTTGTTGGGGAAAGAAGCGCTCCCGGTGCGCTTACAGCAGAGTAAGAGTGTTTCCAGAGAGGTCCAGTCAGTAAAAATACTCACACTCCAGCAGTTAGTGTATAATACAAGTCCTTTACTGTGATTCCAATAGATATATATACAGCAAACTGCTTCATCCAAATAACACAGGTTTCCAGGAAGATTTTTACATAACATATCCATCCATCTGCATATTTCTCATACCACCAGGCTTCTCCTCCACATAATCATCAGCCTAACAACAGCCATTCTGATATCTCCAGTTTATATACACTATGCTGCATAGTGACTCAGCACTCAACCAATTAAGCAAACTTCTAGAAAGAATCCCACTATCTCACTGACCTTTTCAGCAGTGAATAGAAAAAACTATTCTCCTAGTTAATTGACTCCAGGTGCTCTAGTCATTCCTCTGGACAATCTGAAAACTGTCCAGTCCTTTATGGGCTGGCCTGCCATGGCACCAACAACAGGATGCATACAGAGCCAACAGAAGTGCACAGTCCCTACACAGAGAGCACCTCTTGTTGAAAGCCCACCAGCACAGTCAGCCCCTACCATGAGTATGATACAGCCATAAGCTGATATTCTATCTTAGAGAAGAGCACAGAGCAGGAACATCCACTAGGCTGAACAAGAAGAATGACAACGCAACTGCCCAACCATCATAGCAGACAATGGTGGCAGCTGTTGCATGTGCTACAATGTGGTTGGGCCCTGAAGGGTGATAGCCTCTAATAAGGCTGAGCTGGGACAAGGAACAAAAGATCATATGTGGGGGTTGGTCAGGAGGTCATACCAATAGGAAGCATGTCTGCACCTTTGGGGTACCATCTATTACCTACCACAAGGGAAAATGTTATTGAGGGGAGAGTTTACCGATATCTTTTCATTACTTTTCCATGAATTGGAGAATAATGAGAAAGAAAGAAAAATGTAGAGAGGGACTTAGAGAGGCTGAGATGGAAGAGAGTGGCCAGGAACTGGGCCTACTGGCTCCTAGGCTTCCTGATATACATGGGCGTCATCCAGCAATGCTTCCCAGAATGGGGCTACATTTTGACTAAATATTTGGACATGATTTATAGAGCCTACACTGAATGTGAGGGCGGGGCATGGCTGACCTATGATGAATCATTTCATCGGTGGGCCACCTTTGATCATTCCCTTCATTGGGACGTAAAAGACAATGACCTTTGACTTATATCCATGACACCAGCCAGGCCATCTTTTAGTTAAGCAGCAGTCCGCCCCCTTCTATGGGTGGGGTTCAATGGGGGGGGAGGGGGGGGTTCAACCCCACTTGCCATGCTGGGAATATAGTTCCCATGGCACCTGCACTTATCCTTAATGCCACTACTGACATGAATGTGCCATATGTAATGGACAACACCCAGCCTCCAACTGTTATAGAAACAGAGGAGGGTGGGGCCAGAACAGGGAGGCACAAGGAGGCAAAAAAACTGGGTGCTACAGCCCCCTCCAAAAGGGCCCCAGTCCAATTAAGATTCAAATTTTAAGATGCCTTTTAGTGGATTGTCCATGGTGCAGTAATACAGCATACCTGGATGCTGGCTTTTCAGAGAGTTTTTGCATTCCTTTCCAGGGCCCATGCCAGCCTACATTTTCAAAAAATCAGAATTCTATTTTGATTATGGAGCATCTAGTTCGGGGGGAAATTGACAAAGAGGTGGCAGCTGGAAGGGTACTTTCACTGCACCACCAATTGCCAACCTGAGGCTTAGTACTCAAAAAGGTCTCAGGAGATTTCAAGTTGATTCACAACATTGGCTTTTCTCTGACACAGGTTCAGGCTGTTGGCAGGTGGAAATCCAAGACATTCCACTCATATGTCAGGCAGTTCCCAAAATAGATTATTTCCTCAAGCAAATTCTTACATTTGTTATGTATGTTCTAGATTTTTTGCAGGGCCATGGCTTAGTTCAAGTGATCATCTGTGGACACAGTATGATCTTCTGGGCCAGTCAGAGGGCTGCTGGGTCAAGTTTGGGGCCTCAGCTCAGATTAAGCCAATGTGCCAGCATCCAGTGGGTGGGCAGACATGGCATGCACTGGGAGCGTCTCATGCCCACTTTGTTCCAGCGACACTGGCTTTTCTCTCCCCCTCAGGTCCTCCTTATTCACCTTGGTGGTAATGATTTAGGTGTACTCAAAGGAAAGGTCCTCATCTTACAGGCGATTGCTGACTTTCAAGCTATCCAGAGGCACTGGCCTGGCGTTCTGATAGTGTGGTCATGCATGCTACCCAGAATCAACCTGCATGTAAATAGCGATCATCGGGCAATTGAGTGTGCCCGGCATGGAGTTAACAGAGAAATTTACAAATACTTGGTGCAGTTTGGGGACTTTAGCAAACGACACCCAGAGATAGCGAGAACCTGGAGGGAGCTCTATAGGCAGGATGGGGTCCATTTATTGGACCTGGGTAATGATTTGTTTTTGCACGATCTGCAACAGGGTTTACTGGAGGCAATCCAGAGCAGGTGGGGGGTGCAACTAAGCTGGAAGCTTGTCCCCCATGGCTGGTATGTGCGGACATTGGGAGCAAGGATAGGAATGGTGAGCATTCTTAGGCACCATTGAGGTGATTAGCAATGCCTGTGGCTCCCATCAGAGAGTTTTGCGGCCCCAGCTGGCGAGATAAGGGTTACCTCTGAGGCCAACCTTTCTCACTCACTCAGAGTTTTGCAACCCAAGGATGGGGTGACACCGGAAGGCCTACCTACCCCCAAAAGGGGGAAACCTGGGAGGTGGAGGATTACACACCTCGAGCTATTAATGCCTCGCCCAATCCAGTTTATGGCCAGGTATTTGGCCAAGAGTGGATGCCCACCTAGGCCTCCACCTCTTTTGCAGATCTAAATAAATGTGGCCCTATTTTAAACCCATTCTATGGTCTCGTCTCATTATTTCCACCCTCCACTGCTGCAAGAGTCTCTCTTAATGTTCTTAAAGTGTGGGACTTGTGTTTTTATTTAATTGTTTTAAATTGTTTACTGGATTTTAATGGATGCCTGAGGGGTTTGCTCCATGTGAATTCTGATGCAAACTGAACAGTTTCACACTACCAGGATTAAGGTGTAGTTTAGAACCTATTATATGATGAGATAAAATAAATTAAACCTTATAGCTGCATATGGTGAAAATATGTATTTGAATCCATATTTGGATTCAAAGATCTGTACAGATTTTTGAAACAAAAAAAGTGATTTCATGTGAACATGATACAGACCAGAAATAGATTGATACATATATCATTATCTGAGGGTTAGTAATGTTATAAACACCTCTCCTATTTCTGCCTTTGAATGACTATATATATATATATATATATACCAAAATTCACATTTAAATATGCACAAACTGATTATTTTATGTTATGGTGAAATTAGGCAAACATGATTTCTTTTGCTCTTCTGTTGCTCAGTGTGCCCTGCAATGTGCGGTCCTCTTGGGAGATGGATTTGAAAACCCTGGAATTATTTCAAAGTGCTATTTATCATCTCACTGTACCAAACCCCATGGGGCTTTCTTAACACAGTCTGAAAGCTTCTATCCATTTAAACATCCCTGTGCTATTCTATGCTGGGCTAAAAGATTGTGAGCCTGTAAAGTTTCTCAAGATTGATCTTTGGCAGGTTTCCTTTGCTGAAAGAGTCTGAAGCCACTGGTTTTGTATCAAGATTTCCTGAGATGACTCGGATAGTTCTGATCCTTTTGCTCATACTGCGGTTCCAACAGCCTTCAACCGAGTGCAAGGGGCAAAGTGTTAAATGTACCATGACTAATCCCTTCCAGATGCCAAATGAGTATTATCAGACAGGGGACATAATGATTGGAGCAATTACAACTCAGTATAAGTGCATAATGGATGGAATATTTTTCAGTGAAGACCCTAAAATGAAGTCTTTTTGTGAACTTGTGTAAGGATTATTAATTTTAATTGCTTCCATAGAATTCACTAA
The DNA here is from genome assembly GCA_029215795.1 of Anniella stebbinsi. Lineage (NCBI taxonomy): Eukaryota > Metazoa > Chordata > Lepidosauria > Squamata > Anniellidae > Anniella > Anniella stebbinsi. Next base: position 27,738,720 of record JARDYH010000008.1, read on the forward strand.
ACTGTGTCATAACTTGGGGGGGAACTGTGTAAGCAATGAATTGTTCAGCAAGTATGATAAAAATTGTTTATCTATTTCTTTCTTCATTATGAGGAATGCAGGCTTAGTCATACTCCAGGTAGAACCCTGACATCAATTGAACTTATGTTAATGATTATTATCTTCAAAACTATTGGCATTATCTATGCCCAGCTTTGATGACAGGAGAGATGATCAGAAATTACCTGCTAGAAATGAAACCTGTTCTTGTTGGTATGTTCTGGTTTTTCCTTTGCTTTCTTCTCCCCCCCCCCAGTAATATTATGGCAGGACACCTCTCAGTGGTTAACTGTGAAGTGTCCTGTCACAATATTACTTGAAAAATAATGTCTTTGACATGGAAGCCTGTACTTCATGTACAGGATTGGGGTTGCTGGCAGGGACTAAAGTGGTGAAACATGGTGAAGGGGGCAGATCTCATACACAGCAACATAATCTGTACATAGAAAGAGAACCAATTCCTTGACCTCTTTGGGAAGCCAGTCACCAGGACTAATTTTCAAGACAACAGTGGCAAATAGGCACCATGGTAGTTCATCTGGTAGATAAGTGTGTATTGAGCAAAATGGGCATAATCTAGGCAAAGCTGAGTGTTCATCTAACATTGGGCCTGTTCAGATGACATGCTAGGCCATGGTTAGGCTGCTAACCATTTTGCAGTAAATGATTAGTGAGCGTGTTTAAACTGTGGTTATGTAGCCACCATGGTTAGGAATGTTTCAATGACACACTGGCTGGTTTCGCACAACACATTAGGCAATGGAGGGGTTAAGAGGGAACTGACCGTGTATTAGGAAGGCAGTGCTCCCCAGACGACATATTGCTACTCCGTTCTTGAGCAGCTGAAAGTTCCGGCATCCACCTTGGTTGCTACATCTCCTCCCTCCCCCTCCGTCAGTCCTCCAGCCATATCCCAGCATGCACCATATGTTCTGCTGGCTGTATCAGAGCAGCTGGGATTTTTGGCTGCTCCGGCTGGCAAAACTCTATTCCCACATGGAATAGTGCACGGAAAGAGGGGATTGGTGTTGGACAACACTTTAAACAACAGGTTTCCAGCTAAACAACTTGCAAGACAGTTGTTTCCCTCTGTTGCTTATTTGGGTGGAATAGCATACTATCAGTTGTGTGTGAGTGGCGTGTAACCCTCCACACAACACAATAAGCAACACAACCGATGGTTGCTTCCCCCCAATCCATTGCCTAACGTATTATGTGAAACCAGCCACTAAGTCATGGTTCACATGACATGTTAAGCCATAATGCTTTGCACAAAATGCTTAACCACTGTAGCTTAGTGTGTAGTCTAAACAAGGTCTATATATCAATCTATTAAAACGGGGAAAACAGGATCAAGTAGGAATATGAAAAGCAGGAAATACAAATTCTAGCCTATAGATGTCTATCCATTATTGTGTATTAAAAAGAAAAGCATATATGACTGAATATTATTTTGTAGTTTGCCAGTATAACACATGGCAAATATTGACTATTTTGAAATAAAATAGTTTTGCATCAGTGCTATTTCTTATAATTGAATATAACTAGTCAAATATGTTATTAGAGCGACATCCCAGAACTTTAGACAAAACAAACCTAATCCTTGATTGGTGGAACCATTTTCTTCCAATACAATGCTATGGACATTGTTAATGGAATCACAGAATCGTAGAATAGTAGAGTTGGAAGGGACCTATAAGGCCATCGAGTCCAACCCCCTGCTCAATGCAGGAATCCACAATATTCACATAATCAAACAATCCATGGTTTGTAAGCAATGATTTGTTCGTGAGGATGCAGGAGTGAGTGACTGTGCTGGCTTCCAACCTCTCACCTGCTTCTGCTTTGCTAAACAACTCAGGAATAACTCATTCCTGGGTTGTTCTCCATGATGTCCAAACATGAAACTCTGGATTGTTGAGGGAGAAACAACTCAGTGTTTTAACCCACAGCTTGCTCTTGTCTTAAAATTCTGGGTTGTTTCTCTCTCAACAACCCAGAGTTTCAGGTCCAGAAACCACATGGAACAACCAAGGGGTGGGCTATTCCTGGCTGTTTACAAAAGTCGAAGCAGGTGAGCATGAGAGCCAGCACATTGCTTGCTCACGTGCATGCTGAAACAACCCACAGTTAACAAACTATGATTTGTTTAATTACCCAAACTGGGTCAATAAGTTCTACTTCTTCTATGCTATCTTTTCTCAGCATTCCAATCAAATGGATAAACAATATTACAACATGGTATTCTAGTAGCCAGAGCTTATTTGTTTAATATATTTTCCAGAGGTTTTTTTTTAAAAAAAACATATCAAACTCCCAGACATGGCTCAATAAGTTTCATGACATTTGCAATCTGCATCACATTCCAATTCATGGAGTGAAATACTATTGATAATACAGCTTTAATACATTTTATGTTAGGTTCATAAATATAAAAATACACATGGCATTTTCCCATCTCCAGTACTCATTACTCTATAGAATTGCCATCCCCAAATTAAGCACTTTGGATATCAAAAGTTTTAGTGGGGAGTAGGACGTAAACCTGACCTTTATTCTGCCTTCAGACAATCAATGTGACTTGCATGTGCCTCCCTTCAGCTGGATTAGGCTGACCATATGAAAAGGAGGACAGGGCTCCTGTAACTTTAACAGTTGTAGAGAAAAGGGAATTTCAGCCAGCGTCATTTGTATGCAATTAGTTCCTGGTGAAATTCCCTCTTCGTCACAACAGTTAAAGGTGCAGGGGCCCTGCCTTCTTTTGTATATGGTCACTCTAGTATAGTGCCTGCACCTTTAACTGTTGTGATGAAGAGGGAATTTCACCAGGGACTAATTGCATACCAATGACACTGGCTGAAATTCCCTTTTCTCTACAACTATTAAAGTTACAGGAGCCCTGTCCTCCTTTTCATATGGTCAGCCTAAGCTGGATCATACCTATGAATTTATTTAAACCCCTAACCATGTGTTTATTATAATGTCAGTGTCAGCTGAAAGAAAGGAAGAAGATAGAAGTGGGCCCCTGTTTTATAGATTCTAAGATATGTTTGGATATATGACCTCTACTTGTCCAGTCACAATGGGAAATTTTCAATTAGCATAGCTCATGGATGGGGACAGGACACTTGGAGAGGTGTGTGGCTTACCATAGGCATGTGCAAGGGGTGTGCCCTAATGTCTCAAGCAATAAGCACCAAATTGAAGGGGCCTTTGTGTAGAAATCCAGAGGGGAGATCCAGATGCAGTGGGAATGGTCCTCCGGCTACTCTCCAGCTTCTCCTCCACCACAACAAAGAACTGCTGCCTCTGAGAGAGCACTGTTGCTCCTGGCAGTAGGAGAGAAAAGGAATAACTCTGTTGGGAGTGTCTGCCAGGAGCCATGCTTCAAAGAGGCCAGGAGGAGGGGCCCGAAGGCTAATATTGCCTCGTAAGCCCCTCCTCCACCAGTGTAACCACCACACCCCCAATGCTGGGGCTTGAAAAGTGTCATCCCTCCTCCCAACTGCAATGGGCCTCCCGTGTATTCAATAAATTTTGGGCTTTTTAAAAAGATATTGCCTGGGAGCACATGCAAATGAAATGTGCTGTGCATGCCTATGTAGTTTACCACTTGTGTGCTGGACCCTTCCTGGCTTATAAAAGCAGTGGACTGGGGGACTGGCTGAGTGGTAAGGATAGTGGTGAATACTAGGGAATAGGAACTCAACCTAAGCCTTTTCTACACGTAAGGGTGTAGAGGGCCAGAGGGGGGAGGATCATGGACTTACCTGCTTCTGTGATCCTCCCTGGGCAACCAAACAGAAGCGCAACTTCCCTGAAGGGAAGAGGGACATCGCGCCCACCATTTTTGTTTTAAAGCTGCAGGAGCTGGGAGCATACTTGCTCTCCTCCGAAACTGTAAGTTAAAAAAAGAAGAAGCCCTGATCCCACTCCCCCCGATGCCCCTGGACACCCCCGGCCCAGCTCCTTCCCTCTGCTGACCCCCACTACTCACAACGAAGAGAGAAGAAGATGGGACGGGCGCCTACACCATCCGCAGTATCGTCCCGGGACTGCTGGAAGATTCAGGGTTTCCCAGGGTTTCTTTATCCCTGGGAAAACCCGTGCCCATCCCCCCCCGCCCCCAAAGAGTCCCTGTTCATTATTTGGATGCACAGGGAGCACTCAGGGACAACCCTGGGGGGAAAAGGCTGGTGTAGAAACTGCCCTAGGCTGGATCAGATTATATTCCCAAACTTGTGGTTTGGGTTTATTGTGGACTTGGCCCTGAACCACAATGTCCAGGTTTCAGTCATGGCTAGGTGTGTATTTACTCAACTGAGGCTAGTGTGCCAACTGCTCCAATTCCCAGAGATGTCTGAACTGGCTATAGTCACTCATGCCTCAGTTACTTCCCATTTATACTACTGTAACATGCTCTCTGTGGGACTGCTTTTGAAAAGTGTTCAGAAACTACAGCTGGTTCAGAATGCTGTGACCACACTGTGACTGGAGGCAGGTACAGGGAACATGTGTTTCCCATGTTACAATAGTCTTGATCATCACCAGACTGTTTCTGGGTACAATTCAAGTCCTGGTTATGACCTATAAAGCTATATAGGCCACCTTCTCCTACATGAGCCTCCCCAGTTCTTAAGAAATTTGAGATAGGCCCTTCTTTTGATACTTTCAGAGGCATGTTTGGTGGCAACACAAGAAAGGACCTTCTCCGTAGCCACTCCAAGGCTGTGGAACTGCCTGCTAAGGGAGGTTAGGTTCACTAGGGATGTGCATGCCCAAAAATATCATATCATATCGATATTGAAATTTTGGACCAAAAAAATTATCGTCTCCGATTATATCGTAGATGAACCATATCGTATCGTATTTCTGATAATTATCGGAAATCCAATATTATATTGTTTCTCCATTTTGCCCTAGAGACTCTAGAGTTGATTTTTGAGCAGAAAGGCCTAAAACTTCTTAATTCTCCAAGTTACAGGTTTGAAACTTGGTCACAGTGCAGACTGAGTGTTGCTAGTCTTGTGTGCCAAGACTTACTTACTCGGAAGTAAGCTTTCAAATACACTGTTTCAGGTGGCTGAAATGTGGTCCTTTTTCAAGAGACGTTGTCCAGTACTCATGGGCATCTCACAGATGGCCTTGAGGGGACTCATCTGTGCCCAATTTCAGATGCACAGCTGCAGGCATTACTAAGCTCTCAACAACATGCACTGTTTCTGGTAATGCACTCGATGCTGCTGCTGCTGAGACTTATAAGTATATATGAATACAATGAACTTTCAAAACCTGTGGATAAACTAGGCAGTGCCTTCCATATGCAGTCATACAAGTAAAATGTGTTAATCAGAAGATGGTGAACTGCTGCTGCCTTGTCTCATTGATTACGCCACACATGTCTACAAATTAAAACGATTGGGGGGTAGGGGAATAGCACGGGTGTTACATTTATTTTAGAGCCAGCCTTAGCAGGCAGGGCCTCATTGGGCCAGGAGATACCCCGGAAGTGTGCCAACCTGCAGGATCCCACTAAAACTAAAAAAACTTAAAAGCATATTATTATTATCTGCACCTATGCGTGCATGGCACAGTGAGAGTGGATGCATTCCTCTGCAGTAGAACTGCTGCCTTGACTCTAGATTAGGCCACACATGTCTAAGTACAAATGAAATAATAAAAGGATTGGGGGATAGGGGAATAGCATGGGCATTACAGTTATATATTTATTTTAGAGCCAGCCTTACCCAGGCAGGGCCTCATTGGGCCAGGACATACCCCAGAAGCAAGGAAACCTGGAGGATCCTAGCAGATATATTATACACATGCTGCTTTGACAACTGCGAATCCCATCAAAACAACCCTCATGCACTGCCTTGACCTCATCATGCTTGAAAAATGTCCCAGTCTGCCCACCATCCCCGTGCAGGCAGGTTGGCAGTTCTTCATACCAGAGCTGCACACATTGGCTGTAGCAGAGGCAAATAAAAGTCATGTTCGGGGTAGAGGTGGGCATTGGCTGGAGCGGAGGGAATAGTCACGTTCAGGATAGAGGTAGGCACTTTGGCAAATAAATAAAAACTCACGTTCAGGGTAGAAGTAGGCACATTGCCTGGACCAGAGTCTCAAAAAAAAAAAAAAAAGGAAATGTGTGAGGGGGATGCTTCTGCAGTCTCTTACTAACGGACTCCACGAGGAGCACACCCAGGGACGTAGTGAGAAAAATAATAATACATGTATCTTTCAAGGCTCACTAAAGCAGTCCCTCCAGACTGGAACCATTGGCTGGAGCAGTGTCTTTCAAAAGGAAATAAAATGTGTGAGAGGGAGAGACAGCCACCCCAGAACTGCCCCCAGCAGCAACAGTATCTTTCCTAGACCCAGAGCCACCTTGCCCAAAGCGCGCCTTAGAGCCGTCTTTCATACTGGTACAAAGTGATGGAAAATGAAATTATTATTTATATTAATAACAATCCTTTGCAAACACTTTGTGTGCTGCTTTGACCACAGATTGTGTAGTGTTATCCTGTGTAGCAGACTACAGTACACACCAGCACACTCACAGTCAATCAAGCAAATACACACACCCAGAGAGAGAGAGGGAGAGAAATAGAATATATATATATATATATATATATATATATATATATATATATTGTTTTTTTAAGAAAGTTAAACAGGGAAGAGGACAAAACACGCTCACTCAGTCACAGTACCCCCACTCATGCTAACCTAACCCTTCAATCAAACCAACCAGAAAACGTATAAAAACTATAACTCAAACACACAAGCAATGAACAGCCAAATGAACCTGAGACACAGAAGGGAACAGAAAGATGCAAGACTACAATGAATCTTTAACAATTCGCCACCAAGTAACTATAAGACCCAGGAGCCAGGACAGAGCTCCAACAAAATCCACCCTTCTCCCCTCAATGCCTAACTCCCAACAGAGCTGGAACACCAAGTGTGGGGGTTTTATGCAGGGATTTCCTTAGCCCTCCTTCAACATTGTGATTGGAGCCTGCTGGAATCTGTGCTGCATGATTAGTCACTGTCTCAGCAAGCACACCCCACCTTCTAGCTCCGTCCATGTGGCGGCAAAAGAGAAAGAGCCTTCCGATAAAACGATAACATACGATAATTACCGTAGGATTTTTTATCGTCTCCGATAATTATTGTAGGGTTTCCTATCATATCGTTAGCGTTAAACGCTGCACGATAAAGAGCATATCGTATCATTATCGTACATTTTAACGATACGATACACATCCCTAAGGTTCACTCTCTCCTGTCCTTCCACTGGCAGGTACATATTGTTTTGCCCTTTTGTTTGTAAGCAGCTCTGTTGGGTTGGGTGCTGGTTTTTATTCTGCTGTTGCTGTATTTTTATTGTATTTTAATACCTTGTTTTGTTATCAATTTAATCACATTTCCTTTATGATTGTAATCTGTCAAAGTGCCATTTTGTGGAATGCAAACCGGGCAAACAGATAACTACCTTAAAGAAAATAAGTTTAGGTATCAGGATATAAACAGCAGCACACTTTCAATTAAACAGTTAATAAAGGGTTGAATATTTCTCTCTTCCATAACTTAACTCTATCTTTAGTGCAAAGCTGAAGAACTACCAGCATGTCCTCTCCTTGGCATTTGCAGTGAAGGAGATCAATGAGAACCCAAAGATGTTACCAAATGTCAGCCTGGGGTTCCACATCTATGACAGTTACTGCAGTGCAAGGATGACTTATCAGAATACCCTAAAACTCCTTTCCAATTCAAAAAGGATTGTTTCCAATTACAACTGTGACAAGAAAAATAATTTGATGGCTCTCATTGGAGGATTGGACTCTTCAGTCTCCTTCCAAGTGGCTACTATCACAGACATCTACAAAATTCCACAGGTAGAAGGAATGTATAGTTCACATCGTTTTTCAATTTCAATGCAAGAAAATGGTGTTTCTGACACCAAAATGACATACCTACGTGTTTATTCAATGAAATAAGGAGAAACGGGTTTCCAGGATGCAAATAATTCATTTTCATGAAGCTCAACACATTTTGGCCTGTACTTTATTCAAACACCTTCCTCAGGGGGCTGCAACATTAAGAATACAATAAAATACATTAAGATAACATATTACATTAAAATATGTTTTGTTATCAGGTTAATTAGGCACATTGCCACAAGGGCCTATGCCCATATGTAAGTTTTAAAACTTTTAATGTAACACAGTGCTACTGGGGCCTATAAAAATATAGTATTAATACAATCATATAAAACTGGTTTCCAACAAAAGTATTATATACAAATCTTTACATGTTAGAAGATAGTGTCTGCAGAATTTCATCTAGCAAGATAATTGCCTATGGTGACTGGAAAGAGTAATATTCAAATCCATCCTTATATTCTTAATTCATTTTGGGGGAGGGAGCTCTGCCAGGTGTTTCCATGTAGTTGTGAGAAGTCCAAGGTCTCATAGTGAGTAGGCTGACCATCTGAAAAGGAGGACAGGGCTCATGTAACTTTAACAGTTGCAGAGAAAAGGGAATTTCAGCCTGCAGCATTTGTATGCAATTAGTACCTGACGAAGTTCTCTCTTCATCACAACAATTAAAGTTGCATGCACTATACTAGAGTGACCATATACAAAAGAGGGCAGGGCCCCTGCAGCTTTAACTGTTGTAATGAAGATGGAATTTCACCAGGTATGAATTGTATACAAATGACGCTGGCTGAAATTCCCTTTTCTCTGCAACTGTTAAAGTTACATGAGCCCTGTCCTCCTTTTCAGATGGTCAGCCTAATAGTGAGACGCTGCTGCTATTGTATGGGGGTGTCTGCAAATAGTTCCTGAGTCACAGGAGTGCTAAAAATTCCAGACCTTCATTCAGGCCACTCAGATTCAGAGTTGCTAATTCTGTTCACCTTCTTAGTTGCTGATTGCCATCATGGGTATTAAGTCTATACAGTGCCCAAAATATTAAATCTGCATAGGAATGTGTTGTTCTGCAAAATGGTTTACTAATGGAGCACCTGGCCTGTAGTTTTTTAATCTTGCTCAGGTGCTATCCTATCCCATGTGTCTTTTTAGGGGTTTGATTGTCTTGCCTATACAAATCTAAGGGCATTTACGCTGGATAGTAGAAATGACAGATGCACTGCTGCATGTGATGAAGTGTCTTAAAAATATTTCTGCTGGTCAGAGGGATTAGTGAATTCTGTGACTTTGGAGGTGTGTTTGCAATAGCAACAGTGATCACATGGATGATGACCCTGTAATCTTTTGAAGCTTTTGAGATCTTAGAACAGGTTTGAGGAACCTTTCATCCTGAGGTCCAAATTTGACTTCAGAGCAATTCTTGGGAGCTGAATTCCAATAGTGCATGGGGCTGAAGGGAAAGGAATGGACAGAAGGCAAAATGTAGCGGGAGGGGGGTAAGGCCAAAATATTTAGGCTGTTTTGCCTAAATTAGCTTAACATCCTAACTGCCAGTGAATAGGCCTTAGGATAGGCATTTCAACTTTTTAGAATGGTGGGAAAAACTGAAGGAAAGCCTGGAAACTACCAAATGATAGGTGGCCAGGGAAAAGGTGGAGTGCCAGGGCAAGGGTGTCTGAATACCTGGGGTACCATGGAGGGCCAGATTGGGACCACAGAACAGCCAGATTTGGCCCTACCTGTGTCTTAGAAGGTGAAGGAGTATGGAGAAATCTCACTCTGCTGGGTCTGCCTTTTTGGCCCTACCCCATCAAATTGCTAATTGTCTCAATAGTCCCGTCATGGGAAAGATACAATGAAGCTGAAGTTGTGCAACTGCTCCTCACCAGCCTTTACTCTTTGCTGCCAGCCTGCGTGCCTCCATAAATCATGGCTCTCCATTAACAGAGTAACTCAGCTGATCAATACAAAGAAACACCGAAACTACAGGCATGGGTGGGAGAAGATGCACATATAGACTAGTGTGTTCCTAAATTTGTTCAGTCTCCTTCCACCAAATGAAATTCTAAATTATTCTTTTAATTTAGGATTTACCATTGGGCTTTATGGCTGAAGGTATTTGAAACGAGTTATTAGAAGTGAATATAAGCTCTATTTTTCCTTCTGAAAATTCATGTCCTGTTTTGTTTGTTTGTTTGTTTAGATTGCCTACTGTGTATTTGCTCCAGTGAGTGTTAGCATGCAGTTCCCCTCATTCTACCGGATGATTCCCAATGAAGTATTTCAATATTCAGGGATTGTCCAGCTTCTTTTGCATTTCCAATGGGTGTGGGTTGGGATCATTGCAACGGATGATGATGATGGAGAAAAGTTTGTGCAGACCTTGACTCCAATGCTCTCCAAGCATAGCATCTGCACAGCCGTTACTGCAAAATTACCAGACATGTCTTATGGTTTAGACATGGTGGAATTATTAAAGCACATATCCCCAAAGTCCATTTCACTAACCACCTCCAAAGTTAATGCATTTGTTATAAATGCAGACTCTAAAACTACAACATGTTTGAAATGGTTGATATGTATTTATGAAATGTTGGAAGGCATTGGAAAGATGTCTATAGGTAAGGTGTGGGTTATGACCGCCCACTGGGATTTCTCAACAGAGACATTTCACAGGAAGTTTGATATACAAGTCTTCCATGGCAGCTTGTCTTTTGGAATTCACTCCAATAAAGTGCTGGGATTTACAAAATTCCTCCAACTCCTACATCCTAACTCACAAAAAAATGACACTTTTATTAGGGTTTTCTGGGAACAGGCATTCAACTGTTTATTTTCTGATTCTAATGAGGAGGAGAATATAAGCCACAGATGCACTGGGCAAGAGAAGTTGGACAGCCTCCCTGGGGCTCTATTTGAAATGAGCATGACCAGCCAAAGCTACAGCATTTACAATGCAATCCATGCGATAGCACACGCTTTGCATAAGATGTCTATGCCCAAGCTAAAAACCAGAGAAATGGTGGACAGACGTAGACTGGATCTTCTAAATATGGATCCTTGGCAGGTAATGTTTCACATCTAACACTGTTCTTGTCTATTCTAATCCAATGGCTGATGGCTGGTGTGACAGGAAGCAGGAGCCGCCCACAGACTTAGTGGTGGTGTTCCAGGAGACGAGTGTCTTTGGCACTGCTGTCGTGTCTTCTTCAGTCCCTGAACTATTTGTTCAGTTCTTGAACATCTTATTTTATTACATTTTAGCCCATGACTTTGATGTATTTGCATGTATTTTGTATCTCTGTCATATATGACAATACATTTGCATTCTAGATACATTTGTATTTATTGGTGCGATCTATGAATGGATTGTACTATTTGTTTCAGCAGTGGATATTCGAGTAGATAGACCTAATCTTTGAAGTTACCCCTCTGTATCCTGCACTTCAGAGGATCATGTCAGTCACCTGCCCCTAAATCAGGGGTAAGCAATGTTGTGCTCATGGGTACCAATCACCCCTGGATACCTTTCTTGGTACCCACCAAGGTGCCTTACCTCTCCAACATATTTATTTATTTACCACATTTCTTGTCAGGAACTGGGATTACTGTGAAATAGCTTCATACTGGTAGTCAGTGAAAAGGGTTTTTTTTCTTTGGTTTTTTTACTTTGTTGGTGCTCAAACTACCATCTCTGCCTTGTCTACAGTCTTCTGTGCTTTACTACACCTCCCAAGGTAACCATATTGTGGTGAAGGCCAGGACAGTTTCTCAAATTGCAAATGTGCCCAGTGCCCAAAAAGGTTGCCTATCTCTGCCCTAAATCCAGTCCTCCATGAAGTAACTAGCATACCCAGCTGCACACAGCATTTCCTTTTTCATAAAACATCCATCTCTCCTCTGTCAGATACTATCTCACAGGGTTGGCTCTACCATTAGGCAGAGTGAGACAGTCACCTCAAGGAGAGGATGATAGGGTGAGGGACAAGGAGTAGTGTTGAAATGTGGAGCAGCAGTTGCTCTCAGATGCAGTGGAAAATGCTGTACTGTCAAAAGTTTAGAAGTCAGATTCACCTGCCTGTCTTGCCACCTTTTATAGATGAAATGGGGAAAGGTACCCTCTTTGCCTCAGGAAAGAAAATGTCATGGGTCAGTCTGACGTGTCCATACAATTTTGCTGAAGGCACCACACATTTCCACAAATCACAAAACCTGGAGGACTACACATTACCCCTGCTTTGCTTTAAATTATCTTCAGCTTAAAACATGACTTTGAAAACAGAGCTATTTACGATATACAATATACAAAGTTCAAACTCAAATTGCTTTTGGGAAAAAATATATCACAAAGCATTATATAACAGCTCAAAAAAGGGGTGTTGGGATATTAATTCTACAGGTGATCATAGTACTGCTCACACAAGCTGACACATTTAGAAAATACTTCTAACCCTTCATTAATCTAAAGAGGGTAAATACAATATTTTGGGAGAAATGCTAGGCATATATTTTTAAGATGATGATGATGATGATGATGAGCAGCTATGGAACTCCCTGCCAAGGGAGGCTAGATTGATTCTCTTTCTGGTGTCCTTCCACCGGCAGGTGAAGGCATTTTCATTCAACTAGGCCTTCAGCATTTAAGCAAATCAGTTAGGTTGGATGCTGTTTTTATTCTGTTATTGTTGTGTTTTTCAAAATTGTGTTTTATTATACTTGTTTTATTTTTGCTTTGATCAAGCTGCCTTCAGTGCGATTTTCTTCACAGAAAAGCATTGTACAAATCAAATAAATATATAAATAAATACCACATCCCCAATCATTTGTTTTCCAAAATGTTCTTATTTGCTGTGTGCAGCGAAATAGATTTTAGACTTGTTTAGAGGCATGTAACCCAGACAGGCATGGTAACAAGAGTGAAGAAGGATGGTCAGGGTTGCCATTCGATAGCATTCTGCCCCTCACCCCCACCCCATTTTAATTCTAGCTTCACCCTTTCCTGAGGAGCATCTCATTTAACAACAGCGCTGGAGACACAGTAGCTTTTGATGAGAATAAGGTATTAGCATCTGGGTATAATATTTTAAACTGGATTACTTTCCCAAATCAATCATTCTTAAGTGTGAAAGTTGGGAAGATGGATACACAGAGTAGACGTCTCGTCATTAATGAGGAAGCTATCACATGGCACAATTTCTTCAATCAGGTGAGATCTAAATTTATCTAAATCAGAAATGTTCCAAAATCAAAATTTCACAACCCCAGGTCAGTCTTGCTGGTATAATTCCATTCTTTAGCACTCATGTGGTAAGGTATAGTGGTTTGTTACAATGAGTAAGGTGTGAATATTTTTTTTAAAAGTCTGATATCCCTGCTGAATATCTTTTTGTTTTCCTAACATGCATTTTCATTTATTTATTTGTCATTTTTATTTTAAATATATCACATCCTATTTGGATGAAACTATTGAAAAATTGTGTCATCCACTTCCAACCTGGTAAATCAATCCAGAAAGATACCATGATTTTGAATGCCCCTGAGCAATCCAGGAGAGTTAACAAGGACACACAGCTGCATCTATTTTCTGTGCAAATAATTCATCAGGCCATCTCAGTTCCAAGCCAGCTGGAATCTAGCCTGAAAATGATACTTAAGTCAATATCATTCAAAATTCCTGAGGGCCAGGCTGTCTCTACCAACTCAAGGCCAATGTGTTGCCTGAGAACTCATTTTAGACTGGCCCATCAGTTGTTAAATCATTAAAACCTAATGAGCAATGCAGGAAGGCTTGCCTCATTCAAGATGGTGTCTGTGTTGAAATGGAATATTAGACTTAAATTGTCCAAGAAGGGCAATTTCTAGACTTAAGTATATTTTAGTTTCTTTCTATTTGTTGTTGTTGTTGTTGTTGTTGCTGCTGCTGTTGCTGCTGCTGCTGCTAAAGCATGGGGATGGAACATGGGTTTCTGAAAGCTTTCCTTTTGAAAATAAGGAGCAGCATACAGAGTGGTAAATATTTGTGGTTATTGCCCTCCCATTGCTGGAAGAAAAGCATCCCATGTCTGCAACTTCTCCTGTCCCAGGCATGTGTCTACTGGGCATTCTGTAATGGATAGGCAGAAAAGCAGAAAGTAATGATGACAGCAATGTACCAATCAGCTTAGTGGCTCTAGCATTGCAACATTTGAGTTGCTCATACAACTCAGAACACTCACATATGCATAAACAAATGAGCTACCCATAGTGATGTTGGAGGAATCTGTTTGGGAGATGGAACTCAGCGGGCTTTTGTAGACTCCCCCCCACACACACACACACCTTGGACTCTGATTGTATCTTCCATGGGTTGGCCCAACTCAGTGTGTGATGAGTTGGATGAACTCATGGATTTTTTGGAAGGGGGAATTCTCTTCCATGACAGCCATAAATAGTGCAACTTGTGCAAATTAGACCATTTACAGCTGTGATTTCCCATTAATTGTGCTATTTATGGCTACCATTTTGTGCAAATCAGCCTGTGATTTTGCACACACAAAAAAACCTTGGCAACTTTCCTGAAACTATTGTGTGACTCAGCTCACAAATACAAGCTGAGCTGGGGATCCAATTGGCCCCAAAATGGGTGGATTTCCCCAGAATGGACAACCCTAGTTACACAAACACTTTCACGGTTCTTTGAGCCTCTTCTCTCTCTCTCTCTCTCAGCCCTTAATAGGGAATTTCTAACAGCCACTTTATAGAAGTGCCTCTTTTGAGTTAGGATGAGTGAGAATTTCATTTCAGTTTGGTTTTACAAAGATATTTTGTTTTTTAAAAAATGAATGTAGGAAAACGCTGAACTGAGATTCATCCATTCAGGCCCAGGGCTTTGAGTGTTTAGCTCTAAAAAGTCTGAATTTGAATCCTTGTATATTCATCCACTTGATTGTTTCGTTAGGGTTGCCACCTTTTGTTCTGAGAAGTCTTCTCAAATGTATGTCAGGTAGGTACATCATGGTCCCATCCATGTTGGGTGCATCTGTATCTGTTGAATTTTATTGCTGCCAGTGCTTGAGAATTTTGTTTCAGGTCATTTTTGATAAGGATCTACTAAAATTTGCAAAGTTATTCATATCTGGGAGAAACACAACTTGAGATGAGAACAATCTGAATGCATGAGAAAGTGAAACTGATGGATTTGTCCATCCCTACAGACACACATATCTTAATAAATGAATCCTATAAACTCTTTTAAAACTTTTTAAATTCTCTTCTTGATATACATTTCTGTATTATTATAAAACACCCTTCATTCACAAAGGATTCTAGGATAGTGTACACGTCATTGAAAAAGAGGGGGGAAATCCAGTGCATGAAATCATCCATGTCCTCATCTCTGATAATCAGGTTTGATCCTAAGATGATATAAGAACCAACTTTAGTGTTAGCTACATGGACTACTTTGTTGATAAGATAGAACAGTCATATATGTTCTCCCATTTTATGGACAGGTGCTACCACTTTCCGCCTGTAATGACAACTGCTATCCGGGTTACAGTAGAAGAAAGAAGGAGGGAAAACCATTTTGTTGCTATGATTGCAATCCGTGTCCAGAAGGGAAGTTTACAGGCTGGAAGGGTAGGGAACATAACGTGCAGATTTAATGATGCACTCTGTTATAACTTACATTTTGTGTTACCACCTATTCAGTTCTCCAAAACAAAGGAGTGATTATGCCAACCCATGAGATAGATCATGAACAGGAAATACAACATACATAAGTCCCATAAGTCCCATTGATTTCAGTTGAACTACTCTAACTTTCAAACCAACTCTCTGAGATGGAGAATGACCAAGTTATTCAACAAAACTTTGTGAAAATAAACATTTTGCATCCTGAGAACCTGTTTCTCTTTTTTATTGACCCAAGTTATTCAACAGCCTGGGGGAAAAAATCCTCAGATAATTTCTCAGGAAAGTACTGCCTGAGAAATCGTACTCTACCTTAAGCGCTCCTACTATAATATTTCAGCCATGCTGATAAATTAATTATTTAAGAATTACACAGCAAAATAACCCTATGTCTCAATTTTGTATATTTAGAGTAGAGTAATATGTCACAGTAAAGTACTGAAATTATGGCCTGATGGAAATATTGACATAGAATATAATGTCTTATTCTTCAGACATGGATAACTGTTTCCAGTGCCCAGAAGATAAATATCCAAACAAAAACAGGGATCAGTGCCTTCGAAAAACACTAAACTTCCTATCTTTCACTGAACCTTTGGGGATAACTTTGGTTTTCTTGGCTCTGTCTTTATCTGTGATCACAGTTTTGGTTCTTCGTGTCTTCACTAAGCATGGGAATACTGCCATTGTCAAAGCCAACAATCGAGATCTCACCTACACTCTCCTCATCTCCCTCCTGCTCTGCTTCCTCTCGTCATTGCTATTCATTGGCCAGCCTCAGAGATTGACTTGCTTCCTACGACAAACTACTTTTGGCATCATCTTCTCAGTGGCTGTTTCCTGCATACTGGCCAAAACCATCACTGTGGTTCTGGCTTTCATAGCTACCAAGCCAGGATCCAGGATGAGGAAATGGGTGGGGAAAAGATTGGCCAACTCTATCCTTCTTGCTTGCTCCCTTATTCAAGCCAGCATTTGTGCTCTCTGGCTATGCACTGCTCCTCCATTCCTGGACTTTGATATGCACTCTCTGGCTGAAGAAATCATCGTGCAATGTAATGAAGGTTCAAATACAATGTTTTATTGTGTTTTGGGGTATCTGGGATTTCTGGCCATTGTCAGCTTCACTGTAGCTTTCCTAGCCAGGAAGTTGCCAGACAGTTTCAATGAAGCCAAGTTCATCACGTTCAGCATGGTGGTGTTTTGCAGCGTTTGGTTGTCCTTTGTTCCTACTTACCTGAGCACCAAGGGAAAACACATGGTGGCTGTGGAAGTCTTCTCTATCTTGGCTTCTAGTGCTGGGTTACTTGTTTGTATCTTTTCCCCCAAATGTTATGTAATTATCTTGAAGCCTGAGTTGAACAGCAAAGAGCAGCTAATTAGTAGAACTTTGTAAGTATACTAGTTCTGATATTTACTGTTTTATTATTCAAAAGTAGTTGTGTTTAATGGAAGAAAATGAGATAAACGTATGAAAACACTGTTCTATCTTTCCAAGTCAATGCTTTTCTTTACAATGCACTGCTGTTCCTCTGCAGTTTTTTAAAAAGACTTTTGTAATAGCATGATATACGGTCCAATCTCTTGGCAGTAGTGAAACATTCCCTAGAAAACAGCCATTTGTGTACTGGTGGTAAGGACAGTGGGCAATTTTGTGTACTGGTGATAGGGATGATGGACTAAAGTAGAAATTGTAACTTTGGTTTAGTGTGGATACATCATGTCACTCATGGAAGTTCTTATGCTACTATAATTACGAGATACTCTTAAAAAAACTTTTCAATTCTAAGCCATGAAATAGATAGTTGCAAGGAACCAGTACATATAAATATATTCAAGTTTGTTATCAAACATGCAGCCGTGAACTATATACATTCTAATGGGGCTTTCTCCTACATTTCAGAATATTGGGCACGATTAACAATTTTTTAGCCAATAGCTATAGAGAAAAGAATAATCACTCACTCTACCTGTTATAGTTTTCATTGTAAAGCATTTTAAAGTTAGCTGAAAACTGCAATCTAGAGCTAGACTGGGGCCAGATCTACACCAAGCAGGATATAGCGGTATGAAGGTGGTATATAAAAGGCAGGAGCCACACCAAGCAGGATATAGTGGTATATGGTATGTGTCAATGGGCCCCAACAGTTATCAGTGCACTTCAATAAAGCAGTAGTGTGGTTCCTGTATCTTATATATCACTTTCATATGACTTTCATACTGCTATATCCTGCTTGGTGTAGAACTGGCCTTGCTGTGTTTCCTTCAGCATCAATTACTACAGCATTCCCTTACAAGGATTCGAGTGCAGGGGCAGGAATTCTAAGACAGATGGTACCCTATTAGTTTTATTTGTTTTTAATGTTTTAAGTATTTTATGGTCTTTGTATTTATATTTATTGTTGTTCTCCACCTCGATCCAGAGGGAGAGGTGGGTTAGAAATAAATTTATAATAAATTTATTAGTAGTAGTATTATTAGTAGTAGTATTAGTATTATTAGTATTATCATCATCTTCTCTTTGGTGGGGAGGAGGAAATCCTTATCTAAATTCAAGCACTGCCTCTAGCCTTTATGGCCACAAGATTTTCTCTCTCCTCAGCTCTCCTCACTTTCAGTTGAGCCAGCAGGTGAAAGGAGCATCAATCAACCCACCTGGGAATGTGTCATTCCCAGGCATTATAGAAAAGGGCCTGATTGGAGCGGTGGGGTGGGGTGAGAATGACATGCTTCCCCTCCTCCGCTCCAATTGGGGACTTTAAGGTGGCCCCATAAAGCCATTTTCCTGCCCCCCCACTAGGTGTCCTCTTTTTTGGTTTCCCCTAATATGGTCACCCTACTCAGTTCTTGCACAGGCTGCATATCCATCCCTAGGTATTTACTCAAAAGTAAGACCCATTGAATTTCCTTGGTTCTTGAAAAGCAACACACTTGCTTTTAGATTTGCCCGTCTCAGCATTCTATGTGTGCTATGAATGCCTACTCTGTCTGTCCCTGTAGTTTGCTGCAAGGTCCAGCCAGGGGAAGCCAGTAAATTAAACCCAGGGGTGGAGGGTGGGATTCCCTCAGGTTCATCTGACAGCAGGTGCTATAGAACATGGACCTTCCAGGAGTGTTGAGGCTGGATTTCTGGCAGACCCAGCCAGGCAACTTTATGGCCTGTTAGTCCCTCCATTTGGTAGCCCGCAGAGCACCTGCCTCATAAGGCAAATGGCCACATGAGAACTGTTATTATGGCCTGCTACTTTGTTTGTCTTTAGTAGTCTGTGGTCCAGATCTCTTCAGAAGAGGGAATAGTGTTTTGTGGTTGGGGTCAGTCTAAATTATCTCCAGGGTTACCTTACTCAGTGCCTCTGATAGCAAAGAGATTGAGGATTTTCCCCAACTCTGTTACTCTTGAAGTTACTAGGCCTGTTGAAAATAGATTTTATAACATAAGCATGAAAACAGTGAATACCCCTTTTAACTTGTTAAACCAATGAAAACATGCCACACAAGAAGTCTTAAGATATGAATGATTTATAAAGAAAAGTAAATGCAAAAGAACATCAGATGCAGAAGTGACATCTGAAACATTACTACTAGTAGTAGTAGTAGTAGTATCCTGCCTTTTGCCCAATGCTGGGCCTCAGGGCAGCGTTACAAAACTAAAACATATACAGCTAAAACCTATAAATAGGAATATACTAGGCTGACCATATGAAAAGGAGGACAGGGCTCATGTAACTTTAACAGTTGTAGAGAAAAGGGGGTTTCAGCCAGTGTCATTTGTATGCAATTAGTCCCTGGTGAAATTCCCTCTTCATCACAACAGTTAAAGTTGCAGGCACTATACTAGAGTGACCATATACAAAAGAAGGCAGGGCCCCTGCAACTTTAACTGGTGTGATGAAGAGGGAATTTCACCAGGAACTAATTGCATACAAATGACACTGGCTGAAATCCCCTTTTCTCTACAACTGTTAAAGTTACATGAGTCCTGTCCTCCTTTTCATATGGTCAGCCTAAATATACAAAAGTTAAAAATATAATTAAATACTTTTCAATATTAAAGCATTTTAAACATTTTAAATACATAACAATTTAAAAGTCAAAGGTCCAGATGATTTGCCAAAGGCCTGCTGGAACAAAAAAGGGTTTGTCTGTATCCAAAAACACATCAAGGAGGGAGCCAGTGTAGACTGCAAGGATTAGAAAGAAAATCCATGTGTGTACACTATGCAAAATACACGACAGCTCAACTGTTTCTAAACCTTATTAGAAAAACAGGGTGACTAGGCCGAAACCAGCGTTGTAGGCCCAGAAGCACTTTGAAAGGTTTCAATATTGTACTTAAAACTTAACACAGGCCCAAACTAATTAAATGAAGTGTTTGAAGCTTTCAACTTATAGCAGTATGGACCAAACTCTTAGAAAAGAAGGAAGGAGCAGTGTGTGTGAGTGGGGTGGGGGAAATTAAAAGAAAGATATAGCCACCTATTCCCAGGAGAGATCTGAAGATCAGGTTGTCATGGATCCAGAGGAACCACACCCTGCTTCACCAGGGAGCAAAAGAGCAAACTGGCCTTATGAAGATAGCCCAAAATACTCTCAGAGCCAAAGGAATGCATGTTCCAGAAGAGAAAAGAGAAAGTCTTCTTCTTCTTCACTCAAAAGGTGTATGCTAGAGGCAGCGGCCATTTCACTCACCCACCCCACATTCTAAGGCAGGAGGGAGAGGGGAGAGCGACGCTACTGAGCGTGTGTCAGTGTCGCGTTATGAGGGAAGATGGCCACCTCATTGACTTTAATGAGAGGTTAAAATAGTCCTTAAAAGTCAACCAAAAGGAATTTAAAAAAAAAACGAAAAGCTTTCCATCAACTACAGTCAAGGAGGAAGAAGACCCCACCACTGGATTACATAATTAGGCTCTAGAAATTATGCAAATTGTGAGCACAAAAAGTAGCAACCCGGAAGTAAATTTTACAAAAGCAGGGAGACAGGTTTGTATTCCTTTTCTAACTTAAACTGCTCTCCTTCCCTCAGTCTTTTACCAATCTTCTTGAAATTTTCAGGTAATGTAAAAGAAAAATTTCTTTCTGGCACCTGTAAATTTCAGAAAGGTTGATGAAACATTTTTTATTTTATGGCTGTTAGAATGACCCCCCCCCCATTATCACTTTAACATGTCAGAATGTGTTTTTTACTGACGGCCCTTAACAATGGAGGTACGGCTGTGCCTCCATTAATATAACAATAAAATTAGGGTAGAATCCAATGTTAGTCCTACTGAGGCCTCATCTACACCAAGCAGGATATTGCACTATGAAAGCAGTATGAAAGTGGTATATAAAAGGCAGGAGCCACACCAAGCAGGATGTAGCGGTATCAAAGCAGGATATGGTATGTGTCAATGGGGCCCAACAGTTGTCAATGCGCTTCAATACTACTATAAAGCAGTAGTGTGGCTCCTGCCTTTTATATACCGTTTTCATACCACTTTCATAGTGCATTATCCCGCTTGGTGTAGATGTGGACTTCGAGTAGACACATTGAAATAAATGGGACTCATGTGTCAGCTGCACTGGTTACTGGTGTGTTTCAGAACCCAATTCAAAGTGCTGCTTTTGACCTTTAAAGCTCTAAATGGTTTGGGACCAAGCAACCTGAAGGACCGCCTTCCTGCAGTTTAAGATCAGAAAGAGAGAGCCTTTTCCCCCCACCTGTGAGAACAATTAGGTGGGTGTCTACATGCAGACCTTCTCTGCAGTGGCCCCAAACCTCTGGAACAAACTCTGGAACAAACTCCCTTCAGAAATCTGCCATGCACCATCCTTGCAGGCTTTTAAGAAGGCCTTAAAACATTTTATTTAACCATGGCATTCTCATGATGATTACTGTTAATGCTGCTATTGTTTTTGCTGGTTTTATTGTTTTTAATCATTATATTATTATTGTTGTTGTTATGTTTTTATTACTTTCAATATTTTTATTGTTGTCATGTATTTTATTGTTGTAAGCCACCTTGTGAGGGCTCCTGCGCTGAAAGGCAGCCAAGGAATGTTTCAAATAATAAATAAATAAATAAATAAATAAAGTCCCATTTATTTCAGTGGGTCTACTCTGAATAAGACTAATGCTGGATATTATCCTTAGTTTCCATGCAGGATCTACAATTTAGCCTTAATTATTCCCTACATGGTACTGGGTTTGTAGTCTGTCCTGTCAGTGTTTTTTTGAGCTGGACCACCTGAAACTATATATATATATATATATATATATATACACACACACACACACACACACACACACACACACATATATATATATATATATATAATATAAATATATATATATATATATATACACACACTTCTGTATATATATTTAGAAGCTTCTGAACATTTCTAAAGGCAGCCCCACATTAATGGACCAGTGTAAGTGTTTGCGCTAAAAGCATTTCATTGTGATACTTTGTATGGGAAGGATGTTTGTACGGTTAAATGAGAAAATGGTGTTGTTATTGTTGCATTAACAACCTCTGCCTGAACATTTCTTCATCTGAGTTCTGTGTTCAATGTGATGTTGGCTCGTTTCTATTATTAAACTGAAGTGTGTGAGACACAGCAGCAAAGGATGGAGAGCTACATGTTCTGTTTGCACCCAACCCCCACCTGATAATCAGCCGCTTGGCAAAGTGTATTTCAAAATTAGTTAGAATGTTGAATGTTGGCTCTAATTGTGCTTGCTGGATTTATAGACCTAATTGTGTGTGTGTGGGGGGGGACAGAGTCTTGTCTTGGTTTGTGCTTTTGAGAGAAGCCCCTTTAGGAATTGGCACTTGGTGGCAATGACAGTGTTCAGGTAAACACAGGTTTCAGCTTATGCTATTCAAAAAGACTTCAAACTCTAGAACAGTTTGTGGATAGTACAGCCTTTAACAGGATGGTGCATCAAGGTCTTGCTAATGAGGTCATTGTCTCTTCCAGTCCTCAGAGGCCATAGCTATGATTATGGTGCCATAGACATTGTACTCCAGTCATCCAAATCCTGTTCAAAGAAGAGTTGGATTCTCTAGCCAGCAGAAATGATAAAACAAAGCCAATATAGGGAGTTAGCATTAAATGGCAAGATCAGGCAATGTTCACATACACACAGATTGCAGCCAATGTCACTCACTAAGGGAGCTGAAAACTTGTAGCTGCTGATTCAATGCAAATGAGAAAGTTTGGTCAAGACTTTGTAGTCCAGCCTAGTTCATTGGTACTTCTGACCCTGCTAGGCCACCGCTATCATGAGGAAAGTCATTGCTAAGTCCTCCAAACATCCAACCCTATGCCATGAAATGTTTAATATTGTGACTTGAATAAATTTGGCAAACAAAGCAAATATAGACTGGCTTCCTGTTTTCACAATCTATTTTCTTCTGTGAGCAAGCCTGCTAGCCCATTCTTTCACCAGACAATTGAAGAACAGGGGTGTTACCATAGCTCATTCACCTACTACAACCACCATATGGAGGACATTTTACATCTGCTGCAGGGCACTGTCTCCAAGTAACAGACATTTATTTTCAAGAGTTCTCAGGGGGGGGGGGGAGCCTACGTAATTGGCAGCCAGTGAAGTGATTTTAAAGTTGGTGTAATATGGTCAGTAGCAAGCATGCAATAAAACGTTCATCTGGTGAACCTCTTAGTGTTGGAAAGGGTACATCATAGGTACCAGGCAAGACACTGTGGGAAGCTCATTCCAAAGCAGTGTGCAAAAGGAGAAAACTCTTTTCTTCATAGCTAGCCACTCACCTCACTTCTTTTGGTAGATGCTCCCAGAAATGGACCGTTGAGGCTCATTTTAGGGACCAGGTGGGTGTTTACGGGATAATACAATCCTTCAGGTAACCTGACCCCATGCCATTTATTCATATTAATATCAGTACTTTGAATCTTGCCTGGGCCTGGACTGGCAACCAGTGCAGATTGAAAAGTATTAGCAGAATTTGATCCCATAGGTGAAACCCCATTAACAACCTTGCTGCCCTGTTTTATACCAGCTGAAATTTTGGGACCATTTTCAAATGCAGACCCTTATGGCTTTTCTAAGATGAGAAGTAGAGACCCCTATTTCAGTGCTTCCTTTACATTCTTCGGAAATCAAGTTAGCATGATTGTGACAAGCATTACTGAACATGGGTGAAGCCAATCCTCACACTGAGCAACAGGACTGAATCAACTGCAGTTCCATCATTGCCAGTATCACTGCAGTACCATCATTGCCAGCATCTTCAGCCTCATGATAGGCTAGGCAATGTCATTTGTATCCATTAGGCAGCACATGTGACAAGACATGCTTATGGCTCTTACATGTTGAGAAATATCAATGTCAGTATCTCCTTGACACTCTATAAAAACAGGTTAGCATGTGTCTATGAGATGTACAGCACATGAGGGAAAACAACTCTCTGATTAGTTAGGCAATTTGAATCAATTCCAGATTCTTGTTCAATGTGGTAAGAGAAGAATGAAGCAAAGAGATATTGAGAAAGTCAGTTGGCCAACTCACTGGATTTGCATCACTGTTAGAGAGATTTACCCACAATTCCTGAACAGAGACAGAACATGCTATGCAGCACAGTAAAAATTATTAAAAGATCTATTTCACAGAAGAAGAGACAACTTCAAAATACATTTATTAGGGATGTGCACTGACCCCCCGGATCGGATCGGATAGCGGATCGGAATCGGACCTGGGGGGTCGGATCGGATCGGATCGGATCGGAGGCTGGTCGGATCGGATCGGACCAGATGTCCGATCCGGATCGGACGCCATTTTGAATGCTTTTTCCCATAGCCAAGTATTGTTTTACAAAAACGCCTATAACTTTTTCATTTTTAAAGATAGAAGGATGAAACTTGGGGACATTGTAGACTGGTTAGGGATAGTTATCTGTGAGAAATTTCAGAAAGATTGGTGCATGCGTTTTGTGGCAATTAATTTTTTAATAAATACCCAGGAATGCTTATAACTTTGTCATTTTTAAAGTTACAAACATGAAACTTTGCCACATTGTAGGAGGTACCTTGGGACCTATGTGTGTGAAATTTCAGAAACATAGGTGCTTGCCTTGTGTGGCAATTAATTTTAGAAAAATGGGTAGTAGTGGGGTAAATACAGTTACGCCTCCCATTTTTTTATTTTTTAAGATACAAACAGGAAACTTGGGCACATTACAGATACCACTTTCCTTGATATGTGAGTGAAATTTCAGAAACATTGGAGCTTGCCTTGTGTGGCAATTAAGTTTTGAAACAATGAGGAAAGAAACACCTATAACTTTGTCATTTTTAAAGTTACACACATGAAACTTTGCCACATTGTAGGTGGTACCTTGGGACCTATGTGTGTGAAATTTCAGAAACATAGGTGCTTGCCTTGTGTGCCAATTAATTTTAGAAAAATGGGTAGTAGTGGGGTAAATACAGTTACGCCTCCCATTTTTTTAGTTTTGAAGATACAAACAGGAAACTTGGGCACATTACAGGGAACACTTCACTTGATATGTGTGTAAAATTTCAGAAACATTGGTGCTTGCCTGGTGTGGCAATTAATTTTTGAAACAATGAGGGATTCATTGGACAGCACTTGCCCATAGGGATTCATTGGACAGTACTTTCCCATAGGGAATCATTGCATTGCACTTTCCCATAGGGAATCATTGCATTGCACTTTCCCATAGGGAATCATTGCATTGCACTTTCCCACTGAGAAATACAGTTATGCCTCCCACATTTTTATTTTTGAAGATACAAACAGGAAACTTGGGCACATTGTAGACTGGTTAGGGATAGTTATCTGTGAGAAATTTCAGAAAGATTGGTGCATGCGTTTTGTGGCAATTAATTTTTTAATAAATACCCAGGAATGCCTATAACTTTGTCATTTTTAAAGTTACACACATGAAACTTTGCCACATTGTAGGTGGTACCTTGGGACCTATGTGTGTGAAATTTCAAAAACGTAGGTGCTTGCCTTGTATGGCAATTAATTTTAGAAAAATGGGTAGTAGTGGGGTAAATACAGTTACGCCTCCCATTTTTTTATTTTTTAAGATACAAACAGGAAACATGGGCACATTACAGGGAACACTTCACTTGATAGGTGTGTAAAATTTCCGAAAGCTGGGTCCAGGCATGTGGTGGCAATTAATTTTTGAAACAATGAGGAAAGAAACGCCTATAACTTTTTTATTTTAAAAGTTAGAAGTCTGAACATTGCTCACTTTGTAGATGGGTTAGGGGTAGATATGTGTCAGAAATTTCAGAATGATAGGTCCAGGCATTTGATGGCTATGGAATTTTTAGATTAAATGTTTCAAAAAATGTTCCACAGAGGCCAGGTCTTCCTTTCCTCCCCCTCCCGCTTCCCGCGAAGAAAAGGAAACACTGTCTCGTCTCGATCCCTTTGATCCTTGCTAGTATCCATTACAGGGCTCGTGTCTGCTTTCCTACTTTCACTTTTTACTCAAGCAGACATGAGCCCTGTAATGGATACTAGCAAGGATCAAAGGGATCGAGACGAGACAGTGTTTCCTTTTCTTCGCGGGAAGCGGGAGGGGGAGGAAAGGAAGACCTGGCCTCTGTGGAACATTTTTTGAAACATTTAATCTAAAAATTCCATAGCCATCAAATGCCTGGACCTATCATTCTGAAATTTCTGACACATATCTACCCCTAACCCATCTACAAAGTGAGCAATGTTCAGACTTCTAACTTTTAAAATAAAAAAGTTATAGGCGTTTCTTTCCTCATTGTTTCAAAAATTAATTGCCACCACATGCCTGGACCCAGCTTTCGGAAATTTTACACACCTATCAAGTGAAGTGTTCCCTGTAATGTGCCCATGTTTCCTGTTTGTATCTTAAAAAATAAAAAAATGGGAGGCGTAACTGTATTTACCCCACTACTACCCATTTTTCTAAAATTAATTGCCACACAAGGCAAGCACCTATGTTTCTGAAATTTCACACACATAGGTCCCAAGGTACCTCCTACAATGTGGCAAAGTTTCATGTTTGTAACTTTAAAAATGACAAAGTTATAAGCATTCCTGGGTATTTATTAAAAAATTAATTGCCACAAAACGCATGCACCAATCTTTCTGAAATTTCTCACAGATAACTATCCCTAACCAGTCTACAATGTCCCCAAGTTTCATCCTTCTATCTTTAAAAATGAAAAAGTTATAGGCGTTTTTGTAAAACAATACTTGGCTATGGGAAAAAGCATTCAAAATGGCGTCCGATCCGGATCGGACCTCATCGGATCGGATCGGATCGGATCGGAGGTTGGCCGGATCGGATCGGATCGGATCGGATTTTCCCGATTTTGGGTCGGATCGGATTCGGATCGTGGATCGGATCCGATCCGATGCACACCCCTAACATTTATATCAATTTAATAACAATAGCTTCAACAAGGGAACATTAGGAAACCAAATGGTGAAAGGTTGAAATTACATCTCTACTCAATTGACATGTCCAATTAACAATGTATTAGAGCATTGTCAAATGTTTCCTGTGCTTTAACTGAGGCCTCAGTATAATGATGAAGCATTTAGGGAAAAAAATAGAACCCAGTAAGCCAGTACTGGAGGTTAAGATAGAGAAGATCTCCACAGCAACCATGTATTTTCCCTTGGAGCTCAGGTAGGTTGGAACAAAGGAGAACCAAACACTGCAAAAGATCAACATGCTGAAAGTGATAAATTTGGCTTCATTGAAAGTATCGGGCAACTTCCTGGCTAGAAAAGCCACAGTGAAGCTGGCAATGGCCAGGAAGCCCATGTAACCCAAGACACAGTAAAACATGACAGCTGAGCCCTCATTACATTGCACTATGATTTTGCCATTCAGGGAATGCATGTCCATATCTGGAAATGGAGGCGACGTACTTAGCCAAATTGTACAAATGCCTGCTTGGATAAAGGCGCCAAAAAGGACAATTGAACTTGCCAGTCTTTTCCCCATCCATTTCCTCATTCTTGATCCTGGTTTGGTTGCCATGAATGCCAGAACCACAGTGATGGTCTTTGCCAACACAGAGGAAAGTGCCACAGAGAAGATGGTGCCAAAAGCCATTTGTCGGAGAAGGCAGGTAATCTTTTCAGGTCGTCCAATGAACAGCAAGGATGAGAGGAAGCAAAGAAGGAGAGAGATGAGGAGGATGTAGCTGAGGTTCTGGTTGTTGGCTTTGACTATGGGGGTATCCTTGTGCTTCATAAACATTCCAAGCACTGCAGTTGTAATTAAAGAGAAAGAAAGAGCCAACATAATAAAGATGATTCCTAAAGGTTCTTTGAAAGACAAGTAGCTCAGAACACGGGAAACGCACTGAGTTTGGTTCTTGTTGGGATACTGATCTTCTGGACATTTGAAACAGTCATCCATATCTTAAAAAAAGAAGAAGTTCTGTTTAAATATTTCACACGATGTGTTGGGGGAAAGAAGTTACATATCCTGAAAGAGATATTGCTGAAGGACAACCTACTTCTTTAAGTCTACAAACACTCAGTGAAACATGGGTTTAGTAGTTTAATGCAGCTCATCGAAGCCTTGTTTCAGTTCTTGCCTGTACAAAACTTACTACACCTCAGAAACATAAAAGAAAATGGAGCTAAACTTAAAGCAATTTCTTTGCCTTTAAGTGGCAAGGTGTATCCGAGTCCTTCATAGAAATTCAAAGCACTGCAGCTGTAATCAAAGAGCAAGAAATAGTCAAGATAGTAAAGATGTTTCCAAATGGTTCTGTGTAAGACAAGTAGCTCAGAGTATGGGAAAATTAATTTGGTTCTTGTTGGGATATTGATATTCTGAACATTTGATACTGGCCTCTATATCTGAAAAATGACATGTCATTCCAACAATTCCAAACTCCACTTATTATGTTGTTGGAAAGAAGTCACACATCCTGAAAGAGATAGTATTGAATGACTGCCTACTGCAATAATGCTATAGAGTGCTTCTCTTGCTGATATCTGTATATCAAACATCACTGAAAAGCAGGTTTGGCTATCTTTTCACTTGGTCCAAGTGGCCAATTTACTTCACATTATGTCCCCTACCTTTCTTGTCTGAGATCATCCCTTCTGGGCAGGGAATGCAATCATAGCAGCAGAATTTCTGTCTTTCCTTCCTCTTTCTGCTATAGCCAGGATAGCAGTTGTCATTGCATGCAGAAAGGGGCAGCACCTGTCCAGAAACCAGGGAGATTCGCATGAATAAAATGAGTGGTGAGATTGACAAATCTCTAGGGAGTGCCTGTTGACATGGAATGATGGCTTTGCTGGGTTTACTCTGTGCTCCTTGTATGGAGGAGGCAGTTTGGACTCCCTTGAACAGTTATTTTGTAAGCAGGAGAAAGTGACATTGACATATTCATCATTTACCATGGAATCTTCTGTTCGAACTATCTCACCTAGCTCTAGAGACAGTAATTTTAATATTATATTCCTTTTTTAAATAATGTTTTTATTAAAGATTTTCATATATTCAACAACCATAAAACTTATAATATAATGTAATATAGTATATTATGATGTGGTATAGCCCCTTCCCACCCGCCTCTAAAAGAAATAGATAACAAAAAGAAAGAAAAAAGATACAATGGAGTGAAGCTTATTCCCCTAGTTACATTTTTAAATTCTTGATACTATAAATTCACTAAAATATATGTTATAAATTTGAAATTTCATACCATTTATACAGTCCATATCTCCTTAACTGTATGTAACATATATGTCAGTGACTCAGAATCTGTTGTATGTACAATAAATCCCCCCATATAGCATTAAATACAAGTGGATCATCTTTGCTTTGTAGTTTTCGTAACTTATGTGTTATATTTTCAAAGATTACAGTAGACCATACGTTTCTCTACAATGCTTCTTTTTTGAGATGATCCAGGTTTTTCCATTGTTGTCCTATTGTTTGGCTGCAATAGATTCATTTTTATTATAGTTCAGGGACAATAAGAATAATTCTGGAGTAAACTGAATACATTCCTTTGTTATCTGTAATAGTTCCTGATGTACTATATCTAAAGTTTTTATTTGATTTAATGTACAGTAAAAGGTTTTTTTCTGCAACTAAGTAAAAAGAAAGAACCATTTGAGATGACTGCTATCTAAAGTATTCTGTAAAGTTGCCAAATGGAGTACAGCTGGTCAGCTCTAAGACCAAGGTCATTTAGTTTTCTTCCTTCTGTACTGTAAAGCATAGCAACACATAGGGAGATATGCAGTCAACTCTGTGATAGGTTCACAGTGCTATAAAGGTACAGCATGTGGTGAAACATGTTTGATTGGTGTTTGGTTGGTTGTGTTGGTTGGGAAGGCTGGAGATGTTGGATGATGTTTTTCTCTGTAAATACTTGTACAGTAAACTTAGTCTAGTAGTTTGAAACGCTACTGTGTCTGAGTATTTTTTGGCTACCAGGACATCTGCCTGCTACCAGTGACCTCTGCTGTTTTTCCGCTGCTGTATGCTTGCACTCCATGCATGCTCAGAGAGTGCAGTGCATCACAAACCCTGCCAGAACTATTGAACAAGCAGGCATTCCCACCAGAGGTGATAATATGTACCTAGAGACAGTAGTTTTAATCATTCCTGGATAGTTGGTCTCAAAAGCTAGTGCTTCGGGAATTCTATTGCATCCTGTCCCCTGGGCATCATTTCAACATCTAAATGAAGCCACTGAGAAAAGTCATCTGGAGAATTGGGCTTTGATGTGAAGAATACACACAGCACTATCTCTTTAACACTCAGGAATTTCAGGGGATGGAGATATGGAAATAAAAACTAATACACACCACAATGCAGTTCCTGAGGGCAAATCTTGCCAAAATGAAGCATTCTTGAATCATCTCATATGTTTGAATACTGCCACTTTATAGAACCTTATCTTTGTCTCACCTGGTTAAAATTCATGTGCCACACAATTTGATCAACATCAAGGATCAACTCTTTCCCTGGAGGAGCTCGAGGTTCCAGTCTTCCAACTTTTACTCTAACAAAAGAGTTATTTGGGAATGTTACCAAGTTCGTCACATCAAAACCAGCTGCTAATTCTCCATTTTCATCAAAAGTCACAATATCTCCAGCACTGTTGTTGAACAAGATGATGCTTAGAAAATGATGGAACTAAGTTGAAAAATAAATAGAACCAAAGGTACAACGAGTGTTGAAATATCTACAAGGAGCTTAACAAAGAACCGATTCATCTAAAACTGTATTGTGATTAGGACTGGCTTTGCCATATGGCATGCTGAGTGAAATACCTCTGATGATGGGTGGGGAGGAGTGGAGGATGGCATGTACCCCACAGGGCTCCTGCTGCCACCACTGTTTCCCAACTAGCCAATTTCCTGGATGCCTGTCCACTGGCTGTGGAGACCTGCCTATTGCCTCAGCATGAAAAGGTTGGTGTTGCTCCAGCACCTACCCCATGACTCACACTGAGGAAACGTTTTCCTCATAATGAGACACTGTGAACTAGATGACCGTGAATATTGTCTGTGAGGCAACTTTACCACAAAAGTGGAAAACAGGGTTTATAATAACTTTAAACAGATTGTGCCACCTCACTAGCCATGCTTCAATCTGGGAAAAGATCCCTTCCTCAGAGAGCAGCATTCATGGCCAAGATTACTTGTGCTGCCACTGCTAATGAAACATTCAAAAAGGGGGGAAGAGGAGGTGGAGGAGGTGGAGAAGGAAGAGGAGGGAGCAGGTCCTTCTGGGCAATCCGGCATGTTTTGGGCTCAATGTACTTTCACAGCATACCCAACTCAGCTTGCTTTCCTGTGCTGAGTTGCATGATTTACTCATGTTCCAAGGACCTTTTACATATTATTTTGGGTCTCTGGTGTACAAACAGAGATTTGTACAAATTACAGCTGCATATTATCACCATAACTTTCCTAACGTACTCATATTGTGGCTGTAATTTGCAGAAATTATACAGTTTGCACTAGTAACTTGCACAGCTTACATGATTTACATCCTAAATGGGCACAAATTCTACAAGTTATGGTACGACTTTGATCAAATTATGCAATGTATGGCAATACCTGAAACAAATTACATAATTTCCACCAGTAATTTGTGCTATTTATATAATTTACATCCTAAAATTGCACAAATCGTAAAATTTCTGATACTGATTTATGCAAATTATGCAATTTATGACTGCATAAATTGGGCTAACTGATGGTTGTTGGTGTGGGTGAATGCTCAGAATTTTGAAGTGTGAGTGTGTGTGTGTGGGGGGGTTGGTATCACTGATGAACTGTCTTCTCTTTTTTAAAAGAAAGAAACTTTACCATTATGTCATGTGTGCTCTTCTAATTTGGTTCAGATTCAGAATGCTCCATACGACCTAGAATATACTATGATGTAGCATCATTCTGAGGAGCATTCTTGGGGGTTGGATGCAGGAGATACCAAATGTAGATTTCTGTATTTGGGATATAATCACCTGCCATGGTTGTACATTCTGAACTGCCCGTATCACTCTATCTGCACGTCTTCTCGATTCATGGATGGCATGCAAAGCATGTGCCGCAACATAGACAGCATTGTAGACATTGTAACTATGGCCAGTCATGTCCATTTCAAAAAAAGTACTAGGAAGGGTCTCCAACTTTTCATCCCCAGAGCAGAATTCCTTGTCCTCCACATTTACACCGGGAAGTTTTAATGGACAGCTAAACGCCTGCTCCCAGAAATCCTGAATAAAATTGTCTGCTTTTGCCCAGTTAGGCCTTATGGTGTGAACAAATGTTTGAAATCCAAGCGGCTGGTTTGAGTGAACTGTGAAGGATATGGCACCATGGAAATTCTGCATGTCCCACATCCTTTGAATAGGCAGTGATACGAAATCCCATTGGGATGTTGCAATCCACACTTTACCCAGTGGTGGCAATGAAAAAAGTGGTGCTAAGAACAACAATGTTCTCAACTTCTGCCAAGATGGAGGTTCTCCATGAACAAAACATGCACTGGATTTCCCCTCCATTAGAACTGAATAATTTTCTAGCAGGTTTAAAAGCAAGCCTGTATACTCATCCACATACGTCCGTTTTGGTAATCGAAGTATAAATGCATAGCAGATACTATTCTGGGAAAACAGCGGTAGCACTGTCTGCAAAAACTTGTCCCCATAATCATCATCCACAGCCAAGAGCCCAACCCATGTCCATCCAAAATGCTGAAGTAACCGTACAACCCCCAAGTACTGGTATGATTCATTTGGCACCATCCTGTACAAAAATGGGAAGAGTGTTTTGTCCCCGTGTGCTGGGGAAAATGACCCATAACAGAGCTGGAATAAAATGAATAAGTGTTATTCAGGTTGATTAAAAGAGAACGTTATGTTATGTGCCATAGAATTTCCAGAACTTCATGCAAATGATCTACCTGTGGAATTCTGTAGATGGCAATGATGTTGGCCATAGTGGCAGAGGCTTCGCTCACAAGTCCTCCAATGATAGCAATAATTTTTTTTGGTGCATCACACATGAAGTTGGGAACAAATTGCTGGTGTGTAGAAAGTAGACTCAGGGTGGCCTTATAGGTCATCCTTGCATTGTAGTAGCCATTGAGAATGTGGAAACCGAGAGTGGTGTTTGGTAAGATTTTGGGATTCTCATTGATCTCTTTGACAGCAAATGACAAGGCCAGAATGTGCTGGAACAACTTTGGAACGGAACTACAATGAGAGTTGTATCAATGAAATAACCGGACATGCATTTTAACCTTTCATCATCATACGACAACATGTTTTTAAGGTTGAGGTGCAGCTTAAATCTATACAGAAGCTTAGAGTCAGGGTATTGTAAAGGATTCAGTAAATATCAATTATTTTACATGCCAATGAGGAAAAAAAAGGAGAGAGAGAGCAAAGGAGAAAGGAAGAAGTCTTCTAAAGTCTAAATACCCTAAACTCTATGATGTTAAAGCAGTGGCTACTGCTATTATCAGGGTTTTTTCTTATCTGCTATTATAAAGAAAGGAGAGGAGAGGAAAGAAGGAAGGAAGGAAGAAAAACATTTTCTAAGGAAACTCCAAATCCTCATAACTTGCTGTTATTGGTGTTGTTCTAACGGTATTGACAACCAACAGTCCATGACACACTTCATACACAGTTTTCAAAACATATTCAGAGTGTTATATCATGCTTGGCATAGAGCTGGCCTCTCTTTCCATATCTTTTTCTTCTTGTTATTTCAGATCATACATGAATATTGCTTTCCACTTCAACTTTTTTTATGAAGAACTTGAATAAAACAACAAATATAACCTGTTCAAGCAAGTTCGAACAGGTTATTTCTGCTATTCCCAGAGCACTATAAAGGTCATTGTGGGGGGAAAGTCTTCCAGAAATGAAAGGGAATAGCAGAAATATTTGACCAAGACACAGTGGCTCAATTCGGACGACATGATAGTCAATGGTGAGTTGACTAACCCAACCCTAGGGGGCACTCCCCACACAACAAGGTAATAAATAATCAACTGTGGTGTGGATGAGGATCAGCGCTGAGTTGACTATGGCAGGATTCGGATAACAATAGTCAAAACAACTGACGATTGTTTTCTCCACACCAGTTGTTTATTGTGTTGTCCGAGTTGAGCCAGTGCCTCAGTGCCAATTCACACAACATGTTGAATTTATAAGCTTGGAGAAAAAGTGGGGATAAACGTCTATTTACAAAGCCCTGTGTATACCAATGGGCATTAAGGAATCAGTATTCAATGCCCCTGGTCAAGTGCACAATCAACACAACACTCATATTTGTGTTTGTATAGCAAGTGTAAAGACACAAAGCCAAACATAGAACACTGTAAGTGGGAATTTCAAAAACAGCATAAAAATGGTATTGCTTGTAAAATATAATAATATGAAATAACAGAATTTAACTTGAAAGAATGGATGTGAATAGATGAGAGAGATATGAGGGATGGATCAGTGCATGTAACTTTAAATATTGTCTGTATCAACGATTAGTCCATTCTCTCTGAGTTATATTTTAAAATATGTGGTAATTCACATTTAAAAGATATGAATTTCTCCCATGAAGTAGAGTGTTTGTCTGCAGATTTCCATAAAATATGTAAAATAAGTGAGTCATCCAAAGGATAATGCTGTTCGAATCAATATAGTATTCCAGAAACCCCAAATTTCTTAGTTAATTTAAAAAGAATGGCCAAGTTCTCCCCATCCCAGGAAGAGATGAAACAATAGGTGAAAGTGAATGAAGTGTTGAGAATTAACTACCGCCATAGTCCAGAGACAGTGCAAATAAAATAGCTGACAAGCAACGATATGTTCCACAATGCTATTGTTCTCAATCTGGAAAATAAGTCATGATACATGAGCAATCTCTTGTTTGATTACCTGTTGACGTTTACAATTATCTTATGTTAAAGAAAGAAGGGAAAATCCTTACGCAGTTTCATTGATCAACATCTGTGTGGGCTGTTCCATGAAAGAGGGACTGTTGTGAAAGAAGAAGACTTGAGAGGCAATTGCACCTATGATAAAGCTGCCTGGCTGGTAAAATTCATGGGGTACAGGGAGTGGATCATTAGATATGGTACAATTAATAGAATGTGTTTTACATACAATATGAAACACAACAAGAAGCAGCAAAACTACTACCATTACCATCTTAAAGTCAACCATCTTAATGCCAACATCTCCCATAAACATTTAGGACTTCATGCTTCTTTCTGTGGAATTATCTGAATAGCATCAGTTTTGTTTCATCCTTACACAAATGGCTTGTGGTGCTATTGACACACTGATGTAAAACTTCTCCCATAAAATATCTCAGGATCACTGTCTCTGCCATTCAGTTAGTAAAGTTTCCCTTTGTTGCAATTCCACCGTCAGTGTCTCTGAACAGTGTATTCACTCTGCATACTTGGGATTGTGAAGTGCTTTTCTAAATGATTGTTCAAAAGTTTAGATTAGACATATTTGTCCCTCTCCTTCCCTTTGAAAGACATAGATCTGCCTATCACTGGATCACATTTTGAACCATGTATTCAAATAGCAGAGGTAATATATGATTATTGGTGATCTCAGTAGTATCCCTTTGGACTTCAAATTCATTCAGTTGCATGAAACCATAAAACCAGTAATTTTGACAATGACAAGACAGAAAACATGTCCCCAGTGTCTTGCAATTTTCTATGGCATCACACATGGGAAATAGCTGGCAGTATATGTTATGATGCTTATTTTCTGCATTAATTTGAAACATGAAAATGAGGTTAAACTTTGCCACCATGGGCAAGTGAATGTTACCAGAGCTGACTTAAGGCTATTTAAAATTTCAATGTGTTTGAAAATCTATTTAACATTTAAGCAGGAAAACAATGAATACTTTTCAACCTGTTAAACAAATGAAATATGCCACACAGGAAGTCTTCAGTAATATGGTGACCATATGGAAAGGAGAACAGGACTCCTGTATCTTTAACTGTTATGGAGAAAAGGGAATTTCAGCAGGTGTCATTTGTATGCGTGCAGCACCTGGTGAAATTCTATTTTCATCATAACAGTCAAAATTACACCAACCCTGTCCTCCTTTTCATATGGTCACCCTATCTTAAGATATAAATGGTTTATGAAAAGAAGTAAATGCTAGGGTGACCATATTTTGCAAACCAAAAAGGAGGACAACATGGCTGCCCCCCAACAGGGCATGCCTGCCAACATGCCCAGCTGCAAATGGGGTGTGCCCAGCCGAACATGGCCTTGGTCACATGTCTGATTTCACAGCACACAATTAAGACAAACCTGTTCTACATAACATCTTAATGTTAAAATTACTGAAATAAAGAACAAGTGAGACAATCAATGAATCTGAAATTAACTTCACTCACTCCTACATTTGTAACTTTTGCTGTACTTTAAATCATTTGCTATACTCCCTCCCTCAAATATCTTTTCACCTTTCCTAACATTTAACACTCATTCCCCATCACTTTTCATATAGCCATACTCACAGATTCAGCATTCTGCTACCACTGAACAAATGAAGCAGCTGGCAGCTGCACAAAAATCAAGTACAAAAAACTAGGGATGTGCACGCCCGAAATTATCATATTGTATCGTTATCGGAATTTCGGACCCAAAAAATTATTGTCTCCTATAATATCGTAGGTGATTCATATCGTATCATATCGTATTTCCGATAATTATCGTGAATCCAATATTATATCGTTTCTCCATTTTGCCCTAGAGTGAGTTTCTTTTTAATTTTGAGTCTGAAACCTTGAAAGCCTAAAACTTCTTAATTTTCCAAGTTACAGATACGAAACTTGGTCACAGTGCAAACTGAGTGTTGCTAGTCATGTATCCCAAATTACAGAACAATCGGTGTAAGCATTACTTGGAAGTAAGTTGTCAAAATTAAATACACTCAGGTGGCATAAGTATTCCTTTTTCAAGAGATGTCATCCAGTACTCATGGGCATCTCGCACAGATGGCCTTGAGGGGACTCATCTGTGCCCAATTTCAGACGCAAAGTTGCAGCTCTTACCCAGAAGTAAGCTCTCTCAACACAACACATACACAGTTTTTTTTCTGGTGGTAAGTTGCTGCTGAGGGAAATCCTCATTTTTAAAGAGCTAGTCCTTAAAGTTGGGGACCTTAGGGGATTAGTGCACTCATGTAAAATAGCAAGATGAGGGAGTTTACTTTGCATCTCCTCCAGCAAAGCTAGATTTTTAAACAATACGTAATAAAGGCAGTACTACAAGCAGAGGTGGCCAGCAGACTCAGATGGGCAAATTCTGGCACAGGCAGGCAAGTTGGCAGAGGTGGCCAGCAGACTCTAATGGGCAAATGCTGGCACAGGCAGGCAGCAGGCAGTGGTGGCCAGCAGACTCAGATAGGCAAATGCTGGGACAGGCAGACAGGTTGGCAGAGGTGGCCAGTAGACTCAGATGGCACAGAAGATGTGGGAAGGAAGGTTCTTCTTCAGTCAGTCAGTCAGTCTCAGGCTCAGGAGGCTGCACCTGAAGAAAGAGATAAAAAAGAAAAACCAATTTACTTGTAATCCTATAATCTCCCCAAATTCTCTCAGATGTTGCTTTATCTCCTCCAATCTCTCCAGAGGGTTTTCTAATGTCATTAATGTATCATCCACAAACATCTTGATTTTTTATCTTTTCTTTTCCTCCTATCCCTTTTAATCTCCCATCTTCCCTGATAACATTTGCCAAAATTTCTATAACTATTGCAAATAATATCGGGGAGAGTGGACACCCTTGCCTAGTACCTCGGGCTAAGGCAATCTGTTGTGTTAACCCATCATTAACCATCACCACTGCTTTATTATTTACATATAACTGATTAATCACTCCTATAAATTTATCTCCAAACCCAAATGATTTTATAATTGTTTTTAATGCTGGTCATTCCACACAGTCAAAGGCTTTGAAAATATCTAATGCTATCAACCCTGCTTTTATGTTCCTTTTTTTAATAACATTTATTATATTCAATACTCTCCCAATTAGATTAGGCATTTGCCTCTCCGGAATAAATCCACATTGAACCTTTTTTATATATTTATTTATGAAGGTACTCATTCTTGTTGCCATAATTGCCATAAACATTTTTGAATCTTGATTTATTAAAGATATAGGTCTATAAGAAGCTGAGTCCATTAAATCCTTATCTGGTTTTGGGATTAGTATGATCAACGAATGATCCCATGATGGTAGGGTCTTCCCTCCCTCTAGTATATCATTATATAATACTTTCAACCTTGGTACCAATAGCTCTCTAAATGTCTTATAATATTCTGGCCCCAACCCATCTAAACTCGGAGATTTCCCTCCTTTTAATTTATCAATAATTTCTTCTATTTCGTTTTCCCTCACTAAACCCTTTCATATAATCCCTATCTTTTCCTTGTAATCTTATTTTCCACTTCTTCTCTACATACTCCACTATCCTTGCCTGTGGGCCCACTTCTGATGCATATAATTTCTGATAAAATTCTTGAAATATATTTAATTTATCTTTCATTAAATTACTGCTTTTCCCTGTTTTGTCTTTAATTGTCCCTATCGTATTCTTTGCCTTCTTCGACTGCGTGGACCTGGCCAACATCTTAGAATTTTTATTACTATATTAAAAAAAAACCCTTTTCAAATATAACAACTCTTTTTGCACTCTTTCTAAATCCGCTTCCTCAAGTTCCTTCTTTTTAGCTTGAAGTTGAGCGTATAATCGTTTATCTTTTGTTATTCTCAGTTGTTCCTCTAAATTCCTAACCTCCTTTTCAATCTTTTTACTTTGCGCTTCTTGTTGTCTTCTTAAATTACATGATTCCCTAATACATATCCCCCTTACTACCGCTTTCATCGTGTCCCATACTATCACTTGAGAGTTTTTATGATTTAAAATCTTTGTATCCATTCTCCATCTCTTCGCTTCTCTATAATCTTTCTTCATTTTAATATCCATACTCAATAATGCATGATCTGTGACTTTAATAACTCCTATTTCACAATCTATAATCTTAGAAATCAAATTCTTTGACACAAAAAAATAATCAATCCTAGAATAACTCTTATATTTCGGTGAATAAAAGGTGTATTTCCTTTCTTCCCCTTTTATTAGCCTCCAAACATCTACTAATTCTTTTTCATCCATTACTTTACTTAATCCAGTTTTCCCACCACCTTTTAAAGTTCTCACTATATTATCTTTATCCTTACCTTTATCCATCACCATATTAAAGTCACCAGTCATTACAATATTCATTTTCCCTATATTTCCCACAGATTTAAACACTTTATTATAAAATTCCATCTGATTTTCATTTGGAGCATAAACAATAATCAATACATATTCCTCTTCCCCCACAGTACAATGTATTCTCAAACATCTTCCCATATCGTCTCTCTTCACTTTTACTATATTGAGTCCACACTTTTTAGAAATTATTATCGCAACTCCTCTCACTTTAGAAGTCCCATATGCCTTCTCATATATGCCCATATCCCTCATTTTAAGCTCATTTACTCCATCTTTCGACTGATGAGTTTCTTTTAAAAATATTATATCTGCTTTTTCTTTAATTAACATCACTTTTATCCTCTTCCTTTTAATAACATTTCCCAGCCCTTTAACATTTAAAGTTACAATTCTTAATTTGTTTTCCATCTTCCCAACCTTAGTTCTCTTTGTAGGTCTCCATATGTGTAACATTTAACCCCCCTCCCTCCCTCCCCCTCCCTCCCCCTCCCTCCCACACATACCCCCCATTTCCCCCCCATCACCAGGAACTTCCTGGGCAGTAGCTCCCAATCCCTTTTTAGAATTCTTCGGGGGGGGGGAGGGAGGCGACTTCACCACCCTGGAGTGTCAGTAGATCTTCTTCTCCCTTTGATTCTCTTCTTCTATCCCTTTTAATCCAAAACTCAGTCACAGACTGCCTCCTGCTGCCCCTTGTTCTTCTTGTTGTTGTTCTTGTCTTCTATCTGCATCTTTCTCCATCAGGCCCAGCTTCCCCAGTAACTCCATCCCTTGCTCGCACGATGTTATTCTGTGTTGTTTCCCCTGCCACACAAATCTCAGAAATACTGCGTAACCACAGCTATAAGCAATAGCATTCTTCTGTAGGATTATTGTGCACATTCTCACACTTTTCCTCCATTGGATCGTTTGAGAACAAAGATCATTGTAGACCTGTATCGGTGTTGATTGGAACATCAGTTGACCAGCATGTCTAATTGCTTGTATTAGCTTTTCTTTTTTGTAATAATTCACAAATTTAACAATTATGTCCCTTGGAAGCATCCCCCTTCTCTTGTATCCAACTCTGTGGATCCTTTCAATATCAGCATCTTCCCAATCCGTTTGGGGGTCCATCTCCTTGATCCATTCCATTATCTTGTCTCTCAAAATCTTTGGATTTCCCCCCTGCTGTTCCTGGAAGTATCTGATTCGAATATTTACTCTTCGGTCTCTATCCTCCATAGCAATTAAACGTAAGTCCATTTCGTGTATTTTGATTTCTTGTTGTTTACTTTTTTCTTTATTCCCTTCCGTTTGTTGTTCCAGAGATATCAATTTGGCCATAACAGCTTGGAAGCCTGTCAGAATCTCCTTCTGAGAGTTAAAAATCTCCTTTTTAACCTGTTTCATAATATTTTCCTCCTGCTTGCCCAAGCTTTGATCCATCATGGCTTTAATGTTCGCCAGTAATTCCACTGACGTCATTTGTTGACATTCCTGTGGCTTGGTTCCCTTAGGAACTGCTCCTGGCTTCGTTCCATTTTTATGATTGCCACTTCCAGTTTGAGATGGGACCGTTTTACTTTCTTGTGCCTTATCAGACATTGTTCTGGTCAGCTGAGCTAGATTCTTATCAGAAGGATGTGTTCTAGTCTTTCTTGCCCACTTTGGAGACAATAGACTCTTTGTGACCTCTATTCATCTGCCATCCAGCCAATTACTCTGGAAGGCACTTCATCCCAGTTTAATTCATAATTCATATATCAGTTCTTAAAGTCCATATTATCCCTTTTAAAACAATTGGCTAGGAAGAAATATCCTCAGAAGACTTTATTTATCCAGCTAATGGCATCCAGCCCAGATTCTTCCACAGCTTATCTGCTCTAATACGCTGTTCCAATTAAACTGCCCGCTCATTCCTGAGCAACATTGCTTTCTATTTATAAATTTATTTTGTAACTTACAGTCCGTCCGGTAGAAGATAGGGATTTTTCTTCTTCAGGAGATCCAAAAATGTCTACTGATGAGAACACATCTAGGATCATGGAAATAGAATTTAAAAGCCTTCATAGATTTAGTACTAAATAAAAGCCTTGTTGAAGAAGAATCAATGTGGCTTCTGCAAAGAGATGACTTGCATCACCAATCTTATGGACTTATTTTTGGGTCTCTCATCATTGTACATTTGTACTTCCAAAAGTTTTTGACAAAGTCCCTCACCAAAGCTCCTGGGATAAGAGGATTGTATGGGTTGATATATGGTATGTGTCTATGGGCCCCAACAGTTCTTAGGAGCCACACTACTATTTTATAGCGGTATTGAAGTGCACTGACAACTGTTGGGGCCCATAAGACGCATGCCATATACCGCTTTTATAACACTTTCATAGTGTTATATCCTGCTTGGTGTAGATATGTAATGGGCTCCAACAGTTATCAGTGCAGTGTTACCATAGCTCATTCACCTACTACAACCACCATATGGAGGTCCTTTTACTCAAAGCTGCAGGGTACTATCTCCAAGCAACAGACATATATTCCCAAGGACTCTCAGGAGAAAATGTGTGATTTATAATGTGAGACGGTGCATGTGAATGACTTTCCTGTGTGGACAAAATTATAATTAATTGAAGAGGTTTCTATGTAGTTCAGGATTGGGCAAGATACAGCTCCTGGGCCCAACACACACACCCTAGATTTTTGTGGACTCCAACCATCACCAGTACTGTGTCACTGAAACTGCTGATGAATTTCAAGTTGGCAGGGCAGGGGAGTGGCCCCTGATGAGGTCTTGGGGCAACTGCAACCCCTGGTCCCCAGACGTAACCCATCCCTGTTGTAGACCCTGTTCAGATGACATGCTCAGCCAAGACAGTTAAGCATTTTGAGCTAAACATTATAGCTTAGTGTGTCATGTGAATTATTCCTAACCATGGTGGCTACATAACCACAGTTTAAACATGCTCGCTAGCCATTTGCTGTAAAAGGATTAGCAGCCTTACCAAGGCTTAGCATGTTTTCTGAATAGGCCCATAGCGTATGGATAGGACAATAAAACCCATATGGCCAAATCTATCATATAAAGAAGTGCTGCCATGCCCCTTACCATCCCAGAACAAGTGATATGGAGAAAGTACAGTTTTCTGTAACAGATAGTAAGCAATCCAGACAAACCAGCATGCCTACATCTCCATCCCCATGAGATAGGAAACCCTTTGTCTCTATTCCTGAGAGGTAGCACCACCACTACCACCACTCAAATGTATTTTTAATATCCCTTAGGCACCCAATGTGAAAATACATTTTTGATTGTCTATTATATTTCTGTACTATCTGTGAAGGACATGGGTTTCTGAGGCCCTTGGCGCTTCCAGAGGAGGGAGGAGGATGCGCTCCTTTGTTGACATATTTCTGAGCTACTTATCTCTTTCGTACCAGCCGAGAAAAGCAGGTGCTCTTTTAACGAGCAGAGACTTAATGGCTTTCAGCTGAACAACCGTTAGGGAGGGTTTCGTTCCCAGGCGGTGCAAGGGAGGGGGACTAACGAGAGAGTGGCTGATAAACGGAAGCCGGAGACGGGTGGTTCATCTCTCTTCGGACCTGGATGCGGTGAAGAGGTGATCTTCGGCTGGTTAGATAGAGCCGGGTGTTAGTTAGAGTTTTTATTGTTTTATATGCCTACTTGGTTTAAGGGGGCTTGACACTGTTAAGAGTGTGCCTAATTGGTGGGGGATGCCAATTGTTTTAGTGCTTGTACCTGTTTTGTGCTGCTAACCTCACCTACCTCAATTCCCATCACCCCCCCCCCCTTTGCTCCCCTCTCCTACCAACCCTCTCCTGCTTTGACCAAGGCCTTAACTTAGGATAGTGTGTTAATAAACTTGCTTTGGTCCTTAATTGCTGTGTGGTTATTTCAAGCGTTGGCTCAAGCCAGCTTTGGCTGGGGAACCGGGTGGCGGGACGGGGGTTGTCCGCCACGACAGGGGAACAAGGTTTATGTTTCCTTGACATGGTTGGCAGTGTTGGGATTTATGAGCCAAGCTTGAGAAATAACGGTGAGAACAGTTACTGATTGGGGGTGTAAATTCTGGGAGGCTTCCTTAAACCAACTAGGGAGTGTTAGAGATG
The DNA here is from genome assembly GCA_029215795.1 of Anniella stebbinsi. Lineage (NCBI taxonomy): Eukaryota > Metazoa > Chordata > Lepidosauria > Squamata > Anniellidae > Anniella > Anniella stebbinsi. The sequence continues at coordinate 27,782,298 of JARDYH010000008.1, forward strand.
CCAGGAGATAAAGACACACCCGGGCCAGGGCCGCGTTGGACCCCGACGATGGGACAGACACCGTCGACAGCGGCAGAGCTTACAGTGGGCTGGGGAAGCGATGAAGGACTCATAGCTGCCCAGCTGAGTGAGGCCACCTTGGAGGAAGAAGCGAAAGTCTCCGCTGCAGAGACGGCAGGGGAGGTTAACCCCAGTCCTAGCCCGGGCGGTTCGGGCTTGATGGCGGGTTCTCTAAAAATGCCACCTCTGGATAGTGAGAGCGGAAGTGATCAAGACGAAAGTATGGAAGAATGGAGGCAAACCATGAAGGAGTTGATGAAGCAACAACGCCGAGCGCAGAGGCAGCATTTGGAGACGGTGAAACTGCAGGCGGAAACTTATAAACTACAGCTCCAAGTTCAAGAGCAGCGCTCTGGGATTAAGGGCGGCCGGCTGGATAGAAAGCTTTTTCCCACTTACAAAGAAGGACAAGACGTCTTAGCTTTTTTCACCCTGTTTGAGCTGGCTTGTGAGGACCAAGAGGTCGACCCGGCGCAGCGGATGGCGGTTCTTCGGGCTCAGGTCAGTGGGGATTTGGCTGACTTAATGGGAACTGTGCCTCGGCGAGAGGCTAATGACTATGAAAAATTTAAAGAGACAGTGAGGCTGCGGTTTGCACTCTCTGCCGAGAACTGCCGGCAGAAGTTTCGGGCGGTGAAAGCAGGGCCCCAAGAAGGATTTATGGCTTTAGCCGCTCGAGTGGAGAAATCTCTGGATTTATGGGTGGAAGCAGTGGGGGCTACCAAAGCCGCCCAATACCATGAGATGTTTGCAATGGAGCAATTTTTTGCAGCCATGCCGGAAGAGCTGGCAGCTCTAGTTAATGACCATCGTCCCACGTCTCTGCGAGAAGCAGCGTTGCTGGCTGATCAGATGGGAGTTTACCGGAGAAGAGAAGCAGCTAAGCCGGCTTGGCCGAAGAGAGGGGGAGCTCCCGCCGGAGGGAGTGGAATTCCAGCAGCCGTGGGAAAGGCGAGTGGAGCCGGGCCGTGGCCAGTGCGGGGTGAAAGAAAAGGGGGGGAAGTTCCTCCCAGACTGTCTTCCACCCCTGCCCCCCCCTCGGGCTGTTATTATTGTAAAGAAGAAGGGCATTTTAAACGCCAGTGCCCGAAGCTACAGGAGAAGAAAGTTCGGGAAAGCACTCCCAGGGTGGGAGCGATTGCGCAGCAGGCTTCTTCCAGCCAAGCCGCTGCAGCCTCCGACTGGGAGGACAGTGAGGGGCCCTCCAGTGGGGAAGAAGATGCCCCTGCCCAGGCTATTGCGAGACCAGTTCCCAGACCACGCGCCGCATCTCGCCAGGCCCGTGAGGGTCGTGGGGCCGAAGAGGGAGCCTCGTTGGGCTTGGTCCAACCGGGACAGGTCCAGTGGAGCCAGCTGCAGTTCTGTGAGTCTATTACCCTTAATGGGAAGGTGTGTCAAGGGTGGAGGGACTCAGGCGCTTCCCTTTCGGCCGTGGACAAACAATATGTACGCCCTAATCAAATTCTCCAGGGCCAGACTTTTACAGTCACTCCCTACAGTTCCCCCCCGATTACTTTACCTCTAGCCCGGATTCCCACAGAATATCACGGATGGAAAGGAGATATGGTTTTCTTGGTCCATAGCAACTCCCTTTGGCCCATTTTGGTAGGGAATGACTTAGCCTATTTAGCGGCCACTATGGGGGCAGTCACTCGGAGCCAGTCCAATGCTCAGACGTCTACCTCCCTGACTGAACCAGGAGAGGAGCCAACAGAGGAAGAGACCCGAGAGCCAGGGGTTTTTGGATCCAGTGGGGGACTAGAGGAGAGCTTGGAGGAGCCGGTGATCCCATCAGAGGCAAATCCAGCCAACCCTAACCCCGCCTTTAAGGCCGCTCAGCGGGAAGACGACTCCCTTCAGGAATGCCGGGAAGAGGCTGAGAGAGGAGTAGTAGATGTGACCCCCCAGCACCCAGTTCGATTCTTCTGGCAAGATGGAGCCCTTTACAGGGAGTTTGCCCCTAAAGGTTTAGAGCAACCCTGGAAGGTGTGCCGGCAATTGGTGGTGCCACAGGGCTATCGAGAGCCAGTTCTTCAGCTGGCCCATGCTACGGCCTGGGGAGGACATTTGGGGCGGAAGCGTACTTTAACCCGCATCTCTAAAGAATTTTATTGGCCGTTGGTGGCTCAAGCCGTGAAAGATTACTGCCGTTCTTGTGATGTCTGCCAGAGAGTGGGATTCAATCGAGACCATCCTAATGCCCCATTGCAACCGTTACCAATTGTGGAGACACCTTTTGAACGTATTGGACTGGACGTGTTGGGTCCTTTCAATCCCCCTACACGATCCGGAAAGCGGTTTGTGTTAACAGTTATTGACTTTGCTACCCGCTATGCAGAGGCGGTTCCGTTGTCATCCATTACAGCCCCTATGCTGGCTAAAGCTATGTTGTCTATTTGTGCCCGCCTAGGAATGCCCCGGGGTGTCCTCTCGGATCGTGGACCAGGGTTTGTGTCCCAACTGTTCCAGAAGATGTGGGAGCTTGGCGGAGTGGAATATGCCTTCTCAGTGCCCTATCATCATCAGACTAACGGCTTAGACTTCTCCTTCAGTGGTGACTTTTATGCGTAACCTCCAGCGAACGCTACAGGGGGTCCAAGAAGTGGCCAGAGACCATCTTAGCCAGGCTCAAGCAAGCCAACAGGCCTGGTATGATCGGAAGGCCCGGGTGCGAGTGTTTCAACCCGGGGATAAGGTGTTGGTGTTAAAACAGCTTAAGCCGGACAAATTGGCTTTAAAATGGGAAGGACCATTAGTGGTTAAGCAGCGGGTGGGGGAGGTGAATTACCTCCTAGATTTTCCAGACACTCCAAGACAACCTAAAGTGTTTCATGTAAATATGTTGAAACTGTATGTTGATCGCCAAAATTTTGTATTTGAACTTCAACCCGAGGCGGAAGAGGTGGGGGAACCTTTGGATATTCTAGCAGAGTTTCAGCAACCGGGAGGGGTGGAGAATGTGCTTCTGCCGTCGACCCTTACCCCGGAGCAACAGAGAGGGTTCCGACCGTTGCTGACAGAGTTTGAAGGTCTGTTTTCTACCACCCCAGGTAGAACCTCTTGGGCTCAGCATTCCATTCAGACAGGAACGCATCCCCCCATCCGCTCTTGCCCTTATAGGGCGACTGGGGCTCAAGCGGCTACGATTGAGCGGGAATTGCAAGCCATGCAAGATCTGGGAGTGATTCGGCCCTCTAACAGCTCCTGGTCCTCTCCCGTGGTACTGGTGGGAAAGCCCAATGGGGAAATACGCTTCTGTGTAGACTTCAGAAGGGTCAATTCCTTGACCCAGTTGGACCCCTACCCTATGCCAAGGTCCGATCACTTGATAGAACAATTGGGAAGCGCCAAATTCATTACTACTCTAGATTTGACCAAGGGGTACTGGCAAGTGCCCTTGGATGAGGATGCCATACCCAAGACGGCCTTTGTGACGCACAAGGGGTTGTTTGAGTTTACGGTACTCCCGTTTGGGTTAAAGAATGCCCCCTCCTCCTTCATGAGGATGATGGACAGGCTCCTGAATGGGTTAGGGGCCTTTGCCTGCGCTTATTTAGATGATTTGGCCATTTTTTCGCAAACTTGGGAAGAACATCTAGGGCATGTGCGACAAGTGTTTGAGCGCCTGAGGGAGGCTGGTTTGAAAGTAAAGGCCTCCAAATGCCAATTTGGGTTAGGCGAAGTGGTGTACCTGGGACATAGGGTGGGGGGCGGCCGGATCAAGCCGTTACAAGCTAAAGTAGAGTCTATTCGAAACTGGCCTATTCCTCGCACCAAGAAGCAAGTTCAGTCTTTTTTGGGCCTGGCGGGGTATTATCGACGCTTTGTTCCTCATTTCAGTGCTTTGGCTGCCCCCTTAACGGACTTGTGTAAAAAGCGATGCCCCCTCCAGGTGAGATGGACCGGGGAGTGCCAACAAGCCTTTGACTCCTTGAAAGGCCAGATGATGGAGGCTCCCATTTTGCAGGCTCCAGATTTTGATTTACCTTTCACCCTCCAGACGGATGCCTCCGAAACGGGGTTGGGGGCAGTGTTGCTTCAAGAAGGGGCCGATCATCAGCTTCATCCGGTGGCCTATCTGAGCAAGAAACTGTTGCCTCGAGAGAAGAGCTTGGCCACCATCGAGAAAGAGTGCTTGGCCATCGTATGGGCCTTGGGGAAGCTGCGCCCCTATCTGTGGGGACGCCATTTCCATTTGCAGACAGATCATTCCCCTTTGTGTTGGCTGGATAGAGTGAAGGGGTCAAATGGGAAGCTACTTCGGTGGAGTTTGGCCCTTCAGGACTTTGATTTTACAGTGACTCATATTAAAGGACGCGACAATGTATTAGCAGATGGGTTGTCCCGGGCCTACCCGAACTAAAGAGGGTGGGGAGAGGACTCTAGAGATTCCCCTACTGAAGAGATGAAGGACTTGGAGGAAAACCCCCAAGTCTCATCTCCTTAAAGGGGGAGATGTGAAGGACATGGGTTTCTGAGGCCCTTGGCGCTTCCAGAGGAGGGAGGAGGATGCGCTCCTTTGTTGACATATTTCTGAGCTACTTATCTCTTTCGTACCAGCCGAGAAAAGCAGGTGCTCTTTTAACGAGCAGAGACTTAATGGCTTTCAGCTGAACAACCGTTAGGGAGGGTTTCGTTCCCAGGCGGTGCAAGGGAGGGGGACTAACGAGAGAGTGGCTGATAAACGGAAGCCGGAGACGGGTGGTTCATCTCTCTTCGGACCTGGATGCGGTGAAGAGGTGATCTTCGGCTGGTTAGATAGAGCCGGGTGTTAGTTAGAGTTTTTATTGTTTTATATGCCTACTTGGTTTAAGGGGGCTTGACACTGTTAAGAGTGTGCCTAATTGGTGGGGGATGCCAATTGTTTTAGTGCTTGTACCTGTTTTGTGCTGCTAACCTCACCTACCTCAATTCCCATCACCCCCCCCCCTTTGCTCCCCTCTCCTACCAACCCTCTCCTGCTTTGACCAAGGCCTTAACTTAGGATAGTGTGTTAATAAACTTGCTTTGGTCCTTAATTGCTGTGTGGTTATTTCAAGCGTTGGCTCAAGCCAGCTTTGGCTGGGGAACCGGGTGGCGGGACGGGGGTTGTCCGCCACGACAGGGGAACAAGGTTTATGTTTCCTTGACACTATCCAATACCTAAAGCACTCTGGGAGGTTCACAACAATTAAAGTGGACAAAACAACAACATAAGATGCATTTTAAAATTTAAAAGTTTAAAACCACAGCATATAATAGATGTAAAAGTCAAAATACAACATGGCAGCAATAAAAAATATTAAAATATGGAAACCTTTTTGAAACAGAAACTAAAAGACTAAACTGCCTGGGAAAAATAAGGCTTTCACTTAGAGCAGTATCACACGAAAACTGGGTTTCATTACCATCACTTTTCCACACTTCCTCATTCTTCCCGGGTGGAGGGGGAGTAAAAAAGACCATGTGGCACATTCTGGTGGAGCTATGGTGGGTTGAGGCTGCTCAGCTGCTTAGCTGAGAAGAACAGTGTGAATTAAATACCGTCTAAGTGATTGCTGGATGTAATTTATGACCCCAGATCGAAGGAGTCTTGGCTGGAGCAGGTCGTAAGTTGTCTCATTAATCTCCGGAGCTGCGAAATTTGATGAAGGGAGCTTCGACGAACAAGACAGTGGGGGGATAAGGCACCAGACATCTATCGCTCGTGAATCACACTGTCACCCTGGGAATAGGGTTAAGATCCACCAACATCCATTCCCCGAGACTGATTGATTATATAACAACAAAATTAAAGGAAGACAGGGGGATTTCAATGTGACAAATTTCACAACGTGGGTGAAGTCAATTTATACTGAACAGAGCGTGCAGATCATCATTAATGGAGATTTGTCGAAACCGTGTAAGATTGCAAGAGGGACTAGACAGGGCTGTCAAATGTCACCTTTGTTATTTATCTTGGTATTGGAAGTATTGAACAGAGCTGTCAGACAAGAAGAAAAAAATGGAGGAATAAAAATTAGAAAAGAATCTTACAAGTTAAGAGCTTTTGCAGATGATCTAGTGTTTACTTTAGAGGATCCACTGAGTGGAATTGAAACTTTAATGAATAAGTTGAATGAATTTGGCATATTAACAGGTTTTAAGGTTAATAAACAAAAGACTAAGATACTACTTACAAAAATATGAAAAAGCAAAATCAACTAAAGGTGGCAGAAAAAACAGGTTTTAAAGTAGAAAAGAAGGTGAAATACTTGGGCATAAACTTGACAAATATGAATTGTTAGTTTATTTCATAAAAATTATGTTAAGGTCTGGAATGAAGTTAAACAAGATTTAACAAGATGGGATAAACTTCAAATGTCTTTGATGGGGAGAATTGCAACAATTAAGATGAATGTTTTGCCAAGAATGTTGTATCTATTTCAAACAATACCTATTGTAACTTCGGAGTCACCATTCAAGCAATGGCAGACAGAGATTTCTAAATTTATATGGCAATTCAAAAAACCAAGGGTGAAGTTTAAAATATTACAAGATGCCAAAGAGAGAGGAGGTTTGGGTTTGCGGATTTGAGGATGTATTTCTCTGCCTATTGCTTGATGTGGATGAAGGAGGGGATGTTGATGAAAAATAGAAGATTACTGGAATTAGAGGGACATGATCTAAGATTTGGTTGGTATGGGTGTCTGTGGTGCGATAAAGCTAAAGTGAATGTAGAATTTAATAATTATTATGCGAGATGAGCAATTTTGAGAATATGGATTAAACATAAACCCAGACTATGTCAGAAAACACCATTATGGATTTCCTCACAGGAGGCTTTTTACAGAAGAGAATTGGCAAGCAGGAATAAATGGTTGACGTATAATGAGATTTTAGAAATAATAGATGTTAAAATGAAATCAAGAGAGGAGTTACTGAGTGAAGGAAATGTTTGTCAGTGGTTCTCATATTTACAAATGTTGGAAAGGTTTAAGATAGATAAAAATTGGGGTTTTGAATGTACAAAATCTGAATTTGAGGAAGTCTTATGTACAAATGATGATCATGTTATTTCAAAGACATATAAACTTTTGTTAAAGTATGAGACTGAAGATGAACAGATAAAATATTGTATGATAAAGTGGGCTCAAAATTTTGATTATAACATTACTATGGATCAGTGGGAGAATATGTAGTTGAAAGGCTTGAAATTTACATTATGTGCCAGATTGGAAGTTTTTTTTTAATAAAATGATGTATAGATGGTATATATCTCCATCAAAATTGGCAAAAATGGGGGGCGGAGCGTCGGTCATGGAGTGAGCGGACGGACTTTGACTCTCTCCCGGATGACTTTAATGTAAAAGCGTTTTATCCTAATTAAGAGAGCTTCAAATCGTAAGTCAAGATAAGTGATGGCAATGGGAACTAATAAAGAATGATAAGATAGTGGACGGGAGGCGAATGAATCATCGGCTTGGTGTTTTAAAGTTGTGGGAGTCGGACGGGACCAGAACTTTGCTCTGCTGATACAAACTGAAATAAATTTAAAAGAATTGCTACTTACGGTGGCTTAGAGACATTATATGCTAATTAGTAATTAGCAAACGCCTGGATAAAGCTAATAAAAAGCCGTTAAGCTGTACTGCAGGCTGAATGTCTGATGTCGGACAGAGGGGTGGATAAGGAAAAAATCTATGGTAAAAAGTGGACGAGAGAAAGGAAACACCCTCTGATCGCAACTGGGCTCGCCTGTGTAGAAGGAATTCAGAGAATTCAGCTGCAGATATTGGGAACGGCAAGGCTGCTCAGCAGGCATCTGCTGCTGGCAATATGAAAGATGGCTCTAAGCCAGGAATGGTTCCCAAGGCAATGAAACAACAAACAGAAGCACTGTCCCTGGAGACGTTTCAGGCCAATATTTTAGGCTTGATGGAGCAGCACAAGCAGGAAATGATGGTTGAGGTGAAAAAGATTCAGTCCTCCCAAGTAGAATTGCAAACGAGTTTTCAAAAGATAAGTGACAGATATGAATCGTTGGAGCAACAGATTGTGCAAAACAGGGATAAATTGGAGCATCATGAAGAGCGAGTACAAGATTTGGATCTACGGCTAATCTCTATGGAGGACAGAGCTAGGAGGATGAATATTCGCATAAGATTTTTTGCTGAACAGCAAGCAGAAAACCTAAAGAGTCTGAGAGCAAATGTCATGCAATGGATAATGGGATTAGACCCCCAGGGATCTTGGGTTGAAGAGGATGTGGAAAGGGTCCATAGAGTGGGCCCCAAAAGAAGTGGGATGCTTCCAAGAGACATAATTGTGAGATTTGCCAGCTTTTACAAAAAAGAGAAATTAATGCAGATTATCAGAAGTGCTGGGCAAGTGATGTTTCAATCTTCACCAATTCAGATTTTTCAGGATCTTTGTTACCAGACCATCCAGTGGAGGAAGAGTGTGAAGCTTTGTACAACCATTTTACGCAAGAATTCAATTGTTTATAGTTGGGGGTACCCCGTCTTCTTGAGATTCATCTATAAGGGGAAACAACAGAGAATAAATTCTTGTGAGCAAGGGCTGGAATTGCTGAAGACCCTGGGGCTGATGGAGGAAGATAAAGATATAGAAGAAGGAGGGGCAGCAGGAGGAAGTGCTTTATGACTGAGAGAGATTTTAAAGAAGGATAACAACTGAAGAAAGGGAGAGGGGGTTCTGTTTGGGTTCCATGTCGGGTGTTTGCTGTCCCCCCCCCCAGTGGGTTCTAAGAAGAGGGGAAGAAGAACCATTGCCTGGGGTGACCTGGGATTTGAAGGGGGGAAGTAGGGGGTATATGTGGGGGAGGGAGGAGGGGTTAAATGTGTCACAGTACAAGACCTGAAGGGAAAACCAAAAACGGAGATATGGGAAGTAAATTAAGATTAATAACTTTAAATGTAAATGGGTTGGGTAGTGTTATCAAAAGGAAGAGAATTGAAGGGCATTTGAGGAAAAAAAAGCTGATATAATATTTTTAAAAGAAATGCATCAAAAAGAAGATGGAAGAAATCAATTAAAATTGGGGGACATGGGCATATATGAGAAAGCATATGGGACTTCCAAAGCAAGAGGGGTTGCGATAATAATTTCTAAAAAATGTGCATTTAATGTTGTTAAGGTGGTAAAGGACGCGGAGGGAAGATTTATTATATTACATGGTCTCCTGGGGGAAGAAAAATATATTTTGGTTAATGTATATGCGCCAAATGTAAAGCAAGTGGAATTTTATGATAAAGTGTTTAGAAATATTGGGAATGTAGGGAATGTAAATATTGTAATGGCGTGGGATTTCAATACTGTGATGGATAGAAGGAAAGATATAGATAATTTAAAAGGTATAGGGAAAATGGGCTTAGCAAGAGTAATGGAACATAAAGAATTAAAGGATATTTGGAGAGTAATAAAGGGGGATGAAACAAAATATACTTTTTATTCACCAAAATATAAGAGTTTCTCTAGGATTGATTACATATTTGTGTCAAAGAATGTGCTTTCGAAGATTATGGATTGTGAAATAGATGTAATTAAAGTTTCAGATCACGCAGCAATGAGTATGGATATCAAAGTGAAGAAGGATTATAGAGAAGCAAAAAGATGGAGATTAGATACTAAAATTTTAAGTTACAAAAATATTGTTGAGAAAATGAAAAAGGAGATTAAGAGTATATGGGAAATAAATGAATCAGGGATAATCTTGCAGGGGATGGTTTGGGACACGATGAAAGCAGTAGTGAGAGGTATTTGCATTAGAGAAACATGTAAATTAAGAAGACAACAAGAGGCACATAGTAAAAAGATTGAAGAAGAAATTAAGGAATTAGAGCAACAATTTAGGAATACTAAGGATATGCATATATATGCCCAACTCCAAGCAAAAAAAAAGGAATTAGAGGGGGATGATATAGAAAGAGGTCAAAAAGAATTAATATATTTGAAAAGGAATTTCTTTGAGTATAGTAATAGAAATTCTAAAATGCTGGTGAGATCAACGCAATCAAAGAAGGAAAAAAATATAATAGGGACAATTAAAGATAAGATGGGGAAAATATAATTTAATAAAGGATAAATTAAAAAATTTTGAGGGATTTTATCGGGAATTATATACTTCAGAGGCGATTCCACAAATGAGAGTACAAGAATATGTAGAGAAAAATTGGAAGGTAAAATTAAAAGATAAGGATTATATGGAAGCTTTAGTGACTGAAAAAGAAATAGAGGGGATTACTGACAAATTGAAAGGAGGGAAATCTCCAGGAGTGGATGGATTGGGGCCGGAGTACTATAAGATATTTAAAGAATTTTTTAAATCAAAAATGGAGAAATTATTTAATAATATAATAAAGGGAGAGAAGACCCCGCCATCATGGGAACATTCGTTGATAATCTTAATTCCGAAAGTGGACAAGGATTTGATGGATCCAGCTTCTTATAGACCAATTTCTTTAATTAATCAGGATGCTAAGATTTTTACAGCGATTATGGCAAAAATATTAAATACTTTTATAAATGATTATATAAAAAAGGATCAATGTGGATTTATTCCAGGGAGGCAAATGCCAAATTTAATAGGGAGGGTTTTAAACATAATATATAGTATTAAAAGAAGAAATTTAAAAGCAGGATTGATAGCATTGGATATTTTTTAAGCTTTTGATTGCGTGGAATGGCTGGCGTTAAAAACTATTATAAAAATATTCGGCTTTGGAGAAAGATTTGTGGGGGTGATTAATCAGTTGTATGCAAATAACAAGGCAGAGGTGATGATAAATGATGGCTTAACACAACAGATTACCCTAGCCCGAGGTACTAGACAAGGGTGTCCTCTCTCCCCGATATTATTTGCAATTGTGATTGAATTGTTAGCAAATGGTATTAGGGAGGATGAGAGATTAAAAGGGATAGGAGAACAGGATAAAATAAAACTTAATATGTTTCCGGATGATACCTTACTGACATTAGAAAATCCGGGGGAGAATATAGAAGGAATTAAAAAACATTTGAGGGAATTTGGAGAAGTTACAGGGTTGCAGATAAATTGGGGAACATCCAATATGATGCTTTTTAATAGGGGTGTGCATCGGATCGGATCCGATCCACGATCCGAATCCGATCCGCCCCAAGAATCGGAAAATCCGATCCGATCCGATCCGACACACCATCCGATCCGATCCGATCCGACGAGGTCTGATCCGGATCGGATCGGATCGGCGGATCGGACGCCATTTTAAATGCATTTTTCCCATAGCAAAGTATTGTTGTTTTACAAAAACGCCTATAACTTTTTCATTTTTAATGACAGAAGGATGAAACTTCGGCACATTGTACACTGGTTAGGGATAGGTATCTGTGAGAAATTTCAGAAAGATTGGTGCATGCAGTTTGTGGCAATTAATTTTTTAATAAATAACATGGAATGCCTATAACTCGGTCATTTTTAAAGTTACACACATGAAACTTTGCCACATTGTAGGTGGTACCTTGGGACCCACGTGTGTGAAATCCCAGAACCGTGGGTGCTTGCCTGGTGTGGCAATGAATTTTTGAAAAATGGGTAGTAGTGGGGTAAATGCAGTTATGCCTCCCATGTTTTTATTTTTAAAGATACAAACAGGACACTTTGGCACATTATAGGGAACACTTCCCTTGATATGTGTGTAGAATTTCAGACAGCTAGCTCCAGGCATGTGTTGGCAATGAATTGTTGAAAATTGGGTAGCAGTGGGGTAAAATACAGTTTTGCCTCCCATTTTTTTATTTTCAAAGATACAAACGGGAAACTTTGGCACATTGCAGGGAACACTTCACTTCAAATGTGTGTGAAATTTCCGGAAGCTAGGTGCAATATTTTAGTGGGAAACGAACGTTTATTCATGGCATTTCACATGGGATTTATGGGTTGGTTTGAAGAGCTACCAAGCTCTAACTCGCTCACATGGCAGAGGACCTATGCCCGCTCATACGCTGAAAATTTCACAAACTTTGGTGCAATGCTTTAGTGGGAAAACAAAGGTTTATTCATGGCATTTCACATGGGATTTATGGGTTGGTTTGAAGAGCTACCAAGCTCTAACTCGCTCACATGGCAGAGGACTTATGCCCGCTCAAACGCTGAAAATTTCACAAACTTTGGTGCAATGCTTTAGTGGGAAAACAAAGGTTTATTCATGGCATTTCACATGGGATTTATGGGTTGGTTTGAAGAGCTACCAAGCTCTAACTCGCTCACATGGCAGAGGACTTATGCCCGCTCAAACGCTGAAAATTTCACAAACTTTGGTGCAATGCTTTAGTGGGAAAACAAAGGTTAAACTTTATTATTTTAAACCTTCAGGAAAGGGAGGGGGAGGCTGTGTTTGTGTGTGTGTGTTTGACAGCTTGATCCACCAATTGTGCTTTAGAATACATGACTGAATCACCCAGTCCTGTGAAGACTTTCTTCAGCCTCCAATCGCAATGCTGGAGGAGGGCACCAGTATATATTCTCTCAGCCCTGCCCTTCTGGCTCTTTGTGGGTTGAACGTGGAGGAGATTAGGGAGTGTTTTGGAGCTGTGTTGGAGAGACTGTATTATTGATTGTATTTGGAGGTGGTTTTGAGGAGTTTTTCTGATCTTTTACTTCAGCTTTTCTTGTTCTCTCTCTTGGCTTTCCTTTCTCTCTTGCCTTTCCTTTCTTAGATAGCACGTTTGTTTGTCTGTGAGTTCAGTTTGTCTTTGCAGTGAGTGTGTTTGTTCTTCTTTCGCTTTCTGAAAAAAACCCAAAAAAATAATTAAAAAAATTTCTATCCTCTCTCTCTCTCTCTCTCTCTCTCTTTCTCTGTGTGTGTGTGTGTGTGTGTGCGCGCTTGTGAGTGAGTGTGTGTTGCTGGGCTGTGTAGCCTGCTGCTACAAACACAAAAAAAGTCAGCAAAGCACACACTTATACAAAAATAAATAATAATAAAAATAAAATGAAGCGTGGCACTCAAAGGGGGGTGCTCCCAAGGCAGCATTTGGGAGAGGCCGCTCTGGGCATGGCGCTGCTGCTGCTGCTGCTGGGACCAGCAGCAGGCAGCCTACTTCCACACCCCCAGTTAAACTGAGGCGTTCTCCACTGGGGCAGCAGAAGCAGGCAGAGGCAACTCAAAGTAGTGCCTGCAGGGCACTCTATCAGCAACATGAGGCAGGTGCTGGGAGCAGCAGTGGGCATGAAGAAGGAGCACTATATCCAGCTCCTTCTTTGGTGGGTGAGCCTGTGAACCCGCTGACTGATCTTTTCCCAGATCTTGTGGAAGTCAGCGAGGTTCAGAGTGAGAAGGAGGACTCTGATGTGGGGCAAGAGGAAGAGCAGGCAGCACCAGAGACTTACTCTTCACAATCCGTCCTCTCTTCCACTCATTCCCTTGCTCCTGAGGTGACACCACAGAGCGAAGGCGCCGGCAGGCCGTCTGTGTCACCCCAGAAGCGACAGGCAAGCAAGGTGTGGGACCACTTTGAGGTGGCAGTGGATTCCCGCTTTGCTGTCTGTCGCCACTGCAAGATGTCAGTGAGCAGGGGAAAAATGCCAGGCCACTTCACCACCACGAACCTCAGCCGCCACATGCAGAGGCACCACCAGTCTGTTTTGCTTGGGACCGAGGCGGGCACCTCGCAGCAGACTGCTGCTAGCGGCAAGGGCAAGCAGAAGGCTCCTGCAACTTCTGCCAGCTCTCGACCTCCCATCCCCAAGAGGCTTCGCCAGGCCACCATGGAAGAGATGGGGTGGGGGAAGTATGGAGCCACAAGGTGGCGTTTTCCAGCGCCCAACCAGATCACCAATTGCATCAGTGAGATGGTGGCGTTGGATGACCAGCCATTCAGCCTCGTCGAGAACGCAGGCTTCAAGAGGCTGATGGCTCTTGTGGTTCCATACTACAAGCCGCCGTGTCGCACCACCCTGAGCAGGCGTGTGGTGCCCTCCCTGTACCAGGCATGCAGGGAGTTAGTTCTGGGTCGTCTGTGCCAGGCAGAGGCACAGAAGGTGCACTTCACTTCGGACATCTGGTCCAGCGAAGGAGGAGTGCACGCTTACCTGTCCCTGACGGCTCACTGGTGGGGAGCCTCAGGGCAGGAAGCACCCAGGACTACTGGGACTGGGAAGGAGGGCTGCCGCTGGGCCCTCCTTCATACCGCAGTCATGGACCAGTCCCACACGGCGGAGGAGATTACGGAGGCCATGAACCGCATGGTGGCAGGGTGGCTGGGCGGGCACCAGCACACCCGCGGTTACATGGTCACGGACGGGGGAGCCAATATGCTGAAGGCGGTGCGCGATGGCGGATTTGAGGGCATCCGCTGCATCGCGCACGTCTTCAACCTGGTCGTCAGGGATGGCCTTGGAGGCAGCAAGGCCCCTCTCCCTCCCCAAATCCGTAATCTCCTAGAGAGCTGCAGGAAGGTGGCTGGGCATTTCCACCACAGCGTGAAGGGCAGTCGGTTGCTGCGGGAGAAGCAGCAGGAGCTGGGACTTCCGCAGCACCGGCTAGTGCAGGACGTGGCAACACGTTGGAACTCCACCTACCACATGCTCGAGCGTATGGTGGAGCAACAGCGTGTTGTCCACGAGATGTTCAGGGTCGGGGACATTGGCATCCAGGCCCCACTGTCCAGGCAGCAGTGGGAGGCCATCTCCCAGATTCTGGTGGTCCTCAAGCCGTTCCTTGAGGCCACCGAGACCCTGAGCAGCAGCACTGCCCTTCTCAGCCAGGTGCTCCCCGTGGCCAGGCATCTCCAGAATCAGATGGGCGAGTTTCTGGAGGCCGGGGATGCCGTCAACGGCAGGCGCTTCCTGCCAGAGGTGCGGGAAGTGGTGACGAGGCTGAGGGAAAGCCTATCCCGCCGGGTCCAGCCTCTCTACAACGAGAGGCAGTACATGTTGGCCACCATGTGCGACCTGCGCATCAAGGATGGGTTATGTGGGCAGACTTCCCGGGCAGGTTGGGTGGAAATGCTGGTGACGGACGTTCGGGCGGCCCGGGATGCCAGGATTGGGCAGGCAGAGGAGGAGGCCAGCGAAGCCCAGGCGCTAAGTCCGCTGAGCACCACCAGCAGTGGCGGCAGCAGCACCACCACACCCAGCAGGGGGACAGGCCAGGGGTTTTGGGACAAGGCTTTGCAGGCTGCGGTTGGGCATAGAGGCACTCAACCCAGCCGCCGCCAGGATGACGCTGCAGCAGCAGTGCAGCGTTACCTGGCGGAGCAGATGGAGGACGGCTCCATCGAACTCCTGGCCTACTGGTCATCTCGGCGCCAGATGTGGCCTGATCTGGCGCGGGTGGCCATGGACAGAATCAGCTGCCCACCATCCAGCGTTCCAAGCGAGCGGGTGTTTTCCATGGCGGGCGACGTGGTCACACCCCACCGCTCTCGCTTGGACGCTGAGATTGTGGAGCAGCTGGTCTTCCTCAAGGTCAATCTGCCCCTGCTGGGATACCCCACCCTCATGCCCGCGGGGGAGTAATTGACAGGCACCCCCCATCCATCCCACACCTTTGGCAGGCACCGGCAGGCCCTTGATTTTTTAATTCTTATTTTCGGTTAATTAATTTTCTTTACTTTAATTTACTGGCTGTGTTGTTTACAGCTCAGTAACTCAACTCTGAACGATGGATCCCGAAGGGATCTAGTTTCTTCTCCTAGCCTCTTACATTGAGGGGATGCACAAGCATCTCACACATTCTATGTTGTTTGACTTGAACCAATGTGCTTGCACGTGTGCCTCTGAAATTGGACTCCGATGGCTCCCTCCAGGCCTTCTGTAAGGTCCCACACTTCCATGGGCGTTTCTTCTTGTAAGACCACGTCAGAGGCTCATGAGAACTTTGGATAAGAAGAAGGCTTAATTTTATCGCCAAGGAACGCATGCACCTCTCTGACTATGAACGAAGGACGCGATAGGATTCCTCTTCCAGGCTCCTACATTGAGTGGATGACAAGCAGCATCCCACACTGTTTCTGACTGTGCCTTTTGGACTTATGTGGCAGCCTTGCAGGGCTGTCACTGTGTGTTGTTTTTATTTTGGCTATATGATTTAAAAAACTGCCTGCCCGCCTGCCCACCTGCTAGGTTGCCGCCATTGTGAAGTAGCCGGAATGCGTGGGCTGGTCTCACGGTTCTATTGCTTACTTGTGCAATGCGCAAGCGCCTGGCATCATGCCCGCCTCTGCCTCTGCCTCTGCCTGCCTGCCTGCCTGCCTGCCCGCCTGCCGGCCTGCCCACCTGCTAGGTTGCCGCCATTGTGAAGTAGCCGGAATGCGTGGGCTGGTCTCACGGTTCTATTGCTTACTTGTGCAATGCGCAAGCGCCTGGCATCATGCCCGCCTCTGCCTCTGCCCCTGCCTGCCTGCCTGCCTGCCCGCCTGCTAGGTTGCCGCCATTGTGAAGTAGCCGGAATGCGTGGGCTGGTCTCACGGTTCTATTGCTTACTTGTGCAATGCGCAAGCGCCTGGCATCATGCCCGCCTCTGCCTCTGCCCCTGCCTGCCTGCCTGCCTGCCCGCCTGCTAGGTTGCCGCCATTGTGAAGTAGCCGGAATGCCTGGGCTGGTCTCACGGTTCTATTGCTTACTTGTGCAATGCGCAAGCGCCTGGCATCATGCCCGCCTCTGCCTCTGCCTCTGCCTGCCTGCCTGCCTGCCCGCCTGCTAGGTTGCCGCCATTGTGAAGTAGCCAGAATGCGTGGGCTGGTCTCACGGTTCTATTGCTTACTTGTGCAATGCGCAAGCGCCTGGCATCATGCCCGCCTCTGCCTCTGCCTCTGCCTGCCTGCCTGCCTGCCTGCCCGCCTGCCGGCCTGCCCACCTGCTAGGTTGCCGCCATTGTGAAGTAGCCGGAATGCGTGGGCTGGTCTCACGGTTCTATTGCTTACTTGTGCAATGCGCAAGCGCCTGGCATCATGCCCGCCTCTGCCTCTGCCTCTGCCTGCCTGCCTGCCTGCCTGCCTGCCCGCCTGCCCGCCTGCCCACCTGCTAGGTTGCCGCCATTGTGAAGTAGCCGGAATGCGTGGGCTGGTCTCACGGTTCTATTGCTTACTTGTGCAATGCGCAAGCGCCTGGCATCATGCCCGCCTCTGCCTCTGCCTCTGCCTGCCTGCCTGCCTGCCCGCCTGCCCACCTGCTAGGTTGCCGCCATTGTGAAGTAGCCGGAATGCGTGGGCTGGTCTCACGGTTCTATTGCTTACTTGTGCAATGCGCAAGCGCCTGGCATCATGCCCGCCTCTGCCTCTGCCTCTGCCTGCCTGCCTGCCTGCCTGCCCGCCTGCCCGCCTGCCCACCTGCTAGGTTGCCGCCATTGTGAAGTAGCCGGAATGCGTGGGCTGGTCTCACGGTTCTATTGCTTACTTGTGCAATGCGCAAGCGCCTGGCATCATGCCCGCCTCTGCCTCTGCCTCTGCCTGCCTGCCTGCCTGCCTGCCCGCCTGCCCGCCTGCCCACCTGCTAGGTTGCCGCCATTGTGAAGTAGCCGGAATGCGTGGGCTGGTCTCACGGTTCTATTGCTTACTTGTGCAATGCGCAAGCGCCTGGCATTATGCCCGCCTCTGCCTGCCTGCCAATGTGACTTTGCCTGGAGGAGCCTATGCCAATGTGACTTTGCCTGGAGGAGCCTATGCCAATGTGACTTTGCCTGGAGGAGCCTATCGCCAATGTGACTTTGCCTGGAGGAGCCTATGCCAATGTGACTTTGCCTGGAGGAGCCTATGCCAATGTGACTTTGCCTGGAGGAGCCTATGCCAATGTGACTTTGCCTGGAGGAGCCTATGCCAATGTGACTTTGCCTGGAGGAGCCTATGCCAATGTGACTTTGCCTGGAGGAGCCTATGCCACTGTGACTTTGCCTGGAGGAGCCTATGCCACTGTGACTTTGCCTGGAGGAGCCTATGCCAATGTGACTTTGCCTGGAGGAGCCTATGCCACTGTGACTTTGCCTGGAGGAGCCTATGCCACTGTGACTTTGCCTGGAGGAGCCTATGCCAATGTGACTTTGCCTGGAGGAGCCTATGCCAATGTGACTTTGCCTGGAGGAGCCTATGCCAATGTGACTTTGCCTGGAGGAGCCTATGTGCCACTGGAGTCCTCCGATCCACAGCGGCCGCACGAATAAGGTAAGTGTGTGCAGTCAACGCAGGGACACCTGAGGGTGTCCAGAAGTGGGGCAGTCTGAGATCTTACTTCCGAGTAAGCAAGCAGGCAGCCCCGTGTGCCTACTGGGGCGTGGGCACTCAGGACCGGGCAGATGCCAGTCCTGGGTGAGAGGGAGAAAGTGGAAAAGTATGATTTATCTCATGTTAATTCTTTCCCCCCCCCTCCTTCTTTTGCAGCCTATGGAACTCTTCGCCACTGCGCAAAGCGGACCCGTGATTCCAGACTGCCCATCTGCCCCAGCCACGGCCGCATGGAGGTGGCCCATCGATTCACGTCACCCGTACGACTCAGGTAAGAGGCTCTCTTTAAGAGCTGACCTGCGAGGAAGCAGGCAGCTCCATGTGCGTAATGGTTGGGCGTGGGCATTAAGGACTGGGCAGATGCCAGTCCAACGTGGGAGTGGGCTAGTTGTTAAAGTGTTATGTGTGTAATCCTTATTTTCCCTTCTTCTTTTGCAGCCTATGGAACTCTTTGCCACAGTGCCCAGGAGAGACGGTAATGCAGACTGCCCACCTGCCCGTCACTGCCCGCCTGGAAGTGGCATCTTATCAACAACGCCCTCAGGAGGACTATGGTAAGTGTTCTGTGAATGGGGGGGGCACCTTCCACCTAACTGAAGGTTGGCTGTCTGCCTGCTGACTTCCGAGTGAGCAGGCAGCCCCGTGTGCCTGCTGGGGCGTGGGCACTCAGGAAGGGCAATCCTGGGTGGGAGGGAGCTAGTTGTGTTAAAGTGGTCAACTAATATTCATTCTTTTTCCCCCCCTCCTTCTTTTGCAGCCTATGGAACTCTTCGCCACTGCGCAAAGCGCACCCGTGAATCCAGACTGCCCATCTGCCCCAGCCACGGCCACATGGAGGTGGCCCATCGATTCACGTCACCCCTACGACTCCGGTAAGAGTGCAGGCAGAGTGGCCATATAGAAAAGAAGGCAGGGCCCCTGCACCTTTAACTGTTGTGATGAAGAGGGAATCTCAGCAGGAACTAATTGCCTATAATGACACTGGCTGAAATTCCCTTTTCTCTACAACTGCTGAAGTTAGGAACCCTGACCTGGATTTGATCTGGTCAGCCTAACGTAGGGTGCTATTAGGAGTGAATGAATAACCCAAGGACAAAAGAAATGGTGATTCTCTAATGCTCCGGTAAGCTGTGTCCTGCCAGACACAAAAGGATAGCCAATCACTCTAACAATGGGCTAAGAAGAGTGATTTAGAAAGGGAGGGGTGCAGCAGGAGAAAGAGGATTGCGTCACAAACAAGAGAAGTGTGCCGGTGGGAGACTACTAGGACTTGCATGTATTAATTTAATACAAATCTTTATTTATTTTCCTTTCTTCTTTTGCAGTATAAAAGTATTCATGTAATATTCATTTTCCCCCTCCTCTTCTTTTGCAGCCTATGGCACTCTCACTGCCACAGTGCCCGGGAAAGGAGAGACTTTGCCCATTACATGCCAGCCTGCCTGCCCGCTGCTGATGCCACCTGCCGCCTTCCAGATCGTTCCTGCGAGGCGGGCCAGCCGCCTTCCTTGCACAAGCCATGGGACTAGGGGTCCTCCAGGAGAATCTCACCGAGTCCTCAACGCCCTCAGGACTATGGTAAGTGTTCTGTGAATGGGGGGGCACCTTCCACCTAACTAAAGGGTGGCTGTCTGCCTGCTAAGTTCCGAGAAAGCAGGCAGCCCCGTGTGCCTACTTTGGCGTGGGCACTCAGGAACGGCCACTCCTGGGTGGGAGGGAGCTAGTTGTGTTGAAGTGGTCAACTAATATTCATTCTTTTCCCCCCCCTCCTTCTTTTGCAGCCTATGGAACTCTTCGCAACTGCGCAAAGCGCACCCGTGAATCCACACTGCCCATCTGCCCCAGCCACGGCCACATGGAGGTGGCCCATCGATTCACGTCGCCCGCACGACTCTGGTAAGAGCCTGTCAGAGAGCTTACCCACGAGTAAGCAAGCAGGCAGCCCCGTGTGCCTGCTGGGGCGTGGGCACTCAGGACCGGGCACATGCCAGTCTTGGGTGGGAGGGAGCCAGTGGTGGAAAAGTATCATTTTTCTCATATTCTTCCCCCCCCTTCTTCTTTTGCAGCCTATGGAACTCTTTGCCACAGTGCCCAGGAGAGACGGTAATGCAGACTGCCCACCTGCCCGTCACTGCCCACCTGGAAGTGGCATCTTATCAACAACGCCCTCAGGAGGACTATGGTAAGTGTTCTGTGAATGGGGAGGGCACCTTCCACCTAACTAAAGGGTGGCTGTCTGCCTGCTAAGTTCCGAGAAAGCAGGCAGCCCCGTGTGCCTACTTTGGCGTGGGCACTCAGGAACGGCCACTCCTGGGTGGGAGGGAGCTAGTTGTGTTGAAGTGGTCAACTAATATTCATTCTTTCCCCCCCCCCCATTCTTCTTTTGCAGCCTATGGAACTCTTCGCCACTGCGCAAAGCGCACCCGTGATTCCAGACTGCCCATCTGCCCCAGCCACGGCCGCATGGAGGTGGCCCATCGATTCACGTCGCCCGTACGACTCAGGTAAGAGTGCAGGCAGAGTGGCCATATAGAAAAGAAGGCAGGGTCCCTGCACCTTTAACTGTTGTGATGAAGAGGGAATCTCAGCAGGAACTAATTCCATACAAATGACACTGGCTGAAATTCCCTTTTCTCTACAACTGCTGAAGTTAGGAACCCTGACCTGGATTTGATCTGGTCAGCTATTAGGAGTGAATAATATAATAACCCAAGGACAAAAGAAATGGTGATTCTCTAATGCTCCGGTAAGCTGTGTCCTGCCAGACACAAAAGGATAGCCAATCTCTCTAACAATGGACTCAGAAGAGTAATTTAGAAAGGGAGGGGTGCAGCAGGAGAAGGAGGATTGCATCACAAACAAGAGAAGTGTACCGGTGGGAGACTACTAGGACTTGCATGTATTAATTTAATACAAATCTGTATTTATTTTCCTTTCTTCTTTTGCAGTATAAAAGTATTCATGTAATATTCATTTTCCCCCTCCTCTTCTTTTGCAGCCTATGGAACTCTCACTGCCACAGTGCCCGGGGAAGGAGAGACTTTGCCCTGGATGCCAGCCTGCCCGCCCGCTGCTGATGCCGCCTGCCGCCTTCCAGATCCTTCCTGCAAAGAGAGCAAGCCGCCCTCCTTGCACAAGCCATGGGACTTGGCATTCACCCTCAAGGAGAATGTCACCCAGTCCCCAACGCCGCTGTTGGACTTTGCCCTGAATGCCAGCCTGCCTGCCCGCCCGCTGCTGATGCCGCCTGCCACCTTCCAGATCCTTCCTGTGAGGAGGGCCAGCCGCCTTCCTCGCACAAGCCATGGGACTTGGCATTCGCCCTCAAGGAGAATGTCACCCAGTCCCCAACGCCGCTGTTGGACTTTGCCCTGGATGCCAGCCTGCCCGCCCGCTGCTGATGCCGCCTGCCGCCTTCCAGATCCTTCCTGCAAAGAGAGCAAGCCGCCCTCCTCGCACAAGCCATGGGACTTGGCATTCGCCCTCAAGGGGAATGTCACCCAGTCCCCAACGCCGCTGTTGGACTTTGCCCTGGATGCCAGCCTGCCCGCCCGCTGCTGATGCCGCCTGCCGCCTTCCAGATCCTTCCTGCAAAGAGAGCAAGCCGCCCTCCTCGCACAAGCCATGGGACTTGGCATTCGCCCTCAAGGAGAATGTCACCCAGTCCCCAACGCCGCTGTTGGACTTTGCCCTGAATGCCAGCCTGCCTGCCCGCCCACTGCTGATGCCGCCTGCCGCCTTCCAGATCCTTCCTGTGAGGAGGGCCAGCCGCCTTCCTCGCACAAGCCATGGGACTTGGCATTCGCCCTCAAGGGGAATGTCACCCAGTCCCCAACGCCGCTGTTGGACTTTGCCCTGGATGCCAGCCTGCCCGCCCGCTGCTGATGCCGCCTGCCGCCTTCCAGATCCTTCCTGCAAAGAGAGCAAGCCGCCCTCCTTGCACAAGCCATGGGACTTGGCATTCGCCCTCAAGGGGAATGTCACCCAGTCCCCAACGCCGCTGTTGGACTTTGCCCTGGATGCCAGCCTGCCTGCCCGCCCGCTGCTGATGCCGCCTGCCGCCTTCCAGATCCTTCCTGCAAAGAGAGCAAGCCGCCCTCCTTGCACAAGCCATGGGACTTGGCATTCGCCCTCAAGGAGAATGTCACCCAGTCCCCAACGCCGCTGTTGGACTTTGCCCTGGATGCCAGCCTGCCTGCCCGCCCGCTGCTGATGCCGCCTGCCGCCTTCCAGATCCTTCCTGCAAAGAGAGCAAGCCGCCCTCCTTGCACAAGCCATGGGACTTGGCATTCGCCCTCAAGGAGAATGTCACCCAGTCCCCAATGCCGCTGTTGGACTTTGCCCTGGATGCCAGCCTGCCTGCCCGCCTGCTGCTGATGCCGCCTGCCGCCTTCCAGATCCTTCCTGCAAAGAGAGCAAGCCGCCCTCCTTGCACAAGCCATGGGACTTGGCATTCGCCCTCAAGGAGAATGTCACCCAGTCCCCAACGCCGCTGTTGGACTTTGCCCTGGATGCCAGCCTGCCCGCCCGCCCGCTGCTGATGCCGCCTGCCGCCTTCCAGATCCTTCCTGCAAAGAGAGCAAGCCGCCCTCCTTGCACAAGCCATGGGACTTGGCATTCGCCCTCAAGGAGAATGTCACCCAGTCCCCAACGCCGCTGTTGGACTTTGCCCTGGATGCCTGCCTGCCTGCCCGCCCGCTGCTGATGCCGCCTGCCGCCTTCCAGATCCTTCCTGCAAAGAGAGCAAGCCGCCCTCCTTGCACAAGCCATGGGACTTGGCATTCGCCCTCAAGGAGAATGTCACCCAGTCCCCAACGCCGCTGTTGGACTTTGCCCTGGATGCCAGCCTGCCTGCCCGCCCGCTGCTGATGCCGCCTGCCGCCTTCCAGATCCTTCCTGCAAAGAGAGCAAGCCGCCCTCCTTGCACAAGCCATGGGACTTGGCATTCGCCCTCAAGGAGAATGTCACCCAGTCCCCAACGCCGCTGTTGGACTTTGCCCTGAATGCCAGCCTGCCTGCCCGCCCGCTGCTGATGCCGCCTGCCGCCTTCCAGATCCTTCCTGTGAGGAGGGCCAGCCGCCTTCCTCGCACAAGCCATGGGACTTGGCATTCGCCCTCAAGGAGAATGTCACCCAGTCCCCAACGCCGCTGTTTGGACTTTGCCCATTAAATGCCAGCCTGCCTGCCCGCCTTCCAGATTCTGCTGTGGAAGGAGAAATAAATAATACTAGGTGCTGCAAGAGACCATGTGGATTGGCTCTACATCAAAGCAGCCTTCTGGTTTAGAATTACATACACAAGAAAAGAACAATCATTTATCCTGCAAGATCCCTTCCCAGGCTAGGATCTGAATAATAGCTATTAGCTAGGATCTGAATAGCTATTAGCTGGGATCTGATTAGCTACTAGTGCATTTGGTAGCATTCCTGCAACCAACACCTGTCTTGTCATGTAAATGTATGGGTCCCTAAAGCAATTTACAATCACTTTACATTTTACAAATGAATAAGTGAAACTTTCTTCCCTCATTACCATTCCACACCAGGCAGGCAATGTCCCCTTCCTGAAGGTTTAAAATAATAAAGTTTAACCTTTGTTTTCCCACTAAAGCATTGCACCAAAGTTTGTGAAATTTTCAGCGTTTGAGCGGGCATAAGTCCTCTGCCATGTGAGCGAGTTAGAGCTTGGTAGCTCTTCAAACCAACCCATAAATCCCATGTGAAATGCCATGAATAAACCTTTGTTTTCCCACTAAAGCATTGCACCAAAGTTTGTGAAATTTTCAGCGTTTGAGCGGGCATAAGTCCTCTGCCATGTGAGCGAGTTAGAGCTTGGTAGCTCTTCAAACCAACCCATAAATCCCATGTGAAATGCCATGAATAAACCTTTGTTTTCCCACTAAAGCATTGCACCAAAGTTTGTGAAATTTTCAGCGTTTGAGCGGGCATAAGTCCTCTGCCATGTGAGCGAGTTAGAGCTTGGTAGCTCTTCAAACCAACCCATAAATCCCATGTGAAATGCCATGAATAAACCTTTGTTTTCCCACTAAAGCATTGCACCAAAGTTTGTGAAATTTTCAGCGTTTGAGCGGGCATAAGTCCTCTGCCATGTGAGCGAGTTAGAGCTTGGTAGCTCTTCAAACCAACCCATAAATCCCATGTGAAATGCCATGAATAAACCTTTGTTTTCCCACTAAAGCATTGCACCAAAGTTTGTGAAATGTTCAGCGTTTGAGCGGGCATAAGTCCTCTGCCATGTGAGCGAGTTAGAGCTTGGTAGCTCTTCAAACCAACCCATAAATCCCATGTGAAATGCCATGAATAAACCTTTGTTTTCCCACTAAAGCATTGCACCAAAGTTTGTGAAATTTTCAGCGTATGAGCGGGCATAGGTCCTCTGCCATGTGAGCGAGTTAGAGCTTGGTAGCTCTTCAAACCAACCCATAAATCCCATGTGAAATGCCATGAATAAACGTTCGTTTCCCACTAAAATATTGCACCTAGCTTCCGGAAATTTCACACACATTTGAAGTGAAGTGTTCCCTGCAATGTGCCAAAGTTTCCCGTTTGTATCTTTGAAAATAAAAAAATGGGAGGCAAAACTGTATTTTACCCCACTGCTACCCAATTTTCAACAATTCATTGCCAACACATGCCTGGAGCTAGCTGTCTGAAGTTTTACACACATATCAAGGGAAGTGTTCCCTGTAATGTGCCGAAGTGTCCTGTTTGTATCTTTAAAAATAAAAACATGGGAGGCATAACTGCATTTACCCCACTACTACCCATTTTTCAAAAATTCATTGCCACACCAGGCAAGCACCCACGGTTCTGGGATTTCACACACGTGGGTCCCAAGGTACCACCTACAATGTGGCAAAGTTTCATGTGTGTAACTTTAAAAATGACCGAGTTATAGGCATTCCATATTATTTATTAAAAAATTAATTGCCACAAACTGCATGCACCAATCTTTCTGAAATTTCTCACAGATACCTATCCCTAACCAGTGTACAATGTGCCGAAGTTTCATCCTTCTGCCTTTAAAAATGAAAAAGTTATAGGCGTTTTTGTAAAACAACAATACTTTGCTATGGGAAAAACGCATTTAAAATGGCGTCCGATCCGCCGATCCGATCCGATCCGGATCGGACCTCGTCGGATCGGATCGGATCGGATCGGATGGTGTGTCGGATCGGATCGGATCGGATTTTCCGATTCTTGGGGCGGATCGGATTCGGATCGTGGATCGGATCCGATCCGATGCACACCCCTATTAAAAAGCATCATATTGGATGTTCCCCAATTTATCTGCAACCCTGTAACTTCTCCAAATTCCCTCAAATGTTTTTTAATTCCTTCTATATTCTCCCCCGGATTTTCTAATGTCAGTAAGGTATCATCCGGAAACATATTAAGTTTTATTTTATCCTGTTCTCCTATCCCTTTTAATCTCTCATCCTCCCTAATACCATTTGCTAACAATTCAATCACAATTGCAAATAATATCGGGGAGAGAGGACACCCTTGTCTAGTACCTCGGGCTAGGGTAATCTGTTGTGTTAAGCCATCATTTATCATCACCTCTGCCTTGTTATTTGCATACAACTGCATACAACTGTTATTTGCATACAACTGTCTCACAAATTTCTCACAGATACCTATCCCTAACCAGTGTACAATGTGCCGAAGTTTCATCCTTCTGTCGTTAAAAATGAAAAAGTTATAGGCGTTTTTGTAAAACAATAATTTGCTATAGGAAAAAGCATTCAAAATGGCGTCCGTTCCGGATCGGAAAATCCGATCCGCGGATCGGAATTGGATCCGATCCGATCCGACACACTATCCGATCTGATCCGATCCGACCCCCCAGGTCCGATTCCGATCCGCTATCCGATCCGATCCGGGGGGTCAGTGCACATCCCTACTTTTTAACTATGTTAAAGTAGAAGAGGAAGAGTTAAGTTTAAGATTAGGTTTGAAGGTGAAAATATATTGGGTTATTTAGGAGTTTATATTTCTAAAGAGTTAGAAACGTTAGAGGAAATAAATTTTAGTAGATTAAAAATTAAAATATTACAGAAGCTAGAGGCTTATAGGAAGGTTAAGCTGTCATGGTTTGGTAGAATAGCGGTAATTAAAATGAAGATATTACCAATGATTAATTTTTTGTTTAGGATGTTACCAATTAAGATAACGGATGTAGAAATTAAAAGTTGGCAGTGTATGATAAATAATTATTGTAATGGGGACAAGAAGTCAAGAATAAATAAAACAAAATGGTATAAGAATCAAAGGGAAGGAGGCTTAGGTTTACCGAATATAAAGATGTATTATATTGCTAACCAATTAAGGCATGTTATAAGTAGCATAGTTGGGGGTGAGGATTTAGAATGGTTAAAACCGCAGACAAGAAAAATAGAGCTAAAGCTACAAAATGTTTTCTTTAGCAATATACAAAAGACTCAACTGAAAGGAATAGAAAATCCCATCTTAAGAAATATTAGAGAAATTTGGGAAAAATATAAGAAGAAATTAATGCCAGGAATTTCCCCTCTGTCCCCAGTGGTTTTGATGGAAAACTTCCCAGGTAATTTGAGAGGAGAATTGGAGGGGTTATTGAGGGAAAAAAATAAACTGAAAGAATGGGTAATGAAAATGACTAATAAAAAACAAATAGAAGAAATTTTAACGGGTCAGGAAAATTTATGGTTCAAGAGTATGCAATTGGAACAGTGGACATTAAAATGGAAGAAGAAAAATAAGGATTGTAGAAAGGAAACAAGTTTTGAAAAGTTAATTGAGGTTAGAGAGAAGGTGGGAGGAAATAAAAGTAAAAGTAAAAAAGGTTTAATGAGTGAGATTTATAAGATATTATTGGAGGAGGATATGGTGCAAGATAGCTTGAAAACAATCTGGGAAGAGGATTTGAAAATTAAGATCACTGGGGACAGCTGGAGAAAGATATGGGAATCAAGAAATTTAAAGTTATTTTCAATAAGGATAAAAGAAAATCAGTATAAAATAATATGGAGATGGTATCTCACTCCTGTAAGACTACATCAGATAGATAAGAAGGCTTCAAGTTTTTGTTGGAGGGGAGGTCAGGAACTGGGGACATATTACCATATGTGGTGGACTTGTGAACATGTTAAAAAATTTTGGGAGAGAGTTTTTAAGGAGATAAATGAGATAGTAGATAAAAAGGTAGAGGCAAGTCTGAATATAGCTTTACTGGGGTTATTTGATAAAGAATATGGTAATAATAATATTAAAGAATTAATAAATAATCTCCTGACACCAGCAAGACTTATGATAGCCAAAAATTGGAAAATACAAGGGGATTATAGTATGGAAGAGTGGTATAAAGGAGTGTGGGATATTGCTATTAATGATAGATTAATCTGTATAATGAAAGTTAAGATAGGATTAACTAAAAAGAATGATTTTGGAAGGATTTGGGCTATGTTTCTAGAATATGTTTTAGAAAAGGGGAGAGGTTGTACACCATCTAAAGAATCAATGCAGTTTTGGAAAAATGTATAAGCAATAGAGTAAGAAGGTCTCGGGGGAAGGGGAGCACGGGGGGTTGTTGAGGATTTATAAGTATTGTGTATTTTTTGTGTTATATGTTGAAATTAATAAAATTATTACAAAAAAAAACAAAATTGGCAAAAATGTATCAAGGGACATCGGAAAGGTGCTGGAAATGTGAAAAACAGGAAGGAACTTTTTATCATTTATGGTGGACATGTAAAAAAGCGAAATCCTTTTGCGTACAAATGCATAAGGTGATCCAAAATGTATTGAAGATTAAAATACAACTAGGTCCAGAGTACTTTTTGTTGGGGATAATAGACGAACAGTTGATGCAAGGCTATGGAACTTTATTCTTATACATGATAACGGCAGCAAGATAAATATATGCCCAGAATTGGAAGACTGAGAGAGTACCAACAGAGGAGGAATGAGTGTTGAAAATTACAGAATTGGCGGAAATAGCAAAACTCACTGTGATAATAACAGATAAAACAACAACTGGGTTCATCGAAGAATGGAACCCTCTGATAGACTTTTTAAAGGAGAGAGAAGGACATATTTGCATGCGGATTCAGCGATTAAATTGGAAGAAAAACAATTGATAAAGATAGGGAAGTCGGGAAATTCACTCACTATTTTGTTTCATTTTTTGTTAGTCTTATTGGGTTAAAGCATTAAGAAAATGTAGATATTTTTGTTTGTTGGAGAAATTCGGAAGTCCATTTTCATGTTGTATGTTGTATGTTGTATTGTTTGTGTTTTACCTTTGTCTGAAAAATAAAAGATGCAGTATTAACCTATAATCCCCAGACTAAACATACTAAAGCTTTCTTTACCCATACCCCAATATCAGTAGGGGGGATAGGAAGGAAAAAAGACCACATGGCCCATCCAGACACTGTTTTTATCATGCTGCTTTTCCGCACACAGCAGAACATTGTGACATATTCTGTTTTTTTGTTTTCTTTTAGCAGATAAAAAGGAGTAGGAGGCACACGGGAGGCAGATGATGTGGTCTAAAGGACGCACACACATCCATGAGTGGGCACTAATAATAATAATAATAATAATAATAATAATAATAAATTTATTTCTTACCTGCCTCTCCCTTTGGATCAAGGCAGGGAACAATATTAATACAATAACAATATAGATCAAATACATAAATTAATTAAAAGAGCATATAAAAAATCAACACATTTTAAAATTCTTGGTTTAAAGTTCATCTGGGTAGGCCTGGCAGAAGAGGCTAGTTTTTATTGCTGCCTTCAACGCAGAGGGAGTATTAAATTGATGAATCTCCTATGGCAGGCCATCCCAGAGTCTGGGGGCACCAGAAGAAAAGGTCCTCTGGGTAACAGTTGTTAGCCTAGTTTTGGCTGACTGAAGTAAATTCTCCCCAGAGGACCTGAGCGTGTGGGGCAGGTTGTATGGGAGAAGGCGATTCCGCAGGTAACCTGGACACAAACCATGTAGGGCTTTAAAGGTAATGACCAAAACTTTGTACTTCACCAGGAAACTAATTGGAAGCCAGTGAAGTGATTTTGAAGTGGGTGTAATTTGGTCAATAGCAAGCATGCAATAAAACGCTCATCTGGTGAACCTCTCAGTGTTGGAAAGAGTACATCATAGGTACCAGGCAAGACTCTGTGGGAAGCTCATTCCAAAGCAGTGTGCAACAGGAGAAAACTCTTTTCTTCAAAGCTAGCCACCCACCTCACTTCTTTTGGTAGATGCTCCCAGAAATGGACCGTTGAGGCTGATTTTAGAGATCAGGTGGGTGTATATGGGATAATACAATCCTTCAGGTAACCTGGTCCCATGCCATTTATTAATATCAATATCAGCACTTTGAATCTTGCCTGGGCATGGACTGGCAACCAGTGCAGATGGAAAAGTATTAGCATAATATGATCCCATAGGTGAGACCCCATTAACAACCTTGCTGCCCTATTTTATACCAGCTGAAATTTCTGGACCATTTTCAAATGCAGACCCTTATGGCTTTTCTAAGATGAGAAGTAGAGACCCCCTGTTTCAGTGCTTCCTTTACATTCTTCGGAAATCAAGTTAGCATGATTGTGACAAGCATTACTGAACATGGGTGAAGCCAGTCCTCACACTGAGCAACAGAACTGAATCAACTGCTATACCATCATTGCCAATACCACACTGTGATTGACTACACTGTGATTTTGATTGACACTGTGGCCAGCCTTAACAGTTAAAATGTTTTAAAGTGTTTTAATGACAGCTGTTTAATGGTTTAAAATTTTGTATGTTGTCTTTTTAATGCTCAATCTTTTTAATTTTTGTAAACCGCCCGGAGTGCTTCGGCTATGGGGCAGTATATAAGTGAAAATAACAACAACAACAATAATAATAATAATAATAATAATAATAATAATAATAATACACTGGGGAATTTACTGGTAAATCTGAAGGTGATGGGAGAAGGGAAGTGTCCCCTAGTGAGATCTTGGGGGCAGTATTTTGTCCTTTCATCAAGAGAATCTGCCCACCTCTGATGTAGTTTATAGGTAAGTCAATAAAATCCATATGATCAAATCCATCATTCTGAGAGGCGCTGCTATGCTCCTACTTACAAACCTAGGCTGAGTGATATGGACACAGTGTTGTTTGTGGTAAGAGATCTTGATAGCAAGCCATGACAAACAAGCATGTCTGCATCTTTAGCCTCATGATAGGCTAGGCAATACAATTTGTATCCATTAGGCAGCCCATGTGACAAGACATGCCTATAGCTCGTACATGTTGAGAAGTCTCAATGTCAGTATCTCCTTGATGCTCCATAAAAACAGGTTAGCATGTTTCTATGAGATGTACAGCACATGAGGGGAAACAACTCTCTGACTAGTTAAGCAAATTGAATCAATTCCAGATTCTTGTTCAATGTGGTAAGAGAAGAAACAAGCAAAGAGATATTGAGAAAGTCAGTTGGCTAACTCACTGGAGCTGCATCACTTTTAGAGAGATTTACCCACAATTCCTGAACAGAGACAGAACATGCTATGTAGCACAGTAAAAATGAATAAAAGATCTATTTCACAGAAGAAGAGACAACTTTAAAATATGTTTAAATCAATTTAATAACAATAGCTTCTACAAGGGAACTTTAGGAAACCAAATGGTGAAAGGTTGCAATTACTTCTCCACACAATTGACATGTTCAGTTAACAATGTATTAGAGCAGGATGCAGAGACAAGTCTACAGTTTATACTTTTCTCTCCTTGTCAAATGTTTCTTGTGCTTTAACTGAGGCCGCAATATAATGATGAAGCATTTAGGGAAAAAAATAGTACCCAGTAAGCCAGTACTGGAGGTTAAGATAGAGAAGATCTCCACAGCAACCATGTATTTTCCCTTGGAGCTCAGGTAGGTTGGAACAA
The DNA here is from genome assembly GCA_029215795.1 of Anniella stebbinsi. Lineage (NCBI taxonomy): Eukaryota > Metazoa > Chordata > Lepidosauria > Squamata > Anniellidae > Anniella > Anniella stebbinsi. The sequence continues at coordinate 27,813,482 of JARDYH010000008.1, forward strand.
AGGAGAACCAAACACTGCAAAAGATCAACATGCTGAAAGTGATAAATTTGGCTTCGTTGAAAGTATCGGGCAACTTCCTGGCTAGAAAAGCCACAGTGAAACTGGCAACGGCCAGGAAGCCCATGTAACCCAAGACACAGTAAAACATGACAGCTGAGCCCTCATTACATTGCACTATGATTTTGCCATTCAGGGAATTCATGTCCATATCTGGAAATGGAGGCGACGTACTTAGCCAAATTGTACAAATGCCTACTTGGATAAAGGCGCCAGAAAGGACAATTGAACTTGCCAGTCTTTTCCCCATCCATTTCCTCATTCTTGATCCTGGTTTGGTTGCCATGAATGCCAGAACCACAGTGATGGTCTTTGCCAACACAGAGGAAAGGGCCACAGAGAAGATGGTGCCAAAAGCCATTTGTCGGAGAAGGCAGGTAATCTTTTCAGGTCGTCCAATGAACAGCAAGGATGAGAGGAAGCAAAGAAGGAGAGAGATGAGGAGGATGTAGCTGAGGTTCCGGTTGTTGGCTTTGACTATGGGGGTATCCTTGTGCTTTATAAACATTCCAAGCACTGCAGTTGTAATCAAAGAGAAAGAAAGAACCAATATAATAAAGATGATTCCTAAATGTTCTTTGTAAGACAAGTAGCTTAGAACACGGGCAATGCACTGAGTTTGGTTCTTATTGGGATACCGATCTTCTGGACATTTGAAACAGTCATCCATATCTTAAAAAAAGGAAAAGTTCTGTTTAAATTTTTTACATGATGTGTTGGGGAAAATAAGTTACATATCCTGAAAGAGATATTGCTGAAGTACCACCTACTTCTATAAGTCTACAAACACTCAGTGAAACATGGGTTTAGAACTTTAATAGAGCTCATAAAAATTCCAAGCACTGCAGCTGTAATCAAAGTGCAAGAAATAGCCTAGATAGTAAAGATGTTTTCTAAAGGTTCTTTGTAAGACAAGTAGCTCAGAGCATGGGACATTGAATTTGGTTCTTGTTGGGATATTGATCTTCTGAACATTTGATACAGGCCTCCATATCTGAAAAATGACATGCTGTTCAAACCATTCCAGACTGCACCTAATATGTTGGGGGAAAGAAGTCACACATTCTGAAAGAGATAGTATTAAATGACTGCCTACTGCAATAATGCTTTAGAGTGCTACACGTGTTGATTGGCATGGCTAGCTTGGAATGGTATGTCGGAGGAGGTGAGACAAATTGACAGTCTTCATGAATTCAAGAGAGTCATGAAGACTGTCCTCTTCCGACAGGCCTATCCAGATGAATTTTAAGATGTTTTTAATGTTGTATTTTTCTCTTGCTTTTCAGATTTTAACTGTTGTGATTTTTGTGTTTTATATTGTTGCTGTTCCCCACCTCGATCCGAAGGGAGAGGCGGGCTATTAATAATAATAATAATAATTATTATTATTATAATTATTATTATTATTATTATTATTATTTTGGGCCAAGTGGCCAATTTACTTCACATGATGTCCCCTACCTTTCTTGTCTGAGATCATCCCTTCTGGACAGGGATTGCAATCATAGCAGCAGAATTTCTCTCCTTCCTTCTTCTTTCTTCTACAGCCAGGATAGCAGTTGTCATTGCATGCAGAAATGGGCAGCACCTGTCCAGAAACCGGGGAGATTCGCATGAAGAAAATGAGTGGTGAGATTGACAAATCTCTAGGGAGTGCCTGTTGACATGGAATGATGGCTTTGCTGGGTATTTTCTGTGCTCCTTGTATGGAGGAGGCAGTTTGGACTCCCTTGAACAATTATTGTTAAGATATGATATATGTGTTATTCACTGATAGTGACCAGAAGAAATGCTTTGCTTTCAGGTACTTCTAATTAGTCATTCAGATGCCAGAAGAGATCCTGAAAGTGCTCCCAAGACAGCTTTCTTGGCAGGAATCATACTCCTGCTGTAAACATAGAACACTCCTCCCCCGAGTTTACAGAAGGTGTTTGTGTGTGTGTGTGGTACACAATTTTCAACCAAGCACCTAAAAGTAACCAAATCGTGAGCTAAACCTAAAGAATTCCAGATTTATTATTTGTCTCCCCATTTGGTTTAAAGTGCCACAAGCACTTTCAAGTTTCTTGCTAGATTGCATATGTTCTGTCCTAATTCTGGAAAAAAAAAAAGGTATAGGCTAGAGCACACTTATCCAACTTGATGTCCTCCAATGAAGATTTTATATACATATATATATATATATATACACACACACACACACACATATATATATATATATATATATATATTCATGGGCATCATGGGAGCAGCATGCAGCCACCTGACTCCTCAATGAACTTCCATTTTCCACAGAAATGATGGTTCACTATTTCACATAAAAGGCCTTATATGCAAATGACAGCTGTAAAGTGGCCATTTATGCAAGATTCCAGGCATGATAATCCAGATAGGGAACTCCTGCGACATTGTCAATTAACATTTTTCTTCACTAAAAGTTTAAACTTTGTTAATGGTAACTTAGTATTTGTGATCTCTATTTGGGATTCAACCACCACACATGAGGGGTACACTCTTTTGCTTGTTCTTAGGGCTGTGCATCACCTAGGGCCAAATCCCTAAAACCGAGGCAAGGTGGGCTGCTTTGACTGCTTCATCTCAGTTCCGAGTTAGTTTCAGGTCAGACCGAGGTGCCCTGAGGCTGAAGCAGATCGGTACCAAAGCTACAGGGTGCCTGGGGCCACATCGGAGTAGTGCTGGACCCTCCCTCCCACCATCCCAGGAAGAAGACACGAGGCCGACTGTGAGTCCATTGGACTCACCTCCCTCTCCCTGCTAAACTTCTGCCACCATTGCCATCCACTGCATTGCTGTCCACCGCCATCTCTTCCAGCCACCATTGTTGCTCACCGCCGCATCACCACCTGCTGCCATTGCCACCTGCCATCATCACCACCTGTGTCCCCATCACTGCCCCTTGCATCGCTTCTGCCACTGCCGCCGCCATCACCACCTGCTGTAATCAATACCACTACTGCCACATCGCCGCCTGCTGCATCGCTGCTGCCGCCACTACCACTATCACTGCATGGCCTCCACATCTCCTGCGCTCCTTACATCCAGGCCGCGATATTGCATAACCGCTATAGTACATCTATGACCACAAACTATGGCAGCCATAAAGGGAAAATGCCCCTTTACAGCCGCCGTCATTTCTGTTCACCATAGTTTCCGGCCATAGATGTACTACTGAGGCCACGTGATATTGCGGCCTAGTTCTAAGGAGCGTGGGTGATGCAGTGGCAGACCGCCATGGCAGCAGAGATAGCAGCGATTTAGCAGGCGATGATGGTGGGAGGCGATGGTGGCAAGCGGCAATGGCAGCTGGTAATGGCAAAGTGGTGCTGGTGGCAGGCGCTGATGCATTTGCAGCAGCATGTGGCAATAACAGTGGCGTTGCAGAAGGCATCGATGCAGCGGGGGGCAATATCAATGGTGATGCTGCGGTCGGCGGCGGGGATTGTGGTGGGTAAGACCTGGTGGCAGTGGTTCTGGGTTAGGGGGGCAAGGGAAGGAATCTGGCCTTGCTACTGGCCTTCTTGGGTGCTGGCTGTGCATCTGGCATCCAGTGACCTGCAAGGCTGAGTCGCCTTGGGGGTCCCGAATCTTGCCCCGGCTTCAGCAGCAAGGCAATGCAGACAACCCCCAAAGAACCAAAAGATAAATTGGGGGGTTTGGGGACTCTGAAATGTGCTCCAAGGCGAATCAGGGGGGCATTCACAGCCCTACTTGTTCTCCCTTCCACTCATGGAACACAGTATTAACTTTTTGACAATGGCCTTGGTGGATGACACACACCAAGGACTGCACGGGGGAAGTGCAAAGCACTTGGTTCTACTGGATATCTCAGATGCATTTGACACCATTGGCTAGGGATGCGTGAAAACCTGAGAGTATCAAAAATTGAATGAGGGAGAAACTGAAGCAGAAACATATGTCTATTCAGCCCAGGTGTTTGCGTATGTCTTAAAACTCTGGGTTTGCATTCCTCTATCTTCAAAGGTATTCCTGCTGAAATTAGAGTTGTATATCGATGAGAATTCCAATTCAGATTATTTTTTATAAGAATTATACTAATTTCCTAAATTTGTAACTTTCTTTATTATTTAAATAAGAACTACACTGATATTGTACAATTTTATAACCAGGAGAAAGTGAAATTGACATTTTAATCATTTACCATGGAATCATCTGTCCTAACTATTTTATTTATTTATTTATTTATTTATTATTACATTTGTATACCGCCCCATAGCCGAAGCTCTCTGGGCGGTATACACCCAGAGAGCTATCTCACCAAGCTCTAGAGACAGTAGTTTTAATATATTTCTTTTTTAAATAATGTTTTTATTAAAGATTTTCATCTATTCAACAACTATAAACATTATAACATAGTGTAATATAGTATATTATGATATGATATACCCCCTTCTACCCCCCTCAAATAATAAAAGAAAAGATACAATGGAGTGAAGCTTATTCCCCTAATTACCTTTTAAAATTCTTGATACTATAAATTTACTAAACATCTATTCTGTATCGGAAATTTCATATCATTTATACAGTCCATATCTCCTAAGTTATAATTGCCATCTATGTCAGTGACTCAGGATGTAATGTTTGTAAAATAAATCTTCCCATATAGCATTAAATACTAGTGGATCGTCTTTGCCTTGTAGTTTTCGTAACTTATCTGTTATATTTTCACAGATTACAGTAGACCATACATTTCTATACCATGCCTCTTCATCAAGATGATCCAGGTTTTTCCATTGTTGTCCTATTGTTTGTCTTGTCACTGCTATTAAGAGGGTTACAAAATGTTTGGCTGCAATAGATTCATTTTTATTATAGTTCAGGGACAATAAGAATAATTCTGGAGTAAACTGATTACATTCCTTTGTTATCTGTAATAGTTCCTGATGTACCATATGCCAGAACTATTGAACTCGTGGGCATTCCCACCAGAGGTGATAATATGTAACTAGAGACAGTAGTTTTAATCATTCCTGGATAGTTGGTCTCAAAAGCTAGTACTTCAGGAATTCTATTACATCATGTGCCCTGGGCATTTCAATATCTAAATGAAGCCACTGAGAAAAGTCATCTGGAGAACTGGGCTTTGATGTCAAGAATACACACAGCACTATCTCTTTAACACTCAGGAATTTCAGGGGATGGAGATATGGAAATAAAAACTACTACCCACCACAACATAGCTCCTGAAGTCACATCTTGCAAAAATGAAACATTCTTGAATCGTTTCATATATTTGAATACTGCCACTTTGTAAAACCGTTTCTTTGTCTCACCTGGTTAAAATTTCTGTGCCACACAATTTGATAAACATCAAGAATCAGCTCTTCCCCTGGAGGAGCTCGAGGTTCCAGTCTTCCAACTTTTACTCTAACAAAAGAGTTATTTGGGAATGTTACCAAGTTTGTCACATCAAAACCAGCTGCTAATTCTCCATTTTCATCAAAAGTCACAATATCTCCAGCACTGTTGTTGAACAAGATGGTGCTTAGAAAATGATGGAACTAAGTTGAAAAATAAATAGAAACAAAGGTACAACGAGTGTTGAAATATCTACAAGGAGCTTAACAAAGAACCGATTCATCTAAACCTGTATTGTGATTAGGACTGCCCTTGCCATATGGCATGCTGACTGATATACCTCTGATGATGGATTGGGAAGAGTGAAGGATGGCATGTACCCCACGGGGTTCCTGCTGCCACCACTGTTTCCCAACTAGCCAATTTCCTGGATGCCTGTCCACTGGCTGTGGAGACCTGCCTATTGCCTCAGCATGAAAAGGTTGGTGTTGCTCCAGCACCTACCCCATGACTCACACTGAGGAAAGGTTTTCCTCATAATGAGACGTTGTGAACTAGATGACTGTGAATATTGTCTGTGAGACAACTTTACCACGAAAGTGGAAAACAGGGTTTATAATAACTTTAAACAGTTTGTGCCACCTCACTCACCGTGCTTCAATCTGGGAAAAGATCCCCTCCTCAGAGAGCAGCATTCATGGTCGAGATCACTTGTGCTGCCACTGCTAATGAAACGTTCAAAAAGGGGGGAAGAGGAGGAGTGAAGGAGGTGGAGGAGGTGGAGAAGGAAGAGAAGGGAGCAGGTCCTTCTGCCTCATGTAGGGATGTCCATTGCTGGGCAATCCGGCATGTTTTGGGGTCAATGTACTTCCATGCCATACCCAACTCAGCTTGCTTTCCTGTGCTGAGTTGCATGATTTCCTCATGTTCCAGGGACCCTTTACATATTATTTTGGGTCTTGGGTGTACTTCCTACAAACAGAGATTTGTGCAAATTACAGCTGCAAATTGTCGCCATAACTTGCCTAACATACTCATATTGTGGCCGTAATTTGAACAAGTGACAGAATTTACACCAGTAACTTGCACAGCTTACATCATTTACATCTTAAATGGGCACAAATTCTACAATTTGTGGTATAAATTTGTTCAAATTATGCAATGTATGGCAATCATTGAAACAAAAAATATAATTTCCACCAGTAATTTGTGCTATTTAAGTAGTAGTTGCACGAATTATACAATTTATGGTACTGATTTTGGCAAATAATGCAATTTATGACTGCATAAGTTGGGCCAACTGGTGGAAACTGGAATGGAGTATGAGGGCTGAGGCAATGAAAATGTGTCAAGCTCCACCCCACAGTCACTTTTCTCTGGCATACCTAGCCTTATGTAGAGTGATGTCTTGATACGATATTGATAATTTCTGTTTCAGATTGCATAGGTAATGATTTGATTGTGCTAATTTGCAAACTTCTTCCTTTTATTCCAGATAGCGTGGCAAAGTATATGTATAAAAAAACAAACAGCATTAACTATTGTATTCATTGGGCTAGTTGACCAACTGTATGCAACAATCTGAGTGAAGCTTACATAAATCTGGGAGAACTAGACATAAGGCTTTCCATCTCGGGATGATCTACTGTCCTGCTTTGAAAAACATAATGGGATCCTGAACATAGTAACAAGGGAGAGGGCATTCTCAGTGGTACCCCCCCCATTAAGGAATACCTTCCCTGTAAGAAGCCTGCCTTGAGCCAACAGTGTTATCTTTTCCGTGCCAGGTCAATACTTCTCTATTCCCCCAGGCAATTCACAGCATATGTAAACCACCCAGAGAGCTTCGGTTATGGAACGGTATAGAAATAACAACAACAACAACAAAAACAACAACAACAACTGCCGTTCAGATATAATCACCTGCCAAGGTTTTACATTCTCAACATTCGATCTCCGTCGCTCTAACCATCTTCTTCTCCTCAATTCATCGATGGCATGCAACGCATGTGCCACAGCATAGACAGCATTGTAGACATTGTAACTGTGGCCAGTCATGTCCATTTCAAAGAAAGTACTAGCAAGGCTCTCCAACTTTTCACCTCCAGAGCAGAATTCCTGACCCTCAACATTCACATTGGGTATTTTTAATAGGCAGCTAAATGCCTGTTCCCAGAAATTCTGAATAAAATTGTCTGCTTTTGTCCAATTAGGCCTTATGGTGTGAACAAATGTTTGGAATCCAAGTGGTTGGTTTGAGTGAACCGTGAAGGATATGGCACCATGGAAATTCTGCATGTCCCACTCCTTTTGAATGGACACAGCTTCAAAATCCCATTGGGATGTTGCAATCCACACTTTACCCATTGGTGGCAATGAATAAAACAGTGCTAAGAAAAACATTGTTCTCAAATTCTGCCAAGATGGAGGTTCTCCATGTACGAAATATACACTGGATTTCCCCCCCATCAGAACTGAATAATTATCTTTCAGGTTTAAAAGCAAGCCTGTAAACTCATCCACATAAGTCCGTTTTGGTAATCGAAATATGAATGCATAGCAAATACTATTCTGGGAAAACAGCGGTAGTACTGTCTGCAAAAATTTGTCCCCGTAATCATCATCCACAGCCAAAAGCCCAACCCATGTCCATCCAAAATGTTGAAGTAACCGGACAACCCCCAAGTACTGGTATGATTCATTTGGCACCATCCTGTACAAAAATGAGAACAGTGTTTTGTCACCATGTGCTGGGGAAAATGATCCATAACAGAGCTGGAATAAAATGGATAAGTGGTATTCAGGTTGATTAAAAGAGAATGTTATATTTTGTGCTATGGAATTTCCAGAACCTCGTGCAAATGGCCTACCTGTGGAATCTTGTAGATGGCAATGATGTTGGCCATAATGGCAGAGGCTTCACTCAGAAGTCCTCCAATGACAGCAGCAATTTTTTTCTGTGCATCACACCTGAAGTTGGGAACAAATTGCTGGTGTGTGCAAAGCAGACTCAGGGTGGCCTTATAGGTCATCCTTGCATTGTAGTAGCCATTGAGAATGTGGAAACCCAGCGTGATGTTTGGTAAGATTTTGGGATTCTCATTGATCTCTTTGACAGCAAATGACAAGGCCAGAACGTGCTGGTACAACTTTGGAACAGAACTGCAATGAGAGTTGCCAGATCAATGAAACAACAGGAAGTGCATTTGAACCTTTCATCATCTTATCTCTACATGTTTTTGAGGTGCAGCTTAATGGTGTTCTACAATGCTGCTGTTCTCAATCTGGAAAATAAGTCACGATTCATAAGCAATCTCTAGTTTAATTCACTATTGCCATTTACTATTAACTTTGCATGTTAACGAAGAAGGGGAAATCCTTACACAGGTTCATTGATCAACATCTGTGTGGGCTGCTCCATGAAAGAGGGACTGTTGTGAAAAAAGAAGACTTGAGAGGCAATTGCACCTAAGATAAAGTTGCCTGGCTGATAAAATTCATGGGGTATAGGGAGTGGATCATTAGATATGGTGCAATTAATAGAATGTGTCTTACATACTGTATACAAAAACACTACAAAAAGCAGCAAAACTACTACCATCCCAATCTTAAAGTCAACCATCTTAATGCCAACATCTCCCATCAGCATTTAAGACTTCATGCTTCTTTCTGTAGAATTATCTGAATAGCATCAGTTTTGTTTCATCCTTACACAATTCGCTTGTGGTGCTATTGACACACTGATGTAAAACTTCTCCCATAAGATATCTCAGGATCACTGTCTCTGCCATACAGTTAGTAAAGTTTCCCTTTGTTGCAATTCCACCGTCAGTGTCTCTGAACAGTGTATTCCCTCTGCATACTTGGAATTGTGAAGTGCTTTTCTAAATGATTGTTCAAAAGTTTAGATTAGACATATCTGTCTCTCTGCTTCCCTATGAAAGACATAGATCTGCCTATCACTGGATCGCATGTTGAACCATGTATTTATATAGCAGAGGTAATATATGATTATTGGTGATCTTAGTAGTATCCCTTTGGACTTCAAATTCATTCAGTACTATGAAACCATAAAACCAGTAATTTTGACAATGACAAGACAGAAAACATGTCTCCAATGTCTTGCAATTTGCTATGGCATCACACATGGAAAATAGCTGGCAGTATATGTTATTATGCTTATTGTCTGCATTAAGTTGTAACATGAAAATGAGGTTAAACTTTGCTGCAGTGGGCAAGAGAATGTTACCAGAGTTGACCTAAGGCTATTTAAAATTTCAATCTGTTTGAAAATCTATTTAACACTTCAGCAGGAAAAATGTAAATAGTTTTCAACCTGTTAAACAAATGAAATATGCCACACAGGAAGCCTTCAGTAATATGGTGACCATATGTAAAGGAGAACAGGACTCCTGTATCTTTAACTGTTGTGTAGAAAAGGGAATTTCAACCGGTGTCATTTGTATGTGTGCAGCTGGTGAAATTCTCTTTTCATCGTAACAGTCAAAATTACACCAGCCCTGTCCTCCTTTTCATATGGTCACCCTATCTTAAGATATGAATGGTTTATGAAAAGAAGTAAATGCTAGGGTGACCATATTTTGCAAACCAAATAGGAGGGCAATATGGCTGCCCCCCAACGGGGAGTGCCTGCCAACATGCCCAGCTGCAAATGGGGTGTGCCCAGCCAAAGATGGCCTTGGTCACATGTCTGATTTCACAACACACAATTAAGACAAACCTGTTCTACATGACATCTTAATGTTAAAATCACTGAAATAAAGAACAAGTGAGACATTCAATGTATCTGTAATGAACTTCACTAACTCCTACTTCCTGTACTTCCTCCCTCAAATATCTTTTCTGATTGCAAATCGTTCACTGGATGACCATAGTCTCACATTTCCTAACATTTAAGACTCATTCCCCATCACTTTTCACATAGCCATACTCACAGATTCAGCATTCTGCTACCGCTGAACAAATGACGCAGTTGCCAGCTGCACAAAAATCAAGTACAACAAACTAGCTACCTAGTAGGGGTGTGCATCGGATCGGATCCGATCCACGATCCGAATCCGATCCACCCCAAAATTGGGAAAATCCAATCCGATCCGATCCGATCAACCTCCGATCCGATCCGATCCGATCCGACGAGGTCCGATCCGGATCGGACGCCATTTTGAATGCTTTTTCCCATAGCCAAGTATTGTTTTACAAAAACGCCTATAACTTTTTCATTTTTAAAGGTAGAGGGATGAAACTTGGTCACATTATACACTGGTTAGGGACAGTTATCAGTGAGAAATTTCAGAAAGATTGGTGTATGCGTTTTGTGGCAATTAATTTTTAATAAATACCCAGGAATGCCTATAACTTTGTCATTTTTAAAGTTACGCACATGAAACTTTGCCACATTGTAGGTGGTACCTTGGGACCTACGTCTGTGAAATTTCAGAAACATAGGTGCTTGTCTTGTGTGGCAATTAATTTATAGAAAAATGGGTAGTAGTGGGGTAAATACATTTATGCTCCCATTTTTTTATTTGTGAAGATACAAACAGGAAACTTGGGCACATTACAGCTACCCCTTGCCTTGATATGTGTGTGAAATTTCAGAAACATTGGAGCTTGCCTTGTGTGGCAATTAATTTTTGAAACAATGAGGAAATAAACACCTATAACTTTGTCATTTTTAAAGTTACACACATGAAACTTTGCCACATTGTAGGTGGTACCTTGGGACCTATGTGTGTGAAATTTCAGAAACATAGGTGCTTGTATTGTGTGGCTGGGTCCAGGCATTTGGTGGCTACGAATTTTTTAGATTAAATTTATAAACGTTTTTCCACAGAGGCTGGGGCTGTCAATTGCACCCTCCCGCCTCCCGGGAAGAAGAAGGAAACACTTTCTCTCATCTCTTTGATCCTTGCACGCTTGGCTGCAACTGAGCTAGTTAGAGGAGAAACAAAGTAGCACTTGGCTCATGTCTGCTTTGATACTTTCACTTTTTACTCAAGCAGAACGGCTGAGCCTAGGATCACTCCCTCTCGCTAGGATCGTTACAGGAGAAATTTTCTACAGTCTTCAAAGTGGTGTGTGCAGACACCTTGCCACCACATGCCTAGACCTATCATTCTGAAATTTTACACACATATCAAGTGAAGTGTTCCCTGTAATGTGCCCATGTTTCCTGTTTGTATCTTTAAAAATAAAAAAATGGGAGGCATAAATGTATTTACCCCACTACTACCCATTTTTCTAAAATTAATTGCCATACAAGGCAAGCACCTACGTTTTTGAAATTTTACACACATAGGTCCCAAGGTACCACCTACAATGTGGCAATGTTTCATGTATGTAACTTTAAAAATGACAAAGTTATAGGCATTCCTGGATATTTATTAAAAAATTAATTGCCACAAAACGCATGCACCAATCTTTCTGAAATTTCTCACAGATAACTATCCCTAACCAGTCTACAATGTGCCCAAGTTTCCTGTTTGTATCTTCAAAAATAAAAAAGTGGGAGGCATAACTGTATTTCTCAATGGGAAAGTGCTTTCCAATGATTTCCTATGGGCAAGTGCTTTCCAATGATTTCCTATGGGCAAGTACTGTCCAATGATTCCCTATGGGCAAGTACTGTCCAATGAATCCCTATGGGCAAGTGCTGTCCAATGAATCCCTCATTGTTTCAAAAATTAATTGCCACACAATACAAGCACCTACGTTTCTGAAATTTCACACACATAGGTCCCAAGGTACCGCCTACAATGTGGCTAAGTTTCATGTGTGTAACTTTACAAATGACAAAGTTATAGGCATTCCTGTTTATTTATTAAAAAATTAATTGCCACACAAGGCAAGCACCTATGTTTCTGAAATTTCATACACATAGGTCCCAAGGTACCACCTACAATGTGGCAAAGTTTCATGTGTGTAACTTTAAAAATGACAAAGTTATAGGTGTTTCTTTCCTCATTGTTTCAAAAATTAATTGCCACACAAGGCAAGCTCTAATGTTTCTGAAATTTTACACACATATCAAGGCAAGTGGTACCTGTAAGGAGCCCAAGTTTCCTGTTTGTATCTTCAAAAATAAAAAAATGGGAGGCGTAAATGTATTTACCCCACTACTACCCATTTTTCTAAAAATTAATTGCCACACAATACAAGCAGCTACGTTTCTGAAATTTCACACACATAGGTCGCAAGGTACCACCTACAATGTGGCAAGGTTTCATGTGGGTAACTTTAAAAATGACAAAGTTATAGGCATTCCTGGGTGTTTATTAAAAAATTAATTGCCACAAAACGCATACACCAATCTTTCTGAAATTTCTCACAGATAACTGTCACTAACCAGTGTATAATGTTTCCAAGTTTCATCCTTCTATCTTTAAAAATGAAAAAGTTATAGGTGTTTTTGTAAAACAATACTTGGCTATGGGAAAAAGCATTCAAAATGGCGTCCGATCCGGATCGGACATCCGGTCTGATCCGATCCAACCATCCTCCGATCCGATCCGATCCGACCCCCCAGGTCCGATTCCGATCCGCTATCCGATCCGATCCGGGGGGTCAGTGCACATCCCTACTACCTAGCATTCAGAAAGAGTATAAAATACTATTACCCTGCAAACATTAGCCATGGAATACAATGGACTAAAGGCTTGTTGAAATCACTTTTCACCCTAGCAACTGTTAGCTTGTTTCAACTTCTATTTTATCAGTGAGAAACTAATCTAAAAATATGTCATATCTTTGGTTCGTTAGCTCTGTAAACAAGCCCACGGTCAATAGCAATACAAAGAAAGGCCAGAACAGATGCCATCATCACAATGCTAGATGAGGGTCTTTCCCTACTTTTATCCAAATGTGTTCTGATTGAATATACACTGCCACAGGATGCAGAGAACAGAAATCCCAATCAGGGACCCAAAGAAAACTGCCCAAAGAAACAACAGAAACAAGTCCCATTAATTTCAATAAAGCTTCCTCCCAGATAAACGAACATAGGATTGCAGACTCTTCACATCTATTCACCTTACTCTAGCAAGTGCAAGCCCCTCCTATCAAGGACAACTATGCACTCACAGAGCCTGACCTCATGGCTCATGCAACCACCAGATGCTCTCCAGGGCCAGATCTACACCAAGCAGGATATGACACTATGAAAGTGGTATGCAAGTGGTATATGAAAGGCAGGAGCCACACTACTGCTTTATGGCGGTATTGAAGTGCAGTGACAACTGTTGGGGCCCTTAAGACACATACCATATATCACTTGCATACCGCTTTCATAATGCTATATCCTGCTTGGTATAGGTGAGGCCTCAGTAGGACCAACATTGGATGCTTTCAGAGCCTAGGAGAACCAGACACACTCATACAAGTCAATCTAAGCCACGCTATGCTGGGACAGAACAATCCTGAGACAAGATAATACTTTGCAATTGACCATACATAACAGTCATAAACAAATACAAAAAACATCTACCTCATTGGCATAGCAATACCCAATGACAAAAATGTTGCCGAAAAGGAAAAGAGAGGAAAATATACACCCCTGGCTATGAAAATTAAAGAACTGTGGCAGCAGGAAAAAGTTACAATTATTCCATGAGTCACATGAGTCACCAGCATCACATCATTTATTTATTTTTTACAGAAAACCTTCAGAAATTAGACCTACCAAAATATATCCACACCAACATGCAGAAAGCTGTCCTACTTAAAACATGTTCTATAGTTAAGTGAATTCTGAATCGGTAAAAGATAGCATGACTTGGCAAAGCCCATCATGTTCATCTAGAAAAACTACCATGAGCAAGAAAAGAGAGATGATGATGATGATGATGATGATGATGATGATGATGATATTAATAATGGCAACCCTGTTAATTTTTTAAAGATTTTTTTTAAGAAGGATGAAAAATATACATCATGCCAATTATATCAAACCAAACTGGAGAGGAAGATCTAAGGGTCAAAATGCATTATTTAAAAAATGAATGACTGTCTTCTAGTATCAGTTAGAGACCCACTTCTTTCTTTGCACTATGGAGCAAGTAAACACAAATAACTCAAGCAAGTGAGCCAAATCACATACCACAACAGATGGCTAAAAACGTCCTTCCCCTGCAGGTGGGGGGAGTAGAGATGTGCTCTCTCCCCATTGGGGCATTTTTGGTGCCACTGAGCTGGGGGCTGGGTGGCTGCACGTATTTAAGGCAATCGTGCCCAGACTTCCAGGCTCTTTGAAGCGCAGCTGCAAAGCACATGGGATGTGCGTCTGCAGTCGCACGAGGAGGCACGAAACTGAATAAGAAGGATCAATCCTACCTTCCATCTTACCCATGAGAGATTCTTCAAGAGATCATCAGCTGCTGGCTCCTCCATTTGCTTGCAGCATGAGGAAGACTTTCCCAGCGCCCTGCTGGGGGCTGGAAGGAACTGCGGGACGGGCAGCAGCTTTGCAAAGAGGCGGGGATGGAAAGGAAGCATGTGGAGCAGAGCGCTCTTCAGCCTGTGTTGGGAAAGCCTATGTTCTGCAAGGGAGCCAGGCCTAGGGGCCTAAGGTTTGATTAGGAAAGCCCAGTCTTAATGGACTGGGTAGCTGAAGGAGGTTGGTTGAGATGTTGCCCCCCTCCCCATTTGCTACACAGCGAGTTAGGGGTGCAGCAAGGGCCTGGGGTTGCCATTTAATCCCTTTACTTTTCCTTAGTTCACCGGTAAAAGTACCTCAACTTGTTTTACGTCTCCCTCTTTCTGGAGCAGCAGCGGGCTTAATAGGCCCAAAGGTTTTTTGGGAAGGCCAATAGGCCTTTCCCTAGTATAACAACGGGGTGGCAGACCCTTTTGAAGTGGCGTGAGTGCCTTGAATTCGGATCATTCACCACCTCCTTCCCTCCTACTTCGATCGTACCCCTTGCATGGGGGACTTTGAATGCACCCCCTCACTTCCTTACTTCTGAGGGTGCTGTGCAAGGAAGCACAATGTGCCTCCCTCTCCCATATGCTTCATAAGTGGCATTTTATTTATACATTTATCCATTCATTGTGTTTCATACCGCCCGATAGCAGAGGCTCTCTGGCAGTTTACACAAATTTAAACCATGAGTAGAGCCCCTGCTTTGCATTTGGGGGTCCTGGATTTATATCCACCCTGTTAAACCCTCCCCATTTCAAAGCTTTCGTTCCCTGTATTCCCTTAGTCTGCCTGGTGACTGCCTGGTTTCCCTGTTTATAAACGAAACAGCTGCCTTTTAGGCAAGGTATCCAGTGCTCTAGTAGGGTGACCTGATAAAATCCATGTCAGGGCTCATATAACTTTAACAGTTGTAGAGAAAAGGGAATTTCAGCCAGTGACATTTGTATGCAATTAGTTCCTGGTGGAATTCCCTTTTCATCACAACAGTTAAAGTTGCAGTGGCCCTGCCTTCATTGTATATGTTCACTCTAATATAGTGCCTACAACTTTAACTGTTGTGATGAAGAGGGAATTTTTACTCGAAGCTGCAGGGTACTATCTCCAAGCAACAGACATATATTTCCAAGGTCTGTCAGGAGAAAATGTGTGGTTTATAATGTGAGACGGTGCATGTGAATGACTTTCCTATGTGGACAAAATTATAATTAATTGAAGAGGTTTCTATGTAGTACAGGGTTGGGCAAGATACAGCTCCTGGTCCCAACACACGCAAGCTAGATTTTTCTGGACTCCAACCATCACCAGTACTGTGTCACTGAATTTACTGGTGACTTTCAAGTTGGCAGGGCAGGGGAGTAGCCCCTGATGAGGTCTTGGGGGCAACTGCAACCCCTGGTCCCCAGATGTAACCCATCCCTGATGTAGACCCTGTTCAGATGACATGCTAATCCAAGACAGTTAAGCATTTTGAGCTAAACATTATAGCTTAGTGTATCGTGTGAATTGTTCCTCACCACGGTGGCTACATAACCACAGTTTAAACATGCTCACTGACAATTTGCTGTAAAAGGGTTCGCAGCCTTACCAAGGCTTAGCATGTTTTCTGAACGGGTCCATAGCGTATGGATAGGACAATGAAACCCATATGACCAAGTCTATCATCATATAAAGAGGTGCTGCCATGCCCCTTACCATCCCAGAACAAGTGATATGAAGAAAGTACAGTTTGCTGTAACAGATAGTTAGCAATCCAGACAAACCAGCATGCCTACATCTCCATCCCCATGAGATTGAAAACCCTTTGTCTCTATTCCTGAGAGGTAGCACCACCACTACCACCACTCAAATGTATTTTTAATATCCCTTAGGCACCCAATGTGAAAATACATTTTTTATTGTTTATGATATTTCTATACTATCCAATACCTAAAGCACTCTGGGAGGTTCACAACAATTAAAGTGGACAAAACAAAATACGATGCACTTTAAAATGTAAACGTTTAAAACCAAAGCATTTAATAGATGTAAAAGTCAAAAGACAACTTAGCTGTATTAAAAATATATATTAAAATACGGAAACCTTTTTGAAACAGAAACTAAAAGACTAAACTGCCTGGGAAAAATAAGGCTTTCACTTAGAGCATAATCACATGGGGAAAACCGGGTTTCATTACCATCACTTCTCCACATTTCCTCATTTTTCCCAGGGGGAGGGGGAGTTAAAAAGACCACGTGGCACATTCTGTATTTAAAGATGCAGGATGAACCAATAATCCCCATACTAAAAATACTAAAGCTTTCTTTTGCCATCAACTAATGTCGGGGGGGGGGGGCGGGTTTAGGAAAGAAAAAAGACCACATGGCCCATCCAGACACAGTTTTTATTATGCTGCTTTAACTGCACACAGCAGGACATTGTGACATATTCTGGTTTTTTGTTATTTTTAACGGATAAAAAGGGGTCTATTTTGCTATGGAAATCTGAGCAGAAGGACTAGAGGCACATGGGAGGCAGACGATGTGGTCTAAAGGATGCACACACATCCATGAGTGGGCAATAATGATCATGATAATTATAATAATAATAATGATACTAAATTTATTTCTTACCTGCCTCTCCCTTTGGATTGAGGTGGGGAACAATATTAATACCATAACAATATAGATCAAATACATAAATTAACTAAAAGAGCATATAAAACAATCAACACATTTTAAAATTCTTGGTTTAAAGTTCAACTGAGTAGGCGTGGCAGAAAAGGTTAATTTTTATAGCTGCCTTCAATTCAGAGAGAGTGTTAAATTGATGAATGTCCTCCGGCAGGCCATCCCAGAGTTTGGGGGCACCACAAGAAAAGGTCCTCTGGGTAACAGTTGTCAGCCTAGAGATGGCTGACTGAAGTAAATTCTCCCCAGAGGACCTGAGAGTGCGGGGCGGGTTGTACGGGAGAAGGCAATTCCACAGGTAAGCTGGACCCAAACCACGTAGGGCTTTAAAGGTAATAACCAATGCCCGGAAGCTAATTGGAAGCCAGTGAACTGATTTTAAAGTTAGTGTAATATGGTCAGAAGCAAGCATGCAATAAAACACTCATCTGGTGAACTTCTTAGTGTTGGAAAGAGTACATCATAGGTACCAGGCAAGACTCTGTGGGAAGCTCATTCCAAAGCAGTGTGCAAAAGGAGAAAACTCTTTTCTTCATAGCTAGCCACCCACCTCACTTCTTTTGGTAGATGCTCCCAGAAATGGACCGTTGAGGCTGATTTTAGGGTCCAGGTGGTTGTATATAGGATAATACAATCCTTCAGGTAACCTGACCACATGCCATTTATAAATATTAATATTAGCACGTTGAATCTTGCCTGGGCCTGGACTGGCAACCAGTGCAGATTGAAAAGTAATGTAAAACCCTTATGGCTTTTCTAAGATGAGAAGTAGAGACCCCTGTTTTAATGCCTCATTTACATTCTTCGGCAATCAAGTTAGCATGATTGTGACAAGCATTACATAACATGGGTGAAGCCAATACTCACACTAAGCAACAGAACTGAATCAACTGCAGTACCATCATTGCCAGTACCACACTGTGGAATTTACTGATAAATCTGAAGGTGATGGGAGTAGGGGAGTGTCCCCTAGTGAGGTCTGGGGGGGCAATATTTTGCCCTTCCTCTTGGAGAATTTGCCCACCTCTGATGTAGACTATAGGTAAGTCAATAAAACCCATATGATCGAATTTATCATTCTGAGAGGCGCTGCCATGCTCCTACTTACAAACCTAGGAAGAGTGATATGGATACAGTGTTGTTTGTGGTAAGCGATCTTGATAGCAAGCCATGACAAACAGCATGTCTGCATCTTCAGCCTCATGATAGGCTAGGCAATGCCATTTGTATCCATTAGGCAGCCCATGTGACAACACATGCCTATGTCTCTTACATGTTGAGAAATATCAATGTCAGTATCTCCTTGAGGCTCTATAAAAACAGATTAGCATGTTTCTATGAGATGTACAGCACATGAGGGGAAACAACCCTCTGACTAGTTAAGCAAATTGAATCAATTCCAGATTCTTGTTCAATGTGGTAAGAGAAGAATGAAGCAAAGAGATATTGAGAAAGTCAGTTGGCCAACTCACTGGAGCTGCATCACTGTTAGAGAGATTTACCCACAACCCTAACCCTGAACAGAAACAGAACATGCTATGTAACACAGTAAAAATGAATACAAGATCTATTTCACAGAAGAAGAGACAACTTTAAAATATGTTTAAATCGATTTAATAACAATAGCTTCAACAAGGGAACATTAGGAAATAAAATGGTGAAAGGTTGAAATTACATCTCTACTCAATTGACATGTTCAATTAACAATGTATTAGAGGAGAATGCAGAGAC